>OW052036.1:60338756-62838756 GCA_932526305.1 Epicampocera succincta | reverse complement strand
TGATTCTTTTTAACTATATTTCAATATTATTTAGTAAATAAGCCAATGAACACCATTAAAAGTAACTTATGAAATAAATTTATAAAAGTTAAATATTCTAACACAAATACAAATGTGATATCAAGTCTTAGCACAAATATATATAAAACTATTGAAAACTTCTTTACAAAAAAGAAAAATAAAAATAACTAAAAATTAGTTGCAATTTTAATATTTTCAAAACATTAAAAAAAAAATATATAAAACAAAAAAAAAAAAATGTTGCGCTTAAAACAAAAAGAATATAAAAATACATACAATATTAATTCTAAAAGAAAAAAGAAAAATGGAGTGGAGTGGAATTAAAAATAGCACAAGTTGCCAAATTCATAAAGTTTAAAATAAGTTTGTCTTACAAGTTGGCAGCACTAGGACAACTGCCAATTTGTTTTAGTTTTTGACAAATATTAGCAGTTTGAAATCAAATTTATAGAGGACCCCAAGCTTTACTAACGGTCCTTTCTAAGTCTGCTATAAGGCAATCAAAACAAGCTTATCAAAATGTATGTTTCATATTTATTAGGGCGGCTTTTTTTATTATATATTTTTTTTTGATAAAACTTTACAGGTGAAATTATTATTTTGACTTATTTAAGCAAATTTTCCTCTTACACACGATTACATAAATAACATATTTTTCTTATAAAGCTGTGATACAAAAAAGAAAAAAGAAGAAAAAACCAATTAAACAACACAACACAACACTGTTTGAAAGTCTCTTTGAACCGACTCACAAATTAACACTTAAGGCAACGGCGTCAAGATGAATAAATTTTAAACAATGAAATAAAATTTAACACTAGAATCTTTTTTAAAAAAATATATGTACAAAACGCTTCATTTTTTTTTATCTCTAAAATTTAGGAAAAATTAAATATAGAAAAATGCAATAATATCTCTAAAATATTTCAATAAAATGCTTAAAAATTTACTATTAATCAATCAAGAAAAATCAAACGTATTCGAGTCTTTATTTAAAACAATTTTATTATTATTATCAATAAATAAGGAATAAAAAACTTAATATTAAAGTTCCAAAAACAGAGAATATAAATCAAAAGTATTCCATTGAAATGGTTAAGAAATTGTTGTTGATGTTTAGGCTCACAAAGTTTTTCAGTTTCCAACATCAATCGAAAGCTTTAATTATATCTAGTCTTAATTTAAAAGGTTTTATAAACTAAAAACGACACAAAAAATCTTGAAGTTAACAAATTTTTTGTTATTATAAAAATTTTTTCTTTGTATTCATTTTTAAGGCAAAATTGTGCTCTTCCTGGAATATCAAATCAGTTTGATTTTAGTAGCAATTCAGGCCTTATAGAATTATTTTCAGAAATTCTTTGAATAAATTTTTTCTATAGCAAATGACATTAAAATTAGAAAATGGAGAATATATAGAGATACATAAAAAATGTATGTGAAATTCGTTTTAATTTACCCGTTGATAAAAATAAAATATTTATTTAGCCAAAGAAATAGCTGCTTAAAAAAGCATTCTTGCAAAAGAGCAAAGTGTAATTATGTCTACAAGGTGGCAACACTACCACAGCCGACAATATTTTCCTACTCTTAGATATGCTCGTGAACAAGTACTGTTTTGTTTTTGTTTTGATTTTGCCCTTACGCAGGACTATTTGCTTTTACACTTTAACATTTATAAAAATATTGTAGTTTTTTGTTTTTTTATAATTTCAAGCGTAAGAAACTGCATTTTTTCATAAAAAATTTTAATATTATTTTTCTCTAAACAAGGTCCACTCTCGATAAACAAAAAATGCAATCAAACTTGAGAACTCAAGAATATCTAATCGTAGGCCTTAACAAATTTAATTTGACAGTTTCATTGACTCTTAAATATTTAAAAAAAAAATCTTTATTCTTCGCATTTTTTTCTAAATTAAATAATAAAAATTACACAAACTCCGTATAAAGAATTTTGCTTCAAATTGAAGAAAAAATTACATATATTAATAAGTTTATCTCTTATGCATAAAAATATATATGTATGTTTGTGCAGATAGAGGGTGTCCCGCAAGTCGTGGTCAGGCTAAAATTAGTCCCCACACGTTCTACAAAAATAAAAAAAATCTGATTGTCTTTTTTTAAACGGCTTAAAACTGAGTTTTGGGTTTTTTTTTCTTCCGATACTTACAGCAAATTCCAGCTTTATTGCAGTAGAAGATATATTTTTTTTTTTAATAATTGCCATAATTTCATTTTCCAAGTTTTCTCAATTTTAATGTTGGCTTACTGGACACCCTATATAAAATATTAAATAAAATTATGTGAAGAAAAAAAATAAAAAATATATCATTAAGTAATTTTAGTGATATTGAAATAAAAAATTGAACAAAAATCTTAGAAAATAATTTAAACATTTTTACTTAAAAAGAAATAAAATTTAGAAAATTTTAAACAAAAATAAGCTTAAACTAGTATTAAAAATTAAATAAAGGCAAACAAATTAAAACCAAGCAAATAAACATTTGAAGTTTTTCATTACATTTCTGACCCAAAATAATTATTGTACAACAATTTTAATTGGGGAATGTACAAAAAAAAAATTGGGTATGATTAATCTTAAATTATCCTTTTCATAGTCCATAATATTTATAAACGGTCAAATTGCTGTATGTCTGACATTTTTGCAAGGAAAAATTACAGTGTTACAATCTGTTATGGCAACCCTGAATGAATTCTTACAGATATATATCGGGGTTTTTTTACTCCCTTCAAAACAGGATCTTTTAAATTATGAACATTTCTAGAAACTCGATTTTGAAATAAAATTTCACTCTACTATCATCAAATATATATTTTTTTTTAGCTGGATAAAAAACGAAATAAATACAATTATTTAATGAAATCTTTATTTTTTAAACAAAATATTTTCTACATATTTTTAATTCAAATTGATGTTTACAAAATGAAAAAATTGTAGCAACTTCCTTAACAATTTCCATAAAAAAATTCTATTTTAAAGAAATTAAAAATGTTGAAAATATCGTCATACATTTTCTACCATTTAAAATTTGTATAAAAAACTCTATTTTCGAACAAAAAATTCCAGCTAAAAAACTTTCATTTAGTTGAAAATATTGTCATATATTTTTTCCCATACAGTTGCATCCTCCTCGCAGTCTTGAGGAAAAGTCTGTCGATACATAGAATATTCTTTGGACAGCTGCGATTCCAAGGGACCCCAGTTGCAACAGGGTTGTATGGAGCTAAAGAATTTCTATAAAGTTTTGTATTTATCGATTAAAGATTAAACTTTAATGTTTCATAAAAAATTACCTCTTTTATAGTTTTTCCAGGCTGTTCGTAAATTGTATAAACGGCCCATAGTGGCAATTGGCCTACACCTATGGCCCACATGGACCAGCCGCAAATCTGCGCCAGCTGGGGATAAGCAACGTCCTTATATTGCAAAGGCTCGAATGTGATCAGGGTGTAGATGAGCACCAGAAACATCAAACCTGGCGTGATAATGCCCCAACAAAGGCGCCAATATAAACCACTCTTGACGCCCAACATGAATTCAATATCCTGGCAAAACCGTTTAACACCTGAAAATCATCAAGGGATTTATAATTTATTAAACTTTTCTACATAATTTGCAGTTTTGCAAGAGAGTGAGTTTAAAAAACAAGACTTGAGTACCAAGTGGAGCATTTGGAATAACTCACCATACATCCAGGCCACCGCTATCAACTCTGCTATTGCCAAAAATAATGCTATAAACGAACAGCCATAGAAGTCGACCAAATTCAATACAAACTGACCGCCAGGCGTCATATAAATAATGCCCAACAAAAACCCTATAACCGCTATAGTCCAGGACAAAAACCAATGCGGCAAATGTTTAAAACGATCCTTGACAACCGTTATGACGCATGAAGCCATACCAATATTACTGCCCATACCCAAAACCAACAGCATCAAAAAGAATAGCACAGCAAAGACTTGAGGCAAAAACTTAAATTTGGCTATAGCTTCGGGATATGAGATAAAAGCGAGTCCCGCCCCACCCTTAACCACATTAGCAATATCAGCGGTATTTGTTTCATACGCCAAATTTCCCAATATGCCAAATATAATACAGCCGGCCAAAATAGAAGTTAACGAATCGACAGTGGTGATTATGATGACATCCCTGTAGTTGCCAGCATGAGTTGAAAAAAGAAGATATATGTATGTATGTAAGTATGTAAGTAGAAATAGGAGAAAGTTCATTATAGGGCCTGGGCCTGGAATTCACTTACCTGTAAATATTTTTGCGGAAATTATTAAAGGAAGCGTACATGACCAACGTGCCGAAACATATGGCCAAGGAAAAGAACATTTGCGTAATGGCGTTATACCAAACCTGCGTAAATATGAAAATATTTATACGGGCATATGTAATATAAGTATGTATATATGTACGTATATGAGTAAATAAGAAAAGGCTTTGAAGGAGCAGTTGCGTGATCAGGTTTTTGAAAGTTTTAGCCGAACTAAATAAAATAATAGAAAAAGCAAAAAAAAAAAAAAGAACCATACAATCGTACGAGTAGGCAGGCCTTCATTTTTATCACCATTTCGTAGCTACAACGAAAAATTCATGTGCCCCAGAACTTTATGGTTTCTGTATAACCCTATAACCTGCAACACATCGTTGTACTTATTGTTTTTATTCGCAAACATATTTATTCAATACTTTTTTCTTCAATTCCCACAATATGTTTGTATTATATTTATAATAAAAGAAAAAATTCAAGAAAAAGGGAATATGGCGGTAAAATATTTGCTCACAAAATTGTAATCTGCTGTTTTTGTGACTGCAAATTGCAACACAAAATTGAAAGAGAAATTGAAAGTATGAATGTTTTTAAAAATTAAAAGGCAAATCCTGATCGTGTAACTCCCAAGTAAGAGAAACACATTAAAAAGAACGTTGCAACTAAATATTTTTTAGGATTTAGTGAAAATATGGGCCGGGCAGCTCTGTAAAATTTAGCGTAAACTAAAATTAAGACCACAAATAGCCGAAGGATATACAGACATATTGTATTTCTGAAAGCTAATATTTGTCTTTAGTTCATCTAGTGATGAACTCGTCTTAGTTTGTGGTAAAAGCGGCTTGTCAATTTGTTTTTTTTTTTTTTGGTGTTATCAGAAAATCCTTAAGACGGTGCTCGCCTCTTGCAACTGACAACTAAGTTGGAGTGCAGTTTTTGTTATGAGCCTCAACTTCATCTTTTAGTTTTTTCTTTGTTTTGATTTAGATTTCCGTTCAACAATACAGATTTTATTTGCAAATCCGGTCCCGGTGTTTATATACATAAAGGTACAAATGCTTACTTTTGGATTCAGTAATTCAGCCCATTGCGGCTTCAAAAAATACATTATACCAGCCCAAGAGCCCGGCAGCGTCACAGCTCGTCCCAACAAAATGAACATCACCATATACGGAAATAGGGCTAGAAAATACGAACATTTACCCGAACTATGAACGCCTTTAATTAAAATGACGCCTATTATTAACCAGGCCACCAATAAACACAGCACTAAATCCAAATTGGGTGAGCCCAGGCCATGTTCGATGTTGTCAGTTTCACGTAAAATCGTGTTTGTGAAAAACAATTCGGCCGATGAAATGCGTTTGATGGCCGTTGAGTTGCTGTGATCATAAGAGTCGGCACTTGCCACACAGGTATTACCCCATTCGGGCAGACAATAAGTCCAGGGCAAAATGTCCGATAAAGAGGCCATTAAGTACTTTAGAGTTAAGGCCATGATACTGGCATAGTAAGTTGTAGCCAAGGCTGTGGCATAAACCTGACCATAAGCGATGCCTTCAAAAAGAATAAGATATAATATTGTATGTTCCAAATACATTCAGGTCACTTAAAACAACTTACCCCTCATTAAGGGCACCATGTCGAAAGCCTTTATACAGCCGCGGCTGGAAAATTGGCCTATCAACACTTCCATATAATAAACGGGCCGTCCTATAAGCAATAATACTATCATATAGGGTATAACAAAAGCTCCGCCCCCATTCGCCAAAGCTATAAAAGGAAAACGCCAAACATTGCCCAGGCCCACGGACAAGGCAATGCACGAAAATAGAAATTCAATTTCTTTGCCCCATTTTTGACGGCCATTGTCCGAGCTGCTGTCGCAATTAGAACTGGCAGCTGAAAGCTGTTAAATAAACCAAACAACAGAAAGCTTTAAGTTTTCGCTGGATTTTGTTTTTCACAATAACAAACAAGAAAACAACTTACTAAAGATTTGTCTGCGGTGAAGGAAATACTTTGTTTGTCCTGGGCCTCCTTTTCAATATGTAAAATATTTATTTGCTGGCGGCATAATTTATCATAATGGGCGTCCATGTTGCTGAGAGAGTTTTAAAGTAATAAAATATTGTATGTAAAAATTTGAAAACCCCAATTTAGCAACTTTTATGTCCAGAGCATTTTTATTAAGCAAAAAATTTAGTCATAATTTCAAAATATCGCAAAAAGTTCAAAAGTTTCTCTTTTGGGGAAACTGAAGAGAACGAAGTTATTATTAAGACAAATTCGTATTCCCCTTTATTCTAAGAGTCGCCATGG
This sequence comes from Epicampocera succincta, assembly GCA_932526305.1. NCBI lineage: Eukaryota > Metazoa > Arthropoda > Insecta > Diptera > Tachinidae > Epicampocera > Epicampocera succincta. The sequence goes on along the minus strand of OW052036.1, from coordinate 62,832,109 downwards.
TCATCACAGCTTTCGCCTGTACAATCGCCATTTGCAACAATTTTCCTTTTTTTGCTTTTTAGCAGCATTTAGCAACCGATAGTGACTGTCAATAATATTCAGCTGTTGCTGACAACGACCAAGCGGGCAATTTTTTACGTCCGGCGACGTCTCTTGGATTAAAGGAGCTTGTTTTTTATTCAACTATTTTTATTTATATGTATTCCTTCCGTTTTCTTTGCGGATATTTGCCAAATTTTTAACGATTGTTTGTTATTTTTCTAACGAAATAAAAAATTTCCCTCAAGGGAAATTTCCATTTCCCCTAATTTACAATAGTTTTTCTATTATTTTATGTACACGATAATCTTTAAAAATTGGGTGTCATTTGCCAAAATTTCCCTCGTAGAAAAAATATCCTTTTTGGCGATTTTTTTTCATAGCTTTAAATAATATTTTTTTTTTTACTTTTTATTGTGTATATTAATAGTATGGAAGCAAATTGCATTTAATTTTAGACATTTCTTTTCGGGAACAAAAATTTCCTCTCGAGGGAAATTTTTATTTTTTAATGCTTTTGAAAAAATATTTGTTAGTATTTATTTGTTTCATTTAAAATATTAAAAAAATGTGATAGTTATTAAAATTTCCCCAAAAGGAGAAAATTTCCCAACATGGGAATTTTTTTTTCATATATTTTAAAGGAAACCCTGTACGCAAGTTAAAAACATTATTAGCTAAAAACATTATTTCGATTTGCAAATACCACAAAAAAAAAAATGTTTTAAGGGAAATTTTTAATCCCTACAAATTTAGGTCAATTAGACATGCCTTTATGCTTAATTCAATATATTAAACCGATTATAGCAATATTATCGAATTTGATATGCGTTGTGTGTGGCCTTTAAAACTAATACTTTTAATGTCATAGAATTATGACAGTGCATTTCATTCATTATTTCATGCCTTCTGTTCTGTGTTATTGACATTCGCGCTTTGCTGGATTTTCTTTTATTTGTGTCTAGATAATTTGTTTTCTTGACTGTTGTATTTTTGCACTGATAACATTTTTTTCTTCTACAGATTTATAACAATCAAATATCAGTCTTTGCAATACAAATGAATTGGTTTTAATTCATGTGTAAAAAAAACATTAAACAAATTATTTAAATTAAGGGGCTAATTAACGGAAAAAGTAATGAATAAATTTAAAAAACGAGCAGAAAGCATGAAATTTTGGCTAGAAAAAAATGTGAATTAAAAAAAAAGAGTTCTTTTTAGAAGAGATTCCATTTGTCTGCTAAATTTGAACAGACAAATAAAACAAAGTGAATAATTTCAAGAGACTTTTGTATTCTTAGTTTAAAAAAAAAAAACACTGTAAAATTTCAATTTATTTTATCAGCTGTTTGTTAAAACACTTTCTTCACAAAACTGAGAAAATACTAGATCTTATCAAACCTGCTGGAAATGATTTCTAAATAAATAAGATAAAATTTTTTAAAACTACATAAAACTATTTAAATATAAAATACTTAAAACACACACAAACGAAAAAAAAGGTGCAAAAGGGAAATTTTTCTTAAAGAAAAAGTTTTTTTCTATAAGGATTCTTTTGGCGCTTTAAGAGACGTCATTTCACTCTAGTCTTTTTCTTATATATGACTTCCGTTCGACACTCGTTTACATTAGCAAATGCTAATTTGAGGGCCATACAGGTTTGACTAAAACAACACAGGTACTGTCCTTTTTCGCATAATAGGATCCAAAGAATCACATTTCATGTTGCGTTTCCAGGAAATTGTTTCTAAACTTTTAATTAAAAACGAATACATGTTTTCTTTCTTTACATTTTCCTATAAAAATTAATTTTTAAGAAACAATTCTGAAATAATCTTAAATATATGTGTGTGTGTATATGGGTTTATTGATAAATATTAAAATCGGTTCTCGAAATCTGCGAAAGATTGTCACAGATTACAGGAAAAATTCAAAACTCAAGTCGCATTCGCCAACCGTAATAAGCACAAATGTGTCGGAAATGCTGTTATTCAAAATTATTTATTAAAAGATATTTAAAAAAAAAAACAATTAAACAAATATTGAAAGATTTTAAAAATATTCCTTGTTTTACACTTTTAAAATTTAAAAGTTTTCTTTTTCTGTTTAATTACCCAATAAAAGTTTGCCCTTAAAAGAGAACTATTCCCAAATCTTAAATAAATTTTCTTTGCTTTAGTATTATTATTTTTGCCAAAAATTATGTGCCACAGTTTTTTTTAAGGATTTTATTTAAAGGATTTGTTTGTTAAATTTTAGTTTTGTAAATTCTAAAGCACTTTAACACATTTTATATTGTAGTTAATGGCAAAAACTTTTCTTTTAAAATTGTTTAATTTTATCCTTTTTAATTTGTTGCTGCCGCTATTATGCAAAATCTTTTCAACATTTGCTGTTTTTGAAAACTTTAAACAAACCGTTCGTTGGCAGCGACATAAAATCCTCAACTGACAGTTTGATAAGATGCGTTGTCAAGTTAAACGTTATTTTCGATTTTGTTCTCACTTAAACACAGCCAGACAACGCCGGCCTCTGGATCTTTTTATAATCTGTTTGCATACATAAAAAAAAGTACTATTCGTTCTGCTGAAATACTCTTTTCGTTCGCGTGTATTTAAAGTACAATGACATCTGTTGTCAGCGCTGGTATTTGGTATTCGAACAAGAAGATAAACAAGTTAGAGCCGGTTAGTGGACGGTTTAATTAAGGGCTAAACTAGAGTTGGCACATGTCTTGGCACTGGAGCACCACATCTTATTTATCTCTATAGACTAAAAGTGTGCCCTAAAATGTGATTCTTCTCCAAAAAAAAAAACAACTAAATAGTACTCAGGTCTGTTTATATTTCAATTAAATTGAAATAGACATTAATAATGAGAATCATCGAAATCTATTTTTTTAATCTATTACAAACTCTTGATGAATTTGCACAGCCTTAATTAGTAGAATTACTATTATTGTATAATATTTAAATAAACTATAGTCGGGCTTGTTATGAAGTCTCGAAATCTTTAGAAATTTGTAATAGATTAAAGAAACAGCACTGCCACATTCTTTAATCTGTTACAAAGTGTCCAAGCGCTTTAGCCCTTGAAATGCCTGGTGCTAAAATACAATCATGCTTAGTAGGGTTCTCGATATATTCAAGAGTTGGCAATTGATTAAAGGAACTTGGAGTGTTATTTCTTTAAGCTTTTACCAGCTCTCGAAGCGTAATAAGCGGGAATTAGATGAAACAGAATGCACACAATTTATGCTTTAATTGTATTTTCAGACCACAAGTAACTTTTTTTCTTGCGTGGCAACACTCGCTTCGTTTTTTATCTACATACGTCTGCTACAGATTCCCAGACAAAGCGCCGCTATAAAAAAGCAAATAAATTTACAAATCTTTTTAAAAATTTTGCCATATTTTTTTTTATTAAACTACTGCAGCTTATCTTTATTTTGCTTAAGCGGTTGCCCGCCGCTTCAGGTTCTTCAAATTTTTATCTCTATGACCGTGTGTTTCATATAATTTCAAGGTGGGACAATAAGTTCCGCGAATTTCCTTATGACAGAAAATTAAAAGTTGCCAGATAATTTTATCGTCCAGAGAAAACAATTATATTATTTATCGAAACGACAATAAAACTGTTTGCAATTAAATTCTAATAAATGTATAATATAAAAGAACTGGCAACAGTTTTAGTTTTATGTTAAATATAAAATCTCAAGTAGTTGCAAATAAATTTAACTACAAATAATTTTAATTTCTTTAAAATCACACACATACAAATTTTAAATCAATTTTATAAAAAGACAGTTTTGTAATAGATTAACGATTGACTTACTGCGTGATGTTGGCGGCGACTTGTTTTCAATTCCTTAAAACACCTTTAAGGAGTGTCAATATCCTTAGCCAAATAAAAACTATCCCTAGTTTTTTTTGTGTGGTGATTTTCTGCCCGCAGTACCAACTTTATAGTCTATCACAACTATTTGCATCCTCATATGTAGTGCAATGATCTGAAATCTCAGTCTTGCCTTTTCGTTTGCTTTATTAATTGAAACATCGTTTAAACATCTCTTAATTTGACCCTGTTCTAATTTGTTAAAATAATTAAAAATCGATGACAGCAGTAAAACATAAAAACACAACTGATTGCCCCCGTTAATTACGGGTTTGTGTTTTTTCGTTTCTTTTGTTTTTTATTCAGCAGCAAGATTTTTTTCCCTTCAATTGTACGGCAGATTTCAAGCAAATTAATTTTTACAATTAAAAACAATAAAAAAAAGAAACATCATATAAAATTTTTAACACACTTAATACTAAACATTTGCCTAAAGGGTCTAAAGCAAGAGAACACCCCGAATGGCTTAATTTAGACACGAAAAATTCCAAAAAAAAAAAAAAAACTTTTAAGTTTCATATTTTTTTACATTTATGTCGATGTGACGCTTTTTCTTACGTTGACTTACATAATAGTAAAAATTTTCGTTGAAATTGACATTCGTGGGAGGAGCACACAACATACTGCTGTCACTGCTGGTGGCTAAAACTTTGGCCTGATAAAAAGCTCTGTAAACGAAGAACCAAGAAGAAAAAAGGAAGAAAGAAAAGTAAATTGTTTTGCTTTTAAGAACTGCATGCTTAATTGAAAGCTTTATGCTTTAAGCCCGCCCCAACGGAAAACATTTGAAACATAAAGCTTTCAAAAAGCTTGTTTTATCTTCATGTAAAACATACTTTTACTCTTTACTGTGACATTAGGGCTTAGAAGCTTTGCATATATGTATGTAGATAATGTTGCACAAAGTTTTCCGTTGTGCGCAGATTCGTTGGAAAGCTTTCAATGTAATCGGTGTTAGTAGGGCAACAGAAATGGTCTCTGACAATAAGTTTGATAGTAGATTTTGCTAAAAAGGAATGAAAAGCTTCTTAAACAAAAACAAGTATCAACTCTAATGGTGTAAAAATGTATAGCCCATTATCAGGGTAGGCGAATTACAAAACAACTATTCCATTTAATCTTATACAATTTTGACATAATCATGTTTATTACGGTTCGCGAGTTGGTAATAGTTTAAGAGAAATTCGAACGTTCGTTCTTTAATCTTTTACAAACTCTTGACGATTTTGAGAAACGTTGGTAATAGTTTAAGGGAACTTCGAACGTTCGTTCTTTAATCTTTTACAAACTCTTGACGATTTTGAGAAACGTTGGTAATAGTTTAAGGGGAATTCGAACGTTCGTTCTTTAATCTTTTACAAACTCTTGACGATTTTGAGAAACGTTGGGAATAGTTTGAGAGAAATTCGAACGTTCGTTCTTTAATCTTTTACAAAGTCTGCAAGATTTTCGGTACCATAAGAAGCATGATTATATTGTTAATTTAAAACAATTTCAATTAATATTTTTACAACTTTTAATCTATTACAAATTATTTAACCCATTACAAATTATGTAATCTACTACAAAATTCCTTCAATCTATTACAACTTCCATAATCTATTACATTTTTTGGATCTGTTGTAATGGTGCTTGTCAGAGTGTACGCAAGATTTGAGAGATTGTAAAAGATTAATGAAACTTCGGACATTATTTATTTAATATTTTACAATCTCGAGAACGACTGTCGGCACAAATATCTGTAAATCATGATTATTACGCTTCTGGCAGCCGTCGAGAGTTTGTAATAGATTAAGGACAGTTTGACTATTTGGCCGATAATCTATTACAAGCCTTCGAAAATTTCAAGAACTCGCATAAGCACCAATACAGTACATTACGGCCCTTATCAAAAGATTAGTTTATCAATTGCAGGACATATTTTGTACAAATAATTTTTTGTACAGTTGGTGGCAAAACAAGTCTTACAAAATTTTCAACAAACAATTATTTTATAAAACGAATATAAAAGACATTTTTTTTAATTCGCCCATCACGAGACTTTAGTCTGTCCCTCTTTTTTACTTACATTGTCTGCTTTAGATTGGCCAATTCTTCTTCCAATCGCCCAATTTTTTCTTCTTGTTTTACACGCAACATTTGACTGCGTTCATTGCTTTCCTCCAAAAGTTTAACAATATGTTCCTGGTTTGTCATTTCCATTTGTTTGACGTTCAGGCTGGCAACTAAATTGCGAAATTCTTCAGATTTCATTTGCAACTCACAGTTCAGCTAAATTGTTTTTGTATTTGAATTATAAAACAATTAAGAATTAGAATTTTTTAAGGCGATGTAACAGTAACATTCTCCATTTTGGGGAGCCAAAATGGGCGTAAAAAAGGCGTACACATAGAAATAGAAAATAAATATGTATTTATATAAAAATTACAGAAATTTTGTTAAACTAAAATAGTGAATCTAGTCCCGTTTGGCGAACTTAAGCAACGCCTGAGACCAATTTGTAATAGATTAAAGAAAACAAGTTTATCTGTTCATTAATCTACTGCAAAACAAACTGCCGCAGGTGTTTTGTTACATTCGCCCACCATGATTTAGCCTATCAGCCATCTGAAATATGTCACCATGAACGGACTGTGCATCTGCCATTTACCTCATTAATTGTATTATTCTTTTCTGCCACTTGAGCGAATAAATCGTCAACATGAATTCGATGAGTTTTTTCATTTTTCTGCAGCGAATTGATTAAACCACTGCGCACATCTAACAGCTGTTGGTCACGTTGCACTTGCTGCTCCAAGTGGCAAATACTGACTTGAGTTTTGGATAAATCCATTTTGAGTTTTTCAATTTCCCGCTGTTTTTCCGCTTCAGTTTGGCGTAATTTGGCAAACTTAAAAATGTGAAAAACGAAAGTTAAGGCAACATCGGCTAAAAAATTCACTTTGAAGAGTTGCTCTTGTGTGTTGCAGTTCTCGAAAACGTTGATAGTTTTTTCGAATATCCTTTGATCTATTACAAACTCTTCGTTCGAGTTCGAGAGCCGTAAAAAACATGAGTAGTTCTTCGAAATGAACTATTTTTTTAACTTGTTTTGCACTGCATTTATACAAACCTCCTTTTGAACTTCTTTTGAATAGTCTGGCACTTTTGCCAGAACTGTTTCTTTTCTGTCACACTCTGCTTGCAGGTCTCTAGAAAAACACCACAATATTTTATTTAATTTTTCTTGGCCTGGACATTTTGGCCACTTCCCCTTCAAATATTTTTACTTACCGCAGTTTATTTTCGCTTTCCAAAAGCTTCTCTTTGATGTTTGCCATTTCAAGGACTTTCTGCAATTAAAAAAGTGCCAGCAAATTTCTATTATAAATTTCCTTTTTTCTTTTTCTTACCTGTTCTAGTTTTTCATTGTGTCTTTTGAGGTCTTGGCTAGCAGCTTCTAAGCCATTGACTTGATTTGAGAGTTCCGAAATTCGCTTTAATAGTTCATCACATTCCGTTTGGGCTTTTTTACTTATTTCAGTCTGCCGCACTTCTGATTTTGCAGCCATTTCAGCCAAATCCTGGTCCAACTTCTTCACTTCATATTCCATTTTCTGTATTATTTCGGTTTTACTTTTCACATTTTTTTTCTCCTGCTTAAGTTCTTGTTCGATGTCTTGCAGCTTTTTATTCGTCCTCAAGAGACTTCAGGAAAAACTGGTGGTGAACAAATTTTAATAAATTAATAATTAAAAACTTACCAATCTCTACAGCTTTTCAGTTCTTCCCGCAAGCCATCCCTTTCCTTCTCTATGCACTTTTTATCCTTTTCCAAATTTTGTACAATCGTTTTGAAGTTGTTGAGTTGTTTGTCGAGAACTTTGGATTTTCTTTCAAACTGTTGGCAGGCAATTTTGCGATATGAAAAATTATTCATGAAAGATTTGTGGTTATGAAAAAGTTTTCAATAGAATATTTATCGACAGGAAAAATTTTCCATCGAAAAGGTATCGATATGGAAAATTATCGATATAATACTTTTATAGAAAAATTTTCTATAGAAATTAATCACTATGAAAAATGTTATTGAAATGGAAAGTGTTCTATCAAAAAATCTATCGATATGAAAAATTTTTGTATCGAAAAGTTTATACATACGAGCAATTTTCTAAAGAATACTTATCAATGTGAAAAATGTTGTTGGGAAAAATTTATCGATGTAAATATAATGCAAAATTTATCGTTGTGAAAACTTTTCTATAAAATATTTATAGATGTGAAAATTTTGCCACAGAAAATTTATTCATACGAAAAATTTCTTCTTTAAATTTAAAAAATTTTCTATAGGAAATTCATCAAATATTTTTCTATAAAAATTGTAAGATTGTAAAATATCGCCTTTTGAAAAATTTATCGACATCAAAAATGTTCAAATCGCTTGAAATATTTTATGGAGTAATTTTTTTCACTATGAAAGTAATTCTATAGAAAAAATTTCTCAGTTTAAAATTTGTTTGTTGAAAAATGTCTAGAGATAAAAAGTTTCCAAAATTATTTATCGATATAATTATTGATACAAAAATATCTAAACTAATATCAAATATAAAATTAAAAAATATATAAAATTATTACCGATGTGAAATATTTTGATAAAAAAACTTAGTAATTTGAATGTTTTGTCTAAAAATTTCCTATCCTTTATCGATATGAAAAATATTCTGTTGTAAAATTTATGAATATGAAAAATATCCGTAAAAGATTTAACGGGTACGAAAGCAATTCCTATTAGGAAATATGAAAAACTTCTAACGAAATGAAAAATTTTGTGTCGAAAAATGTTTCCATATGAAAAAATGTTTATCGAACAGTTTTTCAATAAAAATTTTCTAGTTTTCTATATAAAGAATTAATTTATCTTTATGAAAAATTTGCTATCGAAAAAATTTATCGATACGGAAAATTCCCTACAGGATATTTAACGAAGTGAAAATAAAAAAAAAATTCAACAAAATAATTATTTGTAATTTGGAAATTCGATGCAATTTGCTTTGATTTACCTCCTTGATATCCTCATCCTTTTTAGCAATTTCGATGCTTGATTTTTCGCGCAAATCCTTTTCCAATTGGAGGCTGTCGGCTTCCTGCTTTTGCCTTAAATCATTCTGCTTAGCCTCCATTTGTTGCAAGGACTTATTGGTCTCCTGTTAAGAAAAATTAAACAGAACGTATTTTCCACCTGACATGATGTTTAGTAATCACCTCCAACTCCTTCTTAAGCTCAGACGCACTATTTTCCGCATCGACGAGTGTTAAAATATTGTTCGATTTTGAAACCTCCTATTTGTTTTTGTATAATTTAAATAATTTAATTGATTTTTAGTATTTGTTTTTCCATTCACCTTTAGCTGCTCGGGATCACAAGACTGTATTTTATCCGGGTCGTTAATATCAATTTGAGGAGGTTCCACTTCAGCTTCCAATGGACATTGGAGGTCATCATTGTCTCCAAAACCTACCGTTTGAACAGGGTTCAACAATTCATTTTGTTCTTGTTTCCCATCTTCTTGAACGTTTCCAGGTTCGCTGCAATCTCCAGCTGCAGAAGTCAGTTCTATTCCAGCAGAGCAGGGAGTACTGCGTGCAGACACATTGGAGGCTGGACATAATTTAAGCTGTAGAAGAACCCAAAACAAGTGAGAAGAGTAAAACACTCACCACTTCTTTTCTTTGGGCACAAATTGGGCGCCTCTGACTGCGAACGCAAACGAGCCGATTGGGTTTTCCACGTTCGCTGGCCCGAAACTGCAGCAGAATTGGGTTTTACAAAACTCGCAAAAGGAGTTGGTTTCCTTTCAGTTTCTTTCTTTACGGGCCCATGGTTTTGTGGGACACTCTTACGAGCATTGATTTCTTTTGCTGAAGGTCTGTGATCAGCTAAAGTTTTAGTGCTGTCCAAAGTCTAAGGGAGAATCACTCAAAATCACAACTCAAGTGCTTTAAAATTCATTTTCTCACCGATTTTTTATTTAATGGTATCTTTGATTTTGTTGCACTTATAGAACTGGAAGATTTTGAAGCCGTCGAAAACGAAATTTTGTTCGCTGCTTTTTTTTGTTCCGTCACACAAGAACCTTTTTGATTCGGTTTCTTTAAAGCGGGATTGGCATTCTGAGTTTTGCCTTTAGCCAGGAATTTTTTATTGCCAAATTCGTGCGTTTTTACGGCAACTGTTATTTAAGGGAAGGAAAATAGATATACCAAATTGGATCAATTTTCATAACATATTACCTTTGTTTTTTCCAAGAGCAGGTACCGCGGAATCGCCCATATTAAAAATTCAAAATATTACGTTTTTTTCTCTTACAATTTACAATTTCGCAGCAATTTGATTTGCTTTAACTGTTTTAAAAAAATGTCTAATGTTTTGGCAGAAAAAAAAAAATCTAATCCGTAAACAAAATTATTTTCTTTAAATAAAGGAAATTTAGAAGTTTTGTAAAATTTAAAACAAATGTTACTTTGTTTTAAGGTTTTTAAACAACGAGAAAGAGACAGTTAAAAAAAAGGACGCCTTAAATGATTGCAGTGCCGAGTCACTCAAATGCTAAAGAGCCGAATTAAACAAGTCAGAGTGCGTTACATAATTTATAAATTAATAATAATACAACAATTGTACGTCCATCGCATAACGGTCTGCTGTGAAAAATAAAACGACTTGCGTAAAACTAGTTTTTCAAAGCGAATTAAACCGAGATCAACTGTATTCGTGATAAGCAAATTTCCAGTACAAAAACGGACAATAACTCGCGAAATCTATTAGAAATACATGCGGAAAAAACTAATAACATCAAAATCAACTGATCTGTCAAGATCACCTGTTATTAATTCGCGTGGGAATGTTGGTCCTACAACACGTTTCTTTGCTGTTGTCAAGGGAAAATTAATGGAAACAACAACAGATTTCTTATGTGCATATAATGACATCTCTGGGAACGAATATATGCGTTTTTTACATTTCACGATTATTGATCAGACACAAATTTTATGCTTTCGAAATCGTCGATTTTAAATTTGTTCTGCAGAGTTTCAGCTTCGTGATGGCATATTGCGTTTTGCCGACTGTATAAGCGCTAAAAACTAAACTTTTGTTTAGAATAGCGAAATAAAAACAAAATATTCAATAATTACAAAACAGAAAAATCAGCGATAAAACAAAATACCAGCTAAAGCCGAAACAAGACAATGCAGAGCAAAACACGCTGCCATAAATTATCGACAACAACAACAACACACACACACACACACACACACACGCCCAAAAACAAATGGATAGAAAACCCCTCTTTCTTTTCACAAACAGACTAAAGTATTTGCTCGCGTGAACACTTTTACTCTACTTTTACTCAGTGCGATTCGAAATTGAACAAGAAATTTTCTCATTTTTGCCCTTTCAATTAATTTACTTCACTTATAATGTTAGTGACACTTTTGTTCCTGCCTCTACGTTGCCAACCTCTCCACCCACCCACACACATACATACACACAGAAACACAAACACACATGCAAGCACTTGCTTGCACCCCTCTTGCAGTGTTTTCTTACTCGATATTCAAAAGAATGCATCGCACTTGAATTTCTCATTCAGTTGACCATTAAACGTTGAGCATTCGAGGCACTACAGCGGCAGTAGCATCCCATCACCAGCACTTTCATTCAGCAGCGCCAATGCTTGGACAGCAGGAAGATTATTACTAAAGTGACAAATAAAATTAAATACTACAGGAGAAATATCATTCCATCACACGTTAAGTATGTTTCGTGCTTTTTTGTCTATCATCATCCATTAATTTGTTCAATTGGAACGAATTTAATACAATTTGTTAAAACAAAACAACAAAAACGGCAAAAATTATTTACACAATTCTGCGATTAGGAAAATTATTCGTCATAGAATTTTTCTCGGGAAGCCTTAAAAGTGAAGATTTACTCGTACTATTTTCAGGCAAAGCCAAACCGAACTGAATAAATGTTTAACGGTTAAAGGGTTCGGCGGCGTTACAGAACATGAAGAAAAAACACTAAAGAAGTTGATAATGAGCTAAAAGTAGCGGGACCTATTCAATAAATAGTTTCTTAGTGAGAGGAAATTAAAGTGACAGTGTTGCCAACAGAGCTTAAACACGTTGTCGCAAGGTTATTACATAAAATAAATTTTTAATATGAGCATTCAAATCCATCGAAACTTCTAAATATTTAATTAAAATTTTTCACGCAAAGATTTTTTAATGAAAATTCAAACAATTTTATAAAAAAAATAAAAGTTTTTATTAAGTTTTGGCACCAAGTTTCCTATAAAAAATTATTTAATAAAGAATTTTCTATGAGAACATTTTCTAATGTAAAATTACAAAATAAAGACTTGTGTGGAAAAAATGTTCTATGAAATACTTTACATAGAAAATTAATTTTTATGAAAAAAAAACTATAAAAATAAATCTTTATAAAAAAAATCTTTATAAAATAAATCTTTATAAAAAATGTTCTATAGGAAAATACAAAAAAAAAACATTTTAGAAAAATTTGTTTAATGAAAATTTTCAATAAAAAAATTTTTATGACAAATTTTTGTTGAAATCCATTTATCAATTTTTGTGAAAAGCTTAAAGAACAAAATTTTTTATAGAAGAGGTTTTTCAAAATGAAAAAAGTTTTTAGCGTATAAAAGTTTCTATAGAAATTTTTTTTTAACAAAACTTTTCATACTGCAAAAAAATTTTAAGCGAAAAATTTCTTACAAAATTAAAACATTTTAATGAAAATTTGCTGAAAATTTTCTATGGAAAAAATTTCTAGACAAAGAAATTTTTAGTTTTGCAAAATAAGATTTTCTACACAAACATTATTTAACACAAAATGTAAAAGATGTTTCAATAAAAATCGTGCATGGAAAAATTCCTTCAAAGAAAAGTTTTTTCTGACGAATGTTTTATATTATAAAACTCGTTTAGTTTTTGAGAAAAAAATTTTTAATTGAACATATTTGTATAGAAAATGATTTCCAACGAAAAAAAGTCTTAGAATTTTTCTACATATTTTTGATTAATAGGTTTTTACAAAAAAAAAATCATTTTAGTGAAAAATGTTCCGTTCTGGAACATTTCTTTTTTTATGGCAATTAATATACAATTTTCCAATACTTTAATTAAAAAAAACAAACAAACAAGAAAAAACACAATTACGTTAATTTTTGTTGTCTCTTCGTTACAATGAATTTGATAAGTTCAGTTTAGTCGGTTTTAATTCAATAGCAAACAGACGCCAACGTAATAGTGTAACAAGTATCGATTACAACATTAACACTTTCGTTGCAAACTATAAAATAATCGTAATTCTATTTGCAAAATGGCAGCAGCATGAATTGGTTGTCATTAGCCATTTCCATCTCGGCCACCTTAAACATCGCGCTGGCTTGCAGCCGTGTGCCATCGGGTACGACAGCGGCCAAGTCGCCGGCAGACGAAAGCTACGTGCTGTCGGTGAGCGGAAATCCTCAAACTTATGTGCCGGGACAAAAATATAACGGTGAGTGTTAAACGAGTAGCAAAATACAGCTGAAGTTCTGTCAAACATTTTGTTCTGCAGTCTCAATTATAGCCACCAATGACGAAGTTTTTATAAGTTTTATGTTGGGCCTGGAATCGGAATCAGGTGGCGGCATAGAGGCCCAAGGTTCTTTCGAAATAGTAGACTTGGCCGAAACACGCTATAGTCCACGTTGTGCCAATTTGGTCGAAAATACCCATACAAATGTTAAGACTCGAGTTGATGTTATTTGGGTAGCGCCCGCTGTTGCCAATATGGGTTGCGTGCTCTTGAGAGCGACTGTAGTACAACATCGTGATGTTTGGTTTATGGACGATGGCTCTCTGACGAAGAAAATGTGTGAAGAAGAAGTGGATGACATCGATAGTCAGCCGAGCATAGAGGATCCCTGTTGTGCCTGCAATGAGGCCAAATATGAACTGACGTTTGAGGGAAAATGGTCGCGTCATACGCATCCCAAAGACTTTCCTGCCAACAGTTGGCAGACACGTTTTAGTGACATAATAGGCGCCTCCCATACTGTGGACTATCATTTCTGGCGTTACGGTGAGTTGGCCAGCGAGGGTTTAAGGGAAGTGGCTGAACATGGTTCTACCAGGACGTTGGAAAGCGAACTAAAAGATCAGGTACAAGTCATTTAAAATGAAGCATTAAAAATTCGGCATCTAACATGTGTTCTTTTTAGAGCGATCAAATCCGCACTATTATCAAGGCCCGCGGCATTACTTATCCCAATATAACGGGCAAAACCTTTGCCGTGTTTCGTGTCGATTCTAAACATCATCTTATTTCCTTAGTGTCCATGATTGATCCCTCGCCAGACTGGATTGTGGGCGTTTCTGGTCTAGAATTGTGTTTGTCGAATTGTACTTGGGTAGAGACTAAAGTTCATAATTTATATCCCTGGGATGCGGGCACTGATAGTGGACCCTCGTATACGGTAGGAGTGGTTTCAATGCTTGCTATCACTATGTAATCGTTTCGTTGTCTTTCTAGTCTGCCGATCAGCCGCAATTACCACCCGATGTGGTAAGACGTATCAAGCCAAATTTTCCCAATGACCCGCGTTCGCCATTTTATGATCCTTCTGGAGCACCCATGAAACCGTTGGCTACCTTGTACATTAATCGCAGGCGTTTGTATGAGAAAACTTGTGAAAACAATGAAGGTGAGTAAAAATGCACGATCCGACGATCGACAACGAGGTCATGCAATATTGTGGAACATGTTGTCACGTCAATAGAATTCTTAAAGGAGGTCCCAGATCTATAACACATTGGATGTGGCTCCATGCCTATTGATAGAACCACATATCATCGACATACCGAGGTGAAGATCATTTTTCCATCCTTTCTGTTAATATCCGTTTTCTTTGCAGACGAAAACGAGCCGCCCGAGTGTGCCACCTTCGCATGGTCCAGTTGGGATGAATGTAGTGCCCAATGTGGTCCTGGAAAGCAATTTCGTACACGAGATTTTAAGAATCCCGCTTTGGCCAGACGTTCTAAATGCCGCACAAGTTTACGACAGGAGCAGGATTGCACAGGCAATCAGTGCAATTCCTTTGATAAAGATACTGCCGCTGAAATCGAAGCACAAGACAATATAGCCCACAGGCCGGAAACGGCAGAATGTGCCGTATCTGATTGGACCGAATGGTCTTCGTGCTCGGTGTCTTGCGGCACAGGCACAGAAAGACGCACCAGACATTATTTGAATCCGCGTGCCAAGAAAAGGTGTCAGGTAAGTACTGTGATAAAGCTCGGATTGTTCTTATAATGCTTAATACCGAATTGTCCTTTATTAGCAAGTCAGACGCGTTAAGCTGCAGGAACAGCGTACCTGCAAGGGTGTAGATTGTGGCGGCGACATAAATGGCTTGAGTGGCAGCACTAACGACGAAACCGAAAATCAAATTTATGCCAGCAGATATTTGTTTGGCAACATAGACGACGATGCACGCTACCGGGACTTGGAGAGTTTAAGTCAGAAACTCGATGATTACATACCACCTGAATGCGGTGTTTCTCATTGGTCGGATTTTTCTGCCTGCCTGGGTCCCTGCGGTGGCATTGGCACCAGTGAGCGCCAACGCCATGTTTGGAACAACGATGAGGTTTACGGTGTTCGCAGGCCAGATCACGACGACAACTTGGACCCTTGTCGCCATATAAAAAGAAGAGAGGTTGTTAACTGTACTCTACCGTCATGTGATGCGATTGTGCCCCCCTTCTGCTTTGAGGATCTCAAAGTTAGCTCCTGCCGTGACAGTGATGTGGCAAAGTATTGGTTCTACGATCATATGAGCGATCAATGTGCCATTTTCTGGGCCGATAAGTGTGACAGAAATCGCAATAAATTTCCCTCTAAAGAAGCCTGCGTGGAAACCTGCCACCAGCCCAGAAAAAAACTGGAATTACAAAGCGAAAATCTACAAATCGATCCAGTCGACTGTTTGGTCTCCGACTGGATGGGTCATGCTTGTAATGCCACCTGCGGTGAGGGCTTGCAAATTAAAACTCGCAAGGTCCTAAGATCTCCGAAATATGGCGGCAAGCCATGCCCCAAACATTTAGTGCGTTTGGAAAAATGTTATCAACGTTGTGATGATATATATTCCGTTGGCGGCTATACGTCAAGCAATAATTTCGGTGAACGCAGACGCAACAGCATTAAGCATCAGCATAAGAACGAACCGAGTGAGTGCCGCTATTCTGAGTGGTCGGCGTGGACTCCCTGCACCGTCAGTTGTGGCAATAATTCGTATCGCCAAAAGACGCGCACTCTGCTCAACACAGACTTCAATTACAAGTGCAAAGATCGTGTTAGAATTGAGAAATGCTCAATGTTGCCATGTCTGTTAAATGGCAACGACGATAATGACAAATGGTGAAGCCATTTGCTATATTGAGATTATTTAGTTTTTCAAATATGTTTTATGTAGTCACTAGTTCAACTAAGGACTTGTAGTGTATTCGTAGCAAATAATAAAGGTCCAGCTTAGAAGGACACACACATACAGACGTAATTTGCGTAATATGGGGTACTGCAACTTGAACAATCAGTTGCTAACAAGGGTTAGTATGCAGAATGGGCAACTTTTTGTTAATTACCAAGCATCTGAATATCATGAGGGCTATTCTGAAAGGCGTATCACAAAGTGGAATTTTCAATTGAAATAATAGCACAAAATGTTAAGATCATTAAAAAATTTTTGTTGCTCCGTCTCGAACACAATAACAAATCATCACTAATTTATTTGTGTTCTTTCGACGCGTATTTCAGAACAGCTAAAAGTATTGAAGATGTGTAGCACCACCCCTCCTACTAACAATCAATATCTAGAACTCTTAAGATGCTGAAATGCATCCGAAATTTTCCGGCGAAAACGACGAGTCAACGTCGTTGGGGATTGCTTCCATTCTTTGACCCAATTTTATTGTACGGCCGTACTTAAAGACATCAATGTGTGCACGTAACTTACCTAATAGACTCCTTAAGGTTATAAGCTAATGTACATATGTATGTATGTATGTACTACATACATAAATATGTAGTCACGTCTATCTAACTAAAACCATATCTGCTCGTATCACATAAACGAACTTTTTGTTGTTCCATCGTTGGACCCCAAACGAAAACAAACTGTACGAGCGTGTGAAAGATTTTTTTTTGTCGCGTTTACGCTCAACAGATGGCAGAAATCTGTCTTCAATTTGAATGTCCAGTGAAAAAAAACGCCTAAAAACGGGGCATATCAATGCAACAAATTTGTCCAGCTGCTTCCAAAAACTTGAAATTTAATTTAAAATTAGAAGAAGAGATGCTTTTATATTCAAAATTCGTTTGGGGCTTGAAAGATCTGGATTAGTTACAACCCAATGTTTGTAAGTATGTGTGTGTGTGTACAAAAGTACACGTATCTAAAGATGTGTATGTATGTAAGTACCCAGTGGCAAAATTATGTAGTCTATCACAAACTATGCTGAGAGGACAATAACGTGTGTTCACACACATCCATGAGTACATGCAGGGGTACGTTCAGCAGAGACAGTTATTGTTTTCAGAACTTGCCTTTTCTAAAGAAGTTGCCAATGTTTGAGTTCTAACCGCTTCAATTTTTACACCTTTCTACTCGTTTCCTTATGAAACATTCTTTTTCTGATATTAAAACTTTTATATTTTATTTAGTTTTTTTGTTTTAATGAATCGCTTTTGCTCCTAGAACATGTTGATAATCGGGATATATAGTGTCTAACGCAAACAACGCCGGCATTTTGTTGGTATATCACAAGTTAGAAACGTGTGGCATCGGGGAAAACAAAAGAGACTTAAAAAGGCTTTCGGAGTAGCATAAGATTCGAGTGTGCTGGAAGGGGCTTTACGATTACCGGTGAACTGACTAAATAGAACTCAGAGTTTGATGCATTTGAGCTTAAGAAAGGGGAGCAAAATCTTTAGGAGAATTAGTTTTGTAAGGGCCACACTCTGGGATCAAGACTTTGCTCTCATCTCTGCTGGTTTAGTGGAAGTGTGGCCCTTGAACAAAACTAATTCTCCTAAAGATTTTGCTCCCCTCTCTTAAGCTCAAATGCATCAAACTCTGAGTTCTATTTAGTCAATTCACCGGCAATATTAATGCGCCGCTTATACTCAGAAAGTCAGAAAGAGCATAAATTCTGTAAAAATGTCAGTAAGGACTTGCTATAAGCGGCGGCTAAAAACCAAGGCTGGGAGATGAGAATACCTAATTTAAGTAGACAACGCGCCGAAAACGAAGGATTGCATAATTTTAAGTCGGCGTTCAAGACTTTTAAAAACACATTGGGCAGATATTTCTCTGCCAGACTCTGTAATAGGTAGAAATGTGGACCTGGGTAGTTCGTACACTTAATCATGGATATAAGATGATAAATAAAACTGGGTTTCTTTGTCATGAAAGAGTTCGTAATGGGCGCGATAGGTCTTTGTTTAGATGTTTTGAATTTTTTCCTCAATAGTTTTTTTTTTTTTGAGCTATTGCCACTACCTTATAGAAGTACCATGTGATCAATGTTCGATTGCTTTCACATTGTTTTCAGCTTAATATTTGTGTATTTTAAAATGGCAAATAAATATGCATGCAAGTGCATGGGATTATCCTGATGCCTGGGAATACTAATTCCAAAAACCAATCAAAACTTCCCTTTTACCACTGGGTAGAATTTCATGTAGCTATTTTGCAACTTATAACACAAACACCGATAAGCATTTCGTTTAGTTTATTAACCTCAAACTTATTATGAAACAGACACACTCACACACACACACACACACGTACACAAATTATTTGCGACATATTCTGTACAACAATTTGGAGCGCATTATAAAATTTATGACGCAGCTTCTATTTAAGCGCGTGTCAACATTTTACAACTAAGTATATGTACATACATATGTGGAATATATGAATGAATTACTTGCCCCATGTTGGTACAACAGTAATAGCGATGTTGTTGTACGAAAGTCTCAATACGCGGCTGCATTTCATACACAATCAAAATGAAGTGCGTCTTTCCCACACAGTGTCTTGAGATGAGAAAAAGCTTTTGCTTTCCCGTTACAAAACGAATTTTCATCATAAATTTATGCGCAACACCAACAACATATTAATGAAATTCTTTAAAAAAAAAAAAAAAAAAAAAAAAACACACAAAAAAAGGGAGAGAAAAAGTAGAACAACTCATAGATGAGTGGGGTTTATGCGATTTTGAAACTGAAGATACAAATTGAAGATACAGAATTACATAAATATGTATGTACTTTAAATTACATATGTACATATTCACTACATACTCTACAATAGAAGAAGAAGAAGAAGACGAAGAAGAAATGGAAAAACGAAACTATGACACAGTTTAATGATCAATGCTGGTATTGGCTCGCATTCAGTCTTTGTTTTTAAGTGGAGTAGTTGAGGTCGTCCAGTCAACTTTAACGTTATACGAAAATAATGGAAAATGTTGAGGCAAATAAATTTAAAATTGCTTTGCTACTTTTGTTTCTCGATTGGTTGGGGTTTGCTCATGGCTCCTGTTATCGCAAACCGCAAGGAGCTACTGGCGAGCGTTCACCAGTAGATGAGAACTATCAAATACATATAGATGGCAATCCGTCTGCTTATATGCCGGGACAGCAATACAACAGTGGGTCTAAAGCCTAGAAAATACAAAGAATTCTCTTCTTCTTATATTTCTTAACTGTATATGTTTTTTCAGTCTCGCTTTCCTGCGCCAATGGCTTAAAGTTTATTAGTTTCACTCTATTGGTGGAAGCAGACAGCAGCGCTTCTTTGCTCAGCTCGGCCAATGCTGGCGTTGAGGCGGCTCTGGGCCATTTTGAGATCATTGACAATGCCGAAACCAAGTTTAGCTCCTTGTGTGAGAACATGATCGAGAGCAGTAACACTAACACCAAGAATCGTATCGATGTGGCCTGGATAGCGCCCTCGCAGCCGGAAAGTGGTTGTGTATTATTTAAGGCGGCCATTTTACAGCATCGTAATGTTTGGTTTATTGATGATGGTTTCCTAACGAAACGTTTGTGCCGCGAAGAAATTGATGAAATAAACAATCAAACTCCTCCCGTGAATCCTTGTTGTGCTTGTGATGAAGCAAAATATGAGGTCATTTTGCGAAAAGCATATTCTTTTCTAAATCGTTATAGGTTTTGTTTTATACAGATAGTCTTGGAGCGCAAATGGAAGCGTAACACACATGCTAAGGATTTTCCTTCGGAGCCTTGGCGCACAAAACTGGGAGAGGTGGTAGGTGCGTCTCATAGCTTGGATTATCGTTTCTGGGAATATGGGGGCCGTGCTAGCCAAGGTCTGCAAGAACTGGCAGAGCATGGAGCCACAAGAACTCTGGAGAATGAAATTAAGGCTCAAACGACAGTAAGTAGATGGAGGGCTCACATACCGCAGCATAAATACGCTGAAGCCATCATTTAGCCACTCTTGCGCCCTTGTAACTCACTTCTTCAATTTCAGACAGGCCATATACGCACTATTATCAAAGCTCCGGGAATTAAATATCGCCCGAACGATATTGCCAAAACTTTGGCCACCGTCAGAGTGGGTCCCAACCATCATGTTATTTCGCTGGTGTTAAAAATAGATCCCTCGCCGGATTGGATACTGGGAGTGTCAGGCTTGGAACTCTGTTTAGCTAATTGCACCTGGATTGATAAAAAGATGTTGAATCTATATCCCTGGGATGTAGGCACTGATGCAGGACCTTCTTATATGGTAAAATAAAGTCCAATAGTTTAAACAGAGTGTTTTAAAATGAATTTGTCTTTCTTTTAAGTCTCATGATCAGGCCCAATACCCACCAGACGTAATAAGGCGCATAAGTTCTACATTTCCCAGTGACTATCGTTCGCCCTTTTTTGATAAAGCTGGAGCCCCCATGAAACCTTTAGCCACCTTACATGTCAAGAGAAAGCGTACCTATGGAAGGGATTGTGATTTCGGTAGACTTAATACTGTTGGAAAAGAACACGTACTATAAGTGAGAATATCTTTTTCTTTTCTATAATTTTTTAGATGAAACCGGTGCTTTGGAGTGCTCCACACACCCTTGGTCTAGCTGGACTGAATGTAGCGCTAAATGTGGAGCGGGCACACAATATCGCTTACGTTCCTACAAAGATCCCAAAGTGGCAGAAAATTTCAAATGCAATGCAGTTCTCAGACAGAATCAAAACTGTATAGGAGCTAAATGCGGTGTAGCGCAGGCCGAAATACCCTCAGCCGAATGTGAATTAACCAACTGGTCGTCGTGGTCGGAATGTTCAAAGACATGCGGCAAAGGTTCACAAACCAGAACCAGGGACTACAGCAATCCATATGCTCGCGAAAAATGTCAGGTCTGGCCGATAAAGAAATACATAGAACTCTAACTTTTAACTGTTATTTAATTAAAATCAGGCTGGTGTTGCAGTGGACCTGCAGCAGACGCGTTCTTGTAACGGAGATAATTGTGGTGGCAATATATTTAGCAATCCCTATGATGCCAATAACAATGATATGTATGAGCAAAAGTTCGGGGAAGAAGATGCCAACCAAAATGCGTTCAAGCCAAACAAATACAATAGAAAATCTTTTGGTAAAGGCCAGCAGCAGCAGGCGAATTGGAGACCTACCGACTCTCAAGACGAGCAAACGAACTACGACCGCTTAGATAACAACATGGGTTCGTATGATGAAAACACTGATCCCGAATACCAGGCTCCAAATTCATTCGATAATAATGAAACTGAGGAAACCGAAGATGTGAACAACATTTATGGCAATGACAAATTAGTTGGTGGCAATTCTCGCCGTCCTTTCGACCAAGATCGCTTCGGCAACACAAATCTATTTGGTGACTTGGAATCTGAATTTGACAGAATTAATAATCAAAAATATGGCGGCTATTTGGAAAAGAAACGTCCCGGTTTGGGCAGTTCTCCCAACACTTACTACAATTCACGGAATCCCACCGGTTCGAAGACAATTGAATCAGAGGAGTTGGACCAACAAAAGGATAATTTTTGTTTGGAAAAGCCTGCAGCTCCGGCCAGGCCCTGCAACAAAAAGCGTCCGATTGTGAAAAACTATTGGTTTTACGATGCTGATGATGGTGAATGTAAACTTTTTACGGCCGACAATTGTGACGATAATCGAAATAAGTTTCTCAGCATGGAAAAGTGTCTCGAAACTTGTTCCGAGAGTATAGTCGAGGCTAATCAGGATACAAATTCGTTTAATAGAGGACGTTATAAAAGCAAAGACTTTGCCGCCACTACACAGACTACACCATTTCGCTCACGTTGGCATTAAAAATAAATTTGTATTTCAGTGAATCTTTTCTTTTTTTTATAAATAATTAATAAATCTATTATTAGATTTAAAAGAAAATATTATTGCACTGGAGGGGATTTAGTATTAAAAATAATGTTTCACACCAACGATAACATTTTCAACGGTCACAAGACGAATGCAAAGAGGGATTCAGTTAGCAAATCGCAAAGAGTTTCAAGAGCATTCATTCATGCTTTTACCAAACTGTTGTCTCAGGATCTCAAATCGTTTCATATATTTTAAAAAATGTTTATGCAATTTTGCAGACATCCGATGCTTGAAAGAAATATCACATGCACGCAAATCTTAAGAAGAAGTTAAGCAAATTGCCTTTTTTTGACAGAATTTTTAGCCTTAAACGACATCAGGACACGGACATTCAAATGGTGTAAACAGCTTTTTGGAGGAAAATATATAGATGCTCAAATATAGCGAATAAATTTGTTACGTCAAGCCAGAGACAAGTCAGTTTTAATAATTATTCAATAATTTTAGTCATATGACTATTTAGCGAATTTAAATTGTTAATCAATTTATAATAATTGCTTAATCATATTGTTTATTATTTATTATATTTGCAAAAATTTATAAAGAAAATGTTCAGAAAAATCCAACTTAAATTATCTCCCAAATAACACGTTTTCTATGGATGTTCTCTCACTCAGAACTTAAACGGACGAAAACCGGTAAAGTTCGGTTACAACTTTCAACAAAACAATAGTGGACACAAATTTGTTTATATATATAGAATTAATAAGGATCCTTGTTACAACTTGGACTAAAAGAGAGACAGCGCGACTGAGCGAGCGATAAGTTATGGGAAAGATAATTGTGCCTGCAAGTAAAGCGATTTCGCAACATGGGAAAATAAGAAACCAGCTGATTACATTTTCTTTTTTATACTTCCGTCATCCTTGGACTTTTTTTTTTTTTGTGTTTCTCAGTTTGCAAATATTTTGGAATTTTTTTGTATTAGCATATTTACCTGCTATGAATTCATCTGGCTTGGAAGGTTTTGTATTTGAAGCTGTCACATTTTCTCATGTTGCCATACTTTATAGTCTATTAATTATAGTTAAATTGAATGGGAGAATTGAATCATATAATTGCTTAAATTTTTTAATAAATTTATATATTAATATATTCGATACAATAGAATCAGAAAATGTGCGTGTTTGTTGGTTGTAAAATAGTAAAAACAAGAGTATTTATGTCAATAAGGTGGCAACACTAGATCAGAATTACAGCAATACAACAGAAAGGTAGTGGGCATTTAGAATAGGCAATTCTTTCAGCTAAGCTGATTAAGTTTTAGGCCGCGGGGGCGAGGGGAAAATAAGATGAGTACAAATTTGCTTGTATTTTCAATTAGTTTTACTCGGCACGAGCGTGTCTACACGATACACGGAATAAGAATGGCTGTGTGTGAGAAATTTTAATCTTTCTTATCAATAAGAATGGAACCGAGTAAATTGTGACTAAGTTCCCATTTATTCTACTTGTTAAGAATGTTTAAATACAAACCAGGCATTGCACTGGCACTAATATCACTAGCAAGTTGCCAGCTGCTGTAGCGCTGCCACCTTGTAATGAACAAATATAATAAATATAAACTCAGTGCCTTATCAAAAGTAAATGGTAATTGATACTAATAACATTAATACGATAAATTGTAATAATGAAAAATACGGATGTGTTTTACAATCGCATCCACATGTTTTTAAAGGTTTCCAATGAGGATTCTAAAGGAAGTGAAAGTAAAACGAATCGAATCTTGTATCTTGTTATAAACAAAAAATATTATTTTAGTTTGATACGTTTTTAATTAATTTATTAAAAAAATATACATATATTTGCAAACAAATGTTAATGAAAAGAAATGTGTCCAACTTATGCCAACATTTTTTATTGTTTTTCCTAAAACAACACGTGCAAAAAAACATTAAAAACAAAACACGAATTTTCGGTATTCACTTTTTTTTGGTAATAAAGGAAAATCCCTATTTAATGACCCATCAATTTATTGAAATTTTATTAATATTTGTAGATTTGTTCAAACAAAAATTTATGAAATTGTAAAAATTTTATTTTTTAAGCACAATTTTTTGTACAATCAAGAAACACACAATTTTATTTTAAACAGTTTTTTTTTTTAATTTTTTTTACACTTTTTTTTGTTTAAAAGAAAACTTCGAATAGACAAAAACATGCGGATTTGAGAACACCAATTTATAGATTATGGTGATTAAAAAAGAGTTTAGCTTTTTCAAGAGAATCGATTCAAATCGATTTCCTTGTATTCCAACAGGGTTGGGTCGTCGCCACTAATTTGTTCTACCCACAAAAATTTCCTGTATTTCTAAACTGGTTCATGAGATCTACTTATGAATTAATTTTACTACAGACAGATTTAAAACTGGATTATTCCACAATAATTATTAGTTTTATTTTTTCCAATTATTCGCCATTAAATTAATTTCAAATTTACGCAAATCATATGAAACTGTTCTTTCAGCATCAGGTATTTAATGTGTAATATTTATGCTCCCCCTAAATTAACCTTGAAAATACGAAAAGAGCGAGCTGAAAAAAGCGATAAGAAAATATGTGCAGATTCTCATTTGTTTTGAATAAATTTATCATCAACAAAACAAAGTTTAATCTTAAAACAAACAAACAAAACAAAAAACGAGCACAGAGAATGCTTGTTTCAAAATAAAAGAAAATCTAAATTCGTTGGAAATTAAAAAAATTTATTTAGTCTACAGTTAAGCGGGCAACTATAAACATCTTTTCGAAATGACGTGGATCGAAATATTATTTATTCTATTGTTTACAATACCGCAAAATGTATTAACGCGACGTTGCAGCCGTTATCCTTCAAATACTTTAACGCCAAAGTCACCGGTCGATGAAAATTTTGGCATAACGATAACGGGAAACGCACAAACCTATATTTTGGGACAAAGTTATAACGGTAAGTGCACATGACATGTGTCTGTGGAGGTGGAGTGTTACGAGTACCATATTCACCACAATATCAGACGCGCCTCCTTGCCTGGCCCCGAATGTCATAATATTAGTATATGTTAATATGTTTAATGGTGGCATTGAACTTAAACTTGGTCTAAGGAAAGCGTTCATTTAAATATCTCTAATCTTTACAAACAACACCATTTCCCCTTAAATAGTTTAATAACACTGAACTGAAATTAAATTAAAAAAAAAAAAAACAAAAAAGTGGAAATAAGAGAAATTTGCTCTTGAAACTTGCACCATATCGCACTAGACAGCCGGTCTATCGCTTTCGATTGTTTTAAGCGGTTTCTGTAGTTTTCCATTGGTTAATGCCGAGTTTTTGTTATGCAAGCGGCCCGAGTAGGGTTCCTACTGGCCATCTTTAACATTCGACCATATTTTCAAAATCAGGGTTCTGTGCTCTTTGGAGTAATATATGATGCCTGTAGAGAGGGGATGCATAACGACATTCTTGCGTAGGACAACATCATTTGCTTCTGCAATGTCTTGTTAACAAGACATCGCGAGCGGATCACAATTGAGTTGCCTTTCTCGTCTAAAGCGTTGCAGGTGGGGTCCAGAACTAAAATCGCAGCAAAAAGGTTAACTTAGGGTTTCCGGATACTTTCGAGATGTTTTGGCTGATAGTGCAGAGGCGGAAATGTCATCCTTAATTTTTGTATATTCCTGTTTCACCTTTCCCAG
Organism: Epicampocera succincta; assembly: GCA_932526305.1. NCBI lineage: Eukaryota > Metazoa > Arthropoda > Insecta > Diptera > Tachinidae > Epicampocera > Epicampocera succincta. The sequence continues at coordinate 62,805,980 of OW052036.1, read as the reverse complement.
CCCTTATGCCTTAGTTCAAGATCAAGCTTTAAGCGCATTCCCAAACGACTTTCGACGCTAAATTCGAGAATTGCTGTAGTAAACTGTGTATTCTGCTCTCATTGTGCTTTTAGTTACTAGTGGCTGTTGTATTGGCAACTGCATATATTGTATTAAATAATAATTATTTATTTTTGCTGACTGTTGGTGACTTAATTTTCGAAAAGGTTATTTGTGAAGCGCTGAGTTGATAACACCAGCCTCAAAGAACAGTAAACAAGTTGTAGCTTAGAGCTGATATGTTTGCGTCTTTGGAGGCTTTAGTTTTGTTTGGGTTCCGTAAAGTGATTCATGTGTGGCTTTTTATTTTTTATATATTGTTTAGTTTCTTTGCACGCCTATAATGGTCATCGCTTTGTTAGCGCCAAACTGGTGCTGGAAAATGAAAGCGGCGAAAAGAGTTTTGGTGATGATTTGGGTCGTTTGGAGGTCGTGGAGCCGGTGGAGACACGTTATAGCCAACAGTGCGTTAATATGATAGAAAGTACCAATTCTAATCCCAAAACAAAAATGGAAGCTGTTTGGCTAGCGCCGTCTGAACCGGGCAAGGGCTGTGTTCTGATACGAGCCACAGTACTGCAACATCGAGATGTGTGGTTTATGGATGATGGCGGCCTGACGAAGCGTGTTTGCGAGGAAGTGGTTGACGATGTGGAGAGTCAAAAGAAAGATGTCGAAGAAACACCCTGTTGCAGCTGTGATGAGGCCAGATATGAGGTAGAAAGATTTGATTTTTTTCCCCCAAATAAAAACCCCCACAATTTTTATTTGCTTTCCTGAAAGATAACTTTCGAAGGGCTTTGGTCGCGCAATTTACATCCTAAAAATTTCCCCAGCAGTGGTTGGGCAACACGTTTTACCGACATTGTGGGTGCAGCTCACACCTCTGACTATCGCTTTTGGGATAAAGGTGTTTTGGCCTCTACTGAAATGCAAGAATTTGCGGAGCATGGCTCCTCACAGGGCTTAGAAAGAGAATTCAATCAATATTTTAGGGTAAGAGAAGTAAAACCTAAATTAGTCAATAATTAAAGCGAATTATGTGCGCATCTTTGATTGAAGGAGGGAAAAATACGCACTGTTATTAAAGCTCGCGGCCCGGCCTTTCCCTACATTAATACACCTTCTGTGGCTTCCGTACGTGTGGATCCCTTGCACCATCAAGTATCGGTGGCTTCCAAAATTATGCCGTCCCCCGACTGGATAGTAGGCGTTCCAGGTTTAGAGCTTTGCCTGACCAACTGCACGTGGTTGGAGGAGAAAGTAATAAATTTATATCCTTGGGATATTGGCACCGATGCTGGACCTTCGTATACGGTGAGTTATAAGTGGTCGTTTTATTTGTAGAATTTAGTTGTAGAAAAAGAAAAACTTTTCCTATACCAAATTATTGCCATCAACTAAATCAACAAGTATTTGTTCTAGTCCCCCGATCAACCTCAATTTCCTGCCGATGTTATAAGACGCATGAGCTCTGAATATCCACCTGATCCTCGTTCACCGTTTTTCGACGAATCGCACGCCCCCATGAAACCTTTGGCTACTTTGACCATCAGACGCCAGCGTCTTTACGAAAGAAAGTGTGAGGATGAGGAATGTAAGTTCTAGGCTCAACAAATATTAATTTTTGAGGCACTATTTTAAGAGGGTATTTCTTTCCAGCCAATAATCCCGACACTATACCCAGAGAATGTTTCACCCATCCCTGGTCGGCCTGGAGTGAATGTACAGCCGATTGTGGTGAGGGACAACAGTATCGTACAAGGGTCTACAAACAACCGGATGTGGCTAAAATCTATAACTGTGATGTTATGGTGAAGAGAAGACAAGAACGTGAATGTCAAGGAGAAAAATGTTCCGACGGCGCCCAACAAATAACCGACCCGAACGAAGAAGATGAAGAAACATTTGAACCAGCAATGCCACAATTCCCAAGCAGAACAGCCAAAACCAAAGCCGAGTGCATAGTAGGAAAATGGTCTGCTTGGTCCCAGTGCAATGTTACCTGTGGCATGGGTATGATGGAACGTACAAGGGAATATATTAATGCCTACAATGAAAGAGAATGTCAAGTGAGTTTGTGGGCAAACAAAACTATTCAGACAAAACTTTATTGATATATTTTTAGGAGGTCTATTATATTAAACTACAAGATTTTAAAAGCTGTCAGGGTAGAAGCTGTCTGGGTGGCATTGCGAATGTTGCCCATGATGCGGAAGACTACAACGAAGATAATTATGATTATCGTTCACCGCCTAAGCCCTACAATCCCTTTAATAATTTCGCCGAATATGGCGGGCGAAAACATTCCATAAAAAAGCAATACGGTAATCAAGATGAAGAACGCCTGTCGTACAATGACTATAATCGTCAAAACTCAGAGGCAGAAGAGGGAGAAGAGGACGTAGAGCCCGAACAAGAAAATAATTTTTCAACTGAAGACCTAAAACAGGAATCTTATGAAAATGACTTCACAAATAAATACCCTAAGAAAAAGTTGATTAGTAGGCCGCAAGAAGAAACCCTAAAGAATATAAGACCGGCCTATCAACGAGGCGATCCCATAACAAATCGCCAAATTCAGCAGAATTATGCCAAGCCACCAGACTATTGTTATCAACCATTAAATATAATACACGACTGTTTTGATCCGCGAGTTGTGGGAAATTTCTGGTTTTATAACTTCTGTACCGACGAATGTATGCTGTTTGCGACAGATATTTGCGATAATAACAGCAATAAGTTTCCTTCGCTGGAAGAATGTGAACAGACTTGCGCAATGCCGCTAAGGAATTTGGCAGGATATTTGAGACAAAGACAAATAGAAGGATGTCGCGGTACACGACCACTGGAACGCAATTTCAAAAAGCGAAGAAATTATTATGATTAGTTTTATTAAAAAACTTATTTTAAAAAATTGTTCATTGCCTGATGAGAACGTTGCAGTCGTTAGTTATTTAGTATTAGTTTAAAACATGTTTTATACGAAATTTAATTTAAATGTAATTTTGTTGACTAGAATGTATGTATGTGTGTTTTAAAAATCCTTTTCTAAGACATTGTTATCAAGAACTTGACTTGCTTTAGAAAATGTATCGATAACTTTATTTGTCTGAACACAAGCCATGAAAAGATATAAGTTTCTTAGGAAAAGTTTCCAATTGTCTACAGAAAAGCTATCGATGACTCTACTTCTCTCTTTCTGAAGACAAATTTCCAATGATCAAAAATATCGATTAATTTATTTTACCTACAAAACTTATCAATTACTTTGTTTATCCACAGAAAAGTGAACGATACCTATACTTTCGTGTTTACAAAAGAAAAGATCGGCGCTGGCGTTTCATTCCTATCGACAATTAATCTATAACTTAAGTGTTCTGTAGGGATGTTATCGACAACTTTACTTTTTCAATACTCTTATCGATCACTTGACTTCTATAGAAAAGTTGCTTGTTAACTTATTTTTTTAAGGGACAACTGTCGATATCTTTGTTTTTCTTTAGAAAAATCATCGATAACTAACTTTTTTTTACAGTAATCGATAGTTTTACTTCGCTTTAAGTAATCAGCTGTTTTATAGAAAAGTTAACGATAATTTTAGACTTTTATAGAAAACTTATGTGTAACTTTACTTTCATATAAGACACCAATAGCTTAATTTGTTATAAAAATTATATCGATTAGCTACAATTTACGCCTAACAACGTTTCCGTAGAAATGTTATAGATAATATCAAACTTTTAATACAATATATAAAAATATGTTCCATAATCTCAAGTGTGATTCAGAAATTTTCTCTACAAGAAAGAATACTATTAAAAACTTTATCTTACTTGTGCAAGCAAATCTTTTGTATTATTCCGATATATTGTTTGAGGGAAATTGAAAATGTGTAAATGTTTATGCGACATAAAACTCCTTTCCAGATGAAATTGTATGCTTTACTTGAAGAATAAATTTTATTATATATATTTTTGGTTCAATTCTTGTTCAATTGTTGTTCTTGTCGCTTTATTTGTTTTCTTAATTTGATGCACCTAAACATATCAGCTTAAAATAAAAAGAAGCAAAAATTAAAATTAAAACACACAAAATTTTCAATTTAACTATATTTTCCTTACAGTGTATATAATTTGTCGTGAAATTTCGTTAATAAGTCCATATTACGCCTCGCAATCACATTTTATTTTCTTCACATATTTATACCACAACAAGTACTTCAATGTTAGAAACGAAAAGCTTAAAATAGTTAAAGCTAAAGGACCTTTATAGGTTTTCGGAATAGAAGAGGAAGCTGACGAAGATGTGGATAACTGAGAGTAGCCGCGTTTTGCAAGATTTGTTGAAATATGGTTTAAAATAATTGGATATACTGCCAGTCATTGATTGCTATTAGCTGGTTTGTCCTGAGTCGCTGGAGCCACTGGCAGAATGCTAAATTTGATTAAGTGTCCTTTGGTACGCTTTTGAACTATTCGGCCAATAACTTGGGGATTTTTTGTGGTTTCTTCTATATATTTAAAGATTTTTTCTGCATTCATCAAGTCCTGATCAGATGTAGCTTGTATTAAGATCCTAACTTCATGCTGTTTGCTTAGCCACTTTGAAATATTTTTTAAGCGCGAATTTAAATCATGTTCCGCTATGCGCGAGCCAATACTAACAAATTTTTCAGCTTTCCTAATGGCAGTAGCTGAACTTTTATCAGCATTGGGCTTTTTTGTTTCGGACAGTTCAGTCTCTAACATCTCAGCTGCTGTTAAAAGCCTAAAGTAAAAGTATTTTAAAATTTTATTACCTTTAAAATGAAATTCAGGACTTACTTATAGATGGGCCTTTGGGTTTTTGAATCCATATGCTGAACTTTAACCAAATGCATGGATCTACGTTTGGCTAAATTTTTAGCATCTTCCAGTACAGTGACGGTCATATTTTCGTTTTGAAGCAACGTTATCTGAAGTGATTCCTTCCTCTTTTTTTGGGGTTTCGACTCCTCTGTAGGATGTTTCGCAACCGAATACTGCTTAGTGAAAACTACATTGGCTGCTTTTAAGGTTTGTAACTCCAATTGATGGCTTTGAATTAAGGCCACTTTGAGAAATGGTTTTGAAAGTTTGAAGAAAGTTCTAACCAAAAATGTCATTTCTTGTAAAATTATTTAATATCTGATTGTAATTACTTATATACAAATCTTTTGTTTTTTGTTGTTATCGGTCAGCTGGCGGACGTTGTTATTGACTTTGTGATGGTGATGCCACGTTGCAACAATTTTACACATTTAAGTTACCAGCCCAAAAAAAGCGATTTTCTACTAGCGCAGTAGTTCAGCTTTGGAGCAACACAAATATTATTTAATTGTTGCTTTCTTTTTAACTTAAATAATAATTTGTACACGAAAATAACTGCCTCATATGAACGTTATAACAATAAATTCATGTACTAACGGACCTGTTCTGAAAATGCCTTTAATTGAATTCACGTGGTTTCTAAAAACAAATTCCATCAAAAAGAGGACTTATTGTTCTGCTTTCAATATTTTTCTAACATTAAGACACTTCAAATGATGCAGAGCACGTAACTTATAGTAACAGGTTTTAATCTGGCTGCAGTAATACTATTTTTGTTTGCAGAAATTTCGTGATTTGCCTGAAGAGAGCAGCTGGAACAGTGCCATTGAAGTGATCTACTAGACAACATTTAAATTAAATTTTAAATTGATATAGTTTTGCTTTATTTAAATATACTTAGTTATTTAACTATTTATTTATATAACATAATACAATAATGTTATTTGCTTAGATTGGAATTAGTTTTCCATAGTACTCTTTAAATAAATAAATTCTTTATGAATGATTATAAAATAAAAACCACGTTTGTTCTTTATAATTTAATTTTAAAAAATTGCACATAAACTTAACTAAAAACACACACAGAAAATCTATAAATAAGAATACAAAAAACATACAAGCAAATTAGTACGCACATATTTTTCTATATTTTAAAGGTATTTTTCTTTTTAAATTGGATTTATCTCAAAAATATTTTACGATTTTTAAAACTACAATCTAGATACATATGCTTATATACATAACATTCAATTTTCCAAATTATAATGTACTTATGAAAAATAATTTTATAATTAAATATGTACTTGTAAAGAGATAAGAAAATGTTGCAAGTTTTTTAAACGCTGAGCAGTTTAAATGTGCACAAATCCGTTTCGTTTTCAAGGATTTCTAGCGATGTACATACATACATATATATTTATAATATTTGTTTAAAAAGAACTTAATTGTTGCTTTGGAATGATAAGAATAAGTTGGAAGGAGTGCACAAAGGGAAGAGTTTTTTAAATTATTGTATATACAAAAATTATCTTTTATCATAGGAAACAAATTTTTGAGTAAATATGTCTGTTGTTTAGCTTTTCCATATTTTTAGAAAAACCTTAAACTTATAGTTGTCGGCTATTTTTGGTGTATCGAGCCCCGTAGGCCACAATGAAATCTTTTAATAAACATGAGCTCGCTCTTTGCATGATCTTTTTAGAGAAGTCTTAAAAGAATTCTTAATGACAATTTTAGTTTTAAAATGTCTTACCTTTTTTAGACTCTTTGTATTTCAAATAATTTTACTTCAGTGTCATACCAAATGGCCGGTTCTATATTACGTAAATAAATGACACCCCAGATGTAGGTTCGGAACCAAGCGGTTGTGCCAGCATTAGCTTGATATTTTCGTATGAGTATGGGATGCGGCACAGGTAACAAACCGACCAAAGTGCCATGTTGTAAAAATTTTAAGATTTCCGATTCATCTGTTAGGCCTTTATCAATGCAAATTTTTTCCACTTGTGGTACCAGAACTTGCAGCAAACGCATTATAGTTTGTAAAGGTAATTTTGAGCGCCACGAAACAATCCATTCGGGCGTGGGAGTCCAAACTTCGGTTGAGGGCTGATGGACCATCCGAATGCTCCCACGCTGAGCCACTGACAAACGACTAAAGTGCGACTTTTCTTCAGTAGGGTCCACGTGACCATTAGGACTAGCGGTACGAGATTCTGAGGGTGATCTTTCATTTATTTTATCGAAACGCACTATATCAGAGGTGCCGTCTATGGTGGGTGTTTGGTCGGCTGAACCTGGATGAGCTTGCTCACGTTCAGTCATTTGATTTATGCCTGGTGTATCGGGTAGAGAAGCTTTAAGTGTGCCCGGTTCGGCTGGCATGGCCGGAAAAGCTCCTTCCATTTGCTCCTCTCCCTGCTGCGTATGAGATTCAGTCTCAGATTCTTCTATAGGAGTGCCATTATTTTCTTCATTTCTTGTCCTAACAATTGAGACTTTTTTCACTTCTTCTTCCTCCTCCTCTAAATCATCGTCTTCATCATCCTCATCCTCAGCAGAAGTGGGTAAAGGACTGTTAAAATTTTGCACCACTGTTGTTAGCCTTTTCTGTCTGATGGGTGGCAAATTAAATTTACCAACTTTACGGCCACTTAGGCATTTTGCAATGCCCGCCATGTCGGAAGGCAGATTGGCCATGGCATGAAATACATGCCTTTTGCGTATAATAGTATAAACCAAATTCGAATTGCCATCAAACTGATACTGTATTATGTTGTTAAATATTTCCAATAGGAAGAAAACCAAATGGTGATTGCTGGGCGCCGACAGAAGAAACCAAGGAGTGCTAAAGGCCTCTAGTAAATGCAATAACTTAACACTGGCCACCATGGATAATGTCTTCAAATAAGGGGACACATTTACTAAAATTGTCAATAGACAATCGAAGAGAGGTTGTAAGCGTTGGTGTCCTGTTGCTATGATTTTATGGAAAACAGTTATCAATAGATCAGCATGAGTGCCAGTAAAAACAGGTATATCCATGGGTACTGTAGCTGTATAGGGTTTATTTAAGCGTACACCAAAATTGCGTTCACCTATGGAATGTTAATAAAACAATTCTGAGTTTAGAAATGCTTATTTAATTAAATAATATACTTACCCGATAACAATAAAAGAATAAACACACCAATATGCATAAGACCCACTTTGGATTGGTCCGCTCTTGAATAGTTCAGATGATAGAGTATGGGTATCAATATATCTAAAACATCCGAGCTTTTCAACACAAAATAAAGGAATTTTTTATTGTAATCGCAAATTTTCCAAAACAAAATCAATAATTCTTGATGACAATGCAAACGTTTGGTAGAATTTGGCAAGTAGTTTTGCGCCAAAGGATTATTAAGCAAACGTGTTATGCCTTTCAAAATAAAATGAAAATCTTCGTCACGATGTACGCGCGATAAATAGTTGATAAAAAGATTGTCACCACTATTATCATCATACGAAGATGGTGCAACTACCGCGCCGCTGCCTCCTCCCTTAACGTGCCGTTGTAATTCAAGTTGGTGTTGTTGAAACTGCTGCTGTTGCATTATCATGTCGTGGTCCAGAGTAACAATAAGTATTTGTAAGCAAGCTTCTACCAATGGTTCTGTTGTGTCAGTGAAGAGTAAATGATTGTAAGGTACACCAAAGCCCACAGGGTCATAAGAACAAACAGTGTTTAAAAATGAGGTAAATAAAGGTAAGGCATGACGGTTATCAGCCGAAGTGAAATAAGCTATCCACTTGTTTGGTTCCTCGGTGGGCTGAGGAGTACGATACATGGGCTCGGAAAAACAAGTTAATAATAATTTCAATAACTCAGTTCGTCTACGCTCCATGTTGGCATTTTTCGGCGGTGAATGGGCAAAGCCCACACCTGCCTCCCATATATATTCGCAGCTATCAATGTTGGCTAATTCCTCTGCCTTATCCGGACCTGGACGGCGGGTAACGGTAACCGTAAAATCGGGACAGAACAGTAAATCACATATGGCATTCAAAAGTGATTGCGCTAAGGGTACAGTATGATTTTGTGTAGCCAAATGTTCTCTGCGAACTTCATCATCTACTACACCCCCACCAACATTTTTCTGGTATGACCTCTCTTGGCTGGCTGGCAAACTACTCCAGAAAAACTGACGCCATTTTTCATCTTCAAATATATAGGGTAAAATGCGTATTAACAGACGCACACAATTTAACACACACTGCTGTTCGGCCTGGGTACGACAACTGCTGTCTACCGCCTCCGCAAGTTTTTCTACAGCCTTATAACATAAGGTAGCCAAGTTGGCAGGATTTTCATTACGTATATTGCGTATCTCATTCGCGGTTACCAAGGCAAAAACATCTTCCAGGGTTGTTTGATGGCCAGACCAAAACTGTTCCCAAAATGGGTCATCTGCATCGATCTTTTGATTTTTTTGCGTCAGCTGGACAATAGCTTTACGAAAGTTCAATTTTGAGTCTGTGTTGCCCATATTGAAGCCGTTTTTGTATTAACTTTCTTGCTTATATTTATCAATATTTAAACCAAATAAAAGTATTGATTTTTTTTTAGCAATTTGTACAAACTTCTCAGTATTTTATCTAATTTTTCTATTTTAATCAAAACACGTACTAAAGGAAAAATTTTCTTTGACACATAATTCTATTTTTCACTCTCTCTCTCATTTTATTCTTATCAAAGGTGCCAGATGATATTAGTTTACATGGAAGCAAAAGTAGGCAGCTTCAAACAAACTAAAACTAAAATAAATTAATATAAATCAAAGCAGCAGTTTCAATGTATATTTTTTAGCCATCCACAAGTCGACATTTCGAAGAAAACACACAAAAAATAACTATATTGTTTCATTTAATATTCATAGTAAGGCCTTAAAAGAGAAAAATAAACTCAGTTGCTACAAAAATAAAATATATAACAATAGAGATTATAATAATATCATGCGAGATGTATGAACCACCTCAACAGTTACTGTTCAGCAGCTACCACCTTCTTATATATTTTTCTCCAAAGTTTTCAGTAAACATTTTTGACATTTCGCTTTGCTCTAGGAAACGTCATCATTTATTGAAAACACACACACCAAAGAGAACTTTCAAAAGCATAGAAATCAAATTGAAAAAATTGGTTTTCTTTTTAATTTAGGTGATTGCGTGTTATAACGTCAATAAAAATATAAAATGATTTCCTTAAATATATAAAACTTACAAGAAAAAAACTTAACGGAACAGAGGATTAATGCAATTTTGTGAAACGTCAAATTAGTGCTGCAAAATTACTGCTAACTGCACCCTTCAATTAAATATTTTTAAGCTTTTGAAGGAAACAGATTTTTTCCTACGTTTGATTGGAAACCAAAAGAATTTGATCAAGGTTTTTGTTTATTAAAAAAGAAAAACGACCAAAACACACACAAATTATGTCTTTGCCCGGCAATGGCATATTTGTGGTACAGGGCGAAATGTCCACCTTGATGACCGCTATGCGAAGAGGATCCCGTTGGAATGCCACCGCATACGTGGTAAGTTTATATTTGATTAGCTAGATATATAAGTATGTATGTATGTATGTGAATATATAAACATGTGTATGCGTTGTATGTGTTTTCTTCTCAAAGTATTCTCGATATTCGAATATTGTATACCTATACAAACATATGTATGTACTTACTACATACATACATGCATACTTGGGAATTTTAATTACTTTTACCAGTGAAACATATGCTTGTTAATTTATTTATGTTTATTAACAAAATCTTATTCCGTTTCTTTAAGGACGAAGAAAAGGATGGTTTAATGAAACTATTTATGGATCTAAAGCAGATCTTAAATCGCGTAGAAGATTTGCGTCTTATAGATCCTAATGTCTTCTTGGCTCCTTTTCTGGAAGTTATACGCTCCGATGAGACCACCGGAGCAGTCACAAGCTTAGCTTTATCAGCCATCAACAAATTCCTTTCGTACGGTTTGATAGGTAAGTTTATGATTTAAATATGTATGTATGTCCTTGCAAGCAAATAATTAATATAGAAAACCCACAACTCTGTTTTTTCATACTTGAGTTGTTTGAATATCTCAATACAAGATCCGTTACTTTGTTAAAATTTACCAAAAAAAAAAAACCCCGACCTTGAAAAAACAAAGCTTGGGTCCGTTTTACATTAAGGTTACCATATTATTTACATTTACAACAAGAAAAATATCGTGAACTCTTAAATACCGCAGAAATTATTCTTTAAAAATATCAATTAAATTTTATCCATAAAAACCCCAACCTTCAATTGTTTTGTAGAATATTGAAATACTAAAGTTACAATAAAGAAATCAAAGAAACAAAAATAATAACTTTTCACATTCGTAGGAGCCATGTTCTAGAAAGAGCTTAACTTTTAAAAGTTTATATACATTTTGCTTGAATAAACTTAAGTTATTTTAGCTTCTCTATGAAAAATGTATCTATGGAAAAGCTTTCGTAGATATTTTCAAAGAAAACTAAGTTATCGATGACGTCCAAAATGTCTATAAGTAGCAAGTAATCAATACCAGTAATCGATATCTTACATTTTCTAAAGATAATTTATTCGTAGTTAGTTTGTTATATTGAAATTTCCAGAGCTTTAGCTTCCTTCGAATTTAATTTTTAAATAAAGTTATTATCGATTAATTTAATATGTGAGGAAAATAGAACAATTGTTTGAATTTTCCCCAACAAAATAACCAAATAGAAAAGTTATCGATTAATGAAATCTCTTTAAATAAAGATTATAGATAGTCTGCTTTTAATTATTTTATAAATTTTCACTTCACTGAACTTTTTTTTGAAGTTCATACCTTGTGTTCTTTAATTGTGCATAATAATTTTTTGGTAGATCCCACTTCGGCGAACCTAGCCGTCGTCATCGAAAACATAGCCGACGCTGTTACGCATGCTCGTTTCATGGGCACCGACCAATCATCCGATGGTGTCACCCTCTTTCGTGTTGTTGAAGTTTTGCACACTCTTATGCGCAGCCCAGAAGGCTCCGTCCTAACCAACGAATCCGTGTGTGAAGTCATGTTAAGTTGCTTTAAAATCTGTTTTGAACCACGACTCAACGAGCTGATGAGAAGATCCGCCGAAAAGGCTCTGAAAGACATGGTGCTTTTATTGTTTATGCGTTTGCCACAATTTGCGGATGATCGTAGTGAATCAGGTTTGTTGAAAAAGTTTCAAATGATGGCTGCCTCCATGGAAAACGATGAAAAACAACGTAAGAAATCAGCTAAAACTCAATTGTCAGAAGGCGGAAATAGGAAACGCAGCCAGAGTGTAAAGAGCAATGACTTAACTAAGGCGGCTGCAGAAGAGCAGCAGCAGCGAAAAATTTCTACTAACTCACAGGCCGGTGAGGATGTTAATACCTTACAGACTCCGGGGCCTTTAAACCATTTAAAAGCACCACCTTTGGCTACAACACCGGCCACACCTGCCGGCAACATTGTAGACTTACAGGGCAAAATTACACAAACTCCTACCTCTACTTTAGTGCAAGCAGAAGCGGCAGATGCAGCGGTTGACAATACACCAGTTAATGCTACTAGAGATTCAAACACGCCTTCGATAGCACTAGAGTCGGCATCACCAGCCCTTAATGATGCAGAAAATGAGCCAGATAATCAACCTCATTCATCACACTCTCAAGGAGGTAGTAGTGAATATATTAATTCTGTAGGTGTACGTTTTACCCAACAAAATTCCGTAGATGGTTCGGAGGGTATGGCCCCCCTAGTGCCCTATGGTTTGCCATGTATACAAGAGCTGTTTCGATTCTTGATTTTGTTGTGCAATCCCTTGGATAAACAAAATACTGATACCATGATGCATATGGGTTTGAGTTTGTTAACGGTGGCTTTCGAAGTGGGAGCAGACAATATTGGCAAATATGATACTTTGCTGCAGCTGGTTAAGGATGATTTATGCCGCAATTTATTTGCGGTAAGTATTTTGCGTGGATGCATTCATCTTAAACTAATAAGTAATTTCTTTACAGCTTATGAACTCCGAACGTCTGACCATATTTGCCGCTAATTTACAAGTATGTTTCTTACTGTTCGAATCGCTAAGAGGCCATTTGAAATTCCAATTGGAGTTTTATCTCAGAAAACTTTCGGAAATCATAGCTAGTGATAATCCTAAAACACCCTATGAAATGCGTGAACTGGCCCTGGACAATCTCCTGCAACTGTGGCGTATACCTGGTTTTGTCACAGAGCTTTATATAAATTATGACTGTGACCTGTATTGCAGTGATTTGTTCGAAAGTATAACAAATCTGCTCTCTAAATACACTTTGTCTGCAACAAATGCTATTTACAATACGCATGTAATAGCCATGGATACTTTAATATCGGTGGTGGATAGTATAGAGAGTAACTGTGCTGCCGCCAAGAATATCTACGCCAATCAAAATAATTTGCATGCAGTAGATGGCCTCAACAACTCTTCCACCTCGGCACTCAGACATTCGCGTCACAATTCCGGCTTAGAGGGCATAATTATAGACGATCCCAACAATTTGGATGACACCAAAGTGGAAAATATTTCCAAATTCATAAACACTTCCTCGCGTTTACGTTTGCTATCGGGTGATACTGCGGCTGAGAAGGCCATAACACGTGAATACTTAAAAGATGTGAAACACAAGAAACGTATTCTAAGTCAAGGTACTGAACTTTTCAATCAACGGCCCGATAAAGGTATTCAATTTCTGCAAGAGAATAACATCTTAAATTCGCAATTGGATCCCATGGAGGTGGCTTTGTTTTTGCGCGAAAATCCTGGATTAGATAAGAAAATGATTGGTGAATATATATCGAAGAAAAAGAATGTGGACTCGAAAATCCTAATGAATTTTGTCGACTCGTTCGATTTTCATGGTTTGCGAGTCGATCAGGCCTTGCGTTTGTATTTGGAAACATTCCGTTTGCCCGGTGAGGCACCCTTGATATTTTTAGTTTTGGAACATTTTGCAGATCATTGGCATGTAAGTTCATACGACTTGAAATCTGTGATTAAGACTTTAAATATTTGAGGTCATTGTGAAAAGTTTTAGGCGAAATTTTGTCTGAAAAATTAAAATATCTTGAAGACTTTGTTAAATGTTATTTTAGAAACAAAACGGTGAACCTTTTGCCAATACTGATGCTGCTTTTAGTGTGGCTTATGCTGTGATAATGTTAAATATGGATCAGCACAATTCCAATGCAAAACGTCTTAATATTCCCATGACGCAAGAAGATTTTTTGAAAAATTTGAGAGGTTTGAATGGTGGCAAGGACTTTGATCAGGAGCTACTAGCCACCATATTCAATGCCATTAAGTAAGTTTTATATATTTTGTTTTTCAAGGAATCATAGAAACATTTTTTCTAAATTATATTTTGCCCTAGAAACGAAGAAATCATTATGCCAGCCGAACAGACTGGTCTGGTGCGTGAAAACTATTTGTGGAAGGTGTTATTGAGACGCGGAGCCACCTCAGATGGTGCCTTTAATTATGTGCATGATTCTACTTATGATATGGAAATCTTTAACGTCATATGGGGCCCCTCCTTGTCCTCATTAGGTTTCATGTTTGACAAGAGCAGTGAAAACGGTTATCAGAAGACTTTGAACGGTAATTTATAAAAGGAAATATTAATTAGCGAAAATCTTTGTAACGGCCGTCTGTTTTTCTTATTGGGTTTTAGGTTTTACGAAATGTGCTGGCATATCGGCCTTTTATAACTTACATGATGATTTTGATGCTTTAATTTTAACTTTATGCAAATTCACTACCATCTTAAGCAGTGCCCAACAGGAGACTCCCCATCCGGCCATGAATGAAATCGTGCAAGCTGTTAACTTCGGTCTTAATCCTAAGGCCCAGGCTGCCATGCGCACAGTGTTTACTTTGGTCCATGATTACGGTGATTCTTTAAGGGACGGCTGGCGTCTTATTTTGGATATTTATCTGCAACTATTTCGTTTGAAGTTATTGCCCAAGTCACTAATGGAAGTGGAAGACTTCTGTGAACTCTCTGGCAAGGCTCAGCTAATTTTGGAGAAACCCAGCCAAAAACAAGAGTCCGGTTTATTCTCCAGTTTGTATTCTTATCTTTCCTCGGAGGGTCAACGTGAACCGTCCTACGAAGAACAGGAATTTATGAAAATCGGCAAAAAGTGCATCAAAGATTGCCAGCTGGATCAAATGATACAGGAGTCGAAATTCGTACAATTGGAGTCACTGCAAGAGTTGCTGAAGCAAATATTGGGTTCTCTTAAGGCTCCCAATGCTCACAAATCTATAGGAATGCCTTATGCTGAAGATATTGTGGTGTTTTGGATGGAGTTTTTGGTCAAAATTGTCATATACAATCGAGATCGCATGATTCCCCTGTGGCCGGCCGTCAGAGACCAAATGTATCTTTTGCTAATGGGCAGTTCATCCTGTGGTTATGATTACTTGCTAAATCGCTGCATTGTAGCCATGCTTAAGCTCGCCATTTATCTAATGCGCAATGAGGAGTTGTGCCCAGTGGTGTTAAAGTCTTTAAAAATGCTGCTCATGCTGAAGCCCAGCGTTATATTGCGCATCTCGAAACAGATTTCTATTGGCATGTACGAATTGCTCAAGACCTCAGCTCAAAACATACACTCCGAACAAGATTGGCAAATCGTATTTACGATATTGGAATGTGTGGGCGCTGGTGCAGAGCCGCCAGAATATGAAGATACTTCTCTGCCTCAGCCGAATGTCATAGCGGCTAAATCCGATGGTGCTTTGAGCAGTGAAGAGGATTCGGTTGTACCAGATCGTGGCTATACATCCGACTCCGAACTGTCAGGCAAACATACTCAACCTCAGAAAATTCAGAAAACACACCATCAACAAAATTCCAACAACAGCAGTCCCTTTCAGTCGAGTCCGACGGCTGAAAACTGGATTTTGGTTAATAAAGATACCGATTTGAATTCGTCATCATCCCGACCTCAATCACCGCCCGAATCTATTGCTGGCGCTTCTGCTTTATCAAATCTTATATACAACTGCAAACTTATGGATCATACACCGTTTGCCTTGTTCAAGTGTTGGGATTCTTTGGCGTTCATTGTACGCAATGTGGCCCATATAACGCCCTATAATTTTGAGAGCTGTGTTCGTTGCATACGCACATTTGTGGAGGCCTGTCGTGATGGTGGCATACGCCAGAGAAGGAAATTTGATGCTGCCTTATTAGCGGAGGCTCAGAACCATAAGAAACGGCCTGCCAGAAGCCGCAATGACAGATCAGCAGAGCGCTCTAAGCTGAATCATGACAGCCAGGGCCATTTTGATCATGCCGGGGAGAGTGCCGAAGATGCCGATGAAGCGGATTTGGCCCAACGTTATGAGACCCTCTCCATCCAACTGTTGGATCTTATGTACACGTTGTATACACGTACAGCACAAATATTCCGTTGGTGGGCCGAGGAAGGCTGCGCGGTGCCCCAATGTTCAGCTTTATGGGCCCAAGGTTGGTGTCCCTTGTTACAAGGCATTGCCCGTTTGGCCATGGACAGACGTCGTGAGGTCCGTACGCATGCCATATCATGTCTGCAACAAAGAGCTTTGCTCGTACACGATTTGCAAACGCTATCGGGCACCGAATGGGCTTCTTGTTTCCAGCAAGTTTTGTTTCCTCTGCTTAACGAGCTTTTACCCGAAAGTTCGACCATCGCTTGCTTAGACCTCATACTTTTAGAAGAGTCACGCATACGCACCGCCACCATCATGTCTAAAGTGTTTTTGCATCATCTGACACCGCTCATTGAATTGGGCGAGGCTTTCAATGAGTTGTGGATGCAAATATTGGACTACATAGAGAAATTCATGAAAGTTGGTTCCGATATGTTGTCGGAACAAATGCAGGAAATTCTTAAAAATATGCTGTTGGTTATGCACTCAGTGCGCGTTTTTCATAATAATGATGGCTCACTGAAAATAGCTTTATGGGAACTGACTTGGAAGCGTATTGGAGAATTTTTACCAAATCTTAAAGATGAGCTTTTCCGAGATGAGGGTAAGTAAACCGAATTTATTTGTACACATTTTCATTTCTTCCACACAAACAAAAAAACTACAAAGAAACTTTCACAAGGCGTTAAAACAAACTGAATTATAATTATAAACTCTGCAACAAGTAATTTATAAGCTAACCAGCATATATGAGTCCAAGAATTGGTTAGCCATGAGTTCAAGAAGGAAACTCAGCTGGAAAGAAACACATCAGCTAAAACTGCTTTGTTTTTACTTAACATAATGTTTAGGTTCTCTTAAACGGCGATCGATATTAGGCGGGTTCACTGTTACTAGTAAACTACATTCGTATATCTGGTTAAAGGACTAGTAGTTAAAATATCGCAGCAACAAAATATGCTGAACTTAATTTATTTGGGCTGTGTTGAAAAAACAAAGCAAGACAAAACGTGGTAAACACTTGTGGTAGATTTACCAGAGTGCAATAGCTCAAATATAAGAGAAAAAAAAATGATAAAAACTTACGCTTGAAGAGAAAAATCTGCAACAACAGGTGGATACAATAAGAAAGAAACTCCATTTGGCAATGGGCCAACAAAGCTCAAAACTCAATATATAAAAACGTCACCCGCGCTTTGTGTTAAAAAATCGTAGTAAATATAACAGAGTTGTAAAATAAATAAATATTTTTAAATGTTAAATACTTGAATAAAAACTGGCTATCCTAGAGAGCGCGTACGTCATAAAATCGGGGGTTAATAAAAAAATATTTCACTACTGTTTTAGGTTAGGTTTTCTGCGGGTAAAATTGCTAGTAACCAATTGTGCAATGTTTGTAAAACAAAACATCCTGTCCGCATACAAATTTCATCTACGACAAAAGAATGAAACCAGTTCTAGAAGTAGACGACTTTTTTTCAAACTTCTTAAATTTTGCTTGTGTTCTTATAAAATTTCAGCCAATTTTATTTTTCTTATGCTTTACAATAAATAACATAATATTTAATGACCTGCTTTTCATTTTACATTTCCTTCAACATGTCATTCATTACTGATAATTAATTTCATGCAAACACTTAATTCATCTTCATTCTAGCGTAAGCCCTTGTAATTATGTCTCAAACAAAACATAGAATTTTAATAAGTTTTACAAAATATTTAAGGGAATCGGGCTCACGTTATGAAACAATCGCAAACTACAACAAGTGCTGACATGAATAGAATGCCGGCGGTAGCCGTATTGCCACAACCGCCGCATCCACAACAGGACAGACAACAGCTGGCCAGCAATACGTTACAAGGCCTGCAATCGCCTTTGCTTATGTCACCCGTGGAATCGCCACGTCATAGTATTATTTTGCAACCGCCCGAAGCGGAGATTTTGCAAAATCCTGCTTTTATTTTGGGTCAAGTAAGAAGTCACTGACTTTTTTGTATCTGTGTCAAAAGTTATTTGTTTTTTCTTTTGTTGAAAAAGATAACTCCTATGCCCACGATTGTACCTCAACAGCCAGACTCAAATGCTTTAGTCACATCTGCAGATGATGTGCCCTCTACGAGCGCCATGTTAATTTCCCAAACTATAGAACCAGAATCAAATTCAGCCAACAATCCAAACTCAAGCACACAACAGCTTAGCTCTGCTAATGCAGGTGCAACAGCTAACGATTCCTCTCTTGGTAACACAATACACTTGAGTTCCACCATGAATGATACAACAACAGGTTGTAATTCTTGTTCCATTGAACTGTTCGACGCTCCGACATCTCCAGTTATGAACACATCACAAGACGAAATGGAGTCTCCGGAAGAGCCACAACAGCAAAGCGAAACAGAACAGCAAAATAAGAGTATGCGTGAACTGCTACAACAACAATATAATCAATACTATCGAAATTACCAACAACACCAGATTATGAAGAAATCAAAGAATGATTCTGACAACAGCAGCCAGGAGGCCTCCAACACCAGCTACTATAACACCTCCATTTTGAGTGGCGATGACGTTTCAACGATTGCGGAAAGCGCCCAAGAGTTTAGGCCACCAGCACTACGACCACCAACAACTGAGACGCCTAATGTGCCAATTTCACATCTGATGGCGGGAAATGAGTATCCCTCTTTTCACAGAATGCCACCAACTGCCATTTTACAAAGCTTTACTCCCGTTTACAATCCAGCGGCCCAACACCAACAAACCGGAAATGACATCTATCAGGAATATGTGCAAAATCCCTACAATTTAACCTTGCAACAAAATAACACCACAGTGAATGCTTCTTTGGTGAATGTGCAACAGCATCAACGTAATTTGCACCAACTACAGCAGCAATATCGACAGCAGACGCAGTCGCAACAGCAACAGCAGCAGCAGCAGCAATCTACAGTTGCACCGGAAACCCTCAATCATACAGAAGCATTTAATAGCCCCGCCAACTATTTCACCTCCACTGTGGATCTTAATTCTATACCACCTGGCTCGGAAATGCTGTTTGGCCAACCCTAAAATAGTATTTAAATTGAGGGATTTCTCCTAAGAAATGAAAATGAGGAAAGCAGGTTATTTCTTATTGTAACAAAAATGTAAATAAAACACCCATTAGAAACGTTTAAAGTCAAGAATAAGCAGATCCGTTGAAATGAAATGGATGATAAATTTTCGTAAAGTTCATAAAACTCGCGTCCTTTTTTTAATAAACAACTGCGAATGGTTTGAAAAGTTTTCGATTTAAGCGCAAAATAGTTTTAATTCTTTCATTTCATGACACCAATTTAGGAAAACGAACCTTTAGCTTAAACTCAGTTTTTCATAGTCAAGACTTGCTAATGAAAAATGTTGGGCCAAAATGTTTTCTCCTTGTAATTAAATTACGAATTGAAATTTAATTCACAATAGTGGGTGCGGTAAAATTTCTAATTTTTGAAACTTTCATAAAAATGGTTTTAGTGAAACTTCATTTTAGGTTTAGAACATAATTGAAAAGAGCGTATCGAAAAACATTGCGATCGATTTTAAAACAAAATGGAAATATTCCTTATAACATGTGCCCCCTTTTTTTAAACCGTGGACTTTAATTTGGGAAAAATATTCACAGCAGATAATTAACAATTTTGCATTTTTAGCGAAAAGATGCAGGTTTATGTGGCATTTCCTAACAAACTACTTCCCAGTAAATTGAAATTTTTGTAAATAAAAATCATTCACAATAGTGGGATCAGAACTTTCTTATAAACTTTTCGATTGGAAAAAATCTAATAATATTTTATTCACACACAAAAAAAAAAAGATTTAAAGATTTTTTATTTTAGTTTCCACAAATTCAAGCAAGCGGTTTGTTAAAAAATCAAAAATGCTCCACTTTTTTTTTGCGATTTTAAAACACTTAATATATGTATGTTGCTTTTGGTCTCTAATTTAAAAAAATCATTCACAATAGCTTAATACAATTTGTTATATACAGTTTGAATTCAATACTTTGATTAATTAATGCTGCACATTTAACTAATTTACTATTTATTTAAATTTTTCGTCAATAGTTTTCTTAAGCTTGAATGAAAAACTTATGCCACTTAAAACTTTTACTCAATTTTTTTTATTAGTTTTTAATTTTATTTAGAAATTCATAAACAAATCATGAAATTGTTTTCGGAGCTTTCACAAAACGAAATTTTTACCCTCACAATTAACAGATCTTAGTACTTGTCTATATGTTAATGAATTTCCAACTTAACTCATACTGAATAGACAACCAGAAATTTGTTTTTCGAAGATTAAACGGCACAAATTTTGGTTTTATCTATAATAAAAATTTACTAACACATGCCTTGAATCATTGAATCATTAAAATGCTATTTTAATATTAAATTTGTAAATCATGCCCAATAGAGTGTCCAAATTGTGTCAAGCTTGAACTTATATGCAATTATTTGCAGCATTTTTCTAAGAAGTTTTAATATATGATTTAAAATCATTCACAGGTAGTTGCCTTTTAGAACAGAGAAATTTCGCGGCTTGATGTTTTTTTTATATAAAATAAGTTCACAAAAAAAAAAAATAAAGCAATAAGTTTTAAGCTTAAGCAGAAAACTTTCTATATAAAAATTTAACAAAGCATAAACCTATTGTATTATATTCGAAAAGTCTAATTCAAAATTTTATTTCTTGAATTTCTGTTCAAGAATTTTTTGATTTCAAATTTCTTAAAAAAAAAAAATAATTTAAAAAAAGTGTGATATTTAAAGCAAAGTTTCTTCTGTGGGAAAACTGCGCTTTCAAAACAAATTGAATACCCCAAAAGTGGATTTCATTAAACGCTTTTTTTTTATTTCTAACTATTCAGGTGTCTTCCAGTCTCTTGGGTTAAAAATTGTTGGTTGTTAATACGTGTCTAATGCAATTTATATAAATAGATCAAATAATCTGCTTTTCTTTTTTCGATTTCTTAGCAAAAATTAGGCTCTCAATCACTAGAGCCTAAATATAATTATGTTTATTTGTTTAAGTCTAATAATTCTTATTATTTTGTATTACTTGGTGGCTTTAAATGATACTACGAGTACATTCCACCATTTTGTTGATTAGTCTAACCTTTTAATCACGTTTTATTTAATTAAATTAAGTATCAAAATTAATTGTTGTTACGAAAAGAAAAAAAAAACAATCTAGAAAAAACCGCAACACATTCTTCGCTAAAAAGTGATCATGTGTTTTAATAACAACATTTTAAGCAATTGTTTATTTTTTATTTCTACAATAAAAAAATTATATTAAACACTTCAAGTTATACATATTAAAATACTTACATACTTACATATATTTAAATTAAAAAAAAACAACAATAACAATTTCATGTCAATCTGTATATAAAGTAACGTGTAAACAAGAAAATCAAATATAAATAAATTGTAATTAAATAAAAACATTTTTATGTCTGTGAAATCGGAGAGGCACAAACTTGTAACATCTGCCACAATTTGGACAAAACAACTTCACGCCATCGAGTCTGCAGCTAAAAATTTTCTAAAAAAGAAAATTTTAAAACAAAAATTATATTAAATGTACACAAAATTTTGTAAAATTTTCTATAGGCCAAATTTAGAAAAAAATTTGTAAAATTTGCTATAAATATAATTTTTTAAACAAAATATTTTTTTACAGATAATTTTTTATACAAAAAATTTTCTATAAAAAATTTTCTCCAAAAATATTTTCTTGAAAATTTTTTTTTAAAAAAAGTTCATACAAAAACTTTTTCCGCAGAAATGTTTTTGTATTAGTACAGAAAGTAGAAAAATTTGCTACAAACAATTTTAGTACAAATTACATTTTCTCCTGCAAAGTTTTTATAGAAAAATTTAGCACAAGCATTTTTTTACAGAAACAATTTTAGTACAAAAAATTTTAGTAAAAAAACTTGTTACAGAAAAAGTTTTAGTTCCCTAAATAATTTGTTACAAGAAATACTTTAGTACAAAAAAATAATAATTTGGTACAAGAAATAATTTTCGTAAAAAGAACATTTTATAAATAAAATTTTTACAGTACAAATGTTGGTACAAATATCTTTTTTGCAGGAAAAATTTTCATGCAGAAAAATTTTACTATAGAAATTTTGCAAAGTTTTGATTCAGAAAAGTTTTACAGAAAAATTTTTAGTACAGCAAATTTTTTCTACGAAAATTTTAATATATATTATAGACAATTGTTTATAGAAAATATTTTCTATAGAAAAAATTTTCTGCACTTAAACTTTTTATGGGAAATTTTACGTACTGAAATGTTTCTATGGAAATTTTCTGTATTAAAATTATTAGTTGACAAAACTTGTTGTATTATTTACTTTTTTTTAATTTTATACTAATTCTTTGCAGAAAATTTTCTATATTAAAATTTTTGGAAAACATTTTTCTGCAGAAAAATTTAGTACAAAAAATTTTTATCCAAAAAGTTTTCTAATTTTTCCAGCTTATTTTTTGCGGCTTAACTTTAGTTTTTGTGCATTTGCTTTACGCTTTTGCCACAACTCGTACAAAAATCTGATGAATGCCACCAAAAAGCCCAAACACAAAAATCCCAGTACCAACTGCAAATGTCTCAATTCCACTGCCTTCAAAGCGGTGAGCTTTTTAAAAGGTGTTATTAAACCGGCGCGTACGGCATATTCGAACGATTTCTGCTCGTGGTAAAAATACAAGCCCGACGAATGTATGCGCAGCATTAGAAAGTTGACATCGCGCCATATTGGCGAGTCGGCTGCCAGGGGAAACGCCAAATGATAGTCACCAAAACAAATATCGGAGTAACGAAATAGAGGTGGACTCAGGGTCTTTTGCTGCAGATTAAGAAAATGCCAAGTATCGTAGGTGGTAAAGTAGCCGTATGAGGTATTCAGCTGCAGCTGGTGTTGGTAAAATGTGGCCGAATTCACTGGCCTAATGAGCTGTAAAAATTTCGCCGGCACTTTGAATTCAGCTTTAAGCAGGAATTGCAGCTCGTAGTCTATTATCATAATGGGCAGCTGGGCCTCCAGCAAGTCTGTCATAGTGTTGATTTGCTCGTGTACCACAGTAACTGTCAGAATGCTGCCCAAGATCGAGCTATAAAAGGCGGTCAAAAAGAAACCCTGCAGTGAGATAAAGCCATTGAGGAGCATACAAAGCCAAAGTTTAGAGGGCTTTTGCTGTGACTTTGGCGGAGCGGTGTTGATAAATTTGCAGAAATTTATCAAGATTAAGTGACGGGTGTCGTAATGATGCAGCTTGTGAAAAGCGTAAACGGCCAAATTGTTAAGGGCAAAAGACAGTAACACATGCAGCCACACGAAGTTGTCGAACGGCGACAAGGGATAAAATATGGTGAACTCTTGTTTAAATACCGGCAACATCAAACACCATCTTACCACCATTAAAGGATAGCTTTTCTGTAAACGGCCCTCTGCCCGGAATAAGGCGTAAGCATGAGCTGCCAGCTTCACTCTGCCCTCACGTATCTCCTCCAGAAGGCATTGCATGTCCACCAGGGCTGTTAAATTGTTATGCGTCTGAAGGGATTCCTTTAACGTGCTGTTGACGTGAGACAAAGTGATTTTTAGAATGTTCAGGGTCAAGCCTTCGACCGAAGTTTTAGCTGCTGCTGTTCCATATTTGATGACTTTCGGCGGATCTTGTAGCAGCGGTGTTTCGAAAGTGTAGCCCTTAAAATCGGTTTTTGTAAATATTTTTTATAAAATTCTCGCATATTGCCCAGCAAATGGGTTTTATTGATGATGCTAAAACCGGGGTAGGCATCGTAGCTGAAAACTTCCGGCTGTCTGGTGGAGGCATTAACGTAGCTTACGTCCGTGTTAATAAAACCTTCCGCGTACAAAGATCTCATCAGGGCATCTATTTGCCGGAAGTCAGCCACCGGTTTGGTAAATAAAATTAGATTTATAGAGAAGTGTCTGCCTGCGGCCAATTCAAAATACAGCCCAAACACAGGATCTGGCAAATCCTTTGCCAGTATTAAGCTAAAGGTTTTATATTTAATCAACGGATACTTTGTGGCCACTTGCGTATCGTGGGAAAACACTAGTTAAGGCTTCATGGTTTTCAATTGCAGCAATTTCATTAGAAAATCCAATTTGTCATCGCCACAACTTGGGCACACACAAAATAAAAACTCTTGCGTGAATTGCGCTGCGGGTAACACCAGCTGTTGGCTCACAAACTCCACATTCCAAAATTGGCCATTTTCGATTAGCAGCAATTGTATTATAATTAGGCTCATAAATACTTTCATTTTGGATTCTTGTGGGCTCAATTTCCGTTCCTTTTGAACTGGTGCTTAAGTTTTCGTTTTCATACTAAACCCCAAGTCCGTTTCTTTCCAATAGATTCAGCGCTCTCTTTCAACAAAACAATGTAGTGAGATTTTATCGCATATTATGTTAACGCTGAATAATTAAAAACAATTTAAAAGTTAACGCGAGGTCGCTTACTAATCTGACATGAAATAACAGAGAGGAGTATATAAATAGCACCCAGATGCAAACGGAAAGGCCATGCCCTGGAAAGTTGCCCCCTCCACCCCACCAAAAAAAAAAAAAAAAAACTATCTCAACTAAAGACTGAACACATTTCGCATCACACTCAGCCGCCAAAAGTGGCTTCCAACGTTCTGGGCGAATATTCTTGGAGGGCAAAGCAGGGCGATAGTGATATTAAAAATCATGTGGTTGTAGAGGCTGTAGCTCGCGAGCAGCTGCCAGGACTGTTGACAAAATTTAACACATTCAATAAGGCTCAAATCTTCTGAGGAGCAGCCAGGAATTTAAAAAAAATTTTCCTTAAGGCAACATCTGCAAAACAGTTAAAATCTTGTGAGGAGCAGCCAGGAATTTAAAAAGAAATGTTCATTAAGGCAACATCTGCAAAACAGTTCAAATCTTCTGAGGCAACATCGGCGAAACATTTCAAATCTTCTGAACAGCAGCCAGGAGTTCATTATCGGCGAAACAGTCCACATCTTCAAGGGACTTTTTAGTGTGTGCTGCTGTAGCGTTAAACATTTACAAGGAAGTTGGGTAAGTGATACCTGTTCTTTAACCAAACAAATTCTTTAGGGTTCTTCATACTTTTACGATTGCAAAGGGCCTCTGGTACGAGTACTTGTTAATGTATAAAAAGCAATTGTTTTATTACTTTATTTTCCGGCATGGACCGGGCAAGTCCATGATGTGGACTACGATGAGGGGTTTCTCTATGAGTGCCCTGCACCTTGCTGACGTTCATTACTACCCTCAAAAGTATGTGTAGATTCGAAAAAATCCTAAGCACCCACCGAGTCTGCTTTTGCATTACCTTGAGCAACTGAATGCTGGGGATGCTATAGTAATGCGATACATTTGTCGTTCTAGTTAATCCAGTGATAAGAAAACGCATTTCGTGCGAACAGTCTTCAACTCAAGTGTTCGACTCGCAAACGGCGGACAAGTTGCCTTTGCGGTATAGCTGTACATCTTGCGATATCTGTATGTCTGTCACAGCTGGTATTGAAAAGTCATTGTATCGAAATCGCCAATATTTTGAAAACCATTCCCCAAAATTGCTTTTGATAAGGTAACCAAGTTTTCCCCCTCCAAACCTTTTCGTTTGGGAACTTTAATGTTAGATCTAGTTGGAAGCGCCTGTCCTTCCAGCTGATGGAAGACGGTGTCACGTTAGTTGTTTGATAAAAGATAAAAATGGTTTTCTCTTTGTCAGCTTATCTTACTGACGCTTAGAATATCAGCGTTCTGGCGAAGTTAGACGGCAATTGCAGTAGGAAAGATTGTTGCAATCGTGCGGTACATGTTGATCTAATTGTAGCTCCATCTTACATCTTATATTATGAACTGTCAGCGACTAATGACAGTTCTTACCTTTGGCATGTTTATACTATGTAGTTGCTAGTTGAGGCCATATAATTCTCAATATGCGCGAATATCCTGGTGTTTCGTTTGTCCAGCCTATAATCATGCCGCTCAGTGAGTCAATGCTACCACCCGTTTTTATTATTAGAAAAAACAAATCCATTTTATAATTTTTCCATTGCAGCAGTTTTTCTTGCAAAACATCTCATTCCTTTAAACAACTGTGTTACAAAATACATACATACATGCGTGTGTGTGCACTTATTTACCAGCTTAAAGAATATATGGAGCAAATGTGTCAATACGTCACTACACCACCTGCAATAAAACTTTATTGACTTTTCGCTAAACAAAAATACTCGCACTCGTAACCTGCCAGATGTCATATTTTGTCACTTTTTTTATTGTATTTTATAAGCAGAAGAGGGTAAACGAAAATGATGGTGTCATCAGGTGATGACATTGATTAAACTGTTAAAATCATACGTTGGTGTGCCCACATATTAATGGTTAATACGAATATTGGAAATATTTATGTGTGTATTCCCAAGAGGGAAAGGTTTTTATACCATAACAGTTAAAAATAAGGCTTAAAATAACTGTTATTAATGATTAAAAACAAATTCATGCAACAGGAACTGCTCAACTTTGTTAACTGATAGTTGTCACATTTTAGCAGCCGAACCTGGCAAAATTGGCTGACATGTATTTAGTCGGTTTGGTCAAACGGCCAGGGACGGACAAAACCTTCCAATTATGAAATTGCAAGTTTTTTTTTTGTTCGGGCAACACTCTGCTCCTTTCGTCCTTCTATCAAGCGAACTGTTCTTATGGGTTTTAGTTAAATTTAAGACCCAATGGCTCGTGAAATAAGAAATTAACCACCGTTCGTCGGTGAAATGCAGGACTTGTTGCGGCTGCGGGTGAAAGTGTGTAGTAGCATCCGAGGCAATTGATTTTGCGTCGCTTGCAGGACCTCGTCATTGTGCAGGATTGGCAAAATTTGACAAAAATTCAACTGCAAAAAGACGCGCAGCAATTGGACCGCCACGAATTTAATGTTTTGCGTCATGACTTGCTCTTATAGCTGGACAAAATTCAACTCTAATCAGGAGCTGGTCGCTTCCAATTCGAAACATACGAATTTAAACTACATGACAGCCGAGAGCTTCTACTGGGTACTGAAAAGGTCACTGATCGGTGTGAACTTGCAGCGTTATCAAGTCAGGCCACCACAATTCTCATTGACCTAAAGCAATAAGCGCTATAGGTCACAGATTAAAAACTTTTGGTTGACGTTCACGAACGACCTTAACGTTAGTAAATCTTTAAAGTCATCAGTTTTTCTGTTTAAACTGTTATATTTTATTTCTACATATTTCTTTTTGCCATTGAAAGTACTTGGCAACACTTGGCAACATTCAAGAGGTTAAACATACTCACATACATACATACGTACATATTTCAATTGTTGGAGTTCAAGTTAAAGGCGAAATAATTAATTTTATTAACATGTTAGAATTGCGTGGCCAGCAACATTTACTTATTGTCACACATTTATACCGAGTGTCAGTGCACTGTCTGCACAATTATGGGACAGAAATATAAACGATATTTATGTATGTGTAGACTTTTTGCTATTTAATTGTTTTATTGTTTTCTTTTTTCTGTTTTCCTTGAGTAAAACCCTTTCACCCTCTAAACAGACTACAGAAACAGACTGACCACCGGCAAAACTTTATTCGGGAAATACTTATAAGAATTCTCAATCTCAAAACACAAACTCATAATTGTGCCAGCTTCACTAGCAGCCAGTGCCAGCCCTTCCGCACTTCCCTCTTAATAGCTTGAAAAGTTACACCCTTGACTTCCAGAAGAAACACCAAGACCGCCGCAATTATGCCCAAACACGAAACAAGCCAGATGGGACGAAAATATGCCAGGGTCAGAGCTTTCGGTTGCAATTCTATCAGTATCATGGCCACATAGCCCATAAAGAGGGCATCGAGAAACGCTTCCGCCTGCCAATGGAACATGAAACCGTACTGATAGGCTGCCAAAATGAAGTCCTGCAAAGGTTGGGCCAAATGCGAGTCTTTTTGTATGGGAAATACCAGATAGAAGGGCCCTATGCACACGGATGATTGACGAAACAGGGGCTTCTTTAAGCTGGTCTGCTGCTTGTTGAGAAACGACCAACGATCCGTTTGCGTGCTGTAGCCATAAGTGCTGTTGAAGCGATCACGATGTTGATCCATATCACTTTTACTGCCCACAACGACCAAGTCCAGAAACTTTTGCGGGAAATTCTCCCTTTTCAATTTCTCATACTCATGTTCCATCATCATGATGGGCAATTTGAATTGTATGATGTCCTGGACAGTATCAATTTGCTTCTGGGTGGTGGGCGTGGTTAGGAAACTGGTTATTTTGGACAGGTACATGTTGGTGGTGCAGAATCCCATTAGAAAAAGTATGATGAATAGGACACGTAGGCGCAAATACGGCAGGGCTAGGAAACGCAAGGGCGCTATTAGTACCAGCGAACATATAGACTGAAGAAACGCCAGCGACAGATCTCTGTCAGGGCCGGGAGTACACAACCAGATGCCCAGCGTCACATAAAAAATGGCAAACACCATCAGATACCAGCTGTAGGAGCGAAAGGCTCCTTGCACATAATTACTATCGGGCGAACGATTCTGGTAGGGCACCATCAGACACCAGTCATTTATCTCTATAGGATAGCTGGTACCCACCCCAGAAGGCAGCATGGCGGTATAAGTATTGACACCGATCTCCAAGTTCTTGTGCTCTATCAGATCGCGTATATGCATCGCATTCAGACTAGCGTTTTCGGCCAGTGTGACATTAAAAGTGGCATTCACGAAATTCACAAAAGTCAAAAACATCTTACCGGCAACACCGCTAAGCGCCGTCCCCCTGTGGCCCAGGCGAAAGCGTGTCATATGAAACACGCGAGGCAAATCATGATGTAGCACAGTTTTGATTTGATAGCCTTTAAAGTTTCGGCTATAATCTACAAAAAAATCACTGGCTCGCCAGCTGTCGGTCTTATTAACAATTTTTGCTGTGGGATACGGTTCCAGCAGGTAAATACTGTTATTCGTTGTTAGTAGCAGCGTGTTGAGGAACTGTTTTCGCCACACCCATTCGTATATCGAACGAATTGTTCTCTGCAGCAAATCTTGCTGGCCAAACGTCCGTAATGGAAATAGTATGAACATCGTTTTAATGAAACGTGTACCCTGCAGGCTTACAGCTGCCACCTCCATAACGGGATCATCCATTGCCGTGGTGAGTATTAGACACAACGAGGCCGAACTCAGGTAGCCTGCCATTTTGCGGGGCCTGTTCACTATCAATATAACGGGCGTGATGGGAAATGCACACCAAAAATCATGCAGAAACCTGTCGGCGGCCATCGCGTCGCCGGCCAACAAACTTTCCGACACAAACAAAACAAAGCTTTCGAACTCACACCAGCGATTCACGCTGCTCACCACCTCGATGACCAGACTGCGGTTGACCATCTGGCGATGGCCTTCGCTTTCGCCGCTCCAGCTGAAGCGTCCAGCTGAAGCATTAAGTATCAGCAGAGCTATTGTACTGTTTAGAATCATACCGGCCTAAACGCAAGAAACTGTTTCAAATTAAGTGTTAAGAGAACACTAGCAAGGAATGGCGGCGGCGTGTTGACTAAAAGGTCAAATATCATTTTCTTTGCTGCATTTCATTGCGAATTCAAGTGGACACTTAAAATATATACATATTAAATTCTACATTGTAAATAATGCAATATTATCATGATATTTGTAGAATTTTTTATTAACGTACATTTCGAAAAATACGAGGATTGTTGCAGAAGTTGCGGTCGCATTTAAAATGTGTGCGAAGTGCTGCAGTTTTGAGTTCTTATGCCGGCTCGAAATCTTGGGCCGTGGCGGCACATTTCCATATATCGTACTTGTTTTAGGAGTAAGAGTGGTAGTTTGGTTTTTGACCGACCTGCTCGTGCATGTTTGCACCAACTGATTTGCAAGACAACACAACTACGACTCAATGAATTACAATATAATAATTTGAAGGCTTTATTAACAATAACTGAAGTTTTAATTTAAGAAAATAAGAAATATTTGAACTTAACGATAAATGAAAAATACTAAAGCATGACAGCAGGTAGCGCGTTACTTACTTACGATTGAGTTGTACCACTCTTGCAGTAGGGCAGACTGTTCTGGAGTTAAACGTCTTTGTTTAGAGCATTTCAACCGCTTAAGGGCCCCGACATTAACAAACACTAGTGCAAGATCAGTTGCTTTGTTGGAAGTTTTCTTTGTTTTTTTTTTTTTTTTGAAATGCCGTCAATTACTTGAAATTTTAATATTGAAAAGTTGAAGAGGGCGTGAAAATTATATCTCCAGGGCATTTGCTGGCAACAACTTTCTGCAACAGTTGCCAATTTTCTGTTTTTTCCTATTGAATTGCATTAATATTTAAAATTTGCTAATTTTTCTGTTGCGTTCCCCCCCACAAACAGCTGATTTGATTTTTCTTCTTTTTTACTCAATTTATTGTAGTTTTTTTTTTTTTTTTGTTGGATTGACGATAAAATAGAAGATTTGAAGGGCAACAAAATGGAAAATATTTTTCAAGAATTACGATCCATTAGATTTGTTGTGACAATATATTTTTAAAGCGGGAACCCCAAAAATACTCAATAAAATTGCCACGAAAATTTGAACCAAAAGTCTCTGAGTGTATTAAAAAATTGAAGAGATCTAAAAGGGGAAGTTTAATGTGGTGAAGCCGCTTTGAAGGCAGACAGTCCCTACCGAATTTTTGGTGATGCAAAAACTTGACATTGTGGGGCATTTGAATCAGAAAAGTTCAGTTATTTCCGTGATGCCAACCATAAAGAAAAACCCGTTTTAAACGTGTAGTTAGTGAAAACGTAACATGTACGCAGACACCAGCTGGTTACAATTAACTCTAGGTCAGACTGTGTGATTACCCAACCATAAAACAGCCGGCAGGGACTTGCGTTCAGCGGTACGTTTGTTTTCACTAACCAGCAACGAGCATTTTTAGTAATTCACTTTTTTTTTTGTTCTATCAATTTTCTACTTCGACTCCATTTGAACCTGATAATAGTTTTTCTAGGCTGCTGTTATACTTTAAAACAAGAATTTCATTAAAATAAGAATATTTTGACAAAAAAAAAAAATGAACTTGTGTCGTGCCAGCCTTAAGCAAGAAGACACTGAACAAAGAACATACAGGATGTGCCGTTAAACTCTGCTTATTTTTAAATTCATCGATCGGGAAACCTTTTTTTTTTTTGAATGAAAAGCTTAAAGTTGGTGGAATCCATTTTCATTGCAGAATATCTGTATATATTTTGTCTTCAAGTGGACGGCACTTGACGATCGGACTCATTCGACGTGAGACTCGTTTTAAGCGACGAATAATTTCTGACAACCCCTCAATTCATTATCTTGGATTTTATTGAAAATTAAGCAATAAAAATGTGTTTTTTTTTGCATTACAGCGCTTTAGAGTGTTAAATGTTAGCTGTCCCACGACCACGAACGTTAGTGTTTGCCACTATTTCGAAGGACAAACAACTTTGTTTGGAGCCTGGGAATGAACTTTAGTTTGTCAGGTTATTGTATAGTTCGCTCTCACCATGAATTTGCGGCATGTGACCATTAACCAGGCTTCTGTTGTTCGAAATGCTGACGAACGTTGACGTTCGAAATTGTCTAAATGGCGCCAGTTATTTTATCACCATCTGCTTGCACAACTACAAACTTTCATTGACAACTTTATGCCCCTTTTTCTTTAAAATTCTACGCACTCCGGCGATGGTTTTCCTTCTAGTTTCCCACACGAATGCAAGAGCGCTCAAAACCAAACCAAACAGCCAGACATGAAAAATCGGATAGAAAAACTGTATGGACAAGGATTTTAATTGGTCATCACTTTTAAGGATGCTAATATAGCCCAGAAACTGAGCATCATGAACGACCTCCGTCTTCCAGAACAAGTTTAGGCCCGATTGATGTACATCCATAATAAATTCCATAAACGGTTGAGTCAAATCGGAATTGCTTTGCAAAGGAAACACATGATAGAACGGGCCCACACATATTTTTGTCAGAAGAAATAAAGGCTTGGTTAAAAATTCCTGTCGTTTGTTAAAGAAATACCAACGATCCGAGGTGATGGCATAACCGTAGCTGGTATTTAAGCCTTCACGATGGGCGACCACTACTCTTTCTTCGGCTGGAGTCAATAGTTGTTTTAATTTGGCGGACACATTCAAATTCGATAGTGTTTTGTAGTCATCGTGCGAAATCATTATATGTAATTTTGCATCGCTAATATCACGCAGGGTTTCCATTTGCTTCTCATCCTTGGCGGCTGTCAAATGAGTGGCCATCTTGCTTAAGTAGATGTTTGTCAAACAGAATCCCGTAACAAATAACAGCATAAACATGAAACGCACACGCCTATGGGGCAATATTAAGATTCTCTGCGGTTGTATGAGCAGCAGGGAGCAAATTGTTTGCAAAAAGGACAAACTTAGATCTCGTTCTGGTGGAGGCGTGCACAGCCAAATGCCCACCGTTATATAGAGGCCGGCCAAGCCAAGCAAAAGCCAACCGCTTTGCTGGAAACTTCTACGCAAAAACATATTGTCAGACGAATTGCGAAAAGGCACCATTAAACACCAGTCATTGATGCCGATAGGATAACTGGTATCCACCGCAGCCCTTTTAATGGAGGTATAAGAATGCACACTTATCTCTATCTCTCCGTCATCATCCTCCACCATCTTCAGCAAGTCCTGCGATTCGAAAGGTTCGAGTTCGTGCTCCTGTATAGCCGCCTCATTAAGGCTGCCGTTTATGTACTTGACAAAGGCGGCAAATAGTTTGCCCGAAGTTCCCGACAACATGGTATCACGTTTCTTGTGAGGAAATCGTTGCATGCAAAAGACACGCGGTACATCTTTACGCACCGGCGTCTTAATTTCCCAACCCTTCAAATTCAATGGCTGCTGCCGGAAGAGGTCAGTCGCTTGCCAGTCACCCGTCTTGTTAATAATAACTCCGGTGGGATATGCATCATACAAATACAGATTATTGTTGACGGTTATTAGCACCGTGTTGAGGAAACGTCTTGCCCACACCCAATGGTATAGCAAACGTATTTCTTCATGGACTACTCTTAAGCTCGGCGACTTGGCCAAAGGAAAGTATAAGAAAATTGTCCTAAAATAACGCTGTTTGGCCAGACTTTTGCTCACCACATCCAAAACAGGATCATTCCACTTTGTGGTCATAATGAAGCACAAAGTGGGCCTGTCCAACAAACCTACCATCGACTTAACATTTTCGGTGATAATTATGACCGGCATCAGGGGAAATCTACGCCAAAAATCATTGATGATGGTGGTGGCCGTCTCCGAGTCATGACTTAATCGGGGTGACACGTAGAAAACGAAGTTCTTAAATTCAATGTCCTGCTGCAAAAGAGCCACAATATCGATGGCAAATGTGCTGTTTATAGACTGATACATCGTTTGCGTTTGAGTCTGGCCCAGAGCTGCTGCCGTTGAGGCCCATAAAAGAAGTCCTATTGTGTTGTTCATCGTCGGTTGTTGTTGCCTTAAAGTACGTTTCGAAACTGAAAGTCGTATTAATTTCCAAACTTCCAATTCGTATCCTTTTGCACTTGCACGCAAAGTCAAGTGTTTGTGCGAATTTTTGTTTTTTTCTAAAAAAAACTTTATTTATTATTTATTAATTAAAGGCAAATTCGCAACGAGAGGAAACAACTGAGAAGAGTGGTTTGGGCGCCAAGTCGAGTAAAAAGCAAACATTGTATAAATATTATTTTATGCGGGCAAATCTACTTGCAAAACGAATGATTTCATGCCAAACTAAAGTCCTGCTAAATCAGTCGTGTTTGTATTTAAAAAGCTGAATGAAATAAGATTCGAGCGCTTCAGTTTGTGATTTATTGACGACAAGCGAATTGGCATCAGTCAATTGAACTCAATGGCGGCAGACCACAACTTTCTGGACTTCTAGCTCGTGACATGAACCCGCCAGCCCTAAAAACAAAACTAAACGATCATGGACAAGGACGTGTGTTGACTGGATGGCTGCTGGAGCGAATTTGCCTCCTGGAAAATGTCCTTTTTGGCTGGCAACTTGAGTTGGCGGTATCATTGACCCAGGCTTCTTTTTTTCGCCAAGGCCAATGTCTGGACAAATATATGAGTGTACATGAGTCGAGATGTAATCGCAGACTGTTTGATGCAGTCCAAAACGTTTGTGTTGAAAGTGCTGAAGATCGGTCGATGGTTGCACAATTTGTTGTGATCCTGTTTGAATGAAATGTACACCAACACCAAATGATTTCAACAGGATGGCACAACACCGAACTTCTTATATTAGACACTTGGAACAACCGACAGCCGTACAAGATCATCTGAGGTGACGTTAATGTGTACCATTTGTTGCCGGTTGGTGGAGTTTTCTTCAGTCTCAGCTCTATGCGAACAAGTGGCACCACCCCATCCGCATTCACAGTATAATAACATCTCAGGTCGTGTATCGCATTCAGTCTGATTTATGCTCTGCTCGAGTTATTATTTATTTATTTCATTTTAGAAATGGAAAACGGTACCTGATGGCATTAATTTTCCAAATAAAAACTAGACTGATTATTGAAAAATTGCCAAAAACCCAGATAGCAAGAACTCGGCCGCAAACAAAAAATAGGTATTCAATCCTATGAACAGATTTTTTCCTTGTATCTTCTGCTCATTTCTTCTGTCCTCTCTTCGCATAACTTCGCCTACTTTTTGTTAACTTAACTTCTCTTGCCATTATGCTGCTTTGATCTCTTTGCTCGCATCCTCTTGCCCTCTCTACCCCTACCACTTTAATGCGCAACACCGTATCGCTGTTGTTCTTTGTTCTTCTCTCCTTGAATATGAATATGAATACTTGGTTGGATTCGCGTCCACGTTTTGTAAATGGCAGAAGAAAAATAATAAATTTGCTGGGTTATTTGTTTAACAAAAGGACTTTCAACTCGGCAAATATTTGCTTTAACAAATTGTCCTATTTATAATTCAAAACCAGCCACAAGCGTTAGAAGAAATCTCAACAAATTTGTGTAATTATTGTTAAACACGCAAAAGGGTTTAATAAACTACTACTACTACTACTACACACACACACACACACGTGCACACGTGTGAACAGAGCTAAATATTTGTTTCCGCTTTAACTTTTGTAACGGCCATAGAATTTGGCATGTTTGAAGAAGAAGAAAAAAAAGAACACGAATATATTGTATAGAGGGGGATATAGTAAATAAAAAAATTAAAATTAAAAAGAGGCCTGATATCTGTATGGGCAGCGACGAGGAGGGTCGCTACGAAAATTAGAGAAATTAAAGTGCGTGCGGACAACATGTTCATCATTTTGCACAGACTGTCACTTGGGACAACATCGAAGAGGCCTTTCTGGCCATCCGTTTGGAAATTTTGCACAAAAGATGTTCAAAAATTCAATTTCTTGACGTGTATCGCGTTCGCTTGCTGGATCACATTAGCTTTGAGTATTTCCATTTGCGTTGTTGGGGTTATCGAACAGGTTCTGAACTGATTGAAACAAGTGCATTGGAATTGCCCGTGTGTTATTCAGCATGTGTTGCCAAATCAACAGAGGGCGAACAAAGCCTGCAACTACGCAGTGCAAATGACAAACTGGCCTAATCAATATAGACGCCACGACTGTAGACGACACTCGACTGGCAATAAAATGCGAGGTCTGCCAGAAAACATCACTGAAGTCGGCGTGACAGAGCATCCGAGAATCCGAGTCAGTTGTTTTCGTGTCATGATTTGGGAAATGTACCTGCCGTATTTCCGCATATTGTGCAGCTGGGCCTATCCAATCGATGGCCACGACACCGGTTTGCACTGCAACTGCACATCGAATTTAAATCGAATTCCTAACCCCAACCAGCGCGTGACTCTAGGAACAACCTTTGTTGGACTTGCGTGTTAGAGTTTTGACCTACATGTAATTATCACGATATCATATATTTTATTGTTCATATATTCGTTGTTCCTTTGAACAAAAATGTCACTAATTTGTTTTAGTTAAATTATGTAATTAAATTGATTAAATTGCGTTATTCATGGGCACTTAATGAGAAAGAGTTGATTGAGAAAGAATTGGTTTTAGTTGTTGGTGGCGGTTTGCTTTCAACATTCTTCCGCCATTGTCTGGGTGCGGCCAGTTTTGATTGCCACTGTTCTAATGAACACACAAGTACATAAATGCCGACTTATTATTACTTTCAATTACTTACTTTTCTTTCGATTCCAGAAAAAAGGAAATTTCCAAATTAATATAATTTTGGTATCGTTTCTCTTCTTTATTTTAATAATGATTTATTTGTTTGTTGTTGTATTTGTGTGTGTGTGTGTTTGTGTATGTTTTCAAATAGTTCTTCAATGTTTATTTCAATATTTTGAATCTTTAAATGGAACTTTTTTCATTTTAAATTTGTTATTGTAGTTTTATATGCATTTCAATTTGTTTTTATATTTCATTTATGGCCGCTGGCAATTTCCCATTGTTCTGTTAAAGTTTCTTTGTTTATTTCTGTTTCATAATTTTCTGCAACATTTCATTGTTGTTGTTGCCTTTTGCCACTAATACTGTTTTAGTTTTAGTATTGTATTCTTTTATTATATTTTATTATTTTGTTTTTTTTTTTATTAAATTTGAAGTGTTTTAGTTTGTGTGATGTACATTTTTTTCAATTCAAATAACAAATATTTTTTTTTTTAATTTTTTTTTTTCAATTAGTTCATTTTTGTAGCAATTAAATAACAATGTGTTTGTTTTTTCATTCAGTTTTCTTTCGATTTGGATAAAAAATTCGTTTTCAAAAATGATGATTTCTAGAGACTTTTCTTTAAACTTAATAAATTGAGAATAAATTAATAATAAAAAAAAATGAGCAAAAGTGTTAAATGAAAAGAAAGAACAATGAAAAGTTTATACTGCTGGTGAAAATTCCATTATCTCATTGTGTTATTTCACAGTTGGCAAATATGTATGTCGCCAGCAACACGAGTAAACATGCTGCCAGATACACTTCACGACTTTTTGCGGTGCGAACAGACCGTTACGTGAGCAATATTATTGATGTTGCCAGCAAGCGGAGAAAACGTGCTGCCAGACACATTTCGCGAGTTTTCATGTTGTAAAACAACTGTTATTTCTTGTTTATTTCGTAGCAGGAATTTTTGGCAACATGTTGCCATGGATCTTGAGAAATTCAAAAATATCCCAAAATAAAAACAAAACACATTCCCATACTTATAGAGAATCTTATTGTAGTCTATTACACAGTTGGAAAAAATGTTGCCAGAAATGTAAGAAAACATGCTGACGACACATACACATCGCTACTTTGCAGCAACATATAGATAATGTTTTATTTATTTCTCATTAGTTTTCTTTTCATATGGATACAGCACCAAATGATGAAACAATTAAACAGATTTATGAAAATGATACAAATAAAAAAAACCTATTTTCATACAAAAAATCGTGCAATATTTGTAGAACTTTTAGGTTTTCTTTTCATGAATAAGGCCAAATAAGTTTATTTGTTTTTAATTTTGTTTTTCTCCTTAACAAAAATGTTTAATATATAAAATTCTTTTTTGCACCCTTGAATTAGAAAATAATTTCATTTCAACTTAAAATATTTTTTTCTTTTCGCCTTTTTTTGTTGTTGTCTTACTTGAACTTTCTTCCTTATCTTCTTCTTCGGTTTTTAATGTTAATTTTATGTTTTTAAATATCACTAATTTGACACATAAAGCAGTTTGGGTAGGGATGGTATATTCGAGAATAAAACATTTTTGTTTTCTTTATATGTATGTATGTATGTAAGTACGCGCTGGTATAAAAGAAATTCAAAAAGTAAAGTATTTACTGCTAAATAAAAGTGTTATAGAAAAAAGTTTAAAGCAATTTCTTTTTTCTTGCTAAAAGTTTTTCGATTAAATTTGAGCTGAAATTTTAATTTCTGCGCGGCTTTTGAGGTGTTGGCTTACAAAACGAGCGACTCGAATTTGTTTCTGGAAGAATGTCGTCCATTTCTTGTCAAATTTAATCGAACTCTTTGAGATTTAATAGAAATCCCTTTGGGATAGGCTTTACTTTTCAATAATCGTTATTAAAATAGAGTTTTCTGTTGCAAGTTAAAGTCTGAAATCGCCAGTTTCTGTTAATATTTCCTCCAATATGTATATAATATGTACATGTACATACATACATAAGCATACATAAGTATGTATGTATGTATGTATGTAGGTATTTAAAAAGATATTTCATATATTTTGTTGGTTGTTTATTTTAGAGTTTTCTATAATTAAATTTAAAGTTTTGTGGTGGTATATTGCAGTCAGCGTTAGATTAGAAGGATTATTTATATAGTTTCTTATAAAATATCGTCTTAACGTGGTTTTCTTTTTCTCTCTTCTCTTGTCTTGTCTTGTCTTGTCTTGTCTTTTCTTTTGTTTTGTTTTTAGTTTCCTTATTTCAATATATATTGAAATTTCGTTACAGTATTTGTGTCGGTTCAATTATGTTATTGTATAAGTGTGTTGGCAAGTAAGTTTTGTTTCGGTTTAATATTTCTTGGTATTTGTGAGAGATTAAGTATTAAGCTGTAAGTGTTTTGTAAAATTTAGTTAAATATATTATTAAGAAATTATTTATATGTATGTCTTTTATTTTTTTGTTTGTTGTTTGTGGTTTTTTGCTTTTGTTTTAATTTTCATATACATACATAAGTATGAAGTCTACAAATATAGTTTAATAAAGGCGGTGGCTTTAATTGGACTCATTTTACAATTACAATATTTATTATACCATTTTACTGTTTTGTAGTTTTTCTTTGTTGTTTAAAAAGTTTTCTTCGTTTTAATAACATTAAGTAATATTTTATTTTGTCTCTAAGATAAATTGACTATTTATTTATGTAGTTTTAAAAATTATTTTATATATTTTTTTAAAATTAATTTGCAAAAACATTTTTAAAGACGAAAAGCTACAGTCTTTGCTTGTAATTTGAAACTGTTATACAAATATTTAAATATTTGTATAGGAAATTAAAAATGTTATTTTTAGTTTTTAGAAGTATTACAAAAAGTTTTTTTAAACTGTTATACGCCTGATAGATTGTTTATGTTCGCTTCTTATGCTTAATTCTGTTTCAGCTAAACGAAAATTCGTTCCAAAAACATGTATACAAGTTTCAATAGTGTCATCAGAAACATAAAACTTTTATTCGAAATTTTGAAACTGAAACTAAGCAAATGTTAAAATTTATATAGGAATTTTTAAACGATTATATGAATGTTGAATGTTATACCAAACTTTTAAATGTTATACGATTTTTTGAAACTGTTATACAAACTTTGAAACTTTTAAATGAATTTATAGACAATTACAAAAGCTTTGCAGCTGTCATAGGAATTTTGAAAATGCTATAACAGTTTTCGGGAACTGTTATACAAACTTTAAAACTGCTAAATAAATTTTTAGACAGTTACAAAAAGTGTCATAGGAATTTCGAAAGTGCTATAACAATTTTGGTGAAACTTGTATACAAAATTTGAAACTGTTATACAAACTCTGAAACTGTAATACATACTTTGAAACTCTTAAACAAACGCTGAAGCTGTTATAAGAATTTTGAAGCAGCGATTCAAGCTTTGAAACTGTTATACTTTGACACTGTTATACAAACTTTTAAACTGTTATAAAAGGTTTTAAATTCTTATACAAACGTTGAAACTTATTTATGAATTTTGAAGCTGGTATTAAAACTTTGAAACTGTTATAATTTGACACTGAAATTTGCATTTGAGAAAACTTGTGGTCCCTTAAAGTCCTGCGATTTTGGTACGACTGCGACACTATGAATCTGAGCCAAAGCTAAGACCGGCATGGGGAACGCTAAGAGAAACTTTACTTGGTGAATTCTTATTGATTTATTTTAAGCTTCAGAAGTGGCGATGTCTTTAAAAATGTTTTGGGTTTTTGGTAACCAAAAGTTGAATCACTTGTCGCTTAACGAATTTATACATAATTTTTTTGCAGGGATTTTTTTTACAAAGTTTTAAGATTTAACAAAAATCAAATGAAATTAATATATATTTTTTTTTCATTTGACTATAATGATTTTAACGAAATGATCTAAATACATATTGTTACTACTGTGTTTTTCGTTATTTAGCTTTTGCTTTGCTTCTTTAATAGATTTTGTATATATTTTTAATTTTTCAATTATGGTTTTTATGCTTTTAATTTTAACAACTACATTTGTTGTAAGTTTAACTTGAAATTGACTTTAGGATCGTTTTGCTTTTTATATTCATATATATTTTTCATATGTATGTATATAATATTTATTTATATGTATGTTTAATATCAATACATAAATTTATTAATATTTTCGCTTAAGTAATAGAATTTAAGGCTAAATAAAATTTGCTAAAAAGTTGTTTGTTTTCAAAGCAAAAGAAAACAAAATCCGTTTAATTGGAACTCAGTGCGTTTGTGGCAAAATAAAATTATTTATAAAAATTCTTTTAAATTTTCTCTAAGATTTATTTATTTATTTAGCTTTTATTTGTAATTTACTTTTTGTGTATTGTATATATATATATATATATTTATGTATGTTTGGCTTAATTTGCTATTTATTTCAATTAATATTAATACGAGTTTTAAAAAAAATTTCCCTAAATATTGCTTTGTTAAATGTACAAATACTTTTTTTTTATAATTTCTTTAATTTTTAATCGATTTTTGAGCTTAAAAGCTTTCTTTTCGTTTATTTTTTCCTTACATTTTTATATAAATATAATAAATTGTTTGTAAGTTTTGCAAATCTACTAGATAAACAATTAAATGCATGCAAAATTTCAAAAGAAAATTTATAAAAAAAAAAAAATATTTTTATTTATTATTATTTGTCTTTGGCGATCTTAAGCAAAATATTTAGTTAAATTGAAACTGATGATTTAATGAATTAGATTTCTTAAGAAATGCCCTCAATGTTGCCAACTTTACTTACCAATATTTCCATTCCGTTCTGTTTAAGGTGGGTTTGAAGGCAAATTAATAACAAGCAGATCCAGTTCAATTTAAAGCAGATAAAATTGAGAGCTCAGCTGATTTTTTATATATTAGTTCGTGTGGGAGGTCAACCGTTTAAAAGTGAATTAATAAGAGCAAAATATATAAGTACTTGGAAATTTGCCGTATTGGTGAAATTGTTATACAATAAAGTGTCCTATAAACTGTTATACAAAAGTTGTAACAAAATTTTACCAAGCATGGAAATTACACACTATAAAATTTGAAAACAAACTGCTATGCAAACTGTTATACAAACTAGTATACAAAGAAATATACAGAGTTTTATACACCCATTATCAAGTCCAATACTGTTACATTCAACCTTTATTCGAACGACATATTAAAATTTGACAAAGCGTTGAAACATATAAACATTTTAATTCAAACTGGTATACAAACTGTTATACAAACTGTTATACAAACTATTATGCATATTGCTATCCATATTTGCATTTCCACCATTCATTAATTAATTTAGTTTGTATTTTTCTTTTCGAACAACGTCTCAAAACTTTACCGACCCTTAAAAAAATTAATAAGATTCCCTTTATGCTATACAAAGTGTTATAAAACCTATTCTATATGAACAGAGTATTAGAAAATAATCATAAAAACACTATTGACAATTCTAGGAGGCCAGAATAAGAACTATGTACAACTTAGTCAGAGTTTCCGAATATCAGAACAAGCCGCTAACTGCAAAAACCCTTTTCATTTATGTTTTCATTTTTTGATTTACATACATACATTTATGTGAAAGAAAATTTGATTTTGTTAATTTTTAAAATTAAAACCATTGAAATTTTCCATTTTATTAAATTTATAAATCCCTAATTGCATAGAGCAAAATTTGAAATGTACTGAGTCTTCCATGTCTGCGTCTAAGCCCTCATCAAATGAGGGAAATTAAGTGTTTCTTTATTTTACCGTTTGTTTTTGCCAAGAATAAAACTTACACTAGCAAATTCTCTTTATGGTTGTTGTTGGGTGCTGGCAGTAGAGTTTTTTTTTTTATTTCTGGTGTAAATGTCTCTGCACTTATTTCTTAGTTTATGAAATTTGTCAAGGAATTTTTTTTTTCCAATATTAGCGATTGCAACAAAGAGAGTTTAATTTCACCATTAAAGTTTTCCATTCAAATTTTTTGCTTTTGAAGCTTCAAACAAGACCGTTTCAGTTTTAATTAAAAACATTTTTTCCCCCTTTTTCTAAGGCATGATTTTGTTTGTTAAAGCCGATTAAAATTTTCATCAAGCTTTCGCAAATAATGAAAATATCTACTATGTATGTATGTACATACATATGTGTAGGTGCATACCGCAAAAAACAATCGCTGAACAGAGAGATGGAATTGTTTTTTATTTTTTGCTGCTACCAAAACCTATAAATATATTATTTTGGTTAAAAATTACAACAAACAATCAGAAAAGTCCCAATGAAAGTGTGCAGCGATAAAATGAAAATCAAAATGAAAACATATTAATTTAGTTGGATGAATTATATACATATCGCACCCTAAAAAAAAAGGGGCACAACTCAAAATTTTCCAAAACTGACTTTTTTCCATAAATTAATTCAGAATACACGTCTCTAACTACTGCAAAAATTTCTTTCACATCACTATCTTCTTTAACTGGAAAAACACAGTTATGTTAAGTGTGTTGCTTCTGCACGACGAACTAAACATAAACAGTTTTTTGTCTCTCCTGAAAACTTTAAAATTTTAAGTTGTGCCCCTTTTGTATTTAGGGTGCGATATGTATGTACATACATACATATATAAAATGGAAAAACAGTGGATTAAAAAGGAGATTTGCTAATTGGGTTTTTTTTTAAATAATTTTGCAATTTTCTTTTAATTATATGTATTTATGTAAATAAACGTAATAATTTCAAAATCAATTTTTTCAAAAAAATTAAAAACTCTGATTGAATTTGGTTGTGTTTTTTTTGTCCCACTGTGTTTATGAATGAAATATATGTACATAAGCCCATATATGTATGTATCCACATATGTATGTATGTATGTGGCTCAAATCAATATAAAACAGTACCGACAAATAAATTGTAAAAAGTAGATGATTTTGTATCTCAAATCGCCAGTCATCAATGTTTTATTAAAATAAAAAATAAAATTGTTTTTTTTGCCTGTATGGAATAACTGTTGCAGGCGATAGATTGCGCTGCCAGGATTAAAATAAATCCTTGAATAATTTGCCATACAATATAAAATTGTTTATGGATAA
The DNA here is from genome assembly GCA_932526305.1 of Epicampocera succincta. Taxonomy (NCBI): domain Eukaryota; kingdom Metazoa; phylum Arthropoda; class Insecta; order Diptera; family Tachinidae; genus Epicampocera; species Epicampocera succincta. Next base: position 62,762,069 of record OW052036.1, on the reverse strand, counting down.
AGTATTAAAGTTAAATAATAAATCAAGATTATTAAAAATTTATAACAAAATTTCAACATAAATGTATAGAACAAGTGAAGTATATTTTAAGGAGTAAAAAAAGCGAATTAGTATGTAGATTATTAACAGATTTTTTCCTGTTTGGTTGGCTAATTTCCACATAAATATTTAAATACTCTTCTATTACAGAATTTTGCGTAATCTTTAATTTATTGCCCTTAACACAAAAAAAAATATTTTAAAACTTTTAAACATCCTTTAAATACGCTTTAAAATTATGCAACACATTTCTTAAAGTGATTTTCATTTCATGAAGTTTCTCTGCCTTTTTTTTTTGTTTTGTTTTGTTTAAAAATTAATTTGCTGTAATTATTATTATTTTTAAATTAAATGGATGCAGGTATTTGCGGTAATTTAATTGTATGTTTTGTTTTAATAGACATTTTTTTTTATTAAATTCATTTGCATAATTGTGTTTGTTCGAACAAGCATGAAATATAGTTGTTTACATCAAAGAAATGTTGAAAGGTTTGAAAACTGATAAAAGTTTTAAAGGCAATTTAAAAAGTTTCGAAAAATTATGAACTTTTTTCCAAAATCCTAGAAAGCAGAATTCATAATAATATTTCAGACATTGATAAGAAATTTGCATGGTGATTTTGAAGGAAAATGGTATTTGTAATAAACTTAAGAAAAATATATGTATGTATGTATGTGCGGGTTAGGAACTTTGGCTGTAAGGGATTGCGTGAAGTCTTAGTTTGAAGATTTAAAAAAAGAAAAAAACACTTATGGCGAGGAAGATGGTGTATTTCGATCGATTTCATTTCGCAATTCCGGTCTATTTCCACAATTCTATGTTTAGTTTCTTGTTAATAACGCTAACGGGAGTTGATGTGATTTAGAAATATTCGTATGCCACTATTTCTTTAAATGTTTAACGAACTGATCTTACAAATTGATGATGACAAAATGGAAACACACAAATTTGGTATTTTGGGCGAAATCGAAATCTTTTACATACATTTTTCTAATAGAAGTGCTTAAACATTATTTAAGTAACATAAATATGTATGTATATATGTATGTATATCTATGTACATATGTACTTTCACTTCCATAATACATATGCATATATTCTAGTCAACAATCTTTGAATATTCCAAATTTTCTTTTAAAAATGTCAAAGAGGCTTTTGAATTAATTTAAAAATATGTATGTACAGTCAATGTGTGTAGAAACTTTACTTACCTTTTTTATAATAAGCAAAATATGTACTATATTGTAATAATTATCAAACTACTTTGGAAATTCAAGCAACCGTTATCAAACCAAATAATAAAATTGTAGCCACTTTAAATTGTAAATAAATATGTACATACAATAGAAACTATGCTTAAACCTGTTGAGGAAATAAACTGTATAAAAATATCGTTAACATAAAGTAAAGAAATATTACATGACAATTTACAATAACGAATTAAAAAGAGACATAACAAAATACAACTGATTTTATTATCTTCTCGTTCATTCAAATGCTGGGAATTCAATAAGTTGTTTTGTAAAAATTTTAATGTAAACAAAAGGGTTTGGGAAGATAAAATGTAACTGTATTTGCTCGTATATTTTTGATGCTCTATTTGCAAAAAAAAAAAAATGTATAAGAGAGTGACACTGTACTGTTAGTCTGTTGTTATTGTTTTGAAGGGGCAGGCCATTTGTATTTTTGTGATTGATTGTTGTTGGAGTTGAGTAGTAATAGTAGTTGCAGTTAGTGGTGGCTGTAGTTTGTAATATTGTTGTTGTTGTACTTCTGAGCAAAAACCAACACTAAAGCCAATCATACAATGGGGACGGAGCGATAAAGTCACAGTAGTTTGTTTTCCTTTCTAAAATTTTTATATTTTCTATAATCAATTATGTATTTAAAAGATGTAATATTGAACAAAGCAAAACGCTGATTAATGAGTTCGTGAATTTCATGTAAAATGAATGTTGGCGGTTTCAAATACTTCTATTTTATAGTTTTGCAACTGATAATACAAAACGCCGCCTTTAAGGAAATCTGTAGTAATTTTGAAAAAGCTAAAGTTTAGAAAAACGAATTATAAGTTAATAATTATAATAATTTTTTATTATTGATACTAAAATTCCAACCTATACCAACATTTTCAATTCAAGTACTACATATTCAAATACAATTCATGCAACAAAGTCGACTCTCTAAAGTTTAGAGTCAGCTCAGCATTGCATTGAAAACTGGTTGTCTACTCCAGGCAAAAAATTTTAAAAACTTCTCAAAAGCGGTCATATAATATAAAGAGGGAATCAAACGTTTTGGAAATACTTGGACTGAAAATATTTTAATGATCTCATCTCTAAATGTTTCTGGCGTATTTACCATATGAAATTGAGTTTTTGATAAGGTGATATAAAAAAACAGAAAACATGTATGTATATGACTTGTTCAGATGATGTTGATTTGCATCTTTATCGCCTGTCGTTTGTATTGTATTTTTGTCTTTGCGTGTTTCTGTTTCCTATTTTGTTGCGGAAATAAAACAAGTTGTTTGTTTTGTTTTTTTTTAGGTGTATAGTTTGAAATTTTTAGTTTTTATTGAATAAATTTTTTTTTGGTAATATTTGCATTTGTATGTTTTTTTTTAAACAAATTTTCTGTTACTCATTATTTCCGAGTTTTCAATATGTATTTAAATTTTTCTTTGCTGTTGTTGTATTGTATTTTGTATTGTTAAATATATTTTTGTTAATTATATGTATGTAGTATATATGTAAGTATGTATTGATTTACTTTTTTCTTCTCTCAATAGTTAGTATTTTTAAGTATATAATTAAGTAGTAGTATTTTTAAGTATTTGCCTGGTAGTATAATGTTTAAATTTATTTAAAATTTCTTTTCTTTTTTACCGTTATTCATGTATATTTTTGTGGGTTTTTAATGGATTTTGTTAGCTGCTACATTTAAATTTGAGTGAGTGATTGGTTTTTGTTTGTTTTTCTCATAAATAAACAAACAAAAAAATAAAAGAAACTAAAATGGCGGTTTTGATTTAATTTTTCGTTTAGTTTTTTTTTTTTTTTTTGCTACTTTCTGGCATTTATGTATGTAAATTTCAATTTTGTAGTGGGGTTGTGTGATTAATACTTGTCTGAGATACAATACAAGCAAAATAAAGAAAAACAAACAACAAAAATTAGCAAAAAGAAACGGTAAATAAAATTAAACAAACAACTGTACGGTGTTTATTATTCTCACTGATGTGTGAGCAACTACTACAGAGCGCTTGTTGTTGTTTACAGTTCAATTCATTTGTTTTGTTATTGTTGGATAAAGTGTAAGTGTGTTGACAAATGTAAGTACATACATACTTTGTATGTATGTATGTATGCGTTTTATTTGGTGAGTAAAAACGGTAATTTTTTTACTTTGTTGATTTTTTGTTTGTTTGATGGATTCGAGTGAATGAGAATGAAACTATCAGTGATGGAGGGGTTATATTTTTGTAAGCAATTTATTAAAATGGTGTTTGGTTTTTGCTTAATGAATAATGTTGGGGAGGTTTGCAAGTTTTAAGTTAAGTTGTTGTTTAGGTGTGATTAAATGTGTTCTTTTATGATTAAATGGCGTTTGATAATTGTGTGTTTCTGTGTTTTAGAGTTTTTGTAAGGTCTGCATATACATACATACATACATATGTATGCATGAATGTGTGTACCATGTGTGTAAATGAATGAGACAACAATGTTGAAGGAGATAGTATGTACATACATACATACATACATGTGTATATAAGTTTGTATGTGTGTCTGTTTGTGAGTGTATTAGACATTTTTACCCAAAAATAGCTGACCAATCAAACGGGCTGACATTCTTAGTTATACACATGTATGTATGTATGTATGAATGCATGAATGGATGTGTGTGGATATGAACTGCCAAAAAATCGAAAAGAAAATAAAAACTCGCTCCTCAAGACTGACGCCCATTAAGCAATTTATTTACTATTGTATTTTATAAAAAGAACGGCCTTCAATTTGCGGCGATTTCTTGGACATTTTCTAAGTTCTCAGATTCATTGAAAAATTTCAAAACAGACCATTAATGCGCCCTCATATTTTAAGGTAATGCAATTCGGTGTAAGATAAGTGAAAATGTGGGTATAAGTTTATCATGTGTGTACGTATGTATGTATGTTCATTAGTAAAATGTAAATTAGTGTAGTATTAGTAATATAGGTATGTAGTATTTGTGTATATATGTATGTATGTATGTATGAGTATGTGTGTATGTATATAGTAAATGTATTAGAATATAGTGTATGAATGTATGTATGTATGTGTTATATGCATGTTTAAGAGTACTAAAAACTAATTATGTGTGTATTTGTGTATAAGCAATAAATGTTTAAATGTTTTATGATTAAGTGTAATGTTTTTTTTTTTTTAAATGTTGCAAGTTATAAATTATGTACAAATGTGTGTAATTAAAGTATTTTAATACAAATATACTTAAAATTTTATGTGTTTTAGGGTTTTAGAAGAGTTTTGGTATAAATGTGTGCTGGGTGTGTGTGAGTGTGTGTGTGTGTGGGTAGAAGGTATTTATAATCAATTCGATTTATGACAAATTTTGATTTAAAATGCTAATCAACAACAAAAAAAAAAAGGAAAAAAGAGAACTACTAAATTGGGATTTTCTAAAGGAACAGTTACAATTCTCTTAATTTGATGTGTTTAATTGAAAACGTTTAAATCAATTCTTGTTTTGCTTTCAAATCCTTCAGCTGAAAAACAAAAGTTACACAGAATTTTAACTGAACTTGATTATGCATGTATGTATCTATGTATGTATGTATGTATGTGAGTATGTGTGCTTTAAACAATATGTTCTAATTTAGTTTTTAACAAATTATCAACAAAAATACATACATTTATATTTAAAGTATAAAAACTCCAATTTGGAAGAACTGAATAAAATAATGGATGTTTTTTTTTCTTTGCTGGTTTTTCAATTTAACTATGTGTAGTTTTTGTTTAACTAAGTCGATAACAGGTGTATAATACAAAAACGGGGCCAAACAGGTGGTGGAATCGAAACAATTCTATAAGAAAATATATAATACAAATTCATAACAGACGAATGAATATTTGCGAAGGGGAGACCTCAAAAAACAGAAAAAAAAATTACCTGGCAAATAATATCTTTTAAGTAAAAAACGCAAAAGATTTCAAACCAAAACGATTTTGTGAAACCAGCCTTAAAAAAGTTTTGCATGCTTGTGCATGAACACTTTTTACTATTTGTGATGTTTTTGTTTTCAAACCCCCCGCTCTCATTTCAACAAATTTCTTAAAAAATATACATATATGTATTTACTATATATATATATAAATTGAATTATTGCACACTTTCTATTTAACTTAAATAATCTATTAATGACTTTCGTTCCCGCTGCCTCCTCTCAGCATGACTTTTGCTCCCTTCCTTTCGTCGTCTTAAGCCTAAGAATTCCTAATAATAGTGTTTTTTTTTTGTGTGTTTCGATAAAATTTAAATTATTTGATACATTGATATGAGCTACAGATTTTTGTTTTGTTTAATTTATACTTTTTCAAAGAAATAAATAGTACGATGCTACAAATTCGCTAACAGACATTCATTAGGAAAATCAAGACAAAAGTAAATAACCCAAAAACATCGATTATTTATGATTTTATATTTAATTCGTTTCTCTAGTTTTCGTTTAATTGTTTTATGTTTTCTTCTTCTTCTCCTGCTCTTCTCATTATTCCTACTTCGCAAAGAAACTTTTTCTTTGGAAACTCTGCTCGAAATAATTGCTAAACTTTTCTTTCTTAAGTAGTTATAAAATATTTAATATAGACATTTAAAAAATGATTTCATTTTTAGTTGTTAATATGCATTTAAAAATTTAGTACTAAATTTTCTTGCTTTTCTTGTTTTCATTAATTTCATTAATTATATTTTTTTATAAATTTTCTTTTTACAAGTTTTCTGAAAAAAATCTTTTATATGTTTTTTTTATCACCAGTTTTTACGATTACACAATGTAGTTTTTGTTGTTGTTATGTTTAATGTACATATTTGTTGTTATGTTTAATGTGTTTGTTGTTATGATCACTGCGAGGCCCAGATAACCGGAATGGAAAAATGTAATCGGCTTATTTGTCCCCATTTGCATATTTTTGGAAAAAGTACTTTTTCTGAAAATATTATCTTTTTAAAAAGAGATTTTATAAAAAAAAGTAACTTATAAAAAAGTACCTTTAATAAAATAGCTGCTTTTATAAAATAGTACCCTTTACAAAATAGTACCGGTTGTAAAACAAGTATGTATGTACCTTTTATTAAAAACGCAACTTTTTTACAACAGTACTTTCTACAAAAATGCACTTTTCATAACAAGGTACTTTGTGTAAAAAAGTAGCTTGCATAAAAAAGTACCTTTTATAAAAAGCACTTCAAAAAAAGTACGTTGTATACAAGGTACATTTTCCTTTTCTAAAATAGTACCTTTTAACAAAAATTTGTTTTTAAAACAGGTACAGGCTTTTATAAAAACTTTACTAAAAATATACCTTTTATAAAATAGTAACTTTTATAAAAAGTAACTTGCATAAAAAAATTCCGTTAAAAAACTACCATTTAGTTTTATAAAAAAAAGCTTTTTTTTATAAAAAAAAGCTTTTTTTTATAAAAAAAAGTACGTTTTATGAAAAAAGTACCTTTTATAGACAAGGAAGTGCCTTTTATTAAACGAGAACTTTTTATAAAAAATACCCTTTTTTTAAAAAAGTACTTTTTTTTGGCAAAAGTTCTCTATTGAAAAAGTACTTCTTTTTTGAAAAAGTACTTTTTTGAAAAAGTATCTTGTATAAAAAAAACAAAGTACCTTTTACAAATAAGTACCTTTTATAAACAGTACCCTTTGAAAAAAACTCCTTTAGGAAAAAGTATACATACATTCGTACATTCAAATAAGAGTCGAGGTTTTGTTTAAAATGTACTTGTATTTCCTGTAAAATAGTATTTTTTATAAAAAATATCTTTCTTAAAAAAGTACTTGTACAAAATAGTGCCATTTACAAAAAAGTACTGCTAATGAAAACAGTGTAATTCTTTGCATAAAATATCCTTTAATAAAAAAGTACTTTTTGCATTAAAAAACGAGTATGCAAAGGCAAAGCGAATGTTATTACGGAATACATACATATTCATACAATACACAATACACATTCACCGTTATCAGGGCGGCCATTTTAAGTATGTAGTTGGTTGTGTGCAATTTTTGTTGGTGTTTTTGTTTGATCGTGTTGAAATGTTGTTGATTTCTGTAGTTGGTGTTGCTGTTGCCTGGACATTTTTCTTCTAACAGTTCGCAGTGTATGTAGTATGTATGTATGTGTGTATGTACGTATGCATGTGTGTGAGTTGGCGTGTCTGTATGCAGAAGAGAGTGGGTTGGGTGGGGATGGCTCTCCGGAGTGTTTGGCGCCAACAAATAGTGATGAGTGGAATGGAGTATTTTGTGCTTGAGTTTGAGTGTTGGTTGTTTCAATTTAAGCTGTGATGTTGTTGTTGCTGTTTGGGATTTTGTTCTACTCTTGTTTTGGTGTGTCTGTTTTTGTTTGCGGTTTCTTTTTTTCCGTATGTTTTTGGTTTTTTTTTCTGTATTGTTTTAAACAAAACAAATCGACACTTTCTTGGCAAATACAAATATTTTGCTGCGGTGTTAAATCTACGTTTTGCTGTTTTATATCAATATGTCTGAAGAAAATGTTGCTGTAGTTGTTAAATAAATATTTAATAATATTTTTTGTTTGTGTGTGAATGTGTGTGTGTGTGTATATACATATATATGTAGGTGTGTGTGAATGCGTGTAGCTTATAAGTTTAAGTATTTAAATATTGTTTAAGGTTTGTTTGTTTTTTTTCTGTAATATTTTCTTATGTATTTTTGTAATTGTTTTTTGTTTTTGTTTGCTTTTATTTTTAATATAAAGAGATTTAAGTATATGTTTGTATGTTTATGTACTATGTAAGTATGTCTGCATGTAGAATTAAATTTAATATGGTTTTGGTTTAATTATTTTTATTGCATAATGCGCATTACCTATTCAAATCGGTGTACAAAGTTTTGTATTTTACTTGGTATTATTTAGAGAATAATTTTCTTTTTCAACTAAAACACGTATGTTTGTATGTAAGTCCAACTGGAAACTTCAACACAAACAATAATAAAATTAAGAACACAAAAACAAAAACCAAAGAAAAACACTGCCAACCATATTTGAAAAGTTTTCATTGTTGCCTGCCTAATACCGTCTATCCTTTCCGAATATGGCTTTTTACAACTAAATCAAAATTTTCAACTGAATGTTTTACTATATTTTTTACGAAATGCATGCAAACTGATGAGAAGACAAACGATATGTTTAATTATTGTAGGAAAAAATGCAACAAAATTTTTTCTTTGTTCATTTCAATCAACTATTTTCAATAAAAACCATTCAAAACTTCAAAACAACAAAATATGTATGTAATTGAAATTGAAAAGGAAATAACTTATTAAAATTATTGTTAATTTTTTTTAAAGAAGTTTAACAAAAATGTATTTTTATATATTTCTTGTTTGCTATATATATATATATATATAAATATATATAAATATATATTATTAATAAAATAATATTTTGTTATTTGCTTTGTTTTAAATAAATAGGAATTATTGTAAGTCAACTGACAACCCTTTAACACGTTATTCTTGCCCAAGAAAAACTGTTGTTTTGTTTATTTGTAGACACACACACACACACACACACACACATACACACATGTACACACACACACACACTTAATTACTCACTTAGTTCAATGTGTAGGCAAATGTGTGGCTGGGTGTGTGCGTGCGTGTGTGTGTGTATTTAATGAAAATGAAAATATATATAAATCCCAACTAAAATTAAATTCAAATTCAATTTAACTAAATAATTTTTAAAAAATTTTCAATTACTTTAATATTTTTTAATAATATTCTAGGCGTTTTGAAAACGAAGCGCGGCCTTCAACTGTTCGGTAATGGAATAGAGTGCAATGAAACTGGTGCGCATTAATCAATTACAAAACTGTCGTAAGCGTTTGCGCCCAACAAGAGCCATAGTTTTTATTTGTTTTCATTTTGGTCTAAATAATTTTGCTAAGGAACTGAACGGAAATTTTGGCAAAACTAATTTAAGAAAAACGAAATAGTTTTTATTACAATGTTATTGTTATTGTTTTTGTTGTTTTCAGTTTAATTGAAAACAAAAATTTCTTTAAAATTTTTCTTTTTTTTTTATTAAACTTAAAACTAAATTTTATTATCTTTTATAAACAAACTTTTATTAGTTCATTTTGTTTTTTAAATTTATAATTTGTTTCTTCCTTCTTCAATTTCGATATGTTAAAAATTCAAAATATTATCATAATTATTTTGTAGTTTTGGCATTTTCTGTTTTGTTTTTCTTAATAGGACATATTGAGAAACAAAAATGATTTGATTTGATTTTTTTTTGGGGGGAAGAGGACTGAGTACTTTTAGCATTGGAAAGTGCATAGAAAATTATGTCATTTTGGAATGAAAAAATTTCATGATTTGAAAAATATTTTCAATAAAAAAACCAACATAAATTTGCAGAAAATTAGTGTTTTAAATAAAAAGAGATAAGTTTTTGCAAAAAGAATACCTCCACATGAATTAAAAGGCGCTAAAGAAATTTGTTTTGTGTCTCATTTGATCTGAAATTGAAAGCGGCGCTGTAACCTCTGCCAAAGGACACTTCTTAGAATCGCACCCCGCCTGTAGAATTAAATTAATTAAAATAACAGAAGAAGCCGCCTGAGTGTTTCGGTGTAATTTCATTTCATTCCTGCTTATTAGGATGGGCGAGTTTTAGGTACGTCTACGCCAGTTTTGTAATAGATTAATGAATTAGTAGACTTCTTCTCCTTAATCTACTACCAAACGTCTAACTGAGTTTTGTCATACATAAAATTTTCTATCCCTTACAAAATGCTAATGTCAGTTTTTTAATTAAAAATAATGCCTACGACAATTATGTCACAGATTAAAGAGAACAATTTGGCTAATTGCTTAATCTATTACAAAACGCCGATATCAATTTCGTAAAATTACTAATAAATTAGCAAACTTTCATCTTTTTGATATCTTTCGTCAGTTTTGCAATAAACTTGTTCTCTTTAATCTATTACAAAATTATCGTAGACATTTTTAAAATTCGCTTAATAAGATAAGTCCTCATTAAGGTTTTGCTACGTATCGCGATTTTGTTATTCAAGCCCTGGACAAAATCTTGTCACAGCGTACAATATTGTAAGATGTGACAATGTGCTGGCAGTGGACTGACAATGAAAAATTGACATAAAACGGAATTGATTGAATGATGATTATAACGTTCGCCATCGACTGTCAAAGGAAAACTGGTGTCTAAAATTGTAATAGAATAATTTAGTAAAAAAATCGTGGCGGCCGCCTATTTTTCATGCTTTCTAAAAAATAATAATAATAAAGAAAACTGAAAACTTGTTAAAAAATTTAAATATTCTATATAAATGAATAAAACAAATAAAATTATTATAGAAGAGACGTCAATTAAAACAAGTTAAACTTTAGGTTTTTATTTTTAGTAATTAAAATATAATTCGTTGATGATGCGTTTTAATTTTTATTTTTTATTTTGAATTTTAATTTTTTTAAGTCACTCTCCCTTAAACATGAAAATTATGTCAATAAAATGAGTTTTATTTAAGTTCTGTCATATTGTACAATAAATATAACAATAGCCTAAATTATTTTTGTTTTTATTACAAAGTAAGTTTTATTTTTACTAATTTAGAAATAGTGTTTTTTCTTCTTCTTTTTCTTGTTGTTTTTGTTTAATACGCCATTTGATATGGTTGGTTAAGGTTTTGCCTTTTATTGCTGATATAGAGTTTTTTCTTCTTTCAGAGTTTTTCCCATAAAGTATTTATCTCAAAAAATTTATTATAATTTTAGTATTTTTTTTTTTTTTTTTTGGTTTGTTTGTTTTTAGTTTAAAAAAGAAAATTCAAAAATATTTTTATGTTTCTTTTAGCTCTGTAGATAATTTGTTTTCTTTTAGTTTTGGTTTTCTTTATATTTAAAGAAAGAAATTTTAATATAAAAGCTTTAATAAATACAAAACTTAAATTTCGCTAGTCCTTTTTTTCCATAAACTTCAGAATACAATTTAATTAAATTTGAATTGTTTTTGATATGGTCATCTTTATTTTGAATGGTCTTTTGTTTATCTGAAAAGCCTACAAAGTTTGAAGATTAAATCTGCTGCGTTTTAAAAGAAATTAATAATAAAGTCCTGCTCCTTAGCAGAAGTTTTCTCTTCTCCTCAGTTTGAATTACCTTTACAATTTTATCAGGAAAACAAACGCACAAAAATTAAAAGGTTTTTGGGCCAACAAATATTTTGCCAGTTCCGAAAACCACTTTACTTGAAAGCACATGATTTGTAGCGACTAATTACAGGGAAAAGCCGGACTTATAATTTCCTTAAAATTAAGCCATTTGAAATGTTGCACTTAATTTATAACAGACAATAACTTTAGCTGACTGCCAAGAAGGTCCTGATTAGCGAATTTCAAAAAAAAAACAAACATCTACGACAGTTTTGTAATAGATTAATTAATTATACAATATAGAAAATAGTTGTCTTTAATGTATTACAAAAGCGTCGCCAACGCACTTTTTCTCTGTCAAAAAGTGCTTTGTGTTTTCAAACCACCACACGGTTTTCAGTTTTTAATCGCCGAAAAATTTTGTTTTCTCTATAAAATTCTCAAACTGGCCGCCTATTTATGTCTTTTATTTGGTTAAAAACAAAATTTGTTGCCTTTTTTTTTGGGGCCGTTACAAATTTTTACGTTTTTTTTTTTGTGCCAAAATTATTTTTATTTATTTCATTAGTTTTAGGAAAAGGTGAAAAATAAACATTTTCCTCTTGAACTTAAGCCCCAAAAATTCTTCAATTCAATAGTATTTTCAAAAGCGAGGGACATTTTTTCGAAAAACAAACAATTTTCAGACCTTCAAATGATATTTGATTCGCATCCAGCCCGTTAGTTCCTCTCCCACACCAATTTCAGTTGCCATCCATTTGCTGGAATGGCCTAAATTATAAAGAACTCTGTCACACCACAAACAATTAACAAATTGCATTAACACAAAACTATGGCATACTTTGGGGCTTAACAAGAGAAAACCTGCTCGTTTTAGTCTAGACAGCCACCCCCCGCGTTATGCAGCCTGAAGAATGCATTTATGGCATTTTAATTACATTTTTTTTGTAGGGTTGAGCCCTACAGTAAAACGCTTCTGAAGGCCGTGAAACAGGGCTTAATTGTTTAAATAGATGAAAAGCCTAAAAAGTGTTTATAAAGAAATATTAAAAAAAAAAAAACGATCCTGGAGAAGATTGATCCTTGTTATTGCTACGCTTGTTGTTGACAATTGCCTGATATATTTGGCAGGATCTATCAATAGTTTTATGTCCAGTGTAAAAGCGAGATATCCTGTCCGTTTCAGTATATGGCAAAATGAAATCAATTGGCGGCAATTAATTTGGAGGATAAAGAAAAACCAAGTTACGACTGCACAACTATCACGAAATTAAATCTATAGTTGGCCTGGGAATTTTGAAATATGTATCTGGATGCAATCACTTGATTATGATTTGAGGGCCCGTTTCATTTGTCGCCTGTTTCACAGGTTTTCTGCGACAGTTTTGTAATAGAATAATGCATAAGAAAACTTGTTTTTTTACCTTTTGCAGTTGTTTTTCGTTTCGTAGATTTAAACTGTTCGATGTTCATGCTTGTTACGGTTCCCGCAACATTCTAGAGTTTGTAATAGATTAAGGGATAATCGATTATTCGTGGTTATTACGGTTAAAGCAAGAACACCGCAATTTCCTTTACTCTATCCCGAGCCGTGTGTTTAATCGTTTGCCAGCTTTCAAAAACATCGAAAACCGTAACAAGAGTGATCTTTTTTCTGTTAGTTTTCTTTTAGTTCGAAAATTCATTAAAATAGATTATGAATTTCTTTTTTTCTCTAGTTATTGCTTTTTGCGTTGGTCGTCGCCATCGATGACTGACTGTAAAGTTCAAAGAAAAACACTGCAATTTGCTATATTCTCTGAGAATAGACTAAGGAAAAATTACAATATCTTTTAGTTAAAACCGCCAAGACTTCGAGCGCCACAGAAATTTTCTAAAAATAGATTTCAAATTCGTTGATTTGATTTTTTAAAAATGTTTGAAGGACATACATTTTACATTCATTAACTTTTGTTTTTAATAACAAAAAAAAAACAAATGTTTTAATACACAAAAATGGCGAGAAAAAACGTCAAGTTTTTTCATTTTTTTTGTTCAGAATTTTTCAAGAAATTGTACTTTACGTAGAATTAGTTTTTCGTTTGCCATAAAATTGCAGTTTTATAGTTTTAAGACCGCAAAGAAAACCGCGTTTTGGAGGTGACGCACTGAAACGTTTTGGTTTGCCTTAAATTTATTCACACACATTCATTTTCAAAACTGTAGCAATTTTCTTTTATTGTTTTGTTTTCAGACCTTGTCCATTCTTTTTCATTTAATTATTTAGTTTATATATAAATTATTTTGCCATAATTATTTATTAAAAAAAAAAAAATAATAATAATAAAGAATTGTTATATGAAAAGAAAATCAAACAACTAAATTTGAAGTTAATTGTAAATAAGTTTTAATTAATTAAAAATAAGCACAAAAAATGTCTTTTTATTTAAAATGTTTTTGGATAAAATTGTAAATTTGTAAAAAATTGTGCAATTTTTCTTTTGTTTAGATTTATTTTTTGTTTGTTTAGAATTTAAACAAAATTTACGCCTGCTTTTAAAAATACAAAAATGTTGAAATAGTTTTCTCTCTTTTTTTTATATAAATTATTTTTCTTTTTTCTTTTTAAAGGGGCGTGTTCTTTGTATGCAGTTGTTGTTGTTGTTGTTTTTTGTTTGTTTGTTTTTACAATTTAAGCACATGTCACTTATTTTATAAAATTAACATTTATATTATTTTTATTTATAAATTTTAATACTACATTTCTGGTTTTAGATTTTACTCCTTCTTTTTTTGTTTGTTTTTGAAATTTCAAGCAAAACCCAATTTTATTTAAAACTTCTTGTTTTAAGATTCTGGTTGTTGAAGGGTTTTTCTTTTTTCTGTGTGGGTTTTTTTTTCTTCTTTTGTTAATGTCTACTTGTCTAGAATTTTAAATAATTTTTCTTTTTCTTCTTTAATATTGTCAAAAATCATTAAATTTTTTTTTGTTTGTTATAAACTTTCTCTTGCTGCTTCTTTTTTGTTGGTTTTTGTTGGTTTTAATTTAATTTAAATGAGTTTAAAAAGTTTACATTTGTTTAAAATTCAATTTAAGTTAAAATTAAGGGAAATTTAATTAAAATAATTATTAATAACAATTAAGATTCTTTTCATCAAAGAAAAGCTTTACATTTTGTTTAAAACAAAGTTAAAAAGGAAACAATGAAGTAAATGAGAGAGAGAGAGAGAGAGAGAGAGAATGAGAGAAAATAGCAAAGAATTTATATTAAATTTACAACTAAATTACATAATATTTAAAAATAAAACTAAAAAACACAACGTTATATATTTTATATATAATAATAATAATAATAAAATATAAAATAAAATCAAAAACAAATTAAAATAAAGTAAACTAAAGTAACATAACAATATTTATATTTTTAAAAATATTAATAATTTAAAACTCTGGTTTTTGCTTTTTTTCTTCATTTGTTTTTTTTTTTTTTTTAATAATTTAACATGCGTTTTTTATTTAGGTTTTCACAACTTTTCGCAAAAGTCCTTGTGAAATACTGCTGCTCTGGTTTTTCGCTTTTGTTGCTGAATTTTGCTGCCTCTAACTACTCTGCTCTGCTGTTTTATTTTTTTGCTTTATGTTTGTGTTGTTTTTAAACATATTAATTGTGGTTGCTGTTGTTGTTTGCTGTTTAAAAAAAAAATTAATTTAAGACAATGACATTTTCTCAATTGAACGGATCTTGTTTTATTTCCGAATCGTTCTCTTTTTCGATCATGCCCTCATTTGTCGCATTGTTCCAAGCACCGTTCATGCTCTTCGACGAGGAGAAGCAAAGTTTCATGATGAATGGAAATTTGGTGCCTGAAAGGAAACAAAATCGAAAAAAAATAAAACAATAATTAGAATTCGCCGCCACAAATATAATGGGGGAGGGGGGGAGGTAGGGGAAGGAGAAAAAGAGGAAGCCGTCTGTGCCACCATGTCGAACGATTAACAGATCGCTCTGGCCAATGCCTAAACTTATGCCACAACACTGTGAAGCGCCAATTTTTGTTCAGTCAACGCATAAGAAAATTTAATTAAACAGCATCCACTTAAAATGAAACATTTTATGTTTAGAGAACCCGCGTATTTTCGTTTTAGGTCTAGAGGCAAAGCAAATGCTATCAACAAAATTTTTATCCACGCAAAAACATTTCTATAAATAATTTGTTTAAGAAAACGATAAAAAAAACATTTACGAAAAAGTCGCATCTTGTATTCTGTTGTGAAGAACAATTTTATAGAACGACATAAAATTGTTTTATGACACGACAGACATACAATACAATTTTTCCCTGGTGGCCTTAAAAGGTGGCAGCAGACATCTATTAAAGAGAAAAACTTACCTTTACCCTCGATTGGCAGATGATTGCACTTCATGATGGCCAAAACAGCCTGGGAAATATTTGCAAACTCAATCAAGCCCGAAGAGGAGCGTTCGGTCTTCAAGGGGAATAAACGGACAGATGTGGCAGGAACCTCTTTAATATTGAAAATGCCAATCAATTGATCTTCGGTGAGGCCGGGTGGTGTGTTGAAGAAATGTAAAATCTAAAATATATGCACATATATATGTAAAAGTAAAATTCGATAATGTTTCAGTTTCATTTCGGATTACCTTGCTCGGTGGTTGTATGCGATTTTTGCTGGCCTGGGCAGGCGATAGGAAACGATTGTTTTTGGAGCCAGTGTACTCTTTGAAACTGGGTGTGTGATCGGGCAACAGGAAGGGATTTATAACTTCGGAGAGGAAATTTTGTTTCGAAAAGGCAATCTGTATTTTGCCCGTTGTGCCAATCGGAATGTTGTTCAAGTGTTGAACGCATCGTTCAACGGCGACGGCGTCACCCATCTGCACCATGGCGGTACCTTCTTTGGTTTTTAAAAATTTAATCTACAAACAACAGAAACAGAACACAAATTACAACAATTTAATCACATCAGTTTAGAAAATATCGCAACAGATATTAGATATTTCATGATTAATTTTATTTACAATAATTCATATCATTATTCTGTGAAAAAGATGTTAAAAAAAAAAATTATATTAAATTCACTTCAAGCCTAAAGGACAATTGAGTAACACAAAATTTCTGAGACAAAGAAAACTGTTTTTTAAACATTCGCATTTAATTTCGATTACCAAATCTAGGGCCGGGTAAAAAGTTGAGGCAAATAAATAATTTGAAAATTAATGCAAAAAGAAAACTATACAAAAACTTTCCACGTTAGAATTATCGAACTTTATCGAATATTTTGTTGACAGCAAAATTCGGTTAGAATTCAATAATAGTTACAAATTCACAAATATATGTACACATCTATATAAAAACACCTCGAACACGAGTTATCGAACTTAATGCATTCATTTTCAAATGCATGTTAAAATTTAATAACTTTTACAAAAGCAACTATTCGTATACAGAAAATTTGCAGCTGTTTTCGAGTTTTCGAAATTATTTTAAAATATTTTTGGTCATTGAAATAATAGTTTTTTTAAACACAGAAATTTGAAAAATTGTTTTGTAATACAGAAAAATATTCGAGTTTTCGAAATTTTACAAATGAATCAAGTCAAACTTTACAAAAACTGTGCATTATGGAAAAAATTCGTGAATAAAAAACTTTTTCCATTATGTTCGAATTTTCGAACTTAAGCCAAGCATTTCAAAGAAGCAAACATTTTGTTAAAATTTATTAATATTTAGTAAATCATACATTTTTGTATACAAAAAAGTGTGCAGAGGGGTTTTAAGGCTTGATTTTTTCTTTGAAAAAAAGGAATTGAATTTTCGAAATTAAATTCGAATCCTTTTTTAACATGAGAATAATTTTTTTCAATGCAAGAGTCTTAGAAACACGTGCAGATTTTAATAAGTTCACAAAAAATGAGAAAAACTGTTTTCGAAGCCGATAGGAATATTCGAACTTCAGCTTTACATCAAAAATCAACTTTAATTTTAATTTAATTTTATGTTAGAATTTCAAATAATGTTTTAAGTTACATTAATAAATTAAAAAAAAGCCATTCGATATATTTTTCGCAAGTCATACGATTTTTATTTAAATAATTTAGTGACCAAAACAATTTTATTCGAAATAGGCAACTTTTCTTAAACGTGTTCATATACATATAAACGCACCAATATTTATTTCTGAGCCTAATATTTCTTATCTGCAGTGAAAAAATGTTCCCAGGCACAAACGCTTTGAAGCAGGTTAATTTTATTTAACATTTTATTATTATTGTCTGTGTAATGCTTTTTAAATTTGATTTATTCCTCGCTATAGCAAAATTTAGGCATCTAGCGCTTATTTGTGTATGTGTTCATGTATCTACACATAAATATTTTCATGTGTTTTCTATATTTTTTTACAAATTTATTCCATGACCAGACTTGTTGAAACATGTTTTGACTTGGTTGCCTTGTGTGTTCTCTTATACGTGTATTCGCACAAAAACACGAAAAATATATTTTTTTAACTTAATTGAAAATATTTACAGTATTTTTTTTCTATTTTTTGGTTGCTTTCAAAAACTTTTGGACAACGAAAAAAAATATATTAACTGGAGCTCAGCTGAACAAAAAATAATTTGGATTTTCAAATTTAGTTGGTACTAGTTTTGTGTTTCATTTCATTTTTTTCTAACTTCCAACAAGTTTGATAAACTCTCTTTGTTGTTCAACTGAGAAAAATGAAAGAAAAAATTCAAACTGAAATTGTATTAAGCACAATAAATTTCAAATTAAAAAAATAGCCCGCGGTTTATTAAAAGAAATAAAAACGTATTGCAAAAAGTGTTAACAGGGTGTCAGAAAAGTGGTAACAACAATACAGCAGCGAAAGGAAACCAAATTCAATATTCAAATTGCTAAACATTTAAAGTTTGCGGCACGAAGGAGCTTTCGAACCAACATCAAAATTATAATTCCAGAAACGCTGCTTACTATAATCGTATTTTTTATGTGTTTAATTAAAATTTTGTAGGCATTTTGTTTGCCCAAACATTTTAAAACTTTAAACATAAATTCGAAATTATGTTCGAAAATTCGAACATTCGTGTTTAAATCATGTTTTGTATTTTTAGCCTTTTATTGTTGATTTAAGAGCTTTTAAAATTTTAAATATATTTTCGAAACTATGTTCGAAATTTCGAACATGTTTTTAAATTATTATTTTGGGCTTTTTGTCTAACACTGTTACTATTAGATATTTTAAAGCTTTAAGCACAAAATTCAAAATCATGTTCGAAAATTCGAACTTGTTTTTCTAACCTATTTTCTAAAGCATAAATTTAAAATTTTCCTCCAATTGTTAAACTAATGCCTTTCATTTATTGAACTTATACATAAAAACATCTCTTTTTAACATATTCATTCATTTAAAAAGTTCACCACCATAAAATTGCAACTTTTTCTAAAGATTATTAAGCACGCAATCAGTTTATATATTATCGACAATAATGAAATAAATTATACTATAGAGAGAAAAAAGAAATAAACCCAACAGCCATCATTACAAACTTTTAAAAGTGAAGAAATATTGAAAACTATAACCAGGTTTATATGATGGAAACCAGTTATTGCAACATTCAGAGTTGGCGAATGCAGCGAACGAGTTTGAAGAAAAAAGTTATCAAATTTAATTGAATTTCTTCCAATCATCTCTAATAAAGTTCAATGAAATAACAAGCTTGCACAGCAAACACTTAAAATGTTGATTAACCACTGAAAGTGCTTTTCGAAATAGAAAAAAAAAAATGTGTGTTTTGTGTTTTTGAAGTTTTGACCGTTAAGGATTTTTCACTTTCACTCAAATCAGCGAGTTTGGCAATCGTCACCAGCACCAGCACCATCGCCATCGTCATGATTATCGTGTTTATTCAGTTGTGTTCACAACGATGATGAGGCATGCAACTGCAGCTGACTGCTGACTGATTTGAAAAATAATATCATATTTGTTAAATGTTTGCAATTATTAAAACACACAAATTGAAACGTACTCAGTTTGTTTGCAACACTTGCCTCAATAAAAATTTAGTTTATTCAACTTGGCTCACGTTTTTTTTTTCTGTTTCTTTGCAGGCTGGCAATTGCTACCAAATACAGAGATAGACTTTAATATCAAAATAATTACGTACGTCTGTTATTAAAAACAATAATTTATGCCAAAAAGAGGCAGACAAACAATCAAACAAAAAAAAAAAAAAGAAATAATTACGACATCAATGTAAAATTATTGAAGCAATAAAAGTTAAATGAACAGCATGAAATTACAAAATAAATGGAATTTGGTAACAACAACTGGTCAAATTAGTTTGAAAGCAAATGGCCAGTTTCAAACAAAGGAAACCATTTTTAGGCTTAAACTGAAAGGCAGCAAAACTACAGAAATTTTATATTTTTAAATTTAAATTGTTGGCAGAGAAACGGATTTTTCCATAAAAAAAAAACAAACAAAAAAATACATTCTGTTAGGAAAATATGCGAAAAACGTCAAGAATTCGAAGCTTCATTACATCAAAAACCAAGTTTTAAAGTGAATTATTTGGTCAAATAAACTATTACAGTAACTTCGAATTTTCAAAATTAGTTTCTTATTTTAGTTATATTTTTATAGTTTAAAAAAAAATCTTATTAGCAAAAGCAACAAATAATTGGCTTAAAAGCAATATTGGCATGAAAATGCAATTGAACGGTTTTGGCTATAAATATAGAATATGAAAAACCATTTTCGGCTATAATTTCAAAATTTAGTAAAAGTGTTTTCCATTCTAATTTTGCAAAAGCGAAACCAGCTGCTGCCATAATTTTTAAACTGCTGGCGGGGCTCAAACAAAATTTTTTCCAGTTTAAAGCAAAATAACACAAAGAATACAATCATTTTCGAGTTTTCGAAGTTGGTTAAAATGCCGGTGAAACGAAAAACTAACCAAACTTTTACTTTCACATCATATTTAAATAATAAAAATTTATGTTATTTAGAAAAAAAATGTAAAACAATTCAAACTATAGACATGTTCGAATTTTCGAAATTGATTTTGTAACTAATTTTTTGTTTGTTTGATAATTAAAAAATTTCAAAGCCATAATAATAAAATTAAAACTAAAAACAGTCATAAATGTTTGCACATTAAAATGCCAATATTTTCGATATTTAAGTTCGTAAACTGGTTACGTTTATGTTCGAAAATACTGTAAAGGTGATTTGGAACTTTTGTGTCAGACCCAAAAAAGTATTTATTCACAGTTTTTAAGCGTAAAAAATTATATTTTGTGCTAAAAATTTTTGAAAATTTAAATAATAGGCGGATGTTCGAAACTTCGAAACCAACTACCAACATATTTTTTTAATAAAATTCAAAAGGAAACTGTTAAAAAAACCGAATTTTTTAATATATTGTATAAAAATGTTATTTAGGAAAAACATTCAGAAAACAAAAATCGCATTATGGGCCGAATCAAACGTTTGATATTAATTTCGAATATGCGTTTTTTTAAACAGTTGATGTTTTGCTAATATAATATGTAAATACATACATATATCGATTGAGGTTAAGGTTGGCGAGTTTCAAACAGGTTTACGTCAGTTTTGTTATCACAACAGAACAAACAAATTCTGTGCTCCTTTAATCTATTACAAAAATGTCGAGACGCTTTTTAAATTTGCAAGAAAAGCGTTGGTTTTTTCCTTGTTATTCGTGTCGAAAAACATAAACGGAAGTTGAGTAAAATTTTCGTTTGTTGTTTGCTTATTAATGATAATTATTCGAATTTATCAAAAGCGAAATCACCATTTTGCAGAGCTTTTGACTTAAAGCAGAAAAAGGACCTGTTAAAAAAAAATAAAAATTTAAAAAAAAACCGGTCTGCCGAACTTTGAACTGATAGCAATTGGCATCTCCTTTTCAAACTCTAAAAAATAATAGCGTCCTGCCTCCTGCCTCCTTCCTCCGCTTTAGCAGCAGCATAATATGTGTAGAAAAATAATTTTAATTGCAGTTAATTGCCTGTAAATCATTTCCTCGTGACGCTGTTTAAATAATTTTTTTTTAACATTCGTGAGAAGGTGGCAGCAGAAGCAATTATGAAAGTTAAACCTGGTGAAACAAATTATTGCATTTATGTTCATGATTCCATTCCTTCCCCAACAGCAGGTTTTTGCATACGCACCTCTTGAAATGGCATTTTATGTTGTCACTTATTTCTAAACTGGAAGTTTCTTTCGAATACACAAGATATAAATGAATCTGCCGGCAGAAGGGAATAGAATAACAAAATTTTCCGAAGCGGGGGAATACAGTGAGGGAAGTCATATAATAAAGAAGCGCATAAAACTGTTGGGCTTAAGGGTAATAGTTTTTTAACTTTAACTCGCTTCTTAATCGTATCACAACATTTAGCATTAAACCCAACAACACATTTTACAAAACAGGTCATACATCGGGCAGGTGAAATAAATATGCGTGCGGCATTTTTTAATTTGAATTAATACTTTAATCTTTTGAGCCAGGAAGTGTCAAGGATACTATATGTTTTAATTGTTACGGTGGACGTTACATTTAAATGAGATGTCCGACTACACACGGACATGAACGATTTTGACACACTGTTATAAAAGCTGGAGGCTGCTGTTTAAGTTCAGTTCAGACTACACTTCATATAATAAAATTGTATAGCGACTTGTCAAAAGCTCGTATATGTATGTATCTTCTTCTTCTTTTGGCGCTACAGTCCGTGGTGAACCTGGGCCTATGTATGTATCTAATACAGACATGTGTGATAAGAGTGCAACCAAAATGTTAAATCTTACAAGACTTTGTCATTTTCAGAAATTTTTTTTAGACAATAAGATTTTTCATTTGATGGCGATTGCATTTGCGGACATTGTAAATTGATTAGTGGGACCGTTTTGCCACACTAGACAGTTTTTACCCGCCATACACAGGCTCATAACATGGAAGGTGATTGTGTTACAGGAAAGAATTGCGTTATAAGTTATAACGATGTCGAAGATTAAGGCTCGCCAGTATTTTTAAGGGCAAACATCTGATCGGGAGATTATTTGACAACTTTTAGTTTGTTAAGTTCAAATACCGCTCACAAGCAAATGGTGCTGCAGTTTTGTATTCATTTGTATTATTTCCCACATGTCCTGCTTAGATCTGCTAGTTTGCTTTTAATCAGCTTGTGTTCTCCTAAACGCTGGCGTACGTTAATATTCGTTATGCGACACAGGCCGCTGAATTGCATTTTGTAAAACATTCCAAGTCTTCATTAAATGAGTTTTAATTATCACAAATTTGCCTTTGATCAGTCCTGTTAAGTGCTGGCCACTCCTTAAAAATTTCGAAATTGTGAAACAGGCCATTGACGTCCTTTTGCTCAAACTCACTAGTAGCCAATTCTTTATTAAATGGCGTTTTAATTATCTTATTACGATATGAGCGTCTAGATCCACTAATTTGCTTTTAAACGGTTCCTGAAAGTTCGAAATTGCGACCCAAAACTCACTCTTCATTAAATGGCGTTTTAATAATATTTTTGTTTGTTTTTGTTTTCGCCAAATCAAATAAATTTCATCTTATGGAATGGAATAATTTTACATAATAATACAAGCAATTAATTTTTGGTAGTCTACCCCATCCCCTCGCCCCTAAAACCACACAACACTTTGTTCTTGTTTATAACCCTGTGTGTTATTGTTGTTTGTTGTTGTTGTTGGTGATAAAACCAAAAAAAAAAAACAAATGGAAAATATTCAAAACAAAATGAAAGGAAATTTCCCTGAACAAAACATTTTATTAAAGTCCCACTTTTATTTTGTTAAGGCAAGAGAAAAATTAATAGAGAGAGAGAGAGAGAGAGGGATGGAGAGAGGGAGAGGGTGATAAAGAGCCATTGTTTCAGTAGAACCGTTATACTCAAATAAATGAAAATAACGTTACACATTGTGTTTAATTAATGTTTTGTAAATCATTTTGTTAACGTTGTCTCCGAGTTCATGTTGTTGTTATTGTTATATACACATGAACTACACACACACACAAACACACACACATACACACACATTCATATGTCGGCAGGTTTGCATGTCATGTGTATAGAAAAGAAAAACGAATTCACTCCACCACGATTTGCATTTATTGTCGGACATTTTTATGAAAAAACATGTTTATTTAATGAATTAATTTCATTTTCACACTGAAGATGGATTCAATATTAAGCAACTTACAGGCATTTGACAAAAGAAAGACCAAAGAAAAAACAAAATTGAGCAAAATGCCAACAAATCATTTTTAATATTTAATGATTATCGCGCTTTGTAGCAGCAATTAATTATTATGCGAGTACACACACACTGGGGCCCCCGTGTGTTACGAGTAATTTCAGCGCGTTTGCGGTGCACGTAAAATAAACGATTTGCCTGCCTGCTGCTGATGTTTCTTTTTTTTTTTTCTTTTTGTTCTGATATTTTTAGGAACACTTTTATCACTTTAACAAACCAAATTTTACTCTGAACTTTGCACAATATACTGAAATTTTTAGAATAATTTAATAAAATTTTGAAAGGCGCCAAAATATGTATGTACTTACATATATAGTATGCGCTGTTTTATTGTGTTGTCAACACTTAAGTTTAGCAAATTATTCAAAAACATAGAAATAAATACATTTTTGTCAACAACAACAGCAAGTAAAAAGTTTACATGTGTAAACATTATGATGGTAGTTTTCAGAATTTTCTCAGTTTGCCCGAAAAATATATTACATTAGTTGAACATTTAATTTGTAAACGTCACGCATGATGCGCATGGCTTTGCTTTTGGCAAAACTTGGGTCAGCGAAATGTTCGCAGTTGAACTCGAACCTTGATAATAACAAAAAAAAATAAAAACAAAACGATCATATATGCAAAATTACACAAACTAGAAAAATTCTCAATC
This sequence comes from Epicampocera succincta, assembly GCA_932526305.1. Classification (NCBI taxonomy): domain Eukaryota; kingdom Metazoa; phylum Arthropoda; class Insecta; order Diptera; family Tachinidae; genus Epicampocera; species Epicampocera succincta. The sequence goes on along the minus strand of OW052036.1, from coordinate 62,737,619 downwards.
GTTATAAACTGTTATAAAAAATATACTTGTACATGTTAATGCACCAACCAACCGGCCCGGCCGTAAATTAAAGCTTTCATCATTTTTTGCTTTTTAAAAAACCAGGTTAATGTTCCTGAAACATTTCCCTTCCCTGACTTTCTATTTTAAGTGGTAAAATTTGTCTATTGCCTATTTTTATGTTAAAGGGGCGGGTCCTTCCGTAACAGACGACTATCGACTTTTGGACATTTTAAGGCAATCGTACTGATAAGGATATCTCTATCGAATTGATTGTGATTTATTTGGACTGTCATCAGGAACGGACAATATATCCAACTGCATCGCTTTTATTCAAATTTCAAAATAAGAAGCGTTTAATGAAATATCTCTGTTTCGTATTCTGTTAAAGGCATTCTTTCTCTATTAAAATAGACACTAGTCAAAATCTTCACATCAAGTCGTCCTCAAAAAGTGTTCGTTCTTACGCGTTCAACAATTATTTAAAAAAAGTATTTTTCCTTATTATAAGAGACGTCGTCGTCACATCAAGTCGCCATTAAAAACTGTTCGTTCTTACGCGTTCAACAATTATTTAAAAAAAGTATTTTTCCTTATTATAAGAGACGTCGTCGTCACATCAAGTCGGCATTAAAAACTGTTCGTTCTTACACGTTCAAAAATTATTTAAAAAAAGTATTTTTCCTTATTATAGGAGACGTCGTCGTCACATCAAGTCGTCCTCAAAAAGTGTTCGTTTTTACGCGTTCAACAATTATTTAAAAAAAGTATTTTTCCTTATTATAGGAGACGTCATCGTCACATCAAGTTGCCATTAAAAACTGTTCGTTCTTACGCGTTCAACAATTATTTAAAAGTATTTTTTCTTATTATAGGAGACGTCGTCGTCACATCAAGTCGTCCTCAAAAGTGTTCGTTCTTACGCGTTCAACAATTATTTAAAAAAAGTATTTTTCCTTATTATAGGAGACGTTGTCGTCACATCAAGTCGCCATTAAAAACTATTCGTTCTTACGCGTTCAATAATTATTTAAAAAAAGTATTTTTCCTTATTATAGGAGACGTTGTCGTCACATCAAGTCGTCCTCAAAAAGTGTTCGTTTTTACGCGTTCAACAATAACTGAAAAGTATTTTTCCTTATTAAAGGAGACGTCGTCGTCACATCAAGTAGTCATCAAAAAGTGTTCGTTCTTACGCGTCCAATAATTATTGTATTTAAAAGTATTTTCCGTCGCCGTCACATCAAATCGTCGTTAAAAAAATGCTCTGTCTTCAATAATTATATTCTTGGAAAGAGTAAACACTGCTACATATTTTCCGGACATATTATAATAACTTCAGTATGTGAAGACCATGCAAATACTGTCGACATTTACGAGTGTCAAACTTCTTACGTCCAGCTGATGTAACTACGATGATAGACAGCTCTTTAAATGAGGCGAATTATTGTCATAAAAACGGTTTTAAGGTTTTTGTTTTTTGCCAGAAAATTTCCAATATTTTTAAGTTGTGTCTATTAACCATCTAGTGTGCGATATGTTAGAAATTTAGATTTGTATGTCCATTGAATGATGCCATTAAATACAGAACATTTTACTTAATGACATGGTAAGTTTGGACACATTTTTCGTTTGCTTTTTTTTTATCTATCAGCTGTTTAATGAAACTTTTCTGTCTGTGATCATCATGCAAGTTTTTGACAACTGTTCAATTCCTTATCACAAATGTAACTAAAACAAAAGAAATGAAAAACTTAATTGAGTGTAAAAAAGATGGGGGAAAAAAAAACAAAAGACGACAAAGAAAATATTGTTGTTACTTTTTGCTAAATGTTTTGAGAAGGTCCTTAAACATACAAAAATTTACTGGCCATTAGTAATCTATTATATATTTTTTTTCTGTTCTGAAACTCAAGGACAAATATTCATAGTTTGTTTGGCATGTCACACTTTTCAGTTCTCCATTACATCGAGACATTGTATGAATTAACTTTGTATTTGTGTCCTCTAACCTTAAACCTTAAGCTCATTGAACACGCGGGGCGTGAAAAGAACGAACGGAGTTGGAGGCAGGCACAACAAAAAGCAGCCAAAATTCCATTATCAGGAATATATTTAAAAAAGAAAGAAAGCCGTTTTCGTTTTTGAGAAAATTTAATTGATAATTAACAGAAGCAGAGAATAGACAGACAACAATCCGTAATGACACATTAATTATGCATCATGTTAAATATAAATGTTGCATGATTCGATGATGATTTCATCCTGCCGAAACACCAACTACTCGGTCAGTTGACAAAACTTGGCACTGGACTTGCCAGTGCAAAAAGGAAACAGTGTGCGAGTGCCCCGACCAATAGATATTTGGTGTACGACAACGACGAACTGTTATATTAATATTTTGTAGGGGATGTTGGGGGCTCACAATGGCAGAAACGGCAGGAAGATTCTAATTGTGGTCTGCACAAGCCAAGCATCCAACAAACCCGGTGTTTTCGAAAATATACCGGCTTAAGTTGGCTACACTCCCAGCCCTGTCGACAATTGTGTTTAAGGTAATCTTTTCATCAAATTCGTGACAGTAAAAATGAGCAGACGAAATCAAACTATACAGGAAATTATCTATCATTTGTTAATTTTTGTTTTTTTTTCTATGCCATTTATAAAAAGTGTCACTACAATTTCTTCGTTGTCATACAAAACAAAGAAAATACTTGTGCCGGCCAATATTCGTTGTTGTTGTTGTAAGCTCTTGTTTGCCTCATGGCCTGAAGATGATGAAAGTTTTTTGATGACAAAAATCATTTTATAGTGTTTCCTTTCAGTGCTGATTTATATACAGTTTTTTTTATCAACGCCTTGTCACAATAATCATTTATCATGGTGCCTGACATTTAAGAACCCTCTAACAAACAACAAAATTGGATAACAAGAAAATGTCAGTTCAATTTTCTTAGATTTGTTTTCATCATTTTGATTAAATAATAATGTTGTCCTCATACACACAAACACACACACAAAAACTCTTATCATGACCAGCCAGCAAAGCTCTTGGGAAGAGGTGGCCAGCCAACATTAAGTTTTCACTTCCTTTGTGGCAGGTTTTTGCTCTCTTTGTTGTTGTGTTTGTTTTTGCTGCATTAACATCATGTTAATCGCTTTGTGCTTTTGAGTATAAACAGCTCCTTGTGCTTGTGAAAATTTGATTTGGTTGGTTGTAAATTGTTTCTTGTTCTTGGGTGCTTCTGGCTTCTTTCTGTATGTACAATATGTTATTCTAAAACCTAAAATTTCTAATTTTTATTGGACATTCTTCTATAGCAATTTCCCCAAAGACATTTAAAGTTGTTTAAGCCACTCAAGATCTCAAAGGGTATAAAAGTTAATAACAATCATAAATACAAAAGGGTGATAACAATAATGATAATAGAAAAATCAAGTGACATGAACACATTAAATTGGAATTCAATATTGCTAAAAGAAAATTTAAAAAAATATTTTAAAACTGCATTAATCATTAATCATTTTGATCAATCAATCAAAAAAGAAAAGTCAAAATATATGCAAGTTAAAAAAAGAAGGATCTATGACAAATGGGCAAATGCCAGTGCCAAAAAAAGTGAAATTTCGATGAAAGATAGTTCATAAAATTACACAAATAGTTACCAGCTTTCGCTGCAATACGAAAACTCTATTTATAAGATATTTGAGGTTTTTTTAAGGACATGTAAAATTCTTCTTTAAATTTAAATAAATCAAAATAATATCGTTTAAAATTTAACTTGTGCTTCGATTTTGCTGCATATCTATCAAAATACTCAAATTCAAGGCAAGTTGAAAAAAAGGATATATGGGAGATTACCAAATCATTGCATCGAATCTAATGAAATTGCTATGCGAGATAGTGGGCATAATTATACAAATAGTTACCAGTTTCCTGTGCAATTTGAGCAAGTTTTTTTTTTTAGGGGCATCAAGAAAATTTTTTGCAATTATAGAAATTATTGTTATATTAACTAGATCTTCTAATAGATTCAGTGTTTGACCGATTGTGCTGCTTATCAATCCAAAAAAGTTGAATTATACGCGTATTAAGAAAAAAGGATATATGGAAGATTAGTAAGTCCTTGCACCGAATAAAATGAAATTGTTATGAAAATTAAGTTAAAGTAATTACACAAATTGTTATCGAATTTCATTGCACTTCGAAAACTCTTTTATACTTGATTTAAGTGTTTTTTGTTAAAGGACATATCAAAAAGTTTTTCAATTGCCCTAAAGTAATACAATAACATTAACTGGATTCTTAACAAGTTTTTATGAGATTTTGATTAATCTATGGAAAAATTACACATCAATGAAAGTTGAGAAAAAGGATATATGGACGATTATTAGCTGCTTGCACAGAATGAAATAAAATTGCTTTAATAGATAGTTGGCATAATCATACAAATTGTTATCGGGTTGCAGTGAGATTTGAAAGCCGAGTTTTATTTATGTTTTTAATTTACAAGTGCCCTTTAGTTGACAAATATGCGACTACATATTTGTAATTTGTGTTAAAATTCAAATTTTAATCAAATATAGGGCATTTTTTCCACAATCTTTAGACAAGTACTATTACAATTTCTTGTCAAATGTGCCCCTTATCTTTTGTTTGTAACTATTATTAATATTTATTTGCTGTTTTTTTCCCATTCAACACCAAGTCCTTAAAACATTTTTGAGCAATTGTTTATTTTTTTTTGTTTGCTGGTTTTTGGGTCTTGGTTTTATGTTTTTTGTACACATTTTATTGTTGACAGTGTTTATTGTTATTTTTTGTATTGTCAATTATTGTACCTTTGAGCTTTTGTTGTTTATGGTTTTCTACCAACTTGAATCCTTTAAACATTTTTATTCTCCATTTTTTTAGGTGGAAATTTTCTTTATGAAAAACAATAAAAATATAATTATATTTTGCTTTATTGTTGTTAATGGAAATGCTACTCTGGTACTTAAAAAACAAATACATACAGATCTATGTATGTTGTATGTATGTGAATATCTTTGAGCTGAAAACAATAATGAGCATAAAACAAAAGCTCAAAAGAAGAAAAACAATCAAAATACAACAGATTTAATTTAACGTTTTTCCTTTCTTCACATTTTTATTGTCTTGTTTGAATGCAAAATACCAACAACAACAACAACATGCATGAACTTGTGTTGGAGACTTTTAATATTTGTCAGAGCATTAGAGGGAAAGAGACGAACAGTAAATATATGTATGTAAAAATATAACGCAGGTGTTGCAACTTGAGTATAGAAACGGTATTTAAACGCAGGCATGTTGTTGTATTTGTAATTATATTCCGTTTATTTTTTAATCACCTTGACATGTGTAAAAGCAAAAGCTTAAGATTTCACACAAATAACAACAACTTAAGAGTAGAAATTACAAGCCCCTAAATGAATGCGCGCTTGTAAGCGTTTGTGCGTGTGATATTTCAGGGCCACTCTCAACGAGGTAAATCTTAAGCAATTAAGAAGATTTTGTACTTATTTGGTAAATTAAAAAAAAAAAAAAAAAAAAAAAAAAAAACTATTTGAAAAATCCAAAAAACATATTTAGTAGAAAAAATATCTTTTCTTTGGGTGGTTGGTGAAAAAATTTACTTACATACATACTTTTAAAGCAGAAAACTAATTTATATTTGCTTCAACATTTGCTATTCATCACACGAGACAGGAGAAGAAAAGAAATTTCTCAAAAATTCTGGTAATTTTTCATATTTTTCTGCAACATTTCTAAGCATCGTTTTAGCACAAATTAAACACGAATGCTATTTACAATTTCTTTCTAAGCTAAATTTTTCTAAAGACAGCTATTCCTTTTTTGTGTGTTTCTTGCTCATCAAGCTAAACAGGTTCTTGTGGATAAATGAATATTGAAATAACTCTTACCCTTGCAACATTTCCGTATAAGCAAACCAAATTGAAAAGTTTATCGGTATTCGATGTATCATGGTCCAAGCCGTAAACCATCATGACAGCACCCTAGATGGGAGAAAAGCAGTAGAAAGTACATTAATTTAAGTAAAATAATCACAAATATGTAACATAATATGTATGTATGTATGTTTAAAGTTAATAGTGTCATTTAGAAAACAGAAAGTTGAAAACGCATCCTTGAATACTAAATTTGGAATGAATTAAAATTTTTACAATTTTTATTTTGCGCCAAAAATTACAACAGAATCACTATTTTCCTGAGCATGTAGAGACCCAGGTTCATTAATTTGTTTGTTTGTTGTTAATTTAAGGACAATTGTTTTAGGGGAAAAATATGTTGTAGCAAAAAATTTACCTGTGCCTGTCCCTGTGTGGTAAATGCGGCTACAGTAGCATTACGGCCCGGTACAGCGGCTGGCTCTTTGATCAGACCGGCTTGATGTATAGTTGCCCCCTTCCAGTTTTCCGGTGCAGTGGGATTGAATTCTTGTGCAGCGAATTGTGGAAAAGCAGCGCCCGGACCCAACAATGGTTGTTCTTTAAAAAAAGTTGTTGGATTTGAGATTAAGCCAACTTCAGTTTTGGTTTTTGAGTTTTATTTTTATTTAAGTTTAAAAACATGCAATACAGTGACAGTCAAACAGTACGTCGAGGGGATGTTGAGTTGATTTGGTTGATTGGGTTACCGTTTTGTATATAATTTATTTATTTGGTTTTTGTTTTTGAAAAGGATGAGCGGTATTTTTGTTTACAATAAGTGGGCATGCAATTAATTAGAGAACGACATAAAAAGGGCAACATAAAAAGAAAGAAAAAATACAAAATAGGAATTATTAAAACAAGACAATTTTATTGCATTGAAATAAATAAATACTTAAAGATTTATTGATAAGGAATTTAAGTTTCTTACTAGTTGGGTAAGAAACCAAAATGCGTCTTGAAACCTTAAATCTAAAAACATTCTCATAAATTTGAAAAATTTTGTTCTATTATCCTTTTTTTCTGCAAGCAACTTGAGTTTTGTTTGTTTTGTAATCCAGTAACATTTGTTCGTTGTGCTCTATTTCCTTTCTAATGGCAAGGTCAAACCCACTATTATTATTGTATTCTATTTTAGTTCAATTTATTCTACGAGTCTATTCTTTTCTATTGTTTTCATTTCACGCTTTTTTGTTTTTTAAGGGGAGGTTAAAGTGTGTTTATTTTGGCAAGTGTAAAGTAAATTTATTTCTGTCTATTTAACGATATTTTATCATTTATTTATTTGCATTTGGGTTGGGGGAAAAAGGTAGTGTGGAGTATAATATTTCAAGCCCATGACTACATCATTAATATTAATTAAAAATCTTAAAACAAAAGCCACGTTTCGGGGGCAAAAGGAAAACTGGAATTATAATTCGGACGTCAAGAAAAAAAAAAAAAATTTTTTACATAGTAGTGCATACTTTTAGGCTGACTATACGTTTTATTTTATGTGAGATTCAAGACTTTCGGAATTATTAGCCTTATAAATAATAAACACAAACTTATACAATAATAATAATAGTCATACGCTGCATACTTTTAGCCCGGCTATTTAGAATCTTAAATTATGATTACATAATTTATAAGATCTTAAAGGGTGCAGAATTAAAATATAAAAGATATTAAAAAAGCGGTTTAAAAACATATTTTTTTTTGAATGAGTTCCTTTTTCGTTGTAAATGACTTTATAAAATGTTCTTGCTCTTGCAGAATATATAAATTCGTGGCGTGTTTAAATTTTATTTGCTCTAGAGTATTTCATGAGCATGAATATTTGTTTCTAAAGAAAAGAAGTGTGAAGTGAAATAATAATTAAAAAAAAATTATATAAATCTTGCATATTTTCAGCAGCACTAAGAATTTTTCAGAATTCTGTTCAGAATAAAAAGCGTAAATTTTCAATAGAAATGTGAATTTTTAAATGAAAAAAAGTATTGCATATTTTTAGGAAACAGCAAGCAAATGATCATGGGCCATTGATTTAAACCATGGTCAAAATCTTGTGAATTATTTTTATAAAATATATTAAAGTCAACATTTAAAAAAAGTAATTATTTACGTTAATAAAATTAATTGAAAAATAAATGTTGCATACTTCTAGGGTAATTAAAAATTGATATTTGTTAACCATTAATAAGAATTTAAAATTTTGTTTAGTGTCATTTATGAATTAATAACTTAAAAAAAATATTAGGAATAAAAAATTATTACTTCTAAAAATGTTGCATACTTCAAGGAGTAAAAGAGGTAACCGATATGAAAACGAGCCTGATACGTTCGTGATTTAAAAATCTGTATTGCTTGATATAAGTAAGAATTTTCTTCTTAACTATTAAACAAATGTTGCATACTTTAAGGGGTGCAAGTTTATAGTTCACGAAATCAATAACAATTTCTTCTGAACTTCTGCGAGTTCTACAACCTAAACTATTTCACGTGCGTCACTTGCGTTATTCGTACAATGCAGTTGGATAATGTTGGAAAGGATGATCGCTAATTGGCTCTTCGATTCTATTTGAAGTATTTTATTTTAAACAATTGAGGAGATTAATTTTTCTGTAGTCCTGTTTGGTGTTAAGAGTTCATTTTCTATTGCTGGCGTTTTAGTTTTAATTATTTATTTCGCCACACTTTAAAATATTGCTGGTTTTGTGTTGTCTAAAGTGTTTTAATAACCATGAATTTGGCCTCTTAACAGTTGTACAATAAAACAGACCCAAACTGAGACTCTCAAAGTATTATTGTAAACACAAAATAAAAGTGCTCCACACTACGAAACATTGGAAAACCAAAAATTTTGGGGGACAAAAATATTATATTTTCTTTTGTTTGCAGAAAGTTTTTGGTGCTTGACATTTTAAAGTGTGTTCTTGTGAAAAACACAAAAAGTAAATATAAAAAAAAATGCTCGAAAATATTGTAGCAAAAACTAAAAACACATGAATATATTGTGATATAGAAAACTAAGTCCAATAGTGGATGAACTGAAATGGAAGAACAAAAAATGAATACAAATGAAATTCGTTTACTGCAATTGTACAAGTTAATAAAATGGATTGATTCAAAGTCAGATGATGGTTAAAAATTTACTATGAAACAAAAACCTTACAGTTCTGTCTATAGTAAAACTCGTGTGCCGCCATTCACTTAATATTAAGAAGGTACATCCTGTGCGATTTTCAGCCAATCAAAAATTTCCATTCCTTAGTTGATGTGAAATCGACTAAACTCTGCCAGATCTTAAAGTATTTGTCAAAATCTAATGCATTTCACATCAACTCGACGTAAGATATTGTACTAGATTACAATACTGTAAGATCTTATGCTGACAATGACAATGAAAAATGTACGATTTTATGACAAAATCAATTTATCTGCCAAAAAAATGATCAGTTTACATCACTGTCAGATTATTGTATGACAAAAATGACCAACCAGCATCATTGGTAAAAGAAATATTTCTTTGTCCGGTAAATTAATTTAAAAAATGTGCTGACAATTATCTGACAATGTCACCATTGCCAAACATCTGCCACTTATACAAAAAAAAAAAAAAAATATTCGGTATTGTAACCTGCAAATTTAGCAGTGAGATGGAGAGGTGCCAAGGGATCACTTTATCACAAAGAATGTGTCACTGGATCACACAAGATATAGGAGATTACATGTATATCTTGTACCGTGTCTGTAATAAGCACCTATAGAAAATGGTCATATCTGACACTGACATGACACTGTATGTTCTGAGCTAATGAGAGTTAGTTAATGGAACACTTCTGGAGCAAACACATGTCCTTACAACAAGCATCTGCAGAGAATGAGCATATCTAAGTCTAACACCAGCACCCCTTGATCAGAAAATTGTCCGACACTGAAACACAGGAGATATGGGATACAGTAATTTCCAGTTAATTGTTTCCCGTACAGTTCATTTGCCTTAAAATAGAACATATGTAGCTTGTACACCTAATAAAATCATATGACAACTTTCAAAATCATGTTTTTTTTTAAATTTATTTTGTAATGTTTTTTTCGCTTTATTGATTGCCTGCTCAATTAAAGGAGTTTTTTTTAATTGAGTCAATGGATCAATTAAACGAGTATTGGTTAAATGATTTTCTGTTTAATAGCTGCAAAAGCGATGCAGGTTTAGAAACTTAATTAAGGGAAAACTACTGAACAATAGGTCTAAATGATCTGACAGAATAGCAAACATTTAAAGAAACGAGTTGGAGGCTAATGCCTGTAAATGCGCACTGATACAAAATGGATTTGTCCATCTCGGACACCAGCAGGTTGAGCGCTGAAGAAGAGCAGTTAGAGCATAACGCCATTGTCCCATATGCTGATTTACTTTATTAAATTTAATTAATTATCTATGGGCAAGTGAAGATTTTGAACAAACTACTTGCGAGGGGTTATTTCCTGGCTGAAGGATGAAAATCTCCTACTGACAGAGGCCTGCAGCTGGTGAGTAATCTTTAAACTCTCTATTATTATCTGCTGACCTTTCGAATGCGAAAGATATTTTACTAACAATTTATTGCGGACCATCAGGACAAAATTTATTTGATACCTAAAATTTCCTCTCGAACAGAATTAAAGGGTTGAAAGGAAAGGAAATGTTTTCATGTGCAAGAGGCAGCAAAAAACTTTTCGCTTCATATGTTTGCTGTTGTCAAAAATTAATGCTGTTTGAAAGTTTGAACTTGTGGTGCCTGCCGCAGTTGCCATTAGGACAGTCAGCCACAGCCCGCCAACCCGCCAGCCCACCACTAACTGTCATTTTTGGTTTGAAACAAAAAACCAAAAATGTTAAAAAAAAAAGAGTTAAAACTTACATTAAATTAAGTTTGCATACGAGTGGAAAATTAAGTTTCAACTTGCATTTCCATTGCGAACCGGTTATAAATAAAATTATAACGAACAAACAGAAGGCAGGGCAGGATAAAAACTTATGTGCCTTTTATCAAGCCCAAACACAAGCAATCTTGTCTTTTACTTTTCAAGTGATACGACACAAGTAGTTTTATTCCTTTTAAATTTTGTCATTTGAAAAGTAAAGGAAACAAAAAAAAAAAATATTACTTGAAAAGTGGAAAAGTTTGGGCTTGTGTTTAAATTTGATTTCAATGTAGAGTTTGAATTATTCTAAAAATAAAAAAAAGACTGAAGAACAAAAAGAACCCCATGAGTTTCAAAGTATATGAAGTATGCAGTGAAAATAATTGGTATAGTTTAAATGTCTTCATGTAAATTTTGATTAAAATGCAAAATGTCTTCATAAATTTTATTTAATTAAGATAAAATAAAAGATACGAGATTAAATTAAAGGGAATATTTTTATTTAAAAGCAAATAAGAAAAATACTCTTAAAAAGTCAGACAGAGGGTGTTTTGCGGAGTGGACTGGCGCCAGGTGCGTGCGTTTGTTCCCCCCTAAATTTGAAACAGCTTTTCATAACTTGAAAAGGGGGATAATTATGAAATTGTATTGCCTGTGGCCTGGGTTATAGGTTGTATTGATATCAAATTGGAAAAATAAGAAATTTTGATTCTTGGTTCAATTGAAGAAGACGAAAAAAGGTCTCGGTAAGAACCAATACAACAACACACCAATAACCACCAACCCGTCTCGTATTTTGTTTATTTTCTTACATTCAAAATAATTTAGTCAATCCTTAAACTCAAGCGTAACATGAGGTGCACAGTTTCATGCATCTTGTGGCATGAATGGTTGAAGGATGCTGGCCGCTGCTGCTGTCTATTGTCATTTGCCACAATTCATTTTAAAATGTAACTGAATTTTATTAATAAAACAGCAAGAAAATACACAAACACCGTGAAATATTTCACCACAAACATGATTAATTGCAATATTTGTTCTGCAAAATCGTTTAATTTAAAACGGCAAATAAATAAATATTTTATTGTAAAAAGAGTAAAAAGTATATTAAAAAGCAGCCATAACCTCAAAAAGTCATTATGTTGATGTCAAAACTAACAATGATTTTCCATAAAATTTAACGTGTTTTTCTGTTATTCAAATGGGTGTGTGAGAGATATTTAATATAAATTGACAGGTTTTGTGAAATATTAAAGAAGGCAAATATTATTTTTATTTACAAGCCATCAGTTTTTGTTAAAACTATAAACAACAAAAACGGTTTAATGTCAATCATGATTAAATTGAAAATCCTGAATAACAAAAATATAAACCAAAAAATTCAAATATGTAATAGTTTTTGCCAGTTGACTGATGCTATACACAAAGTTTACACATGAAGCTTAATGACGGGGGGAATTAAAACCTAAAAAGGACTTTCCTTAGAAAACTCCTATTTAAATAACATGAACTTTTGCAAGGACTAACGCTATTGGATCATATACATTTTGTTTCCGCTGATTTTTTCTTCTTTTTTTTGTTTGCCTTTGGCTTTCACAAGTTTATTATTTATTGTTTCCTCATATGCTGGCGGCAGGCGGCATGTGACGTAAAATATTTACTTTTTTTCTTGGAATTTTTTTTATCTTCAATTGAGTGCTTTTTTCCTTTTCGTTTAATTTTTTTCGCTGACGCTTAAAGCAGTTTTTGTTTGCTTTGCCCAAAGTTTTTCTTTACGGTGTGTTCTATTTTAGTAAATAAAATTTATTTATTTAATGGTTGTTAGCCATTAAAAAAATTTCCTTAATTACATATAAACATTATAAACAATTAAAAAGCATTTTTCATTTTCGCACTTGTAAAAAATGTTTGTTTAGACAAGATGTGGAAAAAACTTGGGAGTAGAAAACTTGCATATCAATTATTTGAAAAACCATTTGGAAAAACGAACAATTTTTGTAATTTTAATAAATGAAAAGTTAAATAAATGATGAATGTTAAAGAAGACATAAATAATAATAAATGGAATCGGTTGGAACGTAAGAGTGTTTCCGTTCGTCAGCGTCATTTCGAGTAACAGCTTAATTCATCATGAAACGTGAATATTTGATTAGAATATAAAATTAAAACAGTTCAATATATTCAATCCATAGACGTTCATGTTGCAGGCAGATGGTCCTTCGAAGCTGCTTTAATTGAAAAAAGCAGCAAATGGTTGAACCTTGATTCATAATGAAAAATCAAATTGGAAAAATATTCATCGAGTCAGACAGCAATCCACTATATAAACGATTTAGTGGCCCCAGACAAAAACAAAGACAAAATCGCACGTTCGTAGTAACAGAATCTTAAGTTTGAAAAGCTGAAATTTTGCCCCTTAGGAGCAAAATTTTAGTAAAATTTATGTTTGTATTTAAAATATTGTGCCTCAAATATCCATCATTTAAATTTACATATAATTTTTTATAATCAGCTCCATTAATTCTCAATTACCGAATGTTAAATAAATATCTTAAGAAGCAAAAAAAATACCATTTAAAACGAAAATTGCATTTCGAATATGAAACACATCTGGAAAATGTGAAATGCAACCAAAAGTCAATAATAATGGAGGATATATTTTTTGCCTCTGCTTTTTTTTTTGCCTTTGCCTCGAGCTGCTACTATTCAAATATTTTTGTGGCAGTTTTCACTGACATCAAAAAAAGAAAAAAAAAACGGGCAAAAAAGAGGAGCAAAAAATGTATTTTAACGATAATAAATTGAAAATTCAAAAAGATATTTAAATGACTGAACTAGACTTTTGTATAGATTTTGAAGGAAACAAAACGAGAGAGAGAGAGAAAGGGAGAAAAAAACGAAAAAACAACATGCAAATAACAATAAATTTATAAAGTGAATAATAATGCATTGAAATTGGTAAATAAAAATAATATTTTCGAACACAAAAAAAAAACCCAGGCATTAATAACGTCTATAGAAATATCCCTGAATTGTTGTGGAATATGAATGATTTATGTTAATGGAAGCTCCGCTAGAGCACAAAAATTTGCAGTTTTTCACTAAAAACTTAAATTATTAAATTCGAATTTCATTTTAATAGACTGCCAAATATGTAATAATAACAACAGATATTAAAAAAAAAATTATATTTTTATATTGAACAAATATTTTAATATTAAGACATGTAGTTTTTATAGAGCACACGGCAGTTTGGCTGCTCATTATTAATGTTATAAATCATGTAAAATAGCATTGAATATATTTTTTTGAGAGCTTTTGCTTGTTGTGTTAATTGTTAAACAGTTTTTTTTTTTCAAATAAGTTTTAAGAACTGTAAATGATGTAATTTAATTAAAATACTTGAAATGAATTTAAACTACTTTATAGAACGCAAACCTGAAGCAAAAGATATTCACTCAAAACAGGTCAGTGTGACTTGTCCTTGTAAAACAATATGATGTAGTGTCAATGGTCTTTCGGACCACTAAATTAATATAATTTTTTTTTTAATTTTATTTAGTTAAAAATTATGTAAAACGAGAATTGGAATTGGGGTTTTACGCCATTCTGTATAAAGAAAAAAATTACATACACAAAATTTAGACAACATCTTACATGGTCTATCGAACCACAGGGGATAAATTTCAACCGTTTTAATTTCGTATCGAACTATAAATAAGGCCCCCAGGGTTTAGCCTAAAAATATACCTACACAACCACTATAAGTTTAGTTTTCTTAAGCAAATCTATTTCTCTATTCTCCTATTTCTTTTTAAATAATTAATTTCTGTTTGCTGCTAAAGGTCAACAGGTCACGTAATATATTTCACAGTTGACATTAGCCTCAGTGTCACTTACACCAATCAGGTTTCTCCTTGAAACTTGCAACGAAATGTTTCGTTATTTTGTGAAATTTGTCGTTACCATTTAAATATTTCCTTTTCAAATACTTTTTAACTTTGGGGAGTTCAAGAAAGTCAAGAAAAAAAAAACAGAATAGAATAACACAAGTAGTTTTTCTCCCCAAAACTTTGCAGTTGTGTTCAAGAGTGATCAAATTTAAGAATAAAAGGGAATTATACATACAAAATAAATTTGCAAACAACATCTTGGCAATAAAATCAATAAACGAAATACAACAACTTCAAGTCGAAGACTTGTGGGTGAGTGGGAGGGAACGAAACTTACCTGGAAAGAGAAGAAAAGAAAAAATAATTGAATTAGAAAAAATTGCAAATAATTATAGAAATTCAGAAACTTTTAAATTTATTGTATAAACGAATTAAATGTGTATTTGTCGATATTAGATTAAATAAATTTAGTTTTAGGATTGTTTTTGGTGTATTTTCGTTAGATAAATGGATATCCTATTTTCGAAGAGTCTTTGGTCAAACAGTTTTCACGGGAACAATGTCGATACCAGCTTTTAAGTTTATGCAGGAAAAAAATTACATCATTTTTAATTTGCAAACAAAATTTTTGTTCCTTTATTTACCAGAAGCCGTAATAAACGAAATTCAAATTCTGTTGTTTCTCAATGAAAATGTAAATAAATTAACTCACATCTATTTTTAGTGAAATGAACCACAATTCCATTTATTTATTTGTTTTTAAGCTCTTTTTATAAAAATATTTATGTATTTCTTAGGAAAAGTTTTGTTTTAAGTTGAGAGCAGCAAAACTTTTATTTTAAATTAATGTTTTACTTTTCGTAACTCGCAATTGACCCAAAGCTAAAACACATTATGTGGCTGGCATGCACATTCATGTTGCAAACTAGTAAAAGCAAAATGTTGGTGGAAATAGTGCATAAAAAAAACACATCAACAGCACCTGTTTCACTGTGTCTCCATTTCAAAACAAGAAAAACAACCTTCCAAAAAAAAAAAAAAAAAAAAAAAAGCGAAGAAAAAAGGAAAACTTTTGTACTGCCAGCCAAACTACTGCATGTTATCAAAAAATAAGGAATAAATGACACAAGCACGAAAAAGTGTATGCGATCCATTTCCCCATCCAACGTTTTGTTTTTTGCTTCTTTTTAGTACATTTGTTAACGAACACAGAAGGAAAATTAAACAACAAACAACATTTAGAAAAAATTAAACACAATTACTGCAGTGTCACAAACGTGTTGTCGAAAGTTTTAAATGAAAATATATTTTTAAGTGCGTAACAGACAATTACTGCCAAATATAATAAGAAATGCTGACGTACTCACAATTTCAACTCTAAAGAAGAAGATAAATCAATGGAAACACAGATTGTTGTTTATGAAGGCCACCATAATGCAATCAATTTGGTAGAATACGACATAATCTCACGGACATTTTTTACTACTCACAGTCACATCTCGACTGATTATAGGAAATGTTTAGTACTAAAAATTTCTTATGGAAAATTTCTACTACGAAGAACTTTTAGTAGGCAAACACTTATTTTTTTTTGTCAAAATTTCTCGCCCTAACAAATGTTTAGCATGAAGAATTTCTTTTAGAAAATCTTTAGTCTTAGATATTTCTCACAAAAACTTATTAGCGGTAAAAAATTTTTAAGTAAAAAAATTTGCTTTTAAGTAAAAAATTTGAAATTTTGAATATTACAATAAGGAGCAGGAAAGTTAATATTAACAGCCTGCCTGCTACAAGCAGATGTTTGGTACAAACGAAAGTAAAAGCCAATATTTAGTACTAAGGATTTATTATGGAACATTTTGTGGTTGTTGGAAATTTACCAGCACAAAAATATTAGATATATAGAAATTTTAATTTTTAGTATTTACAATTTCTTCGAAATCATTTTTAGTACCACGAATACCACTTATAGAAAGTTTTAGTGGTAAAGATTTCTCATAGAAAATTTTAGTTCTAAGATACTTTTGAATACTAAAATTACCAGAATAATAATAAAAGGATACATTTTTAGTACTACACATTTGTGCTACGATTATGCACATATATGTATGTACATGTTTTTAGAACCATAAATTTTGCACAAAAATATTTTAGTACTAAAATTTTTCCATAACTATTGTTCTATATAAAAAATTTCTATAACAATTTTCTAGTACATACTAGAATTATTCCATGTACATTTTTTAGTACTAAATTTTTCTCAACAATTTTTTAGCACATTTTCGGTGGCTACTAGCAATTTTCTAGGAAAATTTTAAAGGCGAAGCACCTACGAAAGGTTTTAGTATTAAGTTAATAAATTATTGCAGCTTAAGATCTTGTGAAAATGTATCAAACTTCATTAATTAACATTAATATTTCGCTAAGAATTTATAAGGATCGTCAGGAAAAACGTAAAATTATTGATAATTTTGTAATAAACATAAACAGGATGTGAAAAATACTAGTTTTAGAAATATTTTATAGAAAATGTTTGATACTAAACTCTTGTTTAATTGTGTCTAGTGCTATTATTATGATCTTGACTGCACACAGAATGGGCATATTTGTTTACTGGCACATGTGCATTTCGTTAACTACGTTTTTCTTTCAGTTATTTTTAGTACAAATATGCATACGTATGTACATTCTATATGAAATTGTGTTCTTATATTTAAAAAATATAGTTTGTGAGGAACAAACACAAATCCCTAAAGGCCATTTGTCATTCTTGAAGAATTTCTTTTTAAAATTTACAAAACAAAAAACCCCACTGATGACTAATCGATCACAAGATTAATTTATTAATTTAAGAGCAAAGAAATTCTTCGTCCTCAGGGTTTAAAAATACAATATTAGTAATATTTTTTTAAGTTATTAATGAAAACAAAAGAGCAATTTATAAATTTCTGTCTTGTCATGTCGTGGCTGCCATCACTTGCAGGTGTCAAATGATATGAAAATGAATTGAATTCAAGCAACTGAAAATGTAACGAGCGATTGTGTATTTGACATAATATTTTCAATTAAAATTAACAGCAAAGAAATGAAGAAAAAAATAACAAACAAAAATTACAAAAACTAAAACAATATTAATTAAATTATTTGCTCTAAAAATATTTGTGAATGAAATATATTTTAGCGCTACAAAAAAAAAAAAAAAAAACAATAATGCTTTTTTTTGGCATCTTTAATGAGAAAAGTTGTCACAGAAAAATATGAAACAACTTTAAAAAGTTCACGAATTAAATTGTTGCTTGGAAAAACTTAAATGACAATTTTAAAATTCCTTTTTTTTATTGTGTATTTTAAAATATTATCTCATAAATAAATTGCATTTTTTAATCTGCCTTTTGTTTTTCTTTTAATAGAAAACCAACCACTTTTCCAGGAAAACTTTTCTTTTTCAATAATAACTAGTTTCGCTTCCACTCCAGTTAATCATTCAAATACAATCTCCAAACAGATTTAGTTTGTGAAACATCTTTGTGCGTGCGATTTGTACTTCCTGTATTGACAACATTGTTTTAATTTGAAAAAGAAAAAACTATATGTTTTACCTCCACCAGGTTGAGCCAAACAAATGCTTCGTCATGGGAATAACAACAACAACAAAACTATAGCAATTTATCTTCAATTTTTTACTTTCCAACCCGTTTGCCGTTTGTTGCACAGGGTTTGCGGCAGGAGGAGAAACGAATAACAAACTAAGATATTTTGCAACAACAATAACAACAAAACTTGTTACACACTTTTTATGAAAATTGAAATTATAACATTTTCGAGTTGCAAGTTGGCTGCCTGCTTTGTGTTGCAATAATAATGTTGCCGCTATTTGCAAGTCAGTCAATGAACTAAAACTAAGTATTACAAGTGAATTTTTGTTTAACAAAATTATATAAGTTTCGTAATTTCCTTAAATATAACAAGAGGAAGAAGTTAAGAAATAAATAAATTAAAACTTAAAATTTTTTAAATTCAATAGGGGAAAAAAAACAATATATGGTGATGGTTATCAATATAATTTTAACTAAAATTGTTAGTACTAAAATATTTTGGTAATAAAGTTTTAGTACTAAAATATTTTAGTAACTTTTTTAGTACTAAAAATTTTCAGATTCAAAAACTTTCTTCTAATCATTTAATTTTTTCATACAAATAGTTTGGTGCTAGAAACTTAGTAAGCAATTTTGATTACTGCAATATTTTCTGCAGAATTTCTTTCTGTGCTAAAAACTTTCCATTCCATTAACAACTGTAAGTACTAAAAAATGCCCTGTTTGTAAATTAAAACATATTGTTTACGATTCTCGGAATCACAGAGAGTTTGTAATAGTATAAATAACATTCGAGTGTTATTGCTTTAATCTAGTACAAAACCCTCGAAGAAAACCAGAGCTGCAATAAGTTTGAATAAGTATTTCCAGCATACGAAATTTCTTTTTCTGAAGTTCCTGTATTATGTATTAAGTTCAATATTGTATAGCATAACTGTAAACTATAATCTGAATGTTTTTGTGCTTTTGAGGACACAGCAATTGCAAAAGAAAGGTCCATAGCATACAAAATACTTGTACAAAAGCTCAAGCTCATAAATTATTACCTAAACGTCTATGAAATTTACATCCTGTTTTTTTTTCTATTATCATTCAACTCTTAGTTATAAAATAAACATTTGCTTAATTCCGAGGTATTTGTTATTTGATTGTTTTTGTAATTAACCTTTATAAATCACTCATCAGATCTGTTGCAAAGAAATTAAAAAGAAAAAAACCAGAAACAAACAAGTATGTAAATTCCTTTTAGTCAATCATCATTCATTCATTCTTTAATAACAACATCAAAAGTTTATAAAGAATATTTTAAAACTGGCGATTATATTTAGAAATTCGGCAAAAGTTTTACATATTTTCTCGTGTTAAAAATAAATTGCTACAAACAATTTTTCGCACAGATTTTATTGATTCTATTCATAATTTTGCATTGCATCAGAGCAGCAGCAGCAGCATAAGGAAAACATTTAAGTGAAATCAGTAAATTTATAGAGTAAGATACGAATATGAATTGAACAACAAATTTAATAATAAAACTTGTATCTGGCTTTTTTTTTGCACTCTCAGAAATTTAGTTTCTATATAATTTCAAATTTTGATTGCCAAGAAAGGTCAGTGTCAAGCATTTTGAGTGTTTTTCAATTGCTGCACAGTGTGTTTTTGTTGGCGAAACAGCGTGATTAAAAGCATGTGTTTAATATTTTAATTAATAAAAACAAACAAACAAACAAACAAACAAACGCAGACACGTATTAGAGCAGAGAAGAGATAAATAAAGCAACTCAAGGTGGATTTCCATTAGTTTTAGCGTCTAAAAATATGAACAAAATTTATTTTCTAATAAATTGTGTTAAAAGAAAACTAAGGAAATATGCGAATATTGCAATATATTTATTATGAGTTTCTAAAAAAAATTTAAATTCATTGAGTTTGTTTCACTAGTGAAGCTGTGAGTTATAAGATATTACCACAACATTTAAGCGCTGAATTTTTGAATCCTTTAATTTCTGAAAATATGGCGATTTGAAAGGAAAATTTCTCATGTCAAACACAATCAAACCTGCACCAGCAGCTGGTGACGCAACATTGATATTTTCGCATTATCGAGCAAAGTCTTAACTTTTTTTAAATATATTTTTAGCACTATAGAAGTTTTCAAGTGCCCCCAACTTTTATTCAAATATTTTAAGCTATAAAAGTTTTTAGTACTAAAAATTTCTGTAAAATTTTTTCCAAACTAAAAAATATTTTTCGTTATTATAATTGTATTAAAATTAATCACAGACTTTGTTTTGTACTAAACAAATTAAAAAAAATTGCTTTAAGTTGATTTTTTGTTCCATTTCTGTAAAATTTTTTCCAAACTAAAAAATATTTTTCGTTATTATAATTGTATTAAAATTAATCACAGACTTTGTTTTGTACTAAACAAATTAAAAAAATTTAAACTGCTTTTAGTACTAAATACAAATATTTTTTAGTATTAAATTGGTAATAGGAATTTGTTTCATTAAAAAAAAAGTTAAAACATTTGTTGTGCCAAATAGTTTTTACTACTATTTATATTGGTACTAAACATTTTGCAGACAAATTCTTTCGGAGGTTTTTATATGAATTTCTTTCAACTCAAATCTGTTTCAATAGATATTTTCCATGTAAAAAAAATGCCCAAAAGCTATTTAGGCTGTCAAAAGTATTAAAAACTTTTATTTAAAAAGAATGTGGTACTAGAGTTTGCAGCGAATAGGATACAAAGATTGTGCGGTTTGATCTCACTGGAAGCAGTTCTGAGAAGATGCCCTGTAGCCTCAAGTCTAAACCTATAAGCCACTGAATTATGTTAAGATACTATTATCGGCCAATGTCCTTAAAGTCAACCATAAGTGAAGCTGTGCAAGTAGTCATGGCACAGGGGACCACTCGAATCAATGACACCTTAAGACGGAGATTTCAACGTCAACGTATCTCATACCTGGCACTTAAAGGTCTTTTAAATTCAAGAAGAATTTTTTAACGTCTGTGTATAGAGTCAGTTTTATGTCATTCCAACATCCCAGACGCTCCATTTGGAAAACCAATTTATATGTTTCCCATTTCATCTACCCAGTACATCGTTACCTTTATTTGTTTTCAAAGTGAAACGAATTTAATTAAAAAAATTGTGTTTATATAAAAAGATATTTTTTGGCTTCCATTTTCGATGTATTGAAAATCAAACAACAATTAAATTTAATTTGTTTCCTTTTCATAAAATATTACCTCGTTTAATAAAATATTCATAGATTTCCACACTAGTGCTTTTCCATCTCAAAAAACTACTTCAATGATTTTACACTCGAATACCTTTTTAATGTTTTTATTTATTTTTCTTTAATTTTTAAATATATTTTCCGTTTTGTTGTTGTTTCTTTTTTTTCTCTTTATAGTGAAAACTGTGTTTCAATATTGAAACGGCTGGCAAAAACAACAAACTATTAAATAATTTAATTACAAAAAACTTAAAAAACATTTGTATAAATATTTCTTCGCATACGAAATTGAATTCGATAATTTTGTATGTGAATATAAAGAATTAGAAGAAGAAGAAGAAGAAGACGATTTTTTGTTTTCAAAAGGCGCGAATGTTGTTGATTAAATATAATCATGCTAATTGCAGTCTAGTTAATTAAGCATGTCACTTAAATGCAAACATTTATTTAAGTTGTAGCTGCTGCCGATGTCGGGTATTGCAAAATTTGCAAAATACAATTAAAAATGTTTCTCTGTTTCTGGCTTTTTCGTTTCACAAACGTAAACTTGCGCACATGCCGATCGTTGGACGGTGTTACGTTGTCGAAAAGATGCATTTGCAGCAACGACTAAATTTCTAAGCGATGAAACATCATTCTCTGCCATTTACACTTGACGCAGTCAATTAATTAATTAAGGCATTTTTGCAGTTGTTGCCGTTTTGAGGTAAAAATAGCCCAAAAAAGCAAATAGATAGAGCCAAATTAAAAATGCCTAATGAAGAAGAATACAAGAAGCAAAAAAAAAAAAAAACTTGCCATAATTTTCAGTTGCTGAAGATTTTAGATTTGTTTGCTGCGTAAAAAGTCAAGTCAATACGGAAGGAACGGTCGGGGTTGAACTAAATAAAAAAAAAAAATTTTGGGGAAAAAAAATATTTATTCTATTTGCCAATTGTAAGCCAATTAGAGTCATAAACCACCAGCCATATATGTGTGTATATTTAAGTAAGGGCATGCAGCGGCATGCCACAGCCCTATCTGGTTATCGTAAAGATTTTTCCCGTTTTCTGCCAAAAAGCACAATATAACCAAAATATCCAAATTGAGTTTGTGAAATTGTTCACAAATCAATGAATGAAAGTGCAATTTTAGTCATTCATATGGGCATATATGCATGGGCAAGTCCCGGTGAGAAATGCTAGTGCAGTTTGGATCCTTCATATGGCATGTAAATGAAGCAGGAACTTCACTTCACCTATTATAAAGTCGAGTCTGCCTTAATTATTGGGGTTTAGCCTGTGTAGCTTTTAGTACAATACCTACATATGTAGGTTTTTGTCAATTTTAATGCCAAGGTATTGAAAAGTGCCCACACGCTTCGGAACATGTTCACTTTTCTTTTTCGTTTTTTTTTGTTTGTTCTGCATGTCAGGCAATTTTGTGTCATTAATTAATCATAATGTTAAAGCTTAAGTATAATCAAAAAATAAATAAATAAATAAATGAGGGAATATGTAAATAACAAAAAAAAAAAAAAAAAAACCTAAACACAAATTGAGAGAACTGTCAGTTGTGATGATGTTGAAAAATCTTTGATATCAAATTGATTTCTTAAACGATTAAATTAAACAAGACGTTTAATTTTTATTAATTTTGCATTCATTTTGATTAGAAAAGCTACGAATACAAAAAAAAAAGAACAGATTTCAAAATGATATAAATAAAAATGTTTTCAATAATTCAAAAAAGAAATAAAGTAAATCGCATTAAAATAAAGAAAAAAAAAAAAACAAATATTACTGACAGACAGTTGAGCAGCAGCTGTTAATAAAACAAAACATGAATAGACAGGTTTTGCTTTAGACTCGGCGTATACTTGATGTGGGGAATAAATCAAGTTTGCTAGAGCGGGGTTGCGTATGAGTGATATTGAGACGGTTAATATGAGTTATTAAGAGGCTTTAAAAACATCATTAGCAAGGCATAGCTACATACATATATAGATGCAGATGTTAAGCTTCAAAGCAGCTTTCCAAATAATCTCTCTATATATGTAGTATAAATCGCTTATCAAGAGCAAAACTAAATTAAATAAGTCATTAAAAAGCGCTTCGTTTTCCCATTAAACTCATGTTTTAAATGTCTTTTGGCATATTTTAATTGCAAGCACTGGCTGTCTGTCTACTCCACCCTTTAAATGATTTATGACTTTTAAATTCGCCTGTTTGTCTGCCCCGATGTCTAACTTAGAAATCGCCTGCAAATATGTATGTATGTGCTCTGCGCTGGCATTTAACAGCTTCTGGATGATTCACAAGAAATTTGTTTTGTTGTTTTTCCTTTTGCGCTGTTACTCGGTATCGTCAAGTAGGCGGTTTTCGTAAATTTTTCTTTTCAAAAACATTCTTGTTTTGGCTGAAGAAAAACTACACCAAATTTATTTATGTTTTCTATACAAATTTGTGTTTAAATGACTTAATAAAATTGTCAAATTGCTGTTTTTTATTATGCATTTATGACAGTGACCAATCAGAAATTCATTGAGTCTGTACCAACTGACCAATAAATATATAAAACGGCACAATTTCATAAGTATGCGAGAGAGCGTGAGTTTCGCTTTCTGTCAAACCAAATGTGACCATTAAATTTTTTGATTGCAACATGTGTTCGCTGAGAGATATTGTATATTGTATTTAAGCTATTTATTGCAATGTTGTGTTTATGATGCAGAAAACGAAGACGGACCAGACGAAGAAAGCACTACAGAAATGCTATAAATTTGTGCAAATGATTCATAAAAAGAAGGCGGATAACCAACATTATTAAAAAAGAATTGGAAAATTTATTAGAATTTTTTTGTTTTTTTTTTTTAATAAAAAGACAAAGTTTTAAAATTTGTAATAAAAAATGTTTACAAATAAATAAATAAGTAAACCGATACCATTATAGTCTTATATCTCTCCTATACTATATCTTAAAGTTTCATTTTCAATTGTTTCATTAACTATTTTTGAAGGAATCATTAAGTCCATTCATTTGGTAGTAATTTTGAAATATCAATTCCATTTTGTCTACTTAAAACAGCAAATGATTTGCAAAATAGTTTCTGTGATTAGGAGGTCGCAATACGAGGGTTGTTTTTAACATAATTAGATTAAATTCGAGTTATTTAATCGAAATTTGTTGTGTCCGGTTTTTTTTTACTATACAAACTTTAAAGAAATGTTTTTCATTAGGCATATACGAGGATGGTCGCTTAAATTGCGGCACTCATATCATTTTTGAATGTTACAAATATCTTTTTTAACATCATTTTGATTGTTGATTGTTTTATATGCAACCCTCGTATATTTTGATTTCAAGATGTAGTTTTTATTTTATTTCTTTGTGCAACACATGAGACGAATTTTCTTCGTTAATCGTATGAGAGAGTTGTTTTTAAATTAGAAATTTTTATGCAGTCCGATATGTTTTCTTGATTTTTTAAATTCCGAAGATTTAGAATAAATGTTTTCGTTAGCCATATGCGAGGGTCGTCGCAAAATCGCAATAACTGGCACAAAATTGCTGTGCCGATGAAAGAAACAAAAATAAATTTGGAAAAAAATCGTTGTTGACAATATGCGAGGGTTGTTCAGTTAATTAATTGTGACGTCTTTTTGTTTTATATTATTATAAAAAAGCTTTAACTTAATATTCTTTTGCATGTAAAAATTCTATCAATAAGCGAGGGTTGTCTGATGGTTGGATTCAAAGAAAATTTTTATTTTAAATTCAGTATTTTCCTCTGTTCGCAACTAACTACTGCATACTTGCAAATGTATAAAAATTTGCTTGATTGTTTTATGGACATTTTTCGAATATACGAGGCTCATCTAAGCACTTGACTTTTAAAATTTTTATTTTATATTAAGTTTTGGAAAAGTTCTTTGCTTTAAATGATGTTATTTTCAAATGCCATCGCATTAAATTTTAGATTTTGTGTGGTAATTCTATTAATATGCGAGGGTCGTGCAAAACATAGCTTTGAAAATGTTCATTTTAAGTTCAGGGTTTTCTAGGTTTCTTATTTACTTTTTGAAGTCTTAAAATATTTTTAACTGTTTGTGGAAATTCTACTTATGTGCGAGGGTCGTGAGGGTAAATTTCAAAATTTTTACTTTATGCTTAACTTTTTATTTATTTGCAAGATTTTAAAAACATATTTGTTTACTTATGGTAATTTTACCAGTATGCGAGGGCCGTTCTTATGTATTCGATAGAGTTCTTTTAACTAGTGAAAATACAACTCAAGAATCATAAACACCAGAGCATTGGATTTGCTCGATACGTAATCGCAAATTAGTGGTAAAATGAGCTGGAAAATTTCACTGCCTGCTTTGAACTGCTTTAAACTTAATTCAAAAACAATCCGTACAAAATGCTCGCAATTACTTTATGAAATTTTTTTCTGCTATTTTTGTGTTGACATGTTGCATGTTCAGGCAGCTGTTGCCCGCAAGAAGAAAAAAAAAACGAAGAGAATATTAAACCAACTTTTAAAAATTTTACACCGTAAAATAAGCCAGCAATAAAAAACAGCAACAAAAATTTAACAATTTGTAAAAATGTTGACAAAAAAAAACAACCAAGTTGTGATTTCCTCTGTAGGAAAATCAAATCAAAAAGAAAATATTGTAGTTGAAGAAAGATATTTCGAGATGAGAAAAAACTAAGACTAAGAAAATATGTATTGAGCTGCAAAGTAAAAGGATAAAACTTCGATAGGAATAGTTATTAATAAAGAAAGAAAATCACCATCCATCCATCATATAACTTTCAAGCAAACACTTCAAGAAAAACCAAAAGACTTGCCAAAGACTGAACGGTTTAAGGATTAAAAAATAATAAAATTTCTTGAGCAGACACATGTGTTTTGTTGCAAACACATCCAGGCTTATGCTGGCATAAATATGTTGTGGCTTCTGTAGAATTTTTGAAGATGTATTTTTCACACTTCAGTGAGTTTTTATTAATACTCAGCAGAGCTGTAAGAATCTGCAATAAATTGGCAGAGAAATCAGAATTATTTAAGTCAAATTGAACTAATTTTTTGATTTTAAATTGATCTCGACTTTCATTTATTTCGTGGCTGCAATCATTGAATGCAATCAATTCGATTGCACTCAATTTGATTGCAATCAATTCAATTGTAATTAAGTGCAGAGCATTTAATTTTTTTTTTAATTTTACGGCTTAAACCAAGTCTAGTAAACTTAGAATTATAGTCCAACAACACGATACGCTCTTGCTATCTTAAAGTTTCCACTAGAATCTAATTGAAACCGGCAAAATTATGTTGTAAGCCACTAAATTTGTAGTGGATTTTAGTCAAAATTTTCACTTATATTTAAGCGGCAAAATGTAAGATCTGAATTTAAGTTCGATTGCAGTTAAAGTAATTGCAATCAAGTCGATAGCAATCCAATTTGTGAGCTATCAATTGATATATGAATTAATTTCCTAAAAAGAAAACCTGAAATTGCCAACCAGAAATCCTGTGAGTACAATTAAATAGATTGCAATCATTTACAGCTCTGATACTCATATGGGTGAAAAGACCTTAAGAAAGAACATTTCTTGATAAACAAAAACACACACAATCCAAAGAAGGCTTTGAATGGCTTAAGGCAAAAACCTTATTGGTTTTCTTCACATTGTTTTAATTTTATAACTGAAATTTTTTTTTTTGCTAAAAATCATGTGCATTTAAACTTTAACTTTAAAATATTTCCACAACAATTTGATATGTTTTATAATAATTCCTTTCTATTTTTTTATATGTCCTTTAATTAATTTGATTTCACAAGACAAAGAGAAACCGCTAAAGGATTTTTATTTCATATAAAACTATTTCTTAGTTTATAGTGTTTCCCCGCTTATTGTTTTGCTCATTAAAACTTTGGAGGAATTGAAGAAGAAAAAGAAATAGTGCCCTAGAACCACTAAACCATATTGTATGTAACAGTTTGTGGCGAAAGAAGATAAATTTTTGGGAAAAAGGAACAGGAGAGTGAAACTGAATGATAATAACAAGCACAAAAGGAATTTCAAATCATGTAAAATTACAAAGAGAAATTATCAATTAAAAGTTTAATTCATGAAAATAAAACAAAATGAAGAAGTAAACAGAAGTTTGAAAAACTGTAAATTTTTTAATTTGTACGTTTTCAATTCGAATACTAAAACTAAAAGTCAACTTTTTTACGTTTAAGTTTCTCCGCTTTGGACTTTAACATCAGCATTAAATTAACACAAAATTTTTGTCCACTAACTAAAGCTTTATGGAGCAGTTTGTCAGATCTTTTAATATGGTAAGACCATCTGACAATGAAAAACTGCCACTTAGAAGTAAATTATCAGTTCAGACGAATGTAAGAGGAAGCCTACAATTTCATTGACAGACAAGTGTGCGGCAATAGATTCTTCTAGCAACAAAAATTGCCAGCTCACAACATTGACAGTTTATTTTATGACACAAATTAATAGACTTTTTGTTATTTTATGTCATAAAATTTCCATGTGGTGTCCCCACATGTTCTCAATACAAATAGCTCTTAAAATTACGCCATTGTCAGTTAAATTAACTGACTTACACTGTCTGTCTGTCATTTATGCAGAGGCAGAGGCAACTTAGCGTCTTCTTTCGACTCTGACAATAACGTTGTCTTTTTCTGACAGCACAAAAGAAAAAAATGATACTGTTGTAAGAAATTTTTGTCATATTGTACGAAAAATGTTGTTAGATTTGATAATCGTTTGTCTGGATACAGTTTGAAAAATATCTATCAATTATATCCGACAATTTAGAAGTGTTCTAACGACTGTCAGTGTAAGAGGTCTGAACATATTGTGGCCTTACAGTGGACTGACAAGGCTTTTGTCGACAACGTTGTTAGAGAAAAATTGTCAGTTTAGGCGCGCGTAGATGCCACAGTTGAATGACAATATTGTGAGGTCTGACAATCGTCTGTACATGGCTTAATGCCACTTACTGTAAATATCTTACAATAATCATGTTTCAAAATATCAAAATTCTTTGTAACAAAAAGCCAAAACTGTCGCCTATAATTTGAAATTGAACAGGTCCTGTTTTTAGCTGCCTTCTGGTTATTTAATTTTTATTCGAAAAGACTTTTCCCACCCCTCTACCCCCCACAACTTTTTTCTTTTAACTAAAGGGCCCCATAAGAAGCCATCATTTGAAGCCTTAAGCACAAACGCCTCATTTCTTTGAATGTTGTAAAGGCTGCTGCTCTTGTCCACAGGATGGGGCTTTTTCGTTTCCTATTAGAAATCGCAATTTGTTGGCCTGCTTAGAAATTGGATTTTATTTTAATAATTTATTTGTCCTAAAATATTCTAAATTAAATCATTTTTACTTTTGGCAGCCGCAGCATTTCAACGTCTCCATTGTCATTGTTAAATTTCCACTGTTTTTCAATTGTGCAACTTTTCGTTTTGCTATATTTTTTCAAACCTTCACACGCTCGCTCCTTTTTTCGAAATCCTTGATTTGCAGGCTTTTGCTTTTGCAACTCCCTACAGAATGTTGGGTGTTATTTTTTGTGCTTTTCTTTCCTTTTCTATAATTTCCCATAATGCCCTGCTGATGATGCCTTGATGTTGTTGGTTGGTGTTTTCTGTGTCGTTTCTTTTTTTTCGTTATTGTTGTTGGGATTAAGGAAAATGAGCCCAGTCCGTGCAACAACAAAAACTACTACATTTTTCAATCATTATAAATCCTGTCTTTGCCATCCATTCCATATAAAATGAAACGACTAAAGTCCTTGGGGAAATTAGTTTTTGTTCATGTAGTTTTTGTGTTTTTTTTTTGCCCTTTAAAAATTCATAAAGAACAATTCAATTTTTCGCGTTTAATTTGTGCCTGGTTGTTTGTCTGTTATTCTTCTAGATTATATCACAGTGCTATTCATAAAAGAGTAGCTTTAAATAATTAATATATAAAATAGTTTTTAGTTTTAAGACGAGCAGATTTTTATTGAATATGAAAACTGACAAACAAAAAACTGCTTTAGTTATGGCAACTTTAGAGGCGTAAAACCTATTGCCAAATTAGTTTCGAATATCAAACTAATAAAGCAAAACAAACATAAGAAGCAGTAGTTCCAAAAAAACCATCCTCGCACAAAACACAACAACCTTAAATTCAAATTGAAAGGAACAAAACTGACATAAATAATATCTAAACTGATGTATAACAACCCTCGTACATATGTTTATAATACAATATCAGCCACAAATTGTCTGGAAAAAGCTCAACAAGAGAAATTTCGGAGAAAAAAATTACAAAGAAAATAAATATTACTTCAGTCGAGTAAAAACAACCCTCGTATATATGTTTATAATACAATATCAGCCACAAATTGCCTGGAAAAAGCTCAACAAGAGAAATTTCGGAGAAAAAAATTACAAAGAAAATAAATATTACTTCAGTCGGAGTAAAAACAACCCTCGCATATAAAATTAAACAAAGTTCCACAAAAAAAAAAATTCTATATTGTTCACTTTAATTGAAAAAACTACCCTCTGATATTGTTTGAAAAACAATTTTGGTTAAATTATCAGCAAATCAGTTTTATCTTAATATTGAAAAGTTTTCAAAATTAAAGAAAAAGGCTAATTTTCCAATTTTTCTTAAAAAAAAGACAGCCTCGTATGGGAAATACTCATTCTTTACAATTTAATCATACGCAGAAAACCGTCTCGGAGCGAAAACAATTAAAAATTTTTGAAAAACGCTTCACAACGACCCTCGTCCCAGTTTAACATCCTAAATGAATCATAATAGAAGCCATTTTTTAACAAATCCCTCTCCAAATATTTTTATTTGACTGGAATTTATTTTCTTTAAAATTTTCAGAAGAAAGTTTTGAAATGCTTCGAGTTTTTAAAATATCAAATCACAGTCAAAACACGCAATATGTTTGTGCGCTGAATAGAGGTCTTCTCCTGGCCATGAATTATAGGTTATGTTTTACTTATTTCCGATCTGTGGGATTTCAAAATGTTTCCATAATTAATTTAGGGATACAGTAAATTGTCCTATAACCGGATACTTAGAAGTGGCATCTTTCATTTATTTGTGATATTTATTTGCGATTCAAAAATGTGCCAACAATTTATTTTGGAATACAGTAAAATGTCTCACTGTCGCGTTGTCGATTTATTATACATGAACGTACACATTCTTTCATTTTAATATTGGACCTATAAAGCCTTTTAAGATACCGGCAGGTGCCGCATTAAGGAGGTGTTCTCGTCCTTTGTGACAGGTTTCACCTTTATTGATGTTATAATTTACCAAATTAGATGCACAGGAGAAATCTGCTGTTTTTTTCGTAATGAGTATAAATAAAAGTGCTTTAAAAATTCTATTATTTTTAAATTGATTTCTTAATAAATTTGGCTTTTACAAGTTTCACTATTTGACTTTCGAAGTTTTGAGGACCACTAAGTTTTCAAGTAATTTCCCCACCCCCCACTTTTCGAGCTAAGGAAAATACCATTCAAGAAAAAAGAAACGAAATAAAACAGAAGCCTCTTTAGTGGGTGTTAAAACTGCTTTCTTTCCATCTTGGCTAACAATATCCGTCTTGACAACCGAAAAGTACAAAACTACCAGAGTGAGTACCACCAACAACAACAACAACAATGTTATTATTATTATCAGTAACAAGGCAACCGTGCAACCGACTTGGCTCAAAAAACGAAAATGACTTTTTAAGTGTTTACTTGGAGAAAACACACCATGTACTATAATAACAACAACAACAACAACAAAAGGAAAAACAAGAACAAAGTATTTTATTATTTTCTTTCGCTTAAGGGTAAAAGTTTTATACCCGTTATTGCCCACCCCCACCACTCACAGTCTGGCTGCCGCGCGCCAGCCACCTTTAAAAATATCCCGATTTTCTTAAAACCTTCTTACAGGCGTTTATTTATTAACAACTTGTTTTTCTTTTATTATATAATAATTTCAATTTAGTTTTCTGTTTTTTATTCCTATTTTTCTTTCGAGCCACCCTGGAGGAGAAAAGCAGCAGCAAACACCAGCTTGAAAGGAATAAAGTTTTGTGCAAAGTTGTTCCTGTTAAATTTGACTACAACTACAACCATAAAGCCACCACAATGGCTGTCATGTCAGAACATGTTTAGAGTTGGCTAAAGGAGGAGCCAGGCTCCTTTTATAACACCTTCGCCTGGCCTTCCCTGCCCACCCCTCACACACATGAATGATGATGATGATGATGTTATTAATGTAAACGATACGGTTTTTTTAACTTCTTAGAAAAAAAAAACACTCAAATTTCTGCCGACTCAGTTGCTCTCAGTTACTAACGATAAAAGCGAAGGCAATCAAAAAAAATCTAGAAGAATATTGAAAGATATTAAAACATTCAAGGATTTTCGACAAGTGTTGACTGACTGACTGACTGACTGACTGACTGGCTGGCTGGCTGCAGCAGCATACAGAGTTCTCCAACTAATTAAGTCTATTAAAATTTATTCAATTTATTCTTTACACACTCCCACCTACTCCCTCCCTTCCGTCTTCTGGCTTTTGCTTATAATTTCTATACACGATTTTTTTCTTTTTCTTCTTCTGTTTTTTTTTTTTTTTTAGTAAATTGTTTAGTTGGTTGTCTGTTGAATGGGTAGAACAACTGCAAAGTAAATATGTAAATGAAAACTGTCATCTGTGCAGTAAAAGCAATTACGGGAATTTATTTCCGTAAAATACTTGACCCAGTTGCAGCTACAGACTAACAGAAATAAGAAGAAAAAAAGTAACCAAACCCAGCAAAACAAAATTTAAGGATATAAATTTAAGAAAATCTTTTACAAAAACAACACACAAAATTTTGTTCAAGAACTGAAAAAAAAAAATTACTAAAGAGTGATCCAACCATAAAGCACGATCAAAGTCAAGTGTTTGATCCAACTTAATTTGATCCAGTGAGAGGTACTTAATTGAGCAGCGCGTTAATATCGTTGAAGCCTTTTACGAAATTGAGCATTGAAATCAAAATCCCACTTGCCACACAGCCAACGACAGAATGAGTCTTTAGCGCGAGAAATTCAATGGCCATGAATGACCGCGACCGCACATCATGGCGATTTTATATGGACTTCTTGCCTTGGGGGGCACTTAGGAAAAAAAAATGTACATCAATAAGCTAGAGGGTGAGAGAATTCGGCACATTAAAGACATTGAACCACAATTATGTCTCAAGAGTCATTAAAAATGGGCGATATCGGATAGGGGCATGCCACCGTAGCGGTGGCCAATATTTTGTTTGTACATCCTTCTACCTGAATAAAAAAATATAATTCCCTGAAAACTTGTGGTTTTATTTTCAGTTAATATCCAACATGGGTGGCTGGAACATCCTCAAAATATCTTGTTTTTTTTTTTTTAATAAAAAACAATTTTACGAAAATAATTTCTATTCAACTCTCAGGCCGTATAATTATTATTATAAAAATTCATTAATTAATTTTTATACGAAAATTTAACTGATTGAATGAAATGCTTAAATGTTAAATAACAACAGTATTAATTAAAATATTAAATAAAAATCATATTTTTTATGATATTTTAGGATATTAAAAGTATCTAGTTTTAAGTTTTTTTGTAAAGGCTTTTAAAAGATCTTTTAGCCTTAACGGCTTTAGTACTTGTACAAAGATTTATTTAATTTAAAAGTTTTATATAAAACTAAAAAGTTTAAACAAAGCTTTAAAGCTCTGTAAAGCTTAATTTTTAAAAATAACTGATGCCTGTTAACAGAAAACTTAAAAGCCAAAAAAAAGAGCTTCAAATATTGAAAATTAAATAATGAGTCTAGTTGTTCATTCCGCTATACGTTTGCGGAAAACAAAATTTTGATATTATTCATTATTATAAACTTTTCATCAAGTGCCTTTTTTCCCCATCAGCAGATACAAAATCAACACGTAATTATTTTAACAAGAATCATGCGGAATCAATAATATAACCCACTAGAGTTACATATTTCAAATAAAACGAGTTTTTATTACAATAATATGAAAAGTTATTGCCAAGCTTGACATTTAACCAATTTAAACAATTGAAATTCTAAGCACAAACACATTATAACTTATTGTATTATTAATTAGTTAAAAAAAAAAATTCAAACTTGCGTAAAGCTTGTGTAAGCTTTAAGCTTTAAAGGCTTTTTGCAACATCGCTTAAAATGCAAATCTTTTGTCTTATAAAGAATTTGGATGTAGAAGCAAGTTTTTTTTTCTTTTCAAAAACTTGGAAATTTTAAAACCTCAAACAAAAGCACAAACTATTGCCCAAATCAGTTTTCCTTTCTTCTGATTTTATTATTTTGGCTAAAGGAATCGAAAAAAACCATATATGCATGTAATTCAACTTTCATTCTCCTTAAGTAAATAAATTAAAAAATTGTTGCATAAACACGTGAACAATAAATCACAAGTATGTCAAAGGTTTCTGTTGCAAGTTTTTCTATGCTCTGCTGTGTTGAAGAGGAAAAAATATAGACACATATAGACCAGCTGGGCATGAACAGGGGCTGGCCTGGAGTAGAGTTGGCTGGTGGTTTGGGGATTTCCTGCAAGGGTTAGACAACATTCTATTAGTTAAGCAGCAATTTAAAGCTCAGGTTATACCGTATGCCTGTCACACTAATATACACACACACACAAACACACACATACACGCGCACCCATATTGAAACATACCAGGCACAAGCTCATTTATTTTTTAAGCTCAAGAGTATGCAACTTAAAAGCTTAAATACACTTAAGTAGAGCGAGAAGGCAAAAAAAGAAAACAAAACGCTTTAATTAAAGTCAAGATGTAACAGTTAAGGAGTCATAAGAGAAGCTTTGAAGTGCTTGACTGCTGACAAATGAAGTGGAAACTTTTGAAAAAAAAGGAAAGATTTTACTTCGTTTGACAGAAAAACAGTATAATCTTATAAAGGCCTTGTAAACTATTTTCCCGAGTACTCAAAGTCTCCTGCCCTTGTTCAGTATTAATGAACTAAATTTTCAGTTAAAAATCACAAAACTACAAAATATTTTTTAATACTTTTAATAACTACTTACTGAATTGCTGATTGCGATTTCCATAGAGTGGCTCCTGTAGCAAAGGGGTACGTCCGTTAGTGATTTCTTTAACTAAAATTAGAAAAAAAACACAAAAAGAAAAGCCTTTTAGCAGGATAACTAAAACAATATTAAATAATAAATGGTATTCTAGGGGAATTGTTTTTCAATAATAGTAATTAAATAAAAAAATTCCAAAAAACAAAATAAAACGAAATAAAGGGTTAAAAAAAGAAAATTCCCATACCGGGAATCGAACCCGGGCCTTCTGGGTGAAAGCCAGATATCCTAGCCACTAGACCATATGGGATATACCCATTACTACAGCATCACCACTAAACAATTGCGCACGAATCGCACGCACACAAATTATTTATTCGAAATGAAAGTGTGTCGCAAATGTTCAAACGGCTCCCGGTCCATAAATAAAAATTATGAATTTTTAAATGTGGTTTGATTGTATTGTAATTGGTTTTTTGTTTTGTTTTGTCTTTTGTGTTATTTGTGGCTATTTTTAGCTTTAAGAAAAAAATCACTACGATTAACCCTTCAAGCACCGACTCTTAAGGTACGCAAACTTGCCACGTATGGAAAAATGACTCAGTATGTCTTCAAATGATTCTTTTATAAAGATTGTTACTAAAGACTGCATTTAAAAAACCAAGCCGCACAGTGTTTCGGCTGCTAACTGGAAAATTAAACAATTGTAAATAAAAGTCTAAGTCGTATTATTCAAGTATAATAAAAAGGTAACCGGTTAAGAAAAAAAATCCAGTTCTGCACAGTGTCTCGATCATATTATGCCTTTCATAATGTGTTTTCTGTGTGTATGTATGACAAGAAAATATTTTTTATATATTTCTAAAGGCAAAGGACAAATTCTGTAAATGAATTAATACACAAACAATAAAATCAATCTCTTAAAATTAATGAAAAAAATTTCCGGAAAATTCTGCCACAGTGTTTGGCGTCGAACTCTCTAAATTATAATAGAGTGTGATTTGAAAAAAAAAATCATTTCTTTAAACTTGAAAATTTATTGGGCTAAAGAAAATAAGAAACTTAAAAATAATTATTAAAAAAAGTAAAAAAGGACTAATCAAGAAAAACAGAAAATATCTAAGAAACAAAATTCAAGCATGGCACAGTGTTTCGATTTGGTCATGAAAAGGAAACGAGTTAAATAAAATTAAAATAAAAATAATATTAATGTGTCATATATTCAAAACAATATTTTAAAAATGTAAAAGAAACAACAAGCACAGCACAGTGTTTCGCTTGTTTTGCTGGCTCTTAGGAAAAATGAACTTAAAAGAATAGTGAGTTAAGAAAAGAAATCAGTCACGCCACGCTACAGTATTCACACCACACACGTTGGAAAAGAAATCAATTTAAAAAAAGTTTTTAAAGATACTCTTTCCATGGAAATATGCAACAACAAAAAAATTAAAAATAAATTGTTTAAAAATAATTTGAACATATTTGTCTGAAAAAAATATATTGTAAAAAAGTCAATATTGTTTAAAAAAATTTGAACAAATTTGACTTAAAATAAATTAAGTCAGGTAACGCCACGCTAAATAGGAAAAAAACAAATTAAATGAAATAAATCTTAATATATAATGAATAATTTTTATATGTAGTGAAAAGATCACACTTGTGACAAAGAAAATCCATCACTTTTAAAAATAATTAAATGCTCAGCAAACCAGTCACGTTACAAACTTCTGATTTGATAAGGGGAAAAATAAAGTAACATGAAATCTAAATAAAATAGACAAAAAATTTTCTCTTCAAAATATCTGCAAAATAAAATTCAATCACGGCACACAATTATGACTTTTTGTTAAAAATAAACTTAAAAAAGTCAATAATTTAGTGATTTTTTCATATTTGAAACAAGACTTGGCTTAAAAAAATTCAGATGCCACAAAACTGGGACCAAAGTTAACTAAATTATATTTAGAAATAAAATAAACAAACAAGGCCACTTTCGAAGTACTGTTTTTAAATTCCGGCTTGGCACTGTGTTCCGCCTTCTTTTGGGAAATCTTTTTAATGTATAAAAAATGTCAATAGTTTTAAAAAATTTTGAAAAAAGACTGAACTACCGAAGCGGTCCTTCTTCGTTATACTCCAGAAAGCAGCATTTTAAGGTTTAAAAATGTACATAAGGCTAAACCTGGTCCCCGGGAAAATATTTCTTTTGGCTCAAAATGGAATCAAGTAGATACAGACGACACAAATGTTGTTATTTATGATTATTTTTAGCAGAGATGATGTGAATTGGCCAGCAAAATTGTGCGATTTCAATCCACTAGACTTTTTCTGAAATATTAGATCTATGACAACTACCAGTCGCAATCCAACGATATCAACATAAAAACGGCCACTGCTAAAATAATGTGGGATGTGATTAGTGCTACCTTAGGCACGGCACATACACATAGACAAATTCCATTAAAACCTCTCAAACACACACAGTTTGTTTTGTAAGACAAATTCAACATCGAAACGCCTTTATTGAAAACCGCCTTTACGAGCGTAAAAACATACTAAAGCACCCCGGAGTGGGTTAGGATTTTTAAGCATTTTTTTAAACCTGCCAGAAAAAAAATTAAACAGGTTATTGTTGTCATAATTTTAAAATTTTAATGACATAATTTCGGGGAATTTATTACTGAAATTATAACAACAAAACCAATTCTTAATTATTTAAGCAATAAATTTCACTATCAAAATGTTTCGAACAAATTGTTATTTCTTGTTGTTGTTTTTTTTTTTTTTTTTTTTTTTTTTTTTTTGTGAATAAAGTCATAAATAGAATTGTTAAATGTTCGGGCAGGTCAGTTCGCTTCAGTTTAGCCGGGTAGCGATCAAACGAAGCAACACATTCGCTTCTGTATTGATTTAATATCACCGAATTGGAAATAAAAAAATGCGTGACTGTTTGTGAATGACGACCGATGGATGACTAAATCAAGAAGAGGTTTTTATTTAAATATGGACATATAAACAAACATATTTAAAACGTTATCGAGAGGTGATGACACGCACTTTTGTTGAACGAAAATTAATAAATTAGATAAGAAATAGACGGCAGCTGCCCGCCTCAAAGCAAAGAGAACTTTGAACTTGATTTATTGTATTTACTTTTCAATGTTAACATGGAAAATATAAAAAGAAAAAAATAAATTAAGACAAAATGAAACCACTTGAATTTATTTAATAATGAGTTGTGATATTTGTGAGTTTATAAAATTAGTTTTTGCCTCAACATGCAGAAGGGACCAACCAGCCAGTGGGAATCTTTGAAATGAAAACTTCAAAGGAAATTATTTAGGTTGTTTTAAAAAAAATATATACAATTTTGAAAATTATATATAAAATAGCAATTAAGCAGGAGGAGTGTGCGTTTAAAGCCCACTTGTGACCTATTAATTTTGTTTGTAGTTCAAAAATCAAACGTTTAAAAATAAGAGCAAAAACACAATCCAGGGGAGAATACATTCAATATTTTGAGTTACTTATAGCAATAATGGACACATGTTACTTGAATGATGCCTGCTAAAAGCGAATGTTCTTTCTGCTGCACAAAAAATAAAACCTGGCAAGAGCGAGGGAAATATACTTTGTTATAGTATTACAAAAGACAGCTGCACTAACGAAAGCAACTGAATGAGTACCTCAGAAGTCAAAACGCAGCTTAACGGTGGTGGCCAGACAAATAGCCGCCTGCAGTCACTCTACTACTGGCCACCACAAGATTTTGAACAAGATTTAAACTAAACTTTTTAACTATTCAATCTTAAAAGTTTGTTCAAGCTTTTAGGGGCCGAACAATTTTAACAAAAATACACAGAAAAAACTTTCGACCGACTTGAAGGCATCAAACAAAAATCTCTAAAATAACCCAAATTGTTATAAGATAATTAAAATTATTTTTTAGTTCTTGTTTGAAAACATTTAAGGTTTTTTTTTTTTTTTGTATATTGATTTGTCAAGTCATCAGATGTGAAAAACTCACTAAAATCAAATTAATTACGAAAACAACATTTTATTTCAGCTAATAAAAAAAAAAAGAAAAAAAAATTACTATAACGAGCAAAATAATAAAACATTAGCCCCATCATTAAATGTTTGAAAAGCAAGTCAAGGTCTTGAGGCCATTTTAGGTCAAAATTGTTTTAATTTGCTAAATTTGTAAAACATATTTCTACAGGCAACTGAACGAACAGAAAACAACTTGTTCATTTAGAGTTGTTCAAACTTTTTGCTTTTTTTTTTTTTTTTTTTTTTGTTGAGTATAACTTTTCTAACACAAGTTATGAAAATAGTGGAAAAACAAAAACCAGTTGCAAAATAGAAGTAAAAACAAAAATACAGTATGTCAAATAATGAAAGGCAAAATCATGTAATCTGGTTTTTTTTTTTGCTGGAAAAGCAACAAAATAAAAGTTGCCTTTAAAAGATTTTACATCCCAAAAGATATTTTCACTTTTGGAAAATTAGCGTTGCGTTACGAAAGAGCTTCAGGACTTTTTTTATGGGCATTTGTGTTTATTACGGTTTTCGAATTCAGGGTTTTAGAAAATTAAAGTATTTTTTTCTTTAATCTATTACAAACACTCGAATATTTCGAAAACGGTAAAAAGTATGAACCCCCTAAAAACGCCAACTCTAGATGAAAGAAAATTTTAGCTTTAGCAACATTTGAAACACCCGTGTAATTACGAACTCACTGTAATTTAGCTGCTGAGTATTTTCAAAGCCGAGCGCACAACTGCTGCAAGCAAGACACTGTTCAGTCGCCACTGATTTAGGCTCTTTTTCAACCTGTTTCTTTTCCACCTCTATTTGTCTTTGCACTTGAGTTGTGATGGTGTGACCCTGAAAACTTATGGTAAGTTCACAACTTTTATTAAATTGTCGCCTCACAAATTCCCATGAAAAACTTAAGACTTTTAGGACAGTTCTGCGCTGGAAGATCTGAAATCCCATCTGATAGCCGATCAGGCTTCTTTCTGTTCGAAATCAATTTTATATGCTTGATTTTTTTTGTTAATAATAAAATATATAGTTGTTAAATGTATTTTTCGGTTCTCTAAATTGCCGTTATTTCGTTGGAACTACCCAATTCGCCAGACTGAACTTGAAACACCTTAAAAAAATATATTGAAGCATTCAATTGTCTTTAAAAATACAATGCGAATTAAAAGAAAAACGTTTTGATAATATGTTTTAAACGAAATTTCGTCATGTTAGACAGCTGGAAAACGGATAAAAAGCTTTTTATTGTTGGTTCTTATATTTTAGTTTTTTAAACGATTTTTAAATTTATTTCTAAAAATTTTCGTTGCTGAAGTTTTCTGCTTCATTTTTCATGGTTGTGTTAAAAATATAAATTCAAGAATTATTTGTATAATAGTGTAAACTGCCCTATTAGCAAACATATATTATATTAATTAAGTACAGTGAGGTCTCGATTATGCGTAATCCGTTTAACAAAAACTACTCTAAAGTGTTATTTTAAGAGTATTATGCCAAAAAATCGATTATACGAAATACTTCAGTTCCCGATCATTACGTATAAACGAGGTCTCACTGTATATTTTTAAAGTGAAGTGTAAACTGCCCTCTTAGCAAAATATGTTTGTTATTTTAATTATATGATTAAATTTTCTTATATTAAAATGAAACAACAAATTACACACCAAAAATGTTTTGTTAAAAAGATAAATAAATAAAATAGCAACTCACCCGGTGTATTTTTTTTTTTTTTGCTTTTAAGAAATAAGTCCCAACGATCTATCCACTCATTAAACCAAACAAAATTTTTACCACATTCATACCAACGCCATTTTGATATTTTTTGTTAAAAAATTTTATTACTTTATTTTTATTTTTCAATTTATTAGCCACCACTTTGCACTCCAGTTTTGGTCTTCATTTTTTTCAGTTTTTTTTTTCGTTTTTTTATTTTCAAAATCTGTTTTGCCACAATTGCCTTTAAAGCTACTCTGCAAGTTGTTTTCGATTACAAGTTGCCAGCGTTTTTGCAATTAAAATTTTTGGTAAAATTGATTGCAAAACACTATTGAACAGACCTTTTAAATTTTGTCTTCTTGTTTTGTTTGTTCTGTTGAGATGAAAAACTAAATATTTTAAGCTTTTAAATTTGCAAAAACCTTTTGTTTTCCGGTACTTATTCAACAAACACAAACACGATCAACAACCACAAAACAGTAGCGTCTATAAAAGAAATCTTAAAAAGAAAATAAATCAATCTTATTTTAGGTTTTTCATTTTAATTTTGTCACGTTTTCAGTTGTCATAAGTTTTTTTTTCGTTTTTTCTTAATAGTTTTTATTTTGTTTGCTTCGATTTGTTTTGCTTTTTGGGCAAATTCTTAAAACAGGCTGATTCACAAAACCATTTATTGGAATGTAAATAAGGCCAGCAGCAGGGATGATAAATTGACTATGCTCTTTTGCCAGATGATGTTCGATTATCTAGGATTTTTAAGTTGACCGGATTTGAATCACAAATTTGTGTATAAGATAGACGGATAATATCGATCACATTCAGATAATAAAGTTATTAAATAAGAGTTTGTTTTCTGTTTCGTAAGACTTTTTATCTAAATTTCAGCGCTGTTCCAGTTCCATGCGCATAATATCTTTGGACTTTTTACGCTAGTCCGCAAAATGAAGTGCAACTTGTTGGAACTTTGGCGAGCTTCTAACAGACGGTTGTCCGATCTTACATATTATCAGTGAAATGCGTCTAAAAATGTTTTACAACTGTGTGAACTGTTAGATTTTGTCTGACAATGTTGTCGGGCATCTAGTAACATATTGTCTTTTACCAGATGTGTATAAATTAATGCACCTGACAATGACGCCATTGTCATTTTCTATACAATAATGTGGCAATCGTGTGCATTAACAACTGGCGTTTTCAGATCCATCTGCTGTCAAACAATTTGTAATTGTAAGGTTGTATTCTCAACTGTGTGGTTTTCTTATAATCCTTCCGGTGACAATTCATTATGGGTCAGCATATTGTCAGATCTTACTATATTGTACAATACACTATTGAAAGCTCTTACAATATTACATGATCTGCATTATGTCATATAACAATTTTAGTCCTGATTTGCGCGCTCAAAACCAGCAAAAACTTATGACAATTATTAAAATGAAGAATTGAAAAATCGCGTCAATATCGTCATGATTATAAAAACCATTAATTTTTTTAACTCACAAAAAATTCAAAAACTTTTTTTGGCAGTTAAAAAAAAAACCCTAAAAAGTCATTAGTTAACAACAAAAGATCTGTTCAATAGTTAGAAGAATTATTACGTAAGAGAACCTTTTAAAGGGATTTTACTACAAAAACAAATTGTTGTTGGGGTTAGAAAAGTAGCAACGTGTTAGCATTTGTAGCAAACAGAGCGGTAGCAATTTAAGCAATTATTATAAAGCCATTTTTTTTAAATAACATTTTCCATCAGCTAAAGGGCCCGGGGATTTTCAGTTAGAAATCATTTGTTTAAAACCCAGTGGTAAACGAGGACGCCTACAAAACACCGTTTGTTTTTAAGTGGGCAATATAAATTTGGTTAAACATTTTTTTAGTGGTGGCAATAGTGGACGTTGCTGAAGCTGATGTAGTGATGTTTTCTCCGTTAACAGCGGCCGTTTTGCGAGTTGTCGTTGCGGTCGTCGTTGTCGTTGTGGTGCCTGTTGTGTTCCCTGTAACACCGTTAACCCTGCATACAGACAATTAAGCGAGAGAGAGAGAGAGAAAGAGAGAATTTGACATTTTTTTAATAACTATTTTTTTTATATTTTGTTGGTTTTGTTAATTATTTTTTTTTTTGCTTTTTATTTTTGAATTGGCTTGTGTTTTGTTGTTGGGTTTGAGAAAAGAGTTTTGGGTCATTTTAATTTAAAGAAAAAAAAAAACATTTTCTTAATAGGTTTTTGAATTTTTTGTAAAATTTTTATGCTAAAATTTTTGGACTTTAACGATTTCTATTGCTAGATGTTGTTTTATATTTATAGCATTTAATTGCAAAAAAACGTTTATTTCTGAGGTGCAAAAGAAACTGATGTCAGAATGTACAACTTTTGTCGGGACAGTTTTCTTTGTAAGAACTTAAGCTGGCTGGCGGAAGGACAGAAAATAATTTTCAAAAGAAAAGGACAAGCTTTTTTTATCTAAAACAAAAAAAAAAAATAGTGCAGCTACAAATCACACGATAAAATGGTTTTATCAATATGGAAAAAATGGAAAAACCAAATCTAAAGGGATGAATTTATGAAGCATGGCAGCAATAGAGATCCTTAGGGCGCGTTAGAGGATATTTGCTATAGTTGTCGGTGTGTTGGATAATTTGAAGGTCTCTCGTTCAGTAAATCATGAGCTCTTCTGCAGACAAAGACAAAGAAACGTGCCCTGGTGTGCAGGAAAATCCAACATAGCCAAACAGTTTGGCGTCACTCACAAGAACTTGGCTTTGCAGATCACAACTCGATGAATTTGGGATCGCAAGGTGCTGAACTGACACATAAAAAAAAACAGAGTTTGATATAGGTTTTAGTGTGACAGCTTCAACAGTCAATATGTCCTGAAGAACGTCTTTGACCACCAGCTGGTAATCACCGCCAAAAACCCCGGAACTATGGATTCAATAAATACCAACTTATTTTTGTCCGAATTGAGTAATCAGATACCAAATATATGGGCCACCAAACAGGACACCTGTTTTGTAATGCCATAAAGATTAAGTAGATTAAAGACACTATTACAAAACTGTCGTAAGAGGTTGTTTAAATATTCTATACAGAATGACTTCTATTGGCTATTTAATATATTGTAGAAGGCTCTTAATGAAGGATCCTTGGGGAAGAAGCTAAATATCTAGTAAAAGCGTAGAAGCGTAGCGCGTTTTCCTAGAAAAAAAGTTAATCCTGAAATAAATGATTAGAAACAAAGGAAATTTTGAAGATGTCGCATTACCGAAATCATTATAATGACGCATGACGATGACAGCTTTTCTTACATAACAAGGATCAATATTTGACTAGGAAAGCGGTGCAATCAGCAATAAGACGATATTTGTCTCTTTCCTCTTTATTAAAATCCTGAAGGGGTAATTTGGACCATAAGCTGGTGTTTTTTTTTTCTTTTTTGCTTTTCGAAACAAAAACAAACATTAACTCATCGGCTGCCTATAATATTGGAAAATTAAATTTTCCTCACTTTCCAGCTGCGTATATCAAGACTTGAAAGAGAAATGCTAACGACAAAGTTGTACACCCAATATTTTTTTGTAGTTGTTTCGTTTTAAAATTTATATTGAATTTTATTTTTTTTATGTTCTATATAATTAAATATTGTTGCATATAAATATACATAAACATTTTTAACTTAATTGAGAATTAGTTGCATATATTGTTGTTGTAGTTGTTGATGTGGTTGTTGTTGTAGTTGTTGGTTTCATTTTATATATACATTTTATATATATATATATAAGTATATATACATAAATATTTAAAAAAAAACAAATTCATTATTATTTATAAATTTCATTTAAACAAGTATTTTATTTTTCTATTTTTTGTTCGTTTTTTTTTTTTGTTTAGCTAAAAACGTTTTAAAATAGTTGTTGTAATTGGAGTGATTGGTTATATTGGCTGTTTAGTTTGGTAGTAATAGTAGTAGTTGTAGTAGTAGTAGTA
Organism: Epicampocera succincta; assembly: GCA_932526305.1. Taxonomy (NCBI): domain Eukaryota; kingdom Metazoa; phylum Arthropoda; class Insecta; order Diptera; family Tachinidae; genus Epicampocera; species Epicampocera succincta. Next base: position 62,693,121 of record OW052036.1, on the reverse strand, counting down.
GTAGTAATAAAAAGTATCAGTTGTATTAGTGGTAAATCTTAGTTGTATAATACAGTAGGCTGATATATGATTTGTTTACTTTTGCTGTTTATGATGAATAACTTGTGGGGCTGCCATTTTTTGAGTGCAAATTGTAGTTGATTTTGCTGTTGTTGTTTTTGTAAATTATATATAGTTTAATTGTTAGTTGAGTTTAAAGTTGTTTTTGTTGTTGTTGGCTGTTGTTGTATTAATAATGTCGGTTAATAATAGTAATTATTTTTAAACAGGTTCAGTTTTGATTTTCTTGTTTTCTTCTTTTTTTTAACTTGTATAATTTTTTGTTCAAGCTTTATATATTTAAAAGATAAAAATGTAATTATTTTGAATAGGAGTTAAAGTGGCGGTATAAGATTTTTTTCATATGAGGCTGGAGGCATGTTTGTTTTTTGTGGCAAAAATTTTTCAAATTCAAAATAAAGTTGTTGGTTGAATATGAACAGTGTTCAGTGTTTGATTCTTCTTTTCTTTTTCATAGATCATCAGGATTTATCGGCCAAGAAAGATTATTTACTCTGAACGAGTTACAAGGAGATACTTACAAAATGCTTGGAAATATAATTTTGTTTAAAAGGATTAAGAGAACAATTAACTACTGAAGAAACTCTAAGAAACACAAACATGCAAGAAAGACAATCGGACAAAGCAATAGACTAAAAATTAAACGAAATAAAAATTTTCTTAAAAAAAAACGGAAAATAAATTTTCTTTTAAATACCAAAAACTTATTTAAATATACAAGAAATATTCTATTAAAAAATTATGAAATTTCTTTTCTATCAAAATTATATTAAAAATTTTTAAAAACGAAAACTTTTATGAGAGGCAGAAGTTATTTAAAACTTTTACTTTAGAATCAAACGAATTGTTTAGATTATTATATATTAATACAAAGATTTTAAGGAGTTCAACAGTAGCATCAGGTCCAACCTTAACGTTCGATATCGCGAGACAGGCGATGGGTTTTTCGAAAACCCCCTCGGCCCTTAGGAAGGAAGAAAGCAGGAGTAGTGTTTACCTTTTTTTGTTTTTATTCTATAATGCAGGGATGAATATGTCAGAATTAAGCACCAATAATTCTTTCACAATTTTTGTTTACTTCAAATAACTTAAAAAGTTTGTTTTTTGAAAAAGTTGAAAAATGAAAGTTTCACTTAAAGGGAAAATTAAAATTTCCCTCAAAGGAAAATTTTTCCGTTAGACAATATAAGGGCAAATATTTGCTAAATTCTTTAAAAAATATCAATTAGCATTGAACAATTTTAAATATACTGCAAGAAAAAAATTTCCCTCAAAGAGAAATTTTTGAATAAAATATATTTTCCGAAAATCGCTAAAAAAAAATAAACAAATTTTGATAAACATGACAGACAAAACATTCCTTCGCAAGGAAATTCCCACAACTGACATACGAAAACTTATAAACAAAAATGTTTACAAATTTAATCAGCACAAATTTCAGAAGTCCAAGGCAAATTTTTAAAATACCTCAAAAAAATACCTTTTGAAAGGACAAAAATATGAAATTTGAAACTGTTGAGCTGATAACTTTTTTAAACTTAAAATAAGTTTTCTTTAAAGGGAAAGTTTATATTTATAAGGGAAATTTTAAGGTTTTTGTATGAAATAACTAAAAATAAATTTTTCCCCCAAAAGGAAATTTAAAATTTTTATGATATTGAAAAAATAACAAAAAATTGCATTGAAACGGAAGATATTTTTAGAGGTATCAGTAATTTTATAAAACATCTCAAGAAATAAAATTTCCCTTTGAAGCAAATTCTGTTTATAAAACAAATTGAAGTTTTATCAAAATGTAATGTGTTTTTAAAAATACTATTATACCATTTCAAATAAGTACATATGTAAATATTTGCGTGTTGCGTACGAAACTTTTATCTAGACTAAATCTCTTTTATAGTGAAACTTATGTAAGTAAGAGATTGTCTCGCATTACTGCTTGTTAATTTTAGCAAGAATTTGTTTTAATTTTCCAGGGAAAAGTTTTTAACAAACATTTTATTATGAATTAAATCAAAAATAATCGTTAAAGGGCTTTAAAAAAAATGTTTTTGTTTTTTTTATTTCCTAAACATTTCTCTATAGGGATACAATTCTGTTCTATTGTTGTTAATAGTAATTGCACTTGTCTGGGTTGGCAATAGAAAATAATGTTCTGCTTTCCACACCCAAACACGACCGAGCATGCAAACCAGCAATTATTCCTTGCACAGCTTTAAGTGGGTGGTTGCCAACACACCCAGTGTTGGCACAAAAAAAAAATGGCAAGAAAAAAAGGATATAAAACTATTGTTGGCGTATGAACATTTTAGGTTTATTAAATTTTTATTAAACTAGTCAAACAAATAAATAGATTTGAGTAAACACCCACAACCGCACACAAACACACACACAAACGCTGACACATTTGGAAATGCAAATATTTTTCAACATAAAATGCACATAAAAATATAATCTTGTGAATTAAAAATGCAAAATATGTTACTTTATGAATAAATGTACGGGTAGATAAGTTTGTGCGGGTGTGGGAATTTAGTTTTCATAGCTGGGGTTTGAGAAACCACCAAAGAGCAAACAATTTCACTAGTAGGGAATGAATTTTTATTTTAAACTGCAAATGTATGTACATAAAATTATATAGTACAACCATTTTTGAAGACGAAATTTATCTAATCACTTTAAAAACTGTAAAACTGGCAGTCTGGAAAAATTTCCCTCAAGGGGAAATTTTTATAAAAATATTAAATTTACAAATATTTTACTGCTTTGTATTAAAAACGTTTAACAGATTATATACAACACACATACATACATACATACATACATATATAATTGTTGAAATGCCTAATTTAAAGTTCTTCATTTGGAAAATTTTCCCACAAGGGAAATTTTTCTACTGTCTTATACATATATTTAAATGTAGAAGTGATGTAGAAAATTATTCAGCCAGTTAATTATAAAACTTAAAGTTATAAACCTAAAACTGTCACTTTAACAAAATTTCTCTTTGAGGGAAATTTTAATGAGAATATCATACTAATAAAATGTTTGCTGATTTACCTTAAAAACGTGTACTAAAGCACATAAATAATTGATTTAAACATTTTTCCTAAATGCAAAAAATTTCCCTAGTAGGGAATTTTTTTAAAACTATATATGTATGTAAAAAAATTGCACAAAATCTATAAAAAGACTTTTAAAACAACAATTTTTAAAGCAATTTTAAAAATGGCATATTTGGAAAATTTCCCTTTAAGGGAAATTTTAATAAAAATCAGTTATTTATAAAAATTTTATAGATTTGAGTTTAAGGCGGCTAAAATATTGTGAGAAATGAAACTTTGATCAAAATTTCCCTTGAAGGGAAATTTTTTCGAAACAATATATCTAAGTAAATGTTTGATTAAATAAATTCATGTCAAAATCTGAAAAATGTTTCTCAAGGAAGCCGAGAAACACTTTATCGTATTTTAACTTGGAGTCTTAAAATTAAATGCGTTTCTTATTCTTATTATTAAATGCGTACTTTGCAAATTTCCCTCGATGAATACTTTCTAAAAATCATTCTAATAAAATGACTTCTTTATTTTTAACTGCATAAAAAATGCATAAAATCAAACAAAGAGTTTCCCTCGCTTAACCAAAGAAAACATTTCTAAGTGTGTAACTTTATATTTAACAAATCGCAAAAATGTATTTTTATGTTATTTATATATTTTCCCCATCATGCAGCAGCATGTTGTTCTTCCTTAAGCTTAAGTGCTTTTATGTATTCATACGATACAATAAATGTCCTTTTTGAAATCTATCGACATTCGTATATGTTTATATTTATCCAGGGATTACAAATGCTTAGAAACACAGAATTAATTTAAACATATACACACACACTAACTAACACTAAACTAATGCATATAAATAACATTTTCTAATACACAAAATATTGAAAAATGAAAACCATGAGAGAGTGAGAGGGAGAGGAAGAGGGAGGAAAACTGCATAAATGTATTTTTAATTGACTACTTTTGGCAAACAAATAAACTTTATGATGATGTTTTTTTTTTATAAAACAGGATAATTATAAAGAAAAAAGGATTTAATGAAAAACTGCTACAGAAGTGTATTTGGGGACCATAAATTAACAATTGGAAGACACTTGAATGGTAAGATAAATATTTTTGGTTGTTACGAGAAAATTTTATTAAAATAAAAATCTTTTGAAAGACCAACGTCGTTCCAACGAGATACATATTTCTGTGTATTGGAAATCCTTAGATTTTGTGTCAACACTAAAAACTATCAAATTGTTTTGTTTGTTTGCAAGGGATTTCTTACATGTGGCACAAAGCATATTTATAGTAGATATCTATGTATGTATAAATGCATGCATGAGCATGTTTTATTTTGTGTGCTTGCAAAATTCTAGAAGAATTGTTATCCGAAATGAAATGTTATTGACAAAATACATTAAATTACGTTTTCAGAAATATCCCGCCTTATGAGGAAGAAATTTTCGTTAAGGGATATTTTTGTTAAAAAATATTTTAAGCGAGTTTTTTTTTCAAGAAATGCCATATTGCCAGAGTAGCAAAACTGTTCCAGCAACCGTGATAAATAGTCAAAAAAGTTCAAAATTAAAATAAAATTCTGAGTGGACTGTGACGGGCTGAGAAATGGTTCCGGGTTGTTACAGCCAGAAACTTCCCTTTGAGGGAAATTTTTGACATATAGTTTTTGCGTAAAAATGAATAGATCAGTTTCTTAATATATAAATTATTTTTTTTAGGGAAATTTTAGCAGATATTAGTAAAAATATCTCGTTCAATAGTTTTACTTTGGATATTAAAAACTACCCTTAATTTAAAAATAGGATTTTTTTTTTATCAAATCGTTGATTAATTAGATGTTTTACAATAAGATTTGATTGAAATGTGTTCAAAAAATATTGAGAATTTCCTATTGAGGGAGATTTTTAGATTATAAGTTTTTTAATAGTTTTCAAACGTGTTGTCGTTTATTAGAGAAATCTTATGATATTTAAAAGTAAAATCCCCCTGTTGCGGGTGAAGCGGCCCAAGCTCAAGATAGCCAATGTGGATTTTAAACACAACAAGTGTAAGAATTTTAGAAAACTTTAATTCTTTATTCTTACGCTTTAATATGTTAAAATTCCTAAAATTATAAATAAATTCATTATACAAACTTACATACTAAACTGCTGATATACTAACTTTTATGTATGGCTACTCCAAGCGAAGCTTCGTAATCCTTATGACCTGAACGAATGAATATCTTAAATCTATGTAGGTGTTTTATATACTTATGTATGTGGTCTCGATTAAATATGGCCTCATAATTATACCGCGTGGAAAATTAAAAGGAATAATTGAACATTTTGCCATGCTCATCTCTCTACATATCGATAACAGTAATGTCATATCAGCGATTTGTGAGTGGCGGTAACAGTAATGTCATATTAGCGATTTATGAGTGGCGGTAACAGTAATGTCATATTAGCGATTTATGAGTGGCGGTAACACTCCCCCACAGTATGGCGAGACTTCGAAGACTTACTCTACTTTCTTTCAGCCACGTCTAAAACCGCTAATTTTGCAGCAGGTCTTTCTAAAACGCCACAAACTGTCAAAACTTTTGCCTTTCGTACTTGTCCATCTTCGGATTTGGCAACTTCGATGACCTTTCCTTTTGGCCACACGTTTCTCGGGTTATTTGTTGTCGTCGCAGCTGCGCCATAAAAATCTTTACGCATGGCAGTCTTCATCGCGTATATAAATCTGATGGAACATTTGTTCGATGTCACCACAGATTGCAATTTGCCTTTGCCGAAAACGAAAAAGAATAGCTGCAAGAGAAGACAGCAAATCTGGCCCTTTGGGCAGCATAGAGTTAAGTGAAATACCATTTGCCTTCGCGGCCGCATCCCAAACTATTCTTGTTTTATTCGGTTTGTTTTTGTTAAATACCGGAAACATTGGTAAATACCATACCTTTTGTTTATCATCTTCATTGTTTACTTTGGCTATGTAATTTCTTTCAAAATATTCAGAAATTGTTTTTTCGAAATGTTCAAACTCTTTATTTTTTCTTAGAGTTTTTTCGAGACAAATCAGTCGTCTCTTCGCCATATCAAAGATTTGTGGAAGTGTAATATTGTCATATCGCCACAGCAAAGCTGACTCGTAATGGCCATCGCATCTTTGTTTCGTATATGTTTCTAGCAAACTTAATGCCCTTTGGTCATCTTTTCCAAGAGCTGGAGTATAGTTACTTATCCCTGCTAACTCAGTTGTATAAAACTGTTTGAGTAAGTGAGTAAGAATTTGGTCGTTTTCACCTTTACACTCGCAAGAATAAAAATTATATTGAATTTGGGCCTTTTCTCCAACACTGGAGTTGCCACATATTAGCCAGCCGAGGCGAGTATGTAAAGCGACGGGTTCGTTTTTCTTGCCTTCTTTAACACGAGTTGGCACACATAATTTCAAGTTATTTAATCCTAAAAGTACATCTGGTACAGCATTTTCTAAATCGGCGATGGGTAGCCCTTTAAGGTGCGGAAATTTTTTACATAACTTTTTATAATTAAAGCTCTGACTCGGAAGCGATAGTTGTTTAACCGTACGAACAGAAATAGAAAATTCAGTTTTATTCATACCTGAAATTTTCATTGAGACTATTTTTGAGTCTTCTTCGTTGCGACCTATTTCACCTGTCCATTTCAAGCATAGAGGTTGTGGCTCACCATTTAAATCTAGTTTATTAATTAATTGTTCATTTACCAGACTTACAGACGAACCCTCGTCTATAAATGCAAAAGTATTAAAACGTTTATTATTGTTTCCGTATATTGTTATGGGTATAATTTTAAATAAGATTTCATTGCATTCATTCCTATGGGCTGCATGTAAATTATCTCTTTTGCTTTTATTTTCAGTTTCTCTGGTAGCGTTTGTTTCTCTATCTTCAGTCATGGATTTATGCAGCAATGTATTATGTTTTATTTGACAATTATTTTCTCTGCAAACGATGCTGCTACTGCAAATACCGTAGTGACGTCGCAGGCACAGTTTACATAGATTGTACATTCTTACTAAGTTCCATCGCTCGCTTCTATTCGCAGCCAAGAATTTTTTACACTTCTCAACGCTATTGCAGTTGCCAGAACACACTAAACAGATCTTTTTGTTTTGTTCTTCATGAGCATGCACATAAACGTTTTTTGGCTTACGCGAATACTGCTCTATTGACTTTGATGCGCTGCTGTCACTGTCTATATTTATGCTGCTTGCTGAGACACCGACTTCATATATCCAGTTAGCGAATTCAGTCAAACTAACTCTTTTGTTATTTTTTGCTAGTTTTATTTTTTGTTCACCCCAGTTAAGTTGAAAATGTGATGGCATTTTCATTATTAATTCATGTAATAAAGATGAATTGGTCAGTTCATTTATTAAACCACTGGCTTTAATTGTTGTTTCTAGGCCCTTTACTTCCACGGCGAAAGAGGTAATTGTGTCCAATTTATTTGTGTTCAGTGCTGGTAGTGATCTTATTCTATTTTTTAGTGAGTTTAATATTTTTTCCGGTTGTCCGAAAAGCAATTTTAGTGTAGATAGAGCACATGGTACACCCGATGGATGGATCAAAATATGTTTAACAGATCGAAGTGCTTCCCCCTTTAGAGAACTTTGAAGCCTGACAAGATTTTCAGCGTCTGTAAAACCACAGACTGCTGTCGACCAGTCATATGTGGCACTAAACAAGGGCCATTCTTCAGGAGTGCCGGTAAAAATTGGAAGCTCTTTTGGTACTGACTGCCGCGTGCTTATTTGTTGTTGCGAAAGCCTGTGAGAAGGTAATATAACAGGTTGGAGGTTTGATGGGTTCATGGAAAACGTTGAATCCATGTAACCAAATTGTACAGGTGTCTCTAATGTGTGATTTTCTGCATTTACGTTGTCTGAATTATTACATAAATTTGCCGTTGTCGGCTGCTGACGGTTCGTTGTTGGGTCATTAATAAATGAAGACATGTTATTAACGAATGACGTAGTTGTACATACGGGCGGAGTTATTGTTTTTGTCGTATAAACTAAGTCATTACTTACGTTTTGGCAATATGGTTTAGTAGTGTTAGGCATTTCTTGCGTTGTTGTGGCTTGTGGTACAAATGTGTAAGGTGGCGTTTCAAACTGACGAGCTGCGGAAACTATATTTTGGTGTGCGGTTGCAATAGCCGAAGTAGGGAGTTGGATTTGATTATCTAACCACTCATGTACAGATCTGACAGCTGAGTGTTTATTAACTGATTGTGCGTCCTCGAAGTCATCTACTGCTTGTTCGAGAATTTGGTATTTCTTTTTAATGAAATCTCTTTCAAGTTGTGTCTCTTCTTCTAGACGTCGCACAGTGGCACCATTTGACTTTTTTCGTTGCAAAAATCATATCTTTTGAACCGAACAAGATAATCGAATAATTTAAATTGCATGTCATAGATAATTGTTCAACCTATAAAATGAGCGGTTGGAGTGGACGCTACACCTTATAGGTGCTTACTTATGGGTTTTCAAAGTTAAAATTTGTGAAAAAATCCAAGTTTTGGTAACAAAAAAATTTTTGTTAAGAATTTTATATTTTTTTGTAGTTCTTTTGTAAGCTTTTCATGTTTTAAGATATTACCTAAAAAATTACAACAAAAGAGTTTTTTTTTAAATGATTTTTTCAATTTTCTGTAAAATATTCATTTTCTTGGTAAGACAAAGTATGTCTAAAATACAAATCATTTCTAAACTCTAATTTTTTTCTAACTCATCTATTTTATGGTAACAAAATCAAATTATTTTTACCAATCTTATATTTCTTAGTTCTTTTGAAAGCTTTTTCTGTTTTAAAGTTATTAGCCAACAAATTAAACAAATTTTTTTTCAATTAATTTTTTGAATTTTCTGTAAAATATTCATCACAATTCGTAACAGAAGGTATATCTAAAAGACTAATCATTTCTAAAGTATAATTCCATTGTAGTTCTTTTCGTGTCTTCACATGCCGCAGGGAAGAAATAAGTGGATCGGAAGATGCTGCTAACATGTTGAAGAGGTCCTCATTTTGCCTCACCCTTGATGCTTTGAACGTGTTCTGCAATCTATATTTTTTGTAAAATTTGTTAAGAGACTCCTGCGCTTCTTCAGAAAGCTCTCCAATTGGCAAAGACTGGTACTCAATTATATCTTTGCCATGCGCCAATATTTTATGGACGGTCGGGGTCAACTTCTTCTGTGGATAAATTTTTGCTAAAAGAGATGCAGTTTCCGATGCATATTCTCCAAATTTTGTAGAATTAACACTTTCTTGGCAGTTTAAAACATTCAAGATCGTTCCCAATCTTTTGACGATTTCATTGTCAATTCCAGTGATTCTAGTTACTGCCTCATCATTTGCAAAAAATCTCCTTGAAGTGTTTCCATCGTTTGAGTTACCGTATCCACACTTGGGGCAGTCTACTTTTAGTCCAAGTTGTTTCCAAAAAGCATTCTTTATTTGCTTCTTTCTGATCTTTTCCTTATCCTTAATTGATGTATTTTCATCGATGTTTTCATCTTGTTGTGGTAGGGTATACGCCAGTTTTAGCAAGAACTCCATACACCTTATCCTTGCGTGCAATGGTGACATTCCATATTCGTAATTCTCCTCGTTTGTAGAATCGTTTAAATTACCGAAGTTCTTCTGACTCTTTTTGCAAATCGGGCATGTCAATGTTGAGGTTGTTCCTGTCAGTTCGTTTACGACTTTTCCGTCAACCATGGTCAGGTGGAACTCGTAACTACATTCAATATATTTTCCTTCTCCAATTTGCAATTTTGTATGCTTAATCTTGCTTATTTGTTCTTCAATGTCCTTCACCGTGGTCCTTATGAGTTCTGCCGATTCCTTTGCAAACTGAAACATTATTGGTCGGCAATAATGCACTGATGACGGTCGATGATTTTTCCAGTGTAGGGAAACATCAGATTTTAGCCGCAATGGAACAACAGATGCCATAAACATATTTCCGTCAGATATTGTAGTGTCATCGGAAGATATCCTTTGCTTATAAACGCTTTGTCCGGATGATCCATCGCAGCCCCATTTGCTGATCAATGTTAGTTTCTGAGGAAGAATTTCCACCTCATTTTCAGGAAGACTTTCCAACAACCGTTTTGCTGTATGGTCCATAAGATCCTGCAGATTGGCTTTCGCAGAGACTTCCGTAAACTCCGTACGCAATGGTCGTGAATTTATTTTGGCTTGCGTAATATGCTTGTATCCGGGGAAAAGGTCAGCCCCGTGTCGCATTAAAGATGCCCGTAGTATCTCATATTTCTCTTTGGAAAGTTCTAAGTCCAAAAACAGAGCCAAGGCTTCTTCGGAACTATACTTTTTAATATGTGCGTTTGTGGGAGTGGGAATGCTTTCCTTAATCCTTTTTAGTCGCAGTGGGCTTGCATCAGCAACAGATTTTGTAATCTGCGACCTAACTCGTTCACTATCCTTTATGTATTTAATAGACAGCGCATCCGATAAATCCTTCGTGGTCAAGTCATTGGTGGCATCGGCAAGTTTCCTCTTTCTTGTGAAAATTGAACACTCCTCCATACTTTTTTTTGGCCTTCCTTTTTCTCCTCTGGTTGATGTGGAGGGTTTATCTACTGCCAATATATCCAGGATGGTGTCTTCATTAAGCCAGTCCTCGTATTTGGAGTTGAAGATGTTAATGGTTCGATTGCATTTCACCCATTTTGTCTTAATTTTGGCATGTATCATACAAAGATTATTTTTTATACTTTTGCTTCTCTCAATATTTCCGTATAAGCTATCGAGTTCTTCTAAAGCAGCTTCCGCGAAACACGTTGGTGTAATTGACTTTCTAAACAGTTCAAATAGTTTTAAATTGTTCAACGCCATGTTTTCAATACTTGTTTCGCCAACTTTCAGTCGTAGACTAATGCAGGCATTAAGCTTGTTTTGCAATATATAGGCCTATGCTACCATGTCTACAAATGTACCTGTTACATGCATACATATGCATTTGGGCTGAATTATACAGTTTTGATATTATGCACGTAGCCAAATGAGATTTGTGCCTACTTGTACCATAAGTCAGTATTGTTCTTCACCATATGTACGCCAAAAATAATTTTTAAGTGAGGTGCGTACCTGCTTATTTCAATGAGTAGTTTTTTGTGCATCTTGTGTCTGTAACGGAATATTAGGACCAAATTTTTCGCCAGAGGCTCTCAGGTAGACAACTGACTCAAAATGCAATTTTCAAACTATTACATCAAAGTAACTGTCAGTCAAGGCATGTAAGGGATGCCCGCCATACAATTTCTGCAACCATGTCTTTTTAACGTTTTTTACCTGTAGAAGCCAAATAGGCACGTAAAGGCAGATAAAACCTTTTGAGTTATGTAAAAGACTAGTTAAAGAACATATTTTGAAAATATGGCGGAGGTAAAAAAAGGTAAATTTTTTTTATTTTCCGTCAAAGTTGAAGAATAGTGAAAAAATGGATAGTTTTTAAATACTGATTTACCTAGAGAAACACAAAGCAAACAGCACAATTTTTTTTATTGTTATACATTTAATAAGCACATCAATCACTAAAAACAAAAAAAAATACTATTCGTTGCCTAGTTTTCGTGATATTACACCTGAAATCGGATCAAACTACCTAAAAATTGTGTGTTTTTTTTAAATCCGAAAATTGGTTAACTTTGAACAGTTATGTCTTCTAAACTAAAAATCTGATATTGTTAAGAGTAGCATATTTGAGATCGTTGAAAAGTTTACTATAAGATGGATTCATTTAAAATTTCGCAGGCGCACATGAAAATTTTGATTTTTGCAACCTCGTTTGCTCTACGGGTGCCACTGTGCGTCGTAGCTCAAGAGCTTGTCGGCGGGAGCGGGAAGCGGCCGAAGAGCCACTACGAATGGAAGAGGCAGAATCGATCGTGATTTGATGTTGTACCGTACAATTTTGGCAACTCCATGTAGGTTGGTCTTGATTGCTGCTGAGATTGACACATGGTAAATGAAAATTAAGATGGCACTTGCTGCATTTTATAAATTTTTCGTTGTCTGTGGACTTGTTGCAAATGTTACAGTTGTTCGGTGCAGGACTTAACTGAGTTGGTCGTTGACGACTTAGTGGTTGACCCTGTGAGGGAGTGGAAGGTTGCATTCTGTTAGGACTTACGTTTTAACACCCAAGATGATTCCTTCAAACGATCCGATGAGGCACATAAAAGAATTTTAATGTTGCGGGTGAAGCGGCCCAAGCTCAAGATAGCCAATGTGGATTTTAAACACAACAAGTGTAAGAATTTTAGAAAACTTTAATTCTTTATTCTTACGCTTTAATATGTTAAAATTCCTAAAATTATAAATAAATTCATTATACAAACTTACATACTAAACTGCTGATATACTAACTTTTATGTATGGCTACTCCAAGCGAAGCTTCGTAATCCTTATGACCTGAACGAATGAATATCTTAAATCTATGTAGGTGTTTTATATACTTATGTATGTGGTCTCGATTAAATATGGCCTCATAATTATACCGCGTGGAAAATTAAAAGGAATAATTGAACATTTTGCCATGCTCATCTCTCTACATATCGATAACAGTAATGTCATATCAGCGATTTGTGAGTGGCGGTAACAGTAATGTCATATTAGCGATTTATGAGTGGCGGTAACAGTAATGTCATATTAGCGATTTATGAGTGGCGGTAACACCCCCTGTGCCAAAATATTTGTCTTTCGAGACAAATTTTAAAAACATAATTTTTGATAATATTTTTTTACAAGTTTTAAAATAAGAAATATGTTTCTAAATAAATTTTATAATATTTAAAAATAAACTCCTCTTTTCCAAAATATGTATATTTCCCTCTAGGATAATTTAAAATTTTTTAGAAACATTTTAATAAGTTTTTATATTAAACAAATATATTTCTCAAGAAGTTTTTTAAAATTGAAAAAATTTCTTTTTAATATTTATTGTCGGTCTTTAAAAAATAGAGTTTTTAAGGAAATAATAATCTTTTTATCAAAAGAGAAAATTTTCCTGCCCCTTACATGAGTCTCCTTAGCAAATCAAAGTGTGCTCTTGTCCTTTTTCTAAATATTTTATTTTTACATACTGGTGACATGTTTTTTTTTTATTGTTATTTGTTTAAACATGTTTGCCCTGTTTATAGAATTTCTATCCTGATAGAGAAAAAAATACTTATCTTTGTCATTTAGATTATTGGTCTCCCAAGTACAATCAAGGGCCTGACAAAACATTTGCAAGTAATGAACTTTTGTTCACCAAAATGTATGTATTTACATATATTTTAAGTCTCTGTTCTATTGTGTTCTTTATCATCAGCATCATTAAATTGAACTTCTCTCATAATGATTATCCTCGCCAGCAGTCTTTTGTTTTCAAATAGTGTTTGTTGTCATCCTGGAAAGACGAATATTTTTCGTTTTTTGTTTCGGCAAAGTCGGCTTTGAAGTGCCCATTTGAATTTTGTGAATGCCTTAAGGGCTCATAAATGGGGCGTACTCAAAATAGTCTTTGCAGGAGACAGTTTTCCTTTTTTGTTATTATAGTTTTGTCTACAACAACAAGGAAAAAAAGAAAACTAGAAATAATAACTTTAAACGGCTTCATTATAGTCAGTCATTATAAAGTTTCAGTATTCTGGTGCTTGTCGTCTGCTGCTTTTCATTCTTTTATGCATTTTGTTGTCATTGTTTGAGTTCAATAGGTTGAGGTGTTCGTGTTTTCCTTAATCTCGGCACCGCCGCCAAACCACAGTCACACATTGTCATGCCAACAGCACCAACAAAATAAGGAAACTTAATGAAAAACTTTATTGAGAAAACACATTTTCCTCTCAACAATAGTGTCACAGACAATTTGCTTTTAATTCCTTTTTATTTCTCCTTTTAACAACAACTGTCTTTTTTTCTCACTTTTATTTTGGCTGTTGTCAGTGGCAAAGAAAATTGTTCGTAGAGTATTGAAATATTTTTCTTAATTAATATTTTTACCGTTTATTTTCTTTATTTATTGAAATTGAAGTGTTTTGATTTGACAACTTTTCTGTTTGAGAGCGAAATTTTAATTGAACATGAAATGCAACGGAAAAGTGACTGAAAGAGGGATGATAGAGGCAGGCGGAAAAAAATAATTCATTCAAGCTGAATTAACAATGACTGACACAGTTTTTCTTAAAAATAAAATCTATTCATTTAGAGGATAAAATATTGCAAAAAAGTGTTCAAGTGCAACAAATCAGAAGTTGAAGAAACATGAATGGGATATAAAAAGCGATATTTTGTATTGAAACATACATACTTTCTTTAAAGGAAAATTTAACTTTTACCTTTATTCGAAGAATTTAAAAGAAATAAAAGTAATTATTTAGTTTATTACTCAAGTAATAAAATTGATTTTAAATAATTTCATAAAAGATTCATTAAAATTCCTCAAAAAATGTGTACAAAAAAATTATCTAATGAGGGAATTGACAACTTTTGTTTTAAATTAAACATAAAAAGTTTATATTAAAAAAAAAAAAAGATATTACAACCTGGTGCAGTTTTCTAGAAATGTCTTTATAAAAAATATAAAAACTAAACCTTTTAGGAAAATTTTCTTGAAAACTAATTTTTATTTAGAAATTAAACTTCAAAGAAAGTTTAAAAAACACTAAAAATTAGCTGAAAGTTATCGAACAAAATTTTAATATTTCCTCAAAAGAAAAAATCCCTATTATGTAAAAATTTGCAAAATAAATTGTTCTAGATTTTTTTCTCAAAGCTAGAAATTAAAAATATTAAACACGTAGAATATGTGTAAAAAAAAGGGAAAATGCATTCTTTTAAAAAAATCCCTATACAGGAGATGTTTCACCACCCAAAATAACTACATTTTTTGAAAATCTTTTGCCAGTAATTAAAATATATAAAATAAAATTAAAAAAAAATATGTAACATTTTAATTGCATAAAAAAAGAGATATTTTTCGCAAAATTAAACATCACTAAATTTTTTTAAAAATCTATTAATTAAAGTACACTTGTAAAATTGAAAAATTTTCTTCTTTATCTTATTATAAAAAAAATAAAAGAAAACAATTTTCATGAAAAAAATTTTTAACTGAAAAAGTTTCCCTTCTTTTTTTTTCTTGTATTTTATGCTAAAAAATATTTATTTAATATTAATAATAAAATAATAGGTATAAAATTAAATAACTGACCACAAGAACTTTATCATTAAAAAAAAAGAAATTTAAAATAATTTTTTTCTTACTAAAAATTATAGCTTTTAGCTTCGAGTTTTAATCAAGTTTTTCAATAATTTTTAACTGAAGCATATTTTTGATAAAACAACATTTTATTTTAAAACTAAAATTATATAAAACTTTTAAGCTATTTACGATGAAAAACGATTTTGTTTTCTTTAACGGCTAAACAAAAAAACAAAAAAAAAAACAAACAGAACATACAGCGAAAGGGGACAAAATCTATTTCCAGATCATATTTTGCATAAATTTGTTTGTGGCACAATTTTTGTCTTTGAAAGAATTTAATTTTTAGTTTCAAATTGAGTTTAAAGCGAAAAATCTTAACAGACTGCTTGTCGCCTTCATCGAATAAAAGTTCACCCACATTTTTTCTTCTTCTTTTATTATTCCCATTTTATGGTTTAAAGAAGAAGAAGCTCATAAAATTTTATTGAGCTAATTTAGTTGCAAAGATTTATTTGTCTCATTTATAGGAAAAAATGTATTTAATTTTATGCTAAAGAATTACAAAAATAAACACATAAATACAATTGTCTGAACTTTTCACTCATTCAGACTATTTTGTACTTTCATAAAGAAACACTATCGTTGATTTACGATATTTGTGTTACAAGAATTTTACACTGAAGAAAAAATTAACATTTAACTAATAAATAGTACAAGTAGATACAAGTGATACTGCAGTCTGGCTTCGGCCAATTGCTTAATTAAAACTAAAAAGTTGAAGTTTTCCAATGCGAACATCCAACCCCATCTAATTTTCTTTTCTTTGCTTCTGTAAATCAAATATTTCTAGTATTAAAGAAAACTCAAGTTGACGAGAAAGCCGTGTTGGCGGCTACTTTCCCGCCACTCTGTGTTCTTCTCCTTCTACCTAAAAAACTAAACCTGACTTTTGCAATCCTTCAAATCAAACCATCGCATCAAAGAGCAGAAACACTAAAAACCAAAACCTCAACATCTTTTTTTTCTAAAACTTTATTTTTTATTTCCTCCCAATTTCATTATCATTAATTTCACTTGAGGTTCATGAAAATAAAAAACAAACAACATACAAATAAAGTGAATGTTGTGTTTGTTTTTGAAAACGTTTAGCTAATTTGTCGCGTGTCACTTAAGTTGTTGTTAATTCTTAAGATTGCTGTTGCTATGAAAGCGACAACAACAACAGCACCCAACGAAAAAAATGCAAACAAATAAACAAGAGCCACCAGCCCAGCAGCCGCAGCAGCAACAAATCGCACCAAATCAGCCACCAACAAACCTAGAAGAATTTCATTCAGTTTATTTTATCTTGCTGCAAGTTTATGGTTTTATAGCCATGTTTATTATTATTATTTTTTGTTGCTTTTGTTTTAAGATTTCTAGCGCTTCTTTTAGCTATTTTAGTTTTCCTCAAGATGCTTTTGAGTGGGTGGGCTTATGATGAAGAACTGCGCCAGTTGGTGGTTAAAGTGGTTAATAAAGCAAAACCAAAAAGGCTGCACTGTGTGAACAACAAAACGAAAAACTGTTGATTATGACTGGCAACAACAACTAAAACACAAACTAGTGAACAATGTCAAGATGTTGCCGACTAGATTGGAGCGAGCAATTCAAAAAGCGAATCGGGCTGGCGGCTGTAGGCGCCACCTTGAAGATTGAAGAAGAAAAAACTTCTATTAATAACCGATAACTTATAAACAATATAAACAAACAACAAAAGTATCATAATTATTATATGAACAAAAACCAAAGTTATGGCAAGAAAACTTTTTTTTTTACAAAAAAGTGAAATTACTTATGATTTTCAATAGCAAAAGGTGACACAAGAGCTAAGAAATCAATATCTTTCCCCGGCAAATTCTCTATAGATACATAAAGTTAACGTTTGTGTTTCAATAAATATATAAGAAGTTATCGATAACCTTTCTAAAAATAGAAAAGTTAACAACAACTTTTTTATAGAAAAGAAGCCAAAAAGTTATCGATAAGCTGTTAATGATTTATTTAAGTTTTTTATAGGATTTTTATGGAGAAGTAAAATTACCGCTAAGTTCTTCTTAGAAAAATTAAATAATCGATAAGTTGTTACATATAATTTTTCTATGGAAAAGTAAAATTATCAATAATTTTTTTTTACAGAAAAGTCGAAGATAATATATAAGATAAAGCTATCGATAAATTATCTGTAGAAAATAAAGGTTATCGATAATATTTCTATAGAAAACTAAAGTTAGCGATAACTTTTTTTTACAGAAAAGTCGATCAGTTTTCTATGAAAAAGTAAAGTTATCGATAAATTATCTATTGAAAATAAAAGTTATCGATAACTTTTCTATAGAAAAGTAAAGTTATCGATAACTTTTCTATAGAAAAGTAAAGGTGTCGATTACTTTTATATAGAAGAGTAAAGTTACCGATAAAAATTAAAGTTATCGATAACTATTCTATAGAAAAGTAAAGCTATCGATAACTATTCTATAGAAAAGTAAAGTTATCGATAACTTTTATATAAAAAAGTAAAGTTATCGGTAAATGTTCGATAAAAAAGTAAAGTTATCCACAACTTTTCTAAAGAAAGGTAAAGTTATCGATAACTTCTTAAATGAAAAGTAAAGTTACTGAAATTGTTCACAACTTTGCAATAGAAAGAAATCCTTATCGACATTGTTTTAGTGAATGAGATTTTAAAATAATACATGTTCAGAGTTTCTTTAAAACTTATCAGCCAGAAATAAAAAAATTTATTTCCACCCCAATTTAGCAAGTAAAATATGTATTTAGACATTTTCGTGTTCCTCAAAGTTCTTGTAACGCGTTTTTCCAGCATAGACTTGAAAACAATATATTTTTTTTTAAATCATTACAGATTGGCTTTTCTCTTAATCCTTTCGAACAAGTTTGTGTTAAATAGTGAAAATTGCAGAGTTTCTCTACTTTTAACGGGCAACAAAATGTCATTCTTTTGTAAGAGGTTTCAATTCGTTTTCAATCCGCATTGTTTTAACTAAAACAAATTATTATTCGAAGTTCTTTTAAGTATTTCTGAGAATTTGTTCGTAGCAACATGTTGTGAGTGTTTTTGTTTTCGATGTTTGTAGTTTAAGTAGACAATATTTAAACTTAAACTGTTTTGTAGAGTGGAGAATAGTGGAATAATAGATACAATAAAAATGTGGGAAAATACAAACATTGGAAAAACTACCAGATTCAATGTTGACTTAGAGGAGGGAATCTAGAACGAAAATCCTGAAGACTATGACGATGATATAAGAAACACACAAGCGAATATTTTTAATTTTTAAGCTGTTTTAATAGTTGGTGCTTAAAGAAGAAAAACCTAAAAGTTACATATTTAAAGTGTTTTAAACTCTTATCATAAAGTTGCTTTTTTAGACTTCTGATTGTTTTTGTATTTAAATTTGAAGCAAAACTAGTAAAAGTTTATTAGTGTTTGTTTGTGTTCATTTAATGTGTTTGCAGAAAGTTTAGTTTTTTTTTTAAGAAATTCAAAATAGTTTTCCTTTTCTCATCATTTGCATCTGGAGTGTGTGGATAGTATCGCCGGACTTTTTTCTATATAAAAAAACTGGTGTTTTCGAATTGTGTATTGTTTTTGTTTTTCTTTGCATTTAAAAATAAAGATATATAATTATGTATTTTTATGGCACTGTTTTAACGTGTTTATTTTTCTAATTTTTTTTTAATTCCAACTTTTAATAATAACTGATAAGGACATGCTGCTTGTTTGAGGTGTAAATGGAAAGTAAAAGTATAAAAATTATGTATTTAAAGCTGGAAAAACTTTACATGATTGTTGAAGAGAAAAAAGTTTTACTGGTTTAAAAATCTTTGGCAGGGTGGATGGAAGTGTGTAATATGTTTCTAGCTTTAAATTCATTTTATAAAGAAATTTGAAAATATGTGAATTATGATTGAAAAAAAGCAAAAAAATTTTAAGTTTTCTTTTTTAATTTCCTTTGCAGAATAAATGAGTTCATAAATATATGAATTAATTATTGAAAATTAAAATCTAGAAAAGAAAGAAAAAGCAAACAAACGGAAAACTTTCTAAAACTTACCAGCAGACAAAGTATAATCCCAGCTGGTTTCTGCTTCATTTTTATATACATTCAATTTTTCAGGCTGTTAAGAAGAAATGAAAAATCATTATAATTTGTTATATTTTATAACAACAATAAAATTATTATTGAATAACCAGTTATTTTTAATTCATTTTTACACAAAAGTTATTGATAACTTGACTTTTTCATAATAAAGTTAATGACCTCATTACTTTTTTCATAGAAGAGTCCACGATACTTTTATTGTACTTTTCTTTAAAAACTTTACTTTTCTAAAGAAATGTTATTGATAACTTTACTTTTCTTTAGGAAAATATATGGACATCTTTTCCTATAGAAAATGTATCGATAGATTTTCTTTTGTATAGAAAAGTTTTCGAAAACTGTTGTTTTCTATAGAAAAGTTATCGATATTTATTCTTTTATATAGAGAAGTTATCGAGAACTATACTTTTATGTACTTTTATAGGGAAACGTTATTGATAACTATACTTTTCTATATAAAAGTTATCGATAACTAAACTTTTATATAGAAACGTTATTGATAACTATAATTTTCTATATAAAAGTTATCGATAACTATACTTTTATATAGAAAAGTTATCGATAACTAAACTTTTATATAGAAAAGTTATCGATAACTAAACTTTTATATAGAAAAGTTATCGATAACTAAACTTTTATATAGAAAAGTTATCGATAACTAAACTTTTATATAGAAAAGTTATCGATAACTATACTTTTATATAAAAGAGGATGTGATAACTATACTTGTCTATACAAGAGTAATCGATGACCCTTCTTGCCTAATGAAAAATGATCGATAACTTTTATTTTTTATAGAAAATTTATCGATAACTTTAGTTTTTATGGAAAAGTTATCGATAATTTTACTTATCTATGGAAAAGTTATCGATAATTTTTGTTTTCTTGTTCATGATAAAGTTAGTGGATAACTCTTTTAATTTACTCTTTTTTTTTTTTTAGAAAAATATCGATAAATTTTTATGTTACGATTTATTTTTCGCTTTGGAAACAGAATCTTTTTGCGCAAATAGCTCACCTTGGCATAATCAATTTTCAATGTACAGCAGCCGGAATAGATATCGGCACCATTTAAGTTTTCTCTGGCCCTGGTAGCCGAATCCAAACTATCGAATTCGACCATGGCCTGAACGCCGTTCTTTTTGAAGATAACAACGCGTAAAATTTGACCATGTGGACTGCAAATCTTCTGAAGAACATCCTGAAAATAGATGTAAAATATAAATTTTAAATTTCATATTCACATACGAAAGTATTTGATTGTAATTGGAAAAAAAAACCATAAATTAAACACTTTTTTCTTTTGCAAAATGTTATTGGATTAAATTGCTGTGGTTAGAAAAAATCTATATTTTATTTTCCAGCAACACAGAGATAATGACCACTGAGTTTTTTCTGTTGTTTTTGTAAATTTGGTTTGGTTGGTTTTTCTATTGACCAATTAGAAACAGAACGATTAATATTATTTGGAGCGGAAAATGTTAGTTAACAAAAAAAAAAAAAAAACAGACAAAAAACAGAATGTGGTGTAATAGAAAATTTAATTCCTTTTAACAAAAAAAAAAAATAAATAATATTAAACGCTTGTGGTCGGAGCAAAGAAAAAAATGGCAAAATTTTTAAGATGGCAGCTTCCTTAAGTTGATGGCTTAAAAACAACTGTCAAATTATAATAAAAATCCTTTTCAACTTTTATTTGTGATCACTTAAAACAAAACATTGAGCCTGATGACTGGCAGAAAATGTTTACAACAGAAAGTGCCTCTAACAGCTTGTGGCAAGTCGAAAATGTATGTGTGTACGGAGATTTGTATGCCTTCAGCAAATCGTCCTTAAAAAAATCGCAAAATATTGATATTTGAAATATTGCAGCTGAGATTTTAGGGCAGAAAATGCAAGAACACCCGGGCAGGGGCATTAATGTGACCGCATGCGTATTGTTGAGCATAAACAACAATTAAAGTGCCTGCAAAATGGCAAATATTGACAATCGAATAGACCAACGGCCCATATTGGTAAGCTGAGGCTTGTCAGCCGCTGCCTAAGCCAATGCGAGCGCCACTACAAATACAAACAAGATTTTGCTGCATCTGCACTTAATGTGTTGGTGCATGCATGTGCTTTAAGTCGTTGTGTGTTTGTGGCAACCTAAACAATTTGTAGATCTTTTTCATCCGCATACACTCGTATGCTAATGAGACTGTCAATAAGCAGTAAAATTTGGTATTTTGCAATTATGCCAAACGAAATGGTTAAAAGTGTTCGAGACAGGACCTAATTGATGTAATGACAGGCCATAAAAGATTAAAGCGGTGAAGGAACAATGTGGAAACAGCTTGATGAAAGCTGGGAAAAATTTAAATATGTAATTGTATACGCTAGAATAACAAATTAAGAGTTAAAAGTTTGAAAAGGATAAAAATAAATATTTTTGGACAACAAATTTCAGGGAAACAATTTTGGTAGAAAGTGTAAAGGAAATGTTGTTCATCAGTTGTTTATGAATGCAAGTAAAATTATTCTTTGTCTATTTGGTTAGTCTTAATTTTTGTAGGCATTAATTTTTACTGCACTTCTAACAGAGAATGTGGCCAGATACATTCCATATGTGTCTTGTAAACTATGCATTATAATTTATTATTAGTTGCTTCTTAAATGTCTAAAGCACGATGGACAAAATCCATCAAAGAACAAATTTGTTTCTTCGCAACATTGTTGCAGAATTCAGGAAACTGTAAAATCCACTTGTTTGAAATTTAAGTCTGCAGGTTTTGTTTTCTTTTCTTGCTGCTTTAATGTCTATAAAACTAAAATCAGTTTTAGAAAATAAGAAACTCTATCAAATAATTAAAATCAACTGCTTTTAATAGTTTAAGAGGTGCTTAACATTTTAAGTTTAAACGATTTTCACAATAGTTTTATTTATTGGATTATTTTCAAAGCTTGTTCATAAGCAACAGCTTAAGAAATTATTTTATGGCTTCGAAAGACCATAAACCATAAAACAACGAACCATTATTTGAAATTATAAACAACAAAATTCAGTTTAGAGCGTAAAATTAGAAGGATTTAGTTAATAGGCAAAAATGCTTCATTTGGTTGCAATAGAAACATGTGTTTGTAGCAAAACGCAACTTTCGAAAACAAGGGAAACAAAAGAAACTTGTTATATGTATGTAAAAAAAAGAAAGAAACCTGCTTTTGGCATTTTGTCAAAAACCAAAAAAAAAAAAAAATTTCTCAAACATTTAATGACGACAATGAGAATGTCAAGCAGAGTCTAGTCTAAACAGTAACATGAGCCAAAGTTTACACTGATAATGGCCTCAACAAATGTTTACCCAATGAAATATTAAATAAACTATTATATGTAGAAACAAACAAAAAAATAATAAATATATATAAATAAATGATGGGGTTTTAAAAGTGGACAAATAGCGGAAAGATATGAACCACTAGACAAATAGCTTCTCTTCTATTATGGCAAAACTCTTAATATGTTTGTCCTCAAATAACATACATATATGTATGGACTATAATATTTATTTAGTGCAGACATTATAGATGCCAGGATGTGAAAAATAAACTAAAAAAAACTATAATAAATAACAATAAGGACTATAAAACGCATGGTTTTAGTGTTCATTGTTTGCTACAGAAAATTTGTTGAACATCTAAATTAAAGTTTAAGGAACAACAAACCGATTAGAACATAATTTCTTTTAACTGCATTTCGATCGACCAATTTGTAATAACTTTAATACGAGCATTTCTGAAACTAATAACTTATTTCTTGCCCAGACAAAACTTCAGATAAAGGCCGATACTGAGTTCGAGAATTTCGTGCGAAATTCTGTCAAACTGCATGCAAAATTCTTTCGTACGAAATATTTGCGAAATAAGTTTGGAAAAGCAGTACCGCGTTCTGTAAGTGAAAAACACGCAAAATGTATCTGGCAACATGTTTTATAATTCAAATTGTTGCTGGCATCATGTATGTATATTTTTTCATAGCTATTTTCGTACGAAACTTGAAGCGAATGCGCATTTGGTACATGTCAATTTTTTCGTACGAAATAAGAAAATATTGCTGAAAAATTTTCGCACATTCTATACCAGTACTAGGCTGAAGAGATCAATTCAGAAATGATGATGAAGTAGCGTGTAGCGATACAATTTGTTGGCAACAAGAGTGTTAATATATTTGATATTCTTTGAAAGGTTGTATTAAGTTTTTTAATGGGCAACATAAGAAATGTTAAGAAATTTGAAAAGTTGTATTAATATTTTCTAGTTCCAAATTGTGTTTAATTTGCGACTGTAAATGTTAAAAAAATGTTGCAGCAACATGTTGCAGAGCAATGTTGAAGCAATATGTGGCGAAGAAATTTCCAAGAATGCGTAAAACTTGATTTGCTCAATAGAGCATAAAATTTGTTTTAATTTAGATTTAAAACAAATCTCGGAAGCTACAAATGTTGCACCTTTGCAAACTTATTTTATTCTTTGCATGTTTTGTGTGATATAACAAACTTGCTTTTAATGCCAGCATGTTGCAATATTCAAAATAATACCTCGTGCTCTAAAAGTCGTCATTGGCGTGATATGAAAGCGAAATGAAAAAAAATTTACGCTTTAATATTTCCTTTCGGCAAAAACAAGAAAAAAAACTGCCTTTGATGCTTTTTTCTACATGCCCTTTTAAAGCGCTAGGTAATCTCAGCAAGTTGTCGGAATAAGAACCAGAAAATTTGTCGTTTTTCGCTCCTTACAACTGCTGGGAAATCGTTGTTCTTGTTGTAAGAACTTTTGCTGTTCCAACATTGTGGCAAATCTTGAGCAATCATTTTTCGCAGTGATTTTGGTTTTTTTCGACACAAAACAACAACAAAATATACAAGAATATTTTGACAAACTGCTGCCATAAGTAGTAGAAACTTAAAACAAACTAACTTGCGACACATTTCGCTTGCCGCTGCCACCACCACCAAAAAAAAAAAACAACAAACAACTACAAAAACACTTATTACTATTTATGCATTATGTATTTTTGGTTTTTCTTGGCGTTTTGTTTTTTTAAATGTGGTGGCTGCTGTTTGTTTTCCCATGAAGTTTCCCATCATTTGTTGTTTTCAACAAAAATTTGTTGCTTCATAACTGTTGCAAGAGTCTAGTTAGCAGTTGTGGTAGTTGTTTTTTTTCCTTCTTCCCCGATGCAGTTGGCACTTTCAGCCTGATTTATATTCTCGACTTAAACAGTTGTGTTTCAATATACGAGTATATTTTTTTCAAGCTTCAAATTTTTTTTTCAGAGCATGTGTTTATGTTTAGTTTTTGTTGTTGTTGTTGTTTTTATTAAAACAAATGAAAATACACTTTGCCATTAAATTGTATATTTCTACCATCTATTTGCAACAGAGAGCAAAAAAAAAAACAAGAATTTGGTATGTGGACCATATTTAAAGACAATTTTATTTATTACAAAACAACAACAACACTAACAACAGTTTGTTCAAGCTGACGACGACGGACGACGTTTGTTGATGTAATATTTTGTTGACTTTCTGCAGGCGAATTCCCAGAGCTGAAATGCATGTTTGCAAAGTAGTCCGTCCGTCCGTCCGTCCGTCCGTCCGTCCGTCTGTCTGTCAGTTTGTCTGTTCGTCTGCGTGTCCGTTTGCCACACTTTGTGCTGCTGTAACACTGCGACAAACAACTACAAAACAAAAACTTACTCTCTATTTATTTTGGTCGCTGCATTCATTTAGTTTGCATCAGTTTTTTTTTCTCATACAATATTGTTGGCAACATCGTTAAATAATGTTTTTAACAATTGCTGGTCCTATAGTTGCCTTATGGAATATTTTTGTTTTCATGTTTTTGTTTTGAAAAATTTGAGTCAGCTGTAAACGACAACATTTAACAGTTTTGGTTGAACATTTTTTCTTTGTTTTTTGTTGTCGGTCAATAAAGCAACATTTATCAAATTAACGAAAGCTTTAATTAAAAAAAAAGGGGAAAAAATATTTAAGCCATATTTCTATTATAATGATTTTTCGCAGGCATCAGCAAGAGAACAACAGACAATGAATATGCCATCTTACGATGAGAAAAATAAATTTGGGTGACATGACTTCTGGCAGCAGTTAGAAGTGGAAAAATTTTTTTATAAGCAACATGATGTTTAAAGCTAAAAATTCTTGAAATAACATGGCCGATAAGTTTTTAAATACACAGTATATCCTTCCAACAAATATAGCAGCTATAAAATTACTTTAATCATAAGATTGACAATAAACATATAATCACTATAATCAAACTATATTGAAAAATATCACAACTGGTCATATTATGATCAGCAAAATATAATTGTTTGCTTCTTACCATCATTACAATCATGTTTGTCATCCATCATTTTAAGGGAAAAAGGGAAAAATTCAAACGCTTTCAAAACTTAGTTAGAAAATTTTTAATACAATAAAATTTTTAGTGCCAAAAATTTTCGATGAAACAAAGAAAGAAAATCTTTTGAAGCTAAGAAATTTCCCTACAAAATTTTTAGTACTGAAATTTTTACTTTAACATTTTAATGAAAAATATCTTCTACTTAAAGTTTTTATGAAATATTCCTACTACTGAAGATTTTTATAAAAAAAATTTTTACTTAAAATTTTAATTGAAAAGTTTTAGAACTGGGAAATTTTAGTCAAACATTTTTAGCACTATATAAAATTTTTTGTCATGAAAGGTTTTACTCACATAAAATTTTTAGTACTGGCTGAAAAATTTTAGCATTAAAAATTTTCACTTGGATGATATTTTTATAGAAAATTTTTGGTATTGGCAAGATTTTTATGTCAAATTGTTTGAAATAAAAATGTTGATAGAATATTTTGGGTGCTAAAAATTCTACAAAAAAGAAGTAAAATTAATGTTTTTAATTAAAAAAAATGTTTAGGAAAAATTTCTATGACTGCTAATTTTCATAGAAAATTAGTTTTCCCTAAAAAATGTTTAGTGCTAAAAAATTCTATATGAAAATTTTTGCAGTAAAAATTTCCATTCAAAATTTTTGTGATTTTACATTTTATATTCAAAATTTTGTCAAGCGCAAACGTTTATGCAATATTTTTACCACTAAAAATTATTTAGAAAATTCCGGTACCAACTTTTTTAATATAAATATTAAAAAGTTGCTGCCAGAAATTTTTTAAAAAATTTCTCGAGGTTTTAGTACTAAAAACTTTGGTGGCAATATAATTAATGTAAGAAAGAAAGAACTTCGTTAGACCAATTTATATATTTAAAAATTTCTATAGTAAATTTTTAATAACTTAACTAAATAAAGCTAATGTTTAGTACAGAAGAATTACAAACGAGAACTTTATGTACCTAAAAGATTAGTTCAAATATTTCCTAAAGGACTTCAAATCAAAAAAAAAAAAATAGGAATAATTATTAAAGTTTTTTCCAAAGTCGCCTTTATTCTTTTAGTACACAAATGTCCGTTAATGATATATTTTTATTTTATTTAATTTTTTTAAATTTTATTTTATATAATTTTTTAAATTTTATTTTATTTAATTTTTTAAATTTTATTTTCTACTTTTAAAGAATTTTAAGATACAGTTTAAACTCATACCAAAAAACTTTTTTATACTATAACTTTTACAAATAATTTAAACCACAAATATGAAACGTTTTACGCTATTTTTTATTTCTGTGGTCTAAAATTATTTTTTTTTACCAAATTACCACACTAAATAAAATACATTAAAAAATAAATAATTTGGTTTGATAAACGTTCAATAAAAAAAATATATGGAAAATCCAAATTCTAACCGGTCTTTAAGCGAAGGCAGCCAAACAGAACCCATTAAGCGCTGAGTAGGAGTGATATGTATATATTTTACTAATTCAACCGAAAGAGACCAGAAAACTATTGTAATAGCAAAAACTAAAGTTGAAAAAAAGTATCCTGGCAAGAAAAACAACCAACTACTACATATTACGATTGCTTTTGGAATACATGAATATAAATCAGCAAAACACCAGGAATTACGAAATAATGGATGTGGTTTCGTTTGTGGGTTGAGTAAAAAAAAGGAGGACTAGTACAATCAAAATCTAACGAGTGTCTCCAACTGAAATGCAAGCAAGAAAAAACACAAACAAAAAACGAATATGAATGCGAAAAATGCTCAACAATATGTAAATTTCTTTCCGAAAAAACCCAAAGAAAAAAGAAATCGGAAAGAAAACCAAGTACCTCAGAAAAATTACTCTAAACAAACGGCAGAATTGTAAATTTTGCTTCTGACTTTGGGAAAATTTCGCATAATGTGAATGTTCGTAAGAAGAAGAAAAACTCACACCCATAATTTGCTCTTTTTATTTTTCTTTTTGCTTTTTTCCATATCCGTTTCCGTCAGCACAAAAATTACTTACTTTCTAAAATATCAGCCATTCTCAGTGGCGCGCTAATTCGATTTTTATTGTTTTCGAAGAAAGATGGTTCAACTTGGGCAGGCGGCAATTTATGCGTCGTGTTATAAATTTACTAGTAGAGAACAATAAACTGCGAACACCAAAAAAAAATATATAATTAACAATTATATGAACATTAAATTCGTTTTAAAATATTTTTAGTACTCAAAGAGCAGTTGAAATTTTAGAAGAGAAGAAAACTGAAAAGCTATCAAATATAAATTGCCATTTTAACCCTTTAATAGTGGAACAGGGCATCTATAAGCAAGATTTATAATATGATTATAAAATAACTCTACAATTAAGTAATGAAAATATCCATTAAAACTGTATAGTGTTAAAACTATTTATAGAAAATCATCAGTACTAAAAAAGAGTTTTGTAGTACTAAAAAAATTCTATGTAAAATATTTATTATTGAACATCTTCATAGAAAACGTCTAGTACTGAACATGAGATTTTATACAAAAAAAAACGTTTATAGCAGATTGTTATAATTGAGAATTTCTAAAAAAAAAAGCTTTAATTCAATTCAAAAGACCATTTTTAGCAGTGAAAAATTCTACAGAAGGATTTTAGTGGTGGCAAATTCCGCTGACAATTCAAGTCGCTTATGTTTGAAAATTGCCACAAAATATTTTTAGTACCAGTAACTTGTATATAAATTTTTTTTTAGAACTGAAAAATTGTCTTTGATAAAAACCTCACAAATAAAAATTTTATTCGCTGTAAAAACTGTTAAGGATTTTTTTAAAAAAAATTTGCAAGCCGCAAAATTAAACTAAAATGCCTGAAAAATTTCTATTGAAAAAATTTTAAGGCTCAAAGATTTTTATATAAAATTTTAGATAAATGATGAAACATTTTACGTTAAAATTATTTTAGTACTAAAAAGTTTGAATAAAACACTTTTTAGCACTGCATAAAATTTTAGTAATAAGACATTTCTACAGAAAAATTTACTGCTTACTGAAGAAACTCCAACAAATTTGAATTTTTATATTGATTAATAATTTTAAATCATTTGATGCAAATTTATAGTACTGAAAACCAGTTTTTTCATTTAATTTTGTCTTTAGTGCCTTTTTAGCGATTTACATTTGTACTGCGCACTTTAAGTTGAAAACTCTCAGGTCTAAAGTTTTCAATTATCACTCGCATTTAAATGTTTGATGTTTAAATATATTTTATTAGAAAAGTTTTATTGTTTATGGGCAAGTTCAAACTATTTTTAACTCAACTTCGATTCATTCGAACATTCTTTTGCCTCATTGAAGCAGCTTATGGCAATTGAAAGAGGATTTTGCTCCTTTTAACTGGATTGGCTGAAAGTGGCAGATTATTCGCCTCCCACGAGCAAAGGGGACGGCTAAAGGAGTTGTGGATGCGGTGGCATGGAGTTTAAGCAGGAAAAAAGAATCCACTTAAAGTTGGTCAAACATTTTTCTCTTTTTTCCCCTTTTGTTTGCAAGTTTTGTATTTCTATTGCCAATTTAGTTTTAGGGGGCTTTGCGCTGCCAGCAAAGTTGCAGCGGTTGGTTATGGCTATTGGAGTATTTGCCGGGTTCTGTTCATGCGAAATCTAAGAATTAAAGCCGGCAGCAATTTTTGTGTAATAATATTGAAAGAGCATTTGAAACTTTTCTCATAAAGTTCAAACATGATTTTAAAATAGGTTGAACCAAAAAAAAAAAAAAAACACAACAACAAGAAAATTGCACAAAGTATTAATAAATTTGAGCTGCATACGTTTGAAACAAATCAAACATTCATAGCATACAACTGAATTCAATCCTGTTTTATAAAAATGTATTTCAATAGGGATAAAACATTTTGTAAAACAAAGTTTAAAATCTTTACAAATAAAGAAAAAGTGTTTGTCAATCCAAATACGATTAGCCTGGACTGTCTAAAGCTGAACATTTTTGTTTATTTAAAGTTTTGTTGTACTAAAAATTGTTGCAAATTCAGGAATTTCCAGGACAAATAGTTAATAATTGTTGTTCTGCATAACAACATTTTGTCAATGCTAAGAAAAGCATTCAAAATGACTATTTAAAATTTTTAGTGGAGAATATTTTTATGTGGATGTTTTTATTTTCGGCGCTAGAAAATATATAACGAATTCAAAACAAATTTATTACCAAATTTCAAAATTAAAAACATACCAGAAAAAAATTAATATATATAAAAAATGTACTGAGCCATTGCTGGAATATATTTTGTACTTAAATTTTTTAGAAAATATATTCCCTAATAAAAATATTGGAAAAAAAACGTTTTTGTTTGTAAATTAGTTTTAGGTTTCTTTTACATAAACCTTCCAACACCCCAAAAATTTTTAGCCGAATATTTTTAGTACTAAAAACTATTTACACAACTTTTCATATTGTGAAAGTTTTTTTTAAAGATTTTTGAAAAACATTTTCAATTTCACACCTTTTGGGAAACTATAAAACAAAAGTTTTGTATACCAAAAAAAAAAAAAAAAAAATTAACCTCTGAAACAACTTACAACTTTCAAGTAATTACTAAAAATGTTCTATAAAAAGTTTTTGGGGACTAAAACTTTCGAAATTAAATTTTTGGTACACAGTATTTTTTTCATAACCTTTTATTATCTAAAAGCTAACCAGCAGTTTTAGTACTAAGAATTTTCTATAAGAAATTTTAGTACAAACGTTTATGGCACCAAATATTAAATTCTCCGCGAATCCCGTAATTTTATAGTCCAAGTTCTTTATTTTGTTTGATAACTTTTATGATTTATTTATTATTATTATTTTTATTAAACACTTTTGCTTTCAAACATTGAAAGCGATAGTTTTGTTTGATTTATATTTTTCTAAGGATATACCAATTTTTCATTTATGTAAATATGTGTGTTGACTTCACAAGTCAATCCCTCTCATTCATCATTAATTTGTCAACTAAAAGTCAACGCCATGTTTTTTGACATCAACATGAAATTTGACTTAAAAAATACGTATTAATTTTAATTTCAGATGCAAAACTTTATTCTAAACAAAAAAAAAATGTTTATAAAGAAAATCACTTAAGCGCAATGTTCAAGTTATTAAAGAAAAACACAGAATTCAATAGCAACGAGATAAAATAGCACACACTGAAAATGACACATTTAAAACAAGACGACTGACTGACTGATGGCTGAGTGATGCAATATACACACACACACACACACACACACACACATTCAGCGACAATTAATACGAGTACCATGAAAATAAAACCTGTCTATAACGACATGCAAAGGCAAGCACATGTTTGAATTTTGTTTTTTTCTAAATACATAGTTTTGTTGTTGTTGTTGTTGATTATTCATGTTGTAATTACTAAAATGATGCGGTTGTATGTATATGAGTATTTTGATTATTTTCAAACCCCCGCACTACAGCAACAACAAAAAGAACTTGACTGCTTTCACGTCAGGGCACCATATTGCGAATCAAGTGTCATCAAATGTCAAAATATTTACAAATGCACACATTTCAAACGCTGGCGAAAAAAGAAGTGACGAAAATAAATTACGAAACAGCCCAGAATATTCTAAGGAAATATGTATTTGAAATCTCTTCAATGTTGCTGTACAAACAAACAAACAAAATTGTAAATTGAGAGCAAAAACTGTGTTTGACAACTACAAATTTTAAATATTTACTGTCAAATGGAACAGAAATTGAATTATAAATAAGTCAAAGGATTCGACAGATTTCGTAGTCTTTGAGCACAACAAAAAACTATAATTTTTAATTACCGCCGCTTCAATCATTTTGCAGGAGAGACAGACATTTTCAACAAATTCTAAATGTATCCACCTACAATCATATGTATGAATCGTATGCAAAATGCAAAATTATTAGATAATAACAAAAAAAAAATATTATGAAGATTAATTGTAAATCTAACATATAAAAATATTATGTAAAACACAAAACATTTTCAATTCATGTCCTTTTAGTGGCGAATATTATCTAAGAAATATTGAAAATTTCTCTACACAACAACAATTATGTCCTAAAAAAATTCTACAACCAAAAGAATTTTTAAAGCAAAAAATTTAAAACTAATTTGAATTAAAAAATAAAAATTCTGTACAGAAAAACTTTTCCAAAAAGAGTTTTCATAAAGAAAGTTTCCCTTTTTTGTTAAAAAAATTTTGACCAGACAAAATTTTATTAGTAAAAAATGTTCCACAAAGAAATATTGGTGCGAAAAATATTTTCAAAGAAATTCTTCTGATATCAAAAATTTTTTGTGTATAAAAATTTTTAACAGAAAAGTTTTAGTACCGAATAATTTGTCCACAAAATATTTTAATTAAAAAAAGTTTTGTCCACAGACAAATTTTATTAAAATATTATTGGCGATAAGAAAAATTTTAGTACATATCTACGTAAGACAAAAGAAAAAAAAATATCTTAAAAAAATTTTATTCAGAATATTTTAAAACAAAAACTTTTATATAAAAATTTTAAAAATAGTCCGAAGAAAACCGTTTTTCATAAAAGATTTTTGTATTAAAATATGTTGGTACTAAAAACTTTTGTTATCAAAAATGTATAGAGTAATTTTTCATATTTAAATCGTTATATTTCTATAAAAAATACAAAAATTATATGTATGGAAATATTTTGTAAAAAAAAATAATATTCTAGAAGAAAAAAACAGAAAAAAATTGTACAATTTTTTTTTAATTTTTAAAAAAAATCTAAGGAAAACTTCTAGTACTAGAATATTTTCAATGACTAAAACAGATGTTAATATTTAGCAAAATTTTATCAACTCCACAGCCAATTTTTAGTACCGACTCTCTTCTAGAGAAGAAGAATCTTTGGTTCAATGATTTTTGTTTTTTGTTTTCTTTTGCTCTTACAAACCTAAACACTTAAAAAATTGTGTACGGATCAAAAAGTTTCTATAACAAAAGTTCGTTTTTCAACTGATTTCAAAACCACTTTTATTTAACTCATCTACTTTTCATGTAAATTAAATTCCATATTATCAAATAAATGATTTTTAATTGCAGATTCAAAAGTTAATTAGTTAAAGGCAAACGCAATACATTTACGGTTTGTTTGAATCAAAGCCAGGCAGGCAGGCGGCAATTATAGATTTTTTTTCGAAAACGTATTTTAGGCAAAAATTTTCCAGTCTAATTATTCTCTAAAGAGCAGCAACGAACAAAGAGAGGAAATAAATTTGATATGATTTGAAAGCAAAAAACAAAACACATTTTGACGGCAGACGAAAGTTTTTAGTTTTTGGCAAAATAAAAACCGAATTGCTTTAATCTGCTAAAGCAAAATTTTGTTTTATTTCCTCATAGTTCTTAGTTTTTTCAAGTTTAATAGAAGCAAAATTCTTGAGAATTGTGCCAAAAAATTTAAACTGGGTTTGTTATTTCTTGGTGAAAATCTTTTTGTTTAGCTTAAAAACCAACAACATGTTAAAAGATTTTACCAGCTCGAATTGTGGCATAAAAGTTTTTACTATGTGTAGCAAGGGCAGGATGCGGCCGATGAAGGGCTCAGGCAAAAAGGTAATGCCTGAAAAATGCATACAAGCAAACACACATCTACAGTAGACATTAGTACCACAGTTTTGCCATCAACAGGCTCAAAAGCTGCTTTTAAGGCTACACTCACTGAAACTCTGGTATAAAAAATTATGTTATAAAAAAATCTCATGTGCGATAAAATGCGGCTGTTTGCTGCCACCCACTTTTCTATGCCATTTGGTTTTGGCATGTGTTCGTTTTTATCCCTTTTCTTGCCACCGCCGAACGCCAACTTTGCAACTCCCGCATAAACAGAAACCCATAAAATTCCTCATTATTTTGTGTTCCTTTCCATAAAACAGAATCCAGTCAAGTGTTTGTTGTTAAACAATGTTTCATTTTATTACTCGTATTATGGTAATTTTTTTTCTCTCTTTTGAAGAGTATTTAAAAAGCTGTTGGAAAATAATATACGCAATTTTACGCAACTATTTAATTTGCCTCTCGAAAAATATCACCAAAAAAAATGGGGAAAAATAACAAAAAAAAAGGCATAATGGACCTGCCTTTTTTAAAAAAGTTTAATATGGAAGTAATATTCGTATTATTAATATGAATTCTGATAGACTTGGATCCATCCTAATATTTATATGGATTTTTTAAAAGGGGGACCCTTACCATAATATCGAGCAATACCCCTATACTAAATACGAAGACCATATATTGAAAAGGGGGGACCCTTACCATAATATCGAGCAATACCCCTATACTAAATACGAAGACCATATATTGAAAAGGGGGGACCCTTACCATAATATCGAGCAATACCCCTATACTAAATACGAAGACCATATATTGAAAAGGGGGGACCCTTACCATAATATCGAGCAATACCCCTATACTAAATACGAAGACCATATATTGAAAAGGGGGGACCCTTACCATAATATCGAGCAATACCCCTATACTAAATACGAAGACCATATATTGAAAAGGGGGGACCCTTACCATAATATCGAGCAATACCCCTATACTAAATACGAAGACCATATATTGAAAAGGGGGGACCCTTACCATAATATCGAGCAATACCCCTATACTAAATACGAAGACCATATATTGAAAAGGGGGGACCCTTACCATAATATCGAGCAATACCCCTATACTAAATACGAAGACCATATATTGAAAAGGGGGGACCCTTACCATAATATCGAGCAATACCCCTATACTAAATACGAAGACCATATATTGAAAAGGGGGGACCCTTACCATAATATCGAGCAATACCCCTATACTAAATACGAAGACCATATATTGAAAAGGGGGGACCCTTACCATAATATCGAGCAATACCTCTATACTAAATACGAAGACCATATATTGAAAAGGGGGGACCCTTACCATAATATCGAGCAATACCCCTATACTAAATACGAAGACCATATATTGAAAAGGGGGGACCCTTACCATAATATCGAGCAATACCCCTATACTAAATACGAAGACCATATATTGAAAAGGGGGGACCCTTACCATAATATCGAGCAATACCGCTATACTAAATACGAAGACCATATATTGAAAAGGGGGGACCTTTACCATAATATCGAGCAATACCCCTATACTAAATACGAAGACCATCGAGCAATACCCCTATACTAAATACGAAGACCATATATTGAAAAGGGGGGACCCTTACCATAACAATATATACTATAATATATATAATATATTATTTATCACCCATTTTTTGTGACATATTTTTGTTGAACAAAATATCTTGTCAGTAATAAAATTGATTTTTCCATTTTTAAACCAACTTTTTTTTGCCATTTTTATAATTTATAATTTTTAAATAATAATATATCATCGAAGCCAACAAAAAATTATAATAATTTACAAATTATTACAATTTAAAAATTATTATTTGAAGGCTTGTCATATTGTCATGCCATCAATTCCACTGCACACAATGAGTCCTGCCTGTACATACGCTGTTGTCCGGGGAATTATATAAAGAAAATGCAGGAATTTATTATTATATTAAAATTATTATTATTATTATTATTACATACATTATTATTATGATGATTATTATATACACGTGGTGTTATAATTGTCTTTTTCAAATGGGTGTAAAGACAAATTTTTAACCCCAGACTCAATTCTGCAGTAGCCGGGTGCTGTTAAGCCTACAAAGTTTAAATTTTACACTGAAAGTGCATTTTCAGGATCCCCCCCTCCTTTTTAAAATAGGGTCTTCTTATTTATGATAAGGTTATTGCTCCATATTAGCATAAGGGTCCCCCCTTTCAAAATAGGGCCTTCGCATTTATCATATGATATTTATCTTTTCAGAGCCCTGCTGCTTAATTAACAGAGGTATGTTAATATTGCAGGTTTGAGTCTGGGATTAAAAATGTTAAAATATATCTTTACACCCATTTTTTTTTCGAATCGCCTGAAGAAAAATTGTGATGAGTTTATTTGTATTGATTTGTTTTTTTTTTTTTTTTTTTTTTTTTTTTGTACTGATTTTCTTTTCAATATTCTCTGCATTTTGTAATCAAAGTGTCATTTTTGCTTTGTCAGTGTTTTAGTTTTGTGGAATCCCTTTTTTTTTTTGTTTTTTGTTGAATGGTTTATGTTAAACAAAATTACTTGTCTGCGGTATGATTGCCATTTAATTGCTGGCGTATTGTTCTATTTGTATACAATAGACGTGTGCCTATTAATATGTTCACACACTGTAAAATTATGCAGACAGCATTACCACAGCTCATAATTAACAAATGTACAGAAGTTGTTGTCGTGTTGTAGTTGTTTGAAATATGAAGAAAACTTTTTTCTTTTCTTTTTGTTTATATATTTTTTCTTTTTTGGTTTAATTTACTTAAAAGAAAATAAATGATATTAAATTGTGGTATTATCAGAAACATGATGATAATTATAATGAAATGGCTGAAATGTTTGAAAAGCGAGACATAATTAAAGCAAACAGAAGATGAAAAGACCTCTGGAATGATGAAGTGTTTGAAAGAAAATACGAGTAATTTTAGATAACTTTTTTTCTTTTGCGAAACTTTAATAAAAGATTTTATTAATTCAAAATGCAAAATTCATGCAAATTTGACTCATATTAACTACAAATTGAAGTGATTAAATGAGAGTAAGAGAGAGGTGTTTCATTGAGCGCTACTTATCTTTAGATGTTCCCAAGACAAAATATAGAGGAGATGAAAAAAAAACAATATTTTATTCGCTGTATTATATTTGGGATATAACCTTAAACAAATGTCTGCTGCAGCTTTGCTTTTACTGTTTTTCACAACTCAAGACTAAATTTGACTGATTGTTGGGTATTAGATTGTATTTCGAGTTCGAGCCAGTAGTTTATTCCTCTATTCACAGAAACCTTTTGCTCAAAAAAAAAGTACAGTTCAAATCGCCCGAATAGGATGTGCCACCGCCACAAGGACCTTTAAAAAACTTGTGCAGAACATGGTGGCGCTGTTCCACTGACAACACAAGCCATTAGTGTCTGTATCATCCAATAATTGATTATAGTGGTGTGCTGTTGGCGTCCATAGCATCCAATTCAGCCAAATGTGGCCAAAAATAAGTAAAAAAAAAAAAAAATTACCTGATCTGGTCAATATAGTTGGAGCGAGCCTACCCACCACATCTCTGCAATAGAAGTGTTGGCATATCTCTAGCTTGTTATAAGGTCACTCTACACTGTCACACGATGACGTGACAGTTTAGTTTTTCTTTATAAAACTAAAATATCTACTTTAAGATACATACATATAAGTGCCAGTGACTTAGAAGACTTTTTGCATAATATTATCTTAAATTTTGCTTGTCAT
Source organism: Epicampocera succincta (assembly GCA_932526305.1). Classification (NCBI taxonomy): domain Eukaryota; kingdom Metazoa; phylum Arthropoda; class Insecta; order Diptera; family Tachinidae; genus Epicampocera; species Epicampocera succincta. The sequence continues at coordinate 62,655,702 of OW052036.1, read as the reverse complement.
TATGTTGTCATCATGTGACAGAATAGTTTTTTTTCCCCAATTGAATTGGAAAATATATTAAAACACTGGTTGCTTTTATGTCATTTGATTTCTGTTACATAATATAAGAAATATATATTTAAAAAATAACAACATTAGATCACTATATGTGACATACACATTGTCATGACAAAGAAACAATAACGTAGTTATTGTACATTTTAATATAGTTTTAGCAGAAATTTTACCATCCATTAAATGTTCTGTTGGCAGGGAATCTCTGCCAGCATTCCGAATTCGATTCGAATAGTAAGAATCCGTAATGGTATTATAGTGACTGTAAGGCGGACAAATCTCAGCGAACAATACATTGGGCAGATGTGCCTAGAACAGTGCAATCACCAGGAATTGTCAACATACGAAAATCGCCAATATTTCATTTCATTCATTTTTATATACATTTGTATGTAACTATGGGCACTTGTTCGTTTGTCAACGTTGTTGAACAGCCAATTAGAAATGAACAAAAGCGATGTTTGCAGAAATCTCTCCATAAGACGCTTGTCGTGGTGACAATATTTGCTTTTTATAATAAAAACATAATGGTACTCTCTAGCGTTTGCAATATTTTATATAAATATGTAGTTCAGTTTTTTTCGCACGAAAAATCTGCACTCAGTTTAGAATGTGCGTTTTGTGCGGAGTAACTGGATAAAGCTCACTTTTAGGTGCGTTTGTTCTTTTATAATTTAAAAACTACTTGTCAGAATTTAACCATTGAGTTGTTCACGTAACTGTTGTCTTAATACGCTGGCTAAAGGCTAAAATTAGGCTTCAATTAAAAACTCCCCACTATATGAAATTTCGTCCTTGTATGAATAATTTTAATTTAAGCACAAAAAAAAACCTTAACGATCTCTGCTGGAAAATTCTTCATGCTTTAAATTCCTTTTTGTCGAATAAAGTGTTTATCGAAAATAATTTAGCCCAAAGCAAAATTTAAAATTAGTTATTTTGCTGTTAGTGGCTGCCATTAGAATTACACTCATTGTCAGGCAATAAAATCAATTATTTAAATTTATCGCTTTGGCAAATATTTATGGATTCAAATGCGATTCAAGAGCCCTATTTATTTTATCGATTAAACAATAACAAATTGACAAAACGAAAAATGCTGGTTGTATGTCCGTCCCTCCCCATCGTCTGTCACTTGTCTCCTATAAACAGTTGCTGGTTGGTTGACTGCATTTATTGTGTGTGTGTGTGTGTGTGTGTGTGTGTGTGTGTGTGTGTGTGTGTGTGTGTGTGTGTGTGTGTATGGTTGTTTTCATGACACCGATTTTGGCGTCAGTGGATTTGTTTCAACAATTTTAAATGAATATGTATGTACATATAAATAAATTCAATTAACAAAGCAAAACCCCAACTTATGCACGCATTTTATGCTGTAAATGCCAGCCAGCCAGCCTGCCTGCCAGCCAACAAACTTAATTATCAAGATTTATATTCATTCGGTTATAAAATTATTTAATTTTCTTTGTTGTTGTTGTTGTTGTTGCTATCAATAATAAACTTTATTTAATGATAGAAAATTCTATATAAAGTGTAATGAAATACATTTAATTGGAATTTGTTTGTTCTCAAAACGTGTTAAATTTAATTAACTGAGTTTTGTGATGGTGTGTGCTAAAGAGGGGATTCCCCTCTCTGGGATGTTTGTTGTTTGTATTACAAAAGAATTTTTGATGCTATTTTATGATTTAATTTCTGATCGAATTATTACAGCTTCAGGTCACTTGCGTTTCATATAATTCCATATTATTATTTAATTTGAATTATTAATTGTTTAAACTGGCAAGCATTTGGCTAATCAGCAGAGGCCACACCCGAGTCCTGGCTAGAAATCGAACATACGCTGTCAGGGGCCTCCAACCACAATTCACTGCCAATGAGAAATCTTTTAAATGACATTTTTTTTTTGTAACTTCTCATTGTCATAGTGGCTGTATGAGGGCAGACAAATTGTCCGTATTAATCACAGCCTTATTAAACTCGCGGGGGGATCTACTCACAACTCAACCACTGCGAAGCCATTCAAAATTCCTTTTTTTCCAGTTGTCTTCTTCGTTATAAATGTGTTTGTGCAAACAAAGAAATTACCAGTTTTAACATGAAAAATCCTGTTAAATTTAGTTATTAATTTCAAAGTCCTTGTTAACACTCGCTAGACAGCTTATGGTAGTTTTATGCTGAATATTTAAATTTTTAGCCTACTCGATTGACACACAAATAAACGATAATCTACCAACAAAGTTTTATGAAATTGTTAAGACCGCAGTAAAACAGCAAAAAAAAAAAAAGAAAAGGGCGCTGGTATCGAATGGTAAAAGAGAGAAAAACAGAAAATCCTGCCGCCTGGATTTTTATCCACAATCTGGCAGTTGAAGATATGATTTTTTCATATTTTATGTTATTACACACACACACGCACACACACACACACATATATAGAGTCAGTCCTGCCCCTGAGTTGGTTTCGCTTATATAACCAGGCGAACAAAACAACAAAAAACAACAACATCAACTATATAATATATTCACTTCGCTGTAGTGTTTCATCTCTCTTTACGTTTGTTATTATTTTACCAGCACAACTACTATGACTACAAAATGAATAAATAAACAACTCTATTAAAGCCATAAAGTATCCTTTCAGCTACAAAACTGAATATAAAAAAAGAACGAGATGGACAAAATAAAGATTTATGTTTTAATGGCAGACAACAAACAGTGGGTTGGATTCAAGCGGACATTTCAAACAATTACACGGAGCTGTTCCAAACTTAAATATTGTACATATAGACACGACTTGAGGAAAACTTGAACTACGGGAAAAAACTACGCAAAGGATATAAAATTGTATAAAAAAAATTTGTGTGACAAAACATAAAAGTGACACAACAAATCGAAAAAAAAATATTGCCCTTCAAGTAAAAAATAAAAATCCAACAGTTTTCTGTTTGTCTTGTTATCAGCAACATGCATACGTGACAATTTAGCACCTAAATATCCTTAAAATAATTTAAATGTTTTACAAAAAAAAAAAAGTTATATTTTTAAAAAATATGAAAAACATATTTTTTCAATATAAGTAAATGTTTTATAATCTCTAAGCTTTTCCCTTTCTCATGTAAATAGAATTTGTCATAACAGTTTCTTTGTCATCACAATGACAAAAATAATGTATTCTTACATGTCACACAACAACAGTGTCAGCTTCTGCTGACGGAATGGTTTCAAGCTAAATTAAATTTAATTGTTAAATTACCAAACTGCAAATGACTTGTCATCAAATTGACATAAGAAATCTATTTTTGTAATAGCAGGCAAATGTTTGGCAATCTCCGTCATTTCAAAAATATGTGCTTAGCAATAAAAATAAATTATTATTATTTACATGTCATATAGGACATACGACAACATTGTCCACCCGGGCCACAGTATGTTTTTAAGCTAAAATAGATTCAACATTATTAATAACAACTATTGGCTTGTCTGCGAAACTAAATAGATGTCATGACAGCTCATTAGGTCAGAAGTTAACGCATTATTTACATTCCACAACATGTTTAAAACAGTAGACTAGAACATGTACTACATCATATTAACCAGTTCCATGGTTTGATATATAGATTTATTATAATTTTGTTATCTTACACATTATACTTGTTTGTCACCTGATGACAGGCCAGATATTTTTGTTTATATATAAAATGTAAAACAGGCAAATAATAAATTTTATATCACTAAATACGGAATTCATTATATTAATAATTTGTCCACAAAAAAAAAACACAATTCATTTAGATATTGTCACTTTGTCACCAATGACAATGACATACAAAAATAGTGTTTATGTTGGCAGCTATTGCCTTTTTGGCAGCGATGAGGGGAAAGTATTTGCCAAACAATATATGTCAGTATGTGACATAAGTCATGACGGACCCAACAACAAAACGTTAAAAGAAAACAAATTTAAGTTAAAAAGTTTTTAATAAAATGAAACCTACATTTTTTTTTATAATTTTAAGGCAGCGCTTTTTACCACTGTTTTGTCAGTTTTTATATGATTTGTTTTCGCTGCACACGAATCAAGTGTTTCATGAAGTATAATATAAATCATTTTGTTTTTTTTTTTGCTTTTAAATTATAGCCACCATAATTGAGTAGCAGAGACAAAAGCTACTGCAACATATAAAAAGGATGCAAAAAAAAAACATCCTGTATACAATTAAACACTTAAGCAATTTCTTGTTGTGTTTTTATTGGATTGAAAACAAAAACACAAAAATAGATTTAAAGAGCAAAAAAAAAAAGAAGGTAAATATTTGCTTTAGTTGTTGCGATTCTAAACGAAGTATGTTTTATATGCTACAAACGTATGAGACGACTGTAAGGCTGTAAGTTTTGCATAAACATCATAGAAATTCCGATGAATAGACGTGGGGTTGATGGGGGCGGCGAGTGCCAGAAACAAACATTAGAAAAACTGATGGTGTTGATGATAAACAAAAAAAAACAAATTGATAAAAGGTGCTTTTGGTATTGCCAAGCAACTGGAAAAATCAACAAAATGTCAAAAATGTCATATACATGACACATAAAGACATATCAAGAGATATGCAAACACATAAAATACGATACGATACATGTGTCAACCAACTATAAGCCATAATGAACGGTGCCAGCAGAGAGCATTGGCTTGAGCCATAAATGCACGAGACCTCTTGCAGAAAGGGGCTGGCTGAACATTGACCCTGTTCATGTTCTTGCGGATGGTACAAAACTGCCAACATGTTTATGGGCAAAATAATATAAGTTGTGCGATAATGCATTCAGCAGAGCGTCCGTTGGATGACCAGACGTGTGTGTGACATTTGGTATGGCATGACGCTTTTGCAGGCCGGAAAGTGTTTTTTTTTTTTTTAGATCTGATTATTACATTTTAATATTTAAGCATTGACATGAATTATGGCACAAGACCCACTCAAAACACACACACTCACACACACACACAAACCACATGTCATATCATGACATTTATTGAACTTTGGGGTATAAAAAAAAAACAAAATTAAAATGATGAGAAAATTACGGAAAACAAAATGCGGCAAGTGACACTGAACTTGGTGCATGCCACAAAAATTATATAACAACTCTCATGATGTAAAACACAACAAACAAGTCATCTAAAAGAGATATAGCAGAATTTAACAAGCTTTTCCAATTTCTTAGTTCAGGTCAGGTCAGGTCGGGGCCAACAATAACAAATAATATTTGTTATACCCACTATATTTAATCAAATGACTTAATAATCGAGGTACGACTGTATTAAATTTAATTTTGCTTTCAGACAATCTTGTCACTACTATTTGTCTAACGAAATGGCAAAATTGCTTAAAATGTCTTATTTAGGGGGGAGAAATTAAACTTTTGCTACCATTTACTTAAAAAGAAAACTTTATATTATAATTTTAAGGACATCCTTATTTTGTCATTGTCATGACAACATGCAAGAAATATTAAAGTTTAGCATTTTATAGAACTGATTGACAACAATTGCTTGATCGTATTCTACATTCTAAGATTTAAACGTAAAAACTTGCCTCTGAATGCATGTCAGTTGTGTGTCACGTGCCTGTGACATGCCATTAGGCATGAAATAGAATTTTTCACCATGTACCGAAAGTGTAAATTAAAAATTCTACCGCAAAATACAATGTTTAATAAAATAAATATGTGCAAAGTGTAATTTATGTCCTTGTCACTTTTATATATTATTTTAGTTTTACAATTTCAAAATTCGAATTGAAAAACAAAAATCAAAATGACAATTGGCAAAATATACATATTTGTTATTATTTTCTCACTTATGTGACATTATCGCATAAAAAAAAAAAACTACTTGTTGTGAAAAATTGTATAACGCTGTGGTCTTCTCAAAGAAAGCTTTTTTGCCAATCAATTAAAATGTAGTTGGCAAAGCCTCTCTCAAAAAAAAACCAGCCATAATTTTATCACTTTACGACAAAATGGAAAAAATGTCTGATTACAATATTTTTAAATTTGCAAGAAACCACAAACATGTTTCTTAGGACGAGGCGTACCCTAAGGAGCTTCGAGACAGCCCACAAAGCCACACAAAAAGCAAAAGGTAGAAGGGAGTCCCAAAAGCCTGAAAAAACACACAATGAGTTCTGATGCATTCAATAGGAAACGAACGACTGCTACTTTCCTTTATCTTTATTCAAAGTCAAATCAATTTTCACAAAATCTATTAAAAATTTCTTCGGCAGTGTCCGAAAAATGCTGGCTGTCGTGACGTTACGATAACTACTAGAATTCCACTTACATAAATTCATGAAAGGTCGTTCAGGTGGGCAGCAGGGGCAAGTTAAGCATCGGAAATCTTGCCCTTCAACCTTAAACTTATAGATAAAGTTCCCAAAAAGACAAATCTTCCAAAACAATATGTCATTAACTTTGTCACTTTTAGGACAAAATCCAAAAAAAAAACCAGATTATTTGAAAAATTCAGTTCAAAAATATGTAAAAGAAAAAATGTTTATTTTATGAATCAACATTTAACAAAATTTAACAAAATCTCTGAAACGTGACGTGACGTGACATGACGCTTTTATGACCAAATGGGGAAAATTGTGTGTGAAAATATATTAAAAAAAAAAAAGAATGATATTTAAGATGCCTGGAAATATGTTTATTATAATTAATAAGAAAAAAAAATCAGGAAAAATCAGGACACTAATTTGTCACTTTTCTTACAAACTCCGTTACACAGAAAGCTTATGGGCAAAATGCTAACAAAGTGAAATTATAATCTTTTGCAACTGAAGTATTATGGGGTCAACAAATGCTTCTTCGGCTTTTTTGATGGATATTTTGAATTTTCTTAAATATTTAGTATCTACTAATTGCTAGAGAAATGTGAACGTCGCAGCCATTTATACGTCGCAGCCATTTATTATCTTTTGCCATTTGAAAGAAGAATACAAAAAAAAAATATATGTAAAGGCAAATATGCTGAATATGCGACATTTGCGAACATATAAAAGAGACTGAGTACAAGAAATTAAAAAAGAAAAAACGAAAAAAACAAACCAACAAAAATCAAGCCAACTAAAGCCATAAAAAAAAATCTTTAGGAATTTTAGATAGTCAGCCAACAGGAAACAATGCCAGAGAAATGTATAGAAAAAAATCACTTCAGGATACTAGACACAAAGTACACTGGCGCACACACACACAAACACACACCAAGCTTTACTTGCAACAACAACCAACTAACTGCAGCCATTAATGTTGCAACCAGTACTATAGAGATGGATGGATTTTGGGGGGAGGAAAAAATATAAAGGAAAAACTATTTTGTCAAATCTAAAGGTTGGTGTTTTTCTTCTCTCTCTCTCTCTCACTCTTTCTCTCTCTCTCTCCCTCCCTCACCCTTTTTATGGCTTAAAGTCTTGTTATTTTATATTATCGAATAATATTTTAAGTTTATTTTGGAAGGAAAATGCAAAAACCAAAAAAGAACAAAAATCTCCTGCCAATATTTATTATATAAAATTATACATTAAGCTGGAGCATTTCTGAAATCTGCATAATGTTTAAGCCGCCAGGGAAGCAGGCAGCAAAAAACCAATTCAACTTATCTAATCAGGACATTAATGCTTGATTGCAACTTGTCGTGCTAATGTAGCATTAATGCTTAAGACAGACTGTTTGTATAGAGTATAGACAAAAGTAATAACTTTATTAGGGAGAATAATTAAAGTTTTTAAAAGTATAAACAGGTAACCGACCTATAACACGGTAAAATGGTACAGATTTGGTACTGATTTTATGCCAGGCACTGCCATGGCGGCCTTATGTAGCAGTGGACCCTCTCCACTTGGGTGAACTTGTTGACAGTTCATGTGGCTTGCAAGGCTCACACAGGTGGCAATTTCTCATAATAAGTTGCATGGCACAAATCATAAACCCTTTGCTAAAGCGGTCGAACTATTTAATGCCTTCTGTTTCACACAATTCGGCAGAGGGCGAGGAAAAAAAAAACAAGACTCGTGAGTTGATAGCCCGAAATTCAAAAGGAACATCAGGCTCAGACACGCCTGTACACTCCCCTCTCCATCTAATTCCTGGCTGGTTTTTTTGGGTTTTGGGTTCCTGGCTAATTGTCTTAAGGAGTTAATCGATTTGGTTGCTGAGCCATTGCTATAACGTATATAAATACAAACATGTAACCATAATTCATGCATACAGACTTACATATATAGACATACACATATAATAAATAGTTTTAAAACCATAAATCTTTTGCTCATGTCAATACTTATATTAAACAAAATCCTTGTAAATCAGTTAAGGTTATAGCTATAGATTTTTTGCTTTGTACAACAGGATTATATAGTTGCAGTCTAAGCTCATGTTTGGTCTCAGTCCTTGTGTTTTCTATAACTTAGTGATTGCATTTTTTCCTTCGTTTTTCTGGCCGGTATCTTTTTAAAGCTTTAAAGGAGTGGAGGTTATGCCTGTAGTCGTGGTATAACATTACTTAGGCTGGTGTATATTCCTGGTCCATATCCAACCAAACAACAACAACAATACGTTAATTTAACTTTTGACGCCTTTTCAGCCAATTAAAGCTTTAGCGCAAAGCCCACAGGTAATTATATTTTATGAAATTTTATGATTTTTGCCAGGGTTTTATAAACGCAAAAGAAATTCTTAGCAAACGATGTGGTTTTCAAAACGCACGATTTCAATTACACTATACTCGTATATATATTCAGTATCACAAATTTCGAAATTAACCCTTAAAAGAATCATTTAAATGAGTTTTAAAATATGCATTAATTGTGTGGAATTAACAATTGAGAAAATTGAACAAATTTAATTTTCCTGCAGCCTATTAATATAATTTGTCTGAATATTTTCTTTTTTTTTCTTAATTTTATACAACATTCAAGTGTTAATGGCCGCTTATTTAGCACCTCATAAAAAAACATTTTATAAATGAGAAGTTGTATTTTGAGGCAAAATGTTGCATAATTCTGCTGCTGATGTGTGTGTGTGTGTGTGTGTGTGTGGCGTGGCGTGCTGGCGTTCATTTGTTTTCCTCAACAAGACGCAGCAATTGGCTCTTGATGTTTATTTTGGTGGCAAGAAAAATGCCTTTAAGTTTCAAATAAGGCAGAAAAAATTTAAATAAATTTAAAACGTTGCGAAAACGCCATCGATTAAAACGATTTAATTTATTAAACTTTACTGAGAAGAGGTGTTTCCGTAAATGCAACAAAAGTGTCAGACGAATTATTGTAGTCATTTGAAATAGCGTTAAGTAATTGGCTGCGTGGTGTGGCGCATTCCAAATGTCCAATCTACATTGACTCGGGCTCATAAATCAGTAAGTGTGTGAAGGCAAGGAAGTTATAAGTTTTAAAACTTATTAGAGCGGACACCAAGTACAGTGAAATCATCTATAATTCTACTCCTTCCATAAACGGACAAGCGCTTTTCTTCTTAAAATTAAAGTTAAAAAATTTGGCTGGTCTTTAATAAGCGAATATCTTTCGTAACCGGATCAAAAATTCGCGGCTTTAAGAGATGCCACTGGTTTCCATAACAAACTGCTGCCCACTTCTTTTGCGCCCCGCAGATCACCAATAAATAAATGAAGTGAATCCTTTACTCCTTTTTTCCGCCTATTTAAGGATATTTTAATGATCATTTTAAAGCAGAATACTCTTTTTTTTAAATTATTTCATAAATTACGTTGGCATAAATCAATATTCACCAAACACAGCTTTTAAGCTGCATGAACGAGTGAATGCATTTACAATTTGTCCTTGTCCACTAAATGTATGTAGAGCAAAAAGGCATTAACATACACTTTTCTTTACACACACACATGCACGCACACACATACACATTTTGTGTAGGACAATAAATAGAATGTCATTTATCTTAAGTTCATTCTCTCTATTTTTATTTTCTGTTTTTTTTTTTTGCATATTATTCAGATTTATTTTTCGTACTTGGATTTACTTGTTACAAAACTTTTCTGTTAACTTTAATCCCTGACATATAGTTTGGAAAATATTTATAGAAAAATCCAGCGAAAGGGAGAACCAACAAAATAATAACCTAAAACAAACACCAAAGCCCCCCCGCCACCCAACGTCCTACTCAAGTAAATATGTTAAAAACAAATTGAGATGGATATGGTAGGATATGAACTATGAAAGGACAGGAGAATTGAAAGAAAAAGAGTTCACGATAAGTCAATGCTAAGAGTTGCCAGATATTTGTTAAGACTTTGTCCCAAATAAATTCCATTTGGATAATTAGAAACTTGGAATTATGCTCTCCTTTATCCCAAAACCGCCACAATTTAAATTGAAACTATTTCCTGGCCTGAATCGAATTTTTAATACATGGTCCTACGAACCCATTTGGCAAGATTCCCTACAGCCAAATGAAACGCATCTCTGCACTATGGCCTACGCGAATACAAACAAAATGACAGAGAAACCAACCTCAAATATTATATGGGCTCTTAAAACTAAATAGTAGAATAATTTTAGCTTAAAGAAAGTCAAAATAAGTAAGTGGTCCTTCGGAAGCAGATGACCGAAAGTGAATCTGTGCATCTAGCCGCACCATCATCGTTCGATTCAAGAAAAGACTTTAGGTATTATTTAAAAAAAAAGATTGTAAAGCATTTGAAAATTGCTCTTATTTTTATGTGTTCTGTGTAGCGAAGCCGGACTGTATTATAAAACCCAGATAAAATTAAAAAAAAAAACTTGATCATTTGCACTATAAAGAGTATCAAATAAATTTTCATAGCAGTTGGTATTCTGAACCCAAAATATTAACATATCACTTTTGTTTTAAGCTGGTTCGAAGGACCTATAATAATATGCAAATTGTATGATCTTTTGTGGTTGATGCATATCAAAGTTTTATATGTCTTTATTCAGTTCGAGTCACCCTCGAGCGCTGTAGTATTTTGTTGGCTTACACTTCTCGCCATTTGAACACCCTATCATTTTTCGTAACATTTGACTGTTTAAAGTCAGATGTCTTAAGCCAATGTTGGATCCTTTGGACAGCTGTCGTTTAAAACGATAATAAAACGGGGTTGCCAAAGTGTCATTAGATAAAATATACAATATCAAGAAGTGAGTCTCAAATACAGTTACAGCCATTAGACTTTTGTGTACAGCTGGTACGAAGGACCTATAATTAATACAGTTACAGCCATTCGACTTTTATGTACAGCTGGTACGAAGGACCTATAATAAATATGAGTCGTAGAAAACTCGGGTAGAAAATCTATGCATCTTCCGTCGTTTTGAGCCACTTAAAAATATTAGAAAAGTATTTTAGAATCTGGGTTCGCATGACCATCATAAATCATAAGACTTTCTTTCCGCTTAAATTATGGATTTCTTGCAAATTTTCTTTTTCCTTTCAACAACTTATGGCAACATTGTCACTTGAAAACGAAAAAAAGTACACCCTTTTGAAAGAACTTTGCAAATACACTTGTACACATAAAAACCAAGTACGTATCACATAAAAAGTAAAATGTGTCATATTACAATATTGTTAATGTCAGCACGAGTATGAAGCAGCAAAACACATGTGTTGCATTAAAAATTCAAGTACTTATTTACATTTTTGTAGATTTGCTGGCAAATTCATTTTATATTGGAAATTCGAGTTGTTTTCTTTATGCTGCTTTTGCGTCAAAATTAAACAAAACACCAAATGAAAATCATATACATATAACAAATCTTTAAAACTAAAGTTCCAAATTAAAGTTTTTTTAATCAATGTGACCATGTCAATGAAATAGTGTTGTGTTACGTTTTAATTAACACGAAGCTCAACACTAAAGTCTCAGGAAATGTAATGTGAGGTGGAGGGGGAGATAGAGAGTGATACAAACAAACAAAATATGGGAAAAAGATCAATGTCGAAAGTCTAGAGTTTCGGACAACAATTTGTTTAAAATTGTTAGAAAATTTACTCGCATATCAGTTTCAGCGCAGTCCAAGTTCAAAATTAACCACATTTATCTCAGTAAACATGAGTCGTTAATGCACCATGACAGTGATTAGCAGATAAGTTGTGATTAAATGGCTTTAGTATTCAATTACCACAAAAAACAGAAGAAGTAATAAAAAAAAGAAAACAACTATAGAAGTATGACACGGGCAGACAATATCTTAGAAAAATTAAAAAAAAAAAGAGTTATACAAAATTTAATTCTTCAAAAATATTCAAGAAATGTTTATGGTCTAATTATTTTACTATTGAAGTAAAAAAAAAAACAGTGAATGGGAAATGTACGGCCAGATTCGAAGGACCAAATGTAGATGCAACTTGTGTGATTTTCTATATGTTCACACATTTCATCGATTTCACTCTGTGATTTCGCTCCTCCAAGATAAACGAATGGAATTTAAAGATCGTACGCACGTATTTGCGTTCGCCTTAAACAAATCTTACTTGGGACTCAAAGCACTAAAAGAACCCCTAAGGTGCCCTGTTGCCTTTCTGGTCATTCGAACCTCGAAGTCTAGGAATTAAATGATTACATATGCGGCAAAAAGTAATAGCCGGCTCCTCTAAGTTGAGATTTAGACAAGTCAAAGCGAACTCCACTCACTTGAAGTTCTCTTAAAATTAAAGTCATGTGATTATTGCATTCGTCCATTTTCCATCCACATTCCAAACAATAATGAGTTTTAATCGTACTTATTCCATATTCAGCCTTTCATTTCATTTTAAAAATGCATTAAAATTTTCAAGCTTTTTGTCTAATATTGTAAAACAGCAAGTCCAGAAACACTCGAGCTGCAGCCGCAGATGGTCCTGCGAAAACTGAAATTTATGATTTTGTTTGATTTTAAAAATTGTTATAAAACATTCAAACCTTATCCTTATTTATGCCCTATTTATATTTAACTATATGTTTCGTTTTAAGTGATTATTAGAGTGCGAAGGACCAGTTAAAAAATCCTATATTCCTCCCTTTTAAAATCAAAATTATTTTATTCCATCAATATCAAAACAAATCTATTTTGGGCATATAAAAAATTGCAAGATTTCTTAAATCTAGTGAAACCAGAGTTCGAAGCAGCATAAAACTATAACATTATTTTATGTTTATATAAAATTAAAAAATTAATAAATAGTCATAAAACTTTTTAGTCTTGCTGTAAATGTCCTTTTCCTTCATTTGAAAAATGCTTAATCTGAAGGCATCAGAGTTCGAAGGACCACAGAACAATAATTTTATTTCTCATATATATTTAGCTTTTGTTAACAATGGCGGCCCAACGATCATAAACAGTCATAAACCTCTTTAGTAGTCTTGCTCTAAATGTCCTTTTCTTTATGCCAAGCAGAGTGCACACATCCTGGTCGTTTTTTGTTATTTTACCGTAAGCAGTTAAGAACGAAACGATAGAAAAAGGAATTAAAGCGCACAGTTTTTGTTGCCTCTAAGACAGTTTTTGGTTTTTTTTTTATATCTGAAACCATCTTGTATTTAGTGCAGTTAAGAATCTTTAAATCTTTGCCCATAAGTAAACTAAACACTTGAAAATTTGTTTAAAAAAACAAAGGAAAAGAAATCTTCTTATGCACTTTTAGCAAAACAAAATTAAAAAACAAAAAAAAAACGAAAACGAAAATCAAGCCAAAAAACTTTGTGAAACTGCGTAGAAAACAACACAATTTCTTTGTTGCAACTAAAACAGAACTGCAAAAACAACAAACGATTTAAAAGCAACATTTAATGTAAAACACATCATAAAAATAAAAAATGTACTACTAGTAATGACGGATTTTTTGTTTCTTGTTATTGTTGGTTACTTTTCAAACAAGAGAAGAAAAAAAGGTAGAAATCCTTTTCAAGCCTTTTTGCCAGAGAGGAAGATGATGACGATGTCCTCAGAACATTTAAGTACTTAAAAGTCTAGTGTTAAAAAGGCTGTACGAATGACTAACTTTGACAGCAGCCACCACCACCACCACCAACAACAGCAAAATGCTTTTTATATTGTAGAAAAGAAGAAGGAAAACAAACATGTAGCATGTAGGCAGTACACAGTCTCTATGATGTACATACACACATACATACGTGCATATTTTAATGGATGACTTACTAAAATGAATGCCTGCCAGCGTCCTACCGCTGGCATTTAAAAGCTTGCCGCATGTTTAGCACCAGACACGAGTTTGCTTCCTGCTTGGCGTTTTTGAAAGAGAGAAAGGAGGATTGTCCTTAAAACAAGACAAGAATGTTAAGCAAATTACAAAAAGTAAACAAAAAACCGGAATAAGGGAACGGAGAATGAACGCAAAATTAAAATTTGGAGCTATTTTGTATTAGAAACCATTTTGCAATCAAACCAAAAATTATAGAAGTTGTATTTTCCTGGCTCGTAGCACCTTTTTTCCCTAAAACATAAAGCGCAGGTTTTAAAGATCTGCAATTAATGTAAAACAGCTGCGATACTTTTTGCTTGCAAATAATTCTAGGCACTGGAGGGCGGTTTGGATACACTGTCAGGTTTGCAAACGAAAATCTGAGTGCGAAGGACCATAAATTGTGGCATCACAAACTATTAATATATTTTATAAACATATTTCTTAAATTAACTAACGAAAAAAAAGTTTAATTTTCTTGGTACTTACAACTGTTATGGGATAGAACGGATTTATTATGGTGAACAATAAAATATGATTTGGCCTGGCTGATTCTGGGCGTTTTCGTCTCAAATCATCGTTCGTTGTTTTCAACAGTGGTTGCTGTTGAGCCTGCTGTTGACTGGTCTGTAAAGAAGAAATTATCACAAATAATCAAAATTATTATTTTTAATATTCCAATTTATACTATTTAAAAAAAAAAAAATACAAAAATTATTTTAAAAGAGGAAAGCAATAATTGTGTTAAATCCATTGCTTTAACTCAACTTACAATTCATTTTACTAGTGGTTCGTAGTAGCACCATTTTAAGAGTAGAAATAAACAAAGTTTATCAACAATTAAGGGTTTTGCCAGCAATCGAAAAATTATTTGTTTTCAATCATTTGCCCAGACTTTCTTTATCATTTATTTTAGCGGTGGTTCGAAGGACCTAGTAAGAAAAAAGTCATCTAAACTGTCGTAGTTACAATTTAAGTTAAGGGACTATCAATTATTTAATTATTTGAAATGTCATTGTTTAAAGTCAGGTTACAATTTATTTTGTTATAGGTTCGTAGGACCATGCCCTAGAAGTTGTCTTTATTATGAATCGAATTTATATATAGATTTAAGGACAATTAAAAATGTTCTTGTTTCAGACAAGTTACTCAGGTTTTGTCTATAATTTATTTGCTGGTGGTTCGAAGGACTGTTTCAAAAGCAAAATATATCCGCATGTTTATCATTCATGTAAAAAATTTACAATTTAAATAATTCGTAACTACAAATGAATACATATTATTTTAACTTCAAAACCAAACTTTGCTTAACATCAGATTATAAATTATTTAATTAATGTTTGGAACCACCATATCATGATATACGTTTTATAATCTGGGATAAGGCCAAATTATATAAGAAAAAACAACATTTTAGAAGTTGTCGCTGTAACGCTAATTTTATTTAATGTCAATTCGCTTATTTTTAATCCGATTTATGTCATGCCTGGGAACACGCGGCAAAACAAACAAAATACAAATTTAAATGTTATCACAATAAATCATTTCCAGATATAAATATAAAAGGCCGGGCTCGCAATAAAAATAAATTCTATTTTTTTTTAATTTCTTTCCGCTTTTCTGATTAAATATCGGCATCGTTTGATGCGTTTTACAAAATATCGAACTGTTCCGAAAAGCAATCACAAATATTCCAATAAAAAAAAGTCCAGCTCAGGTTCGAAGGACCATATAGTATAACGAATAACTAAATATTGTCCTTAAAAGCCAATCAAATTTTCGCCTGCCTTTAATTATTATTCTTTTATGCTGGAGATATTCGTTAAGGGCAGATTGTTTCAGAGCGAATAACCATAAAAACTAAAAAGTGTTTTGTATCAATTACCTCTAGTTATTTTAATATGAATTTCAAGTTTTATTGAAAGTTGCTGGGACTATTTCAGGATTGGAAAACGTTGGCTTTTGCAGTTTAAGAAATGACACCAACGATTAAATACTTTTCTTTTTAATTTATTATCAGTCAATCTTTTATTCGATACAAGCTTCTTTTTTTTTGGATATCTGATTCGAAGCACTGATTACCTTTATTCATGATGAAAATTAATAACCAATCAGGCAAGTAATAAATAAAAGCACCATCAATATGAATTAATGTAATTAAAACTTTCTTTGATCTTTAGTTTAGTTTTTAATAATTATGCTGCCACAATTCAGGGCGACTGGGGGGTTTGGGGGCCAAAAACTTTTCATAAACCAACTTTTTCCAACATATTGCAATTGATAAAGCGACCATATTTCCCTGCCATTAAAACTCAACTATCAATAAACAGGAGCATAAAGGCGCAAAAAAAACTAAGTAGATTAATTTAAATCAGAAAAGTTTGCAAATCGTAAAATAACAGCCAAAAAGAGACAAAGAAAAACAGAAGAAATTTTGCAATTTATTGTTTGCCAACTAACAAACTGTAATCAACTTAGAAAACATAATTGCAACTTTCATAATGCCACAAACATAAAAAAGGAAGCAAGAAAAATGGAGAAAATGAAATAACATTATTAACAAAAGCGGCAACAGCAGCAGCTAATTAACCACAGACGAAAGAATTATTTATAGCAGAGCAAAAGAATGTGAAAAAAAAAAAGAAAGTACTTGAAAAAAGGGGTTAAAAGCAGTAGAAAATTGTAACTAATTAATGTGTTGCGAAACTCA
Organism: Epicampocera succincta; assembly: GCA_932526305.1. Taxonomy (NCBI): domain Eukaryota; kingdom Metazoa; phylum Arthropoda; class Insecta; order Diptera; family Tachinidae; genus Epicampocera; species Epicampocera succincta. Next base: position 62,638,706 of record OW052036.1, on the reverse strand, counting down.
AATACACTCACCAATCGTAAATCAAAAATTATAACAATTTTAAAACACACACACACACACACACATACACACACGGATTATTACAAGTGCAAAGACACACGAGTAAGGACAGCTTGATAAACGAAGAGGAAAAGAACAATCTATTAAGAGGTGAGCCAATAGCATCTCGAGATTTTATCTGCAGCTTTTATTGTGAAGCATTTTTTTGTAGCGTTCGATAAGGCAAATTAAAATGTTAATTAGTCTCTAAGTAGTTGTGGCTTTTGAACTTTGGTGCTTAAAAGTGATATTTTGATAACAACAAGAACGAAATTACTTTAAATATTTTTCCCAATACTTTTGGGAAATGAATATCGTTTAAGAAAAAAAAATGCATAATTGAATGTAAAAAACGATTATGGACAATGTTTCCGAAGCCTATAGTTACACTTTTTAACTTCTATGGGTATTCACTGTGGAACAACCTGCCCTTAAGGAATGTCACCAGTGAAAAAAAGAGTAATAGTAGAAGGTATGCAAAAGTTTGATAGGCTAATGAAAAAATATGGTATCAAACAAGCATTAGTTGGTGATATTATATGGTCCTTCGAACCTGAGATGAGCAGTCAGTGAACTAAATTTAATTGTAATAGTGTGAAGGACCATGTAATAAAATTAAATGCGTTGAAGGACCAAGTAAAAAAGTCAATAAAACATGTTCTTGTAAACATTTAGAAAATGGTTCGAAGGACCCTATAAAAAGGTCATATATTGTACACTATATATTTCAAAGATTAAAAAAACCGGGTAAACAGGTTGACAAAACACATTTTGGTGTAAACAACTAAAATTGACATATAAAATGGTTCGAAGGACCCTATAAAAAAGACATATATTGTACCCTATATATTTCAAAGATTAAAAGAGCCGGGTAAACAGGTTGACAAAACACATTTTGGTGTAAACAACTAAAATGGACATATAAAATGGTTCGAAGGACCCTATAAAAAAGACATATATTGTACCCTATATATTTCAAATATTAAAAGAACCGGATAAACAGTTTGACAAAACACATTTTGGTGTAAACAACTCAAATTGACAGATAAAATGGTTGGAAGGACCCTATAAAAATGTCATATATTGTACCCTATATATTGCAAAGATTAAAAGAACCGTGTAAACAGGTTGACAAAACACATTTTGGCGTAAACAACTAAAATTGACATATAAAATGGTTCGAAGGACCCTATAAAAAAGACATATATTGTACCCTATATATTTCAAAGATTAAAAGAACCGGGTAAACCGGTTCACAAAACACATTTTGGTGTAAACAACTCAAATTGACAGATAAAATGGTTCGAAGGGCCCTATAAAAATGTCATATATTGTACCCTATATATTGCAAAGATTAAAAGAACCGGGTAAACAGGTTGACAAAACACATTTTGGTGTAAACAACTCAAATTGATATATAAAATGGTCCGAAGGACCCTATAAAAATGTCATATATTGTACCCTATATATTTCAAAGATTAAAAGAACCGGGTAAACCGGTTCACAAAACACATTTTGGTGTAAACAACTCAAATTGATATATAAAATGGTTCGAAGGACCCTATAAAAATGTCATATATTGTACCCTATATATTGCAAAGATTAAAAGAACCGGGTAAACAGCTTGACAAAACACATTTTGGCGTACTGAAATAAAATGGTTCGAAGGACCATATAAAGAAACACAAACACACACAAAAATAGAAATTCTCAGTCGTTTGAAAACTACTTTGTTGGGGAAAAAAAATGAAACAAAACTGAATGAATTCAATTAATATTTATGTGTTTGCGGTCAAATTTAATAAACCATAATTACACAAAATATTCATTCAGTCACACACTTCCAGTCCCCTGACGGATGAGCTGCAATTACACCAACCATTTCCTCCACAACAACAACTACTCAAGACACAAACAGCACTTAAATAATCACAAATTAACGGAAGTCCATTAAATGCTTTAAAAATTGTTAAGAAATTAACAAAAAAAAAAATTAAAAAAAAAGAGACAACAAAACCTGGGCTCTGTCTCTGCTTAATTAAGATATTGTTTCTAATTTTGACCGCCCGCCCTCCCCTTCGCGCAGCGACCAAAATTCAAGCACACAATTATTTCATTTGCAGCATAATTTGTTATACATATTTATTTTTTTGCTACAAGTTTTGGTCATTAACAAAAAAAAATGTGTTTACTTTTTTGTTGAACAATAATTTAAGTGTCTCTTTTATCTCTAATAATAATTATGGTTTTGTTTATCTGACACTATTTTATGGAAGGGGAAGGAGGCCGGTGAAGCATCAAGTACCAACAAAGTACTTCATATTTATTTCATCATTAAAATAATAACAACTCAATAAAGATTTTCTTCGTGTAATCAGACACACACACCACACGCCCTCGGTCTGGCGAAATGTACGTTTTTGTGCAGTTGTCGTCAGTAGTCCGACTGCAAGCGGTAAAATTTTGTTATGGGTATTTTGGAAAGTTTTGAATATTAAACAAAAACAAAAAATTTACACACATTTTTGATGTGCCATTTTTCGAAAACAATTTAAGTCCATTTATCTACAAATTACACAAGTTAATGGCGTGCCAAGATTTAGTTTTAATTGTTGATAATATGTTACTGAAATACTGCTCTTAAATATCAAATGACCTTAAAAAAACAACAAGTGAATAATTAAAAACTACAAGTTCGCCGCCCCTGCTCTTGTTTTTTTTTCTTGTTAAAGAATGAAAATTTGCCAAAATTTTTGTATATGTTCAAAATCACAACAGAAGAGACGTAATTAATAGGTATATGTGGTACTGGCTGCCTTACAGGGTTCGAACAAGCGTTTTCATTAAGGGTCGCCGCCCCAACATGTCTTAAATGCTTTCGAGTTCAGAAAATTTGTGTTACGCTTAAATAGTTGCCGTAAAATGGATTATGAACGATGAAAATCAGCATCTATTCAGTAATTGCTGCCAGGGGTTCGAAGGACCATTCACATATATTTTTAACAATCTCTGAATCTAAGAAAACAACATATATTTTTTTTTTGTGGCTGAAACGTGTAGAATGTGAATAAATATGAAAGATGAAAATTAATATCTATTCATTTAATAGCTGCTGTCATGGGTTGGAAGGACCACATCAGTTACTAATAATAATTGTTAATTCGCTTCAATTGATACGCAGCCTAATTTAAGATCGTCCAGAGTGTTTTTCGTTGTTGCCTGGCTTCGCAGCACCATATTTATTAGGGCGCCATAAACCTGTTTTAACTGCTTTTGATTTGGAAAAAAAAAACTTTTCACTTAAATTTATGGCCTAAAACAAAATTATCCAGGTTGTTTTTCCTCCTTTTTTTAGGAATAGAGACGTCTTTTAAACTAGTATAAACAATGAGAATTAGCATAGTTACGGCCCTGGCGTCGAAGGACCATATTAATGACTAATTTCAGCGTACACTTAGCGTAAATTAAGACGCTTGCCGATTGTTTTTTGTTAAGAAAGGGTAACATCTATTCAACAAGTGGAAGCCAGGGGTTCGAAGGACCATATGTATATATGACTGCAAATAATTTTTCTGACATTTCTGATTTAATAGGAAAAGAGAAACATATGACTGGAATATGCAGGCGTAGGATAGAGTGTTTTTGAGCTTCGTTGTAAATTTTTACCAAAATATTGACTGGCTGATTGGAAGGACCATGCAATGCAACTGCTACAAAAACAACACAGAAACAAATTATCTTTGCCGCTAATTATTATATAAAGGTGCCAGGAGTTTTTTTTTTTTTTTGCTTTTTAACAAAAATAACATGTTGCTGTCCGTTGCTTTTACAAGTTTTGAGCTCAAGACAAAAAAAAAATACATGTTCTAATTAAAATGTCTTTCATATTTTGGACATAATAAGAGCATGTTTAGTTTTATCTTTTGTGTGTGTGTGTTTTAAGCTAATTTGGCCGTTAATTAGCGGCAAAATGCCGCTGCTGAAGCTGTCAAAAATGCTTCAAACATGTCAAGAAACATTTTCTCACAAGGGACAAAATATAAGCAAAAGTATGCGCTAAATTTGGATTTTTATGTTGGTTAAGTAAGAAATGAGCTCAAGGTTTTAATTAAAACAACTTTATTTTCAAAGCGATTAACAAAGTGTTGCCAAAGCCCAAGAAGGTCCTTAGTTAAGTTTTGAGTTTAAGGGATGGGCGGGCTGGCTGGCTGGCTGGCTTAAGCCTGTAACAAGTTAGAGAGCAAAGAAACTCTAGTAAATGCTGTCGTTTGCCTTGATAATTAAGAAACAAACGTCCACTGCAGACAGCAAATATGTACATATGTTTGCAACGAGCTGCATGCCACATTAATGCTTCGGTGCAGAGACAACAAAAAAAAATTTAATACGTCCCCAGTAGTTTGGCTGCCTCTGCCAGAGCATCGACGAGCAGCATCTAATTGAGCTCTTTCTATGCGTTTTATACAGTTTCTGGACAGAGACCAGCATCTTAATTAAATTGCCTTTTGAGACAAATTGTGTAAATAAAAATCAAGATAAACTGAAAGATAACAACGATAACAGCAACAGCAAGAGGCGAACACAACAATACAGACACTTGTGTGGCAAACAATCCGAAAAAAAGTATGAAAAGAAATAAAATGGCCTAAGAGAGGATTAGGTCTGGCTGGGCTGGGCCAGAAGCATTTACAATCATTTACAATTGCCAAAGCAGAGGAAATTCGCAACTATAAGAAAAAACACAGAAAAGTTTTCACACACACACACACACACACACACACACACACACACACACACACACACACACACACAACTACCACCACAGCAGAGCCAGAGGAGAGAACATTATTTGCAGTGCAGGCAGCAGTGAGTTATGACTTTAAGAACTCAAAATGAGCAGCAGTAACAAGAAACACATTCTGCTCAAATCTGTTCTAAAGCGCAGTCAACATTTTTGTCTGATTTAAGAACTTTAATTGCGAAATCAGTCTGGCCTGGAATCTATTATCCATCACCGCAAAACTAAAAATAGCCAGTAAGACTTGACAGTATGTACAGACGTGGGTCAGATTTGTAAGGGCTGACAAAATGAAAAATTACCACTAGAAGATACATTTTAAATTTAGGCGATTTTGCAATTCAAATCTTATAACTTCTTTGTCAGACAATTGTATGACTATTTGTCTTTACACGATTGTCAGATTATTGTATGACAAAAACGGTAAGATCAAAATTGCCCATCTAAAAAGTTTGGTTGGTAATGGCCAGGGGAATTACTTTCAACACAACTTGGTAGTTGGTGAAAAGAATGAAAATGTAGGTGACAGTGAAAACTTAAAAAAAAAAAACAGTACAATGACAAACTCAGTCAATTGTTTGAGAATATTGTACTAACCAATTGTCATTGTCTGAAAATGGCAGCTTAAGAGTGTTCTCAGGAGTTTTACACACGTCTGACAGTATTATTGTCTTACAATGACCAGACAAAGCTTTTTTGTAGAGCCTTTAATACGCAATTAACCCAGTTGTAAGACAATTCTTAAGCACATTTCACTGACAGTGTTGTAAGATGTAAAAACCCGTTCCTATAAAGTTTTAATCTGCAGTATTTTGCCGAGTTCTTCGGTTATATTTTCAAGAGACTTTGAAATCAATTTTATCAGAATACTTAAAAGTCGAGCTTTGAAACGTTTTAAGCGCCAAATCTACTGGAAAATATTTGAAATACAAAGACTTCATTTGAAGGACATATTCAGGATATTAAATTCTAACATTAAAATCCATTACATGTGATCAAACCTGTTACTAAACTATATAATTTCTAAGCAGGTGAGTTGGTTTTTTCGGTAATCAATCCACTTTTTAGGGCAATTGAAGGCAAGAAAACAGGATTTTTGCCTTGCGATTTCTGCTTCATGGCTGATTCTGCATAATTCACTAATAACTCTGCAATTTTTTGCCTATTTTAAAAGCAGCATTTATGGAAATGCTGGTGGGACACAAACAAACAAGAAAGATAACAAAAAAAACAATATACCACAAATTATAAATAATTAACGATTAAAATCGCAACTACTTCGAACGATTTTAAAGCCCAGTTGCAGTCGAGTTTGAAACATAAACGTGAAACATTGAAAGTCTTGTTGCTCCAGATATAATATACAAGCACCACTTATTTTCCAACTATAACTCAGTTGTTTTGTGCGAACGTTACTAGACGCTTTAGTGGGCCTTTTTCAAATATTTTTTAAAATTTTCTTTCTAAGAAACACGATTATTTTTCTTCTGTCTGCAAAAATCAATCAAGCATTTTGTTTCTGTTTGTGTCTATTTTTTCACCTTCACTGTGATAAAGTGTAAAATTGTATATTTAACACATGTAAAATCAGATGATGATTTTATTTTTAAAAATTTAATACCACCATCGAAATACATTTATATATATATATAAAAACAAATGTAAACTTGTATAAGTAAGTCTGTACCTTGAGTAAATTTATGTTTTTGACATCACAATATTGTATTTTCTAGTACAGGGTGACACAAAATGAATCACTCTAAGGGGGGGAGGTTAGAACTTTTGTGAAAGTCTTGCACTCGTTTCTGTACCAGAGTAGCGTTAAAATTTATATTTATTTATAAACGATTAATTTTGCGTCACCCTGCCTAAGAGACAAAATGATGCCATAAATAAATACATAGAGACTTTGGATACACTTTATTATGTATGACTTGAGAACGAGACGTTGGCAGGCGAAAACAGAGATTTTGATCACATTAACTGCTGGTCTTTTTAATTTTGGGCATTTGCTGCAAAAGAACGTAGTTTTTGTATCACAAAATTTATACATAAATTTTCTCTAAGATCTAAGACCACCATCAAAATGGGCAAACGGATTAAAGGGGTGTGGCGCCTTTTATAGAGAGTTGGTAAAGCGTAGTGATGACATTGGAAAAGCAGCAATTTGTGTAAAAATTATGAAGTGTTTGGCAAACATAAATCAATATTCTTTTAGTTTTGGTTCCTCTCCTTGATGCGATTATTTAGTTTAAACCGCTTAAAGTTTTTTGAAAGAAAACTATTCTAAAGTATATTCTAAGATTATAAAAAGTTTTTCTAAAGAAATCTATTCCTATGAAAAGGTTTTCTATCAAAAACTATTCCTTTGAAAAGTTTTTCTATCGCAAATTATTCATATGAATACTTTTTCTACCGAAAACTATTCACATGAAAAGTTTTTTTTAAGAAAACTATTTATATGAAAAGTTTTTCTTAAGAAAACTATTCATATGAAAACTTTTTCTATCGCAAACTATTCATATGAAAATTTTTCTAAAGAAAACTCTATTGATTTTTATATATTTTTTTTTGGAAGATATTCTTCTGTAGTAAAAATGTTAAAATGGATTAAATGATTTGGTTATTTCAAACAAAAATTAAACAAAACAAAAATAATAAAATAAAAATCTTTATTTCATATTTGATACTGATGGGAAAATCTTTTCAAAAATAATTTTGTTTTTAAAAATACATATTTTAAATTATTAAAAAAAAAACTGTTCATTTGTTTATAAATCTCAAACTCTACGGCTTTTATTGTATAATAAATTAAATTCTATGGATTTTAATTGCATTTTATGTGAATATAAGCATGAATTTTTTTGTTCTTCTCTTGTGTTTATCGGTTGGTATTTTCTTTTCTTTTTGTTGAATAATAAATTGCAAAACAAAATCTTAAACATACGAAAAATACATGTGCGCTTTCTCAAACATGTTCTTGTTTTTTTCTTTTTTTTTTTTTGCTGCCTGCTGCAGAGAAAAGATTTTTCTATTGCAAGCACCAGCATTGAAAACTAAAGCACAAGTAGTGAATAGACGCCTCTCTAAAATCTATTTGCTTTTGGCTTTAGATGTTCATGTAAACATACATTTTTAGCCAAGAGGAGGACCTTTTTTTTCGTAGATATTTGTTTTTGTGGATTTTATTTTGTTTTTGCTTGATATAAATTGAAGAAAAGCATTCAAGAAATAAAACGCAAACAAAACAAAAGACTTGGCCTGTTATCGTTCGTTGCTGAAACGCAACAAAAGTGAACAAAATATAGACAAAGAATTCACTCGACCACAAAATAATTCATTTCAAATTCTTTAAAGTGTAAATTTTACGTTCAACAACGTTTTTAGAGACGCATGGCCAGACAGAAAAAAAAATAATATTTATTCTTTTTGCACTGAGACTAAAAATAAAACATAAAATACGATAAATTGCAAAAGACAGATGAAATGAAATGACGGACAGAAATACAAAATTGTAATTTATAATGACAAGATAAACACACATTTAATGTAATTAAAATAACAAAAAACCATACAAAACAGGCCTAATTGTTCAATAAACTAGAGCCAACAAACGCGACAAAACGATCAATCTAATAACGACCAGAGTAAGAAAACGAAATTGCAGGTTTTAACACCCAAAATGTAGTTTTAATGAAACAATAATTTTCTACAAAAAACGTTTCACGCGAATAATTTGCTTTAGAAAAAAGTTTTCTCCAAAAAAAAAAACTTTTAATAGGAATGAACTATTCACAATGAAGAGCTTTTCAAAAAAAAAAAAATTGTTCACATGAAATGTTTTCCAGCAGAAAATGTTTATCTCAATAGATTTCTTTATAAAAACTTTTCATATGAATAGTTTTCTTAAGAAAAGCTTTTCATTTGAATATTTTTCTTTATAAAAAATTTGCATATATTTTTCCCAATTAAAAGATAGTCCTTTTTATTTTTTTTATAGTTTTGATAGTATCTTTTTTAATACTATTTTTGAATATATTTTTTAGTACTATTTTGGAATATCTTTTCTGATACTATTTTTGATTATTTTTTTTTTTATATTTTTCTCAATGCTTTTTTAGTACATATTTGTTGTTAATCTCATTTGAATATTTTTTAATAGTTTCTAACATTTTTTTTTAATTTTTTAATTTTTTTTATTTTTTAATTTTTTTATATATTTTTTAATACTTCTTTTTTAACATTTTTTAATATTTTTGCTAACATTTCTCTGAATATATTTTTTTAATATATTTTTAATATTTATGGATATATTTTTTATTTTTTTAGACATTTTTATTTATTTTTTTTATATACTAAATTTATATTTTTTGTATTCCTTTTCGAATATTTTTTTATATTTATTTATTATCTTTTAATATTTTTTTTAATTTTTTAAAAATGTTCTTTAACATTTCTTTTAACGTTTTTTAATATTTTTTTTAAAAGTTTTTTTAAATACATACTTTTTTAAGATTTTTTTATATTTTTTTAAAAGTTTTTTAAATATATTTTTAATGTTTTTATATTGCGTCCAATAGTTTTTTTTTAATATGCTTTTATTTATTTTTTTTTTTTTTAATTTTCTTATTTTTTTTATATTATTTATATATTATTTTTATTTTTTTTAATTTTTTTATTTAACAAAAATTGTAAATTCTTTATAAACAAAATTTTTATATACGTACATAAATATTTGTCGATACAAACATTTTCTCAGGAATATTTACAACTTTTTTCGATGCAAAAATGTTCATCTACTATATAAATTTCACATGCGTTAAAATATTTTTTTGTTGAAATTAAAACATTTTAAAACACTTTGCTAAATTTTAGCTTCTGCTTAATTAAAAACATTTTCATTTTCAATTAATTAATTGAATATAGTTCTTGTAATCTAAACATTTGTTTTTTGGTCTGTTTACAAATAGAAAATTATTGAAATTCTTAACAAGAAAATCCACTTGATACCGCATTAATTCAACAGCACATCAGTCAGACATAAGAAAATATATGTATGTATGTATGTGTGCAGATACGTGTGTGTTTGTGAATGTGCATATGTTAAAAATTAAATAAGTTTTAATTTAAAACACACACACACACACATATATATACAGACACAAGACCGCAACAAAATTTAGTTTATGCCAATCAAAATTGTTCGAATAGCTTTTACGTTCTCTGCCCAACACATTCACAGCAAATGAACAAACAAAATCTATATAGAATTCTTTCACAAAACTTTTCTTGCACCAACAGTATTTCGGCAAAAATAAAAAGAAAAAAAACAGATACTATTTATATTAAATACAAACAAGCAGCAGAAAACGTTTTTGCCATAAATTACGAGTGAACAGCTAAAACGCTTACCGCTGTCATAAAAGATCAGTGTTGCAAAAGCCACACACAGGCCGTTTAAGCAAAATAATAATAATCAAATTGTTTGAAATGCTGGGTGAGAAGGGCGAAATTTTTAAAGGCAAAGAATTTGTTTAAGCAATTTTTTAAGGCAATCGCTACCAAACCATCCCACTGTGCAGCAGCAAACTGAAAAATTATATTTTAAAATTGAAATTTTAGAAAGCAACACATGAGCAAAACTGAAGCCAACGTGGTGGAACATAAAATGACAGACAAAACAACAAACTGATTGAAAAAAAGCGGATCTAAACGACATTGAGGTAAAAGAAAAAGGAAAAATAAAGAACGGCACTTGTTCACGAAACAGAACTCACTTCGAAAGTGCAAAACCACTTTGCCCAGAGCAAGTAAAAGAAAGATTTAAGAACCAGCAGCCACCCGCCCACACACTCGCCCTCATCGACGTGTTCATTGCTTCAAAGCGACAGCGAGCGAAACATGTGCACAACGATGACGTTGATTGCTTTTTTTTTTGCCACAAAAAGAAATTTTCTTTAGAAGAAATAAAGTGCTCAAATCAAAGCTTTTTTCTCTGAAATCTTTTCTATAGAGAATTTTTATGGGTGTGAAGATAAATTTTAAAATTTTTAACCCCAGACTCAAACCTGCAATATTAACATACCTCTGTTAATTAAATAGCAGGGCTCTGTTAAGCCTAACAAATTTATATTTTGCACTGCAAATGCATTTAAAACTAAAAAATTGGTAATAATTATATTGAAAAATAAAATAATATATTTCTAAAAAAATATTCTTTAAGTGCCATAAAAATTTAAAATAAACGCATTCATTAAAGAAAGACAGTTTAAGAAAGTTCATAAAAATTCTTGTTGAACACTCAGACAATATGGATTCATTGCACTACGTAAGTAGCAGGCAATGCTTTTCTGTACCAGCAATACAAAAAGCCAGCCTGCAATAGCTGCTATGCATTTATTTATGGAACAACCCTCTTTAATTACCCTTATCATAAATACGAAGACCCTATATCCATATCATAATATGGAGCAATACCCATATGACAAACAAGAAGACCCTATTTAAAAAGGCATAATGGTCCTGCTTTTTAAAAAAGTTTAATATGGAAGTTATATTCGTATTATTAATATGAATTCTGATAGACTTGGATCCATCCTAATATTTATATGGATTTTTTCAAAAATTTCTTCAAATTACAATAGTTTTAATATATTTGAAAAGAGCACTATCGATACTTTAGTTAAGTTTTTTCGAATTTCGCTTATTTTTGCGATAAAATCAATATTTGCGGAGATACAGCCACTTTTCTAAAAAAGTTTAATAGGGAAGTAATATTTTTATTATAAAAATGAATACTGATAGACTTGGATCCATCCTAATATCTATATGGATTTTTTCAAAAATTTCTTCAAATTACAATAGTTTTAATATATTTGAAAAGAGCACTATCGATTCTTTAGTTAAGTTTTTTCGAATTTCGCTTATTTTTGCGATAAAATCAATATTTGCGGAGATACAGCCACTTTTCTAAAAAAGTTTAATAGGGAAGTAATATTTTTATTATAAAAATGAATACTGATAGACTTGGATCCATCCTAATATTTATATGGATTTTTTAAAAGGGGGACCCTTACCATAATATCGAGCAATATCCCTATATTAAATACGAAGACCATATATTGAAAAGGGGGGACCCTTACCATAATATCGAGCAATACCCCTATACTAAATACGAAGACCATATATTGAAAAGGGGGGACCCTTACCATAATATCGAGCAATATCCCTATATTAAAAACGAAGACCATATATTGAAAAGGGGGGACCCTTACCATAATATCGAGCAATATCCCTATATTAAATACGAAGATCATATATTGAAAAGGGGTCTTCTTCCCTTCTTAGAAATATTTTTCCATATAAAAAAGTGTCAAGAATATTTTTCCCTAGAAAAAAACTTGATTTAAATATTATGGACAGAAATAAATCTTCTTATAAAAACTTTTATTTGATATTCTCTAGAAAAATTAGTTCAAAGAAAGTCTCTTTCCAATGAGAATTTTTCTTCATAATTTTTCACACGAATGATTTTCGAAAACAATAAGTTTCATATGGAACGTTTTGAAGTTTTCAGCTACAAATTTTATATACATTTATTTTTATGTTAAAGTAATTTTAGAACGTGCCTCGTTTTCTTGAAATCGTTATTAAAACGAGTGAATATTTTGAAATACTCGTATTTATGTTTGTAACTTCAGGTATATTTTGTGGTTCTTGGGATTTACAACTTTTGGGATGTTAGAGAAGAGATGCTGGCCTTAAAATTTGCAACATGAAAAGAGGCCCATAAAACATTTGAAAGAAAATAATTTATAATTATAATTTATAAATATAAAAATGTGTCATTCTGGTAAAATTTGCAAAATGACTGTTTTTTTATCAATAAAAACAAACAATTTGTTTATGGCAATAAAAAGTGATTTATGCACTTAATTGAACCAAAAAAAAAATTAAATTCATTTTATTCCAGCTTCTATTGGTTAGTAATTTTGCTTCCCAATAGTTTCTGTGAGTTTTTCAGTTTTCCGATAGTGGCCACAAAACGACACTTGGACTAAAACAATTGATGGCTTAAGAAATATCTTATTTTGCTGGCAAACGATTCTTCAGTTTGATGAGTTTTTCATTTATTGGTTTTTCACAGCCATTTTTTTTCTTCCTTCACATTGTGTCGTTTACAAGCCTTTCTTAATAACTCAAATGAAGAAGAAAAAAAATTGTCGAAAAAGACTAGAACTAAAAGCCAAACAAAAAAAACTAAATTTCATGACAAGAAAAAAAACCTAAAATCGTTTGAAAAATCCAATTAAATTTTACAAACAATTTTAAATTGCAGTAAGAAAAACAGCAATTCCGAATGACTGATTAAACAATAGAAGACAACAACTCTTCTTTCGAAAAGGAGGAGACAGAGGGAAAGTTTTCACAAAATGTAAATCAAAAGGCTAAAGAAAATTTTGGCAGAAGTTGAATTCGTTTGAATTCGCAAATAAAACACTTTCAGCTAAATTTTAGCACTTTTTTTTCAATGAAAACAAAAAGAACAAAAAATTAAGTAAGAAAGTAAAAAGAATGACGTATTTGCTACAAAAATGTTTTAAGTTCTTAGTATTAAGTCTATGCAAAGAAAAAATGTTATTTTTAGAACAAAAATTGTTCATACAATATAAAACTATTTGTACTAAATTGTTGGCAGTTTTATAGTCAGTCGAAACTTATGGTAGTAGTTCTAAATTGAAGTTTGTTTAAATGTTTAGTACAAAATATTGCAGTGTCAAAATTTTAGTACCAAATTTTTTAGTATTGAATTTTTTTTACTTTAGTACATTCTTTTTTGTACTAAAATTTTTATTAATTAATAGATATTGTACATATAGGTTTTTAGTACTGAACATAAATTTTAAATACTTTTAGTATCAAGTTAGGTTTTTAGTACGTGACATATGTCTTTAGTACAAAAATTCGCAGTGACATTTTAATTTACTACTTTACTATTCATTTAAACTTTTAGTACTTAACGAAACTATACTACTAAAACTGCTAGAACAGACTAGAATTTTGTGAAAACTTTTTGCTTACTTAACGTTTTTAGTACTTAAAATTGTACTAAACACCTATATTAGATACAGATTAAAGTTTCAACTACTAAATTCTGTGGTGTCAAGACTTTTAGTATATAGCAACATTTTTATTAGAAAATTATACTTTTAGTACAAAATATTGCAGTAAATTTTTGCTCTATAACCTTTGGGGCATAAAATTTATTTAATTCAGTATTTAAACTGTTAATACTAAATTGTACTAAAAAAAACTAGTACCACAATTTCGAAGAATTTAAGCTATAAATGAAAATTGTTTTTTTAATTTTCGCTACACTAAAATCGTTTTTTTTTTTTTTTTGTTTTAATTTATATTTAGTTTTAATTTGTTTTTTAAGAAATTTAATTTTTATTAAAAAATAAATAAAGAAGGCAAAATTGATAGTCCTAAATCTAGAAGGCGGCCAAGTTATTAAGCGAAAGTGAAAATTTTTAAGGTCCTTGGGCGAAGTAGTCACAAAATTTAGCTCCTTTTAGTAGAATTCATTTAGCTATTCTTTACATTAAATGTAAGTTTTCAAAGGAATTTCTATGCAGCATTAAAAGATATTTAAAATCGCTGTTTTAATTTGTCTAAAATGTGTTCAGCTCCATGTTCTTAGATTTCTTTAATTATAATTGAAATTTTTTATCAAGAACTAGACTAGAATCTGAAATATTTTGCTGTTTAAATTGCAAAGACTTCTGTTAAGATTTTGCACGCAGGCAAGAAGCAGAAGAAGCAGATGAAGAAGACAGCAACCAGTCAGTCAGATAAGAAGACATCTAAAAACTATTTACCAAATGCCTTTATATCACTCATGTTGAACGCTACTGAAAAGAAGATGAATTGCTTTGCTGCCGTTAAGCAAAATTATTTTGTATTTGTTATTTATTAAGTTTTCTGGGATTTTTTTTTTCTCAATTTTGTAGTAGCAAAACATTTTTGGGGTTTTGTAGTTTTCATTAGTTTACAATTTAATTTTCATGTTGGAGAAAGAAAAGCGAAAAAAAAGAAAACACAACTAAGAAATTCAACGAAGGGTTTGGTTCAGTTCAATTATTTTAGGTGAATATTGGGTGGGGGAAAAAGCTAGCGGAAAGTTTTGATAGGAATATAAGAATTGCTCATGCTGTTAAGCATAAAATTCAAAGGACATTTTGTCACTGCAAAAGTGACACATTGAAAATGTTAAATTGATATACAAGCAAGTACTACTACATGTGCCATAAATACAGAGAAAAATTACAGACATCATAGTACGTCTTACAAAAAATTCTATATATGTAGAATCGTGTTTGCGGATGATAAAACTTCAAAGTTATTTCTCTTAAACAAAATTGCTGTTGTATCAATGTTAGGCTCAAAAATTCTTTAAGCAGGAACAACATTTTTGGCCACCCTTTTAAAACCAACGAAAAAAACCATAATAAATCAAAGTTTTATGGTTGCTGTGACAGATCACGAACAAACCGAATAAGCGACGTGTTGTAAAATGTCACTGGTGATATAATTGGGATGGTGACTTCTAGGACTAGTTTTCACAGCCAACAAAAAATTTGTAATAAATCAAAGTTTTATGGACACAAATAAACCACGTGTTGTAAAATATTAAATGACAGATTGTCACTGGTGACATAATTGTGAATTAAGGTTTGTCACTAATAAAGTGCGAAAGTTTCACAGCCAACCAAAAATTACAATAAATCAAGGTTTTGTGCTAGATGTGACACAGCGACGACAAATCAAGTTGCTGTAAAATGTTAAGTGACCGGCTTGTCAGTAGTAATGGTGACAATGTAAGATATTACAATGTCAGATATTACATTGTCACACTATACAATTGAGTTATTTATTTCTTTGCGTAATTAACTATTAACATTTTGCCATTTGCTGGTTGCTTAAGTAATTATTTGAAAGAGATTTTTTGTCATCATTAATGATGACAAAATTCAAAGAAAAATTTCTATTTTCCCCCGCCCGGCTAAAAACGCTTTTTTGCCTGCTGACTTTTTAAAATGTTGTTTCATTTTCTAGAAATTGATTGAAACTAAAAATAAATGGGCAGAGTACGACCAAAAAAAAAAATCGAAAAAAATAGGCATAGAAAACATTTACTTGATGTTTTCAAGTCAAATTACAACAAAAACCAAAAAAAAAGCCAAACAACAAATCGTCTTGTAGTCAATTTTATTTTCAACAAATCTCTTTGGCTGTTTAAAGTTTGCAAACATGCAACTTTCTGTACAAAACGTTGCCAAGAAAATCTATGCAAAAATTATTTAAACAGCCAGAGACAGTCACAGCAACTATTTCAGACAGCCAAAAACACGGCTGGCAGTCAATGCGAATCAGACACGCATTTTATGGCGTATATAGCGAGCGCTCGCTCGCTCGCTCGTCCCTACATTTAAGTTAATTTTTTGTTTGTTTTGTTGTAATTTGAAAATTGTCTATGCCCTCGTCTCGTATTTGTTTGTTTGTCTGGCTGGTTTGTCTGTAGGTCTGTCAGTATTTGCTGCTACGAGCACAGCACTGCTGCAATAGCAGCAACATTTGTTGCTGCCCTTTATAATTTAAATGTTGAAAATTAACAACAACAGCCCACAGTAAAGAATAAATAAAATAAATAAACAAATAACTTTCGAAATCAAATTAAAAAAAAAAAAAACACACACAAACACCCAACGAACACATTATCCATCCCAAACACAAACCATTCGAAAATATGTCTTAGACCTGGCGCAATGTTTCTCTCAGTGCACACTCACGCCAGCATTATGTGATTTGTCAAATCTATGTTTGTACATACAGAGAAAAATTTTCCGTTGTAATGCATTTCAGCCTTTTATTTTTGTTATTGTTATTTTCAGCTGATTTTGCTGTTTTGTGATCCAATTAGTGGTCGTGTTTTTATGTTAATTTTTGTTGTTATATTACACTTGTAACAAGAGTACATAACAACATTAAACCATTTCCTCGACGTCTCTGCTAACCGCTGGCCTATTGCTTGACTTAACTTTGTAAGACAAAGACATGCATTTGCCTTGTCACAGACATGTGTTGTGCGAAAAAAAAGAGTGTCATGCAGAAGAAAAAAAGAAGACTGGCAAAAGAATTTCGTGAAAAAACGTGTCTAATTTGTTGCAGGGTAATGACTTGTTTAAAGGCTTTGAAATGCAAAAGTAATAAATGACAAAATGAATGATTGATTGCCAGAAATGCCAAAGAGCAAATAGTAAGTGACCGGTGCTTAATGACAAAGAACAAAAAAAAAACAAACAAAAAATAGTGAAGCAAAAATTTGCCAAGGCGGACCATACAAGTAAAAATGTCAAGTGTGATTATAATATAAAGCAGCAAAAGGTCCAATTTAAAAAAAAGATTTCAATTCTAAAACAAACATATTCCAGTTTAAATGTTCATATATCAAATGGTCACAGTGACAAGTGACAAACAGCCAGAACCCTCTAGCATTAAATAGTATATATAAACCATGTTCACAATATGGAGAAAATTAATGCTTTAGATTTATAGCAAATTGTCACTGGAGATGGCAAACTTTTCTGTGTCATGTCAGTATCAGAATTTTTCATATATTATTAAACGGCACAAATATTATATTGGTTTTTCTCGTTACGACTTTAAACTCCAACACGCAACTATTTATTAACATGTACAACAGGACATGACAATTTGTCATTTGCCATGACAAAAACAACGCCAGTGATGAGTAAGTCTTCAGGTGACAATGAGAAAAATAAAGCAATTGTAAAAGAGTTAAAGTATGGGAATATATTAAACAAAGTTTGTCACTGATTATGACAACAGTTTCTTTGATATACAAAAGCTACAAATTTTTATAGTATAAGTCGGTACAGCAGTACAAGTCATTGTCACATTTAGTCTGGTGATTTAAGAAAATATTCTTAAATCGAAAACAACCATATTTTGTCTTCACGACACCAACTGTAATATCAAATCTTTAATAACATACAAACCAAGTGACCGTTTGTCGTTTCGTATGACAGACAACGTCACATTAAACAAGTGACAAAAAACGATATTTTATTTAAAAATATAAGAGATAAAAGAAATTGAACACATGTTGACAATATTTTTAAAACATATTATTATAAATCATTGTCTGAATTCAACAAATGCAAGGATATATTTAAGAACATCTTTCTACTATTCCAGTTCCAGTTCTATAATTTGTTATTATTTCTTATGTCACCTAACAATTTGTCAGATTTTATAACAAACCATGTCCCAAAATGGACATAATTATCAAGTGTTGAAGACAACAGAAATCCGCAAAGACAAAATTCTCCATTCTAACGAATTGACATATTTAGTGACATGACGTGACATAGCAAAAGAATTATATATTTGTAGAAAATTTAAAACGCAATCGCAGTGATAGTCACAAAACTTAATTTCTTGATCATGGCATTTTTAAACAGTTCTACACTGCAAGAATTTTATATTTAGATAGAAAAAAAATTATTACAATTTTATGACTTGTCGTTTTTTTTTTTAAATTTTATTTCAGCTTTTCAAAGAAACATTTTATTAAAGAGAACGAAAAATACTTTTGTTATAAAATTTGTTTATAAATTATTCCCTTGAAATCTTTTATTCAAAAGAATATTTTTTTTTATTTTATTTTATTTTTTTAGAAGAAAAAAAAAATTACTTATGAAAACCGATGAAGTTTTCAGTAATTGAAATGCTTAAAGGTCTGCCGCTAAACACACATCAGGCAGCTCTTCTTAGGACTGACTGACTGAATGATTGACAATGATGATGTTCGTCATAAAAATTAATGGAACAAAATATTTCTGAAAATTAGAGACAATTGATGGCAAAGTTTTCTTTTTAAATATGTATGTATGTATGTTTTTGACGCACAACAAATGTTTCGCTTAATATTAAAATAAAAAATGTTTAAATAATAAATTTAAAAAAAAAAAACATTTATCTTTAATGAATCTTTCAAATTATATTTCATGTTATTGAATTTCATTTCAAAAACTGTTTTCTTTTCTTTTCATTTTGGGTGGTTGTTGTGCGGATGTACAAATTTTTGTAAACTTTTACTTTTTTCTTAAAAAAAATTCATTGATTCATTATTGAAAGATTTTGGCTTGTGCTTTCCTTTTGCTTTCGATTCAATTCAAGTGTAATTTTGGTTATTTAAAAAAATATTTCTCTTTCAAAAAGCACCTACACAAGATGCAGAAATACAGCAGCATTTGGTATGAAATTGTATTTTATGCAACAATATTTGTCTTTGATTCATAAATATACAAATTATTAATAAAAAATAAAAACGAAATTTCAGTGAAGAAAAACACACAGACGTCAGCTGATGATTAATAAAAGAATATTATTCAAAAACATACGAAGTAAAAAAAAAGCATTAAAATAATTTAATGCTGTTCGACAAAAACTTAACTTTTCCAAGACCTGCTTCAGTACATGTATGTAGATATTTTGCGTCTTAGAGAAAATTTAGCGATAAGTTATTGAGGGAAAAATTAACAATTTCCTTTTGCATATAAAAAAAATTCAATGACTTTAATTCTTTATAAAAACGTTTAACTTTTTCTAAAAACAATTCATAATAATTTAAAAAAAGTTATCGATAACTTTACTTTTCTATATATATATATATATGCCAATAATTTTACTTTTCCGCAGAAATTTTTTTTTATCATTTTATTTTCCTAATATATCGATATTGAGAACTAGACTTTATTAAAGAAAAGTTATAAAAAGTTTGGTTTTTATACAGAAATGTCAACAAAAACTGGTATTTTGTAGAGAAAAGTTATCGATCATTTTAATTTCCTACCAAAGAGTTGTCGGTAACGTAATTTTCTATAGAAAAGTTATCGCTAACTTTACTTTCCTAAAGACTTTGGCTTTTCTGCAGAAGTTATCGAAAATTCAGATTTTATGTAGCCACATGTGTCATCGATAACTTGAATTTTCTATAGAAAAAATATCGCCAATTTTAATTTTTTTATAGAAGAATTAGTTATCGGCGCCATCACTTTTCTATAAAAAAAATATCAATAAGTCTACTTTTTTGTGGAAAACTTTACTTTGTTATGGAAAAGTTATCGATAACTTTTTATTAAAGGAAACATTATCGATAACTTATATTTTCTAGTGAAGTTACCGATCGTTTTTCTTTTCTATTTAAAAGTTATCGATAAGTTGATTTTTCGACATAAAAAGTTATCGATTACGTTTATTTTCCATATAAATAATTATCGCCATTTCTTTCTTTTCTATTTACAAATTATCGATAACTTAATTTTTCTAAAGAAAAGTTATCGATAACTTAATTTTTCTATAGAAAAATTACCGATAACTTTTTTTATCCAAAAAGTATCATAATTTTTTTCTATGGATTTTTTATATATTCGAATTTGTTTGATTGTTTCCAGCTTGATTTATTTTCAATTTTAATAATGAAACCCACAAAAAACAACTCATTTTCATTTAAATTGTGATGACAATGAAATTAATATGAGAAAGAAATTGAAAGAATATTGAAAAATCGTTGCCTCCGTTTCAAATTTTAGGTTTTTTCATCGTAGTAACGAAGGAATTTATTTGTTGTCATTTGTCTGACTTTTGTAAACAAGGATTTTACTTCATACGAGCGCACACAAACCCACACAAACACACGCACACACACTGTACACTGGTCCCTGTTTTTACTTTGTTTGTTTACTTTTTTGTTTATTAAAAATAAATCTAGACAAAATAAATTTTTACTACATAAAGCGCACACAGCCAAATAAAAACGAAATATCGACTAAAAGCAAAATTGTTTCATTGACTGAATTGCTGGTACTTAAAATGTTGCGAAATTCGAACTCTTTGATTTCTGCCGTAATTAGAAACAAATTCAATAAATTTTCCAGTTCCATTTCCAACAATTTTTCTTCTTTTTTTATAGCCATTTGCTTTGTTTGAACGAAAAACTTAATTTTTCTTTTCGAAAAGTTTTATTTGTTGTTGCTATTGCGATTTGTTTTATCTGTTTGTGAAATGTTATGCGTAATTAAGTTTTAAACCGTGAATATGGAATGGGTTTGATATTGATATTTGCTTTGAGCGGTCGGTGGGAAACACGCAATCGGAGGCAAGTAGCGGAGGTTGCCTCCATTAAAAACAAACTCGTTCGCTTCACCTCTGCCCCGTTAGACAACCACTGCTCTGCGGTCCGCTGACTAAACGGAGAACTATTAACAATTATTTCGATTTCAAAGTTCTGTATTTAATTACTTAAATGAATTGTTGTTTTTGTTGTCCACCAGTATGAGTATGTAAAATGAAACTGAAATTACCAGTAGTTTTATAAAACAAAAGTGGTTTTGATTACACTGGGCTAAAACAACTTGTTTGTTACGTTTGCACTGCGCTCAATCAGAGGGAAAAACCGAAGGAAATTGTGCTTTAGAGTTTCGGTTTTCAATTCCTGTTTATTTTAGTTTTGAGTTTTATTAAGACAATTAACTTTTTAGGTAAAAAAGTTTCGCTAAAGCTATCGATAACAATGCAAATCAGTATTCTGTGGAAAACGATACATTCAAATGTTTTGCTATGGCTTAATATTTTAAAGATATACAAAGTTATCGATAATAATGCCAGACACAAACCAGTTTTTAAAAATAGGAAAGTCATCTTAAAAATTTTGTTCAGAAAAATTCAAATTCTTGATAATTCATGAACAGATTAATATTCTGTGCAAGACTATGCCATTAGGAAACTAAAGTTATCCGATAACTTATTCGCAGGAAGTTTAAAAGATATGTAAACTTGTATATAACTTAAATGTAGAGAAGTCAAATTGTTTAAAACTTCTTCAGAGATTAATATCAATTTGTTATAGTTTAAAGGGAAAACAAGAGTGCCAATAGCTTTTTGACAAAAAAAAATTTATCGATAAGAGAAAAGTTATGTTACTTAAAAAAATTAAGTTATCGAAAGCTTTTATATACAAAAAAAAAATATCGATAACTTTTCCTCAAAAAAGTGCAGTGATCGATAACTTTTCTATTAAAAAGTAAAGTAACCGATAACTTGTCTATGAAAAAGTAAAGTTATCGGTAACCTTTTCTATGATAAACTAACTTTTCTGTGAAAAAGCAAAGTTATCGATAACTTTTCTATAGAAAAGTAAAATTATCGATACTTTTCCTACAAAAAAAATTAGGTAATCGGCAATTTTTCTATAGAAAAGTAAAACTGGCGACAACTTTCTAACAAAGAACTAAAGTTATCGATAACTTTTTTTTATACAATAATAATAAAAAAAAAAGTTATAAGAAATGAAATTGAAAAAAGTTATGCATGAGTTTATTTACGGCAAATTATATCATTAAACAAGATACTTTGAATTCAAATCGATTAATTTAATTTGCATAAGTTTTTTTTTAATGGAAATAAACACTTTATCATTTTTTATATGAATTTTTTTTTTTGCAAACGAAATCAACTTGTGGCTCGTCAAATTTCTCCTGCTGTTTTCCATATTTTTACAAAAAAAAATCTTTTTTAAATAAATATTTGCCTTAAAAGCAAACACAACAACTTTATTTAATCTATGAGCTGTTTAATTTCAACAAATTTTATCACTTTCTCAGTGACACACTCAACAAAAGTGCTGGATGGAGCAACAAAAAAAATGTCGGCTTTTTCCGCATAAAATTAAATTGAAATGTTTTCTTTTAATTCTGTACATTTAATTTAATTTTAATGCTGATAAGCACGTAACGTAACTTTTAATAACATGAGATTTAAACACGTTTTAAATACTCGCAACAGCAGAGATTAGAAAACTTATAACACACATTTCATTCATTCAGTCGTTAACACATCCATTTTTTCATTATGAATTTATAAAAGCGAAAATGGAAAGGAAAATCGCTGAATAAACACACATTCAAACATGAAGGAGTATTATATTTCGATAACTGTTATGCATGTAATAACGACAGCTTTTGCAAAAATGGGTGAGAAAAAGTGACATCTTTCTATGAACACTGGAGCAGCACAGCAATGAAGTTAACAATAACACCTTAAATTGTCGAAAAGTAAAGTTATCGATAACTTCTTCTACAGAGAGGTAAAATTATCGATAACTTTTCTACAAGAAGTCAGAGTTATCGATAACTTTCCCATAAAAATTTAAAGCTATCCATAACTTTCGTATACACAAATAAAGTTATTAATAACTTTTCTATAGAAAAGCAAAGCTATCGATAACTTGTGATGGAAAAGTAAGTGTTTTCGATAACTTTTCTATAGGCAAGTAAAGCTTTTCTACAGAAAAGTAAAGTTATCGATAACTTCGAAGTAGAACAAAAATTTATCGATAACTTTTCTACAGAAAAGTGAAACTATCGCCAACCTTTTTCTATATAGAAGTAAAATTATCGATAACTTCTCTCTACAACAGAAAATTTATCGATAACTTTTTTATGGCAAAGCAAAGTTATCCAACTTTTCTATAGCAAAACGAAGTGCTTTAAAACGTGGGGAAAGACCATAAAGTTATTGATAGCTTTTCCATAGCAAATAATTTGAATTTTCTATAACTTGAGAAAATTAAAATTATCGCCAACTTTTCTATAGAAAATTAAAATGGCCGATTACAAAGAAAAGCAACTTCTTTTCCACGATATTGAAACGTAATTCAAAGGTATCAAGTTTCTGTCTGTACTTTTGTTAAAATCCGCAGAAAAATGTATTTATTTGAAAACAAAAATATAAAACATACACACAACAATCCATTGTTGCACGTTTTTCATATCAGTACTAACGTTTTGCTTCCAAAAGTTGAACGACATTAAAAAATTTTCGTTGACATCTGCTTTTGTTATTGAAAAAAAAATGTTTTTTTTTCAACAAGAAAATACGAAAAAGAAAACGACACGACAAATACACCAATATTTTTCATTAAAATTTAAATTTAAACAAAAACAATTCTGGCAAACCTCTACCTTTAAACGCAAAGAAAAAAACCTTAACAATCTGTTAAGGCTGCAGCATTTAAATCAAATATCCTGTAAAGAACACATAAAAACAAGTTCTGTGCGCCTCCTCTTCAGCCGCCTGTTGGTACATATTGCGATAGAAAGAAATTTGTGATTTGATTAATGGATGGCATGAAACCGTTTAAAAAAAAAGGGAGAAAGAAAGAAAAAACACACGAAATCCTTTTTTGCATTTTTAATAAAATTTCTTTAAACTTATTTATATCCATCTACACAAAGACCCGTTTGCTCCCCAATAAAATACAAAAGAAATTCGAATTCAATCTACATGTGAACGTGTTTGGGTTTTTGCACGTGTGTGTATGTGTGTGTGTGCATGTGTTGTAAGTTGTTTGCAAAATATGTTCCCCAAAAAAGAAATAATTCTTCCTTGTTCTTTCGTCTTTTGTTTTGCCTTTTTTTTTTTTGAAGACTTCAAAATTGGGTCAAATCACCATCAACTCAAGCAAATGTTTTCAACAACAAACACAAGATACACAAAAGAACAGCACATTTGGCCAAACACACAAATAAGACGCATCCATCCATCCGTCCATGCCATGCATTAAAACAAGAACAACAACAAAAATAAAGAAGAAAAGAAAAAAAAAAACGTCATTATCACTTTGATGACAATCATCATTAAAATGTGCATTTTATATGAAACACGCGATGTGACGATCTTCAAACACGGCTTAAAAAACGAGGCAAAATAAAACAGCAGACTCAAACAAACACATTTGCATGTGATGTACGACGCGTTTTGTTTTAAATATGGGCGTTTCCATAGTTGCAAAGAACAAAGTTGTTCAGTTTGTGATTTATTTTTTTGTGGCTCTGCGTCAGAAAGTTTAAGGAAAAAATAGTATTTCTATGGGAAAGTTATCTATAAAAAATGATTGGCATCGTTGCTCCTGTTATCGATAATCTTATTTCCAGCAATGTAGGTTATCGATAATTCTCTAATATAAAAGTGAAGTGACCGAAAACTTTCCTACTGAAAAGGGCAAACAACATCGATAACTTTAAAGAGGGATAAAGTTATGGTTAACTTTTATTCAAAAAAGGAAAGTTATCAACAACTTTTCCCAGCACTCAAAGTTATCGATAATCAATATCAATAAATAATGAAATTTATCCTTAACTTTTCCATCGAAAAGTGATGTTGTCTATAGCTTTCTATAGAAAAGGCACTATTATCGATAACTTTTGTATGGAAAGTCAATGTTATAGATTTCTTGACTTCATTGATTACTTTTCTATAGAAAACAAATCTATCGATAACTTTTCTGTATGAAGAAAAAACTTAGCGATAAACAAAAAGCAAAGCTGCCGATAACTTTTCCATATATTGTAAATGCAATGTTATCGATAACTTTTTCCTAGAAAAAGAAAGTTATCGATCATTTTTCCAAAGGCAACCAATATATTCCGTGGAAAGGTAATGTTATCGATAAGTTTTGCCTAAAAAAGCGAAGTTATCAATAATCTTTAATAGAAAAACAAATTTATCAAATACTCTCCTCTATAGAAAAGCAAATTCTTCGATAATTTTTCTGCAAACAAAGTTTTCGATATGCTTGCAAGCAAAACTGTCGATCACAAATTTATCAATAACTTTTCTATGGAAAAGCAAAATTGTCGGCAACGTTTCTGTTGCAAAATAAAGTTATCGATAAGTAAATTTCGCAGCTTAAAATCTTTTAAAATTAAACAAAAAATTATTATATTAATTCAACAATTTATCGTCGTAAGGAAAACGAACACATCTATAGAAAAACAAAGAAACAAAGTTATCGATAGCATTTTTAGAGACATGCAACACTTCTCCATAGAAAAGTAGTATTCAACAGAAAAACAAAGTTATCAATATATCTTTTTAATGGAAAATTAACAATCGATAGAGAGGCAAAGTTATGGGTAAGTTTTCTATAGAAGAGTAAAGTTATCGACAAGTAAAATTATCGATAGCTTTTCAATACAGAAGTTATGTCATCGATAACTTTTCCATGGCAAATTCAAGTTCCCTGTTTGCGGATACACCCATAGACTTAAAAAAAAACATTTGAAGTACGTTTTTTTTCCACAACTTTTTTTTTTCTTTTCACATGGCCTTCCACACGAGCACTCGTGCATGCTTGAAAAACCTAAAAGATAGTCCTTAAATTTGATTGCTCTTTTGAAAAAAATTCGTTACCAAAAACCCAAAAAAGGAGAACGGCTTTATGCTTTCAAGGGAAAGCAGCAGAACAAAGAAAAGAAAACTGCCCGCAGATATTTTAACGTAATTTCTTCAAGGTAATGAGAGTATGTATCTGAATGCCGCAACCAAAACCAACGCAGCGAGAGTATGTGTGGCGTCCTCGTATGTATGTATGTGTATGTGTCAATTTAAAAATGTAAAATCAATTGATAATTATAGTCTCTCGTTCAATATTGTTGTACTTACAATTTAATTAATGAAAATTAATTAATTAAGTTCTTCCTTCATTGCACAAACTTACCTAAAAAGAGAATAAAAAGTAGAGAATGAGTATAAAAGTTATAAAAAGTTTGATAAAAAAAATGTTACATATTTTTTGTTTTTTGCATTGAATTCTCAGATAAAGTAAAATCGAAACGATAAACAATTTTGAAGTTGTGCACACTTTTATTCTAGTCTTTGACCCTTAAAAGATAACGAAATTGGTCTTCCGTAATAATCGTATAAAATTTTTAAAAATAATGCCAGTGTTTATTTAAACTTCTTTAATTGTATTTCGCACTTTGGTGGCAGATTTAAGGTCGTTTTGTAAACAGCAAAAAAAAAAAAAGGAAAATGTTCTCGAAATCGAGATACATACGGCTCCACGAAACGGCAGAATTTTATCAATTCAAGTTATAAAATT
This sequence comes from Epicampocera succincta, assembly GCA_932526305.1. NCBI lineage: Eukaryota > Metazoa > Arthropoda > Insecta > Diptera > Tachinidae > Epicampocera > Epicampocera succincta. The sequence continues at coordinate 62,611,839 of OW052036.1, read as the reverse complement.
TAAAAAAATAATTATTTTATCATCAACATGTCAACCAACCATCATCGTTCAGAACGTTTCCCACTCGGGCCGACGATGTAGTGCAAATGTTAAGCGTTAAATGTAAATAAGAAATTTAATTAAACAATGAAGATAAAATATTTATCAACATTTTTTTTTTTTTTAATAAACAAATAGCTGAATAAATGTTGATAATTATTCTTTTTGTTTTTATTTATCAGGTTGTTAAACTTTCAATCAAACACCTGTAGAAAAATGTTTAAAGTGAATTCCAAAACAAACAAAAGGTTTCATTCAGTTCAGAAAGAGGATTGACCTCATTTCGATAAAAAAAATCTTGAAAGCGCACTAGTTGGGTAGTTTTTCTAATGGCAAATGGTAATCCGGGCATTAGAACAGGTATACCGTATGGCTAATAAAAATCTAAAGTTATCGATAACTTTTCTCTATAAAAGTAAAGCTATCGACAATTTTATGCTGAGAAAATGTTAACTTTTCGATAACTATTGCCTAAAAAAAAGTAACACAATTGTGGAAAAGTTAAATAACTGCAAATCTTCTATAAACATAAACAAGTTTAAATACCGATAACTTCTTCTCCCTAGAAAAATTAATTCTGTGCAAAAGTTGAATATTCGACAAGTTTGCAAAAGAATAAATTTTCTGTTGCAAAGTAGTTATCGATCAGTTTTATACAAAAAAGTTTACATGCCGATAACTTTTCCATGGAAAAGTCTATTAATTAATAAAAACATCGATAACTTTTCTATAGTCATAGATAACTTTTCTCAAAAAAAAAATTAAAATTCAATGAGTTCTCTACAGAAAAGAAAATATATATATGTAGGTTTTCTTTCCAAAAATTGGTATCGATAACTTTTCTATAGAAAAGATAAAATATCTATTTATTCTCTACAGATAAGTTAAGTAATAGATGACTTTTCCACAGATAAGTTAAGCCATCGTTAACTTTTGTTTAGGAAAACTTTACGATAACGCTTTTTATAAAAGTTAAGTTATCGATAACTTTTCTCTAAAAAAAAGTTAAGTTGTCGTTAAATTTTCTCCACGAAAGTTAAGTTATCGATACCTTTTCGCTATAAATGTTAAGTTGTCGATAACTTTTATTTATAAAAGTAAAGTTATCGATCACTTTTTCGTAGAAAAACTAATTTTAACTAATAACTTTTATTTATAAAAGTTAAGTTATCGATACCTTTTCGCTATAAATGTTAAGTGATCGATAACTCTTATTTATAAAAGTCAAGTTATCGATCACCTTTTCGTAAAAAAAACTAATTTTAACTAATAACTTTTATTTATAAAAGTTAAGTTATCGATACCTTTTCGCTATAAATGTTAAGTTGTCGGTAACTTTTATTTATAAAAGTCAAGTTATCGATCACCTTTTCGTAAAAAAAACTAATTTTAACTAATAACTTTTATTTATAAAAGTTAAGTTATCGATACCTTTTCCCTATAAATGTTAAGTGATCGATAACTTTTATTTATAAAAGTTGAATTATCGTTATTTTTTCTTTAAAAAAAGGTAGTCTATCGATAACTTTTTTTTATAAAAATTAAGTTATCGATAACATTTTTTATAAAAATTAAGTTATCGATAACTTTTCTCTATAAATGTTAAATTATCGATAACTTTTATTTATAAAAGTTGAATTATCGTTATTTTTTCTCTAAAAAAAGGTAGTCTATCGATAACTTTTTTTTATAAAAATTAAGTTATCGATAACTTTTCTACAGAAAAACTAATTTATCGATAAATTTTCTAAATTTATGTTCAAGACAACTTATAAGGCAAATTGGCGGTAAAAGTGAATCAATATATGAGATATTTTTCTTGATCAAAATAAACAGATCCAAAAATTTTTTCAAATATTTTTGCATTAAATAAAACACCAAAAAAAAAAACAAAAGATTTTTATAGTAAAAATACTCTTACTTTTGGGCTAATTAAAAAACAACATAATCCAGTCGATTAAAAATAACTTAATAATGAGTGAATAATTGTTACTCTCTCTCTCTCTCTCTTCTTCGCTCTTTCTCAGCCAGCAATATCTTTGTTGGCAAAAAAAAATGCAAAAGAAAAGAGACAATATGGAAAACAAATGTTATTTTTTGCATTAGTGTATGTGCGTGTGTGTGTGCGTGCGTGTGTGTGTGTGTGAATGGGCTAAGTTCCCACATAGCGGTTTTATTGAGGGATATTTGATTTCGTCACTCTGATCGAACAACAAGAAAATAATGAGTAGAGAAGTAGAGGGGAATGAGCGAGTAGGGAATACGACGAACAGAACTGCAGTTAAGATTTGAAGTGCAAGCGTGTGTTTGATTGTGTTTACACACTGACTAAGCTTTGTTTTTGTTAGTAGGTCAGCGAAATTCACTTTGTATTTATATGTATGTATGTATTTGTACATATGTATGAATTTTTGTTTTCATTTATTTTTTTCCTATTTTTGTTTTTTGATTGTGGAAGCTTTTATTTTTAATGATTCTTTTTGTTGGCAAAGTTTTTAAATTTTTATGTATCGTATATGTGTGTGTGTGTGTGTGAAGTACATACATACATACATAAGTTTATATAAAATTAAGTGCTGTAAAAGTTGTGCTGTTATAACTCCCCTGTTTGAAATTTCTCATTTAACTTTTTTATTTTTATTTCTTCTTTGTAAGAAATATATGGATGCATGTAAGTATGTATGTACATAAGTATGTATGGAAGCATGTATGTAAGTATGTATGTATGTGTGTAAAAATATTCTTTGCTTCTTCAAGACTTTGGGTAATAAATAAATTTATTGTAAAAATGTACACAATAATTAAAATAAAAACCATGCAAAATATTTCTTCTGCTTTTTTACTCGAAGATGTTTTGCTACCCAACAACAGAAAACAACAAAATTCACACACACACATACACACTACACGTACGTATGTATGTACATATGTAAATAAGATCGTTAAATTTTATGCATTTTATTATTGTTGCTGTTGTAAAACGTGCTTTTAAATGTTGTTGTAGTTGAACATGGCAACATATGGCCTGGGATTTTGCGTTTTATTGTGTTTCTTCTTTTTTTTTTCTTGCCCCTATTAAACTTCTTTTGTTGTAATAAAGTCAGTCGGTTAAAAGTAGAAAAAGAATGAGTAAGAAGACTGGTTTTTTTAGCGCAACTTGAAATGGCTGTCGGCCCGTTTAGAATGTGGCTGGTTGGATTTTTAGTGATTGTAATTGTGGCTACAATATTATTTCTTTTTTTTTCTCTTTTTTTTTTTTTGCATTTTAGAAGTTTTGGTTGAAGGTGAACCAGAACATTAATGGTGGTTGTTATTGCTATTGTTGCCATTTTACATTTACATACATACAGACGGCTGAGATATAAAAGCGCGAACTGTTTTTTATCATTGTAAGCAGGAATATTTGCTTTACAAATAAGTTCATATGTAAAAATATAAAAACACCGATATGTGATGATGGCCACTAACTTCATCTATCGATAACTTCACCTTTCTATATAAAGATAACTAATAAATTATCTTTCCATAGAAAAGTTATCACCAACTGCTTTTATACTGAAAAAATTAACGCCAGCTTTATCGATAATTCTGATCTTATAGAGAAAAATAAAATAAAATGTCTGTTCCCTATGGAAAATTTTCCGATAACTTTACTTTTGTACAGATAATTCATCGTTAAATTTACTTTTCTATAGAAAAATATTCGATAACTGTACGTTTCATCTTGCCATCTGAAGATCACTGATATATTATATACTGAACTAGGGAAAAGTTATCCATAATTGTTATCTCTTACAGAGTTAGCGATAACTTTATTTTTCTGTCATAAATCTTTTGATAATTTTCCTATTTTCTATTGCTACACAAATTGATAAATTTACATTCTTACAGAAAGTTATCGGTCGGCAGAGCCACTTTTCCATACAAAAATGATCGATAATTGTAATTTTCCTGCAAAAATAAACGGTCTATGAATGAGTTTACTTGACGTTTGAAAAGTTATCGATAACATTGGTTTTCCATAGAAAAAGTATTGATAACTTTCTTTTAAATAGAAAAGTTGTGGAAAATTTTTTTTAAAAAAATATATATTAAGAAATTTTTGATTGTTTATATAAAACTAGATTAACGCCGTGAGCCGGACGAAGTTGTTTGATAATCAATTTGAGACAACCTGCCCCCATTCTAATTTAAAAACAAACAAAAACAATTAGTGGACCTTTTATGGTTGTTTTATATTATAAAATCTGTTAAAAAGTATGTAAAAGGATGAACATAATAAAAACTATGTATGTGGAAGAATTAACACAATTTAACAAAGTGGGTGCAGAAGTGTGCGTGTTTGAACCATAAGTAGAATTATAATTCGTTCCAGAGAAGAGAAAATTTGTTGCCCCCTATATCCATATAATAAATAGATACGAGTAGATGACGAAATTTATTCCTTTATATAGAAAATATTAAAAGCTTCAGTTTTGTATAGAAAAATATGTGCGTTTCCAACGAAAAATTATCGACTATTTGAACTTTGAATTTGTCCACAACAACTGGCGAAATTTTCTCTTTGTGACTACAGAATAGAAAAAGTAAATTTTAATAATGAAAATAATAAAAACAATTTTCTGAATTTCTTTGCCGTTGAAATTCCTGCGACAACTGAAGCAGCAAGAGAATTTAATTTTAATTTAAATTCCAATCACGCCCCTTTAAAATATTTTAAGTAGCCAACGAGTTTATTTTTTTTGAGATCATTCTTTACAAAACTCACGTAAGAAATAGTACGTTTGTACTTTAAACTTGTGGAACGTTTTAGTAGTTACAGAAGTTGCCCAACGAGAGTATCTCTGCAGTGCATTCGAACGTATGTATGTACGTACATACGCGTAAGTACTTTACAAAACCAAGTACTGACGGGGTTAAAATATATTTTTTTTCTTCTGCTTTTTACTTTCTAAGTTTTTTTTCTTTGCCTGTTTTATCTCTCACTCGTGCTGTTCCTATTTTTTTTTTTTGTTTGTTTGTTTCGTTTTGTCTTCTCTCGTGGACTTGTGTGTAGATACAATAAATTTATTTAGGTTTGTATTACAACAATGACGAACTGTTTCGTTAATTTTTTTTCTTTTCTTCTTCTTTTTTAATTGTGTTTAAGAATTGTTTTATTGCTTTTCTTTTGTTTCTTTTGTGTGTGTCGTAAGAAAAGCTTTCTTTAATTTCTGTTAACATTCCCCTTTTCTTATTTTTAATATGGTGCTAATGGCTGAAGAAGAAAGTTGTTATAAAAAAAAAATATATAATTAATTTAATTATTTAGAAATAGCGATTCGCACACAAACGGGTACACGACGAATTTGGAATACCTTTCGAAACGGGGTTGAAAGAAAGCAACGAATATTAATTAGTTGGGTGTCCAAATATTTTTTAACTCCATGTTTATTGCAGTTTGCATGCATTTATATTTAAAGCTGCAGATTGGCTTTCAATAAATTTGTTTCTGTAATGTTTTATGTATGTAAGTAAAATGTCGCATGTGAGAGCGTTAAACAATAATAAAATATATAACATTCAAAGTGTTCTGTAGCCACATGATTAACCAATTTTATACACATTTAATTGCCGCAGGCTGATTTCCTTAGATTTTATCTTGGCGCCCTCCTTCCTGACTATAGGAGGACAACGTTTTCCAAGATTTTGGAATTCCAGGAAGTTGCTAAATGACTTCGGCTCTTCCGCAACCTCCAGCAAAGATTAATTGATAGAACAGGGAGCAGCACGTCACCACCGAAATGCCATGAAAGAGTATTCGTATTCCACATTATTTGGTTGTAGAGGCTATTCACGCTTTAAAGATTCTGGTCCTGAAAGCTGAGACTCTCTGCTTTTGGGATGTATATACGGGTACGAGTTTCTCGATTGTTTCAAAGAATAGTTGGAGGAGTAGGGGACAGAACGGCCTCAGAATGCCATAAAAGGGGGATCTGGACACCATGAACGCAATATCCTGATGCTAATCATTTGCTTCCAAGAGTTTCTGATGGGATAAAACATTCTGCTGCTGGTTTGAGCCTGAATAGGGTTTGAACCCAAAAGCACAAGAACCTTCCTCTCGTATTTGCCGTTGACTGAGATGTGTGGCAAGGCCATATTTTCGAGAGATCTAAACGCCCCCGAGGTACAAGTTTGTTGTCTTGCAACAGACGCCTGTATGTCTTCTTAAGGTGCACGGTGAGATTCAACCGTGTAGACTGTTTAAGGTCTCATGTTAGTTTGGAGTTTTGGGCCAACGACTCAGATGCCTCGATTATCTCTAATGTCCAGAGAATTACCGCCAAGAAGAACTAAATAGCCCAATCCACCGCCTCCCTGCAGACACGCATTTATGTCAAATGAAGCCGGACGCTCTCCGCTTCTATATAGGCGTTCGTTATGACAGATTCCACTGTCTACAATCTGTTGTGATTTGGTTTGTCCCTTTCAAAATGTTACGCTGCAATTTAATTTTTGGATTTTTTGTTTGTTTTTGTTTTTTGCTCCAAAGCACTTTCTTTCGTTGTCATTTCCATATTTATTTAGAATTTGTTATTATTTATTTTCCAGAATAAATTTAATGGACAGCAACATGGACACACCGATTTTAAGTTTCTCCTTGACAATCGTTCGTAAATTTACTGGTTCTTCTTTTTTTTTTTTGATATATAAGTAAGAATTTTTCAAAAGGTCTCCTTCTTTATGACTTCAAAGTGTCATTGTGGTTTTGACACTTGGGTGTCAGTGCCATTCACTTGACAGTTGAAATAAAAGCACATTCATGCAACAAAATTTACAGAATGAAAGAAAAAATAATAACACGGCGGCACGGAATGCTCTACGTATCGTTTTCTATTTTCGGTGACATTTAAAAGCAAATGCTTCATGCCGTTCTTTTATTTTGTTACGTAACATTATGAAATTGAAAACAACAACAACAAAAGAATAAATATCAACAATTGAGAAGTGAAAAATAACAAATGACAAAACCTTTGGAAATAAATCAAGACAGATTGTTTATTAACACGAAAGCCCCTGCACAAACGACATGAAGGCAAAAACTAGTGCAGCGACAAAGGATGGATAATGGAGTCTAAAATATTTACTTAAATATTAAATGAGATATAAAAAATTCAATTCGAGAAAAACGAAATCGATGTTTCATTGTTGGCATGACAGCAGGCAGCGCCTTGAATGATTTTATTTTTAGCAAATTTTCTTATCGATAGCGCTAAGCAAGAAAATGATTTCGTCTCTCGCCCAGAAGTTCACAGTGAGCGAATGCATGTTTGTCTTTTTCTGGCTGAGCTGTAAATTGTCAAGGCACACAAGCATTAATCAAGAGATCGCTCGACACCCCGGGAGATGCTTTTAAGTAAATTAAGCAGCAGCAGCAGCAAAAAACAAGAGAAAATAATATCTAGTAAAACCAAATTATGGAATACATTTTAATTTGTAGTTAAGAAATATTTTTCATATAATTTGAATGTTTTTTTTTGTTTTTTTTTGCTGAAATTTGTCAAAAAGTTACCATCTTAAAATGGCCTACTGGAAAAACGTAGTTTTGTTGAATTTTTCACCCAAACTAATCAGGCATAAACGATATCACACTATCTAGTAAAAAAAAAAAAAAAAACAGAAAGGTCATCACAGGAAATATTTGAAATCACGTGATTTGAAACCGATCATTTGGCCTGCTGCAGATATCAAATTATTTGACCACAATTTTATAGGCTCATCGTGATAAACGCTTCAAATGGTTTAGTTTTAGCAATAAAATTAATTTTTTTTAAACAAAAAATTTCTAAATTACTGAAAAATCCGTATATATCGTGAGCTGAAATGCAAAACCTTGTATTTGTATATATGTATGTATGAATGGGTGTGAAGATAAATTTTAAAATTTTTAACCCCAGACTCAAACCTGCAATATTAATTGCATTAATTAAGTAGCAGGGCTCTGTTAAGCCTAACAAATTTATATTTTGCACTGCAAATGCATTTAAAACTAAAAAATTGGTAATAATTATATTGAAAAATAAAATAGTATATTTCTAAAAAAATATTCTTTATGTGCCATAAAAATTTAAAATAAACACATTCATTAAAGAAAGACAGTTTAAGAAAGTTCATAAAAATTCTTGTTGAACACTCAGACAATATGGATTCATTGCACTACATAAGTAGAAGCCAATGCTTTTCTGTGCCAGCAATACAAAAAGCCAGCCTGCAATAGCTGCTATGCATTTATTTATGGAACAACCCTCTTTAATTACCCTTATCATAAATACCAAGACCCCATATCCATATCATAATATGGAGCAATACCCATATGACAAACAAGAAGACCCCGTTTAAAAAGGCATAATATTCCTGTCTTTTTTAAAAAAGTTTAATATGGAAGTAATATTCGTATTATTAATATGAATACTGATAGCCTTGGATGGATTTTTTAAAAAATTTCTTCAAATTACAATAGTTTTAATATATTTGAAAAGAGCACTATCGATACTTTGGTTAAGTTTTTTCGAATTTCGCTTATTTTTGCCATAAAATCAATATTTGCGGAGATACAGCCACTTTTCTAAAAAAGTTTAATAGGGAAGTAATATTTTTATTATAAAAATGAATACTGATAGACTTGGATCCATCCTAATATTTATATGGATTTTTTCAAAAATTTCTTCAAATTACAATAGTTTTCATATATTTGAAAAGAGCACTATCGATACTTTGGTTAAGTTTTTTCGAATTTCGCTTATTTTTGCCATAAAATCAATATTTGCGGAGATACAGCCACTTTTCTAAAAAAGTTTAATAGGGAAGTAATATTTTTATTATAAAAATGAATACTGATAGACTTGGATCCATCCTAATATTTATATGGATTTTTTCAAAAATTTCTTCAAATTACAATAGTTTTCATATATTTGAAAAGAGCACTATCGATACTTTGGTTAAGTTTTTTCGAATTTCGCTTATTTTTGCGATAAAATCAATATTTGCGGAGATACAGCAACTTTTCTAAAAAAGTTTAATAGGGAAGTAATATATTTATTATAAAAATGAATACTGATAGACTTGTATCCATCCTAATACAATGCGTGTTGATGTGTTGAAACTCACACCAAACTCAAAAGATTTCAGAATGTAAAATAAGAACAAGTCAAAATATGAAAAGTTCTGCTCTGCAACACAGACCATAGAGCGTTCTATACATTTTCGCTAAGTGACATTTCGAACGTGACAGTTCATTGCCATAGTAATTAAACTGGTTAAAACGAAAATTTGGAAATATGTACATGTTCTCCCATATTTCAAGAGTCGCCATCATAATCTAATTTTAAAACGACTAGAAATTAGCGCCTACTAGCAAACTTCAATTCCTGTCGACGTGTACAAAGGACAAGCCTAATCCGACTCCCATGACGACTCTGGAGAATAAGACGGAAATGAATTGGCCTCGATAACAAGACACGCTATTTGCGCGTTTAATCCCATGATTGGCGCAAATACTTCCAATATTTTTGTTTTTTTGTTTTTGTTGACGAACTTTAATTTAATGTTGGTGGCATTTAAACGATTAATATAAATTCAATATTAATCGTCTGGACCATTTAATGGTTACAATCACGCGATTGTTGTATAAAAATAGTGAGGCTCACACTCACCGCAATGCGGATAATTGACCCCTTAATTAATTGAAGTCCCTAAGAAATAAGTGTCCGAAACCTTGTCTACTTAAGATTAAGAATAGTTTAGGGTTAAATTGATTAAGTAGATGAGATAATTAAAATATTTTAACAGCTTCGGAGCACGTGAGATTATCACAGACATTTTATGGCTTTATAAGCCTCTCAATACCGCCGTTAAGAGCACAAATATGTGTATATAACGGTAAAGCATTTAATTTAATTTAAGTAAAATATGAAAAATCCTTAATGTTTTTTTGTTTTGTAGCAAAATCGGGCCATTAAACTTAGTGTTAGTGCTGGTGCTATTCTTTCAATTTCTATGACACTTTGTCACAAAATCTCAAGGAAATCCTTATTATTATTATCGTTGTTGTTATAACACACAAGAAAAAGAAAAGCCCTCCATTTTTTTTTTGCCATTTACATAAATCATTTATTATTTTTCGTGGTGCATTAATGTCAATGGTGGAAATCATAAGAAAGAAATGAGTTTTCCAAATTCCCTGCTCGTATTTTCAGGGGGGTAAAACAAATAAATATTACATATTTATGTATTAACAACGACACTCTTTTTTTCTATTTCTATTTCTGGCTAAGTAAAGCGAACACTAAAAGTATTTTTCTGTTTTGCTTTTTATAAGCAGAAAGCTTTTATCAAATTTTCAAAACTAAAATTGTAAAAAACAAGAAAAACACAAAAAAAACTGTGGGTACGAACAAAAAAGTGAATGCCATGACTGACAAGACCGACCGACTACAAATTGTTGCAGTCATATCTTCCGGTTTGTTGTATACAACAACAACAACTGCATATGTACAACAAAAACTAATGTGCAGGTTGGTTTATTATTTGTAAATTGATTTCATTTTTAGTTCTCGGCAAGAAATGCTTTAAGAAAAATGGAAAAGAAAAAGAAAGGCAAAGAAAGGTGTTTGTTTATGTTTTAGTTGTTTTGCTGTTTTCCTCCCGTTTCTTCTTCTTTCTTTTTTGTAAAATTTTACTCTGTCATTTATTTATCAACAAACCAAAGTAAATGAAGAAGAAAACATAAGAGACCCAGATGTGTTTTAGATTAATAAGCAACTGAACTGGGCTGGCAATAACACACGCTTTGCTTTAACAACAGCCACCATCAAAACAAATCAAATCAAAGAAACAGAGTATGAAAAACGAAAAAACAAAGAAAGGAAATTCTGTTACGCCGTTCGTGTAAAAGTCAAATAATTGTGGGTGTAAAATCATTTAAATCATACGGCCAACAACCGAAAAAAACATCAGCACACACAAAGCAACAATTATAGCCCACAAGCTGGAAAGATTTCTAATATATTAATACATTTCACTTAAAAAGGAATATAAAACTTGATTGTCCTAATGAACAAATATTGTTTCGTATGCAATAAAAATTGGCTGAATCAGTTAATAAATTGTTTGAATTCAAAAATTTTTTACCCCCAAATTTCAAGCAATTTCTTCAAAACAAACAAAAAAAAAAAGTATTAAACAGAAGAGCAAGAACTAATCCTCGACTGTATAATGAAAAAATATTGCTTCCAATGCAATAACAAAAAAAAGTTGACTGAATCAAGTAAATAAATTGTTTGAATGCGGTCCTAAATTCAAACAAAATTCGCGGATTCAAAAAATTTTGCCAATTTTTTCCAACAAAAATAATTTTATATAGAATATTTGTGTTTTTTTTTTTAATTTCAAATTATTTGCAAATATCAAAGAGCAGATAAAGAAGTCTTATTGAAACCAAAAAAAATTTTTTTTTTTAATTGAAATATAATAATTTTTTAGGCCAAAAAAAGTTAAAGTTTTTAGAAATATTACTTTAGCAAACGATATAAACTATAGCAGGAACAAGGGCCCCTTGAGGGGTAGTTTTGCCTGGGCTTATTATGCCAAGCCAAGGTTCAGGTTATACTTCCACGTCTACCTCTATTCCAGAAATAATTTATACGCCAAATCTCTGACGATTTTTTAATTTGGTTGTGGTGTGAAAATTGGAAAACACGAAAATCAAATATGAATCGAAATTTGAATATCTGTGTAGTTTTATCATAACCAGCATTATTAAGGCACCAAAATGGAAAAAAGGCCACCAAGTTTGCATTTTCTAATGTTTATTGAAGAAATTTTGCGTACCAACTAAGCAATTTTTTTTGCACCAAGAATTTTAAAACGCATCGAGTTGGCAACGCTGTATATAACAGCTTAAGTCAAGATGAAACGAAATTAACATTTTGGCAGATATTTCAATGAAAAACTGCATTTAATAATAAATTTTATTAAATCAAAATTACAAAATAGAAAATCATCAATAACACGAATCAGAATTTTGCCAAACAAAAATATTTGCAATATTTGTTCAAATTATTGCACTCGACTTGAGTATAAAATGCCGCCGATAGTCCTATAAGTACATACATATGTATGTACATACATGCCCCTATAGATGTTAAAAATTTCACCCAACTTAAGAAAATTTCTCTGCTATTTGCTGGTCTGAACGTGTAGAGTGTAAAAAAAACACAGAATTGGGGATAAAAAGCCCATAAAAATAGAATACATTCCTTTAAAGTCAATTGGCAACACAATTGCTAAATTAAAAAAAAAAGAGAAACAACAATAACATAAAATAACTCATTCTCTGGTTCATGCGTTTCATATGCAACTTTAGAATATGTATGTACAAAAGTATGAACATACATATGTATGTATGTATGTATGTATGTATGTGCATGAGTATGAATGTTTGTATGTACATAAGTATGTATGGAGACGTTGTCATTGTACTTTTCAGAGGTTCGATAACAATTTACAGAGAAATGAAAAGCACAAACAGCAATAAAAACTCTTCATATACCGTATTGTTTGTTAGGGAACACACACGCCCGAACACACACGCACACAGATACTACATGCCTGCATACAAAATGAGAAACAAATATGTGTGTACATCGACACGTGTGAATGTGTGTATGAAGAACAATAATTGCAAACGAAAAAGAGTATGAAATGATGTTTCTGCTGTTGATGTTTGTTGTTGATTGTTTGGAATGGTTGGTTGGATGATAATTCTTCTTCAAAGATTTTCTCTGGTGTGTGTGTGATTGCTTTTCGTTTGGGAAGTTGAGGGCAAAAATAAAGGCATATAAAATACATACATATGTATATGTACATATGTATGTATGTATGTACATACATACACATACATACATACATACATGTACATATATTTATGTGTGTTCATTTGATGAATTTTTTTTTTGACGAATTTCTTTTTTCTTTCTTTGGTCTTGTTGTTGCAAACCGTATTTTTGTGTTGTTATGTAAGAACAACAAAAATAACAACAACATTAAGCGAAAGCATGGCATGCCCCTACATGCCGTGTCAACCAATACCAAAAGTAAAAGAAACAAAAACAACAGCAACGACAACAATCCAACCATCCAGCAAAAAATAAGTAATTTTTGCCGGTTTTTGTTGTATTTTTTTATTTGTTTATTTGTATTAATATTCTCTTTTTTTCATTTGGATTTTATGTTATTTTTGCGTCTTTGCGTTTTTTTTTTGTTACGTTATTATAGTGGTGTGCATTTTGTTGTCGTTGTTGCTGTTGTTGTTGTTGTACCAGTAGTATTTGTTGGTCACAGGTTATTGAACCTTTCTTTCAATGTTTTTCTTCCTCTTTTTGTTTAATTTATTCCCCCATTGTGCACGTGAATGTGTTTGTTTCTTATAAGTGAACTTTACCGTTATACATACATACATTTTTTTCCAAGTCAGTTGCAACAGTAACAACTCACACTGGTTAAATTTAATCCTTTAAAAATTCTAAGAAGAAAAAAAATTATATTCATTGAGAAACAAAACAACAAAGACAGCAACGGGGAAAAAATTAAAAGGGAGAGATTTATGATTTTTTTTAATTGAGTCCAGCAGCAGCAGCATGTTGCTTGTTTTTAAATCAGCAAAAACAAACAGTAAAAACAAAATAAACAGCTGGTTGTAAAATTCTGCATACGAACATTTTACGGCTGGTATGCAGGAAGAGGATATATTTTTTTTTTAAATCCAAATACAAGAGTTTCTCTTCTCGGTATCCGAAACTACTTCTTTTTCGAAATATGTATGAATAAGTTTTCCTAAGGCAACCTTCAGAAATTTATAATAATAATTTATATATAATAATTTTTTTCGGAACTCAAATTTAATAAAATGATAATATATTCTTTATAATTTTTTAAGAGCAAATAAATATTGATGGAAAAGTTTTCGGAGTCAGAAAATATCTTATTTAATAATTTTTTTATTGTAAAATTTCTTTCGGAAGCTGAATTAAGTTTATTTAAGAATAGTTTCCGGAATCTGAATAAATTTTCTTTAAAACTTACTGTCCCCAACTATCAATAATTTTCTTTAGAAAACTTTTTTCTAATCTGAGACTGTTTTTTTATTAATTTAAATAAATTTTCGTTAAAAATTGTTTTCGGAATTTGAAATTTTTCTGAATCCGATAAAACTATTTTCATATACAGATTTTTATTCGGAATTTTATTTGAAAAAATTTTCGTAGTCACAAAATCTATTTTTTAGAATTTCTTTCGGAGTCCAAAATTGACTATGATAAATAGTTTGTGTAATCCTAAGCAATATTTCCTGTAAATTTCTTTCACAACATGAATCAAGTTTGGTAAAATATATTTTCGGAGTCCGAAAAATATTTGTCATGAAATTTTTCGAAAGCTAAAATTTATTTTAAAAAAATTTTCAGACTCCGAATGAACTTTCTTTAGGAATTGTTTTACCAATCCCAAAAACTATTTTTCTAAATTTCTTTATTAAAAAAAATTACTTTTAGTCTTAACAAATTTTCTCCTGAAATTTTTTCACGGAATCTGATTTTTTGTTAGAAAATTTTTTAAGAACTTAAAGAAATTTTCTTTAGAAATCTTTTCCGAAATCCGTTTGCTTTTCTTATAATTTTAATAAATTTTCTTTACAAAATTTTAAGAAATTTTATTTACAATTTTTGTGATAAATTTTTTGTAAATAGTTTTTGGAAATCTGAAATATTTATATTGAAATTTTAAGAAAAAAATTGCCTTAAAATTACTTTTTTTTTAATCTAGTCTATCCAAATTTTTTCATCACCCGAATAAATTTTGTGGATTTGTTTTAGGAAACTGAATAAATTCAGCAAATTTGGAAGTAAAATAATTCCTCCTTTATGAAATGTGTTTCGTAGGCGAGAACGATTTCTTTTCAGATGAAACTTACGACAATCTAAAGGATTTTATTTGTCCATTAACTCGTTATTTGTCCTTTTTGTCTGTTTGGTAAATTTTGATTTTCTATTGGACATTTTTTTGTATTATTTGAGTAAATTTTTTGGGGGGTCAAAAGCGCTGTAAATGATTTAAAATAAGAAAAATCTTTTAAACATTTAATCATTTCAGGTCATGTGATTTATTAAATATTTGCTGAAAAGTTACAAAATATTAATAGAGATTTTCGGAATACGATTGCAAATGATTTATACAACGTACGTATTTGCAATATTTCACAATTAAACAACAACAACAACAACAAGACATGCTTAAGGGGTGAAAATGATGAATTTCTACAATTTCTTTATGGGCATTTTCTGGAATTGCAAACCATTCGCAATTTTCTCTTTTTTGCTACGCAAACAATGACCTGGGGTAAAAGCCAGGCACAAATACGACTAAATCCATTAGAGTTGTTCGAGAAAAAAAATAACAATGCACCATCATGGGAAGTGGCAGTGTGGGGCATATCAAAGATTCATTTATTAAAATATTAAAATGGTCAGTGATTTTGAAATTTCTTTTTACTACAACTTTGAAACAGAAGTGCTGCAGCAGCGCCGGCATCATCGTACCGACCGGCTGGCAAACAATTATTTCAGGCTTTTAATTAAAAAAAATCTTTAGTAGATCAGGCAACAACAAATTTGCCAACAAACGAAAACCGAAAAGTGGAGTCTGCAGCAAAACAGCGCATGGAAAACAACATCACTGTTGGTTGAGCTGTTGTAGTCCATAAATCTTTTATGTGATGCAGCGAAATTTGCTGCTGTTGGTGTTGCTGCCTCATAGATACATGTCAAAATTGTACGAGAGTTGAGTGTGTAATTGTGTTTGACATAAATAATTTTATTAAACCATTGACTTTAATATGCACTTTTGAAGTCGCCACAATCTCATGCCTCCTGTTTCCCCGACACTAACTGTAGCGCTTCAAGCCACCACCCGACCGACCCGTAAGTGGCTGATGCAAATTGAAGCATTTCCATATGGTTCGTTCACTGCCACTGTCATGATGCATAATTCGCCACTCGTCTGCAGCTCCCTCGCTCCATAAATTCTTTTTGTTTTCCTCACTGACCCCCGGTTTACACACACGAACATTTGATGCTCATAAACAATTCAGTTTTAATATTTGTTTGAGACTTTTTGTTCAATGGTTCAAAAAGTTTTATTGGTTTGTATGTCGAAAATAAAACTTTGCAATAAGAGCTTTATGTGCAGTTGCTATCTAGGGGTGGATTTGGGGTGTGGGGCAAAATTGCACTTGCAAGCGACATGTTCTAACAATCAACAACCACTACAATCCTTTAATAAAATATCTAATTTTTGGGGGGTTAATACGAGTGCATACATATTTGTTGCTAAGCGCAACTACAATGATTCGACAACGCACATGAAAGTGTGTAAACAACAGCCATTCTCACACGTTTTTCCAAGTAAAACTTTGGCTTCCAGTTTCATATTTGAAAAAAAAAACAACATTTCGGAATAAAATTTGAGAACAAGTAGAGAAAAAATGAGTATCTTAACCTCAGAATAAATGCCCTTTCTTGAAGAAAACTTTCAATTTTAAATCAAGCCTTTTTGTTTGCGGGGTTATAAATAATTGCAGGTATAAATATCGGTTCATTATATACAACAACTGCACACATATACAAACATTGTTATCGTTTCAGCTGTTTTTCCAATTTTTTAAGTTTTTTTTGCATTTGATATTGATTAAATAAAATGTTTAAAACTGTTCTCAGTTTAGTTAACATTTCGCAGTTTCGAAGCGTTTCATAAGTTGTCAATAATTAATTTAATAAATTAATTAATTATTGTTTTGAGATTCGTATTTAACACGAAAAGTTATTTCCTATAATTTATATTATTTTTTTCGTTTTGTTTCAACTCTTCCCAGTCTAATTGGTCTAGAAATTGAAATTTGAAAAGTTAAAACCTGTTTTATCATTTAATTATGTTTTCTTAACACGTTACCTTAATGTTTAAAAACTGGTCCCAGTTTTGTAAACTGTTCCCAACAAGAAAATTAGCTTCAGATACATATTTTTTCAAAATTTTAATGTCTTTACATGCATCCTACACTTTTAAACAATTTTTCTCAGCTCGCCCATAACTCTTCCCAACCGTAAAATATCTTTATAGCAAAACTTTTAATGCCGCAGTTGCTATTAGACATCAAATAAATAAATATTTTGTATTTTGATTAAACTTTTGGGTATAATTTTTGAAAACTGTTCACAGATTTTTATACATATTTAGAAAATATTGGCTAAAAAATGTGAATATTTCTGTATTTAAAAAACAACAGTTCGTTTCGAAGTTGTAGTAAATCTCTTCCCACTTTCAATATTTTTCACAAACCTTTGCGCTAGATTTTCACATCGTATTTTAAAAGGTTTTTGGTACCATTTCCCAAAACTGTTGACGGTCTTTTAAACTATTTTAAAAGACTTTCTGAAAACTGACCCCAGTTTTTTTTTTTTTTTTTTAATGAACGCAGTTTTTTAAACTGTTTCACATTATTTATAAAATTATTGTATGAAAAAATGCGGTTATCTTTTGCATGTGAAGAAAACATTTTGTTCCACACTCATTTTCAAGGATTCTGTTAAACTCTTCTTCGTTTTCCTATTTGATATCATCTAATCCTTTCGGCAGATTCTCACATTTTTCGAGCTGTAATTTTTGTTAAGTGTTCTTAGTTTGCATTACTCTTCCCACCGGAGGGGGTTAGTGAACATCTTTTTTTTTTGTTCCTTGCTTCAATTGTTTAGCAAGTTTTCGCTTTCAATTGAAAT
Organism: Epicampocera succincta; assembly: GCA_932526305.1. NCBI lineage: Eukaryota > Metazoa > Arthropoda > Insecta > Diptera > Tachinidae > Epicampocera > Epicampocera succincta. The sequence continues at coordinate 62,593,933 of OW052036.1, read as the reverse complement.
GTCTCTACAGACTTTTAAAGGAGTATTTAAATTAAGACATTTTTCGATTGAGAAAATGGGCATTTAAGTGTCGCAAACTTCTAACTAAATAATGGCTCCACTACTTTTAATAGAAAATAAAGTTGTTTTCAGAAAAATAAATTCTATGTCGGTTTATAAATACGAGTAATAAAATCCCCTATGGAATTAAATTCAAGCGACTTTCTCTTTTTATCGTCGAGATAATAACTTGCAACCCTGGAATTATTACGAGAATTGTAGCAAAAATCGATATAAATTTCACAACTTGTAATTTTTGTTACTAAAACTTACAACAACAACAACAAAAAAAACAATTACAAACATCGTTAATAGTTAAAAGTTCATTATTATCGTAGTAAAACAGATACAGTCCGGGGAGGGGAGGACAAAGCAGAATATGTAACCATTATTAACATTAATGTCATGAATTGTTATTACTATTTTTCATATACATACACGTACAATACATACGTATGTACTCGTGCCTGCTGTTGTGTAGGTGGGTTTTTATGTAAATTCATGCAAAAATAACAAAAACACCCTTAAGATTTAATATTTAGAGCGCCTAAAGGTATGCTTCACTATCACCGCATGCACGCCAAGTATTAAGCCGTTTTGTAGTGATGTTTATGTGTAATTGTATTAAAAAGGAGAGCAGCTTCAACAACAAGAGAAGAGAAAACAATATGGATTTAATAACTTTGCTTATTTCTTATCATACGTTATAAACGAGAAGTTCGTAAGGTATACAGGGATGGAAATGCTTTGATGTTTTTTCTTAAAACTATTTGTTTTGCAGAAAAAATGTTAAGAACTTTGCCTATTTATTATTGTAGCATAGCAGAGACGGAAAGGTATTTTTAACAGGGATGGGCGAAGGTGTTTTATTTTTATTTCGTAAGTAAGAACAAGCTTCATTTATTGCTTATCATATAAGCGAGTTGCATAGTTAGCAAGGTATTTTATCACAGGGATGGAAATGTGCTAATTTTCATGCAAAATTTGTTTTCGTTTTTTTGTAATAATTTCTATTTCTTATTGTAAAAGTGAATTAGTTGGAGAAGTATTTTTTTTTAACAGGGATGGAAAGTTTTTTTTTTTAATTTAATTTCTTTTTGCCAACCAAACAAATTAATAACTTTTCGTATTTCTTATCATACAACCGAAAAAGATGGAAAATTGTTTAGGTAGGCAACATTTTTTTTTAAAACTTTACAAACCAAATTTACTAGATATTGACATTAAATTTTTAAAGCAAAACGAATTGACAAAAAATTTGTTATTTTTGTGAATGAGTTATAAAGAAAAAACATTTTCTAAATTTTCCTATTTTAGGTGTTTGTTTAAAATAAACTCGGTCTTAATTTCTTCTTTGCTGCACATTTTTAATATCTTGTTCCATTGCCGCTTTTGTCTACGGCAAAACCGGGGCTAAAGACGTTTTTTACGCCTGTGAATATGCAACAGCAGCCGCCAGAATACAGATGCACTAAGCAACCAAACCAATCTGCCACTCACTCACTTCATGCACTACATTTATGAGTGGGTCTTGTGACTTAAACGTTGCAAAGAGTAGAAAGCCAGAAAGAATAATATCACACATGCACAGTTTAAGGCACTTTGTTTATATATTTTAAAAGTGACAACAGTTTTTAAAGAGTCTCTGTGTGCGTGGCAAGAGTGTTTGTTTGTATGTCAGGACATTATTTATATATTTTCCTTATTTTTTTTGCATTTAAATGACTTTTAAGCCAAAGAGCACGTTCAACAACAGAAAACTTTTGCTTTTTTGCCTTTTAACTTGCTGTTGTCTTGTCATTAATATAGTATTTAATGAGCTAATTTCTGCTGCAAGCTAATGATAAACACATATTAAAAACTTTTCAGAAAATGTTGTTGGTTTTGAACAGCTTTGAGGAAAACAAATTGTGATGATGTAAATGATTTATTTGAACATGAAATAAAAATAAATTCCATTATGTTACATATATTTATATACATACATCTGCATGTATAGATAGTGGGAAGAGTTATCATGCGGAGTGGGAACAGTTTATTTTAACCAGACAGCAACAAATATTACCTAATATGCTTAACTAAACAATAAACTTGAGTATAAAATATCGTTTCAAAGCAAATTAAAGCTGGGAAGAGTTGTAAAAAATTCAAAAAAAACTCTTCCCCAGTTTCTAAATCAAATGGTTTGACGCAATCATGATAACAAACAAATCTATAATAATATCTTACATAAATTAATGGAAATTTTTCCAGAAAAGAGTTAAGAAGTTTATAAAAAATTCGAATTTTCCAACTCATATAATTATAATCGCAGCCTTAATCAACAAAACTTAAATTATAAGAAATTTTTGATAACAGGAAGAGTTGTATAGAATAGTATGAAAAATAAAACTAAATTTGTACTATATAAGATTGAAAAAGTTAATAATATAAAATGCACGTTCCCAACAAAACCTACTTATAGATTTTCTACTGAGAACAGTTTAAAATATAAAATATAATATAATAAGTTTTTTTTTTAAATTTATAAATAAAAAAATTACCTTAATGCATAAAACTGAAATTAAGGCAATTGTTGTGGGTGATGGGAGATTTACAAAACTTGAGAACAGTTTTAAAAACCTCAGAACTTTTGTTAAGTCCGTATTAAACTGCAAAAGCTTATACATAAAATCAAATTCCATAAGCTCATTCACATTCCCAACACATTTTAAATAAAATTTACTCATGGATTGTTCAGTGAGAAGAGTTTGAGATACAAAAAAGTGCATTTTTAGACTTATTTTATGATAAATGGAAACTTAGTTAGACATATTTGGGTTTTTAGGAATTTTTCAAGGTGGGAACAGTATAGCGAAAATTGGGAACAGTTTTTTTTCTACAAACAAAAACTCTTCTGAAGCAACTCAAGAAAAAAAATTATGAAAACTGCGAACAGTTTTGTGATAATGGGGACAGTACTTTTAAGACCAACTTTTTAACTTGCAACTCAATTGGTTGCCTGGTTATGGTTAAGAAATATTCTTAAAAAAAGTTTGGCTGCAGTTAAAGAAAAGCTTTAAAACTAATATATGTATGTACACTTATTCAAATATTAAGCAAAACTTTAGATCAGTTTTGTAAAAATTAAGAAAAGCTCATTATTTTTGGAAAAATTTCTGTGGAACTAGACAGACATTTAAAATTAAATCCCCTCCTTGTGCTTTTGCCCGCCCGCGTTTTCTTGATATTATTGTCTGCTACTTAAATCACCCCTTTTTCAATTATAGCATTTGGTTTGAAAATCGATTTTTCCCCAACAACATTCGGCTGAACATTAGAATGTCAAAGAACAAACCAACAAACAAACATAGAAACAACTAAGCGCTGACTGTGATGAGTGGAATTCGGAACGCGTGTCAAGAGAAGCCAATAATCAAACTCACATTATCACAGCAGAACTTAAGAAAAGTGTTAGGAATCCCGGGGTTTAGCGAGTAAAGGCAAATGGTAATAAAAAGTAAGTGCTTAAAGAATAGAACATGTGATTAAAATGTACTTACCCTGACATGCATTTGAACATCAGTATCGCTGGACTGTTGGACACCGGTTCGTATCTTTTTGTTTTGCGGCCCGTCGCTTAGTAAAACCCCGCCGCCACCGCCGCCATTGGTAGAACCGTTGTAGGGCATTGTATTTGCCGTGGTGATTTGCTGTTGGTGAATTATTTTGACGGTTTTGCGAAAATATGCGCACTTAAAAAAAAGGTTTTTCTATTTCGATTTCAAATCGAAATGAAGCGCAAAGAGCGAGCGTGTTATGGGTTTTAGTGAGTGTGTGACTGAGTGAGTGGGAGTGTGTGTGTGTATGTGTGTGTGTTTTCGAACGTTTTAGCACTTAAAAGGGCGTTAAAACGAATGCTGGTTTGGTTCAGTAAAAAATGTAATTAAACAAAGTATTGTTTGTCGAATGGATGTTCTATTTCCGTTTTACGGTTTCTTTCTTTTCGGACGATAGGACTTTCAGAGTTTTTGAATGATTTAGTGCTTTTGTATATCAAATGATTCTATGCTCATTAATTTTGCATAAAATTGGACTATTCTTTTATTTTCAAGGTTCGCGTTTTGTGCAGATAATTTGTTTTTTCTTTATTGTTTTGAATGCAGCTTTTGAGTTCTAAGCCAATTGCCTGAAAAAGAAGAGGGAAAAATTTAAATAGTTATAAATTAGCCAGCAATTACTTTTTTCTAATTTTATGCGATTTAAGATAAAAACAAAATTTTATTAAAATAACAACTTTTCGTTAAGTTTGAAAGGCGTGTCAAGCATCATGTCGTGCTATTAATACAATTTTAACAATCATACGCCAAAATTTAGCAAAAATATGCACGAATCAAGACATTTTCGTTGCCTTAAGTTTCTAATATAAGGACTGGAGATATAAAATGAGTTTGAAACATTAATCCAAGACATTTTTATCTGATTAATAATGCAAAAAGAAAAGACTTGATTAGAAAAATAAACTTTTAAAGGCGTACATATGTACATATATTTACATTAACATAATTAATTTTTCAAATTATACTCAAAAAAAATTTGGTTTCGTTAAGTTTCTCAAATAAATTCCTGAAACACAAAAATAGTTTTAAACATTAATCCAACACATTTTAATCTGATTAATAATAAATAACTCGCTATTTAAAACTTTTGGCTGAAGAAATAAAGTTTCGTTAAGTTTTCGATATTAACAAAAAACTTTGTTATAACATGTGATTTCAAAATTTTTCACATTGTCTTAAGAAATTTAATAAAATACTTGAAAATTTCAGACATATAAAGTTTCGTTAAGTTTTAGAAACAACCTTAAATAGAAATAAAAAAAACCTGTTGAAGCAAAAAAACAAGAAAAATTCAGATGTAAAATTACACTCAAATATACATAAATTTTGGTAATTTTTTTTTCAGCTAATAGACATTTTTGACTCCTAAACAAATATGCATTTAGTTCAGAAAAAATGTAAACATTTTGTATGCTTTTGGTACGTCTAAAACTAAACGTTGCCTAAAAACGGCAACGATGTCGGTACTCTACAAACGAAAAAAACTATACTAAGAGTATTATTTAAGCAATACATTCGCGATTAAAATATATAATAAAGTAGCCAAAGTTTCGTTAAGTTTTGTAAAACTATTAAGAAAATACTTGAGTAATTCAATTTATTAAAATTGATTTCATTAAATTACTAAAATTTTCTTAACACATGTATTAAAAATTAAGTAATATTCTAGGTTGCGCTTGAAACTAAAGTTTCGTTAAGTTGTAAAAATGGCTTCGAAACGTAAAATATAATTATTTCGAAAACTAAAAAACATTGATTTAATTATAAATATGATTATAAGTCAAGTTAAATAACAAATAAGTAAAACATAAAGCATCGTTAAGTTTTTTTAATGCCAACAACAAAAAGTATTTGATGTAAATAAAATTGTTTTCCTTGAGAAATTGATTAAGAGTTTACAGGCAATAATTTTGTGTTTAAAGAATAAAGTTTCGCTCAATGAAACGAATTGCCAAACAATATAAAAAATTATTTTTACTCTACATGATATAGAATAATATAAATTTAATTATAATTGAAATATGAATATAAAAGGGTTTTATTTTAATGTATGTATGTAGATATGAACTGAGAAAAAAAGGAGTTTCGTTAAGTTTTCGAAATGTTGCAAATCATGTTTATTTAGTTGGACTTTTTACAATTTTTATAATTTTCTTAAGAAATTTACGAATATTTGTTATATTTATGGTACTATAACACCATATTCTTAGTTGCGTAATACTTTTCGTTTGCGTTCTAGGCAGTTAATAAAAAATAATTGGATATAAGTATAAATTATTAATTCAGTACTTTTGTGTACACGTGTGGGTGCAAATCTGCAGAGCATATTTGTAATATGTATGTATGTACATACGAGTATGTAATTCCTCCACATGACCTGTTTTTGTTTATCTTTACATGTAATTTTCCCTTAAACATATTAATAAAAAAAAAAAGTTCATATTTACAGCTGAACAAATAAACAAAATAAATATGTACGTTGTATGTTCATATGCAACTTATTGAAATTACTACATAAAAGAGAATTAAATAAACACAAAACAACAATTCGTATTGAGAAAATACTATTTTTTTAATTTGGCATTTGTAAAAATTATGTTTCCTTTAATAAACTCAACGTAACAGCAAATTTTGGGTGGGTGTTTGTTTAACTCATCAGGTAGTATTCGGAAGAAATTCTTTACAATAGTTTTTTTGTAATTGCTTTAGAATAATTGAAGCGGAATCAGGCAACCATGGTTTTGTTTAATATGTATGTACGTACGCATGTGTGTATGTATGTACATAGATACACATATACACACATATGTATGAATGTGTGGATTTGTTGTTTGTTTTTGTGAGTTTCTTTTCTGTTTGTTTAATAACGGCAAATTTTTCTTGCTTATATGTTTATACAAGTGTATGTGTATGTGTGTGTGTGTGTGTGTGTTTGTGTATTGTTCTGGGTTGGGAGTAAAATAAAACGGAATATTTTTCAGAGTTACCAGATAAAGTGGCGGTAGTTACAAATCTTAGTAACGGGTGACGTGTTAAAGCCATTCAGTTTAGTTTTTGTTGTTTGTTGCAAATACGAGTAACACCATTCAAACCCAAAAACAATATTTTGAATCTATAATTTGTTAATAATTTTATTAATACAGGTATAATAAAAAAGTGAAAATTTCTATCACACTTTCTGTCTTGGCTGCGGCATTTAATATGTAGCTTTTACGTTATTCGACAGACGTGCTACTTTTGCTACTCTTATTCTTGTGGTCTATTTACATATGTACATGCAGACATACATACATATTTACTTGTATTTAAATTAATCAATGTTTTATTAAGAAAATTTAAGGAATATTTTGCCAATTACACTTGGCTAAGATGACAACAACCCTCAACATTAACAAACTCTGACAGGAAATCACAAAACCGTTATGTGCATGTCTGCTTTTGTTCTCTCTAGCAGCGTTCTCTTCATGAGCGTAAAAAATATACTTAACAGAAGAATTGTTGAAAACGCAGTAGATAATAAAAAAAAATCAGGGATGAAATTTGTTTTTAAGGGTGATGTTGCGCCACTACAAACAAAACCGTAAAATAAAAGGAAATCACCAAAAAAAAAAAAAAAGACTAACAGCTAAATTCGTCGAGAATAATAATTTGTTAATAATTCTAGTTTTATTAACACAAACCTGCGTTAAGTGAAATGTGTTAATTTTTTGTTTCAGGAATTTAAATTTTCTTTAATGAAATCCTCTTTGAAAATATTTCTTTTCGTTTTTTTTCGCTTTTGCACAAACGCTTATACACACACAATAGAAAACAATAAAAAAAAGGGAAAAGATATGATAAATTTTCAGAGTTGAGTAATTATTGTTAAAAATATTGTATTTCAGAAATTTCTAAAATGTTTTTTGTTGTTGTTATTGTTGTTTTTGTTTTGTCGCTTGCCAAACAAGTGTTTCTTATTTTGTTAAACATTAAAATATAATTAATTTTATAAACTAATTAAAATTCTACACAGGGTTGTTTCTTTTTAATTTTCTTTTATTTATTTGTATGTTGTTTTTTTTATTATTACTTTACCGTTGTTGTGTTGTTGGAGTAGAGTGTTTGTTGTTGTGTGAAGAGTTGACTAGTGTTTTGTCTAACGTGTAAAGAAGGAATACAAATGCGTAAGTTTCGTCTAACGTCACTTAATCGAATGGAGCCAAAGGAAAATTGTTTTGTACAAAAAAGCCTTCATTCAGTTCAGTTCAGTTAGCTTTGAAAGTTTTAGTGGTGAGTATAGAAATGTCTATAATATTATTTTGAGTGGGCGATTTTGAATACAAAAAAAAAAAGAACCCCAAACTTCGGAATGAAATATTTAACTCCATCATGAAATAACCCATTTTACTACAGACTTTTTCTTAACCCTTAAATGTTATTCCCTGATATTAAAGTCGATTTTTTGCACTTCTGTTATTATAATTCTTTTTTAAATATTTAACGAAACTTAGTTTTATTGCATTAGTTTTTGAAAAGTGTATTTTCTACTTTAATAGAAAACAAAAACTGTGGCAATTTATGTAGAAATAGTTTTATAGTTTAGAAATATTCGAAAAAAAAACTTAACGAAGCTTTATTTCCTACATAAATTAAAGCGCAAGTCATTTATCACAAAATATAAATTATTATATAGTTTTTAGGAAATGTTTGTTACTATTAATAAATTTACAAAAACTTAACGAAACTTTTTCGATTAGAATTTTCATAATTATTAAATATTTAATTTAACGTTTAGAGCGCTTACACTATAGCTTTCTTTTAAATAAAAAAATTTAACTTTCTTGTTATATACTGAAAAAAATATTAGAACGCTTTTTAGCCAAATTAATAATAGTATATTATTTTGTTAATTACATACATATGCAAGCCTATAAACTGAGTGAAAACTAGAAACAAATAATCCAGTTTTGGGATTCATCATACATACATATAATACAACTTGACGAAACTTTTTTTTCTATTGTAAGAATTCAAATTTGTATCAACTCAACTACAATTTTTAAGTAAAGTAATAATTTTTTAGAAAGAAACTAGTTTCGACACAACAACAAACAATAAATATAAATATGGATAAAAACTTTGTTGGTTGAGGCCCAGGTTCACCACGGACTGTAGCGCCAAAAGAAGAAGAAGAAGAATAATTTTTTATTAAAAATAATATAATTAAGTCCATATTATTTTAAAATTTTTCTAAACTTAACGAAACTTAAAAAATAAGGAAATTTTGTTTAAGTATTTACTCGAGTTTTTCATATTTTTTAGGTAAATTTTTCGTTTTTTCTCACAAAATAAATTTAACGAAACTTTTTTTCTTTAATATAGTAAAAAATGTAAGCATTTGTGAAAATAAAACAATTTTTAATGTTGCTTAGGTAAACATCGAATTTAACGAAACATTTAAATATGACGAACCCCTAAATTGGATGAAGGAAATGAGATTGTTTATAGAAAACAGTGTATATATGTACATACATATATTGTATATGTTTATGTGTACATTTCATAAATTAAGTTTTTAAATTTAAATTGTTGACAAAAATTTTACTCTATGATACATTTTAGCTTTTCTTTTCTATTAATTGGAATATATGTATGTAGTACATGAAGAAGGAGTCTTTGAAACTCATGAATATTTCTTACGTCAATTTTTCATTTTATAGATAAAAAGAAAAATTCCACTTTTCAGCTCTGCAATTTGCCAACAGTTTCCGCACTGCGAAGCTTTTACCATATTTTACTTTTCCAACTTCACCTCGCGCTACAACGAAATAAATTACTGATGCACTTCTACACACATCCATACATATGTATGTACATATGAACACACTCGCACGTACCACTTTACAGCCAGAGCAAAGCAAACATTCAACTCTCTTTTGCATCTGGTCTCCTTTCAACCCTCAATCATTAACATTGGCTGGCAACGTAAGAGTAACTGGGCTAGTTTTTCTTTATGTATCTGCACGTTTTGTTTGTATTACAAAATATTTCCATTTGTATATTCTTATCAGAAAACTTAAACAAAATTAACAACGTTCAGGTGCTAAAAAGCAGAAATCAAAAGTTTTTTGTACAACAACAAAGCGCCGGCACATGCTTTTAGTTTTGTGTGGCAGAAATTCTTATTTAATACTTATTTTTAACGTTTTAATTACAGATTTTCGTTTTCTTAGTCGGGACACTTCTTTGTCACGATTTTCTTACTTTTTACAAGCAGGTATCGTCAGACGGCCGACAAGACCTGTTAGGCAACTATCAATTTGTTGCCATTCTCTAGTTGGAAATATATGTAAAAGCAACAATGAAGAATAGAAGCCAACAATTTTTCACCAGGTTGCCACATGTTTTATAAGAAAGTAAACACCCACATAGAGGGAGAGGAAACATTTCACGTGGTTTGCAAACTATTCGTATCACAAAACTCATAAATGGCTGATATATGTACACTAAAAGATTATTAAACTTCGATGTAAATTAATTTCTCACTAAAAAAACGTCTAAACTGATTATCAATTTTGGTTAAATGAAATGAAAGCGGCTTAAATCCGTCGAAATGTTTTGTTTGCCAATCCAAACTACAGTACAATTATTTTGCTTTCATATTTTACAGGTAATTTACTAAAATTTTGACATTTGATTATAAAAGAACATATATTTCTGTGCCATATTGTTCGCTTTAAAAGAAAAAACTTTTCTTTCGTTATTTCAAAGTTATTTTTTTTTAATTTAGTATCTTTAAAAACTTAACGAAACATATATGTAATTAAAACTGAGTTTAGAAATTGCTGTGCCATTTTGGTTGCCATCCAATATCTGTTTACTGGCTCGAGAACATTTTAATATAATATTAAATCTATACGTTATAAAAAACTTAACGAAACTTTTTTTGGCAAAGGCAAACATGTCTATGCAACGTTTTTTAATTGTAAAAGCAAGTAAATATTTTTAATACAAAATACGCAAGTGTTAAAAACTTGACGAAAGTCTTTCTTTGAACTACAAAAATTTCTAATCTATATGAATATTTAAATTTATTATACTTGAGAAAAAAAACATATTTATATATACAAATACTAAAAAAAACTTAACGAAACTAGTTTTTATTTGTGCCACAAGCAATTCTCTCCGATATTTTTTTTATTGGTTGTCCTTATGATCTAAAAGCAAGCCAAATATTTACACATATACTGTAAAATATACATACATATGTACATAAGTGCAAAAAATTAACTCAAGGAAACTTTTTTTTAAACTACAAACAGAATTGTTAAAACGGTTTGGTTTAACTCAATAATATATTAGGATTTCCAAATTAAATATATTTAATTGCCAAGATAATTTATCAGTTTTTGTTCGTTATGGAAAACTTAACGAAACTACCTTTTAAGCCAAAAGCTTTAATATAAACTTGTTGTTTTGTTAATAAAAGTCCGCTTAGCTTTAAAAATTCCTTTTTAAGGTATTTCTTTTAATTTTATTAGCACAAGAATACTTAACGAAACTTTTTTATATACAAATTTTTTAGCAATTTTGTACGAATTTTAACTTTTGACGCCATTTATTAGATTTTCTGTTTAAAAAATCAAACTTTAATGAAAGATTTTTGACAAAACGACACATATTTTGTTAAATTTTCGTTAAATCTGTATCTTGTCGGTTTTTATTTTTGTGAAAAATCGCATAACGGTTGCCAAGTTTTATTAGAAATGTCTTTTTTCTTTAAATTCGCACTGAGTTAAAGCCAACTGTTATCTATGACACGCCTCAATATGGACACCCAGACATTGTTTAATATTTTAATATATAAAAATAAATTACTTGTGTTTAGTTCTTGATGGATATTTCTATATAATTTGAAATCCCTTAAAATTTGCTTCCAAAAAAGACGAAATCGATTCTTCTTCTGACTTTTTCTGAAAGTGATATTTTTTTAAAATAATCCTTTTATATCATGAAATTTTTGGAGAATTTAACCTATTACAAAAGATTCGCGGAAGATTCTTGAACTGTAATGAAATATTTGCACATGAATACAAGGGAAGAAATTTGTACAACAAAATTTTAATTTTTTTTTTAGTTAAATTTGTTCATTATTTAACTTCGGTTTCAGCTTTGACTAAAAATAGATCTCGGCCCAATAATTTATACATTAAATCTATTACGGGCGAAAGATGCAAATTGTCAAGATTTAAGTGAATTGTAAAGCAGGATAATCGCACAGATATGAAAATTAAAAACTATTCGTGCTCCAAACATTCTCGGTAATTTGTTTTGTTTAATCTACTACAAAAGCTTTGAAACATAAATATAAATACCTATACAAAATATAATTTGAATTGACTAATTTGTAATTTGAAAAAAATGCTATTTCCAAAAAAAAAAAAAATTATTTCCAAAAAAAAAAAAAAATTCTATTTCCAAAAAAAAAGAAAGAAAAAATATGAACTTACTTTTAAAAATAGGAGAATAAAATCTTCGCGAATTTTTATTATTAAAATGAAACGAGGTTTGAGTTTATCAATATCGTTTTTAGAAAGATCAAATTTGAAGCAAAGCCATTTCGAACTTATTAAGGTTCTCGAAAGATCGAGTTTGTAATAGATTAAACGAAATTCAAATAGCTTCTTGCTATGAAAATGAAACAAATTTAGCAGGAGTAATTTCAATAAATAATAATAAGAGGACATTCATTCCCTCTTAGAAAATCAAGATCTTTATTTTTACAATATTTTTAAAAAGAATGTCTCTCGAATTTTAATGATTTTATACTTTAGGTACCTACATTAACTTGTGTTATTATGCTGATTCGGGATTTTGTAATAGATTAAAAAGTAAAAAAAAACTCACATTTTGTTCCGTCTAATACAAACTCTCTAAATCTGTAGTCTATTATTCTGTAAAATTTTCAGATTAGCTAAATCAGTTCGGTGTGGAAAATCAAGAACTTTCAGAAACACATTTTTACGTTTTATTTGTTTTAAATAAAATAAACCATTAATAATTAATTAAATACAAACTATGAAAGTTATTTAATTAATTTATTATGATGTTTATTATGCAAATGTTTAGAAAATTACAAAGTGCAATAGATTAAATAAAAACATCTATGGAATTAACTGATTTGTGTATTACAAAACTTTCGAAAATTTCGACGAGGGTTATAATCTCAAAACTCGGGATTAACTCAGTCTCAGGCATTCTATTTCATAATAGAAATATAATTATTTGTGAGAGAACAGCCACAAATTTAACACTTTGTAAATTTTTAGAAATTCAAAATTTTGTTTCAATAAAAGGCGTATAGTGCTTGTTTTACCGTTCTCGAAATCTTGAAGAGTTTGTAATAGATTAAAGCAAATTCGTATGGCGTTTCTTTAAACTATTACAAACTTTCGAAGAACCATAATAAAACGGAATAAAAAACAAAAGCCAAATTTCTCAAAAAACTAAATTTATATTTTTGTTGGTGAAGTCCATTTGAAAAATATAAAAAAATTTTTACTAAAGATAATCGAGCTTTAAAAGAAAAATATTCTAATAATAAATGCAGGCATATCGACAGCTAGAAAACATGCAAAAATTAGCCTTAAGTTTTGTTTTTTACATTGAATCTGGTCTTTACAATAAGCTTTTATTTACGGCGGAAATATTTACAATTTGTTCAGTACACAATCGCATCAAGCCGACGGCGTTTTTATATTTCTATTTGTTAAAATTATTGTTTAAAAAAGTTGCTTGAAATGCCTTTCCCTGGCTTAAAACAAATGATAAACAAGTCCAGTTTAAGTCTGGCATCACATTTTTATTGTTTTTTTTCCCCTCAACTAGAAAATGTAAGTAGAGAGAAAACAACAAACACATTAAATACCCACAAAAACACAATAACACAACAACAACGAAAAAGTTGTAGACAAAAGCCCATACAAGCAAACAAGTTTTTCCAAATGCACAGAATTGTAAGAAAAAAAGAAAATGGCAAACTTTTTTATGTCTGTACTTAAATAAGTATCATTTCCAAATTTTGGGAAAAGTTTTTTATGGAAAATTTTTCTTAAAAGCTTCTTACCTTTTCTGGAATATGTATTTTTATTATTTATCTTTTACGAAAATTCCGGAGGACACAAATTTTCCTCTTCTTTTGTTTAAGGATTAAAAAATTCGTGTTTTATCTCCTTTTTCTTTTTGGCTTTATTTAGTTTTCACACTTTCACTTTGTTGGTTTTGTTGCTGCAAATGACTGGTTAATAAGTTATTATTGTTTTAGTTGGCACCAAGAAAAAAAAATATCATACATATGTAAGTATAATGCACTAAAATTGTTTTAACAATGCCAGCAAGCAAATACACAATAAAAATTGTCTTTACAACTTTCAAAAATGGCTGATTTGTTTTGCAAATGAGTGTATGTATGTATGTGTGTGTTTTTCTTTATGTTGTTGGTGTTTTTGTTTTATTTTTTCACTTAATGTTTTACTTATTTTGCTTGGCTTGCTTTATTGTAACAATTTAAATAATTTTTTTTTTGTGTTTCTTGCTTTTTCCGAACTGTCTTCAGTAAAATTGTTTTACTGTGAATATTTCTACGAAACGGAAATTCTGATTGAAACTTGTTAGTAGTTTTTGTCTACGGCGACACGAAAATAAATACAACACAATTTTTAAACACACGTTTCTTCTTCTTGGCCAAATAGGAAAAATAATTTGATGTCAATATCCATGCAATAAATTTCTTGTAAAATTTTCTTTTTCACCGATTCCCAATTGGAAGTTTTCGTTTTCTTGTTGCACCGCAAAAATAATTTTTTTCTTTCTGAGCTTTCTTATGTGAATTACATCAACTGATTTATTTTCAAGACTTGCTATTTATTCTGCTTCTTTTAAACTTTTATTATACTCGCTACAATTAGAGCCGTTTAGGTACCTCCGTTGCGCTTCAAAGTACAATACGTACTGAACAATTTCATATGTGTTTATCTAAGAAAGAGAAAATTACTTTTGAATTACACACATGAGCTTTTTCAATAAATGTTTTCGACCTGCGTGAATGTACACACAGCGACGTCGACGGCGGCGAATAACAACACAAGCAATTACCGCTACATTTATGTTGCCGCAAACACACACTCGCATGGCCAACAAATTTGCCCCACGAAAATATCAAGTACTCTCTGCACATGTTTAATAAGCTTTTCTGCTGCTGTTGCTACTGCTGCTGTTTTTGTGTGTTTGTCGACAGTTTTTTGCTCTACTTGAATTCGCCTGGCTGTTTTTGTTAGTGGATGGTTTTTTGTTTAAACATTTGTTTTTGTTTTTATCTTATTGAACGAACGTGCTGGCATGGTAAGCATGTGCATTTGTGTGTTTGTGCTTGCATTTCTGTTTTGTTTTTATGATTGTTTACTGTAGTTAGAAATGCCGTTAAGTATACAAAACTATCAACGAATGATGCCAGATGCTGTAATTATGCTCTATCAGGGATGGAAACAAAAAGTCCACCATATTACTATTAACATACATACATACATATGAAATATGTAAATTGTTTTTATATATTTTTACATACATACATACTACATACTATAATATTTTTCATATTCGTAAAGAGTATAAATAAATTTATATCTCTCACTCTGTAAGCGATAAGCGGCGGAGAATTAATATATTTTGGAAAACAAAGCAAATATTTTACATAATAAATAACACAAGGTACATCTGTATACATATATACATACATATATATATGTATATACTTTTTTATGTAGATTTCTAATAAAATTGTTCAAGGCAGGTATTATACTTGGCAACCATAACAACTGCACTCTGTTTGAGATTCAAAAGTCACGTTAATCCTGCGCAGGCTCAAGAAAACTATAAAAAGTAAAATAAAAATATATCTTAAAGGAATTTTTAAGTTCAAGTAGACATATGTACATACATATGTATACACATAGAAGTTGCCAGTTTGCTTTATTGACCAATAACCTATTCACTAAATGATAGATATACAATTTCTTTAATGCATATACATATATTTGTTTAAACTTTTTAATGATTCACTAATCTTTCTGCATTTTTTATATGTATACTTATGTACATATTTAAGTCTGTACAGGAGGCTTTAATTGAAGCCATGCAAAATGTTTCTTATGGCAACACTGACACTGACTTACATTTTCAACTTTTGTTTTGCAAGAGGGAGTATGAAAGAGTGAGTGCGTTGTGCGTGAAGTTGTGTGTAAGAGTTTTTTTCCTGTTTGGATTTAACGGGAAAAGAACGTGGACGTCGACGGAGTTCGTAGCAGAATCGCGGAACCTGCATTAACTTAACACTAATAACCAAACAGATAATGCGAAATGTTTTTGTGGGTGTGTGTGTGTGAGTGTTGCAAATGGTTTGGAGCAATTGAAAGAGCGAGTGCAAAAATGCAGTTTTTTTAAGGAGAGCACACAAAATGCAACAACCACCATTTAGCCACAAATAATCCAATCAGAAATAACAAATAAATTTCAGTAAGAATAACAAAATCGAAAATGAAGAAAACGGCACAAAAAGGGAACTCATATAAAAGGCATACACACATCCATACACACACGCATGCATCCATTGTACTGAAGCATGCGCATGAGATGTGTGCTGTGCATTTGCAACGAAGTACAGTTAGAAAGAACGAAAAGCATTCCCAGTTTAGGTGATTTGTCCCCGAAGCAAAAATGTATTTTTCGGTTTTTGGAGATGGGAATTCTTAGTTGGGGAAAGAAAATTTTTTGCGGATAATATTTTTTGTTTCAATAAGGATCTTATAACGGCTAAATTTATTTTATTTCCATAGCCCAGCTTATGTTAAGTGACTTCAAAAACTAACAGTAATTCATTGTATATATTTTTAAATTTATTTTCAACAAATAAGTTTCTTGTATATTTTAAATGTGGGATAACGCCAAATTTGATTCCGTTACTGGGCATATTTCCGCATTGGTTTCGTGTATGATCTGGTGGAATCGTAGACTTATGTAGATACATATGTATGTATGTTTAACAAGGACCATCTGCAATAACGAGCTTAATCGCAATATTAAGCTTGAAGGTCGTAATGCCGACAAGTGGGCGTCAGCCTTGAAAATACTGGAAGCCCTATAATTGAAAGAGATTTTTTGCATCTTATAAAGAGCGACTAATATATTTGCTAAGAGAATATACAAAATTTTAAGGCGAATTTATTGAGACATTAATAAAATGTCTGTTTGCGTGAGTGTGTGTGTTTGTTATTCAAGTGTGTGTGCACATATTTTTTCTCACGCCACAAAAATTAAACAACAAAATGTGCATTGTTTTTGAAACATTTTCAAAAATGCAACCAGCAGCATTCCCAAGCCAATGCAAACTCTGATTTAGACCATTTAAGCAGGGCAGAAGAAAGCTCTTCAAAAGCTTTTTTAAGCTGTTTTGTTCGGGGTTGTCAGATTCTTTTAGGTCTCAGGGGCCAAATTGGCCATAAAGCGAATGCAATGTGGTAAAGTTTTCGTTGTTTATTCTACATACATACATACATACATACATATATATGTATATACATATGTACTGTATTTTACAGAAATTGTATCGAACAAAAATAATAAAACTTCAACTTTAATAATAACAATTAAAAAATAGCAGCCTAGTGGTTTTGTGTAAAAATATTGATCAATTTTATTAAGCAATTGCGGATCATAAGTAAATATATAATTTTAATGCTTCGAAAAGGAATTGCAGTGTTGTACAGACTATTATTTAGAAGATGGCCCGACTAGAGATATTTTGCTCTCATGAAAAATGCAAGTATTTATGTACATAAATTTTATTATTGAAATTTATTAGTGTTTTTTTTAAGTATGAAATATCGAAATAAATAAAAATACCAATTGTATCCATTTTCAGTTATTTTGATCTAAAGCTTAAAGTTTACCGAGTCCGGGACAAGTTCAAATATAGCCTATAGTTTCTGGCCGACAGTTTAGTCGCTGATGAATTTCTAACATAAATACATTAATTTTTATATTTTATTGTATGTAAATATGTACATAAGTCCATACATATGTATGTATATACATATACATACATACATAGTACATACATACATACATACGTATGTATGTGTGTACATTAAATCTTTTACCTACTAATTTTAAACGCAGTAGATAACAAACAGCTGTATTTTGAACTTGTAATAAATGTCCTCTTTTGCGCGTCACTGTAATTTCACACACATCACCATGTACATACCTAAGTTTTCAGAAATTATTATATGTATGTATGTAGGTATGTATGTATAAACAGCTTTTTCAATTTTAAAGCTGCATTTTTTTTTAGTTTCTTTTCTTCAAGTAATTTAACGCCAAGTCATGTTCAAATCAAATACGGAAAAAATACAATCGAACAAAACAATTGAAAAACAATAACAAAAACGGAACCTACCACAGAAAAAAACTGTATTAGCATCCAGAACCGTTATTCATTTAACGATTTACAATAAAAAGGCACAAAAAAACAATTTTCATTATTTTTTTCTTAACTTTTATTTCTTCGTCATTCACATGCCCATCAAATGCAACTCCAACATGTCACTACAAGCTACGATACCGTAATATGTGTACAGCAACAAGAACAACCAAATGGCTTTATAATACACAAGCTCTCTTTATTAAACCCCCATTTCCAGCACGGCAAACACCAACACCAACACCTACAACAACACAATCAATTAAGCGGTTTTTTTTTGTGAGAGAAGAGGGAGTGAAAGGCCAACTTCAATGCAGTTTCTAAAGTGCATGGTTGTGTGTATGTAGGTATGTATGTATGTACATACACATACATATGCATATGTGTGTATGCATGCATGGATGTGCGTGTCTACTGTTGTGTGCAGCGTTTGTTTTTCGCTGTGCTTTTTGCTGCCATGAGTGTTGAGTAAATTCATACATACAGATTTTAGCCACTTGGTTTTTATGTTTGAAGTGCAAACTAGTTGTTGCTATTTTTATTCTCTTGACTGCTGTTTTGCTAATAAAATGCTCTGAGCCGAACGAACGCCTGAATTCACTGTTGCATAAAATACAAGTGCTTTTTTGTTGTAGCTGTTTAAGTCTCTTTTTTTAAGTTTGTTGTTTTCAACAAAATTTTCTTTGACTGAATATTTCTATCTGTAAACAGGTTGGTGCCTGAAAAAGGTACTTGTGCTGACATTTTGGATATTTGTTTTATAAATTTTCAAATTTCTTCAGACAGTTTATTTTTATGAACGCACCAAAAAAATGCCCAATACTATAATTATAAATTTTTTAATAAAGAAGAGAACATAATTTTTTATTTATATTTAATTTATGTTAAAAAAAAACTGAAATTTTCCATTAAAAAAAATTTATACCAGACTTAATATTGTAGCCTTCATTTGTCAGTCAGCTTGATGGCAATATATTGTCAAGTATAAACGTTACTCTAGATTCAATATTTTATTATTTTCTTTATTCTTAAGGCATAATAGCATGTTATTATGGCCATAGAGATAAATAATAATTTTTGTGGTTAAAGTAATTTTTCAGTAATTTGTATAAATGTTAAATAATTTTGGTAGCAATTTTATTAAAAAGAATAGAAAAATACAGGTGTTGAAAACCAGCATATAAATTTAAAATTTATATGTATTTTCTCACAAGAAGCAAAGCGACCTTTGTTCGCTCCCACCGCCGGAAATATAGACAGCGTACAAATGAGTGCAAAAACCTTTTTAACATTTTGCATACATATATTTTCTCACTAACAGCAACATCATCTTTCGCTCAAACTGTTTACATATCGATGGTGCAGGATAACTGCATACTGAAGAAAAGTGAATAAAGAATTCTTCACTGGCATTTAACTTAAAAATTTTACAGCTAAATTACCCTATTGAGACGAAGGCCCGACATGTTTATTTTTAATTATAAGTAGAAAATAAACGCGGAGAAAACAAATAATTTGCATAATTTGCTCATTTTCTAGTTCAATGTTTAGTAATTTTTATGCATTAAATATATCTTTATGGTTTTATAAGCGTTAAAAAGTTTTTCCATTTTTTATCTCAACATCCGGTTTCCGTTAACCATATGCGTAAAACAAATATAAACACACACACACACACACACACACACACACACACACACACACGCGCGCAGACACTTATTCAAAAACACAGAAGCATTGAAAAGATAACAAAAAGCAAAACCAACAAAAAAAATTATAACACAAACATTATTTGATTCCTTAAAGTCGTTCAAAATGGCGGATAAAAGTTGTTGTTGTGCATAAATATTCATACGCAAGAGAGTCAGTGTGTACGAACGTGTGTGTGTGTGTGAGTGTTGGGGAGAACGAGTATTAGCGCAATATGGTGTCACTGATTACGCTTTTAATATCTTGATGAGGGAAAACGCATTAAGTGAAGTTATCATTTTCCAACACCAATAGGGAAATTTTTGTTTAACTGGTATGTGTCTTCTTTAGCCAAATGGCCACACAAGGTGTTTGCCACTAGATAGCAACTGCTGAGCTTTAACAGTTGCCAGCAGACCAGCTGTGGAATGGGCGCTCAATTGCTCAGCCTGTTTCACATCACATCAGGTCCGGCACGACTATAGCATTCAACATCGCCTGAAAATTGTACAATTTTGATAAAGTTTCGTCTTACGTTCGCCATAAAGTTGACTATTGACAGTGTGGTGGACAAAACTTGAGTCCACCAGTTCAGTGGGAAATGAAGTGGGTCCGGTATGAAGACGAAATACATGCAACACAGCTTTCCGCGTGACCGAGAAGAGGACAACTCGAAACACGACGTCGTCTGTTTGACACCAAATCGACCTTCCGTCGTCATTTCAGGCCGTATTTAATTCCTCCAGTAGCTGAGGAGAGAATGTTTTGTGCTCGCAAAATCAATTCTGTCAAACTTGATCCTAAAACGAATCTTTCAATCAATCATCTTCTGCATGATGAATCTAACACACACACACACACACACACACACACACACACACACACACACACACACTATTTACATCAGATTCTAGATGAGAGAGCTTTTCGGCTGGAACCACTTTTGTTTGAGAACCACCGGATTGACGATTATTATCATCTACTTTTGGCCTAAATTAATAGATGGGTAAACAGTTGATCTGTGAAATTAACAGAATGCCGTTACGCGACACACTCAGCTCACGGTTAACTTCTCTCTCTACACGAGCGGTTTCAGGACATAATAAAAATTCAAGGAGGTGATATAATTTCGATAGCGCTGTTAGAATTCTTCTTGCCTTCTATGAGAATAAGTCACAAACTCCAGCAGTTTTTAAGGCCAGCGCACGGTACGCTTTTGTGTGTTCTTATATTTCATATATGTATAATTGCATCGATTGTGCAAATAAACACACACACACATTGTTTTCTTTTTCAATTTACGAACGAAGTAAAAGCTAAATGAAAAGTTTCTGTCAGCTTTTTTTTCTATTCATTTCCACAGGGTGTTTTACGGTTGCTTCAGTTCTGTTCACGCAATTTCTGTTGAGAGTTTGTTTTTGTGTTTCAGTTTTTCGGTTAATAAATTTATTTAATAAGTTTTAAAATCAAAAAAAAGTTAAAAAAAAAGATTAATTACGAATTTAAAATGTTGAAAAATTTGTTTTAAATTTACTTTCATTAGAGTATGAACAAAATGCTTGTATTCTAAGGAGATCAAATTTATCTGCAGCGGGAAACTGTTAACAATAAAATACAACAAAATTGATGCAGAAATAGTTTTAGATACATATAAGCCATTGTTTGATATTGGAACAAAAGAAAATCTTTGCAACAGAAGCCCAGGAATCATTTTATGTTTTAATGAAAAATGTCATTTAAAAATTACATTAAAGAAAAAGAAGGACAGAAAGTTTAATAATATCAATTATAAAAGAAAACAAAATCGATTACACTATAAAAGTTTAAGTAAAAGATTTTTTATTAAAATTTTGTAATAAAACACATTTAAATGTTAGCAAAAATAGTTTGGTTGGATCTAAGACCCCAGAAGTTTATTAAATCAATATAGTTTTGCTTACATTACATGCAAATTCCTAAAAGGCATTAAATTAATTTTTCAAAATAAAGGATATACGGGAGTTGTGTTGATCTATCAGCCCTTTGAAATGCAAATTTGTATACAGCTGTTTAAAGTAATTCTACAAGTAGTTACCGACTTTTGTAATTTTCAGAGAAAAACTGTAGGCGTAATACAATTTTTAAAATTTAAAGGAAATGTGGCCATAAAACTAGTTTTAATAGAAGCAACCACAATTCAATTTTCTAAGTTTTTGCAAGATATTTAATGATTTTAAAGTAAAATATGAATTTTAATTTACATTTTCCGTTTAAGGATCTCTCATATATCCCTGTTCTTTTACAGAATACACATAAAATTGCGCAATAGCCAAAAATATTAGCTTTCAATTGAATTCTGATCCATTGTCCAACTTAATAAACTTATTTAATAAAAAGGACATTAAGCAGCTTGTTAAGTCCTTTGGCCAATGAGTTTGAAATTTTCAGCACAGCTTAACAGAACAATATCTCAAGTTCTTAAACACTTTTAACATTTTTTAAAGTAAACTAAAAGCTAATTTTTAATTAAAGGACATAACCATGGAAGTTTAGTTTTTAGGAAGGTAGTTTTTATGGCTTTATGCCCAAAGCTACAGCTAAAAAGAGATTCATATTGTAAAGGACATTTAAGCATCAGACCTGATCTTGCACTGATTGATCTGAAATTCAGCTGGGAGCCTAAAACAAGGTATTTTATAAATAGTTAGTTAATTTTTACCATATTTTGATCATAATTTTGCAGAAAGTATTTATTTTTTCTATAAAGGATACACAACGAAATATAATTTACAGATAAATATTCTTATTAAATAAATGGTATCAATTTATGCTTGTTTTCTGATTAAAAATTTCAACAAAAATTTTAAGTTTAAAAAAAGGATATATAAGAGCAAAAATTATCCTTAAGATTTGCAGAGCAAAAATCCGGCATAAAAAATAATCAAATAGTTTAAGAAATGGTAGCAAATTGCTTTTTAGTTTTTCGGTGTTTTTTTTTTTTTTTACAAAATATAAATATCTTAATCTAAAGGATATATGCCTGTATATATAAATGTATGTATATTAAAAAATAAAGAAACTCAGTATTTTTACTACTTAAACACTTTTATTGGATAAGGAGTTTCAATTTATAATTATTTGCTGGTGAAAATTATGGCATTATTTTAAGTTTTCAACAAAAAAGATATATGAGAGCAAAGTTTATCCTTGAGCCAAATGAAACGAAATTAAGCAAAAACTATAATCAGCCAATTTTGTAAATAGTAATAAATTTATTTTAGATTTTTAACACAAAATTTTCCAGACATTAAGTGTTTCAAAAAAAAAAAAGGATACATATATGGCAAAAAGTTATTTTCTTAATAGCTTTATTTGCACCAAAGCCTTAAAACATCATTTGACAAATAGTAATAAGCTGACGTGTCATTTATGTTCAATTTAGAATATTATAACGATTTTATTTTAGTGATTAATAATTTAGTTTTATTAAAGTTGTATAATTTTTGTTCATAATTTAAGTCGAAAATAGATTTCAAAATATATATCCCTTTTTCCATAACCACAAGTGTGTGTGAAAAGTTTGCAGCACTCAGATTTAAATTGTTCACAAGTTAAAAGTTAATGAAAACTTTCTAGAACTGGATATAGTTTTGTCCAGTTTTTTTTTTTTTGTAAATATATAAAATTTGTTTGCAAACGTAGCATTAATTTTATTTGCTTTAAATGCTGTGATAAAAATTATAGCTGAAAAGAAAAGTAAGAAAAATATGGTGATCTTATGAACTGTATTTTCCCATGATTAAGTTTGTCTTAATGTCATTTCTTATCAGCTATTTACGCACCCCTTGCCCCACTTTCTTCAGACAACTGCTGACTATTGTCGTTTATGTTTGACAGCACCAAAGTAGCCATTACTGTTCTCATACTTTATAAAAACTCCAACACGTTCATTATTACAGAAAATACCTTGGCATGAGATACTTAAATACAAGCAACTATTCCTTCCTTCAAGAGCTCTGCTATTGCTCCTTGTATGGCTGCATTTCCTACTTCTCATTACTGCTCATAATAATCAGTATCATTTCTGAACAAAAGCATCGTCTTGGGATGCTTCAGTGTTATTATTTTGAGGTCAAACAGAAAAATGCGGGGGGAAGATAAATAAAATTCCAATCGAGCAGGATTTTTTCACATAAACTTGCAATCTTACAAAATTTTCATATGTATGAATGCAAGAAGCGAAGCTTTTTATTTTCTTTCTTTTTTAACCAACCATTTTTACTCTTTTATTATTTATTTTTCAATTTCTCGTCATACAAAACTCACATGTGCAGTTACACACACACACCCGCACCCACACCCGCACCCGTACCCACACACACACTCATTCTGTATAGATTTTGTGTTTGGTTGTGTGTTGTGTTTGCCAATAACTATTATTTACAGTAATAAAGGAATAAAATCAGCTACTAGAATTCATATTTAGTTTGTTACATAAAATATAAATTTAATTAAATGAATTCATATGGAAGAAGGGCTGGAGTGAAAGGTTGGCTCGGTTGACTGGCTGCCTGGCTGGCTGGCTGGTTGGTTGCTTGTCTTTTACGGATGACAGCTTGTGATATGAAAATGGTTGGCTTTGACTTTAAATATTGAGCAGGGAAGGCAACAACACAAGTAGAAAATTAGCGTATAAAATGCAATATGTTGCATATCACTTTATTAAGGCGGCAGCCGGAAATTATATTTTCAACCCGATTCTTAAAAGCTGGTGTTTAATATTACAGTTTAAGAAAAGCTTTTGATCTCTTGTGGAAAATATAATAGGCTGCACTTTTTATTGAAGTTTCATTCAGTATTTTGCTTTTCCTTAAGGAAAACTTTATTTTTCTACCGAAAAGTTATCCATAGTTTTTACATTACAGAAAAGTTATCGAAAATTGTACTTTTATATAAAAAAGGTTATCGATAACTGTAATTTTATATGAAAAATTTACCGATAACTGAAATTGTATATAAAAATATTGATAACTTAACTTTTCTATAGAAAAGTTATCGATCACTTTATTGTTCTCTAGGAAAGTTATCGATAACAGTAATTTTATACAGAAAAGTTATCGATAACTGTAATTTTATATAGAAAATTTATCGATAACTGGAATTTTACATAAAAAATATCAATAACTTAACTTTTCTATAGAAAAGTTATGGATCACTTTATTGTTCTACAGGAACTACAGGAAAGTTATTGATAACTATAATTTTATACAGCAACGTTATCGATAACTGAATTTTATATAAAAAATATCCATAACTTAACTCTTCTATAGAAAAGTTATCGATAACTCTACTGTCCATACTCTTCTATAGTAAGGTTTTCGATAACTTTATTTTCCTAAACAGAACATGCCGAAAACTTAACCTACTATTTTTGGATCGATAACTTTACTGTTCTACCGAAAACTTATCGATTACTTTAATGTTCTAAAAAAAATTTTTTCGATAACTTTACTTTTCGGCAGAAAACTAATCGATAACTTTATGTAAAATTATGGATAACTTTTAGATAGAAAAGTGATCGATAACTAACTTTTCCATAAGAAAGTTATCGATAATTTTACTTTTTTACAGAAAATTAAATTTACTTTTATATAGAAAATTTATCGATAATTTTATATTTCGAAACCAAATTTAGTGATGACTATCGAAAAGTTATCGATACCTTTTAATTTCCATAGAAAAATTATCGATAATTTTGCTTTTTACAGAAAAAATATCACTAACTTTATTTTATTATCTACTTTCTTGTCGAAAAGTTATCGATACCTTTACTTTTTCCAGAAAATGTAACGACAACTTTACTTGTCCGTGGAAAAGTTACCCATAGCTTTACTTTTATAGAAAAGTTATCGATAATTTAGCTTTTGTTTAAAAAATTATAGAGAACTTTTACTTTTTGTATGGGAAAATTATCGATCGCTGTATGACATATCGAAAAGTTATTATAACCACTGTTTATTTGGTCCCTTTTTTTGTTTGGATAACTTTCTGTCTGCCAAAAATATGTCTTTGCCTAACTTTTTACCGATAAAAATGTCTGTAAACTTTATAAAGGACTTTTGTTTTTGCCAACAAATAAATTGTGCTAAGACAATTTTCTGTCTGACAAAAATTCAGTCCAGAAATTTTATTCGATGAAATATTTATTAAATCTGTTTTTTCCGGTAAACAAAATCTGCGGACAATTCGTTGTCTGACGGAAGTTTTTGGATTGAATTAAATCTTAGTTAGAAAAAGTCTTAAATATATTTTTACTTAACAAGAAAATTGCTGTTTTTGTCAACGTCTTTTAAAAAATGGAAACGTGTAAATTTTGTAGATGTGGGCAAATTCTTCTCCTTTTTTAAATAGTATATTTTTTTCATCTTGACAAGGAACTTTAGCAACAAAATTTACTTAAGTTTTATGTTGATCAACTAACCGCCAGCCAGTTTTTTAATTAAATAAATTAATACAATTAATTAAATAAGTTTGCCGTACTAGACTCGCTGCGAGGACGTAATTGAGAGTTGAAAGTGAAAAGTTGTAAAAAAAACTGCTTCATGTCTTAATACGCCTGCCTCGAGTTTCTGACATTTGCAATGATTTTAATTTTAACTCTAACGAAAACTATTTGCGTCACATTTTATTCTTCTGCAAATTTGTAGACTCATATATATACACATAAGTATGTGTATATGTGTACATGTATATATATATATAGTTTTTTATTATTTTTCTTCAGCATTGATTGGCTGACCACTAGAAATTTAAATATTTAAATTTAAATTCACATCAGTGATAAAACGGCCATTTCTTTTCGTCTGTTTGCTGAACTTTTAAAAATTTATAAATAAATTTGATATGAAACGTGAGTGAGGGACTGTGTGTCTGTTTGTATGTCTGTATGTGTGCGTGTGTGTGTGTGTGCATGAATGTGTATAAAATGTTTTAAACTAAATTTATTTGAAACAAGCACCGCCCCCAGAAGAGCACAAATAAAATATTGAAAATAATAAAATTTTCGATTCACACAAAATGTCACTGTGTTCGGAATGAAACGGCAACAAAATTTAAATGAAAACGTGAAAATTTGATAAATTTGCGTTTTATGCTAAATAACGAATGTTTTCTTTTTAAACGAATAAAATATATTTAAAATTTAATTTATTTTCATTCTAAAAAATGTAAAATATAATTTCCAATTTAAGTTGCCCAAATTGCAGTTAGAAAAATGTTTTGAAACAGTTTTCGCAACAATCAGGGCATAAGATATAAATTTGTTTTTAATGAGAATAGAAATGAAGACATTTCTTGAATAATTGGATTTTGTCTAGGGAAAATTTTCTCCTGCCAGGATACAATTGCTGCGTAAAACAAATATTTGTATATCGTAAAAATATGTTATATTGGAAAATTATATAGAAAAAGATTTGGGAGAGAAAAACCAAAAATTTTCTATAAAAATTTTTAAAACTGAGACAAAAAAAAATTTATGGGAATTTGTCTGACCCAAAACAATTTTCTATAGAACTTTTTTCCGTCTGCGACAAAAAATTTTCTTTATTCAATTTTCATAGATATATTTTTTTCTATGTGAGACAAAAAATATTCTATAGAAAATTGTCTATAGAAATTGTAAAGTGAAAAACAAATTTTATTTGGAAATTTTCATGTCTGGTCTAAAAATTTGCTGCAGACTTAAAACTTATCTAAAGAAATGTTAAGAACTGAAGACAAAAAATTTTTCTAGAGATTTACCTTCTAATATTTTTGTCTGGACAAAAAAAAATCTGTTGACAAAAATTTTTCCCCACAAATTTTTAAAACTGAGACAAAAAAAAATTCTAAAGAAATTTTTAGGTCGTGAGACAAAACAAAAATTATTTCCTGGTAATTTTTATGTCTGAGACAAAACAGAAATATTTCCTGGTAATGTTTATGTCTGAGCTGAAGTATTTTCTATAGAAATTTTTAAAACTTAACAAAAAATTTTCGAATACAAAATATTCTTTTTAAAAATGTTTGTGACTGCGGCAGAATATTTTCTTTAACAATTTTTATGTCTGAGACACAGAACTTCTTTATGTGTGAAAAATTACCTATAAAATTTATTAGGTCGGACACAAATTTTTAAAAGTTGAACAAAATTATCTTTGACTGCGACAAAAAAAAATTTTTTTTTTTTGGTCTAAGAAAAAAAGATTTTCTATGGAAATTTCTCCAAAAATTTGTCTATAGAAATATTTATGTATGTGTGTGTTTTCTAGAAGAATTTTTTTTTACTTGAACCAAACAATTTCTTTTATATCTTCCTGTCTTTTGTGAATATTCATATGTATTCAAATGACATTGTTGTCCGTTCGATTTCTTTTATGACAAATGACTTTGAAATCTTTTTAAAACTTTCTAGTCATTATTTTTCTTCACTGAAATTGAAAATTCGTCTTTTTCTGCCCCTAGTTCAATTTATTAATGACTTACTTGCATTTAAATTGGAATATGTATGCAGATCATATGCTTTTAAATGGCAGGTCTTCGTGCTCTCTTTTCCTGTCGTTGCAGTTTTTGCAAATTTTAACACTTGATTGCCCTGTAATATCCTTTTGGAGACAAGTTGGAAACGAAGCAAACGACAAGAAATAACAAAACATTGCAGTGTAATTGAAATGACATGAAGTAAAAGAATATTAAGAATGAATTGAATGGAGTTATTACGAATAGTGGAAAGACGTATGAGAAGATAAGCTGGAAGAGAAAAGAGGGAGTAGGACGGAAACGAATTTGCTGCATTGCTTTAGAGGTAGAAACAGGGGGTTGGGGGCTGCGTAAGTTTAAAGCAGATCACTTTAACTGATTAATGATTTTTCTTTGATTTTTTTTTTGTGGCCAGAAATAATTGAATTAATTTTTGGGGAAAATATTCTTAAAGGATTTGCTTTCGAAGCGTATTTTTGCTGAATTCGATTGCAAACTGATTGACTTACGTGTACGGTTTGTTATTAGTCATCCAAAAGAAACATACATCTATAAATATTTGCGCATTTTATTTGTGCTTTTAATAGGGCAAAATACCAACAAAATTTATAAATAGTCTCTTTTGCAACGAACAAATGTCTTTTTGTCAATTTATTTGTTCATGGTTGAAATATTTAGTTGCTTTAAAATACAATATTTGAAATAATTTTTAATCGAAATAAATTTTATGTAAGAAAAAATAGAAGAAAACTGCCTGTAGTCCGTCAGAATACACATGTGTGTAAATTAATGTACAGATTCATCACGTAAACTAAATATTTAATGAAATGTATCGATGTGAACATGGACAGAAAAGCGTGTGCATGTGTGTGTGTGAGACTGTGTGTGTGTGTGCATGTAAATAATTTTTTTTTTTATATCTATGACTATTTTAGATATTTAAATGCATTTTGCGAGTTATTTTTGGCAAACATCAAACAAGGAAAGCAAAAACAACAATAAGCAATAAAGAGACGCGAACAAAAAAAAAAAACCTCAACTGCAACACTATCAAATTGAAATAAAAAAAAGCACAACAATAAAAGTAGAAACCCGTAAAAGCCACAAACAAATAGAAAATAAAAATCATCAAATTCTTGGCATTAAGAGAAATCAACTTAAGACATATTAAGGCTCGATAAGAGACACCGTGTAACGCACAGCAGCCAGTTCTGGCCGAACATTTTGCATAGAAATCCTTTCAACGCGAGAAAGAAGCAAATAAAATATATTCCCATAAGAATTGCTATAAAAAATGTTCGTATCAGTTTTAATAATTTTTATAGAAAAGTTTTTAATTTAGACATAAAAATGTCTTTAAAAAAAATTTTGTATCAGTTTTAAACATTTTTATAGAAAATTTTTTGTTTTAGACATACAAATTTCTATAAAAAATTTTCGTATCAGTTTTAATAATTTTAATCGAAAAGTTTTTAATTTAGACATAAAAAGTTCTATAAAAAAAATTTTGTATCAGTTTTAAACATTTTTGCTATTTTCTGTAAAAAACTTTTTTATCAGTTTAAAAATTTTTTATATAAGTATTTTTGTCTTAGTTTTAACAAATTTCTATAGTTTTAGAAATTTCTGTAAAAAAATTTGTTTTTTGAGTTTTAAGAATTTTTATAGAAAAATTTGTGTCTAAAACAAAAAAACTGTAAAAAACTTTTTTACCAGTGTAAAAAATTTTTATATAAATATTTTTGTCTTAGTTTTAAAAATGTCTCTAGAAAAATTTTTATTTCAGTCTTAAAAATTTCTATTTAAAATTTTTTGTATGAGTTTTAAAAATGTTTATAGAAAATTTTTGTTTTGGGCATAAAAATTTCTCTATGAAAAATTTGTATCAGTATAAAAAAATTTTTATAACAATTTTTTTATCGTAGTTTTAAAAATGTCTCTAGAAAAATGTTTGTATCAGTTTTAAAAATTGTTAAAGAAAATATTTTCTCTTAGTTTTAAAAATTTTTATAAAGAATTTTTTATTTCAGTTTTGAAAAATTTCCAAAGAAAATGTTTTATTTCAGCTTTAAAAATTTTTATAGAAAACTTTTTGTATCAGAAATTAAAATTTTCATAGGAAATATTTTGTCTCAGTTTCAAAACTTTTGCGCAGACATAAAAAATTCTACAGGTAATTTTTCGGGTCATTCATAAAAAAAAATTCTGTACTTATTTTTTGTTTCTGGCATAAAAATTGTTAGAGAAAATATTTTATGTCAAGCATAAGCATTTTTATGGGAAACATTTTGTATTAAAAAGTTTTAAAAATTTCTGTAGAAATTTTTTTTTATTTCAGACGTAAAATTGTATAAAGAAAGTTTTGTGCCTCAGACAAGAATTTTTTTGTCCTGGTCAAACAAAAAATTAAAATTTTTAAATATTTCCAAAGAAGAGTTGTTTGTTTGTTTGTTTTTTTTTTGGCCCAGGCATAAGAATTCCCTGACATTTTTTTTCCATGCATTTGCTTATCTCGGTTTAACACTGTGCGCCAAAACATTTCGCAATGAAATGTGTTCTTTGCAAATAAATAAACTTACAATTGTGGGCACATAAATACTCATGTGTGCAGGCATGTACGAGTACTGCCGAAAATCACTAGTGCAAAA
The DNA here is from genome assembly GCA_932526305.1 of Epicampocera succincta. NCBI lineage: Eukaryota > Metazoa > Arthropoda > Insecta > Diptera > Tachinidae > Epicampocera > Epicampocera succincta. The sequence goes on along the minus strand of OW052036.1, from coordinate 62,562,947 downwards.
AAAACCCAAAACAAAAGATATTTTAAGTTTGTGTATGCCACACACAAACCAACAAAAGCAACCACAACAACCATGTACAAGTACCTACATACGTTTAAAATAAATAAATAGAAAACAAAAACATTTGAGGATCAGTCTATTTGAGCGTATGTAATGCATGCCCGAACACACTTAAACATGCATGTGCGCGTCACTGCATGCCTTTGAGAGTCTGGTATTGCAAACTTAATGCAATAATCTAACAAATTTCAACACAATATATTTAAGTTGAATGCAGAAACAAACAAAAAACGAACAATATACATATAAAAGAAATAATTTCTAGGAAACTATTGCTCAGACATTGATGAAGCCAGCCATCCATCCATGAGAACATTTATGCCTACAAAGATGTCATTTGGATGGAACGACTGCTGGCTGGCTGGCTGCTCATCCAACTAAATTTGTTTCCCTCCTTCTTTCTTTCTTTCGTTTTGTCCGGAGTAATTTTATATTTTAATTGAATTGTACGCGATAAAAAGACAATTTATTTTAAAGATGTTGTTCGTCTTCGTTGTTACATACATATTTTGTCGCCAGCAAGTGGAAACATTTGTGAGTGTGATGACTGTGTTTTTTGTTGTGTTGCAGGCAGAAACAAACAGTCAGACTTGTAATTAAATTTATTTGTACAACATGATTATCGTCGAAATCGCCAGCCAAATTTAATGAGACTGAGTTAAAACTGAGTTCACGCTGCAACAAAGTGGAGAAGAATCATACCAGCACTTGAAAAATTCTACAATCAAGTTGTTGAAAGTTTAGCTTATTTTTGAAACTAATCAAATTTTAATTCAAGGTTTCACAACTTTAACACTCTATAATAAATGAAATTTTTAATAATAATTTTAATTTCATATTCACTAGAGTTTAATTTTTCTAAAAAAAATTAATTTTCTGGCCGCTTTTTATCAGCTCAAAAATATTTTTTCTCTTTTTTTTCCAAGAATAACATTTTTTAAACAACCAAAAATTTTTGTTAAAGTTTTCAAAATGAAAAAAAAATAGCTTTAGAAAATTTTTACCTTAAAAATATTTTGTGTAATTCTTATGCCTTGAAAAATTTTGTTACAGAAAATGTTTTAAAGAGAACTAAAAATTACTTCTTAAAAATATTTAAAAAAAAAAATCACAAACTGTTATTATTAAAATTTTTTTTTGCAAAAATCTTTTTTTTTTTGCCTCTCAAAAAATTAAAAACACATCTTTAAAATAATAATATTAGTTGAAATAAACTTTTGCCTTCACAAAACTAAAAGAGAAAGTCCCTCTTGAGAAAAGCTCTTAAAAATAATAATTTTTTGGAAAATTTAAATTCAATAACAAAATTTTTTGTATTGATTAAAACAAAACAATTTTTTTTTATAACAGAAATGTTAAATATTTTGTCTTAACAGAAAACAATTTGTCGTTCTGGAAAATATATTCTTTTTTTTTCATTTTGAAAACTATTAAGCAAATTTTCTGTCCTGACAAACATTTTCTTCTGTCAATTTCTGTAATTAATATTTTTGTTTTGTAAGAAAAATCTTTGTAATATATTTTTTTTTTGCCTTGACAAAATATGAAAAAAGGTAAGTTCTTGACTGAAGAAACGTTTTTTTTTAACAAAAAGACTTTTTAGAAAACTGTCGTCCTGACAAATACGAAAAGCAATTTTAGATATTAGAAAGAAAAAGTGTAAAATTTTCTCACTTTATCGTAAGCAAAAGCATTTAAGAAACTTGTGTCCTTTTTTGTTCCGACAAAATTTATTGTTCTGAAGGAAAAAATCCTTTAAGCCCTTTTCTTTTGCAAAATTTTGATCCAGCCTTTCCTTTAATCTTTGTTTTCTATTAAAATAGATTTTTAAATGACTGAGAAGAAAAAAGAAACGACTCCATCCATCAGTTAAATAAAATCAAAATGACGAAACTTTCAAACAATATGAAAAGATTTGTCAATACAGCGACCGCAAATTTTTTGCATTGTTCTTTCTGCTGACCGTTTCTTATTGCCAGTCAGCCAGCCAAACCAACCAATCACTCGGCCTTCTTTTGCCATGTCACCAGCCATCCCCCAATTCATGCCGCAAATTACATTCTTATTGTTTGAAATTGTTCTTCATGTGAGCGGTGCGTAAAGGAAATGCATTGTCGTCGTTCATCGTCATACATCAATCATGGCAACGCATCCAAGGCAGTTGTGTTTTATGCTTTATTAATAAAAATTCATTTAAATCAAGTGCACACACACACACACACACACACGCGAACACACACACACACACACATACATGCACACCCTGCTGCAGCTCCTTCACGTAGTCGTCGTTTACGATATTTAAATGCGTTCGTATTCGTATGTGTTGCCTACCTGCAGGAGGTGGGCAAGAACAAGCGGTCGGGTGCTGAGCACAATGGAAATGAAAATTCGCTTGTTTTTAATGATAAAAAATAATATTGTACGTACAATGAATTATTTGCAATTAATTCAATTTGTAGGAAAAAAAAGTCTCTATTAAATAAAAAAAAATTTAAATAACAATGAAAGCAGTCATGGCAGCATGTGCGAATTAATTTATTTTTGCGCGATCTGCCACCAGCAGACAAATGTAGGACTAGTTTAAGACAGCCACGAACGACATTTTATTTTACAAAACAGCCGAGATGAGAGCGAGAAAAAAATAAAAATTGTGTAAACTGTTGTTGGGATTTAAAGGCGGTGTGCATATGTCGATAAAGTTTTTATATTAAAGTAAAGTTATCGATAATTTAGCACCATATCAATTTATAGGTCACTTGTTTAAGTGAGAGTAGTAAGTAGTTATCGATAAGTTTTCTCTAAAACAATCAAGTTATTAAAAAGTTTTCTATGACAAAGTAAAATCGATAATTTATGATTAGAAATGTCAAATTATAGATAAATTTTCAATGATATTTTAAAGGTAACGATAATTTTTCTATACACACGATAACTTTTCTATGGAAATGTAAAGTTATCGACATCTTCTGTTTAGGAAAGCAAAGTTATCGATAAATTTTCAATACAAAGGCAAAGGAAACGATAACTTTTCCATGGAGAAGTAAAGTTATCGATATCTTCTGTTTAGGAAAGTAAAGTTATCGATACATTTTCTTTACAAATGTAAAGAAATCGATAACTTTTCTATGTAGAAGTAAAGTTATCGATATCTTCTGTTTAGGAAAGTAAAGTTATCGATAAATTTTCTAAATAAAAGTAAAGAAAACGATAACTTTTCCACAGAAAAGTTAAGTTACCGACCTGTTCTGCTAAGGAAAGTAAAGTTGTCGATAATTATTCTATACAAAAGTAAAAAATCGATAACTTTTCTATGGAAAAATAAACCTATCGACATCTTTTGATTAGGTAAGCAAAGTTATCGATAATTTTTCTATACAAAAGTAAAGTTATCGATAAGTTTTCTATACAAAAGTAAAAAATCGATAACTTTTCAATAGAAAAGTAAAGTTGTTAATATCTTTTCTATTGAAAAAATAGTGTTACCCATAACTTTTCAATAGAAAAGTGGAATTAGCGATAACTTTTTCATAGAACAGTAAAATTATCGATAACTTTATTATAGAAAAGTGGATTTATCGATAACATTTCCATTGAGTAGTAAAGTTATCTATAGAAAATTGAAGTTATCGATAAATAGATTTTCCTATAGAAAGTCATCAATAGTTTTTGTTATATAACTTTGCGATGAGAAAAACATTATCGATAGTTGTTTGATTCGAAAATTAAGTTACCGAACATCTTTGCCTAGACACGTTAAGTTGTCGGTAACGTTCGGTAACTCTAAAAAAACTAAAGTAATCGATAACATTCTCTTAGCAAAGTTAAGTTGTCTGCAACTCTTCTATAGAAAAGTAAAATGATCGATAAATTTGCTATAGAACACTATAGTTATAGATAACTTGTGTTTAGAAAAATTATGTTATCTGCAAGTGGTCTATACAATAGTGAAGTTATCGATGAATTTCTTTTAGAAAAGTTAAGTTACGGGGAAATTTGTCTATAGAAAAATTAAATTAGCGATGATTTTTGTATAGGAAATACCAGATGTAGATAACTTTTTTGTGGTAAAGTCAAGTTATCGATTACTTTTCTATGAAAAAAAATAAAGTTATCGATAATATTTTAGCATAAAGTTGAAGTTAGCGATAACTTTTGTCAAACAAAAAATTTATTTATTGTTAACTTTTCTTCAGAAATTCTCATCTCATCGCTGACTTTTCTATAGAAAACACAAAATTATTGCTTAAACTTAATTTGAAAACTATAGTTTTTATGTTCTGCTGAGATTTTTCAATACAAATTCTATTGTTGTTTTTTTTTTTTTTTTGAATTAAAAAAAAAACACATAACCTTTTATTTTAAGTTTTTGCATTTTTAAAATGGGCCACATCTCATATATTTCATTCTTGATTAAGTGATTTAAGCAACGTATTGGATTTGTTCATTTTCACAGACGGCGATGTTAAGGCCATTAACTGCCTCAACGCCATCGCCATCGCCATCATCTTCATCATCATGGTTATAAACATCGTCATCAAGTTGACAATTTTTCATTGTTTAAACAAACACTTATAAATAACTGGCACACATTTTTATGTTCACATACACAAGTGACACAGTAATAACATCCTTATGTTTATGTATGTTCCATACACAAACATTAATAAACAAACAACAAGTACGATACTTGTTAAACGAGTGGAAATCTGTTCGTATGTGTTTGTGTCTATGTGTGTTGGTGTGCTGGTGTGTGTGTGTGTGTGTGCAATTTCAAGAGACAAATAGTTGACTGGGTCTCTAATAGAATGACATTCATTAGTTTTTTATGTGATTTCTAAGTGCTTCTCATTCACTCATTCATTTCGAGACAGACAATATTAACACAGAGATTATGACAATGACGGAAGAAGATAAAATTCATAATGACTTTGGACAGTGATAAAACTCTGAGAATGCGGCGTAACGTAGCAGGAATGTATGTAAGTAAGTTAATATTCATATTAGGACCGGAACTGTTGATTATAGGGATGTGCTACTCTACTTAAGGAGCAGCACAGGATCTGGAAAAATGTATAGGCTTCTACATATTTATGGAGTTATAGAACTCTAAGAAATGGAATAAAAGTTGATGGGGGCAGAAGAATCTTACAAAAAAGCACTTGCTAAAGAAACTTATCTTAAGGAAGGATATTCAATTAGTGGCACAGCTTCTGTCAGCAGAGTGCTGGCTATCTAGACAGTCTTATACAAAGTTTGCATAAAGTTGCCTGAGCTGGCCAGTATCAGATCACGGTTGTACAAGTGTCGGGGTATTGAAATTAAAAAAGCTTGAAGGGTTAAGCTCTGTAGAGAAACGCCAAGCATAACAATTTGTTGCTATATCCTTTATAAAAATCTTATATTTTATCAGTCGACTTTAATACGGTTCTCATATATCGACTTTGTACATCATGAGAAAATCAACACCATAATCTTATAAATGTTCTTTAAAAGTTTTGATTGTCAGTTAATACTTTTGTTGTTCTATTTTTTTTAATAATAAAAACAAACAAAATGAATGATATAAAATTGCATTTAAACAAGATTGTTGTTTAAAAATTTTGTGTTGTATTATTTTTGGTCATATTACCAAATAATTAAGTTAAGCTGCAAATAACATGACAACGCTTTTAGCATAAAAACCAACACAAGCCCACAAGCACAAACACACACACACACACACACACCAAAGGACACAAAAATAAAATATTTCAGTTTATACAGCTACAAAATCTATATACACAACTGATTGTATGTTTGAGCATCTAAAAACAAAAAGATAAAAATAGAAAAATAGAAAAACCTAAATCCAAAAATATGATTTAGAAATTTACATATTTACGTTTTTAAACATGTATGAGGTGGGGCCCGCAAGGAGTCCACAGCAAAAGGTTTTGCCTTTTTCAAATCAGTTTTTCGGTTTCGAAATCAACAGACAATAGAAGTACTCGTGGCAAAATTTGGTCATTTCAATTAAGTAGATTAAATCCATGCTGAAGCAAAATATCTACAAATATCACACCAGCATATTTACTTACGTTGGTGTGTGATATTATATCGTAACGTGAATTTGAGCTCGTTTCAAATTCTGTGGACAACAGGATGTGTCGTCAACAGTATGAAATTTTTGTAAACGAATAGAGTTTTGTGATTGATAAAGAGCTGTGACTTGTTAATTGTTGCAGGGCTTTAAGGAGGCTGCAATTGCAAGTGACCAAAAGAATTTAAAAGGTTTTGTGTTTCTGGGTTTTGTGACAGTCTGTTGTCCCGGATCAGCTGGTTTTTGTGCTTATTTCTATAAAAATGTATATATTGGACTTAAAATTATTTTTTGAGATTTTTTTTGTAACCAGCAGACCATTTTTGTTAAATATTTGTAAAAAAAAACCCCGAAAAAAAATGTGTGGAACATAAGTTTTTGTCATTTTAATTTACTAAAGCGTAATTTTTATATGTATTTGCACACAGAAAAATAAATAAAATCTTTTTCTTCAATAGAAAGTTTTTGCTACATGTAGGAAATACCTACATAAAATTTTAAGAGAATGCAGGACAATTTTTGTGGAACATAAGTTAAAGTTTAGTGGAACACAATTTTTCCTATTCAAATATAATATTGAGCATTTAGAAAACCATTTCTGGCTGCCGAAATATTTGTGTAAGCAAATTATTAATATTAAAACTAAAATAAAAACTAATTGTTCCATAGAAAATTTTTTTAGAATATAATTTTTCGCATGCAAAGTGTTTTTGTAGCATATTTTTTGCTATAAAAATGTTTGTGGAATATAAATTTTTTTGTAGTACATCTAGTTTTGCTGTAGATAATTTTGCATATTAAAAATTTTTCCATATGCAGTTTTTGTTATAAAAACATTTTGTGGAACCTAAAGTTTTGTTGCACAAAACTAAATAAAATGTAATTTTTTATACTGAAATTTATATTAATTTTTTAATTTAATTTTAATTAATTTTTTCGTTCGATTTTTTTTATAAAACCTAAATTTCTATACAGAAAGTTTTGTGATAATTTTTCAAATGTCAAGTTTTTGTTATTCAAACATTTTGTGGAACATTTTTCCGGTAGATTTTTTTTATAAAACCTAAGTTTCTATACAGAAAGTTTTGTGATAATTTTTTCTGTTATTCCAACATTTTGTGGAACATTAAAGTTTTTGTGGCAAAACTTAATAACATGAATTTTTTTTTGTATTGGAAATTAAAAGAAAACTGGTTTTGTTAGTAAATCCTTTTGTAGGACATAATTTGCTTTGAATAAAGCTTTGTGGAATACGATTTTTGTTGTTAAAAGTTTTGTGGAACATAATAATTATTAAGGAATACTTAAGGGTTAATTGGAAAAATTAAATAAATTTTATTTGTTTTTCACATTTTTTGTGGAACATAATTTTTTATGTAGAAATTTAAGTAAAATATTTTTTTTTCAAACATAGTTGATTAGAGAGAAACTTAAACTTTTTCTTAAATAAGTTTTGTGGAACGCATTTTCTACGCATATAATTTTTTTTGGAATACTAGATATTTTGTATGGATAAAATATTGTAAAACATATTTTTTTTTGGGGGAAAATGCACTATTTCCTGAGTCAAATTTTCTTAGAAACCTATTTTTTCTTATTATAATACAAAAATAAGAAAAACAAACAAACAAAAATTAGACTTCCTTGTAAAATCCTTGACAACATTTATTTATTTACCCAGCATTCAATTCGTCACAAATAAACCTATTATGGTGAGTCGTTGCTAGCAAACATTTAGCCACCCATTCGGAACATACAACTACAATAGCAGCAACGTCAACAACAGCAACAACAACAATAACAGCAACAACATCAATAGCATAAATGGAAAACAATAGAAAACTGCCCCAATTGTTCTTTATTGAATCAGTTTCAACATCAGCCAGAGGACACAAATGCAAAACTTAATTCCACTGGATAAATGCACAGATCCATACGATTTTATTTTAGTTTCTTTTTGTTTCAAGCTCAAACCAAGATAAAACTAACGAACAGCTAAATATATTTATGCACATACAAACAATTAATATTGATATGTATTTATATTTCGATTCGCAAACACTCTAAACAGAATCGAATTTGTGAGTGTTTGGCTAAATACGGCGAGGATACTCGTACTATTTTCGCACAGGAAACAGGGCACGTGTGAAATTTCAACAAAAACAAAAACAAAAACACCAACAACGACAATAATTGCAAATCATGAACAGCAGAGGATACAAAAAACAAAAGCCACAATTTAGAAACAATAGTACTTGTCCACCCAGCTGCGAGTATTCAAATTAAGGCTGTGGAAATGGCAGGGGCAGGGAAAGTACGCCAGAAGTGAGAGCTGGCAAGTCACTATGATGTTTTGTGATTTAATAGATTTGTTTGTTATTTTTGAGAATAATTTCGTTTCATAAAGTTTTGCCACCCTTCAACGGCTCGATGGAATAGGAAATCGAACTTAATTGCAGGTCAACAGCTTTAACAGTCGCACGATTAATTGGTTTAAGACTTTTGGCAGCAAATAATGTGTTAAACACAAATAAAGTATTAAGCTACTGCATATATTTTACAACTGTTATACTATTAAAAAGCCACATTGTTAAAAAGCTTAAGGCTGTTGTATTTTATACAAACTCTTATAAAGTTTGAAAGCTGTTATACTGTTGGCAACTTTATTATATTGTAGAACTCATAAAATGTTCCGAACAAAACAATTATACTGTTAAACTTTACAACTGTTATAATTTTTTTTTAAATAAATCAAATTGACTAAACGTCTATTGCTATTCTATTATTTTCAAACTGTTATACTGTGTGAACTCTTATTATACTTTCAAGCCATTGTATTATGGCAACAAAACTCGCACACTGTTGAACTTCAATAAAACTGTTATATTGTCGTACTGAAAATGTCATAAACCGATTTACTATTTTGAACTGTTTTACTGTTAAAAAACAAGACATATTATTTTTAAACTTTTATAAAACTAGTATATTGTTTACACAGTTAAAACTGTTATATTTATTTATAGCTGTCATACTGTAAGTGTTGTAAACTGATACATTATTTTAAAATTTTATAGTGTGTAAAACAAAGCACTCATGCTGTTTGTTAAAATTCTACAAAACTGTTATACTATCATTATCATTCAAATACAGGTATAGTATTATTTTAAAATAGATATAATAGATATTGTTTTAAATTGTTATAAAACGAAAATTATTAATGACATTAAACGATACTGTTATATTTTCGTACTTTTATTTAAACTGTTATATTATTCTAAAACTGTCATATTGTCGTATGTAAACTGTTTTAGTCTTTAAAAAAGGTTATGCTGTTAAAATTATATAAAACTGTTATACTGTTTATTTTATTACAATAAAAACAAAACTGTTATACTGTTAACACTAATTTTAATTTCACATTTTTCTATTATTCGCAGCAGTCAAAAACTGTTATATTATCAAATCTCAATAAGGGGTTATACAAAGCTGTTAGGCAAAACTGTTATACACAACTGTTATATAAGACTTTTACACTCTTATTGTTATTGCTAATAAAATTGCTAAACACTTATGCTTCTGCAGAACTGTTATATTTCTAACCATTGAGATCTTAAAAACTGTTACTGTTATACGAGTACTATTTCATAATTATTATATTTAATTTGTGCCAAATGGTGCAGCAACTACTTTCTATGCTTCTATACATATATATTCCGTATTATCATATTGTTTTCCAATTTTTCTTTGTTTTATTCTAGTATCTACATAAAATTTGTGAGTTGAAGAAAATGTTGGGAGAAAATAATCGCTTTCAGTTTTCTCTGGGCACCATTCCCTTCTTTTGTATTGTATTTTCCTGATGCCAAGCTGAATTCATAAATCTTTAACAATAATATTGTGCAATACTCGCATAATGTTTTGCGTTTTGAGTAAGAAAACAATAACAAAATGTTGGTAAATAAAATTTCTTATGACCAACAATAAGTTTTAACCTGCGGAAAACTGTAGAAAGAAAATTATGCTGTTAAGCAGAGAACTGCTTCTTTCAGGTCAACGCAAGAACTGCAAGGGAAACAACGCAAGGAAACTGTAAAAGACATTTGCGAGAACAAAAGAAACAAAAAGAAATAAATTTATAAATAAAAAAAGTTAATCGTTGGCAATGAATAATTAATTTGATGTCAAGTGAAAAGGTATGTCTGTATGTGTGAACGTTTCGTAAGGGGAAAGCAGGAATACCTAAGACAATCATAAAAATGATATACCGCTGGCTTGGCATTAAAATAAAATACGAATAACAAAAACTAAAGTGTAATTGTTTCATTTATCAACACAACAACAATAATAATAAGGAAAAAACGATGGCAGTAAAAATACTTTGGCATTAAATATTAAAATCATTCCTTCTTCATGACTAAAGAGCATTATTGTTTACCAAACACCGGAAACGGAAATATGTATGTATTGTATGTAGTAATAAAAACGCAAAGCAAAAGGCATTACAAAAAAGCGAATGCACAAAAATGTTGCATATTTTTTGGCGTGCTTAATAAATATTTAAGTACATAAAATAATATACAAATAACACATAAAAAAAAAATAACAAGGAAATCCGTTAGTACAACACAATTTTGTCGTTAAATAAAGTTAATATAAATGATTAAAATCGTTCGAAGGCTGAATGTGAATATTTTATTTGTCCAACAAAGAAATTTTTGCTGTCAAAAATCCAACATATTGAAATATTTATGAATTTTTTTCACAGATTCTACACCCAACGACCTTAAAGAGAAATAAACTTTAAGAATTTAAGGCTGTACAGTAGCAGTGAGCTGATTAAAGTAAGCGCATAAAACATCTTGCAATTAATTATGCCACTTTAAAGTGCTTACTACGCAGCTGCCTTCACATTCCCATTCACATTTAAAATATAACCTCCTACTGACATACAATACAGAGTAATGGAAAGTGTTTGAATAAATGTTTGCAATTAGAGTATGTATTAAAGCTTAAATTTGCATGGTCATCGTGGTTGGCATTAATTCTGATTAATGATTCCTGTGTTAAGCTTTTAAACCCTTGATGTTCTTTCAACTTTAAGCACAAAAAAAGGACTAAAATATTGTTTTCTTATTAGTTTTTGATTTCGTTGGAAACAGAACAGTTTGTGCAAACACGGAGGATAGGTATAAAGTTATTGCTCAGCTTTGTGAAGTTTTTGTCAGTATAACAGTTTGGCAAACTGTTATAAAACTGTTATACCGGCCACAGAGGCATGATCTTTGTAAATATATGGAAATAAATCAACTTTTATGTCATCAGAAGTCGCATGTTGTGATATAAAAGACAGTTTATATACATACAATGTATCTTTGCATAGAAAATAACTGTTATACAAAAATATATGTGGTTTTTTATTGGCATTGCGAATACCATAACAAACTATTTAAACATTTTACATGTTCAACATTTCAACAATTAATGTTCATTCTTGTATAACAGTTAAGGGAAGCTGTTATAAAACTATTATAGCCACAATATTTTCCCGTTTTCCAAAGCTACACACTAAGTAACATTAATTATTTAAATATTAACAAAAATGTATCATTTATTCATGTATAACAGGTAAAGAAGACTATAATAAAACTGTTATACTAAAAAAAATCTTACCATTTTCAAACTTATGCCACAATATAAATAATTAGTTATATAAATATAAGCAGTAGCTCCGGCTTTTGTTAGATATTACAGCTGTTTTCATGTTAAGTATAACAGTTTTTATTGTTTTAAATTAATTTATTTTGCCATAAAATTTTAAAACTAAATTTTCATTTTATTCTTTTATAAGAGATTTGCCAAATTGAAACAGTAAAACTGGAGTTCAAAACTTATTAAAAAAAATTAAAAATTTTGTTTAACTGTTATACAGTAAAACTGATTTTTTATTAATATATTATTATATTTATAGGCATTTCTTTTAATTGCTTCATTTAAAGGAAGCTGGTTTTTTGTCTTTAACAGTTTGCAGAAACTGTTATACATGAAAAATCTCAGAATTCTTTTAAATTTGTGAATTTTTAAACAATACAAGCTATAACAAATATTGTTGTCTATATAATAAAAATCCTTTGTACAACTGGAAACAAGTCTTTGAAATTGTATTCAATCAGGTGATGAAAAAACAAATTCAATAGTTTTAAAAGTTGCAAAACTGTTATACTGGCAAAACTGTTAAAAACAAATGTTTTTATGTTTTTTGTTGAAATAAGCTATAATTTTTAACCTTTATGATATTTATAAAAAAAATTCACTAGACTTACACATTATAACGGTTTCTTCAAACTGTTATACAACAATTTTTTTCCAAAAAAATTAAAACTTTCGTAGTTACAAAACAGTAATTAACATATTTTTAACTTGTTTGTTACCAAACAAGAATAGTATAACAGTTTTTTTTCTCACATATTATACACGTCAGATAAAATGAAATGCTTTATGAGACTTTATTAAAATTAATTATTAATTATTTCGTATTATGCGTTAAGTGTGACGTTGATGCTGTTGTTGTTGCCGTTGCGGTTTCGTTGGTTAAACAAAATGCACTTGTGGCAAATTAAAGCTTAAATTTACAACAATTAATTAAATTACTAACACACCATTAAGTACTTAAGGGAAATGGGCTCATGCACATGCATGCCAACTAACAGACATATGTTAATTTTCTCCGTTTTCATATGCCATATTCTCACATTTGTTTATGCAAACAAATGCCATGTTGCAAACTAACAAATGCTGGTTTACAGCATAAATAATGAAAAATTACTGGCTGGTAACCCAAGACAGTTTACAATAAAATCAGTTTGATGAGGATTTTTTTTTTAATGCAGAACAAAAACAAAAACAAAACTTAATAGATGGTGCAATAAATTAAGAGGGGTTGTGAAGAGAAGGCGAATTGAAATTTATTTTTTCTTTAAAGGTTTGTTTGCTTTTAACGAATAAATTACTTAGCAATTAAATGTATGACGCCACATTTTGTTACACCTGCAGATGCTGGAAAAAAGGTTAAGCAGGAAAAAAAACTAGTTTGAGCAGAAATTATAAAATATAAACTCAACATAAATCTTAATACAAAAAAAGAGAAATACATACCCTAGAAAAATCTGTGTACAATGTTTTCAATTGTAGATGACGAAGCAGCGCGATATATATATGAAAATCGTTATGGTGGGAATTTAGCTGAGTTATTCAAATATTTCATGGGATACTCAAATCCTTTAATCCCATTTTGATAGAAATATCTCAGCTTCAAGGCTTGCTGGGCTTATACCTGATATTATTATGGCTTAAGTTAACTGGTAAACTGGTGTTACTGAGGCTGCTGCCTTGTGTTACTGTTGTAAACAACTGCAACAGTTGCAATTAAGTTGTAAAATAATTACATTTAAAATGTACAATTTAACGGCAACTCAAAACATGTTTTCCTTTGCACAAAAATGTGCTGTACAATCTTTTGTTGTGTAGAAGTGTGTGTGTGTGTGTGTGTGCGTGTGTGTGTGTTTTTTTTGTTGGTTTGTTCACACTGCCTGCACTTAAATAAAACACATGTTAAACTTAAAATACAAACAGACGGTGCACAAACACGCACACACTTTCTCTCTGTTGCTTAATGAACACAAGTATTCCCTGTGTGCAAAACACTTACCCAGATGTTTTTGTTGGAATTAATTTGAATTTAAACGATTTCGGTGTGTGTGTGTGTGTGTGTGTGTGTGTGTGTTTAGGCTGGTATGCATGCAAGTGCAGTTGAGTTTAAGGACGTGTACAAGTGTGTAAATTTGAAGATAAATAGGATGTGGCTTGAAGTACTTTGCGCGCAGCCATACAAAAATATTTAAATTAAAATGTTAATTTGTGCGCTAAAAAGGTGATAAAATTTAAGCTAAATCAAATTTATGGTAATTTAAGTAACTCGCGTTTTCGCATACCAGGGGACTATACATGTCCAAACTATATATCATGTAAGAAACCTATTAGCAAATAGATTTTCAATAATTTAAAGTCTGTTATGAGTAGACCTACAATAAAATAAAATTACTTTATTGTTGAGCATGCCCAGGCCAGGGGAAATACTTTCAAAAATCTACAATAAATTGTAATTATAATTTAGAACTCTAAGTTTTTCCCGCGTAACAGGCTGTATGATAAAAAAAAACGACCCGTACTGTTGTTTTTCATCATAACGAACTGATGCGTATGCCAGGGGAATACACTTTAAAAATCTGCAATTTATAAATTAATAAATCTAAACTTTCAATAGGTTTCGTTTTTTGTCATATATGTATGTGATAAACAAAGACCTTTTCATCATAACGAATTGCTGCTTAAGCCAGGTGAATATACATTTTCAACTTCTTAAAGTTAAACTTAGTTTAAATGGCTTAATTTTCAAGACTTATTAATGTCACATTATAATTACTAAGTTTTTGGAATTTTGTATATAAAATAAAAGCCAGGGAAGTAGACATTTTTAATAACAATGGTGGCTTAACCTTCAAATTCATATATTTCCATAGTTTTTCTATAAATATTATATGATATTAAAGCCAGGGAATTATATCTTCATCTGTCTTTGGCTTGTCAATGACATGACATTTTAATATAAGCACTAAACAACCAGGCCAGGGGAATATATTTTTGGATAGCACTTCTTTTTCTTTTTTTTTATGGCTAAAATGTTAAACATTTTGTGAAATAAATATTTTTAAAAAAATATGCCATTCTTGAGCACATAGGGAAATTTAAAAAGCCAGGGTAGTATACATTTACTGCAAAGTTTCATTATTGCAGCTTTTAATGGTGGCAATTTCAGGCAAATCGTACAAAACTAGCACATAGTTTTATTAAAACATTTGGTATTTTATTAGAGACAGGGGAGTATACATTTTTAAAAATATTCAAACAAATCGGAACGATTTAAAATTTTATTGTATCACGCCTATAAAACACATCTCTTTGCTTTATTAAACAATCGTGATATGACGGCCAGGGGAGTATACATTTATATTACACTTTAAGCCTTAAATAATCGAAGTAGCATTTTATCATATAGATAAGCAAAGACACAATATTATTAAAGCTTGAAGCAAGAAATATCATCTGTATCTTAGTTCCAGCCAGGGAACTATACATTATTTTGTTACAAAAAATGGTCAGCACTTTAAGAAGAAAACTTGTTTTATCTTGCGTAAAACAGCAACTTATAATTAAACTTTTTGCTATAGATATTATATGTGTTTTAGGCCCCCTAAAAATAATCTTATTTAATTAATTGCAACTCTTATGGCAAGACAGGATATAATTTCATTAAACTTAACGGAAGGACTAACTTTTCTTATTCTGGTTCTTTTTCTTTTTTTGTATTTTATTAAATTGATGATCAAATATTTTATTTTATAAAACTGATATAAAAAAGAAATTACACACACTTATGCCACATGAGAGTAAAATATGTTAAAAAATTGTCATCCTTTAAGTTGTTTTTATATATGTGTCAGCTTTTATAAACGTGTCTGATTGTGTTTGTTGTCGTTTTTGCTCATTTCTTCTTGTGTCGATATAAACCATTTGTGGTTAAATTTCCTGTGATTTTTATAATGTGACCATTAAAGTTATTTTCCTCTTTCGAGCAAATATTTCCTGAAATCAATTTGTCACCAACTAAATAAAAAAAAAACCTTTTTAAAATTATCTCTTTTAAGAGTTTTGGTATTTTGCTTTTTACTGCATCCTATTCTTATGCTTTTGTACAATAAAAAGTATCGATGAAATGTTAAAATATCTCATTAAAGTTTTAGATACATTTTAAGTGGTTTAATATTTCATGACATTTCAGAGAAAGAGAAAAAAAATTTATATTGTTACTTATGGAACATAAAAAGTAAATAATGACAATAAACTTTAATATATTAAAGTTGTGCTTAAAGATAAGCTGTAATTTTTACATGAAGTATAAACAATACTTATATAATCAAAAGTAAAACGCCTGTGGTAGTTCAGCAAATAATCTGTGTCGAGGCATATGCCAGGGTAGAGTACACCTATAAGAATGTTAAGCTATTTATACCTTAAAGCAT
The DNA here is from genome assembly GCA_932526305.1 of Epicampocera succincta. Taxonomy (NCBI): domain Eukaryota; kingdom Metazoa; phylum Arthropoda; class Insecta; order Diptera; family Tachinidae; genus Epicampocera; species Epicampocera succincta. The sequence continues at coordinate 62,546,669 of OW052036.1, read as the reverse complement.
AAGATATGTAGAAATTGTTAAAACAAACTTTATGGGCCTTAGAAATCAAAACAACAGACTGAGTTAAATTACATACAGCCAGTTCACTGTTAAGAGCCAGGGTAGTATACATTCTCAGTGTCTTAAAGCCTGGCTCTGTACTATGAATAATTGTCGGCCTATTCGAGTTATACTAGACGCGAGAATTATGAAAGTGATTATATATAATCGAATTATTCCAGGCCAAAGAATTAAGAAAATATTTTTTATATAGAGCGGAGGGCCAGGGGAGTATAACTTTGTAGCATTCGTAACCATTAGTTTTTAACTAACAAATTCTTCAAATAATCATTAATTCATTTCCGTTTCATTTAAAATATTTTATTCGGTTTTTTTAATTGGGTTTTTTTAATTTGTTTAAGATAATATTTTACTGAAAATTTTAGTTATAACTTTTTCCAATATTCGAATAATTTATAAAATTATTCGAATAAAACCCCCGAATATAACTTTTTAAGCCTTTTATTAAAAAACCTTTTTTTTATTATTTTAAGATAAGGATTATTTTCTTTAATTTAATTATAGTAGTTTCAACGGCGATTATTTGTTTAAAAAAGCAAATATTCGAATAATTTAATAAGTTATTCGAATAAAAGACCTGAAAAATATTTTTTTCAAGATTTTTAATAAAAAAAAAATTGCAAGATAAGTAAACAATAAAATAATTTTAGTTGTTTTAAAACGGCGATTATTCGTTTAAAAATAAAACACCTGAAAATTATTTTTTTAAAGCTTTTTAGTCAGAAAACCTTTTTTATTATTTTAAGATAAGGAAATAATCAAATAATTTTAGTAATTTCAACGGCGATTATTCGTTTAAAAAAGCAAATATTCGAATAATTTAATAAGTTATTCGAATAAAACACCTGAAAAATATTTTTTTAAGCTTTTTAATAAAAAAAAACTTGCATTTTTATTACAAGATAAGTAAATAATAAAATAATTTAAGTGGTTTATGACGGCGAGTATTCGTTTAAAAAAGCTGCTAAAATCTATATTTTCCCAAAAAAAATTATTTCTAATTAAGAGCGTTGTAAAATATTAAAGTAAAAATTTAAACGGTCACTCTTCGAATAATTTATTCAAATAATCGAATAAAATAGTGGACTATTTTAATATATTATATTATAATTTATTTTTCCTTTAGCTTTTTAGTGAAAGAAAAACTTTATTTATCAGCCTAGATATTAATTTTAATATGTTTAAAAGGATTTAATCGCTTCAATTTGGCGATTATTCGTTAAAAGAAAAATGTAAAAATGTATAAAAATTTATATTTTTTCAAGAAAATATCTTTGAGTAAAAGTCGAGCTTTAAATTTACACGATTAGTCGTTTATTTCCATCAATTATTCGTTAAACAAACTTTTTCGTAGCATAATTTTAGGCCTTTTGTTATTGTAATTTTAATTCTCTTTAAAAACACATCTTCTGCTGTTCACACATGCTCATGCCTTAATTATACATGAACGAATGCTTTAAAGCCCTTTTCCTTCTTGAATATAGACTACATGATAGTGAACCGGAACTGTAGTCGCATGTTTTATAACAAAATGCAGATGTTTAGAATGTTAGAAATTTTCCCACATTCTTCGTTTGTGTTTGCAACTGGCTTTTTATCTGTGTTTTTATATATTTCTGCTGAATTTCATAACAGATAAATAAAAACGAAATAAAATAAACGAACCCAAGTCAAGCCAAAAAAAAGAACGTGGAATGTTCTTAGCAGAAGTTGGTTGTTGTTGGGCGTTATTTGTACCTCCAACTCCAGAGCGAACGATAAAAAGTGATAAAATAATAAATAATATTTATGTTTGTTTGATAAAGAATTTAGCATGGCAGGAAACTCTTATATACTTTACTTAAATATGCTCAAACAGAAAAGGAAACTGTATTAATGTTCCGCCAGCGGAAGTTTCCATACGAAACCGTAGAAAAAACAACGCAGCCAAGTGATAAAATATTATACTTCCTCAACAATTTTCCACTTCTAAGGGTTTATTTTTCTTAGTCCTTGTATTTATTTTGGCTTTTAAGGTGTCTCTTGGAGCAGGTATGCGATGAATTGTTAAGAAATTCGCTGCTAAGCATAACTTTAATGATGTTCCAAGCAGACAAAGAACTTTTGAGGCATGTGAGACAACAGAATTGAATATAAAATTGTAACACTTGAGCTGAGGGTGGCAAAAAGAAAACAAAACAAAACAAACCAGCCACCTAAAAGCTTAAAACATATTTTATAAATATTTTCAAATTGTCTGCAAACAACTGGCAAGACGTTTTAAGTAAGTGTTTCTTTTAATTTTGAAAGGCAATATTTCACATTAATCACAAACACTTTTCGAAATAAATTTCTAGAAAAATTTGTTTATTTTTAGAGAATTAAAACTAAAAAAAAAAAAAATTCACAGCCATTAACTTAAATAAACTGGCGAAAAAAAAAAACAGTCGCAGCGACTTCAGCCTTAACAAGAATAATTTATGAGACTCTTGTAAATTATCTTGCATCGTGGGAAGACAAACGAAAGTCATCATCATAGTTCATAAAAAATTAACGCACACCTGAGCAATTTAATCACAAAAACAATTAAGCGAATAATCGTTTCGTATTTCAGCATGTGAAAGAACTAAAACGCTACAAATTACTCTTATAGTATAACAAATTTATTATTATCAGCCAAAATATATAAATAATTTATATACGAGTACAATTAATCGCATAAACTTTAATATTTAATAGGGAAGTTATAGTCCTGCTCAAATGTCGACTGATTTATTCTATAAATCAACTAAATATCTGTATGAAATAAATTTTCTATGAGTCTGTAAAATTATAGGGCTCAAAATATATAAGAATAAATTATTAACATACAAAGTTTTGAAATATTTGTATTAGCAAAGAAATTTGTTGGCTTAAAATGTATAAATTGTTAAAAATTCTTAGAAATGAGTTGCTCGATTATACGATTAAATCGTTCAATACAAATTAATTACCTTAATATACACATATATAAAGAAAATTTTTCGATTAATCGGAAAAATTTTCATCGAATATTATTTTATTCGAATAAATTATTCGCATTAAGTTTGGGAAATAAATTTTTTATGTTTCTTAAGCTTAAGTTTTCCTTGGCTGTTGTTCAAAAGCACCAGAAAATTAAGCTGCCTTTTTTTCTCACCAACTCAATTACCGATTGAATTCATAATAATAAAAAATTTCCCTCAAAAGTCTTCAAATAAATTATAATTAATATTCAAATGTTTTGTTTAAAAAATTTAGTTGTGTAAGATATTCGATTAATCGATTAAACATTTAAAATTTTGTGAATTAATCGATTAGAAAAAAAACGAATATGTAAAAAGATTTTTTTTAATTGAAAATCTTTTCTGTTATTTGAATAAAATTAAATTGGAATTTTTCGGAAAAATCAAGTGAATAAGATGTTCGACTAATTGACTAAATATTTTTTTTAATTAATTAAATGAATCGAATTAGTTTATTATAAAAATATCATAAAATTTTAATTTATTTTTAATCGAATGAAATATTCGATTAATTTATTGCAAAAGGATGATTATTCATTAAGTTTAGTAAATTCATAAAAATATAACGGCATATTTATAAGCCAAATATTTTTTTAATTTTTTAATGGAATAAAATAATCGGTTAATTGGTGCTGGAAAAGGGGGTTTTCTTTGATTTTATATTATTAATAGTCTGTTCGTAAGTATATTTATTAATCGAATAAAATATTCGACTACTTGGTTCTTCTTTAATTTTTTTTTATTCTTTAATTTTATTCTATTATATTTAAATCGACTAAAAATAATCCAATAATTAGTTTTGATTTTATTTGATTAAGTTTATGGTTAAATTTAAATTTATTTATTCGAACAAAATATTCGATTGTTTGTGAAAAGGTGATTGGATTATTCTTTAACTTGATTTTGTAGTCCATTTATACAAATCTAATTGCGTATTTATGGTATTTTATTCGAATAAAATAATCAATTAATTGGTTTTGAGAAGCAGGTTATTCTTAAATTTTATTTAATTTACAATTTATTTGTAAAAATGTGTAAGCAACATATTTTTTGTTTTTTGGTATTTTAATCGAATAAATTTATCGATTAATTGAGTCGATTAATTTTTTTCATAAAAATATTTACTAAAAATCTGTAAATAAAGATATAATTTATTTGTGATATGTATGAAAATGATGAGTTCTGAAGTTCGGAGAATAAAGGAAACTAGTAATCTTTTTTGAAAACGAAGGCTCGATTTACAAACCATGTAAGACAAATCTAATTTTCTGGCATTCCCTTTGTCTCTTTCAAGAAAATTTAATTTTGCATCACATTTCCTTAGCATTTTCTTTTTGCTTGGCATTCGATTACTCGAGGGCTCTAATGCCATTTTGCCTTGTTAAAATTGCAATAAGTTTTGCGATTAATAATTTAAAACATGTTTGTCTTTATAGTCCATTTGATTTTTGAATTGAGGTCATATTAAATTTGGTTTTCTTATCCCCATTTAAACACAATAACCAGTAAATGGTTTTCAATGTTTTGTTGTTTCTTATTGGCATTTGCAGAGCAGAGACTGCCAATAAAAAAGAAAAACGCCTGTTTAATCGGTAGAAAAAACTGCGTATTAGACTTTTCTAAGCACACAACAACAACAACAGCAACAACATTTTAACTGTTTGTACAGAAATAAATGCGAATACACATGAGTACATTCCATACGAACCAAAAAGGAACAAACACATTAAAGAAGAAATGTTGTACTTGCTGAAACACACACACATACATACACCCACCCACCCAAGGATACATGGAAATAGCACACACGCACGTGGCCAGAACTTCATGTTGAAGTAGATTGGATGCTGCCAACAAAATTTTGTTGTTGTCTTTTGTTTTTTTTTTGTAATTGTTCGCCTGGTTGTATCTTTAACTAACTGTAAATGGTGTTTGCGATTACAAACCGCTTTTGCTATTAAATACACTTAGAGACAAAGCACGCAAACCAAACTCGCACACACACACACACACACACACACACACACACACACACACACACACACACACACTGTGACACAGTTACGTTTTTTCTGCTTCTCTGTTGTGCACACTGGCACAGAAACAACAACAGCGTTTTGTTGTTTTAAAACAATTTGATGTTCAAAGGAAGAAAATATGTATCTGTTTGACAGAATTCCTGGTTAAAGTTTTTGCAGCAACTCTGGAGAAAGCGAAGTTTTGTTCAAGAAACACATTTTGCTGCCAGAGCCAACACTTGCATATAAAAGCCATTTAAAAAAAAACGAACAAAATGAAAGTTCTTTTCTTGTATTTGACTGAACAAACACGACACACACACACACACATGTGGGTGTGTGAGACCCTGATGCAGCAACAAAAGTAACAGCAAAAGCAACAGCAACAGCAAAAACATTATAATGACTTTAGAGATGTTGCTTGTGCAAGTTGTGATTTTGTTCTTATTTATTTAAGTATTTCGCCTTTCCCCTACCCACCACACCAACACCACCATTCCGTGTCCAAGTTTCTTACAATATTATGGTTGGTTTTTTTTTTTTTTTCTTAAATCATTTTACGCAGCGGAGTCACAAAATGTCCTGTTGCAATGTTAATGGTGCCGGGCTATATGAAGTTTGTTGTATGCATGGCTGCAGCTTATTGTGATAATGAAACTTAAAATGGGTGAAATAAGAATGAGCCAAAAAAAAAACTGCAACAATAATAAAATGGCCAGATATAAAAAAAAATCGTAACAAATGCATTTAATTTATGATTTTGCAAAAGCTTCAAGCAAGAACAACAGGAAGAAAAAAAGTACCAGCACACTTCACATAAAGCTATAAAATGAACATTGCGACTAGAGAACGTGTGGTGATCGAGAGTGGGTGAGAGTAAGAAGAGCTGAAATGCAACTAAAAATATGCCAGCAAATATTCATAGCAATTTGTGAAGCAGCAAAATATACTATAAAAGCTTAATAATTACGGCCAACGACTGCTGTTAATGGTTACAAACAGAAAAAATGCCATAAATAAGGAAAAGTAAAAGCAAATTCAAAATATGTATTTCTATGAAATTAATAAAAATATTTATGGCACAGTGGGGCTGGCAAAAGGAAATTCTTTTTCTTTAGCCAGCTATAAATTTTGTTAAAAAAAAACGTATTGCAAAACAATAGAATGTTGCAAAAAGTTATTAAAAAATTATACAATTGCGCTGAAAAAACACTTCAACAAAACGATAGCCATTAGCTGCTAGTGCTTTTCATTCTTGACTTAGTTTGTTACAGTTTTAATTGTAATAAATATAAATAAAATAATATAAAAAGAAAATAAATAAAATTACTTTAATATTAGAATTTACGCCATAACAAAAAGAAAATATTTTTAATATACATAAATATATGTATATATTTCAGTTTAAAGTCAGTTAAAGATTTCTACTTAATAATTAGATCATATGAGCCCCGAAAAGTCATTAAAACTAATTTTATTTTTATTTTTTTTATTCAATAGCACTTTACAAAATATTAAGACTTGTAATACAATAATCTCTGTTCTAAGGATTTGCCAAATGGTATAGTAAGACCGGCATTCACAATTTAAAATGGTCATATTCTCATTAACTGTTATACAGTCAAACTTACTTTTTATTAGTGTATTATTATGTTTGGCGATATTTCCTTAATTGACTAAAATTAAACTAAAGTGATTTGTTTTTTGTATCGCACAGTTTGAATAAACTGTTATAAAACTGTTATACTGGTGAAAAATTTAATATTATGCTGAACAGTAAAGCAGCAAAATAGAGAGAGTTTCTTAAGTTTGTGAATATTATGGTGTATAACAGTTAAAACAAACGTTAAAAAATATGTCTAATTTATTAGGAAAACTTATTTAGTCAACAGCTCCAAATCTAAATCCATTAATGAGCTTCTGTGCTTATAATAAAAGAAAAATATGTACAAACATACTCACACATGTTGTAAACAAAACTGTTATACACCTTTAAAGTTTGATATTTTTCAAGAAATAGAGTAATTAAATTGTATGCATTCATATGCCAAAAAGAAAAGTTTACAAACTTGTAAAAACTGTTCAACTGTTATACTGCAAACTGTTATAAAACTGTTATACTTTTTGAAAAAGCTAATCATTTAAGATTTTTGCAAACAACACATTGAATAAAAAAAAAATCTGTAAATTTATGAATTATAACAGTTTGAATAAACTGTCGTCAAACAGTTTGTACGAAAGGAATTAAATTAAATTTGAGCCTTGTTGACTTTGCCACTTCCTACAATGCACTTTGGCTAAATTCAAATTTGAAAAAATTCCCACATTTAAGCATAAAAATCAGTGAACACACAAACACATTTTTCTTCTTCTTCTTAATAATTAATACTAATTTTAAAACATTTAACATTAAAAACTGGTGTTATGATTAAATGAGGATTTTTTTTTTTTTTTTGGTTTCTTTAAATTGCAGCAAAAAATTTTTATACTCTTTTCTAAAACATGTTTTTTTAATTTTGCGCCATCCCTCCCTCAAGCCCGCCTAAATGGATTCTAACAAATCAGTGTCATTCGCCATCATGGGCAAAGTTTATTCAACAAATTAATGGACCAAAAATGAATAAATGACCGTCATTCTTGTTAAGGCTGGTTGACAGCGAGCAGCGTGGGCGGCAGAAGAGAAAGAGCAAAAACAAAAATTATATTAAAAATTTGAAAAATCTGTGAGCAAAACATGTCAACTTCGAAATGGCGTAATCTCGCGTAAACAATTGCAATACTCGTACTATAGTTGATAATAGAAAAGAGGAGGAAATAATTGAAATGAAAATAGCGCTGTAGGCAATACAAAAGCAATGCGTTTAATGAAAAAAGGCAGCCTTAACCCTGCAGTGGATGATGTGTACAAAATATTTTCAAAATACTAGTTGGCAGTTCGAAAATTTCCGCAACAAAAATGTGTCTTGAAGGACTAGTTTCTCTCTAGTCCAGAGGTCGTAGGTTCGATTTCTACCCCCCAAAAATTCTGGGTGAAAAAACAATAGATAAAATTCTTTCAACTAAAAACAATAACAAAAATCATACATACATACATATACCCAATAACCCACCAATCAAACCCATGTAAGTACAAAGTAAAAACATGGGGTTGGGGTTATTGGGATAATTGATGTTTGACTGTGCACTGCGCATGTATGTACACTGGGCAACAACGTCAGTTAAACTCTGACATCCCCATCTCAGATAAATTGCACGAAACCCAAAATAGCGAGACATTAGTCCTGCTTTCCTCTTCCCCTTACCCCAGTTCTGGTACAATGCACTGCATATGTAGAGATCGACCACCCGCTACTGGTCGAAAAAATAATATGAATTCATACCAAAAAAAAAGTCAGGCAGCATCAAGACCCAAAAGTTGCCACCTTTTGCAGAAGAAGTCAAAAAGCAGTAAGAAGATTTTTGAATACAAAAGAAAAAGTTATTGAAATAATCAATTTTTATTTTATAGAGCAGGGCTGAAAAAGTGAAACTTAACTGGAATAAAATCAAGTGTTTTAATTTTCATCGAAATGTTGTCAGAACTGAGAACACAAAAATGTATGATAGCGTTTTCTTAAACCCTCCCGGGGTAGTAGGTTTTTGCCTTGGCGTACGTGAAACTAAGGCAATCTGCTGGTTCGCGTATACAGCGGAAGAGGCTCTTCCGTTGGTACTACAACCAAAACTCTAGCCAGTTCCTATATGACTTCGTTTATGCAGATTCTTCGAAAACCTTCAGCCAAGTTTAATGAATTGGCGGAATTGTTTAATGAATTGCTGGTCATAGATTTAGGTGTCTGGGGCTTTGGTAGATAAAGGAGTAGTGGGGATCCAAATACCCTCGAGATGTTGTTGGCTTGCATCAAATTTCTAGTCTACGCAAGGAACTACATGGGGGAAATTCTACAGACGAGTTGTTTAAGGGCTGTTGCTCCTGGGGCATTTCGGAGTACCAACTACCAGCTGTTTTTTAAGAGTGTTAATGGAGTAAATGGACATAAAATTTACTATTCTATTCTGGAGGTGCAACACTTTTCCAACAATGGCAATAAAGTGGCAAATGTTGTCCTCCAAGTGGTCAATCGTTTCGGGCTTATCGGTCTAGACTAACGAATTCACATATCCCTACAGAAACTATTCCAGCGGTGTTAAATCGGACGATCTTGGAGGCCAATTCACGGATCCGAAATGTGAAACTAAACATTTCCTTCCATCAATCAATTGTGGCACGAGCTATGTGTGACATGTTGCACCGTCTTGTTGAAACCACAGCTCCTGCACATCATGGTTGTCAAATTGAGCAACGAAAAAATCAGTTATCAAGGCTTTATAGCGGTGAAGAAGTCCACCCAGCCCATAAAGCACAGCAAACAGTCCGCTTTTCTGAACTCACTTCAAATACGACATAATTCATAAAATTTTGTTTAATTTATTCTGTCTTATTGTCAACTACACAAGTCATTAAAAAGTTCAGCGTTAATTCACATTTTGCTGCAAGCCCGTACAACAGTTTTGTCTGCAATTTGTTGTATTAAATAAAACCCTATTTTAACTGCTTTTTACACGAGTGTTCTAGAGCCATTCACGCACTAGTGCGTCCTACTTCCTTGCAATTCTAGAGGTGGCAAAATTCGATCAAGAAATATGACTCAACAACAAAATGACAAACACAAAACGACAGCATTTTTCTTATTATTTGATAATTATTTGCCTTTTATTTCTTTTTACTCGCTTTAAGGTCTCCTTTAGGCATCGCCTAAATTCGCTTGAAGGTTAAGCATTTTTGGTGGCCATTTGGGTGTTAAACGGTGCTGGCAAGCGAAAAAAAATGCATCTTAATGCTGTTGTTTGTATCTCGCGAATTTGAATTAAGTCGCCAATGTAACTATTTTTGATTGGCTGCAACGACAGGTAATAAAAAATGGAAAAGCTGCAAAAGAAAAAGGAAAATATTCCAGCAACAGCGATAAATTTCAATAGTTCTTGTTTAAGCCTGAAGAAGTGGACAAAAAAAAAAATAAAAATACTTTAAGAGGATTATCTTTTGTCAATAAAGGTGCGTAGGTATTCTTTTGTAGTCCTTGTTCTTTAAACGTTTTGAGCAGTAAGAAGATACAGTTTTTGAATGGTGCCTTTTGAGCACAGCGTAACCTTAATCGGCCGTTATAATTGAAAAGGCCATATCTTTTTGTGTTGTATTTCATTTTGAAAAAATGTTTGAATAATTCAAGCGAATGCTAAAGTTAAGTTTTCCGGAAATATTAATTTACATAAAATAAGAACTGACGAACTGAAAGCTGCAGGACAAATCAAATCCTTTTAAGTAGAATACAGAACTTATGGCATGACAATATTGAAGTGTCAATTTGATAATTAAAGCTTCTCTGTGTCTCCTTTTTTCCATCACAAAAAAAAATGCTCGAATTAAAAAAGTAAAACATTCTAAAAGCATTTTTTCAAAACCTTTTCCTAATTTATATTCTTTAGCTTCGCTTGCCAAAAAGCTAAATATGACATAAAATTTCAAAAAGGTTTCGTTCTTGCTTTTGCTGTCAAAAAGTGTTCAGGTTTAAAAATGAAAAAAAATGTTAAAAAAAAATTACATTTTCTATCACTTGATATCAAACAGAGACATATTGACAAAAACACACCAAAAAGAACAAAAATTAAAGGACTCACTCGTATGATAGAATAAGTTGCCTTGCAATTGTGTTACTTTGTATTCAAAAGTATACAAATGACTTTTCATACGAATATGATGACATAAAAATATGTCTTCATAGAGATGTAGTGGCATACATGTTATTATCTACTCAGTCACGTATAGAATATAACAACATTCTGACAGAAGGTACAATGTCCTTAGTCCCTTACGAGGCAGGTAGAAATAGATTTTGTGAGAAAGTTAAAATTGGTATTATTTCCTATTTCTAAGCGAATATAATTCAAAAACTTGGTTTCCATATCTAGAGGGTGTGTTCTTCACGGTCCTTCGAGCCGCAATGTACACAACGTTCGTACTGTACTCTTGAGATGGAAATTACTGTACTGTGAGCTAAACTCCAACTCCAACTCCAACTCCAATTGTCACAACAAAACTGAGCAAAACTTGTGACCTGTGACGATCAATATTTGACTAAATGAGCGGTATTGAACCCCCATTTTACTGTCACCATGACCAAATCATCAATATGTAAAGCGCCGGTTCAACATCTAGTGCAAACATCGCCACTGTCCTAGAGATTATACAGGAAAAATTTAAACGGTCAATGTGGCATCACGCACAAGCATTCTGACTTGAGCCTGCAGAAGTACAAGATCAATCTGATCCAGCAGCTTAAGGAAAACAGCGGTAAACTATAAGATGTGTTTATTGAAAGGAGCCTGTAGTAAGTGAAATCTTTAATCCCTTGTCGAACGTTAACGTTCGGCCCTATTTTGCGGAACAAACACCCGGTTTGGGGACTAGTTGTGAACTCTATTTTGTCAAAAGTTTCTTCAAAGTTCACCTTAAAGATTGCCAATATGTTGCGCTTATGTCTATTGTTCAAAATGTTAACGAACGTTAAGGTTCGCCAATGTGGGACAGACCCTTACTTGGAAAGTGTCAGCACGAACAAGCAAAATTTGTGAAATTAGGAATGATATGTACGATACTCAAGAGCAGCCAAGGCGTTACGAAAAATCCTGTATGTGGTGTGAAGTTTTGCGCTTTGGCTTGTCTTTAGTCTTCGTATTTAGTATAGGGGTATTGCTCGATATTATGGTAAGGGTCACCCCTTTTCAATATATGGTCTTCGTATTTAGTGTAGGGGTATTGCTCGATATTATGGTAAGGGTCCCCCCTTTTCAATAAATGGTCTTCGTATTTACTATTAGGGTATTGCTCGATATTATGGTAAGGGTCCCCCCTTTTCAATATATGGTCTTCGTATTTAGTATAGGGGTATTGCTCGATATTATGGTAAGGGTCACCCCTTTTCAATATATGGTCTTCGTATTTAGTGTAGGGGTATTGCTCGATATTATGGTAAGGGTCCCCCCTTTTCAATAAATGGTCTTCGTATTTACTATTAGGGTATTTCTCGATATTATGGTAAGGGTCCCCCCTTTTCAATATATGGTCTTCGTATTTAGTATAGGGGTATTGCTCGATATTATGGTAAGGGTCCCCCCTTTTCAATATATGGTCTTCGTATTTAGTATAGGGGTATTGCTCGATATTATGGTAAGGGTCCCCCCTTTTCAATATATGGTCTTCGTATTTAGTATAGGGGTATTGCTCGATATTATGGTAAGGGTCCCCCCTTTTCAATAAATGGTCTTCGTATTTACTATTAGGGTATTGCTCGATATTATGGTAAGGGTCCCCCCTTTTCAATAAATGGTCTTCGTATTTAGTGTAGGGGTATTGCTCGATATTATGGTAAGGGTCCCCCTTTTCAATATATGGTCTTCGTATTTCATATAGGGGTATTGCTCGATATTATGGTAAGGGTCCCCCCTTTTCAATAAATGGTCTTCGTATTTACTATTAGGGTATTGCTCGATATTATGGTAAGGGTCCCCCCTTTTCAATAAATGGTCTTCGTGTTTAGTATAGGGGTATTGCTCGATATTATGGTAAGGGTCCCCCTTTTCAATATATGGTCTTCGCATTTAGTATAGGGGTATTGCTCGATATTATGGTAAGGGTCCCCCCTTTTCAATAAATGGTCTTCGTATTTCATATAGGGGTATTGCTCGATATTATGGTAAGGGTCCCCCCTTTTCAATAAATGGTCTTCGTATTTACTATTAGGGTATTGCTCGATATTATGGTAAGGGTCCCCCCTTTTCAATAAATGGTCTTCGTGTTTAGTATAGGGGTATTGCTCGATATTATGGTAAGGGTCCCCCTTTTCAATATATGGTCTTCGTATTTCATATAGGGGTATTGCTCGATATTATGGTAAGGGTCCCCCTTTTCAATAAATGGTATTCGTATTTAGTATAGGGGTATTGCTCGATATTATGGTAAGGGTCCCCCCTTTTCAATACATGGTCTTCATATTTAGTATAGGGGTATTGCTCGATATTATGGTAAGGGTCCCCCTTTTCAATAAATGGTCTTCGTATTTACTATTAGGGTATTGCTCGATATTATGGTAAGGGTCCCCCCTTTTCAATAAATGGTCTTCGTGTTTAGTATAGGGGTATTGCTCGATATTATGGTAAGGGTCCCCCTTTTCAATATATGGTCTTCGTATTTCATATAGGGGTAGTGCTCGATATTATGGTAAGGGTCCCCCTTTTCAATATATGGTCTTCGTATTTCATATAGGGGTATTGCTCGATATTATGGTAAGGGTCCCCCTTTTCAATATATGGTCTTCGCATTTAGTATAGGGGTATTGCTCGATATTATGGTAAGGGTCCCCCCTTTTCAATAAATGGTCTTCGTATTTAGTATAGGGGTATTGCTCGATATTATGGTAAGGGTCCCCCCTTTTCAATAAATGGTCTTCGTATTTACTATTAGGGTATTGCTCGATATTATGGTAAGGGTCCCCCCTTTTCAATAAATGGTCTTCGTATTTAGTATAGGGGTATTGCTCGATATTATGGTAAGGGTCCCCCCTTTTCAATAAATGGTCTTCGTATTTAGTATAGGGGTATTGCTCGATATTATGGTAAGGGTCCCCCCTTTTCAATAAATGGTCTTCGTATTTACTATTAGGGTATTGCTCGATATTATGGTAAGGGTCCCCCCTTTTCAATAAATGGTCTTCGTATTTACTATTAGGTTATTGCTCGATATTATGGTAAGGGTCCCCCCTTTTCAATAAATGGTCTTCGTATTTAGTATAGGGGTATTGCTCGATATTATGGTAAGGGTCCCCCCTTTTCAATAAATGGTCTTCGTATTTACTATTAGGGGTATTGCTCGATATTATGGTAAGGGTCCCCCCTTTTCAATAAATGGTCTTCGTGTTTAGTATAGGGGTATTGCTCGATATTATAGTAAGGGTCCCCCTTTTCAATATATGGTCTTCGTATTTCATATAGGGGTATTGCTCGATATTATGGTAAGGGTCCCCCTTTTCAATATATGGTCTTCGTATTTCATATAGGGGTATTGCTCGATATTATGGTAAGGGTCCCCCTTTTCAATATATGGTCTTCGCATTTAGTATAGGGGTATTGCTCGATATTATGGTAAGGGTCCCCCCTTTTCAATAAATGGTCTTCGTATTTAGTATAGGGGTATTGCTCGATATTATGGTAAGGGTCCCCCCTTTTCAATAAATGGTCTTCGTATTTACTATTAGGGTATTGCTCGATATTATGGTAAGGGTCCCCCCTTTTCAATAAATGGTCTTCGTTTTAGTATAGGGGTATTGCTCGATATTATGGTAAGGGTCCCCCTTTTCAATATATGGTCTTCGTATTTCATATAGGGGTATTGCTCGATATTATGGTAAGGGTCCCCCTTTTCAATAAATGGTATTCGTATTTAGTATAGGGGTATTGCTCGATATTATGGTAAGGGTCCCCCCTTTTCAATACATGGTCTTCATATTTAGTATAGGGGTATTGCTCGATATTATGGTAAGGGTCCCCCCTTTTCAATAAATGGTCTTCGTATTTACTATTAGGGTATTGCTCGATATTATGGTAAGGGTCCCCCCTTTTCAATAAATGGTCTTCGTATTTCATATAGGGGTATTGCTCGATATTATGGTAAGGGTCCCCCCTTTTCAATAAATGGTCTTCGTATTTACTATTAGGGTATTGCTCGATATTATGGTAAGGGTCCCCCCTTTTCAATAAATGGTCTTCGTGTTTAGTATAGGGGTATTGCTCGATATTATGGTAAGGGTCCCCCTTTTCAATATATGGTCTTCGTATTTCATATAGGGGTATTGCTCGATATTATGGTAAGGGTCCCCCTTTTCAATATATGGTCTTCGCATTTAGTATAGGGGTATTGCTCGATATTATGGTAAGGGTCCCCCCTTTTCAATAAATGGTCTTCGTATTTACTATTAGGGTATTGCTCGATATTATGCTAAGGGTCCCCCCTTTTCAATAAATGGTCTTCGTATTTAGTATAGGGGTATTGCTCGATATTATGGTAAGGGTCCCCCCTTTTCAATAAATGGTCTTCGTATTTACTATTAGGGCATTGCTCGATATTATGGTAAGGGTTCCCCCTTTTCAATATATGGTCTTCGTATTTAGTATAGGGGTATTGCTCGATATTATGGTAAGGGTCCCACCTTTTCAATATATGGTCTTCGTATTTAGTATAGGGGTATTGCTCGATATTATGGTAAGGGTCCCCCCTTTTCAATATATGGTCTTCGTATTTAGTATAGGGGTATTGCTCGATATTATGGTAAGGGTCCCCCCTTTTCAATAAATGGTCTTCGTATTTACTATTAGGGCATTGCTCGATATTATGGTAAGGGTCCCCCCTTTTCAATAAATGGTCTTCGTATTTACTATTAGGGTATTGCTCGATATTATGGTAAGGGTCCCCCTTTTCAATAAATGGTCTTCGTATTTACTATTAGGGCATTGCTCGATATTATGGTAAGGGTCCCCCCTTTTCAATAAATGGTCTTCGTATTTACTATTAGGGCATTGCTCGATATTATGGTAAGGGTCCCCCCTTTTCAATAAATGGTCTTCGTATTTACTATTAGGGCATTGCTCGATATTATGGTAAGGGTCCCCCCTTTTCAATAAATGGTCTTCGTATTTACTATTAGGGCATTGCTCGATATTATGGTAAGGGTCCCCCCTTTTCAATAAATGGTCTTCGTATTTACTATTAGGGCATTGCTCGATATTATGGTAAGGGTCCCCCCTTTTCAATAAATGGTCTTCGTATTTACTATTAGGGCATTGCTCGATATTATGGTAAGGGTCCCCCCTTTTCAATAAATGGTCTTCGTATTTACTATTAGGGCATTGCTCGATATTATGGTAAGGGTCCCCCCTTTTCAATAAATGGTCTTCGTATTTACTATTAGGGCATTGCTCGATATTATGGTAAGGGTCCCCCCTTTTCAATAAATGGTCTTCGTATTTACTATTAGGGCATTGCTCGATATTATGGTAAGGGTCCCCCCTTTTCAATAAATGGTCTTCGTATTTAGTGTAGGGGTATTGCTCGATATTATGGTAAGGGTCCCCCCTTTTCAATACATGGTCTTCATATTTAGTATAGGGGTATTGCTCGATATTATGGTAAGGGTCCCCCCTTTTCAATAAATGGTCTTCGTGTTTAGTATAGGGGTATTGCTCGATATTATGGTAAGGGTCCCCCCTTTTCAATAAATGGTCTTCGTATTTACTATTAGGGTATTGCTCGATATTAAGGTAAGGGTCCCCCCTTTTCAATAAATGGTCTTCGTGTTTAGTATAGGGGTATTGCTCGATATTATGGTAAGGGTCCCCCTTTTCAATATATGGTCTTCGTATTTCATATAGGGGTATTGCTCGATATTATGGTAAGGGTCCCCCTTTTCAATATATGGTCTTCGCATTTAGTATAGGGGTATTGCTCGATATTATGGTAAGGGTCCCCCCTTTTCAATAAATGGTCTTCGTATTTCATATAGGGGTATTGCTCGATATTATGGTAAGGGTCCCCCCTTTTCAATAAATGGTCTTCGTATTTACTATTAGGGTATTGCTCGATATTATGGTAAGGGTCCCCCCTTTTCAATAAATGTTCTTCGTGTTTAGTATAGGGGTATTGCTCGATATTATGGTAAGGGTCCCCCTTTTCAATATATGGTCTTCGTATTTCATATAGGGGTATTGCTCGATATTATGGTAAGGGTCCCCCTTTTCAATAAATGGTATTCGTATTTAGTATAGGGGTATTGCTCGATATTATGGTAAGGGTCCCCCCTTTTCAATACATGGTCTTCATATTTAGTATAGGGGTATTGCTCGATATTATGGTAAGGGTTCATCTTTTCAATAAATGGTCTTCGTATTTACTATTAGGGTATTGCTCGATATTATGGTAAGGGTCCCCCCTTTTCAATAAATGGTCTTCGTATTTCATATAGGGGTATTGCTCGATATTATGGTAAGGGTCCCCCCTTTTCAATAAATGGTCTTCGTATTTACTATTAGGGTATTGCTCGATATTATGGTAAGGATCCCCCCTTTTCAATAAATGGTCTTCGTGTTTAGTATAGGGGTATTGCTCGATATTATGGTAAGGGTCCCCCCTTTTCAATAAATGGTCTTCGTATTTCATATAGGGGTATTGCTCGATATTATGGTAAGGGTCCCCCCTTTTCAATAAATGGTCTTCGTATTTCATATAGGGGTATTGCTCGATATTATGGTAAGGGTCCCCCCTCTTCAATAAATGGTCTTCGTATTTCATATAGGGGTATTGCTCGATATTATGGTAAGGGTCCCCCCTTTTCAATAAATGGTCTTCGTGTTTAGTATAGGGGTATTGCTCGATATTATGGTAAGGGTCCCCCCTTTTCAATAAATGGTCTTCGTATTTCATATAGGGGTATTGCTCGATATTATGGTAAGGGTCCCCCCTTTTCAATAAATGGTCTTCGTATTTCATATAGGGGTATTGCTCGATATTATGGTAAGGGTCCCCCCTCTTCAATAAATGGTCTTCGTATTTCATATAGGGGTATTGCTCGATATTATGGTAAGGGTCCCCCTTTTCAATATATGGTCTTCGTATTTCATATAGGGGTATTGCTCGATATTATGGTAAGGGTCCCCCTTTTCAATATATGGTCTTCGCATTTAGTATAGGGGTATTGCTCGATATTATGGTAAGGGTCCCCCCGTTTCAATATATGGTTTCGTATTTAGTATAGGGGTATTGCTCGATATTATGGTAAGGGTCCCCCCTTTTCAATAAATGGTCTTCGTATTTACTATAAGGGCATTGCTCGATATTATGGTAAGGGTCCCCCCTTTTCAATATATGGTCTTCGTATTTAGTATAGGGGTATTGCTCGATATTATGGTAAGGGTCCCCCCTTTTCAATATATGGTCTTCGTATTTACTATTAGGGTATTGCTCGATATTATGGTAAGGGTCCCCCCTTTTCAATAAATGGTCTTCGTATTTACTATTAGGGCATTGCTCGATATTATGGTAAGGGTCCCCCCTTTTCAATAAATGGTCTTCGTATTTACTATTAGGGCATTGCTCGATATTATGGTAAGGGTCCCCCCCCCCTTTTCAATAAATGGTCTTCGTATTTACTATTGGGGTATTGCTCGATATTATGGTAAGGGTCCCCCCTTTTCAATAAATGGTCTTCGTATTTACTATTAGGGTATTGCTCGATATTATGGTAAGGGTCCCCCCTTTTCAATAAATGGTCTTCGTATTTACTATTAGGGCATTGCTCGATATTACGGTAAGGGTCCCCCCTTTTCAATAAATGGTCTTCGTATTTACTATTAGGGCATTGCTCGATATTATGGTAAGGGTCCCCCCTTTTCAATAAATGGTCTTCGTATTTACTATTAGGGTATTGCTCGATATTATGGTAAGGGTCCCCCCTTTTCAATAAATGGTCTTCGTATTTACTATTAGGGCATTGCTCGATATTATGGTAAGGGTCCCCCCTTTTCAATAAATGGTCTTCGTATTTACTATTAGGGCATTGCTCGATATTATGGTAAGGGTCCCCCCTTTTCAATAAATGGTCTTCGTATTTACTATTAGGGCATTGCTCGATATTATGGTAAGGGTCCCCCCTTTTCAAGAAATGGTCTTCGTATTTACTATTAGGGCATTGCTCGATATTATGGTAAGGGTCCCCCCTTTTCAATAAATGGTCTTCGTATTTACTATTAGGGGATTGCTCGATATTATGGTAAGGGTCCCCCCTTTTCAATAAATGGTCTTCGTATTTACTATTAGGGCATTGCTCGATATTATGGTAAGGGTCCCCAATTTTCAATATATGGTCTTCGTATTTAGTATAGGGGTATTGCTCGATATTATGGTAAGGGTCCCCCCTTTTCAATATATGGTCTTCGTATTTACTATTAGGGTATTGCTCGATATTATGGTAAGGGTCCCCCCTTTTCAATAAATGGTCTTCGTATTTACTATTAGGGCATTGCTCGATATTATGGTAAGGGTCCCCCCTTTTCAATAAATGGTCTTCGTATTTACTATTAGGGTATTGCTCGATATTATGGTAAGGGTCCCCCCTTTTCAATAAATGGTCTTCGTATTTTCTATTAGGGTATTGCTCGATATTATGGTAAGGGTCCCCCCTTTTCAATAAATGGTTTTCGTATTTACTATTAGGGTATTGCTCGATATTATGGTAAGGGTCCCCCCTTTTCAATAAATGGTCTTCGTATTTACTATTAGGGCATTGCTCGATATTATGGTAAGGGTCCCCCCTTTTCAATAAATGGTCTTCGTATTTACTATTAGGGTATTGCTCGATATTATGGTAAGGGTCCCCCCTTTTCAATAAATGGTCTTCGTATTTTCTATTAGGGTATTGCTCGATATTATGGTAAGGGTCCCCCCTTTTCAATAAATGGTTTTCGTATTTACTATTAGGGTATTGCTCGATATTATGGTAAGGGTCCCCCCTTTTCAATAAATGGTCTTCGTGTTTAGTATAGGGGTATTGCTCGATATTATGGTAAGGGTCCCCCCTTTTCAATAAATGGTCTTCGTATTTCATATAGGGGTATTGCTCGATATTATGGTAAGGGTCCCCCCTTTTCAATAAATGGTCTTCGTGTTTAGTATAGGGGTATTGCTCGATATTATGGTAAGGGTCCCCCCTTTTCAATAAATGGTCTTCGTATTTCATATAGGGGTATTGCTCGATATTATGGTAAGGGTCCCCCCTTTTCAATAAATGGTCTTCGTATTTACTATTAGGGTATTGCTCGATATTATGGTAAGGGTCCCCCCTTTTCAATAAATGGTCTTCGTGTTTAGTATAGGGGTATTGCTCGATATTATGGTAAGGGTCCCCCTTTTCAATATATGGTCTTCGTATTTCATATAGGGGTATTGCTCGATATTATGGTAAGGGTCCCCCTTTTCAATATATGGTCTTCGCATTTAGTATAGGGGTATTGCTCGATATTATGGTAAGGGTCCCCCCGTTTCAATATATGGTTTCGTATTTAGTATAGGGGTATTGCTCGATATTATGGTAAGGGTCCCCCCTTTTCAATAAATGGTCTTCGTATTTACTATAAGGGCATTGCTCGATATTATGGTAAGGGTCCCCCCTTTTCAATATATGGTCTTCGTATTTAGTATAGGGGTATTGCTCGATATTATGGTAAGGGTCCCCCCTTTTCAATATATGGTCTTCGTATTTACTATTAGGGTATTGCTCGATATTATGGTAAGGGTCCCCCCTTTTCAATAAATGGTCTTCGTATTTACTATTAGGGCATTGCTCGATATTATGGTAAGGGTCCCCCCTTTTCAATAAATGGTCTTCGTATTTACTATTAGGGCATTGCTCGATATTATGGTAAGGGTCCCCCCCCCTTTTCAATAAATGGTCTTCGTATTTACTATTGGGGTATTGCTCGATATTATGGTAAGGGTCCCCCCTTTTCAATAAATGGTCTTCGTATTTACTATTAGGGTATTGCTCGATATTATGGTAAGGATCCCCCCTTTTCAATAAATGGTCTTCGTATTTACTATTAGGGCATTGCTCGATATTACGGTAAGGGTCCCCCCTTTTCAATAAATGGTCTTCGTATTTACTATTAGGGCATTGCTCGATATTATGGTAAGGGTCCCCCCTTTTCAATAAATGGTCTTCGTATTTACTATTAGGGTATTGCTCGATATTATGGTAAGGGTCCCCCCTTTTCAATAAATGGTCTTCGTATTTACTATTAGGGTATTGCTCGATATTATGGTAAGGGTCCCCCCTTTTCAATAAATGGTCTTCGTATTTACTATTAGGGCATTGCTCGATATTATGGTAAGGGTCCCCCCTTTTCAATAAATGGTCTTCGTATTTACTATTAGGGCATTGCTCGATATTATGGTAAGGGTCCCCCCTTTTCAAGAAATGGTCTTCGTATTTACTATTAGGGCATTGCTCGATATTATGGTAAGGGTCCCCCCTTTTCAATAAATGGTCTTCGTATTTACTATTAGGGGATTGCTCGATATTATGGTAAGGGTCCCCCCTTTTCAATAAATGGTCTTCGTATTTACTATTAGGGCATTGCTCGATATTATGGTAAGGGTCCCCCCTTTTCAATATATGGTCTTCGTATTTAGTATAGGGGTATTGCTCGATATTATGGTAAGGGTCCCCCCTTTTCAATATATGGTCTTCGTATTTACTATTAGGGTATTGCTCGATATTATGGTAAGGGTCCCCCCTTTTCAATAAATGGTCTTCGTATTTACTATTAGGGCATTGCTCGATATTATGGTAAGGGTCCCCCCTTTTCAATAAATGGTCTTCGTATTTACTATTAGGGCATTGCTCGATATTATGGTAAGGGTCCCCCCTTTTCAATAAATGGTCTTCGTATTTTCTATTAGGGTATTGCTCGATATTATGGTAAGGGTCCCCCCTTTTCAATAAATGGTTTTCGTATTTACTATTAGGGTATTGCTCGATATTATGGTAAGGGTCCCCCCTTTTCAATAAATGGTCTTCGTATTTACTATTAGGGCATTGCTCGATATTATGGTAAGGGTCCCCCCTTTTCAATAAATGGTCTTCGTATTTACTATTAGGGTATTGCTCGATATTATGGTAAGGGTCCCCCCTTTTCAATAAATGGTCTTCGTATTTTCTATTAGGGTATTGCTCGATATTATGGTAAGGGTCCCCCCTTTTCAATAAATGGTTTTCGTATTTACTATTAGGGTATTGCTCGATATTATGGTAAGGGTCCCCCCTTTTCAATAAATGGTCTTCGTATTTACTATTAGGGCATTGCTCGATATTATGGTAAGGGTCCCCCCTTTTCAATAAATGGTTTTCGTATTTACTATTAGGGCATTGCTCGATATTATGGTAAGGGTCCCCCCTTTTCAATAAATGGTCTTCGTATTTACTATTAGGGCATTGCTCGATATTATGGTAAGGGTCCCCCCTTTTCAATAAATGGTCTTCGTATTTACTATTAGGGTATTGCTCGATATTATGGTGAGGGTCCCCCCTTTTCAATAAATGGTTTTCGTATTTACTATTAGGGTATTGCTCGATATTATGGTAAGGGTCCCCCCTTTTCAATAAATGGTCTTCGTATTTACTATTAGGGCATTGCTCGATATTATGGTAAGGGTCCCCCCTTTTCAATAAATGGTCTTCGTATTTACTATTAGGGTATTGCTCGATATTATGGTAAGGGTCCCCCCTTTTCAATAAATGGTCTTCGTATTTACTATTGGGGTATTGCTCGATATTATGGTAAGGGTCCCCCCTTTTCAATAAATGGTCTTCGTATTTACTATTAGGGCATTGCTCGATATTATGGTAAGGGTCCCCCCTTTTCAATAAATGGTCTTCGTATTTACTATTAGGGTATTGCTCGATATTATGGTAAGGGTCCCCCCTTTTCAATATATGGTCTTCGTATTTACTTTTAAGGTATTGCTCGATATTATGGTAAGGGTCCCCCCTTTTCAATATATGGTCTTCGTATTTAGTATAGGGGTATTGCTCGATATTATGGTAAGGGTCCCCCCTTTTCAATAAATGGTCTTCGTATTTACTATTAGGGTATTGCTCGTTATTATGGTAAGGGTCCCCCCTTTTCAATAAATGGTCTTCGTGTTTAGTATAGGGGTATTGCTCGATATTATGGTAAGGGTCCCCCTTTTCAATATATGGTCTTAGTATTTCATATAGGGGTATTGCTCGATATTATGGTAAGGGTCCCCCTTTTCAATATATGGTCTTCGCATTTAGTATAGGGGTATTGCTCGATATTATGGTAAGGGTCCCCCCGTTTCAATATATGGTTTCGTATTTAGTATAGGGGTATTGCTCGATATTATGGTAAGGGTCCCCCCTTTTCAATAAATGGTCTTCGTATTTACTATTAGGGTATTGCTCGATATTATGCTAAGGGTCCCCCCTTTTCAATAAATGGTCTTCGTATTTAGTATAGGGGTATTGCTCGATATTATGGTAAGGGTCCCCCCTTTTCAATAAATGGTCTTCGTACTTAGTATAGGGGTATTGCTCGATATTATGGTAAGGGTCCCCCCTTTTCAATAAATGGTCTTCGTATTTACTATAAGGGCATTGCTCGATATTATGGTAAGGGTCCCCCCTTTTCAATATATGGTCTTCGTTTTTAGTATAGGGGTATTGCTCGATATTATGGTAAGGGTCCCCCCTTTTCAATATATGGTTTCGTATTTAGTATAGGGGTATTGCTCGATATTATGGTAAGGGTCCCCCCTTTTCAATAAATGGTCTTCGTATTTACTATTAGGGTATTGCTCGATATTATGCTAAGGGTCCCCCCTTTTCAATAAATGGTCTTCGTATTTAGTATAGGGGCCTTGCTCGATATTATGGTAAGGGTCCCCCCTTTTCAATATATGGTCTTCGTACTTAGTATAGGGGTATTGCTCGATATTATGGTAAGGGTCCCCCCTTTTCAATAAATGGTCTTCGTATTTACTATAAGGGCATTGCTCGATATTATGGTAAGGGTCCCCCCTTTTCAATATATGGTCTTCGTATTTACTATTAGGGCATTGCTCGATATTATGGTAAGGGTCCCCCCTTTTCAATAAATGGTTTTCGTATTTACTATTAGGGCATTGCTCGATATTATGGTAAGGGTCCCCCCTTTTCAATAAATGGTCTTCGTATTTACTATTAGGGCATTGCTCGATATTATGGTAAGGGTCCCCCCTTTTCAATATATGGTCTTCGTATTTACTATTAGGGCATTGCTCGATATTATGGTAAGGGTCCCCCCTTTTCAATATATGGTCTTCGTATTTAGTATAGGGGTATTTCTCGATATTATGGTAAGGGTCCCCCCTTTTCAATATATGGTCTTCGTATTTAGTATAGGGGTATTGCTCGATATTATGGTAAGGGTCCCCCCTTTTCAATATATGGTCTTCGTATTTACTATTAGGGTATTGCTCGATATTATGCTAAGGGTCCCCCCTTTTCAATAAATAGTCTTCGCATTTAGTATAGGGGTATTGCTCGATATTATGGTAAGGGTCCCCCCTTTTCAATAAATGGTCTTCGTATTTACTATTAGGGTATTGCTCGATATTATGCTAAGGGTCCCCCCTTTTCAATAAATGGTCTTCGCATTTAGTATAGGGGTATTGCTCGATATTATGGTAAGGGTCCCCCCTTTTCAATATATGGTCTTCGTATTTAGTATAGGGGTATTGCTCGATATTATGGTAAGGGTCCCCCCTTTTCAATATATGGTCTTCGTGTTTAGTATAGGGGTATTGCTCGATATTATGGTAAGGGTCCCCCCTTTTCAATATATGGTCTTCGTATTTAGTATAGGGGTATTGCTCGATATTATGGTAAGGGTCCCCCCTTTTCAATATATGGTCTTCGTATTTAGTATAGGGGTATTGCTCGATATTATGGTAAGGGTCCCCCCTTTTCAATATATGGTCTTCGTATTTAGTATAGCGGTATTGCTCGATATTATGGTAAGGGTCCCCCCTTTTCAATATATGGTCTTCGTATTTAGTATAGGGGTATTGCTCGATATTATGGTAAGGGTCCCCCCTTTTCAATATATGGTCTTCGTATTTACTATTAGGGTATTGCTCGATATTATGGTGAGGGTCCCCCCTTTTCAATAAATGGTTTTCGTATTTACTATTAGGGTATTGCTCGATATTATGGTAAGGGTCCCCCCTTTTCAATAAATGGTCTTCGTATTTACTATTAGGGCATTGCTCGATATTATGGTAAGGGTCCCCCCTTTTCAATAAATGGTCTTCGTATTTACTATTAGGGTATTGCTCGATATTATGGTAAGGGTCCCCCCTTTTCAATAAATGGTCTTCGTATTTACTATTGGGGTATTGCTCGATATTATGGTAAGGGTCCCCCCTTTTCAATATATGGTCTTCGTATTTACTATTAGGGCATTGCTCGATATTATGGTAAGGGTCCCCCCTTTTCAATAAATGGTCTTCGTATTTACTATTAGGGTATTGCTCGATATTATGGTAAGGGTCCCCCCTTTT
The DNA here is from genome assembly GCA_932526305.1 of Epicampocera succincta. Lineage (NCBI taxonomy): Eukaryota > Metazoa > Arthropoda > Insecta > Diptera > Tachinidae > Epicampocera > Epicampocera succincta. Next base: position 62,521,305 of record OW052036.1, on the reverse strand, counting down.
CAATAAATGGTCTTCGTATTTACTATTAGGGCATTGCTCGATATTATGGTAAGGGTCCCCCCTTTTCAATATATGGTCTTCGTATTTAGTATAGGGGTATTGCTCGATATTATGGTAAGGGTCCCCCTTTTAAAAAATCCATATAAATATTAGGATGGATCCAAGTCTATCAGTATTCATTTTTATAATAAAAATATTACTTCCCTATTAAAGTTTTTTAGAAAAGTGGCTGTATCTCCGCAAATATTGATTTTATCGCAAAAATAAGCGAAATTCGAAAAAACTTAACTAAAGTATCGATAGTGCTCTTTTCAAATATATTAAAACTATTGTAATTTAAAGAAATTTTCGAAAAAATCCATATAGATATTAGGATGGATCCCCCTTGTCCAGATATGGTCTTCGTATTTAGTGTAGGGGTATCGCTCGATATTATGGTAAGGGTCCCCCCTTTTCAATATATGGTCTTCGTATTTAATATAGGGGTATTGCTCGATATTATGGTAAGGGTCCCCCCTTTTCAATATATGGTCTTCGTATTTAGTATAGGGGTATTGCTCGATATTATAGTAAGGGTCCCCCCTTTTCAATATATGGTCTTCGTATTTAGTATAGGGGTATTGCTCGATATTATGGTAAGGGTCCCCCCTTTTCAATATATGGTCGTCGTATTTAGTATAGGGGTATTGCTCGATATTATGGTAGGGCTCCCCCCTTTTCAATATATGGTCTTCGCATTTAGTATAGGGGTATTGCTCGATATTATGGTAAGGGTCCCCCCTTTTCAATACATGGTCTTCGCATTTAGTATAGGGGTATTGCTCGACATTATGGTAAGGGTCCCCCCTTTTCAATATATGGTCTTCGTATTTAGTATAGGGGTATTGCTCGATATTATGGTAAGGGTCCCCCTTTTAAAAAATCCATATAAATATTAGGATGGATCCAAGTCTATCAGTATTCATTTTTATAATAAAAATATTACTTCCCTATTAAAGTTTTTTAGAAAAGTGGCTGTATCTCCGCAAATATTGATTTTATCGCAAAAATAAGCGAAATTCGAAAAAACTTAACTAAAGTATCGATAGTGCTCCTTTCAAATATATTAAAACTATTGTAATTTGAAGAAATTTTTTAAAAAATCCATATAAATATTAGGATGGATCCAAGTCTATCAGTATTCATTTTTATAATAAAAATATTACTTCCCTATTAAACTTTTTTAGAAAAGTGGCTGTATCTCCGCAAATATTGATTTTATCGCAAAAATAAGCGAAATTCGAAAAAACTTAACTAAAGTATCGATAGTGCTCTTTTCAAATATATTAAAACTATTGTAATTTAGAGAAATTTTCGAAAAAATCCATATAGATATTAGGATGGATCCCCCTTGTCCAGATATGGTCTTCGTATTTAGTGTAGGGGTATTGCTCGATATTATGGTAAGGGTCCCCCCTTTTCAATATATGGTCTTCGTATTTAATATAGGGGTATTGCTCGATATTATGGTAGGGGTCCCCCCTTTTCAATATATGGTCTTCGTATTTAGTGTAGGAGTATCGCTCGAAATTATGGTAAGGGTCCCCCCTTTTCAATATATGGTCTTCGTATTTAGTATGGGGTATTGCTCGATATTATGGTAAGGGTCCCCCCTTTTCAATATATGGTCTTCGTATTTAGTATAGGGGTATTGCTCGATATTATGGTAAGGGTCCCCCCTTTTCAATATATGGTCTTCGTATTTAATATAGGGGTATTGCTCGATATTATGGTAAGGGTCCCCCCTTTTCAATATATGGTCTTCGTATTTAATATAGGGGTATTGCTCGATATTATTGTAAGGGTCCCCCCTTTTCAATATATGGTCTTCGTATTTAGTGTAGGGGTATCGCTCGAAATTATGGTAAGGGTCCCCCCTTTTCAATATATGGTCTTCGTATTTAGTATGGGGTATTGCTCGATATTATGGTAAGGGTCCCCCCTTTTCAATATATGGTCTTCGTATTTAGTATGGGGTATTGCTCGATATTATGGTAAGGGTCCCCCCTTTTCAATATATGGTCTTCGTATTTAGTATAGGAGTATTGCTCGATATTATGGTAAGGGTCCCCCCTTTTCAATACATGGTCTTCGCATTTAGTATAGGGGTATTGCTCGACATTATGGTAAGGGTCCCCCCTTTTCAATATATGGTCTTCGTATTTAATATAGGGGTATTGCTCGATATTATTGTAAGGGTCCCCCCTTTTCAATATATGGTCTTCGTATTTAATATAGGGGTATTGCTCGATATTATTGTAAGGGTCCCCCCTTTTCAATATATGGTCTTCGTATTTAGTGTAGGGGTATCGCTCGAAATTATGGTAAGGGTCCCCCCTTTTCAATATATGGTCTTCGTATTTAGTATGGGGTATTGCTCGATATTATGGTAAGGGTCCCCCCTTTTCAATATATGGTCTTCGTATTTAGTATGGGGTATTGCTCGATATTATGGTAAGGGTCCCCCCTTTTCAATATATGGTCTTCGTATTTAGTATAGGAGTATTGCTTGATATTATGGTAAGGGTCCCCCCTTTTCAATACATGGTCTTCGCATTTAGTATAGGGGTATTGCTCGACATTATGGTAAGGGTCCCCCCTTTTCAATATATGGTCTTCGTATTTAATATAGGGGTATTGCTCGATATTATTGTAAGGGTCCCCGCTTTTCAATATATGGTCTTCGTATTTAGTGTAGGGGTATCGCTCGATATTATGGTAAGGGTCCCTTTCTTATCAATATGTGGTCTTCGTATTTAGTATAGGGGTATTGCTCGATATTATGGTAAGGGTCCACCCTTTTCAATATATGGTCTTCGTATTTAGTGTAGGGGTATCGCTCGAAATCATGGTAAGGGTCCCCCCTTTTCAATATATGGTCTTCGTATTTAATATAGGGGTATTGCTCGATATTATGGTAAGGGTCCCCCCTTTTCAATATATGGTCTTCGTATTTAGTATAGGGGTATTGCTCGATATTATAGTAAGGGTCCCCCCTTTTCAATATATTGTCTTCGTATTTAGTATAGGGGTATTGCTCGATATTATGGTAAGGGTCCCCCCTTTTCAATATATGGTCGTCGTATTTAGTATAGGGGTATTGCTCGATATTATGGTAAGGGTCCCCCCTTTTTAATATATGGTCTTCGTATTTAGTATGGGGTATTGCTCGATATTATGGTAAGGGTCCCCCCTTTTCAATATATGGTCTTCGTATTTAGTATAGGGGTATTGCTCGATATTATTGTAAGGGTCCCCCCTTTTCAATATATGGTCTTCGTATTTAGTATGGGGTATTGCTCGATATTATGGTAAGGGTCCCCCCTTTTCAATATATGGTCTTCGTATTTAGTATGGGGGTATTGCTCGATATTATGGTAAGGGTCCCCCCTTTTCAATATATGGTCTTCGTATTTAGTATGGGGTATTGCTCGATATTATGGTAAGGGTCCCCCCTTTTCAATATATGGTCTTCGTATTTAGTATAGGGGTATTGCTCGATATTATTGTAAGGGTCCCCCCTTTTCAATATATGGTCTTCGTATTTAGTGTAGGGGTATCGCTCGAAATTATGGTAAGGGTCCCCCCTCTTCAATATATGGTCTTCGTATTTAGTATGGGGTATTGCTCGATATTATGGTAAGGGTCCCCCCTTTTCAATATATGGTCTTCGTATTTAGTATGGGGTATTGCTCGATATTATGGTAAGGGTCCCCCCTTTTCAATATATGGTCTTCGTATTTAGTATGGGGTATTGCTCGATATTATGGTAAGGGTCCCCCCTTTTCAATATATGGTCTTCGTATTTAGTATAGGGGTATTGCTCGATATTATGGTAAGGGTCCCCCCTTTTCAATATATGGTCTTCGTATTTAATATAGGGGTATTGCTCGATATTATGGTAAGGGTCCCCCCTTTTCAATATATGGTCTTCGTATTTAGTATAGGGGTATTGCTCGATATTATTGTAAGGGTCCCCCCTTTTCAATATATGGTCTTCGTATTTAGTATAGGGGTATTGCTCGATATTATAGTAAGGGTCCCCCCTTTTCAATATATTGTCTTCGTATTTAGTATGGGGTATTGCTCGATATTATGGTAAGGGTCCCCCCTTTTCAATATATGGTCTTCGTATTTAGTATAGGGGTATTGCTCGATATTATGGTAAGGGTCCCCCCTTTTCAATATATGGTCTTCGTATTTAATATAGGGGTATTGCTCGATATTATGGTAAGGGTCCCCCCTTTTCAATATATGGTCTTCGTATTTAATATAGGGGTATTGCTCGATATTATTGTAAGGGTCCCCCCTTTTCAATATATGGTCTTCGTATTTAGTGTAGGGGTATCGCTCGAAATTATGGTAAGGGTCCCCCCTTTTCAATATATGGTCTTCGTATTTAGTATGGGGTATTGCTCGATATTATGGTAAGGGTCCCCCCTTTTCAATATATGGTCTTCGTATTTAGTATGGGGTATTGCTCGATATTATGGTAAGGGTCCCCCCTTTTCAATATATGGTCTTCGTATTTAGTATAGGAGTATTGCTCGATATTATGGTAAGGGTCCCCCCTTTTCAATACATGGTCTTCGCATTTAGTATAGGGGTATTGCTCGACATTATGGTAAGGGTCCCCCCTTTTCAATATATGGTCTTCGTATTTAATATAGGGGTATTGCTCGATATTATTGTAAGGGTCCCCCCTTTTCAATATATGGTCTTCGTATTTAATATAGGGGTATTGCTCGATATTATTGTAAGGGTCCCCCCTTTTCAATATATGGTCTTCGTATTTAGTGTAGGGGTATCGCTCGAAATTATGGTAAGGGTCCCCCCTTTTCAATATATGGTCTTCGTATTTAGTATGGGGTATTGCTCGATATTATGGTAAGGGTCCCCCCTTTTCAATATATGGTCTTCGTATTTAGTATGGGGTATTGCTCGATATTATGGTAAGGGTCCCCCCTTTTCAATATATGGTCTTCGTATTTAGTATAGGAGTATTGCTTGATATTATGGTAAGGGTCCCCCCTTTTCAATACATGGTCTTCGCATTTAGTATAGGGGTATTGCTCGACATTATGGTAAGGGTCCCCCCTTTTCAATATATGGTCTTCGTATTTAATATAGGGGTATTGCTCGATATTATTGTAAGGGTCCCCGCTTTTCAATATATGGTCTTCGTATTTAGTGTAGGGGTATCGCTCGATATTATGGTAAGGGTCCCTTTCTTATCAATATGTGGTCTTCGTATTTAGTATAGGGGTATTGCTCGATATTATGGTAAGGGTCCACCCTTTTCAATATATGGTCTTCGTATTTAGTGTAGGGGTATCGCTCGAAATCATGGTAAGGGTCCCCCCTTTTCAATATATGGTCTTCGTATTTAATATAGGGGTATTGCTCGATATTATGGTAAGGGTCCCCCCTTTTCAATATATGGTCTTCGTATTTAGTATAGGGGTATTGCTCGATATTATAGTAAGGGTCCCCCCTTTTCAATATATTGTCTTCGTATTTAGTATAGGGGTATTGCTCGATATTATGGTAAGGGTCCCCCCTTTTCAATATATGGTCGTCGTATTTAGTATAGGGGTATTGCTCGATATTATGGTAAGGGTCCCCCCTTTTTAATATATGGTCTTCGTATTTAGTATGGGGTATTGCTCGATATTATGGTAAGGGTCCCCCCTTTTCAATATATGGTCTTCGTATTTAGTATAGGGGTATTGCTCGATATTATTGTAAGGGTCCCCCCTTTTCAATATATGGTCTTCGTATTTAGTATGGGGTATTGCTCGATATTATGGTAAGGGTCCCCCCTTTTCAATATATGGTCTTCGTATTTAGTATGGGGGTATTGCTCGATATTATGGTAAGGGTCCCCCCTTTTCAATATATGGTCTTCGTATTTAGTATGGGGTATTGCTCGATATTATGGTAAGGGTCCCCCCTTTTCAATATATGGTCTTCGTATTTAGTATAGGGGTATTGCTCGATATTATTGTAAGGGTCCCCCCTTTTCAATATATGGTCTTCGTATTTAGTGTAGGGGTATCGCTCGAAATTATGGTAAGGGTCCCCCCTCTTCAATATATGGTCTTCGTATTTAGTATGGGGTATTGCTCGATATTATGGTAAGGGTCCCCCCTTTTCAATATATGGTCTTCGTATTTAGTATGGGGTATTGCTCGATATTATGGTAAGGGTCCCCCCTTTTCAATATATGGTCTTCGTATTTAGTATGGGGTATTGCTCGATATTATGGTAAGGGTCCCCCCTTTTCAATATATGGTCTTCGTATTTAGTATAGGGGTATTGCTCGATATTATGGTAAGGGTCCCCCCTTTTCAATATATGGTCTTCGTATTTAATATAGGGGTATTGCTCGATATTATGGTAAGGGTCCCCCCTTTTCAATATATGGTCTTCGTATTTAATATAGGGGTATTGCTCGATATTATTGTAAGGGTCCCCCCTTTTCAATATATGGTCTTCGTATTTAGTGTAGGGGTATCGCTCGAAATTATGGTAAGGGTCCCCCCTTTTCAATATATGGTCTTCGTATTTAGTATGGTGTATTGCTCGATATTATGGTAAGGGTCCCCCCTTTTCAATATATGGTCTTCGTATTTAGTATAGGGGTATTGCTCGATATTATGGTAAGGGTCCCCCCTTTTCAATATATGGTCTTCGTATTTAATATAGGGGTATTGCTCGATATTATGGTAAGGGTCCCCCCTTTTCAATATATGGTCTTCGTATTTAATATAGGGGTATTGCTCGATATTATTGTAAGGGTCCCCCCTTTTCAATATATGGTCTTCGTATTAACTTTTAAGGTATTGCTCGATATTATGGTAAGGGTCCCCCCTTTTCAATATATGGTCTTCGTATTTAGTATAGGGGTATTGCTCGATATTATGGTAAGGGTCCCCCCTTTTCAATATATGGTCTTCGTATTTAGTATAGGGGTATTGCTCGATATTATGGTAAGGGTCCCCCCTTTTCAATATATGGTCTTCGTATTTAGTATGGGGTATTGCTCGATATTATGGTAAGGGTCCCCCCTTTTCAATATATGGTCTTCGTATTTAGTATAGGAGTATTGCTCGATATTATGGTAAGGGTCCCCCCTTTTCAATACATGGTCTTCGCATTTAGTATAGGGGTATTGCTCGACATTATGGTAAGGGTCCTCCCTTTTCAATATATGGTCTTCGTATTTAATATAGGGGTATTGCTCGATATTATTGTAAGGGTCCCCCCTTTTCAATATATGGTCTTCGTATTTAGTGTAGGGGTATCGCTCGATATTATGGTAAGGGTCCCTTTCTTATCAATATGTGGTCTTCGTATTTAGTATAGGGGTATTGCTCGATATTATGGTAAGGGTCCACCCTTTTCAATATATGGTCTTCGTATTTAGTGTAGGGGTATCGCTCGAAATCATGGTAAGGGTCCCCCCTTTTCAATATATGGTCTTCGTATTTAATATAGGGGTATTGCTCGATATTATGGTAAGGGTCCCCCCTTTTCAATATATGGTCTTCGTATTTAGTATAGGGGTATTGCTCGATATTATAGTAAGGGTGCCCCCTTTTCAATATATTGTCTTCGTATTTAGTATAGGGGTATTGCTCGATATTATGGTAAGGGTCCCCCCTTTTCAATATATGGTCGTCGTATTTAGTATAGGGGTATTGCTCGATATTATGGTAGGGGTCCCCCCTTTTCAATATATGGTCTTCGTATTTAGTATAGGGGTATTGCTCGATATTATGGTAAGGGTCCCCCCTTTCAATATATGGTCTTCGTATTTAGTATAGGGGTATTGCTCGATATTATGGTAAGGGTCCCCCCTTTTCCATATATGGTCTTCGTATTTAATATAGGCGTATTGCTCGATATTATGGTAAGGGTCCCCCTTTTAAAAAATCCATATAAATATTAGGATGGATCCAAGTCTATCAGTATTCATTTTTATAATAAAAATATTACTTCCCTATTAAACTTTTTTAGAAAAGTGGCTGTATCTCCGCAAATATTGATTTTATCGCAAAAATAAGCGAAATTCGAAAAAACTTAACTAAAGTATCGATAGTGCTCTTTTCAAATATATTAAAACTATTGTAATTTGAAGAAATTTTTGAAAAAATCCATATAAATATTAGGATGGATCCCCCTTGTCAATATATGGTCTTCGTATTTAATATAGGGGTATTGCTCGATATTATGGTAAGGGGCCCCCCTTTTCAATATATGGTCTTCGTATTTAGTATAGGGGTATTGCTCGATATTATGGTAAGGGTCCCCCCTTTTCAATATATGGTCTTCGTATTTAGTGTAGGGGTATCGCTCGATATTATGGTAAGGGTCCCCCCTTTTCAATATATGGTCTTCGTATTTAGTATAGGGGTATTGCTCGATATTATGGTAAGGGTCCCCCATTTTCAATATATGGTCTTCGTATTTAGTATAGGGGTATTGCTCGATATTATGGTAAGGGTCCCCCTTTTCAATATATGGTCTTCGTATTTAGTATAGGGGTATTGCTCGATATTATGGTAAGGGTCCCCCTTTTCAATATATGGTCTTCGTATTTAGTATAGGGGTATTGCTCGATATTATGGTAAGGGTCCCCCCTTTTCAATATATGGTCTTCGTATTTAGTATAGGGGTATTGCTCAATATTATGGTAAGGGTCCCCCCTTTTCAATATATGGTCTTCGTATTTAGTATAGGGTTATTGCTCGATATTATGGTAAGGGTCCCCCCTTTTCAATATATGGTCTTCGTATTTAGTATAGGGGTATTGCTCGATATTATGGTAAGGGTCCCCCCTTTTCAATATATGGTCTTCGTATTTAGTATAGGGGTATTGCTCGATATTATGGTAAGGGTCCCCCCTTTTCAATATATGGTCTTCGTATTTAGTATAGGGGTATTGCTCAATATTATGGTAAGGGTCCCCCCTTTTCAATATATGGTCTTCGTATTTAGTATAGGGGTATTGCTCGATATTATGGTAAGGGTCCCCCATTTTCAATATATGGTCTTCGTATTTAGTATAGGGGTATTGCTCGATATTATGGTAAGGGTCCCCCCTTTTCAATATATGGTCTTCGTATTTAGTATAGGGGTATTGCTCGATATTATGGTAAGGGTCCCCCTTTTCAATATATGGTCTTCGTATTTAGTATAGGGGTATTGCTCGATATTATGGTAAGGGTCCCCCCTTTTCAATATATGGTCTTCGTATTTAGTATAGGGGTATTGCTCAATATTATGGTAAGGGTCCCCCCTTTTCAATATATGGTCTTCGTATTTAGTATAGGGGTATTACTCGATATTATGGTAAGGGTCCCCCCTTTTCAATATATGGTCTTCGTATTTAGTATAGGGGTATTGCTCGATATTATGGTAAGGGTCCCCCCTTTTCAATATATGGTTTTCGTATTTAGTATAGGGGTATTGCTCGATATTATGGTAAGGGTCCCCCCTTTTCAATATATGGTCTTCGTATTTAGTATAGGAGTATTGCTCGATATTATGGTAAGGGTCCCCCCTTTTCAATATATGGTCTTCGTATTTAGTATAGGGGTATTGCTCGATATTATGGTAAGGGTCCCCCCTTTTCAATATATGGTCTTCGTATTTAGTATAGGGGTTTTGCTCGATATTATGGTAATGGTCCCCCTTTTCAATATATGGTCTTCGTATTTAGTATAGGAGTATTGCTCGATATTATGGTAAGGGTCCCCCCTTTTCAATATATGGTCTTCGTATTTAGTATAGGGGTATTGCTCGATATTATGGTAAGGGTCCCCCCTTTTCAATATATGGTCTTCGTATTTAGTATAGGGGTATTGCTCGATATTATGGTAAGGGTCCCCCCTTTTCAATATATGGTCTTCGTATTTAGTATAGTGGTATTGCTCGATATTATGGTAAGGGTCCCCCCTTTTCAATATATGGTCTTCGTATTTAGTATAGGAGTATTGCTCGATATTATGGTAAGGGTCCCCCCTTTTCAATATATGGTCTTCGTATTTAGTATAGGGGTATTGCTCGATATTACGGTAAGGGTCCCCCCTTTTCAATATATGGTCTTCGTATTTAGTATAGGGGTATTGCTCGATATTATGGTAAGGGTCCCCCCTTTTCAATATATGGTCTTCGTATTTAGTATAGTGGTATTGCTCAATATTATGGTAAGGGTCCCCCCTTTTCAATATATGGTCTTCGTATTTAGTATAGGGGTATTGCTCGATATTATGGTAAGGGTGCCCCTTTTCAATATATGGTCTTCGTAGTTAGTATAGGGGTATTGCTCGATATTATGGTAAGGGTCCCCCCTTTTCAATATATGGTCTTCGTATTTAGTATAGGGGTATTGCTCGATATTATGGTAAGGGTCCCCCTTTTCAATATATGGTCTTCGTATTTAGTATAGGGGTATTACTCGATATTATGGTAAGGGTCCCCCCTTTTCAATATATGGTCTTCGTATTTAGTATAGGGGTATTACTCGATATTATGGTAAGGGTCCCCCCTTTTCAATATATGGTCTTCGTATTTAGTATAGGGGTATTACTCGATATTATGGTAAGGGTCCCCCCTTTTCAATATATGGTCTTCGTATTTAGTATAGGGGTATTGCTCGATATTATGGTAAGGGTCCCCCCTTTTCAATATATGGTTTTCGTATTTAGTATAGGGGTATTGCTCGATATTATGGTAAGGGTCCCCCCTTTTCAATATATGGTCTTCGTATTTAGTATAGGGGTATTACTCGATATTATGGTAAGGGTCCCCCCTTTTCAATATATGGTCTTCGTATTTAGTATAGGGGTATTACTCGATATTATGGTAAGGGTCCCCCCTTTTCAATACATGGTCTTCGCATTTAGTATAGGGGTATTGCTCGATATTATGGTAAGGGTCCCCCTTTTCAATAAATGGTCTTCGTATTTACTATTGGGGTATTGCTCGATATTATGGTAAGGGTCCCCCCTTTTCAATAAATGGTCTTCGTATTTACTATTAGGGCATTGCTCGATATTATGGTAAGGGTCCCCCCTTTTCAATAAATGGTCTTCGTATTTACTATTAGGGTATTGCTCGATATTATGGTAAGGGTCCCCCCTTTTCAATATATGGTCTTCGTATTTACTTTTAAGGTATTGCTCGATATTATGGTAAGGGTCCCCCCTTTTCAATATATGGTCTTCGTATTTAGTATAGGGGTATTGCTCGATATTATGGTAAGGGTCCCCCCTTTTCAATAAATGGTCTTCGTATTTACTATTAGGGTATTGCTCGTTATTATGGTAAGGGTCCCCCCTTTTCAATAAATGGTCTTCGTGTTTAGTATAGGGGTATTGCTCGATATTATGGTAAGGGTCCCCCTTTTCAATATATGGTCTTCGTATTTCATATAGGGGTATTGCTCGATATTATGGTAAGGGTCCCCCTTTTCAATATATGGTCTTCGCATTTAGTATAGGGGTATTGCTCGATATTATGGTAAGGGTCCCCCCGTTTCAATATATGGTTTCGTATTTAGTATAGGGGTATTGCTCGATATTATGGTAAGGGTCCCCCCTTTTCAATAAATGGTCTTCGTATTTACTATTAGGGTATTGCTCGATATTATGCTAAGGGTCCCCCCTTTTCAATAAATGGTCTTCGTATTTAGTATAGGGGTATTGCTCGATATTATGGTAAGGGTCCCCCCTTTTCAATAAATGGTCTTCGTATTTACTATTAGGGCATTGCTCGATATTATGGTAAGGGTCCCCCCTTTTCAATATATGGTCTTCGTACTTAGTATAGGGGTATTGCTCGATATTATGGTAAGGGTCCCCCCTTTTCAATAAATGGTCTTCGTATTTACTATAAGGGCATTGCTCGATATTATGGTAAGGGTCCCCCCTTTTCAATATATGGTCTTCGTTTTTAGTATAGGGGTATTGCTCGATATTATGGTAAGGGTCCCCCCTTTTCAATATATGGTCTTCGTATTTACTATTAGGGCATTGCTCGATATTATGGTAAGGGTCCCCCCTTTTCAATAAATGGTCTTCGTATTTACTATTAGGGTATTGCTCGATATTATGGTAAGGGTCCCCCCTTTTCAATAAATGGTCTTCGTATTTACTATTAGGGCATTGCTCGATATTATGGTAAGGGTCCCCCCTTTTCAATATATGGTCTTCGTATTTACTATTAGGGCATTGCTCGATATTATGGTAAGGGTCCCCCCTTTTCAATATATGGTCTTCGTATTTACTATTAGGGTATTGCTCGATATTATGGTAAGGGTCCCCCCTTTTCAATATATGGTCTTCGTATTTACTATTAGGGCATTGCTCGATATTATGGTAAGGGTCCCCCCTTTTCAATAAATGGTCTTCGTATTTACTATTAGGGCATTGCTCGATATTATGGTAAGGGTCCCTCCTTTTCAATAAATGGTCTTCGTATTTACTATTAGGGTATTGCTCGATATTATGGTAAGGGTCCCCCCTTTTCAATATATGGTCTTCGTATTTACTATTAGGGTATTGCTCGATATTATGGTAAGGGTCCCCCCTTTTCAATATATGGTCTTCGTATTTACTATTAGGGCATTGCTCGATATTATGGTAAGGGTCCCCCCTTTTCAATATATGGTCTTCGTATTTACTATTAGGGCATTGCTCGATATTATGGTAAGGGTCCCCCCTTTTCAATATATGGTCTTCGTATTTACTATTAGGGCATTGCTCGATATTATGGTAAGGGTCCCCCCTTTTCAATAAATGGTCTTCGTATTTACTATTAGGGCATTGCTCGATATTATGGTAAGGGTCCCCCCTTTTCAATAAATGGTCTTCGCATTTACTATTAGGGCATTGCTCGATATTATGGTAAGGGTCCCCCCTTTTCAATATATGGTCTTCGTATTTACTATTAGGGCATTGCTCGATATTATGGTAAGGGTCCCCCCTTTTCAATAAATGGTCTTCGTATTTACTATTAGGGCATTGCTCGATATTATGGTAAGGGTCCCCCCTTTTCAATAAATGGTCTTCGTATTTACTATTAGGGCATTGCTCGATATTATGGTAAGGGTCCCCCCTTTTCAATAAATGGTCTTCGTATTTACTATTAGGGCATTGCTCGATATTATGGTAAGGGTCCCCCCTTTTCAATAAATGGTCTTCGTATTTACTATTAGGGCATTGCTCGATATTATGGTAAGGGTCCCCCCTTTTCAATAAATGGTCTTCGTATTTACTATTAGGGCATTGCTCGATATTATGGTAAGGGTCCCCCCTTTTCAATATATGGTCTTCGTATTTACTATTAGGGCATTGCTCGATATTATGGTAAGGGTCCCCCCTTTTCAATATATGGTCTTCGTATTTACTATTAGGGTATTGCTCGATATTATGGTAAGGGTCCCCCCTTTTCAATATATGGTCTTCGTATTTACTATTAGGGCATTGCTCGATATTATGGTAAGGGTCCCCCCTTTTCAATAAATGGTCTTCGTATTTACTATTAGGGCATTGCTCGATATTATGGTAAGGGTCCCCCCTTTTCAATAAATGGTCTTCGTATTTACTATTAGGGCATTGCTCGATATTATGGTAAGGGTCCCCCCTTTTCAATATATGGTCTTCGTATTTACTATTAGGGCATTGCTCGATATTATGGTAAGGGTCCCCCCTTTTCAATATATGGTCTTCGTATTTACTATTAGGGTATTGCTCGATATTATGGTAAGGGTCCCCCCTTTTCAATATATGGTCTTCGTATTTACTATTAGGGTATTGCTCGATATTATGGTAAGGGTCCCCCCTTTTCAATAAATGGTCTTCGTATTTACTATTAGGGCATTGCTCGATATTATGGTAAGGGTCCCCCCTTTTCAATATATGGTCTTCGTATTTACTATTAGGGCATTGCTCGATATTATGGTAAGGGTCCCCCCTTTTCAATATATGGTCTTCGTATTTACTATTAGGGTATTGCTCGATATTATGGTAAGGGTCCCCCCTTTTCAATAAATGGTCTTCGTATTTACTATTAGGGCATTGCTCGATATTATGGTAAGGGTCCCCCCTTTTCAATATATGGTCTTCGTATTTAGTATAGGGGTATTGCTCGATATTATGGTAAGGGTCCCCCCTTTTCAATATATGGTCTTCGTATTTACTATTAGGGCATTGCTCGATATTATGGTAAGGGTCCCCCCTTTTCAATATATGGTCTTCGTATTTAGTATAGGGGTATTGCTCGATATTATGGTAAGGGTCCCCCCTTTTCAATATATGGTCTTCGTATTTAGTATAGGGGTATTGCTCGATATTATGGTAAGGGTCCCCCCTTTTCAATATATGGTCTTCGTATTTACTATTAGGGTATTGCTCGATATTATGCTAAGGGTCCCCCCTTTTCAATAAATAGTCTTCGCATTTAGTATAGGGGTATTGCTCGATATTATGGTAAGGGTCCCCCCTTTTCAATATATGGTCTTCGTATTTAGTATAGGGGTATTACTCGATATTATGGTAAGGGTCCCCCCTTTTCAATATATGGTCTTCGTATTTAGTATAGGGGTATTGCTCGATATTATGGTAAGGGTCCCCCCTTTTCAATATATGGTCTTCGTATTTAGTATAGGGGTATTGCTCGATATTATGGTAAGGGTCCCCCCTTTTCAATATATGGTCTTCGTATTTAGTATAGGGGTATTACTCGATATTATGGTAAGGGTCCCCCCTTTTCAATATATGGTCTTCGTATTTAGTATAGGGGTATTGCTCGATATTATGGTAAGGGTCCCCCTTTTCAATATATGGTCTTCGTATTTAGTATAGGGGTATTGTTCGATATTATGGTAAGGGTCCCCCCTTTTCAATATATGGTCTTCGTATTTAGTATAGGGGTATTGCTCGATATTATGGTAAGGGTCCCCCCTTTTCAATATATGGTCTTCGTATTTAGTATAGGGGTATTGCTCGATATTATGGTAAGGGTCCCCCCTTTTCAATATATGGTCTTCGTATTTAGTATAGGGGTATTGCTCGATATTATGGTAAGGGTCCCCCCTTTTCAATATATGGTCTTCGTATTTAGTATAGGGGTATTGCTCGATATTATGGTAAGGGTCCCCCCTTTTCAATATATGGTCTTCGTATTTAGTATAGGGGTATTGCTCGATATTATTATAAGGGTCCCCCCTTTTCAATATATGGTCTTCGTATTTAGTATAGGGGTATTGTTCGATATTATGGTAAGGGTCCCCCCTTTTCAATATATGGTCTTCGTATTTAGTATAGGGGTATTGCTCGATATTATGGTAAGGGTCCCCCCTTTTCAATATATGGTCTTCGTATTTAGTATAGGGGTATTGCTCGATATTATGGTAAGGGTCCCCCCTTTTCAATATATGGTCTTCGTATTTAGTATAGGGGTATTGCTCGATATTATGGTAAGGGTCCCCCCTTTTCAATATATGGTCTTCGTATTTAGTATAGGGGTATTGCTCGATATTATGGTAAGGGTCCCCCCTTTTCAATATATGGTCTTCGTATTTAGTATAGGGGTATTGCTCGATATTATGGTAAGGGTCCCCCCTTTTCAATATATGGTCTTCGTATTTAGTATAGGGGTATTGCTCGATATTATGGTAAGGGTCCCCCCTTTTCAATATATGGTCTTCGTATTTAGTATAGGGGTATTGCTCGATATTATGGTAAGGGTCCCCCTTTTCAATATATGGTCTTCGTATTTAGTATAGGGGTATTGTTCGATATTATGGTAAGGGTCCCCCCTTTTCAATATATGGTCTTCGTATTTAGTATAGGGGTATTGTTCGATATTATGGTAAGGGTCCCCCCTTTTCAATATATGGTCTTCGTATTTAGTATAGGGGTATTGTTCGATATTATGGTAAGGGTCCCCCCTTTTCAATATATGGTCTTCGTATTTAGTATAGGGGTATTGTTCGATATTATGGTAAGGGTCCCCCCTTTTCAATATATGGTCTTCGTATTTAGTATAGGGGTATTGCTCGATATTATGGTAAGGGTCCCCCCTTTCAATATATGGTCTTCGTATTTAGTATAGGGGTATTGTTCGATATTATGGTAAGGGTCCCCCCTTTTCAATATATGGTCTTCGTATTTAGTATAGGGGTATTGCTCGATATTATGGTAAGGGTCCCCCCTTTTCAATATATGGTCTTCGTATTTAGTATAGGGGTATTGCTCGATATTATGGTAAGGGTCCCCCTTTTCAATATATGGTCTTCGTATTTAGTATAGGGGTATTGTTCGATATTATGGTAAGGGTCCCCCCTTTTCAATATATGGTCTTCGTATTTAGTATAGGGGTATTGTTCGATATTATGGTAAGGGTCCCCCCTTTTCAATATATGGTCTTCGTATTTAGTATAGGGGTATTGTTCGATATTATGGTAAGGGTCCCCCCTTTTCAATATATGGTCTTCGTATTTAGTATAGGGGTATTGTTCGATATTATGGTAAGGGTCCCCCCTTTTCAATATATGGTCTTCGTATTTAGTATAGGGGTATTGCTCGATATTATGGTAAGGGTCCCCCCTTTTCAATATATGGTCTTCGTATTTAGTATAGGGGTATTGCTCGATATTATGGTAAGGGTCCCCCCTTTTCAATATATGGTCTTCGTATTTAGTATAGGGGTATTGCTCGATATTATGGTAAGGGTCCCCCCTTTTCAATATATGGTCTTCGTATTTAGTATAGGGGTATTGCTCGATATTATGGTAAGGGTCCCCCCTTTTCAATATATGGTCTTCGTATTTAATATAGGGGTATTGCTCGATATTATGGTAAGGGTCCCCCTTTTAAAAAATCCATATAAATATTAGGATGGATTAAAGTCTATCAGTATTCATTTTTATAATAAAAATATTACTTCCCTATTAAACTTTTTTAGAAAAGTGGCTGTATCTCCGCAAATATTGATTTTATCGCAAAAATAAGCGAAATTCGAAAAAACTTAACTAAAGTATCGATAGTGCTCTTTTCAAATATATTAAAACTATTGTAATTTGAAAAAATTTTTGAAAAAATCCATATAAATATTAGGATGGATCCCCCTTGTCAATATATGGTCTTCGTATTTAATATAGGGGTATTGCTCGATATTATGGTAAGGGTCCCCCCTTTTCAATATATGGTCTTCGTATTTAGTATAGGGGTATTGCTCGATATAATGGTAAGGGTCCCCCCTCTTCAATATATGGTCTTCGTATTTAGTATAGGGGTATTGTTCGATATTATGGTAAGGGTCCCCCCTTTTCAATATATGGTCTTCGTATTTAGTATAGGGGTATTGTTCGATATTATGGTAAGGGTCCCCCCTTTTCAATATATGGTCTTCGTATTTAGTATAGGGGTATTACTCGATATTATGGTAAGGGTCCCCCCTTTTCAATATATGGTCTTCGTATTTAGTATAGGGGTATTGCTCGATATTATGGTAAGGGTCCCCCCTTTTCAATATATGGTCTTCGTATTTAGTATAGGGGTATTACTCGATATTATGGTAAGGGTCCCCCCTTTTCAATATATGGTCTTCGTATTTAGTATAGGGGTATTACTCGATATTATGGTAAGGGTCCCCCCTTTTCAATATATGGTCTTCGTATTTAGTATAGGGGTATTGCTCGATATTATGGTAAGGGTCCCCCCTTTTCAATATATGGTCTTCGTATTTAGTATAGGGGTATTGTTCGATATTATGGTAAGGGTCCCCCCTTTTCAATATATGGTCTTCGTATTTAGTATAGGGGTATTGCTCGATATTATGGTAAGGGTCCCCCTTTTAAAAAATCCATATAAATATTAGGATGGATCCAAGTCTATCAGTATTCATTTTTATAATAAAAATATTACTTCCCTATTAAACTTTTTTAGAAAAGTGGCTGTATCTCCGCAAATATTGATTTTATCGCAAAAATAAGCGAAATTCGAAAAAACTTAACTAAAGTATCGATAGTGCTCTTTTCAAATATATTAAAACTATTGTAATTTGAAAAAATTTTTGAAAAAATCCATATAAATATTAGGATGGATCTCCCTTGTCAATATATGGTCTTCGTATTTAATATAGGGGTATTGCTCGATATTATGGTAAGGGTCCCCCCTTTTCAATATATGGTCTTCGTATTTAGTATAGGGGTATTGCTCGATATTATGGTAAGGGTCCCCCCTTTTCAATATATGGTCTTCGTATTTAATATAGGGGTATTGCTCGATATTATGGTAAGGGTCCCCCTTTTAAAAAATCCATATAAATATTAGGATGGATCCAAGTCTATCAGTATTCATTTTTATAATAAAAATATTACTTCCCTATTAAACTTTTTTAGAAAAGTGGCTGTATCTCCGCAAATATTGATTTAATCGCAAAAATAAGCGAAATTCGAAAAAACTTAACTAAAGTATCGATAGTGCTCTTTTCAAATATATTAAAACTATTGTAATTTGAAAAAATTTTTGAAAAAATCCATATAAATATTAGGATGGATCCCCCTTGTCAATATATGCTCTTCGTATTTAATATTGGGGTATTGCTCGATATTATGGTAAGGGTCCCCCCTTTTCAATATATGGTCTTCGTATTTAGTATAGGGGTATTGTTCGATATTATGGTAAGGGTCCCCCCTTTTCAATATATGGTCTTCGTATTTAATATAGGGGTATTGCTCGATATTATGGTAAGGGTCCCCCCTTTTCAATATATGGTCTTCGTATTTAGTATAGGGGTATTGCTCGATATTATGGTAAGGGTCCCCCCTTTTCAATATATGGTCTTCGTATTTAGTATAGGGGTATTGTTTGATATTATGGTAAGGGTCCCCCCTTTTCAATATATGGTCTTCGTATTTAGTATAGGGGTATTGTTCGATATTATGGTAAGGGTCCCCCCTTTTCAATATATGGTCTTCGTATTTAGTATAGGGGTATTACTCGATATTATGGTAAGGGTCCCCCCTTTTCAATATATGGTCTTCGTATTTAGTATAGGGGTATTGCTCGATATTATGGTAAGGGTCCCCCCTTTTCAATATATGGTCTTCGTATTTAGTATAGGGGTATTACTCGATATTATGGTAAGGGTCCCCCCTTTTCAATATATGGTCTTCGTATTTAGTATAGGGGTATTACTCGATATTATGGTAAGGGTCCCCCCTTTTCAATATATGGTCTTCGTATTTAGTATAGGGGTATTGCTCGATATTATGGTAAGGGTCCACCCTTTTCAATATATGGTCTTCGTATTTAGTATAGGGGTATTGTTCGATATTATGGTAAGGGTCCCCCCTTTTCAATATATGGTCTTCGTATTTAGTATAGGGGTATTGCTCGATATTATGGTAAGGGTCCCCCTTTTAAAAAATCCATATAAATATTAGGATGGATCCAAGTCTATCAGTATTCATTTTTATAATAAAAATATTACTTCCCTATTAAACTTTTTTAGAAAAGTGGCTGTATCTCCGCAAATATTGATTTTATCGCAAAAATAAGCGAAATTCGAAAAAACTTAACTAAAGTATCGATAGTGCTCTTTTCAAATATATTAAAACTATTGTAATTTGAAAAAATTTTTGAAAAAATCCATATAAATATTAGGATGGATCCCCCTTGTCAATATATGGTCTTCGTATTTAATATAGGGGTATTGCTCGATATTATGGTAAGGGTCCCCCTTTTCAATATATGGTCTTCGTATTTAGTATAGGGGTATTGCTCGATATTATGGTAAGGGTCCCCCCTTTTCAATATATGGTCTTCGTATTTAGTATAGGGGTATTGCTCGATATTATGGTAAGGGTCCCCCTTTTCAATATATGGTCTTCGTATTTAGTATAGGGGTATTGTTCGATATTATGGTAAGGGTCCCCCCTTTTCAATATATGGTCTTCGTATTTAGTATAGGGGTATTGCTCGATATTATGGTAAGGGTCCCCCCTTTTCAATATATGGTCTTCGTATTTAGTATAGGGGTATTGCTCGATATTATGGTAAGGGTCCCCCCTTTTCAATATATGGTCTTCGTATTTAGTATAGGGGTATTGCTCGATATTATGGTAAGGGTCCCCCCTTTTCAATATATGGTCTTCGTATTTAGTATAGGGGAATTGCTCGATATTATGGTAAGGGTCCCCCCTTTTCAATATATGGTCTTCGTATTTAATATAGGGGTATTGCTCGATATTATGGTAAGGGTCCCCCTTTTGAAAAATCCATATAAATATTAGGATGGATCCAAGTCTATCAGTATTCATTTTTATAATAAAAATATTACTTCCCTATTAAACTTTTTTAGAAAAGTGGCTGTATCTCCGCAAATATTGATTTTATCGCAAAAATAAGCGAAATTCGAAAAAACTTAACTAAAGTATCGATAGTGCTCTTTTCAAATATATTAAAACTATTGTAATTTGAAAAAATTTTTGAAAAAATCCATATAAATATTAGGATGGATCCCCCTTGTCAATATATGGTCTTCGTATTTAATATAGGGGTATTGCTCGATATTATGGTAAGGGTCCCCCCTTTTCAATATATGGTCTTCGTATTTAGTATAGGGGTATTGCTCGATATAATGGTAAGGGTCCCCCCTTTTCAATATATGGTCTTCGTATTTAGTATAGGGGTATTGTTCGATATTATGGTAAGGGTCCCCCCTTTTCAATATATGGTCTTCGTATTTAGTATAGGGGTATTGTTCGATATTATGGTAAGGGTCCCCCCTTTTCAATATATGGTCTTCGTATTTAGTATAGGGGTATTACTCGATATTATGGTAAGGGTCCCCCCTTTTCAATATATGGTCTTCGTATTTAGTATAGGGATATTGCTCGATATTATGGTAAGGGTCCCCCCTTTTCAATATATGGTCTTCGTATTTAGTATAGGGGTATTACTCGATATTATGGTAAGGGTCCCCCCTTTTCAATATATGGTCTTCGTATTTAGTATAGGGGTATTACTCGATATTATGGTAAGGGTCCCCCCTTTTCAATATATGGTCTTCGTATTTAGTATAGGGGTATTGCTCGATATTATGGTAAGGGTCCCCCCTTTTCAATATATGGTCTTCGTATTTAGTATAGGGGTATTGTTCGATATTATGGTAAGGGTCCCCCCTTTTCAATATATGGTCTTCGTATTTAGTATAGGGGTATTGCTCGATATTATGGTAAGGGTCCCCCTTTTAAAAAATCCATATAAATATTAGGATGGATCCAAGTCTATCAGTATTCATTTTTATAATAAAAATATTACTTCCCTATTAAACTTTTTTAGAAAAGTGGCTGTATCTCCGCAAATATTGATTTTATCGCAAAAATAAGCGAAATTCGAAAAAACTTAACTAAAGTATCGATAGTGCTCTTTTCAAATATATTAAAACTATTGTAATTTGAAAAATTTTTTGAAAAAATCCATATAAATATTAGGATGGATCCCCCTTGTCAATATATGGTCTTCGTATTTAATATAGGGTTATTGCTCGATATTATGGTAAGGGTCCCCCCTTTTCAATATATGGTCTTCGTATTTAGTATAGGGGTATTGCTCGATATTATGGTAAGGGTCCCCCCTTTTCAATATATGGTCTTCGTATTTAATATAGGGGTATTGCTCGATATTATGGTAAGGGTCCCCCTTTTAAAAAATCCATATAAATATTAGGATGGATCCAAGTCTATCAGTATTCATTTTTATAATAAAAATATTACTTCCCTATTAAACTTTTTTAGAAAAGTGGCTGTATCTCCGCAAATATTGATTTTATCGCAAAAATAAGCGAAATTCGAAAAAACTTAACTAAAGTATCGATAGTGCTCTTTTCAAATATATTAAAACTATTGTAATTTGAAAAAATTTTTGAAAAAATCCATATAAATATTAGGATGGATCCCCCTTGTCAATATATGCTCTTCGTATTTAATATTGGGGTATTGCTCGATATTATGGTAAGGGTCCCCCCTTTTCAATATATGGTCTTCGTATTTAGTATAGGGGTATTGTTCGATATTATGGTAAGGGTCCCCCCTTTTCAATATATGGTCTTCGTATTTAATATAGGGGTATTGCTCGATATTATGGTAAGGGTCCCCCCTTTTCAATATATGGTCTTCGTATTTAGTATAGGGGTATTGCTCGATATTATGGTAAGGGTCCCCCCTTTTCAATATATGGTCTTCGTATTTAGTATAGGGGTATTGTTCGATATTATGGTAAGGGTCCCCCCTTTTCAATATATGGTCTTCGTATTTAGTATAGGGGTATTGTTCGATATTATGGTAAGGGTCCCCCCTTTTCAATATATGGTCTTCGTATTTAGTATAGGGGTATTACTCGATATTATGGTAAGGGTCCCCCCTTTTCAATATATGGTCTTCGTATTTAGTATAGGGGTATTGCTCGATATTATGGTAAGGGTCCCCCCTTTTCAATATATGGTCTTCGTATTTAGTATAGGGGTATTACTCGATATTATGGTAAGGGTCCCCCCTTTTCAATATATGGTCTTCGTATTTAGTATAGGGGTATTACTCGATATTATGGTAAGGGTCCCCCCTTTTCAATATATGGTCTTCGTATTTAGTATAGGGGTATTGCTCGATATTATGGTAAGGGTCCACCCTTTTCAATATATGGTCTTCGTATTTAGTATAGGGGTATTGTTCGATATTATGGTAAGGGTCCCCCCTTTTCAATATATGGTCTTCGTATTTAGTATAGGGGTATTGCTCGATATTATGGTAAGGGTCCCCCTTTTAAAAAATCCATATAAATATTAGGATGGATCCAAGTCTATCAGTATTCATTTTTATAATAAAAATATTACTTCCCTATTAAACTTTTTTAGAAAAGTGGCTGTATCTCCGCAAATATTGATTTTATCGCAAAAATAAGCGAAATTCGAAAAAACTTAACTAAAGTATCGATAGTGCTCTTTTCAAATATATTAAAACTATTGTAATTTGAAAAAATTTTTGAAAAAATCCATATAAATATTAGGATGGATCCCCCTTGTCAATATATGGTCTTCGTATTTAATATAGGGGTATTGCTCGATATTATGGTAAGGGTCCCCCTTTTCAATATATGGTCTTCGTATTTAGTATAGGGGTATTGCTCGATATTATGGTAAGGGTCCCCCCTTTTCAATATATGGTCTTCGTATTTAGTATAGGGGTATTGTTCGATATTATGGTAAGGGTCCCCCCTTTTCAATATATGGTCTTCGTATTTAGTATAGGGGTATTGTTCGATATTATGGTAAGGGTCCCCCCTTTTCAATATATGGTCTTCGTATTTAGTATAGGGGTATTGTTCGATATTATGGTAAGGGTCCCCCCTTTTCAATATATGGTCTTCGTATTTAGTATAGGGGTATTACTCGATATTATGGTAAGGGTCCCCCCTTTTCAATATATGGTCTTCGTATTTAGTATAGGGGTATTACTCGATATTATGGTAAGGGTCCCCCCTTTTCAATATATGGTCTTCGTATTTAGTATAGGGGTATTGCTCGATATTATGGTAAGGGTCCCCCCTTTTCAATATATGGTCTTCGTATTTAGTATAGGGGTATTGCTCGATATTATGGTAAGGGTCCCCCCTTTTCAATATATGGTCTTCGTATTTAGTATAGGGGTATTGTTCGATATTATGGTAAGGGTCCCCCCTTTTCAATATATGGTCTTCGTATTTAATATAGGGGTATTGCTCGATATTATGGTAAGGGTCCCCCTTTTAAAAAATCCATATAAATATTAGGATGGATCCAAGTCTATCAGTATTCATTTTTATAATAAAAATATTACTTCCCTATTAAACTTTTTTAGAAAAGTGGCTGTATCTCCGCAAATATTGATTTTATCGCAAAAATAAGCGAAATTCGAAAAAACTTAACTAAAGTATCGATAGTGCTCTTTTCAAATATATTAAAACTATTGTAATTTGAAAAAATTTTTGAAAAAATCCATATAAATATTAGGATGGATCCCCCTTGTCAATATATGCTCTTCGTATTTAATATTGGGGTATTGCTCGATATTATGGTAAGGGTCCCCCCTTTTCAATATATGGTCTTCGTATTTAGTATAGGGGTATTGTTCGATATTATGGTAAGGGTCCCCCCTTTTCAATATATGGTCTTCGTATTTAATATAGGGGTATTGCTCGATATTATGGTAAGGGTCCCCCCTTTTCAATATATGGTCTTCGTATTTAGTATAGGGGTATTGCTCGATATTATGGTAAGGGTCCCCCCTTTTCAATATATGGTCTTCGTATTTAGTATAGGGGTATTGTTCGATATTATGGTAAGGGTCCCCCCTTTTCAATATATGGTCTTCGTATTTAGTATAGGGGTATTGTTCGATATTATGGTAAGGGTCCCCCCTTTTCAATATATGGTCTTCGTATTTAGTATAGGGGTATTACTCGATATTATGGTAAGGGTCCCCCTTTTCAATATATGGTCTTCGTATTTAGTATAGGGGTATTGCTCGATATTATGGTAAGGGTCCCCCCTTTTCAATATATGGTCTTCGTATTTAGTATAGGGGTATTACTCGATATTATGGTAAGGGTCCCCCCTTTTCAATATATGGTCTTCGTATTTAGTATAGGGGTATTACTCGATATTATGGTAAGGGTCCCCCCTTTTCAATATATGGTCTTCGTATTTAGTATAGGGGTATTGCTCGATATTATGGTAAGGGTCCACCCTTTTCAATATATGGTCTTCGTATTTAGTATAGGGGTATTGTTCGATATTATGGTAAGGGTCCCCCCTTTTCAATATATGGTCTTCGTATTTAGTATAGGGGTATTGCTCGATATTATGGTAAGGGTCCCCCTTTTAAAAAATCCATATAAATATTAGGATGGATCCAAGTCTATCAGTATTCATTTTTATAATAAAAATATTACTTCCCTATTAAACTTTTTTAGAAAAGTGGCTGTATCTCCGCAAATATTGATTTTATCGCAAAAATAAGCGAAATTCGAAAAAACTTAACTAAAGTATCGATAGTGCTCTTTTCAAATATATTAAAACTATTGTAATTTGAAAAAATTTTTGAAAAAATCCATATAAATATTAGGATGGATCCCCCTTGTCAATATATGGTCTTCGTATTTAATATAGGGGTATTGCTCGATATTATGGTAAGGGTCCCCCTTTTCAATATATGGTCTTCGTATTTAGTATAGGGGTATTGCTCGATATTATGGTAAGGGTCCCCCCTTTTCAATATATGGTCTTCGTATTTAGTATAGGGGTATTGTTCGATATTATGGTAAGGGTCCCCCCTTTTCAATATATGGTCTTCGTATTTAGTATAGGGGTATTGTTCGATATTATGGTAAGGGTCCCCCCTTTTCAATATATGGTCTTCGTATTTAGTATAGGGGTATTGTTCGATATTATGGTAAGGGTCCCCCCTTTTCAATATATGGTCTTCGTATTTAGTATAGGGGTATTACTCGATATTATGGTAAGGGTCCCCCCTTTTCAATATATGGTCTTCGTATTTAGTATAGGGGTATTACTCGATATTATGGTAAGGGTCCCCCCTTTTCAATATATGGTCTTCGTATTTAGTATAGGGGTATTGCTCGATATTATGGTAAGGGTCCCCCCTTTTCAATATATGGTCTTCGTATTTAGTATAGGGGTATTGCTCGATATTATGGTAAGGGTCCCCCTTTTTCAATATATGGTCTTCGTATTTAGTATAGAGGTATTGCTCGATATTATGGTAAGGGTCCCCCCTTTTCAATATATGGTCTTCGTATTTAGTATAGGGGTATTGCTCGATATTATGGTAAGGGTCCCCCTTTTTCAATATATGGTCTTCGTATTTAGTATAGAGGTATTGCTCGATATTATGGTAAGGGTCCCCCCTTTTCAATATATGGTCTTCGTATTTAGTATAGGGGTATTGCTCGATATTATGGTAAGGGTCCCCCCTTTTCAATATATGGTCTTCGTATTTAGTATAGGGGTATTGCTCGATATTATGGTAAGGGTCCCCCCTTTTCAATATATGGTCTTCGTATTTAGTATAGGGGTATTGTTCGATATTATGGTAAGGGTCCCCCCTTTTCAATATATGGTCTTCGTATTTAGTATAGGGGTATTGTTCGATATTATGGTAAGGGTCCCCCCTTTTCAATATATGGTCTTCGTATTTAGTATAGGGGTATTGCTCGATATTATGGTAAGGGTCCCCCCTTTTCAATATATGGTCTTCGTATTTAGTATAGGGGTATTGCTCGATATTATGGTAAGGGTCCCCCCTTTTCAATATATGGTCTTCGTATTTAGTATAGGGGTATTGCTCGATATTATGGTAAGGGTCCCCCCTTTTCAATATATGGTCTTCGTATTTAGTATAGGGGTATTGCTCGATATTATGGTAAGGGTCCCCCCTTTTCAATATATGGTCTTCGTATTTAATATAGGGGTATTGCTCGATATTATGGTAAGGGTCCCCCTTTTAAAAAATCCATATAAATATTAGGATGGATCCAAGTCTATCAGTATTCATTTTTATAATAAAAATATTACTTCCCTATTAAACTTTTTTAGAAAAGTGGCTGTATCTCCGCAAATATTGATTTTATCGCAAAAATAAGCGAAATTCGAAAAAACTTAACTAAAGTATCGATAGTGCTCTTTTCAAATATATTAAAACTATTGTAATTTGAAAAAATTTTTGAAAAAATCCATATAAATATTAGGATGGATCCCCCTTGTCAATATATGGTCTTCGTATTTAATATAGGGGTATTGCTCGATATTATGGTAAGGGTCCCCCCTTTTCAATATATGGTCTTCGTATTTAGTATAGGGGTATTGCTCGATATTATGGTAAGGGTCCCCCCTTTTCAATATATGGTCTTCGTATTTAGTATAGGGGTATTGCTCGATATTATGGTAAGGGTCCCCCCTTTTCAATATATGGTCTTCGTATTTAGTATAGGGGTATTGCTCGATATTATGGTAAGGGTCCCCCCTTTTCAATATATGGTCTTCGTATTTAGTATAGGGGTATTGCTCGATATTATGGTAAGGGTCCCCCCTTTTCAATATATGGTCTTCGTATTTAGTATAGGGGTATTGCTCGATATTATGGTAAGGGTCCCCCCTTTTCAATATATGGTCTTCGTATTTAGTATAGGGGTATTGCTCGATATTATGGTAAGGGTCCCCCCTTTTCAATATATGGTCTTCGTATTTAGTATATGGGTATTGCTCGATATTATGGTAAGGGTCCCCCCTTTTCAATATATGGTCTTCGTATTTAGTATAGGGGTATTGCTCGATATTATGGTAAGGGTCCCCCCTTTTCAATATATGGTCTTCGTATTTAGTATAGGGGTATTGCTCGATATTATGGTGAGGGTCCCCCCTTTTCAATATATGGTCTTCGTATTTAGTATAGGGGTATTGCTCGATATTATGGTAAGGGTCCCCCCTTTTCAATATATGGTCTTCGTATTTAATATAGGGGTATTGCTCGATATTATGGTAAGGGTCCCCCTTTTGAAAAAATCCATATAAATATTAGGATGAATCCAAGTCTATCAGAATTCATTTTTATAATAAAAATATTACTTCCCTATTAAACTTTTTTAGAAAAGTGGCTGTATCTCCGCAAATATTGATTTTATCGCAAAAATAAGCGAAATTCGAAAAAACTTAAATAAAGTATCGATAGTGCTCTTTTCAAATATATTAAAACTATTGTAATTTGAAGAAATTTTTGAAAAAATCCATATAAATATTAGGATGGATCCAAGTCTATAAGTATTCATTTTTATAATAAAAATATTACTTCCCTATTAAACTTTTTTAGAAAAGTGGCTGTATCTCCGCAAATATTGATTTTATCGCAAAAATAAGCGAAATTCGAAAAAACTTAACTAAAGTATCGATAGTGCTCTTTTCAAATATATTAAAACTATTGTAATTTGAAGAAATTTTTTAAAAAATCCATATAAATATTAGGATGGATCCAAGTCTATCAGTATTCATTTTTATAATAAAAATATTACTTCCCTATTAAACTTTTTTAGAAAAGTGGCTGTATCTCCGCAAATATTGATTTTATCGCAAAAATAAGCGAAATTCGAAAAAACTTAACTAAAGTATCGATAGAGCTCTTTTCAAATATATTAAAACTATTGTAATTTGAAGAAATTTTTGAAAAAATCCATATAAATATTAGGATGGATCCAAGTCTATCAGTATTAATTTTTATAATAAAAATATTACTTCCCTATTACACTTTTTTAGAAAAGTGGCTGTATCTCCGCAAATATTGATTTTATCGCAAAAATAAGCGAAATTCGAAAAAACTTAACTAAAGTATCGATAGTGCTCTTTTCAAATATATTAAAACTATTGTAATTTGAAGAAATTTTTGAAAAAATCCATATAAATATTAGGATGGATCCAAGTCTATCAGTATTCATTTTTATAATAAAAATATTACTTCCCTATTAAACTTTTTTAGAAAAGTGGCTGTATCTCCGCAAATATTGATTTTATCGCAAAAATAAGCGAAATTTGAAAAAACTTAACTAAAGTATCGATAGAGCTCTTTTCAAATATATTAAAACTATTGTAATTTGAAGAAATTTTTTAAAAAATCCATATAAATATTAGGATGGATCCAAGTCTATCAGTATTCATTTTTATAATAAAAATATTACTTCCCTATTAAACTTTTTTAGAAAAGTGGCTGTATCTCCGCAAATATTGATTTTATCGCAAAAATAAGCGAAATTCGAAAAAACTTAACTAAAGTATCGATAGTGCTCTTTTCAAATATATTTAAACTATTGTAATTTGAAGAAATTTTTGAAAAAATCCATATAAATATTAGGATGGATCCAAGTCTATCAGTATTCATTTTTATAATAAAAATATTACTTCCCTATTAAACTTTTTTAGAAAAGTGGCTGTATCTCCGCAAATATTGATTTTATCGCAAAAATAAGCGAAATTCGAAAAACCTTAACTAAAGTATCGATAGTGCTCTTTTCAAATATATTAAAACTATTGTAATTTGAAGAAATTTTTGAAAAAATCCATATAAATATTAGGATGGATCCCCCTTGTCAATATATGGTCTTCGTATTTAATATAGGGGTATTGCTCGATATTATGGTAAGGGTCCCCCCTTTTCAATATATGGTCTTCGTATTTAGTATAGGGGTATTGCTCGATATTATGGTAAGGGTCCCCCCTTTTCAATAAATGGTCTTCGTATTTACTATTAGGGTATTGCTCGATATTATGGTAAGGGTCCCCCCTTTTCAATAAATGGTCTTCGTATTTACTATTAGGGCTCGATATTATGGTAAGGGTCCCCCCTTTTCAATAAATGGTCTTCGTATTTACTATTAGGGTATTGCTCGATATTATGGTAAGGGTCCCCCCTTTTCAATAAATGGTCTTCGTATTTACTATTAGGGTATTGCTCGATATTATGGTAAGGGTCCCCCCTTTTCAATAAATGGTCTTCGTATTTACTATTAGGGTATTGCTCGATATTAAGGTAAGGGTCCCCCCTTTTCAATATATGGTCTTCGTATTTAATATAGGAGTATTGCTCGATATTATGGTAAGGGTCCCCCCTTTTCAATATATGGTCTTCGTATTTAGTATAGGGGTATTGCTCGATATTATGGTAAGGGTCCCCCCTTTTCAATATATGGTCTTCGTATTTAATATAGGGGTATTGCTCGATATTATGGTAAGGGTCCCCCTTTTAAAAAATCCATATAAATATTAGGATGGATCCAAGTCTATCAGTATTCATTTTTATAATAAAAATATTACTTCCCTATTAAACTTTTTTAGAAAAGTGGCTGTATCTCCGCAAATATTGATTTTATCGCAAAAATAAGCGAAATTCGAAAAAACTTAACTAAAGTATCGATAGTGCTCTTTTCAAATATATTAAAACTATTGTAATTTGAAGAAATTTTTTAAAAAATCCATATAAATATTAGGATGGATCCCCCTTGTCAATATATGGTCTTCGTATTTACTATTAGGGTATTGCTCGATATTATGGTAAGGGTCCCCCCTTTTCAATATATGGTCTTCGTATTTACTATTAGGGTATTGCTCGATATTATGGTAAGGGTCCCCCCTTTTCAATATATGGTCTTCGTATTTACTATTAGGGTATTGCTCGATATTATGGTAAGGGTCCCCCCTTTTCAATATATGGTCTTCGTATTTAATATAGGGGTATTGCTCGATATTATGGTAAGGGTCCCCCCTTTTCAATATATGGTCTTCGTATTTACTATAAGGTTATTGCTCGATATTATGGTAAGGGTCCCCCCTTTTCAATATATGGTCTTCGTATTTAGTATAGGGGTATTGCTCGATATTATGGTAAGGGTCCCCCCTTTTCAATATATGGTCTTTGTATTTAGTATAGGGGTATTGCTCGATATTATGGTAAGGGTCCCCCCTTTTCAATATATGGTCTTCGTATTTAGTATAGGGGTATTGCTCGATATTATGGTAAGGGTCCGCCCTTTTCAATATATGGTCTTCGTATTTAGTATAGGGGTATTGCCCGATATTATGGTAAGGGTCCCCCCTTTTCAATATATGGTCTTCGTATTTAGTATAGGGGTATTGCTCGATATTATGGTAAGGGTCCCCCCTTTTCAATATATGGTCTTCGTATTTAGTATAGGGGTATTGCTCGATATTATGGTAAGGGTCCCCCCTTTTCAATATATGGTCTTCGTATTTAGTATAGGGGTATTGCTCGATATTATGGTAAGGGTCCCCCCTTTTCAATATATGGTCTTCGTATATAATATAGGGGTATTGCTCGATATTATGGTAAGGGTCCCCCCTTTTCAATATATGGTCTTCGTATTTAGTATAGGGGTATTGCTCGATATTATGGTAAGGGTCCCCCCTTTTCAATATATGGTCTTCGTATTTAGTATAGGGGTATTGCTCGATATTATGGTAAGGGTCCCCCCTTTTCAATATATGGTCTTCGTATTTAGTATAGGGGTATTGCTCGATATTATGGTAAGGGTCCCCCCTTTTCAATATATGGTCTTCGTATTTAGTATAGGGGTATTGCTCGATATTATGGTAAGGGTCCCCCCTTTTCAATATATGGTCTTCGTATATAATATAGGGGTATTGCTGGATATTATGGTAAGGGTCCCCCCTTTTCAATATATGGTCTTCGTATTTAGTATAGGGGTATTGCTCGTTATTATGGTAAGGGTCCCCCCTTTTCAATATATGGTCTTCGTATTTAGTATAGGGGTATTGCTCGATATTATGGTAAGGGTCCGCCCTTTTCAATATATGGTCTTCGTATTTAGTATAGGGGTATTGCTCGATATTATGGTAAGGGTCCCCCTTTTAAAAAATCCATATAAATATTAGGATGGATCCAAGTCTATCAGTATTCATTTTTATAATAAAAATATTACTTCCCTATTAAACTTTTTTAGAAAAGCGGCTGTATCTCCGCAAATATTGATTTTATCGCAAAAATAAGCGAAATTCGAAAAAACTTAACTAAAGTATCGATAGTGCTCTATTCAAATATATTAAAACTATTGTAATTTGAAGAAATTTTTTAAAAAATCCATATAAATATTAGGATGGATCCAAGTCTATCAGTATTCATTTTTATAATAAAAATATTACTTCCCTATTAAACTTTTTTAGAAAAGTGGCTGTATCTCCGCAAATATTGATTTTATCGCAAAAATAAGCGAAATTCGAAAAAACTTAACTAAAGTATCGATGGTGCTCTTTTCAAATATATTAAAACTATTGTAATTTGAAGAAATTTTTGAAAAAATCCATATAAATATTAGGATGGATCCAAGTCTATCAGTATTCATTTTTATAATAAAAATATTACTTCCCTATTAAACTTTTTTAGAAAAGTGGCTGTATCTCCGCAAATATTGATTTTATCGCAAAAATAAGCGAAATTCGAAAAAACTTAACTAAAGTATCGATAGTGCTCTTTTCAAATATATTAAAACTATTGTAATTTGAAGAAATTTTTTAAAAAATCCATATAAATATTAGGATAGATCCAAGTCTATCAGTATTCATTTTTATAATAAAAATATTACTTCCCTATTAAACTTTTTTAGAAAAGTGGCTGTATCTCCGCAAATATTGATTTTATCGCAAAAATAAGCGAAATTCGAAAAAACTTAACTAAAGTATCGATAGTGCTCTTTTCAAATATATTAAAACTATTGTAATTTGAAGAAATTTTTGAAAAAATCCATATAAATATTAGGATGGATCCAAAGCTATCAGTATTCATTTTTATAATAAAAATATTACGTCCCTATTAAACTTTTTTAGAAAAGTGGCTGTATCTCCGCAAATATTGATTTTATCGCAAAAATAAGCGAAATTCGAAAAACCTTAACTAAAGTATCGATAGTGCTCTTTTCAAATATATTAAAACTATTGTAATTTGAAGAAATTTTTGAAAAAATCCATATAAATATTAGGATGGATCCAAGTCTATCAGTATTCATTTTTATAATAAAAATGTTACTTCCCTATTAAACTTTTTTAGAAAAGTGGCTGTATCTCCGCAAATATTGATTTTATCGCAAAAATAAGCGAAATCCGAAAAAACTTAACTAAAGTATCGATAGTGCTCTTTTCAAATATATTAAAACTATTGTAATTTGAAGAAATTTTTTAAAAAATCCATATAAATATTAGGATGGATCCAAGTCTATCAGTATTCATTTTTATAATAAAAATATTACTTCCCTATTAAACTTTTTTAGAAAAGTGGCTGTATCTCCGCAAATATTGATTTTATCGCAAAAATAAGCGAAATTCGAAAAAACTTAACTAAAGTATCGATAGTGCTCTTTTCAAATATATTAAAACTATTGTAATTTGAAGAAATTTTTGATAAAATCCATATAAATATTAGGATGGATCCAAGTCTATCAGTATTAATTTTTATAATAAAAATATTACTTCCCTATTAAACTTTTTTAGAAAAGTGGCTGTATCTCCGCAAATATTGATTTTATCGCAAAAATAAGCGAAATTCGAAAAACCTTAACTAAAGTATCGATAGTGCTCTTTTCAAATATATTAAAACTATTGTAATTTGAAGAAATTTTTTAAAAAATCCATATAAATATTAGGATAGATCCAAGTCTATCAGTATTCATTTTTATAATAAAAATATTACTTCCCTATTAAACTTTTTTAGAAAAGTGGCTGTATCTCCGCAAATATTGATTTTATCGCAAAAATAAGCGAAATTCGAAAAAACTTAACTAAAGTATCGATAGTGCTCTTTTCAAATATATTAAAACTATTGTAATTTGAAGAAATTTTTGAAAAAATCCATATAAATATTAGGATGGATCCAAAGCTATCAGTATTCATTTTTATAATAAAAATATTACGTCCCTATTAAACTTTTTTAGAAAAGTGGCTGTATCTCCGCAAATATTGATTTTATCGCAAAAATAAGCGAAATTCGAAAAACCTTAACTAAAGTATCGATAGTGCTCTTTTCAAATATATTAAAACTATTGTAATTTGAAGAAATTTTTGAAAAAATCCATATAAATATTAGGATGGATCCAAGTCTATCAGTATTCATTTTTATAATAAAAATATTACTTCCCTATTAAACTTTTTTAGAAAAGTGGCTGTATCTCCGCAAATATTGATTTTATCGCAAAAATAAGCGAAATCCGAAAAAACTTAACTAAAGTATCGATAGTGCTCTTTTCAAATATATTAAAACTATTGTAATTTGAAGAAATTTTTTAAAAAATCCATATAAATATTAGGATGGATCCAAGTCTATCAGTATTCATTTTTATAATAAAAATATTACTTCCCTATTAAACTTTTTTAGAAAAGTGGCTGTATCTCCGCAAATATTGATTTTATCGCAAAAATAAGCGAAATTCGAAAAAACTTAACTAAAGTATCGATAGTGCTCTTTTCAAATATATTAAAACTATTGTAATTTGAAGAAATTTTTGATAAAATCCATATAAATATTAAGATGGATCCAAGTCTATCAGTATTAATTTTTATAATAAAAATATTACTTCCCTATTAAACTTTTTTAGAAAAGTGGCTGTATCTCCGCAAATATTGATTTTATCGCAAAAATAAGCGAAATTCGAAAAAACTTAACTAAAGTATCGATAGTGCTCTTTTCAAATATATTAAAACTATTGTAATTTGAAGAAATTTTTGAAAAAATCCATATAAATATTAGGATGGATCAAAGTCTATCAGTATTCATTTTTATAATAAAAATATTACTTCCCTATTAAACTTTTTTAGAAAAGTGGCTGTATCTCCGCAAATATTGATTTTATCGCAAAAATAAGCGAAATTCGAAAAACCTTAACTAAAGTATCGATAGTGCTCTTTTCAAATATATTAAAACTATTGTAATTTGAAGAAATTTTTGAAAAAATCCATATAAATAATAGGATGGATCCAAGTCTATCAGTATTCATTTTTATAATAAAAATATTACTTCCCTATTAAACTTTTTTAGAAAAGTGGCTGTATCTCCGCAAATATTGATTTTATCGCAAAAATAAGCGAAATTCGAAAAACCTTAACTAAAGTATCGATAGTGCTCTTTTCAAATATATTAAAACTATTGTAATTTGAAGAAATTTTTGAAAAAATCCATATAAATATTAGGATGGATCCCCCTTGTCAATATATGGTCTTCGTATTTAATATAGGGGTATTGCTCGATATTATGGTAAGGGTCCCCCCTTTTCAATATATGGTCTTCGTATTTAGTATAGGGGTATTGCTCGATATTATGGTAAGGGTCCCCCCTTTTCAATAAATGGTCTTCGTATTTACTATTAGGGTATTGCTCGATATTATGGTAAGGGTCCCCCCTTTTCAATAAATGGTCTTCGTATTTACTATTAGGGCATTGCTCGATATTATGGTAAGGGTCCCCCCTTTTCAATAAATGGTCTTCGTATTTACTATTTGGGTATTCCTCGATATTATGGTAAGGGTCTCCCCTTTTAAAAAATCCATATAAATATTAGGATG
The DNA here is from genome assembly GCA_932526305.1 of Epicampocera succincta. Lineage (NCBI taxonomy): Eukaryota > Metazoa > Arthropoda > Insecta > Diptera > Tachinidae > Epicampocera > Epicampocera succincta. The sequence goes on along the minus strand of OW052036.1, from coordinate 62,486,067 downwards.
GATCCAAGTCTATCAGTATTCATTTTTATAATAAAAATATTACTTCCCTATTAAACTTTTTTAGAAAAGTGGCTGTATCTCCGCAAATATTGATTTTATCGCAAAAATAAGCGAAATTCGAAAAACCTTAACTAAAGTATCGATAGTGCTCTTTTCAAATATATTAAAACTATTGTAATTTGAAGAAATTTTTGAAAAAATCCATATAAATATTAGGATGGATCCCCCTTGTCAATATATGGTCTTCGTATTTAGTGGAGGGGTATCGCTCGATATTATGGTAAGGGTCCCCCCTTTTCAATATATGGTCTTCGTATTTAGTATAGGGGTATTGCTCGATATTATGGTAAGGGTCCCCCCTTTTCAATATATGGTCATCGTATTTAGCATAGGGGTATTGCTCGATATTATGGTAAGGGTCCCCCCTTTTCAATATATGGTCTTCGTATTTAGTGTAAGGGTATCGTTCGATATTATGGTAAGGGTCCCCCCTTTTCAATATATGGTCTTCGTATTTAATATAGGGGTATTGCTCGATATTATGGTAAGGGTCCCCCCTTTTCAATATATGGTCTTCGTATTTAGTATAGGGGTATTGCTCGATATTATGGTAAGGGTCCCCCCTTTTCAATATATGGTCTTCGTATTTAGTGTAAGGGTATCGTTCGATATTATGGTAAGGGTCCCCCCTTTTCAATATATGGTCTTCGTATTTAGTATAGGGGTATTGCTCGATATTATGGTAAGGGTCCCCCCTTTTCAATATATGGTCTTCGTATTTAGTGTAAGGGTATCGTTCGATATTATGGTAAGGGTCCCCCCTTTTCAATATATGGTCTTCGTATTTAGTATAGGGGTATTGCTCGATATTATGGTAAGGGTCCCCCCTTTTCAATATATGGTCTTCGTATTTAGTATAGGGGTATTGCTCGATATTATGGTAAGGGTCCCCCCTTTTCAATATATGGTCTTCGTATTTAGTGTAAGGGTATCGTTCGATATTATGGTAAGGGTCCCCCCCTTTTCAATATATGGTCTTCGTATTTAGTATAGGGGTATTACTCGATGTTATGGTAAGGGTCCCCCCTTTTCAATATATGGTCTTCGTATTTAGTATAGGGGTATTGCTCGATATTATGGTAAGGGTCCCCCCTTTTCAATATATGGTCTTCGTATTTAGTATAGGGGTATTGCTCGATATTATGGTAAGGGTCCCCCCTTTTCAATATATGGTCTTCGTATTTAGTATAGGGGTATTACTCGATATTATGGTAAGGGTCCCCCCTTTTCAATATATGGTCTTCGTATTTAATATAGGGGTATTGCTCGATATTATGGTAAGGGTTCCCCTTTTAAAAAATCCATATAAATATTAGGATTGATCCAAGTCTATCAGTATTCATTTTTATAATAAAAATATTACTTCCCTATTAAACTTTTTTAGAAAAGTGGCTGTATCTCCGCAAATATTGATTTTATCGCAAAAATAAGCGAAATTCGAAAAAACTTAACTAAAGTATCGATAGTGCTCTTTTCAAATATATTAAAACTATTGTAATTTGAAGAAATTTTTGAAAAAATCCATATAAATATTAGGATGGATCTCCCTTGTCAATATATGGTCTTCGTATTTAATATAGGGGTATTGCTCGATATTATGGTAAGGGTCCCCCCTTTTCAATATATGGTCTTCGTATTTAGTGTAGGGGTATCGCTCGATATTATGGTAAGGGTCCCCCCTTTTCAATATATGGTTTTCGTATTTAATATAGGGGTATTGCTCGATATTATGGTAAGGGTCCCCCCTTTTCAATATATGGTCTTCGTATTTAGTATAGGGGTATTGCTCGATATTATGGTAAGGGTCCCCCTTTTCAATATATGGTCTTCGTATTTAGTATAGGGGTATTGCTCGATATTATGGTAAGGGTCCCCCCTTTTCAATATATGGTCTTCGTATTTAGTATAGGGGTATTGCTCGATATTATGGTAAGCGTCCCCCCTTTTCAATATATGGTCTTCGTATTTAGTATAGGGGTATTGCTCGATATTATGGTAAGGGTCCCCCCTTTTCAATATATGGTCTTCGTATTTAGTATAGGGGTATTACTCGATATTATGGTAAGGGTCCCCCCTTTTCAATATATGGTCTTCGTATTTAGTATAGGGGTATTGCTCGATATTATGGTAAGGGTCCCCCCTTTTCAATATATGGTCTATTTTGTATAGGGGTATTGCTCGATATTATGGTAAGGGTCCCCCCTTTTCAATATATGGTCTTCGTATTTAGTATAGGGGTATTACTCGATATTATGGTAAGGGTCCCCCCTTTTCAATATATGGTCTTCGTATTTAGTATAGGGGTATTGCTCGATATTATGGTAAGGGTCCCCCCTTTTCAATATATGGTCTTCGTATTTAGTATAGGGGTATTACTCGATATTATGGTAAGGGTCCCCCCTTTTCAATATATGGTCTTCGTATTTTGTATAGGGGTATTGCTCGATATTATGGTAAGGGTCCCCCCTTTTCAATATATGGTCTTCGTATTTAGTATAGGGGTATTACTCGATATTATGGTAAGGGTCCCCCTTTTTCAATATATGGTCTTCGTATTTAGTATAGGGGTATTGCTCGATATTATGGTAAGGGTCCCCCCTTTTCAATATATGGTCTTCGTATTTAGTATAGGGGTATGGCTCGATATTATGGTAAGGGTCCCCCCTTTTCAATATATGGTCTTCGTATTTAGTATAGGGGTATTGCTCGATATTATGGTAAGGGTCCCCCCTTTTCAATATATGGTCTTCGTATTTAGTATAGGGGTATTGCTCGATATTATGGTAAGGGTCCCCCCTTTTCAATATATGGTCTTCGTATTTAGTATAGGGGTATTGCTCGATATTATGGTAAGGGTCCCCCCTTTTCAATATATGGTCTTCGTATTTAGTATAGGGGTATTGCTCGATATTATGGTAAGGGTCCCCCCTTTTCAATATATGGTCTTCGTATTTAGTATAGGGGTATCGCTCGATATTATGGTAAGGGTCCCCCCTTTTCAATATATGGTCTTCGTATTTAGTATAGGGGTATTGCTCGATATTATGGTAAGGGTCCCCCCTTTTCAATATATGGTCTTCGTATTTAGTATAGGGGTATTGCTCGATATTATGGTAAGGGTCCCCCCTTTTCAATATATGGTCTTCGTATTTAGTATAAGGGTATTGCTCGATATTATGGTAAGGGTCCCCCCTTTTCAATATATGGTCTTCGTATTTAGTATAGGGGTATTACTCGATATTATGGTAAGGGTCCCCCCTTTTCAATATATGGTCTTCGTATTTAGTATAGGGGTATTACTCGATATTATGGTAAGGGTCCCCCCTTTTCAATATATGGTCTTCGTATTTAGTATAGGGGTATTGCTCGATATTATGGTAAGGGTCCCACCTTTTCAATATATGGTCTTCGTATTTAGTATAGGGGTATTGCTCGATATTATGGTAAGGGTCCCCCCTTTTCAATATATGGTCTTCATATTTAGTATAGGGGTATTGCTCGATATTATGGTAAGGGTCCCCCCTTTTCAATATATGGTCTTCGTATTTAGTATAGGGGTATTGCTCGATATTATGGTAAGGGTCCCCCTTTTAAAAAATCCATATAAATATTAGGATGGATCCAAGTCTATCAGTATTCATTTTTATAATAAAAATATTACTTCCCTATTAAACTTTTTTAGAAAAGTGGCTGTATCTCTGCAAATATTGATTTTATCGCAAAAATAAGCGAAATTCGAAAAAACTTAACTAAAGTACCGATAGTGCTCTTTTCAAATATATTAAAACTATTGTAATTTGAAGAAATTTTTGAAAAAATCCATATAAATATTAGGATGAATCCAAGTCTATCAGTATTCATTTTTATAATAAAAATATTACTTCCCTATTAAACTTTTTGAGAAAAGTGGCTGTATCTCCGCAAATATTGATTTTATCGCAAAAATAAGCGAAATTCGAAAAAACTTAACTAAAGTATCGATAGTGCTCTTTTCAAATATATTAAAACTATTGTAATTTGAAGAAATTTTTGAAAAAATCCATATAAATATTAGGATGGATCCAAGTCTATCAGTATTCATTTTTATAATAAAAATATTACTTCCCTATTAAACTTTTTTAGAAAAGTGGCTGTATCTCCGCAAATATTGATTTTATCGCAAAAATAAGCGAAATTCGAAAAAAACTTAACTAAAGTATCGATAGTGCTTTTTTCAAATATATTAAAACTATTGTAATTTGAAGAAATTTTTGAAAAAATCCATATAAATATTAGGATGGATCCCCCTTGTCAATATATGGTCTTCGTATTTAATATAGGGGTATTGCTCGATATTATGGTAAGGGTCCCCCTTTTCAATATATGGTCTTCGTATTTAGTGTAGGGGTATCGCTCGATATTATGGTAAGGGTCCCCCCTTTTCAATATATGGTCTTCGTATTTAATATAGGGGTATTGCTCGATATTATGGTAAGGGTCCCCCCTTTTCAATATATGGTCTTCGTATTTAGTATAGGGGTATTGCTCGATATTATGGTAAGGGTCCCCCCTTTTCAATATATGGTCTTCGTATTTAGTATAGGGGTATTGCTCGATATTATGGTAAGGGTCCCCCCTTTTCAATATATGGTCTTCGTATTTAGTATAGGGGTATTGCTCGATATTATGGTAAGGGTCCCCCCTTTTCAATATATGGTCTTCGTATTTAGTATAGGGGTATTGCTCGATATTATGGTAAGGGTCCCCCCTTTTCAATATATGGTCTTCGTATTTAGTATAGGGGTATTGCTCGATATTATGGTAAGGGTCCCCCTTTTCAATATATGGTCTTCGTATTTAGTATAGGGGTATTGCTCGATATTATGGTAAGGGTCCCCCCTTTTCAATATATGGTTTTCGTATTTAGTATAGGGGTATTGCTCGATATTATGGTAAGGGTCCCCCCTTTTCAATATATGGTCTTCGTATTTAGTATAGGGGTATTACTCGATATTATGGTAAGGGTCCCCCCTTTTCAATATATGGTCTTCGTATTTAGTATAGGGGTATTGCTCGATATTATGGTAAGGGTCCCCCCTTTTCAATATATGGTCTTCGTATTTAGTATAGGGGTATTGCTCGATATTATGGTAAGGGTCCCCCCTTTTCAATATATGGTCTTCGTATTTAGTATAGGGGTATTGCTCGATATTATGGTAAGGGTCCCCCCTTTTCAATATATGGTCTTCGTATTTAGTATAGGGGTATTGCTCGATATTATGGTAAGGGTCCCCCCTTTTCAATATATGGTCTTCGTATTTAGTATAGGGGTATTGCTCGATATTATGGTAAGGTCCCCCCTTTTCAATATATGGTCTTCGTATTTAGTATAGGGGTATTACTCGATATTATGGTAAGGGTCCCCCCTTTTCAATATATGGTCTTCGTATTTAGTATAGGGGTATTGCTCGATATTATGGTAAGGGTCCCCCCTTTTCAATATATGGCCTTCGTATTTAGTATAGGGGTATTGCTCGATATTATGGTAAGGGTCCCCCCTTTTCAATATATGGTCTTCGTATTTAGTATAGGGGTATTGCTCGATATTATGGTAAGGGTCCCCCCTTTTCAATATATGGTCTTCGTATTTAGTATAGGGGTATTGCTCGATATTATGGTAAGGGTCCCCCCTTTTCAATATATGGTCTTCGTATTTAGTATAGGGGTATTGCTCGATATTATGGTAAGGGTCCCCCCTTTTCAATATATGGTCTTCGTATTTAGTATAGGGGTATTGCTCGATATTATGGTAAGGGTCCCCCCTTTTCAATATATGGTCTTCGTATTTAGTATAGGGGTATTGCTCGATATTATGGTAAGGGTCCCCCCTTTTCAATATATGGTCTTCGTATTTAGTATAGGGGTATTGCTCGATATTATGGTAAGGGTCCCCCCTTTTCAATATATGGTCTTCGTATTTAGTATAGGGGTATTGCTCGATATTATGGTAAGGGTCCCCCCTTTTCAATATATGGTCTTCGTATTTAGTATAGGGGTATTGCTCGATATTATGGTAAGGGTCCCCCCTTTTCAATATATGGTCTTCGTATTTAGTATAGGGGTATTGCTCGATATTATGGTAAGGGTCCCCCCTTTTCAATATATGGTCTTCGTATTTAGTATAGGGGTATTACTCGATATTATGGTAAGGGTCCCCCCTTTTCAATATATGGTCTTCGTATTTAGTATAGGGGTATTGCTCGATATTATGGTAAGGGTCCCCCCTTTTCAATATATGGTCTTCGTATTTAGTATAGGGGTATTGCTCGATATTATGGTAAGGGTCCCCCCTTTTCAATATATGGTCTTCGTATTTAGTATAGGGGTATTACTCGATATTATGGTAAGGGTCCCCCCTTTTCAATATATGGTCTTCGTATTTAGTATAGGGGTATTGCTCGATATTATGGTAAGGGTCGACCCTTTTCAATATATGGTCTTCGTATTTAGTATAGGGGTATTGCTCGATATTATGGTAAGGGTCCCCCCTTTTCAATATATGGTCTTCGTATTTAGTATAGGGGTATTGCTCGATATTATGGTAAGGGTCCCCCCTTTTCAATATATGGTCTTCGTATTTTGTATAGGGGTATTGCTCGATATTATGGTAAGGGTCCCCCCTTTTCAATATATGGTCTTCGTATTTAGTATAGGGGTATTGCTCGATATTATGGTAAGGGTCCCCCCTTTTCAATATATGGTCTTCGTATTTAGTATAGGGGTATTGCTCGATATTATGGTAAGGGTCCCCCCTTTTCAATATATGGTCTTCGTATTTAGTATAGGGGTATTGCTCGATATTATGGTAAGGGTCCCCCCTTTTCAATATATGGTCTTCGTATTTAGTATAGGGGTATTGCTCGATATTATGGTAAGGGTCCCCCCTTTTCAATATATGGTCTTCGTGTTTAATATAGGGGTATTGCTCGATATTATGGTAAGGGTCCCCCTTTTAAAAAATCCATATAAATATTAGGATGGATCCAAGTCTATCAGTATTCATTTTTATAATAAAAATATTACTTCCCTATTAAACTTTTTTAGAAAAGTGGCTGTATCTCTGCAAATATTGATTTTATCGCAAAAATAAGCGAAATTCGAAAAAACTTAACTAAAGTATCGATAGTGCTCTTTTCAAATATATTAAAACTATTGTAATTTGAAGAAATTTTTTAAAAAATCCATATAAATATTAGGATGGATACAAGTCTACCAGTATTCATTTTTATAATAAAAATATTACTTCCCTATTAAACTTTTTTAGAAAAGTGGCTGTATCTCCGCAAATATTGATTTTATCGCAAAAAAATAAGCGAAATTCGAAAAAACTTAACTAAAGTATCGATAGTGCTCTTTTCAAATATATTAAAACTATTGTAATTTGAAGAAATTTTTGAAAAAATCCATATAAATATTAGGATGGATCCAAGTCTATCAGTATTAATTTTTATAATAAAAATATTACTTCCCTATTAAACTTTTTTAGAAAAGTGGCTGTATCTCCGCAAATATTGATTTTATCGCAAAAATAAGCGAAATTCGAAAAAACTTAACTAAAGTATCGATAGTGCTCTTTTCAAATATATTAAAACTATTGTAATTTGAAGAAATTTTTTAAAAAATCCATATAAATATTAGGATGGATCCAAGTCTATCAGTATTCATTTTTATAATAAAAATATTACTTCCCTATTAAACTTTTTTAGAAAAGTGGCTGTATCTCCGCAAATATTGATTTTATCGCAAAAATAAGCGAAATTCGAAAAAACTTAACTAAAGGATCGATAGTGCTCTTTTCAAATATATTAAAACTATTGTAATTTGAAGAAATTTTTGAAAAAATCCATATAAATATTAGGATGGATCCAAGTCTATCAGTATTCATTTTTATAATAAAAATGTTACTTCCCTATTAAACTTTTTTAGAAAAGTGGCTGTATCTCCGCAAATATTGATTTTATCGCAAAAATAAGCGAAATTCGAAAAAACTTAACTAAAGTATCGATAGTGCTCTTTTCAAATATATTAAAACTATTGTAATTTGAAGAAATTTTTGAAAAAATCCATATAAATATTAGGATGGATCCCCCTTGTCAATATATGCTCTTCGTATTTAATATAGGGGTATTGCTCGATATTATGGTAAGGGTCCCCCCTTTTCAATATATGGTCTTCGTATTTAGTATAGGGGTATTGCTCGATATTATGGTAAGGGTCCCCCCTTTTCAATATATGGTCTTCGTATTTAGTATAGGGGTACTGCTCGATATTATGGTAAGGGTCCCCCCTTTTCAATATATGGTCTTCGTATTTAGTATAGGGGTATTGCTCGATATTATGGTAAGGGTCCCCCCTTTTCAATATATGGTCTTCGTATTTAGTATAGGGGTATTGCTCGATATTATGGTAAGGGTCCATCCTTTTCAATATATGGTCTTCGTATTTAGTATAGGGGTATTGCTCGATATTATGGTAAGGGTCTTCGTATTTAGTATAGGGGTATTGCTCGATATTATGGTAAGGGTCCCCCCTTTTCAATATATGGTCTTCGTATTTAGTATAGGGGTATTGCTCGATATTATGGTAAGGGTCCCCCCTTTTCAATATATGGTCTTCGTATTTAGTATAGGGGTATTGCTCGATATTATGGTAAGGGTCCCCCCTTTTCAATATATGGTCTTCGTATTTAGTATAGGGGTATTGCTCGATATTATGGTAAGGGTCCCCCCTTTTCAATATATGGTCTTCGTATTTAGTATAGGGGTATTGCTCGATATTATGGTAAGGGTCCCCCCTTTTCAATATATGGTCTTCGTATTTAGTATAGGGGTATTGCTCGATATTATGGTAAGGGTTTAGTATAGGGGTATTGCTCGATATTATGGTAAGGGTCCCCCCTTTTCAATATATGGTCTTCGTATTTAGTATAGGGGTATTGCCCGATATTATGGTAAGGGTCCCCCTTTTCAATATATGGTCTTCGTATTTAGTATAGGGGTATTGCTCGATATTATGGTAAGGGTCCCCCCTTTTCAATATATGGTCTTCGTATTTACTATTAGGGCATTGCTCGATATTATGGTAAGGGTCCCCCCTTTTCAATATATGGTCTTCGTATTTACTATTAGGGTATTGCTCGATATTATGGTAAGGGTCCCCCCTTTTCAATATATGGTCTTCGTATTTACTATTAGGGTATTGCTCGATATTATGGTAAGGGTCCCCCCTTTTCAATAAATGGTCTTCGTATTTACTATTAGGGCATTGCTCGATATTATGGTAAGGGTCCCCCCTTTTCAATATATGGTCTTCGTATTTAGTATAGGGGTATTGCTCGATATTATGGTAAGGGTCCCCCCTTTTCAATATATGGTCTTCGTATTTAGTATAGGGGTATTGCTCGATATTATGGTAAGGGTCCCCCCTTTTCAATATATGGTCTTCGTATTTAGTATAGGGGTATTACTCGATATTATGGTAAGGGTCCCCCCTTTTCAATATATGGTCTTCGTATTTAGTATAGGGGTATTGCTCGATATTATGGTAAGGGTCGACCCTTTTCAATATATGGTCTTCGTATTTAGTATAGGGGTATTGCTCGATATTATGGTAAGGGTCCCCCCTTTTCAATATATGGTCTTCGTATTTAGTATAGGGGTATTGCTCGATATTATGGTAAGGGTCCCCCCTTTTCAATATATGGTCTTCGTATTTAGTATAGGGGTATTGCTCGATATTATGGTAAGGGTCCCCCCTTTTCAATATATGGTCTTCGTATTTAGTATAGGGGTATTGCTCGATATTATGGTAAGGGTCCCCCCTTTTCAATATATGGTCTTCGTATTTAGTATAGGGGTATTGCTCGATATTATGGTAAGGGTCCCCCCTTTTCAATATATGGTCTTCGTATTTAGTATAGGGGTATTGCTCGATATTATGGTAAGGGTCCCCCCTTTTCAATATATGGTCTTCGTATTTAGTATAGGGGTATTGCTCGATATTATGGTAAGGGTCCCCCCTTTTCAATATATGGTCTTCGTATTTAGTATAGGGGTATTGCTCGATATTATGGTAAGGGTCCCCCCTTTTCAATATATGGTCTTCGTATTTAGTATAGGGGTATTGCTCGATATTATGGTAAGGGTCCCCCCTTTTCAATATATGGTCTTCGTATTTAGTATAGGGGTATTGCTCGATATTATGGTAAGGGTCCCCCCTTTTCAATATATGGTCTTCGTATTTAGTATAGGGGTATTGCTCGATATTATGGTAAGGGTCCCCCTTTTTCAATATATGGTCTTCGTATTTAGTATAGGGGTATTACTCGATATTATGGTAAGGGTCCCCCCTTTTCAATATATGGTCTTCGTATTTAGTATAGGGGTATTGCTCGATATTATGGTAAGGGTCCCCCCTTTTCAATATATGGTCTTCGTATTTAGTATAGGGGTATTGCTCGATATTATGGTAAGGGTCCCCCCTTTTCAATATATGGTCTTCGTATTTAGTATAGGGGTATTACTCGATATTATGGTAAGGGTCCCCCCTTTTCAATATATGGTCTTCGTATTTAGTATAGGGGTATTGCTCGATATTATGGTAAGGGTCGACCCTTTTCAATATATGGTCTTCGTATTTAGTATAGGGGTATTGCTCGATATTATGGTAAGGGTCCCCCCTTTTCAATATATGGTCTTCGTATTTAGTATAGGGGTATTGCTCGATATTATGGTAAGGGTCCCCCCTTTTCAATATATGGTCTTCGTATTTTGTATAGGGGTATTGCTCGATATTATGGTAAGGGTCCCCCCTTTTCAATATATGGTCTTCGTATTTAGTATAGGGGTATTGCTCGATATTATGGTAAGGGTCCCCCCTTTTCAATATATGGTCTTCGTATTTAGTATAGGGGTATTGCTCGATATTATGGTAAGGGTCCCCCCTTTTCAATATATGGTCTTCGTATTTAGTATAGGGGTATTGCTCGATATTATGGTAAGGGTCCCCCCTTTTCAATATATGGTCTTCGTGTTTAATATAGGGGTATTGCTCGATATTATGGTAAGGGTCCCCCTTTTAAAAAATCCATATAAATATTAGGATGGATCCAAGTCTATCAGTATTCATTTTTATAATAAAAATATTACTTCCCTATTAAACTTTTTTAGAAAAGTGGCTGTATCTCTGCAAATATTGATTTTATCGCAAAAATAAGCGAAATTCGAAAAAACTTAACTAAAGTATCGATAGTGCTCTTTTCAAATATATTAAAACTATTGTAATTTGAAGAAATTTTTTAAAAAATCCATATAAATATTAGGATGGATACAAGTCTACCAGTATTCATTTTTATAATAAAAATATTACTTCCCTATTAAACTTTTTTAGAAAAGTGGCTGTATCTCCGCAAATATTGATTTTATCGCAAAAATAAGCGAAATTCGAAAAAACTTAACTAAAGGATCGATAGTGCTCTTTTCAAATATATTAAAACTATTGTAATTTGAAGAAATTTTTGAAAAAATCCATATAAATATTAGGATGGATCCAAGTCTATCAGTATTCATTTTTATAATAAAAATGTTACTTCCCTATTAAACTTTTTTAGAAAAGTGGCTGTATCTCCGCAAATATTGATTTTATCGCAAAAATAAGCGAAATTCGAAAAAACTTAACTAAAGTATCGATAGTGCTCTTTTCAAATATATTAAAACTATTGTAATTTGAAGAAATTTTTGAAAAAATCCATATAAATATTAGGATGGATCCAAGTCTATCAGTATTCATTTTTATAATAAAAATATTACTTCCCTATTAAACTTTTTTAGAAAAGTGGCTGTATCTCCGCAAATATTGATTTTATCGCAAAAATAAGCGAAATTCGAAAAAACTTAACTAAAGGATCGATAGTGCTCTTTTCAAATATATTAAAACTATTGTAATTTGAAGAAATTTTTGAAAAAATCCATATAAATATTAGGATGGATCCAAGTCTATCAGTATTCATTTTTATAATAAAAATGTTACTTCCCTATTAAACTTTTTTAGAAAAGTGGCTGTATCTCCGCAAATATTGATTTTATCGCAAAAATAAGCGAAATTCGAAAAAACTTAACTAAAGTATCGATAGTGCTCTTTTCAAATATATTAAAACTATTGTAATTTGAAGAAATTTTTGAAAAAATCCATATAAATATTAGGATGGATCCCCCTTGTCAATATATGCTCTTCGTATTTAATATAGGGGTATTGCTCGATATTATGGTAAGGGTCCCCCCTTTTCAATATATGGTCTTCGTATTTAGTATAGGGGTACTGCTCGATATTATGGTAAGGGTCCCCCCTTTTCAATATATGGTCTTCGTATTTAGTATAGGGGTATTGCTCGATATTATGGTAAGGGTCCCCCCTTTTCAATATATGGTCTTCGTATTTAGTATAGGGGTATTGCTCGATATTATGGTAAGGGTCCATCCTTTTCAATATATGGTCTTCGTATTTAGTATAGGGGTATTGCTCGATATTATGGTAAGGGTCCCCCCTTTTCAATATATGGTCTTCGTATTTAGTATAGGGGTATTGCTCGATATTATGGTAAGGGTCCCCCCTTTTCAATATATGGTCTTCGTATTTAGTATAGGGGTATTGCTCGATATTATGGTAAGGGTCCCCCCTTTTCAATATATGGTCTTCGTATTTAGTATAGGGGTATTGCTCGATATTATGGTAAGGGTCCCCCCTTGTCAATATATGCTCTTCGTATTTAATATAGGGGTGTTGCTCGATATTATGGTAAGGGTCCCCCCTTTTCAATATATGGTCTTCGTATTTAGTATAGGGGTATTGCTCGATATTATGGTAAGGGTCCCCCCTTTTCAATATATGGTCTTCGTATTTAGTATAGGGGTATTGCTCGATATTATGGTAAGGGTCCCCCCTTTTCAATATATGGTCTTCGTATTTAGTATAGGGGTATTGCTCGATATTATGGTAAGGGTCCCCCCTTTTCAATATATGGTCTTCGTATTTAGTATAGGGGTATTGCTCGATATTATGGTAAGGGTCCCCCCTTTTCAATATATGGTCTTCGTATTTAGTATAGGGGTATTGCTCGATATTATGGTAAGGGTCCCCCCTTTTCAATATATGGTCTTCGTATTTAGTATAGGGGTATTGCTCGATATTATGGTAAGGGTCCCCCCTTTTCAATATATGGTCTTCGTATTTAGTATAGGGGTATTGCTCGATATTATGGTAAGGGTCCCCCCTTTTCAATATATGGTCTTCGTATTTAGTATAGGGGTATTGCTCGATATTATGGTAAGGGTCCCCCCTTTTCAATATATGGTCTTCGTATTTAGTATAGGGGTATTGCTCGATATTATGGTAAGGGTCCCCCCTTTTCAATATATGGTCTTCGTATTTAGTATAGGGGTACTGCTCGATATTATGGTAAGGGTCCCCCCTTTTCAATATATGGTCTTCGTATTTAGTATAGGGGTATTGCTCGATATTATGGTAAGGGTCCCCCCTTTTCAATATATAGTCTTCGTATTTAGTATGGGGGTATTGCTCGATATTATGGTAAGGGTCCCCCCTTTTCAATATATGGTCTTCGTATTTAGTATAGGGGTATTGCTCGATATTATGGTAAGGGTCCCCCCTTTTCAATACATGGTCTTCGTATTTAGTATAGGGGTATTGCTCGATATTATGGTAAGGGTCCCCCCTTTTCAATATATGGTCTTCGTATTTAGTATAGGGGTATTGCTCGATATTATGGTAAGGGTCCCCCCTTTTCAATATATGGTCTTCGTATTTAATATAGGGGTATTGCTCGATATTATGGTAAGGGTCCCCCCTTTTCAATACATGGTCTTCGTATTTAGTATAGGGGTATTGCTCGATATTATGGTAAGGGTCCCCCCTTTTCAATATATGGTCTTCGTATTTAGTATAGGGGTATTGCTCGATATTATGGTAAGGGTCCCCCCTTTTCAATACATGGTCTTCGTATTTAGTATAGGGGTATTGCTCGATATTATGGTAAGGGTCCCCCCTTTTCAATATATGGTCTTCGTATTTAGTATAGGGGTATTGCTCGATATTATGGTAAGGGTCCCCCCTTTTCAATATATGGTCTTCGTATTTAATATAGGGGTATTGCTCGATATTATGGTAAGGGTCCCCCTTTTAAAAAATCCATATAAATATTAGGATGGATCCAAGTCTATCAGTATTCATTTTTATAATAAAAATATTACTTCCCTATTAAACTTTTTTAGAAAAGTGGCTGTATCTCCGCAAATATTGATTTTATCGCAAAAATAAGCGAAATTCGAAAAAACTTAACTAAAGTATCGATAGTGCTCTTTTCAAATATATTAAAACTATTGTAATTTGAAGAAATTTTTTAAAAAATCCATATAAATATTAAGATGGATCCAAGTCTATCAGTATTCATTTTTATAATAAAAATATTACTTCCCTATTAAACTTTTTTAGAAAAGTGGCTGTATCTCCGCAAATATTGATTTTATCGCAAAAATAAGCGAAATTCGAAAAAACTTAACTAAAGTATTGATAGTGCTCTTTTCAAATATATTAAAACTATTGTAATTTGAAGAAATTTTTTAAAAAATCCATATAAATATTAAGATGGATCCAAGTCTATCAGTATTCATTTTTATAATAAAAATATTACTTCCCTATTAAACTTTTTTAGAAAAAAGGCTGTATCTCCGCAAATATTGATTTTATCGCAAAAATAAGCGAAATTCGAAAAAACTTAACAAAAGTATCGATAGTGCTCTTTTCAAATATATTAAAACTATTGTAATTTGAAGTAATTTTTTAAAAAATCCGTATAAATATTAGGATGGATCCAAGTCTATCAGTATTCATTTTTATAATAAAAATATTACTTCCCTATTAAACTTTTTTAGAAAAGTGGCTGTATCTCCGCAAATATTGATTTTATCGCAAAAATAAGCGAAATTCGAAAAACCTTAACTAAAGTATCGATAGTGCTCTTTTCAAATATATTAAAGCTATTGTAATTTGAAGAAATTTTTTAAAAAATCCATATAAATATTAAGATGGATCCAAGTCTATCAGTATTCATTTTTATAATAAAAATATTACTTCCCTATTAAACTTTTTTAGAAAAAAGGCTGTATCTCCGCAAATATTGATTTTATCGCAAAAATAAGCGAAATTCGAAAAAACTTAACGAAAGTATCGATAGTGCTCTTTTCAAATATATTAAAACTATTGTAATTTGAAGTAATTTTTTAAAAAATCCATATATATATTAGGATGGATCCAAGTCTATCAGTATTCATTTTTATAATAAAAATATTACTTCCCTATTAAACTTTTTTAGAAAAGTGGCTGTATCTCCGCAAATATTGATTTTATCGCAAAAATAAGCGAAATTCGAAAAACCTTAACTAAAGTATCGATAGTGCTCTTTTCAAATATATTAAAACTATTGTAATTTGAAGAAATTTTTGAAAAAATCCATATAAATATTAGGATGGATCCAAGTCTATCAGTATTCATTTTTATAATAAAAATATTACTTCCCTATTAAACTTTTTTAGAAAAGTGGCTGTATCTCCGCAAATATTGATTTTATCGCAAAAATAAGCGAAATTCGAAAAAACTTAACAAAAGTATCGATAGTGCTCTTTTCAAATATATTAAAACTATTGTAATTTGAAGTAATTTTTTAAAAAATCCATATATATATTAGGATGGATCCAAGTCTATCAGTATTCATTTTTATAATAAAAATATTACTTCCCTATTAAACTTTTTTAGAAAAAAGGCTGTATCTCCGCAAATATTGATTTTATCGCAAAAATAAGCGAAATTCGAAAAAACTTAACAAAAGTATCGATAGTGCTCTTTTCAAATATATTAAAACTATTGTAATTTGAAGTAATTTTTTAAAAAATCCATATAAATATTAGGATGGATCCAAGTCTATCAGTATTCATTTTTATAATAAAAATATTACTTCCCTATTAAACTTTTTTAGAAAAGTGGCTGTATCTCCGCAAATATTGATTTTATCGCAAAAATAAGCGAAATTCGAAAAACCTTAACTAAAGTATCGATAGTGCTTTTTTCAAATATATTAAAACTATTGTAATTTGAAGAAATTTTTGAAAAAATCCATATAAATATTAAGATGGATCCAAGTCTATCAGTATTCATTTTTATAATAAAACTATTACTTCCCTATTAAACTTTTTTAGAAAAAAGGCTGTATCTCCGCAAATATTGATTTTATCGCAAAAATAAGCGAAATTCGAAAAAACTTAACAAAAGTATCGATAGTGCTCTTTTCAAATATATTAAAACTATTGTAATTTGAAGTAATTTTTTAAAAAAATCCATATATATATTAGGATGGATCCAAGTCTATCAGTATTCATTTTTATAATAAAAATATTACTTCCCTATTAAACTTTTTTAGAAAAGTGGCTGTATCTCCGCAAATATTGATTTTATCGCAAAAATAAGCGAAATTCGAAAAACCTTAACTAAAGTATCGATAGTGCTCTTTTCAAATATATTAAAACTATTGTAATTTGAAGAAATTTTTGAAAAAATCCATATAAATATTAGGATGGATCCCCCTTGTCAATATATGCTCTTCGTATTTAATATAGGGGTGTTGCTCGATATTATGGTAAGGGTCCCCCCTTTTCAATATATGGTCTTCGTATTTAGTATAGGGGTATTGCTCGATATTATGGTAAGGGTCCCCCTTTTCAATATATGGTCTTCGTATTTAGTATAGGGGTATTGCTCGATATTATGGTAAGGGTCCCCCCTTTTCAATATATGGTCTTCGTATTTAGTATAGGGGTATTGCTCGATATTATGGTAAGGGTCCCCCCTTTTCAATATATGGTCTTCGTATTTAGTATAGGGGTATTGCTCGATATTATGGTAAGGGTCCCCCCTTTTCAATATATGGTCTTCGTATTTAGTATAGGGGTATTGCTCGATATTATGGTAAGGGTCCCCCCTTTTCAATATATGGTCTTCGTATTTAGTATAGGGGTATTGCTCGATATTATGGTAAGGGTCCCCCCTTTTCAATATATGGTCTTCGTATTTAGTATAGGGGTATTGCTCGATATTATGGTAAGGGTCCCCCCTTTTCAATATATGGTCTTCGTATTTAGTATAGGGGTATTGCTCGATATTATGGTAAGGGTCCCCCCTTTTCAATATATGGTCTTCGTATTTAATATAGGGGTATTGCTCGATATTATGGTAAGGGTCCCCCTTTTAAAAAATCCATATAAATATTAGGATGGATCCAAGTCTATCAGTATTCATTTTTATAATAAAAATATTACTTCCCTATTAAACTTTTTTAGAAAAGTGGCTGTATCTCCGCAAATATTGATTTTATCGCAAAAATAAGCGAAATTCGAAAAAACTTAACTAAAGTATCGATAGTGCTCTTTTCAAATATATTAAAACTATTGTAATTTGAAGAAATTTTTGAAAAAATTCATATAAATATTAGGATGGATCCAAGTCTATCAGTATTAATTTTTATAATAAAAATATTACTTCCCTATTAAACTTTTTTAGAAAAGTGGCTGTATCTCCGCAAATATTGATTTTATCGCAAAAATAAGCGAAATTCGAAAAAACTTAACTAAAGTATCGATAGTGCTCTTTTCAAATATATTAAAACTATTGTAATTTGAAGAAATTTTTTAAAAAATCCATATAAATATTAGGATGGATCCAAGTCTATCAGTATTCATTTTTATAATAAAAATATTACTTCCCTATTAAACTTTTTTAGAAAAGTGGCTGTATCTCCGCAAATATTGATTTTATCGCAAAAATAAGCGAAATTCGAAAAAACTTAACTAAAGTATTGATAGTGCTCTTTTCAAATATATTAAAACTATTGTAATTTGAAGAAATTTTTTAAAAAATCCATATAAATATTAAGATGGATCCAAGTCTATCAGTATTCATTTTTATAATAAAAATATTACTTCCCTATTAAACTTTTTTAGAAAAAAGGCTGTATCTCCGCAAATATTGATTTTATCGCAAAAATAAGCGAAATTCGAAAAAACTTAACAAAAGTATCGATAGTGCTCTTTTCAAATATATTAAAACTATTGTAATTTGAAGTAATTTTTTAAAAAATCCATATAAATATTAGGATGGATCCAAGTCTATCAGTATTCATTTTTATAATAAAAATATTACTTCCCTATTAAACTTTTTTAGAAAAGTGGCTGTATCTCCGCAAATATTGATTTTATCGCAAAAATAAGCGAAATTCGAAAAAACTTAACTAAAGTATCGATAGTGCTCTTTTCAAATATATTAAAACTATTGTAATTTGAAGAAATTTTTTAAAAAATCCATATAAATATTAGGATGGATACAAGTCTATCAGTATTCATTTTTATAATAAAAATATTACTTCCCTATTAAACTTTTTTAGAAAAGTGGCTGTATCTCCGCAAATATTGATTTTATCGCAAAAATAAGCGAAATTCGAAAAAACTTAACTAAAGTATTGATAGTGCTCTTTTCAAATATATTAAAACTATTGTAATTTGAAGAAATTTTTTAAAAAATCCATATAAATATTAAGATGGATCCAAGTCTATCAGTATTCATTTTTATAATAAAAATATTACTTCCCTATTAAACTTTTTTAGAAAAAAGCCTGTATCTCCGCAAATATTGATTTTATCGCAAAAATAAGCGAAATTCGAAAAACCTTAACTAAAGTATCGATAGTGCTCTTTTCAAATATATTAAAACTATTGTAATTTGAAGTAATTTTTTAAAAAATCCATATAAATATTAGGATGGATCCAAGTCTATCAGTATTCATTTTTATAATAAAAATATTACTTCCCTATTAAACTTTTTTAGAAAAGTGGCTGTATCTCCGCAAATATTGATTTTATCGCAAAAATAAGCGAAATTCGAAAAAACTTAACTAAAGTATCGATAGTGCTCTTTTCAAATATATTAAAACTATTGTAATTTGAAGTAATTTTTTAAAAAATCCATATAAATATTAGGATGGATCCAAGTCTATCAGTATTCATTTTTATAATAAAAATATTACTTCCCTATTAAACTTTTTTAGAAAAGTGGCTGTATCTCCGCAAATATTGATTTTATCGCAAAAATAAGCGAAATTCGAAAAAACTTAACTAAAGTATTGATAGTGCTCTTTTCAAATATATTAAAACTATTGTAATTTGAAGTAATTTTTTAAAAAATCCATATAAATATTAGGATGGATCCAAGTCTATCAGTATTCATTTTTATAATAAAAATATTACTTCCCTATTAAACTTTTTTAGAAAAGTGGCTGTATCTCCGCAAATATTGATTTTATCGCAAAAATAAGCGAAATTCGAAAAACCTTAACTAAAGTATCGATAGTGCTCTTTTCAAATATATTAAAACTATTGTAATTTGAAGAAATTTTTTAAAAAATCCATATAAATATTAAGATGGATCCAAGTCTATCAGTATTCATTTTTATAATAAAAATATTACTTCCCTATTAAACTTTTTTAGAAAAAAGGCTGTATCTCCGCAAATATTGATTTTATCGCAAAAATAAGCGAAATTCGAAAAAACTTAACAAAAGTATCGATAGTGCTCTTTTCAAATATATTAAAACTATTGTAATTTGAAGTAATTTTTTAAAAAATCCATATAAATATTAGGATGGATCCAAGTCTATCAGTATTCATTTTTATAATAAAAATATTACTTCCCTATTAAACTTTTTTAGAAAAGTGGCTGTATCTCCGCAAATATTGATTTTATCGCAAAAATAAGCGAAATTCGAAAAACCTTAACTAAAGTATCGATAGTGCTCTTTTCAAATATATTAAAACTATTGTAATTTGAAGAAATTTTTGAAAAAATCCATATAAATATTAGGATGGATCCAAGTCTATCAGTATTCATTTTTATAATAAAAATATTACTTCCCTATTAAACTTTTTTAGAAAAGTGGCTGTATCTCCGCAAATATTGATTTTATCGCAAAAATAAGCGAAATTCGAAAAACCTTAACTAAAGTATCGATAGTGCTCTTTTCAAATATATTAAAACTATTGTAATTTGAAGAAATTTTTAAAAAAATCCATATAAATATTAGGATGGATCCCCCTTGTCAATATATGCTCTTCGTATTTAATATAGGGATGTTGCTCGATATTATGGTAAGGGTCCCCCCTTTTCAATATATGGTCTTCGTATTTAGTATAGGGGTATTGCTCGATATTATGGTAAGGGTCCCCCCTTTTCAATATATGGTCTTCGTATTTAGTATAGGGGTACTGCGCGATATTATGGTAAGGGTCCCCCCTTTTCAATATATGGTCTTCGTATTTAGTATAGGGGTATTGCTCGATATTATGGTAAGGGTCCCCCCTTTTCAATATATGGTCTTCGTATTTAGTATAGGGGTATTGCTCGATATTATGGTAAGGGTCCCCCCTTTTCAATATATGGTCTTCGTATTTAGTATAGGGGTATTGCTCGATATTATGGTAAGGGTCCCCCCTTTTCAATATATGGTCTTCGTATTTAGTATAGGGGTATTGCTCGATATTATGGCAAGGGTCCCCCCTTTTCAATATATGGTCTTCGTATTTAGTATAGGGGTATTGCTCGATATTATGGTAAGGGTCCCCCCTTTTCAATATATGGTCTTCGTATTTAGTATAGGGGTATTGCTCGATATTATGGTAAGGGTCCCCCCTTTTCAATATATGGTCTTCGTATTTAGTATAGGGGTATTGCTCGATATTATGGTAAGGGTCCCCCCTTTTCAATATATGGTCTTCGTATTTAGTATAGGGGTATTGCTCGATATTATGGTAAGGGTCCCCCCTTTTCAATATATGGTCTTCGTATTTAGTATAGGGGTATTGCTCGATATTATGGTAAGGGTTCCCCCTTTTCAATACATGGTCTTCGTATTTAGTATAGGGTTATTGCTCGATATTATGGTAAGGGTCCCCCCTTTTCAATACATGGTCTTCGTATTTAGTATAGGGGTATTGCTCGATATTATGGTAAGGGTCCCCCCTTTTCAATACATGGTCTTCGTATTTAGTATAGGGGTATTGCTCGATATTATGGTAAGGGTCCCCCCTTTTCAATATATGGTCTTCGTATTTAGTATAGGGGTATTGCTCGATATTATGGTAAGGGTCCCCCCTTTTCAATACATGGTCTTCGTATTTAGTATAGGGGTATTGCTCGATATTATGGTAAGGGTCCCCCCTTTTCAATACATGGTCTTCGTATTTAGTATAGGGGTATTGCTCGATATTATGGTAAGGGTCCCCCCTTTTCAATATATGGTCTTCGTATTTAGTATAGGGGTATTGCTCGATATTATGGTAAGGGTCCCCCCTTTTCAATACATGGTCTTCGTATTTAGTATAGGGGTATTGCTCGATATTATGGTAAGGGTCCCCCCTTTTCAATATATGGTCTTCGTATTTAGTATAGGGGTATTGCTCGATATTATGGTAAAGGTCCCCCCTTTTCAATACATGGTCTTCGTATTTAGTATAGGGGTATTGCTCGATATTATGGTAAGGGTCCCCCCTTTTCAATACATGGTCTTCGTATTTAGTATAGGGGTATTGCTCGATATTATGGTAAGGGTCCCCCCTTTTCAATATATGGTCTTCGTATTTAGTATAGGGGTATTGCTCGATATTATGGTAAGGGTCCCCCCTTTTCAATACATGGTCTTCGTATTTAGTATAGGGGTATTGCTCGATATTATGGTAAGGGTCCCCCCTTTTCAATATATGGTCTTCGTATTTAGTATAGGGGTATTGCTCGATATTATGGTAAGGGTCCCCCCTTTTCAATACATGGTCTTCGTATTTAGTATAGGGGTATTGCTCGATATTATGGTAAGGGTCCCCCCTTTTCAATATATGGTCTTCGTATTTAGTATAGGGGTATTGCTGGTTATTATGGTAAGGGTCCCCCCTTTTCAATATATGGTCTTCGTATTTAGTATAGGGGTATTGCTCGATATTATGGTAAGGGTCCCCCCTTTTCAATATATGGTCTTCGTATTTAGTATAGGGGTATTGCTCGATATTATGGTAAGGGTCCCCCCTTTTCAATATATAGTCTTCGTATTTAGTATGGGGGTATTGCTCGATATTATGGTAAGGGTCCCCCCTTTTCAATATATGGTCTTCGTATTTAGTATAGGGGTATTGCTCGATATTATGGTAAGGGTCCCCCCTTTTCAATATATGGTCTTCGTATTTAGTATAGGGGTATTGCTCGATATTATGGTAAGGGTCCCCCCTTTTCAATATATGGTCTTCGTATTTAGTATAGGGGTATTGCTCGATATTATGGTAAGGGTCCCCCCTTTTCAATATATGGTCTTCGTATTTAGTATAGGGGTATTGCTCGATATTATGGTAAGGGTCCCCCTTTTAAAAAATCCATATAAATATTAGGATGGATCCAAGTCTATCAGTATTCATTTTTATAATAAAAATATTACTTCCCTATTAAACTTTTTTAGAAAAGTGGCTGTATCTCTGCAAATATTGATTTTATCGCAAAAATAAGCGAAATTCGAAAAAACTTAACTAAAGTATCGATAGTGCTCTTTTCAAATATATTAAAACTATTGTAATTTGAAGAAATTTTTTAAAAAATCCATATAAATATTAGGATGGATACAAGTCTATCAGTATTCATTTTTATAATAAAAATATTACTTCCCTATTAAACTTTTTTAGAAAAGTGGCTGTATCTCCGCAAATATTGATTTTATCGCAAAAATAAGCGAAATTCGAAAAACCTTAACTAAAGTATCGATAGTGCTCTTTTCAAATATATTAAAACTATTGTAATTTGAAGAAATTTTTGAAAAAATCCATATAAATATTAAGATGGATCCAAGTCTATCAGTATTCATTTTTATAATAAAAATATTACTTCCCTATTAAACTTTTTTAGAAAAAAGGCTGTATCTCCGCAAATATTGATTTTATCGCAAAAATAAGCGAAATTCGAAAAAACTTAACAAAAGTATCGATAGTGCTCTTTTCAAATATATTAAAACTATTGTAATTTGAAGTAATTTTTTAAAAAATCCATATAAATATTAGGATGGATCCAAGTCTATCAGTATTCATTTTTATAATAAAAATATTACTTCCCTATTAAACTTTTTTAGAAAAGTGGCTGTATCTCCGCAAATATTGATTTTATCGCAAAAATAAGCGAAATTCGAAAAACCTTAACTAAAGTATCGATAGTGCTCTTTTCAAATATATTAAAACTATTGTATTTTGAAGAAATTTTTTAAAAAATCCATATAAGTATTAAGATGGATCCAAGTCTATCAGTATTCATTTTTATAATAAAAATATTACTTCCCTATTAAACTTTTTTAGAAAAAAGGCTGTATCTCCGCAAATATTGATTTTATCGCAAAAATAAGCGAAATTCGAAAAAACTTAACAAAAGTATCGATAGTGCTCTTTTCAAATATATTAAAACTATTGTAATTTGAAGTAATTTTTTAAAAAATCCATATAAATATTAGGATGGATCCAAGTCTATCAGTATTCATTTTTATAATAAAAATATTACTTCCCTATTAAACTTTTTTAGAAAAGTGGCTGTATCTCCGCAAATATTGATTTTATCGCAAAAATAAGCGAAATTCGAAAAACCTTAACTAAAGTATCGATAGTGCTCTTTTCAAATATATTAAAACTATTGTAATTTGAAGAAATTTTTGAAAAAATCCATATAAATATTAGGATGGATCCAAGTCTATCAGTATTCATTTTTATAATAAAAATATTACTTCCCTATTAAACTTTTTTAGAAAAGTGGCTGTATCTCCGCAAATATTGATTTTATCGCAAAAATAAGCGAAATTCGAAAAACCTTAACTAAAGTATCGATAGTGCTCTTTTCAAATATATTAAAACTATTGTAATTTGAAGAAATTTTTGAAAAAATCCATATAAATATTAGGATGGATCCCCCTTGTCAATATATGCTCTTCGTATTTAATATAGGGGTGTTGCTCGATATTATGGTAAGGGTCCCCCCTTTTCAATATATGGTCTTCGTATTTAGTATAGGGGTATTGCTCGATATTATGGTAAGGGTCCCCCCTTTTCAATATATGGTCTTCGTATTTAGTATAGGGGTACTGCGCGATATTATGGTAAGGGTCCCCCATTTTCAATATATGGTCTTCGTATTTAGTATAGGGGTATTGCTCGATATTATGGTAAGGGTCCCCCCTTTTCAATATATGGTCTTCGTATTTAGTATAGGGGTATTGCTCGATATTATGGTAAGGGTCCCCCCTTTTCAATATATGGTCTTCGTATTTAGTATAGGGGTATTGCTCGATATTATGGTAAGGGTCCCCCCTTTTCAATATATGGTCTTCGTATTTAGTATAGGGGTATTGCTCGATATTATGGTAAGGGTCCCCCCTTTTCAATATATGGTCTTCGTATTTAGTATAGGGGTATTGCTCGATATTATGGTAAGGGTCCCCCCTTTTTAAATTTTTGGTCTTCGTATTTAGTATAGGGGTATTGCTCGATATTATGGTAAGGGTCCCCCCTTTTCAATATATGGTCTTCGTATTTAGTATAGGGGTATTGCTCGATATTATGGTAAGGGTCCCCCCTTTTCAATATATGGTCTTCGTATTTAGTATAGGGGTATTGCTCGATATTATGGTAAGGGTCCCCCCTTTTCAATATATGGTCTTCGTATTTAGTATAGGGGTATTGCTCGATATTATGGTAAGGGTCCCCCCTTTTCAATATATGGTCTTCGTATTTAATATAGGGGTATTGCTCGATATTATGGTAAGGGTCCCCCTTTTAAAAAATCCATATAAATATTAGGATGGATCCAAGTCTATCAGTATTCATTTTTATAATAAAAATATTACTTCCCTATTAAACTTTTTTAGAAAAGTGGCTGTATCTCCGCAAATATTGATTTTATCGCAAAAATAAGCGAAATTCGAAAAAACTTAACTAAAGTATCGATAGTGCTCTTTTCAAATATATTAAAACTATTGTAATTTGAAGAAATTTTTGAAAAAATTCATATAAATATTAGGATGGATCCAAGTCTATCAGTATTCATTTTTATAATAAAAATATTACTTCCCTATTAAACTTTTTTAGAAAAGTGGCTGTATCTCCGCAAATATTGATTTTATCGCAAAAATAAGCGAAATTCGAAAAAACTTAACTAAAGTATCGATAGTGCTCTTTTCAAATATATTAAAACTATTGTAATTTGAAGAAATTTTTTAAAAAATCCATATAAATATTAGGATGGATCCAAGTCTATCAGTATTCATTTTTATAATAAAAATATTACTTCCCTATTAAACTTTTTTAGAAAAGTGGCTGTATCTCCGCAAATATTGATTTTATCGCAAAAATAAGCGAAATTCGAAAAAACTTAACTAAAGTATCGATAGTGCTCTTTTCAAAAATATTAAAACTATTGTAATTTGAAGAAATTTTTTAAAAAATCCATATAACTATTAGGATGGATCCAAGTCTATCAGTATTCATTTTTATAATAAAAATATTACTTCCCTATTAAACTTTTTTAGAAAAGTGGCTGTATCTCCGCAAATATTGATTTTATCGCAAAAATAAGCGAAATTCGAAAAACCTTAACTGAAGTATCGATAGTGCTCTTTTCAAATATATTAAAACTATTGTAATTTGAAGAAATTTTTGAAAAAATCCATATAAATAATAGGATGGATCCAAGTCTATAAGTATTCATTTTTATAATAAAAATGTTACTTCCCTATTAAACTTTTTTAGAAAAGTGGCTGTATCTCCGCAAATATTGATTTTATCGCAAAAATAAGCGAAATTCGAAAAACCTTAACTAAAGTATCGATAGTGCTCTTTTCAAATATATTAAAACTATTGTAATTTGAAGAGATTTTTGAAAAAATCCATATAAATAATAGGATGGATCCAAGTCTATCAGTATTCATTTTTATAATAAAAATGTTACTTCCCTATTAAACTTTTTTAGAAAAGTGGCTGTATCTCCGCAAATATTGATTTTATCGCAAAAATAAGCGAAATTCGAAAAACCTTAACTAAAGTATCGATAGTGCTCTTTTCAAATATATTAAAACTATTGTAATTTGAAGAAATTTTTGAAAAAATCCATATAAATATTAGGATGGATCCCCCTTGTCAATATATGGTCTTCGTATTTAATATAGGGGTATTGCTCGATATTAAGGTAAGGGTCCCCCCTTTTCAATATATGGTCTTCGTATTTAGTATAGGGGTATTGCTCGATATTATGGTAAGGGTCCCCCCTTTTCAATATATGGTCTTCGTATTTAGTATAGGGGTATTGCTCGATATTATGGTAAGGGTCCCCCCTTTTCAATATATGCTCTTCGTATTTAGTATAGGGGTATTGCTCGATATTATGGTAAGGGTCCCCCCTTTTCAATATATGGTCTTCGTATTTAGTATAGGGGTATTGCTCGATATTATGGTAAGGGTCCCCCCTTTTCAATATATGGTCTTCGTATTTAGTATAGGGGTATTGCTCGATATTATGGTAAGGGTCCCCCCTTTTCAATATATGGTCTTCGTATTTAGTATAGGGGTATTGCTCGATATTATGGTAAGGGTCCCCCCTTTTCAATATATGGTCTTCGTATTTAGTATAGGGGTACTGCTCGATATTATGGTAAGGGTCCCCCCTTTTCAATATATGGTCTTCGTATTTAGTATAGGGGTATTGCTCGATATTATGGTAAGGGTCCCCCCTTTTCAATATATGGTCTTCGTATTTAGTATAGGGGTATTGCTCGATATTATGGTAAGGGTCCCCCCTTTTCAATATATGGTCTTCGTATTTAGTATAGGGGTATTGCTCGATATTATGGTAAGGGTCCCCCCTTTTCAATATATGGTCTTCGTATTTAGTATAGGGGTATTGCTCGATATTATGGTAAGGGTCCCCCCTTTTCAATATATGGTCTTCGTATTTAGTATAGGGGTATTGCTCGATATTATGGTAAGGGTCCCCCCTTTTCAATATATGGTCTTCGTATTTAGTATAGGGGTATTGCTCGATATTATGGTAAGGGTCCCCCCTTTTCAATATATGGTCTTCGTATTTAGTATAGGGGTATTGCTCGATATTATGGTAAGGGTCCCCCCTTTTCAATATATGGTCTTCGTATTTAGTATAGGGGTATTGCTCGATATTATGGTAAGGGTCCCCCCTTTTCAATATATGGTCTTCGTATTTAGTATAGGGGTATTGTTCGATATTATGGTAAGGGTCCCCCCTTTTCAATATATGGTCTTCGTATTTAGTATAGGGGTATTGCTCGATATTATGGTAAGGGTCCCCCCTTTTCAATATATGGTCTTCGTATTTAGTATAGGGGTATTGCTCGATATTATGGTAAGGGTCCCCCCTTTTCAATATATGGTCTTCGTATTTAGTATAGGGGTATTGCTCGATATTATGGTAAGGGTCCCCCCTTTTCAATATATGGTCTTCGTATTTAGTATAGGGGTATTGCTCGATATTATGGTAAGGGTCCCCCCTTTTCAATATATGGTCTTCGTATTTAGTATAGGGGTATTGCTCGATATTATGGTAAGGGTCCCCCCTTTTCAATATATGGTCTTCGTATTTAGTATAGGGGTATCGCTCGATATTATGGTAAGGGTCCCCCCTTTTCAATATATGGTCTTCGTATTTAGTATAGGGGTATTGCTCGATATTATGGTAAGGGTCCCCCCTTTTCAATATATGGTCTTCGTATTTAATATAGGGGTATTGCTCGAAATTATGGTAAGGGTCCCCTTTTTAAAAAATCCATATAAATATTAGGATGGATCCAAGTCTATCAGTATTCATTTTTATAATAAAAATATTACTTCCCTATTAAACTTTTTTAGAAAAGTGGCTGTATCTCTGCAAATATTGATTTTATCGCAAAAATAAGCGAAATTCGAAAAAACTTAACTAAAGTATCGATAGTGCTCTTTTCAAATATATTAAAACTATTGTAATTTGAAGAAATTTTTTAAAAAATCCATATAAATATTAGGATGGATCCAAGTCTATCAGTATTCATTTTTATAATAAAAATATTACTTCCCTATTAAACTTTTTTAGAAAAGTGGCTGTATCTCCGCAAATATTGATTTTATCGCAAAAATAAGCGAAATTCGAAAAAACTTAACTAAAGTATCGATAGTGCTCTTTTCAAATATATTAAAACTATTGTAATTTGAAGAAATTTTTTAAAAAATCCATATAAATATTAGGATGGATCCAAGTCTATCAGTATTCATTTTTATAATAAAAATATTACTTCCCTATTAAACTTTTTTAGAAAAGTGGCTGTATCTCCGCAAATATTGATTTTATCGCAAAAATAAGCGAAATTCGAAAAACCTTAACTTAAGTATCGATAGTGCTCTTTTCAAATATATTAAAACTATTGTAATTTGAAGAAATTTTTGAAAAAATCCATATAAATATTAGGATGGATCCAAGTCTATCAGTATTAATTTTTATAATAAAAATATTACTTCCCTATTAAACTTTTTTAGAAAAGTGGCTGTATCTCCGCAAATATTGATTTTATCGCAAAAATAAGCGAAATTCGAAAAAACTTAACTAAAGTATCGATAGTGCTCTTTTCAAATATATTAAAACTATTGTAATTTGAAGAAATTTTTGAAAAAATCCATATAAATATTAGGATGGATCCAAGTCTATCAGTATTCATTTTTATAATAAAAATATTACTTCCCTATTAAACTTTTTTAGAAAAGTGGCTGTATCTCCGCAAATATTGATTTTATCGCAAAATAAGCGAAATTCGAAAAACCTTAACTAAAGTATCGATAGTGCTCTTTTCAAATATATTAAAACTATTGTAATTTGAAGAAATTTTGGAAAAAATCCATATAAATATTAGGATGGATCCAAGTCTATCAGTATTCATTTTTATAATAAAAATATTACTTCCCTATTAAACTTTTTTAGAAAAGTGGCTGTATCTCCGCAAATATTGATTTTATCGCAAAAATAAGCGAAATTCGAAAAACCTTAACTAAAGTATCGATAGTGCTCTTTTCAAATATATTAAAACTATTGTAATTTGAAGAAATTTTTGAAAAAATCCATATAAATAATAGGATGGATCCAAGTCTATCAGTATTCATTTTTATAATAAAAATGTTACTTCCCTATTAAACTTTTTTAGAAAAGTGGCTATATCTCCGCAAATATTGATTTTATCGCAAAAATAAGCGAAATTCGAAAAAACTGAACTAAAGTATCGATAGTGCTCTTTTCAAATATATTAAAACTATTGTAATTTGAAGAAATTTTTGAAAAAATCCATATAAATATTAGGATGGATCCGTCTTGTCAATATATGCTTTTCGTATTTAGTATAGGGGTATTGCTCGATATTATGGTAAGGGTCCCCCCTTTTCAATATATGGTCTTCGTATTTAGTATAGGGGTATTGCTCGATATTATGGTAAGGGTCCCCCCTTTTCAATATATGGTCTTCGTATTTAATATAGGGGTATTGCTCGATATTATGGTAAGGGTCCCCCCTTTTCAATATATGGTCTTCGTATTTAGTATAGGGGTATTGCTCGATATTATGGTAAGGGTCCCACCTTTTCAATATATGGTCTTCGTATTTAGTATAGGGGTATTGCTCGATATTATGGTAAGGGTCCCCCCTTTTCAATATATGGTCTTCGTATTTAGTATAGGGGTATTGCTCGATATTATGGTAAGGGTCCCCCCTTTTCAATATATGGTCTTCGTATTTAGTATAGGGGTATTGCTCGATATTATGGTAAGGGTCCCCCCTTTTCAATATATGGTCTTCGTATTTAGTATAGGAGTATTGCTCGATATTATGGTAAGGGTCCTCCCTTTTCAATATATGGTCTTCGTATTTAGTATAGGGGTATTGCTCGATATTATGGTAAGGGTCCCCCCTTTTCAATATATGGTCTTCGTATTTAGTATAGGGGTATTGCTCGATATTATGGTAAGGGTCCCACCTTTTCAATATATGGTCTTCGTATTTAGTATAGGGGTATTGCTCGATATTATGGTAAGGGTCCCACCTTTTCAATATATGGTCTTCGTATTTAGTATAGGGGTATTGCTCGATATTATGGTAAGGGTCCTCCCTTTTCAATATATGGTCTTCCTATTTAGTATAGGGGTATTGCTCGATATTATGGTAAGGGTCCCCCCTTTTCAATATATGGTCTTCGTATTTAGTATAGGGGTATTGCTCGATATTATGGTAAGGGTCCCCCCTTTTCAATATATGGTCTTCGTATTTAGTATAGGGGTATTGCTCGATATTATGGTAAGGGTCCCCCCTTTTCAATATATGGTCTTCGTATTTAGTATAGGAGTATTGCTCGATATTATGGTAAGGGTCCTCCCTTTTCAATATATGGTCTTCGTATTTAGTATAGGGGTATTGCTCGATATTATGGTAAGGGTCCCCCCTTTTCAATATATGGTCTTCGTATTTAGTATAGGGGTATTGCTCGATATTATGGTAAGGGTCCCACCTTTTCAATATATGGTCTTCGTATTTAGTATAGGGGTATTGCTCGATATTATGGTAAGGGTCCCACCTTTTCAATATATGGTCTTCGTATTTAGTATAGGGGTATTGCTCGATATTATGGTAAGGGTCCTCCCTTTTCAATATATGGTCTTCGTATTTAGTATAGGGGTATTGCTCGATATTATGGTAAGGGTCCCCCCTTTTCAATATATGGTCTTCGTATTTAGTATAGGGGTATTGCTCGATATTATGGTAAGGGTCCCACCTTTTCAATATATGGTCTTCGTATTTAGTATAGGGGTATTGCTCGATATTATGGTAAGGGTCCCACCTTTTCAATATATGGTCTTCGTATTTAGTATAGGGGTATTGCTCGATATTATGGTAAGGGTCCCCCCTTTTCAATATATGGTCTTCGTATTTAGTATAGGGGTATTGCTCGATATTATGGTAAGGGTCCCCCCTTTTCAATATATGGTCTTCGTATTTAGTATAGGGGTATTGCTCGATATTATGGTAAGGGTCCCCCCTTTTCAATATATGGTCTTCGTATTTAGTATAGGGGTATTGCTCGATATTATGGTAAGGGTCCCCCCTTTTCAATATATGGTCTTCGTATTTAGTATAGGGGTATTGCTCGATATTATGGTAAGGGTCCCGCCTTTTCAATATATGGTCTTCGTATTTAGTATAGGGGTATTGCTCGATATTATGGTAAGGGTCCCCCCTTTTCAATATATGGTCTTCGTATTTAATATAGGGGTATTGCTCGATATTATGGTAAGGGTCCCCCCTTTTCAATATATGGTCTTCGTATTTAGTATAGGGGTATTGCTCGATATTATGGTAAGGGTCCCACCTTTTCAATATATGGTCTTCGTATTTAGTATAGGGGTATTGCTCGATATTATGGTAAGGGTCCCCCCTTTTCAATATATGGTCTTCGTATTTAGTATAGGGGTATTGCTCGATATTATGGTAAGGGTCCCCCCTTTTCAATATATGGTCTTCGTATTTAATATAGGGGTATTGCTCGATATTATGGTAAGGGTCCCCCCTTTTCAATATATGGTCTTCGTATTTAGTATAGGGGTATTGCTCGATATTATGGTAAGGGTCCCCCCTTTTCAATATATGGTCTTCGTATTTAGTATAGGGGTATTGCTCGATATTATGGTAAGGGTCCCCCCTTTTCAATATATGGTCTTCGTATTTAGTATAGGGGTATTGCTCGATATTATGGTAAGGGTCCCCCCTTTTCAATATATGGTCTTCGTATTTAGTATAGGAGTATTGCTCGATATTATGGTAAGGGTCCTCCCTTTTCAATATATGGTCTTCGTATTTAGTATAGGGGTATTGCTCGATTTTATGGTAAGGGTCCCCCTTTTCAATATATGGTCTTCGTATTTAGTAAAGGGGTATTGCTCGATATTATGGTAAGGGTCCCCCCTTTTCAATATATGGTCTTCGTAATTAGTATAGGGGTATTGCTCGATATTATGGTAAGGGTCCCCCCTTTTCAATATATGGTCTTCGTATTTAATATAGGGGTATTGCTCGATATTATGGTAAGGGTCCCCCTTTTAAAAAATCCATATAAATATTAGGATGGATCCAAGTCTATCAGTATTCATTTTTATAATAAAAATATTACTTCCCTATTAAACTTTTTTAGAAAAGTGGCTGTATTTCCGCAAATATTGATTGTATCGCAAAAATAAGCGAAATTCGAAAAACCTTAACTAAAGTATCGATAGTGCTCTTTTCAAATATATTAAAACTATTGTAATGTGAAGAAATTTTTTAAAAAATCCATATAAATATTAGGATGGATCCAAGTCTATCAGTATTCATTTTTATAATAAAAATATTACTTCCCTATTAAACTTTTTTAGAAAAGTGGCTGTATCTCCGCAAATATTGATTTTATCGCAAAAATAAGCGAAATTCGAAAAAACTTAACCAAAGTATCGATAGTGCTCTTTTCAAATATATTAAAACTATTGTAATTTGAAGAAATTTTTGAAAAAATCCATATAAATAATAGGATGGATCCAAGTCTATCAGTATTCATTTTTATAATAAAAATGTTACCTCCCTATTAAACTTTTTTAGAAAAGTGGCTGTATCTCCGCAAATATTGATTTTATCGCAAAAATAAGCGAAATTCGAAAAAACTTAACTAAAGTATCGATAGTGCTCTTTTCAAATATATTAAAACTATTGTAATTTGAAGAAATTTTTGAAAAAATCCATATAAATATTAGGATGGATCCAAGTCTATCAGTATTTATTTTTATAATAAAAATATTACTTCCCTATTAAACTTTTTTAGAAAAGTGGCTGTATCTCCGCAAATATTGATTTTATCGCAAAAATAAGCGAAATTCGAAAAAACTTAACTAAAGTATCGATAGTGCTCTTTTCAAATATATTAAAACTATTGTAATTTGAAGAAATTTTTGAAAAAATCCATATAAATATTAGGATGGATCCAAGTCTATCAGTATTCATTTTTATAATAAAAATATTACTTCCCTATTAAACTTTTTTAGAAAAGTGGCTGTATCTCCGCAAATATTGATTTTATCGCAAAAATAAGCGAAATTCGAAAAACCTTAACTAAAGTATCGATAGTGCTCTTTTCAAATATATTAAAACTATTGTAATTTGAAGAAATTTTTGAAAAAATCCATATAAATAATAGGATGGATCCAAGTCTATCAGTATTCATTTTTATAATAAAAATGTTACTTCCCTATTAAACTTTTTTAGAAAAGTGGCTGTATCTCCGCAAATATTGATTTTATCGCAAAAATAAGCGAAATTCGAAAAAACTTAACTAAAGTATCGATAGTGCTCTTTTCAAATATATTAAAACTATTGTAATTTGAAGAAATTTTTTAAAAAATCCATATAAATATTAGGATGGATCTAAGTCTATCAGTATTCATTTTTATAATAAAAATATTACTTCCCTATTAAACTTTTTTAGAAAAGTGGCTGTATCTCCGCAAATATTGATTTTATCGCAAAAATAAGCGAAATTCGAAAAAACTTAACTAAAGTATCGATAGTGCTCTTTTCAAATATATTAAAACTATTGTAATTTGAAGAAATTTTTGAAAAAATCCATATAAATATTAGGATGGATCCGTCTTGTCAATATATGGTCTTCGTATTTAGTATAGGGGTATTGCTCGATATTATGGTGAGGGTCCCCCCTTTTCAATATATGGTCTTCGTATTTAGTATAGGGGTATTGCTCGATATTATGGTAAGGGTCCCCCCTTTTCAATATATGGTCTTCGTATTTAGTATAGGGGTATTGCTCGATATTATGGTAAGGGTCCCCCCTTTTCAATATATGGTCTTCGTATTTAGTATAGGGGTATTGCTCGATATTATGGTAAGGGTCCCCCCTTTTCAATATATGGTCTTCGTATTTAGTGTAGGGGTATCGCTCGATATTATGGTAAGGGTCCCCCCTTTTCAATATATGGTCTTCGTATTTAGTATAGGGGTATTGCTCGATATTATGGTAAGGGTCCCCCCTTTTCAATATATGGTCTTCGTATTTAGTATAGGGGTATTGCTCGATATTATGGTAAGGCTCCCCCCTTTTCAATATATGGTCTTCGTATTTAGTATAGGGGTATTGCTCGATATTATGGTAAGGGTCCCCCCTTTTCAATATATGGTCTTCGTATTTAGTGTAGGGGTATCGCTCGATATTATGGTAAGGGTCCCCCCTTTTCAATATATGGTCTTCGTATTTAGTATAGGGGTATTGCTCGATATTATGGTAAGGGTCCCCCCTTTTCAATATATGGTCTTCGTATTTAGTATAGGGGTATTGCTTGATATTATGGTAAGGGTCCCCCCTTTTCAATATATGGTCTTCGTATTTAGTATAGGGGTATTGCTCGATATTATGGTAAGGGTCCCCCCTTTTCAATATATGGTCTTCGTATTTAGTATAGGGGTATTGCTCGATATTATGGTAAGGGTCCCCCCTTTTCAATATATGGTCTTCGTATTTAGTATAGGGGTATTGCTCGATATTATGGTAAGGGTCCCCCCTTTTCAATATATGGTCTTCGTATTTAGTATAGGGGTATTGCTCGATATTATGGTAAGGGTCCCCCCTTTTCAATATATGGTCTTCGTATTTAGTATAGGGGTATTGCTCGATATTATGGTAAGGGTCCCCCCTTTTCAATATATGGTCTTCGTATTTAGTATAGGGGTATTGCTCGATATTATGGTAAGGGTCACCCCTTTTCAATATATGGTCTTCGTATTTAGTATAGGGGTATTGCTCGATATTATGGTAAGGGTCCCCCCTTTTCAATATATGGTCTTCGTATTTAGTATAGGGGTATTGCTCGATATTATGGTAAGGGTCCCCCCTTTTCAATATATGGTCTTCGTATTTAGTATAGGGGTATTGCTCGATATTATGGTAAGGGTCCCCCCTTTTCAATATATGGTCTTCGTATTTAGTATAGGGGTATTGCTCGATATTATGGTAAGGGTCCCCCCTTTTCAATATATGGTCTTCGTATTTAGTATAGGGGTATTGCTTGATATTATGGTAAGGGTCCCCCCTTTTCAATATATGGTCTTCGTATTTAGTATAGGGGTATTGCTCGATATTATGGTAAGGGTCCCCCCTTTTCAATATATGGTCTTCGTATTTAGTATAGGGGTACTGCTCGATATTATGGTAAGGGTCCCCCCTTTTCAATATATGGTCTTCGTATTTAGTATAGGGGTATTGCTCGATATTATGGTAAGTGTCCCCCCTTTTCAATATATGGTCTTCGTATTTAGTATAGGGGTATTGCTCGATATTATGGTAAGGGTCCCCCCTTTTCAATATATGGTCTTCGTATTTAGTATAGGGGTATTGCTCGATATTATGGTAAGGGTCCCCCCTTTTCAATATATGGTCTTCGTATTTAGTATAGGGGTATTGCTCGATATTATGGTAAGGGTCCCCCCTTTTCAATATATGGTCTTCGTATTTAGTATAGGGGTATTGCTCGATATTATGGTAAGGGTCCCCCCTTTTCAATATATGGTCTTCGTGTTTAATATAGGGGTATTGCTCGATATTATGGTAAGGGTCCCCCTTTTAAAAAATCCATATAAATAATAGGATGGATCAGAGTCTATCAGTATTCATTTTTATAATAAAAATGTTACCTCCCTATTAAACTTTTTTAGAAAAGTGGCTGTATCTCCGCAAATATTGATTTTATCGCAAAAATAAGCGAAATTCGAAAAAACTTAACTAAAGTATCGATAGTGCTCTTTTCAAATATATTAAAACTATTGTAATTTGAAGAAATTTTTTAAAAAATCCATATAAATATTAGGATGGATCCAAGTCTATCAGTATTCATTTTTATAATAAAAATATTACTTCCCTATTAAACTTTTTTAGAAAAGTGGCTGTATCTCCGCAAATATTGATTTTATCGCAAAAATAAGCGAAATTCGAAAAAACTTAACTAAAGTATCGATAGTGCTCTTTTCAAATATATTAAAACTATTGTAATTTGAAGAAATTTTTGAAAAAATCCATATAAATATTAGGATGGATCCAAGTCTATCAGTATTCATTTTTATAATAAAAATATTACTTCCCTATTAAACTTTTTTAGAAAAGTGGCTGTATCTCCGCAAATATTGATTTTATCGCAAAAATAAGCGAAATTCGAAAAACCTTAACTAAAGTATCGATAGTGCTCTTTTCAAATATATTAAAACTATTGTAATTTGAAGAAATTTTTGAAAAAATCCATATAAATAATAGGATGGATCCAAGTCTATCAGTATTCATTTTTATAATAAAAATATTACTTCCCTATTAAACTTTTTTAGAAAAGTGGCTGTATCTCCGCAAATATTGATTTTATCGCAAAAATAAGCGAAATTCGAAAAAACTTAACTAAAGTATCGATAGTGCTCTTTTCAAATATATTAAAACTATTGTAATTTGAAGAAATTTTTTAAAAAATCCATATAAATATTAGGATGGATCCGTCTTGTCAATATATGGTCTTCGTATTTAGTATAGGGGTATTGCTCGATATTATGGTGAGGGTCCCCCCTTTTCAATATATGGTCTTCGTATTTAGTATAGGGGTATTGCTCGATATTATGGTAAGGGTCCCCCCTTTTCAATATATGGTCTTCGTATTTAGTATAGGGGTATTGCTCGATATTATGGTAAGGGTCCCCCCTTTTCAATATATGGTCTTCGTATTTAGTATAGGGGTATTGCTCGATATTATGGTAAGGGTCCCCCCTTTTCAATATATGGTCTTCGTATTTAGTATAGGGGTATTGCTCGATATTATGGTAAGGGTCCCCCCTTTTCAATATATGGTCTTCGTATTTAGTGTAGGGGTATCGCTCGATATTATGGTAAGGGTCCCCCCTTTTCAATATATGGTCTTCGTATTTAGTATAGGGGTATTGCTCGATATTATGGTAAGGGTCCCCCCTTTTCAATATATGGTCTTCGTATTTAGTATAGGGGTATTGCTCGATATTATGGTAAGGGTCCCCCCTTTTCAATATATGGTCTTCGTATTTAGTATAGGGGTATTGCTCGATATTATGGTAAGGCTCCCCCCTTTTCAATATATGGTCTTCGTATTTAGTATAGGGGTATTGCTTGATATTATGGTAAGGGTCCCCCCTTTTCAATATATGGTCTTCGTATTTAGTATAGGGGTATTGCTCGATATTATGGTAAGGGTCCCCCTTTTCAATATATGGTCTTCGTATTTAGTATAGGGGTATTGCTCGATATTATGGTAAGGGTCCCCCCTTTTCAATATATGGTCTTCGTATTTAGTATAGGGGTATTGCTCGATATTATGGTAAGGGTCCCCCCTTTTCAATATATGGTCTTCGTATTTAGTATAGGGGTATTGCTCGATATTATGGTAAGGGTCCCCCCTTTTCAATATATGGTCTTCGTATTTAGTATAGGGGTATTGCTCGATATTATGGTAAGGGTCCCCCCTTTTCAATATATGGTCTTCGTATTTAGTTTAGGGGTATTGCTCGATATTATGGTAAGGGTCCCCCCTTTTCAATATATGGTCTTCGTATTTAGTATAGGGGTATTGCTCGATATTATGGTAAGGGTCCCCCCTTTTCAATATATGGTCTTCGTATTTAGTATAGGGGTATTGCTCGATATTATGGTAAGGGTCCCCCCTTTTCAATATATGGTCTTCGTATTTAGTATAGGGGTATTGCTCGATATTATGGTAAGGGTCCCCCCTTTTCAATATATGGTCTTCGTATTTAGTATAGGGGTATTGCTCGATATTATGGTAAGGGTCCCCCCTTTTCAATATATGGTCTTCGTATTTAGTATAGGGGTATTGCTCGATATTATGGTAAGGGTCCCCCCTTTTCAATATATGGTCTTCGTATTTAGTATAGGGGTATTGCTCGATATTATGGTAAGGGTCCCCCCTTTTCAATATATGGTCTTCGTATTTAGTATAGGGGTATTGCTCGATATTATGGTAAGGGTCCCCCCTTTTCAATATATGGTCTTCGTATTTAGTATAGGGGTATTGCTCGATATTATGGTAAGGGTCCCCCCTTTTCAATATATGGTCTTCGTATTTAGTATAGGGGTATTGCTCGATATTATGGTAAGGGTCCCCCCTTTTCAATATATGGTCTTCGTGTTTAATATAGGGGTATTGCTCGATATTATGGTAAGGGTCCCCCTTTTAAAAAATCCATATAAATATTTGGATGGATCCAAGTCTATCAGTATTCATTTTTATAATAAAAATATTACTTCCCTATTAAACTTTTTTAGAAAAGTGGCTGTATCTCTGCAAATATTGATTTTATCGCAAAAATATGCGAAATTCGAAAAAACTTAACTAAAGTATCGATAGTGCTCTTTTCAAATATATTAAAACTATTGTAATTTGAAGAAATTTTTTAAAAAATCCATATAAATATTAGGATGGATCCAAGTCTATTAGTATTCATTTTTATAATAAAAATATTACTTCCCTATTAAACTTTTTTAGAAAAGTGGCTGTATCTCCGCAAATATTGATTTTATCGCAAAAAAATAAGCGAAATTCGAAAAAACTTAACTAAAGTATCGATAGTGCTCTTTTCAAATATATTAAAACTATTGTAATTTGAAGAAATTTTTGAAAAAATCCATATAAATATTAGGATGGATCCAAGTCTATCAGTATTCATTTTTATAATAAAAATATTACTTCCCTATTAAACTTTTTTAGAAAAGTGGCTGTATCTCCGCAAACATTGATTTTATCGCAAAAATAAGCGAAATTCGAAAAAACTTAACTAAAGTATCGATAGTGCTCTTTTCAAATATATTAAAACTATTGTAATTTGAAGAAATTTTTTAAAAAATCCATATAAATATTAGGATGGATCCAAGTCTATCAGTATTCATTTTTATAATAAAAATATTACTTCCCTATTAAACTTTTTTAGAAAAGTGGCTGTATCTCCGCAAATATTGATTTTATCGCAAAAATAAGCGAAATTCGAAAAAACTTAACTAAAGTGTCGATAGTGCTCTTTTCAAATATATTAAAACTATTGTAATTTGAAGAAATTTTTTAAAAAATCCATATAAATATTAGGATGGATCCAAGTCTATCAGTATTAATTTTTATAATAAAAATATTACTTCCCTATTAAACTTTTTTAGAAAAGTGGCTGTATCTCCGCAAATATTGATTTTATCGCAAAAATAAGCGAAATTCGAAAAAACTTAACTAAAGTATCGATAGTGCTCTTTTCAAATATATTAAAACTATTGTAATTTGAAGAAATTTTTGAAAAAATCCATATAAATATTAGGATGGATCCAAGTCTATCAGTATTCATTTTTATAATAAAAATATTACTTCCCTATTAAACTTTTTTAGAAAAGTGGCTGTATCTCCGCAAATATTGATTTTATCGCAAAAATAAGCGAAATTCGAAAAAACTTAACTAAAGTATCGATAGTGCTCTTTTCAAATATATTAAAACTATTGTAATTTGAAGAAATTTTTGAAAAAATCCATATAAATATTAGGATGGATCCAAGTCTATCAGTATTCATTTTTATAATAAAAATATTACTTCCCTATTAAACTTTTTTAGAAAAGTGGCTGTATCTCCGCAAATATTGATTTTATCGCAAAAATAAGCGAAATTCGAAAAAACTTAACTAAAGTATCGATAGTGCTCTTTTCAAATATATTAAAACTATTGTAATTTGAAGAAATTTTTGAAAAAATCCATATAAATATTAGGATGGATCCCCCTTGTCAATATATGGTCTTCGTATTTAATATAGGGGTATTGCTCGATATTATGGTAAGGGTCCCCCCTTTTCAATATATGGTCTTCGTATTTAGTATAGGGGTATTGCTCGATATTATGGTAAGGGTCCCCCCTTTTCAATATATGGTCTTCGTATTTAGTGTAGGGGTATCGCTCGATATTATGGTAAGGGTCCCCCCTTTTCAATATATGGTCTTCGTATTTAGTATAGGGGTATTGCTCGATATTATGGTAAGGGTCCCCCCTTTTCAATATATGGTCTTCGTATTTAGTATAGGGGTATTGCTCGATATTATGGTAAGGGTCCCCCCTTTTCAATATATGGTCTTCGTATTTAGTATAGGGGTATTGCTCGATATTATGGTAAGGCTCCCCCCTTTTCAATATATGGTCTTCGTATTTAGTATAGGGGTATTGCTCGATATTATGGTAAGGGTCCCCCCTTTTCAATATATGGTCTTCGTATTTAGTATAGGGGTATTGCTCGATATTATGGTAAGGGTCCCCCCTTTTCAATATATGGTCTTCGTATTTAGTATAGGGGTATTGCTCGATATTATGGTAAGGGTCCCCCCTTTTCAATATATGGTCTTCGTATTTAGTATAGGGGTATTGCTTGATATTATGGTAAGGGTCCCCCCTTTTCAATATATGGTCTTCGTATTTAGTAT
This sequence comes from Epicampocera succincta, assembly GCA_932526305.1. Taxonomy (NCBI): domain Eukaryota; kingdom Metazoa; phylum Arthropoda; class Insecta; order Diptera; family Tachinidae; genus Epicampocera; species Epicampocera succincta. The sequence goes on along the minus strand of OW052036.1, from coordinate 62,445,204 downwards.
AGGGGTATTGCTCGATATTATGGTAAGGGTCCCCCCTTTTCAATATATGGTCTTCGTATTTAGTATAGGGGTACTGCTCGATATTATGGTAAGGGTCCCCCCTTTTCAATATATGGTCTTCGTATTTAGTATAGGGGTATTGCTCGATATTATGGTAAGGGTCCCCCCTTTTCAATATATGGTCTTCGTATTTAGTATAGGGGTATTGCTCGATATTATGGTAAGGGTCCCCCCTTTTCAATATATGGTCTTCGTATTTAGTATAGGGGTATTGCTCGATATTATGGTAAGGGTCCCCCCTTTTCAATATATGGTCTTCGTATTTAGTATAGGGGTACTGCTCGATATTATGGTAAGGGTCCCCCCTTTTCAATATATGGTCTTCGTATTTAGTATAGGGGTATTGCTCGATATTATGGTAAGGGTCCCCCCTTTTCAATATATGGTCTTCGTATTTAGTATAGGGGTATTGCTTGATATTATGGTAAGGGTCCCCCCTTTTCAATATATGGTCTTCGTATTTAGTATAGGGGTATTGCTCGATATTATGGTAAGGGTCCCCCCTTTTCAATATATGGTCTTCGTATTTAGTATAGGGGTACTGCTCGATATTATGGTAAGGGTCCCCCCTTTTCAATATATGGTCTTCGTATTTAGTATAGGGGTATTGCTCGATATTATGGTAAGGGTCCCCCCTTTTCAATATATGGTCTTCGTATTTAGTATAGGGGTATTGCTCGATATTATGGTAAGGGTCCCCCCTTTTCAATATATGGTCTTCGTATTTAGTATAGGGGTATTGCTCGATATTATGGTAAGGGTCCCCCCTTTTCAATATATGGTCTTCGTATTTAGTATAGGGGTATTGCTCGATATTATGGTAAGGGTCCCCCCTTTTCAATATATGGTCTTCGTATTTAGTATAGGGGTATTGCTCGATATTATGGTAAGGGTCCCCCCTTTTCAATATATGGTCTTCGTGTTTAATATAGGGGTATTGCTCGATATTATGGTAAGGGTCCCCCTTTTAAAAAATCCATATAAATAATAGGATGGATCAGAGTCTATCAGTATTCATTTTTATAATAAAAATGTTACCTCCCTATTAAACTTTTTTAGAAAAGTGGCTGTATCTCCGCAAATATTGATTTTATCGCAAAAATAAGCGAAATTCGAAAAAACTTAACTAAAGTATCGATAGTGCTCTTTTCAAATATATTAAAACTATTGTAATTTGAAGAAATTTTTTAAAAAATCCATATAAATATTAGGATGGATCCAAGTCTATCAGTATTCATTTTTATAATAAAAATATTACTTCCCTATTAAACTTTTTTAGAAAAGTGGCTGTATCTCCGCAAATATTGATTTTATCGCAAAAATAAGCGAAATTCGAAAAAACTTAACTAAAGTATCGATAGTGCTCTTTTCAAATATATTAAAACTATTGTAATTTGAAGAAATTTTTGAAAAAATCCATATAAATATTAGGATGGATCCAAGTCTATCAGTATTCATTTTTATAATAAAAATATTACTTCCCTATTAAACTTTTTTAGAAAAGTGGCTGTATCTCCGCAAATATTGATTTTATCGCAAAAATAAGCGAAATTCGAAAAACCTTAACTAAAGTATCGATAGTGCTCTTTTCAAATATATTAAAACTATTGTAATTTGAAGAAATTTTTGAAAAAATCCATATAAATATTAGGATGGATCCAAGTCTATCAGTATTCATTTTTATAATAAAAATATTACTTCCCTATTAAACTTTTTTAGAAAAGTGGCTGTATCTCCGCAAATATTGATTTTATCGCAAAAATAAGCGAAATTCGAAAAAACTTAACTAAAGTATCGATAGTGCTCTTTTCAAATATATTAAAACTATTGTAATTTGAAGAAATTTTTTAAAAAATCCATATAAATATTAGGATGGATCCGTCTTGTCAATATATGGTCTTCGTATTTAGTATAGGGGTATTGCTCGATATTATGGTGAGGGTCCCCCCTTTTCAATATATGGTCTTCGTATTTAGTATAGGGGTATTGCTCGATATTATGGTAAGGGTCCCCCCTTTTCAATATATGGTCTTCGTATTTAGTATAGGGGTATTGCTCGATATTATGGTAAGGGTCCCCCCTTTTCAATATATGGTCTTCGTATTTAGTATAGGGGTATTGCTCGATATTATGGTAAGGGTCCCCCCTTTTCAATATATGGTCTTCGTATTTAGTATAGGGGTATTGCTCGATATTATGGTAAGGGTCCCCCCTTTTCAATATATGGTCTTCGTATTTAGTGTAGGGGTATCGCTCGATATTATGGTAAGGGTCCCCCCTTTTCAATATATGGTCTTCGTATTTAGTATAGGGGTATTGCTCGATATTATGGTAAGGGTCCCCCCTTTTCAATATATGGTCTTCGTATTTAGTATAGGGGTATTGCTCGATATTATGGTAAGGGTCCCCCCTTTTCAATATATGGTCTTCGTATTTAGTATAGGGGTATTGCTCGATATTATGGTAAGGCTCCCCCCTTTTCAATATATGGTCTTCGTATTTAGTATAGGGGTATTGCTTGATATTATGGTAAGGGTCCCCCCTTTTCAATATATGGTCTTCGTATTTAGTATAGGGGTATTGCTCGATATTATGGTAAGGGTCCCCCTTTTCAATATATGGTCTTCGTATTTAGTATAGGGGTATTGCTCGATATTATGGTAAGGGTCCCCCCTTTTCAATATATGGTCTTCGTATTTAGTATAGGGGTATTGCTCGATATTATGGTAAGGGTCCCCCCTTTTCAATATATGGTCTTCGTATTTAGTATAGGGGTATTGCTCGATATTATGGTAAGGGTCCCCCCTTTTCAATATATGGTCTTCGTATTTAGTATAGGGGTATTGCTCGATATTATGGTAAGGGTCCCCCCTTTTCAATATATGGTCTTCGTATTTAGTTTAGGGGTATTGCTCGATATTATGGTAAGGGTCCCCCCTTTTCAATATATGGTCTTCGTATTTAGTATAGGGGTATTGCTCGATATTATGGTAAGGGTCCCCCCTTTTCAATATATGGTCTTCGTATTTAGTATAGGGGTATTGCTCGATATTATGGTAAGGGTCCCCCCTTTTCAATATATGGTCTTCGTATTTAGTATAGGGGTATTGCTCGATATTATGGTAAGGGTCCCCCCTTTTCAATATATGGTCTTCGTATTTAGTATAGGGGTATTGCTCGATATTATGGTAAGGGTCCCCCCTTTTCAATATATGGTCTTCGTATTTAGTATAGGGGTATTGCTCGATATTATGGTAAGGGTCCCCCCTTTTCAATATATGGTCTTCGTATTTAGTATAGGGGTATTGCTCGATATTATGGTAAGGGTCCCCCCTTTTCAATATATGGTCTTCGTATTTAGTATAGGGGTATTGCTCGATATTATGGTAAGGGTCCCCCCTTTTCAATATATGGTCTTCGTATTTAGTATAGGGGTATTGCTCGATATTATGGTAAGGGTCCCCCCTTTTCAATATATGGTCTTCGTATTTAGTATAGGGGTATTGCTCGATATTATGGTAAGGGTCCCCCCTTTTCAATATATGGTCTTCGTGTTTAATATAGGGGTATTGCTCGATATTATGGTAAGGGTCCCCCTTTTAAAAAATCCATATAAATATTTGGATGGATCCAAGTCTATCAGTATTCATTTTTATAATAAAAATATTACTTCCCTATTAAACTTTTTTAGAAAAGTGGCTGTATCTCTGCAAATATTGATTTTATCGCAAAAATAAGCGAAATTCGAAAAAACTTAACTAAAGTATCGATAGTGCTCTTTTCAAATATATTAAAACTATTGTAATTTGAAGAAATTTTTGAAAAAATCCATATAAATATTAGGATGGATCCAAGTCTATCAGTATTCATTTTTATAATAAAAATATTACTTCCCTATTAAACTTTTTTAGAAAAGTGGCTGTATCTCCGCAAATATTGATTTTATCGCAAAAATAAGCGAAATTCGAAAAAACTTAACTAAAGTGTCGATAGTGCTCTTTTCAAATATATTAAAACTATTGTAATTTGAAGAAATTTTTGAAAAAATCCATATAAATATTAGGATGGATCCAAGTCTATCAGTATTAATTTTTATAATAAAAATATTACTTCCCTATTAAACTTTTTTAGAAAAGTGGCTGTATCTCCGCAAATATTGATTTTATCGCAAAAATAAGCGAAATTCGAAAAAACTTAACTAAAGTATCGATAGTGCTCTTTTCAAATATATTAAAACTATTGTAATTTGAAGAAATTTTTGAAAAAATCCATATAAATATTAGGATGGATCCAAGTCTATCAGTATTCATTTTTATAATAAAAATATTACTTCCCTATTAAACTTTTTTAGAAAAGTGGCTGTATCTCCGCAAATATTGATTTTATCGCAAAAATAAGCGAAATTCGAAAAAACTTAACTAAAGTATCGATAGTGCTCTTTTCAAATATATTAAAACTATTGTAATTTGAAGAAATTTTTGAAAAAATCCATATAAATATTAGGATGGATCCAAGTCTATCAGTATTCATTTTTATAATAAAAATATTACTTCCCTATTAAACTTTTTTAGAAAAGTGGCTGTATCTCCGCAAATATTGATTTTATCGCAAAAATAAGCGAAATTCGAAAAAACTTAACTAAAGTATCGATAGTGCTCTTTTCAAATATATTAAAACTATTGTAATTTGAAGAAATTTTTGAAAAAATCCATATAAATATTAGGATGGATCCCCCTTGTCAATATATGGTCTTCGTATTTAATATAGGGGTATTGCTCGATATTATGGTAAGGGTCCCCCCTTTTCAATATATGGTCTTCGTATTTAGTATAGGGGTATTGCTCGATATTATGGTAAGGGTCCCCCCTTTTCAATATATGGTCTTCGTATTTAGTGTAGGGGTATCGCTCGATATTATGGTAAGGGTCCCCCCTTTTCAATATATGGTCTTCGTATTTAGTATAGGGGTATTGCTCGATATTATGGTAAGGGTCCCCCCTTTTCAATATATGGTCTTCGTATTTAGTATAGGGGTATTGCTCGATATTATGGTAAGGGTCCCCCCTTTTCAATATATGGTCTTCGTATTTAGTATAGGGGTATTGCTCGATATTATGGTAAGGCTCCCCCCTTTTCAATATATGGTCTTCGTATTTAGTATAGGGGTATTGCTTGATATTATGGTAAGGGTCCCCCCTTTTCAATATATGGTCTTCGTATTTAGTATAGGGGTATTGCTCGATATTATGGTAAGGGTCCCCCTTTTCAATATATGGTCTTCGTATTTAGTATAGGGGTATTGCTCGATATTATGGTGAGGGTCCCCCCTTTTCAATATATGGTCTTCGTATTTAGTATAGGGGTATTGCTCGATATTATGGTAAGGGTCCCCCCTTTTCAATATATGGTCTTCGTATTTGGTATAGGGGTATTGCTCGATATTATGGTAAGGGTCCCCCCTTTTCAATATATGGTCTTCGTATTTAGTATAGGGGTATTGCTCGATATTATGGTAAGGGTCCCCCCTTTTCAATATATGGTCTTCGTATTTAGTTTAGGGGTATTGCTCGATATTATGGTAAGGGTCCCCCCTTTTCAATATATGGTCTTCGTATTTAGTATAGGGGTATTGCTCGATATTATGGTAAGGGTCCCCCCTTTTCAATATATGGTCTTCGTATTTAGTATAGGGGTATTGCTCGATATTATGGTAAGGGTCCCCCCTTTTCAATATATGGTCTTCGTATTTAGTATAGGGGTATTGCTCGATATTATGGTAAGGGTCCCCCCTTTTCAATATATGGTCTTCGTATTTAGTATAGGGGTATTGCTCGATATTATGGTAAGGGTCCCCCCTTTTCAATATATGGTCTTCGTATTTAGTATAGGGGTATTGCTCGATATTATGGTAAGGGTCCCCCCTTTTCAATATATGGTCTTCGTATTTAGTATAGGGGTATTGCTCGATATTATGGTAATGGTCCCCCCTTTTCAATATATGGTCTTCGTATTTAGTATAGGGGTATTGCTCGATATTATGGTAAGGGTCCCCCCTTTTCAATATATGGTCTTCGTATTTAGTATAGGGGTATTGCTCGATATTATGGTAAGGGTCCCCCCTTTTCAATATATGGTCTTCGTATTTAGTATAGGGGTATTGCTCGATATTATGGTAAGGGTCCCCCCTTTTCAATATATGGTCTTCGTGTTTAATATAGGGGTATTGCTCGATATTATGGTAAGGGTCCCCCTTTTAAAAAATCCATATAAATATTTGGATGGATCCAAGTCTATCAGTATTCATTTTTATAATAAAAATATTACTTCCCTATTAAACTTTTTTAGAAAAGTGGCTGTATCTCTGCAAATATTGATTTTATCGCAAAAATAAGCGAAATTCGAAAAAACTTAACTAAAGTATCGATAGTGCTCTTTTCAAATATATTAAAACTATTGTAATTTGAAGAAATTTTTTAAAAAATCCATATAAATATTAGGATGGATCCAAGTCTATTAGTATTCATTTTTATAATAAAAATATTACTTCCCTATTAAACTTTTTTAGAAAAGTGGCTGTATCTCCGCAAATATTGATTTTATCGCAAAAAAATAAGCGAAATTCGAAAAAACTTAACTAAAGTATCGATAGTGCTCTTTTCAAATATATTAAAACTATTGTAATTTGAAGAAATTTTTGAAAAAATCCATATAAATATTAGGATGGATCCAAGTCTATCAGTATTCATTTTTATAATAAAAATATTACTTCCCTATTAAACTTTTTTAGAAAAGTGGCTGTATCTCCGCAAACATTGATTTTATCGCAAAAATAAGCGAAATTCGAAAAAACTTAACTAAAGTATCGATAGTGCTCTTTTCAAATATATTAAAACTATTGTAATTTGAAGAAATTTTTTAAAAAATCCATATAAATATTAGGATGGATCCAAGTCTATCAGTATTCATTTTTATAATAAAAATATTACTTCCCTATTAAACTTTTTTAGAAAAGTGGCTGTATCTCCGCAAATATTGATTTTATCGCAAAAATAAGCGAAATTCGAAAAAACTTAACTAAAGTGTCGATAGTGCTCTTTTCAAATATATTAAAACTATTGTAATTTGAAGAAATTTTTGAAAAAATCCATATAAATATTAGGATGGATCCAAGTCTATCAGTATTAATTTTTATAATAAAAATATTACTTCCCTATTAAACTTTTTTAGAAAAGTGGCTGTATCTCCGCAAATATTGATTTTATCGCAAAAATAAGCGAAATTCGAAAAAACTTAACTAAAGTATCGATAGTGCTCTTTTCAAATATATTAAAACTATTGTAATTTGAAGAAATTTTTGAAAAAATCCATATAAATATTAGGATGGATCCAAGTCTATCAGTATTCATTTTTATAATAAAAATATTACTTCCCTATTAAACTTTTTTAGAAAAGTGGCTGTATCTCCGCAAATATTGATTTTATCGCAAAATAAGCGAAATTCGAAAAACCTTAACTAAAGTATCGATAGTGCTCTTTTCAAATATATTAAAACTATTGTAATTTGAAGAAATTTTTGAAAAAATCCATATAAATAATAGGATGGATCCAAGTCTATCAGTATTCATTTTTATAATAAAAATGTTACTTCCCTATTAAACTTTTTTAGAAAAGTGGCTGTATCTCCGCAAATATTGATTTTATCGCAAAAATAAGCGAAATTCGAAAAAACTTAACTAAAGTATCGATAGTGCTCTTTTCAAATATATTAAAACTATTGTAATTTGAAGAAATTTTTTAAAAAATCCATATAAATATTAGGATGGATCCGTCTTGTCAATATATGGTCTTCGTATTTAGTATAGGGGTATTGCTCGATATTATGGTGAGGGTCCCCCCTTTTCAATATATGGTCTTCGTATTTAGTATAGGGGTATTGCTCGATATTATGGTAAGGGTCCCCCCTTTTCAATATATGGTCTTCGTATTTAGTATAGGGGTATTGCTCGATATTATGGTAAGGGTCCCCCCTTTTCAATATATGGTCTTCGTATTTAGTATAGGGGTATTGCTCGATATTATGGTAAGGGTCCCCCCTTTTCAATATATGGTCTTCGTATTTAGTATAGGGGTATTGCTCGATATTATGGTAAGGGTCCCCCCTTTTCAATATATGGTCTTCGTATTTAGTATAGGGGTATTGCTCGATATTATGGTAAGGGTCCCCCCTTTTCAATATATGGTCTTCGTATTTAGTGTAGGGGTATCGCTCGATATTATGGTAAGGGTCCCCCCTTTTCAATATATGGTCTTCGTATTTAGTATAGGGGTATTGCTCGATATTATGGTAAGGGTCCCCCCTTTTCAATATATGGTCTTCGTATTTAGTATAGGGGTATTGCTCGATATTATGGTAAGGGTCCCCCCTTTTCAATATATGGTCTTCGTATTTAGTATAGGGGTATTGCTCGATATTATGGTAAGGGTCCCCCCTTTTCAATATATGGTCTTCGTATTTAGTATAGGGGTATTGCTCGATATTATGGTAAGGGTCCCCCCTTTTCAATATATGGTCTTCGTATTTAGTATAGGGGTATTGCTCGATATTATGGTAAGGGTCCCCCCTTTTCAATATATGGTCTTCGTATTTAGTATAGGGGTATTGCTCGATATTATGGTAAGGGTCCCCCCTTTTCAATATATGGTCTTCGTATTTAGTATAGGGGTATTGCTTGATATTATGGTAAGGGTCCCCCCTTTTCAATATATGGTCTTCGTATTTAGTATAGGGGTATTGCTCGATATTATGGTAAGGGTCCCCCCTTTTCAATATATGGTCTTCGTATTTAGTATAGGGGTATTGCTCGATATTATGGTAAGGGTCCCCCCTTTTCAATATATGGTCTTCGTATTTAGTATAGGGGTATTGCTCGATATTATGGTAAGGGTCCCCCCTTTTCAATATATGGTCTTCGTATTTAGTATAGGGGTATTGCTCGATATTATGGTAAGGGTCCCCCCTTTTCAATATATGGTCTTCGTATTTAGTATAGGGGTATTGCTCGATATTATGGTAAGGGTCCCCCCTTTTCAATATATGGTCTTCGCATTTAGTATAGGGGTATTGCTCGATATTATGGTAAGGGTCCCCCCTTTTCAATATATGGTCTTCGTATTTAGTATAGGGGTATTGCTCGATATTATGGTAAGGGTCCCCCCTTTTCAATATATGGTCTTCGTATTTAGTATAGGGGTATTGCTGGATTTTATGGTAAGGGTCCCCCCTTTTCAATATATGGTCTTCGTATTTAGTATAGGGGTATTGCTCGATATTATGGTAAGGGTCCCCCTTTTTCAATATATGGTCTTCGTATTTAGTATAGGGGTATTGCTCGATATTATGGTAAGGGTCCCCCCTTTTCAATATATGGTCTTCGTATTTAGTATAGGGGTACTGCTCGATATTATGGTAAGGGTCCCCCCTTTTCAATATATGGTCTTCGTATTTAGTATAGGGGTATTGCTCGATATTATGGTAAGGGTCCCCCCTTTTCAATATATGGTCTTCGTATTTAGTATAGGGGTATTGCTCGATATTATGGTAAGGGTCCCCCCTTTTCAATATATGCTCTTCGTATTTAGTATAGGGGTATTGCTCGATATTATGGTAAGGGTCCCCCCTTTTCAATATATGGTCTTCGTATTTAGTATAGGGGTATTGCTCGATATTATGGTAAGGGTCCCCCCTTTTCAATATATGGTCTTCGTGTTTAATATAGGGGTATTGCTCGATATTATGGTAAGGGTCCCCCTTTTAAAAAATCCATATAAATATTAGGATGGATCCAAGTCTATCAGTATTCATTTTTATAATAAAAATATTACTTCCCTATTAAACTTTTTTAGAAAAGTGGCTGTATCTCTGCAAATATTGATTTTATCGCAAAAATAAGCGAAATTCGAAAAAACTTAACTAAAGTATCGATAGTGCTCTTTTCAAATATATTAAAACTATTGTAATTTGAAGAAATTTTTTAAAAAATCCATATAAATATTAGGATGGATACAAGTCTACCAGTATTCATTTTTATAATAAAAATATTACTTCCCTATTAAACTTTTTTAGAAAAGTGGCTGTATCTCCGCAAATATTGATTTTATCGCAAAAAAATAAGCGAAATTCGAAAAAACTTAACTAAAGTATCGATAGTGCTCTTTTCAAATATATTAAAACTATTGTAATTTGAAGAAATTTTTGAAAAAATCCATATAAATATTAGGATGGATCCAAGTCTATCAGTATTCATTTTTATAATAAAAATATTACTTCCCTATTAAACTTTTTTAGAAAAGTGGCTGTATCTCCGCAAATATTGATTTTATCGCAAAAATAAGCGAAATTCGAAAAAACTTAACTAAAGTGTCGATAGTGCTCTTTTCAAATATATTAAAACTATTGTAATTTGAAGAAATTTTTGAAAAAATCCATATAAATATTAGGATGGATCCAAGTCTATCAGTATTAATTTTTATAATAAAAATATTACTTCCCTATTAAACTTTTTTAGAAAAGTGGCTGTATCTCCGCAAATATTGATTTTATCGCAAAAATAAGCGAAATTCGAAAAAACTTAACTAAAGTATCGATAGTGCTCTTTTCAAATATATTAAAACTATTGTAATTTGAAGAAATTTTTGAAAAAATCCATATAAATATTAGGATGGATCCAAGTCTATCAGTATTCATTTTTATAATAAAAATATTACTTCCCTATTAAACTTTTTTAGAAAAGTGGCTGTATCTCCGCAAATATTGATTTTATCGCAAAATAAGCGAAATTCGAAAAACCTTAACTAAAGTATCGATAGTGCTCTTTTCAAATATATTAAAACTATTGTAATTTGAAGAAATTTTTGAAAAAATCCATATAAATAATAGGATGGATCCAAGTCTATCAGTATTCATTTTTATAATAAAAATGTTACTTCCCTATTAAACTTTTTTAGAAAAGTGGCTGTATCTCCGCAAATATTGATTTTATCGCAAAAATAAGCGAAATTCGAAAAAACTTAACTAAAGTATCGATAGTGCTCTTTTCAAATATATTAAAACTATTGTAATTTGAAGAAATTTTTTAAAAAATCCATATAAATATTAGGATGGATCCGTCTTGTCAATATATGGTCTTCGTATTTAGTATAGGGGTATTGCTCGATATTATGGTGAGGGTCCCCCCTTTTCAATATATGGTCTTCGTATTTAGTATAGGGGTATTGCTCGATATTATGGTAAGGGTCCCCCCTTTTCAATATATGGTCTTCGTATTTAGTATAGGGGTATTGCTCGATATTATGGTAAGGGTCCCCCCTTTTCAATATATGGTCTTCGTATTTAGTATAGGGGTATTGCTCGATATTATGGTAAGGGTCCCCCCTTTTCAATATATGGTCTTCGTATTTAGTATAGGGGTATTGCTCGATATTATGGTAAGGGTCCCCCCTTTTCAATATATGGTCTTCGTATTTAGTATAGGGGTATTGCTCGATATTATGGTAAGGGTCCCCCCTTTTCAATATATGGTCTTCGTATTTAGTGTAGGGGTATCGCTCGATATTATGGTAAGGGTCCCCCCTTTTCAATATATGGTCTTCGTATTTAGTATAGGGGTATTGCTCGATATTATGGTAAGGGTCCCCCCTTTTCAATATATGGTCTTCGTATTTAGTATAGGGGTATTGCTCGATATTATGGTAAGGGTCCCCCCTTTTCAATATATGGTCTTCGTATTTAGTATAGGGGTATTGCTCGATATTATGGTAAGGGTCCCCCCTTTTCAATATATGGTCTTCGTATTTAGTATAGGGGTATTGCTCGATATTATGGTAAGGGTCCCCCCTTTTCAATATATGGTCTTCGTATTTAGTATAGGGGTATTGCTCGATATTATGGTAAGGGTCCCCCCTTTTCAATATATGGTCTTCGTATTTAGTATAGGGGTATTGCTCGATATTATGGTAAGGGTCCCCCCTTTTCAATATATGGTCTTCGTATTTAGTATAGGGGTATTGCTTGATATTATGGTAAGGGTCCCCCCTTTTCAATATATGGTCTTCGTATTTAGTATAGGGGTATTGCTCGATATTATGGTAAGGGTCCCCCCTTTTCAATATATGGTCTTCGTATTTAGTATAGGGGTATTGCTCGATATTATGGTAAGGGTCCCCCCTTTTCAATATATGGTCTTCGTATTTAGTATAGGGGTATTGCTCGATATTATGGTAAGGGTCCCCCCTTTTCAATATATGGTCTTCGTATTTAGTATAGGGGTATTGCTCGATATTATGGTAAGGGTCCCCCCTTTTCAATATATGGTCTTCGTATTTAGTATAGGGGTATTGCTCGATATTATGGTAAGGGTCCCCCCTTTTCAATATATGGTCTTCGCATTTAGTATAGGGGTATTGCTCGATATTATGGTAAGGGTCCCCCCTTTTCAATATATGGTCTTCGTATTTAGTATAGGGGTATTGCTCGATATTATGGTAAGGGTCCCCCCTTTTCAATATATGGTCTTCGTATTTAGTATAGGGGTATTGCTGGATATTATGGTAAGGGTCCCCCCTTTTCAATATATGGTCTTCGTATTTAGTATAGGGGTATTGCTCGATATTATGGTAAGGGTCCCCCTTTTTCAATATATGGTCTTCGTATTTAGTATAGGGGTATTGCTCGATATTATGGTAAGGGTCCCCCCTTTTCAATATATGGTCTTCGTATTTAGTATAGGGGTACTGCTCGATATTATGGTAAGGGTCCCCCCTTTTCAATATATGGTCTTCGTATTTAGTATAGGGGTATTGCTCGATATTATGGTAAGGGTCCCCCCTTTTCAATATATGGTCTTCGTATTTAGTATAGGGGTATTGCTCGATATTATGGTAAGGGTCCCCCCTTTTCAATATATGGTCTTCGTATTTAGTATAGGGGTATTGCTCGATATTATGGTAAGGGTCCCCCCTTTTCAATATATGGTCTTCGTATTTAGTATAGGGGTATTGCTCGATATTATGGTAAGGGTCCCCCCTTTTCAATATATGCTCTTCGTATTTAGTATAGGGGTATTGCTCGATATTATGGTAAGGGTCCCCCCTTTTCAATATATGGTCTTCGTATTTAGTATAGGGGTATTGCTCGATATTATGGTAAGGGTCCCCCCTTTTCAATATATGGTCTTCGTGTTTAATATAGGGGTATTACTCGATATTATGGTAAGGGTCCCCCTTTTAAAAAATCCATATAAATATTAGGATGGATCCAAGTCTATCAGTATTCATTTTTATAATAAAAATATTACTTCCCTATTAAACTTTTTTAGAAAAGTGGCTGTATCTCTGCAAATATTGATTTTATCGCAAAAATAAGCGAAATTCGAAAAAACTTAACTAAAGTATCGATAGTGCTCTTTTCAAATATATTAAAACTATTGTAATTTGAAGAAATTTTTTAAAAAATCCATATAAATATTAGGATGGATACAAGTCTACCAGTATTCATTTTTATAATAAAAATATTACTTCCCTATTAAACTTTTTTAGAAAAGTGGCTGTATCTCCGCAAATATTGATTTTATCGCAAAAAAATAAGCGAAATTCGAAAAAACTTAACTAAAGTATCGATAGTGCTCTTTTCAAATATATTAAAACTATTGTAATTTGAAGAAATTTTTGAAAAAATCCATATAAATATTAGGATGGATCCAAGTCTATCAGTATTAATTTTTATAATAAAAATATTACTTCCCTATTAAACTTTTTTAGAAAAGTGGCTGTATCTCCGCAAATATTGATTTTATCGCAAAAATAAGCGAAATTCGAAAAAACTTAACTAAAGTGTCGATAGTGCTCTTTTCAAATATATTAAAACTATTGTAATTTGAAGAAATTTTTGAAAAAATCCATATAAATATTAGGATGGATCCAAGTCTATCAGTATTCATTTTTATAATAAAAATATTACTTCCCTATTAAACTTTTTTAGAAAAGTGGCTGTATCTCCGCAAATATTGATTTTATCGCAAAAATAAGCGAAATTCGAAAAAACTTAACTAAAGTATCGATAGTGCTCTTTTCAAATATATTAAAACTATTGTAATTTGAAGAAATTTTTGAAAAAATCCATATAAATATTAGGATGGATCCAAGTCTATCAGTATTCATTTTTATAATAAAAATATTACTTCCCTATTAAACTTTTTTAGAAAAGTGGCTGTATCTCCGCAAATATTGATTTTATCGCAAAATAAGCGAAATTCGAAAAACCTTAACTAAAGTATCGATAGTGCTCTTTTCAAATATATTAAAACTATTGTAATTTGAAGAAATTTTTGAAAAAATCCATATAAATAATAGGATGGATCCAAGTCTATCAGTATTCATTTTTATAATAAAAATGTTACTTCCCTATTAAACTTTTTTAGAAAAGTGGCTGTATCTCCGCAAATATTGATTTTATCGCAAAAATAAGCGAAATTCGAAAAAACTTAACTAAAGTATCGATAGTGCTCTTTTCAAATATATTAAAACTATTGTAATTTGAAGAAATTTTTTAAAAAATCCATATAAATATTAGGATGGATCCGTCTTGTCAATATATGGTCTTCGTATTTAGTATAGGGGTATTGCTCGATATTATGGTGAGGGTCCCCCCTTTTCAATATATGGTCTTCGTATTTAGTATAGGGGTATTGCTCGATATTATGGTAAGGGTCCCCCCTTTTCAATATATGGTCTTCGTATTTAGTATAGGGGTATTGCTCGATATTATGGTAAGGGTCCCCCCTTTTCAATATATGGTCTTCGTATTTAGTATAGGGGTATTGCTCGATATTATGGTAAGGGTCCCCCCTTTTCAATATATGGTCTTCGTATTTAGTATAGGGGTATTGCTCGATATTATGGTAAGGGTCCCCCCTTTTCAATATATGGTCTTCGTATTTAGTATAGGGGTATTGCTCGATATTATGGTAAGGGTCCCCCCTTTTCAATATATGGTCTTCGTATTTAGTGTAGGGGTATCGCTCGATATTATGGTAAGGGTCCCCCCTTTTCAATATATGGTCTTCGTATTTAGTATAGGGGTATTGCTCGATATTATGGTAAGGGTCCCCCCTTTTCAATATATGGTCTTCGTATTTAGTATAGGGGTATTGCTCGATATTATGGTAAGGGTCCCCCCTTTTCAATATATGGTCTTCGTATTTAGTATAGGGGTATTGCTCGATATTATGGTAAGGGTCCCCCCTTTTCAATATATGGTCTTCGTATTTAGTATAGGGGTATTGCTCGATATTATGGTAAGGGTCCCCCCTTTTCAATATATGGTCTTCGTATTTAGTATAGGGGTATTGCTCGATATTATGGTAAGGGTCCCCCCTTTTCAATATATGGTCTTCGTATTTAGTATAGGGGTATTGCTCGATATTATGGTAAGGGTCCCCCCTTTTCAATATATGGTCTTCGTATTTAGTATAGGGGTATTGCTTGATATTATGGTAAGGGTCCCCCCTTTTCAATATATGGTCTTCGTATTTAGTATAGGGGTATTGCTCGATATTATGGTAAGGGTCCCCCCTTTTCAATATATGGTCTTCGTATTTAGTATAGGGGTATTGCTCGATATTATGGTAAGGGTCCCCCCTTTTCAATATATGGTCTTCGTATTTAGTATAGGGGTATTGCTCGATATTATGGTAAGGGTCCCCCCTTTTCAATATATGGTCTTCGTATTTAGTATAGGGGTATTGCTCGATATTATGGTAAGGGTCCCCCCTTTTCAATATATGGTCTTCGTATTTAGTATAGGGGTATTGCTCGATATTATGGTAAGGGTCCCCCCTTTTCAATATATGGTCTTCGCATTTAGTATAGGGGTATTGCTCGATATTATGGTAAGGGTCCCCCCTTTTCAATATATGGTCTTCGTATTTAGTATAGGGGTATTGCTCGATATTATGGTAAGGGTCCCCCCTTTTCAATATATGGTCTTCGTATTTAGTATAGGGGTATTGCTGGATATTATGGTAAGGGTCCCCCCTTTTCAATATATGGTCTTCGTATTTAGTATAGGGGTATTGCTCGATATTATGGTAAGGGTCCCCCTTTTTCAATATATGGTCTTCGTATTTAGTATAGGGGTATTGCTCGATATTATGGTAAGGGTCCCCCCTTTTCAATATATGGTCTTCGTATTTAGTATAGGGGTACTGCTCGATATTATGGTAAGGGTCCCCCCTTTTCAATATATGGTCTTCGTATTTAGTATAGGGGTATTGCTCGATATTATGGTAAGGGTCCCCCCTTTTCAATATATGGTCTTCGTATTTAGTATAGGGGTATTGCTCGATATTATGGTAAGGGTCCCCCCTTTTCAATATATGCTCTTCGTATTTAGTATAGGGGTATTGCTCGATATTATGGTAAGGGTCCCCCCTTTTCAATATATGGTCTTCGTATTTAGTATAGGGGTATTGCTCGATATTATGGTAAGGGTCCCCCCTTTTCAATATATGGTCTTCGTGTTTAATATAGGGGTATTGCTCGATATTATGGTAAGGGTCCCCCTTTTAAAAAATCCATATAAATATTAGGATGGATCCAAGTCTATCAGTATTCATTTTTATAATAAAAATATTACTTCCCTATTAAACTTTTTTAGAAAAGTGGCTGTATCTCTGCAAATATTGATTTTATCGCAAAAATAAGCGAAATTCGAAAAAACTTAACTAAAGTATCGATAGTGCTCTTTTCAAATATATTAAAACTATTGTAATTTGAAGAAATTTTTTAAAAAATCCATATAAATATTAGGATGGATACAAGTCTACCAGTATTCATTTTTATAATAAAAATATTACTTCCCTATTAAACTTTTTTAGAAAAGTGGCTGTATCTCCGCAAATATTGATTTTATCGCAAAAAAATAAGCGAAATTCGAAAAAACTTAACTAAAGTATCGATAGTGCTCTTTTCAAATATATTAAAACTATTGTAATTTGAAGAAATTTTTGAAAAAATCCATATAAATATTAGGATGGATCCAAGTCTATCAGTATTAATTTTTATAATAAAAATATTACTTCCCTATTAAACTTTTTTAGAAAAGTGGCTGTATCTCCGCAAATATTGATTTTATCGCAAAAATAAGCGAAATTCGAAAAAACTTAACTAAAGTGTCGATAGTGCTCTTTTCAAATATATTAAAACTATTGTAATTTGAAGAAATTTTTGAAAAAATCCATATAAATATTAGGATGGATCCAAGTCTATCAGTATTAATTTTTATAATAAAAATATTACTTCCCTATTAAACTTTTTTAGAAAAGTGGCTGTATCTCCGCAAATATTGATTTTATCGCAAAAATAAGCGAAATTCGAAAAAACTTAACTAAAGTATCGATAGTGCTCTTTTCAAATATATTAAAACTATTGTAATTTGAAGAAATTTTTGAAAAAATCCATATAAATATTAGGATGGATCCAAGTCTATCAGTATTCATTTTTATAATAAAAATATTACTTCCCTATTAAACTTTTTTAGAAAAGTGGCTGTATCTCCGCAAATATTGATTTTATCGCAAAATAAGCGAAATTCGAAAAACCTTAACTAAAGTATCGATAGTGCTCTTTTCAAATATATTAAAACTATTGTAATTTGAAGAAATTTTTGAAAAAATCCATATAAATAATAGGATGGATCCAAGTCTATCAGTATTCATTTTTATAATAAAAATGTTACTTCCCTATTAAACTTTTTTAGAAAAGTGGCTGTATCTCCGCAAATATTGATTTTATCGCAAAAATAAGCGAAATTCGAAAAAACTTAACTAAAGTATCGATAGTGCTCTTTTCAAATATATTAAAACTATTGTAATTTGAAGAAATTTTTTAAAAAATCCATATAAATATTAGGATGGATCCGTCTTGTCAATATATGGTCTTCGTATTTAGTATAGGGGTATTGCTCGATATTATGGTGAGGGTCCCCCCTTTTCAATATATGGTCTTCGTATTTAGTATAGGGGTATTGCTCGATATTATGGTAAGGGTCCCCCCTTTTCAATATATGGTCTTCGTATTTAGTATAGGGGTATTGCTCGATATTATGGTAAGGGTCCCCCCTTTTCAATATATGGTCTTCGTATTTAGTATAGGGGTATTGCTCGATATTATGGTAAGGGTCCCCCCTTTTCAATATATGGTCTTCGTATTTAGTATAGGGGTATTGCTCGATATTATGGTAAGGGTCCCCCCTTTTCAATATATGGTCTTCGTATTTAGTATAGGGGTATTGCTCGATATTATGGTAAGGGTCCCCCCTTTTCAATATATGGTCTTCGTATTTAGTGTAGGGGTATCGCTCGATATTATGGTAAGGGTCCCCCCTTTTCAATATATGGTCTTCGTATTTAGTATAGGGGTATTGCTCGATATTATGGTAAGGGTCCCCCCTTTTCAATATATGGTCTTCGTATTTAGTATAGGGGTATTGCTCGATATTATGGTAAGGGTCCCCCCTTTTCAATATATGGTCTTCGTATTTAGTATAGGGGTATTGCTCGATATTATGGTAAGGGTCCCCCCTTTTCAATATATGGTCTTCGTATTTAGTATAGGGGTATTGCTCGATATTATGGTAAGGGTCCCCCCTTTTCAATATATGGTCTTCGTATTTAGTATAGGGGTATTGCTCGATATTATGGTAAGGGTCCCCCCTTTTCAATATATGGTCTTCGTATTTAGTATAGGGGTATTGCTCGATATTATGGTAAGGGTCCCCCCTTTTCAATATATGGTCTTCGTATTTAGTATAGGGGTATTGCTTGATATTATGGTAAGGGTCCCCCCTTTTCAATATATGGTCTTCGTATTTAGTATAGGGGTATTGCTCGATATTATGGTAAGGGTCCCCCCTTTTCAATATATGGTCTTCGTATTTAGTATAGGGGTATTGCTCGATATTATGGTAAGGGTCCCCCCTTTTCAATATATGGTCTTCGTATTTAGTATAGGGGTATTGCTCGATATTATGGTAAGGGTCCCCCCTTTTCAATATATGGTCTTCGTATTTAGTATAGGGGTATTGCTCGATATTATGGTAAGGGTCCCCCCTTTTCAATATATGGTCTTCGTATTTAGTATAGGGGTATTGCTCGATATTATGGTAAGGGTCCCCCTTTTTCAATATATGGTCTTCGTATTTAGTATAGGGGTATTGCTCGATATTATGGTAAGGGTCCCCCCTTTTCAATATATGGTCTTCGTATTTAGTATAGGGGTACTGCTCGATATTATGGTAAGGGTCCCCCTTTTCAATATATGGTCTTCGTATTTAGTATAGGGGTATTGCTCGATATTATGGTAAGGGTCCCCCCTTTTCAATATATGGTCTTCGTATTTAGTATAGGGGTATTGCTCGATATTATGGTAAGGGTCCCCCCTTTTCAATATATGGTCTTCGTATTTAGTATAGGGGTATTGCTCGATATTATGGTAAGGGTCCCCCCTTTTCAATATATGGTCTTCGTATTTAGTATAGGGGTATTGCTCGATATTATGGTAAGGGTCCCCCCTTTTCAATATATGCTCTTCGTATTTAGTATAGGGGTATTGCTCGATATTATGGTAAGGGTCCCCCCTTTTCAATATATGGTCTTCGTATTTAGTATAGGGGTATTGCTCGATATTATGGTAAGGGTCCCCCCTTTTCAATATATGGTCTTCGTGTTTAATATAGGGGTATTGCTCGATATTATGGTAAGGGTCCCCCTTTTAAAAAATCCATATAAATATTAGGATGGATCCAAGTCTATCAGTATTCATTTTTATAATAAAAATATTACTTCCCTATTAAACTTTTTTAGAAAAGTGGCTGTATCTCTGCAAATATTGATTTTATCGCAAAAATAAGCGAAATTCGAAAAAACTTAACTAAAGTATCGATAGTGCTCTTTTCAAATATATTAAAACTATTGTAATTTGAAGAAATTTTTTAAAAAATCCATATAAATATTAGGATGGATACAAGTCTACCAGTATTCATTTTTATAATAAAAATATTACTTCCCTATTAAACTTTTTTAGAAAAGTGGCTGTATCTCCGCAAATATTGATTTTATCGCAAAAAAATAAGCGAAATTCGAAAAAACTTAACTAAAGTATCGATAGTGCTCTTTTCAAATATATTAAAACTATTGTAATTTGAAGAAATTTTTGAAAAAATCCATATAAATATTAGGATGGATCCAAGTCTATCAGTATTAATTTTTATAATAAAAATATTACTTCCCTATTAAACTTTTTTAGAAAAGTGGCTGTATCTCCGCAAATATTGATTTTATCGCAAAAATAAGCGAAATTCGAAAAAACTTAACTAAAGTGTCGATAGTGCTCTTTTCAAATATATTAAAACTATTGTAATTTGAAGAAATTTTTGAAAAAATCCATATAAATATTAGGATGGATCCAAGTCTATCAGTATTAATTTTTATAATAAAAATATTACTTCCCTATTAAACTTTTTTAGAAAAGTGGCTGTATCTCCGCAAATATTGATTTTATCGCAAAAATAAGCGAAATTCGAAAAAACTTAACTAAAGTATCGATAGTGCTCTTTTCAAATATATTAAAACTATTGTAATTTGAAGAAATTTTTGAAAAAATCCATATAAATATTAGGATGGATCCAAGTCTATCAGTATTCATTTTTATAATAAAAATATTACTTCCCTATTAAACTTTTTTAGAAAAGTGGCTGTATCTCCGCAAATATTGATTTTATCGCAAAATAAGCGAAATTCGAAAAACCTTAACTAAAGTATCGATAGTGCTCTTTTCAAATATATTAAAACTATTGTAATTTGAAGAAATTTTTGAAAAAATCCATATAAATAATAGGATGGATCCAAGTCTATCAGTATTCATTTTTATAATAAAAATGTTACTTCCCTATTAAACTTTTTTAGAAAAGTGGCTGTATCTCCGCAAATATTGATTTTATCGCAAAAATAAGCGAAATTCGAAAAAACTTAACTAAAGTATCGATAGTGCTCTTTTCAAATATATTAAAACTATTGTAATTTGAAGAAATTTTTTAAAAAATCCATATAAATATTAGGATGGATCCGTCTTGTCAATATATGGTCTTCGTATTTAGTATAGGGGTATTGCTCGATATTATGGTGAGGGTCCCCCCTTTTCAATATATGGTCTTCGTATTTAGTATAGGGGTATTGCTCGATATTATGGTAAGGGTCCTCCCTTTTCAATATATGGTCTTCGTATTTAGTATAGGGGTATTGCTCGATATTATGGTAAGGGTCCCCCCTTTTCAATATATGGTCTTCGTATTTAGTATAGGGGTATTGCTCGATATTATGGTAAGGGTCCCCCCTTTTCAATATATGGTCTTCGTATTTAGTATAGGGGTATTGCTCGATATTATGGTAAGGGTCCCCCCTTTTCAATATATGGTCTTCGTATTTAGTATAGGGGTATTGCTCGATATTATGGTAAGGGTCCCCCCTTTTCAATATATGGTCTTCGTATTTAGTGTAGGGGTATCGCTCGATATTATGGTAAGGGTCCCCCCTTTTCAATATATGGTCTTCGTATTTAGTATAGGGGTATTGCTCGATATTATGGTAAGGGTCCCCCCTTTTCAATATATGGTCTTCGTATTTAGTATAGGGGTATTGCTCGATATTATGGTAAGGGTCCCCCCTTTTCAATATATGGTCTTCGTATTTAGTATAGGGGTATTGCTCGATATTATGGTAAGGGTCCCCCCTTTTCAATATATGGTCTTCGTATTTAGTATAGGGGTATTGCTCGATATTATGGTAAGGGTCCCCCCTTTTCAATATATGGTCTTCGTATTTAGTATAGGGGTATTGCTCGATATTATGGTAAGGGTCCCCCCTTTTCAATATATGGTCTTCGTATTTAGTATAGGGGTATTGCTCGATATTATGGTAAGGGTCCCCCCTTTTCAATATATGGTCTTCGTATTTAGTATAGGGGTATTGCTTGATATTATGGTAAGGGTCCCCCCTTTTCAATATATGGTCTTCGTATTTAGTATAGGGGTATTGCTCGATATTATGGTAAGGGTCCCCCCTTTTCAATATATGGTCTTCGTATTTAGTATAGGGGTATTGCTCGATATTATGGTAAGGGTCCCCCCTTTTCAATATATGGTCTTCGTATTTAGTATAGGGGTATTGCTCGATATTATGGTAAGGGTCCCCCCTTTTCAATATATGGTCTTCGTATTTAGTATAGGGGTATTGCTCGATATTATGGTAAGGGTCCCCCCTTTTCAATATATGGTCTTCGTATTTAGTATAGGGGTATTGCTCGATATTATGGTAAGGGTCCCCCCTTTTCAATATATGGTCTTCGCATTTAGTATAGGGGTATTGCTCGATATTATGGTAAGGGTCCCCCCTTTTCAATATATGGTCTTCGTATTTAGTATAGGGGTATTGCTCGATATTATGGTAAGGGTCCCCCCTTTTCAATATATGGTCTTCGTATTTAGTATAGGGGTATTGCTGGATATTATGGTAAGGGTCCCCCCTTTTCAATATATGGTCTTCGTATTTAGTATAGGGGTATTGCTCGATATTATGGTAAGGGTCCCCCTTTTTCAATATATGGTCTTCGTATTTAGTATAGGGGTATTGCTCGATATTATGGTAAGGGTCCCCCCTTTTCAATATATGGTCTTCGTATTTAGTATAGGGGTACTGCTCGATATTATGGTAAGGGTCCCCCCTTTTCAATATATGGTCTTCGTATTTAGTATAGGGGTATTGCTCGATATTATGGTAAGGGTCCCCCCTTTTCAATATATGGTCTTCGTATTTAGTATAGGGGTATTGCTCGATATTATGGTAAGGGTCCCCCCTTTTCAATATATGGTCTTCGTATTTAGTATAGGGGTATTGCTCGATATTATGGTAAGGGTCCCCCCTTTTCAATATATGGTCTTCGTATTTAGTATAGGGGTATTGCTCGATATTATGGTAAGGGTCCCCCCTTTTCAATATATGCTCTTCGTATTTAGTATAGGGGTATTGCTCGATATTATGGTAAGGGTCCCCCCTTTTCAATATATGGTCTTCGTATTTAGTATAGGGGTATTGCTCGATATTATGGTAAGGGTCCCCCCTTTTCAATATATGGTCTTCGTGTTTAATATAGGGGTATTGCTCGATATTATGGTAAGGGTCCCCCTTTTAAAAAATCCATATAAATATTAGGATGGATCCAAGTCTATCAGTATTCATTTTTATAATAAAAATATTACTTCCCTATTAAACTTTTTTAGAAAAGTGGCTGTATCTCTGCAAATATTGATTTTATCGCAAAAATAAGCGAAATTCGAAAAAACTTAACTAAAGTATCGATAGTGCTCTTTTCAAATATATTAAAACTATTGTAATTTGAAGAAATTTTTTAAAAAATCCATATAAATATTAGGATGGATACAAGTCTACCAGTATTCATTTTTATAATAAAAATATTACTTCCCTATTAAACTTTTTTAGAAAAGTGGCTGTATCTCCGCAAATATTGATTTTATCGCAAAAAAATAAGCGAAATTCGAAAAAACTTAACTAAAGTATCGATAGTGCTCTTTTCAAATATATTAAAACTATTGTAATTTGAAGAAATTTTTGAAAAAATCCATATAAATATTAGGATGGATCCAAGTCTATCAGTATTAATTTTTATAATAAAAATATTACTTCCCTATTAAACTTTTTTAGAAAAGTGGCTGTATCTCCGCAAATATTGATTTTATCGCAAAAATAAGCGAAATTCGAAAAAACTTAACTAAAGTGTCGATAGTGCTCTTTTCAAATATATTAAAACTATTGTAATTTGAAGAAATTTTTGAAAAAATCCATATAAATATTAGGATGGATCCAAGTCTATCAGTATTAATTTTTATAATAAAAATATTACTTCCCTATTAAACTTTTTTAGAAAAGTGGCTGTATCTCCGCAAATATTGATTTTATCGCAAAAATAAGCGAAATTCGAAAAAACTTAACTAAAGTATCGATAGTGCTCTTTTCAAATATATTAAAACTATTGTAATTTGAAGAAATTTTTGAAAAAATCCATATAAATATTAGGATGGATCCAAGTCTATCAGTATTCATTTTTATAATAAAAATATTACTTCCCTATTAAACTTTTTTAGAAAAGTGGCTGTATCTCCGCAAATATTGATTTTATCGCAAAATAAGCGAAATTCGAAAAACCTTAACTAAAGTATCGATAGTGCTCTTTTCAAATATATTAAAACTATTGTAATTTGAAGAAATTTTTGAAAAAATCCATATAAATAATAGGATGGATCCAAGTCTATCAGTATTCATTTTTATAATAAAAATGTTACTTC
Source organism: Epicampocera succincta (assembly GCA_932526305.1). Taxonomy (NCBI): domain Eukaryota; kingdom Metazoa; phylum Arthropoda; class Insecta; order Diptera; family Tachinidae; genus Epicampocera; species Epicampocera succincta. The sequence continues at coordinate 62,420,675 of OW052036.1, read as the reverse complement.
CCTATTAAACTTTTTTAGAAAAGTGGCTGTATCTCCGCAAATATTGATTTTATCGCAAAAATAAGCGAAATTCGAAAAAACTTAACTAAAGTATCGATAGTGCTCTTTTCAAATATATTAAAACTATTGTAATTTGAAGAAATTTTTTAAAAAATCCATATAAATATTAGGATGGATCCGTCTTGTCAATATATGGTCTTCGTATTTAGTATAGGGGTATTGCTCGATATTATGGTGAGGGTCCCCCCTTTTCAATATATGGTCTTCGTATTTAGTATAGGGGTATTGCTCGATATTATGGTAAGGGTCCCCCCTTTTCAATATATGGTCTTCGTATTTAGTATAGGGGTATTGCTCGATATTATGGTAAGGGTCCCCCCTTTTCAATATATGGTCTTCGTATTTAGTATAGGGGTATTGCTCGATATTATGGTAAGGGTCCCCCCTTTTCAATATATGGTCTTCGTATTTAGTATAGGGGTATTGCTCGATATTATGGTAAGGGTCCCCCCTTTTCAATATATGGTCTTCGTATTTAGTATAGGGGTATTGCTCGATATTATGGTAAGGGTCCCCCCTTTTCAATATATGGTCTTCGTATTTAGTGTAGGGGTATCGCTCGATATTATGGTAAGGGTCCCCCCTTTTCAATATATGGTCTTCGTATTTAGTATAGGGGTATTGCTCTATATTATGGTAAGGGTCCCCCCTTTTCAATATATGGTCTTCGTATTTAGTATAGGGGTATTGCTCGATATTATGGTAAGGGTCCCCCCTTTTCAATATATGGTCTTCGTATTTAGTATAGGGGTATTGCTCGATATTATGGTAAGGGTCCCCCCTTTTCAATATATGGTCTTCGTATTTAGTATAGGGGTATTGCTCGATATTATGGTAAGGGTCCCCCCTTTTCAATATATGGTCTTCGTATTTAGTATAGGGGTATTGCTCGATATTATGGTAAGGGTCCCCCCTTTTCAATATATGGTCTTCGTATTTAGTATAGGGGTATTGCTCGATATTATGGTAAGGGTCCCCCCTTTTCAATATATGGTCTTCGTATTTAGTATAGGGGTATTGCTTGATATTATGGTAAGGGTCCCCCCTTTTCAATATATGGTCTTCGTATTTAGTATAGGGGTATTGCTCGATATTATGGTAAGGGTCCCCCCTTTTCAATATATGGTCTTCGTATTTAGTATAGGGGTATTGCTCGATATTATGGTAAGGGTCCCCCCTTTTCAATATATGGTCTTCGTATTTAGTATAGGGGTATTGCTCGATATTATGGTAAGGGTCCCCCTTTTTCAATATATGGTCTTCGTATTTAGTATAGGGGTATTGCTCGATATTATGGTAAGGGTCCCCCCTTTTCAATATATGGTCTTCGTATTTAGTATAGGGGTATTGCTCGATATTATGGTAAGGGTCCCCCCTTTTCAATATATGGTCTTCGCATTTAGTATAGGGGTATTGCTCGATATTATGGTAAGGGTCCCCCCTTTTCAATATATGGTCTTCGTATTTAGTATAGGGGTATTGCTCGATATTATGGTAAGGGTCCCCCCTTTTCAATATATGGTCTTCGTATTTAGTATAGGGGTATTGCTGGATATTATGGTAAGGGTCCCCCCTTTTCAATATATGGTCTTCGTATTTAGTATAGGGGTATTGCTCGATATTATGGTAAGGGTCCCCCTTTTTCAATATATGGTCTTCGTATTTAGTATAGGGGTATTGCTCGATATTATGGTAAGGGTCCCCCCTTTTCAATATATGGTCTTCGTATTTAGTATAGGGGTACTGCTCGATATTATGGTAAGGGTCCCCCCTTTTCAATATATGGTCTTCGTATTTAGTATAGGGGTATTGCTCGATATTATGGTAAGGGTCCCCCCTTTTCAATATATGGTCTTCGTATTTAGTATAGGGGTATTGCTCGATATTATGGTAAGGGTCCCCCCTTTTCAATATATGGTCTTCGTATTTAGTATAGGGGTATTGCTCGATATTATGGTAAGGGTCCCCCTTTTCAATATATGGTCTTCGTATTTAGTATAGGGGTATTGCTCGATATTATGGTAAGGGTCCCCCCTTTTCAATATATGCTCTTCGTATTTAGTATAGGGGTATTGCTCGATATTATGGTAAGGGTCCCCCCTTTTCAATATATGGTCTTCGTATTTAGTATAGGGGTATTGCTCGATATTATGGTAAGGGTCCCCCCTTTTCAATATATGGTCTTCGTGTTTAATATAGGGGTATTGCTCGATATTATGGTAAGGGTCCCCCTTTTAAAAAATCCATATAAATATTAGGATGGATCCAAGTCTATCAGTATTCATTTTTATAATAAAAATATTACTTCCCTATTAAACTTTTTTAGAAAAGTGGCTGTATCTCTGCAAATATTGATTTTATCGCAAAAATAAGCGAAATTCGAAAAAACTTAACTAAAGTATCGATAGTGCTCTTTTCAAATATATTAAAACTATTGTAATTTGAAGAAATTTTTTAAAAAATCCATATAAATATTAGGATGGATACAAGTCTACCAGTATTCATTTTTATAATAAAAATATTACTTCCCTATTAAACTTTTTTAGAAAAGTGGCTGTATCTCCGCAAATATTGATTTTATCGCAAAAAAATAAGCGAAATTCGAAAAAACTTAACTAAAGTATCGATAGTGCTCTTTTCAAATATATTAAAACTATTGTAATTTGAAGAAATTTTTGAAAAAATCCATATAAATATTAGGATGGATCCAAGTCTATCAGTATTAATTTTTATAATAAAAATATTACTTCCCTATTAAACTTTTTTAGAAAAGTGGCTGTATCTCCGCAAATATTGATTTTATCGCAAAAATAAGCGAAATTCGAAAAAACTTAACTAAAGTATCGATAGTGCTCTTTTCAAATATATTAAAACTATTGTAATTTGAAGAAATTTTTGAAAAAATCCATATAAATATTAGGATGGATCCAAGTCTATCAATATTCATTTTTATAATAAAAATATTACTTCCCTATTAAACTTTTTTAGAAAAGTGGCTGTATCTCCGCAAATATTGATTTTATCGCAAAATAAGCGAAATTCGAAAAACCTTAACTAAAGTATCGATAGTGCTCTTTTCAAATATATTAAAACTATTGTAATTTGAAGAAATTTTTGAAAAAATCCATATAAATAATAGGATGGATCCAAGTCTATCAGTATTCATTTTTATAATAAAAATGTTACTTCCCTATTAAACTTTTTTAGAAAAGTGGCTGTATCTCCGCAAATATTGATTTTATCGCAAAAATAAGCGAAATTCGAAAAAACTTAACTAAAGTATCGATAGTGCTCTTTTCAAATATATTAAAACTATTGTAATTTGAAGAAATTTTTTAAAAAATCCATATAAATATTAGGATGGATCCGTCTTGTCAATATATGGTCTTCGTATTTAGTATAGGGGTATTGCTCGATATTATGGTGAGGGTCCCCCCTTTTCAATATATGGTCTTCGTATTTAGTATAGGGGTATTGCTCGATATTATGGTAAGGGTCCCCCCTTTTCAATATATGGTCTTCGTATTTAGTATAGGGGTATTGCTCGATATTATGGTAAGGGTCCCCCCTTTTCAATATATGGTCTTCGTATTTAGTATAGGGGTATTGCTCGATATTATGGTAAGGGTCCCCCCTTTTCAATATATGGTCTTCGTATTTAGTATAGGGGTATTGCTCGATATTATGGTAAGGGTCCCCCTTTTCAATATATGGTCTTCGTATTTAGTATAGGGGTATTGCTCGATATTATGGTAAGGGTCCCCCCTTTTCAATATATGGTCTTCGTATTTAGTGTAGGGGTATCGCTCGATATTATGGTAAGGGTCCCCCCTTTTCAATATATGGTCTTCGTATTTAGTATAGGGGTATTGCTCGATATTATGGTAAGGGTCCCCCCTTTTCAATATATGGTCTTCGTATTTAGTATAGGGGTATTGCTCGATATTATGGTAAGGGTCCCCCCTTTTCAATATATGGTCTTCGTATTTAGTATAGGGGTATTGCTCGATATTATGGTAAGGGTCCCCCCTTTTCAATATATGGTCTTCGTATTTAGTATAGGGGTATTGCTCGATATTATGGTAAGGGTCCCCCCTTTTCAATATATGGTCTTCGTATTTAGTATAGGGGTATTGCTCGATATTATGGTAAGGGTCCCCCCTTTTCAATATATGGTCTTCGTATTTAGTATAGGGGTATTGCTCGATATTATGGTAAGGGTCCCCCCTTTTCAATATATGGTCTTCGTATTTAGTATAGGGGTATTGCTTGATATTATGGTAAGGGTCCCCCCTTTTCAATATATGGTCTTCGTATTTAGTATAGGGGTATTGCTCGATATTATGGTAAGGGTCCCCCCTTTTCAATATATGGTCTTCGTATTTAGTATAGGGGTATTGCTCGATATTATGGTAAGGGTCCCCCCTTTTCAATATATGGTCTTCGTATTTAGTATAGGGGTATTGCTCGATATTATGGTAAGGGTCCCCCCTTTTCAATATATGGTCTTCGTATTTAGTATAGGGGTATTGCTCGATATTATGGTAAGGGTCCCCCCTTTTCAATATATGGTCTTCGTATTTAGTATAGGGGTATTGCTCGATATTATGGTAAGGGTCCCCCCTTTTCAATATATGGTCTTCGCATTTAGTATAGGGGTATTGCTCGATATTATGGTAAGGGTCCCCCCTTTTCAATATATGGTCTTCGTATTTAGTATAGGGGTATTGCTCGATATTATGGTAAGGGTCCCCCCTTTTCAATATATGGTCTTCGTATTTAGTATAGGGGTATTGCTGGATATTATGGTAAGGGTCCCCCCTTTTCAATATATGGTCTTCGTATTTAGTATAGGGGTATTGCTCGATATTATGGTAAGGGTCCCCCTTTTTCAATATATGGTCTTCGTATTTAGTATAGGGGTATTGCTCGATAATATGGTAAGGGTCCCCCCTTTTCAATATATGGTCTTCGTATTTAGTATAGGGGTACTGCTCGATATTATGGTAAGGGTCCCCCCTTTTCAATATATGGTCTTCGTATTTAGTATAGGGGTATTGCTCGATATTATGGTAAGGGTCCCCCCTTTTCAATATATGGTCTTCGTATTTAGTATAGGGGTATTGCTCGATATTATGGTAAGGGTCCCCCCTTTTCAATATATGGTCTTCGTATTTAGTATAGGGGTATTGCTCGATATTATGGTAAGGGTCCCCCCTTTTCAATATATGGTCTTCGTATTTAGTATAGGGGTATTGCTCGATATTATGGTAAGGGTCCCCCCTTTTCAATATATGCTCTTCGTATTTAGTATAGGGGTATTGCTCGATATTATGGTAAGGGTCCCCCCTTTTCAATATATGGTCTTCGTATTTAGTATAGGGGTATTGCTCGATATTATGGTAAGGGTCCCCCCTTTTCAATATATGGTCTTCGTGTTTAATATAGGGGTATTGCTCGATATTATGGTAAGGGTCCCCCTTTTAAAAAATCCATATAAATATTAGGATGGATCCAAGTCTATCAGTATTCATTTTTATAATAAAAATATTACTTCCCTATTAAACTTTTTTAGAAAAGTGGCTGTATCTCTGCAAATATTGATTTTATCGCAAAAATAAGCGAAATTCGAAAAAACTTAACTAAAGTATCGATAGTGCTCTTTTCAAATATATTAAAACTATTGTAATTTGAAGAAATTTTTTAAAAAATCCATATAAATATTAGGATGGATACAAGTCTACCAGTATTCATTTTTATAATAAAAATATTACTTCCCTATTAAACTTTTTTAGAAAAGTGGCTGTATCTCCGCAAATATTGATTTTATCGCAAAAAAATAAGCGAAATTCGAAAAAACTTAACTAAAGTATCGATAGTGCTCTTTTCAAATATATTAAAACTATTGTAATTTGAAGAAATTTTTGAAAAAATCCATATAAATATTAGGATGGATCCAAGTCTATCAGTATTAATTTTTATAATAAAAATATTACTTCCCTATTAAACTTTTTTAGAAAAGTGGCTGTATCTCCGCAAATATTGATTTTATCGCAAAAATAAGCGAAATTCGAAAAAACTTAACTAAAGTGTCGATAGTGCTCTTTTCAAATATATTAAAACTATTGTAATTTGAAGAAATTTTTGAAAAAATCCATATAAATATTAGGATGGATCCAAGTCTATCAGTATTAATTTTTATAATAAAAATATTACTTCCCTATTAAACTTTTTTAGAAAAGTGGCTGTATCTCCGCAAATATTGATTTTATCGCAAAAATAAGCGAAATTCGAAAAAACTTAACTAAAGTATCGATAGTGCTCTTTTCAAATATATTAAAACTATTGTAATTTGAAGAAATTTTTGAAAAAATCCATATAAATATTAGGATGGATCCAAGTCTATCAGTATTCATTTTTATAATAAAAATATTACTTCCCTATTAAACTTTTTTAGAAAAGTGGCTGTATCTCCGCAAATATTGATTTTATCGCAAAATAAGCGAAATTCGAAAAACCTTAACTAAAGTATCGATAGTGCTCTTTTCAAATATATTAAAACTATTGTAATTTGAAGAAATTTTTGAAAAAATCCATATAAATAATAGGATGGATCCAAGTCTATCAGTATTCATTTTTATAATAAAAATGTTACTTCCCTATTAAACTTTTTTAGAAAAGTGGCTGTATCTCCGCAAATATTGATTTTATCGCAAAAATAAGCGAAATTCGAAAAAACTTAACTAAAGTATCGATAGTGCTCTTTTCAAATATATTAAAACTATTGTAATTTGAAGAAATTTTTTAAAAAATCCATATAAATATTAGGATGGATCCGTCTTGTTAATATATGGTCTTCGTATTTAGTATAGGGGTATTGCTCGATATTATGGTGAGGGTCCCCCCTTTTCAATATATGGTCTTCGTATTTAGTATAGGGGTATTGCTCGATATTATGGTAAGGGTCCCCCCTTTTCAATATATGGTCTTCGTATTTAGTATAGGGGTATTGCTCGATATTATGGTAAGGGTCCCCCCTTTTCAATATATGGTCTTCGTGTTTAATATAGGGGTATTGCTCGATATTATGGTAAGGGTCCCCCTTTTAAAAAATCCATATAAATATTAGGATGGATCCAAGTCTATCAGTATTCATTTTTATAATAAAAATATTACTTCCCTATTAAACTTTTTTAGAAAAGTGGCTGTATCTCCGCAAATATTGATTTTATCGCAAAATAAGCGAAATTCGAAAAACCTTAACTAAAGTATCGATAGTGCTCTTTTCAAATATATTAAAACTATTGTAATTTGAAGAAATTTTTGAAAAAATCCATATAAATAATAGGATGGATCCAAGTCTATCAGTATTAATTTTTATAATAAAAATGTTACTTCCCTATTAAACTTTTTTAGAAAAGTGGCTGTATCTCCGCAAATATTGATTTTATCGCAAAAATAAGCGAAATTCGAAAAAACTTAACTAAAGTATCGATAGGGCTCTTTTCAAATATATTAAAACTATTGTAATTTGAAGAAATTTTTGAAAAAATCCATATAAATATTAGGATGGATCCAAGTCTATCAGTATTCATTTTTATAATAAAAATATTACTTCCCTGTTAAACTTTTTTAGAAAAGTGGCTGTATCTCCGCAAATATTGATTTTATCGCAAAAATAAGCGAAATTCGAAAAACCTTAACTAAAGCATCGATAGTGCTCTTTTCAAATATATTAAAACTATTGTAATTTAAAGAAATTTTTGAAAAAATCCATATAAATAATAGGATGGATCCAAGTCTATCAGTATTCATTTTTATAATAAAAATGTTACTTCCCTATTAAACTTTTTTAGAAAAGTGGCTGTATCTCCGCAAATATTGATTTTATCGCAAAAATAAGCGAAATTCGAAAAAACTTAACTAAAGTATCGATAGTGCTCTTTTCAAATATATTAAAACTATTGTAATTTGAAGAAATTTTTGAAAAAATCCATATAAATATTAGGATGGATCCCCCTTGTCAATATATGGTCTTCATATTTAATATAGGGGTATTGCTCGATATTATGGTAAGGGTCCCCCCTTTTCAATATATGGTCTTCGTATTTAGTATAGGGGTATTGCTCGATATTATGGTAAGGGTCCCCCTTTTCAATATATGGTCTTCGTATTTAGTATAGGGGTATTGCTCGATATTATGGTAAGGGTCCCCCCTTTTCAATATATGGTCTTCGTATTTAGTATAGGGGTATTGCTCGATATTATGGTAAGGGTCCCCCCTTTTCAATATATGGTCTTCGTATTTAGTATAGGGGTATTGCTCGATATTATGGTAAGGGTCCCCCCTTTTCAATATATGGTCTTCGTATTTAGTATAGGGGTATTGCTCGATATTATGGTAAGGGTCCCCCCTTTTCAATATATGGTCTTCGTATTTAGTATAGGGGTATTGCTCGATATTATGGTAAGGGTCCCCCTTTTCAATATATGGTCTTCGTATTTAGTATAGGGGTATTGCTCGATATTATGGTAAGGGTCCCCCCTTTTCAATATATGGTCTTCGTATTTAGTATAGGGGTATTGCTCGATATTATGGTAAGGGTCCCCCTTTTCAATATATGGTCTTCGTATTTAGTATAGGGGTATTGCTCGATATTATGGTAAGGGTCCCCCCTTTTCAATATATGGTCTTCGTATTTAGTATAGGGGTATTGCTCGATATTATGGTAAGGGTCCCCCCTTTTCAATATATGGTCTTCGTATTTAGTATAGGGGTATTGCTCGATATTATGGTAAGGGTCCCCCCTTTTCAATATATGGTCTTCGTATTTAGTATAGGGGTATTGCTCGATATTATGGTAAGGGTCCCCCTTTTAAAAAATCCATATAAATATTAGGATGGATCCAAGTCTATCAGTATTCATTTTTATAATAAAAATATTACTTCCCTATTAAACTTTTTTAGAAAAGTGGCTGTATCTCTGCAAATATTGATTTTATCGCAAAAATAAGCGAAATTCGAAAAAACTTAACTAAAGTATCGATAGTGCTCTTTTCAAATATATTAAAACTATTGTAATTTGAAGAAATTTTTTAAAAAATCCATATAAATATTAGGATGGATACAAGTCTACCAGTATTCATTTTTATAATAAAAATATTACTTCCCTATTAAACTTTTTTAGAAAAGTGGCTGTATCTCTGCAAATATTGATTTTATCGCAAAAATAAGCGAAATTCGAAAAAACTTAACTAAAGTATCGATAGTGCTCTTTTCAAATATATTAAAACTATTGTAATTTGAAGAAATTTTTTAAAAAATCCATATAAATATTAGGATGGATCCAAGTCTATCAGTATTCATTTTTATAATAAAAATATTACTTCCCTATTAAACTTTTTTAGAAAAGTGGCTGTATCTCCGCAAATATTGATTTTATCGCAAAAATAAGCGAAATTCGAAAAACCTTAACTAAAGTATCGATATTGCTCTTTTCAAATATATTAAAACTATTGTAATTTAAAGAAATTTTTGAAAAAATCCATATAAATAATAGGATGGATCCAAGTCTATCAGTATTCATTTTTATAATAAAAATGTTACTTCCCTATTAAACTTTTTTAGAAAAGTGGCTGTATCTCCGCAAATATTGATTTTATCGCAAAAATAAGCGAAATTCGAAAAAACTTAACTAAAGTATCGATAGTGCTCTTTTCAAATATATTAAAACTATTGTAATTTGAAGAAATTTTTGAAAAAATCCATATAAATATTAGGATGGATCCCCCTTGTCAATATATGGTCTTCATATTCAATATAGGGGTATTGCTCGATATTATGGTAAGGGTCCCCCCTTTCCAATATATGGTCTTCGTATTTAGTATAGGGGTATTGCTCGATATTATGATAAGGGTCCCCCCTTTTCAATATATGGTCTTCGTATTTAGTATAGGGGTATTGCTCGATATTATGGTAAGGGTCCCCCCTTTTCAATATATGGTCTTCGTATTTAGTATAGGGGTATTGCTCGATATTATGGTAAGGGTCCTCCCTTTTCAATATATGGTCTTCGTATTTAGTATAGGGGTATTGCTCGATATTATGGTAAGGGTCCCCCCTTTTCAATATATGGTCTTCGTATTTAGTGTAGGGGTATTGCTCGATATTATGATAAGGGTCCCCCCTTTCCAATATATGGTCTTCGTATTTAGTATAGGGGTATTGCTCGATATTATGGTAAGGGTCCCCCCTTTTCAATATATGGTCTTCGTATTTAGTATAGGGGTATTGCTCGATATTATGGTAAGGGTCCCCCCTTTTCAATATATGGTCTTCGTATTTAGTGTAGGGGTATCGCTCGATATTATGGTAAGGGTCCCCCCTTTTCAATATATGGTCTTCGTATTTAGTATAGGGGTATTGCTCGATATTATGGTAAGGGTCCCCCCTTTTCAATATATGGTCTTCGTATTTAGTATAGGAGTATTGCTCGATATTATGGTAAGGGTCCCCCCTTTTCAATATATGGTCTTCGTATTTAGTATAGGGGTATTGCTCGATATTATGGTAAGGGTCCCCCCTTTTCAATATATGGTCTTCGTATTTAGTATAGGGGTATTGCTCGATATTATGATAAGGGTCCCCCTTTCCAATATATGGTCTTCGTATTAAGTATAGGGGTATTGCTCGATATTATGATAAGGGTCCCCCCTTTTCAATATATGGTCTTCGTATTTAGTGTAGGGGTATCGCTCGATATTATGGTAAGGGTCCCCCCTTTTCAATATATGGTCTTCGTATTTAGTATAGGGGTATTGCTCGATATTATGGTAAGGGTCCCGCCTTTTCAATATATGGTCGTCGTATTTAGTATAGGGGTATTGCTCGATATTATGGTAAGGGTCCTCCCTTTTCAATATATGGTCTTCGTATTTAGTATAGGGGTATTGCTCGATATTATGGTAAGGGTCCCCCCTTTTCAATATATGGTCTTCGTATTTAGTATAGGGGTATTGCTCGATATTATGGTAAGGGTCCCCCTTTTCAATATATGGTCTTCGTATTTAGTATAGGGGTATTGCTCGATATTATGGTAAGGGTCCCCCCTTTTCAATATATGGTCTTCGTATTTAGTATAGGGGTATTGCTCGATATTATGGTAAGGGTCCCCCCTTTTCAATATATGGTCTTCGTATTTAGTATAGGGGTGTTGCTCGATATTATGGTAAGGGTCCCCCCTTTTCAATATATGGTCTTCGTATTTAGTATAGGGGTATTGCTCGATATTATGGTAAGGGTCCCCCCTTTTCAATATATGGTCTTCGTATTTAGTATAGGGGTATTGCTCGATATTATGGTAAGGGTCCCCCCTTTTCAATATATAGTCTTCGTATTTAGTATAGGGGTATTGCTCGATATTATGGTAAGGGTCCCCCCTTTTCAATATATGGTCTTCGTATTTAGTATAGGGGTATTGCTCGATATTATGGTAAGGGTCCCCCCTTTTCAATATATGGTCTTCGTATTTAGTATAGGGGTATTGCTCGATATTATGGTAAGGGTCCCCCCTTTTCAATATATGGTCTTCGTATTTAGTATAGGGGTATTGCTCGATATTATGGTAAGGGTCCCCCCTTTTCAATATATGGTCTTCGTATTTAGTATAGGGGTATTGCTCGATATTATGGTAAGGGTCCCCCCTTTTCAATATATGGTCTTCGTATTTAGTGTAGGGGTATTGCTCGATATTATGGTAAGGGTCCCCCCTTTTCAATATATGGTCTTCGTATTTAGTATAGGGGTATTGCTCGATATTATGGTAAGGGTCCCCCCTTTTCAATATATGGTCTTCGTATTTAGTATAGGGGTATTGCTCGATATTATGGTAAGGGTCCCCCTTTTAAAAAATCCATATAAATATTAGGATGGATCCAAGTCTATCAGTATTCATTTTTATAATAAAAATATTACTTCCCTATTAAACTTTTTTAGAAAAGTGGCTGTATCTCTGCAAATATTGATTTTATCGCAAAAATAAGCGAAATTCGAAAAAACTTAACTAAAGTATCGATAGTGCTCTTTTCAAATATATTAAAACTATTGTAATTTGAAGAAATTTTTTAAAAAATCCATATAAATATTAGGATGGATACAAGTCTACCAGTATTCATTTTTATAATAAAAATATTACTTCCCTATTAAACTTTTTTAGAAAAGTGGCTGTATCTCTGCAAATATTGATTTTATCGCAAAAATAAGCGAAATTCGAAAAAACTTAACTAAAGTATCGATAGTGCTCTTTTCAAATATATTAAAACTATTGTAATTTGAAGAAATTTTTTAAAAAATCCATATAAATATTAGGATGGATCCAAGTCTATCAGTATTCATTTTTATAATAAAAATATTACTTCCCTATTAAACTTTTTTAGAAAAGTGGCTGTATCTCCGCAAATATTGATTTTATCGCAAAAATAAGCGAAATTCGAAAAACCTTAACTAAAGTATCGATATTGCTCTTTTCAAATATATTAAAACTATTGTAATTTAAAGAAATTTTTGAAAAAATCCATATAAATAATAGGATGGATCCAAGTCTATCAGTATTCATTTTTATAATAAAAATGTTACTTCCCTATTAAACTTTTTTAGAAAAGTGGCTGTATCTCCGCAAATATTGATTTTATCGCAAAAATAAGCGAAATTCGAAAAAACTTAACTAAAGTATCGATAGTGCTCTTTTCAAATATATTAAAACTATTGTAATTTGAAGAAATTTTTGAAAAAATCCATATAAATATTAGGATGGATCCCCCTTGTCAATATATGGTCTTCATATTCAATATAGGGGTATTGCTCGATATTATGGTAAGGGTCCCCCCTTTCCAATATATGGTCTTCGTATTTAGTATAGGGGTATTGCTCGATATTATGATAAGGGTCCCCCCTTTTCAATATATGGTCTTCGTATTTAGTATAGGGGTATTGCTCGATATTATGGTAAGGGTCCCCCCTTTTCAATATATGGTCTTCGTATTTAGTATAGGGGTATTGCTCGATATTATGGTAAGGGTCCTCCCTTTTCAATATATGGTCTTCGTATTTAGTATAGGGGTATTGCTCGATATTATGGTAAGGGTCCCCCCTTTTCAATATATGGTCTTCGTATTTAGTGTAGGGGTATTGCTCGATATTATGATAAGGGTCCCCCCTTTCCAATATATGGTCTTCGTATTTAGTATAGGGGTATTGCTCGATATTATGGTAAGGGTCCCCCCTTTTCAATATATGGTCTTCGTATTTAGTATAGGGGTATTGCTCGATATTATGGTAAGGGTCCCCCCTTTTCAATATATGGTCTTCGTATTTAGTGTAGGGGTATCGCTCGATATTATGGTAAGGGTCCCCCCTTTTCAATATATGGTCTTCGTATTTAGTATAGGGGTATTGCTCGATATTATGGTAAGGGTCCCCCCTTTTCAATATATGGTCTTCGTATTTAGTATAGGAGTATTGCTCGATATTATGGTAAGGGTCCCCCCTTTTCAATATATGGTCTTCGTATTTAGTATAGGGGTATTGCTCGATATTATGGTAAGGGTCCCCCCTTTTCAATATATGGTCTTCGTATTTAGTATAGGGGTATTGCTCGATATTATGATAAGGGTCCCCCCTTTCCAATATATGGTCTTCGTATTAAGTATAGGGGTATTGCTCGATATTATGATAAGGGTCCCCCCTTTTCAATATATGGTCTTCGTATTTAGTGTAGGGGTATCGCTCGATATTATGGTAAGGGTCCCCCCTTTTCAATATATGGTCTTCGTATTTAGTATAGGGGTATTGCTCGATATTATGGTAAGGGTCCCGCCTTTTCAATATATGGTCGTCGTATTTAGTATAGGGGTATTGCTCGATATTATGGTAAGGGTCCTCCCTTTTCAATATATGGTCTTCGTATTTAGTATAGGGGTATTGCTCGATATTATGGTAAGGGTCCCCCCTTTTCAATATATGGTCTTCGTATTTAGTATAGGGGTATTGCTCGATATTATGGTAAGGGTCCCCCTTTTCAATATATGGTCTTCGTATTTAGTATAGGGGTATTGCTCGATATTATGGTAAGGGTCCCCCCTTTTCAATATATGGTCTTCGTATTTAGTATAGGGGTATTGCTCGATATTATGGTAAGGGTCCCCCCTTTTCAATATATGGTCTTCGTATTTAGTATAGGGGTATTGCTCGATATTATGGTAAGGGTCCCCCCTTTTCAATATATGGTCTTCGTATTTAGTATAGGGGTATTGCTCGATATTATGGTAAGGGTCCCCCCTTTTCAATATATGGTCTTCGTATTTAGTATAGGGGTATTGCTCGATATTATGGTAAGGGTCCCCCCTTTTCAATATATAGTCTTCGTATTTAGTATAGGGGTATTGCTCGATATTATGGTAAGGGTCCCCCCTTTTCAATATATGGTCTTCGTATTTAGTATAGGGGTATTGCTCGATATTATGGTAAGGGTCCCCCCTTTTCAATATATGGTCTTCGTATTTAGTATAGGGGTATTGCTCGATATTATGGTAAGGGTCCCCCCTTTTCAATATATGGTCTTCGTATTTAGTATAGGGGTATTGCTCGATATTATGGTAAGGGTCCCCCCTTTTCAATATATGGTCTTCGTATTTAGTATAGGGGTATTGCTCGATATTATGGTAAGGGTCCCCCCTTTTCAATATATGGTCTTCGTATTTAGTGTAGGGGTATTGCTCGATATTATGGTAAGGGTCCCCCCTTTTCAATATATGGTCTTCGTATTTAGTATAGGGGTATTGCTCGATATTATGGTAAGGGTCCCCCCTTTTCAATATATGGTCTTCGTATTTAGTATAGGGGTATTGCTCGATATTATGGTAAGGGTCCCCCCTTTTCAATATATGGTCTTCGTATTTAGTATAGGGGTATTGCTCGATATTATGGTAAGGGTCCCCCCTTTTCAATATATGGTCTTCGTATTTAGTATAGGGGTATTGCTCGATATTATGGTAAGGGTCCCCCCTTTTCAATATATGGTCTTCGTATTTAGTATAGGGGTATTGCTCGATATTATGGTAAGGGTCCCCCCTTTTCAATATATGGTCTTCGTATTTAGTATAGGGGTATTGCTCGATATTATGGTAAGGGTCCCCCCTTTTCAATATATGGTCTTCGTATTTAGTATAGGGGTATTGCTCGATATTATGGTAAGGGTCCCCCCTTTTCAATATATGGTCTTCGTATTTAGTATAGGGGTATTGCTCGATATTATGGTAAGGGTCCCCCCTTTTCAATATATGGTCTTCGTATTTAGTATAGGGGTATTGCTCGATATTATGGTAAGGGTCCCCCCTTTTCAATATATGGTCTTCGTATTTAGTATAGGGGTATTGCTCGATATTATGGTAAGGGTCCCCCCTTTTCAATATGTGGTCTTCGTATTTAGTATAGGGGTATTGCTCGATATTATGGTAAGGGTCCCCCCTTTTCAATATATGGTCTTCGTATTTAGTATAGGGGTATTGCTCGATATTATGGTAAGGGTCCCCCCTTTTCAATATATGGTCGTCGTATTTAGTATAGGGGTATTGCTCGATATTATGGTAAGGGTCCCCCCTTTTCAATATATGGTCTTCGTATTTAGTATAGGGGTATTGCTCGATATTATGGTAAGGGTCCCCCCTTTTCAATATATGGTCTTCGTGTTTAATATAGGGGTATTGCTCGATATTATGGTAAGGGTCCCCCTTTTAAAAAATCCATATAAATATTAGGATGGATCCAAGTCTATCAGTATTCATTTTTATAATAAAAATATTACTTCCCTATTAAACTTTTTTAGAAAAGTGGCTGTATCTCTGCAAATATTGATTTTATCGCAAAAATAAGCGAAATTCGAAAAAACTTAACTAAAGTATCGATAGTGCTCTTTTCAAATATATTAAAACTATTGTAACTTGAAGAAATTTTTTAAAAAATCCATATAAATATTAGGATGGATACAAGTCTACCAGTATTCATTTTTATAATAAAAATATTACTTCCCTATTAAACTTTTTTAGAAAAGTGGCTGTATCTCCGCAAATATTGATTTTATCGCAAAAATAAGCGAAATTCGAAAAAACTTAACTAGAGTATCGATAGTGCTCTTTTCAAATATATTAAAACTATTGTAATTTGAAGAAATTTTTGAAAAAATCCATATAAATATTAGGATGGATCCAAGTCTATCAGTATTAATTTTTATAATAAAAATATTACTTCCCTATTAAACTTTTTTAGAAAAGTGGCTGTATCTCCGCAAATATTGATTTTATCGCAAAAATAAGCGAAATTCGAAAAAACTTAACTAAAGTATCGATAGTGCTCTTTTCAAATATATTAAAACTATTGTAATTTGAAGAAATTTTTGAAAAAATCCATATAAATATTAGGATGGATCCAAGTCTATCAGTATTCATTTTTATAATAAAAATATTACTTCCCTATTAAACTTTTTTAGAAAAGTGGCTGTATCTCCGCAAATATTGATTTTATCGCAAAAATAAGCGAAATTCGAAAAACCTTAACTAAAGTATCGATAGTGCTCTTTTCAAATATATTAAAACTATTGTAATTTGAAGAAATTTTTGAAAAAATCCATATAAATATTAGGATGGATCCCCCTTGTCAATATATGGTCTTCGTATTTAATATAGGGGTATTGCTCGATATTATGGTAAGGGTCCCCCCTTTTCAATATATGGTCTTCGTATTTAATATAGGGGTATTGCTCGATATTATGGTAAGGGTCCCCCCTTTTCAATATATGGTCTTCGTATTTAGTATAGGGGTATTGCTCGATATTATGGTAAGGGTCCCCCCTTTTCAATATATGGTCTTCGTATTTAGTATAGGGGTATTGCTCGATATTATGGTAAGGGTCCCCCCTTTTCAATATATGGTCTTCGTATTTAGTATAGGGGTTAATAGGTAAATTATATAGGTAAATTATAATAAAAATATTACTTCCCTATTAAACTTTTTTAGAAAAGTGGCTGTATCTCCGCAAATATTGATTTTATCGCAAAAATAAGCGAAATTCGAAAAAACTTAACTAAAGTATCGATAGTGCTCTTTTCAAATATATTAAAACTATTGTAATTTGAAGAAATTTTTGAAAAAATCCATATAAATATTAGGATGGATCCAAGTCTATCAGTATTCATTTTTATAATAAAAATATTACTTCCCTATTAAACTTTTTTAGAAAAGTGGCTGTATCTCCGCAAATATTGATTTTATCGCAAAAATAAGCGAAATTCGAAAAAACTTAACTAAAGTATCGATAGTGCTCTTTTCAAATATATTAAAACTATTGTAATTTGAAGAAATTTTTGAAAAAATCCATATAAATATTAGGATGGATCCAAGTCTATCAGTATTCATTTTTATAATAAAAATGTTACTTCCTTATTAAACTTTTTTAGAAAAGTGACTGTATCTCCGCAAATATTGATTTTATCGCAAAAATAAGCGAAATTCGAAAAAACTTAACTAAAGTATCGATAGTGCTCTTTTCAAATATATTAAAACTATTGTAATTTGAAGAAATTTTTGAAAAAATCCATATAAATATTAGGATGGATCCCCCTTGTCAATATATGGTCTTCGTATTTAATATAGGGGTATTGCTCGATATTATGGTAAGGGTCCCCCCTTTTCAATATATGGTCTTCGTATTTAATATAGGGGTATTGCTCGATATTATGGTAAGGGTCCCCCCTTTTCAATATATGGTCTTCGTATTTAGTATAGGGGTATTGCTCGATATTATGGTAAGGGTCCCCCCTTTTCAATATATGGTCTTCGTATTTAGTATAGGGGTATTGCTCGATATTATGGTAAGGGTCCCCCCTTTTCAATATATGGTCTTCGTATTTAGTATAGGGGTATTGCTCGATATTATGGTAAGGGTCCCCCCTTTTCAATATATGGTCTTCGTATTTAGTGTAGGGGTATCGCTCGATATTATGGTAAGGGTCCCCCCTTTTCAATATATGGTCTTCGTATTTAATATAGGGGTATTGCTCGATATTATGGTAAGGGTCCCCCCTTTTCAATATATGGTCTTCGTATTTAGTATAGGGGTATTGCTCGATATTATGGTAAGGGTCCCCCCTTTTCAATATATGGTCTTCGTATTTAGTATAGGGGTATTGCTCGATATTATGGTAAGGGTCCCCCCTTTTCAATATATGGTCTTCGTATTTAGTATAGGGGTATTGCTCGATATTATGGTAAGGGTCCCCCCTTTTCAATATATGGTCTTCGTATTTAGTATAGGAGTATTGCATGATATTATGGTAAGGGTCCCCCCTTTTCAATATATGGTCTTCGTATTTAGTATAGGGGTATTGCTCGATATTATGGTAAGGGTCCCCCCTTTCCAATATATGGTCTTCGTATTTAGTATAGGGGTATTGCTCGATATTATGGTAAGGGTCCCCCCTTTTCAATATATGGTCTTCGTATTTAGTATAGGGGTATTGCTCGATATTATGGTAAGGGTCCCCCCTTTTCAATATATGGTCTTCGTATTTAGTATAGGGGTATTGCTCGATATTATGGTAAGGGTCCCCCCTTTTCAATATATGGTCTTCGTATTTAGTATAGGGGTATTGCTCGATATTATGGTAAGGGTCCCCCCTTTTCAATATATGGTCTTCGTATTTAATATAGGGGTATTGCTCGATATTATGGTAAGGGTCCCCCCTTTTTAAATTTTTGATCTTCGCATTTAGTATAGGGGTATTGCTCGATATTATGGTAAGGGTCCCCCCTTTTCAATACATGGTCTTCGCATTTAGTATAGGGGTATTGCTCGACATTATGGTAAGGGTCCCCCCTTTTCAATATATGGTCTTCGTGTTTAATATAGGGGTATTGCTCGATATTATGGTAAGGATCTCCCTTTTAAAAATCCATATAAATATTAGGATGGATCCAAGTCTATCAGTATTCATTTTTATAATAAAAATATTACTTCCCTATTAAACTTTTTTAGAAAAGTGGCTGTATCTCTGCAAATATTGATTTTATCGCAAAAATAAGCGAAATTCGAAAAAACTTAACTAAAGTATCGATAGTGCTCTTTTCAAATATATTAAAACTATTGTAATTTGAAGAAATTTTTTAAAAAATCCATATAAATATTAGGATGGATACAAGTCTACCAGTATTCATTTTTATAATAAAAATATTACTTCCCTATTAAACTTTTTTAGAAAAGTGGCTGTATCTCCGCAAATATTGATTTTATCGCAAAAATAAGCGAAATTCGAAAAAACTTAACTAAAGTATCGATAGTGCTCTTTTCAAATATATTAAAACTATTGTAATTTGAAGAAATTTTTGAAAAAATCCATATAAATGATAGGATGGATCCAAGTCTATCAGTATTCATTTTTATAATAAAAATGTTACTTCCCTATTAAACTTTTTTAGAAAAGTGGCTGTATCTCCGCAAATATTGATTTTATCGCAAAAATAAGCGAAATTCGAAAAAACTTAACTAAAGTATCGATAGTGCTCTTTTCAAATATATTAAAACTATTGTAATTTGAAGAAATTTTTGAAAAAATCCATATAAATATTAGGATGGATCCCCCTTGTCAATATATGGTCTTCGTATTTAATATAGGGGTATTACTCGATATTATGGTAAGGGTCCCCCCTTTTCAATATATGGTCTTCGTATTTAGTATAGGGGTATTGCTCGATATTATGGTAAGGGTCCCCCCTTTTCAATATATGGTCTTCGTATTTAGTATAGGGGTACTGCTCGATATTATGGTAAGGGTCCCCCCTTTTCAATATATGGTCTTCGTATTTAGTATAGGGGTATTGCTCGATATTATGGTAAGGGTCCCCCCTTTTCAATATATGGTCTTCGTATTTAGTATAGGGGTATTGCTCGATATTATGGTAAGGGTCCCCCCTTTTCAATATATGGTCTTCGTATTTAGTATAGGGGTATTGCTCGATATTATGGTAAGGGTCCCCCCTTTTCAATATATGGTCTTCGTATTTAGTATAGGGGTATTGCTCGATATTATGGTAAGGGTCCCCCCTTTTCAATATATGGTCTTCGTATTTAGTATAGGGGTATTGCTCGATATTATGGTAAGGGTCCCCCCTTTTCAATATATGGTCTTCGTATTTAGTATAGGGGTATTGCTCGATATTATGGTAAGGGTCCCCCCTTTTCAATATATGGTCTTCGTATTTAGTATAGGGGTATTGCTCGATATTATGGTAAGGGTCCCCCCTTTTCAATATATGGTCTTCGTATTTAGTATAGGGGTATTGCTCGATATTATGGTAAGGGTCCCCCCTTTTCAATATATGGTCTTCGTATTTAATATAGGGGTATTGCTCGATATTATGGTAAGGGTCCCCCTTTTAAAAAATCCATATAAATATTAGGATGGATCCAAGTCTATCAGTATTCATTTTTATAATAAAAATATTACTTCCCTATTAAACTTTTTTAGAAAAGTGGCTGTATCTCTGCAAATATTGATTTTATCGCAAAAATAAGCGAAATTCGAAAAAACTTAACTAAAGTATCGATAGTGCTCTTTTCAAATATATTAAAACTATTGTAATTTGAAGAAATTTTTTAAAAAATCCATTTAAATATTAGGATGGATACAAGTCTATCAGTATTCATTTTTATAATAAAAATATTACTTCCCTATTAAACTTTTTTAGAAAAGTGGCTGTATCTCCGCAAATATTGATTTTATCGCAAAAATAAGCGAAATTCGAAAAAACTTAACTAAAGTATCGATAGTGCTCTTTTCAAATATATTAAAACTATTGTAATTTGAAGAAATTTTTTAAAAAATCCATATAAATATTAGGATGGATCCAAGTCTATCAGTATTCATTTTTATAATAAAAATATTACTTCCCTATTAAACTTTTTTAGAAAAGTGGCTGTATCTCTGCAAATATTGATTTTATCGCAAAAATAAGCGAAATTCGAAAAAACTTAACTAAAGTATCGATAGTGCTCTTTTCAAATATATTAAAACTATTGTAATTTGAAGAAATTTTTTAAAAAATCCATATAAATATTAGGATGGATACAAGTCTATCAGTATTCATTTTTATAATAAAAATATTACTTCCCTATTAAACTTTTTTAGAAAAGTGGCTGTATCTCCGCAAATATTGATTTTATCGCAAAAATAAGCGAAATTCGAAAAAACTTAACTAAAGTATCGATAGTGCTCTTTTCAAATATATTAAAACTATTGTAATTTGAAGAAATTTTTGAAAAAATCCATATAAATATTAGGATGGATCCCCCTTGTCAATATATGCTCTTCGTATTTAATATAGGGGTATTGCTCGATATTATGGTAAGGGTCCCCCCTTTTCAATATATGGTCTTCGTATTTAGTATAGGGGTATTGCTCGATATTATGGTAAGGGTCCCCCCTTTTCAATATATGGTCTTCGTATTTAGTATAGGGGTACTGCTCGATATTATGGTAAGGGTCCCCCCTTTTCAATATATGGTCTTCGTATTTAGTATAGGGGTATTGCTCGATATTATGGTAAGGGTCCCCCCTTTTCAATATATGGTCTTCGTATTTAGTATAGGGGTATTGCTCGATATTATGGTAAGGGTCCCCCCTTTTCAATATATGGTCTTCGTATTTAGTATAGGGGTATTGCTCGATATTATGGTAAGGGTCCCCCCTTTTCAATATATGGTCTTCGTATTTAGTATAGGGGTATTGCTCGATATTATGGTAAGGGTCCCCCCTTTTCAATATATGGTCTTCGTATTTAGTATAGGGGTATTGCTCGATATTATGGTAAGGGTCCCCCCTTTTCAATATATGGTCTTCGTATTTAGTATAGGGGTATTGCTCGATATTATGGTAAGGGTCCCCCCTTTTCAATATATGGTCTTCGTATTTAGTATAGGGGTATTGCTCGATATTATGGTAAGGGTCCCCCCTTTTCAATATATGGTCTTCGTATTTAGTATAGGGGTATTGCTCGATATTATGGTAAGGGTCCCCCCTTTTCAATATATGGTCTTCGTATTTAATATAGGGGTATTGCTCGATATTATGGT
Source organism: Epicampocera succincta (assembly GCA_932526305.1). Lineage (NCBI taxonomy): Eukaryota > Metazoa > Arthropoda > Insecta > Diptera > Tachinidae > Epicampocera > Epicampocera succincta. The sequence continues at coordinate 62,398,437 of OW052036.1, read as the reverse complement.
AAGGGTCCCCCCTTTTCAATATATGGTCTTCGTATTTAATATAGGGGTATTGCTCGATATTATGGTAAGGGTCCCCCCTTTTCAATATATGGTCTTCGTATTTAGTATAGGGGTATTGCTCGATATTATGGTAAGGGTCCCCCCTTTTCAATATATGGTCTTCGTATTTAGTATAGGGGTACTGCTCGATATTATGGTAAGGGTCCCCCCTTTTCAATATATGGTCTTCGTATTTAGTATAGGGGTATTGCTCGATATTATGGTAAGGGTCCCCCCTTTTCAATATATGGTCTTCGTATTTAGTATAGGGGTATTGCTCGATATTATGGTAAGGGTCCCCCCTTTTCAATATATGGTCTTCGTATTTAGTATAGGGGTATTGCTCGATATTATGGTAAGGGTCCCCCCTTTTCAATATATGGTCTTCGTATTTAGTATAGGGGTATTGCTCGATATTATGGTAAGGGTCCCCCCTTTTCAATATATGGTCTTCGTATTTAGTATAGGGGTATTGCTCGATATTATGGTAAGGGTCCCCCCTTTTCAATATATGGTCTTCGTATTTAGTATAGGGGTATTGCTCGATATTATGGTAAGGGTCCCCCCTTTTCAATATATGGTCTTCGTATTTAGTATAGGGGTATTGCTCGATATTATGGTAAGGGTCCCCCCTTTTCAATATATGGTCTTCGTATTTAATATAGGGGTATTGCTCGATATTATGGTAAGGGTCCCCCTTTTAAAAAATCCATATAAATATTAGGATGGATCCAAGTCTATCAGTATTCATTTTTATAATAAAAATATTACTTCCCTATTAAACTTTTTTAGAAAAGTGGCTGTATCTCTGCAAATATTGATTTTATCGCAAAAATAAGCGAAATTCGAAAAAACTTAACTAAAGTATCGATAGTGCTCTTTTCAAATATATTAAAACTATTGTAATTTAAAGAAATTTTTTAAAAAATCCATATAAATATTAGGATGGATACAAGTCTATCAGTATTCATTTTTATAATAAAAATATTACTTCCCTATTAAACTTTTTTAGAAAAGTGGCTGTATCTCCGCAAATATTTATTTTATCGCAAAAATAAGCGAAATTCGAAAAAACTTAACTAAAGTATTGATAGTGCTCTTTTCAAATATATTAAAACTATTGTAATTTGAAGAAATTTTTTAAAAAATCCATATAAATATTAGGATGGATCCAAGTCTATCAGTATTCATTTTTATAATAAAAATATTACTTCCCTATTAAACTTTTTTAGAAAAGTGGCTGTATCTCCGCAAATATTGATTTTATCGCAAAAATAAGCGAAATTCGAAAAACCTTAACTAAAGTATCGATAGTGCTCTTTTCAAATATATTAAAACTATTGTAAATTGAAGAAATTTTTTAAAAACTCCATATAAATATTAGGATGGATCCAAGTCTATCAGTATTCATTTTTATAATAAAAATATTACTTCCCTATTAAACTTTTTTTGAAAAGTGGCTGTATCTCCGCAAATATTGATTTTATCGCAAAAATAAGCGAAATTCGAAAAACCTTAACTAAAGTATCGATAGTGCTCTTTTCAAATATATTAAAACTATTGTAATTTGAAGAAATTTTTGAAAAAATCCATATAAATATTAGGATGGATCCAAGTCTATCAGTATTCATTTTTATAATAAAAATATTACTTCCCTATTAAACTTTTTTAGAAAAGTGGCTGTATCTCCGCAAATATTGATTTTATCGCAAAAATAAGCGAAATTCGAAAAAACTTAACTAAAGTATCGATAGTGCTCTTTTCAAATATATTAAAACTATTGTAATTTGAAGAAATTTTTGAAAAAATCCATATAAATAATAGGATGGATCCAAGTCTATCAGTATTCATTTTTATAATAAAAATGTTACTTCCCTATTAAACTTTTTTAGAAAAGTGGCTATATCTCCGCAAATATTGATTTTATCGCAAAAATAAGCGAAATTCGAAAAAACTTAACTAAAGTATCGATAGTGCTCTTTTCAAATATATTAAAACTATTGTAATTTGAAGAAATTTTTGAAAAAATCCATATAAATATTAGGATGGATCCCCCTTGTCAATATATGCTCTTCGTATTTAATATAGGGGTATTGCTCGATATTACGGTAAGGGTCCCCCCTTTTCAATATATGGTCTTCGTATTTAGTATAGGGGTATTGCTCGATATTATGGTAAGGGTCCCCCCTTTTCAATATATGGTCTTCGTATTAAGTATAGGGGTACTGCTCGATATTATGGTAAGGGTCCCCCCTTTTCAATATATGGTCTTCGTATTTAGTATAGGGGTATTGCTCGATATTATGGTAAGGGTCCCCCCTTTTCAATATATGGTCTTCGTATTTAGTGTAGGGGTATCGCTCGATATTATGGTAAGGGTCCCCCCTTTTCAATATATGGTCTTCGTATTTAGTATAGGGGTATTGCTCGATATTATGGTAAGGGTCCCCCCTTTTCAATATATGGTCTTCGTATTTAGTATAGGGGTATTGCTCGATATTATGGTAAGGGTCCCCCCTTTTCAATATATGGTCTTCGTATTTAGTATAGGGGTATTGCTCGATATTATGGTAAGGGTCCCCCCTTTTCAATATATGGTCTTCGTATTTAGTATAGGGGTATTGCTCGATATTATGGTAAGGGTCCCCCCTTTTCAATATATGGTCTTCGTATTTAGTATAGGGGTATTGCTCGATATTATGGTAAGGGTCCCCCCTTTTCAATATATGGTCTTCGTATTTAGTATAGGGGTATTGCTCGATATTATGGTAAGGGTCCCCCCTTTTCAATATATGGTCTTCGTATTTAGTATAGGGGTATTGCTCGATATTATGGTAAGGGTCCCCCCTTTTCAATATATGGTCTTCGTATTTAGTATAGGGGTATTGCTCGATATTATGGTAAGGGTCCCCCTTTTCAATATATGGTCTTCGTATTTAGTATAGGGGTATTGCTCGATATTATGGTAAGGGTCCCCCCTTTTCAATATATGGTCTTCGTATTTAGTATAGGGGTATTGCTCGATATTATGGTAAGGGTCCCCCCTTTTCAATATATGGTCTTCGTATTTAGTATAGGGGTATTGCTCGATATTATGGTAAGGGTCCCCCCTTTTCAATATATGGTGTTCGTATTTAGTATAGGGGTATTGCTCGATATTATGGTAAGGGTCCCCCTTTTAAAAAATCCATATAAATATTAGGATGGATCCAAGTCTATCAGTATTCATTTTTATAATAAAAATATTACTTCCCTATTAAACTTTTTTAGAAAAGTGGCTGTATCTCTGCAAATATTGATTTTATCGCAAAAATAAGCGAAATTCAAAAAAACTTAACTAAAGTATCGATAGTGCTCTTTTCAAATATATTAAAACTATTGTAATTTGAAGAAATTTTTTAAAAAATCCATATAAATATTAGGATGGATACAAGTCTACCAGTATTCATTTTTATAATAAAAATATTACTTCCCTATTAAACTTTTTTAGAAAAGTGGCTGTATCTCTGCAAATATTGATTTTATCGCAAAAATAAGCGAAATTCGAAAAAACTTAACTAAAGTATCGATAGTGCTCTTTTCAAATATATTAAAACTATTGTAATTTGAAGAATTTTTTTAAAAAATCCATATAAATATTAGGATGGATCCAAGTCTATCAGTATTCATTTTTATAATAAAAATATTACTTCCCTATTAAACTTTTTTAGAAAAGTGGCTGTATCTCCGCAAATATTGATTTTATCGCAAAAATAAGCGAAATTCGAAAAACCTTAACTAAAGTATCGATAGTGCTCTTTTCAAATATATTAAAACTATTGTAATTTAAAGAAATTTTTGAAAAAATCCATATAAATAATAGGATGGATCCAAGTCTATCAGTATTCATTTTTATAATAAAAATGTTACTTCCCTATTAAACTTTTTTAGAAAAGTGGCTGTATCTCCGCAAATATTGATTTTATCGCAAAAATAAGCGAAATTCGAAAAAACTTAACTAAAGTATCGATAGTGCTCTTTTCAAATATATTAAAACTATTGTAATTTGAAGAAATTTTTGAAAAAATCCATATAAATATTAGGATGGATCCCCCTTGTCAATATATGGTCTTCATATTCAATATAGGGGTATTGCTCGATATTATGGTAAGGGTCCCCCCTTTCCAATATATGGTCTTCGTATTTAGTATAGGGGTATTGCTCGATATTATGATAAGGGTCCCCCCTTTTCAATATATGGTCTTCGTATTTAGTATAGGGGTATTGCTCGATATTATGGTAAGGGTCCCCCCTTTTCAATATATGGTCTTCGTATTTAGTATAGGGGTATTGCTCGATATTATGGTAAGGGTCCCCCCTTTTCAATATATGGTCTTCGTATTTAGTATAGGGGTATTGCTCGATATTATGGTAAGGGTCCCCCCTTTTCAATATATGGCCTTCGTATTTAGTGTAGGGGTATTGCTCAATATTATGATAAGGGTCCCCCTTTCCAATATATGGTCTTCGTATTTAGTATAGGGGTATTGCTCGATATTATGGTAAGGGTCCCCCCTTTTCAATATATGGTCTTCGTATTTAGTATAGGGGTATTGCTCGATATTATGGTAAGGGTCCCCCCTTTTCAATATATGGTCTTCGTATTTAGTGTAGGGGTATCGCTCGATATTATGGTAAGGGTCCCCCCTTTTCAATATATGGTCTTCGTATTTAGTATAGGGGTATTGCTCGATATTATGGTAAGGGTCCCCCCTTTTCAATATATGGTCTTCGTATTTAGTATAGGGGTATTGCTCGATATTATGGTAAGGGTCCCCCCTTTTCAATATATGGTCTTCGTATTTAGTATAGGGGTATTGCTCGATATTATGATAAGGGTCCCCCCTTTCCAATATATGGTCTTCGTATTTAGTATAGGGGTATTGCTCGATATTATGATAAGGGTCCCCCCTTTTCAATATATGGTCTTCGTATTTAGTGTAGGGGTATCGCTCGATATTATGGTAAGGGTCCCCCCTTTTCAATATATGGTCTTCGTATTTAGTATAGGGGTATTGCTCGATATTATGGTAAGGGTCCCCCCTTTTCAATATATGGTCGTCGTATTTAGTATAGGGGTATTGCTCGATATTATGGTAAGGGTCCCCCCTTTTCAATATATGGTCTTCGTATTTAGTATAGGGGTATTGCTCGATATTATGGTAAGGGTCCCCCCTTTTCAATATATGGTCTTCGTATTTAGTATAGGGGTATTGCTCGATATTATGGTAAGGGTCCCCCCTTTTCAATATATGGTCTTCGTATTTAGTATAGGGGTATTGCTCGATATTATGGTAAGGGTCCCCCCTTTTCAATATATGGTCTTCGTATTTAGTATAGGGGTATTGCTCGATATTATGGTAAGGGTCCCCCCTTTTCAATATATGGTCTTCGTATTTAGTATAGGGGTATTGCTCGATATTATGGTAAGGGTCCCCCCTTTTCAATATATGGTCTTCGTATTTAGTATAGGGGTATTGCTCGATATTATGGTAAGGGTCCCCCCTTTTCAATATATGGTCTTCGTATTTAGTATAGGGGTATTGCTCGATATTATGGTAAGGGTCCCCCCTTTTCAATATATGGTCTTCGTATTTAGTATAGGGGTATTGCTCGATATTATGGTAAGGGTCCCCCCTTTTCAATATATGGTCTTCGTATTTAGTATAGGGGTATTGCTCGATATTATGGTAAGGGTCCCCCTTTTCAATATATGGTCTTCGTATTTAGTATAGGGGTATTGCTCGATATTATGGTAAGGGTCCCCCCTTTTCAATATATGGTCTTCGTATTTAGTATAGGGGTATTGCTCGATATTATGGTAAGGGTCCCCCCTTTTCAATATATGGTCTTCGTATTTAGTATAGGGGTATTGCTCGATATTATGGTAAGGGTCCCCCCTTTTCAATATATGGTCTTCGTATTTAGTATAGGGGTATTGCTCGATATTATGGTAAGGGTCCCCCCTTTTCAATATGTGGTCTTCGTATTTAGTATAGGGGTATTGCTCGATATTATGGTAAGGGTCCCCCCTTTTCAATATATGGTCTTCGTATTTAGTATAGGGGTATTGCTCGATATTATGGTAAGGGTCCCCCCTTTTCAATATATGGTCGTCGTATTTAGTATAGGGGTATTGCTCGATATTATGGTAAGGGTCCCCCCTTTTCAATATATGGTCTTCGTATTTAGTATAGGGGTATTGCTCGATATTATGGTAAGGGTCCCCCCTTTTAAAAAATCCATATAAATATTAGGATGGATCCAAGTCTATCAGTATTCATTTTTATAATAAAAATATTACTTCCCTATTAAACTTTTTTAGAAAAGTGGCTGTATCTCTGCAAATGTTGATTTTATCGCAAAAATAAGCGAAATTCGAAAAAACTTAACTAAAGTATCGATAGTGCTCTTTTCAAATATATTAAAACTATTGTAACTTGAAGAAATTTTTTAAAAAATCCATATAAATATTAGGATGGATACAAGTCTACCAGTATTCATTTTTATAATAAAAATATTACTTCCCTATTAAACTTTTTTAGAAAAGTGGCTGTATCTCCGCAAATATTGATTTTATCGCAAAAATAAGCGAAATTCGAAAAACCTTAACTAAAGTATCGATAGTGCTCTTTTCAAATATATTAAAACTATTGTAATTTGAAGAAATTTTTGAAAAAATCCATATAAATAATAGGATGGATCCAAGTCTATCCGTATTCGTTTTTATAATAAAAATGTTACTTCCCTATTAAACTTTTTTAGAAAAGTGGCTGTATCTCCGCAAATATTGATTTTATCGCAAAAATAAGCGAAATTCGAAAAAACTTAACTAAAGTATCGATAGTGCTCTTTTCAAATATATTAAAACTATTGTAATTTGAGGAAATTTTTTAAAAAATCCATATAAATATTAGGATGGATCCAAGTCTATCAGTATTCATTTTTATAATAAAAATATTACTTCCCTATTAAACTTTTTTAGAAAAGTGGCTGTATCTCCGCAAATATTGATTTTATCGCAAAAATAAGCGAAATTCGAAAAAACTTAACTAAAGTATCGATAGTGCTCTTTTCAAATATATTAAAACTATTGTAATTTGAAGAAATTTTTGAAAAAATCCATATAAATATTAGGATGGATCCAAGTCTATCAGTATTCATTTTTATAATAAAAATATTACTTCCCTATTAAACTTTTTTAGAAAAGTGGCTGTATCTCCGCAAATATTGATTTTATCGCAAAAATAAGCGAAATTCGAAAAAACTTAACTAAAGTATCGATAGTGCTCTTTTCAAATATATTAAAACTATTGTAATTTGAAGAAATTTTTGAAAAAATCCATATAAATATTAGGATGGATCCAAGTCTATCAGTATTCATTTTTATAATAAAAATATTACTTCCCTATTAAACTTTTTTAGAAAAGTGGCTGTATCTCCGCAAATATTGATTTTATCGCAAAAATAAGCGAAATTCGAAAAACCTTAACTAAAGTATCGATAGTGCTCTTTTCAAATATATTAAAACTATTGTAATTTGAAGAAATTTTTTAAAAAATCCATATAAATATTAGGATGGATCCAAGTCTATCAGTATTCACTTTTATAATAAAAATATTACTTCCCTATTAAACTTTTTTAGAAAAGTGGCTGTATCTCCGCAAATATTGATTTTATCGCAAAAATAAGCGAAATTCGAAAAAACTTAACTAAAGTATCGATAGTGCTCTTTTCAAATATATTAAAACTATTGTAATTTGAAGAAATTTTTTAAAAAATCCATATAAATATTAGGATGGATCCAAGTCTATCAGTATTCATTTTTATAATAAAAATGTTACTTCCCTATTAAACTTTTTTAGAAAAGTGGCTGTATCTCCGCAAATATTGATTTTATCGCAAAAATAAGCGAAATTCGAAAAAACTTAACTAAAGTATCGATAGTGCTCTTTTCAAATATATTAAAACTATTGTAATTTGAAGAAATTTTTTAAAAAATCCATATAAATATTAGGATGGATCCAAGTCTATCAGTATTCATTTTTATAATAAAAATATATCTTCCCTATTAAACTTTTTTAGAAAAGTGACTGTATCTCCGCAAATATTGATTTTATCGCAAAAATAAGCGAAATTCGAAAAAACTTAACTAAAGTATCGATAGTGCTCTTTTCAAATATATTAAAACTATTGTAATTTGAAGAAATTTTTGAAAAAATCCATATAAATATTAGGATGGATCCAAGTCTATCAGTATTCATTTTTATAATAAAAATATTACTTCCCTATTAAACTTTTTTAGAAAAGTGGCTGTATCTCCGCAAATATTGATTTTATCGCAAAAATAAGCGAAATTCGAAAAAACTTAACTAAAGTATCGATAGTGCTCTTTTCAAATATATTAAAACTATTGTAATTTGAAGAAATTTTTGAAAAAATCCATATAAATATTAGGATGGATCCAAGTCTATCAGTATTCATTTTTATAATAAAAATGTTACTTCCCTATTAAACTTTTTTAGAAAAGTGGCTGTATCTCCGCAAATATTGATTTTATCGCAAAAATAAGCGAAATTCGAAAAAACTTAACTAAAGTATCGATAGTGCTCTTTTCAAATATATTAAAACTATTGTAATTTGAAGAAATTTTTGAAAAAATCCATATAAATATTAGGATGGATCCAAGTCTATCAGTATTCATTTTTATAATAAAAATATTACTTCCCTATTAAACTTTTTTAGAAAAGTGGCTGTATCTCCGCAAATATTGATTTTATCGCAAAAATAAGCGAAATTCGAAAAAACTTAACTAAAGTATCGATAGTGCTCTTTTCAAATATATTAAAACTATTGTAATTTGAAGAAATTTTTTAAAAAATCCATATAAATATTAGGATGGATCCAAGTCTATCAGTATTCATTTTTATAATAAAAATGTTACTTCCCTATTAAACTTTTTTAGAAAAGTGGCTGTATCTCCGCAAATATTGATTTTATCGCAAAAATAAGCGAAATTCGAAAAAACTTAACTAAAGTATCGATAGTGCTCTTTTCAAATATATTAAAACTATTGTAATTTGAAGAAATTTTTGAAAAAATCCATATAAATATTAGGATGGATCCAAGTCTATCAGTATTCATTTTTATAATAAAAATATTACTTCCCTATTAAACTTTTTTAGAAAAGTGGCTGTATCTCCGCAAATATTGATTTTATCGCAAAAATAAGCGAAATTCGAAAAAACTTAACTAAAGTATCGATAGTGCTCTTTTCAAATATATTAAAACTATTGTAATTTGAAGAAATTTTTGAAAAAATCCATATAAATATTAGGATGGATCCAAGTCTATCAGTATTCATTTTTATAATAAAAATATTACTTCCCTATTAAACTTTTTTAGAAAAGTGGCTGTATCTCCGCAAATATTGATTTTATCGCAAAAATAAGCGAAATTCGAAAAACCTTAACTAAAGTATCGATAGTGCTCTTTTCAAATATATTAAAACTATTGTAATTTGAAGAAATTTTTTAAAAAATCCATATAAATATTAGGATGGATCCAAGTCTATCAGTATTCACTTTTATAATAAAAATATTACTTCCCTATTAAACTTTTTTAGAAAAGTGGCTGTATCTCCGCAAATATTGATTTTATCGCAAAAATAAGCGAAATTCGAAAAAACTTAACTAAAGTATCGATAGTGCTCTTTTCAAATATATTAAAACTATTGTAATTTGAAGAAATTTTTTAAAAAATCCATATAAATATTAGGATGGATCCAAGTCTATCAGTATTCATTTTTATAATAAAAATGTTACTTCCCTATTAAACTTTTTTAGAAAAGTGGCTGTATCTCCGCAAATATTGATTTTATCGCAAAAATAAGCGAAATTCGAAAAAACTTAACTAAAGTATCGATAGTGCTCTTTTCAAATATATTAAAACTATTGTAATTTGAAGAAATTTTTGAAAAAATCCATATAAATATTAGGATGGATCCAAGTCTATCAGTATTCATTTTTATAATAAAAATATTACTTCCCTATTAAACTTTTTTAGAAAAGTGGCTGTATCTCCGCAAATATTGATTTTATCGCAAAAATAATAAATGCTCTTTTCAAATATATTAAAACTATTGTAATTTGAAGAAATTTTTGAAAAAATCCATATAAATATTAGGATGGATCCATGTCTATCAGTATTCATTTTTATAATAAAAATATTACTTCCCTATTAAACTTTTTTAGAAAAGTGGCTGTATCTCCGCAAATATTGATTTTATCGCAAAAATAAGCGAAATTCGAAAAACCTTAACTAAAGTATCGATAGTGCTCTTTTCAAATATATTAAAACTATTGTAATTTGAAGAAATTTTTTAAAAAATCCATATAAATAATAGGATGGATCCAAGTCTATCAGTATTCATTTTTATAATAAAAATGTTACTTCCCTATTAAACTTTTTTAGAAAAGTGGCTATATCTCCGCAAATATTGATTTTATCGCAAAAATAAGCGAAATTCGAAAAAACTTAACTAAAGTATCGATAGTGCTCTTTTCAAATATATTAAAACTATTGTAATTTGAAGAAATTTTTGAAAAAATCCATATAAATATTAGGATGGATCCAAGTCTATCAGTATTCATTTTTATAATAAAAATATTACTTCCCTATTAAACTTTTTTAGAAAAGTGGCTGTATCTCCGCAAATATTGATTTTATCGCAAAAATAAGCGAAATTCGAAAAACCTTAACTAAAGTATCGATAGTGCTCTTTTCAAATATATTAAAACTATTGTAATTTGAAGAAATTTTTGAAAAAATCCATATAAATATTAGGATGGATCCAAGTCTATCAGTATTCATTTTTATAATAAAAATGTTACTTCCCTATTAAACTTTTTTAGAAAAGTGACTGTATCTCCGCAAATATTGATTTTATCGCAAAAATAAGCGAAATTCGAAAAAACTTAACTAAAGTATCGATAGTGCTCTTTTCAAATATATTAAAACTATTGTAATTTGAAGAAATTTTTGAAAAAATCCATATAAATATTAGGATGGATCCCCCTTGTCAATATATGGTCTTCGTATTTAATATAGGGGTATTGCTCGATATTATGGTAAGGGTCCCCCCTTTTCAATATATGGTCTTCGTATTTAATATAGGGGTATTGCTCGATATTATGGTAAGGGTCCCCCCTTTTCAATATATGGTCTTCGTATTTAGTATAGGGGTATTGCTCAATATTATGGTAAGGGTCCCCCCTTTTCAATATATGGTCTTCGTATTTAGTATAGGGGTATTGCTCGATATTATGGTAAGGGTCCCCCCTTTTCAATATATGGTCTTCGTATTTAGTATAGGGGTATTGCTCGATATTATGGTAAGGGTCCCCCCTTTTCAATATATGGTCTTCGTATTTAGTGTAGGGGTATCGCTCGATATTATGGTAAGGGTCCCCCCTTTTCAATATATGGTCTTCGTATTTAATATAGGGGTATTGCTCGATATTATGGTAAGGGTCCCCCCTTTTCAATATATGGTCTTCGTATTTAGTATAGGGGTATTGCTCGATATTATGGTAAGGGTCCCCCCTTTTCAATATATGGTCTTCGTATTTAGTATAGGGGTATTGCTCGATATTATGGTAAGGGTCCCCCCTTTTCAATATATGGTCTTCGTATTTAGTATAGGGGTATTGCTCGATAGTATGGTAAGGGTCCCCCCTTTTCAATATATGGTCTTCGTATTTAGTATAGGAGTATTGCATGATATTATGGTAAGGGTCCCCCCTTTTCAATATATGGTCTTCGTATTTAGTATAGGGGTATTGCTCGATATTATGGTAAGGGTCCCCCCTTTCCAATATATGGTCTTCGTATTTAGTATAGGGGTATTGCTCGATATTATGGTAAGGGTCCCCCCTTTTCAATATATGGTCTTCGTATATAGTATAGGGGTATTGCTCGATATTATGGTAAGGGTCCCCCCTTTTCATTATATGGTCTTCGTGTTTAATATAGGGGTATTGCTCGATATTATGGTAAGGATCTCCCTTTTAAAAATCCATATAAATATTAGGATGGATCCAAGTCTATCAGTATTCATTTTTATAATAAAAATATTACTTCCCTATTAAACTTTTTTAGAAAAGTGGCTGTATCTCTGCAAATATTGATTTTATCGCAAAAATAAGCGAAATTCGAAAAAACTTAACTAAAGTATCGATAGTGCTCCTTTCAAATATATTAAAACTATTGTAATTTGAAGAAATTTTTTAAAAAATCCATATAAATATTAGGATGGATACAAGTCTACCAGTATTCATTTTTATAATAAAAATATTACTTCCCTATTAAACTTTTTTAGAAAAGTGGCTGTATCTCCGCAAATATTGATTTTATCGCAAAAATAAGCGAAATTCGAAAAAACTTAACTAAAGTATCGATAGTGCTCTTTTCAAATATATTAAAACTATTGTAATTTGAAGAAATTTTTGAAAAAATCCATATAAATATTAGGATGGATCCCCCTTGTCAATATATGCTCTTCGTATTTAATATAGGGGTATTGCTCGATATTATGGTAAGGGTCCCCCCTTTTCAATATATGGTCTTCGTATTTAGTATAGGGGTATTGCTCGATATTATGGTAAGGGTCCCCCCTTTTCAATATATGGTCTTCGTATTTAGTATAGGGGTACTGCTCGATATTATGGTAAGGGTCCCCCCTTTTCAATATATGGTCTTCGTATTTAGTATAGGGGTATTGCTCGATATTATGGTAAGGGTCCCCCCTTTTCAATATATGGTCTTCGTATTTAGTATAGGGGTATTGCTCGATATTATGGTAAGGGTCCCCCCTTTTCAATATATGGTCTTCGTATTTAGTATAGGGGTATTGCTCGATATTATGGTAAGGGTCCCCCTTTTCAATATATGGTCTTCGTATTTAGTATAGGGGTATTGCTCGATATTATGGTAAGGGTCCCCCCTTTTCAATATATGGTCTTCGTATTTAGTATAGGGGTATTGCTCGATATTATGGTAAGGGTCCCCCCTTTTCAATATATGGTCTTCGTATTTAGTATAGGGGTATTGCTCGATATTATGGTAAGGGTCCCCCCTTTTCAATATATGGTCTTCGTATTTAGTATAGGGGTATTGCTCGATATTATGGTAAGGGTCCCCCCTTTTCAATATATGGTCTTCGTATTTAGTATAGGGGTATTGCTCGATATTATGGTAAGGGTCCCCCCTTTTCAATATATGGTCTTCGTATTTAATATAGGGGTATTGCTCGATATTATGGTAAGGGTCCCCCTTTTAAAAAATCCATATAAATATTAGGATGGATCCAAGTCTATCAGTATTCATTTTTATAATAAAAATATTACTTCCCTATTAAACTTTTTTAGAAAAGTGGCTGTATCTCTGCAAATATTGATTTTATCGCAAAAATAAGCGAAATTCGAAAAAACTTAACTAAAGTATCGATAGTGCTCTTTTCAAATATATTAAAACTATTGTAATTTGAAGAAATTTTTTAAAAAATCCATTTAAATATTAGGATGGATACAAGTCTATCAGTATTCATTTTTATAATAAAAATATTACTTCCCTATTAAACTTTTTTAGAAAAGTGGCTGTATCTCCGCAAATATTGATTTTATCGCAAAAATAAGCGAAATTCGAAAAAACTTAACTAAAGTATTGATAGTGCTCTTTTCAAATATATTAAAACTATTGTAATTTGAAGAAATTTTTTAAAAAATCCATATAAATATTAGGATGGATCCAAGTCTATCAGTATTCATTTTTATAATAAAAATATTACTTCCCTATTAAACTTTTTTAGAAAAGTGGCTGTATCTCTGCAAATATTGATTTTATCGCAAAAATAAGCGAAATTCGAAAAAACTTAACTAAAGTATCGATAGTGCTCTTTTCAAATATATTAAAACTATTGTAATTTGAAGAAATTTTTTAAAAAATCCATATAAATATTAGGATGGATACAAGTCTATCAGTATTCATTTTTATAATAAAAATATTACTTCCCTATTAAACTTTTTTAGAAAAGTGGCTGTATCTCCGCAAATATTGATTTTATCGCAAAAATAAGCGAAATTCGAAAAAACTTAACTAAAGTATCGATAGTGCTCTTTTCAAATATATTAAAACTATTGTAATTTGAAGAAATTTTTGAAAAAATCCATATAAATATTAGGATGGATCCCCCTTGTCAATATATGCTCTTCGTATTTAGTATAGGGGTATTGCTCGATATTATGGTAAGGGTCCCCCCTTTTCAATATATGGTCTTCGTATTTAGTATAGGGGTATTGCTCGATATTATGGTAAGGGTCCCCCCTTTTCAATATATGGTCTTCGTATTTAGTATAGGGGTATTGCTCGATATTATGGTAAGGGTCCCCCCTTTTCAATATATGGTCTTCGTATTTAGTATAGGGGTATTGCTCGATATTATGGTAAGGTTCCCCCTATTTCAATATATGGTCTTCGTATTTAGTATAGGGGTATTGCTCGATATTATGGTAAGGGTCCCCCCTTTTCAATATATGGTCTTCGTATTTAGTATAGGGGTATTGCTCGATATTATGGTAAGGGTCCCCCCTTTTCAATATATGGTCTTCGTATTTAGTATAGGGGTATTGCTCGATATTATGGTAAGGGTCCCCCCTTTTCAATATATGGTCTTCGTATTTAATATAGGGGTATTGCTCGATATTATGGTAAGGGTCCCCCTTTTAAAAAATCCATATAAATATTAGGATGGATCCAAGTCTATCAGTATTCATTTTTATAATAAAAATATTACTTCCCTATTAAACTTTTTTAGAAAAGTGGCTGTATCTCTGCAAATATTGATTTTATCGCAAAAATAAGCGAAATTCGAAAAAACTTAACTAAAGTATCGATAGTGCTCTTTTGAAATATATTAAAACTATTGTAATTTGAAGAAATTTTTTAAAAAATCCATATAAATATTAGGATGGATACAAGTCTATCAGTATTCATTTTTATAATAAAAATATTACTTCCCTATTAAACTTTTTTAGAAAAGTGGCTGTATCTCCGCAAATATTGATTTTATCGCAAAAATAAGCGAAATTCGAAAAAACTTAACTAAAGTATTGATAGTGCTCTTTTCAAATATATTAAAACTATTGTAATTTGAAGAAATTTTTTAAAAAATCCATATAAATATTAGGATGGATCCAAGTCTATCAGTATTCATTTTTATAATAAAAATATTACTTCCCTATTAAACTTTTTTAGAAAAAAGGCTGTATCTCCGCAAATATTGATTTTATCGCAAAAATAAGCGAAATTCGAAAAAACTTAACTAAAGTATCGATAGTGCTCTTTTCAAATATATTAAAACTATTGTAAATTGAAGAAATTTTTTAAAAACTCCATATAAATATTAGGATGGATCCAAGTCTATCAGTATTCATTTTTATAATAAAAATATTACTTCCCTATTAAACTTTTTTTGAAAAGTGGCTGTATCTCCGCAAATATTGATTTTATCGCAAAAATAAGCGAAATTCGAAAAACCTTAACTAAAGTATCGATAGTGCTCTTTTCAAATATATTAAAACTATTGTAATTTGAAGAAATTTTTGAAAAAATCCATATAAATATTAGGATGGATCCAAGTCTATCAGTATTCATTTTTATAATAAAAATATTACTTCCCTATTAAACTTTTTTAGAAAAGTGGCTGTATCTCTGCAAATATTGATTTTATCGCAAAAATAAGCGAAATTCGAAAAAACTTAACTAAAGTATCGATAGTGCTCCTTTCAAATATATTAAAACTATTGTAATTTGAAGAAATTTTTTAAAAAATCCATATAAATATTAGGATGGATACAAGTCTACCAGTATTCATTTTTATAATAAAAATATTACTTCCCTATTAAACTTTTTTAGAAAAGTGGCTGTATCTCCGCAAATATTGATTTTATCGCAAAAATAAGCGAAATTCGAAAAAACTTAACTAAAGTATCGATAGTGCTCTTTTCAAATATATTAAAACTATTGTAATTTGAAGAAATTTTTGAAAAAATCCATATAAATATTAGGATGGATCCCCCTTGTCAATATATGCTCTTCGTATTTAATATAGGGGTATTGCTCGATATTATGGTAAGGGTCCCCCCTTTTCAATATATGGTCTTCGTATTTAGTATAGGGGTATTGCTCGATATTATGGTAAGGGTCCCCCCTTTTCAATATATGGTCTTCGTATTTAGTATAGGGGTATTGCTCGATATTATGGTAAGGGTCCCCCCTTTTCAATATATGGTCTTCGTATTTAGTATAGGGGTATTGCTCGATATTATGGTAAGGGTCCCCCTTTTCAATATATGGTCTTCGTATTTAGTATAGGGGTATTGCTCGATATTATGGTAAGGGTCCCCCCTTTTCAATATATGGTCTTCGTATTTAGTATAGGGGTATTGCTCGATATTATGGTAAGGGTCCCCCCTTTTCAATATATGGTCTTCGTATTTAGTATAGGGGTATTGCTCGATATTATGGTAAGGGTCCCCCCTTTTCAATATATGGTCTTCGTATTTAGTATAGGGGTATTGCTCGATATTATGGTAAGGGTCCCCCCTTTTCAATATATGGTCTTCGTATTTAGTATAGGGGTATTGCTCGATATTATGGTAAGGGTCCCCCCTTTTCAATATATGGTCTTCGTATTTAATATAGGGGTATTGCTCGATATTATGGTAAGGGTCCCCCTTTTAAAAAATCCATATAAATATTAGGATGGATCCAAGTCTATCAGTATTCATTTTTATAATAAAAATATTACTTCCCTATTAAACTTTTTTAGAAAAGTGGCTGTATCTCTGCAAATATTGATTTTATCGCAAAAATAAGCGAAATTCGAAAAAACTTAACTAAAGTATCGATAGTGCTCTTTTCAAATATATTAAAACTATTGTAATTTGAAGAAATTTTTTAAAAAATCCATTTAAATATTAGGATGGATACAAGTCTATCAGTATTCATTTTTATAATAAAAATATTACTTCCCTATTAAACTTTTTTAGAAAAGTGGCTGTATCTCCGCAAATATTGATTTTATCGCAAAAATAAGCGAAATTCGAAAAAACTTAACTAAAGTATTGATAGTGCTCTTTTCAAATATATTAAAACTATTGTAATTTGAAGAAATTTTTTAAAAAATCCATATAAATATTAGGATGGATCCAAGTCTATCAGTATTCATTTTTATAATAAAAATATTACTTCCCTATTAAACTTCTTTAGAAAAGTGGCTGTATCTCTGCAAATATTGATTTTATCGCAAAAATAAGCGAAATTCGAAAAAACTTAACTAAAGTATCGATAGTGCTCTTTTCAAATATATTAAAACTATTGTAATTTGAAGAAATTTTTTAAAAAATCCATATAAATATTAGGATGGATACAAGTCTATCAGTATTCATTTTTATAATAAAAATATTACTTCCCTATTAAACTTTTTTAGAAAAGTGGCTGTATCTCCGCAAATATTGATTTTATCGCAAAAATAAGCGAAATTCGAAAAAACTTAACTAAAGTATCGATAGTGCTCTTTTCAAATATATTAAAACTATTGTAATTTGAAGAAATTTTTGAAAAAATCCATATAAATATTAGGATGGATCCCCCTTGTCAATATATGCTCTTCGTATTTAATATAGGGGTATTGCTCGATATTATGGTAAGGGTCCCCCCTTTTCAATATATGGTCTTCGTATTTAGTATAGGGGTATTGCTCGATATTATGGTAAGGGTCCCCCCTTTTCAATATATGGTCTTCGTATTTAGTATAGGGGTATTGCTCGATATTATGGTAAGGGTCCCCCCTTTTCAATATATGGTCTTCGTATTTAGTATAGGGGTATTGCTCGATATTATGGTAAGGGTCCCCCCTTTTCAATATATGGTCTTCGTATTTAATATAGGGGTATTGCTCGATATTATGGTAAGGGTCCCCCCTTTTCAATATATGGTCTTCGTATTTAGTATAGGGGTATTGCTCGATATTATGGTAAGGGTCCCCCCTTTTCAATATATGGTCTTCGTATTTAGTATAGGGGTATTGCTCGATATTATGGTAAGGGTCCCCCCTTTTCAATATATGGTCTTCGTATTTAGTATAGGGGTATTGCTCGATATTATGGTAAGGGTCCCCCCTTTTCAATATATGGTCTTCGTATTTAGTATAGGGGTATTGCTCGATATTATGGTAAGGTTCCCCCTATTTCAATATATGGTCTTCGTATTTAGTATAGGGGTATTGCTCGATATTATGGTAAGGGTCCCCCCTTTTCAATATATAGTCTTCGTATTTAGTATAGGGGTATTGCTCGATATTATGGTAAGGGTCCCCCCTTTTCAATATATGGTCTTCGTATTTAGTATAGGGGTATTGCTCGATATTATGGTAAGGGTCCCCCCTTTTCAATATATGGTCTTCGTATTTAATATAGGGGTATTGCTCGATATTATGGTAAGGGTCCCCCTTTTAAAAAATCCATATAAATATTAGGATGGATCCAAGTCTATCAGTATTCATTTTTATAATAAAAATATTACTTCCCTATTAAACTTTTTTAGAAAAGTGGCTGTATCTCTGCAAATATTGATTTTATCGCAAAAATAAGCGAAATTCGAAAAAACTTAACTAAAGTATCGATAGTGCTCTTTTGAAATATATTAAAACTATTGTAATTTGAAGAAATTTTTTAAAAAATCCATATAAATATTAGGATGGATACAAGTCTATCAGTATTCATTTTTATAATAAAAATATTACTTCCCTATTAAACTTTTTTAGAAAAGTGGCTGTATCTCCGCAAATATTGATTTTATCGCAAAAATAAGCGAAATTCGAAAAAACTTAACTAAAGTATTGATAGTGCTCTTTTCAAATATATTAAAACTATTGTAATTTGAAGAAATTTTTTAAAAAATCCATATAAATATTAGGATGGATCCAAGTCTATCAGTATTCATTTTTATAATAAAAATATTACTTCCCTATTAAACTTTTTTAGAAAAAAGGCTGTATCTCCGCAAATATTGATTTTATCGCAAAAATAAGCGAAATTCGAAAAAACTTAACTAAAGTATCGATAGTGCTCTTTTCAAATATATTAAAACTATTGTAAATTGAAGAAATTTTTTAAAAACTCCATATAAATATTAGGATGGATCCAAGTCTATCAGTATTCATTTTTATAATAAAAATATTACTTCCCTATTAAACTTTTTTTGAAAAGTGGCTGTATCTCCGCAAATATTGATTTTATCGCAAAAATAAGCGAAATTCGAAAAACCTTAACTAAAGTATCGATAGTGCTCTTTTCAAATATATTAAAACTATTGTAATTTGAAGAAATTTTTGAAAAAATCCATATAAATATTAGGATGGATCCAAGTCTATCAGTATTCATTTTTATAATAAAAATATTACTTCCCTATTAAACTTTTTTAGAAAAGTGGCTGTATCTCCGCAAATATTGATTTTATCGCAAAAATAAGAGAAATTCGAAAAAACTTAACTAAAGTATCGATAGTGCTCTTTTCAAATATATTAAAACTATTGTAATTTGAAGAAATTTTTGAAAAAATCCATATAAATAATAGGATGGATCCAAGTCTATCAGTATTCATTTTTATAATAAAAATGTTACTTCCCTATTAAACTTTTTTAGAAAAGTGGCTATATCTCCGCAAATATTGATTTTATCGCAAAAATAAGCGAAATTCGAAAAAACTTAACTAAAGTATCGATAGTGCTCTTTTCAAATATATTAAAACTATTGTAATTTGAAGAAATTTTTGAAAAAATTCATATAAATATTAGGATGGATCCAAGTCTATCAGTATTCATTTTTATAATAAAAATATTACTTCCCTATTAAACTTTTTTAGAAAAGTGGCTGTATCTCCGCAAATATTGATTTTATCGCAAAAATAAGCGAAATTCGAAAAACCTTAACTAAAGTATCGATAGTGCTCTTTTCAAATATATTAAAACTATTGTAATTTGAAGAAATTTTTGAAAAAATCCATATAAATATTAGGATGGATCCAAGTCTATCAGTATTCATTTTTATAATAAAAATATTACTTCCCTATTAAACTTTTTTAGAAAAGTGGCTGTATCTCCGCAAATATTGATTTTATCGCAAAAATAAGCGAAATTCGAAAAAACTTAACTAAAGTATCGATAGTGCTCTTTTCAAATATATTAAAACTATTGTAATTTGAAGAAATTTTTTAAAAAATCCATATAAATATTAGGATGGATCTAAGTCTATCAGTATTCATTTTTATAATAAAAATATTACTTCCCTATTAAACTTTTTTAGAAAAGTGGCTGTATCTCCGCAAATATTGATTTTATCGCAAAAATAAGCGAAATTCGAAAAAACTTAACTAAAGTATCGATAGTGCTCTTTTCAAATATATTAAAACTATTGTAATTTGAAGAAATTTTTGAAAAAATCCATATAAATATTAGGATGGATCCCCCTTGTCAATATATGGTCTTCGTATTTAATATAGGGGTATTGCTCGATATTATGGTAAGGGTCCCCCCTTTTCAATATATGGTCTTCGTATTTAGTATAGGGGTATTGCTCGATATTATGGTAAGGGTCCCCCCTTTTCAATATATGGTCTTCGTATTTAGTATAGGGGTATTGCTCGATATTATGGTAAGGGTCCCCCCTTTTCAATATATGGTCTTCGTATTTAGTATAGGGGTATTGCTCGATATTATGGTAAGGGTCCCCCCTTTTCAATATATGGTCTTCGTATTTAGTGTAGGGGTATCGCTCGATATTATGGTAAGGGTCCCCCCTTTTCAATATATGGTCTTCGTATTTAATATAGGGGTATTGCTCGATATTATGGTAAGGGTCCCCCCTTTTCAATATATGGTCTTCGTATTTAGTATAGGGGTATTGCTCGATATTATGGTAAGGGTCCCCCCTTTTCAATATATGGTCTTCGTATTTAGTATAGGGGTATTGCTCGATATTATGGTAAGGGTCCCCCCTTTTCAATATATGGTCTTCGTATTTAGTATAGGGGTATTGCTCGATATTATGGTAAGGGTCCCCCCTTTTCAATATATGGTCTTCGTATTTAGTATAGGGGTATTGCTCGATATTATGGTAAGGGTCCCCCCTTTTCAATATATGGTCTTCGTATTTAGTATAGGGGTATTGCTCGATATTATGGTAAGGGTCCCCCCTTTTCAATATATGGTCTTCGTATTTAGTATAGGGGTACTGCTCGATATTATGGTAAGGGTCCCCCCTTTTCAATATATGGTCTTCGTATTTAGTATAGGGGTATTGCTCGATATTATGGTAAGGGTCCCCCCTTTTCAATATATGGTCTTCGTATTTAGTATAGGGGTATTGCTCGATATTATGGTAAGGGTCCCCCCTTTTCAATATATGGCCGTCGTATTTAGTATAGGGGTATTGCTCGATATTATGGTAAGGGTCCCCCCTTTTCAATATATGGTCTTCGTATTTAGTATAGGGGTACTGCTCGATATTATGGTAAGGGTCCCCCCTTTTCAATATATGGTCTTCGTATTTAGTATAGGGGTATTGCTCGATATTATGGTAAGGGTCCCCCCTTTTCAATATATGGTCTTCGTATTTAGTATAGGGGTATTGCTCGATATTATGGTAAGGGTCCCCCCTTTTCAATATATGGTCTTCGTATTTAGTATAGGGGTATTGCTCGATATTATGGTAAGGGTCCCCCCTTTTCAATATATGGCCTTCGTATTTAGTATAGGGGTATTGCTCGATATTATGGTAAGGGTCCCCCCTTTTCAATATATGGTCTTCGTATTTAGTATAGGGGTATTGCTCGATATTATGGTAAGGGTCCCCCCTTTTCAATATATGGTCTTCGTATTTAGTATAGGGGTATTGCTCGATATTATGGTAAGGGTCCCCCCTTTTCAATATATGGTCTTCGTATTTAGTATAGGGGTATTGCTCGATATTATGGTAAGGGTCCCCCCTTTTCAATATATGGCCTTCGTATTTAGTATAGGGGTATTGCTCGATATTATGGTAAGGGTCCCCCCTTTTCAATATATGGTCTTCGTATTTAGTATAGGGGTACTGCTCGATATTATGGTAAGGGTCCCCCCTTTTCAATATATGGTCTTCGTATTTAGTATAGGGGTATTGCTCGATATTATGGTAAGGGTCCCCCCTTTTCAATATATGGTCTTCGTATTTAGTATAGGGGTATTGCTCGATATTATGGTAAGGGTCCCCCCTTTTCAATATATGGTCTTCGTATTTAGTATAGGGGTATTGCTCGATATTATGGTAAGGGTCCCCCCTTTTCAATATATGGTCTTCGTATTTAGTATAGGGGTATTGCTCGATATTATGGTAAGGGTCCCCCCTTTTCAATATATGGTCTTCGTATTTAGTATAGGGGTATTGCTCGATATTATGGTAAGGGTCCCCCCTTTTCAATATATGGTCTTCGTATTTAGTATAGGGGTATTGCTCGATATTATGGTAAGGGTCCCCCCTTTTCAATATATGGTCTTCGTATTTAGTATAGGGGTATTGCTCGATATTATGGTAAGGGTCCCCCCTTTTCAATATATGGTCTTCGTATTTAGTATAGGGGTATTGCTCGATATTATGGTAAGGGTCCCCCCTTTTCAATATATGGTCTTCGTATTTAATATAGGGGTATTGCTCGATATTATGGTAAGGGTCCCCCTTTTAAAAAATCCATATAAATATTAGGATGGATCCAAGTCTATCAGTATTCATTTTTATAATAAAAATATTACTTCCCTATTAAACTTTTTTAGAAAAGTGGCTGTATCTCTGCAAATATTGATTTTATCGCAAAAATAAGCGAAATTCGAAAAAACTTAACTAAAGTATCGATAGTGCTCTTTTCAAATATATTAAAACTATTGTAATTTGAAGAAATTTTTTAAAAAATCCATATAAATATTAGGATGGATACAAGTCTATCAGTATTCATTTTTATAATAAAAATATTACTTCCCTATTAAACTTTTTTAGAAAAGTGGCTGTATCTCCGCAAATATTGATTTTATCGCAAAAATAAGCGAAATTCGAAAAAACTTAACTAAAGTATTGATAGTGCTCTTTTCAAATATATTAAAACTATTGTAATTTGAAGAAATTTTTTAAAAAATCCATATAAATATTAGGATGGATCCAAGTCTATCAGTATTCATTTTTATAATAAAAATATTACTTCCCTATTAAACTTTTTTAGAAAAGTGGCTGTATCTCCGCAAATATTGATTTTATCGCAAAAATAAGCGAAATTCGAAAAACCTTAACTAAAGTATCGATAGTGCTCTTTTCAAATATATTAAAACTATTGTAAATTGAAGAAATTTTTTAAAAACTCCATATAAATATTAGGATGGATCCAAGTCTATCAGTATTCATTTTTATAATAAAAATATTACTTCCCTATTAAACTTTTTTTGAAAAGTGGCTGTATCTCCGCAAATATTGATTTTATCGCAAAAATAAGCGAAATTCGAAAAACCTTAACTAAAGTATCGATAGTGCTCTTTTCAAATATATTAAAACTATTGTAATTTGAAGAAAGTTTTTAAAAAATCCATATAAATATTAGGATGGATCCAAGTCTATCAGTATTCATTTTTATAATAAAAATATTACTTCCCTATTAAACTTTTTTAGAAAAGTGGCTGTATCTCCGCAAATATTGATTTTATCGCAAAAATAAGCGAAATTCGAAAAACCTTAACTAAAGTATCGATAGTGCTCTTTTCAAATATATTAAAACTATTGTAATTTGAAGAAATTTTTTAAAAAATCCATATAAATATTAGGATGGATCTAAGTCTATCAGTATTCATTTTTATAATAAAAATATTACTTCCCTATTAAACTTTTTTAGAAAAGTGGCTGTATCTCCGCAAATATTGATTTTATCGCAAAAATAAGCGAAATTCGAAAAAACTTAACTAAAGTATCGATAGTGCTCTTTTCAAATATATTAAAACTATTGTAATTTGAAGAAATTTTTGAAAAAATCCATATAAATATTAGGATGGATCCCCCTTGTCAATATATGGTCTTCGTATTTAATATAGGGGTATTGCTCGATATTATGGTAAGGGTCCCCCCTTTTCAATATATGGTCTTCGTATTTAGTATAGGGGTATTGCTCGATATTATGGTAAGGGTCCCCCCTTTTCAATATATGGTCTTCGTATTTAGTATAGGGGTATTGCTCGATATTATGGTAAGGGTCCCCCCTTTTCAATATATGGTCTTCGTATTTAGTATAGGGGTATTGCTCGATATTATGGTAAGGGTCCCCCCTTTTCAATATATGGTCTTCGTATTTAGTGTAGGGGTATCGCTCGATATTATGGTAAGGGTCCCCCCTTTTCAATATATGGTCTTCGTATTTAATATAGGGGTATTGCTCGATATTATGGTAAGGGTCCCCCCTTTTCAATATATGGTCTTCGTATTTAGTATAGGGGTATTGCTCGATATTATGGTAAGGGTCCCCCCTTTTCAATATATGGTCTTCGTATTTAGTATAGGGGTATTGCTCGATATTATGGTAAGGGTCCCCCCTTTTCAATATATGGTCTTCGTATTTAGTATAGGGGTATTGCTCGATATTATGGTAAGGGTCCCCCCTTTTCAATATATGGTCTTCGTATTTAGTATAGGGGTATTGCTCGATATTATGGTAAGGGTCCCCCCTTTTCAATATATGGTCTTCGTATTTAGTGTAGGGGTATCGCTCGATATTATGGTAAGGGTCCCCCCTTTTCAATATATGGTCTTCGTATTTAGTATAGGGGTATTGCTCGATATTATGGTAAGGGTCCCCCCTTTTCAATATATGGTCTTCGTATTTAGTATAGGGGTATTGCTCGATATTATGGTAAGGGTCCCCCCTTTTCAATATATGGTCTTCGTATTTAGTATAGGGGTATTGCTCGATATTATGGTAAGGGTCCCCCCTTTTCAATATATGGTCTTCGTATTTAGTATAGGGGTATTGCTCGATATTATGGTAAGGGTCCCCCCTTTTCAATATATGGTCTTCGTATTTAGTATAGGGGTATTGCTCGATATTATGGTAAGGGTCCCCCCTTTTCAATATATGGTCTTCGTATTTAGTGTAGGGGTATCGCTCGATATTATGGTAAGGGTCCCCCCTTTTCAATATATGGTCTTCGTATTTAATATAGGGGTATTGCTCGATATTATGGTAAGGGTCCCCCCTTTTCAATATATGGCCTTCGTATTTAGTATAGGGGTATTGCTCGATATTATGGTAAAGGTCCCCCCTTTTCAATATATGGTCTTCGTATTTAGTATAGGGGTATTGCTCGATATTATGGTAAGGGTCCCCCTTTTCAATATATGGTCTTCGTATTTAGTATAGGGGTATTGCTCGATATTATGGTAAGGGTCCCCCCTTTTCAATATATGGTCTTCGTATTTAGTATAGGGGTATTGCTCGATATTATGGTAAGGGTCCCCCCTTTTCAATATATGGTCTTCGTATTTAGTATAGGGGTATTGCTCGATATTATGGTAAGGGTCCCCCCTTTTCAATATATGGTCTTCGTATTTAGTATAGGGGTATTGCTCGATATTATGGTAAGGGTCCCCCCTTTTCAATATATGGTCTTCGTATTTAGTATAGGGGTATTGCTCGATATTATGGTAAGGGTCCCACCTTTTCAATATATGGTCTTCGTATTTAGTATAGGGGTATTGCTCGATATTATGGTAAGGGTCCCCCCTTTTCAATATATGGTCTTCGTATTTAGTATAGGGGTATTGCTCGATATTATGGTAAGGGTCCCCCCTTTTCAATATATGGTCTTCGTATTTAGTATAGGGGTATTGCTCGATATTATGGTAAGGGTCCCCCCTTTTCAATATATGGTCTTCGTATTTAGTATAGGGGTATTGCTCGATATTATGGTAAGGGTCCCCCCTTTTCAATATATGGTCTTCGTACTTAGTATAGGGGTATTGCTCGATATTATGGTAAGGGTCCCCCCTTTTCAATATATGGTCTTCGTATTTAGTATAGGGGTATTGCTCGATATTATGGTAAGGGTCCCCCCTTTTCAATATATGGTCTTCGTATTTAGTATAGGGGTATAGCTCGATATTATGGTAAGGGTCCCCCCTTTTCAATATATGGTCTTCGTATTTAGTATAGGGGTATTGCTCGATATTATGGTAAGGGTCCCCCCTTTTCAATATATGGTCTTCGTATTTAGTATAGGGGTATTGCTCGATATTATGGTAAGGGTCCCCCCTTTTCAATATATGGTCTTCGTGTTTAATATAGGGGTATTGCTCGATATTATGGTAAGGGTCCCCCTTTTAAAAAATCCATATAAATATTAGGATGGATCCAAGTCTATCAGTATTCATTTTTATAATAAAAATATTACTTCCCTATTAAACTTTTTTAGAAAAGTGGCTGTATCTCTGCAAATATTGATTTTATCGCAAAAATAAGCGAAATTCGAAAAAACTTAACTAAAGTATCGATAGTGCTCTTTTCAAATATATTAAAACTATTGTAATTTGAAGAAATTTTTTAAAAAATCCATATAAATATTAGGATGGATACAAGTCTACCAGTATTCATTTTTATAATAAAAATATTACTTCCCTATTAAACTTTTTTAGAAAAGTGGCTGTATCTCCGCAAATATTGATTTTATCGCAAAAATAAGCGAAATTCGAAAAAACTTAACTAAAGTATCGATAGTGCTCTTTTCAAATATATTAAAACTATTGTAATTTGAAGAAATTTTTTAAAAAATCCATATAAATATTAGGATGGATCCAAGTTTATCAGTATTAATTTTTATAATAAAAATATTACTTCCCTATTAAACTTTTTTAGAAAAGTGGCTGTATCTCCGCAAATATTGATTTTATCGCAAAAATAAGCGAAATTCGAAAAAACTTAACTAAAGTATCGATAGTGCTCTTTTCAAATATATTAAAACTATTGTAATTTGAAGAAATTTTTTAAAAAATCCATATAAATATTAGGATGGATCCAAGTCTATCAGTATTCATTTTTATAATAAAAATATTACTTCCCTATTAAACTTTTTTAGAAAAGTGGCTGTATCTCCGCAAATATTGATTTTATCGCAAAAATAAGCGAAATTCGAAAAACCTTAACTAAAGTATCGATAGTGCTCTTTTCAAATATATTAAAACTATTGTAATTTGAAGAAATTTTTGAAAAAATCCATATAAATAATAGGATGGATCCAAGTCTATCAGTATTCGTTTTTATAATAAAAATGTTACTTCCCTATTAAACTTTTTTAGAAAAGTGGCTGTATCTCCACAAATATTGATTTTATCGCAAAAATAAGCCAAATTCGAAAAAACTTAACTAAAGTATCGATAGTGCTCTTTTCAAATATATTAAAACTATTGTAATTTGAAGAAATTTTTTAAAAAATCCATATAAATATTAGGATGGATCCAAGTCTATCAGTATTCATTTTTATAGTAAAAATATTACTTCCCTATTAAACTTTTTTAGAAAAGTGGCTGTATCTCCGCAAATATTGATTTTATCGCAAAAATAAGCGAAATTCGAAAAAACTTAACTAAAGTATCGATAGTGCTCTTTTCAAATATATTAAAACTATTGTAATTTGAAGAAATTTTTGAAAAAATCCATATAAATATTAGGATGGATCCAAGTCTATCAGTATTCATTTTTATAATAAAAATATTACTTCCCTATTAAACTTTTTTAGAAAAGTGGCTGTATCTCCGCAAATATTGATTTTATCGCAAAAATAAGCGAAATTCGAAAAAACTTAACTAAAGTATCGATAGTGCTCTTTTCAAATATATTAAAACTATTGTAATTTGAAGAAATTTTTGAAAAAATCCATATAAATATTAGGATGGATCCAAGTCTATCAGTATTCATTTTTATAATAAAAATATTACTTCCCTATTAAACTTTTTTAGAAAAGTGGCTGTATCTCCGCAAATATTGATTTTATCGCAAAAATAAGCGAAATTCGAAAAAACTTAACTAAAGTATCGATAGTGCTCTTTTCAAATATATTAAAACTATTGTAATTTGAAGAAATTTTTTAAAAAATCCATATAAATATTAGGATGGATCCAAGTCTATCAGTATTCATTTTTATAATAAAAATATTACTTCCCTATTAAACTTTTTTAGAAAAGTGGCTGTATCTCCGCAAATATTGATTTTATCGCAAAAATAAGCGAAATTCGAAAAACCTTAACTAAAGTATCGATAGTGCTCTTTTCAAATATATTAAAACTATTGTAATTTGAAGAAATTTTTGAAAAAATCCATATAAATAATAGGATGGATCCAAGTCTATCAGTATTCGTTTTTATAATAAAAATGTTACTTCCCTATTAAACTTTTTTAGAAAAGTGGCTGTATCTCCGCAAATATTGATTTTATCGCAAAAATAAGCGAAATTCGAAAAAACTTAACTAAAGTATCGATAGTGCTCTTTTCAAATATATTAAAACTATTGTAATTTGAAGCAATTTTTTAAAAAATCCATATAAATATTAGGATGGATCCAAGTCTATCAGTATTCATTTTTATAATAAAAATATTACTTCCCTATTAAACTTTTTTAGAAAAGTGGCTGTATCTCCGCAAATATTGATTTTATCGCAAAAATAAGCGAAATTCGAAAAAACTTAACTAAAGTATCGATAGTGCTCTTTTCAAATATATTAAAACTATTGTAATTTGAAGAAATTTTTGAAAAAATCCATATAAATATTAGGATGGATCCAAGTCTATCAGTATTCATTTTTATAATAAAAATATTACTTCCCTATTAAACTTTTTTAGAAAAGTGGCTGTATCTCCGCAAATATTGATTTTATCGCAAAAATAAGCGAAATTCGAAAAACCTTAACTAAAGTATCGATAGTGCTCTTTTCAAATATATTAAAACTATTGTAATT
Source organism: Epicampocera succincta (assembly GCA_932526305.1). Classification (NCBI taxonomy): domain Eukaryota; kingdom Metazoa; phylum Arthropoda; class Insecta; order Diptera; family Tachinidae; genus Epicampocera; species Epicampocera succincta. The sequence continues at coordinate 62,369,233 of OW052036.1, read as the reverse complement.
TGAAGAAATTTTTGAAAAAATCCATATAAATAATAGGATGGATCCAAGTCTATCAGTATTCATTTTTATAATAAAAATGTTACTTCCCTATTAAACTTTTTTAGAAAAGTGGCTGTATCTCCGCAAATATTGATTTTATCGCAAAAATAAGCGAAATTCGAAAAAACTTAACTAAAGTATCGATAGTGCTCTTTTCAAATATATTAAAACTATTGTAATTTGAAGAAATTTTTGAAAAAATCCATATAAATATTAGGATGGATCCAAGTCTATCAGTATTCATTTTTATAATAAAAATATTACTTCCCTATTAAACTTTTTTAGAAAAGTGGCTGTATCTCCGCAAATATTGATTTTATCGCAAAAATAAGCGAAATTCGAAAAACCTTAACTAAAGTATCGATAGTGCTCTTTTCAAATATATTAAAACTATTGTAATTTAAAGAAATTTTTGAAAAAATCCATATAAATAATAGGATGGATCCAAGTCTATCAGTATTCATTTTTATAATAAAAATGTTACTTCCCTATTAAACTTTTTTAGAAAAGTGGCTGTATCTCCGCAAATATTGATTTTATCGCAAAAATAAGCGAAATTCGAAAAAACTTAACGAAAGTATCGATAGTGCTCTTTTCAAATATATTAAAACTATTGTAATTTGAAGAAATTTTTGAAAAAATCCATATAAATATTAGGATGGATCCCCCTTGTCAATATATGGTCTTCGTATTTAATATAGGGGTATTGCTCGATATTATGGTAAGGGTCCCCCCTTTTCAATATATGGTCTTCGTATTTAGTATAGAGGTATTGCTCGATATTATGATAAGGGTCCCCCCTTTTCAATATATGGTCTTCGTATTTAGTATAGGGGTATTGCTCGATATTATGGTAAGGGTCCCCCCTTTTCAATATATGGTCTTCGTATTTAGTATAGGGGTATTGCTCGATATTATGGTAAGGGTCCCCCCTTTTCAATATATGGTCTTCGTATTTAGTATAGGGGTATTGCTCGATATTATGGTAAGGGTCCCCCCTTTTCAATATATGGTCTTCGTATTTAGTATAGGGGTATTGCTCGATATTATGGTAAGGGTCCCCCCTTTTCAATATATGGTCTTCGTATTTAGTATAGGGGTATTGCTCGATATTATGGTAAGGGTCCCCCCTTTTCAATATATGGTCTTCGTATTTAGTATAGGGGTATTGCTCGATATTATGGTAAGGGTCCCCCCTTTTCAATATATGGTCTTCGTATTTAGTATAGGGGTATTGCTCGATATTATGGTAAGGGTCCCCCCTTTTCAATATATGGTCTTCGTATTTAGTATAGGGGTATTGCTCGATATTATGGTAAGGGTCCCCCCTTTTCAATATATGGTCTTCGTATTTAGTATAGGGGTATTGCTCGATATTATGGTAAGGGTCCCCCCTTTTCAATATATGGTCTTCGTATTTAGTATAGGGGTATTGCTCGATATTATGGTAAGGGTCCCCCCTTTTCAATATATGGTCTTCGTGTTTAATATAGGGGTATTGCTCGATATTATGGTAAGGGTCCCCCTTTTAAAAAATCCATATAAATATTAGGATGGATCCAAGTCTATCAGTATTCATTTTTATAATAAAAATATTACTTCCCTATTAAACTTTTTTAGAAAAGTGGCTGTATCTCTGCAAATATTGATTTTATCGCAAAAATAAGCGAAATTCGAAAAAACTTAACTAAAGTATCGATAGTGCTCTTTTCAAATATATTAAAACTATTGTAATTTGAAGAAATTTTTTAAAAAATCCATATAAATATTAGGATGGATACAAGTCTACCAGTATTCATTTTTATAATAAAAATATTACTTCCCTATTAAACTTTTTTAGAAAAGTGGCTGTATCTCCGCAAATATTGATTTTATCGCAAAAATAAGCGAAATTCGAAAAAACTTAACTAAAGTATCGATAGTGCTCTTTTCAAATATATTAAAACTATTGTAATTTGAAGAAATTTTTTAAAAAATCCATATAAATATTAGGATGGATCCAAGTCTATCAGTATTCATTTTTATAATAAAAATATTACTTCTCGATTAAACTTTTTTAGAAAAGTGGCTGTATCTCCGCAAATATTGATTTTATCGCAAAAATAAGCGAAATTCGAAAAAACTTAACTAAAGTATCGATAGTGCTCTTTTCAAATATATTAAAACTATTGTAATTTGAAGAAATTTTTGAAAAAATCCATATAAATATTAGGATGGATCCAAGTCTATCAGTATTCATTTTTATAATAAAAATATTACTTTTCTATTAAACTTTTTTAGAAAAGTGGCTGTATCTCCGCAAATATTGATTTTATCGCAAAAATAAGCGAAATTCGAAAAACCTTAACTAAAGTATCGATAGTGCTCTTTTCAAATATATTAAAACTATTGTAATTTGAAGAAATTTTTGAAAAAATCCATATAAATAATAGGATGGATCCAAGTCTATCAGTATTCGTTTTTATAATAAAAATGTTACTTCCCTATTAAACTTTTTTAGAAAAGTGGCTGTATCTCCGCAAATATTGATTTTATCGCAAAAATAAGCGAAATTCGAAAAAACTTAACTAAAGTATCGATAGTGCTCTTTTCAAATATATTAAAACTATTGTAATTTGAAGAAATTTTTGAAAAAATCCATATAAATATTAGGATGGATCCAAGTCTATCAGTATTAATTTTTATAATAAAAATATTACTTCCCTATTAAACTTTTTTAGAAAAGTGGCTGTATCTCCGCAAATATTGATTTTATCGCAAAAATAAGCGAAATTCGAAAAAACTTAACTAAAGTATCGATAGTGCTCTTTTCAAATATATTAAAACTATTGTAATTTGAAGAAATTTTTGAAAAAATCCATATAAATATTAGGATGGATCCAAGTCTATCAGTATTCATTTTTATAATAAAAATATTACTTCCCTATTAAACTTTTTTAGAAAAGTGGCTGTATCTCCGCAAATATTGATTTTATCGCAAAAATAAGCGAAATTCGAAAAAACTTAACTAAAGTATCGATAGTGCTCTTTTCAAATATATTAAAACTATTGTAATTTGAAGAAATTTTTGAAAAAATCCATATAAATAATAGGATGGATACAAGTCTACCAGTATTCATTTTTATAATAAAAATATTACTTCCCTATTAAACTTTTTTAGAAAAGTGGCTGTATCTCCGCAAATATTGATTTTATCGCAAAAATAAGCGAAATTCGAAAAAACTTAACTAAAGTATCGATAGTGCTCTTTTCAAATATATTAAAACTATTGTAATTTGAAGAAATTTTTTAAAAAATCCATATAAATATTATAATGGATCCAAGTCTATCAGTATTCATTTTTATAATAAAAATATTACTTCCCTATTAAACTTTTTTAGAAAAGTGGCTGTATCTCCGCAAATATTGATTTTATCGCAAAAATAAGCGAAATTCGAAAAAACTTAACTAAAGTATCGATAGTGCTCTTTTCAAATATATTAAAACTATTGTAATTTGAAGAAATTTTTGAAAAAATCCATATAAATATTAGGATGGATCCAAGTCTATCAGTATTCATTTTTATAATAAAAATATTACTTCCCTATTAAACTTTTTTAGAAAAGTGGCTGTATCTCCGCAAATATTGATTTTATCGCAAAAATAAGCGAAATTCGAAAAAACTTAACTAAAGTATCGATAGTGCTCTTTTCAAATATATTAAAACTATTGTAATTTGAAGAAATTTTTTAAAAAATCCATATAAATATTAGGATGGATCCAAGTCTATCAGTATTAATTTTTATAATAAAAATATTACTTCCCTATTAAACTTTTGTAGAAAAGTGGCTGTATCTCCGCAAATATTGATTTTATCGCAAAAATAAGCGAAATTCGAAAAAACTTAACTAAAGTATCGATAGTGCTCTTTTCAAATATATTAAAACTATTGTAATTTGAAGAAATTTTTGAAAAAATCCATATAAATATTAGGATGGATCCAAGTCTATCAGTATTCATTTTTATAATAAAAATATTACTTCCCTATTAAACTTTTTTAGAAAAGTGGCTGTATCTCCGCAAATATTGATTTTATCGCAAAAATAAGCGAAATTCGAAAAACCTTAACTAAAGTATCGATAGTGCTCTTTTCAAATATATTAAAACTATTGTAATTTGAAGAAATTTTTGAAAAAATCCATATAAATAATAGGATGGATCCAAGTCTATCAGTATTCATTTTTATAATAAAAATGTTACTTCCCTATTAAACTTTTTTAGAAAAGTGGCTGTATCTCCGCAAATATTGATTTTATCGCAAAAATAAGCGAAATTCGAAAAAACTTAACTAAAGTATCGATAGTGCTCTTTTCAAATATATTAAAACTATTGTAATTTGAAGAAATTTTTTAAAAAATCCATATAAATATTAGGATGGATCCAAGTCTATCAGTATTCATTTTTATAATAAAAATATTACTTCCCTATTAAACTTTTTTAGAAAAGTGGCTGTATCTCCGCAAATATTGATTTTATCGCAAAAATAAGCGAAATTCGAAAAACCTTATCTAAAGTATCGATAGTGCTCTTTTCAAATATATTAAAACTATTGTAATTTAAAGAAATTTTTGAAAAAATCCATATAAATATTAGGATGGATCCAAGTCTATCAGTATTCATTTTTATAATAAAAATGTTACTTCCCTATTAAACTTTTTTAGAAAAGTGGCTGTATCTCCGCAAATATTGATTTTATCGCAAAAATAAGCGAAATTCGAAAAACCTTAACTAAAGTATCGATAGTGCTCTTTTCAAATATATTAAAACTATTGTAATTTGAAGAAATTTTTGAAAAAATCCATATAAATAATAGGATGGATCCAAGTCTATCAGTATTCATTTTTATAATAAAAATGTTACTTCCCTATTAAACTTTTTTAGAAAAGTGGCTGTATCTCCGCAAATATTGATTTTATCGCAAAAATAAGCGAAATTCGAAAAAACTTAACTAAAGTATCGATAGTGCTCTTTTCAAATATATTAAAACTATTGTAATTTGAAGAAATTTTTGAAAAAATCCATATAAATATTAGGATGGATCCCCCTTGTCAATATATGCTCTTCGTATTTAATATAGGGGTATTGCTCGATATTATGGTAAGGGTCCCCCTTTTCAATATATGGTCTTCGTATTTAGTATAGGGGTATTGCTCGATATTATGGTAAGGGTCCCCCCTTTTCAATATATGGTCTTCGTATTTAGTATAGGGGTATTGCTCGATATTATGGTGAGGGTCCCCCCTTTTGAATACATGGTCTTCGTATTTAGTATAGGGGTATTGCTCGATATTATGGTAAGGGTCCCCCCTTTTCAATACATGGTCTTCGTATTTAGTATAGGGGTATTGCTCGATATTATGGTAAGGGTCCCCCCTTTTCAATATATGGTCTTCGTATTTAGTATAGGGGTATTGCTCGATATTATGGTAAGGGTCCCCCCTTTTCAATATATGGTCTTCGTATTTAGTATAGGGGTATTGCTCGATATTATGGTAAGGGTCCCCCCTTTTCAATACATGGTCTTCGTATTTAGTATAGGGGTATTGCTCGATATTATGGTAAGGGTCCCCCCTTTTCAATATATGGTCTTCGTATTTAGTATAGGGGTATTGCTCGATATTATGGTAAGGGTCCCCCCTTTTCAATATATGGTCTTCGTATTTAGTATAGGGGTACTGCTCGATATTATGGTAAGGGTCCCCCCTTTTCAATATATGGTCTTCGTATTTAGTATAGGGGTATTGCTCGATATTATGGTAAGGGTCCCCCCTTTTCAATATATGGTCTTCGTATTTAGTATAGGGGTACTGCTCGATATTATGGTAAGGGTCCCCCCTTTTCAATATATGGTCTTCGTATTTAGTATAGGGGTATTGCTCGATATTATGGTAAGGGTCCCCCCTTTTCAATATATGGTCTTCGTATTTAGTATAGGGGTATTGCTCGATATTATGGTAAGGGTCCCCCCTTTTCAATACATGGTCTTCGTATTTAGTATAGGGGTATTGCTCGATATTATGGTAAGGGTCCCCCCTTTTCAATATATGGTCTTCGTATTTAGTATAGGGGTATTGCTCGATATTATGGTAAGGGTCCCCCCTTTTCAATACATGGTCTTCGTATTTAGTATAGGGGTACTGCTCGATATTATGGTAAGGGTCCCCCCTTTTCAATATATGGTCTTCGTATTTAGTATAGGGGTATTGCTCGATATTATGGTAAGGGTCCCCCTTTTCAATACATGGTCTTCGTATTTAGTATAGGGGTATTGCTCGATATTATGGTAAGGGTCCCCCCTTTTCAATATATGGTCTTCGTATTTAGTATAGGGGTATTGCTCGATATTATGGTAAGGGTCCCCCCTTTTCAATATATGGTCTTCGTATTTAGTATAGGGGTATTGCTCGATATTATGGTAAGGGTCCCCCCTTTTCAATATATGGTCTTCGTATTTAGTATAGGGGTACTGCTCGATATTATGGTAAGGGTCCCCCCTTTTCAATATATGGTCTTCGTATTTAGTATAGGGGTATTGCTCGATATTATGGTAAGGGTCCCCCCTTTTCAATATATGGTCTTCGTATTTAGTATAGGGGTACTGCTCGATATTATGGTAAGGGTCCCCCCTTTTCAATATATGGTCTTCGTATTTAGTATAGGGGTATTGCTCGATATTATGGTAAGGGTCCCCCCTTTTCAATACATGGTCTTCGTATTTAGTATAGGGGTACTGCTCGATATTATGGTAAGGGTCCCCCCTTTTCAATATATGGTCTTCGTATTTAGTATAGGGGTATTGCTCGATATTATGGTAAGGGTCCCCCCTTTTCAATACATGGTCTTCGTATTTAGTATAGGGGTATTGCTCGATATTATGGTAAGGGTCCCCCCTTTTCAATATATGGTCTTCGTATTTAGTATAGGGGTATTGCTCGATATTATGGTAAGGGTCCCCCCTTTTCAATATATGGTCTTCGTATTTAGTATAAGGGTATTGCTCGATATTATGGTAAGGGTCCCCCCTTTTCAATACATGGTCTTCGTATTTAGTATAGGGGTATTGCTCGATATTATGGTAAGGGTCCCCCCTTTTCAATATATGGTCTTCGTATTTAGTATAGGGGTACTGCTCGATATTATGGTAAGGGTCCCCCTTTTCAATACATGGTCTTCGTATTTAGTATAGGGGTATTGCTCGATATTATGGTAAGGGTCCCCCCTTTTCAATACATGGTCTTCGTATTTAGTATAGGGGTATTGCTCGATATTATGGTAAGGGTCCCCCCTTTTCAATATATGGTCTTCGTATTTAGTATAGGGGTATTGCTCGATATTATGGTAAGGGTCCCCCCTTTTCAATACATGGTCTTCGTATTTAGTATAGGGGTATTACTCGATATTATGGTAAGGGTCCCCCCTTTTCAATACATGGTCTTCGTATTTAGTATAGGGGTATTGCTCGATATTATGGTAAGGGTCCCCCCTTTTCAATACATGGTCTTCGTATTTAGTATAGGGGTATTGCTCGATATTATGGTAAGGGTCCCCCCTTTTCAATATATGGTCTTCGTATTTAGTATAGGGGTACTGCTCGATATTATGGTAAGGGTCCCCCCTTTTCAATATATGGTCTTCGTATTTAGTATAGGGGTATTGCTCGATATTATGGTAAGGGTCCCCCCTTTTCAATACATGGTCTTCGTATTTAGTATAGGGGTATTGCTCGATATTATGGTAAGGGTCCCCCCTTTTCAATATATGGTCTTCGTATTTAGTATAGGGTTATTGCTCGATATTATGGTAAGGGTCCCCCCTTTTCAATATATGGTCTTCGTATTTAGTATAGGGGTACTGCTCGATATTATGGTAAGGGTCCCCCCTTTTCAATATATGGTCTTCGTATTTAGTATAGGGGTATTGCTCGATATTATGGTAAGGGTCCCCCCTTTTCAATATATGGTCTTCGTATTTAGTATAGGGGTATTGCTCGATATTATGGTAAGGGTCCCCCCTTTTCAATATATGGTCTTCGTATTTAGTATAGGGGTATTGCTCGATATTATGGTAAGGGTCCCCCCTTTTCAATATATGGTCTTCGTATTTAGTATAGGTTTATTGCTCGATATTATGGTAAGGGTCCCCCCTTTTCAATATATGGTCTTCGTATTTAGTATAGGGGTATTGCTCGATATTATGGTAAGGGTCCCCCCTTTTCAATATATGGTCTTCGTATTTAGTATAGGGGTATTGCTCGATATTATGGTAAGGGTCCCCCCTTTTCAATATATGGTCTTCGTATTTAATATAGGGGTATTGCTCGATATTATGGTAAGGGTCCCCCTTTTAAAAAATCCATATAAATATTAGGATGGATCCAAGTCTATCAGTATTCATTTTTATAATAAAAATATTACTTCCCTATTAAACTTTTTTAGAAAAGTGGCTGTATCTCTGCAAATATTGATTTTATCGCAAAAATAAGCGAAATTCGAAAAAACTTAACTAAAGTATCGATAGTGCTCTTTTCAAATATATTAAAACTATTGTAATTTGAAGAAATTTTTTAAAAAATCCATATAAATATTAGGATGGATACAAGTCTATCAGTATTCATTTTTATAATAAAAATATTACTTCCCTATTAAACTTTTTTAGAAAAGTGGCTGTATCTCCGCAAATATTGATTTTATCGCAAAAATAAGCGAAATTCGAAAAAACTTAACTAAAGTATTGATAGTGCTCTTTTCAAATATATTAAAACTATTGTAATTTGAAGAAATTTTTTAAAAAATCCATATAAATATTAAGATGGATCCGAGTCTATCAGTATTCATTTTTATAATAAAAATATTACTTCCCTATTAAACTTTTTTAGAAAAAAGGCTGTATCTCCGCAAATATTGATTTTATCGCAAAAATAAGCGAAATTCGAAAAAACTTAACTAAAGTATCGATAGTGCTCTTTTCAAATATATTAAAACTATTGTAATTTGAAGAAATTTTTGAAAAAATCCATATAAATATTAGGATGGATCCAAGTCTATCAGTATTCATTTTTATAATAAAAATATTACTTCCCTATTAAACTTTTTTAGAAAAGTGGCTGTATCTCCGCAAATATTGATTTTATCGCAAAAATAAGCGAAATTCGAAAAAACTTAACTAAAGTATCGATAGTACTCTTTTCAAATATATTAAAACTATTGTAATTTGAAGAAATTTTTGAAAAAATCCATATAAATATTAGGATGGATCCAAGTCTATCAGTATTCATTTTTATAATAAAAATATTACTTCCCTATTAAACTTTTTTAGAAAAGTGGCTGTATCTCCGCAAATATTGATTTTATCGCAAAAATAAGCGAAATTCGAAAAAACTTAACTAAAGTATCGATAGTGCTCTTTTCAAATATATTAAAACTATTGTAATTTGAAGAAATTTTTGAAAAAATCCATATAAATATTAGGATGGATCCAAGTCTATCAGTATTCATTTTTATAATAAAAATGTTACTTCCCTATTAAACTTTTTTAGAAAAGTGGCTGTATCTCCGCAAATATTGTTTTTATCGCAAAAATAAGCGAAATTCGAAAAACCTTAACTAAAGTATCGATAGTGCTCTTTTCAAATATATTAAAACTATTGTAATTTGGAGAAATTTTTGAAAAAATCCATATAAATATTAGGATGGATCCCCCTTGTCAATATATGCTCTTCGTATTTAATATAGGGGTATTGCTCGATATTATGGTAAGGGTCCCCCCTTTTCAATATATGGTCTTCGTATTTAGTATAGGGGTATTGCTCGATATTATGGTAAGGGTCCCCCCTTTTCAATATATGGTCTTCGTATTTAGTATAGGGGTACTGCTCGATATTATGGTAAGGGTCCCCCCTTTTCAATATATGGTCTTCGTATTTAGTATAGGGGTATTGCTCGATATTATGGTAAGGGTCCCCCCTTTTCAATATATGGTCTTCGTATTTAGTATAGGGGTATTGCTCGATATTATGGTAAGGGTCCCCCCTTTTCAATACATGGTCTTCGTATTTAGTATAGGGGTATTGCTCGATATTATGGTAAGGGTCCCCCCTTTTCAATATATGGTCTTCGTATTTAGTATAGGGGTATTGCTCGATATTATGGTAAGGGTCCCCCCTTTTCAATATATGGTCTTCGTATTTAGTATAGGGGTATTGCTCGATATTAAGGTAAGGGTCCCCCCTTTTCAATATATGGTCTTCGTATTTAGTATAGGGGTATTGCTCGATATTATGGTAAGGGTCCCCCCTTTTCAATATATGGTCTTCGTATTTAGTATAGGGGTATTGCTCGATATTATGGTAAGGGTCCCCCCTTTTCAATATATGGTCTTCGTATTTAGTATAGGGGTATTGCTCGATATTATGGTAAGGGTCCCCCCTTTTCAATATATGGTCTTCGTATTTAGTATAGGGGTATTGCTCGATATTATGGAGAGGGTCCCCCCTTTTCAATATATGGTCTTCGTATTTAGTATAGGGGTATTGCTCGATATTATGGTAAGGGTCCCCCCTTTTCAATATATGGTCTTCGTATTTAGTATAGGGGTATTGCTCGATATTATGGTAAGGGTCCCCCCTTTTCAATATATGGTCTTCGTATTTAGTATAGGGGTATTGCTCGATATTATGGTAAGGGTCCCCCCTTTTCAATATATGGTCTTCGTATTTAGTGTGAGAGTATCGCTCGATATTATGGTAAGGGTCCCCCCTTTTCAATATATGGTCTTCGTATTTAGTATAGGGGTATTGCTCGATATTATGGTAAGGGTCCCCCCTTTTCAATATATGGTCTTCGTATTTAGTATAGGGGTATTGCTCGATATTATGGTAAGGGTCCCCCCTTTTCAATATATGGTCTTCGTATTTAATATAGGGGTATTGCTCGATATTATGGTTAGGGTCCCCCTTTTAAAAAATCCATATAAATATTAGGATGGATCCAAGTCTATCAGTATTCATTTTTATAATAAAAATATTACTTCCCTATTAAACTTTTTTAGAAAAGTGGCTGTATCTCTGCAAATATTGATTTTATCGCAAAAATAAGCGAAATTCGAAAAAACTTAACTAAAGTATCGATAGTGCTCTTTTCAAATATATTAAAACTATTGTAATTTGAAGAAATTTTTGAAAAAATCCATATAAATATTAGGATGGATCCCCCTTGTCAATATATGGTCTTCGTATTTAATATAGGGGTATTGCTCGATATTATGGTAAGGGTCCCCCCCTTTTCAATATATGGTCTTCGTATTTAGTATAGGGGTATTGCTCGATATTATGGTAAGGGTCCCCCCTTTTCAATATATGGTCTTCGTATTTAGTATAGGGGTATTGCTCGATATTATGGTAAGGTCCCCCCTTTTCAATATATGGTCTTCGTATTTAGTATAGGGGTATTGCTCGATATTATGGTAAGGGTCCCCCCTTTTCAATATATGGTCTTCGTATTTAGTATAGGGGTATTGCTCGATATTATGGTAAGGGTCCCCCCTTTTCAATATATGGTCTTCGTATTTAGTATAGGGGTATTGCTCGATATTATGGTAAGGGTCCCCCCTTTTCAATATATGGTCTTCGTATTTAATATAGGGGTATTGCTCGATATTATGGTAAGGGTCCCCCTTTTAAAAAATCCATATAAATATTAGGATGGATCCAAGTCTATCAGTATTCATTTTTATAATAAAAATATTACTTCCCTATTAAACTTTTTTAGAAAAGTGGCTGTATCTCTGCAAATATTGATTTTATCGCAAAAATAAGCGAAATTCGAAAAAACTTAACTAAAGTATCGATAGTGCTCTTTTCAAATATATTAAAACTATTGTAATTTGAAGAAATTTTTTAAAAAATCCATATAAATATTAGGATGGATACAAGTCTACCAGTATTCATTTTTATAATAAAAATATTACTTCCCTATTAAACTTTTTTAGAAAAGTGGCTGTATCTCCGCAAATATTGATTTTATCGCAAAAATAAGCGAAATTCGAAAAAACTTAACTAAAGTATCGATAGTGCTCTTTTCAAATATATTAAAACTATTGTAATTTAAAAAAATTTTTTAAAAAATCCATATAAATATTAGGATGGATCCAAGTCTATCAGTATTCATTTTTATAATAAAAATATTACTTCCCTATTAAACTTTTTTAGAAAAGTGGCTGTATCTCCGCAAATATTGATTTTATCGCAAAAATAAGCGAAATTCGAAAAAATTTAACTAAAGTATCGATAGTGCTCTTTTCAAATATATTAAAACTATTGTAATTTGAAGAAATTTTTTAAAAAATCCATATAAATATTAGGATGGATCCAAGTCTATCAGTATTCATTTTTATAATAAAAATATTACTTCCCTATTAAACTTTTTTAGAAAAGTGGCTGTATCTCCGCAAATATTGATTTTATCGCAAAAATAAGCGAAATTCGAAAAACCTTAACTAAAGTATCGATAGTGCTCTTTTCAAATATATTAAAACTATTGTAATTTGAAGAAATTTTTGAAAAAATCCATATAAATATTAGGATGGATCCAAGTCTATCAGTATTCATTTTTATAATAAAAATATTACTTCCCTATTAAACTTTTTTAGAAAAGTGGCTGTATCTCCGCAAATATTGATTTTATCGCAAAAATAAGCGAAATTCGAAAAAACTTAACTAAAGTATCGATAGTGCTCTTTTCAAATATATTAAAACTATTGTAATTTGAAGAAATTTTTGAAAAAATCCATATAAATATTAGGATGGATCCAAGTCTATCAGTATTCATTTTTATAATAAAAATATTACTTCCCTATTAAACTTTTTTAGAAAAGTGGCTGTATCTCCGCAAATATTGATTTTATCGCAAAAATAAGCGAAATTCGAAAAACCTTAACTAAAGTATCGATAGTGCTCTTTTCAAATATATTAAAACTATTGTAATTTGAAGAAATTTTTGAAAAAATCCATATAAATAATAGGATGGATCCAAGTCTATCAGTATTCATTTTTATAATAAAAATGTTACTTCCCTATTAAACTTTTTTAGAAAAGTGGCTGTATCTCCGCAAATATTGATTTTATCGCAAAAATAAGCGAAATTCGAAAAACCTTAACTAAAGTATCGATAGTGCTCTTTTCAAATATATTAAAACTATTGTAATTTGAAGAAATTTTTGAAAAAATCCATATAAATATTAGGATGGATCCAAGTCTATCAGTATTCATTTTTATAATAAAAATGTTACTTCCCTATTAAACTTTTTTAGAAAAGTGGCTGTATCTCCGCAAATATTGATTTTATCGCAAAAATAAGCGAAATTCGAAAAAACTTAACTAAAGTATCGATAGTGCTCTTTTCAAATATATTAAAACTATTGTAATTTGAAGAAATTTTTTAAAAAATCCATATAAATATTAGGATGGATCCAAGTCTATCAGTATTCATTTTTATAATAAAAATATTACTTCCCTATTAAACTTTTTTAGAAAAGTGGCTGTATCTCCGCAAATATTGATTTTATCGCAAAAATAAGCGAAATTCGAAAAAACTTAACTAAAGTATCGATAGTGCTCTTTTCAAATATATTAAAACTATTGTAATTTGAAGAAATTTTTTAAAAAATCCATATAAATATTAGGATGGATACAAGTCTATCAGTATCAATTTTTATAATAAAAATATTACTTCCCTATTAAACTTTTTTAGAAAAGTGGCTGTATCTCCGCAAATATTGATTTTATCGCAAAAATAAGCGAAATTCGAAAAAACTTAACTAAAGTATCGATAGTGCTCTTTTCAAATATATTAAAACTATTGTAATTTGAAGAAATTTTTGAAAAAATTCATATAAATATTAGGATGGATCCAAGTCTATCAGTATTCATTTTTATAATAAAAATATTACTTCCCTATTAAACTTTTTTAGAAAAGTGGCTGTATCTCCGCAAATATTGATTTTATCGCAAAAATAAGCGAAATTCGAAAAACCTTAACTAAAGTATCGATAGTGCTCTTTTCAAATATATTAAAACTATTGTAATTTGAAGAGATTTTTGAAAAAATCCATATAAATAATAGGATGGATCCAAGTCTATCAGTATTCATTTTTATAATAAAAATGTTACTTCCCTATTAAACTTTTTTAGAAAAGTGGCTGTGTCTCCGCAAATATTGATTTTATCGCAAAAATAAGCGAAATTCGAAAAAACTTAACTAAAGTATCGATAGTGCTCTTTTCAAATATATTAAAACTATTGTAATTTGAAGAAATTTTTGAAAAAATCCATATAAATATTAGGATGGATCCCCCTTGTCAATATATGCTCTTCGTATTTAATATAGGGGTATTGCTCGATATTATGGTAAGGGTCCCCCCTTTTCAATATATGGTCTTCGTATTTAGTATAGGGGTATTGCTCGATATTATGGTAAGGGTCCCCCCTTTTCAATATATGGTCTTCGTATTTAGTATAGGGGTATTGCTCGATATTATGGTAAGGGTCCCCGCTTTTCAATATATGGTCTTCGTATTTAGTATAGGGGTATTGCTCGATATTATGGTAAGGGTCCCCCCTTTTCAATATATGGTCTTCGTATTTAGTATAGGGGTATTGCTCGATATTATGGTAAGGGTCCCCCCTTTTCAATATATGGTCTTCGTATTTAGTATAGGGGTATTGCTCGATATTATGGTAAGGGTCCCCCCTTTTCAATATATGGTCTTCGTATTTAGTATAGGGGTATTGCTCGATATTATGGTAAGGGTCCCCCCTTTTCAATATATGGTCTTCGTATTTAGTATAGGGGTACTGCTCGATATTATGGTAAGGGTCCCCCCTTTTCAATATATGGTCTTCGTATTTAGTATAGGGGTATTGCTCGATATTATGGTAAGGGTCCCCCCTTTTCAATATATGGTCTTCGTATTTAGTATAGGGGTATTGCTCGATATTATGGTAAGGGTCCCCCCTTTTCAATATATGGTCTTCGTATTTAGTATAGGGGTATTGCTCGATATTATGGTAAGGGTCCCCCTTTTCAATATATGGTCTTCGTATTTAGTATAGGGGTATTGCTCGATATTATGGTAAGGGTCCCCCCTTTTCAATATATGGTCTTCGTATTTAGTATAGGGGTATTGCTCGATATTATGGTAAGGGTCCCCCCTTTTCAATATATGGTCTTCGTATTTAGTATAGGGGTATTGCTCGATATTATGGTAAGGGTCCCCCTTTTCAATATATGGTCTTCGTATTTAATATAGGGGTATTGCTCGATATTATGGTAAGGGTCCCCCTTTTAAAAAATCCATATAAATATTAGGATGGATCCAAGTCTATCAGTATTCATTTTTATAATAAAAATATTACTTCCCTATTAAACTTTTTTAGAAAAGTGGCTGTATCTCTGCAAATATTGATTTTATCGCAAAAATAAGCGAAATTCGAAAAAACTTAACTAAAGTATCGATAGTGCTCTTTTCAAATATATTAAAACTATTGTAATTTGAAGAAATTTTTTAAAAAATCCATATAATTATTAGGATGGATCCAAGTCTATCAGTATTCATTTTTATAATAAAAATATTACTTCCCTATTAAACTTTTTTAGAAAAGTGGCTGTATCTCCGCAAATATTGATTTTATCGCAAAAATAAGCGAAATTCGAAAAAACTTAACTAAAGTATCGATAGTGCTCTTTTCAAATATATTAAAACTATTGTAATTTGAAGAAATTTTTGAAAAAATCCATATAAATATTAGGATGGATCCAAGTCTATCAGTATTCATTTTTATAATAAAAATATTACTTCCCTATTAAACTTTTTTAGAAAAGTGGCTGTATCTCCGCAAATATTGATTTTATCGCAAAAATAAGCGAAATTCGAAAAAACTTAACTAAAGTATCGATAGTGCTCTTTTCAAATATATTAAAACTATTGTAATTTGAAGAAATTTTTGAAAAAATCCATATAAATATTAGGATGGATCCAAGTCTATCAGTATTAATTTTTATAATAAAAATATTACTTCCCTATTAAACTTTTTTAGAAAAGTGGCTGTATCTCCGCAAATATTGATTTTATCGCAAAAATAAGCGAAATTCGAAAAAACTTAACTAAAGTATCGATAGTGCTCTTTTCAAATATATTAAAACTATTGTAATTTGAAGAAATTTTTGAAAAAATCCATATAAATATTAGGATGCATCCAAGTCTATCAGTATTCATTTTTATAATAAAAATATTACTTCCCTATTAAACTTTTTTAGAAAAGTGGCTGTATCTCCGCAAATATTGATTTTATCGCAAAAATAAGCGAAATTCGAAAAACCTTAACTAAAGTATCGATAGTGCTCTTTTCAAATATATTAAAACTATTGTAATTTGAAGAAATTTTTGAAAAAATCCATATAAATAATAGGATGGATCCAAGTCTATCAGTATTCATTTTTATAATAAAAATGTTACTTCCCTATTAAACTTTTTTAGAAAAGTGGCTATATCTCCGCAAATATTGATTTTATCGCAAAAATAAGCGAAATTCGAAAAAACTTAACTAAAGTATCGATAGTGCTCTTTTCAAATATATTAAAACTATTGTAATTTGAAGAAATTTTTTAAAAAATCCATATAAATATTAGGATGGATCCAAGTCTATCAGTATTCATTTTTATAATAAAAATATTACTTCCCTATTAAACTTTTTTAGAAAAGTGGCTGTATCTCCGCAAATATTGATTTTATCGCAAAAATAAGCGAAATTCGAAAAAACTTAACTAAAGTATCGATAGTGCTCTTTTCAAATATATTAAAACTATTGTAATTTGAAGAAATTTTTGAAAAAATCCATATAAATATTAGGATGGATCCGTCTTGTCAATATATGCTCTTCGTATTTAATATAGGGGTATTGCTCGATATTATGGTAAGGGTCCCCCCTTTTCAATATATGGTCTTCGTATTTAGTATAGGGGTATTGCTCGATATTATGGTAAGGGTCCCCCCTTTTCAATATATGGTCTTCGTATTTAGTATAGGGGTATTGCTCGATATTATGGTAAGGGTCCCCCCTTTGCAATATATGGTCTTCGTATTTAGTATAGGGGTATTGCTCGATATTATGGTAAGGGTCCCCCCTTTTCAATATATGGTTTTCGTATTTAGTGTAGGGGTATCGCTCGATATTATGGTAAGGGTCCCCCCTTTTCAATATATGGTCTTCGTATTTAATATAGGGGTATTGCTCGATATTATGGTAAGGGTCCCCCCTTTTCAATATATGGTCTTCGTATTTAGTATAGGGGTATTGCTCGATATTATGGTAAGGGTCCCACCTTTTCAATATATGGTCTTCGTATTTAGTATAGGGGTATTGCTCGATATTATGGTAACGGTCCCACCTTTTCAATATATGGTCTTCGTATTTAGTATAGGGGTATTGCTCGATATTATGGTAAGGGTCCCCCCTTTTCAATATATGGTCTTCGTATTTAGTATAGGGGTATTGCTCGATATTATGGTAAGGGTCCCCCCTTTTCAATATATGGTCTTCGTATTTAGTATAGGGGTATTGCTCGATATTATGGTAAGGGTCCCCCCTTTTCAATATATGGTCTTCGTATTTAGTATAGGAGTATTGCTCGATATTATGGTAAGGGTCCCCCCTTTTCAATATATGGTCTTCGTATTTAGTATAGGGGTATTGCTCGATATTATGGTAAGGGTCCCCCTTTTCAATATATGGTCTTCGTATTTAGTAAAGGGGTATTGCTCGATATTATGGTAAGGATCCCCCCTTTTCAATATATGGTCTTCGTAATTAGTATAGGGGTATTGCTCGATATTATGGTAAGGGTCCCCCCTTTTCAATATATGGTCTTCGTATTTAATATAGGGGTATTGCTCGATATTATGGTAAGGGTCCCCCTTTTAAAAAATCCATATAAATATTAGGATGGATCCAAGTCTATCAGTATTCATTTTTATAATAAAAATATTACTTCCCTATTAAACTTTTTTAGAAAAGTGGCTGTATCTCCGCAAATATTGATTTTATCGCAAAAATAAGCGAAATTCGAAAAACCTTAACTAAAGTATCGATAGTGCTCTTTTCAAATATATTAAAACTATTGTAATTTGAAGAAATTTTTGAAAAAATCCATATAAATATTAGGATGGATCCAAGTCTATCAGTATTCATTTTTATAATAAAAATATTACTTCCCTATTAAACTTTTTTAGAAAAGTGGCTGTATCTCCGCAAATATTGATTTTATCGCAAAAATAAGCGAAATTCGAAAAAACTTAACTAAAGTATCGATAGTGCTCTTTTCAAATATATTAAAACTATTGTAATTTGAAGAAATTTTTGAAAAAATCCATATAAATAATAGGATGGATCCAAGTCTATCAGTATTCATTTTTATAATAAAAATGTTACTTCCCTATTAAACTTTTTTAGAAAAGTGGCTGTATCTCCGCAAATATTGATTTTATCGCAAAAATAAGCGAAATTCGAAAAACCTTAACTAAAGTATCGATAGTGCTCTTTTCAAATATATTAAAACTATTGTAATTTGAAGAAATTTTTGAAAAAATCCATATAAATATTAGGATGGATCCAAGTCTATCAGTATTCATTTTTATAATAAAAATGTTACTTCCCTATTAAACTTTTTTAGAAAAGTGGCTGTATCTCCGCAAATATTGATTTTATCGCAAAAATAAGCGAAATTCGAAAAAACTTAACCAAAGTATCGATAGTGCTCTTTTCAAATATATTAAAACTATTGTAATTTGAAGAAATTTTTGAAAAAATCCATATATATATTAGGATGGATCCAAGTCTATCAGTATTCATTTTTATAATAAAAATATTACTTCCCTATTAAACTTTTTTAGAAAAGTGGCTGTATCTCCGCAAATATTGATTTTATCGCAAAAATAAGCGAAATTCGAAAAACCTTAACTAAAGTATCGATAGTGCTCTTTTCAAATATATTAAAACTATTGTAATTTGAAGAAATTTTTGAAAAAATCCATATAAATAATAGGATGGATCCAAGTCTATCAGTATTCATTTTTATAATAAAAATATTACTTCCCTATTAAACTTTTTTAGAAAAGTGGCTGTATCTCCGCAAATATTGATTTTATCGCAAAAATAAGCGAAATTCGAAAAAACTTAACCAAAGTATCGATAGTGCTCTTTTCAAATATATTAAAACTATTGTAATTTGAAGAAATTTTTTAAAAAATCCATATAAATATTAGGATGGATCCAAGTCTATCAGTATTCATTTTTATAATAAAAATATTACTTCCCTATTAAACTTTTTTAGAAAAGTGGCTGTATCTCCGCAAATATTGATTTTATCGCAAAAATAAGCGAAATTCGAAAAAACTTAACCAAAGTATCGATAGTGCTCTTTTCAAATATATTAAAACTATTGTAATTTGAAGAAATTTTTGAAAAAATCCATATAAATATTAGGATGGATCCAAGTCTATCAGTATTCATTTTTATAATAAAAATATTACTTCCCTATTAAACTTTTTTAGAAAAGTGGCTGTATCTCCGCAAATATTGATTTTATCGCAAAAATAAGCGAAATTCGAAAAAACTTAACTAAAGTATCGATAGTGCTCTTTTCAAATATATTAAAACTATTGTAATTTGAAGAAATTTTTGAAAAAATCCATATAAATATTAGGATGGATCCAAGTCTATCAGTATTCATTTTTATAATAAAAATATTACTTCCCTATTAAACTTTTTTAGAAAAGTGGCTGTATCTCCGCAAATATTGATTTTATCGCAAAAATAAGCGAAATTCGAAAAAACTTAACCAAAGTATCGATAGTGCTCTTTTCAAATATATTAAAACTATTGTAATTTGAAGAAATTTTTTAAAAAATCCATATAAATATTAGGATGGATCCAAGTCTATCAGTATTCATTTTTATAATAAAAATATTACTTCCCTATTAAACTTTTTTAGAAAAGTGGCTGTATCTCCGCAAATATTGATTTTATCGCAAAAATAAGCGAAATTCGAAAAACTTAACTAAAGTATCGATAGTGCTCTTTTCAAATATATTAAAACTATTGTAATTTGAAAAAATTTTTTAAAAAATCCATATAAATATTAGGATGGATCCAAGTCTATCAGTATTCATTTTTATAATAAAAATATTACTTCCCTATTAAACTTTTTTAGAAAAGTGGCTGTATCTCCGCAAATATTGATTTTATCGCAAAAATAAGCGAAATTCGAAAAAACTTAACTAAAGTATCGATAGTGCTCTTTTCAAACATATTAAAACTATTGTAATTTGAAGAAATTTTTGAAAAAATCCATATAAATATTAGGATGGATCCGTCTTGTCAATATATGCTCTTCGTATTTAATATAGGGGTATTGCTCGATATTATGGTAAGGGTCCCCCCTTTTCAATATATGGTCTTCGTATTTAGTATAGGGGTATTGCTCGATATTATGGTAAGGGTCCCCCCTTTTCAATATATGGTCTTCGTATTTAGTATAGGGGTATTGCTCGATATTATGGTAAGGGTCCCCCCTTTGCAATATATGGTCTTCGTATTTAGTATAGGGGTATTGCTCGATATTATGGTAAGGGTCCCCCCTTTTCAATATATGGTCTTCGTGTTTAATATAGGGGTATTGCTCGATATTATGGTAAGGGTCCCCCTTTTAAAAAATCCATATAAATATTAGGATGGATCGAAGTCTATCAGTATTCATTTTTATAATAAAAATATTACTTCCCTATTAAACTTTTTTAGAAAAGTGGCTGTATCTCCGCAAATATTGATTTTATCGCAAAAATAAGCGAAATTCGAAAAAACTTAACTAAAGTATCGATAGTGCTCTTTTCAAATATATTAAAACTATTGTAATTTGAAGAAATTTTTGAAAAAATCCATATAAATATTAGGATGGATCCAAGTCTATCAGTATTCATTTTTATAATAAAAATATTACTTCCCTATTAAACTTTTTTAGAAAAGTGGCTGTATCTCCGCAAATATTGATTTTATCGCAAAAATAAGCGAAATTCGAAAAAACTTAACTAAAGTATCGATAGTGCTCTTTTCAAATATATTAAAACTATTGTAATTTGAAGAAATTTTTTAAAAAATCCATATAAATATTAGGATGGATCTAAGTCTATCAGTATTCATTTTTATAATAAAAATATTACTTCCCTATTAAACTTTTTTAGAAAAGTGGCTGTATCTCCGCAAATATTGATTTTATCGCAAAAATAAGCGAAATTCGAAAAAACTTAACTAAAGTATCGATAGTGCTCTTTTCAAATATATTAAAACTATTGTAATTTGAAGAAATTTTTGAAAAAATCCATATAAATATTAGGATGGATCCGTCTTGTCAATATATGGTCTTCGTATTTAATATAGGGGTATTGCTCGATATTATGGTAAGGGTCCCCCCTTTTCAATATATGGTCTTCGTATTTAGTATAGGGGTATTGCTCGATATTATGGTAAGGGTCCCCCCTTTTCAATATATGGTCTTCGTATTTAGTATAGGGGTATTGCTCGATATTATGGTGAGGGTCCCCCCTTTTCAATATATGGTCTTCGTATTTAGTATAGGGGTATTGCTCGATATTATGGTAAGGGTCCCCCCTTTTCAATATATGGTCTTCGTATTTAGTATAGGGGTATTGCTCGATATTATGGTAAGGGTCCCCCCTTTTCAATATGTGGTCTTCGTATTTAGTATAGGGGTATTGCTCGATATTATGGTAAGGGTCCCCCTTTTCAATATATGGTCTTCGTATTTAGTGTAGGGGTATCGCTCGATATTATGGTAAGGGTCCCCCCTTTTCAATATATGGTCTTCGTATTTAGTATAGGGGTATTGCTCGATATTATGGTAAGGGTCCCCCCTTTTCAATATATGGTCTTCGTATTTAGTATAGGGGTATTGCTCGATATTATGGTAAGGGTCCCCCCTTTTCAATATATGGTCTTCGTATTTAGTATAGGGGTATTGCTCGATATTATGGTAAGGGTCCCCCCTTTTCAATATATGGTCTTCGTATTTAGTATAGGGGTATTGCTCGATATTATGGTAAGGGTCCCCCCTTTTCAATATATGGTCTTCGTATTTAGTATAGGGGTATTGCTCGATATTATGGTAAGGGTCCTCCCTTTTCAATATATGGTCTTCGTATTTAGTGTAGGGGTATCGCTCGATATTATGGTAAGGGTCCCCCCTTTTCAATATATGGTCTTCGTATTTAGTATAGGGGTATTGCTCGATATTATGGTAAGGGTCCCCCCTTTTCAATATATGGTCTTCGTATTTAGTATAGGGGTATTGCTCGATATTATGGTAAGGGTCCCCCCTTTTCAATATATGGTCTTCGTATTTAGTATAGGGGTATTGCTCGATATTATGGTAAGGGTCCCCCCTTTTCAATATATGGTCTTCGTATTTAGTATAGGGGTATTGCTCGATATTATGGTAAGGGTCCCCCTTTTCAATATATGGTCTTCGTATTTAGTATAGGGGTATTGCTCGATATTATGGTAAGGGTCCCCCCTTTTCAATATATGGTCTTCGTATTTAGTATAGGGGTATTGCTCGATATTATGGTAAGGGTCCCCCCTTTTCAATATATGGTCTTCGTATTTAGTATAGGGGTATTGCTCGATATTATGGTAAGGGTCCCCCCTTTTCAATATATGGTCTTCGTATTTAGTATAGGGGTATTGCTCGATATTATGGTAAGGGTCCCCCTTTTCAATATATGGTCTTCGTATTTAGTATAGGGGTATTGCTCGATA
This sequence comes from Epicampocera succincta, assembly GCA_932526305.1. NCBI lineage: Eukaryota > Metazoa > Arthropoda > Insecta > Diptera > Tachinidae > Epicampocera > Epicampocera succincta. The sequence continues at coordinate 62,346,273 of OW052036.1, read as the reverse complement.
TTATGGTAAGGGTCCCCCCTTTTCAATATATGGTCTTCGTATTTAGTATAGGGGTATTGCTCGATATTATGGTAAGGGTCCCCCTTTTCAATATATGGTCTTCGTATTTAGTATAGGGGTATTGCTCGATATTATGGTAAGGGTCCCCCCTTTTCAATATATGGTCTTCGTATTTAGTATAGGGGTATTGCTCGATATTATGGTAAGGGTCCCCCCTTTTCAATATATGGTCTTCGTATTTAGTATAGGGGTATTGCTCGATATTATGGTAAGGGTCCCCCCTTTTCAATATATGGTCTTCGTATTTAGTATAGGGGTATTGCTCTATATTATGGTAAGGGTCCCCCCTTTGCAATATATGGTCTTCGTATTTAGTATAGGGGTATTGCTCGATATTATGGTAAGGGTCCCCCCTTTTCAATATATGGTCTTCGTATTTAGTGTAGGGGTATCGCTCGATATTATGGTAAGGGTCCCCCCTTTTCAATATATGGTCTTCGTATTTAATATAGGGGTATTGCTCGATATTATGGTAAGGGTCCCCCCTTTTCAATATATGGTCTTCGTATTTAGTATAGGGGTATTGCTCGATATTATGGTAAGGGTCCCCCCTTTTCAATATATGGTCTTCGTATTTAGTATAGGGGTATTGCTCGATATTATGGTAAGGGTCCCCCTTTTCAATATATGGTCTTCGTATTTAGTATAGGGGTATTGCTCGATATTATGGTAAGGGTCCCCCCTTTTCAATATATGGTCTTCGTATTTAATATAGGGGTATTGCTCGATATTATGGTAAGGGTCCCCCCTTTTCAATATATGGTCTTCGTATTTAGTATAGGGGTATTGCTCGATATTATGGTAAGGGTCCCCCCTTTTCAATATATGGTCTTCGTATTTAATATAGGGGTATTGCTCGATATTATGGTAAGGGTCCCCCCTTTTCAATATATGGTCTTCGTATTTAGTATAGGGGTATTGCTCGATATTATGGTAAGGGTCCCACCTTTTCAATATATGGTCTTCGTATTTAGTATAGGGGTATTGCTCGATAATATGGTAAGGGTCCCACCTTTTCAATATATGGTCTTCGTATTTAGTATAGGGGTATTGCTCGATATTATGGTAAGGGTCCCCCCTTTTCAATATATGGTCTTCGTATTTAGTATAGGGGTATTGCTCGATATTATGGTAAGGGTCCCCCCTTTTCAATATATGGTCTTCGTATTTAGTATAGGGGTATTGCTCGATATTATGGTAAGGGTCCCCCCTTTTCAATATATGGTCTTCGTATTTAGTATAGGGGTATTGCTCGATATTATGGTAAGGGTCCCCCCTTTTCAATATATGGTCTTCGTATTTAGTATAGGGGTATTGCTCGATATTATGGTAAGGGTCCCCCTTTTCAATATATGGTCTTCGTATTTAGTATAGGGGTATTGCTCGATATTATGGTAAGGGTCCCCCCTTTTCAATATATGGTCTTCGTATTTAGTATAGGGGTATTGCTCGATATTATGGTAAGGGTCCCCCCTTTTCAATATATGGTCTTCGTATTTAGTATAGGGGTATTGCTCGATATTATGGTAAGGGTCCCGCCTTTTCAATATATGGTCTTCGTATTTAGTATAGGGGTATTGCTCGATATTATGGTAAGGGTCCCCCCTTTTCAATATATGGTCTTCGTATTTAGTATAGGGGTATTGCTCGATATTATGGTAAGGGTCCCCCCTTTTCAATATATGGTCTTCGTATTTAGTATAGGGGTATTGCTCGATATTATGGTAAGGGTCCCCCCTTTTCAATATATGGTCTTCGTATTTAGTATAGGGGTATTGCTCGATATTATGGTAAGGGTCCCCCCTTTTCAATATATGGTCTTCGTATTTAGTATAGGGGTATTGCTCGATATTATGGTAAGGGTCCCCCCTTTTCAATATATGGTCTTCGTATTTAGTATAGGGGTATTGCTCGATATTATGGTAAGGGTCCCCCCTTTTCAATATATGGTCTTCGTATTTAGTATAGGGGTATTGCTCGATATTATGGTAAGGGTCCCCCCTTTTCAATATATGGTCTTCGTATTTAGTATAGGGGTATTGCTCGATATTATGGTAAGGGTCCCCCCTTTTCAATATATGGTCTTCGTATTTAGTATAGGGGTACTGCTCGATATTATGGTAAGGGTCCCCCCTTTTCAATATATGGTCCTCGTATTTAGTATAGGGGTATTGCTCGATATTATGGTAAGGGTCCCCCCTTTTCAATATATGGTCTTCGTATTTAGTATAGGGGCATTGCTCGATATTATGGTAAGGGTCCCCCCTTTTCAATATATGGTCTTCGTATTTAGTATAGGGGTATTGCTCGATATTATGGTAAGGGTCCCCCCTTTTCAATATATGGTCTTCGTATTTAGTATAGGGGTATTGCTCGATATTATGGTAAGGGTCCCCCCTTTTCAATATATGGTCTTCGTGTTTAATATAGGGGTATTGCTCGATATTATGGTAAGGGTCCCCCTTTTAAAAAATCCATATAAATATTAGGATGGATCCAAGTCTATCAGTATTCATTTTTATAATAAAAATATTACTTCCCTATTAAACTTTTTTAGAAAAGTGGCTGTATCTCTGCAAATATTGATTTTATCGCAAAAATAAGCGAAATTCGAAAAAACTTAACTAAAGTATCGATAGTGCTCTTTTCAAATATATTAAAACTATTGTAATTTGAAGAAATTTTTTAAAAAATCCATATAAATATTAGGATGGATACAAGTCTACCAGTATTCATTTTTATAATAAAAATATTACTTCCCTATTAAACTTTTTTAGAAAAGTGGCTGTATCTCCGCAAATATTGATTTTATCGCAAAAAAATAAGCGAAATTCGAAAAAACTTAACTAAAGTATCGATAGTGCTCTTTTCAAATATATTAAAACTATTGTAATTTGAAGAAATTTTTTAAAAAATCCATATAAATATTAGGATGGATCCAAGTCTATCAGTATTAATTTTTATAATAAAAATATTACTTCCCTATTAAACTTTTTTAGAAAAGTGGCTGTATCTCCGCAAATATTGATTTTATCGCAAAAATAAGCGAAATTCGAAAAAACTTAACTGAAGTATCGATAGTGCTCTTTTCAAATATATTAAAACTATTGTAATTTGAAGAAATTTTTTAAAAAATCCATATAAATATTAGGATGGATCCAAGTCTATCAGTATTCATTTTTATAATAAAAATATTACTTCCCTATTAAACTTTTTTAGAAAAGTGGCTGTATCTCCGCAAATATTGATTTTATCGCAAAAATAAGCGAAATTCGAAAAACCTTAACTAAAGTATCGATAGTGCTCTTTTCAAATATATTAAAACTATTGTAATTTAAAGAAATTTTTGAAAAAATCCATATAAATAATAGGATGGATCCAAGTCTATCAGTATTCATTTTTATAATAAAAATGTTACTTCCCTATTAAACTTTTTTAGAAAAGTGGCTGTATCTCCGCAAATATTGATTTTATCGCAAAAATAAGCGAAATTCGAAAAAACTTAACTAAAGTATCGATAGTGCTCTTTTCAAATATATTAAAACTATTGTAATTTGAAGAAATTTTTTAAAAAATCCATATAAATATTAGGATGGATCCAAGTCTATCAGTATTCATTTTTATAATAAAAATATTACTTCCCTATTAAACTTTTTTAGAAAAGTGGCTGTATCTCCGCAAATATTGATTTTATCGCAAAAATAAGCGAAATTCGAAAAACCTTAACTAAAGTATCGATAGTGCTCTTTTCAAATATATTAAAACTATTGTAATTTAAAGAAATTTTTGAAAAAATCCATATAAATAATAGGATGGATCCAAGTCTATCAGTATTCATTTTTATAATAAAAATGTTACTTCCCTATTAAACTTTTTTAGAAAAGTGGCTGTATCTCCGCAAATATTGATTTTATCGCAAAAATAAGCGAAATTCGAAAAAACTTAACTAAAGTATCGATAGTGCTCTTTTCAAATATATTAAAACTATTGTAATTTGAAGAAATTTTTGAAAAAATCCATATAAATATTAGGATGGATCCCCCTTGTCAATATATGGTCTTCATATTTAATATAGGGGTATTGCTCGATATTATGGTAAGGGTCCCCCCTTTCCAATATATGGTCTTCGTATTTAGTATAGGGGTATTGCTCGATATTATGATAAGGGTCCCCCCTTTTCAATATATGGTCTTCGTATTTAGTATAGGGGTATTGCTCGATATTATGGTAAGGGTCCCCCCTTTTCAATATATGGTCTTCGTATTTAGTATAGGGGTATTGCTCGATATTATGGTAAGGGTCCCCCCTTTTCAATATATGGTCTTCGTATTTAGTATAGGGGTATTGCTCGATATTATGGTAAGGGTCCCCCCTTTTCAATATATGGTCTTCGTATTTAGTATAGGGGTATTGCTCGATATTATGGTAAGGGTCCCCCCTTTTCAATATATGGTCTTCGTATTTAGTATAGGGGTATTGCTCGATATTATGGTAAGGGTCCCCCCTTTTCAATATATGGTCTTCGTATTTCGTATAGGGGTATTGCTCGATATTATGGTAAGGGTCCCCCCTTTTCAATATATGGTCTTCGTATTTAGTATAGGGGTATTGCTCGATATTATGGTAAGGGTCCCCCCTTTTCAATATATGGTCTTCGTATTTAGTATAGGGGTATTGCTCGATAATATGGTAAGGGTCCCCCCTTTTCAATATATGGTCTTCGTATTTAGTATAGGGGTATTGCTCGATATTATGGTAAGGGTCCCCCCTTTTCAATATATGGTCTTCGTATTTAGTATAGGGGTATTGCTCGATATTATGGTAAGGGTCCCCCTTTTCAATATATGGTCTTCGTATTTAGTATAGGGGTATTGCTCGATATTATGGTAAGGGTCCCCCCTTTTCAATATATGGTCTTCGTATTTAGTATAGGGGTATTGCTCGATATTATGGTAAGGGTCCCCCCTTTTCAATATATGGTCTTCGTATTTAGTATAGGGGTATTGCTCGATATTATGGTAAGGGTCCCCCTTTTAAAAAATCCATATAAATATTAGGATGGATCCAAGTCTATCAGTATTCATTTTTATAATAAAAATATTACTTCCCTATTAAACTTTTTTAGAAAAGTGGCTGTATCTCTGCAAATATTGATTTTATCGCAAAAATAAGCGAAATTCGAAAAAACTTAACTAAAGTATCGATAGTGCTCTTTTCAAATATATTAAAACTATTGTAATTTAAAGAAATTTTTGAAAAAATCCATATAAATAATAGGATGGATCCAAGTCTATCAGTATTCATTTTTATAATAAAAATGTTACTTCCCTATTAAACTTTTTTAGAAAAGTGGCTGTATCTCCGCAAATATTGATTTTATCGCAAAAATAAGCGAAATTCGAAAAAACTTAACTAAAGTATCGATAGTGCTCTTTTCAAATATATTAAAACTATTGTAATTTGAAGAAATTTTTGAAAAAATCCATATAAATATTAAGATGGATCCCCCTTGTCAATATATGGTCTTCATATTTAATATAGGGGTATTGCTCGATATTATGGTAAGGGTCCCCCCTTTCCAATATATGGTCTTCGTATTTAGTATAGGGGTATTGCTCGATATTATGATAAGGGTCCCCCCTTTTCAATATATGGTCTTCGTATTTAGTATAGGGGTATTGCTCGATATTATGGTAAGGGTCCCCCCTTTTCAATATATGGTCTTCTTTTTTAGTATAGGGGTATTGCTCGATATTATGGTAAGGGTCCCCCCTTTTCAATATATGGTCTTCGTATTTAGTGTAGGGGTATCGCTCGATATTATGGTAAGGGTCCCCCCTTTTCAATATATGGTCTTCGTATTTAGTATAGGGGTATTGCTCGATATTATGGTAAGGGTCCCCCCTTTTCAATATGTGGTCTTCGTATTTAGTGTAGGGGTATTGCTCGATATTATGGTAAGGGTCCCCCCTTTTCAATATATGGTCTTCGTATTTAGTATAGGGGTATTGCTCGATATTATGGTAAGGGTCCCCCCTTTTCAATATATGGTCTTCGTATTTAGTATAGGGGTATTGCTCGATATTATGGTAAGGGTCCCCCCTTTTCAATATATGGTCTTCGTATTTAGTATAGGGGTATTGCTCGATATTATGGTAAGGGTCCCCCCTTTTCAATATATGGTCTTCGTATTTAGTATAGGGGTATTGCTCGATATTATGGTAAGGGTCCCCCCTTTTCAATATATGGTCTTCGTATTTAGTATAGGGGTATTGCTCGATATTATGGTAAGGGTCCCCCCTTTTCAATATATGGTCTTCGTATTTAGTATAGGGGTATTGCTCGATATTATGGTAAGGGTCCCCCCTTTTCAATATATGGTCTTCGTATTTAGTATAGGGGTATTGCTCGATATTATGGTAAGGGTCCCCCCTTTTCAATATATGGTCTTCGTATTTAGTATAGGGGTATTGCTCGATATTATGGTAAGGGTCCCCCCTTTTCAATATGTGGTCTTCGTATTTAGTATAGGGGTATTGCTCGATATTATGGTAAGGGTCCCCCCTTTTCAATATATGGTCTTCGTATTTAGTATAGGGGTATTGCTCGATATTATGGTAAGGGTCCCCCCTTTTAAATATATGGTCGTCGTATTTAGTATAGGGGTATTGCTCGATATTATGGTAAGGGTCCCCCCTTTTCAATATATGGTCTTCGTATTTAATATAGGGGTATTGCTCGATATTATGGTAAGGGTCCCCCTTTTAAAAAATCCATATAAATATTAGGATGGATCCAAGTCTATCAGTATTCATTTTTATAATAAAAATATTACTTCCCTATTAAACTTTTTTAGAAAAGTGGCTGTATCTCTGCAAATATTGATTTTATCGCAAAAATAAGCGAAATTCGAAAAAACTTAACTAAAGTATCGATAGTGCTCTTTTCAAATATATTAAAACTATTGTAATTTGAAGAAATTTTTTAAAAAATCCATATAAATATTAGGATGGATCCAAGTCTATCAGTATTAATTTTTATAATAAAAATATTACTTCCCTATTAAACTTTTTTAGAAAAGTGGCTGTATCTCCGCAAATATTGATTTTATCGCAAAAATAAGCGAAATTCGAAAAAACTTAACTAAAGTATCGATAGTGCTCTTTTCAAATATATTAAAACTATTGTAATTTGAAGAAATTTTTGAAAAAATCCATATAAATATTAGGATGGATCCAAGTCTATCAGTATTCATTTTTATAATAAAAATGTTACTTCCCTATTAAACTTTTTTAGAAAAGTGGCTGTATCTCCGCAAATATTGATTTTATCGCAAAAATAAGCGAAATTCGAAAAAACTTAACTAAAGTATCGATAGTGCTCTTTTCAAATATATTAAAACTATTGTAATTTGAAGAAATTTTTGAAAAAATCCATATAAATATTAGGATGGATCCAAGTCTATCAGTATTCATTTTTATAATAAAAATATTACTTCCCTATTAAACTTTTTTAGAAAAGTGGCTGTATCTCCGCAAATATTGATTTTATCGCAAAAATAAGCGAAATTCGAAAAAACTTAACTAAAGTATCGATAGTGCTCTTTTCAAATATATTGAAACTATTGTAATTTGAAGAAATTTTTGAAAAAATCCATATAAATATTAGGATGGATCCAAGTCTATCAGTATTAATTTTTATAATAAAAATATTACTTCCCTATTAAACTTTTTTAGAAAAGTGGCTGTATCTCCGCAAATATTGATTTTATCGCAAAAATAAGCGAAATTCGAAAAAACTTAACTAAAGTATCGATAGTGCTCTTTTCAAATATATTAAAACTATTGTAATTTGAAGAAATTTTTTAAAAAATCCATATAAATATTAGGATGGATCCAAGTCTATCAGTATTCATTTTTATAATAAAAATGTTACTTCCCTATTAAACTTTTTTAGAAAAGTGGCTGTATCTCCGCAAATATTGATTTTATCGCAAAAATAAGCGAAATTCGAAAAAACTTAACTAAAGTATCGATAGTGCTCTTTTCAAATATATTAAAACTATTGTAATTTGAAGAAATTTTTGAAAAAATCCATATAAATATTAGGATGGATCCAAGTCTATCAGTATTCATTTTTATAATAAAAATATTACTTCCCTATTAAACTTTTTTAGAAAAGTGGCTGTATCTCCGCAAATATTGATTTTATCGCAAAAATAAGCGAAATTCGAAAAACCTTAACTAAAGTATCGATAGTGCTCTTTTCAAATATATTAAAACTATTGTAATTTGAAGAAATTTTTGAAAAAATCCATATAAATAATAATAAAAATATTACTTCCCTATTAAACTTTTTTAGAAAAGTGGCTGTATCTCCGCAAATATTGATTTTATCGCAAAAATAAGCGAAATTCGAAAAAACTTAACTAAAGTATCGATAGTGCTCTTTTCAAATATATTAAAACTATTGTAATTTGAAGAAATTTTTGAAAAAATCCATATAAATATTAGGATGGATCCAAGTCTATCAGTATTCATTTTTATAATAAAAATGTTACTTCCCTATTAAACTTTTTTAGAAAAGTGGCTGTATCTCCGCAAATATTGATTTTATCGCAAAAATAAGCGAAATTCGAAAAAACTTAACTAAAGTATCGATAGTGCTCTTTTCAAATATATTAAAACTATTGTAATTTGAAGAAATTTTTGAAAAAATCCATAGAAATATTAGGATGGATCCAAGTCTATCAGTATTCATTTTTATAATAAAAATGTTACTTCCCTATTAAACTTTTTTAGAAAAGTGGCTGTATCTCCGCAAATATTGTTTTTATCGCAAAAATAAGCGAAATTCGAAAAACCTTAACTAAAGTATCGATAGTGCTCTTTTCAAATATATTAAAACTATTGTAATTTGGAGAAATTTTTGAAAAAATCCATATAAATATTAGGATGGATCCCCCTTGTCAATATATGCTCTTCGTATTTAATATAGGGGTATTGCTCGATATTATGGTAAGGGTCCCCCCTTTTCAATATATGGTCTTCGTATTTAGTATAGGGGTATTGCTCGATATTATGGTAAGGGTCCCCCCTTTTCAATATATGGTCTTCGTATTTAGTATAGGGGTACTGCTCGATATTATGGTAAGGGTCCCCCCTTTTCAATATATGGTCTTCGTATTTAGTATAGGGGTATTGCTCGATATTATGGTAAGGGTCCCCCCTTTTCAATATATGGTCTTCGTATTTAGTATAGGGGTATTGCTCGATATTATGGTAAGGGTCCCCCCTTTTCAATACATGGTCTTCGTATTTAGTATAGGGGTATTGCTCGATATTATGGTAAGGGTCCCCCCTTTTCAATATATGGTCTTCGTATTTAGTATAGGGGTATTGCTCGATATTATGGTAAGGGTCCCCCCTTTTCAATATATGGTCTTCGTATTTAGTATAGGGGTATTGCTCGATATTAAGGTAAGGGTCCCCCCTTTTCAATATATGGTCTTCGTATTTAGTATAGGGGTATTGCTCGATATTATGGTAAGGGTCCCCCCTTTTCAATATATGGTCTTCGTATTTAGTATAGGGGTATTGCTCGATATTATGGTAAGGGTCCCCCCTTTTCAATATATGGTCTTCGTATTTAGTATAGGGGTATTGCTCGATATTATGGTAAGGGTCCCCCCTTTTCAATATATGGTCTTCGTATTTAGTATAGGGGTATTGCTCGATATTATGGAGAGGGTCCCCCCTTTTCAATATATGGTCTTCGTATTTAGTATAGGGGTATTGCTCGATATTATGGTAAGGGTCCCCCCTTTTCAATATATGGTCTTCGTATTTAGTATAGGGGTATTGCTCGATATTATGGTAAGGGTCCCCCCTTTTCAATATATGGTCTTCGTATTTAGTATAGGGGTATTGCTCGATATTATGGTAAGGGTCCCCCCTTTTCAATATATGGTCTTCGTATTTAGTGTGAGAGTATCGCTCGATATTATGGTAAGGGTCCCCCCTTTTCAATATATGGTCTTCGTATTTAGTATAGGGGTATTGCTCGATATTATGGTAAGGGTCCCCCCTTTTCAATATATGGTCTTCGTATTTAGTATAGGGGTATTGCTCGATATTATGGTAAGGGTCCCCCCTTTTCAATATATGGTCTTCGTATTTAATATAGGGGTATTGCTCGATATTATGGTAAGGGTCCCCCTTTTAAAAAATCCATATAAATATTAGGATGGATCCAAGTCTATCAGTATTCATTTTTATAATAAAAATATTACTTCCCTATTAAACTTTTTTAGAAAAGTGGCTGTATCTCTGCAAATATTGATTTTATCGCAAAAATAAGCGAAATTCGAAAAAACTTAACTAAAGTATCGATAGTGCTCTTTTCAAATATATTAAAACTATTGTAATTTGAAGAAATTTTTGAAAAAATCCATATAAATATTAGGATGGATCCCCCTTGTCAATATATGGTCTTCGTATTTAATATAGGGGTATTGCTCGATATTATGGTAAGGGTCCCCCCCTTTTCAATATATGGTCTTCGTATTTAGTATAGGGGTATTGCTCGATATTATGGTAAGGGTCCCCCCTTTTCAATATATGGTCTTCGTATTTAGTATAGGGGTATTGCTCGATATTATGGTAAGGTCCCCCCTTTTCAATATATGGTCTTCGTATTTAGTATAGGGGTATTGCTCGATATTATGGTAAGGGTCCCCCCTTTTCAATATATGGTCTTCGTATTTAGTATAGGGGTATTGCTCGATATTATGGTAAGGGTCCCCCCTTTTCAATATATGGTCTTCGTATTTAGTGTAGGGGTATCGCTCGATATTATGGTAAGGGTCCCCCCTTTTCAATATATGGTCTTCGTATTTAGTGTAGGGGTATTGCTCGATATTATGGTAAGGGTCCCCCCTTTTCAATATATGGTCTTCGTATTTAGTGTAGGGGTATCGCTCGATATTATGGTAAGGGTCCCCCCTTTTCAATATATGGTCTTCGTATTTAGTGTAGGGGTATCGCTCGATATTATGGTAAGGGTCCCCCCTTTCCAATATATGGTCTTCGTATTTAGTGTAGGGGTATCGCTCGATATTATGGTAAGGGTCCCCCCTTTCCAATATATGGTCTTCGTATTTAGTATAGGGGTATTGCTCGATATTATGGTAAGGGTCCCCCCTTTCCAATATATGGTCTTCGTATTTAGTATAGGGGTATTGCTCGATATTATGATAAGGGTCCCCCCTTTTCAATATATGGTCTTCGTATTTAGTGTAGGGCTATCGCTCGATATTATGGTAAGGGTCCCCCCTTTTCAATATATGGTCTTCGTATTTAGTATAGGGGTATTGCTCGATATTATGGTAAGGGTCCCCCCTTTTCAATATATGGTCTTCGTATTTAGTGTAGGGGTATCGCTCGATATTATGGTAAGGGTCCCCCCTTTTCAATATATGGTCTTCGTATTTAGTATAGGGGTATTGCTCGACATTATGGTAAGGGTCCCCCCTTTTCAATATATGGTCTTCGTATTTAGTGTAGGGGTATTGCTCGATATTATGGTAAGGGTCCCCCCTTTTCAATATATGGTCTTCGTATTTAGTATAGGGGTATTGCTCGATATTATGGTAAGGGTCCCCCCTTTTCAATATATGGTCTTCGTATTTAGTATAGGGGTATTGCTCGATATTATGGTAAGGGTCCCCCCTTTTCAATATATGGTCTTCGTATTTAGTATAGGGGTATTGCTCGATATTATGGTAAGGGTCCCCCCTTTTCAATATATGGTCTTCGTATTTAGTATAGGGGTATTGGTCGATATTATGGTAAGGGTCCCCCCTTTTCAATATATGGTCTTCGTATTTAGTATAGGGGTATTGCTCGATATTATGGTAAGGGTCCCCCCTTTTCAATATATGGTCTTCGTATTTAGTATAGGGGTATTGCTCGATATTATGGTAAGGGTCCCCCCTTTTCAATATATGGTCTTCGTATTTAGTATAGGGGTATTGCTCGATATTATGGTAAGGGTCCCCCTTTTCAATATATGGTCTTCGTATTTAGTATAGGGGTATTGCTCGATATTATGGTAAGGGTTCCCCCTTTTCAATATGTGGTCTTCGTATTTAGTATAGGGGTATTGCTCGATATTATGGTAAGGGTCCCCCCTTTTCAATATATGGTCTTCGTATTTAGTATAGGGGTATTGCTCGATATTATGGTAAGGGTCCCCCCTTTTCAATATATGGTCTTCGTATTTAGTATAGGGGTATTGCTCGATATTATGGTAAGGGTCCCCCTTTTTCAATATATGGTCTTCGTATTTAGTGTAGGGGTATTGCTCGATGTTATGGTAAGGGTCCCCCCTTTTCATTATATGGTCTTCGTATTTAATATAGGGGTATTGCTCGATATTATGGTAAGGGTTCCCCCTTTTCAATATGTGGTCTTCGTATTTAGTATAGGGGTATTGCTCGATATTATGGTAAGGGTCCCCCCTTTTCAATATATGGTCTTCGTATTTAGTGTAGGGGTATCGCTCGATATTATGGTAAGGGTCCCCCCTTTTCAATATATGGTCTTCGTATTTAGTATAGGGGTATTGCTCGACATTATGGTAAGGGTCCCCCCTTTTCAATATATGGTCTTCGTATTTAGTATAGGGGTATTGCTCGATATTATGGTAAGGGTCCCCCCTTTTCAATATATGGTCTTCGTATTTAGTGTAGGGGTATTGCTCGATATTATGGTAAGGGTCCCCCCTTTTCATTATATGGTCTTCGTATTTAGTATAGGGGTATTGCTCGACATTATGGTAAGGGTCCCCCCTTTTCAATATATGGTCTTCGTATTTAGTATAGGGGTATTGCTCGATATTATGGTAAGGGTCCCCCCTTTTCAATATATGGTCTTCGTATTTAGTATAGGGGTATTGCTCGACATTATGGTAAGGGTCCCCCCTTTTCAATATATGGTCTTCGTATTTAGTATAGGGGTATTGCTCGATATTATGGTAAGGGTCCCCCCTTTTCAATATATGGTCTTCGTATTTAGTATAGGGGTATCGCTCGATATTATGGTAAGGGTCCCCCCTTTTCAATATATGGTCTTCGTATTTAGTATAGGGGTATTGCTCGACATTATGGTAAGGGTCCCCCCTTTTCAATATATGGTCTTCGTATTTAGTATAGGGGTATTGCTCGATATTATGGTAAGGGTCCCCCCTTTTCAATATATGGTCTTCGCATTTAGTATAGGGGTATTGCTCGACATTATGGTAAGGGTCCCCCCTTTTCAATATATGGTCTTCGTATTTAGTATAGGGGTATTGCTCGATATTATGGTAAGGGTCCGCCCTTTTCAATATATGGTCTTCGTATTTAATATAGGGGTATTGCTCGATATTATGGTAAGGGTCCCCCCTTTTCAATATATGGTCTTCGTATTTAGTGTAGGGGTATTGCTCGATATTATGGTAAGGGTCCCCCCTTTTCATTATATGGTCTTCGTATTTAGTATAGGGGTATTGCTCGATATTATGGTAAGGGTCCCCCCTTTTCAATATATGGTCTTCGTATTTAGTATAGGGGTATTGCTCGATATTATGGTAAGGGTCCCCCCTTTTCAATATATGGTCTTCGTATTTAGTATAGGGGTATTGCTCGATATTATGGTAAGGGTCCCCCTTTTTCAATATATGGTCTTCGTATTTAGTATAGGGGTATTGCTCGATATTATGGTAAGGGTCCCCCCTTTTCAATATATGGTATTCGTATTTAGTATAGGGGTATTGCTCGATATTATGGTAAGGGTCCCCCCTTTTCAATATATGGTCTTCGTATTTAGTATAGGGGTATTGCTCGATATTATGGTAAGGGTCCCCCCTTTTCAATATATGGTCTTCGTATTTAGTATAGGGGTATTGCTCGATATTATGGTAAGGGTCCCCCCTTTTCAATATATGGTCTTCGTATTTAGTATAGGGGTATTGCTCGATATTATGGTAAGGGTCCCCCCTTTTCAATATATGGTCTTCGTATTTAGTATAGGGGTATTGCTCGATATTATGGTAAGGGTCCCCCCTTTTCAATATATGGTCTTCGTATTTAGTATAGGGGTATTGCTCGATATTATGGTAAGGGTCCCCCCTTTTCAATATATGGTCTTCGTATTTAGTATAGGGGTATTGCTCGATATTATGGTAAGGGTCCCCCCTTTTCAATATATGGTCTTCGTATTTAGTATAGGGGTATTGCTCGATATTATGGTAAGGGTCCCCCCTTTTCAATATATGGTCTTCGTATTTAGTATAGGGGTATTGCTCGATATTATGGTAAGGGTCCCCCCTTTTCAATATATGGTCTTCGTATTTAGTATAGGGGTATTGCTCGATATTATGGTAAGGGTCCCCCCTTTTCAATATATGGTCTTCGTATTTAGTATAGGGGTATTGCTCGATATTATGGTAAGGGTCCCCCCTTTTCAATATATGGTCTTCGTATTTAGTATAGGGGTATTGCTCGATATTATGGTAAGGGTCCCCCCTTTTCAATATATGGTCTTCGTATTTAGTGTAGGGGTATCGCTCGATATTATGGTAAGGGTCCCCCCTTTTCAATATATGGTCTTCGTATTTAGTATAGGGGTATTGCTCGATATTATGGTAAGGGTCCCCCCTTTTCAATATATGGTCTTCGTATTTAGTATAGGGGTATTGCTCGATATTATGGTAAGGGTACCCCCTTTTCAATATATGGTCTTCGTATTTAGTATAGGGGTATTGCTCGATATTATGGTAAGGGTCCCCCCTTTTCAATATATGGTCTTCGTATTTAGTATAGGGGTATTGCTCGATATTATGGTAAGGGTCCCCCCTTTTCAATATATGGTCTTCGTATTTAGTATAGGGGTATTGCTCGATATTATGGTAAGGGTCCCCCCTTTTCAATATATGGTCTTCGTATTTAGTATAGGGGTATTGCTCGATATTATGGTAAGGGTCCCCCCTTTTCAATATATGGTCTTCGTATTTAGTATAGGGGTATTGCTCGATATTATGGTAAGGGTCCCCCCTTTTCAATATATGGTCTTCGTATTTAGTATAGGGGTATTGCTCGATATTATGGTAAGGGTCCCCCTTTTAAAAAATCCATATAAATATTAGGATGGATCCAAGTCTATCAGTATTCATTTTTATAATAAAAATATTACTTCCCTATTAAACTTTTTTAGAAAAGTGGCTGTATCTCCGCAAATATTGATTTTATCGCAAAAATAAGCGAAATTCGAAAAACCTTAACTAAAGTATCGATAGTGCTCTTTTCAAATATATTAAAACTATTGTAATTTGAAGAAATTTTTGAAAAAATCCATATAAATATTAGGATGGATCCAAGTCTATCAGTATTCATTTTTATAATAAAAATATTACTTCCCTATTAAACTTTTTTAGAAAAGTGGCTGTATCTCCGCAAATATTGATTTTATCGCAAAAATAAGCGAAATTCGAAAAACCTTAACTAAAGTATCGATAGTGCTCTTTTCAAATATATTAAAACTATTGTAATTTGAAGAAATTTTTGAAAAAATCCATATAAATATTAGGATGGATCCAAGTCTATCAGTATTCATTTTTATAATAAAAATATTACTTCCCTATTAAACTTTTTTAGAAAACTGGCTGTATCTCCGCAAATATTGATTTTATCGCAAAAATAAGCGAAATTCGAAAAACCTTAACTAAAGTATCGATAGTGCTCTTTTCAAATATATTAAAACTATTGTAATTTGAAGAAATTTTTGAAAAAATCCATATAAATATTAGGATGGATCCAAGTCTATCAGTATTCATTTTTATAATAAAAATATTACTTCCCTATTAAACTTTTTTAGAAAAGTGGCTGTATCTCCGCAAATATTGATTTTATCGCAAAAATAAGCGAAATTCGAAAAAACTTAACTAAAGTATCGATAGTGCTCTTTTCAAATATATTAAAACTATTGTAATTTGAAGAAATTTTTGAAAAAATCCATATAAATATTAGGATGGATCCAAGTCTATCAGTATTCATTTTTATAATAAAAATGTTACTTCCCTATTAAACTTTTTTAGAAAAGTGGCTGTATCTCCGCAAATATTGATTTTATCGCAAAAATAAGCGAAATTCGAAAAAACTTAACTAAAGTATCGATAGTGCTCTTTTCAAATATATTAAAACTATTGTAATTTGAAGAAATTTTTTAAAAAATCCATATAAATATTAGGATGGATCCAAGTCTATCAGTATTCATTTTTATAATAAAAATATTACTTCCCTATTAAACTTTTTTAGAAAAGTGACTGTATCTCCGCAAATATTGATTTTATCGCAAAAATAAGCGAAATTCGAAAAAACTTAACTAAAGTATCGATAGTGCTCTTTTCAAATATATTAAAACTATTGTAATTTGAAGAAATTTTTGAAAAAATCCATATAAATATTAGGATGGATCCCCCTTGTCAATATATGGTCTTCGTATTTAATATAGGGGTATTGCTCGATATTATGGTAAGGGTCCCCCCTTTTCAATATATGGTCTTCGTATTTAGTATAGGGGTATTGCTCGATATTATGGTAAGGGTACCCCCTTTTCAATATATGGTCTTCGTATTTAGTATAGGGGTATTGCTCGATATTATGGTAAGGGTCCGCCCTTTTCAATATATGGTCTTCGTATTTAGTATAGGGGTATTGCTCGATATTATGGTAAGGGTCCCCCCTTTTCAATATATGGTCTTCGTATTTAGTGTAGGGGTATTGCTCGATATTATGGTAAGGGTCCCCCCTTTTCATTATATGGTCTTCGTATTTAGTATAGGGGTATTGCTCGATATTATGGTAAGGGTCCCCCCTTTTCAATATATGGTCTTCGTATTTAGTATAGGGGTATTGCTCGATATTATGGTAAGGGTCCCCCCTTTTCAATATATGGTCTTCGTATTTAGTATAGGGGTATTGCTCGATATTATGGTAAGGGTCCCCCTTTTTCAATATATGGTCTTCGTATTTAGTATAGGGGTATTGCTCGATATTATGGTAAGGGTCCCCCCTTTTCAATATATGGTCTTCGTATTTAGTATAGGGGTATTGCTCGATATTATGGTAAGGGTCCCCCCTTTTCAATATATGGTCTTCGTATTTAGTATAGGGGTATTGCTCGATATTATGGTAAGGGTCCCCCCTTTTCAATATATGGTCTTCGTATTTAGTATAGGGGTATTGCTCGATATTATGGTAAGGGTCCCCCCTTTTCAATATATGGTCTTCGTATTTAGTATAGGGGTATTGCTCGATATTATGGTAAGGGTCCCCCCTTTTCAATATATGGTCTTCGTATTTAGTGTAGGGGTATCGCTCGATATTATGGTAAGGGTCCCCCCTTTTCAATATATGGTCTTCGTATTTAATATAGGGGTATTGCTCGATATTATGGTAAGGGTCCCCCTTTTAAAAAATCCATATAAATATTAGGATGGATCCAAGTCTATCAGTATTCATTTTTATAATAAAAATATTACTTCCCTATTAAACTTTTTTAGAAAAGTGGCTGTATCTCTGCAAATATTGATTTTATCGCAAAAATAAGCGAAATTCGAAAAAACTTAACTAAAGTATCGATAGTGCTCTTTTCAAATATATTAAAACTATTGTAATTTGAAGAAATTTTTTAAAAAATCCATATAAATATTAGGATGGATCCAAGTCTATCAGTATTAATTTTTATAATAAAAATATTACTTCCCTATTAAACTTTTTTAGAAAAGTGGCTGTATCTCCGCAAATATTGATTTTATCGCAAAAATAAGCGAAATTCGAAAAACCTTAACTAAAGTATCGATAGTGCTCTTTTCAAATATATTAAAACTATTTTAATTTAAAGAAATTTTTGAAAAAATCCATATAAATAATAGGATGGATCCAAGTCTATCAGTATTCATTTTTATAATAAAAATGTTACTTCCCTATTAAACTTTTTTAGAAAAGTGGCTGTATCTCCGCAAATATTGATTTTATCGCAAAAATAAGCGAAATTCGAAAGAACTTAACTAAAGTATCGATAGTGCTCTTTTCAAATATATTAAAACTATTGTAATTTGAAGAAATTTTTGAAAAAATCCATATAAATATTAGGATGGATCCAAGTCTATCAGTATTCATTTTTATAATAAAAATATTACTTCCCTATTAAACTTTTTTAGAAAAGTGGCTGTATCTCCGCAAATATTGATTTTATCGCAAAAATAAGCGAAATTCGAAAAAACTTAACTAAAGTATCGATAGTGCTCTTTTCAAATATATTAAACCTATTGTAATTTGAAGAAATTTTTGAAAAAATCCATATAAATATTAGGATGGATCCAAGTCTATCAGTATTCATTTTTATAATAAAAATATTACTTCCCTATTAAACTTTTTTAGAAAAGTGGCTGTATCTCCGCAAATATTGATTTTATCGCAAAAATAAGCGAAATTCGAAAAACCTTAACTAAAGTATCGATAGTGCTCTTTTCAAATATATTAAAACTATTGTAATTTGAAGAAATTTTTGAAAAAATCCATATAAATATTAGGATGGATCCAAGTCTATCAGTATTCATTTTTATAATAAAAATATTACTTCCCTATTAAACTTTTTTAGAAAAGTGGCTGTATCTCCGCAAATATTGATTTTATCGCAAAAATAAGCGAAATTCGAAAAAACTTAACTAAAGTATCGATAGTGCTCTTTTCAAATATATTAAAACTATTGTAATTTGAAGAAATTTTTGAAAAAATCCATATAAATATTAGGATGGATCCAAGTCTATCAGTATTCATTTTTATAATAAAAATGTTACTTCCCTATTAAACTTTTTTAGAAAAGTGGCTGTATCTCCGCAAATATTGATTTTATCGCAAAAATAAGCGAAATTCGAAAAAACTTAACTAAAGTATCGATAGTGCTCTTTTCAAATATATTAAAACTATTGTAATTTGAAGAAATTTTTGAAAAAATCCATATAAATATTAGGATGGATCCCCCTTGTCAATATATGGTCTTCGTATTTAATATAGGGGTATTGCTCGATATTATGGTAAGGGTCCCCCCTTTTCAATATATGGTCTTCGTATTTAGTATAGGGGTATTGCTCGATATTATGGTAAGGGTCCCCCCTTTTCAATATATGGTCTTCGTATTTAGTATAGGGGTATTGCTCGATATTATGGTAAGGGTCCGCCCTTTTCAATATATGGTCTTCGTATTTAGTATAGGGGTATTGCTCGATATTATGGTAAGGGTCCCCCCTTTTCAATATATGGTCTTCGTATTTAGTATAGGGGTATTGCTCGATATTATGGTAAGGGTCCCCCCTTTTCAATATATGGTATTCGTATTTAGTATAGGGGTATTGCTCGATATTATGGTAAGGGTCCCCCCTTTTCAATATATGGTCTTCGTATTTAGTATAGGGGTATTGCTCGATATTATGGTAAGGGTCCCCCCTTTTCAATATATGGTCTTCGTATTTAGTATAGGGGTATTGCTCGATATTATGGTAAGGGTCCCCCCTTTTCAATATATGGTCTTCGTATTTAGTGTAGGGGTATCGCTCGATATTATGGTAAGGGTCCCCCCTTTTCAATATATGGTCTTCGTATTTAGTATAGGGGTATTGCTCGATATTATGGTAAGGGTCCCCTCTTTTCAATATATGGTCTTCGTATTTAGTATAGGGGTATTGCTCGATATTATGGTAAGGGTCCCCCCTTTTCAATATATGGTCTTCGTATTTAGTATAGGGGTATTGCTCGATATTATGGTAAGGGTCCCCCCTTTTCAATATATGGTCTTCGTATTTAGTATAGGGGTATTGCTCGATATTATGGTAAGGGTCCCCCTTTTAAAAAATCCATATAAATATTAGGATGGATCCAAGTCTATCAGTATTCATTTTTATAATAAAAATATTACTTCCCTATTAAACTTTTTTAGAAAAGTGGCTGTATCTCCGCAAATATTGATTTTATCGCAAAAATAAGCGAAATTCGAAAAAACTTAACTAAAGTATCGATAGTGCTCTTTTCAAATATATTAAAACTATTGTAATTTGAAGAAATTTTTGAAAAAATCCATATAAATATTAGGATGGATCCAAGTCTATCAGTATTCATTTTTATAATAAAAATATTACTTCCCTATTAAACTTTTTTAGAAAAGTGGCTGTATCTCCGCAAATATTGATTTTATCGCAAAAATAAGCGAAATTCGAAAAACCCTAACTAAAGTATCGATAGTGCTCTTTTCAAATATATTAAAACTATTGTAATTTAAAGAAATTTTTGAAAAAATCCATATAAATAATAGGATGGATCCAAGTCTATCAGTATTCATTTTTATAATAAAAATGTTACTTCCCTATTAAACTTTTTTAGAAAAGTGGCTGTATCTCCGCAAATATTGATTTTATCGCAAAAATAAGCGAAATTCGAAAAAACTTAACTAAAGTATCGATAGTGCTCTTTTCAAATATATTAAAACTATTGTAATTTGAAGAAATTTTTGAAAAAATCCATATAAATATTAGGATGGATCCAAGTCTATCAGTATTCATTTTTATAATAAAAATATTACTTACCTATTAAAATTTTTTAGAAAAGTGGCTGTATCTCCGCAAATATTGATTTTATCGCAAAAATAAGCGAAATTCGAAAAAACATAACTAAAGTATCGATAGTGCTCTTTTCAAATATATTAAAACTATTGTAATTTGAAGAAATTTTTTGCAAAAATCCATATAAATATTAGGATGGATCCAAGTCTATCAGTATTCATTTTTATAATAAAAATATTACTTCCCTATTAAACTTTTTTAGAAAAGTGGCTGTATCTCCGCAAATATTGATTTTATCGCAAAAATAAGCGAAATTCGAAAAAACATAACTAAAGTATCGATAGTGCTCTTTTCAAATATATTAAAACTATTGTAATTTGAAGAAATTTTTGAAAAAATCCATATAAATATTAGGATGGATCCAAGTCTATCAGTATTCATTTTTATAATAAAAATGTTACTTCCCTATTAAACTTTTTTAGAAAAGTGGCTGTATCTCCGCAAATATTGATTTTATCGCAAAAATAAGCGAAATTCGAAAAAACTTAACTAAAGTATCGATAGTGCTCTTTTCAAATATATTAAAACTATTGTAATTTGAAGAAATTTTTTAAAAAATCCATATAAATATTAGGATGGATCCAAGTCTATCAGTATTCATTTTTATAATAAAAATATTACTTCCCTATTAAACTTTTTTAGAAAAGTGACTGTATCTCCGCAAATATTGATTTTATCGCAAAAATAAGCGAAATTCGAAAAAACTTAACGAAAGTATCGATAGTGCTCTTTTCAAATATATTAAAACTATTGTAATTTGAAGAAATTTTTGAAAAAATCCATATAAATATTAGGATGGATCCCCCTTTTCAATATATGGTCTTCGTATTTAGTATAGGGGTATTGCTCGATATTATGGTAAGGGTCCCCCCTTTTCAATATATGGTCTTCGTATTTAGTATAGGGGTATTGCTCGATATTATGGTAAGGGTCCCCCCTTTTCAATATATGGTCTTCGTATTTAGTATAGGGGTATTGCTCGATATTATGGTAAGGGTCCCCCCTTTTCAATATATGGTCTTCGTATTTAGTATAGGGGTATTGCTCGATATTATGGTAAGGGTCCCCCCTTTTCAATATATGGTCTTCGTATTTAGTGTAGGGGTATCGCTCGATATTATGGTAAGGGTCCCCCCTTTTCAATATATGGTCTTCGTATTTAGTATAGGGGTATTGCTCGATATTATGGTAAGGGTCCCCCCTTTTCAATATATGGTCTTCGTATTTAGTATAGGGGTATTGCTCGATATTATGGTAAGGGTCCCCCCTCTTCAATATATGGTCTTCGTATTTAGTATAGGGGTATTGCTCGATATTATGGTAAGGGTCCCCCCTTTTCAATATATGGTCTTCGTATTTAGTATAGGGGTATTGCTCGATATTATGGTAAGGGTCCCCCCTTTTCAATATATGGTCTTCGTATTTAGTATAGGGGTATTGCTCGATATTATGGTAAGGGTCCCCCCTTTTCAATATATTGGTCTTCGTATTTAGTATAGGGGTATTGCTCGATATTATGGTAAGGGTCCCCCCTTTTCAATATATGGTCTTCGTATTTAGTGTAGGGGTATCGCTCGATATTATGGTAAGGGTCCCCCCTTTTCAATATATGGTCTTCGTATTTAGTATAGGGGTATTGCTCGATATTATGGTAAGGGTCCCCCCTTTTCAATATATGGTCTTCGTATTTAGTATAGGGGTATTGCTCGATATTATGGTAAGGGTCCCCCTTTTAAAAAATCCATATAAATATTAGGATGGATCCAAGTCTATCAGTATTCATTTTTATAATAAAAATATTACTTCCCTATTAAACTTTTTTAGAAAAGTGGCTGTATCTCTGCAAATATTGATTTTATCGCAAAAATAAGCGAAATTCGAAAAAACTTAACTAAAGTATCGATAGTGCTCTTTTCAAATATATTAAAACTATTGTAATTTGAAGAAATTTTTTAAAAAATCCATATAAATATTAGGATGGATACAAGTCTACCAGTATTCATTTTTATAATAAAAATATTACTTCCCTATTAAACTTTTTTAGAAAAGTGGCTGTATCTCCGCAAATACTGATTTTATCGCAAAAATAAGCGAAATTCGAAAAAACTTAACTAAAGTATCGATAGTGCTCTTTTCAAATATATTAAAACTATTGTAATTTGAAGAAATTTTTTAAAAAATCCATATAAATATTAGGATGGATCCAAGTCTATCAGTATTCATTTTTATAATAAAAATATTACTTCCCTATTAAACTTTTTTAGAAAAGTGGCTGTATCTCCGCAAATATTGATTTTATCGCAAAAATAAGCGAAATTCGAAAAAACTTAACTAAAGTATCGATAGTGCTCTTTTCAAATATATTAAAACTATTGTAATTTGAAGAAATTTTTGAAAAAATCCATATAAATATTAGGATGGATCCAAGTCTATCAGTATTCATTTTTATAATAAAAATGTTACTTCCCTATTAAACTTTTTTAGAAAAGTGGCTGTATCTCCGCAAATATTGATTTTATCGCAAAAATAAGCGAAATTCGAAAAAACTTAACTAAAGTATCGATAGTGCTCTTTTCAAATATATTAAAACTATTGTAATTTGAAGAAATTTTTTAAAAAATCCATATAAATATTAGGATGGATCCAAGTCTATCAGTATTCATTTTTATAATAAAAATATTACTTCCCTATTAAACTTTTTTAGAAAAGTGACTGTATCTCCGCAAATATTGATTTTATCGCAAAAATAAGCGAAATTCGAAAAAACTTAACTAAAGTATCGATAGTGCTCTTTTCAAATATATTAAAACTATTGTAATTTGAAGAAATTTTTGAAAAAATCCAAATAAATATTAGGATGGATCCCCCTTTTCAATATATGGTCTTCGTATTTAGTATAGGGGTATTGCTCGATATTATGGTAAGGGTCCCCCCTTTTCAATATATGGTCTTCGCATTTAGTATAGGGGTATTGCTCGATATTATGGTAAGGGTCCCCCCTTTTCAATATATGGTCTTCGTATTTAGTATAGGGGTATTGCTCGATATTATGGTAAGGGTCCCCCTTTTCAATATATGGTCTTCGTATTTAGTATAGGGGTATTGCTCGATATTATGGTAAGGGTCCCCCCTTTTCAATATATGGTCTTCGTATTTAGTGTAGGGGTATCGCTCGATATTATGGTAAGGGTCCCCCCTTTTCAATATATGGTCTTCGTATTTAGTATAGGGGTATTGCTCGATATTATGGTAAGGGTCCCCCCTTTTCAATATATGGTCTTCGTATTTAGTATAGGGGTATTGCTCGATATTATGGTAAGGGTCCCCCTTTTCAATATATGGTCTTCGTATTTAGTATAGGGGTATTGCTCGATATTATGGTAAGGGTCCCCCGTTTTCAATATATGGTCTTCGTATTTAGTATAGGGGTATTGCTCGATATTATGGTAAGGGTCCCCCCTTTTCAATATATGGTCTTCGTATTTAGTATAGGGGTATTGCTCGATATTATGGTAAGGGTCCCCCCTTTTCAATATATGGTCTTCGTATTTAGTGTAGGGGTATCGCTCGATATTATGGTAAGGGTCCCCCTTTTCAATATATGGTCTTCGTATTTAGTATAGGGGTATTGCTCGATATTATGGTAAGGGTCTCCCCTTTTCAATATATGGTCTTCGTATTTAGTATAGGGGTATTGCTCGATATTATGGTAGGGGTCCCCCGTTTTCAATATATGGTCTTCGTATTTAGTATAGGGGTATTGCTCGATATTATGGTAAGGGTACCCCCTTTTCAATATATGGTCTTCGTATTTAGTATAGGGGTATTGCTCGATATTATGGTAAGGGTCCCCCCTTTTCAATATATGGTCTTCGTATTTAGTGTAGGGGTATCGCTCGATATTATGGTAAGGGTCCCCCTTTTCAATATATGGTCTTCGTATTTAGTATAGGGGTATTGCTCGATATTATGGTAAGGGTCCCCCCTTTTCAATATATGGTCTTCGTATTTAGTATAGGGGTATTGCTCGATATTATGGTAAGGGTCCCCCCTTTTCAATATATGGTCTTCGTATTTAGTATAGGGGTATTGCTCGATATTATGGTAAGGGTCCCCCCTTTTCAATATATGGTCTTCGTATTTAGTATAGGGGTATTGCTCGATATTATGGTAAGGGTCCCCCCTTTTCAATATATGGTCTTCGTATTTAGTATAGGGGTATTGCTCGATATTATGGTAAGGGTCCCCCCTTTTCAATATATGGTCTTCGTATTTAGTATAGGGGTATTGCTCGATATTATGGTAAGGGTCCCCCCTTTTCAATATATGGTCTTCGTATTTAGTATAGGGGTATTGCTCGATATTATGGTAAGGGTCCCCCCTTTTCAATATATGGTCTTCGTATTTAGTATAGGGGTATTGCTCGATATTATGGTAAGGGTCCCCCCTTTTCAATATATGGTCTTCGTATTTAATATAGGGGTATTGCTCGATATTATGGTAAGGGTCCCCCTTTTAAAAAATCCATATAAATATTAGGATGGATCCAAGTCTATCAGTATTCATTTTTATAATAAAAATATTACTTCCCTAATAAAATTTTTAGAAAAGTGGCTGTATCTCTGCAAATATTGATTTTATCGCAAAAATAAGCGAAATTCGAAAAAACTTAACTAAAGTATCGATAGTGCTCTTTTCAAATATATTAAAACTATTGTAATTTGAAGAAATTTTTGAAAAAATCCATATAAATATTAGGATGGATCCAAGTCTATCAGTATTCATTTTTATAATAAAAATATTACTTCGCTATTAAACTTTTTTAGAAAAGTGGCTGTATCTCCGCAAATATTGATTTTATCGCAAAAATAAGCGAAATTCGAAAAAACTTAACTAAAGTATCGATAGTGCTCTTTTCAAATATATTAAAACTATTGTAATTTGAAGAAATTTTTTAAAAAATCCATATAAATATTAGGATGGATCCAAGTCTATCAGTATTCATTTTTATAATAAAAATGTTACTTCCCTATTAAACTTTTTTAGAAAAGTGGCTGTATCTCCGCAAATATTGATTTTATCGCAAAAATAAGCGAAATTCGAAAAAACTTAACTAAAGTATCGATAGTGCTCTTTTCAAATATATTAAAACTATTGTAATTTGAAGAAATTTTTTAAAAAATCCATATAAATATTAGGATGGATCCAAGTCTATCAGTATTCATTTTTATAATAAAAATATTACTTCCCTATTAAACTTTTTTAGAAAAGTGACTGTATCTCCGCAAATATTGATTTTATCGCAAAAATAAGCGAAATTCGAAAAAACTTAACTAAAGTATCGATAGTGCTCTTTTCAAATATATTAAAACTATTGTAATTTAAAGAAATTTTTGAAAAAATCCATATAAATATTAGGATGGATCCCCCTTTTCAATATATGGTCTTCGTATTTAGTATAGGGGTATTGCTCGATATTATGGTAAGGGTCCCCCCTTTTCAATATATGGTCTTCGTATTTAGTATAGGGGTATTGCTCGATATTATGGCAAGGGTCCCCCCTTTTCAATATATGGTCTTCGTATTTAGTATAGGGGTATTGCTCGATATTATGGTAAGGGTCCCCCCTTTTCAATATATGGTCTTCGTATTTAGTATAGGGGTATTGCTCGATATTATGGTAAGGGTTCCCCCTTTTCAATATATGGTCTTCGTATTTAGTGTAGGGGTATCGCTCGATATTATGGTAAGGGTCCCCCCTTTTCAATATATGGTCTTCGTATTTAGTATAGGGGTATTGCTCGATATTATGGTAAGGGTCCCCCCTTTTCAATATATGGTCTTCGTATTTAGTATAGGGGTATTGCTCGATATTATGGTAAGGGTCCCCCCTTTTCAATATATGGTCTTCGTATTTAGTATAGGGGTATTGCTCGATATTATGGTAAGGGTCCCCCCTTTTCAATATATGGTCTTCGTATTTAGTATAGGGGTATTGCTCGATATTATGGTAAGGGTCCCCCCTTTTCAATATATGGTCTTCGTATTTAGTATAGGGGTATTGCTCGATATTATGGTAAGGGTCCCCCGTTTTCAATATATGGTCTTCGTATTTAGTATAGGGGTATTGCTCGATATTATGGTAAGGGTCCCCCCTTTTCAATATATGGTCTTCGTATTTAGTATAGGGGTATTGCTCGATATTATGGTAAGGGTCCCCCCTTTTCAATATATGGTCTTCGTATTTAGTGTAGGGGTATCGCTCGATATTATGGTAAGGGTCCCCCTTTTCAATATATGGTCTTCGTATTTAGTATAGGGGTATTGCTCGATATTATGGTAAGGGTCCCCCCTTTTCAATATATGGTCTTCGTATTTAGTATAGGGGTATTGCTCGATATTATGGTAAGGGTCCCCCCTTTTCAATATATGGTCTTCGTATTTAGTATAGGGGTATTGCTCGATATTATGGTAAGGGTCCCCCCTTTTCAATATATGGTCTTCGTATTTAGTATAGGGGTATTGCTCGATATTATGGTAAGGGTCCCCCCTTTTCAATATATGGTCTTCGTATTTAGTATAGGGGTATTGCTCGATATTATGGTAAGGGTCCCCCCTTTTCAATATATGGTCTTCGTATTTAGTATAGGGGTATTGCTCGATATTATGGTAAGGGTCCCCCTTTTCAATATATGGTCTTCGTATTTAGTATAGGGGTATTGCTCGATATTATGGTAAGGGTCCCCCCTTTTCAATATATGGTCTTCGTATTTAATATAGGGGTATTGCTCGATATTATGGTAAGGGTCCCCCTTTTAAAAAATCCATATAAATATTAGGATGGATCCAAGTCTATCAGTATTCATTTTTATAATAAAAATATTACTTCCCTATTAAACTTTTTTAGAAAAGTGGCTGTATCTCTGCAAATATTGATTTTATAGCAAAAATAAGCGAAATTCGAAAAAACTTAACTAAAGTATCGATAGTGCTCTTTTCAAATATATTAAAACTATTGTAATTTGAAGAAATTTTTTAAAAAATCCATATAAATATTAGGATGGATACAAGTCTACCAGTATTCATTTTTATAATAAAAATATTACTTCCCTATTAAACTTTTTTAGAAAAGTGGCTGTATCTCCGCAAATACTGATTTTATCGCAAAAATAAGCGAAATTCGAAAAAACTTAACTAAAGTATCGATAGTGCTCTTTTCAAATATATTAAAACTATTGTAATTTGAAGAAATTTTTTAAAAAATCCATATAAATATTAGGATGGATCCAAGTCTATCAGTATTCATTTTTATAATAAAAATATTACTTCCCTATTAAACTTTTTTAGAAAAGTGGCTGTATCTCCGCAAATATTGATTTTATCGCAAAAATAAGCGAAATTCGAAAAAACTTAACTAAAGTATCGATAGTGCTCTTTTCAAATATATTAAAACTATTGTAATTTGAAGAAATTTTTTAAAAAATCCATATAAATATTAGGATGGATCCAAGTCTATCAGTATTCATTTTTATAATAAAAATATTACTTCCCTATTAAACTTTTTTAGAAAAGTGGCTGTATCTCCGCAAATACTGATTTTATCGCAAAAATAAGCGAAATTCGAAAAAACTTAACTAAAGTATCGATAGTGCTCTTTTCAAATATATTAAAACTATTGTAATTTGAAGAAATTTTTTAAAAAATCCATATAAATATTAGGATGGATCCAAGTCTATCAGTATTCATTTTTATAATAAAAATATTACTTCCCTATTAAACTTTTTTAGAAAAGTGGCTGTATCTCCGCAAATACTGATTTTATCGCAAAAATAAGCGAAATTCGAAAAAACTTAACTAAAGTATCGATAGTGCTCTTTTCAAATATATTAAAACTATTGTAATTTGAAGAAATTTTTTAAAAAATCCATATAAATATTAGGATGGATCCAAGTCTATCAGTATTCATTTTTATAATAAAAATATTACTTCCCTATTAAACTTTTTTAGAAAAGTGGCTGTATCTCCGCAAATATTGATTTTATCGCAAAAATAAGCGAAATTAGAAAAAACTTAACTAAAGTATCGATAGTGCTCTTTTCAAATATATTAAAACTATTGTAATTTGAAGAAATTTTTTAAAAAATCCATATAAATATTAGGATGGATCCAAGTCTATCAGTATTCATTTTTATAATAAAAATATTACTTCGCTATTAAACTTTTTTAGAAAAGTGGCTGTATCTCCGCAAATATTGATTTTATCGCAAAAATAAGCGAAATTCGAAAAAACTTAACTAAAGTATCGATAGTGCTCTTTTCAAATATATTAAAACTATTGTAATTTGAAGAAATTTTTTAAAAAATCCATATAAATATTAGGATGGATCCAAGTCTATCAGTATTCATTTTTATAATAAAAATATTACTTCCCTATTAAACTTTTTTAGAAAAGTGGCTGTATCTCCGCAAATATTGATTTTATCGCAAAAATAAGCGAAATTCGAAAAAACTTAACTAAAGTATCGATAGTGCTCTTTTCAAATATATTAAAACTATTGTAATTTGAAGAAATTTTTTAAAAAATCCATATAAATATTAGGATGGATCCAAGTCTATCAGTATTCATTTTTATAATAAAAATATTACTTCCCTATTAAACTTTTTTAGAAAAGTGGCTGTATCTCCGCAAATACTGATTTTATCGCAAAAATAAGCGAAATTCGAAAAAACTTAACTAAAGTATCGATAGTGCTCTTTTCAAATATATTAAAACTATTGTAATTTGAAGAAATTTTTTAAAAAATCCATATAAATATTAGGATGGATCCAAGTCTATCAGTATTCATTTTTATAATAAAAATATTACTTCCCTATTAAACTTTTTTAGAAAAGTGGCTGTATCTCCGCAAATATTGATTTTATCGCAAAAATAAGCGAAATTCGAAAAAACTTAACTAAAGTATCGATAGTGCTCTTTTCAAATATATTAAAACTATTGTAATTTGAAGAAATTTTTGAAAAAATCCATATAAATATTAGGATGGATCCAAGTCTATCAGTATTCATTTTTATAATAAAAATATTACTTCGCTATTAAACTTTTTTAGAAAAGTGGCTGTATCTCCGCAAATATTGATTTTATCGCAAAAATAAGCGAAATTCGAAAAAACTTAACTAAAGTATCGATAGTGCTCTTTTCAAATATATTAAAACTATTGTAATTTGAAGAAATTTTTTAAAAAATCCATATAAATATTAGGATGGATCCAAGTCTATCAGTATTCATTTTTATAATAAAAATATTACTTCCCTATTAAACTTTTTTAGAAAAGTGGCTGTATCTCCGCAAATATTGATTTTATCGCAAAAATAAGCGAAATTCGAAAAAACTTAACTAAAGTATCGATAGTGCTCTTTTCAAATATATTAAAACTATTGTAATTTGAAGAAATTTTTTAAAAAATCCATATAAATATTAGGATGGATCCAAGTCTATCAGTATTCATTTTTATAATAAAAATATTACTTCCCTATTAAACTTTTTTAGAAAAGTGGCTGTATCTCCGCAAATACTGATTTTATCGCAAAAATAAGCGAAATTCGAAAAAACTTAACTAAAGTATCGATAGTGCTCTTTTCAAATATATTAAAACTATTGTAATTTGAAGAAATTTTTTAAAAAATCCATATAAATATTAGGATGGATCCAAGTCTATCAGTATTCATTTTTATAATAAAAATATTACTTCCCTATTAAACTTTTTTAGAAAAGTGGCTGTATCTCCGCAAATATTGATTTTATCGCAAAAATAAGCGAAATTCGAAAAAACTTAACTAAAGTATCGATAGTGCTCTTTTCAAATATATTAAAACTATTGTAATTTGAAGAAATTTTTGAAAAAATCCATATAAATATTAGGATGGATCCAAGTCTATCAGTATTCATTTTTATAATAAAAATATTACTTCGCTATTAAACTTTTTTAGAAAAGTGGCTGTATCTCCGCAAATATTGATTTTATCGCAAAAATAAGCGAAATTCGAAAAAACTTAACTAAAGTATCGATAGTGCTCTTTTCAAATATATTAAAACTATTGTAATTTGAAGAAATTTTTGAAAAAATCCATATAAATATTAGGATGGATCCAAGTCTATCAGTATTCATTTTTATAATAAAAATGTTACTTCCCTATTAAACTTTTTTAGAAAAGTGGCTGTATCTCCGCAAATATTGATTTTATCGCAAAAATAAGCGAAATTCGAAAAAACTTAACTAAAGTATCGATAGTGCTCTTTTCAAATATATTAAAACTATTGTAATTTGAAGAAATTTTTGAAAAAATCCATATAAATATTAGGATGGATCCCCCTTTTCAATATATGGTCTTCGTATTTA
Source organism: Epicampocera succincta (assembly GCA_932526305.1). Classification (NCBI taxonomy): domain Eukaryota; kingdom Metazoa; phylum Arthropoda; class Insecta; order Diptera; family Tachinidae; genus Epicampocera; species Epicampocera succincta. The sequence goes on along the minus strand of OW052036.1, from coordinate 62,315,101 downwards.
GTATAGGGGTATTGCTCGATATTATGGTAAGGGTCCCCCCTTTTCAATATATGGTCTTCGTATTTAGTATAGGGGTATTGCTCGATATTATGGTAAGGGTCCCCCTTTTAAAAAATCCATATAAATATTAGGATGGATCCCCCTTTTCAATATATGGTCTTCGTATTTAGTATAGGGGTATTGCTCGATATTATGGTAAGGGTCCCCCCTTTTCAATATATGGTCTTCGTATTTAATATAGGGGTATTGCTCGATATTATGGTAAGGGTCCCCCCTTTTCAATATATGGTCTTCGTATTTAATATAGGGGTATTGCTCGATATTATGGTAAGGGTCCCCCTTTTAAAAATCCATATAAATATTAGGATGGATCCAAGTCTATCAGTATTCATTTTTATAATAAAAATATTACTTCCCTATTAAACTTTTTTAGAAAAGTGGCTGTATCTCTGCAAATATTGATTTTATCGCAAAAATAAGCGAAATTCGAAAAAACTTAACTAAAGTATCGATAATGCTCTTTTCAAATATATTAAAACTATTGTAATTTGAAGAAATTTTTTAAAAAATCCATATAAATATTAGGATGGATACAAGTCTACCAGTATTCATTTTTATAATAAAAATATTACTTCCCTATTAAACTTTTTTAGAAAAGTGGCTGTATCTCCGCAAATACTGATTTTATCGCAAAAATAAGCGAAATTCGAAAAAACTTAACTAAAGTATCGATAGTGCTCTTTTCAAATATATTAAAACTATTGTAATTTGAAGAAATTTTTAAAAAAATCCATATAAATATTAGGATGGATCCAAGTCTATCAGTATTCATTTTTATAATAAAAATATTACTTCCCTATTAAACTTTTTTAGAAAAGTGGCTGTATCTCCGCAAATATTGATTTTATCGCAAAAATAAGCGAAATTCGAAAAAACTTAACTAAAGTATCGATAGTGCTCTTTTCAAATATATTAAAACTATTGTAATTTGAAGAAATTTTTGAAAAAATCCATATAAATATTAGGATGGATCCAAGTCTATCAGTATTCATTTTTATAATAAAAATATTACTCCCCTATTAAACTTTTTTAGAAAAGTGGCTGTATCTCCGCAAATACTGATTTTATCGCAAAAATAAGCGAAATTCGAAAAAACTTAACTAAAGTATCGATAGTGCTCTTTTCAAATATATTAAAACTATTGTAATTTGAAGAAATTTTTTAAAAAATCCATATAAATATTAGGATGGATCCAAGTCTATCAGTATTCATTTTTATAATAAAAATATTACTTCCCTATTAAACTTTTTTAGAAAAGTGGCTGTATCTCCGCAAATATTGATTTTATCGCAAAAATAAGCGAAATTCGAAAAAACTTAACTAAAGTATCGATAGTGCTCTTTTCAAATATATTAAAACTATTGTAATTTGAAGAAATTTTTTAAAAAATCCATATAAATATTAGGATGGATCCAAGTCTATCAGTATTCATTTTTATAATAAAAATATTACTTCCCTATTAAACTTTTTTAGAAAAGTGGCTGTATCTCCGCAAATATTGATTTTATCGCAAAAATAAGCGAAATTCGAAAAAACTTAACTAAAGTATCGATAGTGCTCTTTTCAAATATATTAAAACTATTGTAATTTGAAGAAATTTTTTAAAAAATCCATATAAATATTAGGATGGATCCAAGTCTATCAGTATTCATTTTTATAATAAAAATATTACTTCCCTATTAAACTTTTTTAGAAAAGTGGCTGTATCTCCGCAAATATTGATTTTATCGCAAAAATAAGCGAAATTCGAAAAAACTTAACTAAAGTATCGATAGTGCTCTTTTCAAATATATTAAAACTATTGTAATTTGAAGAAATTTTTTAAAAAATCCATATAAATATTAGGATGGATCCAAGTCTATCAGTATTCATTTTTATAATAAAAATATTACTTCCCTATTAAACTTTTTTAGAAAAGTGGCTGTATCTCCGCAAATATTGATTTTATCGCAAAAATAAGCGAAATTCGAAAAAACTTAACTAAAGTATCGATAGTGCTCTTTTCAAATATATTAAAACTATTGTAATTTGAAGAAATTTTTGAAAAAATCCATATAAATATTAGGATGGATCCAAGTCTATCAGTATTCATTTTTATAATAAAAATATTACTTCCCTATTAAACTTTTTTAGAAAAGTGGCTGTATCTCCGCAAATATTGATTTTATCGCAAAAATAAGCGAAATTCGAAAAAACTTAACTAAAGTATCGATAGTGCTCTTTTCAAATATATTAAAACTATTGTAATTTGAAGAAATTTTTTAAAAAATCCATATAAATATTAGGATGGATCCCCCTTTTCAATATATGGTCTTCGTATTTAGTATAGGGGTATTGCTCGATATTATGGTAAGGGTCCCCCCTTTTCAATATATGGTCTTCGTATTTAGTATAGGGGTATTGCTCGATATTATGGTAAGGGTCCCCCCTTTTCAATATATGGTCTTCGTATTTAGTATAGGGGTATTGCTCGATATTATGGTAAGGGTCCCCCCTTTTCAATATATGGTCTTCGTATTTAGTATAGGGGTATTGCTCGATATTATGGTAAGGGTCCCCCCTTTTCAATATATGGTCTTCGTATTTAGTATAGGGGTATTGCTCGATATTATGGTAAGGGTCCCCCCTTTTCAATATATGGTCTTCGTATTTAGTATAGGGGTATTGCTCGATATTATGGTAAGGGTCCCCCCTTTTCAATATATGGTCTTCGTATTTAGTATAGGGGTATTGCTCGATATTATGGTAAGGGTCCCCCCTTTTCAATATATGGTCTTCGTATTTAGTATAGGGGTATTGCTCGATATTATGGTAAGGGTCCCCCCTTTTCAATATATGGTCTTCGTATTTAGTATAGGGGTATTGCTCGATATTATGGTAAGGGTCCCCCCTTTTCAATATATGGTCTTCGTATTTAGTATAGGGGTATTGCTCGATATTATGGTAAGGGTCCCCCCTTTTCAATATATGGTCTTCGTATTTAATATAGGGGTATTGCTCGATATTATGGTAAGGGTCCCCCTTTTAAAAAATCCATATAAATATTAGGATGGATCCAAGTCTATCAGTATTCATTTTTATAATAAAAATATTACTTCCCTATTAAACTTTTTTAGAAAAGTGGCTGTATCTCTGCAAATATTGATTTTATCGCAAAAATAAGCGAAATTCGAAAAAACTTAACTAACGTATCGATAGTGCTCTTTTCAAATATATTAAAACTATTGTAATTTGAAGAAATTTTTTAAAAAATCCATATAAATATTAGGATGGATACAAGTCTACCAGTATTCATTTTTATAATAAAAATATTACTTCCCTATTAAACTTTTTTAGAAAAGTGGCTGTATCTCCGCAAATACTGATTTTATCGCAAAAATAAGCGAAATTCGAAAAAACTTAACTAAAGTATCGATAGTGCTCTTTTCAAATATATTAAAACTATTGTAATTTGAAGAAATTTTTTAAAAAATCCATATAAATATTAGGATGGATCCAAGTCTATCAGTATTCATTTTTATAATAAAAATATTACTTCCCTATTAAACTTTTTTAGAAAAGTGGCTGTATCTCCGCAAATATTGATTTTATCGCAAAAATAAGCGAAATTCGAAAAAACTTAACTAAAGTATCGATAGTGCTCTTTTCAAATATATTAAAACTATTGTAATTTGAAGAAATTTTTGAAAAAATCCATATAAATATTAGGATGGATCCAAGTCTATCAGTATTCATTTTTATAATAAAAATATTACTTCCCTATTAAACTTTTTTAGAAAAGTGGCTGTATCTCCGCAAATATTGATTTTATCGCAAAAATAAGCGAAATTCGAAAAACCTTAACTAAAGTATCGATAGTGCTCTTTTCAAATATATTAAAACTATTGTAATTTGAAGAAATTTTTGAAAAAATCCATATAAATATTAGGATGGATCCAAGTCTATCAGTATTCATTTTTATAATAAAAATATTACTTCCCTATTAAACTTTTTTAGAAAAGTGGCTGTATCTCCGCAAATATTGATTTTATCGCAAAAATAAGCGAAATTCGAAAAAACTTAACTAAAGTATCGATAGTGCTCTTTTCAAATATATTAAAACTATTGTAATTTGAAGAAATTTTTGAAAAAATCCATATAAATATTAGGATGGATCCAAGTCTATCAGTATTCATTTTTATAATAAAAATATTACTTCGCTATTAAACTTTTTTAGAAAAGTGGCTGTATCTCCGCAAATATTGATTTTATCGCAAAAATAAGCGAAATTCGAAAAAACTTAACTAAAGTATCGATAGTGCTCTTTTCAAATATATTAAAACTATTGTAATTTGAAGAAATTTTTAAAAAAATCCATATAAATATTAGGATGGATCCAAGTCTATCAGTATTCATTTTTATAATAAAAATGTTACTTCCCTATTAAACTTTTTTAGAAAAGTGGCTGTATCTCCGCAAATATTGATTTTATCGCAAAAATAAGCGAAATTCGAAAAAACTTAACTAAAGTATCGATAGTGCTCTTTTCAAATATATTAAAACTATTGTAATTTGAAGAAATTTTTGAAAAAATCCATATAAATATTAGGATGGATCCCCCTTTTCAATATATGGTCTTCGTATTTAGTATAGGGGTATTGCTCGATATTATGGTAAGGGTCCCCCCTTTTCAATATATGGTCTTCGTATTTAGTATAGGGGTATTGCTCGATATTATGGTAAGGGTCCCCCTTTTAAAAAATCCATATAAATATTAGGATGGATCCCCCTTTTCAATATATGGTCTTCGTATTTAGTATAGGGGTATTGCTCGATATTATGGTAAGGGTCCCCCCTTTTCAATATATGGTCTTCGTATTTAATATAGGGGTATTGCTCGATATTATGGTAAGGGTCCCCCCTTTTCAATATATGGTCTTCGTATTTAATATAGGGGTATTGCTCGATATTATGGTAAGGGTCCCCCTTTTAAAAAATCCATATAAATATTAGGATGGATCCAAGTCTATCAGTATTCATTTTTATAATAAAAATATTACTTCCCTATTAAACTTTTTTAGAAAAGTGGCTGTATCTCTGCAAATATTGATTTTATCGCAAAAATAAGCGAAATTCGAAAAAACTTAACTAAAGTATCGATAATGCTCTTTTCAAATATATTAAAACTATTGTAATTTGAAGAAATTTTTTAAAAAATCCATATAAATATTAGGATGGATACAAGTCTACCAGTATTCATTTTTATAATAAAAATATTACTTCCCTATTAAACTTTTTTAGAAAAGTGGCTGTATCTCCGCAAATACTGATTTTATCGCAAAAATAAGCGAAATTCGAAAAAACTTAACTAAAGTATCGATAGTGCTCTTTTCAAATATATTAAAACTATTGTAATTTGAAGAAATTTTTTAAAAAATCCATATAAATATTAGGATGGATCCAAGTCTATCAGTATTCATTTTTATAATAAAAATATTACTTCCCTATTAAACTTTTTTAGAAAAGTGGCTGTATCTCCGCAAATATTGATTTTATCGCAAAAATAAGCGAAATTCGAAAAAACTTAACTAAAGTATCGATAGTGCTCTTTTCAAATATATTAAAACTATTGTAATTTGAAGAAATTTTTGAAAAAATCCATATAAATATTAGGATGGATCCAAGTCTATCAGTATTCATTTTTATAATAAAAATATTACTCCCCTATTAAACTTTTTTAGAAAAGTGGCTGTATCTCCGCAAATACTGATTTTATCGCAAAAATAAGCGAAATTCGAAAAAACTTAACTAAAGTATCGATAGTGCTCTTTTCAAATATATTAAAACTATTGTAATTTGAAGAAATTTTTTAAAAAATCCATATAAATATTAGGATGGATCCAAGTCTATCAGTATTCATTTTTATAATAAAAATATTACTTCCCTATTAAACTTTTTTAGAAAAGTGGCTGTATCTCCGCAAATATTGATTTTATCGCAAAAATAAGCGAAATTCGAAAAAACTTAACTAAAGTATCGATAGTGCTCTTTTCAAATATATTAAAACTATTGTAATTTGAAGAAATTTTTTAAAAAATCCATATAAATATTAGGATGGATCCAAGTCTATCAGTATTCATTTTTATAATAAAAATATTACTTCCCTATTAAACTTTTTTAGAAAAGTGGCTGTATCTCCGCAAATATTGATTTTATCGCAAAAATAAGCGAAATTCGAAAAAACTTAACTAAAGTATCGATAGTGCTCTTTTCAAATATATTAAAACTATTGTAATTTGAAGAAATTTTTGAAAAAATCCATATAAATATTAGGATGGATCCAAGTCTATCAGTATTCATTTTTATAATAAAAATATTACTCCCCTATTAAACTTTTTTAGAAAAGTGGCTGTATCTCCGCAAATACTGATTTTATCGCAAAAATAAGCGAAATTCGAAAAAACTTAACTAAAGTATCGATAGTGCTCTTTTCAAATATATTAAAACTATTGTAATTTGAAGAAATTTTTTAAAAAATCCATATAAATATTAGGATGGATCCAAGTCTATCAGTATTCATTTTTATAATAAAAATATTACTTCCCTATTAAACTTTTTTAGAAAAGTGGCTGTATCTCCGCAAATATTGATTTTATCGCAAAAATAAGCGAAATTCGAAAAAACTTAACTAAAGTATCGATAGTGCTCTTTTCAAATATATTAAAACTATTGTAATTTGAAGAAATTTTTTAAAAAATCCATATAAATATTAGGATGGATCCAAGTCTATCAGTATTCATTTTTATAATAAAAATATTACTTCCCTATTAAACTTTTTTAGAAAAGTGGCTGTATCTCCGCAAATATTGATTTTATCGCAAAAATAAGCGAAATTCGAAAAAACTTAACTAAAGTATCGATAGTGCTCTTTTCAAATATATTAAAACTATTGTAATTTGAAGAAATTTTTTAAAAAATCCATATAAATATTAGGATGGATCCAAGTCTATCAGTATTAATTTTTATAATAAAAATATTACTTCCCTATTAAACTTTTTTAGAAAAGTGGCTGTATCTCCGCAAATATTGATTTTATCGCAAAAATAAGCGAAATTCGAAAAAACTTAACTAAAGTATCGATAGTGCTCTTTTCAAATATATTAAAACTATTGTAATTTGAAGAAATTTTTGAAAAAATCCATATAAATATTAGGATGGATCCAAGTCTATCAGTATTCATTTTTATAATAAAAATATTACTCCCCTATTAAACTTTTTTAGAAAAGTGGCTGTATCTCCGCAAATACTGATTTTATCGCAAAAATAAGCGAAATTCGAAAAAACTTAACTAAAGTATCGATAGTGCTCTTTTCAAATATATTAAAACTATTGTAATTTGAAGAAATTTTTTAAAAAATCCATATAAATATTAGGATGGATCCAAGTCTATCAGTATTCATTTTTATAATAAAAATATTACTTCCCTATTAAACTTTTTTAGAAAAGTGGCTGTATCTCCGCAAATATTGATTTTATCGCAAAAATAAGCGAAATTCGAAAAAACTTAACTAAAGTATCGATAGTGCTCTTTTCAAATATATTAAAACTATTGTAATTTGAAGAAATTTTTTAAAAAATCCATATAAATATTAGGATGGATCCAAGTCTATCAGTATTCATTTTTATAATAAAAATATTACTTCCCTATTAAACTTTTTTAGAAAAGTGGCTGTATCTCCGCAAATATTGATTTTATCGCAAAAATAAGCGAAATTCGAAAAAACTTAACTAAAGTATCGATAGTGCTCTTTTCAAATATATTAAAACTATTGTAATTTGAAGAAATTTTTTAAAAAATCCATATAAATATTAGGATGGATCCAAGTCTATCAGTATTCATTTTTATAATAAAAATATTACTTCCCTATTAAACTTTTTTAGAAAAGTGGCTGTATCTCCGCAAATATTGATTTTATCGCCAAAAAAAGCAAAATTCGAAAAAACTTAACTAAAGTATCGATAGTGCTCTTTTCAAATATATTAAAACTATTGTAATTTGAAGAAATTTTTGTAAAAATCCATATAAATATTAGGATGGATCCAAGTCTATCAGTATTCATTTTTATAATAAAAATATTACTTCCCTATTAAACTTTTTTAGAAAAGTGGCTGTATCTCCGCAAATATTGATTTTATCGCAAAAATAAGCGAAATTCGAAAAAACTTAACTAAAGTATCGATAGTGCTCTTTTCAAATATATTAAAACTATTGTAATTTGAAGAAATTTTTTAAAAAATCCATATAAATATTAGGATGGATCCCCCTTTTCAATATATGGTCTTCGTATTTAGTATAGGGGTATTGCTCGATATTATGGTAAGGGTCCCCCCTTTTCAATATATGGTCTTCGTATTTAGTATAGGGGTATTGCTCGATATTATGGTAAGGGTCCCCCCTTTTCAATATATGGTCTTCGTATTTAGTATAGGGGTATTGCTCGATATTATGGTAAGGGTCCCCCCTTTTCAATATATGGTCTTCGTATTTAGTATAGGGGTATTGCTCGATATTATGGTAAGGGTCCCCCCTTTTCAATATATGGTCTTCGTATTTAGTATAGGGGTATTGCTCGATATTATGGTAAGGGTCCCCCCTTTTCAATATATGGTCTTCGTATTTAGTATAGGGGTATTGCTCGATATTATGGTAAGGGTCCCCCCTTTTCAATATATGGTCTTCGTATTTAGTATAGGGGTATTGCTCGATATTATGGTAAGGGTCCCCCCTTTTCAATATATGGTCTTCGTATTTAGTATAGGGGTATTGCTCGATATTATGGTAAGGGTCCCCCCTTTTCAATATATGGTCTTCGTATTTAGTATAGGGGTATTGCTCGATATTATGGTAAGGGTCCCCCCTTTTCAATATATGGTCTTCGTATTTAGTATAGGGGTATTGCTCGATATTATGGTAAGGGTCCCCCCTTTTCAATATATGGTCTTCGTATTTAATATAGGGGTATTGCTCGATATTATGGTAAGGGTCCCCCTTTTAAAAAATCCATATAAATATTAGGATGGATCCAAGTCTATCAGTATTCATTTTTATAATAAAAATATTACTTCCCTATTAAACTTTTTTAGAAAAGTGGCTGTATCTCTGCAAATATTGATTTTATCGCAAAAATAAGCGAAATTCGAAAAAACTTAACTAACGTATCGATAGTGCTCTTTTCAAATATATTAAAACTATTGTAATTTGAAGAAATTTTTTAAAAAATCCATATAAATATTAGGATGGATACAAGTCTACCAGTATTCATTTTTATAATAAAAATATTACTTCCCTATTAAACTTTTTTAGAAAAGTGGCTGTATCTCCGCAAATACTGATTTTATCGCAAAAATAAGCGAAATTCGAAAAAACTTAACTAAAGTATCGATAGTGCTCTTTTCAAATATATTAAAACTATTGTAATTTGAAGAAATTTTTTAAAAAATCCATATAAATATTAGGATGGATCCAAGTCTATCAGTATTCATTTTTATAATAAAAATATTACTTCCCTATTAAACTTTTTTAGAAAAGTGGCTGTATCTCCGCAAATATTGATTTTATCGCAAAAATAAGCGAAATTCGAAAAAACTTAACTAAAGTATCGATAGTGCTCTTTTCAAATATATTAAAACTATTGTAATTTGAAGAAATTTTTGAAAAAATCCATATAAATATTAGGATGGATCCAAGTCTATCAGTATTCATTTTTATAATAAAAATATTACTTCCCTATTAAACTTTTTTAGAAAAGTGGCTGTATCTCCGCAAATATTGATTTTATCGCAAAAATAAGCGAAATTCGAAAAACCTTAACTAAAGTATCGATAGTGCTCTTTTCAAATATATTAAAACTATTGTAATTTGAAGAAATTTTTGAAAAAATCCATATAAATATTAGGATGGATCCAAGTCTATCAGTATTCATTTTTATAATAAAAATATTACTTCCCTATTAAACTTTTTTAGAAAAGTGGCTGTATCTCCGCAAATATTGATTTTATCGCAAAAATAAGCGAAATTCGAAAAAACTTAACTAAAGTATCGATAGTGCTCCTTTCAAATATATTAAAACTATTGTAATTTGAAGAAATTTTTTAAAAAATCCATATAAATATTAGGATGGATCCAAGTCTATCAGTATTCATTTTTATAATAAAAATATTACTTCCCTATTAAACTTTTTTAGAAAAGTGGCTGTATCTCCGCAAATATTGATTTTATCGCAAAAATAAGCGGAATTCGAAAAAACTTAACTAAAGTATCGATAGTGCTCTTTTCAAATATATTAAAACTATTGTAATTTGAAGAAATTTTTGAAAAAACCCATATAAATAATAGGATGGATCCAAGTCTATCAGTATTAATTTTTATAATAAAAATGTTACCTCCCTATTAAACTTTTTTAGAAAAGTGGCTGTATCTCCGCAAATATTGATTTTATCGCAAAAATAAGCGAAATTCGAAAAAACTTAACTAAAGTATCGATAGTACTGTTTTCAAATATATTAAAACTATTGTAATTTGAAGAAATTTTTTAAAAAATCCATATAAATATTAGGATGGATCCCCCTTGTCAATATATGGTCTTCGTATTTAATATAGGGGTATTGCTCGATATTATGGTAAGGGTCCCCCCTTTTCAATATATGGTCTTCGTATTTAGTATAGGGGTATTGCTCGATATTATGGTAAGGGTCCCCCCTTTTCAATATATGGTCTTCGTATTTAGTATAGGGGTATTGCTCGATATTATGGTAAGGGTCCCCCCTTTTCAATATATGGTCTTCGTATTTAGTATAGGGGTATTGCTCGATATTATGGTAAGGGTCCCCCCTTTTCAATATATGGTCTTCGTATTTAGTGTAGGGGTATCGCTCGATATTATGGTAAGGGTCCCCCCTTTTCAATATATAGTCTTCGTATTTAGTATAGGGGTATTGCTCGATATTATGGTAAGGGTCCCCCCTTTTCAATATATGGTCTTCGTATTTAGTATAGGGGTATTGCTCGATATTATGGTAAGGGTCCCCCCTTTTCAATATATGGTCTTCGTATTTAGTATAGGGGTATTGCTCGATATTATGGTAAGGGTCCCCCCTTTTCAATATATGGTCTTCGTATTTAGTATAGGGGTATTGCTCGATATTATGGTAAGGGTCCCCCCTTTTCAATATATGGTCTTCGTATTTAGTATAGGGGTATTGCTCGATATTATGGTAAGGGTCCCCCCTTTTCAATATATGGTATTCGTATTTAGTATAGGGGTATTGCTCGATATTATGGTAAGGGTCCCCCCTTTTCAATATATGGTCTTCGTATTTAGTGTAGGGGTATCGCTCGATATTATGGTAAGGGTCCCCCCTTTTCAATATATGGTCTTCGTATTTAGTATAGGGGTATTGCTCGATATTATGGTAAGGGTCCCCCCTTTTCAATATATGGTCTTCGTATTTAGTATAGGGGTATTGCTCGATATTATGGTAAGGGTCCCCCCTTTTCAATATATGGTCTTCGTATTTAGTATAGGGGTATTGCTCGATATTATGGTAAGGGTCCCCCCTTTTCAATATATGGTCTTCGTATTTAGTGTAGGGGTATCGCTCGATATTATGGTAAGGGTCCCCCCTTTTCAATATATGGTCTTCGTATTTAGTATAGGGGTATTGCTCGATATTATGGTAAGGGTCCCCCCTTTTCAATATATGGTCTTCGTATTTAGTATAGGGGTATTGCTCGATATTATGGTAAGGGTCCCCCCTTTTCAATATATGGTCTTCGTATTTAGTATAGGGGTATTGCTCGATATTATGGTAAGGGTCCCCCCTTTTCAATATATGGTCTTCGTATTTAGTATAGGGGTATTGCTCGATATTATGGTAAGGGTCCCCCCTTTTCAATATATGGTCTTCGTATTTAGTATAGGGGTATTGCTCGATATTATGGTAAGGGTCCCCCCTTTTCAATATATGGTCTTCGTATTTAGTATAGGGGTATTGCTCGATATTATGGTAAGGGTCCCCCCTTTTCAATATATGGTCTTCGTATTTAGTGTAGGGGTATCGCTCGATATTATGGTAAGGGTCCCCCCTTTTCAATATATAGTCTTCGTATTTAGTATAGGGGTATTGCTCGATATTATGGTAAGGGTCCCCCCTTTTCAATATATGGTCTTCGTATTTAGTATAGGGGTATTGCTCGATATTATGGTAAGGGTCCCCCCTTTTCAATATATGGTCTTCGTATTTAGTATAGGGGTATTGCTCGATATTATGGTAAGGGTCCCCCCTTTTCAATATATGGTCTTCGTATTTAGTATAGGGGTATTGCTCGATATTATGGTAAGGGTCCCCCCTTTTCAATATATGGTCTTCGTATTTAGTGTAGGGGTATCGCTCGATATTATGGTAAGGGTCCCCCCTTTTCAATATATAGTCTTCGTATTTAGTATAGGGGTATTGCTCGATATTATGGTAAGGGTCCCCCCTTTTCAATATATGGTCTTCGTATTTAGTATAGGGGTATTGCTCGATATTATGGTAAGGGTCCCCCCTTTTCAATATATGGTCTTCGTATTTAGTATAGGGGTATTGCTCGATATTATGGTAAGGGTCCCCCCTTTTCAATATATGGTCTTCGTATTTAGTATAGGGGTATTGCTCGATATTATGGTAAGGGTCCCCCCTTTTCAATATATGGTCTTCGTATTTAGTATAGGGGTATTGCTCGATATTATGGTAAGGGTCCCCCCTTTTCAATATATGGTCTTCGTATTTAGTATAGGGGTATTGCTCGATATTATGGTAAGGGTCCCCCCTTTTCAATATATTGTCTTCGTATTTAGTGTAGGGGTATCGCTCGATATTATGGTAAGGGTCCCCCCTTTTCAATATATAGTCTTCGTATTTAGTATAGGGGTATTGCTCGATATTATGGTAAGGGTCCCCCCTTTTCAATATATGGTCTTCGTATTTAGTATAGGGGTATTGCTCGATATTATGGTAATTGTCCCCCCTTTTCAATATATGGTCTTCGTATTTAGTATAGGGGTATTGCTCGATATTATGGTAAGGGTCCCTCCTTTTCAATATATGGTCTTCGTATTTAGTATAGGGGTATTGCTCGATATTATGGTAAGGGTCCCCCCTTTTCAATATATGGTCTTCGTATTTAGTATAGGGGTATTGCTCGATATTATGGTAAGGGTCCCCCCTTTTCAATATATGGTCTTCGTATTTAGTATAGGGGTATTGCTCGATATTATGGTAAGGGTCCCCCCTTTTCAATATATGGTCTTCGTATTTAGTATAGGGGTATTGCTCGATATTATGGTAAGGGTCCCCCCTTTTCAATATATGGTCTTCGTATTTAGTATAGGGGTATTGCTCGATATTATGGTAAGGGTCCCCCCTTTTCAATATATGGTCTTCGTATTTAGTATAGGGGTATTGCTCGATATTATGGTAAGGGTCCCCCCTTTTCAATATATGGTCTTCGTATTTAGTATAGGGGTATTGCTCGATATTATGGTAAGGGTCCCCCCTTTTCAATATATGGTCTTCGTATTTAGTATAGGGGTATTGCTCGATATTATGGTAAGGGTCCCCCCTTTTCAATATATGGTATTCGTATTTAGTATAGGGGTATTGCTCGATATTATGGTAAGGGTCCCCCCTTTTCAATATATGGTCTTCGTATTCAGTATAGGGGTATTGCTCGATATTATGGTAAGGGTCCCCCCTTTTCATTATATGGTCTTCGTATTTAATATAGGGGTATTGCTCGATATTATGGTAAGGGTCCCCCCTTTTCATTATATGGTCTTCGTATTTAATATAGGGGTATTGCTCGATATTATGGTAAGGGTCCCCCTTTTAAAAAATCCATATAAATATTAGGATGGATCCAAGTCTATCAGTATTCATTTTTATAATAAAAATATTACTTCCCTATTAAACTTTTTTAGAAAAGTGGCTGTATCTCCGCAAATATTGATTTTATCGCAAAAATAAGCGAAATTCGAAAAAACCTTAACTAAAGTATCGATAGTGCTCTTTTCAAATATATTAAAACTATTGTAATTTGAAAAAATTTTTTAAAAAATCCATATAAATATTAGGATGGATCCAAGTCTATCAGTATTCATTTTTATAATAAAAATATTACTTCCCTATTAAACTTTTTTAGAAAAGTGGCTGTATCTCCGCAAATATTGATTTTATCGCAAAAATAAGCGAAATTCGAAAAAACTTAACTAAAGTATCGATAGTGCTCTTTTCAAATATATTAAAACTATTGTAATTTGAAGAAATTTTTTAAAAAATCCATATAAATATTAGGATAGATCCAAGTCTATCAGTATTCATTTTTATAATAAAAATATTACTTCCCTATTAAACTTTTTTAGAAAAGTGGCTGTATCTCCGCAAATATTGATTTTATCGCAAAAATAAGCGAAATTCGAAAAACCTTAACTAAAGTATTGATAGTGCTCTTTTCAAATATATTAAAACTATTGTAATTTGAAGAAATTTTTGAAAAAATCCATATAAATATTAGGATGGATTCAAGTCTATCAGTATTCATTTTTATAATAAAAATATTACTTCCCTATTAAACTTTTTTAGAAAAGTGGCTGTATCTCCGCAAATATTGATTTTATCGCAAAAATAAGCGAAATTCGAAAAAACTTAACTAAAGTATCGATAGTGCTCTTTTCAAATATATTAAAACTATTGTAATTTGAAGAAATTTTTGAAAAAATCCATATAAATATTAGGATGGATCCAAGTCTATCAGTATTCATTTTTATAATAAAAATATTACTTCCCTATTAAACTTTTTTAGAAAAGTGGCTGTATCTCCGCAAATATTGATTTTATCGCAAAAATAAGCGAAATTCGAAAAAACTTAACTAAAGTATCGATAGTGCTCTTTTCAAATATATTAAAACTATTGTAATTTGAAGAAATTTTTTAAAAAATCCATATAAATATTAGGATGGATCCAAGTCTATCAGTATTCATTTTTATAATAAAAATATTACTTCCCTATTAAACTTTTTTAGAAAAGTGGCTGTATCTCCGCAAATATTGATTTTATCGCAAAAATAAGCGAAATTCGAAAAACCTTAACTAAAGTATCGATAGTGCTCTTTTCAAATATATTAAAACTATTGTAATTTGAAGAAATTTTTGAAAAAATCCATATAAATAATTGGATGGATCCAAGTCTATCAGTATTCATTTTTATAATAAAAATATTACTTCCCTATTAAACTTTTTTAGAAAAGTGGCTGTATCTCCGCAAATATTGATTTTATCGCAAAAATAAGCGAAATTCGAAAAAACTTAACTAAAGTGTCGATAGTGCTCTTTTCAAATATATTAAAACTATTGTAATTTGAAGAAATTTTTTAAAAAATCGATATAAATATTAGGATGGATCCAAGTCTATCAGTATTCATTTTTATAATAAAAATATTACTTCCCTATTCAACTTTTTTAGAAAAGTGGCTGTATCTCCGCAAATATTGATTTTATCGCAAAAATAAGCGAAATTCGAAAAAACTTAACTAAAGTATCGATAGTGCTCTTTTCAAATATATTAAAACTATTGTAATTTGAAGAAATTTTTGAAATAATCCATATAAATATTAGGATGGATCCCCCTTGTCAATATATGGTCTTCGTATTTAATATAGGGGTATTGCTCGATATTATGGTAAGGGTCCCCCCTTTTCAATATATGGTCTTCGTATTTAGTATAGGGGTATTGCTCGATATTATGGTAAGGGTCCCCCCTTTTTAATATATGGTCTTCGTATTTAGTATAGGGGTATTGCTCGATATTATGGTAAGGGTCCCCCCTTTTCAATATATGGTCTTCGTATTTAGTATAGGGGTATTGCTCGATATTATGGTAAGGGTCCCCCCTTTTCAATATATGGTCTTCGTATTTAGTATAGGGGTATTGCTCGATATTATGGTAAGGGTCCCCCCTTTTCAATATATGGTCTTCGTATTTAGTATAGGGGTATTGCTCGATATTATGGTAAGGGTCCCCCCTTTTCAATATATGGTCTTCGTATTTAGTATAGGGGTATTGCTCGATATTATGGTAAGGGTCCCCCCTTTTCAATATATGGTCTTCGTATTTAGTATAGGGGTATTGCTCGATATTATGGTAAGGGTCCCCCCTTTTCAATATATGGTCTTCGTATTTAGTATAGGGGTATTGCTCGATATTATGGTAAGGGTCCCCCCTTTTCAATATATGGTCTTCGTATTTAGTATAGGGGTATTGCTCGATATTATGGTAAGGGTCCCCCCTTTTCAATATATGGTCTTCGTATTTAGTATAGGGGTATTGCTCGATATTATGGTAAGGGTCCCCCCTTTTCAATATATGGTCTTCGTATTTAGTGTAGGGGTATCGCTCGATATTATGGTAAGGGTCCCCCCTTTTCAATATATGGTCTTCGTATTTAGTATAGGGGTATTGCTCGATATTATGGTAAGGGTCCCCCCTTTTCAATATATGGTCTTCGTATTTAGTATAGGGGTATTGCTCGATATTATGGTAAGGGTCCCCCCTTTTCAATATATGGTCTTCGTATTTAGTATAGGGGTATTGCTCGATATTATGGTAAGGGTCCCCCCTTTTCAATATATGGTCTTCGTATTTAGTATAGGGGTATTGCTCGATATTATGGTAAGGGTCCCCCCTTTTCAATATATGGTCTTCGTATTTAGTATAGGGGTATTGCTCGATATTATGGTAAGGGTCCCCCCTTTTCAATATATGGTCTTCGTATTTAGTATAGGGGTATTGCTCGATATTATGGTAAGGGTCCCCCCTTTTCAATATATGGTCTTCGTATTTAGTATAGGGGTATTGCTCGATATTATGGTAAGGGTCCCCCCTTTTCAATATATGGTCTTCGTATTTAATATAGGGGTATTGCTCGATATTATGGTAAGGGTCCCCCTTTTAAAAAATCCATATAAATATTAGGATGGATCCAAGTCTATCAGTATTCATTTTTATAATAAAAATAATACTTCCCTATTAAACTTTTTTAGAAAAGTGGCTGTATCTCTGCAAATATTGATTTTATCGCAAAAATAAGCGAAATTCGAAAAAACTTAACTAAAGTATCGATAGTGCTCTTTTCAAATATATTAAAACTATTGTAATTTGAAGAAATTTTTTAAAAAATCCATATAAATATTAGGATGGATACAAGTCTACCAGTATTCATTTTTATAATAAAAATATTACTTCCCTATTAAACTTTTTTAGAAAAGTGGCTGTATCTCCGCAAATACTGATTTTATCGAAAAAATAAGCGAAATTCGAAAAAACTTAACTAAAGTATCGATAGTGCTCTTTTCAAATATATTAAAACTATTGTAATTTGAAGAAATTTTTGAAAAAATCCATATAAATATTAGGATGGATCCCCCTTGTCAATATATGGTCTTCGTATTTAATATAGGGGTATTGCTCGATATTATGGTAAGGGTCCCCCCTTTTCAATATATGGTCTTCGTATCTAGTATAGGGGTATTGCTCGATATTATGGTAAGGGTCCCCCCTTTTTAATATATGGTCTTCGTATTTAGTATAGGGGTATTGCTCGATATTATGGTAAGGGTCCCCCCTTTTCAATATATGGTCTTCGTATTTAGTATAGGGGTATTGCTCGATATTATGGTAAGGGTCCCCCCTTTTCAATATATGGTCTTCGTATTTAGTGTAGGGGTATCGCTCGATATTATGGTACGGGTCCCCCTTTTCAATATATGGTCTTCGTATTTAATATAGGGGTATTGCTCGATATTATGGTAAGGGTCCCCCCTTTTCAATATATGGTCTTAGTAGTTAGTATAGGGGTATTGCTCGATATTATGGTAAGGGTCCCCCCTTTTCAATATATGGTCTTCGTATTTAGTATAGGGGTATTGCTCGATATTATGGTAAGGGTCCCCCCTTTTCAATATATGGTCTTCGTATTTAGTATAGGGGTATTGCTCGATATTATGGTAAGGGTCCCCCCTTTTCAATATATGGTCTTCGTATTTAGTATAGGGGTATTGCTCGATATTATGGTAAGGGTCCCCCCTTTTCAATATATGGTCTTCGTATTTAGTATAGGGGTATTGCTCGATATTATGGTAAGGGTCCCCCCTTTTCAATATATGGTCTTCGTATTTAATATAGGGGTATTGCTCGATATTATGGTAAGGGTCCCCCCTTTTCAATATATGGTCTTCGTATTTAGTATAGGGGTATTGCTCGATATTATGGTAAGGGTCCCCCCTTTTCAATATATGGTCTTCGTATTTAATATAGGGGTATAGCTCGATATTATGGTAAGGGTCCCCCTTTTCAATATATGGTCTTCGTATTTAGTATAGGGGTATTGCTCGATATTATGGTAAGGGTCCCCCCTTTTCAATATATGGTCTTCGTATTTAATATAGGGGTATTGCTCGATATTATGGTAAGGGTCCCCCCTTTTCAATATATGGTCTTCGTATTTAGTATAGGGGTATTGCTCGATATTATGGTAAGGGTCCCCCTTTTCAATATATGGTCTTCGTATTTAGTATAGAGGTATTGCTCGATATTATGGTAAGGGTCCCCCCTTTTCAATATATGGTCTTCGTATTTAATATAGGGGTATTGCTCGATATTATGGTAAGGGTCCCCCCTTTTCAATATATGGTCTTCGTATTTAATATAGGGGTATAGCTCGATATTATGGTAAGGGTCCCCCTTTTCAATATATGGTCTTCGTATTTAGTATAGGGGTATTGCTCGATATTATGGTAAGGGTCCCCCCTTTTCAATATATGGTCTTCGTATTTAGTATAGGGGTATTGCTCGATATTATGGTAAGGGTCCCCCCTTTTCAATATATGGTCTTCGTATTTAGTATAGGGGTATTGCTCGATATTATGGTAAGGGTCCCCCCTTTTCAATATATGGTCTTCGTATTTAGTATAGGGGTATTGCTCGATATTATGGTAAGGGTCCCCCCTTTTCAATATATGGTCTTCGTATTTAGTATAGGGGTATTGCTCGATATTATGGTAAGGGTCCCCCCTTTTCAATATATGGTCTTCGTATTTAGTATAGGGGTATTGCTCGATATTATGGTAATTGTCCCCCCTTTTCAATATATGGTCTTCGTATTTAGTATAGGGGTATTGCTCGATATTATGGTAAGGGTCCCTCCTTTTCAATATATGGTCTTCGTATTTAGTATAGGGGTATTGCTCGATATTATGGTAAGGGTCCCCCCTTTTCAATATATGGTCTTCGTATTTAGTATAGGGGTATTGCTCGATATTATGGTAAGGGTCCCCCCTTTTCAATATATGGTCTTCGTATTTAATATAGGGGTATTGCTCGATATTATGGTAAGGGTCCCCCTTTTAAAAAATCCATATAAATATTAGGATGGATCCAAGTCTATCAGTATTCATTTTTATAATAAAAATATTACTTCCCTATTAAACTTTTTTAGAAAAGTGGCTGTATCTCTGCAAATATTGATTTTATCGCAAAAATAAGCGAAATTCGAAAAAACTTAACTAAAGTATCGATAGTGCTCTTTTCAAATATATTAAAACTATTGTAATTTGAAGAAATTTTTTAAAAAATCCATATAACTATTAGGATGGATCCAAGTCTATCAGTATTCATTTTTATAATAAAAATATTACTTCCCTATTAAACTTTTTTAGAAAAGTGGCTGTATCTCCGCAAATATTGATTTTATCGCAAAAATAAGCGAAATTCGAAAAAACTTAACTAAAGTATCGATAGTGCTCTTTTCAAATATATTAAAACTATTGTAATTTGAAGAAATTTTTTAAAAAATTCATATAAATATTAGGATGGATCCAAGTCTATCAGTATTCATTTTTATAATAAAAATATTACTTCCCTATTAAACTTTTTTAGAAAAGTGGCTGTATCTCTGCAAATATTGATTTTATCGCAAAAATAAGCGAAATTCGAAAAAACTTAACTAAAGTATCGATAGTGCTCTTTTCAAATATATTAAAACTATTGTAATTTGAAGAAATTTTTTAAAAAATCCATATAACTATTAGGATGGATCCAAGTCTATCAGTATTCATTTTTATAATAAAAATATTACTTCCCTATTAAACTTTTTTAGAAAAGTGGCTGTATCTCCGCAAATATTGATTTTATCGCAAAAATAAGCGAAATTCGAAAAAACTTAACTAAAGTATCGATAGTGCTCTTTTCAAATATATTAAAACTATTGTAATTTGAAGAAATTTTTTAAAAAATTCATATAAATATTAGGATGGATCCAAGTCTATCAGTATTCATTTTTATAATAAAAATATTACTTCCCTATTAAACTTTTTTAGAAAAGTGGCTGTATCTCTGCAAATATTGATTTTATCGCAAAAATAAGCGAAATTCGAAAAAACTTAACTAAAGTATCGATAGTGCTCTTTTCAAATATATTAAAACTATTGTAATTTGAAGAAATTTTTTAAAAAATCCATATAACTATTAGGATGGATCCAAGTCTATCAGTATTCATTTTTATAATAAAAATATTACTTCCCTATTAAACTTTTTTAGAAAAGTGGCTGTATCTCCGCAAATATTGATTTTATCGCAAAAATAAGCGAAATTCGAAAAACCTTAACTGAAGTATCGATAGTGCTCTTTTCAAATATATTAAAACTATTGTAATTTGAAGAAATTTTTGAAAAAATCCATATAAATAATAGGATGGATCCAAGTCTATAAGTATTCATTTTTATAATAAAAATGTTACTTCCCTATTAAACTTTTTTAGAAAAGTGGCTGTATCTCCGCAAATATTGATTTTATCGCAAAAATAAGCGAAATTCGAAAAACCTTAACTAAAGTATCGATAGTGCTCTTTTCAAATATATTAAAACTATTGTAATTTGAAGAGATTTTTGAAAAAATCCATATAAATAATAGGATGGATCCAAGTCTATCAGCATTCATTTTTATAATAAAAATGTTACTTCCCTATTAAACTTTTTTAGAAAAGTGGCTGTATCTCCGCAAATATTGATTTTATCGCAAAAATAAGCGAAATTCGAAAAAACTTAGCTAAAGTATCGATAGTGCTCTTTTCAAATATATTAAAACTATTGTAATTTGAAGAAATTTTTGAAAAAATCCATATAAATATTAGGATGGATCCCCCTTGTCAATATATGGTCTTCGTATTTAATATAGGGGTATTGCTCGATATTATGGTAAGGGTCCCCCCTTTTCAATATATGGTCTTCGTATTTAGTATAGGGGTATTGCTCGATATTATGGTAAGGGTCCCCCCTTTTCAATATATGGTCTTCGTATTTAGTATAGGGGTATTGCTCGATATTATGGTAAGGGTCCCCCCTTTTCAATATATGCTCTTCGTATTTAGTATAGGGGTATTGCTCGATATTATGGTAAGGGTCCCCCCTTTTCAATATATGGTCTTCGTATTTAGTATAGGGGTATTGCTCGATATTATGGTAAGGGTCCCCCCTTTTCAATATATGGTCTTCGTATTTAGTATAGGGGTATTGCTCGATATTATGGTAAGGGTCCCCCCTTTTCAATATATGGTCTTCGTATTTAGTATAGGGGTATTGCTCGATATTATGGTAAGGGTCCCCCCTTTTCAATATATGGTCTTCGTATTTAGTATAGGGGTACTGCTCGATATTATGGTAAGGGTCCCCCCTTTTCAATATATGGTCTTCGTATTTAGTATAGGGGTATTGCTCGATATTATGGTAAGGGTCCCCCCTTTTCAATATATGGTCTTCGTATTTAGTATAGGGGTATTGCTCGATATTATGGTAAGGGTCCCCCCTTTTCAATATATGGTCTTCGTATTTAGTATAGGGGTATTGCTCGATATTATGGTAAGGGTCCCCCCTTTTCAATATATGGTCTTCGTATTTAGTATAGGGGTATTGCTCGATATTATGGTAAGGGTCCCCCCTTTTCAATATATGGTCTTCGTATTTAGTATAGGGGTATTGCTCGATATTATGGTAAGGGTCCCCCCTTTTCAATATATGGTCTTCGTATTTAGTATAGGGGTATTGCTCGATATTATGGTAAGGGTCCCCCCTTTTCAATATATGGTCTTCGTATTTAGTATAGGGGTATTGCTCGATATTATGGTAAGGGTCCCCCCTTTTCAATATATGGTCTTCGTATTTAGTATAGGGGTATTGCTCGATATTATGGTAAGGGTCCCCCCTTTTCAATATATGGTCTTCGTATTTAGTATAGGGGTATTGCTCGATATTATGGTAAGGGTCCCCCCTTTTCAATATATGGTCTTCGTATTTAGTATAGGGGTATTGCTCGATATTATGGTAAGGGTCCCCCCTTTTCAATATATGGTCTTCGTATTTAGTATAGGGGTACTGCTCGATATTATGGTAAGGGTCCCCCCTTTTCAATATATGGTCTTCGTATTTAGTATAGGGGTATTGCTCGATATTATGGTAAGGGTCCCCCCTTTTCAATATATGGTCTTCGTATTTAGTATAGGGGTATTGCTCGATATTATGGTAAGGGTCCCCCCTTTTCAATATATGGTCTTCGTATTTAGTATAGGGGTATTGCTCGATATTATGGTAAGGGTCCCCCCTTTTCAATATATGGTCTTCGTATTTAGTATAGGGGTATTGCTCGATATTATGGTAAGGGTCCCCCCTTTTCAATATATGGTCTTCGTATTTAGTATAGGGGTATTGCTCGATATTATGGTAAGGGTCCCCCCTTTTCAATATATGGTCTTCGTATTTAGTATAGGGGTATTGCTCGATATTATGGTAAGGGTCCCCCCTTTTCAATATATGGTCTTCGTATTTAGTATAGGGGTATTGCTCGATATTATGGTAAGGGTCCCCCCTTTTCAATATATGGTCTTCGTATTTAGTATAGGGGTACTGCTCGATATTATGGTAAGGGTCCCCCCTTTTCAATATATGGTCTTCGTATTTAGTATAGGGGTATTGCTCGATATTATGGTAAGGGTCCCCCCTTTTCAATATATGGTCTTCGTATTTAGTATAGGGGTATTGCTCGATATTATGGTAAGGGTCCCCCCTTTTCAATATATGGTCTTCGTATTTAGTATAGGGGTATTGCTCGATATTATGGTAAGGGTCCCCCCTTTTCAATATATGGTCTTCGTATTTAGTATAGGGGTATTGCTCGATATTATGGTAAGGGTCCCCCCTTTTCAATATATGGTCTTCGTATTTAGTATAGGGGTATTGCTCGATATTATGGTAAGGGTCCCCCCTTTTCAATATATGGTCTTCGTATTTAGTATAGGGGTATTGCTCGATATTATGGTAAGGGTCCCCCCTTTTCAATATATGGTCTTCGTATTTAGTATAGGGGTATTGCTCGATATTATGGTAAGGGTCCCCCCTTTTCAATATATGGTCTTCGTATTTAGTATAGGGGTATTGCTCGATATTATGGTAAGGGTCCCCCCTTTTCAATATATGGTCTTCGTATTTAGTATAGGGGTATTGCTCGATATTATGGTAAGGGTCCCCCCTTTTCAATATATGGTCTTCGTATTTAGTATAGGGGTATTGCTCGATATTATGGTAAGGGTCCCCCCTTTTCAATATATGGTCTTCGTATTTAGTATAGGGGTATTGCTCGATATTATGGTAAGGGTCCCCCCTTTTCAATATATGGTCTTCGTATTTAGTATAGGGGTATTGCTCGATATTATGGTAAGGGTCCCCCCTTTTCAATATATGGTCTTCGTATTTAATATAGGGGTATTGCTCGAAATTATGGTAAGGGTCCCCTTTTTAAAAAATCCATATAAATATTAGGATGGATCCAAGTCTATCAGTATTCATTTTTATAATAAAAATATTACTTCCCTATTAAACTTTTTTAGAAAAGTGGCTGTATCTCTGCAAATATTGATTTTATCGCAAAAATAAGCGAAATTCGAAAAAACTTAACTAAAGTATCGATAGTGCTCTTTTCAAATATATTAAAACTATTGTAATTTGAAGAAATTTTTTAAAAAATCCATATAAATATTAGGATGGATCCAAGTCTATCAGTATTCATTTTTATAATAAAAATATTACTTCCCTATTAAACTTTTTTAGAAAAGTGGCTGTATCTCCGCAAATATTGATTTTATCGCAAAAATAAGCGAAATTCGAAAAAACTTAACTAAAGTATCGATAGTGCTCTTTTCAAATATATTAAAACTATTGTAATTTGAAGAAATTTTTTAAAAAATCCATATAAATATTAGGATGGATCCAAGTCTATCAGTATTCATTTTTATAATAAAAATATTACTTCCCTATTAAACTTTTTTAGAAAAGTGGCTGTATCTCCGCAAATATTGATTTTATCGCAAAAATAAGCGAAATTCGAAAAACCTTAACTTAAGTATCGATAGTGCTCTTTTCAAATATATTAAAACTATTGTAATTTGAAGAAATTTTTGAAAAAATCCATATAAATATTAGGATGGATCCAAGTCTATCAGTATTAATTTTTATAATAAAAATATTACTTCCCTATTAAACTTTTTTAGAAAAGTGGCTGTATCTCCGCAAATATTGATTTTATCGCAAAAATAAGCGAAATTCGAAAAAACTTAACTAAAGTATCGATAGTGCTCTTTTCAAATATATTAAAACTATTGTAATTTGAAGAAATTTTTGAAAAAATCCATATAAATATTAGTATGGATCCAAGTCTATCAGTATTCATTTTTATAATAAAAATATTACTTCCCTATTAAACTTTTTTAGAAAAGTGGCTGTATCTCCGCAAATATTGATTTTATCGCAAAAATAAGCGAAATTCGAAAAACCTTAACTAAAGTATCGATAGTGCTCTTTTCAAATATATTAAAACTATTGTAATTTGAAGAAATTTTTGAAAAAATCCATATAAATAATAGGATGGATCCAAGTCTATCAGTATTCATTTTTATAATAAAAATGTTACTTCCCTATTAAACTTTTTTAGAAAAGTGGCTATATCTCCGCAAATATTGATTTTATCGCAAAAATAAGCGAAATTCGAAAAAACTGAACTAAAGTATCGATAGTGCTCTTTTCAAATATATTAAAACTATTGTAATTTGAAGAAATTTTTGAAAAAATCCATATAAATATTAGGATGGATCCGTCTTGTCAATATATGCTCTTCGTATTTAGTATAGGGGTATTGCTCGATATTATGGTAAGGGTCCCCCCTTTTCAATATATGGTCTTCGTATTTAGTATAGGGGTATTGCTCGATATTATGGTAAGGGTCCCCCCTTTTCAATATATGGTCTTCGTATTTAATATAGGGGTATTGCTCGATATTATGGTAAGGGTCCCCCCTTTTCAATATATGGTCTTCGTATTTAGTATAGGGGTATTGCTCGATATTATGGTAAGGGTCCCACCTTTTCAATATATGGTCTTCGTATTTAGTATAGGGGTATTGCTCGATATTATGGTAAGGGTCCCACCTTTTCAATATATGGTCTTCGTATTTAGTATAGGGGTATTGCTCGATATTATGGTAAGGGTCCCCCCTTTTCAATATATGGTCTTCGTATTTAGTATAGGGGTATTGCTCGATATTATGGTAAGGGTCCCCCCTTTTCAATATATGGTCTTCGTATTTAGTATAGGGGTATTGCTCGATATTATGGTAAGGGTCCCCCCTTTTCAATATATGGTCTTCGTATTTAGTATAGGAGTATTGCTCGATATTATGGTAAGGGTCCTCCCTTTTCAATATATGGTCTTCGTATTTAGTATAGGGGTATTGCTCGATATTATGGTAAGGGTCCCCCCTTTTCAATATATGGTCTTCGTATTTAGTATAGGGGTATTGCTCGATATTATGGTAAGGGTCCCACCTTTTCAATATATGGTCTTCGTATTTAGTATAGGGGTATTGCTCGATATTATGGTAAGGGTCCCACCTTTTCAATATATGGTCTTCGTATTTAGTATAGGGGTATTGCTCGATATTATGGTAAGGGTCCTCCCTTTTCAATATATGGTCTTCGTATTTAGTATAGGGGTATTGCTCGATATTATGGTAAGGGTCCCCCCTTTTCAATATATGGTCTTCGTATTTAGTATAGGGGTATTGCTCGATATTATGGTAAGGGTCCCCCCTTTTCAATATATGGTCTTCGTATTTAGTATAGGGGTATTGCTCGATATTATGGTAAGGGTCCCCCCTTTTCAATATATGGTCTTCGTATTTAGTATAGGAGTATTGCTCGATATTATGGTAAGGGTCCTCCCTTTTCAATATATGGTCTTCGTATTTAGTATAGGGGTATTGCTCGATATTATGGTAAGGGTCCCCCCTTTTCAATATATGGTCTTCGTATTTAGTATAGGGGTATTGCTCGATATTATGGTAAGGGTCCCACCTTTTCAATATATGGTCTTCGTATTTAGTATAGGGGTATTGCTCGATATTATGGTAAGGGTCCCACCTTTTCAATATATGGTCTTCGTATTTAGTATAGGGGTATTGCTCGATATTATGGTAAGGGTCCTCCCTTTTCAATATATGGTCTTCGTATTTAGTATAGGGGTATTGCTCGATATTATGGTAAGGGTCCCCCCTTTTCAATATATGGTCTTCGTATTTAGTATAGGGGTATTGCTCGATATTATGGTAAGGGTCCCCCCTTTTCAATATATGGTCTTCGTATTTAGTATAGGGGTATTGCTCGATATTATGGTAAGGGTCCCCCCTTTTCAATATATGGTCTTCGTATTTAGTATAGGGGTATTGCTCGATATTATGGTAAGGGTCCCCCCTTTTCAATATATGGTCTTCGTATTTAGTATAGGGGTATTGCTCGATATTATGGTAAGGGTCCCCCCTTTTCAATATATGGTCTTCGTATTTAGTATAGGGGTATTGCTCGATATTATGGTAAGGGTCTCCCCTTTTCAATATATGGTCTTCGTATTTAGTATAGGAGTATTGCTCGATATTATGGTAAGGGTCCCCCCTTTTCAATATATGGTCTTCGTATTTAGTATAGGGGTATTGCTCGATATTATGGTAAGGGTCCCCCCTTTTCAATATATGGTCTTCGTATTTAGTATAGGGGTATTGCTCGATATTATGGTAAGGGTCCCACCTTTTCAATATATGGTCTTCGTATTTAGTATAGGGGTATTGCTCGATATTATGGTAAGGGTCCCCCCTTTTCAATATATGGTCTTCGTATTTAGTATAGGGGTATTGCTCGATATTATGGTAAGGGTCCCCCCTTTTCAATATATGGTCTTCGTATTTAGTATAGGGGTATTGCTCGATATTATGGTAAGGGTCCCCCCTTTTCAATATATGGTCTTCGTATTTAGTATAGGGGTATTGCTCGATATTATGGTAAGGGTCCCCCCTTTTCAATATATGGTCTTCGTATTTAGTATAGGAGTATTGCTCGATATTATGGTAAGGGTCCCCCCTTTTCAATATATGGTCTTCGTATTTAGTATAGGGGTATTGCTCGATATTATGGTAAGGGTCCCCCCTTTTCAATATATGGTCTTCGTATTTAGTATAGGGGTATTGCTCGATATTATGGTAAGGGTCCCCCCTTTTCAATATATGGTCTTCGTATTTAATATAGGGGTATTGCTCGATATTATGGTAAGGGTCCCCCCTTTTCAATATATGGTCTTCGTATTTAGTATAGGGGTATTGCTCGATATTATGGTAAGGGTCCCACCTTTTCAATATATGGTCTTCGTATTTAGTATAGGGGTATTGCTCGATATTATGGTAAGGGTCCCACCTTTTCAATATATGGTCTTCGTATTTAGTATAGGGGTATTGCTCGATATTATGGTAAGGGTCCCCCTATTTCAATATATGGTCTTCGTATTTAGTATAGGGGTATTGCTCGATATTATGGTAAGGGTCCCCCCTTTTCAATATATGGTCTTCGTATTTAGTATAGGGGTATTGCTCGATATTATGGTAAGGGTCCCCCCTTTTCAATATATGGTCTTCGTATTTAGTATAGGAGTATTGCTCGATATTATGGTAAGGGTCCTCCCTTTTCAATATATGGTCTTCGTATTTAGTATAGGGGTATTGCTCGATTTTATGGTAAGGGTCCCCCTTTTCAATATATGGTCTTCGTATTTAGTAAAGGGGTATTGCTCGATATTATGGTAAGGGTCCCCCCTTTTCAATATATGGTCTTCGTAGTTAGTATAGGGGTATTGCTCGATATTATGGTAAGGGTCCCCCCTTTTCAATATATGGTCTTCGTATTTAATATAGGGGTATTGCTCGATATTATGGTAAGGGTCCCCCTTTTAAAAAATCCATATAAATATTAGGATGGATCCAAGTCTATCAGTATTCATTTTTATAATAAAAATATTACTTCCCTATTAAACTTTTTTAGAAAAGTGGCTGTATTTGCGCAAATATTGATTGTATCGCAAAAATAAGCGAAATTCGAAAAACCTTAACTAAAGTATCGATAGTGCTCTTTTCAAATATATTAAAACTATTGTAATGTGAAGAAATTTTTGAAAAAATCCATATAAATATTAGGATGGATCCAAGTCTATCAGTATTCATTTTTATAATAAAAATATTACTTCCCTATTAAACTTTTTTAGAAAAGTGGCTGTATCTCCGCAAATATTGATTTTATCGCAAAAATAAGCGAAATTCGAAAAAACTTAACTAAAGTATCGGTAGTGCTCTTTTCAAATATATTAAAACTATTGTAATTTGAAGAAATTTTTGAAAAAATCCATATAAATAATAGGATGGATCCAAGTCTATCAGTATTCATTTTTATAATAAAAATGTTACCTCCCTATTAAACTTTTTTAGAAAAGTGGCTGTATCTCCGCAAATATTGATTTTATCGCAAAAATAAGCGAAATTCGAAAAAACTTAACTAAAGTATCGATAGTGCTCTTTTCAAATATATTAAAACTATTGTAATTTGAAGAAATTTTTGAAAAAATCCATATAAATATTAGGATGGATCCAAGTCTATCAGTATTCATTTTTATAATAAAAATATTACTTCCCTATTAAACTTTTTTAGAAAAGTGGCTGTATCTCCGCAAATATTGATTTTATCGCAAAAATAAGCGAAATTCGAAAAAACTTAACTAAAGTATCGATAGTGCTCTTTTCAAATATATTAAAACTATTGTAATTTGAAGAAATTTTTGAAAAAATCCATATAAATATTAGGATGGATCCAAGTCTATCAGTATTCATTTTTATAATAAAAATATTACTTCCCTATTAAACTTTTTTAGAAAAGTGGCTGTATCTCCGCAAATATTGATTTTATCGCAAAAATAAGCGAAATTCGAAAAACCTTAACTAAAGTATCGATAGTGCTCTTTTCAAATATATTAAAACTATTGTAATTTGAAGAAATTTTTGAAAAAATCCATATAAATAATAGGATGGATCCAAGTCTATCAGTATTCATTTTTATAATAAAAATGTTACTTCCCTATTAAACTTTTTTAGAAAAGTGGCTGTATCTCCGCAAATATTGATTTTATCGCAAAAATAAGCGAAATTCGAAAAAACTTAACTAAAGTATCGATAGTGCTCTTTTCAAATATATTAAAACTATTGTAATTTGAAGAAATTTTTTAAAAAATCCATATAAATATTAGGATGGATCTAAGTCTATCAGTATTCATTTTTATAATAAAAATATTACTTCCCTATTAAACTTTTTTAGAAAAGTGGCTGTATCTCCGCAAATATTGATTTTATCGCAAAAATAAGCGAAATTCGAAAAAACTTAACTAAAGTATCGATAGTGCTCTTTTCAAATATATTAAAACTATTGTAATTTGAAGAAATTTTTGAAAAAATCCATATAAATATTAGGATGGATCCGTCTTGTCAATATATGGTCTTCGTATTTAGTATAGGGGTATTGCTCGATATTATGGTGAGGGTCCCCCCTTTTCAATATATGGTCTTCGTATTTAGTATAGGGGTATTGCTCGATATTATGGTAAGGGTCCCCCCTTTTCAATATATGGTCTTCGTATTTAGTATAGGGGTATTGCTCGATATTATGGTAAGGGTCCCCCTTTTCAATATATGGTCTTCGTATTTAGTATAGGGGTATTGCTCGATATTATGGTAAGGGTCCCCCCTTTTCAATATATGGTCTTCGTATTTAGTGTAGGGGTATCGCTCGATATTATGGTAAGGGTCCCCCCTTTTCAATATATGGTCTTCGTATTTAGTATAGGGGTATTGCTCGATATTATGGTAAGGGTCCCCCCTTTTCAATATATGGTCTTCGTATTTAGTATAGGGGTATTGCTCGATATTATGGTAAGGCTCCCCCCTTTTCAATATATGGTCTTCGTATTTAGTATAGGGGTATTGCTCGATATTATGGTAAGGGTCCCCCCTTTTCAATATATGGTCTTCGTATTTAGTGTAGGGGTATCGCTCGATATTATGGTAAGGGTCCCCCCTTTTCAATATATGGTCTTCGTATTTAGTATAGGGGTATTGCTCGATATTATGGTAAGGGTCCCCCCTTTTCAATATATGGTCTTCGTATTTAGTATAGGGGTATTGCTTGATATTATGGTAAGGGTCCCCCCTTTTCAATATATGGTCTTCGTATTTAGTATAGGGGTATTGCTCGATATTATGGTAAGGGTCCCCCCTTTTCAATATATGGTCTTCGTATTTAGTATAGGGGTATTGCTCGATATTATGGTAAGGGTCCCCCCTTTTCAATATATGGTCTTCGTATTTAGTATAGGGGTATTGCTCGATATTATGGTAAGGGTCCCCCCTTTTCAATATATGGTCTTCGTATTTAGTATAGGGGTATTGCTCGATATTATGGTAAGGGTCCCCCCTTTTCAATATATGGTCTTCGTATTTAGTATAGGGGTATTGCTCGATATTATGGTAAGGGTCCCCCCTTTTCAATATATGGTCTTCGTGTTTAATATAGGGGTATTGCTCGATATTATGGTAAGGGTCCCCCTTTTAAAAAATCCATATAAATAATAGGATGGATCAGAGTCTATCAGTATTCATTTTTATAATAAAAATGTTACCTCCCTATTAAACTTTTTTAGAAAAGTGGCTGTATCTCCGCAAATATTGATTTTATCGCAAAAATAAGCGAAATTCGAAAAAACTTAACTAAAGTATCGATAGTGCTCTTTTCAAATATATTAAAACTATTGTAATTTGAAGAAATTTTTGAAAAAATCCATATAAATATTAGGATGGATCCAAGTCTATCAGTATTCATTTTTATAATAAAAATATTACTTCCCTATTAAACTTTTTTAGAAAAGTGGCTGTATCTCCGCAAATATTGATTTTATCGCAAAAATAAGCGAAATTCGAAAAAACTTAACTAAAGTATCGATAGTGCTCTTTTCAAATATATTAAAACTATTGTAATTTGAAGAAATTTTTGAAAAAATCCATATAAATATTAGGATGGATCCAAGTCTATCAGTATTCATTTTTATAATAAAAATATTACTTCCCTATTAAACTTTTTTAGAAAAGTGGCTGTATCTCCGCAAATATTGATTTTATCGCAAAAATAAGCGAAATTCGAAAAACCTTAACTAAAGTATCGATAGTGCTCTTTTCAAATATATTAAAACTATTGTAATTTGAAGAAATTTTTGAAAAAATCCATATAAATAATAGGATGGATCCAAGTCTATCAGTATTCATTTTTATAATAAAAATGTTATTCCCTATTAAACTTTTTTAGAAAAGTGGCTGTATCTCCGCAAATATTGATTTTATCGCAAAAATAAGCGAAATTCGAAAAAACTTAACTAAAGTATCGATAGTGCTCTTTTCAAATATATTAAAACTATTGTAATTTGAAGAAATTTTTGAAAAAATCCATATAAATATTAGGATGGATCCAAGTCTATCAGTATTCATTTTTATAATAAAAATATTACTTCCCTATTAAACTTTTTTAGAAAAGTGGCTGTATCTCCGCAAATATTGATTTTATCGCAAAAATAAGCGAAATTCGAAAAAACTTAACTAAAGTATCAATAGTGCTCTTTTCAAATATATTAAAACTATTGTAATTTGAAGAAATTTTTTAAAAAATCCATATAAATATTAGGATGGATCTAAGTGTATCAGTATTCATTTTTATAATAAAAATATTACTTCCCTATTAAACTTTTTTAGAAAAGTGGCTGTATCTCCGCAAATATTGATTTTATCGCAAAAATAAGCGAAATTCGAAAAAACTTAACTAAAGTATCGATAGTGCTCTTTTCAAATATATTAAAACTATTGTAATTTGAAGAAATTTTTGAAAAAATCCATATAAATATTAGGATGGATCCGTCTTGTCAATATATGGTCTTCGTATTTAGTATAGGGGTATTGCTCGATATTATGGTGAGGGTCCCCCCTTTTCAATATATGGTCTTCGTATTTAGTATAGGGGTATTGCTCGATATTATGGTAAGGGTCCCCCCTTTTCAATATATGGTCTTCGTATTTAGTATAGGGGTATTGCTCGATATTATGGTAAGGGTCCCCCCTTTTCAATATATGGTCTTCGTATTTAGTATAGGGGTATTGCTCGATATTATGGTAAGGGTCCCCCCTTTTCAATATATGGTCTTCGTATTTAGTATAGGGGTATTGCTCGATATTATGGTAAGGGTCCCCCCTTTTCAATATATGGTCTTCGTATTTAGTGTAGGGGTATCGCTCGATATTATGGTAAGGGTCCCCCCTTTTCAATATATGGTCTTCGTATTTAGTATAGGGGTATTGCTCGATATTATGGTAAGGGTCCCCCCTTTTCAATATATGGTCTTCGTATTTAGTATAGGGGTATTGCTCGATATTATGGTAAGGGTCCCCCCTTTTCAATATATGGTCTTCGTATTTAGTATAGGGGTATTGCTCGATATTATGGTAAGGCTCCCCCCTTTTCAATATATGGTCTTCGTATTTAGTATAGGGGTATTGCTTGATATTATGGTAAGGGTCCCCCCTTTTCAATATATGGTCTTCGTATTTAGTATAGGGGTATTGCTCGATATTATGGTAAGGGTCCCCCCTTTTCAATATATGGTCTTCGTATTTAGTATAGGGGTATTGCTCGATATTATGGTAAGGGTCCCCCCTTTTCAATATATGGTCTTCGTATTTAGTATAGGGGTATTGCTCGATATTATGGTAAGGGTCCCCCCTTTTCAATATATGGTCTTCGTATTTAGTATAGGGGTATTGCTCGATATTATGGTAAGGGTCCCCCCTTTTCAATATATGGTCTTCGTATTTAGTATAGGGGTATTGCTCGATATTATGGTAAGGGTCCCCCCTTTTCAATATATGGTCTTCGTATTTAGTATAGGGGTATTGCTCGATATTATGGTAAGGGTCCCCCCTTTTCAATATATGGTCTTCGTATTTAGTATAGGGGTATTGCTCGATATTAT
The DNA here is from genome assembly GCA_932526305.1 of Epicampocera succincta. Taxonomy (NCBI): domain Eukaryota; kingdom Metazoa; phylum Arthropoda; class Insecta; order Diptera; family Tachinidae; genus Epicampocera; species Epicampocera succincta. The sequence continues at coordinate 62,281,441 of OW052036.1, read as the reverse complement.
GGTAAGGGTCCCCCCTTTTCAATATATGGTCTTCGTATTTAGTATAGGGGTATTGCTCGATATTATGGTAAGGGTCCCCCCTTTTCAATATATGGTCTTCGTATTTAGTATAGGGGTATTGCTCGATATTATGGTAAGGGTCCCCCCTTTTCAATATATGGTCTTCGTATTTAGTATAGGGGTATTGCTCGATATTATGGTAAGGGTCCCCCCTTTTCAATATATGGTCTTCGTATTTAGTATAGGGGTATTGCTCGATATTATGGTAAGGGTCCCCCCTTTTCAATATATGGTCTTCGTGTTTAATATAGGGGTATTGCTCGATATTATGGTAAGGGTCCCCCTTTTAAAAAATCCATATAAATATTTGGATGGATCCAAGTCTATCAGTATTCATTTTTATAATAAAAATATTACTTCCCTATTAAACTTTTTTAGAAAAGTGGCTGTATCTCCGCAAATATTGATTTTATCGCAAAAAAATAAGCGAAATTCGAAAAAACTTAACTAAAGTATCGATAGTGCTCTTTTCAAATATATTAAAACTATTGTAATTTGAAGAAATTTTTTAAAAAATCCATATAAATATTAGGATGGATCCAAGTCTATTAGTATTCATTTTTATAATAAAAATATTACTTCCCTATTAAACTTTTTTAGAAAAGTGGCTGTATCTCCGCAAATATTGATTTTATCGCAAAAAAATAAGCGAAATTCGAAAAAACTTAACTAAAGTATCGATAGTGCTCTTTTCAAATATATTAAAACTATTGTAATTTGAAGAAATTTTTGAAAAAATCCATATAAATATTAGGATGGATCCAAGTCTATCAGTATTCATTTTTATAATAAAAATATTACTTCCCTATTAAACTTTTTTAGAAAAGTGGCTGTATCTCCGCAAACATTGATTTTATCGCAAAAATAAGCGAAATTCGAAAAAACTTAACTAAAGTATCGATAGTGCTCTTTTCAAATATATTAAAACTATTGTAATTTGAAGAAATTTTTTAAAAAATCCATATAAATATTAGGATGGATCCAAGTCTATCAGTATTCATTTTTATAATAAAAATATTACTTCCCTATTAAACTTTTTTAGAAAAGTGGCTGTATCTCCGCAAATATTGATTTTATCGCAAAAATAAGCGAAATTCGAAAAAACTTAACTAAAGTATCGATAGTGCTCTTTTCAAATATATTAAAACTATTGTAATTTGAAGAAATTTTTGAAAAAATCCATATAAATATTAGGATGGATCCAAGTCTATCAGTATTAATTTTTATAATAAAAATATTACTTCCCTATTAAACTTTTTTAGAAAAGTGGCTGTATCTCCGCAAATATTGATTTTATCGCAAAAATAAGCGAAATTCGAAAAAACTTAACTAAAGTATCGATAGTGCTCTTTTCAAATATATTAAAACTATTGTAATTTGAAGAAATTTTTGAAAAAATCCATATAAATATTAGGATGGATCCAAGTCTATCAGTATTCATTTTTATAATAAAAATATTACTTCCCTATTAAACTTTTTTAGAAAAGTGGCTGTATCTCCGCAAATATTGATTTTATCGCAAAATAAGCGAAATTCGAAAAACCTTAACTAAAGTATCGATAGTGCTCTTTTCAAATATATTAAAACTATTGTAATTTGAAGAAATTTTTGAAAAAATCCATATAAATAATAGGATGGATCCAAGTCTATCAGTATTCATTTTTATAATAAAAATGTTACTTCCCTATTAAACTTTTTTAGAAAAGTGGCTGTATCTCCGCAAATATTGATTTTATCGCAAAAATAAGCGAAATTCGAAAAAACTTAACTAAAGTATCGATAGTGCTCTTTTCAAATATATTAAAACTATTGTAATTTGAAGAAATTTTTTAAAAAATCCATATAAATATTAGGATGGATCCAAGTCTATCAGTATTCATTTTTATAATAAAAATATTACTTCCCTATTAAACTTTTTTAGAAAAGTGGCTGTATCTCCGCAAATATTGATTTTATCGCAAAAATAAGCGAAATTCGAAAAACCTTAACTAAAGCATCGATAGTGCTCTTTTCAAATATATTAAAACTATTGTAATTTAAAGAAATTTTTGAAAAAATCCATATAAATAATAGGATGGATCCAAGTCTATCAGTATTCATTTTTATAATAAAAATATTAATTCCCTATTAAACTTTTTTAGAAAAGTGGCTGTATCTCCGCAAATATTGATTTTATCGCAAAAATAAGCGAAATTCGAAAAAACTTAACTAAAGTATCGATAGTGCTCTTTTCAAATATATTAAAACTATTGTAATTTGAAGAAATTTTTTAAAAAATCCATATAAATATTAGGATGGATCTAAGTCTATCAGTATTCATTTTTATAATAAAAATATTACTTCCCTATTAAACTTTTTTAGAAAAGTGGCTGTATCTCCGCAAATATTGATTTTATCGCAAAAATAAGCGAAATTCGAAAAAACTTAACTAAAGTATCGATAGTGCTCTTTTCAAATATATTAAAACTATTGTAATTTGAAGAAATTTTTGAAAAAATCCATATAAATATTAGGATGGATCCGTCTTGTCAATATATGGTCTTCGTATTTAGTATAGGGGTATTGCTCGATATTATGGTGAGGGTCCCCCCTTTTCAATATATGGTCTTCGTATTTAGTATAGGGGTATTGCTCGATATTATGGTAAGGGTCCCCCCTTTTCAATATATGGTCTTCGTATTTAGTGTAGGGGTATCGCTCGATATTATGGTAAGGGTCCCCCCTTTTCAATATATGGTCTTCGTATTTAGTATAGGGGTATTGCTCGATATTATGGTAAGGGTCCCCCCTTTTCAATATATGGTCTTCGTATTTAGTATAGGGGTATTGCTCGATATTATGGTAAGGGTCCCCCCTTTTCAATATATGGTCTTCGTATTTAGTATAGGGGTATTGCTCGATATTATGGTAAGGGTCCCCCCTTTTCAATATATGGTCTTCGTATTTAGTATAGGGGTATTGCTCGATATTATGGTAAGGGTCCCCCCTTTTCAATATATGGTCTTCGTATTTAGTGTAGGGGTATCGCTCGATATTATGGTAAGGGTCCCCCCTTTTCAATATATGGTCTTCGTATTTAGTATAGGGGTATTGCTCGATATTATGGTAAGGGTCCCCCCTTTTCAATATATGGTCTTCGTATTTAGTATAGGGGTATTGCTCGATATTATGGTAAGGGTCCCCCCTTTTCAATATATGGTCTTCGTATTTAGTATAGGGGTATTGCTGGATATTATGGTAAGGGTCCCCCCTTTTCAATATATGGTCTTCGTATTTAGTATAGGGGTATTGCTCGATATTATGGTAAGGGTCCCCCCTTTTCAATATATGGTCTTCGTATTTAGTGTAGGGGTATCGCTCGATATTATGGTAAGGGTCCCCCCTTTTCAATATATGGTCTTCGTATTTAGTATAGGGGTATTGCTCGATATTATGGTAAGGGTCCCCCCTTTTCAATATATGGTCTTCGTATTTAGTATAGGGGTATTGCTCGATATTATGGTAAGGGTCCCCCCTTTTCAATATATGGTCTTCGTATTTAGTATAGGGGTATTGCTCGATATTATGGTAAGGCTCCCCCCTTTTCAATATATGGTCTTCGTATTTAGTATAGGGGTATTGCTTGATATTATGGTAAGGGTCCCCCCTTTTCAATATATGGTCTTCGTATTTAGTATAGGGGTATTGCTCGATATTATGGTAAGGGTCCCCCCTTTTCAATATATGGTCTTCGTATTTAGTATAGGGGTATTGCTCGATATTATGGTAAGGGTCCCCCCTTTTCAATATATGGTCTTCGTATTTAGTATAGGGGTATTGCTCGATATTATGGTAAGGGTCCCCCCTTTTCAATATATGGTCTTCGTATTTAGTATAGGGGTATTGCTCCATATTATGGTAAGGGTCCCCCCTTTTCAATATATGGTCTTCGTATTTAGTATAGGGGTATTGCTCGATATTATGGTAAGGGTCCCCCCTTTTCAATATATGGTCTTCGTATTTAGTATAGGGGTATTGCTGGATATTATGGTAAGGGTCCCCCCTTTTCAATATATGGTCTTCGTATTTAGTATAGGGGTATTGCTCGATATTATGGTAAGGGTCCCCCCTTTTCAATATATGGTCTTCGTATTTAGTATAGGGGTATTGCTGGATATTATGGTAAGGGTCCCCCCTTTTCAATATATGGTCTTCGTATTTAGTATAGGGGTATTGCTCGATATTATGGTAAGGGTCCCCCCTTTTCAATATATGGTCTTCGTATTTAGTATAGGGGTATTGCTCGATATTATGGTAAGGGTCCCCCCTTTTCAATATATGGTCTTCGTATTTAGTATAGGGGTACTGCTCGATATTATGGTAAGCGTCCCCCCTTTTCAATATATGGTCTTCGTATTTAGTATAGGGGTATTGCTCGATATTATGGTAAGGGTCCCCCCTTTTCAATATATGGTCTTCGTATTTAGTATAGGGGTATTGCTCGATATTATGGTAAGGGTCCCCCCTTTTCAATATATGGTCTTCGTATTTAGTATAGGGGTATTGCTCGATATTATGGTAAGGGTCCCCCCTTTTCAATATATGGTCTTCGTATTTAGTATAGGGGTATTGCTCGATATTATGGTAAGGGTCCCCCCTTTTCAATATATGGTCTTCGTGTTTAGTATAGGGGTATTGCTCGATATTATGGTAAGGGTCCCCCCTTTTCAATATATGGTCTTCGTATTTAGTATAGGGGTATTGCTCGATATTATGGTAAGGGTCCCCCCTTTTCAATATATGGTCTTCGTGTTTAATATAGGGGTATTGCTCGATATTATGGTAAGGGTCCCCCTTTTAAAAAATCCATATAAATATTAGGATGGATCCAAGTCTATCAGTATTCATTTTTATAATAAAAATATTACTTCCCTATTAAACTTTTTTAGAAAAGTGGCTGTATCTCTGCAAATATTGATTTTATCGCAAAAATAAGCGAAATTCGAAAAAACTTAACTAAAGTATCGATAGTGCTCTTTTCAAATATATTAAAACTATTGTAATTTGAAGAAATTTTTTAAAAAATCCATATAAATATTAGGATGGATACAAGTCTACCAGTATTCATTTTTATAATAAAAATATTACTTCCCTATTAAACTTTTTTAGGAAAGTGGCTGTATCTCCGCAAATATTGATTTTATCGCAAAAAAATAAGCGAAATTCGAAAAAACTTAACTAAAGTATCGATAGTGCTCTTTTCAAATATATTAAAACTATTGTAATTTGAAGAAATTTTTGAAAAAATCCATATAAATATTAGGATGGATCCAAGTCTATCAGTATTCATTTTTATAATAAAAATATTACTTCCCTATTAAACTTTTTTAGAAAAGTGGCTGTATCTCCGCAAATATTGATTTTATCGCAAAAATAAGCGAAATTCGAAAAAACTTAACTAAAGTATCGATAGTGCTCTTTTCAAATATATTAAAACTATTGTAATTTGAAGAAATTTTTGAAAAAATCCATATAAATATTAGGATGGATCCAAGTCTATCAGTATTAATTTTTATAATAAAAATATTACTTCCCTATTAAACTTTTTTAGAAAAGTGGCTGTATCTCCGCAAATATTGATTTTATCGCAAAAATAAGCGAAATTCGAAAAAACTTAACTAAAGTATCGATAGTGCTCTTTTCAAATATATTAAAACTATTGTAATTTGAAGAAATTTTTGAAAAAATCCATATAAATATTAGGATGGATCCAAGTCTATCAGTATTCATTTTTATAATAAAAATATTACTTCCCTATTAAACTTTTTTAGAAAAGTGGCTGTATCTCCGCAAATATTGATTTTATCGCAAAAATAAGCGAAATTCGAAAAAACTTAACTAAAGTATCGATAGTGCTCTTTTCAAATATATTAAAACTATTGTAATTTGAAGAAATTTTTGAAAAAATCCATATAAATAATAGGATGGATCCAAGTCTATCAGTATTCATTTTTATAATAAAAATGTTACTTCCCTATTAAACTTTTTTAGAAAAGTGGCTGTATCTCCGCAAATATTGATTTTATCGCAAAAATAAGCGAAATTCGAAAAAACTTAACTAAAGTATCGATAGTGCTCTTTTCAAATATATTAAAACTATTGTAATTTGAAGAAATTTTTGAAAAAATCCATATAAATATTAGGATGGATCCAAGTCTATCAGTATTCATTTTTATAATAAAAATATTACTTCCCTATTAAACTTTTTTAGAAAAGTGGCTGTATCTCCGCAAATATTGATTTTATCGCAAAATAAGCGAAATTCGAAAAACCTTAACTAAAGTATCGATAGTGCTCTTTTCAAATATATTAAAACTATTGTAATTTGAAGAAATTTTTGAAAAAATCCATATAAATAATAGGATGGATCCAAGTCTATCAGTATTCATTTTTATAATAAAAATGTTACTTCCCTATTAAACTTTTTTAGAAAAGTGGCTGTATCTCCGCAAATATTGATTTTATCGCAAAAATAAGCGAAATTCGAAAAAACTTAACTAAAGTATCGATAGTGCTCTTTTCAAATATATTAAAACTATTGTAATTTGAAGAAATTTTTTAAAAAATCCATATAAATATTAGGATGGATCCAAGTCTATCAGTATTCATTTTTATAATAAAAATATTACTTCCCTATTAAACTTTTTTAGAAAAGTGGCTGTATCTCCGCAAATATTGATTTTATCGCAAAAATAAGCGAAATTCGAAAAACCTTAACTAAAGCATCGATAGTGCTCTTTTCAAATATATTAAAACTATTGTAATTTAAAGAAATTTTTGAAAAAATCCATATAAATAATAGGATGGATCCAAGTCTATCAGTATTCATTTTTATAATAAAAATATTAATTCCCTATTAAACTTTTTTAGAAAAGTGGCTGTATCTCCGCAAATATTGATTTTATCGCAAAAATAAGCGAAATTCGAAAAAACTTAACTAAAGTATCGATAGTGCTCTTTTCAAATATATTAAAACTATTGTAATTTGAAGAAATTTTTTAAAAAATCCATATAAATATTAGGATGGATCTAAGTCTATCAGTATTCATTTTTATAATAAAAATATTACTTCCCTATTAAACTTTTTTAGAAAAGTGGCTGTATCTCCGCAAATATTGATTTTATCGCAAAAATAAGCGAAATTCGAAAAAACTTAACTAAAGTATCGATAGTGCTCTTTTCAAATATATTAAAACTATTGTAATTTGAAGAAATTTTTGAAAAAATCCATATAAATATTAGGATGGATCCGTCTTGTCAATATATGGTCTTCGTATTTAGTATAGGGGTATTGCTCGATATTATGGTGAGGGTCCCCCCTTTTCAATATATGGTCTTCGTATTTAGTATAGGGGTATTGCTCGATATTATGGTAAGGGTCCCCCCTTTTCAATATATGGTCTTCGTATTTAGTGTAGGGGTATCGCTCGATATTATGGTAAGGGTCCCCCCTTTTCAATATATGGTCTTCGTATTTAGTATAGGGGTATTGCTCGATATTATGGTAAGGGTCCCCCCTTTTCAATATATGGTCTTCGTATTTAGTATAGGGGTATTGCTCGATATTATGGTAAGGGTCCCCCCTTTTCAATATATGGTCTTCGTATTTAGTATAGGGGTATTGCTCGATATTATGGTAAGGGTCCCCCCTTTTCAATATATGGTCTTCGTATTTAGTATAGGGGTATTGCTCGATATTATGGTAAGGGTCCCCCCTTTTCAATATATGGTCTTCGTATTTAGTGTAGGGGTATCGCTCGATATTATGGTAAGGGTCCCCCCTTTTCAATATATGGTCTTCGTATTTAGTATAGGGGTATTGCTCGATATTATGGTAAGGGTCCCCCCTTTTCAATATATGGTCTTCGTATTTAGTATAGGGGTATTGCTCGATATTATGGTAAGGGTCCCCCCTTTTCAATATATGGTCTTCGTATTTAGTATAGGGGTATTGCTGGATATTATGGTAAGGGTCCCCCCTTTTCAATATATGGTCTTCGTATTTAGTATAGGGGTATTGCTCGATATTATGGTAAGGGTCCCCCCTTTTCAATATATGGTCTTCGTATTTAGTGTAGGGGTATCGCTCGATATTATGGTAAGGGTCCCCCCTTTTCAATATATGGTCTTCGTATTTAGTATAGGGGTATTGCTCGATATTATGGTAAGGGTCCCCCCTTTTCAATATATGGTCTTCGTATTTAGTATAGGGGTATTGCTCGATATTATGGTAAGGGTCCCCCCTTTTCAATATATGGTCTTCGTATTTAGTATAGGGGTATTGCTCGATATTATGGTAAGGCTCCCCCCTTTTCAATATATGGTCTTCGTATTTAGTATAGGGGTATTGCTTGATATTATGGTAAGGGTCCCCCCTTTTCAATATATGGTCTTCGTATTTAGTATAGGGGTATTGCTCGATATTATGGTAAGGGTCCCCCCTTTTCAATATATGGTCTTCGTATTTAGTATAGGGGTATTGCTCGATATTATGGTAAGGGTCCCCCCTTTTCAATATATGGTCTTCGTATTTAGTGTAGGGGTATTGCTCGATATTATGGTAAGGGTCCCCCCTTTTCAATATATGGTCTTCGTATTTAGTATAGGGGTATTGCTCGATATTATGGTAAGGGTCCCCCCTTTTCAATATATGGTCTTCGTATTTAGTATAGGGGTATTGCTCGATATTATGGTAAGGGTCCCCCCTTTTCAATATATGGTCTTCGTATTTAGTATAGGGGTATTGCTGGATATTATGGTAAGGGTCCCCCCTTTTCAATATATGGTCTTCGTATTTAGTATAGGGGTATTGCTCGATATTATGGTAAGGGTCCCCCCTTTTCAATATATGGTCTTCGTATTTAGTATAGGGGTATTGCTGGATATTATGGTAAGGGTCCCCCCTTTTCAATATATGGTCTTCGTATTTAGTATAGGGGTATTGCTCGATATTATGGTAAGGGTCCCCCCTTTTCAATATATGGTCTTCGTATTTAGTATAGGGGTATTGCTCGATATTATGGTAAGGGTCCCCCCTTTTCAATATATGGTCTTCGTATTTAGTATAGGGGTACTGCTCGATATTATGGTAAGCGTCCCCCCTTTTCAATATATGGTCTTCGTATTTAGTATAGGGGTATTGCTCGATATTATGGTAAGGGTCCCCCCTTTTCAATATATGGTCTTCGTATTTAGTATAGGGGTATTGCTCGATATTATGGTAAGGGTCCCCCCTTTTCAATATATGGTCTTCGTATTTAGTATAGGGGTATTGCTCGATATTATGGTAAGGGTCCCCCCTTTTCAATATATGGTCTTCGTATTTAGTATAGGGGTATTGCTCGATATTATGGTAAGGGTCCCCCCTTTTCAATATATGGTCTTCGTGTTTAGTATAGGGGTATTGCTCGATATTATGGTAAGGGTCCCCCCTTTTCAATATATGGTCTTCGTATTTAGTATAGGGGTATTGCTCGATATTATGGTAAGGGTCCCCCCTTTTCAATATATGGTCTTCGTGTTTAATATAGGGGTATTGCTCGATATTATGGTAAGGGTCCCCCTTTTAAAAAATCCATATAAATATTAGGATGGATCCAAGTCTATCAGTATTCATTTTTATAATAAAAATATTACTTCCCTATTAAACTTTTTTAGAAAAGTGGCTGTATCTCTGCAAATATTGATTTTATCGCAAAAATAAGCGAAATTCGAAAAAACTTAACTAAAGTATCGATAGTGCTCTTTTCAAATATATTAAAACTATTGTAATTTGAAGAAATTTTTTAAAAAATCCATATAAATATTAGGATGGATACAAGTCTACCAGTATTCATTTTTATAATAAAAATATTACTTCCCTATTAAACTTTTTTAGAAAAGTGGCTGTATCTCCGCAAATATTGATTTTATCGCAAAAAAATAAGCGAAATTCGAAAAAACTTAACTAAAGTATCGATAGTGCTCTTTTCAAATATATTAAAACTATTGTAATTTGAAGAAATTTTTGAAAAAATCCATATAAATATTAGGATGGATCCAAGTCTATCAGTATTCATTTTTATAATAAAAATATTACTTCCCTATTAAACTTTTTTAGAAAAGTGGCTGTATCTCCGCAAATATTGATTTTATCGCAAAAATAAGCGAAATTCGAAAAAACTTAACTAAAGTATCGATAGTGCTCTTTTCAAATATATTAAAACTATTGTAATTTGAAGAAATTTTTGAAAAAATCCATATAAATATTAGGATGGATCCAAGTCTATCAGTATTAATTTTTATAATAAAAATATTACTTCCCTATTAAACTTTTTTAGAAAAGTGGCTGTATCTCCGCAAATATTGATTTTATCGCAAAAATAAGCGAAATTCGAAAAAACTTAACTAAAGTATCGATAGTGCTCTTTTCAAATATATTAAAACTATTGTAATTTGAAGAAATTTTTGAAAAAATCCATATAAATATTAGGATGGATCCAAGTCTATCAGTATTCATTTTTATAATAAAAATATTACTTCCCTATTAAACTTTTTTAGAAAAGTGGCTGTATCCCCGCAAATATTGATTTTATCGCAAAAATAAGCGAAATTCGAAAAAACTTAACTAAAGTATCGATAGTGCTCTTTTCAAATATATTAAAACTATTGTAATTTGAAGAAATTTTTGAAAAAATCCATATAAATAATAGGATGGATCCAAGTCTATCAGTATTCATTTTTATAATAAAAATGTTACTTCCCTATTAAACTTTTTTAGAAAAGTGGCTGTATCTCCGCAAATATTGATTTTATCGCAAAAATAAGCGAAATTCGAAAAAACTTAACTAAAGTATCGATAGTGCTCTTTTCAAATATATTAAAACTATTGTAATTTGAAGAAATTTTTGAAAAAATCCATATAAATATTAGGATGGATCCAAGTCTATCAGTATTCATTTTTATAATAAAAATATTACTTCCCTATTAAACTTTTTTAGAAAAGTGGCTGTATCTCCGCAAATATTGATTTTATCGCAAAAATAAGCGAAATTCGAAAAACCTTAACTAAAGCATCGATAGTGCTCTTTTCAAATATATTAAAACTATTGTAATTTAAAGAAATTTTTGAAAAAATCCATATAAATAATAGGATGGATCCAAGTCTATCAGTATTCATTTTTATAATAAAAATGTTACTTCCCTATTAAACTTTTTTAGAAAAGTGGCTGTATCTCCGCAAATATTGATTTTATCGCAAAAATAAGCGAAATTCGAAAAAACTTAACTAAAGTATCGATAGTGCTCTTTTCAAATATATTAAAACTATTGTAATTTGAAGAAATTTTTGAAAAAATCCATATAAATATTAGGATGGATCCCCCTTGTCAATATATGGTCTTCATATTTAATATAGGGGTATTGCTCGATATTATGGTAAGGGTCCCCCCTTTTCAATATATGGTCTTCGTATTTAGTATAGGGGTATTGCTCGATATTATGGTAAGGGTCCCCCTTTTCAATATATGGTCTTCGTATTTAGTATAGGGGTATTGCTCGATATTATGGTAAGGGTCCCCCCTTTTCAATATATGGTCTTCGTATTTAGTATAGGGGTATTGCTCGATATTATGGTAAGGGTCCCCCCTTTTCAATATATGGTCTTCGTATTTAGTATAGGGGTATTGCTCGATATTATGGTAAGGGTCCCCCCTTTTCAATATATGGTCTTCGTATTTAGTATAGGGGTATTGCTCGATATTATGGTAAGGGTCCCCCCTTTTCAATATATGGTCTTCGTATTTAGTATAGGGGTATTGCTCGATATTATGGTAAGGGTCCCCCCTTTTCAATATATGGTCTTCGTATTTAGTATAGGGGTATTGCTCGATATTATGGTAAGGGTCCCCCCTTTTCAATATATGGTCTTCGTATTTAGTATAGGGGTATTGCTCGATATTATGGTAAGGGTCCCCCTTTTCAATATATGGTCTTCGTATTTAGTATAGGGGTATTGCTCGATATTATGGTAAGGGTCCCCCCTTTTCAATATATGGTCTTCGTATTTAGTATAGGGGTATTGCTCGATATTATGGTAAGGGTCCCCCCTTTTCAATATATGGTCTTCGTATTTAGTATAGGGGTATTGCTCGATATTATGGTAAGGGTCCCCCCTTTTCAATATATGGTCTTCGTATTTAGTATAGGGGTATTGCTCGATATTATGGTAAGGGTCCCCCTTTTAAAAAATCCATATAAATATTAGGATGGATCCAAGTCTATCAGTATTCATTTTTATAATAAAAATATTACTTCCCTATTAAACTTTTTTAGAAAAGTGGCTGTATCTCTGCAAATATTGATTTTATCGCAAAAATAAGCGAAATTCGAAAAAACTTAACTAAAGTATCGATAGTGCTCTTTTCAAATATATTAAAACTATTGTAATTTGAAGAAATTTTTTAAAAAATCCATATAAATATTAGGATGGATACAAGTCTACCAGTATTCATTTTTATAATAAAAATATTACTTCCCTATTAAACTTTTTTAGAAAAGTGGCTGTATCTCTGCAAATATTGATTTTATCGCAAAAATAAGCGAAATTCGAAAAAACTTAACTAAAGTATCGATAGTGCTCTTTTCAAATATATTAAAACTATTGTAATTTGAAGAAATTTTTTAAAAAATCCATATAAATATTAGGATGGATCCAAGTCTATCAGTATTCATTTTTATAATAAAAATATTACTTCCCTATTAAACTTTTTTAGAAAAGTGGCTGTATCTCCGCAAATATTGATTTTATCGCAAAAATAAGCGAAATTCGAAAAACCTTAACTAAAGTATCGATATTGCTCTTTTCAAATATATTAAAACTATTGTAATTTAAAGAAATTTTTGAAAAAATCCATATAAATAATAGGATGGATCCAAGTCTATCAGTATTCATTTTTATAATAAAAATGTTACTTCCCTATTAAACTTTTTTAGAAAAGTGGCTGTATCTCCGCAAATATTGATTTTATCGCAAAAATAAGCGAAATTCGAAAAAACTTAACTAAAGTATCGATAGTGCTCTTTTCAAATATATTAAAACTATTGTAATTTGAAGAAATTTTTGAAAAAATCCATATAAATATTAGGATGGATCCCCCTTGTCAATATATGGTCTTCATATTCAATATAGGGGTATTGCTCGATATTATGGTAAGGGTCCCCCCTTTCCAATATATGGTCTTCGTATTTAGTATAGGGGTATTGCTCGATATTATGATAAGGGTCCCCCCTTTTCAATATATGGTCTTCGTATTTAGTATAGGGGTATTGCTCGATATTATGGTAAGGGTCCCCCCTTTTCAATATATGGTCTTCGTATTTAGTATAGGGGTATTGCTCGATATTATGGTAAGGGTCCCCCCTTTTCAATATATGGTCTTCGTATTTAGTATAGGGGTATTGCTCGATATTATGGTAAGGGTCCCCCCTTTTCAATATATGGTCTTCGTATTTAGTGTAGGGGTATTGCTCGATATTATGATAAGGGTCCCCCCTTTCCAATATATGGTCTTCGTATTTAGTATAGGGGTATTGCTCGATATTATGGTAAGGGTCCCCCCTTTTCAATATATGGTCTTCGTATTTAGTATAGGGGTATTGCTCGATATTATGGTTAGGGTCCCCCCTTTCCAATATATGGTCTTCGTATTTAGTATAGGGGTATTGCTCGATATTATGGTAAGGGTCCCCCCTTTTCAATATATGGTCTTCGTATTTAGTATAGGGGTATTGCTCGATATTATGGTTAGGGTCCCCCCTTTTCAATATATGGTCTTCGTATTTAGTGTAGGGGTATCGCTCGATATTATGGTAAGGGTCCCCCCTTTTCAATATATGGTCTTCGTATTTAGTATAGGGGTATTGCTCGATATTATGGTAAGGGTCCCCCCTTTTCAATATATGGTCTTCGTATTTAGTATAGGGGTATTGCTCGATATTATGGTAAGGGTCCCCCCTTTTCAATATATGGTCTTCGTATTTAGTATAGGGGTATTGCTCGATATTATGGTAAGGGTCCCCCCTTTTCAATATATGGTCTTCGTATTTAGTATAGGGGTATTGCTCGATATTATGATAAGGGTCCCCCCTTTCCAATATATGGTCTTCGTATTTAGTATAGGGGTATTGCTCGATATTATGATAAGGGTCCCCCCTTTTCAATATATGGTCTTCGTATTTAGTGTAGGGGTATCGCTCGATATTATGGTAAGGGTCCCCCCTTTTCAATATATGGTCTTCGTATTTAGTATAGGGGTATTGCTCGATATTATGGTAAGGGTCCCGCCTTTTCAATATATGGTCGTCGTATTTAGTATAGGGGTATTGCTCGATATTATGGTAAGGGTCCCCCCTTTTCAATATATGGTCTTCGTATTTAGTATAGGGGTATTGCTCGATATTATGGTAAGGGTCCCCCCTTTTCAATATATGGTCTTCGTATTTAGTATAGGGGTATTGCTCGATATTATGGTAAGGGTCGCCCTTTTCAATATATGGTCTTCGTATTTAGTATAGGGGTATTGCTCGATATTATGGTAAGGGTCCCCCCTTTTCAATATATGGTCTTCGTATTTAGTATAGGGGTATTGCTCGATATTATGGTAAGGGTCCCCCCTTTTCAATATATGGTCTTCGTATTTAGTATAGGGGTATTGCTCGATATTATGGTAAGGGTCCCCCCTTTTCAATATATGGTCTTCGTATTTAGTATAGGGGTATTGCTCGATATTATGGTAAGGGTCCCCCCTTTTCAATATATGGTCTTCGTATTTAGTATAGGGGTATTGCTCGATATTATGGTAAGGGTCCCCCCTTTTCAATATATAGTCTTCGTATTTAGTATAGGGGTATTGCTCGATATTATGGTAAGGGTCCCCCCTTTTCAATATATGGTCTTCGTATTTAGTATAGGGGTATTGCTCGATATTATGGTAAGGGTCCCCCCTTTTCAATATATGGTCTTCGTATTTAGTATAGGGGTATTGCTCGATATTATGGTAAGGGTCCCCCCTTTTCAATATATGGTCTTCGTATTTAGTATAGGGGTATTGCTCGATATTATGGTAAGGGTCCCCCCTTTTCAATATATGGTCTTCGTATTTAGTATAGGGGTATTGCTCGATATTATGGTAAGGGTCCCCCCTTTTCAATATATGGTCTTCGTATTTAGTATAGGGGTATTGCTCGATATTATGGTAAGGGTCCCCCCTTTTCAATATATGGTCTTCGTATTTAGTATAGGGGTATTGCTCGATATTATGGTAAGGGTCCCCCCTTTTCAATATATGGTCTTCGTATTTAGTATAGGGGTATTGCTCGATATTATGGTAAGGGTCCCCCCTTTTCAATATATGGTCTTCGTATTTAGTATAGGGGTATTGCTCGATATTATGGTAAGGGTCCCCCCTTTTCAATATATGGTCTTCGTATTTAGTATAGGGGTATTGCTCGATATTATGGTAAGGGTCCCCCCTTTTCAATATATGGTCTTCGTATTTAGTATAGGGGTATTGCTCGATATTATGGTAAGGGTCCCCCCTTTTCAATATATGGTCTTCGTATTTAGTATAGGGGTATTGCTCGATATTATGGTAAGGGTCCCCCCTTTTCAATATATGGTCTTCGTATTTAGTATAGGGGTATTGCTCGATATTATGGTAAGGGTCCCCCCTTTTCAATATATGGTCTTCGTATTTAGTATAGGGGTATTGCTCGATATTATGGTAAGGGTCCCCCCTTTTCAATATATGGTCTTCGTATTTAGTATAGGGGTATTGCTCGATATTATGGTAAGGGTCCCCCCTTTTCAATATGTGGTCTTCGTATTTAGTATAGGGGTATTGCTCGATATTATGGTAAGGGTCCCCCCTTTTCAATATATGGTCTTCGTATTTAGTATAGGGGTATTGCTCGATATTATGGTAAGGGTCCCCCCTTTTCAATATATGGTCGTCGTATTTAGTATAGGGGTATTGCTCGATATTATGGTAAGGGTCCCCCCTTTTCAATATATGGTCTTCGTATTTAGTATAGGGGTATTGCTCGATATTATGGTAAGGGTCCCCCCTTTTCAATATATGGTCTTCGTGTTTAATATAGGGGTATTGCTCGATATTATGGTAAGGGTCCCCCTTTTAAAAAATCCATATAAATATTAGGATGGATCCAAGTCTATCAGTATTCATTTTTATAATAAAAATATTACTTCCCTATTAAACTTTTTTAGAAAAGTGGCTGTATCTCTGCAAATATTGATTTTATCGCAAAAATAAGCGAAATTCGAAAAAACTTAACTAAAGTATCGATAGTGCTCTTTTCAAATATATTAAAACTATTGTAACTTGAAGAAATTTTTTAAAAAATCCATATAAATATTAGGATGGATACAAGTCTACCAGTATTCATTTTTATAATAAAAATATTACTTCCCTATTAAACTTTTTTAGAAAAGTGGCTGTATCTCCGCAAATATTGATTTTATCGCAAAAATAAGCGAAATTCGAAAAAACTTAACTAGAGTATCGATAGTGCTCTTTTCAAATATATTAAAACTATTGTAATTTGAAGAAATTTTTGAAAAAATCCATATAAATATTAGGATGGATCCAAGTCTATCAGTATTAATTTTTATAATAAAAATATTACTTCCCTATTAAACTTTTTTAGAAAAGTGGCTGTATCTCCGCAAATATTGATTTTATCGCAAAAATAAGCGAAATTCGAAAAAACTTAACTAAAGTATCGATAGTGCTCTTTTCAAATATATTAAAACTATTGTAATTTGAAGAAATTTTTGAAAAAATCCATATAAATATTAGGATGGATCCAAGTCTATCAGTATTCATTTTTATAATAAAAATATTACTTCCCTATTAAACTTTTTTAGAAAAGTGGCTGTATCTCCGCAAATATTGATTTTATCGCAAAAATAAGCGAAATTCGAAAAACCTTAACTAAAGTATCGATAGTGCTCTTTTCAAATATATTAAAACTATTGTAATTTGAAGAAATTTTTGAAAAAATCCATATAAATAATAGGATGGATCCAAGTCTATCCGTATTCGTTTTTATAATAAAAATGTTACTTCCCTATTAAACTTTTTTAGAAAAGTGGCTGTATCTCCGCAAATATTGATTTTATCGCAAAAATAAGCGAAATTCGAAAAAACTTAACTAAAGTATCGATAGTGCTCTTTTCAAATATATTAAAACTATTGTAATTTGAGGAAATTTTTTAAAAAATCCATATAAATATTAGGATGGATCCAAGTCTATCAGTATTCATTTTTATAATAAAAATATTACTTCCCTATTAAACTTTTTTAGAAAAGTGGCTGTATCTCCGCAAATATTGATTTTATCGCAAAAATAAGCGAAATTCGAAAAAACTTAACTAAAGTATCGATAGTGCTCTTTTCAAATATATTAAAACTATTGTAATTTGAAGAAATTTTTGAAAAAATCCATATAAATATTAGGATGGATCCAAGTCTATCAGTATTCATTTTTATAATAAAAATATTACTTCCCTATTAAACTTTTTTAGAAAAGTGGCTGTATCTCCGCAAATATTGATTTTATCGCAAAAATAAGCGAAATTCGAAAAACCTTAACTAAAGTATCGATAGTGCTCTTTTCAAATATATTAAAACTATTGTAATTTGAAGAAATTTTTGAAAAAATCCATATAAATATTAGGATGGATCCAAGTCTATCAGTATTCATTTTTATAATAAAAATATTACTTCCCTATTAAACTTTTTTAGAAAAGTGGCTGTATCTCCGCAAATATTGATTTTATCGCAAAAATAAGCGAAATTCGAAAAAACTTAACTAAAGTATCGATAGTGCTCTTTTCAAATATATTAAAACTATTGTAATTTGAAGAAATTTTTTAAAAAATCCATATAAATATTAGGATGGATCCAAGTCTATCAGTATTCATTTTTATAATAAAAATGTTACTTCCCTATTAAACTTTTTTAGAAAAGTGGCTGTATCTCCGCAAATATTGATTTTATCGCAAAAATAAGCGAAATTCGAAAAAACTTAACTAAAGTATCGATAGTGCTCTTTTCAAATATATTAAAACTATTGTAAATTGAAGAAATTTTTTAAAAACTCCATATAAATATTAGGATGGATCCAAGTCTATCAGTATTCATTTTTATAATAAAAATATTACTTCCCTATTAAACTTTTTTAGAAAAGTGACTGTATCTCCGCAAATATTGATTTTATCGCAAAAATAAGCGAAATTCGAAAAAACTTAACTAATGTATTGATAGTGCTCTTTTCAAATATATTAAAACTATTGTAATTTGAAGAAATTTTTGAAAAAATCCATATAAATATTAGGATGGATCCAAGTCTATCAGTATTCATTTTTATAATAAAAATATTACTTCCCTATTAAACTTTTTTAGAAAAGTGGCTGTATCTCCGCAAATATTGATTTTATCGCAAAAATAAGCGAAATTCGAAAAAACTTAACTAAAGTATCGATAGTGCTCTTTTCAAATATATTAAAACTATTGTAATTTGAAGAAATTTTTGAAAAAATCCATATAAATATTAGGATGGATCCAAGTCTATCAGTATTCATTTTTATAATAAAAATATTACTTCCCTATTAAACTTTTTTAGAAAAGTGGCTGTATCTCCGCAAATATTGATTTTATCGCAAAAATAAGCGAAATTCGAAAAACCTTAACTAAAGTATCGATAGTGCTCTTTTCAAATATATTAAAACTATTGTAATTTGAAGAAATTTTTTAAAAAATCCATATAAATAATAGGATGGATCCAAGTCTATCAGTATTCATTTTTATAATAAAAATGTTACTTCCCTATTAAACTTTTTTAGAAAAGTGGCTGTATCTCCGCAAATATTGATTTTATCGCAAAAATAAGCGAAATTCGAAAAACCTTAACTAAAGCATCGATAGTGCTCTTTTCAAATATATTAAAACTATTGTAATTTGAAGAAATTTTTGAAAAAATCCATATAAATATTAGGATGGATCCAAGTCTATCAGTATTCATTTTTATAATAAAAATATTACTTCCCTATTAAACTTATTTAGAAAAGTGGCTGTATCTCCGCAAATATTGATTTTATCGCAAAAATAAGCGAAATTCGAAAAACCTTAACTAAAGTATCGATAGTGCTCTTTTCAAATATATTAAAACTATTTTAATTTAAAGAAATTTTTGAAAAAATCCATATAAATAATAGGATGGATCCAAGTCTATCAGTATTCATTTTTATAATAAAAATGTTACTTCCCTATTAAACTTTTTTAGAAAAGTGGCTGTATCTCCGCAAATATTGATTTTATCGCAAAAATAAGCGAAATTCGAAAGAACTTAACTAAAGTATCGATAGTGCTCTTTTCAAATATATTAAAACTATTGTAATTTGAAGAAATTTTTGAAAAAATCCATATAAATAATAGGATGGATCCAAGTCTATCAGTATTCATTTTTATAATAAAAATGTTACTTCCCTATTAAACTTTTTTAGAAAAGTGGCTGTATCTCCGCAAATATTGATTTTATCGCAAAAATAAGCGAAATTCGAAAAAACTTAACTAAAGTATCGATAGTGCTCTTTTCAAATATATTAAAACTATTGTAATTTGAAGAAATTTTTGAAAAAATCCATATAAATATTAGGATGGATCCAAGTCTATCAGTATTCATTTTTATAATAAAAATGTTACTTCCTTATTAAACTTTTTTAGAAAAGTGACTGTATCTCCGCAAATATTGATTTTATCGCAAAAATAAGCGAAATTCGAAAAAACTTAACTAAAGTATCGATAGTGCTCTTTTCAAATATATTAAAACTATTGTAATTTGAAGAAATTTTTGAAAAAATCCATATAAATATTAGGATGGATCCCCCTTGTCAATATATGGTCTTCGTATTTAATATAGGGGTATTGCTCGATATTATGGTAAGGGTCCCCCCTTTTCAATATATGGTCTTCGTATTTAATATAGGGGTATTGCTCGATATTATGGTAAGGGTCCCCCCTTTTCAATATATGGTCTTCGTATTTAGTATAGGGGTATTGCTCGATATTATGGTAAGGGTCCCCCCTTTTCAATATATGGTCTTCGTATTTAGTATAGGGGTATTGCTCGATATTATGGTAAGGGTCCCCCCTTTTCAATATATGGTCTTCGTATTTAGTATAGGGGTATTGCTCGATATTATGGTAAGGGTCCCCCCTTTTCAATATATGGTCTTCGTATTTAGTGTAGGGGTATCGCTCGATATTATGGTAAGGGTCCCCCCTTTTCAATATATGGTCTTCGTATTTAATATAGGGGTATTGCTCGATATTATGGTAAGGGTCCCCCCTTTTCAATATATGGTCTTCGTATTTAGTATAGGGGTATTGCTCGATATTATGGTAAGGGTCCCCCCTTTTCAATATATGGTCTTCGTATTTAGTATAGGGGTATTGCTCGATATTATGGTAAGGGTCCCCCCTTTTCAATATATGGTCTTCGTATTTAGTATAGGGGTATTGCTCGATATTATGGTAAGGGTCCCCCCTTTTCAATATATGGTCTTCGTATTTAGTATAGGAGTATTGCATGATATTATGGTAAGGGTCCCCCCTTTTCAATATATGGTCTTCGTATTTAGTATAGGGGTATTGCTCGATATTATGGTAAGGGTCCCCCCTTTCCAATATATGGTCTTCGTATTTAGTATAGGGGTATTGCTCGATATTATGGTAAGGGTCCCCCCTTTTCAATATATGGTCTTCGTATTTAGTATAGGGGTATTGCTCGATATTATGGTAAGGGTCCCCCCTTTTCAATATATGGTCTTCGTGTTTAATATAGGGGTATTGCTCGATATTATGGTAAGGATCTCCCTTTTAAAAATCCATATAAATATTAGGATGGATCCAAGTCTATCAGTATTCATTTTTATAATAAAAATATTACTTCCCTATTAAACTTTTTTAGAAAAGTGGCTGTATCTCTGCAAATATTGATTTTATCGCAAAAATAAGCGAAATTCGAAAAAACTTAACTAAAGTATCGATAGTGCTCTTTTCAAATATATTAAAACTATTGTAATTTGAAGAAATTTTTTAAAAAATCCATATAAATATTAGGATGGATACAAGTCTACCAGTATTCATTTTTATAATAAAAATATTACTTCCCTATTAAACTTTTTTAGAAAAGTGGCTGTATCTCCGCAAATATTGATTTTATCGCAAAAATAAGCGAAATTCGAAAAAACTTAACTAAAGTATCGATAGTGCTCTTTTCAAATATATTAAAACTATTGTAATTTGAAGAAATTTTTGAAAAAATCCATATAAATGATAGGATGGATCCAAGTCTATCAGTATTCATTTTTATAATAAAAATGTTACTTCCCTATTAAACTTTTTTAGAAAAGTGGCTGTATCTCCGCAAATATTGATTTTATCGCAAAAATAAGCGAAATTCGAAAAAACTTAACTAAAGTATCGATAGTGCTCTTTTCAAATATATTAAAACTATTGTAATTTGAAGAAATTTTTTAAAAAATCCATATAAATATTAGGATGGATACAAGTCTACCAGTATTCATTTTTATAATAAAAATATTACTTCCCTATTAAACTTTTTTAGAAAAGTGGCTGTATCTCCGCAAATATTGATTTTATCGCAAAAATAAGCGAAATTCGAAAAAACTTAACTAAAGTATCGATAGTGCTCTTTTCAAATATATTAAAACTATTGTAATTTGAAGAAATTTTTGAAAAAATCCATATAAATGATAGGATGGATCCAAGTCTATCAGTATTCATTTTTATAATAAAAATGTTACTTCCCTATTAAACTTTTTTAGAAAAGTGGCTGTATCTCCGCAAATATTGATTTTATCGCAAAAATAAGCGAAATTCGAAAAAACTTAACTAAAGTATCGATAGTGCTCTTTTCAAATATATTAAAACTATTGTAATTTGAAGAAATTTTTGAAAAAATCCATATAAATATTAGGATGGATCCCCCTTGTCAATATATGGTCTTCGTATTTAATATAGGGGTATTACTCGATATTATGGTAAGGGTCCCCCCTTTTCAATATATGGTCTTCGTATTTAGTATAGGGGTATTGCTCGATATTATGGTAAGGGTCCCCCCTTTTCAATATATGGTCTTCGTATTTAGTATAGGGGTATTGCTCGATATTATGGTAAGGGTCCCCCCTTTTCAATATATGGTCTTCGTATTTAGTATAGGGGTATTGCTCGATATTATGGTAAGGGTCCCCCCTTTTCAATATATGGTCTTCGTATTTAGTATAGGGGTATTGCTCGATATTATGGTAAGGGTCCCCCCTTTTCAATATATGGTCTTCGTATTTAGTATAGGGGTATTGCTCGATATTATGGTAAGGGTCCCCCCTTTTCAATATATGGTCTTCGTATTTAGTATAGGGGTATTGCTCGATATTATGGTAAGGGTCCCCCCTTTTCAATATATGGTCTTCGTATTTAGTATAGGGGTATTGCTCGATATTATGGTAAGGGTCCCCCCTCTTCAATATATGGTCTTCGTATTTAATATAGGGGTATTGCTCGATATAATGGTAAGGGTCCCCCTTTTAAAAAATCCATATAAATATTAGGATGGATCCAAGTCTATCAGTATTCATTTTTATAATAAAAATATTACTTCCCTATTAAACTTTTTTAGAAAAGTGGCTGTATCTCCGCAAATATTGATTTTATCGCAAAAATAAGCGAAATTCGAAAAACCTTAACTAAAGTATCGATAGTGCTCTTTTCAAATATATTAAAACTATTGTAATTTGAAGAAATTTTTGAAAAAATCCATATAAATATTAGGATGGATCCAAGTCTATCAGTATTCATTTTTATAATAAAAATATTACTTCCCTATTAAACTTTTTTAGAAAAGTGGCTGTATCTCCGCAAATATTGATTTTATGGCAAAAATAAGCGAAATTCGAAAAAACTTAACTAAAGTATCGATAGTGCTCTTTTCAAATATATTAAAACTATTGTAATTTGAAGAAATTTTTGAAAAAATCCATATAAATATTAGGATGGATCCCCCTTGTCAATATATGGTCTTCGTATTTAATATAGGGGTATTGCTCGATATTATGGTAAGGGTCCCGCCTTTTCAATATATGGTCTTCGTATTAAGTATAGGGGTATTGCTCGATATTATGGTAAGGGTCCCCCCTTTTCAATATATGGTCTTCGTATTTAGTGTAAGGGTATCGCTCGATATTATGGTAAGGGTCCCCCCTTTTCAATATATGGTCTTCGTATTTAATATAGGGATATTGCTCGATATTATGGTAAGGGTCCCCCTTTTTCAATATATGGTCTTCGTATTTAGTATAGGGGTATTGCTCGATATTATGGTAAGGGTCCCGCCTTTTCAATATATGGTCTTCGTATTTAGTATAGGGGTATTGCTCGATATTATGGTAAGGGTCCCCCCTTTTCAATATATGGTCTTCGTATTTAGTATAGGGGTATTGCTCGATATTATGGTAAGGGTCCCCCCTTTTCAATATATGGTCTTCGTATTTAGTATAGGGGTATTGCTCGATATTATGGTAAGGGTCCCCCCTTTTCAATATATGGTCTTCGTATTTAGTATAGGGGTATTGCTCGATATTATGGTAAGGGTCCCCCCTTTTCAATATATGGTCTTCGTATTTAGTATAGGGGTATTGCTCGATATTATGGTAAGGGTCCCCCCTTTTCAATATATGGTCTTCGTATTTAGTATAGGGGTATTGCTCGATATTATGGTAAGGGTCCCCCCTTTTCAATATATGGTCTTCGTATTTAGTATAGGGGTATTGCTCGATATTATGGTAAGGGTCCCCCCTTTTCAATATATGGTCTTCGTATTTAGTATAGGGGTATTGCTCGATATTATGGTAAGGGTCCCCCCTCTTCAATATATGGTCTTCGTATTTAGTGTAGGGGTATCGCTCGATATTATGGTAAGGGTCCCCCCTTTTCAATATATGGTCTTCGTATTTAGTAGAGGGGTATTGCTCGATATTATGGTAAGGGTCCCCCCTTTTCAATATATGGTCTTCGTATTTAGTGTAGGGGTATCGCTCGATATTATGGTAAGGGTCCCCCCTTTTCAATATATGGTCTTCGTATTTAATATAGGGGTATTGCTCGATATTATGGTAAGGGTCCCTCTTTTAAAAAATCCATATAAATATTAGGATGGATCCAAGTCTATCAGTATTCATTTTTATAATAAAAATATTACTTCCCTATTAAACTTTTTTAGAAAAGTGGCTGTATCTCCGCAAATATTGATTTTATCGCAAAAATAAGCGAAATTCGAAAAAACTTAACTAAAATATCGATAGTGCTCTTTTCAAATATATTAAAACTATTGTAATTTGAAGAAATTTTTTAAAAAATCCATATAAATATTAGGATGGATCCCCCTTGTCAATATATGGTCTTCGTATTTAATATAGGGGTATTGCTCGATATTATGGTAAGGGTCCCCCCTTTTCAATATATGGTCTTCGTATTTAGTATAGGGGTATTACTCGATATTATGGTAAGGGTCCCCCCTTTTCAATATATGATCTTCGTATTTAGTATAGGGGTATTACTCGATATTATGGTAAGGGTCCCCCCTTTTCAATATATGGTCTTCGTATTTAGTATAGGGGTATTGCTCGATATTATGGTAAGGGTCCCCCCTTTTCAATATATGGTCTTCGTATTTAGTATAGGGGTATTGCTCGATATTATGGTAAGGGTCCCCCCTTTTCAATATATGGTCTTCGTATTTAATATAGGGGTATTGCTCGATATTATGGTAAGGGTCCCTCTTTTAAAAAATCCATATAAATATTAGGATGGATCCAAGTCTATCAGTATTCATTTTTATAATAAAAATATTACTTCCCTATTAAACTTTTTTAGAAAAGTGGCTGTATCTCCGCAAATATTGATTTTATCGCAAAAATAAGCGAAATTCGAAAAAACTTAACTAAAATATCGATAGTGCTCTTTTCAAATATATTAAAACTATTGTAATTTGAAGAAATTTTTTAAAAAATCCATATAAATATTAGGATGGATCCAAGTCTATCAGTATTCATTTTTATAATAAAAATATTACTTCCCTATTAAACTTTTTTAGAAAAGTGGCTGTATCTCCGCAAATATTGATTTTATCGCAAAAATAAGCGAAATTCGAAAAAACTTAACTAAAGTATCGATAGTGCTCTTTTCAAATATATTAAAACTATTGTAATTTGAAGAAATTTTTGAAAAAATCCATATAAATATTAGGATGGATCCCCCTTGTCAATATATGGTCTTCGTATTTAATATAGGGGTATTGCTCGATATTATGGTAAGGGTCCCCCCTTTTCAATATATGGTCTTCGTATTTAGTATAGGGGTATTACTCGATATTATGGTAAGGGTCCCCCCTTTTCAATATATGATCTTCGTATTTAGTATAGGGGTATTACTCGATATTATGGTAAGGGTCCCCCCTTTTCAATATATGGTCTTCGTATTTAGTATAGGGGTATTGCTCGATATTATGGTAAGGGTCCCCCCTTTTCAATATATGGTCTTCGTATTTAGTATAGGGGTATTGCTCGATATTATGGTAAGGGTCCCCCCTTTTCAATATATGGTCTTCGTATTTAGTATAGGGGTATTGCTCGATATTATGGTAAGGGTCCCCCCTTTTCAATATATGGTCTTCGTATTTAGTATAGGGGTATTGCTCGATATTATGGTAAGGGTCCCCCCTTTTCAATATATGGTCTTCGTATTTAATATAGGGGTATTGCTCGATATTATGGTAAGGGTCCCCCTTTTAAAAAATCCATATAAATATTAGGATGGATCCAAGTCTATCAGTATTCATTTTTATAATAAAAATATTACTTCCCTATTAAACTTTTTTAGAAAAGTGGCTGTATCTCTGCAAATATTGATTTTATCGCAAAAATAAGCGAAATTCGAAAAAACTTAACTAAAGTATCGATAGTGCTCTTTTCAAATATATTAAAACTATTGTAATTTGAAGAAATTTTTTAAAAAATCCATATAAATATTAGGATGGATACAAGTCTATCAGTATTCATTTTTATAATAAAAATATTACTTCCCTATTAAACTTTTTTAGAAAAGTGGCTGTATCTCCGCAAATATTGATTTTATCGCAAAAATAAGCGAAATTCGAAAAAACTTAACTAAAGTATTGATAGTGCTCTTTTCAAATATATTAAAACTATTGTAATTTGAAGAAATTTTTTAAAAAATCCATATAAATATTAAGATGGATCCAAGTCTATCAGTATTCATTTTTATAATAAAAATATTACTTCCCTATTAAACTTTTTTAGAAAAAAGGCTGTATCTCCGCAAATATTGATTTTATCGCAAAAATAAGCGAAATTCGAAAAAACTTAACTAAAGTATCGATAGTGCTCTTTTCAAATATATTAAAACTATTGTAATTTGAAGTAATTTTTTAAAAAATCCATATAAATATTAGGATGGATCCAAGTCTATCAGTATTCATTTTTATAATAAAAATATTACTTCCCTATTAAACTTTTTTAGAAAAGTGTCTGTATCTCCGCAAATATTGATTTTATCGCAAAAATAAGCGAAATTCGAAAAAACTTAACTAAAGTATCGATAGTGCTCTTTTCAAATATATTAAAACTATTGTAATTTGAAGTAATTTTTTAAAAAATCCATATAAATATTAGGATGGATCCAAGTCTATCAGTATTCATTTTTATAATAAAAATATTACTTCCCTATTAAACTTTTTTAGAAAAGTGGCTGTATCTCCGCAAATATTGATTTTATCGCAAAAATAAGCGAAATTCGAAAAAACTTAACTAAAGTATCGATAGTGCTCTTTTCAAATATATTAAAACTATTGTAATTTGAAGAAATTTTTGAAAAAATCCATATAAATATTAGGATGGATCCAAGTCTATCAGTATTCATTTTTATAATAAAAATATTACTTCCCTATTAAACTTTTTTAGAAAAGTGGCTGTATCTCCGCAAATATTGATTTTATCGCAAAAATAAGCGAAATTCGAAAAAACTTAACTAAAGTATCGATAGTGCTCTTTTCAAATATATTAAAACTATTGTAATTTGAAGAAATTTTTGAAAAAATCCATATAAATATTAGGATGGATCCAAGTCTATCAGTATTCATTTTTATAATAAAAATGTTACTTCCCTATTAAACTTTTTTAGAAAAGTGGCTGTATCTCCGCAAATATTGATTTTATCGCAAAAATAAGCGAAATTCGAAAAAACTTAACTAAAGTATCGATAGTGCTCTTTTCAAATATATTAAAACTATTGTAATTTGAAGAAATTTTTTAAAAAATCCATATAAATATTAGAATGGATCCCCCTTGTCAATATATGCTCTTCGTATTTAATATAGGGGTATTGCTCGATATTATGGTAAGGGTCCCCCCTTTTCAATATATGGTCTTCGTATTTAGTATAGGGGTATTGCTCGATATTATGGTAAGGGTCCCCCCTTTTCAATATATGGTCTTCGTATTTAGTATAGGGGTATTGCTCGATATTATGGTAAGGGTCCCCCCTTTTCAATATATGGTCTTCGTATTTAGTATAGTGGTATTGCTCGATATTATGGTAAGGGTCCCCCCTTTTCAATATATGGTCTTCGTATTTAGTATAGGGGTATTGCTCGATATTATGGTAAGGGTCCACCCTTTTCAATATATGGTCTTCGTATTTAGTATAGGGGTATTGCTCGATATTATGGTAAGGGTCCCCCCTTTTCAATATATGGTCTTCGTATTTAGTATAGGGGTATTGCTCGATATTATGGTAAGGGTCCCCCCTTTTCAATATATGGTCTTCGTATTTAGTATAGGGGTATTGCTCGATATTATGGTAGGGGTCCCCCCTTTTCAATATATGGTCTTCGTATTTAGTATAGGGGTATTGCTCGATATTATGGTAAGGGTCCCCCCTTTTCAATATATGGTCTTCGTATTTAGTATAGGGGTATTGCTCGATATTATGGTAAGGGTCCCCCCCTTTTAAATATATGGTCTTCGTATTTAATATAGGGGTATTGCTCGATATTATGGTAAGGGTCCCCCTTTTAAAAAATCCATATAAATATTAGGATGGATCCAAGTCTATCAGTATTCATTTTTATAATAAAAATATTACTTCCCTATTAAACTTTTTTAGAAAAGTGGCTGTATCTCTGCAAATATTGATTTTATCGCAAAAATAAGCGAAATTCGAAAAAACTTAACTAAAGTATCGATAGTGCTCTTTTCAAATATATTAAAACTATTGTAATTTGAAGAAATTTTTTAAAAAATCCATATAAATATTAGGATGGATACAAGTCTATCAGTATTCATTTTTATAATAAAAATATTACTTCCCTATTAAACTTTTTTAGAAAAGTGGCTGTATCTCCGCAAATATTGATTTTATCGCAAAAATAAGCGAAATTCGAAAAAACTTAACTAAAGTATTGATAGTGCTCTTTTCAAATATATTAAAACTATTGTAATTTGAAGAAATTTTTTAAAAAATCCATATAAATATTAAGATGGATCCAAGTCTATCAGTATTCATTTTTATAATAAAAATATTACTTCCCTATTAAACTTTTTTAGAAAAAAGGCTGTATCTCCGCAAATATTGATTTTATCGCAAAAATAAGCGAAATTCGAAAAAACTTAACTAAAGTATCGATAGTGCTATTTTCAAATATATTAAAACTATTGTAATTTGAAGTAATTTTTTAAAAAATCCATATATATATTAGGATGGATCCAAGTCTATCAGTATTCATTTTTATAATAAAAATATTACTTCCCTATTAAACTTTTTTAGAAAAGTGGCTGTATCTCCGCAAATATTGATTTTATCGCAAAAATAAGCGAAATTCGAAAAACCTTAACTAAAGTATCGATAGTGCTCTTTTCAAATATATTAAAACTATTGTAATTTGAAGAAATTTTTGAAAAAATCCATATAAATATTAGGATGGATCCAAGTCTATCAGTATTCATTTTTATAATAAAAATATTACTTCCCTATTAAACTTTTTTAGAAAAGTGGCTGTATCTCCGCAAATATTGATTTTATCGCAAAAATAAGCGAAATTCGAAAAAACTTAACTAAAGTATCGATAGTGCTCTTTTCAAATATATTAAAACTATTGTAATTTGAAGAAATTTTTGAAAAAATCCATATAAATATTAGGATGGATCCAAGTCTATCAGTATTCATTTTTATAATAAAAATGTTACTTCCCTATTAAACTTTTTTAGAAAAGTGGCTGTATCTCCGCAAATATTGATTTTATCGCAAAAATAAGCGAAATTCGAAAAAACTTAACTAAAGTATCGATAGTGCTCTTTTCAAATATATTAAAACTATTGTAATTTGAAGAAATTTTTTAAAAAATCCATATAAATATTAGGATGGATCCAAGTCTATCAGTATTCATTTTTATAATAAAAATATTACTTCCCTATTAAACTTTTTTAGAAAAGTGACTGTATCTCCGCAAATATTGATTTTATCGCAAAAATAAGCGAAATTCGAAAAAACTTAACTAAAGTATCGATAGTGCTCTTTTCAAATATATTAAAACTATTGTAATTTGAAGAAATTTTTGAAAAAATCCATATAAATATTAGGATGGATCCCCCTTTTCAATATATGGTCTTCGTATTTAGTATAGGGGTATTGCTCGATATTATGGTAAGGGTCCCCCCTTTTCAATATATGGTCTTCGTATTTAGTATAGGGGTATTGCTCGATATTATGGTAAGGGTCCCCCCTTTTCAATATATGGTCTTCGTATTTAGTATAGGGGTATTGCTCGATATTATGGTAAGGGTCCCCCCTTTTCAATATATGGTCTTCGTATTTAGTATAGGGGTATTGCTCGATATTATGGTAAGGGTCCCCCCTTTTCAATACATGGTCTTCGTATTTAGTATAGGGGTACTGCTCGATATTATGGTAAGGTCCCCCCCTTTTCAATATATGGTCTTCGTATTTAGTATAGGGGTATTGCTCGATATTATGGTAAGGGTCCCCCCTTTTCAATATATGGTCTTCGTATTTAGTATAGGGGTATTGCTCGATATTATGGTAAGGGTCCCCCCTTTTCAATATATGGTCTTCGTATTTAGTATAGGGGTATTGCTCGATATTATGGTAAGGGTCCCCCCTTTTCAATATATGGTCTTCGTATTTAGTATAGGGGTATTGCTCGATATTATGGTAAGGGTCCCCCCTTTTCAATATATGGTCTTCGTATTTAGTATAGGGGTATTGCTCGATATTATGGTAAGGGTCCCCCCTTTTCAATACATGGTCTTCGTATTTAGTATAGGGGTATTGGTCGATATTATGGTAAGGGTCCCCCCTTTTCAATACATGGTCTTCGTATTTAGTATAGGGGTATTGCTCGATATTATGGTAAGGGTCCCCCCTTTTCAATACATGGTCTTCGTATTTAGTATAGGGGTACTGCTCGATATTATGGTAAGGTCCCCCCCTTTTCAATATATGGTCTTCGTATTTAGTATAGGGGTATTGCTCGATATTATGGTAAGGGTCCCCCCTTTTCAATACATGGTCTTCGTATTTAGTATAGGGGTATTGCTCGATATTATGGTAAGGGTCCCCCCTTTTCAATATATGGTCTTCGTATTTAGTATAGGGGTATTGCTCGATATTATGGTAAGGGTCCCCCCTTTTCAATATATGGTCTTCGTATTTAGTATAGGGGTATTGCTCGATATTATGGTAAGGGTCCCCCCTTTTTAAAATATATGGTCTTCGTATTTAGTATAGGGGTATTGCTCGATATTATGGTAAGGGTCCCCCCTTTTCAATATATGGTCTTCGTATTTAGAATAGGGGTACTGCTCGATATTATGGTAAGGGTCCCCCCTTTTCAATACATGGTCTTCGTATTTAGTATAGGGGTATTGCTCGATATTATGGTAAGGGTCCCCCTTTTTAAAATATATGGTCTTCGTATTTAGTATAGGGGTATTGCTCGATATTATGGTAAGGGTCCCCCCTTTTCAATATATGGTCTTCGTATTTAGTATAGGGGTATTGCTCGATATTATGGTAAGGGTCCCCCCTTTTCAATATATGGTCTTCGTATTTAGTATAGGGGTATTGCTCGATATTATGGTAAGGGTCCCCCCTTTTCAATATATGGTCTTCGTATTTAGTATAGGGGTATTGCTCGATATTATGGTAAGGGTCCCCCCTTTTTAAAATATATGGTCTTCGTATTTAGTATAGGGGTATTGCTCGATATTATGGTAAGGGTCCCCCCTTTTCAATATATGGTCTTCGTATTTAGTATAGGGGTATTGCTCGATATTATGGTAAGGGTCCCCCCTTTTTAAAATATATGGTCTTCGTATTTAGTATAGGGGTATTGCTCGATATTATGGTAAGGGTCCCCCCTTTTCAATATATGGTCTTCGTATTTAGTATAGGGGTATTGCTCGATATTATGGTAAGGGTCCCCCCTTTTCAATATATGGTCTTCGTATTTAGTATAGGGGTATTGCTCGATATTATGGTAAGGGTCCCCCCTTTTTAAAATATATGGTCTTCGTATTTAGTATAGGGGTATTGCTCGATATTATGGTAAGGGTCCCCCCTTTTCAATATATGGTCTTCGTATTTAGTATAGGGGTATTGCTCGATATTATGGTAAGGGTCCCCCCTTTTTAAAATATATGGTCTTCGTATTTAGTATAGGGGTATTGCTCGATATTATGGTAAGGGTCCCCCCTTTTCAATATATGGTCTTCGTATTTAGTATAGGGGTATTGCTCGATATTATGGTAAGGGTCCCCCCTTTTCAATACATGGTCTTCGTATTTAGTATAGGGGTATTGCTCGATATTATGGTAAGGGTCCCCCCTTTTTAAAATATATGGTCTTCGTATTTAGTATAGGGGTATTGCTCGATATTATGGTAAGGGTCCCCCCTTTTCAATATATGGTCTTCGTATTTAGTATAGGGGTATTGCTCGATATTATGGTAAGGGTCCCCCCTTTTCAATATATGGTCTTCGTATTTAGTATAGGGGTATTGCTCGATATTATGGTAAGGGTCCCCCCTTTTTAAAATATATGGTCTTCGTATTTAGTATAGGGGTATTGCTCGATATTATGGTAAGGGTCCCCCCTTTTTAAAATATATGGTCTTCGTATTTAGTATAGGGGTATTGCTCGATATTATGGTAAGGGTCCCCCCTTTTTAAAATATATGGTCTTCGTATTTAGTATAGGGGTATTGCTCGATATTATGGTAAGGGTCCCCCCTTTTCAATATATGGTCTTCGTATTTAGTATAGGGGTATTGCTCGATATTATGGTAAGGGTCCCCCCTTTTCAATATATGGTCTTCGTATTTAGTATAGGGGTATTGCTCGATATTATGGTAAGGGTCCCCCCTTTTTAAAATATATGGTCTTCGTATTTAGTATAGGGGTATTGCTCGATATTATGGTAAGGGTCCCCCCTTTTCAATATATGGTCTTCGTATTTAGTATAGGGGTATTGCTCGATATTATGGTAAGGGTCCCCCCTTTTTAAAATATATGGTCTTCGTATTTAGTATAGGGGTATTGCTCGATATTATGGTAAGGGTCCCGCCTTTTCAATATATGGTCTTCGTATTTAGTATAGGGGTATTGCTCGATATTATGGTAAGGGTCCCCCCTTTTCAATATATGGTCTTCGTATTTAGTATAGGGGTATTGCTCGATATTATGGTAAGGGTCCCCCCTTTTTAAAATATATGGTCTTCGTATTTAGTATAGGGGTATTGCTCGATATTATGGTAAGGGTCCCCCCTTTTCAATATATGGTCTTCGTATTTAGTATAGGGGTATTGCTCGATATTATGGTAAGGGTCCCCCCTTTTTAAAATATATGGTCTTCGTATTTAGTATAGGGGTATTGCTCGATATTATGGTAAGGGTCCCCCCTTTTCAATATATGGTCTTCGTATTTAGTATAGGGGTATTGCTTGATATTATGGTAAGGGTCCCCCCTTTTCAATACATGGTCTTCGTATTTAGTATAGGGGTATTGCTCGATATTATGGTAAGGGTCCCCCCTTTTTAAAATATATGGTCTTCGTATTTAGTATAGGGGTATTGCTCGATATTATGGTAAGGGTCCCCCCTTTTCAATATATGGTCTTCGTATTTAGTATAGGGGTATTGCTCGATATTATGGTAAGGGTCCCCCCTTTTCAATATATGGTCTTCGTATTTAGTATAGGGGTATTGCTCGATATTATGGTAAGGGTCCCCCCTTTTCAATATATGGTCTTCGTATTTAGTATAGGGGTATTGCTCGATATTATGGTAAGGGTCCCCCCTTTTTAAAATATATGGTCTTCGTATTTAGTATAGGGGTATTGCTCGATATTATGGTAAGGGTCCCCCCTTTTCAATATATGGTCTTCGTATTTAGTATAGGGGTATTGCTCGATATTATGGTAAGGGTCCCCCTTTTTAAAATATATGGTCTTCGTATTTAGTATAGGGGTATTGCTCGATATTATGGTAAGGGTCCCCCCTTTTCAATATATGGTCTTCGTATTTAGTATAGGGGTATTGCTCGATATTATGGTAAGGGTCCCCCCTTTTCAATATATGGTCTTCGTATTTAGTATAGGGGTATTGCTCGATATTATGGTAAGGGTCCCCCCTTTTTAAAATATATGGTCTTCGTATTTAGTATAGGGGTATTGCTCGATATTATGGTAAGGGTCCCCCCTTTTCAATATATGGTCTTCGTATTTAGTATAGGGGTATTGCTCGATATTATGGTAAGGGTCCCCCCTTTTTAAAATATATGGTCTTCGTATTTAGTATAGGGGTATTGCTCGATATTATGGTAAGGGTCCCCCCTTTTCAATATATGGTCTTCGTATTTAGTATAGGGGTATTGCTCGATATTATGGTAAGGGTCCCCCCTTTTTAAAATATATGGTCTTCGTATTTAGTATAGGGGTATTGCTCGATATTATGGTAAGGGTCCCCCCTTTTCAATATATGGTCTTCGTATTTAGAATAGGGGTACTGCTCGATATTATGGTAAGGGTCCCCCCTTTTCAATATATGGTCTTCGTATTTAGTATAGGGGTATTGCTCGATATTATGGTAAGGGTCCCCCCTTTTCAATATATGGTCTTCGTATTTAGTATAGGGGTATTGCTCGATATTATGGTAAGGGTCCCCCCTTTTCAATATATGGTCTTCGTATTTAGTATAGGGGTATTGCTCGATATTATGGTAAGGGTCCCCCCTTTTCAATACATGGTCTTCGTATTTAGTATAGGGGTATTGCTCGATATTATGGTAAGGGTCCCCCCTTTTCAATACATGGTCTTCGTATTTAGTATAGGGGTATTGCTCGATATTATGGTAAGGGTCCCCCCTTTTCAATACATGGTCTTCGTATTTAGTATAGGGGTATTGCTCGATATTATGGTAAGGGTCCCCCCTTTTCAATATATGGTCTTCGTATTTAGTATAGGGGTACTGCTCGATATTATGGTAAGGGTCCCCCCTTTTCAATATATGGTCTTCGTATTTAGTATAGGGGTATTGCTCGATATTATGGTAAGGGTCCCCCCTTTTCAATACATGGTCTTCGTATTTAGTATAGGGGTATTGCTCGATATTATGGTAAGGGTCCACCCTTTTCAATATATGGTCTTCGTATTTAGTATAGGGGTATTGCTCGATATTATGGTAAGGGTCCCCCCTTTTCAATATATGGTCTTCGTATTTAGTATAGGGGTACTGCTCGATATTATGGTAAGGGTCCCCCCTTTTCAATATATGGTCTTCGTATTTAGTATAGGTTTATTGCTCGATATTATGGTAAGGGTCCCCCCTTTTCAATATATGGTCTTCGTATTTAGTATAGGGGTATTGCTCGATATTATGGTAAGGGTCCCCCCTTTTCAAAAAATGGTCTTCGTATTTAGTATAGGGGTATTGCTCGATATTATGGTAAGGGTCCCCCCTTTTCAATATATGGTCTTCGTATTTAATATAGGGGTATTGCTCGATATTATGGTAAGGGTCCCCCTTTTAAAAAATCCATATAAATATTAGGATGGATCCAAGTCTATCAGTATTCATTTTTATAATAAAAATATAACTTCCCTATTAAACTTTTTTAGAAAAGTGGCTGTATCTCTGCAAATATTGATTTTATCGCAAAAATAAGCGAAATTCGAAAAAACTTAACTAAAGTATCGATAGTGCTCTTTTCAAATATATTAAAACTATTGTAATTTGAAGAAATTTTTTAAAAAATCCATATAAATATTAGGATGGATACAAGTCTATCAGTATTCATTTTTATAATAAAAATATTACTTCCCTATTAAACTTTTTTAGAAAAGTGGCTGTATCTCCGCAAATATTGATTTTATCGCAAAAATAAGCGAAATTCGAAAAAACTTAATTAAAGTATCGATAGTGCTCTTTTCAAATATATTAAAACTATTGTAATTTGAAGAAATTTTTGAAAAAATCCATATAAATATTAGGATGGATCCCCCTTGTCAATATATGGTCTTCGTATTTAATATAGGGGTATTGCTCGATATTATGGTAAGGGTCCCCCCTTTTCAATATATGGTCTTCGTATTTAGTATAGGGGTATTGCTCGATATTATGGTAAGGGTCCCCCCTTTTCAATATATGGTCTTCGTATTTAATATAGGGGTATTGCTCGATATTATGGTAAGGGTCTCCCTTTTAAAAAATCCATATAAATATTAGGATGGATCCAAGTCTATCAGTATTCATTTTTATAATAAAAATATTACTTCCCTATTAAACTTTTTTAGAAAAGTGGCTGTATCTCCGCAAATATTGATTTTATCGCAAAAATAAGCGAAATTCGAAAAAACTTAACTAAAGTATCGATAGTGCTCTTTTCAAATATATTAAAACTATTGTAATTTGAAGAAATTTTTGAAAAAATCCATATAAATAATAGGATGGATCCAAGTCTATAAGTATTCATTTTTATAATAAAAATGTTACTTCCCTATTAAACTTTTTTAGAAAAGTGGCTATATCTCCGCAAATATTGATTTTATCGCAAAAATAAGCGAAATTCGAAAAACCTTAACTAAAGTATCGATAGTGCTCTTTTCAAATATATTAAAACTATTGTAATTTGAAGAAATTTTTTAAAAAATCCATATAAATATTAGGATGGATCCAAGTCTATCAGTATTCATTTTTATAATAAAAATATTACTTCCCTATTAAACTTTTTTAGAAAAGTGGCTGTATCTCCGCAAATATTGATTTTATCGCAAAAATAAGCGAAATTCGAAAAACCTTAACTAAAGTATCGATAGTGCTCTTTTCAAATATATTAAAACTATTGTAATTTGAAGAGATTTTTGAAAAAATCCATATAAATAATAGGATGGATCCAAGTCTATCAGTATTCATTTTTATAATAAAAATGTTACTTCCCTATTAAACTTTTTTAGAAAAGTGGCTGTATCTCCGCAAATATTGATTTTATCGCAAAAATAAGCGAAATTCGAAAAACCTTAACTAAAGTATCGATAGTGCTCTTTTCAAATATATTAAAACTATTGTAATTTGAAGAAATTTTTGAAAAAATCCATATAAATATTAGGATGGATCCCCCTTGTCAATATATGCTCTTCGTATTTAATATAGGGGTATTGCTCGATATTATGGTAAGGGTCCCCCCTTTTCAATATATGGTCTTCGTATTTAGTATAGGGGTATTGCTCGATATTATGGTAAGGGTCCCCCCTTTTCAATATATGGTCTTCGTATTTAGTATAGGGGTATTGCTCGATATTATGGTAAGGGTCCCCCCTTTTCAATATATGGTCTTCGTATTTAGTATAGGGGTATTGCTCGATATTATGGTAAGGGTCCCCCCTTTTCAATATATGGTCTTCGTATTTAGTATAGGGGTATTGCTCGATATTATGGTAAGGGTCCCCCCTTTTCAATATATGGTCTTCGTATTTAGTATAGGGGTATTGCTCGATATTATGGTAAGGGTCCCCCCTTTTCAATATATGGTCTTCGTATTTAATATAGGGGTATTGCTCGATATTATGGTAAGGGTCCCCCTTTTAAAAAATCCATATAAATATTAGGATGGATCCAAGTCTATCAGTATTCATTTTTATAATAAAAATATTACTTCACTATTAAACTTTTTTAGAAAAGTGGCTGTATCTCTGCAAATATTGATTTTATCGCAAAAATAAGCGAAATTCGAAAAAACTTAACTAAAGTATCGATAGTGCTCTTTTCAAATATATTAAAACTATTGTAATTTGAAGAAATTTTTGAAAAAATCCATATAAATATTAGGATGGATCCAAGTCTATCAGTATTCATTTTTATAATAAAAATATTACTTCCTTATTAAACTTTTTTAGAAAAGTGGCTGTATCTCCGCAAATATTGATTTTATCGCAAAAATAAGCGAAATTCGAAAAAACTTAACTAAAGTATCGATAGTGCTCTTTTCAAATATATTAAAACTATTGTAATTTGAAGAAATTTTTGAAAAAATCCATATAAATATTAGGATGGATCCAAGTCTATCAGTATTCATTTTTATAATAAAAATATTACTTCCCTATTAAACTTTTTTAGAAAAGTGGCTGTATCTCCGCAAATATTGATTTTATCGCAAAAATAAGCGAAATTCGAAAAACCTTAACTAAAGTATCGATAGTGCTCTTTTCAAATATATTAAAACTATTGTAATTTGAAGAAATTTTTGAAAAAATCCATATAAATATTAGGATGGATCCAAGTCTATCAGTATTCATTTTTATAATAAAAATATTACTTCCCTATTAAACTTTTTTAGAAAAGTGGCTGTATCTCCGCAAATATTGATTTTATCGCAAAAATAAGCGAAATTCGAAAAAACTTAACTAAAGTATCGATAGTGCTCTTTTCAAATATATTAAAACTATTGTAATTTGAAGAAATTTTTTAAAAAATCCATATAAATATTAGGATGGATCCAAGTCTATCAGTATTCATTTTTATAATAAAAATATTACTTCCCTATTAAACTTTTTTAGAAAAGTGGCTGTATCTCCGCAAATATTAATTTTATCGCAAAAATAAGCGAAATTCGAAAAACCTTAACTAAAGTATCGATAGTGCTCTTTTCAAATATATTAAAACTATTGTAATTTGAAGAAATTTTTTAAAAAATCCATATAAATATTAGGATGGATCCTAGTCTATCAGTATTCATTTTTATAATAAAAATATTACTTCCCTATTAAACTTTTTTAGAAAAGTGGCTGTATCTCCGCAAATATTGATTTTATCGCAAAAATAAGCGAAATTCGAAAAAACTTAACTAAAGTATCGATAGTGCTCTTTTCAAATATATTAAAACTATTGTAATTTGAAGAAATTTTTTAAAAAATCCATATAAATATTAGGATGGATACAAGTCTATCAGTATTCATTTTTATAATAAAAATATTACTTCCCTATTAAACTTTTTTAGAAAAGTGGCTGTATCTCCGCAAATATTGATTTTATCGCAAAAATAAGCGAAATTCGAAAAAACTTAATTAAAGTATCGATAGTGCTCTTTTCAAATATATTAAAACTATTGTAATTTGAAGAAATTTTTGAAAAAATCCATATAAATATTAGGATGGATCCCCCTTGTCAATATATGGTCTTCGTATTTAATATAGGGGTATTGCTCGATATTATGGTAAGGGTCCCCCCTTTTCAATATATGGTCTTCGTATTTAGTATAGGGGTATTGCTCGATATTATGGTAAGGGTCCCCCCTTTTCAATATATGGTCTTCGTATTTAATATAGGGGTATTGCTCGATATTATGGTAAGGGTCTCCCTTTTAAAAAATCCATATAAATATTAGGATGGATCCAAGTCTATCAGTATTCATTTTTATAATAAAAATATTACTTCCCTATTAAACTTTTTTAGAAAAGTGGCTGTATCTCCGCAAATATTGATTTTATCGCAAAAATAAGCGAAATTCGAAAAAACTTAACTAAAGTATCGATAGTGCTCTTTTCAAATATATTAAAACTATTGTAATTTGAAGAAATTTTTGAAAAAATCCATATAAATAATAGGATGGATCCAAGTCTATAAGTATTCATTTTTATAATAAAAATGTTACTTCCCTATTAAACTTTTTTAGAAAAGTGGCTATATCTCCGCAAATATTGATTTTATCGCAAAAATAAGCGAAATTCGAAAAACCTTAACTAAAGTATCGATAGTGCTCTTTTCAAATATATTAAAACTATTGTAATTTGAAGAAATTTTTTAAAAAATCCATATAAATATTAGGATGGATCCAAGTCTATCAGTATTCATTTTTATAATAAAAATATTACTTCCCTATTAAACTTTTTTAGAAAAGTGGCTGTATCTCCGCAAATATTGATTTTATCGCAAAAATAAGCGAAATTCGAAAAACCTTAACTAAAGTATCGATAGTGCTCTTTTCAAATATATTAAAACTATTGTAATTTGAAGAGATTTTTGAAAAAATCCATATAAATAATAGGATGGATCCAAGTCTATCAGTATTCATTTTTATAATAAAAATGTTACTTCCCTATTAAACTTTTTTAGAAAAGTGGCTGTATCTCCGCAAATATTGATTTTATCGCAAAAATAAGCGAAATTCGAAAAACCTTAACTAAAGTATCGATAGTGCTCTTTTCAAATATATTAAAACTATTGTAATTTGAAGAAATTTTTGAAAAAATCCATATAAATATTAGGATGGATCCCCCTTGTCAATATATGCTCTTCGTATTTAATATAGGGGTATTGCTCGATATTATGGTAAGGGTCCCCCCTTTTCAATATATGGTCTTCGTATTTAGTATAGGGGTATTGCTCGATATTATGGTAAGGGTCCCCCCTTTTCAATATATGGTCTTCGTATTTAGTATAGGGGTATTGCTCGATATTATGGTAAGGGTCCCCCCTTTTCAATATATGGTCTTCGTATTTAGTATAGGGGTATTGCTCGATATTATGGTAAGGGTCCCCCCTTTTCAATATATGGTCTTCGTATTTAGTATAGGGGTATTGCTCGATATTATGGTAAGGGTCCCCCCTTTTCAATATATGGTCTTCGTATTTAGTATAGGGGTATTGCTCGATATTATGGTAAGGGTCCCCCCTTTTCAATATATGGTCTTCGTATTTAATATAGGGGTATTGCTCGATATTATGGTAAGGGTCCCCCTTTTAAAAAATCCATATAAATATTAGGATGGATCCAAGTCTATCAGTATTCATTTTTATAATAAAAATATTACTTCACTATTAAACTTTTTTAGAAAAGTGGCTGTATCTCTGCAAATATTGATTTTATCGCAAAAATAAGCGAAATTCGAAAAAACTTAACTAAAGTATCGATAGTGCTCTTTTCAAATATATTAAAACTATTGTAATTTGAAGAAATTTTTGAAAAAATCCATATAAATATTAGGATGGATCCAAGTCTATCAGTATTCATTTTTATAATAAAAATATTACTTCCTTATTAAACTTTTTTAGAAAAGTGGCTGTATCTCCGCAAATATTGATTTTATCGCAAAAATAAGCGAAATTCGAAAAAACTTAACTAAAGTATCGATAGTGCTCTTTTCAAATATATTAAAACTATTGTAATTTGAAGAAATTTTTGAAAAAATCCATATAAATATTAGGATGGATCCAAGTCTATCAGTATTCATTTTTATAATAAAAATATTACTTCCCTATTAAACTTTTTTAGAAAAGTGGCTGTATCTCCGCAAATATTGATTTTATCGCAAAAATAAGCGAAATTCGAAAAACCTTAACTAAAGTATCGATAGTGCTCTTTTCAAATATATTAAAACTATTGTAATTTGAAGAAATTTTTGAAAAAATCCATATAAATATTAGGATGGATCCAAGTCTATCAGTATTCATTTTTATAATAAAAATATTACTTCCCTATTAAACTTTTTTAGAAAAGTGGCTGTATCTCCGCAAATATTGATTTTATCGCAAAAATAAGCGAAATTCGAAAAAACTTAACTAAAGTATCGATAGTGCTCTTTTCAAATATATTAAAACTATTGTAATTTGAAGAAATTTTTTAAAAAATCCATATAAATATTAGGATGGATCCAAGTCTATCAGTATTCATTTTTATAATAAAAATATTACTTCCCTATTAAACTTTTTTAGAAAAGTGGCTGTATCTCCGCAAATATTAATTTTATCGCAAAAATAAGCGAAATTCGAAAAACCTTAACTAAAGTATCGATAGTGCTCTTTTCAAATATATTAAAACTATTGTAATTTGAAGAAATTTTTTAAAAAATCCATATAAATATTAGGATGGATCCTAGTCTATCAGTATTCATTTTTATAATAAAAATATTACTTCCCTATTAAACTTTTTTAGAAAAGTGGCTGTATCTCCGCAAATATTGATTTTATCGCAAAAATAAGCGAAATTCGAAAAAACTTAACTAAAGTATCGATAGTGCTCTTTTCAAATATATTAAAACTATTGTAATTTGAAGAAATTTTTGAAAAAATCCATATAAATATTAGGATGGATCCGTCTTGTCAATATATGCTCTTCGTATTTAATATAGGGGTATTGCTCGATATTATGGTAAGGGTCCCCCCTTTTCCATATATGGTCTTCGTATTTAGTATAGGGGTATTGATCGATATTATGGTAAGGGTCCCCCCTTTTCAATATATGGTCTTCGTATTTAGTATAGGGGTATTGCTCGATATTATGGTAAGGGTCCCCCCTTTTCAATATATGGTCTTCGTATTTAATATAGGGGTATTGCTCGATATTATGGTAAGGGTCCCCCCTTTTCAATATATGGTCTTCGTATTTAGTATAGGGGTATTGTTCGATATTATGGTAAGGGTCCCACCTTTTCAATATATGGTCTTCGTATTTAGTATAGGGGTATTGCTCGATATTATGGTAAGGGTCCCACCTTTTCAATATATGGTCTTCGTATTTAGTATAGGGGTATTGCTCGATATTATGGTAAGGGTCCCCCCTTTTCAATATATGGTCTTCGTATTTAGTATAGGGGTATTGCTCGATATTATGGTAAGGGTCCCCCCTTTTCAATATATGGTCTTCGTATTTAGTATAGGGGTATTGTTCGATATTATGGTAAGGGTCCCCCCTTTTCAATATATGGTCTTCGTATTTAGTATAGGGGTATTGCTCGATATTATGGTAAGGGTCCCCCCTTTTCAATATATGGTCTTCGTATTTAGTATAGGGGTATTGCTCGAAATTATGGTAAGGGTCCCCCCTTTTCAATATATGGTCTTCGTATTTAGTATAGGAGTATTGCTCGATATTATGGTAAGGGTCCCCCCTTTTCAATATATGGTCTTCGTATTTAGTATAGGGGTATTGCTCGATATTATGGTAAGGGTCCCCCTTTTCAATATATGGTCTTCGTATTTAGTAAAGGGGTATTGCTCGATATTATGGCAAGGATCCCCCCTTTTCAATATATGGTCTTCGTAATTAGTATAGGGGTATTGCTCGATATTATGGTAAGGGTCCCCCTTTTAAAAAATCCATATAAATATTAGGATGGATCCAAGTCTATCAGTATTCATTTTTATAATAAAAATATTACTTCCCTATTAAACTTTTTTAGAAAAGTGGCTGTATCTCCGCAAATATTGATTTTATCGCAAAAATAAGCGAAATTCGAAAAACCTTAACTAAAGTATCGATAGTGCTCTTTTCAAATATATTAAAACTATTGTAATTTGAAGAAATTTTTTAAAAAATCCATATAAATATTAGGATGGATCCAAGTCTATCAGTATTCATTTTTATAATAAAAATATTACTTCCCTATTAAACTTTTTTAGAAAAGTGGCTGTATCTCCGCAAATATTGATTTTATCGCAAAAATAAGCGAAATTCGAAAAACCTTAACTAAAGTATCGATAGTGCTCTTTTCAAATATATTAAAACTATTGTAATTTGAAGAAATTTTTGAAAAAATCCATATAAATATTAGGATGGATCCAAGTCTATCAGTATTCATTTTTATAATAAAAATATTACTTCCCTATTAAACTTTTTTAGAAAAGTGGCTGTATCTCCGCAAATATTGATTTTATCGCAAAAATAAGCGAAATTCGAAAAACCTTAACTAAAGTATCGATAGTGCTCTTTTCAAATATATTAAAACTATTGTAATTTGAAGAAATTTTTTAAAAAATCCATATAAATATTAGGATGGATCCAAGTCTATCAGTATTCATTTTTATAATAAAAATGTTACCTCCCTATTAAACTTTTTTAGAAAAGTGGCTGTATCTCCGCAAATATTGATTTTATCGCAAAAATAAGCGAAATTCGAAAAAACTTAACTAAAGTATCGATAGTGCTCTTTTCAAATATATTAAAACTATTGTAATTTGAAGAAATTTTTTAAAAAATCCATATAAATATTAGGATGGATCCAAGTCTATCAGTATTCATTTTTATAATAAAAATATTACTTCCCTATTAAACTTTTTTAGAAAAGTGGCTGTATCTCCGCAAATATTGATTTTATCGCAAAAATAAGCGAAATTCGAAAAACCTTAACTAAAGTATCGATAGTGCTCTTTTCAAATATATTAAAACTATTGTAATTTGAAGAAATTTTTGAAAAAATCCATATAAATAATAGGATGGATCCAAGTCTATCAGTATTCATTTTTATAATAAAAATGTTACTTCCCTATTAAACTTTTTTAGAAAAGTGGCTGTATCTCCGCAAATATTGATTTTATCGCAAAAATAAGCGAAATTCGAAAAAACTTAACTAAAGTATCGATAGTGCTCTTTTCAAATATATTAAAACTATTGTAATTTGAAGAAATTTTTTAAAAAATCCATATAAATATTAGGATGGATCTAAGTCTATCAGTATTCATTTTTATAATAAAAATATTACTTCCCTATTAAACTTTTTTAGAAAAGTGGCTGTATCTCCGCAAATATTGATTTTATCGCAAAAATAAGCGAAATTCGAAAAAACTTAACTAAAGTATCGATAGTGCTCTTTTCAAATATATTAAAACTATTGTAATTTGAAGAAATTTTTTAAAAAATCCATATAAATATTAGGATGGATCCGTCTTGTCAATATATGGTCTTCGTATTTAATATAGGGGTATTGCTCGATATTATGGTAAGGGTCCCCCCTTTTCAATATATGGTCTTCGTATTTAGTATAGGGGTATTGCTCGATATTATGGTAAGGGTCCCCCCTTTTCAATATATGGTCTTCGTATTTAGTATAGGGGTATTGCTCGATATTATGGTAAGGGTCCCCCCTTTGCAATATATGGTCTTCGTATTTAGTATAGGGGTATTGCTCGATATTATGGTAAGGGTCCCCCCTTTTCAATATATGGTCTTCGTATT
The DNA here is from genome assembly GCA_932526305.1 of Epicampocera succincta. Lineage (NCBI taxonomy): Eukaryota > Metazoa > Arthropoda > Insecta > Diptera > Tachinidae > Epicampocera > Epicampocera succincta. The sequence goes on along the minus strand of OW052036.1, from coordinate 62,236,667 downwards.
TAGTATAGGGGTATTGCTCGATATTATGGTAAGGGTCCCCCCTTTTCAATATATGGTCTTCGTATTTAATATAGGGGTATTGCTCGATATTATGGTAAGGGTCCCCCCTTTTCAATATATGGTCTTCGTATTTAGTATAGGGGTATTGCTCGATATTATGGTAAGGGTCCCCCCTTTTCAATATATGGTCTTCGTATTTAGTATAGGGGTATTGCTCGATATTATGGTGAGGGTCCCCCCTTTTCAATATATGGTCTTCGTATTTAGTATAGGGGTATTGCTCGATATTATGGTAAGGGTCCCCCCTTTTCAATATATGGTCTTCGTATTTAGTATAGGGGTATTGCTCGATATTATGGTAAGGGTCCCCCCTTTTCAATATATGGTCTTCGTATTTAGTATAGGGGTATTGCTCGATATTATGGTAAGGGTCCCCCCTTTTCAATATATGGTCTTCGTATTTAGTATAGGGGTATTGCTCGATATTATGGTAAGGGTCCCCCCTTTTCAATATATGGTCTTCGTATTTAGTGTAGGGGTATCGCTCGATATTATGGTAAGGGTCCCCCCTTTTCAATATATGGTCTTCGTATTTAGTATAGGGGTATTGCTCGATATTATGGTAAGGGTCCCCCCTTTTCAATATATGGTCTTCGTATTTAGTATAGGGGTATTGCTCGATATTATGGTAAGGGTCCCCCCTTTTCAATATATGGTCTTCGTATTTAGTATAGGGGTATTGCTCGATATTATGGTAAGGGTCCCCCCTTTTCAATATATGGTCTTCGTATTTAGTATAGGGGTATTGCTCGATATTATGGTAAGGGTCCCCCCTTTTCAATATATGGTCTTCGTATTTAGTATAGGAGTATTGCTCGATATTATGGTAAGGGTCCCCCCTTTTCAATATATGGTCTTCGTATTTAGTATAGGGGTATTGCTCGATATTATGGTAAGGGTCCCCCCTTTTCAATATATGGTCTTCGTATTTAGTATAGGGGTATTGCTCGATATTATGGTAAGGGTCCCCCCTTTTCAATATATGGTCTTCGTATTTAGTATAGGGGTATTGCTCGATATTATGGTAAGGGTCCCCCCTTTTCAATATATGGTCTTCGTATTTAGTATAGGGGTATTGCTCGATATTATGGTAAGGGTCCCCCCTTTTCAATATATGGTCTTCGTATTTAGTATATCCGCAAATATTGATTTTATCGCAAAAATAAGCGAAATTCGAAAAAACTTAACTAAAGTATCGATAGTGCTCTTTTCAAATATATTAAAACTATTGTAATTTGAAGAAATTTTTTTAAAAATCCATATAAATATTAGGATGGATACAAGTCTACCAGTATTAATTTTTATAATAAAAATATTACTTCCCTATTAAACTTTTTTAGAAAAGTGGCTGTATCTCCGCAAATATTGATTTTATCGCAAAAAAATAAGCGAAATTCGAAAAAACTTAACTAAAGTATCGATAGTGCTCTTTTCAAATATATTAAAACTATTGTAATTTGAAGAAATTTTTTAAAAAATCCATATAAATATTAGGATGGATCCGTCTTGTCAATATATGGTCTTCGTATTTAATATAGGGGTATTGCTCGATATTATGGTAAGGGTCCCCCCTTTTCAATATATGGTCTTCGTATTTAGTATAGGGGTATTGCTCGATATTATGGTAAGGGTGCCCCCTTTTCAATATATGGTCTTCGTATTTAGTATAGGGGTATTGCTCGATATTATGGTAAGGGTCCCCCCTTTTCAATATATGGTCTTCGTATTTAATATAGGGATATTGCTCGATATTATGGTAAGGGTCCCCCCTTTTCAATATATGGTCTTCGTATTTAGTATAGGGGTATTGCTCGATATTATGGTAAGGGTCCCCCCTTTTCAATATATGGTCTTCGTATTTAGTATAGGGGTATTGCTCGATATTATGGTAAGGGTCCCCCCTTTTCAATATATGGTCTTCGTATTTAATATAGGGATATTGCTCGATATTATGGTAAGGGTCCCCCCTTTTCAATATATGGTCTTCGTATTTTGTATAGGGGTATTGCTCGATATTATGGTAAGGGTCCCCCCTTTTCAATATATGGTCTTCGTATTTAGTATAGGGGTATTGCTCGATATTATGGTGAGGGTCCCCCCTTTTCAATATATGGTCTTCGTATTTAGTATAGGGGTATTGCTCGATATTATGGTAAGGGTCCCCCCTTTTCAATATATGGTCTTCGTATTTAGTATAGGGGTATTGCTCGATATTATGGTAAGGGTCCCCCCTTTTCAATATATGGTCTTCGTATTTAGTATAGGGGTATTGCTCGATATTATGGTAAGGGTCCCCCCTTTTCAATATATGGTCTTCGTATTTAATATAGGGATATTGCTCGATATTATGGTAAGGGTGCCCCCTTTTCAATATATGGTCTTCGTATTTAGTATAGGGGTATTGCTCGATATTATGGTAAGGGTCCCCCCTTTTCAATATATGGTCTTCGTATTTAGTATAGGGGTATTGCTCGATATTATGGTAAGGGTCCCCCCTTTTCAATATATGGTCTTCGTATTTAATATAGGGATATTGCTCGATATTATGGTAAGGGTGCCCCCTTTTCAATATATGGTCTTCGTATTTAGTATAGGGGTATTGCTCGATATTATGGTAAGGGTCCCCCCTTTTCAATATATGGTCTTCGTATTTAGTATAGGGGTATTGCTCGATATTATGGTAAGGGTCCCCCCTTTTCAATATATGGTCTTCGTATTTAGTATAGGGGTATTGCTCGATATTATGGTAAGGGTCCCCCCTTTTCAATATATGGTCTTCGTATTTAGTATAGGGGTATTGCTCGATATTATGGTAAGGGTCCCCCCTTTTCAATATATGGTCTTCGTATTTAGTATAGGGGTATTGCTCGATATTATGGTAAGGGTCCCCCCTTTTCAATATATGGTCTTCGTATTTAGTATAGGGGTATTGCTCGATATTATGGTAAGGGTCCCCCCTTTTCAATATATGGTCTTCGTATTTAGTATAGGGGTATTGCTCGATATTATGGTAAGGGTCCCCCCTTTTCAATATATGGTCTTCGTATTTAGTATAGGGGTATTGCTCGATATTATGGTAAGGGTCCCCCCTTTTCAATATATGGTCTTCGTATTTAATATAGGGATATTGCTCGATATTATGGTAAGGGTGCCCCCTTTTCAATATATGGTCTTCGTATTTAGTATAGGGGTATTGCTCGATATTATGGTAAGGGTCCCCCCTTTTCAATATATGGTCTTCGTATTTAGTATAGGGGTATTGCTCGATATTATGGTAAGGGTCCCCCCTTTTCAATATATGGTCTTCGTATTTAGTATAGGGGTATTGCTCGATATTATGGTAAGGGTCCCCCCTTTTCAATATATGGTCTTCGTATTTAGTATAGGGGTATTGCTCGATATTATGGTAAGGGTCCCCCCTTTTCTATATATGGTCTTCGTATTTAATATAGGGATATTGCTCGATATTATGGTAAGGGTGCCCCCTTTTCAATATATGGTCTTCGTATTTAGTATAGGGGTATTGCTCGATATTATGGTAAGGGTCCCCCCTTTTCAATATATGGTCTTCGTATTTAATATAGGGATATTGCTCGATATTATGGTAAGGGTGCCCCCTTTTCAATATATGGTCTTCGTATTTAGTATAGGGGTATTGCTCGATATTATGGTAAGGGTCCCCCCTTTTCAATATATGGTCTTCGTATTTAGTATAGGGGTATTGCTCGATATTATGGTAAGGGTCCCCCCTTTTCAATATATGGTCTTCGTATTTAATATAGGGATATTGCTCGATATTATGGTAAGGGTGCCCCCTTTTCAATATATGGTCTTCGTATTTAGTATAGGGGTATTGCTCGATATTATGGTAAGGGTCCCCCCTTTTCAATATATGGTCTTCGTATTTAGTATAGGGGTATTGCTCGATATTATGGTAAGGGTCCCCCCTTTTCAATATATGGTCTTCGTATTTAGTATAGGGGTATTGCTCGATATTATGGTAAGGGTCCCCCCTTTTCAATATATGGTCTTCGTATTTAGTATAGGGGTATTGCTCGATATTATGGTAAGGGTCCCCCCTTTTCAATATATGGTCTTCGTATTTAGTATAGGGGTATTGCTCGATATTATGGTAAGGGTCCCCCCTTTTCAATATATGGTCTTCGTGTTTAATATAGGGGTATTGCTCGATATTATGGTAAGGGTCCCCCTTTTAAAAAATCCATATAAATATTAGGATGGATCCAAGTCTATCAGTATTCATTTTTATAATAAAAATATTACTTCCCTATTAAACTTTTTTAGAAAAGTGGCTGTATCTCTGCAAATATTGATTTTATCGCAAAATAAGCGAAATTCGAAAAAACTTAACTAAAGTATCGATAGTGCTCTTTTCAAATATATTAAAACTATTGTAATTTGAAGAAATTTTTTAAAAAATCCATATAAATATTAGGATGGATCCAAGTCTATCAGTATTAATTTTTATAATAAAAATATTACTTCCCTATTAAACTTTTTTAGAAAAGTGGCTGTATCTCCGCAAATATTGATTTTATCGCAAAATAAGCGAAATTCGAAAGAACTTAACTAAAGTATCGATAGTGCTCTTTTCAAATATATTAAAACTATTGTAATTTGAAGAATTTTTTTAAAAAATCCATATAAATATTAGGATGGATCCAAGTCTATCAGTATTCATTTTTATAATAAAAATATTACTTCCCTATTAAACTTTTTTAGAAAAGTGGCTGTATCTCCGCAAATATTGATTTTATCGCAAAAATAAGCGAAATTCGAAAAAACTTAACTAAAGTATCGATAGTGCTCTTTTCAAATATATTAAAACTATTGTAATTTGAAGAAATTTTTGAAAAAATCCATATAAATATTAAGATGGATCCAAGTCTATCAGTATTAATTTTTATAATAAAAATATTACTTCCCTATTAAACTTTTTTAGAAAAGTGGCTGTATCTCCGCAAATATTGATTTTATCGCAAAAATAAGCGAAATTCGAAAAAACTTAACTAAAGTATCGATAGTGCTCTTTTCAAATATATTAAAACTATTGTAATTTGAAGAAATTTTTGAAAAAATCCATATAAATATTAGGATGGATCCAAGTCTATCAGTATTCATTTTTATAATAAAAATATTACTTCCCTATTAAACTTTTTTAGAAAAGTGGCTGTATCTCCGCAAATATTGATTTTATCGCAAAAATAAGCGAAATTCGAAAAACCTTAATTAAAGTATCGATAGTGCTCTTTTCAAATATATTAAAACTATTGTAATTTGAAGAAATTTTTGAAAAAATCCATATAAATAATAGGATGGATCCAAGTCTATCAGTATTCATTTTTATAATAAAAATGTTACTTCCCTATTAAACTTTTTTAGAAAAGTGGCTGTATCTCCGCAAATATTGATTTTATCGCAAAAATAAGCGAAATTCGAAAAAACTTAACTAAAGTATCGATAGTGCTCTTTTCAAATATATTAAAACTATTGTAATTTGAAGAAATTTTTTAAAAAATCCATATAAATATTAGGATGGATCCAAGTCTATCAGTATTCATTTTTATAATAAAAATATTACTTCCCTATTAAACTTTTTTAGAAAAGTGGCTGTATCTCCGCAAATATTGATTTTATCGCAAAAATAAGCGAAATTCGAAAAACCTTAACTAAAGTATCGATAGTGCTCTTTTCAAATATATTAAAACTATTGTAATTTAAAGAAATTTTTGAAAAAATCCATATAAATAATAGGATGGATCCAAGTCTATCAGTATTCATTTTTATAATAAAAATGTTACTTCCCTATTAAACTTTTTTAGAAAAGTGGCTGTATCTCCGCAAATATTGATTTTATCGCAAAAATAAGCGAAATTCGAAAAAACTTAACTAAAGTATCGATAGTGCTCTTTTCAAATATATTAAAACTATTGTAATTTGAAGAAATTTTTGAAAAAATCCATATAAATATTAGGATGGATCCCCCTTGTCAATATATGGTCTTCATATTTAATATAGGGGTATTGCTCGATATTATGGTAAGGGTCCCCCCTTTCCAATATATGGTCTTCGTATTTAGTATAGGGGTATTGCTCGATATTATGATAAGGGTCCCCCCTTTTCAATATATGGTCTTCGTATTTAGTATAGGGGTATTGCTCGATATTATGGTAAGGGTCCCCCCTTTTCAAAATATGGTCTTCGTATTTAGTATAGGGGTATTGCTCGATATTATGGTAAGGGTCCCCCCTTTTCAATATATGGTCTTCGTATTTAGTGTAGGGGTATCGCTCGATATTATGGTAAGGGTCCCCCCTTTTCAATATATGGTCTTCGTATTTAGTATAGGGGTATTGCTCGATATTATGGTAAGGGTCCCCCCTTTTCAATATATGGTCTTCGTATTTAGTATAGGGGTATTGCTCGATATTATGGTAAGGGTCCCCCCTTTTCAATATATGGTCTTCGTATTTAGTATAGGGGTATTGCTCGATATTATGGTAAGGGTCCCCCCTTTTCAATATATGGTCTTCGTATTTAGTATAGGGGTATTGCTCGATATTATGGTAAGGGTCCCCCCTTTTCAATATATGGTCTTCGTATTTAGTATAGGGGTATTGCTCGATATTATGGTAAGGGTCCCCCCTTTTCAATATATGGTCTTCGTATTTAGTGTAGGGGTATTGCTCGATATTATGGTAAGGGTCCCCCCTTTTCAATATATGGTCTTCGTATTTAGTATAGGGGTATTGCTCGATATTATGGTAAGGGTCCCCCCTTTTCAATATATGGTCTTCGTATTTAGTATAGGGGTATTGCTCGATATTATGGTAAGGGTCCCCCTTTTCAATATATGGTCTTCGTATTTAGTATAGGGGTATTGCTCGATATTATGGTAAGGGTCCCCCCTTTTCAATATATGGTCTTCGTATTTAGTATAGGGGTATTGCTCGATATTATGGTAAGGGTCCCCCCAAGGGGTATTGCTCGATATTATGGTAAGGGTCCCCCTTTTCAATATATGGTCTTCGTATTTAGTATAGGGGTATTGCTCGATATTATGGTAAGGGTCCCCCCTTTTCAATATATGGTCTTCGTATTTAGTATAGGGGTATTGCTCGATATTATGGTAAGGGTCCCCCTTTTAAAAAATCCATATAAATATTAGGATGGATCCAAGTCTATCAGTATTCATTTTTATAATAAAAATATTACTTCCCTATTAAACTTTTTTAGAAAAGTGGCTGTATCTCTGGAAATATTGATTTTATCGCAAAAATAAGCGAAATTCGAAAAAACTTAACTAAAGTATCGATAGTGCTCTTTTCAAATATATTAAAACTATTGTAATTTGAAGAAATTTTTTAAAAAATCCATATAAATATTAGGATGGATACAAGTCTACCAGTATTCATTTTTATAATAAAAATATTACTTCCCTATTAAACTTTTTTAGAAAAGTGGCTGTATCTCTGCAAATATTGATTTTATCGCAAAAATAAGCGAAATTCGAAAAAACTTAACTAAAGTATCGATAGTGCTCTTTTCAAATATATTAAAACTATTGTAATTTAAAGAAATTTTTGAAAAAATCCATATAAATAATAGGATGGATCCAAGTCTATCAGTATTCATTTTTATAATAAAAATGTTACTTCCCTATTAAACTTTTTTAGAAAAGTGGCTGTATCTCCGCAAATATTGATTTTATCGCAAAAATAAGCGAAATTCGAAAAAACTTAACTAAAGTATCGATAGTGCTCTTTTCAAATATATTAAAACTATTGTAATTTGAAGAAATTTTTTAAAAAATCCATATAAATATTAGGATGGATCCCCCTTGTCAATATATGGTCTTCATATTTAATATAGGGGTATTGCTCGATATTATGGTAAGGGTCCCCCCTTTCCAATATATGGTCTTCGTATTTAGTATAGGGGTATTGCTCGATATTATGATAAGGGTCCCCCCTTTTCAATATATGGTCTTCGTATTTAGTATAGGGGTATTGCTCGATATTATGGTAAGGGTCCCCCCTTTTCAAAATATGGTCTTCGTATTTAGTATAGGGGTATTGCTCGATATTATGGTAAGGGTCCCCCCTTTTCAATATATGGTCTTCGTATTTAGTGTAGGGGTATCGCTCGATATTATGGTAAGGGTCCCCCCTTTTCAATATATGGTCTTCGTATTTAGTATAGGGGTATTGCTCGATATTATGGTAAGGGTCCCCCCTTTTCAATATATGGTCTTCGTATTTAGTATAGGGGTATTGCTCGATATTATGGTAAGGGTCCCCCCTTTTCAATATATGGTCTTCGTATTTAGTATAGGGGTATTGCTCGATATTATGGTAAGGGTCCCCCCTTTTCAATATATGGTCTTCGTATTTAGTATAGGGGTATTGCTCGATATTATGGTAAGGGTCCCCCCTTTTCAATATATGGTCTTCGTATTTAGTATAGGGGTATTGCTCGATATTATGGTAAGGGTCCCCCCTTTTCAATATATGGTCTTCGTATTTAGTATAGGGGTATTGCTCGATATTATGGTAAGGGTCCCCCCTTTTCAATATATGGTCTTCGTATTTAGTATAGGGGTATTGCTCGATATTATGGTAAGGGTCCCCCTTTTCAATATATGGTCTTCGTATTTAGTATAGGGGTATTGCTCGATATTATGGTAAGGGTCCCCCCTTTTCAATATATGGTCTTCGTATTTAGTATAGGGGTATTGCTCGATATTATGGTAAGGGTCCCCCCTTTCCAATATATGGTCTTCGTATTTAGTATAGGGGTATTGCTCGATATTATGATAAGGGCCCCCCCTTTTCAATATATGGTCTTCGTATTTAGTATAGGGGTATTGCTCGATATTATGGTAAGGGTCCCCCCTTTTCAATATATGGTCTTCGTATTTAGTATAGGGGTATTGCTCGATATTATGGTAAGGGTCCCCCCTTTTCAATATATGGTCTTCGTATTTAGTGTAGGGGTATCGCTCGATATTATGGTAAGGGTCCCCCCTTTTCAATATATGGTCTTCGTATTTAGTATAGGGGTATTGCTCGATATTATGGTAAGGGTCCCCCCTTTTCAATATATGGTCTTCGTATTTAGTGTAGGGGTATTGCTCGATATTATGGTAAGGGTCCCCCCTTTTCAATATATGGTCTTCGTATTTAGTATAGGGGTATTGCTCGATATTATGGTAAGGGTCCCCCCTTTTCAATATATGGTCTTCGTATTTAGTATAGGGGTATTGCTCGATATTATGGTAAGGGTCCCCCCTTTTCAATATATGGTCTTCGTATTTAGTATAGGGGTATTGCTCGATATTATGGTAAGGGTCCCCCCTTTTCAATATATGGTCTTCGTATTTAGTATAGGGGTATTGCTCGATATTATGGTAAGGGTCCCCCCTTTTCAATATATGGTCTTCATATTTAGTATAGGGGTATTGCTCGATATTATGGTAAGGGTCCCCCCTTTTCAATATATGGTCTTCGTATTTAGTATAGGGGTATTGCTCGATATTATGGTAAGGGTCCCCCCTTTTCAATATATGGTCTTCGTATTTAGTATAGGGGTATTGCTCGATATTATGGTAAGGGTCCCCCCTTTTCAATATATGGTCTTCGTATTTAGTATAGGGGTATTGCTCGATATTATGGTAAGGGTCCCCCCTTTTCAATATATGGTCTTCGTATTTAGTATAGGGGTATTGCTCGATATTATGGTAAGGGTCCCCCTTTTCAATATATGGTCTTCGTATTTAGTATAGGGGTATTGCTCGATATTATGGTAAGGGTCCCCCCTTTTCAATATATGGTCTTCGTATTTAGTATAGGGGTATTGCTCGATATTATGGTAAGGGTCCCCCCTTTCCAATATATGGTCTTCGTATTTAGTATAGGGGTATTGCTCGATATTATGATAAGGGCCCCCCCTTTTCAATATATGGTCTTCGTATTTAGTATAGGGGTATTGCTCGATATTATGGTAAGGGTCCCCCCTTTTCAATATATGGTCTTCGTATTTAGTATAGGGGTATTGCTCGATATTATGGTAAGGGTCCCCCCTTTTCAATATATGGTCTTCGTATTTAGTGTAGGGGTATCGCTCGATATTATGGTAAGGGTCCCCCCTTTTCAATATATGGTCTTCGTATTTAGTATAGGGGTATTGCTCGATATTATGGTAAGGGTCCCCCCTTTTCAATATATGGTCTTCGTATTTAGTGTAGGGGTATTGCTCGATATTATGGTAAGGGTCCCCCCTTTTCAATATATGGTCTTCGTATTTAGTATAGGGGTATTGCTCGATATTATGGTAAGGGTCCCCCCTTTTCAATATATGGTCTTCGTATTTAGTATAGGGGTATTGCTCGATATTATGGTAAGGGTCCCCCCTTTTCAATATATGGTCTTCGTATTTAGTATAGGGGTATTGCTCGATATTATGGTAAGGGTCCCCCCTTTTCAATATATGGTCTTCGTATTTAGTATAGGGGTATTGCTCGATATTATGGTAAGGGTCCCCCCTTTTCAATATATGGTCTTCGTATTTAGTATAGGGGTATTGCTCGATATTATGGTAAGGGTCCCCCCTTTTCAATATATGGTCGTCGTATTTAGTATAGGGGTATTGCTCGATATTATGGTAAGGGTCCCCCCTTTTCAATATATGGTCTTCGTATTTAGTATAGGGGTATTGCTCGATATTATGGTAAGGGTCCCCCCTTTTCAATATATGGTCTTCGTGTTTAATATAGGGGTATTGCTCGATATTATGGTAAGGGTCCCCCTTTTAAAAAATCCATATAAATATTAGGATGGATCCAAGTCTATCACTATTCATTTTTATAATAAAAATATTACTTCCCTATTAAACTTTTTTAGAAAAGTGGCTGTATCTCTGCAAATATTGATTTTATCGCAAAAATAAGCGAAATTCGAAAAAACTTAACTAAAGTATCGATAGTGCTCTTTTCAAATATATTAAAACTATTGTAATTTGAAGAAATTTTTTAAAAAATCCATATAAATATTAGGATGGATACAAGTCTACCAGTATTCATTTTTATAATAAAAATATTACTTCCCTATTAAACTTTTTTAGAAAAGTGGCTGTATCTCCGCAAATATTGATTTTATCGCAAAAATAAGCGAAATTCGAAAAAACTTAACTAAAGTATCGATAGTGCTCTTTTCAAATATATTAAAACTGTTGTAATTTGAAGAAATTTTTGAAAAAATCCATATAAATATTAGGATGGATCCAAGTCTATCAGTATTAATTTTTATAATAAAAATATTACTTCCCTATTAAACTTTTTTAGAAAAGTGGCTGTATCTCCGCAAATATTGATTTTATCGCAAAAATAAGCGAAATTCGAAAAAACTTAACTAAAGTATCGATAGTGCTCTTTTCAAATATATTAAAACTATTGTAATTTGAAGAAATTTTTGAAAAAATCCATATAAATATTAGGATGGATCCAAGTCTATCAGTATTCATTTTTATAATAAAAATATTACTTCCCTATTAAACTTTTTTAGAAAAGTGGCTGTATCTCCGCAAATATTGATTTTATCGCAAAAATAAGCGAAATTCGAAAAACCTTAACTAAAGTATCGATAGTGCTCTTTTCAAATATATTAAAACTATTGTAATTTGAAGAAATTTTTGAAAAAATCCATATAAATAATAGGATGGATCCAAGTCTATCAGTATTCGTTTTTATAATAAAAATGTTACTTCCCTATTAAACTTTTTTAGAAAAGTGGCTGTATCTCCGCAAATATTGATTTTATCGCAAAAATAAGCGAAATTCGAAAAAACTTAACTAAAGTATCGATAGTGCTCTTTTCAAATATATTAAAACTATTGTAATTTGAGGAAATTTTTTAAAAAATCCATATAAATATTAGGATGGATCCAAGTCTATCAGTATTCATTTTTATAATAAAAATATTACTTCCCTATTAAACTTTTTTAGAAAAGTGGCTGTATCTCCGCAAATATTGATTTTATCGCAAAAATAAGCGAAATTCGAAAAAACTTAACTAAAGTATCGATAGTGCTCTTTTCAAATATATTAAAACTATTGTAATTTGAAGAAATTTTTTAAAAAATCCATATAAATATTAGGATGGATCCAAGTCTATCAGTATTCATTTTTATAATAAAAATATTACTTCCCTATTAAACTTTTTTAGAAAAGTGGCTGTATCTCCGCAAATATTGATTTTATCGCAAAAATAAGCGAAATTCGAAAAAACTTAACTAAAGTATCGATAGTGCTCTTTTCAAATATATTAAAACTATTGTAATTTGAAGAAATTTTTGAAAAAATCCATATAAATATTAGGATGGATCCAAGTCTATCAGTATTCATTTTTATAATAAAAATATTACTTCCCTATTAAACTTTTTTAGAAAAGTGGCTGTATCTCCGCAAATATTGATTTTATCGCAAAAATAAGCGAAATTCGAAAAAACTTAACTAAAGTATCGATAGTGCTCTTTTCAAATATATTAAAACTATTGTAATTTGAAGAAATTTTTGAAAAAATCCATATAAATATTAGGATGGATCCAAGTCTATCAGTATTCATTTTTATAATAAAAATATTACTTCCCTATTAAACTTTTTTAGAAAAGTGGCTGTATCTCCGCAAATATTGATTTTATCGCAAAAATAAGCGAAATTCGAAAAACCTTAACTAAAGTATCGATAGTGCTCTTTTCAAATATATTAAAACTATTGTAATTTGAAGAAATTTTTGAAAAAATCCATATAAATATTAGGATGGATCCAAGTCTATCAGTATTCATTTTTATAATAAAAATATTACTTCCCTATTAAACTTTTTTAGAAAAGTGGCTGTATCTCCGCAAATATTGATTTTATCGCAAAAATAAGCGAAATTCGAAAAAACTTAACTAAAGTATCGATAGTGCTCTTTTCAAATATATTAAAACTATTGTAATTTGAAGAAATTTTTTAAAAAATCCATATAAATATTAGGATGGATCCAAGTCTATCAGTATTCATTTTTATAATAAAAATATTACTTCCCTATTAAACTTTTTTAGAAAAGTGGCTGTATCTCCGCAAATATTAATTTTATCGCAAAAATAAGCGAAATTCGAAAAACCTTAACTAAAGTATCGATAGTGCTCTTTTCAAATATATTAAAACTATTGTAATTTGAAGAAATTTTTTAAAAAATCCATATAAATATTAGGATGGATCCAAGTCTATCAGTATTCATTTTTATAATAAAAATATTACTTCCCTATTAAACTTTTTTAGAAAAGTGGCTGTATCTCCGCAAATATTGATTTTATCGCAAAAATAAGCGAAATTCGAAAAAACTTAACTAAAGTATCGATAGTGCTCTTTTCAAATATATTAAAACTATTGTAATTTGAAGAAATTTTTTAAAAAATCCATATAAATATTAGGATGGATCCAAGTCTATCAGTATTCATTTTTATAATAAAAATATTACTTCCCTATTAAACTTTTTTAGAAAAGTGGCTGTATCTCCGCAAATATTGATTTTATCGCAAAAATAAGCGAAATTCGAAAAAACTTAACTAAAGTATCGATAGTGCTCTTTTCAAATATATTAAAACTATTGTAATTTGAAGAAATTTTTGAAAAAATCCATATAAATATTAGGATGGATCCCCCTTGTCAATATATGGTCTTCATATTTAATATAGGGGTATTGCTCGATATTATGGTAAGGGTCCCCCCTTTTCAATATATGGTCTTCGTATTTAGTATAGGGGTATTGCTCGATATTATGGTAAGGGTCCCCCCTTTTCAATATATGGTCTTCGTATTTAGTATAGGGTTATTGCTCGATATTATGGTAAGGGTCCCCCCTTTTCAATATGTGGTCTTCGTATTTAGTATAGGGGTATTGCTCGATATTATGGTAAGGGTCCCCCTTTTCAATATATGGTCTTCGTATTTAGTATAGGGGTATTGCTCGATATTATGGTAAGGGTCCCCCCTTTTCAATATATGGTCTTCGTATTTAGTATAGGGGTATTGCTCGATATTATGGTAAGGGTCCCCCCTTTTCAATATATGGTCTTCGTATTTAGTATAGGGTTATTGCTCGATATTATGGTAAGGGTCCCCCCTTTTCAATATATGGTCTTCGTATTTAGTATAGGGGTATTGCTCGATATTATGGTAAGGGTCCCCCCTTTTCAATATATGGTCTTCGTATTTAGTATAGGGGTATTGCTCGATATTATGGTAAGGGTCCCCCCTTTTCAATATATGGTCTTCGTATTTAGTATAGGGGTATTGCTCGATATTATGGTAAGGGTCCCCCATTTTCAATATATGGTCGTCGTATTTAGTATAGGGGTATTGCTCGATATTATGGTAAGGGTCCCCCCTTTTCAATATATGGTCTTCGTATTTAGTATAGGGGTATTGCTCGATATTATGGTAAGGGTCCCCCCTTTTCAATATATGGTCTTCGTGTTTAATATAGGGGTATTGCTCGATATTATGGTAAGGGTCCCCCTTTTAAAAAATCCATATAAATATTAGGATGGATCCAAGTCTATCACTATTCATTTTTATAATAAAAATATTACTTCCCTATTAAACTTTTTTAGAAAAGTGGCTGTATCTCTGCAAATATTGATTTTATCGCAAAAATAAGCGAAATTCGAAAAAACTTAACTAAAGTATCGATAGTGCTCTTTTCAAATATATTAAAACTATTGTAATTTGAAGAAATTTTTTAAAAAATCCATATAAATATTAGGATGGATACAAGTCTACCAGTATTCATTTTTATAATAAAAATATTACTTCCCTATTAAACTTTTTTAGAAAAGTGGCTGTATCTCCGCAAATATTGATTTTATCGCAAAAATAAGCGAAATTCGAAAAAACTTAACTAAAGTATCGATAGTGCTCTTTTCAAATATATTAAAACTGTTGTAATTTGAAGAAATTTTTAAAAAAATCCATATAAATATTAGGATGGATCCAAGTCTATCAGTATTAATTTTTATAATAAAAATATTACTTCCCTATTAAACTTTTTTAGAAAAGTGGCTGTATCTCCGCAAATATTGATTTTATCGCAAAAATAAGCGAAATTCGAAAAAACTTAACTAAAGTATCGATAGTGCTCTTTTCAAATATATTAAAACTATTGTAATTTGAAGAAATTTTTTAAAAAATCCATATAAATATTAGGATGGATCCAAGTCTATCAGTATTCATTTTTATAATAAAAATATTACTTCCCTATTAAACTTTTTTAGAAAAGTGGCTGTATCTCCGCAAATATTGATTTTATCGCAAAAATAAGCGAAATTCGAAAAACCTTAACTAAAGTATCGATAGTGCTCTTTTCAAATATATTAAAACTATTGTAATTTGAAGAAATTTTTGAAAAAATCCATATAAATAATAGGATGGATCCAAGTCTATCAGTATTCGTTTTTATAATAAAAATGTTACTTCCCTATTAAACTTTTTTAGAAAAGTGGCTGTATCTCCGCAAATATTGATTTTATCGCAAAAATAAGCGAAATTCGAAAAAACTTAACTAAAGTATCGATAGTGCTCTTTTCAAATATATTAAAACTATTGTAATTTGAGGAAATTTTTTAAAAAATCCATATAAATATTAGGATGGATCCAAGTCTATCAGTATTCATTTTTATAATAAAAATATTACTTCCCTATTAAACTTTTTTAGAAAAGTGGCTGTATCTCCGCAAATATTGATTTTATCGCAAAAATAAGCGAAATTCGAAAAAACTTAACTAAAGTATCGATAGTGCTCTTTTCAAATATATTAAAACTATTGTAATTTGAAGAAATTTTTTAAAAAATCCATATAAATATTAGGATGGATCCAAGTCTATCAGTATTCATTTTTATAATAAAAATATTACTTCCCTATTAAACTTTTTTAGAAAAGTGGCTGTATCTCCGCAAATATTGATTTTATCGCAAAAATAAGCGAAATTCGAAAAAACTTAACTAAAGTATCGATAGTGCTCTTTTCAAATATATTAAAACTATTGTAATTTGAAGAAATTTTTGAAAAAATCCATATAAATATTAGGATGGATCCAAGTCTATCAGTATTCATTTTTATAATAAAAATATTACTTCCCTATTAAACTTTTTTAGAAAAGTGGCTGTATCTCCGCAAATATTGATTTTATCGCAAAAATAAGCGAAATTCGAAAAAACTTAACTAAAGTATCGATAGTGCTCTTTTCAAATATATTAAAACTATTGTAATTTGAAGAAATTTTTGAAAAAATCCATATAAATATTAGGATGGATCCAAGTCTATCAGTATTCATTTTTATAATAAAAATATTACTTCCCTATTAAACTTTTTTAGAAAAGTGGCTGTATCTCCGCAAATATTGATTTTATCGCAAAAATAAGCGAAATTCGAAAAACCTTAACTAAAGTATCGATAGTGCTCTTTTCAAATATATTAAAACTATTGTAATTTGAAGAAATTTTTGAAAAAATCCATATAAATATTAGGATGGATCCAAGTCTATCAGTATTCATTTTTATAATAAAAATATTACTTCCCTATTAAACTTTTTTAGAAAAGTGGCTGTATCTCCGCAAATATTGATTTTATCGCAAAAATAAGCGAAATTCGAAAAAACTTAACTAAAGTATCGATAGTGCTCTTTTCAAATATATTAAAACTATTGTAATTTGAAGAAATTTTTTAAAAAATCCATATAAATATTAGGATGGATCCAAGTCTATCAGTATTCATTTTTATAATAAAAATATTACTTCCCTATTAAACTTTTTTAGAAAAGTGGCTGTATCTCCGCAAATATTAATTTTATCGCAAAAATAAGCGAAATTCGAAAAACCTTAACTAAAGTATCGATAGTGCTCTTTTCAAATATATTAAAACTATTGTAATTTGAAGAAATTTTTTAAAAAATCCATATAAATATTAGGATGGATCCAAGTCTATCAGTATTCATTTTTATAATAAAAATATTACTTCCCTATTAAACTTTTTTAGAAAAGTGGCTGTATCTCCGCAAATATTGATTTTATCGCAAAAATAAGCGAAATTCGAAAAAACTTAACTAAAGTATCGATAGTGCTCTTTTCAAATATATTAAAACTATTGTAATTTGAAGAAATTTTTTAAAAAATCCATATAAATATTAGGATGGATCCAAGTCTATCAGTATTCATTTTTATAATAAAAATATTACTTCCCTATTAAACTTTTTTAGAAAAGTGGCTGTATCTCCGCAAATATTGATTTTATCGCAAAAATAAGCGAAATTCGAAAAAACTTAACTAAAGTATCGATAGTGCTCTTTTCAAATATATTAAAACTATTGTAATTTGAAGAAATTTTTGAAAAAATCCATATAAATATTAGGATGGATCCCCCTTGTCAATATATGGTCTTCATATTTAATATAGGGGTATTGCTCGATATTATGGTAAGGGTCCCCCCTTTTCAATATATGGTCTTCGTATTTAGTATAGGGGTATTGCTCGATATTATGGTAAGGGTCCCCCCTTTTCAATATATGGTCTTCGTATTTAGTATAGGGTTATTGCTCGATATTATGGTAAGGGTCCCCCCTTTTCAATATGTGGTCTTCGTATTTAGTATAGGGGTATTGCTCGATATTATGGTAAGGGTCCCCCCTTTTCAATATATGGTCTTCGTATTTAGTATAGGGGTATTGCTCGATATTATGGTAAGGGTCCCCCTTTTAAAAAATCCATATAAATATTAGGATGGATCCAAGTCTATCAGTATTCATTTTTATAATAAAAATATTACTTCCCTATTAAACTTTTTTAGAAAAGTGGCTGTATCTCCGCAAATATTGATTTTATCGCAAAAATAAGCGAAATTCGAAAAAACTTAACTAAAGTATCGTTAGTGCTCTTTTCAAATATATTAAAACTATTGTAATTTGAAGAAATTTTTGAAAAAATCCATATAAATATTAGGATGGATCCAAGTCTATCAGTATTCATTTTTATAATAAAAATATTACTTCCCTATTAAACTTTTTTAGAAAAGTGGCTGTATCTCCGCAAATATTGATTTTATCGCAAAAATAAGCGAAATTCGAAAAAACTTAACTAAAGTATCGATAGTGCTCTTTTCAAATATATTAAAACTATTGTAATTTGAAGAAATTTTTGAAAAAATCCATATAAATATTAGGATGGATCCAAGTCTATCAGTATTCATTTTTATAATAAAAATATTACTTCCCTATTAAACTTTTTTAGAAAAGTGGCTGTATCTCCGCAAATATTGATTTTATCGCAAAAATAAGCGAAATTCGAAAAACCTTAACTAAAGTATCGATAGTGCTCTTTTCAAATATATTAAAACTATTGTAATTTGAAGAAATTTTTGAAAAAATCCATATAAATAATAGGATGGATCCAAGTCTATCAGTATTCGTTTTTATAATAAAAATGTTACTTCCCTATTAAACTTTTTTAGAAAAGTGGCTGTATCTCCGCAAATATTGATTTTATCGCAAAAATAAGCGAAATTCGAAAAAACTTAACTAAAGTATCGATAGTGCTCTTTTCAAATATATTAAAACTATTGTAATTTGAGGAAATTTTTTAAAAAATCCATATAAATATTAGGATGGATCCAAGTCTATCAGTATTCATTTTTATAATAAAAATATTACTTCCCTATTAAACTTTTTTAGAAAAGTGGCTGTATCTCCGCAAATATTGATTTTATCGCAAAAATAAGCGAAATTCGAAAAAACTTAACTAAAGTATCGATAGTGCTCTTTTCAAATATATTAAAACTATTGTAATTTGAAGAAATTTTTGAAAAAATCCATATAAATATTAGGATGGATCCAAGTCTATCAGTATTCATTTTTATAATAAAA
The DNA here is from genome assembly GCA_932526305.1 of Epicampocera succincta. NCBI lineage: Eukaryota > Metazoa > Arthropoda > Insecta > Diptera > Tachinidae > Epicampocera > Epicampocera succincta. Next base: position 62,217,632 of record OW052036.1, on the reverse strand, counting down.
ATATTACTTCCCTATTAAACTTTTTTAGAAAAGTGGCTGTATCTCCGCAAATATTGATTTTATCGCAAAAATAAGCGAAATTCGAAAAAACTTAACTAAAGTATCGATAGTGCTCTTTTCAAATATATTAAAACTATTGTAATTTGAAGAAATTTTTGAAAAAATCCATATAAATATTAGGATGGATCCAAGTCTATCAGTATTCATTTTTATAATAAAAATATTACTTCCCTATTAAACTTTTTTAGAAAAGTGGCTGTATCTCCGCAAATATTGATTTTATCGCAAAAATAAGCGAAATTCGAAAAACCTTAACTAAAGTATCGATAGTGCTCTTTTCAAATATATTAAAACTATTGTAATTTGAAGAAATTTTTGAAAAAATCCATATAAATATTAGGATGGATCCAAGTCTATCAGTATTCATTTTTATAATAAAAATATTACTTCCCTATTAAACTTTTTTAGAAAAGTGGCTGTATCTCCGCAAATATTGATTTTATCGCAAAAATAAGCGAAATTCGAAAAAACTTAACTAAAGTATCGATAGTGCTCTTTTCAAATATATTAAAACTATTGTAATTTGAAGAAATTTTTTAAAAAATCCATATAAATATTAGGATGGATCCAAGTCTATCAGTATTCATTTTTATAATAAAAATGTTACTTCCCTATTAAACTTTTTTAGAAAAGTGGCTGTATCTCCGCAAATATTGATTTTATCGCAAAAATAAGCGAAATTCGAAAAAACTTAACTAAAGTATCGATAGTGCTCTTTTCAAATATATTAAAACTATTGTAATTTGAAGAAATTTTTAAAAAAATCCATATAAATATTAGGATGGATCCAAGTCTATCAGTATTCATTTTTATAATAAAAATATTACTTCCCTATTAAACTTTTTTAGAAAAGTGACTGTATCTCCGCAAATATTGATTTTATCGCAAAAATAAGCGAAATTCGAAAAAACTTAACTAAAGTATCGATAGTGCTCTTTTCAAATATATTAAAACTATTGTAATTTGAAGAAATTTTTGAAAAAATCCATATAAATTTTAGGATGGATCCCCCTTGTCAATATATGGTCTTCGTATTTAATATAGGGGTATTGCTCGATATTATGGTAAGGGTCCCCCCTTTTCAATATATGGTCTTCGTATTTAGTATAGGGGTATTGCTCGATATTATGGTAAGGGTCCCCCCTTTTCAATATATGGTCTTCGTATTTAGTATAGGGGTATTGCTCGATATTATGGTAAGGGTCCGCCCATTTCAATATATGGTCTTCGTATTTAGTATAGGGGTATTGCTCGATATTATGGTAAGGGTCCCCCCTTTTCAATATATGGTCTTCGTATTTAGTGTAGGGGTATCGCTCGATATTATGGTAAGGGTCCCCCTTTTTCAATATATGGTCTTCGTATTTAGTATAGGGGTATTGCTCGATATTATGGTAAGGGTCCCCCTTTTTCAATATATGGTCTTCGTATTTAGTATAGGGGTATTGCTCGATATTATGGTAAGGGTCCCCCCTTTTCAATATATGGTCTTCGTATTTAGTATAGGGGTATTGCTCGATATTATGGTAAGGGTCCCCCCTTTTCAATATATGGTCTTCGTATTTAGTATAGGGGTATTGCTCGATATTATGGTAAGGGTCCCCCCTTTTCAATATATGGTCTTCGTATTTAGTATAGGGGTATTGCTCGATATTATGGTAAGGGTCCCCCCTTTTCAATATATGGTCTTCGTATTTAGTATAGGGGTATTGCTCGATATTATGGTAAGGGTCCCCCCTTTTCAATATATGGTCTTCGTATTTAGTATAGGGGTATTGCTCGATATTATGGTAAGGGTCCCCCCTTTTCAATATATGGTCTTCGTATTTAGTATAGGGGTATTGCTCGATATTATGGTAAGGGTCCCCCCTTTTCAATATATGGTCTTCGTATTTAGTATAGGGGTATTGCTCGATATTATGGTAAGGGTCCCCCCTTTTCAATATATGGTCTTCGTATTTAGTGTAGGGGTATCGCTCGATATTATGGTAAGGGTCCCCCCTTTTCAATATATGGTCTTCGTATTTAGTATAGGGGTATTGCTCGATATTATGGTAAGGGTCCCCCCTTTTCAATATATGGTCTTCGTATTTAGTATAGGGGTATTGCTCGATATTATGGTAAGGGTCCCCCCTTTTCAATATATGGTCTTCGTATTTAGTATAGGGTTATTGCTCGATATTATGGTAAGGGTCCCCCCTTTTCAATATATGGTCTTCGTATTTAGTATAGGGGTATTGCTCGATATTATGGTAAGGGTCCCCCCTTTTCAATATATGGTCTTCGTATTTAGTATAGGGGTATTGCTCGATATTATGGTAAGGGTCCCCCCTTTTCAATATATGGTCTTCGTATTTAGTATAGGGGTATTGCTCGATATTATGGTAAGGGTCCCCCCTTTTCAATATATGGTCTTCGTATTTAGTATAGGGGTATTGCTCGATATTATGGTAAGGGTCCCCCCTTTTCAATATATGGTCTTCGTATTTAGTATAGGGGTATTGCTCGATATTATGGTAAGGGTCCCCCCTTTTCAATATATGGTCTTCGTATTTAGTATAGGGGTATTGCTCGATATTATGGTAAGGGTCCCCCTTTTAAAAAATCCATATAAATATTAGGATGGATCCAAGTCTATCAGTATTCATTTTTATAATAAAAATATTACTTCCCTATTAAACTTTTTTAGAAAAGTGGCTGTATCTCCGCAAATATTGATTTTATCGCAAAAATAAGCGAAATTCGAAAAAACTTAACTAAAGTATCGTTAGTGCTCTTTTCAAATATATTAAAACTATTGTAATTTGAAGAAATTTTTGAAAAAATCCATATAAATATTAGGATGGATCCAAGTCTATCAGTATTCATTTTTATAATAAAAATATTACTTCCCTATTAAACTTTTTTAGAAAAGTGGCTGTATCTCCGCAAATATTGATTTTATCGCAAAAATAAGCGAAATTCGAAAAAACTTAACTAAAGTATCGATAGTGCTCTTTTCAAATATATTAAAACTATTGTAATTTGAAGAAATTTTTGAAAAAATCCATATAAATATTAGGATGGATCCAAGTCTATCAGTATTCATTTTTATAATAAAAATATTACTTCCCTATTAAACTTTTTTAGAAAAGTGGCTGTATCTCCGCAAATATTGATTTTATCGCAAAAATAAGCGAAATTCGAAAAACCTTAACTAAAGTATCGATAGTGCTCTTTTCAAATATATTAAAACTATTGTAATTTGAAGAAATTTTTGAAAAAATCCATATAAATAATAGGATGGATCCAAGTCTATCAGTATTCATTTTTATAATAAAAATATTACTTCCCTATTAAACTTTTTTAGAAAAGTGGCTGTATCTCCGCAAATATTGATTTTATCGCAAAAATAAGCGAAATTCGAAAAAACTTAACTAAAGTATCGATAGTGCTCTTTTCAAATATATTAAAACTATTGTAATTTGAGGAAATTTTTTAAAAAATCCATATAAATATTAGGATGGATCCAAGTCTATCAGTATTCATTTTTATAATAAAAATATTACTTCCCTATTAAACTTTTTTAGAAAAGTGGCTGTATCTCCGCAAATATTGATTTTATCGCAAAAATAAGCGAAATTCGAAAAAACCTAACTAAAGTATCGATAGTGCTCTTTTCAAATATATTAAAACTATTGTAATTTGAAGAAATTTTTGAAAAAATCCATATAAATATTAGGATGGATCCAAGTCTATCAGTATTCATTTTTATAATAAAAATGTTACTTCCCTATTAAACTTTTTTAGAAAAGTGGCTGTATCTCCGCAAATATTGATTTTATCGCAAAAATAAGCGAAATTCGAAAAAACTTAACTAAAGTATCGATAGTGCTCTTTTCAAATATATTAAAACTATTGTAATTTGAGGAAATTTTTTAAAAAATCCATATAAATATTAGGATGGATCCAAGTCTATCAGTATTCATTTTTATAATAAAAATATTACTTCCCTATTAAACTTTTTTAGAAAAGTGGCTGTATCTCCGCAAATATTGATTTTATCGCAAAAATAAGCGAAATTCGAAAAAACTTAACTAAAGTATCGATAGTGCTCTTTTCAAATATATTAAAACTATTGTAATTTGAAGAAATTTTTGAAAAAATCCATATAAATATTAGGATGGATCCAAGTCTATCAGTATTCATTTTTATAATAAAAATATTACTTCCCTATTAAACTTTTTTAGAAAAGTGGCTGTATCTCCGCAAATATTGATTTTATCGCAAAAATAAGCGAAATTCGAAAAAACCTAACTAAAGTATCGATAGTGCTCTTTTCAAATATATTAAAACTATTGTAATTTGAAGAAATTTTTGAAAAAATCCATATAAATATTAGGATGGATCCAAGTCTATCAGTATTCATTTTTATAATAAAAATATTACTTCCCTATTAAACTTTTTTAGAAAAGTGGCTGTATCTCCGCAAATATTGATTTTATCGCAAAAATAAGCGAAATTCGAAAAACCTTAACTAAAGTATCGATAGTGCTCTTTTCAAATATATTAAAACTATTGTAATTTGAAGAAATTTTTGAAAAAATCCATATAAATATTAGGATGGATCCAAGTCTATCAGTATTCATTTTTATAATAAAAATATTACTTCCCTATTAAACTTTTTTAGAAAAGTGGCTGTATCTCCGCAAATATTGATTTTATCGCAAAAATAAGCGAAATTCGAAAAAACTTAACTAAAGTATCGATAGTGCTCTTTTCAAATATATTAAAACTATTGTAATTTGAAGAAATTTTTTAAAAAATCCATATAAATATTAGGATGGATCCAAGTCTATCAGTATTCATTTTTATAATAAAAATGTTACTTCCCTATTAAACTTTTTTAGAAAAGTGGCTGTATCTCCGCAAATATTGATTTTATCGCAAAAATAAGCGAAATTCGAAAAAACTTAACTAAAGTATCGATAGTGCTCTTTTCAAATATATTAAAACTATTGTAATTTGAAGAAATTTTTTAAAAAATCCATATAAATATTAGGATGGATCCAAGTCTATCAGTATTCATTTTTATAATAAAAATATTACTTCCCTATTAAACTTTTTTAGAAAAGTGACTGTATCTCCGCAAATATTGATTTTATCGCAAAAATAAGCGAAATTCGAAAAAACTTAACTAAAGTATCGATAGTGCTCTTTTCAAATATATTAAAACTATTGTAATTTGAAGAAATTTTTGAAAAAATCCATATAAATTTTAGGATGGATCCCCCTTGTCAATATATGGTCTTCGTATTTAATATAGGGGTATTGCTCGATATTATGGTAAGGGTCCCCCCTTTTCAATATATGGTCTTCGTATTTAGTATAGGGGTATTGCTCGATATTATGGTAAGGGTCCCCCCTTTTCAATATATGGTCTTCGTATTTAGTATAGGGGTATTGCTCGATATTATGGTAAGGGTCCGCCCTTTTCAATATATGGTCTTCGTATTTAGTATAGGGGTATTGCTCGATATTATGGTAAGGGTCCCCCCTTTTCAATATATGGTCTTCGTATTTAGTGTAGGGGTATCGCTCGATATTATGGTAAGGGTCCCCCTTTTTCAATATATGGTCTTCGTATTTAGTATAGGGGTATTGCTCGATATTATGGTAAGGGTCCCCCCTTTTCAATATATGGTCTTCGTATTTAGTATAGGGGTATTGCTCGATATTATGGTAAGGGTCCCCCCTTTTCAATATATGGTCTTCGTATTTAGTATAGGGGTATTGCTCGATATTATGGTAAGGGTCCGCCCTTTTCAATATATGGTCTTCGTATTTAGTATAGGGGTATTGCTCGATATTATGGTAAGGGTCCCCCCTTTTCAATATATGGTCTTCGTATTTAGTATAGGGGTATTGCTCGATATTATGGTAAGGGTCCCCCCTTTTCAATATATGGTCTTCGTATTTAGTATAGGGGTATTGCTCGATATTATGGTAAGGGTCCGCCCTTTTCAATATATGGTCTTCGTATTTAGTATAGGGGTATTGCTCGATATTATGGTAAGGGTCCCCCCTTTTCAATATATGGTCTTCGTATTTAGTGTAGGGGTATCGCTCGATATTATGGTAAGGGTCCCCCCTTTTCAATATATGGTCTTCGTATTTAGTATAGGGGTATTGCTCGATATTATGGTAAGGGTCCCCCCTTTTCAATATATGGTCTTCGTATTTAGTGTAGGGGTATCGCTCGATATTATGGTAAGGGTCCCCCCTTTTCAATATATGGTCTTCGTATTTAGTATAGGGGTATTGCTCGATATTATGGTAAGGGTCCCCCCTTTTCAATATATGGTCTTCGTATTTAGTATAGGGGTATTGCTCGATATTATGGTAAGGGTCCCCCCTTTTCAATATATGGTCTTCGTATTTAGTATAGGGGTATTGCTCGATATTATGGTAAGGGTCCGCCCTTTTCAATATATGGTCTTCGTATTTAGTATTAGGGTATTGCTCGATATTATGGTAAGGGTCCCCCCTTTTCAATATATGGTCTTCGTATTTAGTGTAGGGGTATCGCTCGATATTATGGTAAGGGTCCCCCCTTTTCAATATATGGTCTTCGTATTTAGTATAGGGGTATTGCTCGATATTATGGTAAGGGTCCCCCCTTTTCAATATATGGTCTTCGTATTTAGTATAGGGGTATTGCTCGATATTATGGTAAGGGTCCCCCCTTTTCAATATATGGTCTTCGTATTTAGTATAGGGGTATTGCTCGATATTATGGTAAGGGTCCCCCCTTTTCAATATATGGTCTTCGTATTTAGTATAGGGGTATTGCTCGATATTATGGTAAGGGTCCCCCCTTTTCAATATATGGTCTTCGTATTTAGTATAGGGGTATTGCTCGATATTATGGTAAGGGTCCCCCCTTTTCAATATATGGTCTTCGTATTTAGTATAGGGGTATTGCTCGATATTATGGTAAGGGTCCCCCTTTTTCAATATATGGTCTTCGTATTTAGTATAGGGGTATTGCTCGATATTATGGTAAGGGTCCCCCCTTTTCAATATATGGTCTTCGTATTTAGTATAGGGGTATTGCTCGATATTATGGTAAGGGTCCCCCCTTTTCAATATATGGTCTTCGTATTTAGTATAGGGGTATTGCTCGATATTATGGTAAGGGTCCCCCCTTTTCAATATATGGTCTTCGTATTTAGTATAGGGGTATTGCTCGATATTATGGTAAGGGTCCCCCCTTTTCAATATATGGTCTTCGTATTTAGTATAGGGGTATTGCTCGATATTATGGTAAGGGTCCCCCCTGTTCAATATATGGTCTTCGTATTTAGTGTAGGGGTATCGCTCGATATTATGGTAAGGGTCCCCCCTTTTCAATATATGGTCTTCGTATTTAGTATAGGGGTATTGCTCGATATTATGGTAAGGGTCCCACCTTTTCAATATATGGTCTTCGTATTTAGTATAGGGGTATTGCTCGATATTATGGTAAGGGTCCCCCCTTTTCAATATATGGTCTTCGTATTTAGTATAGGGGTATTGCTCGATATTATGGTAAGGGTCCCCCCTTTTCAATATATGGTCTTCGTATTTAGTATAGGGGTATTGCTCGATATTATGGTAAGGGTCCCCCCTTTTCAATATATGGTCTTCGTATTTAGTATAGGGGTATTGCTCGATATTATGGTAAGGGTCCCCCCTTTTCAATATATGGTCTTCGTATTTAGTATAGGGGTATTGCTCGATATTATGGTAAGGGTCCCCCCTTTTCAATATATGGTTTTCGTATTTAGTATAGGGGTATTGCTCGATATTATGGTAAGGGTCCCCCCTTTTCAATATATGGTCTTCGTATTTAGTATAGGGGTATTGCTCGATATTATGGTAAGGGTCCCCCCTTTTCAATATATGGTCTTCGTATTTAGTATAGGGGTATTGCTCGATATTATGGTAAGGGTCCCCCCTTTTCAATATATGGTCTTCGTATTTAGTATAGGGGTATTGCTCGATATTATGGTAAGGGTCCCCCCTTTTCAATATATGGTCTTCGTATTTAGTATAGGGGTATTGCTCGATATTATGGTAAGGGTCCCCCCTTTTCAATATATGGTCTTCGTATTTAGTATAGGGGTATTGCTCGATATTATGGTAAGGGTCCCCCCTTTTCAATATATGGTCTTCGTATTTAGTATAGGGGTATTGCTCGATATTATGGTAAGGGTCCCCCCTTTTCAATATATGGTCTTCGTATTTAGTATAGGGGTATTGCTCGATATTATGGTAAGGGTCCCCCTTTTAAAAAATCCATATAAATATTAGGATGGATCCAAGTCTATCAGTATTCATTTTTATAATAAAAATATTACTTCCCTATTAAACTTTTTTAGAAAAGTGGCTGTATCTCCGCAAATATTGATTTTATCGCAAAAATAAGCGAAATTCGAAAAAACTTAACTAAAGTATCGTTAGTGCTCTTTTCAAATATATTAAAACTATTGTAATTTGAAGAAATTTTTGAAAAAATCCATATAAATATTAGGATGGATCCAAGTCTATCAGTATTCATTTTTATAATAAAAATATTACTTCCCTATTAAACTTTTTTAGAAAAGTGGCTGTATCTCCGCAAATATTGATTTTATCGCAAAAATAAGCGAAATTCGAAAAAACTTAACTAAAGTATCGATAGTGCTCTTTTCAAATATATTAAAACTATTGTAATTTGAAGAAATTTTTGAAAAAATCCATATAAATATTAGGATGGATCCAAGTCTATCAGTATTCATTTTTATAATAAAAATATTACTTCCCTATTAAACTTTTTTTAGAAAAGTGGCTGTATCTCCGCAAATATTGATTTTATCGCAAAAATAAGCGAAATTCGAAAAAACTTAACTAAAGTATCGATAGTGCTCTTTTCAAATATATTAAAACTATTGTAATTTGAAGAAATTTTTGAAAAAATCCATATAAATGATAGGATGGATCCAAGTCTATCAGTATTCATTTTTATAATAAAAATATTACTTCCCTATTAAACTTTTTTAGAAAAGTGGCTGTATCTCCGCAAATATTGATTTTATCGCAAAAATAAGCGAAATTCGAAAAAACTTAACTAAAGTATCGATAGTGCTCTTTTCAAATATATTAAAACTATTGTAATTTGAAGAAATTTTTGAAAAAATCCATATAAATATTAGGATGGATCCAAGTCTATCAGTATTCATTTTTATAATAAAAATATTACTTACCTATTAAACTTTTTTAGAAAAGTGGCTGTATCTCCGCAAATATTGATTTTATCGCAAAAATAAGCGAAATTCGAAAAAACATAACTAAAGTATCGATAGTGCTCTTTTCAAATATATTAAAACTATTGTAATTTGAAGAAATTTTTTGCAAAAATCCATATAAATATTAGGATGGATCCAAGTCTATCAGTATTCATTTTTATAATAAAAATATTACTTCCCTATTAAACTTTTTTAGAAAAGTGGCTGTATCTCCGCAAATATTGATTTTATCGCAAAAATAAGCGAAATTCGAAAAAAACATAACTAAAGTATCGATAGTGCTCTTTTCAAATATATTAAAACTATTGTAATTTGAAGAAATTTTTGAAAAAATCCATATAAATATTAGGATGGATCCAAGTCTATCAGTATTCATTTTTATAATAAAAATGTTACTTCCCTATTAAACTTTTTTAGAAAAGTGGCTGTATCTCCGCAAATATTGATTTTATCGCAAAAATAAGCGAAATTCGAAAAAACTTAACTAAAGTATCGATAGTGCTCTTTTCAAATATATTAAAACTATTGTAATTTGAAGAAATTTTTTAAAAAATCCATATAAATATTAGGATGGATCCAAGTCTATCAGTATTCATTTTTATAATAAAAATATTACTTCCCTATTAAACTTTTTTAGAAAAGTGGCTGTATCTCCGCAAATATTGATTTTATCGCAAAAATAAGCGAAATTCGAAAAAACTTAACTAAAGTATCGATAGTGCTCTTTTCAAATATATTAAAACTATTGTAATTTGAAGAAATTTTTGAAAAAATCCATATAAATATTAGGATGGATCCCCCTTTTCAATATATGGTCTTCGTATTTAGTATAGGGGTATTGCTCGATATTATGGTAAGGGTCCCCCCTTTTCAATATATGGTCTTCGTATTTAGTATAGGGGTATTGCTCGATATTATGGTAAGGGTCCCCCCTTTTCAATATATGGTCTTCGTATTTAGTATAGGGGTATTGCTCGATATTATGGTAAGGGTCCCCCCTTTTCAATATATGGTCTTCGTATTTAGTGTAGGGGTATCGCTCGATATTATGGTAAGGGTCCCCCCTTTTCAATATATGGTCTTCGTATTTAGTATAGGGGTATTGCTCGATATTATGGTAAGGGTCCCCCCTTTTCAATATATGGTCTTCGTATTTAGTATAGGGGTATTGCTCGATATTATGGTAAGGGTCCCCCCTTTTCAATATATGGTCTTCGTATTTAGTATAGGGGTATTGCTCGATATTATGGTAAGGGTCCCCCCTTTTCAATATATGGTCTTCGTATTTAGTATAGGGGTATTGCTCGATATTATGGTAAGGGTCCCCCCTTTTCAATATATGGTCTTCGTATTTAGTATAGGGGTATTGCTCGATATTATGGTAAGGGTCCCCCCTTTTCAATATATGGTCTTCGTATTTAGTATAGGGGTATTGCTCGATATTATGGTAAGGGTCCCCCCTTTTCAATATATGGTCTTCGTATTTAGTGTAGGGGTATCGCTCGATATTATGGTAAGGGTCCCCCCTTTTCAATATATGGTCTTCGTATTTAGTATAGGGGTATTGCTCGATATTATGGTAAGGGTCCCCCCTTTTCAATATATGGTCTTCGTATTTAGTATAGGGGTATTGCTCGATATTATGGTAAGGGTCCCCCTTTTAAAAAATCCATATAAATATTAGGATGGATGCAAGTCTACCAGTATTCATTTTTATAATAAAAATATTACTTCCCTATTAAACTTTTTTAGAAAAGTGGCTGTATCTCCGCAAATACTGATTTTATCGCAAAAATAAGCGAAATTCGAAAAAACTTAACTAAAGTATCGATAGTGCTCTTTTCAAATATATTAAAACTATTGTAATTTGAAGAAATTTTTTAAAAAATCCATATAAATATTAGGATGGATCCAAGTCTATCAGTATTCATTTTTATAATAAAAATATTACTTCCCTATTAAACTTTTTTAGAAAAGTGGCTGTATCTCTGCAAATATTGATTTTATCGCAAAAATAAGCGAAATTCGAAAAAACTTAACTAAAGTATCGATAGTGCTCTTTTCAAATATATTAAAACTATTGTAATTTGAGGAAATTTTTTAAAAAATCCATATAAATATTAGGATGGATCCAAGTCTATCAGTATTCATTTTTATAATAAAAATATTACTTCCCTATTAAACTTTTTTAGAAAAGTGGCTGTATCTCTGCAAATATTGATTTTATCGCAAAAATAAGCGAAATTCGAAAAAACTTAACTAAAGTATCGATAGTGCTCTTTTCAAATATATTAAAACTATTGTAATTTGAGGAAATTTTTTAAAAAATCCATATAAATATTAGGATGGATCCAAGTCTATCAGTATTCATTTTTATAATAAAAATATTACTTCCCTATTAAACTTTTTTAGAAAAGTGACTGTATCTCCGCAAATACTGATTTTATCGCAAAAATAAGCGAAATTCGAAAAAACTTAACTAAAGTATCGATAGTGCTCTTTTCAAATATATTAAAACTATTGTAATTTGAAGAAATTTTTTAAAAAATCCATATAAATATTAGGATGGATCCAAGTCTATCAGTATTCATTTTTATAATAAAAATATTACTTCCCTATTAAACTTTTTTAGAAAAGTGACTGTATCTCCGCAAATACTGATTTTATCGCAAAAATAAGCGAAATTCGAAAAAACTTAACTAAAGTATCGATAGTGCTCTTTTCAAATATATTAAAACTATTGTAATTTGAAGAAATTTTTTAAAAAATCCATATAAATATTAGGATGGATCCAAGTCTATCAGTATTCATTTTTATAATAAAAATATTACTTCCCTATTAAACTTTTTTAGAAAAGTGACTGTATCTCCGCAAATACTGATTTTATCGCAAAAATAAGCGAAATTCGAAAAAACTTAACTAAAGTATCGATAGTGCTCTTTTCAAATATATTAAAACTATTGTAATTTGAAGAAATTTTTGAAAAAATCCATATAAATATTAGGATGGATCCAAGTCTATCAGTATTCATTTTTATAATAAAAATATTACTTCCCTATTAAACTTTTTTAGAAAAGTGGCTGTATCTCTGCAAATATTGATTTTATCGCAAAAATAAGCGAAATTCGAAAAAACTTAACTAAAGTATCGATAGTGCTCTTTTCAAATATATTAAAACTATTGTAATTTGAGGAAATTTTTTAAAAAATCCATATAAATATTAGGATGGATCCAAGTCTATCAGTATTCATTTTTATAATAAAAATATTACTTCCCTATTAAACTTTTTTAGAAAAGTGACTGTATCTCCGCAAATACTGATTTTATCGCAAAAATAAGCGAAATTCGAAAAAACTTAACTAAAGTATCGATAGTGCTCTTTTCAAATATATTAAAACTATTGTAATTTGAGGAAATTTTTTAAAAAATCCATATAAATATTAGGATGGATCCAAGTCTATCAGTATTCATTTTTATAATAAAAATATTACTTCCCTATTAAACTTTTTTAGAAAAGTGACTGTATCTCCGCAAATACTGATTTTATCGCAAAAATAAGCGAAATTCGAAAAAACTTAACTAAAGTATCGATAGTGCTCTTTTCAAATATATTAAAACTATTGTAATTTGAAGAAATTTTTTAAAAAATCCATATAAATATTAGGATGGATCCAAGTCTATCAGTATTCATTTTTATAATAAAAATATTACTTCCCTATTAAACTTTTTTAGAAAAGTGACTGTATCTCCGCAAATACTGATTTTATCGCAAAAATAAGCGAAATTCGAAAAAACTTAACTAAAGTATCGATAGTGCTCTTTTCAAATATATTAAAACTATTGTAATTTGAAGAAATTTTTGAAAAAATCCATATAAATATTAGGATGGATCCAAGTCTATCAGTATTCATTTTTATAATAAAAATATTACTTCCCTATTAAACTTTTTTAGAAAAGTGGCTGTATCTCTGCAAATATTGATTTTATCGCAAAAATAAGCGAAATTCGAAAAAACTTAACTAAAGTATCGATAGTGCTCTTTTCAAATATATTAAAACTATTGTAATTTGAGGAAATTTTTTAAAAAATCCATATAAATATTAGGATGGATCCAAGTCTATCAGTATTCATTTTTATAATAAAAATATTACTTCCCTATTAAACTTTTTTAGAAAAGTGGCTGTATCTCCGCAAATATTGATTTTATCGCAAAAATAAGCGAAATTCGAAAAAACTTAACTAAAGTATCGATAGTGCTCTTTTCAAATATATTAAAACTATTGTAATTTGAAGAAATTTTTGAAAAAATCCATATAAATATTAGGATGGATCCAAGTCTATCAGTATTCATTTTTATAATAAAAATATTACTTCCCTATTAAACTTTTTTAGAAAAGTGGCTGTATCTCCGCAAATATTGATTTTATCGCAATAATAAGCGAAATTCGAAAAAACTTAACTAAAGTATCGATAGTGCTCTTTTCAAATATATTAAAACTATTGTAATTTGAAGAAATTTTTTAAAAAATCCATATAAATATTAGGATGGATGCAAGTCTACCAGTATTCATTTTTATAATAAAAATATTACTTCCCTATTAAACATTTTTAGAAAAGTGGCTGTATCTCCGCAAATACTGATTTTATCGCAAAAATAAGCGAAATTCGAAAAAACTTAACTAAAGTATCGATAGTGCTCTTTTCAAATATATTAAAACTATTGTAATTTGAAGAAATTTTTTAAAAAATCCATATAAATATTAGGATGGATCCAAGTCTATCAGTATTCATTTTTATAATAAAAATATTACTTCCCTATTAAACTTTTTTAGAAAAGTGGCTGTATCTCTGCAAATATTGATTTTATCGCAAAAATAAGCGAAATTCGAAAAAACTTAACTAAAGTATCGATAGTGCTCTTTTCAAATATATTAAAACTATTGTAATTTGAGGAAATTTTTTAAAAAATCCATATAAATATTAGGATGGATCCAAGTCTATCAGTATTCATTTTTATAATAAAACTATTACTTCCCTATTAAACTTTTTTAGAAAAGTGGCTGTATCTCCGCAAATATTGATTTTATCGCAAAAATAAGCGAAATTCGAAAAAACTTAACTAAAGTATCGATAGTGCTCTTTTCAAATATATTAAAACTATTGTAATTTGAAGAAATTTTTTAAAAAATCCATATAAATATTAGGATGGATCCAAGTCTATCAGTATTCATTTTTATAATAAAAATATTACTTCCCTATTAAACTTTTTTAGAAAAGTGGCTGTATCTCCGCAAATATTGATTTTATCGCAATAATAAGCGAAATTCGAAAAAACTTAACTAAAGTATCGATAGTGCTCTTTTCAAATATATTAAAACTATTGTAATTTGAAGAAATTTTTTAAAAAATCCATATAAATATTAGGATGGATGCAAGTCTACCAGTATTCATTTTTATAATAAAAATATTACTTCCCTATTAAACTTTTTTAGAAAAGTGGCTGTATCTCCGCAAATACTGATTTTATCGCAAAAATAAGCGAAATTCGAAAAAACTTAACTAAAGTATCGATAGTGCTCTTTTCAAATATATTAAAACTATTGTAATTTGAAGAAATTTTTTAAAAAATCCATATAAATATTAGGATGGATCCAAGTCTATCAGTATTCATTTTTATAATAAAAATATTACTTCCCTATTAAACTTTTTTAGAAAAGTGGCTGTATCTCCGCAAATATTGATTTTATCGCAAAAATAAGCGAAATTCGAAAAAACTTAACTAAAGTATCGATAGTGCTCTTTTCAAATATATTAAAACTATTGTAATTTGAAGAAATTTTTGAAAAAATCCATATAAATATTAGGATGGATCCAAGTCTATCAGTATTCATTTTTATAATAAAAATGTTACTTCCCTATTAAACTTTTTTAGAAAAGTGGCTGTATCTCCGCAAATATTGATTTTATCGCAAAAATAAGCGAAATTCGAAAAAACTTAACTAAAGTATCGATAGTGCTCTTTTCAAATATATTAAAACTATTGTAATTTGAAGAAATTTTTTAAAAAATCCATATAAATATTAGGATGGATCCAAGTCTATCAGTATTCATTTTTATAATAAAAATATTACTTCCCTATTAAACTTTTTTAGAAAAGTGACTGTATCTCCGCAAATATTGATTTTATCGCAAAAATAAGCGAAATTCGAAAAAACTTAACTAAAGTATCGATAGTGCTCTTTTCAAATATATTAAAACTATTGTAATTTGAAGAAATTTTTGAAAAAATCCATATAAATATTAGGATGGATCCCCCTTTTCAATATATGGTCTTCGTATTTAGTATAGGGGTATTGCTCGATATTATGGTAAGGGTCCCCCCTTTTCAATATATGGTCTTCGTATTTAGTATAGGGGTATTGCTCGATATTATGGTAAGGGTCCCCCCTTTTTAATATATGGTCTTCGTATTTAGTATAGGGGTATTGCTCGATATTATGGTAAGGGTCCCCCCTTTTCAATATATGGTCTTCGTATTTAGTATAGGGGTATTGCTCGATATTATGGTAAGGGTCCCCCCTTTTCAATATATGGTCTTCGTATTTAGTATAGGGGTATTGCTCGATATTATGGTAAGGGTCCCCCCTTTTCAATATATGGTCTTCGTATTTAGTATAGGGGTATTGCTCGATATTATGGTAAGGGTCCCCCCTTTTCAATATATGGTCTTTGTATTTAGTATAGGGGTATTGCTCGATATTATGGTAAGGGTCCCCCTTTTAAAAAATCCATATAAATATTAGGATGGATGCAAGTCTACCAGTATTCATTTTTATAATAAAAATATTACTTCCCTATTAAACTTTTTTAGAAAAGTGGCTGTATCTCCGCAAATACTGATTTTATCGCAAAAATAAGCGAAATTCGAAAAAACTTAACTAAAGTATCGATAGTGCTCTTTTCAAATATATTAAAACTATTGTAATTTGAAGAAATTTTTTAAAAAATCCATATAAATATTAGGATGGATCCAAGTCTATCAGTATTCATTTTTATAATAAAAATATTACTTCCCTATTAAACTTTTTTAGAAAAGTGGCTGTATCTCCGCAAATATTGATTTTATCGCAAAAATAAGCGAAATTCGAAAAAACTTAACCAAAGTATCGATAGTGCTCTTTTCAAATATATTAAAACTATTGTAATTTGAAGAAATTTTTGAAAAAATCCATATAAATATTAGGATGGATCCAAGTCTATCAGTATTCATTTTTATAATAAAAATGTTACTTCCCTATTAAACTTTTTTAGAAAAGTGGCTGTATCTCCGCAAATATTGATTTTATCGCAAAAATAAGCGAAATTCGAAAAAACTTAACTAAAGTATCGATAGTGCTCTTTTCAAATATATTAAAACTATTGTAATTTGAAGAAATTTTTTAAAAAATCCATATAAATATTAGGATGGATCCAAGTCTATCAGTATTCATTTTTATAATAAAAATATTACTTCCCTATTAAACTTTTTTAGAAAAGTGGCTGTATCTCTGCAAATATTGATTTTATCGCAAAAATAAGCGAAATTCGAAAAAACTTAACTAAAGTATCGATAGTGCTCTTTTCAAATATATTAAAACTATTGTAATTTGAAGAAATTTTTTAAAAAATCCATATAAATATTAGGATGGATGCAAGTCTACCAGTATTCATTTTTATAATAAAAATATTACTTCCCTATTAAACTTTTTTAGAAAAGTGGCTGTATCTCCGCAAATACTGATTTTATCGCAAAAATAAGCGAAATTCGAAAAAACTTAACTAAAGTATCGATAGTGCTCTTTTCAAATATATTAAAACTATTGTAATTTGAAGAAATTTTTTAAAAAATCCATATAAATATTAGGATGGATCCAAGTCTATCAGTATTCATTTTTATAATAAAAATATTACTTCCCTATTAAACTTTTTTAGAAAAGTGGCTGTATCTCTGCAAATATTGATTTTATCGCAAAAATAAGCGAAATTCGAAAAAACTTAACTAAAGTATCGATAGTGCTCTTTTCAAATATATTAAAACTATTGTAATTTGAAGAAATTTTTGAAAAAATCCATATAAATATTAGGATGGATCCCCCTTTTCAATATATGGTCTTCGTATTTAGTATAGGGGTATTGCTCGATATTATGGTAAGGGTCCCCCCTTTTCAATATATGGTCTTCGTATTTAGTAGAGGGGTATTGCTCGATATTATGGTAAGGGTCCCCCCTTTTCAATATATGGTCTTCGTATTTAGTATAGGGGTATTGCTCGATATTATGGTAAGGGTCCCCCCTTTTCAATATATGGTCTTCGTATTTAATATAGGGGTATTGCTCGATATTATGGTAAGGGTCCCCCTTTTAAAAAATCCATATAAATATTAGGATGGATCCAAGTCTATCAGTATTCATTTTTATAATAAAAATATTACTTCCCTATTAAACTTTTTTAGAAAAGTGGCTGTATCTCCGCAAATACTGATTTTATCGCAAAAATAAGCGAAATTCGAAAAAACTTAACTAAAGTATCGATAGTGCTCTTTTCAAATATATTAAAACTATTGTAATTTGAAGAAATTTTTGAAAAAATCCATATAAATATTAGGATGGATCCAAGTCTATCAGTATTCATTTTTATAATAAAAATGTTACTTCCCTATTAAACTTTTTTAGAAAAGTGGCTGTATCTCCGCAAATATTGATTTTATCGCAAAAATAAGCGAAATTCGAAAAAACTTAACTAAAGTATCGATAGTGCTCTTTTCAAATATATTAAAACTATTGTAATTTGAAGAAATTTTTTAAAAAATCCATATAAATATTAGGATGGATCCAAGTCTATCAGTATTCATTTTTATAATAAAAATATTACTTCCCTATTAAACTTTTTTAGAAAAGTGACTGTATCTCCGCAAATATTGATTTTATCGCAAAAATAAGCGAAATTCGAAAAAACTTAACTAAAGTATCGATAGTGCTCTTTTCAAATATATTAAAACTATTGTAATTTGAAGAAATTTTTGAAAAAATCCATATAAATATTAGGATGGATCCCCCTTTTCAATATATGGTCTTCGTATTTAGTATAGGGGTATTGCTCGCTATTATGGTAAGGGTCCCCCCTTTTCAATATATGGTCTTCGTATTTAGTATAGGGGTATTGCTCGATATTATGGTAAGGGTCCCCCCTTTTTAATATATGGTCTTCGTATTTAGTATAGGGGTATTGCTCGATATTATGGTAAGGGTCCCCCCTTTTCAATATATGGTCTTCGTATTTAGTATAGGGGTATTGCTCGATATTAGGGTAAGGGTCCCCCCTTTTCAATATATGGTCTTCGTATTTAGTATAGGGGTATTGCTCGATATTATGGTAAGGGTCCCCCCTTTTCAATATATGGTCTTCGTATTTAGTATAGGGGTATTGCTCGATATTATGGTAAGGGTCCCCCCTTTTCAATATATGGTCTTCGTATTTAGTATAGGGGTATTGCTCGATATTATGGTAAGGGTCCCCCCTTTTCAATATATGGTCTTCGTATTTAGTATAGGGGTATTGCTCGATATTATGGTAAGGGTCCCCCCTTTTCAATATATGGTCTTCGTATTTAGTATAGGGGTATTGCTCGATATTATGGTAAGGGTCCCCCCTTTTCAATATATGGTCTTCGTATTTAATATAGGGGTATTGCTCGATATTATGGTAAGGGTCCCCCTTTTAAAAAATCCATATAAATATTAGGATGGATCCAAGTCTATCAGTATTCATTTTTATAATAAAAATATTACTTCCCTATTAAACTTTTTTAGAAAAGTGGCTGTATCTCCGCAAATATTGATTTTATCGCAAAAATAAGCGAAATTCGAAAAAACTTAACCAAAAGTATCGTTAGTGCTCTTTTCAAATATATTAAAACTATTGTAATTTGAAGAAATTTTTGAAAAAATCCATATAAATATTAGGATGGATCCAAGTCTATCAGTATTCATTTTTATAATAAAAATATTACTTCCCTATTAAACTTTTTTAGAAAAGTGGCTGTATCTCCGCAAATATTGATTTTATCGCAAAAATAAGCGAAATTCGAAAAAACTTAACTAAAGTATCGATAGTGCTCTTTTCAAATATATTAAAACTATTGTAATTTGAAGAAATTTTTGAAAAAATCCATATAAATATTAGGATGGATCCAAGTCTATCAGTATTCATTTTTATAATAAAAATATTACTTCCCTATTAAACTTTTTTAGAAAAGTGGCTGTATCTCCGCAAATATTGATTTTATCGCAAAAATAAGCGAAATTCGAAAAAACTTAACTAAAGTATCGATAGTGCTCTTTTCAAATATATTAAAACTATTGTAATTTGAAGAAATTTTTGAAAAAATCCATATAAATATTAGGATGGATCCAAGTCTATCAGTATTCATTTTTATAATAAAAATATTACTTACCTATTAAACTTTTTTAGAAAAGTGGCTGTATCTCCGCAAATATTGATTTTATCGCAAAAATAAGCGAAATTCGAAAAACCTTAACTAAAGTATCGATAGTGCTCTTTTCAAATATATTAAAACTATTGTAATTTGAAGAAATTTTTTGCAAAAATCCATATAAATATTAGGATGGATCCAAGTCTATCAGTATTCATTTTTATAATAAAAATATTACTTCCCTATTAAACTTTTTTAGAAAAGTGGCTGTATCTCCGCAAATATTGATTTTATCGCAAAAATAAGCGAAATTCGAAAAAACATAACTAAAGTATCGATAGTGCTCTTTTCAAATATATTAAAACTATTGTAATTTGAAGAAATTTTTGAAAAAATCCATATAAATATTAGGATGGATCCAAGTCTATCAGTATTCATTTTTATAATAAAAATGTTACTTCCCTATTAAACTTTTTTAGAAAAGTGGCTGTATCTCCGCAAATATTGATTTTATCGCAAAAATAAGCGAAATTCGAAAAAACTTAACTATAGTATCGATAGTGCTCTTTTCAAATATATTAAAACTATTGTAATTTGAAGAAATTTTTTAAAAAATCCATATAAATATTAGGATGGATCCAAGTCTATCAGTATTCATTTTTATAATAAAAATATTACTTCCCTATTAAACTTTTTTAGAAAAGTGACTGTATCTCCGCAAATATTGATTTTATCGCAAAAATAAGCGAAATTCGAAAAAACTTAACTAAAGTATCGATAGTGCTCTTTTCAAATATATTAAAACTATTGTAATTTGAAGAAATTTTTGAAAAAATCCATATAAATATTAGGATGGATCCCCCTTTTCAATATATGGTCTTCGTATTTAGTATAGGGGTATTGCTCGATATTATGGTAAGGGTCCCCCCTTTTCAATATATGGTCTTCGTATTTAGTATAGGGGTATTGCTCGATATTATGGTAAGGGTCCCCCCTTTTCAATATATGGTCTTCGTATTTAGTATAGGGGTATTGCTCGATATTATGGTAAGGGTCCCCCCTTTTCAATATATGGTCTTCGTATTTAGTATAGGGGTATTGCTCGATATTATGGTAAGGGTCCCCCCTTTTCAATATATGGTCTTCGTATTTAGTGTAGGGGTATCGCTCGATATTATGGTAAGGGTCCCCCCTTTTCAATATATGGTCTTCGTATTTAGTATAGGGGTATTGCTCGATATTATGGTAAGGGTCCCCCCTTTTCAATATATGGTCTTCGTATTTAGTATAGGGGTATTGCTCGATATTATGGTAAGGGTCCCCCCTTTTCAATATATGGTCTTCGTATTTAGTATAGGGGTATTGCTCGATATTATGGTAAGGGTCCCCCCTTTTCAATATATGGTCTTCGTATTTAGTATAGGGGTATTGCTCGATATTATGGTAAGGGTCCCCCCTTTTCAATATATGGTCTTCGTATTTAGTATAGGGGTATTGCTCGATATTATGGTAAGGGTCCCCCCTTTTCAATATATGGTCTTCGTATTTAGTATAGGGGTATTGCTCGATATTATGGTAAGGGTCCCCCCTTTTCAATATATGGTCTTCGTATTTAGTATAGGGGTATTGCTCGATATTATGGTAAGGGTCCCCCCTTTTCAATATATGGTCTTCGTATTTAGTGTAGGGGTATCGCTCGATATTATGGTAAGGGTCCCCCCTTTTCAATATATGGTCTTCGTATTTAGTATAGGGGTATTGCTCGATATTATGGTAAGGGTCCCCCCTTTTCAATATATGGTCTTCGTATTTAGTATAGGGGTATTGCTCGATATTATGGTAAGGGTCCCCCCTTTTCAATATATGGTCTTCGTATTTAGTATAGGGGTATTGCTCGATATTATGGTAAGGGTCCCCCCTTTTCAATATATGGTCTTCGTATTTAGTATAGGGGTATTGCTCGATATTATGGTAAGGGTCCCCCCCTTTCAATATATGGTCTTCGTATTTAGTATAGGGGTATTGCTCGATATTATGGTAAGGGTCCCCCTTTTAAAAAATCCATATAAATATTAGGATGGATGCAAGTCTACCAGTATTCATTTTTATAATAAAAATATTACTTCCCTATTAAACTTTTTTAGAAAAGTGGCTGTATCTCCGCAAATACTGATTTTATCGCAAAAATAAGCGAAATTCGAAAAAACTTAACTAAAGTATCGATAGTGCTCTTTTCAAATATATTAAAACTATTGTAATTTGAAGAAATTTTTGAAAAAATCCATATAAATATTAGGATGGATGCAAGTCTACCAGTATTCATTTTTATAATAAAAATATTACTTCCCTATTAAACTTTTTTAGAAAAGTGGCTGTATCTCCGCAAATACTGATTTTATCCCAAAAATAAGCGAAATTCGAAAAAACTTAACTAAAGTATCGATAGTGCTCTTTTCAAATATATTAAAACTATTGTAATTTGAAGAAATTTTTGAAAAAATCCATATAAATATTAGGATGGATCCAAGTCTATCAGTATTCATTTTTATAATAAAAATGTTACTTCCCTATTAAACTTTTTTAGAAAAGTGGCTGTATCTCCGCAAATATTGATTTTATCGCAAAAATAAGCGAAATTCGAAAAAACTTAACTAAAGTATCGATAGTGCTCTTTTCAAATATATTAAAACTATTGTAATTTGAAGAAATTTTTTAAAAAATCCATATAAATATTAGGATGGATCCAAGTCTATCAGTATTCATTTTTATAATAAAAATATTACTTCCCTATTAAACTTTTTTAGAAAAGTGACTGTATCTCCGCAAATATTGATTTTATCGCAAAAATAAGCGAAATTCGAAAAAACTTAACTAAAGTATCGATAGTGCTCTTTTCAAATATATTAAAACTATTGTAATTTGAAGAAATTTTTGAAAAAATCCATATAAATATTAGGATGGATCCCCCTTTTCAATATATGGTCTTCGTATTTAGTATAGGGGTATTGCTCGATATTATGGTAAGGGTCCCGCCTTTTCAATATATGGTCTTCGTATTTAGTATAGGGGTATTGCTCGATATTATGGTAAGGGTCCCCCCTTTTTAATATATGGTCTTTGTATTTAGTATAGGGGTATTGCTCGATATTATGGTAAGGGTCCCCCCTTTTCAATATATGGTCTTCGTATTTAGTATAGGGGTATTGCTCGATATTATGGTAAGGGTCCCCCCTTTTCAATATATGGTCTTCGTATTTAGTATAGGGGTATTGCTCGATATTATGGTAAGGGTCCCCCCTTTTCAATATATGGTCTTCGTATTTAGTAGAGGGGTATTGCTCGATATTATGGTAAGGGTCCCCCCTTTTCAATATATGGTCTTCGTATTTAGTATAGGGGTATTGCTCGATATTATGGTAAGGGTCCCCCCTTTTCAATATATGGTCTTCGTATTTAATATAGGGGTATTGCTCGATATTATGGTAAGGGTCCCCCTTTTAAAAAATCCATATAAATATTAGGATGGATCCAAGTCTATCAGTATTCATTTTTATAATAAAAATATTACTTCCCTATTAAACTTTTTTAGAAAAGTGGCTGTATCTCCGCAAATACTGATTTTATCGCAAAAATAAGCGAAATTCGAAAAAACTTAACTAAAGTATCGATAGTGCTCTTTTCAAATATATTAAAACTATTGTAATTTGAAGAAATTTTTGAAAAAATCCATATAAATATTAGGATGGATCCAAGTCTATCAGTATTCATTTTTATAATAAAAATGTTACTTCCCTATTAAACTTTTTTAGAAAAGTGGCTGTATCTCCGCAAATATTGATTTTATCGCAAAAATAAGCGAAATTCGAAAAAACTTAACTAAAGTATCGATAGTGCTCTTTTCAAATATATTAAAACTATTGTAATTTGAAGAAATTTTTTAAAAAATCCATATAAATATTAGGATGGATCCAAGTCTATCAGTATTCATTTTTATAATAAAAATATTACTTCCCTATTAAACTTTTTTAGAAAAGTGACTGTATCTCCGCAAATATTGATTTTATCGCAAAAATAAGCGAAATTCGAAAAAACTTAACTAAAGTATCGATAGTGCTCTTTTCAAATATATTAAAACTATTGTAATTTGAAGAAATTTTTGAAAAAATCCATATAAATATTAGGATGGATCCCCCTTTTCAATATATGGTCTTCGTATTTAGTATAGGGGTATTGCTCGATATTATGGTAAGGGTCCCCCCTTTTCAATATATGGTCTTCGTATTTAGTATAGGGGTATTGCTCGATATTATGGTAAGGGTCCCCCCTTTTTAATATATGGTCTTCGTATTTAGTATAGGGGTATTGCTCGATATTATGGTAAGGGTCCCCCCTTTTCAATATATGGTCTTCGTATTTAGTATAGGGGTATTGCTCGATATTATGGTAAGGGTCCCCCCTTTTCAATATATGGTCTTCGTATTTAGTATAGGGGTATTGCTCGATATTATGGTAAGGGTCCCCCCTTTTCAATATATGGTCTTCGTATTTAGTATAGGGGTATTGCTCGATATTATGGTAAGGGTCCCCCCTTTTCAATATATGGTCTTCGTATTTAGTATAGGGGTATTGCTCGATATTATGGTAAGGGTCCCCCCTTTTCAATATATGGTCTTCGTATTTAGTATAGGGGTATTGCTCGATATTATGGTAAGGGTCCCCCCTTTTCAATATATGGTCTTCGTATTTAGTATAGGGGTATTGCTCGATATTATGGTAAGGGTCCCCCCTTTTCAATATATGGTCTTCGTATTTAATATAGGGGTATTGCTCGATATTATGGTAAGGGTCCCCCTTTTAAAAAATCCATATAAATATTAGGATGGATCCAAGTCTATCAGTATTCATTTTTATAATAAAAATATTACTTCCCTATTAAACTTTTTTAGAAAAGTGGCTGTATCTCCGCAAATATTGATTTTATCGCAAAAATAAGCGAAATTCGAAAAAACTTAACTAAAGTATCGTTAGTGCTCTTTTCAAATATATTAAAACTATTGTAATTTGAAGAAATTTTTGAAAAAATCCATATAAATATTAGGATGGATCCAAGTCTATCAGTATTCATTTTTATAATAAAAATATTACTTCCCTATTAAACTTTTTTAGAAAAGTGGCTGTATCTCCGCAAATATTGATTTTATCGCAAAAATAAGCGAAATTCGAAAAAACTTAACTAAAGTATCGATAGTGCTCTTTTCAAATATATTAAAACTATTGTAATTTGAAGAAATTTTTGAAAAAATCCATATAAATATTAGGATGGATCCAAGTCTATCAGTATTCATTTTTATAATAAAAATATTACTTCCCTATTAAACTTTTTTAGAAAAGTGGCTGTATCTCCGCAAATATTGATTTTATCGCAAAAATAAGCGAAATTCGAAAAAACTTAACTAAAGTATCGATAGTGCTCTTTTCAAATATATTAAAACTATTGTAATTTGAAGAAATTTTTGAAAAAATCCATATAAATATTAGGATGGATCCAAGTCTATCAGTATTCATTTTTATAATAAAAATATTACTTACCTATTAAACTTTTTTAGAAAAGTGGCTGTATCTCCGCAAATATTGATTTTATCGCAAAAATAAGCGAAATTCGAAAAACCTTAACTAAAGTATCGATAGTGCTCTTTTCAAATATATTAAAACTATTGTAATTTGAAGAAATTTTTTGCAAAAATCCATATAAATATTAGGATGGATCCAAGTCTATCAGTATTCATTTTTATAATAAAAATATTACTTCCCTATTAAACTTTTTTAGAAAAGTGGCTGTATCTCCGCAAATATTGATTTTATCGCAAAAATAAGCGAAATTCGAAAAAACATAACTAAAGTATCGATAGTGCTCTTTTCAAATATATTAAAACTATTGTAATTTGAAGAAATTTTTGAAAAAATCCATATAAATATTAGGATGGATCCAAGTCTATCAGTATTCATTTTTATAATAAAAATGTTACTTCCCTATTAAACTTTTTTAGAAAAGTGGCTGTATCTCCGCAAATATTGATTTTATCGCAAAAATAAGCGAAATTCGAAAAAACTTAACTAAAGTATCGATAGTGCTCTTTTCAAATATATTAAAACTATTGTAATTTGAAGAAATTTTTTAAAAAATCCATATAAATATTAGGATGGATCCAAGTCTATCAGTATTCATTTTTATAATAAAAATATTACTTCCCTATTAAACTTTTTTAGAAAAGTGACTGTATCTCCGCAAATATTGATTTTATCGCAAAAATAAGCGAAATTCGAAAAAACTTAACTAAAGTATCGATAGTGCTCTTTTCAAATATATTAAAACTATTGTAATTTGAAGAAATTTTTGAAAAAATCCATATAAATATTAGGATGGATCCCCCTTTTCAATATATGGTCTTCGTATTTAGTATAGGGGTATTGCTCGATATTATGGTAAGGGTCCCCCCTTTTCAATATATGGTCTTCGTATTTAGTATAGGGGTATTGCTCGATATTATGGTAAGGGTCCCCCCTTTTCAATATATGGTCTTCGTATTTAGTATAGGGGTATTGCTCGATATTATGGTAAGGGTCCCCCCTTTTCAATATATGGTCTTCGTATTTAGTATAGGGGTATTGCTCGATATTATGGTAAGGGTCCCCCCTTTTCAATATATGGTCTTCGTATTTAGTGTAGGGGTATCGCTCGATATTATGGTAAGGGTCCCCCCTTTTCAATATATGGTCTTCGTATTTAGTATAGGGGTATTGCTCGATATTATGGTAAGGGTCCCCCCTTTTCAATATATGGTCTTCGTATTTAGTATAGGGGTATTGCTCGATATTATGGTAAGGGTCCCCCCTTTTCAATATATGGTCTTCGTATTTAGTATAGGGGTATTGCTCGATATTATGGTAAGGGTCCCCCCTTTTCAATATATGGTCTTCGTATTTAGTATAGGGGTATTGCTCGATATTATGGTAAGGGTCCCCCCTTTTCAATATATGGTCTTCGTATTTAGTATAGGGGTATTGCTCGATATTATGGTAAGGGTCCCCCCTTTTCAATATATGGTCTTCGTATTTAGTATAGGGGTATTGCTCGATATTATGGTAAGGGTCCCCCCTTTTCAATATATGGTCTTCGTATTTAGTATAGGGGTATTGCTCGATATTATGGTAAGGGTCCCCCCTTTTCAATATATGGTCTTCGTATTTAGTGTAGGGGTATCGCTCGATATTATGGTAAGGGTCCCCCCTTTTCAATATATGGTCTTCGTATTTAGTATAGGGGTATTGCTCGATATTATGGTAAGGGTCCCCCCTTTTCAATATATGGTCTTCGTATTTAGTATAGGGGTATTGCTCGATATTATGGTAAGGGTCCCCCCTTTTCAATATATGGTCTTCGTATTTAGTATAGGGGTATTGCTCGATATTATGGTAAGGGTCCCCCCTTTTCAATATATGGTCTTCGTATTTAGTATAGGGGTATTGCTCGATATTATGGTAAGGGTCCCCCCTTTTCAATATATGGTCTTCGCATTTAGTGTAGGGGTATCGCTCGATATTATGGTAAGGGTCCCCCCTTTTCAATATATGGTCTTCGTATTTAGTATAGGGGTATTGCTCGATATTATGGTAAGGGTCCCCCCTTTTCAATATATGGTCTTCGTATTTAGTATAGGGGTATTGCTCGATATTATGGTAAGGGTCCCCCCTTTTCAATATATGGTCTTCGTATTTAGTATAGGGGTATTGCTCGATATTATGGTAAGGGTCCCCCCTTTTCAATATATGGTCTTCGTATTTAGTATAGGGGTATTGCTCGATATTATGGTAAGGGTCCCCCCTTTTCAATATATGGTCTTCGTATTTAGTATAGGGGTATTGCTCGATATTATGGTAAGGGTCCCCCCTTTTCAATATATGGTCTTCGTATTTAGTATAGGGGTATTGCTCGATATTATGGTAAGGGTCCCCCCTTTTCAATATATGGTCTTCGTATTTAGTATAGGGGTATTGCTCGATATTATGGTAAGGGTCCCCCCTTTTCAATATATGGTCTTCGTATTTAGTATAGGGGTATTGCTCGATATTATGGTAAGGGTCCCCCCTTTTCAATATATGGTCTTCGTATTTAGTATAGGGGTATTGCTCGATATTATGGTAAGGGTCCCCCCTTTTCAATATATGGTCTTCGTATTTAGTATAGGGGTATTGCTCGATATTATGGTAAGGGTCCCCCCTTTTCAATATATGGTCTTCGTATTTAGTATAGGGGTATTGCTCGATATTATGGTAAGGGTCCCCCCTTTTCAATATATGGTCTTCGTATTTAGTATAGGGGTATTGCTCGATATTATGGTAAGGGTCCCCCCTTTTCAATATATGGTCTTCGTATTTAGTATAGGGGTATTGCTCGATATTATGGTAAGGGTCCCCCCTTTTCAATATATGGTCTTCGTATTTAGTATAGGGGTATTGCTCGATATTATGGTAAGGGTCCCCCCTTTTCAATATATGGTCTTCGTATTTAGTATAGGGGTATTGCTCGATATTATGGTAAGGGTCCCCCCTTTTCAATATATGGTCTTCGTATTTAGTATAGGGGTATTGCTCGATATTATGGTAAGGGTCCCCCTTTTCAATATATGGTCTTCGTATTTAGTATAGGGGTATTGCTCGATATTATGGTAAGGGTCCCCCCTTTTCAATATATGGTCTTCGTATTTAGTATAGGGGTATTGCTCGATATTATGGTAAGGGTCCCCCCTTTTCAATATATGGTCTTCGTATTTAGTGTAGGGGTATCGCTCGATATTATGGTAAGGGTCCCCCCTTTTCAATATATGGTCTTCGTATTTAGTATAGGGGTATTGCTCGATATTATGGTAAGGGTCCCCCCTTTTCAATATATGGTCTTCGTATTTAGTATAGGGGTATTGCTCGATATTATGGTAAGGGTCCCCCCTTTTCAATATATGGTCTTCGTATTTAGTATAGGGGTATTGCTCGATATTATGGTAAGGGTCCCCCCTTTTCAATATATGGTCTTCGTATTTAGTATAGGGGTATTGCTCGATATTATGGTAAGGGTCCCCCCTTTTCAATATATGGTCTTCGTATTTAGTATAGGGGTATTGCTCGATATTATGGTAAGGGTCCCCCCTTTTCAATATATGGTCTTCGTATTTAGTATAGGGGTATTGCTCGATATTATGGTAAGGGTCCCCCCTTTTCAATATATGGTCTTCGTATTTAGTATAGGGGTATTGCTCGATATTATGGTAAGGGTCCCCCCTTTTCAATATATGGTCTTCGTATTTAGTGTAGGGGTATCGCTCGATATTATGGTAAGGGTCCCCCCTTTTCAATATATGGTCTTCGTATTTAGTATAGGGGTATTACTCGATATTATGGTAAGGGTCCCCCCTTTTCAATATATGGTCTTCGTATTTAGTATAGGGGTATTGCTCGATATTATGGTAAGGGTCCCCCCTTTTCAATATATGGTCTTCGTATTTAGTATAGGGGTATTGCTCGATATTATGGTAAGGGTCCCCCCTTTTCAATATATGGTCTTCGTATTTAATATAGGGGTATTGCTCGATATTATGGTAAGGGTCCCCCTTTTAAAAAATCCATATAAATATTAGGATGGATCCAAGTCTATCAGTATTCATTTTTATAATAAAAATATTACTTCCCTATTAAACTTTTTTAGAAAAGTGGCTGTATCTCTGCAAATATTGATTTTATCGCAAAAATAAGCGAAATTCGAAAAAACTTAACTAAAGTATCGATAGTGCTCTTTTCAAATATATTAAAACTATTGTAATTTGAAGAAATTTTTTAAAAAATCCATATAAATATTAGGATGGATACAAGTCTACCAGTATTCATTTTTATAATAAAAATATTACTTCCCTATTAAACTTTTTTAGAAAAGTGGCTGTATCTCCGCAAATACTGATTTTATCGCAAAAATAAGCGAAATTCGAAAAAACTTAACTAAAGTATCGATAGTGCTCTTTTCAAATATATTAAAACTATTGTAATTTGAAGAAATTTTTTAAAAAATCCATATAAATATTAGGATGGATCCAAGTCTATCAGTATTCATTTTTATAATAAAAATATTACTTCCCTATTAAACTTTTTTAGAAAAGTGGCTGTATCTCCGCAAATATTGATTTTATCGCAAAAATAAGCGAAATTCGAAAAAACTTAACTAAAGTATCGATAGTGCTCTTTTCAAATATATTAAAACTATTGTAATTTGAAGAAATTTTTTAAAAAATCCATATAAATATTAGGATGGATCCAAGTCTATCAGTATTCATTTTTATAATAAAAATATTACTTCCCTATTAAACTTTTTTAGAAAAGTGGCTGTATCTCCGCAAATATTGATTTTATCGCAAAAATAAGCGAAATTCGAAAAACCTTAACTAAAGTATCGATAGTGCTCTTTTCAAATATATTAAAACTATTGTAATTTGAAGAAATTTTTGAAAAAATCCATATAAATATTAGGATGGATCCAAGTCTATCAGTATTCATTTTTATAATAAAAATATTACTTCCCTATTAAACTTTTTTAGAAAAGTGGCTGTATCGCCGCAAATATTGATTTTATCGCAATAATAAGCGAAATTCGAAAAAACTTAACTAAAGTATCGATAGTGCTCTTTTCAAATATATTAAAACTATTGTAATTTGAAGAAATTTTTTAAAAAATCCATATAAATATTAGGATGGATGCAAGTCTACCAGTATTCATTTTTATAATAAAAATATTACTTCCCTATTAAACTTTTTTAGAAAAGTGGCTGTATCTCCGCAAATACTGATTTTATCGCAAAAATAAGCGAAATTCGAAAAAACTTAACTAAAGTATCGATAGTGCTCTTTTCAAATATATTAAAACTATTGTAATTTGAAGAAATTTTTTAAAAAATCCATATAAATATTAGGATGGATCCAAGTCTATCAGTATTCATTTTTATAATAAAAATATTACTTCCCTATTAAACTTTTTTAGAAAAGTGGCTGTATCTCCGCAAATATTGATTTTATCGCAAAAATAAGCGAAATTCGAAAAAACTTAACTAAAGTATCGATAGTGCTCTTTTCAAATATATTAAAACTATTGTAATTTGAAGAAATTTTTGAAAAAATCCATATAAATATTAGGATGGATCCAAGTCTATCAGTATTCATTTTTATAATAAAAATGTTACTTCCCTATTAAACTTTTTTAGAAAAGTGGCTGTATCTCCGCAAATATTGATTTTATCGCAAAAATAAGCGAAATTCGAAAAAACTTAACTAAAGTATCGATAGTGCTCTTTTCAAATATATTAAAACTATTGTAATTTGAAGAAATTTTTGAAAAAATCCATATAAATATTAGGATGGATCCAAGTCTATCAGTATTCATTTTTATAATAAAAATATTACTTCCCTATTAAACTTTTTTAGAAAAGTGGCTGTATCTCCGCAAATATTGATTTTATCGCAAAAATAAGCGAAATTCGAAAAAACTTAACTAAAGTATCGATAGTGCTCTTTTCAAATATATTAAAACTATTGTAATTTGAAGAAATTTTTTAAAAAATCCATATAAATATTAGGATGGATCCAAGTCTATCAGTATTCATTTTTATAATAAAAATGTTACTTCCCTATTAAACTTTTTTAGAAAAGTGGCTGTATCTCCGCAAATATTGATTTTATCGCAAAAATAAGCGAAATTCGAAAAAACTTAACTAAAGTATCGATAGTGCTCTTTTCAAATATATTAAAACTATTGTAATTTGAAGAAATTTTTGAAAAAATCCATATAAATATTAGGATGGATCCCCCTTTTCAATATATGGTCTTCGTATTTAGTATAGGGGTATTGCTCGATATTATGGTAAGGGTCCCCCCTTTTCAATATATGGTCTTCGTATTTAGTATAGGGGTATTGCTCGATATTATGGTAAGGGTCCCCCCTTTTCAATATATGGTCTTCGTATTTAGTGTAGGGGTATCGCTCGATATTATGGTAAGGGTCCCCCCTTTTCAATATATGGTCTTCGTATTTAGTATAGGGGTATTGCTCGATATTATGGTAAGGGTCCCCCCTTTTCAATATATGGTCTTCGTATTTAGTGTAGGGGTATCGCTCGATATTATGGTAAGGGTCCCCCCTTTTCAATATATGGTCTTCGTATTTAGTATAGGGGTATTGCTCGATATTATGGTAAGGGTCCCCCCTTTTCAATATATGGTCTTCGTATTTAGTGTAGGGGTATCGCTCGATATTATGGTAAGGGTCCCCCCTTTTCAATATATGGTCTTCGTATTTAGTATAGGGGTATTGCTCGATATTATGGTAAGGGTCCCCCCTTTTCAATATATGGTCTTCGTATTTAGTGTAGGGGTATCGCTCGATATTATGGTAAGGGTCCCCCCTTTTCAATATATGGTCTTCGTATTTAGTGTAGGGGTATCGCTCGATATTATGGTAAGGGTCCCCCCTTTTCAATATATGGTCTTCGTATTTAGTGTAGGGGTATCGCTCGATATTATGGTAAGGGTCCCCCCT
Source organism: Epicampocera succincta (assembly GCA_932526305.1). Lineage (NCBI taxonomy): Eukaryota > Metazoa > Arthropoda > Insecta > Diptera > Tachinidae > Epicampocera > Epicampocera succincta. Next base: position 62,185,164 of record OW052036.1, on the reverse strand, counting down.
TTTCAATATATGGTCTTCGTATTTAGTATAGGGGTATTGCTCGATATTATGGTAAGGGTCCCCCCTTTTCAATATATGGTCTTCGTATTTAGTGTAGGGGTATCGCTCGATATTATGGTAAGGGTCCCCCCTTTTCAATATATGGTCTTCGTATTTAGTATAGGGGTATTGCTCGATATTATGGTAAGGGTCCCCCCTTTTCAATATATGGTCTTCGTATTTAGTGTAGGGGTATCGCTCGATATTATGTTAAGGGTCCCCCCTTTTCAATATATGGTCTTCGTATTTAGTGTAGGGGTATCGCTCGATATTATGGTAAGGGTCCCCCCTTTTCAATATATGGTCTTCGTATTTAGTGTAGGGGTATCGCTCGATATTATGGTAAGGGTCCCCCCTTTTCAATATATGGTCTTCGTATTTAGTGTAGGGGTATCGCTCGATATTATGGTAAGGGTCCCCCCTTTTCAATATATGGTCTTCGTATTTAGTGTAGGGGTATCGCTCGATATTATGGTAAGGGTCCCCCCTTTTCAATATATGGTCTTCGTATTTAGTGTAGGGGTATCGCTCGATATTATGGTAAGGGTCCCCCCTTTTCAATATATGGTCTTCGTATTTAGTGTAGGGGTATCGCTCGATATTATGGTAAGGGTCCCCCCTTTTCAATATATGGTCTTCGTATTTAGTGTAGGGGTATCGCTCGATATTATGGTAAGGGTCCCCCCTTTTCAATATATGGTCTTAGTATTTAGTGTAGGGGTATCGCTCGATATTATGGTAAGGGTCCCCCCTTTTCAATATATGGTCTTCGTATTTAGTATAGGGGTATTGCTCGATATTATGGTAAGGGTCCCCCCTTTTCAATATATGGTCTTCGTATTTAGTGTAGGGGTATCGCTCGATATTATGGTAAGGGTCCCCCCTTTTCAATATATGGTCTTCGTATTTAGTGTAGGGGTATCGCTCGATATTATGGTAAGGGTCCCCCCTTTTCAATATATGGTCTTCGTATTTAGTGTAGGGGTATCGCTCGATATTATGGTAAGGGTCCCCCTTTTCAATATATGGTCTTCGTATTTAGTGTAGGGGTATCGCTCGATATTATGGTAAGGGTCCCCCCTTTTCAATATATGGTCTTCGTATTTAGTGTAGGGGTATCGCTCGATATTATGGTAAGGGTCCCCCCTTTTCAATATATGGTCTTCGTATTTAGTGTAGGGGTATCGCTCGATATTATGGTATTTAGTATAGGGGTATTGCTCGATATTATGGTAAGGGTCCCCCCTTTTCAATATATGGTCTTCGTATTTAGTGTAGGGGTATCGCTCGATATTATGGTAAGGGTCCCCCCTTTTCAATATATGGTCTTCGTATTTAGTGTAGGGGTATCGCTCGATATTATGGTAAGGGTCCCCCCTTTTCAATATATGGTCTTCGTATTTAGTATAGGGGTATTGCTCGATATTATGGTAAGGGTCCCCCCTTTTCAATATATGGTCTTCGTATTTAGTGTAGGGGTATCGCTCGATATTATGGTAAGGGTCCCCCCTTTTCAATATATGGTCTTCGTATTTAGTATAGGGGTATTGCTCGATATTATGGTAAGGGTCCCCCCTTTTCAATATATGGTCTTCGTATTTAGTGTAGGGGTATCGCTCGATATTATGGTAAGGGTCCCCCCTTTTCAATATATGGTCTTCGTATTTAATATAGGGGTATTGCTCGATATGATGGTAAGGGTCCCCCCTTTTCAATATATGGTCTTCGTATTTAGTATAGGGGTATTGCTCGATATTATGGTAAGGGTCCCCCTTTTCAATATATGGTCTTCGTATTTAGTATAGGGGTATTGCTCGATATTATGGTAAGGGTCCCCCCTTTTCAATATATGGTCTTCGTATTTAGTGTAGGGGTATCGCTCGATATTATGGTAAGGGTCCCCCCTTTTCAATATATGGTCTTCGTATTTAGTATAGGGGTATTGCTCGATATTATGGTAAGGGTCCCCCCTTTTCAATATATGGTCTTCGTATTTAGTATAGGGGTATTGCTCGATATTATGGTAAGGGTCCCCCCTTTTCAATATATGGTCTTCGTATTTAGTATAGGGGTATTGCTCGATATTATGGTAAGGGTCCCCCCTTTTCAATATATGGTCTTCGTATTTAGTATAGGGGTATTGCTCGATATTATGGTAAGGGTCCCCCCTTTTCAATATATGGTCTTCGTATTTAGTATAGGGGTATTGCTCAATATTATGGTAAGGGTCCCCCCTTTTCAATATATGGTCTTCGTATTTAGTATAGGGGTATTGCTTGATATTATGGTAAGGGTCCCCCCTTTTCAATATATGGTCTTCGTATTTAGTATAGGGGTATTGCTCGATATTATGGTAAGGGTCCCCCCTTTTTAATATATGGTCTTCGTATTTAGTATAGGGGTATTGCTCGATATTATGGTAAGGGTCCCCCCTTTTCAATATATGGTCTTCGTATTTAGTATAGGGGTATTGCTTGATATTATGGTAAGGGTCCCCCCTTTTCAATATATGGTCTTCGTATTTAGTGTAGGGGTATCGCTCGATATTATGGTAAGGGTCCCCCCTTTTCAATATATGGTCTTCGTATTTAGTATAGGGGTATTGCTCGATATTATGGTAAGGGTCCCCCCTTTTCAATATATGGTCTTCGTATTTAGTATAGGGGTATTGCTCGATATTATGGTAAGGGTCCCCCCTTTTCAATATATGGTCTTCGTATTTAGTATAGGGGTATTGCTCGATATTATGGTAAGGGTCCCCCCTTTTCAATATATGGTCTTCGTATTTAGTATAGGGGTATTGCTCGATATTATGGTAAGGGTCCCCCCTTTTCAATATATGGTCTTCGTATTTAGTATAGGGGTATTGCTCGATATTATGGTAAGGGTCCCCCCTTTTCAATATATGGTCTTCGTATTTAGTATAGGGGTATTGCTCGATATTATGGTAAGGGTCCCCCCTTTTCAATATATGGTCTTCGTATTTAGTATAGGGGTATTGCTCGATATTATGGTAAGGGTCCCCCCTTTTCAATATATGGTCTTCGTATTTAGTGTAGGGGTATCGCTCGATATTATGGTAAGGGTCCCCCCTTTTCAATATATGGTCTTCGTATTTAGTATAGGGGTATTGCTCGATATTATGGTAAGGGTCCCCCCTTTTCAATATATGGTCTTCGTATTTAGTATAGGGGTATTGCTCGATATTATGGTAAGGGTCCCCCCTTTTCAATATATGGTCTTCGTATTTAGTATAGGGGTATTGCTCGATATTATGGTAAGGGTCCCCCCTTTTCAATATATGGTCTTCGTATTTAGTATAGGGGTATTGCTCAATATTATGGTAAGGGTCCCCCCTTTTCAATATATGGTCTTCGTATTTAATATAGGGGTATTGCTCGATATTATGGTAAGGGTCCCCCCTTTTCAATATATGGTCTTCGTATTTAGTATAGGGGTATTGCTCGATATTATGGTAAGGGTCCCCCCTTTTCAATATATGGTCTTCGTATTTAGTATAGGGGTATTGCTCGATATTATGGTAAGGGTCCCCCCTTTTCAATATATGGTCTTCGTATTTAGTATAGGGGTATTGCTCGATATTATGGTAAGGGTCCCCCCTTTTCAATATATGGTCTTCGTATTTAGTGTAGGGGTATCGCTCGATATTATGGTAAGGGTCCCCCCTTTTCAATATATGGTCTTCGTATTTAGTATAGGGGTATTGCTCGATATTATGGTAAGGGTCCCCCCTTTTCAATATATGGTCTTCGTATTTAGTATAGGGGTATTGCTCGATATTATGGTAAGGGTCCCCCCTTTTCAATATATGGTCTTCGTATTTAGTATAGGGGTATTGCTCGATATTATGGTAAGGGTCCCCCCTTTTCAATATATGGTCTTCGTATTTAATATAGGGGTATTGCTCGATATTATGGTAAGGGTCCCCCTTTTAAAAAATCCATATAAATATTAGGATGGATCCAAGTCTATCAGTATTCATTTTTATAATAAAAATATTACTTCCCTATTAAACTTTTTTAGAAAAGTGGCTGTATCTCTGCAAATATTGATTTTATCGCAAAAATAAGCGAAATTCGAAAAAACTTAACTAAAGTATCGATAGTGCTCTTTTCAAATATATTAAAACTATTGTAATTTGAAGAAATTTTTTAAAAAATCCATATAAATATTAGGATGGATACAAGTCTACCAGTATTCATTTTTATAATAAAAATATTACTTCCCTATTAAACTTTTTTAGAAAAGTGGCTGTATCTCCGCAAATACTGATTTTATCGCAAAAATAAGCGAAATTCGAAAAAACTTAAGTAAAGTATCGATAGTGCTCTTTTCAAATATATTAAAACTATTGTAATTTGAAGAAATTTTTTAAAAAATCCATATAAATATTAGGATGGATCCAAGTCTATCAGTATTCATTTTTATAATAAAAATATTACTTCCCTATTAAACTTTTTTAGAAAAGTGGCTGTATCTCTGCAAATATTGATTTTATCGCAAAAATAAGCGAAATTCGAAAAAACTTAACTAAAGTATCGATAGTGCTCTTTTCAAATATATTAAAACTATTGTAATTTGAAGAAATTTTTTAAAAAATCCATATAAATATTAGGATGGATCCAAGTCTATCAGTATTCATTTTTATAATAAAAATATTACTTCCCTATTAAACTTTTTTAGAAAAGTGACTGTATCTCCGCAAATATTGATTTTATCGCAAAAATAAGCGAAATTCGAAAAAACTTAACTAAAGTATCGATAGTGCTCTTTTTCAAATATATTAAAACTATTGTAATTTGAAGAAATTTTTGAAAAAATCCATATAAATATTAGGATGGATCCCCCTTTTCAATATATGGTCTTCGTATTTAGTATAGGGGTATTGCTCGATATTATGGTAAGGGTCCCCCCTTTTCAATATATGGTCTTCGTATTTAGTATAGGGGTATTGCTCGATATTATGGTAAGGGTCCCCCCTTTTCAATATATGGTCTTCGTATTTAGTATAGGGGTATTGCTCGATATTATGGTAAGGGTCCCCCCTTTTCAATATATGGTCTTCGTATTTAGTATAGGGGTATTGCTCAATATTATGGTAAGGGTCCCCCCTTTTCAATATATGGTCTTCGTATTTAGTATAGGGGTATTGCTCGATATTATGGTAAGGGTCCCCCCTTTTCAATATATGGTCTTCGTATTTAGTATAGGGGTATTGCTCGATATTATGGTAAGGGTCCCCCCTTTTCAATATATGGTCTTCGTATTTAGTATAGGGGTATTGCTCGATATTATGGTAAGGGTCCCCCCTTTTCAATATATGGTCTTCGTATTTAGTATAGGGGTATTTCTCGATATTATGGTAAGGGTCCCCCCTTTTCAATATATGGTCTTCGTATTTAGTATAGGGGTATTGCTCGATATTATGGTAAGGGTCCCCCCTTTTCAATATATGGTCTTCGTATTTAGTATAGGGGTATTGCTCGATATTATGGTAAGGGTCCCCCCTTTTCAATATATGGTCTTCGTATTTAGTGTAGGGGTATCGCTCGATATTATGGTAAGGGTCCCCCCTTTTCAATATATGGTCTTCGTATTTAGTATAGGGGTATTGCTCGATATTATGGTAAGGGTCCCCCCTTTTCAATATATGGTCTTCGTATTTAGTATAGGGGTATTGCTCGATATTATGGTAAGGGTCCCCCCTTTTCAATATATGGTCTTCGTATTTAGTATAGGGGTATTGCTCGATATTATGGTAAGGGTCCCCCCTTTTCAATATATGGTCTTCGTATTTAGTATAGGGGTATTGCTCGATATTATGGTAAGGGTCCCCCCTTTTCAATATATGGTCTTCGTATTTAGTATAGGGGTATTGCTCGATATTATGGTAAGGGTCCCCCCTTTTCAATATATGGTCTTCGTATTTAGTATAGGGGTATTGCTCGATATTATGGTAAGGGTCCCCCTTTTAAAAAATCCATATAAATATTAGGATGGATCCAAGTCTATCAGTATTCATTTTTATAATAAAAATATTACTTCCCTATTAAACTTTTTTAGAAAAGTGGCTGTATCTCTGCAAATATTGATTTTATCGCAAAAATAAGCGAAATTCGAAAAAACTTAACTAAAGTATCGATAGTGCTCTTTTCAAATATATTAAAACTATTGTAATTTGAAGAAATTTTTGAAAAAATCCATATAAATATTAGGATGGATCCAAGTCTATCAGTATTCATTTTTATAATAAAAATATTACTTCCCTATTAAACTTTTTTAGAAAAGTGACTGTATCTCCGCAAATATTGATTTTATCGCAAAAATAAGCGAAATTCGAAAAAACTTAACTAAAGTATCGATAGTGCTCTTTTCAAATATATTAAAACTATTGTAATTTGAAGAAATTTTTGAAAAAATCCATATAAATATTAGGATGGATCCCCCTTTTCAATATATGGTCTTCGTATTTAGTATAGGGGTATTGCTCGATATTATGGTAAGGGTCCCCCCTTTTCAATATATGGTCTTCGTATTTAGTATAGGGGTATTGCTCGATATTATGGTAAGGGTCCCCCCTTTTCAATATATGGTCTTCGTATTTAGTATAGGGGTATTGCTCGATATTATGGTAAGGGTCCCCCCTTTTCAATATATGGTCTTCGTATTTAGTGTAGGGGTATCGCTCGATATTATGGTAAGGGTCCTCCCTTTTCAATATATGGTCTTCGTATTTAGTATAGGGGTATTGCTCGATATTATGGTAAGGGTCCCCCCTTTTCAATATATGGTCTTCGTATTTAGTATAGGGGTATTGCTCGATATTATGGTAAGGGTCCCCCCTTTTCAATATATGGTCTTCGTATTTAGTATAGGGGTATTGCTCGATATTATGGTAAGGGTCCCCCCTTTTCAATACATGGTCTTCGTATTTAGTATAGGGGTATTGCTCGATATTATGGTAAGGGTCCCCCCTTTTCAATATATGGTCTTCGTATTTAGTATAGGGCTATTGCTCGATATTATGGTAAGGGTCCCCCCTTTTCAATATATGGTCTTCGTATTTAGTATAGGGGTATTGCTCGATATTATGGTAAGGGTCCCCCCTTTTCAATATATGGTCTTCGTATTTAGTATAGGGGTATTGCTCGATATTATGGTAAGGGTCCCCCCTTTTCAATATATGGTCTTCGTATTTAGTGTAGGGGTATCGCTCGATATTATGGTAAGGGTCCCCCCTTTTCAATATATGGTCTTCGTATTTAGTATAGGGGTATTGCTCGATATTATGGTAAGGGTCCCCCCTTTTCAATATATGGTCTTCGTATTTAGTATAGGGGTATTGCTCGATATTATGGTAAGGGTCCCCCCTTTTCAATATATGGTCTTCGTATTTAGTATAGGGGTATTGCTCAATATTATGGTAAGGGTCCCCCCTTTTCAATATATGGTCTTCGTATTTAGTATAGGGGTATTGCTCGATATTATGGTAAGGGTCATCCCTTTTCAATATATGGTCTTCGTATTTAGTATAGGGGTATTGCTCGATATTATGGTAAGGGTCCCCCCTTTTCAATATATGGTCTTCGTATTTAGTATAGGGGTATTGCTCGATATTATGGTAAGGGTCCCCCCTTTTCAATATATGGTCTTCGTATTTAATATAGGGGTATTGCTCGATATTATGGTAAGGGTCCCCCTTTTAAAAAATCCATATAAATATTAGGATGGATCCAAGTCTATCAGTATTCATTTTTATAATAAAAATATTACTTCCCTATTAAACTTTTTTAGAAAAGTGGCTGTATCTCTGCAAATATTGATTTTATCGCAAAAATAAGCGAAATTCGAAAAAACTTAACTAAAGTATCGATAGTGCTCTTTTCAAATATATTAAAACTATTGTAATTTGAAGAATTTTTTGAAAAAATCCATATAAATATTAGGATGGATCCCCCTTTTCAATATATGGTCTTCGTATTTAGTATAGGGGTATTACTCGATATTATGGTAAGGGTCCCCCCTTTTCAATATATGGTCTTCGTATTTAGTATAGGGGTATCGCTCGATATTATGGTAAGGGTCCCCCCTTTTCAATATATGGTCTTCGTATTTAGTATAGGGGTATTGCTCGATATTATGGTAAGGGTCATCCCTTTTCAATATATGGTCTTCGTATTTAGTATAGGGGTATTGCTCGATATTATGGTAAGGGTCATCCCTTTTCAATATATGGTATTCGTATTTAGTATAGGGGTATTACTCGATATTATGGTAAGGGTCCCCCCTTTTCAATATATGGTCTTCGTATTTAGTGTAGGGGTATCGCTCGATATTATGGTAAGGGTCCCCCCTTTTCAATATATGGTCTTCGTATTTAGTATAGGGGTATTGCTCGATATTATGGTAAGGGTCATCCCTTTTCAATATATGGTCTTCGTATTTAGTATAGGGGTATTGCTCGATATTATGGTAAGGGTCCCCCCTTTTCAATATATGGTCTTCGTATTTAGTATAGGGGTATTGCTCGATATTATGGTAAGGGTCCCCCCTTTTCAATATATGGTCTTCGTATTTAATATAGGGGTATTGCTCGATATTATGGTAAGGGTCCCCCTTTTAAAAAATCCATATAAATATTAGGATGGATCCAAGTCTATCAGTATTCATTTTTATAATAAAAATATTACTTCGCTATTAAACTTTTTTAGAAAAGTGGCTGTATCTCCGCAAATATTGATTTTATCGCAAAAATAAGCGAAATTCGAAAAAACTTAACTAAAGTATCGATAGTGCTCTTTTCAAATATATTAAAACTATTGTAATTTGAAGAAATTTTTTAAAAAATCCATATAAATATTAGGATGGATCCAAGTCTATCAGTATTCATTTTTATAATAAAAATATTACTTCCCTATTAAACTTTTTTAGAAAAGTGACTGTATCTCCGCAAATATTGATTTTATCGCAAAAATAAGCGAAATTCGAAAAAACTTAACTAAAGTATCGATAGTGCTCTTTTCAAATATATTAAAACTATTGTAATTTGAAGAAATTTTTGAAAAAATCCATATAAATATTAGGATGGATCCCCCTTTTCAATATATGGTCTTCGTATTTAGTATAGGGGTATTGCTCGATATTATGGTAAGGGTCCCCACTTTTCAATATATGGTCTTCGTATTTAGTATATGGGTATTGCTCGATATTATGGTAAGGGTCCCCCCTTTTCAATATATGGTCTTCGTATTTAGTATAGGGGTATTGCTCGATATTATGGTAAGGGTCCCCCCTTTTCAATATATGGTCTTCGTATTTAGTGTAGGGGTATCGCTCGATATTATGGTAAGGGTCCCCCCTTTTCAATATATGGTCTTCGTATTTAGTATAGGGGTATTGCTCGATATTATGGTAAGGGTCCCCCCTTTTCAATATATGGTCTTCGTATTTAGTATAGGGGTATTGCTCGATATTATGGTAAGGGTCCCCCCTTTTCAATATATGGTCTTCGTATTTAGTATAGGGGTATTGCTCGATATTATGGTAAGGGTCCCCCCTTTTCAATATATGGTCTTCGTATTTAGTATAGGGGTATTGCTCAATATTATGGTAAGGGTCCCCCCTTTTCAATATATGGTCTTCGTATTTAGTATAGGGGTATTGCTCGATATTATGGTAAGGGTCATCCCTTTTCAATATATGGTCTTCGTATTTAGTATAGGGGTATTGCTCGATATTATGGTAAGGGTCCCCCCTTTTCAATATATGGTCTTCGTATTTAGTATAGGGGTATTGCTCGATATTATGGTAAGGGTCCCCCTTTTAAAAAATCCATATAAATATTAGGATGGATCCAAGTCTATCAGTATTCATTTTTATAATAAAAATATTACTTCGCTATTAAACTTTTTTAGAAAAGTGGCTGTATCTCCGCAAATATTGATTTTATCGCAAAAATAAGCGAAATTCGAAAAAACTTAACTAAAGTATCGATAGTGCTCTTTTCAAATATATTAAAACTATTGTAATTTGAAGAAATTTTTTAAAAAATCCATATAAATATTAGGATGGATCCAAGTCTATCAGTATTCATTTTTATAATAAAAATATTACTTCCCTATTAAACTTTTTTAGAAAAGTGACTGTATCTCCGCAAATATTGATTTTATCGCAAAAATAAGCGAAATTCGAAAAAACTTAACTAAAGTATCGATAGTGCTCTTTTCAAATATATTAAAACTATTGTAATTTGAAGAAATTTTTGAAAAAATCCATATAAATATTAGGATGGATCCCCCTTTTCAATATATGGTCTTCGTATTTAGTATAGGGGTATTGCTCGATATTATGGTAAGGGTCCCCCCTTTTCAATATATGGTCTTCGTATTTAGTATAGGGGTATTGCTCGATATTATGGTAAGGGTCCCCCCTTTTCAATATATGGTATTCGTATTTAGTATAGGGGTATTACTCGATATTATGGTAAGGGTCCCCCCTTTTCAATATATGGTCTTCGTATTTAGTGTAGGGGTATCGCTCGATATTATGGTAAGGGTCCCCCCTTTTCAATATATGGTCTTCGTATTTAGTATAGGGGTATTGCTCGATATTATGGTAAGGGTCATCCCTTTTCAATATATGGTCTTCGTATTTAGTATAGGGGTATTGCTCGATATTATGGTAAGGGTCCCCCCTTTTCAATATATGGTCTTCGTATTTAGTATAGGGGTATTGCTCGATATTATGGTAAGGGTCCCCCTTTTAAAAAATCCATATAAATATTAGGATGGATCCAAGTCTATCAGTATTCATTTTTATAATAAAAATATTACTTCGCTATTAAACTTTTTTAGAAAAGTGGCTGTATCTCCGCAAATATTGATTTTATCGCAAAAATAAGCGAAATTCGAAAAAACTTAACTAAAGTATCGATAGTGCTCTTTTCAAATATATTAAAACTATTGTAATTTGAAGAAATTTTTTAAAAAATCCATATAAATATTAGGATGGATCCAAGTCTATCAGTATTCATTTTTATAATAAAAATATTACTTCCCTATTAAACTTTTTTAGAAAAGTGACTGTATCTCCGCAAATATTGATTTTATCGCAAAAATAAGCGAAATTCGAAAAAACTTAACTAAAGTATCGATAGTGCTCTTTTCAAATATATTAAAACTATTGTAATTTGAAGAAATTTTTGAAAAAATCCATATAAATATTAGGATGGATCCCCCTTTTCAATATATGGTCTTCGTATTTAGTATAGGGGTATTGCTCGATATTATGGTAAGGGTCATCCCTTTTCAATATATGGTCTTCGTATTTAGTATAGGGGTATTGCTCGATATTATGGTAAGGGTCATCCCTTTTCAATATATGGTCTTCGTATTTAGTATAGGGGTATTGCTCGATATTATGGTAAGGGTCCCCCCTTTTCAATATATGGTCTTCGTATTTAGTATAGGGGTATTGCTCGATATTATGGTAAGGGTCCCCCCTTTTCAATATATGGTCTTCGTATTTAGTGTAGGGGTATCGCTCGATATTATGGTAAGGGTCCCCCCTTTTCAATATATGGTCTTCGTATTTAGTATAGGGGTATTGCTCGATATTATGGTAAGGGTCCCCCCTTTTCAATATATGGTCTTCGTATTTAGTATAGGGGTATTGCTCGATATTATGGTAAGGGTCCCCCCTTTTCAATATATGGTCTTCGTATTTAGTATAGGGGTATTGCTCGATATTATGGTAAGGGTCCCCCCTTTTCAATATATGGTCTTCGTATTTAGTATAGGGGTATTGCTCGATATTATGGTAAGGGTCCCCCCTTTTCAATATATGGTCTTCGTATTTAGTATAGGGGTATTGCTCGATATTATGGTAAGGGTCCCCCCTTTTCAATATATGGTCTTCGTATTTAGTATAGGGGTATTGCTCGATATTATGGTAAGGGTCCCCCCTTTTCAATATATGGTCTTCGTGTTTAATATAGGGGTATTGCTCGATATTATGGTAAGGGTCCCCCTTTTAAAAAATCCATATAAATATTAGGATGGATCCAAGTCTATCACTATTCATTTTTATAATAAAAAATATTACTTCCCTATTAAACTTTTTTAGAAAAGTGGCTGTATCTCCGCAAATATTGATTTTATCGCAAAAATAAGCGAAATTCGAAAAAACTTAACTAAAGTATCGATAGTGCTCTTTTCAAATATATTAAAACTATTGTAATTTGAAGAAATTTTTTAAAAAATCCATATAAATATTAGGATGGATCCAAGTCTATCAGTATTCATTTTTATAATAAAAATATTACTTCGCTATTAAACTTTTTTAGAAAAGTGGCTGTATCTCCGCAAATATTGATTTTATCGCAAAAATAAGCGAAATTCGAAAAAACTTAACTAAAGTATCGATAGTGCTCTTTTCAAATATATTAAAACTATTGTAATTTGAAGAAATTTTTTAAAAAATCCATATAAATATTAGGATGGATCCAAGTCTATCAGTATTCATTTTTATAATAAAAATATTACTTCGCTATTAAACTTTTTTAGAAAAGTGGCTGTATCTCCGCAAATATTGATTTTATCGCAAAAATAAGCGAAATTCGAAAAAACTTAACTAAAGTATCGATAGTGCTCTTTTCAAATATATTAAAACTATTGTAATTTGAAGAAATTTTTTAAAAAATCCATATAAATATTAGGATGGATCCAAGTCTATCAGTATTCATTTTTATAATAAAAATATTACTTCCCTATTAAACTTTTTTAGAAAAGTGACTGTATCTCCGCAAATATTGATTTTATCGCAAAAATAAGCGAAATTCGAAAAAACTTAACTAAAGTATCGATAGTGCTCTTTTCAAATATATTAAAACTATTGTAATTTGAAGAAATTTTTTAAAAAATCCATATAAATATTAGGATGGATCCAAGTCTATCAGTATTCATTTTTATAATAAAAATATTACTTCCCTATTAAACTTTTTTAGAAAAGTGACTGTATCTCCGCAAATATTGATTTTATCGCAAAAATAAGCGAAATTCGAAAAAACTTAACTAAAGTATCGATAGTGCTCTTTTCAAATATATTAAAACTATTGTAATTTGAAGAAATTTTTTAAAAAATCCATATAAATATTAGGATGGATCCCCCTTTTCAATATATGGTCTTCGTATTTAGTATAGGGGTATTGCTCGATATTATGGTAAGGGTCCCCCCTTTTCAATATATGGTCTTCGTATTTAGTATAGGGGTATTGCTCGATATTATGGTAAGGGTCCCCCCTTTTCAATATATGGTCTTCGTATTTAGTATAGGGGTATTGCTCGATATTATGGTAAGGGTCCCCCCTTTTCAATATATGGTCTTCGTATTTAGTATAGGGGTATTGCTCGATATTATGGTAAGGGTCCCCCCTTTTCAATATATGGTCTTCGTGTTTAATATAGGGGTATTGCTCGATATTATGGTAAGGGTCCCCCTTTTAAAAAATCCATATAAATATTAGGATGGATCCAAGTCTATCAGTATTCATTTTTATAATAAAAAATATTACTTCCCTATTAAACTTTTTTAGAAAAGTGGCTGTATCTCCGCAAATATTGATTTTATCGCAAAAATAAGCGAAATTCGAAAAAACTTAACTAAAGTATCGATAGTGCTCTTTTCAAATATATTAAAACTATTGTAATTTGAAGAAATTTTTGAAAAAATCCATATAAATATTAGGATGGATCCAAGTCTATCAATATTCATTTTTATAATAAAAATATTACTTCGCTATTAAACTTTTTTAGAAAAGTGGCTGTATCTCCGCAAATATTGATTTTATCGCAAAAATAAGCGAAATTCGAAAAAACTTAACTAAAGTATCGATAGTGCTCTTTTCAAATATATTAAAACTATTGTAATTTGAAGAAATTTTTTAAAAAATCCATATAAATATTAGGATGGATCCAAGTCTATCAGTATTCATTTTTATAATAAAAATATTACTTCCCTATTAAACTTTTTTAGAAAAGTGACTGTATCTCCGCAAATATTGATTTTATCGCAAAAATAAGCGAAATTCGAAAAAACTTAACTAAAGTATCGATAGTGCTCTTTTCAAATATATTAAAACTATTGTAATTTGAAGAAATTTTTTAAAAAATCCATATAAATATTAGGATGGATCCCCCTTTTCAATATATGGTCTTCGTATTTAGTATAGGGGTATTGCTCGATATTATGGTAAGGGTCCCCCCTTTTCAATATATGGTCTTCGTATTTAGTATAGGGGTATTGCTCGATATTATGGTAAGGGTCCCCCCTTTTCAATATATGGTCTTCGTATTTAGTATAGGGGTATTGCTCGATATTATGGTAAGGGTCCCCCCTTTTCAATATATGGTCTTCGTATTTAGTGTAGGGGTATCGCTCGATATTATGGTAAGGGTCCCCCCTTTTCAATATATGGTCTTCGTATTTAGTATAGGGGTATTGCTCGATATTACGGTAAGGGTCCCCCCTTTTCAATATATGGTCTTCGTATTTAGTATAGGGGTATTGCTCGATATTATGGTAAGGGTCCCCCCTTTTCAATATATGGTCTTCGTATTTAGTATAGGGGTATTGCTCGATATTATGGTAAGGGTCCCCCCTTTTCAATATATGGTCTTCGTATTTAGTATAGGGGTATTGCTCGATATTATGGTAAGGGTCCCCCCTTTTCAATATATGGTCTTCGTATTTAGTATAGGGGTATTGCTCGATATTATGGTAAGGGTCCCCACTTTTCAATATATGGTCTTCGTATTTAGTATATGGGTATTGCTCGATATTATGGTAAGGGTCCCCCCTTTTCAATATATGGTCTTCGTATTTAGTATAGGGGTATTGCTCGATATTATGGTAAGGGTCCCCCCTTTTCAATATATGGTCTTCGTATTTAGTGTAGGGGTATCGCTCGATATTATGGTAAGGGTCCCCCCTTTTCAATATATGGTCTTCGTATTTAGTATAGGGGTATTGCTCGATATTATGGTAAGGGTCCCCCCTTTTCAATATATGGTCTTCGTATTTAGTATAGGGGTATTGCTCGATATTATGGTAAGGGTCCCCCCTTTTCAATATATGGTCTTCGTATTTAGTATAGGGGTATTGCTCGATATTATGGTAAGGGTCCCCCCTTTTCAATATATGGTCTTCGTATTTAGTATAGGGGTATTGCTCAATATTATGGTAAGGGTCCCCCCTTTTCAATATATGGTCATCGTATTTAGTATAGGGGTATTGCTCGATATTATGGTAAGGGTCCCCCCTTTTCAATATATGGTCTTCGTATTTAGTATAGGGGTATTGCTCGATATTATGGTAAGGGTCCCCCCTTTTCAATATATGGTCTTCGTATTTAGTATAGGGGTATTGCTCGATATTATGGTAAGGGTCCCCCCTTTACAATATATGGTCTTCGTATTTAGTATAGGGGTATTGCTCGATATTATGGTAAGGGTCCCCCCTTTTCAATATATGGTCTTCGTATTTAATATAGGGGTATTGCTCGATATTATGGTAAGGGTCCCCCTTTTAAAAAATCCATATAAATATTAGGATGGATCCAAGTCTATCAGTATTCATTTTTATAATAAAAATATTACTTCCCTATTAAACTTTTTTAGAAAAGTGGCTGTATCTCTGCAAATATTGATTTTATCGCAAAAATAAGCGAAATTCGAAAAAACTTAACTAAAGTATCGATAGTGCTCTTTTCAAATATATTTAAACTATTGTAATTTGAAGAAATTTTTTAAAAAATCCATATAAATATTAGGATGGATACAAGTCTACCAGTATTCATTTTTATAATAAAAATATTACTTCCCTATTAAACTTTTTTAGAAAAGTGGCTGTATCTCCGCAAATATTGATTTTATCGCAAAAATAAGCGAAATTCGAAAAAACTTAACTAAAGTATCGATAGTGCTCTTTTCAAATATATTAAAACTATTGTAATTTGAAGAAATTTTTTAAAAAATCCATATAAATATTAGGATGGATCCAAGTCTATCAGTATTCATTTTTATAATAAAAATATTACTTCCCTATTAAACTTTTTTAGAAAAGTGGCTGTATCTCCGCAAATATTGATTTTATCGCAAAAATAAGCGAAATTCGAAAAACCTTAACTAAAGTATCGATAGTGCTCTTTTCAAATATATTAAAACTATTGTAATTTGAAGAAATTTTTGAAAAAATCCATATAAATATTAGGATGGATCCAAGTCTATCAGTATTCATTTTTATAATAAAAATATTACTTCCCTATTAAACTTTTTTAGAAAAGTGGCTGTATCTCCGCAAATATTGATTTTATCGCAAAAATAAGCGAAATTCGAAAAAACTTAACTAAAGTATCGATAGTGCTCTTTTCAAATATATTAAAACTATTGTAATTTGAAGAAATTTTTTAAAAAATCCATATAAATATTAGGATGGATCTCCCTTGTCAATATATGGTCTTCGTATTTAATATAGGGGTATTGCTCGATATTATGGTAAGGGTCCCCCCTTTTCAATATATGGTCTTCGTATTTAGTATAGGGGTATTGCTCGATATTATGGTAAGGGTCCCCCCTTTTCAATATATGGTCTTCGTATTTAGTATAGGGGTATTGCTCGATATTATGGTAAGGGTCCCCCCTTTTCAATATATGGTCTTCGTATTTAGTATAGGGGTATTGCTCGATATTATGGTAAGGGTCCCCCCTTTTCAATATATGGTCTTCGTATTTAGTATAGGGGTATTGCTCGATATTATGGTAAGGGTCCCCCCTTTTCAATGTATGGTCTTCGTATTTAGTATAGGGGTATTGCTCAATATTATGGTAAGGGTCCCCCCTTTTCAATATATGGTCTTCGTATTTAGTATAGGGGTATTGCTCGATATTATGGTAAGGGTCCCCCCTTTTCAATATATGGTCTTCGTATTTAGTATAGGGGTATTGCTCGATATTATGGTAAGGGTCCCCCTTTTCAATATATGGTCTTCGTATTTAGTATAGGGGTATTGCTCGATATTATGGTAAGGGTCCCCCCTTTTCAATATATGGTCTTCGTATTTAGTATAGGGGTATTGCTCGATATTATGGTAAGGGTCCCCCTTTTCAATATATGGTCTTCGTATTTAATATAGGGGTATTGCTCGATATTATGGTAAGGGTCCCCCTTTTAAAAAATCCATATAAATATTAGGATGGATCCAAGTCTATCAGTATTCATTTTTATAATAAAAATATTACTTCCCTATTAAACTTTTTTAGAAAAGTGGCTGTATCTCCGCAAATATTGATTTTATCGCAAAAATAAGCGAAATTCGAAAAAACTTAACTAAAGTATCGATAGTGCTCTTTTCAAATATATTAAAACTATTGTAATTTGAAGAAATTTTTGAAAAAATCCATATAAATATTAGGATGGATACAAGTCTACCAGTATTCATTTTTATAATAAAAATATTACTTCCCTATTAAACTTTTTTAGAAAAGTGGCTGTATCTCCGCAAATACTGATTTTATCGCAAAAATAAGCGAAATTCGAAAAACCTTAACTAAAGTATCGATAGTGCTCTTTTCAAATATATTAAAACTATTGTAATTTGAAGAAATTTTTTAAAAAATCCATATAAATATTAGGATGGATCCAAGTCTATCAGTATTCATTTTTATAATAAAAATATTACTTCCCTATTAAACTTTTTTAGAAAAGTGGCTGTATCTCCGCAAATATTGATTTTATCGCAAAAATAAGCGAAATTCGAAAAAACTTAACTAAAGTATCGATAGTGCTCTTTTCAAATATATTAAAACTATTGTAATTTGAAGAAATTTTTGAAAAAATCCATATAAATATTAGGATGGATCTCCCTTGTCAATATATGGTCTTCGTATTTAATATAGGGGTATTGCTCGATATTATGGTAAGGGTCCCCCCTTTTCAATATATGGTCTTCGTATTTAGTATAGGGGTATTGCTCGATATTATGGTAAGGGTCCCCCCTTTTCAATATATGGTCTTCGTATTTAGTATAGGGGTATTGCTCGATATTATGGTAAGGGTCCCCCCTTTTCAATATATGGTCTTCGTATTTAGTATAGGGGTATTGCTCGATATTATGGTAAGGGTCACCCCTTTTCAATATATGGTCTTCGTATTTAGTATAGGGGTATTGCTCGATATTATGGTAAGGGTCCCCCCTTTTCAATGTATGGTCTTCGTATTTAGTATAGGGGTATTGCTCAATATTATGGTAAGGGTCCCCCCTTTTCAATATATGGTCTTCGTATTTAGTATAGGGGTATTGCTCGATATTATGGTAAGGGTCCCCCCTTTTCAATATATGGTCTTCGTATTTAGTATAGGGGTATTGCTCGATATTATGGTAAGGGTCCCCCTTTTCAATATATGGTCTTCGTATTTAGTATAGGGGTATTGCTCGATATTATGGTAAGGGTCCCCCCTTTTCAATATATGGTCTTCGTATTTAGTATAGGGGTATTGCTCGATATTATGGTAAGGGTCCCCCCTTTTCAATATATGGTCTTCGTATTTAATATAGGGGTATTGCTCGATATTATGGTAAGGGTCCCCCTTTTAAAAAATCCATATAAATATTAGGATGGATCCAAGTCTATCAGTATTCATTTTTATAATAAAAATATTACTTCCCTATTAAACTTTTTTAGAAAAGTGGCTGTATCTCCGCAAATATTGATTTTATCGCAAAAATAAGCGAAATTCGAAAAAACTTAACTAAAGTATCGATAGTGCTCTTTTCAAATATATTAAAACTATTGTAATTTGAAGAAATTTTTGAAAAAATCCATATAAATATTAGGATGGATACAAGTCTACCAGTATTCATTTTTATAATAAAAATATTACTTCCCTATTAAACTTTTTTAGAAAAGTGGCTGTATCTCCGCAAATACTGATTTTATCGCAAAAATAAGCAAAATTCGAAAAAACTTAACTAAAGTATCGATAGTGCTCTTTTCAAATATATTAAAACTATTGTAATTTGAAGAAATTTTTTAAAAAATCCATATAAATATTAGGATGGATCCAAGTCTATCAGTATTCATTTTTATAATAAAAATATTACTTCCCTATTAAACTTTTTTAGAAAAGTGGCTGTATCTCCGCAAATATTGATTTTATCGCAAAAATAAGCGAAATTCGAAAAAACTTAACTAAAGCATCGATAGTGCTCTTTTCAAATATATTAAAACTATTGTAATTTGAAGAAATTTTTTAAAAAATCCATATAAATATTAGGATGGATCCAAGTCTATCAGTATTCATTTTTATAATAAAAATATTACTTCCCTATTAAACTTTTTTAGAAAAGTGGCTGTATCTCCGCAAATATTGATTTTATCGCAAAAATAAGCGAAATTCGAAAAACCTTAACTAAAGTATCGATAGTGCTCTTTTCAAATATATTAAAACTATTGTAATTTGAAGAAATTTTTGAAAAAATCTATATAAATATTAGGATGGATCCAAGTCTATCAGTATTCATTTTTATAATAAAAATATTACTTCCCTATTAAACTTTTTTAGAAAAGTGGCTGTATCTCCGCAAATATTGATTTTATCGCAAAAATAAGCGAAATTCGAAAAAACTTAACTAAAGTATCGATAGTGCTCTTTTCAAATATATTAAAACTATTGTAATTTGAAGAAATTTTTTAAAAAATCCATATAAATATTAGGATGGATCCAAGTCTATCAGTATTCATTTTTATAATAAAAATATTACTTCCCTATTAAACTTTTTTAGAAAAGTGGCTGTATCTCCGCAAATATTGATTTTATCGCAAAAATAAGCGAAATTCGAAAAAACTTAACTAAAGTATCGATAGTGCTCTTTTCAAATATATTAAAACTATTGTAATTTGAAGAAATTTTTGAAAAAATCCATATAAATATTAGGATGGATCCAAGTCTATCAGTATTCATTTTTATAATAAAAATATTACTTCGCTATTAAACTTTTTTAGAAAAGTGGCTGTATCTCCGCAAATATTGATTTTATCGCAAAAATAAGCGAAATTCGAAAAAACTTAACTAAAGTATCGATAGTGCTCTTTTCAAATATATTAAAACTATTGTAATTTGAAGAAATTTTTTAAAAAATCTATATAAATATTAGGATGGATCCAAGTCTATCAGTATTCATTTTTATAATAAAAATATTACTTCCCTATTAAACTTTTTTAGAAAAGTGGCTGTATCTCCGCAAATATTGATTTTATCGCAAAAATAAGCGAAATTCGAAAAAACTTAACTAAAGTATCGATAGTGCTCTTTTCAAATATATTAAAACTATTGTAATTTGAAGAAATTTTTTAAAAAATCCATATAAATATTAGGATGGATCCAAGTCTATCAGTATTCATTTTTATAATAAAAATATTACTTCGCTATTAAACTTTTTTAGAAAAGTGGCTGTATCTCCGCAAATATTGATTTTATCGCAAAAATAAGCGAAATTCGAAAAAACTTAACTAAAGTATCGATAGTGCTCTTTTCAAATATATTAAAACTATTGTAATTTGAAGAAATTTTTGAAAAAATCTATATAAATATTAGGATGGATCCAAGTCTATCAGTATTCATTTTTATAATAAAAATATTACTTCCCTATTAAACTTTTTTAGAAAAGTGGCTGTATCTCCGCAAATATTGATTTTATCGCAAAAATAAGCGAAATTCGAAAAAACTTAACTAAAGTATCGATAGTGCTCTTTTCAAATATATTAAAACTATTGTAATTTGAAGAAATTTTTTAAAAAATCCATATAAATATTAGGATGGATCCA
Source organism: Epicampocera succincta (assembly GCA_932526305.1). Classification (NCBI taxonomy): domain Eukaryota; kingdom Metazoa; phylum Arthropoda; class Insecta; order Diptera; family Tachinidae; genus Epicampocera; species Epicampocera succincta. Next base: position 62,164,225 of record OW052036.1, on the reverse strand, counting down.
AGTCTATCAGTATTCATTTTTATAATAAAAATATTACTTCCCTATTAAACTTTTTTAGAAAAGTGGCTGTATCTCCGCAAATATTGATTTTATCGCAAAAATAAGCGAAATTCGAAAAAACTTAACTAAAGTATCGATAGTGCTCTTTTCAAATATATTAAAACTATTGTAATTTGAAGAAATTTTTGAAAAAATCCATATAAATATTAGGATGGATCCAAGTCTATCAGTATTCATTTTTATAATAAAAATATTACTTCGCTATTAAACTTTTTTAGAAAAGTGGCTGTATCTCCGCAAATATTGATTTTATCGCAAAAATAAGCGAAATTCGAAAAAACTTAACTAAAGTATCGATAGTGCTCTTTTCAAATATATTAAAACTATTGTAATTTGAAGAAATTTTTGAAAAAATCCATATAAATATTAGGATGGATCCAAGTCTATCAGTATTCATTTTTATAATAAAAATATTACTTCCCTATTAAACTTTTTTAGAAAAGTGGCTGTATCTCCGCAAATATTGATTTTATCGCAAAAATAAGCGAAATTCGAAAAAACTTAACTAAAGTATCGATAGTGCTCTTTTCAAATATATTAAAACTATTGTAATTTGAAGAAATTTTTGAAAAAATCCATATAAATATTAGGATGGATCCCCCTTTTCAATATATGGTCTTCGTATTTAGTATAGGGGTATTGCTCGATATTATGGTAAGGGTCCCCCCTTTTCAATATATGGTCTTCGTATTTAGTATAGGGGTATTGCTCGATATTATGGTAAGGGTCCCCCCTTTTCAATATATGGTCTTCGTATTTAGTATAGGGGTATTGCTCGATATTATGGTAAGGGTCCCCCCTTTTCAATATATGGTCTTCGTATTTAATATAGGGGTATTGCTCGATATTATGGTAAGGGTCCCCCCTTTTCAATATATGGTCTTCGTATTTAGTATAGGGGTATTGCTCGATATTATGGTAAGGGTCCCCCTTTTCAATATATGGTCTTCGTATTTAATATAGGGGTATTGCTCGATATTATGGTAAGGGTCCCCCTTTTAAAAAATCCATATAAATATTAGGATGGATCCAAGTCTATCAGTATTCATTTTTATAATAAAAATATTACTTCCCTATTAAACTTTTTTAGAAAAGTGGCTGTATCTCTGCAAATATTGATTTTATCGCAAAAATAAGCGAAATTCGAAAAAACTTAACTAAAGTATCGATAGTGCTCTTTTCAAATATATTAAAACTATTGTAATTTGAAGAAATTTTTTAAAAAATCCATATAAATATTAGGATGGATACAAGTCTACCAGTATTCATTTTTATAATAAAAATGTTACTTCCCTATTAAACTTTTTTAGAAAAGTGGCTGTATCTCCGCAAATACTGATTTTATCGCAAAAATAAGCGAAATTCGAAAAAACTTAACGAAAGTATCGATAGTGCTCTTTTCAAATATATTAAAACTATTGTAATTTGAAGAAATTTTTTAAAAAATCCATATAAATATTAGGATCGATCCAAGTCTATCAGTATTCATTTTTATAATAAAAATATTACTTCCCTATTAAACTTTTTTAGAAAAGTGGTTGTATCTCCGCAAATATTGATTTTATCGCAAAAATAAGCGAAATTCGAAAAAACTTAACTAAAGTATCGATAGTGCTCTTTTCAAATATATTAAAACTATTGTAATTTGAAGAAATTTTTGAAAAAATCCATATAAATATTAGGATGGATCCAAATCTATCAGTATTCATTTTTATAATAAAAATATTACTCCCCTATTAAACTTTTTTAGAAAAGTGGCTGTATCTCCGCAAATATTGATTTTATCGCAAAAATAAGCGAAATTCGAAAAAACTTAACTAAAGTATCGATAGTGCTCTTTTCAAATATATTAAAACTATTGTAATTTGAAGAAATTTTTGAAAAAATCCATATAAATATTAGGATGGATCCAAGTCTATCAGTATTCATTTTTATAATAAAAATATTACTTCCCTATTAAACTTTTTTAGAAAAGTGGCTGTATCTCCGCAAATATTGATTTTATCGCAAAAATAAGCGAAATTCGAAAAAACTTAACTAAAGTATCGATAGTGCTCTTTTCAAATATATTAAAACTATTGTAATTTGAAGAAATTTTTTAAAAAATCCATATAAATATTAGGATGGATCCAAGTCTATCAGTATTCATTTTTATAATAAAAATATTACTTCCCTATTAAACTTTTTTAGAAAAGTGGCTGTATCTCCGCAAATATTGATTTTATCGCAAAAATAAGCGAAATTCGAAAAAACTTAACTAAAGTATCGATAGTGCTCTTTTCAAATATATTAAAACTATTGTAATTTGAGGAAATTTTTTAAAAAATCCATATAAATATTAGGATGGATCCAAGTCTATCAGTATTCATTTTTATAATAAAAATATTACTTCCCTATTAAACTTTTTTAGAAAAGTGGCTGTATCTCCGCAAATATTGATTTTATCGCAAAAATAAGCGAAATTCGAAAAAACTTAACTAAAGTATCGATAGTGCTCTTTTCAAATATATTAAAACTATTGTAATTTGAAGAAATTTTTGAAAAAATCCATATAAATATTAGGATGGATCCAAGTCTATCAGTATTCATTTTTATAATAAAAATATTACTTCCCTATTAAACTTTTTTAGAAAAGTGGCTGTATCTCCGAAAATATTGATTTTATCGCAAAAATAAGCGAAATTCGAAAAAACTTAACTAAAGTATCGATAGTGCTCTTTTCAAATATATTAAAACTATTGTAATTTGAAGAAATTTTTGAAAAAATCCATATAAATATTAGGATGGATCCAAGTCTATCAGTATTCATTTTTATAATAAAAATATTACTTCCCTATTAAACTTTTTTAGAAAAGTGGCTGTATCTCCGAAAATATTGATTTTATCGCAAAAATAAGCGAAATTCGAAAAAACTTAACTAAAGTATCGATAGTGCTCTTTTCAAATATATTAAAACTATTGTAATTTGAAGAAATTTTTGAAAAAATCCATATAAATATTAGGATGGATCCAAGTCTATCAGTATTCATTTTTATAATAAAAATGTTACTTCCCTATTAAACTTTTTTAGAAAAGTGGCTGTATCTCCGCAAATATTGATTTTATCGCAAAAATAAGCGAAATTCGAAAAAACTTAACTAAAGTATCTATAGTGCTCTTTTCAAATATATTAAAACTATTGTAATTTGAAGAAATTTTTGAAAAAATCCATATAAATATTAGGATGGATCCAAGTCTATCAGTATTCATTTTTATAATAAAAATATTACTTCCCTATTAAACTTTTTTAGAAAAGTGGCTGTATCTCCGCAAATATTGATTTTATCGCAAAAATAAGCGAAATTCGAAAAACCTTAACTAAAGTATCGATAGTGCTCTTTTCAAATATATTAAAACTATTGTAATTTGAAGAAATTTTTGAAAAAATCCATATAAATATTAAGATGGATCCAAGTCTATCAGTATTCATTTTTATAATAAAAATATTACTTCCCTATTAAACTTTTTTAGAAAAGTGGCTGTATCTCCGCAAATATTGATTTTATCGCAAAAATAAGCGAAATTCGAAAAAACTTAACTAAAGTATCGATAGTGCTCCTTTCAAATATATTAAAACTATTGTAATTTGAAGAAATTTTTTAAAAAATCCATATAAATATTAGGATGGATCCAAGTCTATCAGTATTCATTTTTATAATAAAAATATTACTTCCCTATTAAACTTTTTTAGAAAAGTGGCTGTATCTCCGCAAATATTGATTTTATCGCAAAAATAAGCGAAATTCGAAAAAACTTAACTAAAGTATCGATAGTGCTCTTTTCAAATATATTCAAACTATTGTAATTTGAAGAAATTTTTTAAAAAATCCATATAAATATTAGGATGGATCCCCCTTGTCAATATATGGTCTTCGTATTTAATATAGGGGTATTGCTCGATATTATGGTAAGGGTCCCCCCTTTTCAATATATGGTCTTCGTATTTAGTATAGGGGTATTGCTCGATATTATGGTAAGGGTCCCCCCTTTTCAATATATGGTCTTCGTATTTAGTATAGGGGTATTGCTCGATATTATGGTAAGGGTCCCCCCTTTTCAATATATGGTCTTCGTATTTAGTATAGGGGTATTGCTCGATATTATGGTAAGGGTCCCCCCTTTTCAATATATGGTCTTCGTATTTAGTGTAGGGGTATCGCTCGATATTATGGTAAGGGTCCCCCCTTTTCAATATATGGTCTTCGTATTTAGTATAGGGGTATTGCTCGATATTATGGTAAGGGTCCCCCCTTTTCAATATATGGTCTTCGTATTTAGTATAGGGGTATTGCTCGATATTATGGTAAGGGTCCCCCCTTTTCAATATATGGTCTTCGTATTTAGTATAGGGGTATTGCTCGATATTATGGTAAGGGTCCCCCCTTTTCAATATATGGTCTTCGTATTTAGTATAGGGGTATTGCTCGATATTATGGTAAGGGTCCCCCCTTTTCAATATATGGTCTTCGTATTTAGTATAGGGGTATTGCTCGATATTATGGTAAGGGTCCCCCCTTTTCAATATATGGTCTTCGTATTTAGTATAGGGGTATTGCTCGATATTATGGTAAGGGTCCCCCCTTTTCAATATATGGTCTTCGTATTTAGTATAGGGGTATTGCTCGATATTATGGTAAGGGTCCCCCCTTTTCATTATATGGTCTTCGTATTTAATATAGGGGTATTGCTCGATATTATGGTAAGGGTCCCCCTTTTAAAAAATCCATATAAATATTAGGATGGATCCAAGTCTATCAGTATTCATTTTTATAATAAAAATATTACTTCCCTATTAAACTTTTTTAGAAAAGTGGCTGTATCTCCGCAAATATTGATTTTATCGCAAAAATAAGCGAAATTCGAAAAAACTTAACTAAAGTATCGATAGTGCTCTTTTCAAATATATTAAAACTATTGTAATTTGAAAAAATTTTTTAAAAAATCCATATAAATATTAGGATGGATCCAAGTCTATCAGTATTCATTTTTATAATAAAAATATTACTTCCCTATTAAACTTTTTTAGAAAAGTGGCTGTATCTCCGCAAATATTGATTTTATCGCAAAAATAAGCGAAATTCGAAAAAACTTAACTAAAGTATCGATAGTGCTCTTTTCAAATATATTAAAACTATTGTAATTTGAAGAAATTTTTGAAAAAATCCATATAAATATTAGGATGGATCCAAGTCTATCAGTATTCATTTTTATAATAAAAATATTACTTCCCTATTAAACTTTTTTAGAAAAGTGGCTGTATCTCCGCAAATATTGATTTTATCGCAAAAATAAGCGAAATTCGAAAAACCTTAACTAAAGTATCGATAGTGCTCTTTTCAAATATATTAAAACTATTGTAATTTGAAGAAATTTTTGAAAAAATCCATATAAATATTAGGATGGATCCAAGTCTATCAGTATTCATTTTTATAATAAAAATATTACTTCCCTATTAAACTTTTTTAGAAAAGTGGCTGTATCTCCGCAAATATTGATTTTATCGCAAAAATAAGCGAAATTCGAAAAAACTTAACTAAAGTATCGATAGTGCTCTTTTCAAATATATTAAAACTATTGTAATTTGAAGAAATTTTTTAAAAAATCCATATAAATATTATGATGGATCCAAGTCTATCAGTATTCATTTTTATAATAAAAATATTACTTCGCTATTAAACTTTTTTAGAAAAGTGGCTGTATCTCCGCAAATATTGATTTTATCGCAAAAATAAGCGAAATTCGAAAAAACTTAACTAAAGTATCGATAGTGCTCTTTTCAAATATATTAAAACTATTGTAATTTGAAGAAATTTTTGAAAAAATCCATATAAATAATAGGATGGATCCAAGTCTATCAGTATTCATTTTTATAATAAAAATGTTACCTCCCTATTAAACTTTTTTAGAAAAGTGGCTGTATCTCCGCAAATATTGATTTTATCGCAAAAATAAGCGAAATTCGAAAAAACTTAACTAAAGTATCGATAGTGCTCTTTTCAAATATATTAAAACTATTGTAATTTGAAGAAATTTTTTAAAAAATCCATATAAATATTAGGATGGATCCAAGTCTATCAGTATTCATTTTTATAATAAAAATATTACTTCCCTATTAAACTTTTTTAGAAAAGTGGCTGTATCTCCGCAAATATTGATTTTATCGCAAAAATAAGCGAAATTCGAAAAAACTTAACTAAAGTATCGATAGTGCTCTTTTCAAATATATTAAAACTATTGTAATTTGAAGAAATTTTTGAAAAAACCCATATAAATAATAGGATGGATCCAAGTCTATCAGTATTCATTTTTATAATAAAAATGTTACTTCCCTATTAAACTTTTTTAGAAAAGTGGCTGTATCTCCGCAAATATTGATTTTATCGCAAAAATAAGCGAAATTCGAAAAAACTTAACTAAAGTATCGATAGTGCTCTTTTCAAATATATTAAAACTATTGTAATTTGAAGAAATTTTTGAAAAAATCCATATAAATATTAGGATGGATCCAAGTCTATCAGTATTCATTTTTATAATAAAAATATTACTTCCCTATTAAACTTTTTTAGAAAAGTGGCTGTATCTCCGCAAATATTGATTTTATCGCAAAAATAAGCGAAATTCGAAAAAACTTAACTAAAGTATCGATAGTACTGTTTTCAAATATATTAAAACTATTGTAATTTGAAGAAATTTTTTAAAAAATCCATATAAATATTAGGATGGATCCCCCTTGTCAATATATGGTCTTCGTATTTAATATAGGGGTATTGCTCGATATTATGGTAAGGGTCCCCCCTTTTCAATATATGGTCTTCGTATTTAGTATAGGGGTATTGCTCGATATTATGGTAAGGGTCCCCCCTTTTCAATATATGGTCTTCGTATTTAGTATAGGGGTATTGCTCGATATTATGGTAAGGGTCCCCCCTTTTCAATATATGGTCTTCGTATTTAGTATAGGGGTATTGCTCGATATTATGGTAAGGGTCCCCCCTTTTCAATATATGGTCTTCGTATTTAGTGTAGGGGTATCGCTCGATATTATGGTAAGGGTCCCCCCTTTTCAATATATGGTCTTCGTATTTAGTATAGGGGTATTGCTCGATATTATGGTAAGGGTCCCCCCTTTTCAATATATGGTCTTCGTATTTAGTATAGGGGTATTGCTCGATATTATGGTAAGGGTCCCCCCTTTTCAATATATGGTCTTCGTATTTAGTATAGGGGTATTGCTCGATATTATGGTAAGGGTCCCCCCTTTTCAATATATGGTCTTCGTATTTAGTATAGGGGTATTGCTCGATATTATGGTAAGGGTCCCCCCTTTTCAATATATGGTCTTCGTATTTAGTGTAGGGGTATCGCTCGATATTATGGTAAGGGTCCCCCCTTTTCAATATATGGTCTTCGTATTTAGTATAGGGGTATTGCTCGATATTATGGTAAGGGTCCCCCCTTTTCAATATATGGTCTTCGTATTTAGTATAGGGGTATTGCTCGATATTATGGTAAGGGTCCCCCCTTTTCAATATATGGTCTTCGTATTTAGTGTAGGGGTATTGCTCGATATTATGGTAAGGGTCCCCCCTTTTCAATATATGGTCTTCGTATTTAGTATAGGGGTATTGCTCGATATTATGGTAAGGGTCCCCCCTTTTCAATATATGGTCTTCGTATTTAGTATAGGGGTATTGCTCGATATTATGGTAAGGGTCCCCCCTTTTCAATATATGGTCGTCGTATTTAGTATAGGGGTATTGCTCGATATTATGGTAAGGGTCCCCCCTTTTCAATATATGGTCTTCGTATTTAGTATAGGGGTATTGCTCGATATTATGGTAAGGGTCCCCCCTTTTCAATATATGGTCTTCGTATTTAGTATAGGGGTATTGCTCGATATTATGGTAAGGGTCCCCCCTTTTCAATATATGGTCTTCGTATTTAGTATAGGGGTATTGCTCGATATTATGGTAAGGGTCCCCCCTTTTCAATATATGGTCTTCGTATTTAGTGTAGGGGTATCGCTCGATATTATGGTAAGGGTCCCCCCTTTTCAATATATGGTCGTCGTATTTAGTATAGGGGTATTGCTCGATATTATGGTAAGGGTCCCCCCTTTTCAATATATGGTCTTCGTATTTAGTATAGGGGTATTGCTCGATATTATGGTAAGGGTCCCCCCTTTTCAATATATGGTCTTCGTATTTAGTATAGGGGTATTGCTCGATATTATGGTAAGGGTCCCCCCTTTTCAATATATGGTCTTCGTATTTAGTATAGGGGTATTGCTCGATATTATGGTAAGGGTCCCCCCTTTTCAATATATGGTCTTCGTATTTAGTATAGGGGTATTGCTCGATATTATGGTAAGGGTCCCCCCTTTTCAATATATGGTCTTCGTATTTAGTGTAGGGGTATCGCTCGATATTATGGTAAGGGTCCCCCCTTTTCAATATATGGTCTTCGTATTTAGTGTAGGGGTATCGCTCGATATTATGGTAAGGGTCCCCCCTTTTCAATATATGGTCTTCGTATTTAGTATAGGGGTATTGCTCGATATTATGGTAAGGGTCCCCCCTTTTCAATATATGGTCTTCGTATTTAGTATAGGGGTATTGCTCGATATTATGGTAAGGGTCCCCCCTTTTCAATATATGGTCTTCGTATTTAGTATAGGGGTATTGCTCGATATTATGGTAAGGGTCCCCCCTTTTCAATATATGGTCGTCGTATTTAGTATAGGGGTATTGCTCGATATTATGGTAAGGGTCCCCCCTTTTCAATATATGGTCTTCGTATTTAGTATAGGGGTATTGCTCGATATTATGGTAAGGGTCCCCCCTTTTCAATATATGGTCTTCGTATTTAGTATAGGGGTATTGCTCGATATTATGGTAAGGGTCCCCCCTTTTCAATATATGGTCTTCGTATTTAGTATAGGGGTATTGCTCGATATTATGGTAAGGGTCCCCCCTTTTCAATATATGGTCTTCGTATTTAGTGTAGGGGTATCGCTCTATATTATGGTAAGGGTCCCCCCTTTTCAATATATGGTCTTCGTATTTAGTATAGGGGTATTGCTCGATATTATGGTAAGGGTCCCCCCTTTTCAATATATGGTCTTCGTATTTAGTATAGGGGTATTGCTCGATATTATGGTAAGGGTCCCCCCTTTTCAATATATGGTCTTCGTATTTAGTATAGGGGTATTGCTCGATATTATGGTAAGGGTCCCCCCTTTTCAATATATGGTCTTCGTATTTAGTATAGGGGTATTGCTCGATATTATGGTAAGGGTCCCCCCTTTTCAATATATGGTCTTCGTATTTAGTGTAGGGGTATCGCTCGATATTATGGTAAGGGTCCCCCCTTTTCAATATATGGTCTTCGTATTTAGTATAGGGGTATTGCTCGATATTATGGTAAGGGTCCCCCCTTTTCAATATATGGTCTTCGTATTTAGTATAGGGGTATTGCTCGATATTATGGTAAGGGTCCCCCCTTTTCAATATATGGTCTTCGTATTTAGTATAGGGGTATTGCTCGATATTATGGTAAGGGTCCCCCCTTTTCAATATATGGTCTTCGTATTTAGTATAGGGGTATTGCTCGATATTATGGTAAGGGTCCCCCCTTTTCAATATATGGTCTTCGTATTTAGTATAGGGGTATTGCTCGATATTATGGTAAGGGTCCCCCCTTTTCAATATATGGTCTTCGTATTTAGTATAGGGGTATTGCTTAATATTATGGTAAGGGTCCCCCCTTTTCAATATATGGTCTTCGTATTTAGTATAGGGGTATTGCTCGATATTATGGTAAGGGTCCCCCCTTTTCAATATATGGTCTTCGTATTTAGTATAGGGGTATTGCTCGATATTATGGTAAGGGTCCCCCCTTTTCAATATATGGTCTTCGTATTTAGTATAGGGGTATTGCTCGATATTATGGTAAGGGTCCCCCCTTTTCAATATATGGTCTTCGTATTTAGTATAGGGGTATTGCTCGATATTATGGTAAGGGTCCCCCCTTTTCAATATATGGTCTTCGTATTTAGTATAGGGGTATTGCTCGATATTATGGTAAGGGTCCCCCCTTTTCAATATATGGTCTTCGTATTTAGTATAGGGGTATTGCTCGATATTATGGTAAGGGTCCCCCTTTTAAAAAATCCATATAAATATTAGGATGGATCCAAGTCTATCAGTATTCATTTTTATAATAAAAATATTACTCCCCTATTAAACTTTTTTAGAAAAGTGGCTGTATCTCCGCAAATACTGATTTTATCGCAAAAATAAGCGAAATTCGAAAAAACTTAACTAAAGTATCGATAGTGCTCTTTTCAAATATATTAAAACTATTGTAATTTGAAGAAATTTTTGAAAAAATCCATATAAATATTAGGATGGATCCCCCTTGTCAATATATGCTCTTCGTATTTAATATAGGGGTATTGCTCGATATTATGGTAAGGGTCCCCCCTTTTCAATATATGGTCTTCGTATTTAGTATAGGGGTATTGCTCGATATTATGGTAAGGGTCCCCCCTTTTCAATATATGGTCTTCGTATTTAGTATAGGGGTATTGCTCGATATTATGGTAAGGGTCCCCCCTTTTCAATATATGGTCTTCGTATTTAGTATAGGGGTATTGCTCGATATTATGGTAAGGGTCCCCCCTTTTCAATATATGGTCTTCGTATTTAGTATAGGGGTATTGCTCGATATTATGGTAAGGGTCCCCCCTTTTCAATATATGGTCTTCGTATTTAGTATAGGGGTATTGCTCGATATTATGGTAAGGGTCCCCCCTTTTCAATATATGGTCTTCGTATTTAGTATAGGGGTATTGCTCGATATTATGGTAAGGGTCCCCCCTTTTCAATATATGGTCTTCGTATTTAGTATAGGGGTATTGCTCGATATTATGGTAAGGGTCCCCCCTTTTCAATATATGGTCTTCGTATTTAGTATAGGGGTATTGCTTAATATTATGGTAAGGGTCCCCCCTTTTCAATATATGGTCTTCGTATTTAGTATAGGGGTATTGCTCGATATTATGGTAAGGGTCCCCCCTTTTCAATATATGGTCTTCGTATTTAGTATAGGGGTATTGCTCGATATTATGGTAAGGGTCCCCCCTTTTCAATATATGGTCTTCGTATTTAGTATAGGGGTATTGCTCGATATTATGGTAAGGGTCCCCCCTTTTCAATATATGGTCTTCGTATTTAGTATAGGGGTATTGCTCGATATTATGGTAAGGGTCCCCCCTTTTCAATATATGGTCTTCGTATTTAGTATAGGGGTATTGCTTAATATTATGGTAAGGGTCCCCCCTTTTCAATATATGGTCTTCGTATTTAGTATAGGGGTATTGCTCGATATTATGGTAAGGGTCCCCCCTTTTCAATATATGGTCTTCGTATTTAGTATAGGGGTATTGCTCGATATTATGGTAAGGGTCCCCCCTTTTCAATATATGGTCTTCGTATTTAGTATAGGGGTATTGCTCGATATTATGGTAAGGGTCCCCCTTTTAAAAAATCCATATAAATATTAGGATGGATCCAAGTCTATCAGTATTCATTTTTATAATAAAAATATTACTTCCCTATTAAACTTTTTTAGAAAAGTGGCTGTATCTCTGCAAATATTGATTTTATCGCAAAAATAAGCGAAATTCGAAAAAACTTAACTAAAGTATCGATAGTGCTCTTTTCAAATATATTAAAACTATTGTAATTTGAAGAAATTTTTTAAAAAATCCATATAAATATTAGGATGGATACAAGTCTACCAGTATTCATTTTTATAATAAAAATATTACTTCCCTATTAAACTTTTTTAGAAAAGTGGCTGTATCTCCGCAAATACTGATTTTATCGCAAAAATAAGCGAAATTCGAAAAAACTTAACGAAAGTATCGATAGTGCTCTTTTCAAATATATTAAAACTATTGTAATTTGAAGAAATTTTTTAAAAAATCCATATAAATATTAGGATGGATCCAAGTCTATCAGTATTCATTTTTATAATAAAAATATTACTTCCCTATTAAACTTTTTTAGAAAAGTGGCTGTATCTCCGCAAATATTGATTTTATCGCAAAAATAAGCGAAATTCGAAAAAACTTAACTAAAGTATCGATAGTGCTCTTTTCAAATATATTAAAACTATTGTAATTTGAAGACATTTTTGAAAAAATCCATATAAATATTAGGATGGATCCAAGTCTATCAGTATTCATTTTTATAATAAAAATATTACTCCCCTATTAAACTTTTTTAGAAAAGTGGCTGTATCTCCGCAAATACTGATTTTATCGCAAAAATAAGCGAAATTCGAAAAAACTTAACTAAAGTATCGATAGTGCTCTTTTCAAATATATTAAAACTATTGTAATTTGAAGAAATTTTTGAAAAAATCCATATAAATATTAGGATGGATCCAAGTCTATCAGTATTCATTTTTATAATAAAAATGTTACTTCCCTGTTGCGGGTAAAGCGGCCCAAGCTCAAGATAGCCAATGTGGATTTTAAACACAACAAGTGTAAGAATTTTAGAAAACTTTAATTCTTTATTCTTACGCTTTAATATGTTAAAATTCTTTTATGTATGGCTACTCCAAGCGAAGCTTCGTAATCCTTATGACCTGAACGAATGAATATCTTCAATCTATGTAGGTGTTTTATATACCTATGTATGTGGTCTCGATTAAATATGGCCTCATAATTATACCGCGTGGAAAATTAAAAGGAATAATTGAACATTTGCCATGCTCATCTCTCTACATATCGATAACAGTAATGTCATATTAGCGATTTATGAGTGGCGGTAACAGTAATGTCATATTAGCTATTTATGAGTGGCGGTAACAGTAATGTCATACTAGCGATTTATGAGTGGCGGTAACATCCCTATTAAACTTTTTTAGAAAAGTGGCTGTATCTCCGCAAATATTGATTTTATCGCAAAAATAAGCGAAATTCGAAAAAACTTAACTAAAGTATCGATAGTGCTCTTTTCAAATATATTAAAACTATTGTAATTTGAAGAAATTTTTTAAAAAATCCATATAAATATTAGGATGGATCCAAGTCTATCAGTATTCATTTTTATAATAAAAATATTACTTCCCTATTAAACTTTTTTAGAAAAGTGGCTGTATCTCCGCAAATATTGATTTTATCGCAAAAATAAGCGAAATTCGAAAAACCTTAACTAAAGTATCGATAGTGCTCTTTTCAAATATATTAAAACTATTGTAATTTGAAGAAATTTTTGAAAAAATCCATATAAATATTAAGATGGATCCAAGTCTATCAGTATTCATTTTTATAATAAAAATATTACTTCCCTATTAAACTTTTTTAGAAAAGTGGCTGTATCTCCGCAAATATTGATTTTATCGCAAAAATAAGCGAAATTCGAAAAAACTTAACTAAAGTATCGATAGTGCTCTTTTCAAATATATTAAAACTATTGTAATTTGAAGAAATTTTTTAAAAAATCCATATAAATATTAGGATGGATCCAAGTCTATCAGTATTCATTTTTATAATAAAAATATTACTTCCCTATTAAACTTTTTTAGAAAAGTGGCTGTATCTCCGCAAATATTGATTTTATCGCAAAAATAAGCGAAATTCGAAAAAACTTAACTAAAGTATCGATAGTGCTCTTTTCAAATATATTAAAACTATTGTAATTTGAAGAAATTTTTGAAAAAACCCATATAAATAATAGGATGGATCCAAGTCTATCAGTATTCATTTTTATAATAAAAATGTTACCTCCCTATTAAACTTTTTTAGAAAAGTGGCTGTATCTCCGCAAATATTGATTTTATCGCAAAAATAAGCGAAATTCGAAAAAACTTAACTAAAGTATCGATAGTGCTCTTTTCAAATATATTAAAACTATTGTAATTTGAAGAAATTTTTTAAAAAATCCATATAAATATTAGGATGGATCCAAGTCTATCAGTATTCATTTTTATAATAAAAATATTACTTCCCTATTAAACTTTTTTAGAAAAGTGGCTGTATCTCCGCAAATATTGATTTTATCGCAAAAATAAGCGAAATTCGAAAAAACTTAACTAAAGTATCGATAGTGCTCTTTTCAAATATATTAAAACTATAGGATGGATCCAAGTCTATCAGTATTCATTTTTATAATAAAAATATTACTTCCCTATTAAACTTTTTTAGAAAAGTGGCTGTATCTCCGCAAATATTGATTTTATCGCAAAAATAAGCGAAATTCGAAAAACCTTAACGAAAGTATCGATAGTGCTCTTTTCAAATATATTAAAACTATTGTAATTTGAAAAAATTTTTGAAAAAATCCATATAAATATTAGGATGGATCCAAGTCTATCAGTATTCATTTTTATAATAAAAATATTACTTCCCTATTAAACTTTTTTAGAAAAGTGGCTGTATCTCCGCAAATATTGATTTTATCGCAAAAATAAGCGAAATTCGAAAAAACTTAACTAAAGTATCGATAGTGCTCTTTTCAAATATATTAAAACTATTGTAATTTGAAGAAATTTTTTAAAAAATCCATATAAATATTAGGATGGATCCAAGTCTATCAGTATTCATTTTTATAATAAAAATATTACTTCCCTATTAAACTTTTTTAGAAAAGTGGCTGTATCTCCGCAAATATTGATTTTATCGCAAAAATAAGCGAAATTCGAAAAAACTTAACTAAAGTATCGATAGTGCTCTTTTCAAATATATTAAAACTATTGTAATTTGAAAAAATTTTTTAAAAAATCCATATAAATATTAGGATGGATCCAAGTCTATCAGTATTCATTTTTATAATAAAAATATTACTTCCCTATTAAACTTTTTTAGAAAAGTGGCTGTATCTCCGCAAATATTGATTTTATCGCAAAAATAAGCGAAATTCGAAAAAACTTAACTAAAGTATCGATAGTGCTCTTTTCAAATATATTAAAACTATTGTAATTTGAAGAAATTTTTGAAAAAATCCATATAAATATTAGGATGGATCCCCCTTGTCAATATATGGTCTTCGTATTTAATATAGGGGTATTGCTCGATATTATGGTAAGGGTCCCACCTCTTCAATATATGGTCTTCGTATTTAGTATAGGGGTATTGCTCGATATTATGGTAAGGGTCCCCCCTTTTCAATATATGGTCTTCGTATTTAGTATAGGGGTATTGCTCGATATTATGGTAAGGGTCCCCCCTTTTCAATATATGGTCTTCGTATTTAGTATAGGGGTATTGCTCGATATTATGGTAAGGGTCCCCCCTTTTCAATATATGGTCTTCGTATTTAGTATAGGGGTATTGCTCGATATTATGGTAAGGGTCCCCCCTTTTCAATATATGGTCTTCGTATTTAGTATAGGGGTATTGCTCGATATTATGGTAAGGGTCCCCCCTTTTCAATATATGGTCTTCGTATTTAGTATAGGGGTATTGCTCGATATTATGGTAAGGGTCCCCCCTTTTCAATATATGGTCTTCGTATTTAGTATAGGGGTATTGCTCGATATTATGGTAAGGGTCCCCCCTTTTCAATATATGGTCTTCGTATTTAGTATAGGGGTATTGCTCGATATTATGGTAAGGGTCCCCCCTTTTCAATATATGGTCTTCGTATTTAGTGTAGGGGTATCGCTCGATATTATGGTAAGGGTCCCCCCTTTTCAATATATGGTCTTCGTATTTAATATAGGGGTATTGCTCGATATTATGGTAAGGGTCCCCCCTTTTCAATATATGGTCTTCGTATTTAGTATAGGGGTATTGCTCGATATTATGGTAAGGGTCCCCCCTTTTCAATATATGGTCTTCGTATTTAGTATAGGGGTATTGCTCGATATTATGGTAAGGGTCCCCCCTTTTCAATATATGGTCTTCGTATTTAGTATAGGGGTATTGCTCGATATTATGGTAAGGGTCCCCCCTTTTCAATATATGGTCTTCGTATTTAGTATAGGGGTATTGCTCGATATTATGGTAAGGGTCCCCCCTTTTCAATATATGGTCTTCGTATTTAGTATAGGGGTATTGCTCGATATTATGGTAAGGGTCCCCCCTTTTCAATATATGGTCTTCGTATTTAGTATAGGGGTATTGCTCGATATTATGGTAAGGGTCCCCCCTTTTCAATATATGGTCTTCGTATTTAGTATAGGGGTATTGCTCGATATTATGGTAAGGGTCCCCCCTTTTCAATATATGGTCTTCGTATTTAGTATAGGGGTATTGCTCGATATTATGGTAAGGGTCCCCCCTTTTCAATATATGGTCTTCGTATTTAATATAGGGGTATTGCTCGATATTATGGTAAGGGTCCCCCCTTTTCAATATATGGTCTTCGTATTTAGTATAGGGGTATTGCTCGATATTATGGTAAGGGTCCCCCCTTTTCAATATATGGTCTTCGTATTTAATATAGGGGTATAGCTCGATATTATGGTAAGGGTCCCCCTTTTCAATATATGGTCTTCGTATTTAGTATAGGGGTATTGCTCGATATTATGGTAAGGGTCCCCCCTTTTCAATATATGGTCTTCGTATTTAATATAGGGGTATTGCTCGATATTATGGTAAGGGTCCCCCCTTTTCAATATATGGTCTTCGTATTTAGTATAGGGGTATTGCTCGATATTATGGTAAGGGTCCCCCCTTTTCAATATATGGTCTTCGTATTTAGTATAGGGGTATTGCTCGATATTATGGTAAGGGTCCCCCTTTTCAATATATGGTCTTCGTATTTAGTATAGGGGTATTGCTCGATATTATGGTAAGGGTCCCCCCTTTTCAATATATGGTCTTCGTATTTAGTATAGGGGTATTGCTCGATATTATGGTAAGGGTCCCCCCTTTTCAATATAGGGTCTTCGTATTTAATATAGGGGTTTTGCTCGATATTATGGTAAGGGTCCCCCCTTTTCAATATATGGTCTTCGTATTTAATATAGGGGTATTGCTCGATATTATGGTAAGGGTCCCCCCTTTTCAATATATGGTCTTCGTATTTAGTATAGGGGTATTGCTCGATATTATGGTAAGGGTCCCCCCTTTTCAATATATGGTCTTCGTATTTAATATAGGGGTATAGCTCGATATTATGGTAAGGGTCCCCCTTTTCAATATATGGTCTTCGTATTTAGTATAGGGGTATTGCTCGATATTATGGTAAAGGTCCCCCCTTTTCAATATATGGTCTTCGTATTTAATATAGGGGTATTGCTCGATATTATGGTAAGGGACCCCCTTTTCAATATATGGTCTTCGTATTTAGTATAGGGGTATTGCTCGATATTATGGTAAGGGTCCCCCCTTTTCAATATATGGTCTTCGTATTTAGTATAGGGGTATTGCTCGATATTATGGTAAGGGTCCCCCTTTTCAATATATGGTCTTCGTATTTAGTATAGGGGTTGTTACCGCCACTCATAAATCGCTAATATGACATTACTGTTACCGCCACTCATAAATAGCTAATATGACATTACTGTTACCGCCACTCATAAATCGCTAATATGACATTACTGTTATCGATATGTAGAGAGATGAGCATGGCAAAATGTTCAATTATTCCTTTTAATTTTCCACGCGGTATAATTATGAGGCCATATTTAATCGAGACCACATACATAAGTATATAAAACACCTACATAGATTTAAGAGATTCATTCGTTCAGGTCATAAGGATTACGAAGCTTCGCTTGGAGTAGCCATACATAAAAGTTAGTATATCAGCAGCTTAGTATGTAAGTTTGTATAATGAATTTATTTATAATTTTAGGAATTTTAACATATTAAAGAGTAAGAATAAAGAATTAAAGTTTTCTAAAATTCTTACACTTGTTGTGTTTATAATCTACATTGGCTATCTTGAGCTTGGGCCGCTTCACCCGCAACAGGGGTATTGCTCGATATTATGGTAAGGGTCCCCCCTTTTCAATATATGGTCTTCGTATTTAGTATAGGGGTATTGCTCGATATTATGGTAAGGGTCCCCCCTTTTCAATATATGGTCTTCGTATTTAGTATAGGGGTATTGCTCGATATTATGGTAAGGGTCCCCCCTTTTCAATATATGGTCTTCGTATTTAGTATAGGGGTATTGCTCGATATTATGGTAAGGGTCCCCCCTTTTCAATATATGGTCTTCGTATTTAGTATAGGGGTATTGCTCGATATTATGGTAAGGGTCCCCCCTTTTCAATATATGGTCTTCGTATTTAGTATAGGGGTATTGCTCGATATTATGGTAAGGGTCCCCCTTTTTCAATATATGGTCTTCGTATTTAGTATAGGGGTATTGCTCGATATTATGGTAAGGGTCCCCCCTTTTCAATATATGGTCTTCGTATTTAGTATAGGGGTATTGCTCGATATTATGGTAAGGGTCCCCCCTTTTCAATATATGGTCTTCGTATTTAGTATAGGGGTATTGCTCGATATTATGGTAAGGGTCCCCCCTTTTCAATATATGGTCTTCGTATTTAGTATAGGGGTATTGCTCGATATTATGGTAAGGGTCCCCCCTTTTCAATATATGGTCTTCGTATTTAGTATAGGGGTATTGCTCGATATTATGGTAAGGGTCCCCCTTTTCAATATATGGTCTTCGTATTTAGTATAGGGGTATTGCTCGATATTATGGTAAGGGTCCCCCCTTTTCAATATATGGTCTTCGTATTTAGTATAGGGGTATTGCTCGATATTATGGTAAGGGTCCCCCCTTTTCAATATATGGTCTTCGTATTTAGTATAGGGGTATTGCTCGATATTATGGTAAGGGTCCCCCCTTTTCAATATATGGTCTTCGTATTTAATATAGGGGTATTGCTCGATATTATGGTAAGGGTCCCCCCCTTTTCAATATATGGTCTTCGTATTTAGTATAGGGGTATTGCTCGATATTATGGTAAGGGTCCCCCCTTTTCAATATATGGTCTTCGTATTTAATATAGGGGTATAGCTCGATATTATGGTAAGGGTCCCCCTTTTCAATATATGGTCTTCGTATTTAGTATAGGGGTATTGCTCGATATTATGGTAAGGGTCCCCCCTTTTCAATATATGGTTTTCGTATTTAGTATAGGGGTATTGCTCGATATTATGGTAAGGGTCCCCCCTTTTCAATATATGGTCTTC
Source organism: Epicampocera succincta (assembly GCA_932526305.1). NCBI lineage: Eukaryota > Metazoa > Arthropoda > Insecta > Diptera > Tachinidae > Epicampocera > Epicampocera succincta. The sequence goes on along the minus strand of OW052036.1, from coordinate 62,144,949 downwards.
GTATTTAGTATAGGGGTATTGCTCGATATTATGGTAAGGGTCCCCCTTTTCAATATATGGTCTTCGTATTTAGTATAGGGGTATTGCTCGATATTATGGTAAGGGTCCCCCCTTTTCAATATATGGTCTTCGTATTTAGTATAGGGGTATTGCTCGATATTATGGTAAGGGTCCCCCCTTTTCAATATATGGTCTTCGTATTTAATATAGGGGTATTGCTCGATATTATGGTAAGGGTCCCCCCTTTTCAATATATGGTCTTCGTATTTAGTATAGGGGTATTGCTCGATATTATGGTAAGGGTCCCCCCTTTTCAATATATGGTCTTCGTATTTAGTATAGGGGTATTGCTCGATATTATGGTAAGGGTCCCCCCTTTTCAATATATGGTCTTCGTATTTAGAATAGGGGTATTGCTCGATATTATGGTAAGGGTCCCCCTTTTCAATATATGGTCTTCGTATTTAGTATAGGGGTATTGCTCGATATTATGGTAAGGGTCCCCCCTTTTCAATATATGGTCTTCGTATTTAGTATAGGGGTATTGCTCGATATTATGGTAAGGGTCCCCCCTTTTCAATATATGGTCTTCGTATTTAGTATAGGGGTATTGCTCGATATTATGGTAAGGGTCCCCCCTTTTCAATATATGGTCTTCGTATTTAATATAGGGGTATTGCTCGATATTATGGTAAGGGTCCCCCCTTTTCAATATATGGTCTTCGTATTTAGTATAGGGGTATTGCTCGATATTATGGTAAGGGTCCCCCCTTTTCAATATATGGTCTTCGTATTTAGTATAGGGGTATTGCTCGATATTATGGTAAGGGTCCCCCCTTTTCAATATATGGTCTTCGTATTTAGTATAGGGGTATTGCTCGATATTATGGTAAGGGTCCCCCCTTTTCAATATATGGTCTTCGTATTTAGTATAGGGGTATTGCTCGATATTATGGTAAGGGTCCCCCCTTTTCAATATATGGTCTTCGTATTTAGTATAGGGGTATTGCTCGATATTATGGTAAGGGTCCCCCCTTTTCAATATATGGTCTTCGTATTTAGTATAGGGGTATTGCTCGATATTATGGTAAGGGTCCCCCCTTTTCAATATATGGTCTTCGTATTTAATATAGAGGTATTGCTCGATATTATGGTAAGGGTCCCCCCTTTTCAATATATGGTCTTCGTATTTAGTATAGGGGTATTGCTCGATATTATGGTAAGTGTCCCCCCTTTTCAATATATGGTCTTCGTATTTAGTATAGGGGTATTGCTCGATATTATGGTAAGGGTCCCCCCTTTTCAATATATGGTCTTCGTATTTAGTATAGGGGTATTGCTCGATATTATGGTAAGGGTCCCCCTTTTAAATATATGGTCTTCGTATTTAGTATAGGGGTATTGCTCGATATTATGGTAAGGGTCCCCCCTTTTCAATATATGGTCTTCGTATTTAGTATAGGGGTATTGCTCGATATTATGGTAAGGGTCCCCCCTTTTCAATATATGGTCTTCGTATTTAGTATAGGGGTATTGCTCGATATTATGGTAAGGGTCCCCCCTTTTTAATATATGGTCTTCGTATTTAATATAGGGGTATTGCTCGATATTATGGTAAGGGTCCCCCCTTTTCAATATATGGTCTTCGTATTTAGTATAGGGGTATTGCTCGATATTATGGTAAGGGTCCCCCCTTTTCAATATATGGTCTTCGTATTTAGTATAGGGGTATTGCTCGATATTATGGTAAGGGTCCCCCCTTTTCAATATATGGTCTTCGTATTTAGTATAGGGGTATTGCTCGATATTATGGTAAGGGTCCCCCTTTTCAATATATGGTCTTCGTATTTAGTATAGGGGTATTGCTCGATATTATGGTAAGGGTACCCCCTTTTCAATATATGGTCTTCGTATTTAGTATAGGGGTATTGCTCGATATTATGGTAAGGGTCCCCCCTTTTCAATATATGGTCTTCGTATTTAGTATAGGGGTATATCTCGATATTATGGTAAGGGTCCCCCCTTTTCAATATATGGTCTTCGTATTTAGTATAGGGGTATTGCTCGATATTATGGTAAGGGTCCCCCCTTTTCAATATATGGTCTTCGTATTTAGTATAGGGGTATTGCTCGATATTATGGTAAGGGTCCCCCCTTTTCAATATATGGTCTTCGTATTTAGTATAGGGGTATTGCTCGATATTATGGTAAGGGTCCCCCTTTTAAAAAATCCATATAAATATTAGGATGGATCCAAGTCTATCAGTATTAATTTTTATAATAAAAATATTACTTCCCTATTAAACTTTTTTAGAAAAGTGGCTGTATCTCCGCAAATATTGATTTTATCGCAAAAATAAGCGAAATTCGAAAAAACTTAACTAAAGTATCGATAGTGCTCTTTTCAAATATATTAAAACTATTGTAATTTGAAGAAATTTTTTAAAAAATCCATATAAATATTAGGATGGATCCAAGTCTATCAGTATTCATTTTTATAATAAAAATATTACTTCCCTATTAAACTTTTTTAGAAAAGTGGCTGTATCTCCGCAAATATTGATTTTATCGCAAAAATAAGCGAAATTCGAAAAACCTTAACTAAAGTATCGATAGTGCTCTTTTCAAATATATTAAAACTATTGTAATTTGAAGAAATTTTTGAAAAAATCCATATAAATAATAGGATGGATCCAAGTCTATAAGTATTCATTTTTATAATAAAAATGTTACTTCCCTATTAAACTTTTTTAGAAAAGTGGCTATATCTCCGCAAATATTGATTTTATCGCAAAAATAAGCGAAATTCGAAAAACCTTAACTAAAGTATCGATAGTGCTCTTTTCAAATATATTAAAACTATTGTAATTTGAAGAAATTTTTTAAAAAATCCATATAAATATTAGGATAGATCCAAGTCTATCAGTATTCATTTTTATAATAAAAATATTACTTCCCTATTAAACTTTTTTAGAAAAGTGGCTGTATCTCCGCAAATATTGATTTTATCGCAAAAATAAGCGAAATTCGAAAAACCTTAACTAAAGTATCGATAGTGCTCTTTTCAAATATATTAAAACTATTGTAATTTGAAGAGATTTTTGAAAAAATCCATATAAATATTAGGATGGATCCAAGTCTATCAGTATTCATTTTTATAATAAAAATGTTACTTCCCTATTAAACTTTTTTAGAAAAGTGGCTGTATCTCCGCAAATATTGATTTTATCGCAAAAATAAGCGAAATTCGAAAAAACTTAACGAAAGTATCGATAGTGCTCTTTTCAAATATATTAAAACTATTGTAATTTGAAGAAATTTTTGAAAAAATCCATATAAATATTAGGATGGATCCCCCTTGTCAATATATGCTCTTCGTATTTAATATAGGGGTATTGCTCGATATTATGGTAAGGGTCCCCCCTTTTCAATATATGGTCTTCGTATTTAGTATAGGGGTATTGCTCGATATTATGGTAAGGGTCCCCCCTTTTCAATATATGGTCTTCGTATTTAGTATAGGGGTATTGCTCGATATTATGGTAAGGGTCCCCCCTTTTCAATATATGGTCTTCGTATTTAGTATAGGGGTATTGCTCGATATTATGGTAAGGGTCCCCCCTTTTCAATATATGGTCTTCGTATTTAGTATAGGGGTATTGCTCGATATTATGGTAAGGGTCCCCCCTTTTCAATATATGGTCTTCGTATTTAGTATAGGGGTATTGCTCGATATTATGGTAAGGGTCCCCCCCTTTCAATATATGGTCTTCGTATTTAGTATAGGGGTATTGCTCGATATTATAGTAAGGGTCCCCCCTTTTCAATATATGGTCTTCGTATTTAGTATAGGGGTACTGCTCGATATTATGGTAAGGGTCCCCCCTTTTCAATATATGGTCTTCGTATTTAGTATAGGGGTATTGCTCGATATTATGGTAAGGGTCCCCCCTTTTCAATATATGGTCTTCGTATTTAGTATAGGGGTATTGCTCGATATTATGGTAAGGGTCCCCCCTTTTCAATATATGGTCTTCGTATTTAGTATAGGGGTATTGCTCGATATTATGGTAAGGGTCCCCCGTTTTCAATATATGGTCTTCGTATTTAGTATAGGGGTATTGCTCGATATTATGGTAAGGGTCCCCCCTTTTCAATATATGGTCTTCGTATTTAATATAGGGGTATTGCTCGATATTATGGTAAGGGTCCCCCCTTTTCAATATATGGTCTTCGTATTTAGTATAGGGGTATTGCTCGATATTATGGTAAGGGTCCACCCTTTTCAATATATGGTCTTCGTATTTAATATAGGGGTATAGCTCGATATTATGGTAAGGGTCCCCCTTTTCAATATATGGTCTTCGTATTTAGTATAGGGGTATTGCTCGATATTATGGTAAGGGTCCCCCCTTTTCAATATATGGTCTTCGTATTTAATATAAGGGTATTGCTCGATATTATGGTAAGGGTCCCCCCTTTTCAATATATGGTCTTCGTATTTAGTATAGGGGTATTGCTCGATATTATGGTAAGGGTCCCCCCTTTTCAATATATGGTCTTCGTATTTAGTATAGGGGTATTGCTCGATATTACGGTAAGGGTCCCCCCTTTTCAATATATGGTCTTCGTATTTAGTATAGGGGTATTGCTCGATATTATGGTAGGGGTCCCCCCTTTTCAATATATGGTCTTCGTATTTAGTATAGGGGTATTGCTCGATATTATGGTAAGGGTCCCCCCTTTTCAATATATGGTCTTCGTATTTAGTATAGGGGTATTGCTCGATATTATGGTAAGGGTCCCCCTTTTCAATATATGGTCTTCGTATTTAGTATAGGGGTATTGCTCGATATTATGGTAAGGGTCCCCCCTTTTCAATATATGGTCTTCGTATTTAGTATAGGGGTATTGCTCGATATTATGGTAAGGGTCCCCCCTTTTCAATATATGGTCTTCGTATTTAATATAGGGGTATTGCTCGATATTATGGTAAGGGTCCCCCCTTTTCAATATATGGTCTTCGTATTTAGTATAGGGGTATTGCTCGATATTATGGTAATTTTCCCCCCTTTTCAATATATGGTCTTCGTATTTAGTATAGGGGTATTGCTCGATATTACGGTAAGGGTCCCCCCTTTTCAATATATGGTCTTCGTATTTAGTATAGGGGTATTGCTCGATATTATGGTAAGGGTCCCCCCTTTTCAATATATGGTCTTCGTATTTAGTATAGGGGTATTGCTCGATATTATGGTAAGGGTCCCCCCTTTTCAATATATGGTCTTCGTATTTAGTATAGGGGTATTGCTCGATATTATGGTAAGGGTCCCCCCTTTTCAATATATGGTCTTCGTATTTAGTATAGGGGTATTGCTCGATATTATGGTAAGGGTCCCCCCTTTTCAATATATGGTCTTCGTATTTAGTATAGGGGTATTGCTCGATATTACGGTAAGGGTCCCCCCTTTTCAATATATGGTCTTCGTATTTAGTATAGGGGTATTGCTCGATATTATGGTAAGGGTCCCCCCTTTTCAATATATGGTCTTCGTATTTAGTATAGGGGTATTGCTCGATATTATGGTAAGGGTCCCCCCTTTTCAATATATGGTCTTCGTATTTAGTATAGGGGTATTGCTCGATATTATGGTAAGGGTCCCCCCTTTTCAATATATGGTCTTCGTATTTAGTATAGGGGTATTGCTCGATATTATGGTAAGGGTCCCCCCTTTTCAATATATGGTCTTCGTATTTAGTATAGGGGTATTGCTCGATATTATGGTAAGGGTCCCCCCTTTTCAATATATGGTCTTCGTATTTAGTATAGGGGTACTGCTCGATATTATGGTAAGGGTCCCCCCTTTTCAATATATGGTCTTCGTATTTAGTATAGGGGTATTGCTCGATATTATGGTAAGGGTCCCCCCTTTTCAATATATGGTCTTCGTATTTAGTATAGGGGTATTGCTCGATATTATGGTAAGGGTCCCCCCTTTTCAATATATGGTCTTCGTATTTAATATAGGGGTATTGCTCGATATTATGGTAAGGGTCCCCCCTTTTCAATATATGGTCTTCGTATTTAGTATAGGGGTATTGCTCGATATTATGGTAAGGGTCCCCCCTTTTCAATATATGGTCTTCGTATTTAATATAGGGGTATAGCTCGATATTATGGTAAGGGTCCCCCTTTTCAATATATGGTCTTCGTATTTAGTATAGGGGTATTGCTCGATATTATGGTAAGGGTCCCCCCTTTTCAATATATGGTCTTCGTATTTAATTTAGGGGTATTGCTCGATATTATGGTAAGGGTCCCCCCTTTTCAATATATGGTCTTCGTATTTAGTATAGGGGTATTGCTCGATATTATGGTAAGGGTCCCCCCTTTTCAATATATGGTCTTCGTATTTAGTATAGGGGTATTGCTCGATATTATGGTAAGGGTCCCCATTTTCAATATATGGTCTTCGTATTTAGTATAGGGGTATTGCTCGATATTATGGTAAGGGTCCCCCCTTTTCAATATATGGTCTTCGTATTTAGTATAGGGGTATTGCTCGATATTATGGTAAGGGTCCCCCCTTTTCAATATATGGTCTTCGTATTTAGTATAGGGGTATTGCTCGATATTATGGTAAGGGTCCCCCCTTTTCAATATATGGTCTTCGTATTTAGTATAGGGGTATTGCTCGATATTATGGTAAGGGTCCCCCCTTTTAAATATATGGTCTTCGTATTTAGTATAGGGGTATTGCTCGATATTATGGTAAGGGTCCCCCCTTTTCAATATATGGTCTTCGTATTTAGTATAGGGGTATTGCTCGATATTATGGTAAGGGTCCCCCCTTTTCAATATATGGTCTTCGTATTTAGTATAGGGGTATTGCTCGATATTATGGTAAGGGTCCCCCCTTTTCAATATATGGTCTTCGTATTTAGTATAGGGGTATTGCTCGATATTATGGTAAGGGTCCCCCCTTTTCAATATATGGTCTTCGTATTTAATATAGGGGTATTGCTCGATATTATGGTTAGGGTCCCCCTTTTAAAAAATCCATATAAATATTAGGATGGATCCAAGTCTATCAGTATTCATTTTTATAATAAAAATATTACTTCCCTATTAAACTTTTTTAGAAAAGTGGCTGTATCTCCGCAAATATTGATTTTATCGCAAAAATAAGCGAAATTCGAAAAAACTTAACTAAAGTATCGATAGTGCTCTTTTCAAATATATTAAAACTATTGTAATTTGAAGAAATTTTTGAAAAAATTCATATAAATATTAGGATGGATCCAAGTCTATCAGTATTAATTTTTATAATAAAAATATTACTTCCCTATTAAACTTTTTTAGAAAAGTGGCTGTATCTCCGCAAATATTGATTTTATCGCAAAAATAAGCGAAATTCGAAAAAACTTAACTAAAGTATCGATAGTGCTCTTTTCAAATATATTAAAACTATTGTAATTTGAAGAAATTTTTTAAAAAATCCATATAAATATTAGGATGGATCCAAGTCTATCAGTATTCATTTTTATAATAAAAATATTACTTCCCTATTAAACTTTTTTAGAAAAGTGGCTGTATCTCCGCAAATATTGATTTTATCGCAAAAATAAGCGAAATTCGAAAAACCTTAACTAAAGTATCGATAGTGCTCTTTTCAAATATATTAAAACTATTGTAATTTGAAGAAATTTTTGAAAAAATCCATATAAATAATAGGATGGATCCAAGTCTATAAGTATTCATTTTTATAATAAAAATGTTACTTCCCTATTAAACTTTTTTAGAAAAGTGGCTATATCTCCGCAAATATTGATTTTATCGCAAAAATAAGCGAAATTCGAAAAACCTTAACTAAAGTATCGATAGTGCTCTTTTTAAATATATTAAAACTATTGTAATTTGAAGAGATTTTTGAAAAAATCCATATAAATATTAGGATGGATCCAAGTCTATCAGTATTCATTTTTATAATAAAAATGTTACTTCCCTATTAAACTTTTTTAGAAAAGTGGCTGTATCTCCGCAAATATTGATTTTATCGCAAAAATAAGCGAAATTCGAAAAAACTTAACTAAAGTATCGATAGTGCTCTTTTCAAATATATTAAAACTATTGTAATTTGAAGAAATTTTTGAAAAAATCCATATAAATATTAGGATGGATCCCCCTTGTCAATATATGCTCTTCGTATTTAATATAGGGGTATTGCTCGATATTATGGTAAGGGTCCCCCCTTTTCAATATATGGTCTTCGTATTTAGTATAGGGGTATTGCTCGATATTATGGTAAGGGTCCCCCCTTTTCAATATATGGTCTTCGTATTTAGTATAGGGGTATTGCTCGATATTATGGTAAGGGTCCCCCCTTTTCAATATATGGTCTTCGTATTTAGTATAGGGGTATTGCTCGATATTATGGTAAGGGTCCCCCCTTTTCAATATATGGTCTTCGTATTTAGTATAGGGGTATTGCTCGATATTATGGTAAGGGTCCCCCCTTTTCAATATATGGTCTTCGTATTTAGTATAGGGGTACTGCTCGATATTATGGTAAGGGTCCCCCCTTTTCAATATATGGTCTTCGTATTTAGTATAGGGGTATTGCTCGATATTATGGTAAGGGTCCCCCCTTTTCAATATATGGTCTTCGTATTTAGTATAGGGGTATTGCTCGATATTATGGTAAGGGTCCCCCCTTTTCAATATATGGTCTTCGTATTTAGTATAGGGGTATTGCTCGATATTATGGTAAGGGTCCCCCCTTTTCAATATATGGTCTTCGTATTTAGTATAGGGGTATTGCTCGATATTATGGTAAGGGTCCCCCCTTTTCAATATATGGTCTTCGTATTTAGTATAGGGGTATTGCTCGATATTATGGTAAGGGTCCCCCCTTTTCAATATATGGTCTTCGTATTTAGTATAGGGGTATTGCTCGATATTATGGTAAGGGTCCCCCCTTTTCAATATATGGTCTTCGTATTTAGTATAGGGGTATTGCTCGATATTATGGTAAGGGTCCCCCCTTTTCAATATATGGTCTTCGTATTTAGTATAGGGGTACTGCTCGATATTATGGTAAGGGTCCCCCCTTTTCAATATATGGTCTTCGTATTTAGTATAGGGGTATTGCTCGATATTATGGTAAGGGTCCCCCCTTTTCAATATATGGTCTTCGTATTTAGTATAGGGGTATTGCTCGATATTATGGTAAGGGTCCCCCCTTTTCAATATATGGTCTTCGTATTTAGTATAGGGGTATTGCTCGATATTATGGTAAGGGTCCCTCCTTTTCAATATATGGTCTTCGTATTTAGTATAGGGGTATTGCTCGATATTATGGTAAGGGTCCCCCCTTTTCAATATATGGTCTTCGTATTTAGTATAGGGGTATTGCTCGATATTATGGTAAGGGTCCCCCCTTTTCAATATATGGTCTTCGTATTTAGTATAGGGGTATTGCTCGATATTATGGTAAGGGTCCCCCCTTTTCAATATATGGTCTTCGTATTTAGTATAGGGGTATTGCTCGATATTATGGTAAGGGTCCCCCCTTTTCAATATATGGTCTTCGTATTTAGTATAGGGGTATTGCTCGATATTATGGTAAGGGTCCCCCCTTTTCAATATATGGTCTTCTTATTTAGTATAGGGGTATTGCTCGATATTATGGTAAGGGTCCCCCCTTTTCAATATATGGTCTTCGTATTTAGTATAGGGGTACTGCTCGATATTATGGTAAGGGTCCCCCCTTTTCAATATATGGTCTTCGTATTTAGTATAGGGGTATTGCTCGATATTATGGTAAGGGTCCCCCCTTTTCAATATATGGTCTTCGTATTTAGTATAGGGGTATTGCTCGATATTATGGTAAGGGTCCCCCCTTTTCAATATATGGTCTTCGTATTTAGTATAGGGGTATTGCTCGATATTATGGTAAGGGTCCCCCCTTTTCAATATATGGTCTTCGTATTTAGTATAGGGGTATTGCTCGATATTATGGTAAGGGTCCCCCCTTTTCAATATATGGTCTTCGTATTTAGTATAGGAGTATTGCTCGATATTATGGTAAGGGTCCCCCCTTTTCAATATATGGTCTTTGTATTTAGTATAGGGGTATTGCTCGATATTATGGTAAGGGTCCCCCCTTTTCAATATATGGTCTTCGTATTTAGTATAGGGGTATTGCTCGATATTATGGTAAGGGTCCCCCCTTTTCAATATATGGTCTTCGTATTTAGTATAGGAGTATTGCTCGATATTATGGTAAGGGTCCCCCCTTTTCAATATATGGTCTTCGTATTTAGTATAGGAGTATTGCTCGATATTATGGTAAGGGTCCCCCCTTTTCAATATATGGTCTTCGTATTTAGTATAGGGGTATTGCTCGATATTATGGTAAGGGTCCCCCTTTTCAATATATGGTCTTCGTATTTAGTAAAGGGGTATTGCTCGATATTATGGTAAGGGTCCCCCCTTTTCAATATATGGTCTTCGTAATTAGTATAGGGGTATTGCTCGATATTATGGTAAGGGTCCCCCCTTTTCAATATATGGTCTTCGTATTTAATATAGGGGTATTGCTCGATATTATGGTAAGGGTCCCCCTTTTAAAAAATCCATATAAATATTAGGATGGATCCAAGTCTATCAGTATTCATTTTTATAATAAAAATATTACTTCCCTATTAAACTTTTTTAGAAAAGTGGCTGTATCTCCGCAAATATTGATTTTATCGCAAAAATAAGCGAAATTCAAAAAGCCTTAACTAAAGTATCGATAGTGCTCTTTTCAAATATATTAAAACTATTGTAATTTGAAGAAATTTTTGAAAAAATCCATATAAATATTAGGATGGATCCAAGTCTATCAGTATTCATTTTTATAATAAAAATATTACTTCCCTATTAAACTTTTTTAGAAAAGTGGCTGTATCTCCGCAAATATTGATTTTATCGCAAAAATAAGCGAAATTCGAAAAAACTTAACTAAAGTATCGATAGTGCTCTTTTCAAATATATTAAAACTATTGTAATTTGAAGAAATTTTTGAAAAAATCCATATAAATAATAGGATGGATCCAAGTCTATCAGTATTCATTTTTATAATAAAAATGTTACCTCCCTATTAAACTTTTTTAGAAAAGTGGCTGTATCTCCGCAAATATTGATTTTATCGCAAAAATAAGCGAAATTCGAAAAAACTTAACTAAAGTATCGATAGTGCTCTTTTCAAATATATTAAAACTATTGTAATTTGAAGAAATTTTTTAAAAAATCCATATAAATATTAGGATGGATCCAAGTCTATCAGTATTCATTTTTATAATAAAAATATTACTTCCCTATTAAACTTTTTTAGAAAAGTGGCTGTATCTCCGCAAATATTGATTTTATCGCAAAAATAAGCGAAATTCGAAAAACCTTAACTAAAGTATCGATAGTGCTCTTTTCAAATATATTAAAACTATTGTAATTTGAAGAAATTTTTGAAAAAATCCATATATATAATAGGATGGATCCAAGTCTATCAGTATTCATTTTTATAATAAAAATGTTACTTCCCTATTAAACTTTTTTAGAAAAGTGGCTGTATCTCCGCAAATATTGATTTTATCGCAAAAATAAGCGAAATTCGAAAAAACTTAACTAAAGTATCGATTGTGCTCTTTTCAAATATATTAAAACTATTGTAATTTGAAGAAATTTTTGAAAAAATCCATATAAATATTAGGATGGATCCGTCTTGTCAATATATGGTCTTCGTATTTAGTATAGGGGTATTGCTCGATTATATGGTAAGGGTCCCCCCTTTCCAATATATGGTCTTCGTATTTAGTATAGGGGTATTGCTCGATATTATGGTAAGGGTCCCCCCTTTTCAATATATGGTCTTCGTATTTAGTATAGGGGTATTGCTCGATATTATGGTAAGGGTCCCCCCTTTTCAATATATGGTCTTCGTATTTAGTATAGGGGTATTGCTCGATATTATGGTAAGGGTCCCCCCTTTTCAATATATGGTCTTCGTATTTAGTATAGGGGTACTGCTCGATATTATGGTAAGGGTCCCCCCTTTTCAATATATGGTCTTCGTATTTAGTATAGGGGTATTGCTCGATATTATGGTAAGGGTCCCCCCTTTTCAATATATGGTCTTCGTATTTAGTATAGGGGTATTGCTCGATATTATGGTAAGGGTCCCCCCTTTTCAATATATGGTCTTCGTATTTAGTATAGGGGTATTGCTCGATATTATGGTAAGGGTCCCCCCTTTTCAATATATGGTCTTCGTATTTAGTATAGGGGTATTGCTCGATATTATGGTAAGGGTCCCCCCTTTTCAATATATGGTCTTCGTATTTAGTATAGGGGTACTGCTCGATATTATGGTAAGGGTCCCCCCTGTTCAATATATGGTCTTCGTATTTAGTATAGGGGTATTGCTCGATATTATGGTAAGGGTCCCCCCTTTTCAATATATGGTCTTCGTATTTAGTATAGGGGTATTGCTCGATATTATGGTAAGGGTCCCCCCCTTTCAATATATGGTCTTCGTATTTAGTATAGGGGTATTGCTCGATATTATGGTAAGGGTCCCCCCTTTTCAATATATGGTCTTCGTATTTAGTATAGGGGTATTGCTCGATATTATGGTAAGGGTCCCCCCTTTTCAATATATGGTCTTCGTATTTAGTATAGGGGTATTGCTCGATATTATGGTAAGGGTCCCCCCTTTTCAATATATGGTCTTCGTATTTAGTATAGGGGTATTGCTCGATATTATGGTAAGGGTCCCCCCTTTTCAATATATGGTCTTCGTATTTAGTATAGGGGTATTGCTCGATATTATGGTAAGGGTCCCCCCTTTTCAATATATGGTCTTCGTATTTAGTATAGGGGTATTGCTCGATATTATGGTAAGGGTCCCCCCTTTTCAATATATGGTCTTCGTATTTAGTATAGGGGTATTGCTCGATATTATGGTAAGGGTCCCCCCTTTTCAATATATGGTCTTCGTATTTAGTATAGGGGTATTGCTCGATATTATGGTAAGGGTCCCCCCTTTTCAATATATGGTCTTCGTATTTAGTATAGGGGTATTGCTCGATATTATGGTAAGGGTCCCCCCTTTTCAATATATGGTCTTCGTATTTAGTATAGGGGTATTGCTCGATATTATGGTAAGGGTCCCCCCTTTTCAATATATGGTCTTCGTATTTAGTATAGGGGTATTGCTCGATATTATGGTAAGGGTCCCCCCTTTTCAATATATGGTCTTCGTATTTAGTATAGGGGTATTGCTCGATATTATGGTAAGGGTCCCCCCTTTTCAATATATGGTCTTCGTATTTAGTATAGGGGTATTGCTCGATATTATGGTAAGGGTCCCCCCTTTTCAATATATGGTCTTCGTATTTAGTATAGGGGTATTGCTCGATATTATGGTAAGGGTCCCCCTTTTCAATATATGGTCTTCGTATTTAGTATAGGGGTATTGCTCGATATTATGGTAAGGGTCCCCCCTTTTCAATATATGGTCTTCGTATTTAGTATAGGGGTATTGCTCGATATTATGGTAAGGGTCCCCCCTTTTCAATATATGGTCTTCGTATTTAGTATAGGGGTACTGCTCGATATTATGGTAAGGGTCCCCCCTTTTCAATATATGGTCTTCGTATTTAGTATAGGGGTATTGCTCGATATTATGGTAAGGGTCCCCCCTTTTCAATATATTGTCTTCGTATTTATTATAGGGGTATTGCTCGATATTATGGTAAGGGTCCCCCCTTTTCAATATATGGTCTTCGTATTTAGTATAGGGGTATTGCTCGATATTATGGTAAGGGTCCCCCCTTTTCAATATATGGTCTTCGTATTTAGTATAGGGGTATTGCTCGATATTATGGTAAGGGTCCCCCCTTTTCAATATATGGTCTTCGTATTTAGTATAGGGGTATTGCTCGATATTATGGTAAGGGTCCCCCCTTTTCAATATATGGTCTTCGTATTTAGTATAGGGGTACTGCTCGATATTATGGTAAGGGTCCCCCCTTTTCAATATATGGTCTTCGTATTTAGTATAGGGGTATTGCTCGATATTATGGTAAGGGTCCCCCCTTTTCAATATATTGTCTTCGTATTTATTATAGGGGTATTGCTCGATATTATGGTAAGGGTCCCCCCTTTTCAATATATGGTCTTCGTATTTAGTATAGGGGTATTGCTCGATATTATGGTAAGGGTCCCCCCTTTTCAATATATGGTCTTCGTATTTAGTATAGGGGTATTGCTCGATATTATGGTAAGGGTCCCCCCTTTTCAATATATGGTCTTCGTATTTAGTATAGGGGTATTGCTCGATATTATGGTAAGGGTCCCCCCTTTTCAATATATGGTCTTCGTGTTTAATATAGGGGTATTGCTCGATATTATGGTAAGGGTCCCCCTTTTAAAAAATCCATATAAATATTAGGATGGATCCAAGTCTATCAGTATTCATTTTTATAATAAAAATATTACTTCCCTATTAAACTTTTTTAGAAAAGTGGCTGTATCTCTGCAAATATTGATTTTATCGCAAAAATAAGCGAAATTCGAAAAAACTTAAGTAAAGTATCGATAGTGCTCTTTTCAAATATATTAAAACTATTGTAATTTGAAGAAATTTTTTAAAAAATCCATATAAATATTAGGATGGATACAAGTCTACCAGTATTCATTTTTATAATAAAAATATTACTTCCCTATTAAACTTTTTTAGAAAAGTGGCTGTATCTCCGCAAATATTGATTTTATCGCAAAAAAATAAGCGAAATTAGAAAAAACTTAACTAAAGTATCGATAGTGCTCTTTTCAAATATATTAAAACTATTGTAATTTGAAGAAATTTTTTAAAAAATCCATATAAATATTAGGATGGATCCAAGTCTATCAGTATTAATTTTTATAATAAAAATATTACTTCCCTATTAAACTTTTTTAGAAAAGTGGCTGTATCTCCGCAAATATTGATTTTATCGCAAAAATAAGCGAAATTCGAAAAAACTTAACTAAAGTATCGATAGTGCTCTTTTCAAATATATTAAAACTATTGTAATTTGAAGAAATTTTTTAAAAAATCCATATAAATATTAGGATGGATCCAAGTCTATCAGTATTCATTTTTATAATAAAAATATTACTTCCCTATTAAACTTTTTTAGAAAAGTGGCTGTATCTCCGCAAATATTGATTTTATCGCAAAAATAAGCGAAATTCGAAAAAACTTAACTAAAGTATCGATAGTGCTCTTTTCAAATATATTAAAACTATTGTAATTTGAAGAAATTTTTGAAAAAATCCATATAAATATTAGGATGGATCCAAGTCTATCAGTATTAATTTTTATAATAAAAATATTACTTCCCTATTAAACTTTTTTAGAAAAGTGGCTGTATCTCCGCAAATATTGATTTTATCGCAAAAATAAGCGAAATTCGAAAAAACTTAACTAAAGTATCGATAGTGCTCTTTTCAAATATATTAAAACTATTGTAATTTGAAGAAATTTTTGAAAAAATCCATATAAATATTAGGATGGATCCAAGTCTATCAGTATTCATTTTTATAATAAAAATATTACTTCCCTATTAAACTTTTTTAGAAAAGTGGCTGTATCTCCGCAAATATTGATTTTATCGCAAAAATAAGCGAAATTCGAAAAACCTTAACTAAAGTATCGATAGTGCTCTTTTCAAATATATTAAAACTATTGTAATTTGAAGAAATTTTTGAAAAAATCCATATAAATAATAGGATGGATCCAAGTCTATCAGTATTAATTTTTATAATAAAAATATTACTTCCCTATTAAACTTTTTTAGAAAAGTGGCTGTATCTCCGCAAATATTGATTTTATCGCAAAAATAAGCGAAATTCGAAAAAACTTAACTAAAGTATCGATAGTGCTCTTTTCAAATATATTAAAACTATTGTAATTTGAAGAAATTTTTTAAAAAATCCATATAAATATTAGGATGGATCCAAGTCTATCAGTATTAATTTTTATAATAAAAATATTACTTCCCTATTAAACTTTTTTAGAAAAGTGGCTGTATCTCCGCAAATATTGATTTTATCGCAAAAATAAGCGAAATTCGAAAAAACTTAACTAAAGTATCGATAGTGCTCTTTTCAAATATATTAAAACTATTGTAATTTGAAGAAATTTTTGAAAAAATCCATATAAATATTAGGATGGATCCAAGTCTATCAGTATTCATTTTTATAATAAAAATATTACTTCCCTATTAAACTTTTTTAGAAAAGTGGCTGTATCTCCGCAAATATTGATTTTATCGCAAAAATAAGCGAAATTCGAAAAACCTTAACTAAAGTACCGATAGTGCTCTTTTCAAATATATTAAAACTATTGTAATTTGAAGAAATTTTTGAAAAAATCCATATATATAATAGGATGGATCCAAGTCTATCAGTATTCATTTTTATAATAAAAATGTTACTTCCCTATTAAACTTTTTTAGAAAAGTGGCTGTATCTCCGCAAATATTGATTTTATCGCAAAAATAAGCGAAATTCGAAAAAACTTAACTAAAGTATCGATAGTGCTCTTTTCAAATATATTAAAACTATTGTAATTTGAAGAAATTTTTGAAAAAATCCATATAAATATTAGGATGGATCCGTCTTGTCAATATATGGTCTTCGTATTTAGTATAGGGGTACTGCTCGATATTATGGTAAGGGTCCCCCCTTTTCAATATATGGTCTTCGTATTTAGTATAGGGGTATTGCTCGATATTATGGTAAGGGTCCCCCCTTTTCAATATATGGTCTTCGTATTTAGTATAGGGGTATTGCTCGATATTATGGTAAGGGTCCCCCCTTTTCAATATATGGTCTTCGTATTTAGTATAGGGGTATTGCTCGATATTATGGTAAGGGTCCCCCCTTTTCAATATATGGTCTTCGTATTTAGTATAGGGGTATTGCTCGATATTATGGTAAGGGTCCCCCCTTTTCAATATATGGTCTTCGTATTTAGTATAGGGGTATTGCTCGATATTATGGTAAGGGTCCCCCCTTTTCAATACATGGTCTTCGTATTTAGTATAGGGGTATTGCTCGATATTATGGTAAGGGTCCCCCCTTTTCAATATATGGTCTTCGTATTTAGTATAGGGGTATTGCTCGATATTATGGTAAGGGTCCCCCCTTTTCAATATATGGTCTTCGTATTTAGTATAGGGGTATTGCTCGATATTATGGTAAGGGTCCCCCCTTTTCAATATATGGTCTTCGTATTTAGTATAGGGGTATTGCTCGATATTATGGTAAGGGTCCCCCTTTTCAATATATGGTCTTCGTATTTAGTATAGGGGTATTGCTCGATATTATGGTAAGGGTCCCCCCTTTTCAATATATGGTCTTCGTATTTAGTATAGGGGTATTGCTCGATATTATGGTAAGGGTCCCCCCTTTTCAATATATGGTCTTCGTATTTAGTATAGGGGTACTGCTCGATATTATGGTAAGGGTCCCCCCTGTTCAATATATGGTCTTCGTATTTAGTATAGGGGTATTGCTCGATATTATGGTAAGGGTCCCCCCTTTTCAATATATGGTCTTCGTATTTAGTATAGGGGTATTGCTCGATATTATGGTAAGGGTCCCCCCCTTTCAATATATGGTCTTCGTATTTAGTATAGGGGTATTGCTCGATATTATGGTAAGGGTCCCCCCTTTTCAATATATGGTCTTCGTATTTAGTATAGGGGTATTGCTCGATATTATGGTAAGGGTCCCCCCTTTTCAATATATGGTCTTCGTATTTAGTATAGGGGTATTGCTCGATATTATGGTAAGGGTCCCCCCTTTTCAATATATGGTCTTCGTATTTAGTATAGGGGTATTGCTCGATATTATGGTAAGGGTCCCCCCTTTTCAATATATGGTCTTCGTATTTAGTATAGGGGTATTGCTCGATATTATGGTAAGGGTCCCCCCTTTTCAATATATGGTCTTCGTATTTAGTATAGGGGTATTGCTCGATATTATGGTAAGGGTCCCCCCTTTTCAATATATGGTCTTCGTATTTAGTATAGAGGTATTGCTCGATATTATGGTAAGGGTCCCCCCTTTTCAATATATGGTCTTCGTATTTAGTATAGGGGTATTGCTCGATATTATGGTAAGGGTCCCCCCTTTTCAATATATGGTCTTCGTATTTAGTATAGGGGTATTGCTCGATATTATGGTAAGGGTCCCCCCTTTTCAATATATGGTCTTCGTATTTAGTATAGGGGTATTGCTCGATATTATGGTAAGGGTCCCCCCTTTTCAATATATGGTCTTCGTATTTAGTATAGGGGTATTGCTCGATATTATGGTAAGGGTCCCCCCTTTTCAATATATGGTCTTCGTATTTAGTATAGGGGTATTGCTCGATATTATGGTAAGGGTCCCCCCTTTTCAATATATGGTCTTCGTATTTAGTATAGGGGTATTGCTCGATATTATGGTAAGGGTCCCCCCTTTTCAATATATGGTCTTCGTATTTAGTATAGGGGTATTGCTCGATATTATGGTAAGGGTCCCCCTTTTCAATATATGGTCTTCGTATTTAGTATAGGGGTATTGCTCGATATTATGGTAAGGGTCCCCCCTTTTCAATATATGGTCTTCGTATTTAGTATAGGGGTATTGCTCGATATTATGGTAAGGGTCCCCCCTTTTCAATATATGGCCTTCGTATTTAGTATAGGGGTACTGCTCGATATTATGGTAAGGGTCCCCCCTTTTCAATATATGGTCTTCGTATTTAGTATAGGGGTATTGCTCGATATTATGGTAAGGGTCCCCCCTTTTCAATATATTGTCTTCGTATTTATTATAGGGGTATTGCTCGATATTATGGTAAGGGTCCCCCCTTTTCAATATATGGTCTTCGTATTTAGTATAGGGGTATTGCTCGATATTATGGTAAGGGTCCCCCCTTTTCAATATATGGTCTTCGTATTTAGTATAGGGGTATTGCTCGATATTATGGTAAGGGTCCCCCCTTTTCAATATATGGTCTTCGTATTTAGTATAGGGGTATTGCTCGATATTATGGTAAGGGTCCCCCCTTTTCAATATATGGTCTTCGTATTTAGTATAGGGGTATTGCTCGATATTATGGTAAGGGTCCCCCCTTTTCAATATATGGTCTTCGTATTTAGTATAGGGGTACTGCTCGATATTATGGTAAGGGTCCCCCCTTTTCAATATATGGTCTTCGTATTTAGTATAGGGGTATTGCTCGATATTATGGTAAGGGTCCCCCCTTTTCAATATATTGTCTTCGTATTTATTATAGGGGTATTGCTCGATATTATGGTAAGGGTCCCCCCTTTTCAATATATGGTCTTCGTATTTAGTATAGGGGTATTGCTCGATATTATGGTAAGGGTCCCCCCTTTTCAATATATGGTCTTCGTATTTAGTATAGGGGTATTGCTCGATATTATGGTAAGGGTCCCCCCTTTTCAATATATGGTCTTCGTATTTAGTATAGGGGTACTGCTCGATATTATGGTAAGGGTCCCCCCTTTTCAATATATGGTCTTCGTATTTAGTATAGGGGTATTGCTCGATATTATGGTAAGGGTCCCCCCTTTTCAATATATTGTCTTCGTATTTATTATAGGGGTATTGCTCGATATTATGGTAAGGGTCCCCCCTTTTCAATATATGGTCTTCGTATTTAGTATAGGGGTATTTCTCGATATTATGGTAAGGGTCCCCCCTTTTCAATATATGGTCTTCGTATTTAGTATAGGGGTATTGCTCGATATTATGGTAAGGGTCCCCCCTTTTCAATATATGGTCTTCGTATTTAGTATAGGGGTACTGCTCGATATTATGGTAAGGGTCCCCCCTTTTCAATATATGGTCTTCGTATTTAGTATAGGGGTATTGCTCGATATTATGGTAAGGGTCCCCCCTTTTCAATATATGGTCTTCGTATTTAGTATAGGGGTATTGCTCGATATTATGGTAAGGGTCCCCCCTTTTCAATATATGGTCTTCGTATTTAGTATAGGGGTATTGCTCGATATTATGGTAAGGGTCCCCCCTTTTCAATATATGGTCTTCGTATTTAGTATAGGGGTATTGCTCGATATTATGGTAAGGGTCCCCCCTTTTCAATATATGGTCTTCGTATTTAGTATAGGGGTATTGCTCGATATTATGGTAAGGGTCCCCCCTTTTCAATATATGGTCTTCGTATTTAGTATAGGGGTATTGCTCGATATTATGGTAAGGGTCCCCCCTTTTCAATATATGGTCTTCGTATTTAGTATAGGGGTACTGCTCGATATTATGGTAAGGGTCCCCCCTTTTCAATATATGGTCTTCGTATTTAGTATAGGGGTATTGCTCGATATTATGGTAAGGGTCCCCCCTTTTCAATATATTGTCTTCGTATTTATTATAGGGGTATTGCTCGATATTATGGTAAGGGTCCCCCCTTTTCAATATATGGTCTTCGTATTTAGTATAGGGGTATTGCTCGATATTATGGTAAGGGTCCCCCCTTTTCAATATATGGTCTTCGTATTTAGTATAGGGGTATTGCTCGATATTATGGTAAGGGTCCCCCCTTTTCAATATATGGTCTTCGTATTTAGTATAGGGGTACTGCTCGATATTATGGTAAGGGTCCCCCCTTTTCAATATATGGTCTTCGTGTTTAATATAGGGGTATTGCTCGATATTATGGTAAGGGTCCCCCTTTTAAAAAATCCATATAAATATTAGGATGGATCCCCCTTTTCAATATATGGTCTTCGTATTTAGTATAGGGGTATTGCTCGATATTATGGTAAGGGTCCCCCTTTTCAATATATGGTCTTCGTATTTAGTATAGGGGTATTGCTCGATATTATGGTAAGGGTCCCCCCTTTTCAATATATGGTCTTCGTATTTAGTATAGGGGTATTGCTCGATATTATGGTAAGGGTCCCCCCTTTTCAATATATGGTCTTCGTATTTAGTATAGGGGTATTGCTCGATATTATGGTAAGGGTCCCCCCTTTTCAATATATGGTCTTCGTATTTAGTATAGGGGTACTGCTCGATATTATGGTAAGGGTCCCCCCTTTTCAATATATGGTCTTCGTATTTAGTATAGGGGTATTGCTCGATATTATGGTAAGGGTCCCCCCTTTTCAATATATGGTCTTCGTATTTAGTATAGGGGTATTGCTCGATATTATGGTAAGGGTCCCCCTTTTCAATATATGGTCTTCGTATTTAGTGTAGGGGTATTGCTCGATATTATGGTAAGGGTCCCCCCTTTTCAATATATGGTCTTCGTATTTAGTATAGGGGTATTGCTCGATATTATGGTAAGGGTCCCCCCTTTTCAATATATGGTCTTCGTATTTAGTATAGGGGTATTGCTCGATATTATGGTAAGGGTCCCCCTTTTAAAAAATCCATATAAATATTAGGATGGATCCAAGTCTATCAGTATTCATTTTTATAATAAAAATATTACTTCCCTATTAAACTTTTTTAGAAAAGTGGCTGTATCTCTGCAAATATTGATTTTATCGCAAAAATAAGCGAAATTCGAAAAAACTTAACTAAAGTATCGATAGTGCTCTTTTCAAATATATTAAAACTATTGTAATTTGAAGAAATTTTTTAAAAAATCCATATAAATATTAGGATGGATACAAGTCTACCAGTATTCATTTTTATAATAAAAATATTACTTCCCTATTAAACTTTTTTAGAAAAGTGGCTGTATCTCTGCAAATATTGATTTTATCGCAAAAATAAGCGAAATTCGAAAAAACTTAACTAAAGTATCGATAGTGCTCTTTTCAAATATATTAAAACTATTGTTGTAATTTGAAGAAAGTTTTTAAAAAATCCATATAAATATTAGGATGGATCCAAGTCTATCAGTATTAATTTTTATAATAAAAATATTACTTCCCTATTAAACTTTTTTAGAAAAGTGGCTGTATCTCCGCAAATATTGATTTTATCGCAAAAATAAGCGAAATTCGAAAAACCTTAACTGAAGTATCGGTAGTGCTCTTTTCAAATATATTAAAACTATTGTAATTTAAAGAAATTTTTGAAAAAATCCATATAAATAATAGGATGGATCCAAGTCTATCAGTATTCATTTTTATAATAAAAATGTTACTTCCCTATTAAACTTTTTTAGAAAAGTGGCTGTATCTCCGCAAATATTGATTTTATCGCAAAAATAAGCGAAATTCGAAAAAACTTAACTAAAGTATCGATAGTGCTCTTTTCAAATATATTAAAACTATTGTAATTTGAAGAAATTTTTGAAAAAATCCATATAAATATTAGGATGGATCCCCCTTGTCAATATATGGTCTTCATATTTAATATAGGGGTATTGCTCGATATTATGGTAAGGGTCCCCCCTTTTTAATATATGGTCTTCGTATTTAGTATAGGGGTATTGCTCGATATTATGGTAAGGGTCCCCCCTTTTCAATATATGGTCTTCGTATTTAGTATAGGGGTATTGCTCGATATTATGGTAAGGGTCCCCCCTTTTCAATATATGGTCTTCGTATTTAGTATAGGGGTATTGCTCGATATTATGGTAAGGGTCCCCCTTTTCAATATATGGTCTTCGTATTTAGTATAGGGGTATTGCTCGATATTATGGTAAGGGTCCCCCCTTTTCAATATATGGTCTTCGTATTTAGTGTAGGGGTATTGCTCGATATTATGGTAAGGGTCCCCCCTTTTCAATATATGGTCTTCGTATTTAGTATAGGGGTATTGCTCGATATTATGGTAAGGGTCCCCCTTTTCAATATATGGTCTTCGTATTTAGTATAGGGGTATTGCTCGATATTATGGTAAGGGTCCCCCCTTTTCAATATATGGTCTTCGTATTTAGTATAGGGGTATTGCTCGATATTATGGTAAGGGTCCCCCCTTTTCAATATATGGTCTTCGTATTTAGTATAGGGGTATTGCTCGATATTATGGTAAGGGTCCCCCCTTTTCAATATATGGTCTTCGTATTTAGTATAGGGGTATTGCTCGATATTATGGTAAGGGTCCCCCCTTTTCAATATATGGTCTTCGTATTTAGTATAGGGGTATTGCTCGATATTATGGTAAGGGTCCCCCCTTTTCAATATATGGTCTTCGTATTTAGTATAGGGGTATTGCTCGATATTATGGTAAGGGTCCCCCCTTTTCAATATATGGTCTTCGTATTTAGTATAGGGGTATTGCTCGATATTATGGTAAGGGTCCCCCCTTTTCAATATATGGTCTTCGTATTTAGTATAGGGGTATTGCTCGATATTATGGTAAGGGTCCCCCCTTTTCAATATATGGTCTTCGTATTTAGTATAGGGGTATTGCTCGATATTATGGTAAGGGTCCCCCCTTTTCAATATATGGTCTTCGTATTTAGTATAGGGGTATTGCTCGATATTATGGTAAGGGTCCCCCCTTTTCAATATATGGTCTTCGTATTTAGTATAGGGGTATTGCTCGATATTATGGTAAGGGTCCACCCTTTTCAATATATGGTCTTCGTATTTAGTATAGGGGTATTGCTCGATATTATGGTAAGGGTCCCCCCTTTTCAATATATGGTCTTCGTATTTAGTATAGGGGTATTGCCCGATATTATGGTAAGGGTCCCCCCTTTTCAATATATGGTCTTCGTATTTAGTGTAGGGGTATCGCTCGATATTATGGTAAGGGTCCCCCCTTTTCAATATATGGTCTTCGTATTTAGTGTAGGGGTATCGCTCGATATTATGGTAAGGGTCCCCCCTTTTCAATATATGGTCTTCGTATTTAGTATAGGGGTATTGCTCGATATTATGGTAAGGGTCCCCCCTTTTCAATATATGGTCTTCGTATTTAGTGTAGGGGTATCGCTCGATATTATGGTAAGGGTCCCCCCTTTTCAATATATGGTCTTCGTATTTAGTGTAGGGGTATCGCTCGATATTATGGTAAGGGTCCCCCCTTTTCAATATATGGTCTTCGTATTTAGTATAGGGGTATTGCTCGATATTATGGTAAGGGTCCCCCCTTTTCAATATATGGTCTTCGTATTTAGTGTAGGGGTATCGCTCGATATTATGGTAAGGGTCCCCCCTTTTCAATATATGGTCTTCGTATTTAGTATAGGGGTATTGCTCGATATTATGGTAAGGGTCCCCCTTTTCAATATATGGTCTTCGTATTTAGTATAGGTGTATTACTCGATATTATGGTAAGGGTCCCCCCTTTTCAATATATGGTCTTCGTATTTAGTATAGGGGTATTGCTCGATATTATGTTAAGGGTCCCCCTTTTCAATATATGGTCTTCGTATTTAGTATAGGGGTATTGCTCGATATTATGGTAAGGGTCCCCCCTTTTCAATATATGGTCTTCGTATTTAGTATAGGGGTATTGCTCGATATTATGGTAAGGGTCCCCCCTTTTAAAAAATCCATATAAATATTAGGATGGATCCAAGTCTATCAGTATTCATTTTTATAATAAAAATATTACTTCCCTAGTAAACTTTTTTAGAAAAGTGGCTGTATCTCCGCAAATATTGATTTTATCGCAAAAATAAGCGAAATTCGAAAAAACTTAACTAAAGTATCGATAGTGCTCTTTTCAAATATATTAAAACTATTGTAATTTGAAGAAATTTTTGAAAAAATCCATATAAATATTAGGATGGATCCAAGTCTATCAGTATTCATTTTTATAATAAAAATATTACTTCCCTATTAAACTTTTTTAGAAAAGTGGCTGTATCTCCGCAAATATTGATTTTATCGCAAAAATAAGCGAAATTCGAAAAAACTTAACTAAAGTATCGATAGTGCTCTTTTCAAATATATTAAAACTATTGTAATTTGAAGAAATTTTTTAAAAAATCCATATAAATATTAGGATGGATCCAAGTCTATCATATTCATTTTTATAATAAAAATATTACTTCCCTATTAAACTTTTTTAGAAAAGTGGCTGTATCTCCGCAAATATTGATTTTATCGCAAAAATAAGCGAAATTCGAAAAACCTTAACTAAAGTATCGATAGTGCTCTTTTCAAATATATTAAAACTATTGTAATTTGAAGAAATTTTTGAAAAAATCCATATAAATATTAGGATGGATCCAAGTCTATCAGTATTCATTTTTATAATAAAAATATTACTTCCCTATTAAACTTTTTTAGAAAAGTGGCTGTATCTCCGCAAATATTGATTTTATCGCAAAAATAAGCGAAATTCGAAAAAACTTAACTAAAGTATCGATAGTGCTCTTTTCAAATATATTAAAACTATTGTAATTTGAAGAAATTTTTGAAAAAATCCATATAAATATTAGGATGGATCCCCCTTGTCAATATATGGTCTTCGTATTTAGTATAGGGGTATTGCTCGATATTATGGTAAGGGTCCCCCCTTTTCAATATATGGTCTTCGTATTTAGTATAGGGGTATTGATCGATATTATGGTAAGGGTCCCCCCTTTTCAATATATGGTCTTCGTATTTAGTATAGGGGTATTGCTCGATATTATGGTAAGGGTCCCACCTTTTCAATATATGGTCTTCGTATTTAGTGTAGGGGTATCGCTCGATATTATGGTAAGGGTCCCCCCTTTTCAATATATGGTCTTCGTATTTAGTATAGGGGTATTGCTCGATATTATGGTAAGGGTCCCACCTTTTCAATATATGGTCTTCGTATTTAGTGTAGGGGTATCGCTCGATATTATGGTAAGGGTCCCCCCTTTTCAATATATGGTCTTCGTATTTAGTATAGAGGTATTGCTCGATATTATGGTAAGGGTCCCACCTTTTCAATATATGGTCTTCGTATTTAGTGTAGGGGTATCGCTCGATATTATGGTAAGGGTCCCCCCTTTTCAATATATGGTCTTCGTATTTAGTATAGGGGTATTGCTCGATATTATGGTAAGGGTCCCACCTTTTCAATATATGGTCTTCATATTAAGTGTAGAGGTATCGCTCGATATTATGGTAAGGGTCCCCCCTTTTCAATATATGGTCTTCGTATTTAGTATAGGGGTATTGCTCGATATTATGGTAAGGGTCCCCCCTTTTCAATATATGGTCTTCGTATTTAGTATAGGGGTATTGCTCGATATTATGGTAAGGGTCCCCCCTTTTCAATATGTGGTCTTCGTATTTAGTATAGGGGTATTGCTCGATATTATGTTAAGGGTCCCCCTTTTCAATATATGGTCTTCGTATTTAGTGTAGGGGTATTGCTCGATATTATGGTAAGGGTCCCCCCTTTTCAATATATGGTCTTCGTATTTAGTGTAGGGGTATCGCTCGATATTATGGTAAGGGTCCCCCCTTTTCAATATATGGTCTTCGTATTTAGTATAGGGGTATTGCTCGATATTATGGTAAGGGTCCCCCCTTTTCAATATATGGTCTTCGTATTTAGTGTAGGGGTATCGCTCGATATTATGGTAAGGGTCCCCCCTTTTCAATATATGGTCTTCGTATTTAGTATAGGGGTATTGCTCGATATTATGGTAAGGGTCCCCCCTTTTCAATATATGGTCTTCGTATTTAGTGTAGGGGTATCGCTCGATATTATGGTAAGGGTCCCCCCTTTTCAATATATGGTCTTCGTATTTAGTGTAGGGGTATCGCTCGATATTATGGTAAGGGTCCCCCCTTTTCAATATATGGTCTTCGTATTTAGTGTAGGGGTATCGCTCGATATTATGGTAAGGGTCCCCCTTTTCAATATATGGTCTTCGTATTTAGTATAGGGGTATTGCTCGATATTATGGTAAGGGTCCCCCCTTTTCAATATATGGTCTTCGTATTTAGTGTAGGGGTATCGCTCGATATTATGGTAAGGGTCCCCCCTTTTCAATATATGGTCTTCGTATTTAGTATAGGGGTATTGCTCGATATTATGGTAAGGGTCCCCCTTTTCAATATATGGTCTTCGTATTTAGTATGGGGGTATTACTCGATATTATGGTAAGGGTCCCCCCTTTTCAATATATGGTCTTCGTATTTAGTATAGGGGTATTGCTCGATATTATGTTAAGGGTCCCCCTTTTCAATATATGGTCTTCGTATTTAGTATAGGGGTATTGCTCGATATTATGGTAAGGGTCCCCCCTTTTCAATATATGGTCTTCGTATTTAGTATAGGGGTATTGCTCGATATTATGGTAAGGGTCCCCCCTTTTAAAAAATCCATATAAATATTAGGATGGATCCAAGTCTATCAGTATTCATTTTTATAATAAAAATATTACTTCCCTATTAAACTTTTTTAGAAAAGTGGCTGTATCTCCGCAAATATTGATTTTATCGCAAAAATAAGCGAAATTCGAAAAAACTTAACTAAAGTATCGATAGTGCTCTTTTCAAATATATTAAAACTATTGTAATTTGAAGAAATTTTTGAAAAAATCCATATAAATATTAGGATGGATCCAAGTCTATCAGTATTCATTTTTATAATAAAAATATTACTTCCCTATTAAACTTTTTTAGAAAAGTGGCTGTATCTCCGCAAATATTGATTTTATCGCAAAAATAAGCGAAATTCGAAAAAACTTAACTAAAGTATCGATAGTGCTCTTTTCAAATATATTAAAACTATTGTAATTTGAAGAAATTTTTGAAAAAATCCATATAAATATTAGGATGGATACAAGTCTATCAGTATTCATTTTTATAATAAAAATATTACTTCCCTATTAAACTTTTTTAGAAAAGTGGCTGTATCTCCGCAAATATTGATTTTATCGCAAAAATAAGCGAAATTCGAAAAACCTTAATTAAAGTATCGATAGTGCTCTTTTCAAATATATTAAAACTATTGTAATTTGAAGAAATTTTTGAAAAAATCCATATAAATATTAGGATGGATCCAAGTCTATCAGTATTCATTTTTATAATAAAAATATTACTTCCCTATTAAACTTTTTTAGAAAAGTGGCTGTATCTCCGCAAATATTGATTTTAGCGCAAAAATAAGCGAAATTCGAAAAAACTTAACTAAAGTATCGATAGTGCTCTTTTCAAATATATTAAAACTATTGTAATTTGAAGAAATTTTTGAAAAAATCCATATATATATTAGGATGGATCCAAGTCTATCAGTATTCATTTTTATTATAAAAATATTACTTCCCTATTAAACTTTTTTAGAAAAGTGGCTGTATCTCCGCAAATATTGATTTTATCGCAAAAATAAGCGAAATTCGAAAAAACTTAACTAAAGTATCGATAGTGCTCTTTTCAAATATATTAAAACTATTGTAATTTGAAGAAATTTTTGAAAAAACCCATATAAATATTAGGATGGATCCCCCTTGTCAATATATGGTCTTCGTATTTAATATAGGGGTATTGCTCGATATTATGGTAAGGGTCCCCCCTTTTCAATATATGGTCTTCGTATTTAGTATAGGGGTATTGCTCGATATTATGGTAAGGGTCCCCCCTTTTCAATATATGGTCTTCGTATTTAGTGTAGGGGTATCGCTCGATATTATGGTAAGGGTCCCCCCTTTTCAATATATGGTCTTCGTATTTAATATAGGGGTATTGCTCGATATTATGGTAAGGATCCCCCCTTTTCAATATATGGTCTCCGTATTTAGTATAGGGGTATTGCTCGATATTATGGTAAGGGTCCCCCCTTTTCAATATATGGTCTTCGTATTTAGTGTAGGGGTATCGCTCGATATTATGGTAAGGGTCCCCCCTTTTCAATATATGGTCTTCGTATTTAATATAGGGGTATTGCTCGATATTATGGTAAGGGTCCCCCCTTTTCAATATATGGTCTTCGTATTTAGTATAGGGGTATTGCTCGATATTATGGTAAGGGTCCCCCTTTTCAATATATGGTCTTCGTATTTAGTATAGGGGTATTGCTCGATATTATGGTAAGGGTCCCCCCTTTTCAATATATGGTCTTCGTATTTAGTATAGAGGTATTGCTCGATATTATGGTAGGGGTCCCCCCTTTTCAATATATGGTCTTCGTATTTAGTATAGGGGTATTACTCGATATTATGGTAAGGGTCCCCCCTTTTCAATATATGGTCTTCGTATTTAATATAGGGGTATTGCTCGATATTATGGTAAAGGTCCCCCTTTTAAAAAATCCATATAAATATTAGGATGGATCCAAGTCTATCAGTATTCATTTTTATAATAAAAATATTACTTCCCTATTAAACTTTTTTAGGAAAGTGGCTGTATCTCCGCAAATATTGATTTTATCGCAAAAATAAGCGAAATTCGAAAAAACTTAACTAAAGTATCGATAGTGCTCTTTTCAAATATATTAAAACTATTGTAATTTGAAGAAATTTTTGAAAAAATCCATATAATTATTAGGATGGATCCAAGTCTATCAGTATTCATTTTTATAATAAAAATATTACTTCCCTATTAAACTTTTTTAGAAAAGTGGCTGTATTTCCGCAAATATTGATTTTATCGCAAAAATAAGCGAAATTCGAAAAACCTTAACTAAAGTATCGAAAGTGCTCTTTTCAAACATATTAAAACTATTGTAATTTGAAGAAATTTTTGAAAAAATCCATATAAATATTAGGATGGATCCAAGTCTATCAGTATTCATTTTTATAATAAAAATATTACTTCCCTATTAAACTTTTTTAGAAAAGTGGCTGTATCTCCGCAAATATTGATTTTATCGCAAAAATAAGCGAAATTCGAAAAACCTTAACTAAAGTATCGATAGTGCTCTTTTCAAACATATTAAAACTATTGTAATTTCAAGAAATTTTTGAAAAAATCCATATAAATATTAGGATGGATCCAAGTCTATCAGTATTAATTTTTATAAAAAAAATATTACCTCCCTATTAAACTTTTTTAGAAAAGTGGCTGTATCTCCGCAAATATTGATTTTATCGCAAAAATAAGCGAAATTCGAAAAACCTTAACTAAAGTATCGATAGTGCTCTTTTCAAATATATTAAAACTATTGTAATTTGAAGAAATTTTTGAAAAAATCCATATAAATATTAGGATGGATCCAAGTCTATCAGTATTAATTTTTATAATAAAAATATTACTTCCCTATTAAACTTTTTTAGAAAAGTGGCTGTATCTCCGCAAATATTGATTTTATCGCAAAAATAAGCGAAATTCGAAAAACCTTAACTAAAGTATCGATAGTGCTCTTTTCAAATATATTAAAACTATTGTAATTTGAAGAAATTTTTGAAAAAATCCATATTAATATTAGGATGGATCCAAGTCTATCAGTATTCATTTTTATAATAAAAATATTACTTCCCTATTAAACTTTTTTAGGAAAGTGGCTGTATCTCCGCAAATATTGATTTTATCGCAAAAATAAGCGAAATTCGAAAAAACTTAACTAAAGTATCGATAGTGCTCTTTTCAAATATATTAAAACTATTGTAATTTGAAGAAATTTTTGAAAAAATCCATATATGTATTAGGATGGATCCAAGTCTATCAGTATTCATTTTTATAATAAAAATATTACTTCCCTATTAAACTTTTTTAGAAAAGTGGCTGTATCTCCGCAAATATTGATTTTATCGCAAAAATAAGCGAAATTCGAAAAACCTTAACTAAAGTATCGATAGTGCTCTTTTCAAATATATTAAAACTATTGTAATTTGAAGAAATTTTTGAAAAAATCCATATAAATATTAGGATGGATCCGCCTTGTCAATATATGGTCTTCGTATTTAATATAGGGGTATTGCTCGATATTATGGTAAGGGTCCCCCCTTTTCAATATATGGTCTTCGTATTTAGTATAGGGGTATTGCTCGATATTATGGTAAGGGTCCCCCCTTTTCAATATATGGTCTTCGTATTTAGTATAGGGGTATTGCTCGATATTATGGTAAGGGTCCCCCCTTTTCAATATATGGTCTTCGTATTTAGTATAGGGGTATTGCTCGATATTATGGTAAGGGTCCCCCCTTTTCAATATATGGTCTTCGTATTTAGTGTAGGGGTATCGCTCGATATTATGGTAAGGGTCCCCCCTTTTCAATATATGGTCTTCGTATTTAGTGTAGGGGTATCGCTCGATATTATGGTAAGGGTCCCCCCTTTTCAATATATGGTCTTCGTATTTAGTATAGGGGTATTGCTCGATATTATGGTAAGGGTCCCCCCTTTTCAATATATGGTCTTCGTATTTAGTGTAGGGGTATCGCTCGATATTATGGTAAGGGTCCCCCCTTTTCAATATATGGTCTTCGTATTTAGTGTAGGGGTATCGCTCGATATTATGGTAAGGGTCCCCCCTTTTCAATATATGGTCTTCGTATTTAGTATAGGGGTATTGCTCGATATTATGGTAAGGGTCCCCCCTTTTCAATATATGGTCTTCGTATTTAGTGTAGGGGTATCGCTCGATATTATGGTAAGGGTCCCCCCTTTTCAATATATGGTCTTCGTATTTAGTATAGGGGTATTGCTCGATATTATGGTAAGGGTCCCCCTTTTCAATATATGGTCTTCGTATTTAGTATGGGGGTATTACTCGATATTATGGTAAGGGTCCCCCCTTTTCAATATATGGTCTTCGTATTTAGTATAGGGGTATTGCTCGATATTATGTTAAGGGTCCCCCTTTTCAATATATGGTCTTCGTATTTAGTATAGGGGTATTGCTCGATATTATGGTAAGGGTCCCCCCTCTTCAATATATGGTCTTCGTATTTAGTATAGGGGTATTGCTCGATATTATGGTAAGGGTCCCCCCTTTTAAAAAATCCATATAAATATTAGGATGGATCCAAGTCTATCAGTATTCATTTTTATAATAAAAATATTACTTCCCTATTAAACTTTTTTAGAAAAGTGGCTGTATCTCCGCAAATATTGATTTTATCGCAAAAATAAGCGAAATTCGAAAAAACTTAACTAAAGTATCGATAGTGCTCTTTTCAAATATATTAAAACTATTGTAATTTGAAGAAATTTTTGAAAAAATCCATATAAATATTAGGATGGATCCAAGTCTATCAGTATTCATTTTTATAATAAAAATATTACTTCCCTATTAAACTTTTTTAGAAAAGTGGCTGTATCTCCGCAAATATTGATTTTATCGCAAAAATAAGCGAAATTCGAAAAAACTTAACTAAAGTATCGATAGTGCTCTTTTCAAATATATTAAAACTATTGTAATTTGAAGAAATTTTTGAAAAAATCCATATAAATATTAGGATGGATACAAGTCTATCAGTATTCATTTTTATAATAAAAATATTACTTCCCTATTAAACTTTTTTAGAAAAGTGGCTGTATCTCCGCAAATATTGATTTTATCGCAAAAATAAGCGAAATTCGAAAAACCTTAACTAAAGTATCGATAGTGCTCTTTTCAAATATATTAAAACTATTGTAATTTGAAGAAATTTTTGAAAAAATCCATATAAATATTAGGATGGATCCAAGTCTATCAGTATTCATTTTTATAATAAAAATATTACTTCCCTATTAAACTTTTTTAGAAAAGTGGCTGTATCTCCGCAAATATTGATTTTATCGCAAAAATAAGCGAAATTCGAAAAAACTTAACTAAAGTATCGATAGTGCTCTTTTCAAATATATTAAAACTATTGTAATTTGAAGAAATTTTTGAAAAAATCCATATATATATTAGGATGGATCCAAGTCTATCAGTATTCATTTTTATTATAAAAATATTACTTCCCTATTAAACTTTTTTAGAAAAGTGGCTGTATCTCCGCAAATATTGATTTTATCGCAAAAATAAGCGAAATTCGAAAAAACTTAACTAAAGTATCGATAGTGCTCTTTTCAAATATATTAAAACTATTGTAATTTGAAGAAATTTTTGAAAAAACCCATATAAATATTAGGATGGATCCCCCTTGTCAATATATGGTCTTCGTATTTAATATAGGGGTATTGCTCGATATTATGGTAAGGGTCCCCCCTTTTCAATATATGGTCTTCGTATTTAGTATAGGGGTATTGCTCGATATTATGGTAAGGGTCCCCCCTTTTCAATATATGGTCTTCGTATTTAGTGTAGGGGTATCGCTCGATATTATGGTAAGGGTCCCCCCTTTTCAATATATGGTCTTCGTATTTAATATAGGGGTATTGCTCGATATTATGGTAAGGATCCCCCCTTTTCAATATATGGTCTCCGTATTTAGTATAGGGGTATTGCTCGATATTATGGTAAGGGTCCCCCCTTTTCAATATATGGTCTTCGTATTTAGTGTAGGGGTATCGCTCGATATTATGGTAAGGGTCCCCCCTTTTCAATATATGGTCTTCGTATTTAATATAGGGGTATTGCTCGATATTATGGTAAGGGTCCCCCCTTTTCAATATATGGTCTTCGTATTTAGTATAGGGGTATTGCTCGATATTATGGTAAGGGTCCCCCTTTTCAATATATGGTCTTCGTATTTAGTATAGGGGTATTGCTCGATATTATGGTAAGGGTCCCCCCTTTTCAATATATGGTCTTCGTATTTAGTATAGAGGTATTGCTCGATATTATGGTAGGGGTCCCCCCTTTTCAATATATGGTCTTCGTATTTAGTATAGGGGTATTACTCGATATTATGGTAAGGGTCCCCCCTTTTCAATATATGGTCTTCGTTTTTAATATAGGGGTATTGCTCGATATTATGGTAAAGGTCCCCCTTTTAAAAAATCCATATAAATATTAGGATGGATCCAAGTCTATCAGTATTCATTTTTATAATAAAAATATTACTTCCCTATTAAACTTTTTTAGGAAAGTGGCTGTATCTCCGCAAATATTGATTTTATCGCAAAAATAAGCGAAATTCGAAAAAACTTAACTAAAGTATCGATAGTGCTCTTTTCAAATATATTAAAACTATTGTAATTTGAAGAAATTTTTGAAAAAATCCATATAATTATTAGGATGGATCCAAGTCTATCAGTATTCATTTTTATAATAAAAATATTACTTCCCTATTAAACTTTTTTAGAAAAGTGGCTGTATTTCCGCAAATATTGATTTTATCGCAAAAATAAGCGAAATTCGAAAAACCTTAACTAAAGTATCGAAAGTGCTCTTTTCAAACATATTAAAACTATTGTAATTTGAAGAAATTTTTGAAAAAATCCATATAAATATTAGGATGGATCCAAGTCTATCAGTATTCATTTTTATAATAAAAATATTACTTCCCTATTAAACTTTTTTAGAAAAGTGGCTGTATCTCCGCAAATATTGATTTTATCGCAAAAATAAGCGAAATTCGAAAAACCTTAACTAAAGTATCGATAGTGCTCTTTTCAAACATATTAAAACTATTGTAATTTCAAGAAATTTTTGAAAAAATCCATATAAATATTAGGATGGATCCAAGTCTATCAGTATTCATTTTTATAATAAAAATATTACTTCCCTATTAAACTTTTTTAGAAAAGTGGCTGTATCTCCGCAAATATTGATTTTATCGCAAAAATAAGCGAAATTCGAAAAACCTTAACTAAAGTATCGATAGTGCTCTTTTCAAATATATTAAAACTATTGTAATTTGAAGAAATTTTTGAAAAAATCCATATAAATATTAGGATGGATCCAAGTCTATCAGTATTCATTTTTATAATAAAAATATTACTTCCCTATTAAACCTTTTTAGAAAAGTGGCTGTATCTCCGCAAATATTGATTTTATCGCAAAAATAAGCGAAATTCGAAAAAACTTAACTAAAGTATCGATAGTGCTCTTTTCAAATATATTAAAACTATTGTAATTTGAAGAAATTTTTGAAAAAATCCATATATATATTAGGATGGATCCAAGTCTATCAGTATTCATTTTTATTATAAAAATATTACTTCCCTATTAAACTTTTTTAGAAAAGTGGCTGTATCTCCGCAAATATTGATTTTATCGCAAAAATAAGCGAAATTCGAAAAAACTTAACTAAAGTATCGATAGTGCTCTTTTCAAATATATTAAAACTATTGTAATTTGAAGAAATTTTTGAAAAAACCCATATAAATATTAGGATGGATCCCCCTTGTCAATATATGGTCTTCGTATTTAATATAGGGGTATTGCTCGATATTATGGTAAGGGTCCCCCCTTTTCAATATATGGTCTTCGTATTTAGTATAGGGGTATTGCTCGATATTATGGTAAGGGTCCCCCCTTTTCAATATATGGTCTTCGTATTTAGTGTAGGGGTATCGCTCGATATTATGGTAAGGGTCCCCCCTTTTCAATATATGGTCTTCGTATTTAATATAGGGGTATTGCTCGATATTATGGTAAGGATCCCCCCTTTTCAATATATGGTCTCCGTATTTAGTATAGGGGTATTGCTCGATATTATGGTAAGGGTCCCCCCTTTTCAATATATGGTCTTCGTATTTAGTGTAGGGGTATCGCTCGATATTATGGTAAGGGTCCCCCCTTTTCAATATATGGTCTTCGTATTTAATATAGGGGTATTGCTCGATATTATGGTAAGGGTCCCCCCTTTTCAATATATGGTCTTCGTATTTAGTATAGGGGTATTGCTCGATATTATGGTAAGGGTCCCCCTTTTCAATATATGGTCTTCGTATTTAGTATAGGGGTATTGCTCGATATTATGGTAAGGGTCCCCCCTTTTCAATATATGGTCTTCGTATTTAGTATAGAGGTATTGCTCGATATTATGGTAGGGGTCCCCCCTTTTCAATATATGGTCTTCGTATTTAGTATAGGGGTATTACTCGATATTATGGTAAGGGTCCCCCCTTTTCAATATATGGTCTTCGTATTTAATATAGGGGTATTGCTCGATATTATGGTAAAGGTCCCCCTTTTAAAAAATCCATATAAATATTAGGATGGATCCAAGTCTATCAGTATTCATTTTTATAATAAAAATATTACTTCCCTATTAAACTTTTTTAGGAAAGTGGCTGTATCTCCGCAAATATTGATTTTATCGCAAAAATAAGCGAAATTCGAAAAAACTTAACTAAAGTATCGATAGTGCTCTTTTCAAATATATTAAAACTATTGTAATTTGAAGAAATTTTTGAAAAAATCCATATAATTATTAGGATGGATCCAAGTCTATCAGTATTCATTTTTATAATAAAAATATTACTTCCCTATTAAACTTTTTTAGAAAAGTGGCTGTATTTCCGCAAATATTGATTTTATCGCAAAAATAAGCGAAATTCGAAAAACCTTAACTAAAGTATCGAAAGTGCTCTTTTCAAACATATTAAAACTATTGTAATTTGAAGAAATTTTTGAAAAAATCCATATAAATATTAGGATGGATCCAAGTCTATCAGTATTCATTTTTATAATAAAAATATTACTTCCCTATTAAACTTTTTTAGAAAAGTGGCTGTATCTCCGCAAATATTGATTTTATCGCAAAAATAAGCGAAATTCGAAAAACCTTAACTAAAGTATCGATAGTGCTCTTTTCAAACATATTAAAACTATTGTAATTTCAAGAAATTTTTGAAAAAATCCATATAAATATTAGGATGGATCCAAGTCTATCAGTATTAATTTTTATAAAAAAAATATTACCTCCCTATTAAACTTTTTTAGAAAAGTGGCTGTATCTCCGCAAATATTGATTTTATCGCAAAAATAAGCGAAATTCGAAAAACCTTAACTAAAGTATCGATAGTGCTCTTTTCAAATATATTAAAACTATTGTAATTTGAAGAAATTTTTGAAAAAATCCATATAAATATTAGGATGGATCCAAGTCTATCAGTATTAATTTTTATAATAAAAATATTACTTCCCTATTAAACTTTTTTAGAAAAGTGGCTGTATCTCCGCAAATATTGATTTTATCGCAAAAATAAGCGAAATTCGAAAAACCTTAACTAAAGTATCGATAGTGCTCTTTTCAAATATATTAAAACTATTGTAATTTGAAGAAATTTTTGAAAAAATCCATATTAATATTAGGATGGATCCAAGTCTATCAGTATTCATTTTTATAATAAAAATATTACTTCCCTATTAAACTTTTTTAGGAAAGTGGCTGTATCTCCGCAAATATTGATTTTATCGCAAAAATAAGCGAAATTCGAAAAAACTTAACTAAAGTATCGATAGTGCTCTTTTCAAATATATTAAAACTATTGTAATTTGAAGAAATTTTTGAAAAAATCCATATATGTATTAGGATGGATCCAAGTCTATCAGTATTCATTTTTATAATAAAAATATTACTTCCCTATTAAACTTTTTTAGAAAAGTGGCTGTATCTCCGCAAATATTGATTTTATCGCAAAAATAAGCGAAATTCGAAAAACCTTAACTAAAGTATCGATAGTGCTCTTTTCAAATATATTAAAACTATTGTAATTTGAAGAAATTTTTGAAAAAATCCATATAAATATTAGGATGGATCCGCCTTGTCAATATATGGTCTTCGTATTTAATATAGGGGTATTGCTCGATATTATGGTAAGGGTCCTCCCTTTTCAATATATGGTCTTCGTATTTAGTATAGGGGTATTGCTCGATATTATGGTAAGGGTCCCCCCTTTTCAATATATGGTCTTCGTATTTAGTATAGGGGTATTGCTCGATATTATGGTAAGGGTCCCCCCTTTTCAATATATGGTCTTCGTATTTAGTATAGGGGTATTGCTCGATATTATGGTAAGGGTCCCCCCTTTTCAATATATGGTCTTCGTATTTAGTATAGGGGTATTGCTCGATATTATGGTAAGGGTCCCCCTTTTAAAAAATCCATATTAATATTAGGATGGATCCAAGTCTATCAGTATTCATTTTTATAATAAAAATATTACTTCCCTATTAAACTTTTTTAGGAAAGTGGCTGTATCTCCGCAAATATTGATTTTATCGCAAAAATAAGCGAAATTCGAAAAAACTTAACTAAAGTATCGATAGTGCTCTTTTCAAATATATTAAAACTATTGTAATTTGAAGAAATTTTTGAAAAAATCCATATATATATTAGGATGGATCCAAGTCTATCAGTATTCATTTTTATAATAAAAATATTACTTCCCTATTAAACTTTTTTAGAAAAGTGGCTGTATCTCCGCAAATATTGATTTTATCGCAAAAATAAGCGAAATTCGAAAAACCTTAACTAAAGTATCGATAGTGCTCTTTTCAAATATATTAAAACTATTGTAATTTGAAGAAATTTTTGAAAAAATCCATATAAATATTAGGATGGATCCAAGTCTATCAGTATTCATTTTTATAATAAAAATATTACTTCCCTATTAAACTTTCTTAGAAAAGTGGCTGTATCTCCGCAAATATTGATTTTATCGCAAAAATAAGCGAAATTCGAAAAAACTTAACTAAAGTATCGATAGTGCTCTTTTCAAATATATTAAAACTATTGTAATTTGAAGAAATTTTTGAAAAAATCCATATAAATATTAGGATGGATCCGCCTTGTCAATATATGGTCTTCGTATTTAATATAGGGGTATTGCTCGATATTATGGTAAGGGTCCCCCCTTTTCAATATATGGTCTTCGTATTTAGTATAGGGGTATTGCTCGATATTATGGTAAGGGTCCCCCCTTTTCAATATATGGTCTTCGTATTTAGTATAGGGGTATTGCTCGATATTATGGTAAGGGTCCCCCCTTTTCAATATATGGTCTTCGTATTTAGTATAGGGGTATTACTCGATATTATGGTAAGGGTCCCCCCTTTTCAATATATGGTCTTCGTATTTAGTATAGGGGTATTGCTCGATATTATGGTAAGGGTCCCCCCTTTTCAATATATGGTCTTCGTATTTAGTATAGGGGTATTGCTCGATATTATGGTAAGGGTCCCCCCTTTTCAATATATGGTCTTCGTATTTAGTATAGGGGTATTGCTCGATATTATGGTAAGGGTCCCCCCTTTTCAATATATGGTCTTCGTATTTAGTATAGGGGTATTGCTCGATATTATGGTAAGGGTCCCCCCTTTTCAATATATGGTCTTCGTATTTAGTATAGGGGTATTGCTCGATATTATGGTAAGGGTCCCCCCTTTTCAATATATGGTCTTCGTATTTAGTATAGGGGTATTACTCGATATTATGGTAAGGGTCCCCCCTTTTCAATATATGGTCTTCGTATTTAGTATAGGGGTATTGCTCGATATTATGGTAAGGGTCCCCCCTTTTCAATATATGGTCTTCGTATTTAGTATAGGGGTATTACTCGATATTATGGTAAGGGTCCCCCCTTTTCAATATATGGTCTTCGTATTTAATATAGGGGTATTGCTCGATATTATGGTAAGGGTCCCCCCTTTTCAATATATGGTCTTCGTATTTAGTATAGGGGTATTGCTCGATATTATGGTAAGGGTCCCCCCTTTTCAATATATGGTCTTCGTATTTAGTATAGGGGTATTGCTCGATATTATGGTAAGGGTCCCCCCTTTTCAATATATGGTCTTCGTATTTAGTATAGGGGTATTGCTCGATATTATGGTAAGGGTCCCCCCTTTTCAATATATGGTCTTCGTATTTAGTATAGGGGTATTGCTCGATATTATGGTAAGGGTCCCCCCTTTTCAATATATGGTCTTCGTATTTAGTATAGGGGTATTGCTCGATATTATGGTAAGGGTCCCCCCTTTTCAATATATGGTCTTCGTATTTAGTATAGGGGTATTGCTCGATATTATGGTAAGGGTCCCCCCTTTTCAATATATGGTCTTCGTATTTAGTATAGGGGTATTGCTCGATATTATGGTAAGGGTCCCCCCTTTTCAATATATGGTCTTCGCATTTAGTATAGGGGTATTGCTCGATATTATGGTAAGGGTCCCCCCTTTTCAATATATGGTCTTCGTATTTAGTATAGGGGTATTGCTCGATATTATGGTAAGGGTCCCCCCTTTTCAATATATGGTCTTCGTATTTAGTATAGGGGTATTACTCGATATTATGGTAAGGGTCCCCCCTTTTCAATATATGGTCTTCGTATTTAGTATAGGGGTATTGCTCGATATTATGGTAAGGGTCCCCCCTTTTCAATATATGGTCTTCGTATTTAGTATAGGGGTATTGCTCGATATTATGGTAAGGGTCCCCCCTTTTCAATATATGGTCTTCGTATTTAGTATAGGGGTATTGCTCGATATTATGGTAAGGG
Source organism: Epicampocera succincta (assembly GCA_932526305.1). NCBI lineage: Eukaryota > Metazoa > Arthropoda > Insecta > Diptera > Tachinidae > Epicampocera > Epicampocera succincta. The sequence goes on along the minus strand of OW052036.1, from coordinate 62,104,716 downwards.
TCCCCCCTTTTCAATATATGGTCTTCGTATTTAGTATAGGGGTATTACTCGATATTATGGTAAGGGTCCCCCCTTTTCAATATATGGCCTTCGTATTTAGTATAGGGGTATTGCTCGATATTATGGTAAGGGTCCCCCCTTTTCAATATATGGTCTTCGTATTTAATATAGGGGTATTGCTCGATATTATGGTAAGGGTCCCCCCTTTTCAATATATGGTCTTCGTATTTAGTATAGGGGTATTGCTCGATATTATGGTAAGGGTCCCCCCTTTTCAATATATGGTCTTCGTATTTAGTATAGGGGTATTGCTCGATATTATGGTAAGGGTCCCCCCTTTTCAATATATGGTCTTCGTATTTAGTATAGGGGTATTGCTCGATATTATGGTAAGGGTCCCCCTTTTCAATATATGGTCTTCGTATTTAGTATGGGGGTATTGCTCGATATTATGGTAAGGGTCCCCCGTTTTCAATATATGATCTTCGTATTTAGTATAAGGGTATTGCTCGATATTATGGTAAGGGTCCCCCTTTTCAATATATGGTCTTCGTATTTAGTATAGGGGTATTGCTCGATATTATGGTAAGGGTCCCCCCTTTTCAATATATGGTCTTCGTATTTAATATAGGGGTATTGCTCGATATTATGGTAAGGGTCCCCCCTTTTCAATATATGATCTTCGTATTTAGTATAAGGGTATTGCTCGATATTATGGTAAGGGTCCCCCCTTTTCAATATATGGTCTTCGTATTTAGTGTAGGGGTATCGCTCGATATTATGGTAAGGGTCCCCCTTTTAAAAAATCCATATAAATATTAGGATGGATCCAAGTATATCAGTATTCATTTTTATAATAAAAATATTACTTCCCTATTAAACTTTTTTAGAAAAGTGGCTGTATCTCCGCAAATATTGATTTTATCGCAAAAATAAGCGAAATTCGAAAATCTTAACTAAAGTATCGATAGTGCTCTTTTCAAATATATTAAAACTATTGTAATTTGAAGAAATTTTTGAAAAAATCCATATAAATATTAGGATGGATCCAAGTCTATCAGTATTCATTTTTATAACAAAAATATTATTTCCCTATTAAACTTTTTTAGAAAAGTGGCTGTATCTCCGCAAATATTGATTTTATCGCAAAAATAAGCGAAATTCGAAAAAACTTAACTAAAGTATCGATAGTGCTCTTTTCAAATATATTAAAACTATTGTAATTTGAAGAAATTTTTGAAAAAATCCATATAAATATTAGGATGGATCCAAGTCTATCAGTATTCATTTTTATAATAAAAATATTACTTCCCTATTAAACTTTTTTAGAAAAGTGGCTGTATCTCCGCAAATATTGATTTTATCGCAAAAATAAGCGAAATTCGAAAAAACTTAACTAAAGTATCGATAGTGCTCTTTTCAAATATATTAAAACTATTGTAATTTGATTAATTTTTTAAAAAATCCATATAAATATTAGGATGGATCCAAGTCTATCAGTATTCATTTTTATAATAAAAATATTACTTCCCTATTAAACTTTTTTAGAAAAGTGGCTGTATCTCCGCAAATATTAATTTTATCGCAAAAATAAGCGAAATTCGAAAAAACTTAACTAAAGTATCAATAGTGCTCTTTTCAAATATATTAAAACTATTGTAATTTGAAGAAATTTTTTAAAAAATCCATATAAATATTAGGATGGATCCGTCTTGTCAATATATGGTCTTCGTATTTAATATAGGGGTATTGCTCGATATTATGGTAAGGGTCCCCCCTTTTCAATATATGGTCTTCGTATTTAGTATAGGGGTATTGCTCGATATTATGGTAAGGGTGCCCCCTTTTCAATATATGGTCTTCGTATTTAGTATAGGGGTATTGCTCGATATTATGGTAAGGGTCCCCCCTTTTCAATATATGGTCTTCGTATTTAGTATAGGGGTATTGCTCGATATTATGGTAAGGGTCCCCCCTTTTCAATATATGGTCTTCGTATTTAGTATAGGGGTATTGCTCGATATTATGGTAAGGGTCCCCCCTTTTCAATATATGGTCTTCGTATTTAGTATAGGGGTATTGCTCGATATTATGGTAAGGGTCCCCCCTTTTCAATATATGGTCTTCGTATTTAGTATAGGGGTATTGCTCGATATTATGGTAAGGGTCCCTCCTTTTCAATATATGGTCTTCGTATTTAGTATAGGGGTATTACTCGATATTATGGTAAGGGTCCCCCCTTTTCAATATATGGTCTTCGTATTTAGTATAGGGGTATTGCTCGATATTATGGTAAGGGTCCCCCCTTTTCAATATATGGTCTTCGTATTTAATATAGGGGTATTGCTCGATATTATGGTAAGGGTCCCCCTTTTAAAAAATCCATATAAATATTAGGATGGATCCAAGTCTATCAGTATTCATTTTTATAATAAAAATATTACTTCCCTATTAAACTTTTTTAGAAAAGTGGCTGTATCTCCGCAAATATTGATTTTATCGCAAAAATAAGCGAAATTCGAAAAAACTTAACTAAAGTATCGATAGTGCTCTTTTCAAATATATTAAAACTATTGTAATTTGAAGAAATTTTTAAAAAAATCCATATAAATATTAGGATGGATACAAGTCTACCAGTATTCATTTTTATAATAAAAATATTACTTCCCTATTAAACTTTTTTAGAAAAGTGGCTGTATCTCCGCAAATATTGATTTTATCGCAAAAATAAGCGAAATTCGAAAAAACTTAACTAAAGTATCGATAGTGCTCTTTTCAAATATATTAAAACTATTGTAATTTGAAGAAATTTTTTAAAAAATCCATATAAATATTAGGATGGATCCAAGTCTATCAGTATTCATTTTTATAATAAAAATATTACTTCCCTATTAAACTTTTTTAGAAAAGTGGCTGTATCTCCGCAAATATTGATTTTATCGCAAAAATAAGCGAAATTCGAAAAAACTTAACTAAAGTATCGATAGTGCTCTTTTCAAATATATTAAAACTATTGTAATTTGAAGAAATTTTTGAAAAAATCCATATATGTATTAGGATGGATCCAAGTCTATCAGTATTCATTTTTATAATAAAAATATTACTTCCCTATTAAACTTTTTTAGAAAAGTGGCTGTATCTCCGCAAATATTTATTTTATCGCAAACATAAGCGAAATTCGAAAAAACTTAAATAAAGTATCGATAGTGCTCTTTTGAAATATATTAAAACTATTGTAATTTGAAGAAATTTTTTAAAACATCCATATAAATATTAGGATGGATCCCCCTTGTCAATATATGGTCTTCGTATTTAATATAGGGGTATTGCTCGATATTATGGTAAGGGTCCCCCCTTTTCAATATATGGTCTTCGTATTTAGTATAGGGGTATTGCTCGATATTATGGTAAGGGTCCCCCCTTTTCAATATATGGTCTTCGTATTTAGTATAGGGGTATTGCTCGATATTATGGTAAGGGTCCCCCCTTTTCAATATATGGTCTTCGTATTTAGTATAGGGGTATTGCTCGATATTATGGTAAGGGTCCCCCCTTTTCAATATATGGTCTTCGTATTTAATATAGGGGTATTGCTCGATATTATGGTAAGGGTCCCCCCTTTTCAATATATGGTCTTCGTATTTAGTATAGGGGTATTGCTCGATATTATGGTAAGGGTCCCCCCTTTTCAATATATGGTCTTCGTATTTAGTATAGGGGTATTACTCGATATTATGGTAAGGGTCCCCCCTTTTCAATATATGGTCTTCGTATTTAGTATAGGGGTATTGCTCGATATTATGGTAAGGGTCCCCCCTTTTCAATATATGGTCTTCGTATTTAGTATAGGGGTATTGCTCGATATTATGGTAAGGGTCCCCCCTTTTCAATATATGGTCTTCGTATTTAGTATAGGGGTATTGCTCGATATTATGGTAAGGGTCCCCCCTTTTCAATATATGGTCTTCGTATTTAGTATAGGGGTATTGCTCGATATTATGGTAAGGGTCCCCCCTTTTCAATATATGGTCTTCGTATTTAGTATAGGGGTATTGCTCGATATTATGGTAAGGGTCCCCCCTTTTCAATATATGGTCTTCGTATTTAGTATAGGGGTATTACTCGATATTATGGTAAGGGTCCCCTCTTTTCAATATATGGTCTTCGTATTTAGTATAGGGGTATTGCTCGATATTATGGTAAGGGTCCCCCTTTTAAAAAATCCATATAAATATTAGGATGGATCCAAGTCTATCAGTATTCATTTTTATAATAAAAATATTACTTCCCTATTAAACTTTTTTAGAAAAGTGGCTGTATCTCCGCAAATATTGATTTTATCGCAAAAATAAACTATTGTAATTTGAAGAAATTTTTGAAAAAATCCATATAAATATTAGGATGGATCCAAGTCTATCAGTATTCATTTTTATAATAAAAATATTACTTCCCTATTAAACTTTTTTAGAAAAGTGGCTGTATCTCCGCAAATATTGATTTGATCGCAAAAATAAGCGAAATTCGAAAAACCTTAACTAAAGTATCGATAGTGCTCTTTTCAAATATATTAAAACTATTGTAATTTGAAGAAATTTTTGAAAAAATCCATATAAATATTAGGATGGATCCAAGTCTATCAGTATTCATTTTTATAATAAAAATATTACTTCCCTATTAAACTTTTTTAGAAAAGTGGCTGTATCTCCGCAAATATTGATTTTATCGCAAAAATAAGCGAAATTCGAAAAACCTTAACTAAAGTATGGATAGTGCTCTTTTCAAATATATTAAAACTATTGTAATTTGAAGAAATTTTTGAAAAAATCCATATAAATATTAGGATGGATCCCCCTTGTCAATATATGGTCTTCGTATTTAATATAGGGGTATTGCTCGATATTATGGTAAGGGTCCCCCCTTTTCAATATATGGTCTTCGTATTTAGTATAGGGGTATTGCTCGATATTATGGTAAGGGTCCCCCCTTTTCAATATATGGTCTTCGTATTTAGTGTAGGGGTATCGCTCGATATTATGGTAAGGGTCCCCCCTTTTCAATATATGGTTTTCGTATTTAATATAGGGGTATTGCTCGATATTATGGTAAGGGTCCCCCCTTTTCAATATATGGTCTTCGTATTTAGTATAGGGGTATTGCTCGATATTATGGTAAGGGTCCCCCCTTTTCAATATATGGTCTTCGTATTTAGTATAGGGGTATTACTCGATATTATGGTAAGGGTCCCCCCTTTGCAATATATGGTCTTCGTATTTAGTATAGGGGTATTGCTCGATATTATGGTAAGGGTCCCCCCTTTTCAATATATGGTCTTCGTATTTAGTATAGGGGTATTGATCGATATTATGGTAAGGGTCCCCCCTTTTCAATATATGGTCTTCGTATTTAGTATAGGGGTATTGCTCGATATTATGGTAAGGGTCCCCCCTTTTCAATATATGGTCTTCGTATTTAGTATAGGGGTATTGCTCGATATTATGGTAAGGGTCCCCCCTTTTCAATATATGGTCTTCGTATTTAGTATAGGGGTATTGCTCGATATTATGGTAAGGGTCCCCCCTTTTCAATATATGGTCTTCGTATTTAGTATTCAATATATGGTCTTCGTATTTAGTATAGGGGTATTGCTCGATATTATGGTAAGGGTCCCCCCTTTTCAATATATGGTCTTCGTATTTAGTATAGGGGTATTGCTCGATATTATGGTAAAGGTCCCCCTTTAAAAAATCCATATAAATATTAGGATGGATCCAAGTCTATCAGTATTCATTTTTATAATAAAAATATTACTTCCCTATTAAACTTTTTTAGAAAAGTGTCTGTATCTCCGCAAATATTGATTTTATCGCAAAAATAAGCGAAATTCGAAAAAACTTAACTAAAGTATCGATAGTGCTCTTTTCAAACATATTAAAACTATTGTAATTTGAAGAAATTTTTGAAAAAATCCATATAAATATTAGGATGGATCCAAGTCTATCAGTATTCATTTTTATAATAAAAATATTACTTCCCTATTAAACTTTTTTAGAAAAGTGTCTGTATCTCCGCAAATATTGATTTTATCGCAAAAATAAGCGAAATTCGAAAAACCTTAACTAAAGTATCGATAGTGCTCTTTTCAAACATATTAAAACTATTGTAATTTGAAGAAATTTTTGAAAAAATCCATATAAATATTAGGATGGATCCAAGTCTATCAGTATTCATTTTTATAATAAAAATATTACTTCCCTATTAAACTTTTTTAGAAAAGTGTCTGTATCTCCGCAAATATTGATTTTATCGCAAAAATAAGCGAAATTCGAAAAAACTTAACTAAAGTATCGATAGTGCTCTTTTCAAATATATTAAAACTATTGTAATTTGAAGAAATTTTTGAAAAAATCCATATAAATATTAGGATGGATCCAAGTCTATCAGTATTAATTTTTATAATAAAAATATTACTTCCCTATTAAACTTTTTTAGAAAAGTGGCTGTATCTCCGCAAATATTGATTTTATCGCAAAAATAAGCGAAATTCGAAAAAACTTAACTAAAGTATCGATAGTGCTCTTTTCAAATATATTAAAACTATTGTAATTTGAAGAAATTTTTGAAAAAATCCATATAAATATTAGGATGGATCCAAGTCTATCAGTATTAATTTTTATAATAAAAATATTACTTCCCTATTAAACTTTTTTAGAAAAGTGGCTGTATCTCCGCAAATATTGATTTTATCGCAAAAATAAGCGAAATTCGAAAAAACTTAACTAAAGTATCGATAGTGCTCTTTTCAAATATATTAAAACTATTGTAATTTGAAGAAATTTTTGAAAAAATCCATATAAATATTAGGATGGATCCAAGTCTATCAGTATTCATTTTTATAATAAAAATATTACTTCCCTATTAAACTTTTTTAGAAAAGTGTCTGTATCTCCGCAAATATTGATTTTATCGCAAAAATAAGCGAAATTCGAAAAAACTTAACTAAAGTATCGATAGTGCTCTTTTCAAATATATTAAAACTATTGTAATTTGAAGAAATTTTTGAAAAAATCCATATAAATATTAGGATGGATCCAAGTCTATCAGTATTCATTTTTATAATAAAAATATTACTTCCCTATTAAACTTTTTTAGAAAAGTGTCTGTATCTCCGCAAATATTGATTTTATCGCAAAAATAAGCGAAATTCGAAAAAACTTAACTAAAGTATCGATAGTGCTCTTTTCAAATATATTAAAACTATTGTAATTTGAAGAAATTTTTGAAAAAATCCATATAAATATTAGGATGGATCCAAGTCTATCAGTATTCATTTTTATAATAAAAATATTACTTCCCTATTAAACTTTTTTAGAAAAGTGTCTGTATCTCCGCAAATATTGATTTTATCGCAAAAATAAGCGAAATTCGAAAAAACTTAACAAAAGTATCGATAGTGCTCTTTTCAAATATATTAAAACTATTGTAATTTGAAGAAATTTTTGAAAAAATCCATATAAATATTAGGATGGATCCAAGTCTATCAGTATTCATTTTTATAATAAAAATATTACTTCCCTATTAAACTTTTTTAGAAAAGTGGCTGTATCTCCGCAAATATTGATTTTATCGCAAAAATAAGCGAAATTCGAAAAAACTTAACTAAAGTATCGATAGTGCTCTTTTCAAATATATTAAAACTATTGTAATTTGAAGAAATTTTTGAAAAAATCCATATAAATATTAGGATGGATCCAAGTCTATCAGTATTCATTTTTATAATAAAAATATTACTTCCCTATTAAACTTTTTTAGAAAAGTGGCTGTATCTCCGCAAATATTGATTTTATCGCAAAAATAAGCGAAATTCGAAAAACCTTAACTAAAGTATCGATAGTGCTATTTTCAAATATATTAAAACTATTGTAATTTGAAGAAATTTTTGAAAAAATCCATATAAATATTAGGATGGATCCAAGTCTATCAGTTTTAATTTTTATAATAAAAATATTACTTCCCTATTAAACTTTTTTAGAAAAGTGGCTGTATCTCCGCAAATATTGATTTTATCGCAAAAATAAGCGAAATTCGAAAAAACTTAACTAAAGTATCGATAGTGCTCTTTTCAAATATATTAAAACTATTGTAATTTGAAGAAATTTTTGAAAAAATCCATATAAATAATAGGATGGATCCAAGTCTATCAGTATTCATTTTTATAATAAAAATATTACTTTCCTATTAAACTTTTTTTAGAAAAGTGGCTGTATCTCCGCAAATATTGATTTTATCGCAAAAATAAGCGAAATTCGAAAAAACTTAACTAAAGTATCGATAGTGCTCTTTTCAAATATATTAAAACTATTGTAATTTGAAGAAATTTTTGAAAAAATCCATATAAATATTAGGATGGATCCAAGTCTATCAGTATTCATTTTTATAATAAAAATATTACTTCCCTATTAAACTTTTTTAGAAAAGTGGCTGTATCTCCGCAAATATTTATTTTATCGCAAAAATAAGCGAAATTCGAAAAAACTTAAATAAAGTATCGATAGTGCTCTTTTGAAATATATTAAAACTATTGTAATTTGAAGAAATTTTTGAAAACATCCATATAAATATTAGGATAGATCCCCCTTGTCAATATATGGTCTTCGTATTTAATATAGGGGTATTGCTCGATATTATGGTAAGGGTCCCCCCTTTTCAATATATGGTCTTCGTATTTAGTATAGGGGTATTGCTCGATATTATGGTAAGGGTCCCCCCTTTTCAATATATGGTCTTCGTATTTAGTATAGGGGTATTGCTCGATATTATGGTAAGGGTCCCCCCTTTTCAATATATGGTCTTCGTATTTAGTATAGGGGTATTGCTCGATATTATGGTAAGGGTCCCCCCTTTTCAATATATGGTCTTCGTATTTAATATAGGGGTATTGCTCGATATTATGGTAAGGGTCCCCCCTTTTCAATATATGGTCTTCGTATTTAGTATAGGGGTATTGCTCGATATTATGGTAAGGGTCCCCCCTTTTCAATATATGGTCTTCGTATTTAGTATAGGGGTATTACTCGATATTATGGTAAGGGTCCCCCCTTTTCAATATATGGTCTTCGTATTTAGTATAGGGGTATTGCTCGATATTATGGTAAGGGTCCCCCCTTTTCAATATATGGTCTTCGTATCTAGTATAGGGGTATTGCTCGATATTATGGTAAGGGTCCTCCCTTTTCAATATATGGTCTTCGTATTTAGTATAGGGGTATTGCTCGATATTATGGTAAGGGTCCCCCTTTTAAAAAATCCATATAAATATTAGGATGGATCCAAGTCTATCAGTATTCATTTTTATAATAAAAATATTACTTCCCTATTAAACTTTTTTAGAAAAGTGGCTGTATCTCCGCAAATATTGATTTTATCGCAAAAATAAACTATTGTAATTTGAAGAAATTTTTTAAAAAATCCATATAAATATTAGGATGGATCCAAGTCTATCAGTATTCATTTTTATAATAAAAATATTACTTCCCTATTAAACTTTTTTAGAAAAGTGGCTGTATCTCCGCAAATATTGATTTGATCGCAAAAATAAGCGAAATTCGAAAAACCTTAACTAAAGTATCGATAGTGCTCTTTTCAAATATATTAAAACTATTGTAATTTGAAGAAATTTTTGAAAAAATCCATATAAATATTAGGATGGATCCAAGTCTATCAGTATTCATTTTTATAATAAAAATATTACTTCCCTATTAAACTTTTTTAGAAAAGTGGCTGTATCTCCGCAAATATTGATTTTATCGCAAAAATAAGCGAAATTCGAAAAACCTTAACTAAAGTATCGATAGTGCTCTTTTCAAATATATTAAAACTATTGTAATTTGAAGAAATTTTTGAAAAAATCCATATAAATATTAGGATGGATCCCCCTTGTCAATATATGGTCTTCGTATTTAATATAGGGGTATTGCTCGATATTATGGTAAGGGTCCCCCCTTTTCAATATATGGTCTTCGTATTTAGTATAGGGGTATTGCTCGATATTATGGTAAGGGTCCCCCCTTTTCAATATATGGTCTTCGTATTTAGTGTAGGGGTATCGCTCGATATTATGGTAAGGGTCCCCCCTTTTCAATATATGGTCTTCGTATTTAATATAGGGGTATTGCTCGATATTATGGTAAGGGTCCCCCCTTTTCAATATATGGTCTTCGTATTTAGTATAGGGGTATTGCTCGATATTATGGTAAGGGTCCCCCCTTTTCAATATATGGTCTTCGTATTTAGTATAGGGGTATTACTCGATATTATGGTAAGGGTCCCCCCTTTGCAATATATGGTCTTCGTATTTAGTATAGGGGTATTGCTCGATATTATGGTAAGGGTCCCCCCTTTTCAATATATGGTCTTCGTATTTAGTATAGGGGTATTGATCGATATTATGGTAAGGGTCCCCCCTTTTCAATATATGGTCTTCGTATTTAGTATAGGGGTATTGCTCGATATTATGGTAAGGGTCCCCCCTTTTCAATATATGGTCTTCGTATTTAGTATAGGGGTATTGCTCGATATTATGGTAAGGGTCCCCCTTTTCAATATATGGTCTTCGTATTTAGTATAGGGGTATTGCTCGATATTATGGTAAGGGTCCCCCCTTTTCAATATATGGTCTTCGTATTTAGTATAGGGGTATTCCTCGATATTATGGTAAGGGTCCCCCCTTTTCAATATATGGTCTTCGTATTTAGTATAGGGGTATTGCTCGATATTATGGTAAGGGTCCCCCCTTTTCAATATATGGTCTTCGTATTTAGTATAGGGGTATTGCTCGATATTATGGTAAAGGTCCCCCTTTAAAAAATCCATATAAATATTAGGATGGATCCAAGTCTATCAGTATTCATTTTTATAATAAAAATATTACTTCCCTATTAAACTTTTTTAGGAAAGTGGCTGTATCTCCGCAAATATTGATTTTATCGCAAAAATAAGCGAAATTCGAAAAAACTTAACTAAAGTATCGATAGTGCTCTTTTCAAATATATTAAAACTATTGTAATTTGAAGAAATTTTTGAAAAAATCCATATAATTATTAGGATGGATCCAAGTCTATCAGTATTCATTTTTATAATAAAAATATTACTTCCCTATTAAACTTTTTTAGAAAAGTGGCTGTATTTCCGCAAATATTGATTTTATCGCAAAAATAAGCGAAATTCGAAAAACCTTAACTAAAGTATCGATAGTGCTCTTTTCAAACATATTAAAACTATTGTAATTTGAAGAAATTTTTGAAAAAATCCATATAAATATTAGGATGGATCCAAGTCTATCAGTATTCATTTTTATAATAAAAATATTACTTCCCTATTAAACTTTTTTAGAAAAGTGTCTGTATCTCCGCAAATATTGATTTTATCGCAAAAATAAGCGAAATTCGAAAAAACTTAACTAAAGTATCGATAGTGCTCTTTTCAAATATATTAAAACTATTGTAATTTGAAGAAATTTTTGAAAAAATCCATATAAATATTAGGATGGATCCAAGTCTATCAGTATTCATTTTTATAATAAATATATTACTTCCCTATTAAACTTTTTTAGAAAAGTGGCTGTATCTCCGCAAATATTGATTTTATCGCAAAAATAAGCGAAATTCGAAAAAACTTAACTAAAGTATCGATAGTGCTCTTTTCAAATATATTAAAACTATTGTAATTTGAAGAAATTTTTGAAAAAATCCATATAAATATTAGGATGGATCCAAGTCTATCAGTATTCATTTTTATAATAAAAATATTACTTCCCTATTAAACTTTTTTAGAAAAGTGGCTGTATCTCCGCAAATATTGATTTTATCGCAAAAATAAGCGAAATTCGAAAAACCTTAACTAAAGTATCGATAGTGCTATTTTCAAATATATTAAAACTATTGTAATTTGAAGAAATTTTTGAAAAAATCCATATAAATATTAGGATGGATCCAAGTCTATCAGTTTTAATTTTTATAATAAAAATATTACTTCCCTATTAAACTTTTTTAGAAAAGTGGCTGTATCTCCGCAAATATTGATTTTATCGCAAAAATAAGCGAAATTCGAAAAAACTTAACTAAAGTATCGATAGTGCTCTTTTCAAATATATTAAAACTATTGTAATTTGAAGAAATTTTTGAAAAAATCCATATAAATATTAGGATGGATCCAAGTCTATCAGTATTCATTTTTATAATAAAAATATTACTTCCCTATTAAACTTTTTTAGAAAAGTGGCTGTATCTCCGCAAACATTGATTTTATCGCAAAAATAAGCGAAATTCGAAAAACCTTAACTAAAGTATCGATAGTGCTCTTTTCAAATATATTAAAACTATTGTAATTTGAAGAAATTTTTGAAAAAATCCATATAAATATTAGGATGGATCCAAGTCTATCAGTATTCATTTTTATAATAAAAATATTACTTCCCTATTAAACTTTTTTAGAAAAGTGGCTGTATCTCCGCAAATATTGATTTTATCGCAAAAATAAGCGAAATTCGAAAAAACTTAACTAAAGTATCGATAGTGCTCTTTTCAAATATATTAAAACTATTGTAATTTGAAGAAATTTTTTAAAAAATCCATATAAATATTAGGATGGATCCCCCTTGTCAATATATGGTCTTCGTATTTAGTATAGGGGTATTGCTCGATATTATGGTAAGGGTCCCCCCTTTTCAATATATGGTCTTCGCATTTAGTATAGGGGTATTGCTCGATATTATGGTAAGGGTCCCCCCTTTTCAATATATGGTCTTCGTATTTAGTATAGGGGTATTGCTCGATATTATGGTAAGGGTCCCCCCTTTTCAATATATGGTCTTCGTATTTAGTATAGGGGTATTGCTCGATATTATGGTAAGGGTCCCCCTTTTTCAATATATGGTCTTCGTATTTAGTATAGGGGTATTGCTCGATATTATGGTAAGGGTCCCCCCTTTTCAATATATGGCCTTCGTATTTAGTATAGGGGTATTGCTCGATATTATGGTAAGGGTCCCCCCATTTCAATATATGGTCTTCGTATTTAGTATAGGGGTATTGCTCGATATTATGGTAAGGGTCCCCCCTTTTCAATATATGGTCTTCGTATTTAGTATAGGGGTATTACTCGATATTATGGTAAGGGTCCCCCCTTTGCAATATATGGTCTTCGTATTTAGTATAGGGGTATTGCTCGATATTATGGTAAGGGTCCCCCCTTTTCAATATATGGTCTTCGTATTTAGTATAGGGGTATTGATCGATATTATGGTAAGGGTCCCCCCTTTTCAATATATGGTCTTCGCATTTAGTATAGGGGTATTGCTCGATATTATGGTAAGGGTCCCCCCTTTTCAATATATGGTCTTCGTATTTAGTATAGGGGTATTGCTCGATATTATGGTAAGGGTCCCCCCTTTTCAATATATGGTCTTCGTATTTAGTATAGGGGTATTGCTCGATATTATGGTAAGGGTCCCCCCTTTTCAATATATGGTCTTCGTATTTAGTATAGGGGTATTGCTCGATATTATGGTAAGGGTCCCCCCTTTTCAATATATGGTCTTCGTATTTACTATTAGGGTATTTCTCGATATTATGGTAAGGGTCCCCCCTTTTCAATATATGATCTTCGTATTTAGTATAAGGGTATTGCTCGATATTATGGTAAGGGTCCCCCCTTTTCAATATATGGTCTTCGTATTTAGTATAGGGGTATTGCTCGATATTATGGTAAGGGTCCCCCCTTTTCAATATATGGTCTTCGTATTTAGTATAGGGGTATTGCTCGATATTATGGTAAGGGTCCCCCCTTTTCAATATATGGCCTTCGTATTTAGTATAGGGGTATTGCTCGATATTATGGTAAGGGTCCCCCCTTTTCAATATATGGCCTTCGTATTTAGTATAGGGGTATTGCTCGATATTATGGTAAGGGTCCCCCCTTTTCAATATATGGCCTTCGTATTTAGTATAGGGGTATTGCTCGATATTATGGTAAGGGTCCCCCCTTTTCAATATATGGTCTTCGTATTTAGTATAGGGGTATTGCTCGATATTATGGTAAGGGTCCCCCCTTTTCAATATATGGCCTTCGTATTTAGTATAGGGGTATTGCTCGATATTATGGTAAGGGTCCCCCCTTTTCAATATATGGCCTTCGTATTTAGTATAGGGGTATTGCTCGATATTATGGTAAGGGTCCCCCCTTTTCAATATATGGTCTTCGTATTTAGTATAGGGGTATTGCTCGATATTATGGTAAGGGTCCCCCCTTTTCAATATATGGCCTTCGTATTTAGTATAGGGGTATTGCTCGATATTATGGTAAGGGTCCCCCCTTTTCAATATATGGTCTTCGTATTTAGTATAGGGGTATTGCTCGATATTATGGTAAGGGTCCCCCCTTTTCAATATATGGCCTTCGTATTTAGTATAGGGGTATTGCTCGATATTATGGTAAGGGTCCCCCCTTTTCAATATATGGCCTTCGTATTTAGTATAGGGGTATTGCTCGATATTATGGTAAGAGTCCCCCCTTTTCAATATATGGTCTTCGTATTTAGTATAGGGGTATTGCTCGATATTATGGTAAGGGTCCCCCCTTTTCAATATATGGCCTTCGTATTTAGTATAGGGGTATTGCTCGATATTATGGTAAGGGTCCCCCCTTTTCAATATATGGTCTTCGTATTTAGTATAGGGGTATTGCTCGATATTATGGTAAGGGTCCCCCCTTTTCAATATATGGCCTTCGTATTTAGTATAGGGGTATTGCTCGATATTATGGTAAGGGTCCCCCCTTTTCAATATATGGCCTTCGTATTTAGTATAGGGGTATTGCTCGATATTATGGTAAGGGTCCCCCCTTTTCAATATATGGTCTTCGTATTTAGTATAGGGGTATTGCTCGATATTATGGTAAGGGTCCCCCCTTTTCAATATATGGCCTTCGTATTTAGTATAGGGGTATTGCTCGATATTATGGTAAGGGTCCCCCCTTTTCAATATATGGTCTTCGTATTTAGTATAGGGGTATTGCTCGATATTATGGTAAGGGTCCCCCCTTTTCAATATATGGCCTTCGTATTTAGTATAGGGGTATTGCTCGATATTATGGTAAGGGTCCCCCCTTTTCAATATATGGCCTTCGTATTTAGTATAGGGGTATTGCTCGATATTATGGTAAGGGTCCCCCCTTTTCAATATATGGCCTTCGTATTTAGTATAGGGGTATTGCTCGATATTATGGTAAGGGTCCCCCCTTTTCAATATATGGCCTTCGTATTTAGTATAGGGGTATTGCTCGATATTATGGTAAGGGTCCCCCCTTTTCAATATATGGTCTTCGTATTAATATAGGGGTATTGCTCGATATTATGGTAAGGGTCCCCCCTTTTCAATATATGGTCTTCGTATTTAGTATAGGGGTATTGCTCGATATTATGGTAAGGGTCCCCCCTTTTCAATATATGGTCTTCGTATTTAGTATAGGGGTATTGCTCGATATTATGGTAAGGGTCCCCCCTTTTCAATATATGGCCTTCGTATTTAGTATAGGGGTATTGCTCGATATTATGGTAAGGGTCCCCCCTTTTCAATATATGGCCTTCGTATTTAGTATAGGGGTATTGCTCGATATTATGGTAAGGGTCCCCCCTTTTCAATATATGGTCTTCGTATTTAATATAGGGGTATTGCTCGATATTATGGTAAGGGTCCCCCCTTTTCAATATATGATCTTCGTATTTAGTATAAAGGTATTGCTCGATATTATGGTAAGGGTCCCCCCTTTTCAATATATGGTCTTCGTATTTAGTATAGGGGTATTGCTCGATATTATGGTAAGGGTCCCCCCTTTTCAATATATGGCCTTCGTATTTAGTATAGGGGTATTGCTCGATATTATGGTAAGGGTCCCCCCTTTTCAATATATGGTCTTCGTATTAATATAGGGGTATTGCTCGATATTATGGTAAGGGTCCCCCCTTTTCAATATATGGCCTTCGTATTTAGTATAGGGGTATTGCTCGATATTATGGTAAGGGTCCCCCCTTTTCAATATATGGTCTTCGTATTAATATAGGGGTATTGCTCGATATTATGGTAAGGGTCCCCCCTTTTCAATATATGGCCTTCGTATTTAGTATAGGGGTATTGCTCGATATTATGGTAAGGGTCCCCCCTTTTCAATATATGGTCTTCGTATTTAGTATAGGGGTATTGCTCGATATTATGGTAAGGGTCCCCCCTTTTCAATATATGGCCTTCGTATTTAGTATAGGGGTATTGCTCGATATTATGGTAAGGGTCCCCCCTTTTCAATATATGGCCTTCGTATTTAGTATAGGGGTATTGCTCGATATTATGGTAAGGGTCCCCCCTTTTCAATATATGGTCTTCGTATTTAATATAGGGGTATTGCTCGATATTATGGTAAGGGTCCCCCCTTTTCAATATATGATCTTCGTATTTAGTATAAGGGTATTGCTCGATATTATGGTAAGGGTCCCCCCTTTTCAATATATGGTCTTCGTATTTAGTATAGGGGTATTGCTCGATATTATGGTAAGGGTCCCCCCTTTTCAATATATGGTCTTCGTATTTAGTATAGGGGTATTGCTCGATATTATGGTAAGGGTCCCCCCTTTTCAATATATGTCCTTCGTATTTAGTATAGGGGTATTGCTCGATATTATGGTAAGGGTCCCCCCTTTTCAATATATGGTCTTCGTATTTAATATAGGGGTATTGCTCGATATTATGGTAAGGGTCCCCCCTTTTCAATATATGGCCTTCGTATTTAGTATAGGGGTATTGCTCGATATTATGGTAAGGGTCCCCCCTTTTCAATATATGGTCTTCGTATTTAGTATAGGGGTATTGCTCGATATTATGGTAAGGGTCCCCCCTTTTCAATATATGGCCTTCGTATTTAGTATAGGGGTATTGCTCGATATTATGGTAAGGGTCCCCCCTTTTCAATATATGGCCTTCGTATTTAGTATAGGGGTATTGCTCGATATTATGGTAAGGGTCCCCCCTTTTCAATATATGGTCTTCGTATTTAGTATAGGGGTATTGCTCGATATTATGGTAAGGGTCCCCCCTTTTCAATATATGGCCTTCGTATTTAGTATAGGGGTATTGCTCGATATTATGGTAAGGGTCCCCCCTTTTCAATATATGGTCTTCGTATTTAATATAGGGGTATTGCTCGATATTATGGTAAGGGTCCCCCCTTTTCAATATATGGCCTTCGTATTTAGTATAGGGGTATTGCTCGATATTATGGTAAGGGTCCCCCCTTTTCAATATATGGTCTTCGTATTTAGTATAGGGGTATTGCTCGATATTATGGTAAGGGTCCCCCCTTTTCAATATATGGCCTTCGTATTTAGTATAGGGGTATTGCTCGATATTATGGTAAGGGTCCCCCCTTTTCAATATATGGCCTTCGTATTTAGTATAGGGGTATTGCTCGATATTATGGTAAGGGTCCCCCCTTTTCAATATATGGTCTTCGTATTTAGTATAGGGGTATTGCTCGATATTATGGTAAGGGTCCCCCCTTTTCAATATATGATCTTCGTATTTAGTATAAGGGTATTGCTCGATATTATGGTAAGGGTCCCCCCTTTTCAATATATGGTCTTCGTATTTAGTATAGGGGTATTGCTCGATATTATGGTAAGGGTCCCCCCTTTTCAATATATGGTCTTCGTATTTAGTATAGGGGTATTGCTCGATATTATGGTAAGGGTCCCCCCTTTTCAATATATGGTCTTCGTATTTAGTATAGGGGTATTGCTCGATATTATGGTAAGGGTCCCCCCTTTTCAATATATGGCCTTCGTATTTAGTATAGGGGTATTGCTCGATATTATGGTAAGGGTCCCCCCTTTTCAATATATGGTCTTCGCATTTAGTATAGGGGTATTGCTCGATATTATGGTAAGGGTCCCCCCTTTTCAATATATGATCTTCGTATTTAGTATAAGGGTATTGCTCGATATTATGGTAAGGGTCCCCCCTTTTCAATATATGGTCTTCGTATTTAGTGTAGGGGTATCGCTCGATATTATGGTAAGGGTCCCGCTTTTAAAAAATCTATATAAATATTAGCATGGATCCAAGTCTATCAGTATTCATTTTTATAATAAAAATATTACTTCCCTATTAAACTTTTTTAGAAAAGTGGCTGTATCTCCGCAAATATTGATTTTATCGCAAAAATAAGCGAAATTCGAAAAAACTTAACTAAAGTATCGATAGTGCTCTTTTCAAATATATTAAAACTATTGTAATTTGAAGAAATTTTTGAAAAAATCCATATAAATATTAGGATGGATCCAAGTCTATCAGTATTCATTTTTATAATAAAACTATTACTTCCCTATTAAACTTTTTTAGAAAAGTGGCTGTATGTCCGCAAATACTGATATTATCGCAAAAATAAGCGAAATTCGAAAAAACTTAACTAAAGTATCGATAGTGCTCTTTTCAAATATATTAAAACTATTGTAATTTGAAGAAATTTTTGAAAAAATCCATATAAATATTAGGATGGATCCAAGTCTATCAGTATTCATTTTTATAATAAAAAATATTACTTCCCTATTAAACTTTTTTAGAAAAGTGGCTGTATCTCCGCAAATATTGATTTTATCGCAAAAATAAGCGAAATTCGAAAAAACTTAACTAAAGTATCGATAGTGCTCTTTTCAAATATATTAAAACTATTGTAATTTGAAGAAATTTTTGAAAAAATCCATATAAATATTAGGATGGATCCAAGTCTATCAGTATTCATTTTTATAATAAAAATATTACTTCCCTATTAAACTTTTTTAGAAAAGTGGCTGTATCTCCGCAAATATTGATTTTATCGCAAAAATAAGCGAAATTCGAAAAACCTTAACTAAAGTATCGATAGTGCTCTTTTCAAATATATTAAAACTATTGTAATTTGAAGAAATTTTTGAAAAAATCCATATAAATATTAGGATGGATCCAAGTCTATCAGTTTTAATTTTTATAATAAAAATATTACTTCCCTATTAAACTTTTTTAGAAAAGTGGCTGTATCTCCGCAAATATTAATTTTATCGCAAAAATAAGCGAAATTCGAAAAAACTTAAATAAAGTATCGATAGTTCTCTTTTCAAATATATTAAAACTATTGTAATTTGAAGAAATTTTTGAAAAAATCCATATAAATATTAGGATGGATCCCCCTTTTCAATATATGGTATTCGTATTTAGTATAGGGGTATTGCTCGATATTATGGTAAGGGTCCCCCCTTTTCAATATATGGTCTTCGTATTTAGTGTAGGGGTATCGCTCGATATTATGGTAAGGGTCCCCCCTTTTCAATATATGGTCTTCGTATTTAGTATAGGGGTATTGCTCGATATTATGGTAAGGGTCCCCCCTTTTCAATATATGGTCTTCGTATTTAGTATAGAGGTATTGCTCGATATTATGGTAAGGGTCCCCCCTTTTCAATATATGGTCTTCGTATTTAGTATAGGGGTATTGCTCGATATTATGGTAAGGGTCCCCCTTTTAAAAAATCCATATAAATATTAGGATGGATCCAAGTCTATCAGTATTCATTTTTATAATAAAAATATTACTTCCCTATTAAACTCTTTTAGAAAAGTGGCTGTATCTCCGCAAATATTGATTTTATCGCAAAAATGAGCGAAATTCGAAAAAACTTAACTAAAGTATCGATAGTGCTCTTTTCAAATATATTAAAACTATTGTAATTTGAAGAAATTTTTGAAAAAATCCATATAAATATTAGGATGGATCCATGTCTATCAGTATTCATTTTTATAATAAAAATATTACTTCCCTATTAAACTTTTTTAGAAAAGTGGCTGTATCTCCGCAAATATTGATTTTATCGCAAAAATAAGCGAAATTCGAAAAAACTTAACTAAAGTATCGATAGTGCTCTTTTCAAATATATTAAAACTATTGTAATTTGAAGAAATTTTTGAAAAAATCCATATAAATATTAGGATGGATCCAAGTCTATCAGTATTCATTTTTATAATAAAAATATTACTTCCCTATTAAACTTTTTTAGAAAAGTGGCTGTATCTCCGCAAATATTGATTTTATCGCAAAAATAAGCGAAATTCGAAAAAACTTAATTAAAGTATCGATAGTGCTCTTTTCAAATATATTAAAACTATTGTAATTTGAAGAAATTTTTTAAAAAATCCATATAAATATTAGGATGGATCCAAGTCTATCAGTATTCATTTTTATAATAAAAATATTACTTCCCTATTAAACTTTTTTAGAAAAGTGGCTGTATCTCCGCAAATATTGATTTTATCGCAAAAATAAGCGAAATTCGAAAAAACTTAACTAAAGTATCGATAGTGCTCTTTTCAAATATATTAAAACTATTGTAATTTGAAGAAATTTTTTAAAAAATCCATATAAATATTAGGATGGATCCCCCTTTTCAATATATGGTATTCGTATTTAGTATAGGGGTATTGCTCGATATTATGGTAAGGGTCCCCCCTTTTCAATATATGGTCTTCGTATTTAGTGTAGGGGTATCGCTCGATATTATGGTAAGGGTCCCCCCTTTTCAATATATGGTCTTCGTATTTAGTATAGGGGTATTGCTCGATATTATGGTAAGGGTCCCCCTTTTAAAAAATCCATTTAAATATTAGGATGGATCCAAGTCTATCAGTATTCATTTTTATAATAAAAATATTACTTCCCTATTAAACTCTTTTAGAAAAGTGGCTGTATCTCCGCAAATATTGATTTTATCGCAAAAATGAGCGAAATTCGAAAAAACTTAACTAAAGTATCGATAGTGCTCTTTTCAAATATATTAAAACTATTGTAATTTGAAGAAATTTTTGAAAAAATCCATTTAAATATTAGGATGGATCCATGTCTATCAGTATTCATTTTTATAATAAAAATATTACTTCCCTATTAAACTTTTTTAGAAAAGTGGCTGTATCTCCGCAAATATTGATTTTATCGCAAAAATAAGCGAAATTCGAAAAAACTTAACTAAAGTATCGATAGTGCTCTTTTCAAATATATTAAAACTATTGTAATTTGAAGAAATTTTTGAAAAAATTCATGTAAATATTATGATGGATCTAAGTCTATCAGTATTCATATTAATAATACGAATTATGCCTTTTTAAACGGGGTCTTCTTATTTGTCACATGGGTATTGCTCTTTATTATGATATGGATATAGGGTCTTCGTTTTTATGATAAGGGTAATTAAAGAGGGTTGTTCCATAAATAAATGCATAGCAGCTATTGCAGGCTGGCTTTTTGTATTGCTGGTACAGAAAAACATTGCCTGCTACTTACGTAGTGCAATGAATCCATATTGTCGGAGTGTTCAACAAGAATTTTTATGAACTTTCTTAAACTGTCTTTCTTTAATGAATGCGTTTATTTTAAATTTTTATGTCACTTTAAGAAATATTTTTTTAGAAATATATTATTTTATTTTTCAATGTAATTATTACCAATTTTTTAGTTTTAAATGCATTTGCAGTACAAAATATAAATTTGTTAGGCTACTTAATTAACAGAGGTATGTTAATATCGCAGGTTTGAGTCTGGGGTTAAAAATTTAAAAATTTATCTTCACACCCATTGTTTCGGATTGTTTTTCCTTCTACTTCTGTTCGTTCACTCTTCTAGAACTATTTTTTTACAGCTGATTTGTGCAAATTCTCTGCCCAGATCCTATTTTGATTACTTTTGGTGCTAGCCTCTTAAGCGACACATATTAAAGCCATCATCTTATAATTTTGCACCTGTCGTAATGTTTTCATCTACAATATATTTCGAAAATGTCTTATCTTTAACTGTGTGTGTGTGTGTGTGTGTGTGAGAGAGAGAGAGAGTGTGTTTTTTTTTTTTTTTTTTGTAAATGTATTCGTATCTGTGTTGTTATGAGATGCAATGCGATATTAATGCATTAAAATTTGTGTCTTCGTTTGTAGCTGCAATAAGACCATATGAAGTGCATAAAAAATCCACTTAAAACCCAAAAAAAAAAAACAGGGTGTGAATTTTTGTATTGAGAATTTGACTAGGCCAGAAACTGACAAGTGACAAGAATAATAATGGATTTTCTTGAGCCGGGTATGAAACTTCAACTCATTAACTGGAATACAGGACTTCATGATATGGCAGCAAGAGAATCAATTTTATTTTAAAGGCAATATTTTCGTTTCGAAAATAATGATCTGCTTCCTTCCTATTTTAGTCAATATTATATTTGTCAATTGGACACCCTGTTAAGCAATTTGAACGAAAACGGTTTTCTTAGCTCCTTTGTCCTTTTCCTTTCCCCTCCCCTCCCCTCCCCGCCACTCATCACTTTAAGCATGTTTGCGGTAGACTTGCATTTTGTACTTGAATATATAGTAAAGGAAAGTTTAAAACTATCTTGTATGGCTGCAAAAAGAAATTGTCGAGTGCCTATAAAAGTTCCGACTTGCCGGTTCTATGCTTAAGACATTTTATGAATAGCATTAGGGATCAGCCGGCAAATTGCCTGACATGCAGTCTTGGCTGGCAAAACAGCTGGCGCCCTAATTCTTGTTCGTTTGTGTTCAGGTATTCGTTTGGAAAATGACTACAATTTGTATTTGAAAGTTTAGTATTTTACACACATGATTTCTATCTTGTAGTTTCTTGAGTATCCTTTAAGACTTAATATGTTGCCAATACCAGAGGTATCGGTATGACTGTGTATCTGAATCTCTTTACGTTGCCTTCACATATCCAACAATTACATTAACAATTTGCCACCATGTGTATGTAACTCAAGTAGGCTCGTGTGTGCGTGTATATGTGTGTGTGTGTGTGTGTGTGTGTGTTGTTTCTTGGTATCTGATCAGCCTAAAGGCTTTACATATTAAACATTATCTATTTACGTACGAGGAGGAGAATTTGCTTTCATGGCATGGCACATACATATAATGCACACACTTCTTACAGTTTTTGCCTTTGCCACTTCTACTAAAGTTAAAATTTTAGTTGGTAGAGGCTCAAGAATCGATTCAATTTAGTTTTCAAATCCTTGTGATATGAGAGCTGGATACAGAAAAGAGCAACGTATGAAAGGCTAAAGGTACATTTAAAGTTTGTCGGCATGTGATATTGAGGCTTTAAGGGAATTTTATTTTTATTTTAGTTATTTTTGGTGAATGTGTGTTTGGCTTGCATTTACGTTCGGTTGCATCCTTTTTCTTTTTTTTTTCTTTTCTTTATCTTCTGCATCATTTTCTTCGTATATCTTTTATGAATTCTTAATGTGACAAGTGAAATGTTACACAAATTGTATTTTTTTTTCTTTTTTTTTTTTGCTAAAGGTTTGTAATTTGTATTGTTTTGCTAATCGCTAAACACAGTGGGCCAAAGCCAGACAGTTTCATTGGTGTTGATGACTTAGAGATACAGAGTTGTTATATTAGAGCAATAGACGATCTACGCACGTTGTCAGTTGATGTAGGGGCCGTGTTGTTGCTGGTACGTCTAGAGTACGGCAAGAGGATGTTGTATATTGAGTGAGTGTTGGCTCAAATGATCAAATTAAGGCACATATTTTTGATAACCAGCAGAAGTTTGTAAGCATCGGCCATGACAACGCGGTCAAAGAATGGCTTGTATCGCACTTAAACACATTCTGTATCATGATATTAAAATTACCTGCCTTCATGTCCATATCAACCAAAAATTGCCGTGGAAATTTCTTATCATCTCATTCATCGTTGATAGTGAACAATGTCCATCTCATAGCATAAGATATATCGTAACATTAGGTTGGGGGAATTTAGAAATTATGGACAGTTTACTCGCCGTTAAGGATGTTGGCTTGACAAATGTTTATCTCCGAAAATACGAAACAATGATACCGCAAACCTAAAATCCTTTAACTATGAACATTTGAAATCTTGCAAGTCCTCACGAATTCAGGGTGCTTCAACCAGACTGAGTGATTTTTGCTTTGAGTGCCACATATATGTATGTATATACCCAAGACTTAATAGAGTTCTGCTGGAAAAAAAATTCCAAGGAAGTTAAGTTACACGGCGGGCACGTGGCATGATCGTAATGATCGCTCAAATGTTTAAAGTGGCTTGTGTTGTATGGCACGCAGTACTATTCTTATCATCCAACCACATGTCATAAACATCTATATCCTTAAATCCAGGCTAAAAGAAGTGCGTAATCCTTGAGCTATAACACTTGCCTTTAATGATGTGGCCAACATCGATCTCAAAGAAATATGAATCGATGATGCCATCAGTGACATCTCTAGTATGTATTGAGCACTCCTGGATCTCTTGCGGCTTGGCATCGGTCCTAATACGGCAATTCAGTTTGTTGACATAGAGGTTGACCAGAAATTGAGTTCTACCCCGCAGAAGATTTCTTTTTCTTGGAAAATTAAAGCCAGTTTTCAAATGGTGCAGGATCCATTTCGTATATGTTGAGCTCAGTAATAATTACTAGACGGCAAATGTTGTGCTTTTAATGCCAAATTAGACAATTTTTGATCTGCAAAAGGCGGAAAATTCAAAAGCATCGGAATTTCATTTTCTGCACACTTTCTCGACAGATGACAATGTTTTCGGTAAATACTACGTTTCGTCCTTTTACGGCTATTGATTTAATTGCTTATTAATCCAAAGAACTTAGTATAATACGCTTAGGCTTTCTGGCAGGATGATTATGACGTCTACGAAATGATCAAAGCGGCTGAAACGCTGCTCGAACAGGATACCGACTTCGATAGAATCATTTATACAAGTTGTTTAACGCTACATCCCTCGCGTCTGATTTGGAGAAACAGGATTAATCAATGACAGCCAAATTTGACAGCTGCAGCTTCAAAAATATGGCCGCTATCAACTGACAAAATTCGCCAGTTTCTATTGGGTAGTTTTCGTTTTTGTTGCTGTTTTTGTTTTCCACCCTTTAGCCACTGTAGCGAACCCATTAAATAAACGTATGTATAACTTTTGCTATATTATTTGGCAGTTTTGTATATTCGGCAAATGTGCTGTTGTTTCTTATTTTTGCTGCTAAGCAACAACAATTCCATACAGGAAAGGGAAGCACAAGAAGAAGAAGAAGAAGCTAAATCTCTTCAAATATGAGGCAAATTCTCTTAAGTATAAAATAAACATAGAATATCCTTAAAAAGTGATAAATTAAATTGCATTATGGCCACCGAAGTACGAATATAAAAAATAATGGAATAAAGAAAATCAGTTGCGCATTAAAATGGGAAAAGTTTTGTATTTGTTTGTTTTTGTTGTTGCTTTTGGTAACAAATAAGAAATCAAGGCAGGCAGTTAAACGAAAAAAATAGTAGAAAATAAAAATGAAATGAAAACTAAAATTGTGGATATGGTAAAAATTTGCTAAATAAATTATGAAGCATTTTTGTTTTTTTTTTTTTTAATTCTTTTTGAAATGTAAAACTCACACGTTTTTGGATGATATTTTAAGCTAAATACATACATATGTGAATACATATACAAATGTTAGGGCAAACAATAGCGAATTCGGGTTTGTAATCAAATTTTCTCCAGAATTATGATATCTTGGCCTATTGCCGAGTATTTAAGGTGTCTTTACATGACAGTACAAGTATTAATAGTTGTCAAAACTTTCTATAGAATACGGAAAATCTTAACGTGTAAAATTTAACTCTTCATGCAATAGCAGAGAAATACGGATGACAAACAGATCAGTTGGTTTATTTTCCAAATCATTTTAGAACAACGTTGCAGAATTATATATTTTAAAGTTAAAAACTGACAGCATTATTTGTTTGATAGACTTTTCGTAATTGCCAGAATTTCTTAATTATTTGATTCTATAACATCTTAAGACTTTGCATTATCGTCTAAAACCCACCTTAAGCAGTGAAATTGTTTGTACTAGATTTGTAAGTGGATCCATAAAGGCAAAAATCAAAACACTGCCTGGGAATACGAAAATGGATCTGGGCCAAGCTTTAGACCTCTTTGTCGCAATTGTGAGCAGGATTATTGTAACACTTCAATAACTGAAACTCTTGTTATATGTTTGATGCCTTCAATTGGAATTTTGTCTCAATGAAGGAAAATACATTTATTTGTTGCTATTTATTAAATTAGTAGTTTATTTTGTTGTATTTTTTTAGTAATCATATTTTTATTGTGTTGTTTTTTTTGGTACAATATTGCCCCCTCGAGTTTAAAGTTAAGCAGATAAAAAGTAAGTTCAAATAGAAGAAACCTAAAGATTTTAAAACAAGTTTTTAAATTTATCTGCGTTGTCCTTAAGCCATGAAATTTAGAGCGGTTTTCGCGCCTTAAGTATTTAAAACTCTTTTAAATTAACTACGATATTTAGCACAAAATGTTTTTTGTATTGTAAATTAAGAGTATTAATTTAAATTATTCAATTATAATTTACTGTAATTAAAATGATAATAAATCTTAATAATTAAAGAATGAGCAACTAATCTCTATCGGCTTATAATTTAAATTAGAACAAATAGTGTGATTCCTGTGCTAAATAAACACAAGTGGTAAAAGTTCGTTTGGTTTTTTTAACACAGTGGCGGTTTTCAATCTATTTAAAATACTTTTTAATATAATACCAATTTAAACTTCCAAGTGTGAGCGGCTTTTGTTTTGGTATTGTAAACAAACCGAAACAACAACAAAAAACCATATGGCACGTAATCTGCCAGCTCTGTCATACTTGTAAATCAATGACTTACTACGTTTACTAAATCCACTATTGTTTTTGGTGTTGCAGAGGTTGGTAATTTAGTAAATAAAAAAAGAATGCGTAAATTTTGTTGTTGTTAAGTTTTAAATTTACTAAATCTACACTATTTACAAGCTTTCCAATAGTACTTTAATAGGAAGTGTGAAACCCGCTAATATAATATATAAATACTAGTCTTGTAAATACCAACGCCAAATATATTATTAATTTTCTATATTCATAATTTGAATGCCCCTAATGCCTACAAATGTACGTACACCATTAAAGATATTTGTTTACAATTAATGAACACTAAGCAGACTGTACCACAGTCTTACGGCTAAACAATTTGCCTAATTAAACACTCTTTTGCGCTTAATGTTTCAACTTTGTGAACGCTTCGAGTAGCGGAAAATGTTGAAAATAAATTCCACAATGTAATATCCGGCATAAAATGTATTTTCATTCACATTGAAATGAAAGCGTTTATAAGCAACAAAACGAGGCAGAATTTTCATTGTAAAATGGTTTCGTTGCTGGAAGGATTCGTATGATACTCAGTCACGAAAAGGGTTAACAAAAGGCGTAAAAGCTGTATCGCATTATGGCTTTTTAATGGGTTGTATCTTATGATTGGACAGCTTAAGGCAGATTAATACAAATCTGACAAGCTGCTAGGATTCGAGTGTATGGTTTTGTTAGGAGATAAATATATTCAGCTGGTTTGGAAATCAAACGATATTTTAATCAATTTGTTCAAAGATATGTTTGTTGACTTCTATTTCTTCTCGTCTGTGCGGCTGACTATTTTGTCAAAATTTTGTACACACAAATGAAAACAATTTCCCTTATTTTATAAAATATTCATTAGTTTCATTTTCATGCCGAGAAGATTGAATTAGTTATATGCCTCAAAGTGTGTTAATGAAAATACAACGTGTTTATGTTACAAGTGAAACATTTTAGCACTTTGTATAAACAATTCAATTCAACAATTTGCATCAGGATTCAGTTTTTGCATCAGGATTGTGAGATAAACAGAGTTACGGATCACTTCAAGATCTACGTGTTTCCTGAACAGCACTGATCATATAAGAAAAATATCCTCATCTGCGTTTATATCCTTTCATAACCTTAATTCGTCAAACTTCTTAAAATCGCTTTTGTCTCTAATCATGATAATCCCTGTTTTACGATTATTCAATAAATGTGTCTCTACAAAAAGTTTTCATTTGTTTAGCTGATTGTTATTAGAAATATATTATTTTATTTTTTAATATAATTATTACTAATTTTTCATTGCAAAATATAAATTTTTTAGGCTTAACAGAGCTCTGCTACTTAATTAACAGAGGTATGTTAATATTGCAGGTTTGAGTCTGGGGTTAAAAATTTTGAAAATTTATCTTTATACATTCCCTGGGGGCGGATGGCGCGCCCTCCATGCAAGAGAGCCTTTGAAGAATGGTGATTCAACGGCTGCAGCACGTAGAAGTTTCTGCTGTATTGGAGGTTTGCGTCACTTAAATAAAGCGTCAAGAATCCTTCCCATTTTAGAATCCTTCCTGTAGACCTGCATCCACACGAATATTTGCATTTAAAAACTGAGCTAATTTTTTTATTTTATGGACTCGCAAATTATTAACTTGCTTTTGACACGCTCTGTCGTTAATTCAATCCCATAAAAGGTTCACCCTTCCCACCTTTTCCTTCCTGTATCTAGTCATAATCACCTGCTTTTATTCGCATGCCTTAAAATATGTTTTCTTGGAAATTTCATTAACACTCAATTTTTTCAAACTTTTTCAACTCCTTAAGGAGCCAAATTAAAAAAGTTCTTTGAAGAAAAGCAATTAATATCAATTTATTTAACGTATTCAAATCCTGTAAAAGTCCTCTCTTGTCAAACTTAAGCGCAATGAATACTGATTATTCTATTAATTTATTTTATTTTTTCAATTTCATTTCATATTTAAATAACTCTTGTATAATTTCCTTAATGTAATTTAAATTTTTTATTTTTTTCCTCTCAGATTTCCTCTCATATTTTTTTGGTTGCTTGTCACATTTTAAAATGGAAACTGGTACGTACGAATGTGAAGTGATTTTAAATCTTCTTCTTTTAATACAGATTTTTATATATCTATGTGTGTGTGTGTGTTTGATGGTGTCATAAGTTGTTGTAGCTAAAACGGAATCTGAAGGTATTCTAGTGTAAGAAATGAAAAGAAACTTAAGAACACGTAAAAAGCAGATGGAGAAAGCAACGTAAGGTCATTTAAAACGACGTAAAACGATACTACTGTGCTGGGGAAATGTGGCCAAATTTTATTTATTACAATTCCATTTCAAGGAAATTAATAGAATGATGAAAAATTTTTACCCTGGAATGTTTAATAATAATTGTTTACACAGAATAAAAGAACAGGCCTTGCAGTTGGGTTTTAATGCATACATTTTAGGCTATAGTAACAGCTAATTTCCACACAGACGTATTTCCCCTGGCTTTAAGGAACTAAGAGTAGTGCAATTTTTTCGGTTTTCTAAAATTTTACGTTTACAAGGTTTATGTGAAAAAAAAACAATTTTGTAAAGGTTTTCAGAATATAGATTTAAAAAAAATCTTTTCCAACCAATTCTAGTTGGTCCGGTATGTATATTAAGTCTCTACCCTGGCACGGTTTTTAATATAGCAAAATCCAAAAAAACTTTTTGTATATTTTATTTATATAAAATGAAACAAAAAACTGTCTTCGCGTGGCTTTTCTCAAATTAGTTATAGCATATAACAACCAACCAAGAGACAGTCCTTTTTTGTAGGGTGTAAAACTGCAAAAAATATAATTTTAACTTTAAGTTGATTTTGATGCTGTTGCATAAAATGCTTAAGCGGCATAAATTAGTATTCAAGCTGGCAAGACAAAAAATAAATCTAAGGAGAAAACATTTTAAATGTCATATTATTAAATAAACTTAGTTTTGGATTTAAAATTAACTAGTATGTAGATATTAAATTTGATCAAAATATGTACATATGTACATACATACATACATATGTACATATGTATAAGACTTTGAGGCAGATTTTTCATAAAGCAAAAGTTTGTGGTCATAGACTAAAATTTTGGCAATTTGAATGGATATGAATTTGGGTATTTATCGTAAAATTTGTACCCATAAGAAAAAAAAGGTTTTGAAATTTGTGATTTTCTCAATGAGTTTGTAAATAAAAAAACTAAAAAACTAAAAATGTACATACATACATACATACATATTTATGTACATATACATATGTACATACCTACATACATTCGAATAATATTGAAGTTTTCAACAAGTTTCCATTGATGGAACTAGTATGTACATATGTATAAAATCCATATGAACATACATACATACATACATACATACATACATGCAAAATCGCTTTCTATCTTTCTGTTTAACAATTTTTTATTTCAAAACATTAAAGAATTAAATTATTAAAATGCAACTATAAAACTCTTAAATATATGAAGCCTTTCTATAAATACATACATACATACATATCTCCACATCCATACATGTTCATATGTGTGTATACACAAACAATCAGCTCTCTTTAATACCACGTATTTTGCTCTTACATATTTTTTCTTTTTCTTTACGCAAAAACAACGCTACCACTCACTAGTCGTTATTTATGCTAATTCATTTGGATTTTTTTTCACAATATTCCCGCACTTTTTTCTTTAATGAAACTTATACTTTTCCAATAAATTTTTATATCATATTATTAAGCACTATTTAATTCTTCAAACGATATAAACATTTAATAATTCACTTTGTTTTCAACACGTTTTATTAATTGTTTGCAATCGAAACACTCACCGCACAACCAAGCACTTGAAAATTTTTGACAACTAAATACTCGTTGGTATGTTAAATTGTATCGCTGTTGTTATTGTTGTTTAGTTGTGCTTTACTCAATCATCAGTCATTAGCGTGAGTTTGTGTGCATGTGTGGTATTGTTTGTTTACTTTAAAAAGGGGGAGTGAGAAAAAAAGCGTTAATAGATAAAGTTGTTGTTAAACAGCATCAGAGATGGTTATACAATATTTAACATGTATTCAATGCGGAGCTGATTAAATTGTTGCAAATGTAGCGTTTTTATTACCATATAAAATACAATAACTTATTAAGTATAATATATAAAAATTCCCAACTTATCTAAAACATTATATACATACATACATATATGTAATAGATAATATATTTTATAAAAATATTATAATCGATAACAAACGGGGGTTTATTTTGGCAAAATATTTAACACTAAGTATTTTTAATTGAATTTTTTTATAGATAGCATTTGTTAAGCCCTTATGACACTAAAGTTTCTGTTCAGTGTTAAATTTTTGGACAACAGTGCAAAAATATAGTGCAATAAGAAAATTTACCAACTGCAAAGAGATATCTCAGCAAACTGTCCAAAAATTTACTAAATTAAGTTCTGTAAAAACAATTATATAAAAATTTTCAAATTAAAATTGACATTCCCAGCTTGAAACACTAAAAATGTTTATTAATCCGCCAAATTAAGCGACTTAGCGTTTTTTTCAGTTTTGCGGTTTCTTATAAACAGAAAGTTGACAGCACTTAATAAAATAAACAAATAATAACTGTTTTGTTTATAAGTATTTCTCATCGCTTGCTCTTTTTAACATTTATTGTGTCTTTCTATCAATTAATACATCAAATAATGAAAGAAAAAAATGTAGCGTCATAAGGGCTTTAGCGGATTTTATCGATAACTATTTCTTATATATGTATTTATATATTACATAGTTAGTTTTATAGTTTTTATAGGAAATTTGTGTTCGATAACTATTTTTCGTATAAAAATTATTATCAGCCGCTATTTTTCATATATGTATGTATGTATGTACATAAATATAGTTATCGATAATTATTTTTCATATAAACATGGTTATCCAAAGCTATTTTTCAAATGAAAATGGTTATCGATAACTATTTTCCATATGAAATTGTTTAACAATAATTATTTTTCATATCGATATAAAATGGTTATTGATAGTTAGTTTTCATATAAAAATTGTTATCGATAATTAGTTTTCATTTAAATATGGTTATCGATAAATATTTTAATAGAAACATTTTTCTTTGTAACTGTTTTTTATGGAATTTTTTTGAATTTTTAACGAATTGCTACCTGTTTTTCCAAGAAATATTTGTAACCGTCACTATTTTTATAGACAAATTATTAATGTTAAAATTTTATTTTAATATTTTATTGATAACTATTTCTTATAGAAATTTTTTTCGAACGATAACTAGTTCTTATAGAAAAATGTTTATACAGAATGAATATTATGGACAAATTTTTATCGGCACTATGTTTTTATGTTACTATCGATAACTGTTTTAAGACAAAATTTTGACACTTGGTTTGATGATTTCACCGTTTAATTCTCTTGTCATTTTCCCTATGTACTTTCACATAAGAGTTTTCATTCTAACTTATTAAAATACAACGCAATATTTTTTTTTTAATAAAATTAATTCAGTTGAGTTAAAAGAAAAAAATATGCACCATGTAAATAAATAACAATAAACAAAATAATTGTAAAAACAAGCGAAAAAACTCAGAACTATAAAAATGGAAGAACAAACTTTAACGCCTTCAGCAAAAAAATAAAAAATTAATAAAAAAAACAAACGAATTGCAAAGATAGAAAGCCACGACCAACTGAAATTATTTATATGGAAGCAGTCATAAGACAACACATTCATCTTTTTGTAAAGATTGTTAGTTTCATATCTTTTTTTTTCATATTTTATTTCCACTTTCGTTGGACGTTATTAAATTTTGCTTAATTTGCACAATTGTGTGAACACGGTCGGGAACATGATTGCCAACAAGATGCACGTAGAACAGTAAAACATTTATTGTTTTTCTTTGGCCGCAGTCATGTTTATGATGGTGATTTTTTTATGGTGAAGTGCACCGTTGAGATCAAAATAAGGGAAGCCATTAAAACCTCTTTAGTAAGATTAAATTCAGAAGAAATTTTTGGTGAAAATCTTTTGGATATTCATATAGATAATGTATGGCAAACAATTGTTAATAATTTTTATAAACAAATTTTATAACAATTCGCAATACGGAAAAACACTTGAGAAAATTCCTTTAGGCTCCTCTACTCGTTAAAGAAAAAAATGGGGCTCATAGATTTTACATACCGTAACCATTTATTTTCTGTTGAATAAATTTCATTCCTATTTCTCTTCTTATATTTTATATATTTATCCATATAGACTCCTTTAGGTTGCCATAAAGAATGAAAGGGCCCGTGCATCTCATGTCATGTGGTTTTATACCCTGTAAAAATTGTAAGTTTATTCCAAATCTGTTTGAATATTTGATTATCATGCCATTAAAGTATTAATATGTTATATGTAGAAGATAGTTGATTACTTTTATAATATTCATGGCCTGAAAGCTAATGCTAAACTGAAGTGCATAAGTCGCAAGTTGACCTCAATTAAAATGTGATTATCTTTAACAGAAATACATATTTATGTTGTCCTTATAGAAAACAACTTGTTGATATGACATACCCCAGCGGAGTTGTTTGTTTCGGCGACATGAAACCTGTTTATGTTCAAACATGTGCCGTCATTTGTCTGGCCTAAAATATTAATGAATTTTTGGTAATTAGAAGCGCTAAAGAAATTGGAGGTACATATAGAAATTTCCCTGTTCAATAATTTAATCGGTTTTTCAAAACTCTTTTCTTCAAGACTTCTAGAAGCCAAATTCAGCTGGTTTTAAAATCTGGCTTATGATTGTGAACATAAACTGTGCAAATATTTCTAACACGCCGCCTTCCGTCTTCTTTTTGGTTGAGGCTGGAGTCAATTGAAAACCTAATGATTTCGTCTTATCTTAGGCATTTCGTCAACTTCTTTCAAGACATAAGGGCTTAAATCATGGCTCACTAAGGCCACACATTACATTTCAGCTAAAAGGATCAGCAGATATCACACAATCTTCCTTAAGTTTAAAGGCTTGAGGAAAATGTGCAGACAGGTCTTAATTGTAAGGAAACTTTTTAGATCAGATACCACTAGTGACATTAAAGATTCTTGCTGGAACTTGAGGGCGTTTCGGAAGGCGCACTTCTGGGAAGTTATATCAGCTTCTGTTTTCTAGGAATTTTTAATAACTAATCGATAACTAGACTAAAGATAATGCACAATCCAATGCAGGTGTCTCTCAAGCCATTAACGAACCTCTCCTGTCTTGCAAGCAGCTATTGAACCTATAAGAAACTTTTTTGAAATACTCATGGAAACTTACACGTACCAGCAATTTGCGGTTGCCACCTTTATTTTCGGTAAAAACTTTTACATTTCACTTTAAGCCTAAAATAAAAATATTCACAGAGAAACACAATAATACACACGCAACATGAACCAATCCATATGAAAAAAATCGAGGAAATATGACTCAATTTGGCAGCCTGGTAATCATTATCGGGCTTAAAACGTTGCACCAAACCGGCACGAATGGCCTGTGGAAAGGCAGTTTCTTCAAAGTACTTCAAGAAGCCAAACGAATCCAGACGTAAAATAAAATATTGAATGTAATAACTAAGGGGTGAGTCGGATTCCATAGGAAAGCCCAAATTAAAAGTACCGAAACAGATGTCAGTGAATTTAAAAAGGCCCGGCTTTAGATGTTGCTGTTGCTGTCTCAAGAACCTCCATTGATGTTCGCACACAAAATACGCATATGACTGATTAAAAGATGTTTGATGCACATGAAAAGTCGTCGAATCAACGACTACCAGTAGCTTCAGGAAAGCTTTGGGCAAATCCATATGCAGCCCTAGCAAAAACTCCAGTTCATAGTCTATAATCATGGTGGAAAGGTTGGCTTTTATAAGATCCTCCATTGTATTGATTTGATGCTTAAACAAGGATACGGTCAAAATACTGCCCAGCAACGCACTGTAACCGATGGAAATAAAAAATGCATGATAGAACACGGCGCTGTAGAGTAAAAATCTTATAACAGAAGGACAATTTATTTGTTTCCAGGGACTTATGAAGAGTAGGCAGCAAAGATTATTCGTAAAACTGGCTGCTATTTGTAAAATTAAGTCACTCTTTTGCCGAGAACTCCTTTGGCTCTCCCAGCACAACCACAAGCAATCAATGGTAACCAAAGCGATATAGGAAATACATATCGCATACCAAACTGGCCTCTGATATGATACTACAGCATAGTTGAAGTTGGATAATTCATGCCGTATGGGAACCATCAAACACCACTTCACCAACGACGTTGATGAACTTTTATCAATCTCTTCATCAGGGTTAAACAGCGCATAAGCATGAGCTGAGATTAAAAATTTTCTGGCACGCATCAGCTGCAGGATATCTTTCATGTTTACCACTGAATTATTGGATTTATTGGCAGGCATTTCGTAGGGCAGCAAACGTGCATTTATGTTGTTCATAAACTCCAGCAGCACTGTTAGGGACCAGCCGTGCTCTTCACTAACATTTTTCTTATTGATGAAATAAAACACTCCCGGTAGATCCAATCGCAATGGCGTATAGAACTCATGTCCTTTGCAATCTAAACTGCCCACCGCGAATTTCATAATTTCTTTTTTCATATCCAATAACATATTTTTGCGCGAACGAATAGCAAAATTGGGATAAGAAATCATGCCCAGAATATCCGAAGACTGATTTGTGTACTGGACAAAAAGAAGCAAATTAACAAAATTCTTCTGATGCAATAAACGCATTAAAGGCTCAGCTTCAGCAGGATGTTCCAGAGCCTTCACCAACACGACAAAGTTCAATGAAAAGCGTCGTCCTTGCAGGGCTCGAGCATGCAGTCGCATAATGGGATCGTTGGCGCCGCTCGTCATTACCAAACCCATGTATCTCATCTTACTAGTTGTTTTAGACATTTTTATTTCACTATTATTGGTTATAACCATTTGTGTAATCATCATCTTTCGATGTATGGTGTTAAAGAGATCCTGCAAGTTTTCGTGGTCTTTAGCCTCCAAATGTTCGCTTATAAACCAATTGGTCTCCTGCAGCTGCAGGATTCGATGTAAATGCAAAATATATTTCAACAGAAACTCCTTATCCCACATGAAAACATAATGGCCGAAGCTGACGACAAGTAGAAGGCAGACTTTCACTTTCAAGATGTTCATAGTTTCAATATTAGCCCAGAACTAAAACCACATGATTTACTTGCCGTTTCAGTTCAGGAATCCTGACTACTTTTAAGCAACTACATAAATACATACACACATACATGTATGTTTGGGGTTTGTAAACAATATAATGTTGACATGCCCGACAGGAATACGAGTATGTCGAACACGGCCTGGCATGTTTTCGGAGTTTAATAATGACGTGGCCCAGCGAAAATGTCACTGTATTTACATTTGATGTAATGGCCAGAAATGACATCCAATGTATTTTATTTATATTAAGTTTATGGAAAAGTATAGACAAGTTATGAAAATTCTTATAGAAACCCCTAAAAATAATTCCTCAGTTATAGCCTACGGAAACTTTATCGGACAATAAAGTTTATCATTTAATAACTTTGAATCAAGTGGAGCCAAAGAACTACTCCAACACCTCAGATGTCAGGTAAAGCTTGTGAAAAACTGATCTATTAGTTCTGGATTCCAATAGGCAATCTTTACACTTTTGGTATCTCCTTTAACATATAAAGTTCTCCAATCCAATATTGTCTGGCCATTAAATACTTCTCATCGAAAGCTGCTCATTTTTTGTAACGAGTTATAAGCTCAGTTGTACTCTTTCTTTCTCTCTCTCTCTCTCTCCCTCTCTCTACCTGAACACTTTGCAGTGTTGCTCCAAATCGGCATTGCCAAATGTTCGTCTGCATTTTGCAATTTTGAAGTTTTTATTTTGCAAATCAGTTTTTAAGCAAAATTGTGCAGATTTTGTGTCCATAATTTATTTAATATAAATTCTTTACTTTCAACTTTTTTATATTTAAAATCTTAGTTTTATCTTATAAAATTTGGGTGGTTTGGGGGGGGGGGGGGGGGTGCTACCACCTAGCTACGCTCATTTATAAAGTTTCCTGTCAAAAAGTTTTGTCATGGTTGCGAAATAGAATACAGGACCAAAATTAGTAGCCCCGTCTTTTGGCATTTTATAGTCCGCTAAAGCAACATTAATTTAACAAAATTTCAAACCCTAAACTGCTCAGTTTTAAGGTCTGCTTATCGGTTACGGCGTGAGTGTAAGAAATCTAAAGCCTTCAAAATTCCAGATACCCATTAAGGGGTTTCTTTCGAATTCTTGACTATACATTTGCGTGACTCGAAACTCAAACTTGGGTATCAACTGATATCGGGGAAATCGAAAGAATCATTTAAATACTTGACCTTAAGATTAATAATGGATAAACCTTAGCAGCATTCCAGGGGCTATAAAATATAATCATGGACACAATATGATGAGTCAATGACACGACTCCGCCACTTGCATGTCTTTGCAAGTTCCCCTGGTGTCAGTTAATCTGGCTGCATTACTTTTTCATTAAAAATCTTGTGTGAAACTGAAGTGTTTTTAAAAAAGGACTAGTAAAATCGCCTTAAGAAAGTGTTTAACGATCTTTCAATGCTTTCTAGCTGGAAGGTTAAGAAATTGACAGCCTTTGAGGAATACACGGTTTTGCGATTTTATGATCACCACCATGTAGGCGCTGTTTTTCCCATCTATTACCACAAAAAGTATATAATATTGATGTTGGCTCACTTGAGCGAATTGTTAATGTGCAACAAAAAACAACAACAGCTTTTCTAACGCATTCATATTAAAAGAGCCAACTCCGAAAACTTTGCCAAAGTTTCCAGATAAAAGTCCCTGCCACAAAGGAATACCCCTTTATTTTTTTTGTTGCCATTCCTCTGCTACCGAACACACAGACGATAGACGCGCTCAAGCCCACCACTACAGTAACAGCTTTGCAAAGGAAACGGAAGCACACAAATGCTAACCGTACAATTTTTAAAACAGAAATTGAAAAAATGAGAGAATATATATGTACGTACATACATATGAATGTATGTATGTATGTATATGAAAAAAAGGGAAAGAAATTAATTTATAAATAAAAATTGCACACGCAAAAGGTAAGTGCGTTAGTCACAACAGCCACACAACGATTTATTTCCCCCACCCAACTGCTCAAACACAACAAAAACGAATAAATGAACAAGATTTTCAAAATTTACAACAATAACAGAAGAAAAGTGCAGAAATAAAGGACATCGGATATTGTGTGTTGTTGTGGCTGTTTAAGGGAATAAATAAATGAATGAATAGTGGTCGTGAAACCAAGTCACCGCACAGCTGTAACATTAAATAAATTCATGACGAGGTGCAATTTATATTCAGCACAAAGAAATAAC
The DNA here is from genome assembly GCA_932526305.1 of Epicampocera succincta. Lineage (NCBI taxonomy): Eukaryota > Metazoa > Arthropoda > Insecta > Diptera > Tachinidae > Epicampocera > Epicampocera succincta. Next base: position 62,066,394 of record OW052036.1, on the reverse strand, counting down.
AGCATGAGTAGTAAAAAGGATCCATTGTGCTGTGTGAGTGTGTGTGTGTAAGAGTGTGTGTGCGGGCGTGTGTGCGGTGCAGACTATGAATTCAGCTGCTGAACGACAATAGTTTGTGTGTTCATATTTTCATATTGTATATTTTATGCTGTTCAAGTCATGTTTTAAGCGTTGCTTTAATAAACTACGACTACATATTTTTGTAAAGGTAAGCAAAATGTTTTCCTATCTTTTTTTTCTCCCACCCCCACCCCCACCCCCACCCCCACCCCCACCCCCTCCTTGACAACAATGCAATTTCACAATTTACATATTTACATATTTACACCCACAAGTTGCTTAGAAAGCAGGTTATTAACAAGGAAAATCTTGTTGCCTTCAATTTGTTTATGTTTTCTGTGCTTTTAGGGCATTCTAGTTGTTGGCGATATATAACAGGATATACAGATTGTAATGAAACAAGCTGGACTTCTTGTGGCACTTAAAAGTTTCCCATCCTTGTGTTCTTTCACTTGAAGGTCTTATTGATACCGGGAAAAAATGTACCGCAGCCTGTCAAGCTTAATATGTGCAGGGGCAAGTCTTATGTTGTAGACTTAATGGTAAAAACTCCACCAGAAAAAGTCCATCATTACGGTGAACAATTCTCAGCACTTTCGCGTAAGATCCTTGTGCCCCTAAATAACTTGTGTAGTATGCCCCATGTGCCATAGGCTATGTGTCACGTAACACCACCCTAAAACTCATTATGCCCTTTTTAAGGAAATACGAACCATCAGCGCCACTCAGTTTAACTTCTTCAGGACACATTAGACACTTTGAGATCTCCTGGAGACTAGTATCATTATAAATTCGCTTAATTTTGCCGCTAATTTCCGAATCGTTGAAATTTTAGTGAAATTTTCAACTGCTTGAGGGTCAAATCAACAAACACCTATTAGTTCTTGTTTATGGTTGTTTACCTTCAGCTACGAATTTTATAGGGAAAAATGCGCCAAATTGCGGCCTGTAAAATACCGAGTTCTGGGCAGAAGTAGGAAATCTAATGTCCTGAATGCTGTTGAACACGGTCGCACACAGCGGCGATACTTTCTGCAAGTAGTAAATGGAACTGAGACTTTTTTCAGTCAACGAACTAATATTATTCCTGGTGGCTGCAATCATGAAGATTATAATGGTATTGGCCCAGTTAAAGTCTGTGCTGTGAGATGCTATTGCTGTAGAGTAAATGCGAAAACTTGGCCCAGTATGTGGAACCAGAAAAATGACCAGAGTCTCAGTTATTTTAAAACAGCAGATGACTAAAGGACTCTCCGGCCTTCTTAGCAGTCGCTGTTAGACTTCCATGAACCATTATTGCAAGAATATTTTTCTGTTGGTCCGGTTCAATAGTTGGAGCTTTCTTGTGACAGTGTTGTCTATTATCAGTTTGTTTTCTATGACTTCAAAAACCAAACAGACACTTGATATGTTCTGGCTTTATCCAGCTTTTTTTATAGTGTTTCTTTCGTATAGTTTGTTTTTGTGTTGGCCAATCAAAATGTGTGATTTGAATTTCATTACCACTCACGCCACCCCCTCTCCAAAATAACAAAAACAGCCGGCTTCCGTTTTAATGGTCGTTTGCTTTTAACATGTGTGCGGTTACGAGTATTTTAAATCAAGCACCAGCACTTCTTCCTTAAAAAGTTTTCCGAAATTTGAGGTTAAAAACTACGTAAATTTCTATATGTATTTCATGGTTTTTCGAAATGAAACCAAATCAAATGAAAAAAATGAAAAAACCAACAGCACCAAAAAGAAAAAACTTGTTTGCTTTCACATCTTTTTGCTAGAATCGTTAAACATGTGAGTGATTGTAATGTCAAGTGCAGCAGGGATGGACAAGTGATTTTAGAGACACAAAACAAAAATACCCTAAAAACAAGTTCCTTTTAGAAAAACAAACAACACTTTTGTTTTTAACAAATTGCAGTTTTTATCACATCATCCAACATCTGTCCGTTGGAGGTGCAATAGAGATGTTTACGTGTCAGAAGGTGACAAAAAGAAGTCATCGCTCTATATGGTACCAGATTTTTAATTAAAAACTTCCAATTTGTCATTAATTTCATTTCATAAAAATTTGCCTTAATAATTATTTTGAATGATCCTGTAACATATTTAAGCTTTTTGCGACAGCGCCTGTAATCCCTCACGCCTCACCCGCCCATCACTGTCGGCTGCTTAATGTAACTCTTGTTACATTTCCGCTTTGTCACATCCTGCTGGAAATGCAATAAAAACAACAAAGCGAAACAAAAACTGGACCATAAGATTACTTTAGTAACATGACTTTATCTACTGATGGAAATGCCAATTTATTACAATCTGTGTCTGAAAGTGTAATTGTGTTTGTGTGTACGACCATCTATATCTTTTTAATGCCATGAAACTATTGTTAAAACAACAACAAGAACAAAAGAATTGCCCAAAAAAAAAAGGAGGAGGGAAAATGTTGCAACTTTTGTTTATTCTTTTATGGAACTCACATGGCGTAACAGCAGACCAACCAACTAAATTGTTCATTTGAATTGGATTTTTCGTTTTTGCATAAATAATTTTGTTTTTGGATTTTATCTTGAATTTGCAGATTTTTAATCAGAATCAAAATTTCGTGGTCATGGGACAAATGTCGATATCATATTTTGATAACTTTTGCTTACCTCTAGAAATATTATCGATAAATTTACTATGGAAAAGTTATTGAAATCTGCACATTTTTATAGAATAGTTATCGAAAACTTGGCTTCTCTATCCTCTGACTCTATTATTCTGTGAAAATAGTTATCGAAAACTTTACTTCCCTATCTCCAATTCTATTATTCTCAGGAAAACGTTATGCAAATCTTTATTTTTTTCATAGAAAACTTTAAAAAGAATTGTTTATATCTACGGAAAAGTAAACGATAACTTTAGATTCTCTAGAAAAATTATTGATTACTGTAATTTCATATGAAAAACATTTCAATAGCTTTATATTCCCATAAAAAGCTAACTTTGCTTTTGTGCCTCTGCTTTTGTATAGCAAAGTTATCGATAAATTTGTATTATCGATAACTTTATATTTCCACCAACAATTTATCCATAACTTAAGATTTCAGTACAAAAGTTAATTAACAGTAACTTTATTTTCCTATAGAAAAGTTACTGACAACTTTAGTTCTCTATCCAACAGTTCCCGATAAAATTAGATTTCTATAAATAAAAATTAAACTATCGACAACTCTAGTTTTATAGGGAAAAGTTTAAATAATTTTATTTTTTTAACGCTATCGATAATTTTAAGTTTCTTAAGAAAACTTTACTTCTTTATATAAAAGTTGTCGATATATTTGTATTTCTAAGAACAATTTATAAAATATATATTCCATTTTCTATAGAAAAGTTATCGACAATTTTACTTTGCTGTAGAAATTTCATCGACTACCATAATTCTCTATAGAAAAGTTGGCCGTATATTTACAATTCTATAAGCAAACTTCGATTCCGAACCTGTGGGACAACGCAGTAGAGGACGCCCACGGAATCGATGGCGCACACAAGTGGAGAGGGACCTCAACCAACTTGGTGTGCAAAATTGGAGAACGCTGGCTAAAGACCGTGCCAGCTGGAAAACTTTGTTGGTTGAGGCCCAGGTTCACCACGGAATGTAGCGCCAAAAGAAGAAGATAAACAAACTTATCCCAGACTACAATTTTCTATATAGACAAATTTTCAGCAATTTCCCATTGAAACGTTATATTTGTTTAGAAAAGTTATCGACATTTTTACTTCAGCCCAGAAAAACTAACAACAAATTTACTATGTTATGAAAAACTTTGCAAAATCTACACCTTTGTGTAGAAAAGCTATCGATAAGTTTACATTTATTATATATTACAATATTTTAAAGACACAATTTATCGATAAGTTTATATTTTTATTAAAAAGTATTGAATAACTTAATTTTGCCATTGCAAAAGTAGTCGACAACTTTACTATTCTGCAGATAAGTTATCGATAACTATTTGTTTTACCCATAAGTCATCGTTAAGTGTTTTTCTCTAGACCAGTTGACTATAACTTTAGTTTTCTATCAGATAGTAGTAATCAATAATATCGTGTTTTCTTCAACATATAACTGTTATGGTTTTCCTTGGAAAATTTTATATACAAAAGAATAAAAAAAAATTTACCTTTTCATAACCTACTCCAGTTTTTGCTTAGCAAAGAAAAGAAAAGTGTAAATGTTATCAAAACTTAATGCCCTGTGAAATGAGTTTAAGCCCAAAAAAACAAAGAAGTCATAAAACTTCTTTGTAAAATCGTATTGGCTTTATCGTGTTCAATTTACGCCTTTTTGTTAATGTTGAGTGCAAACCTTTCGATGGCCCAAACAGGCTGTTCAGCAATTGTATCTTTTAATTTTCTTTTGAAGACTTAAACAATCCGCAACAGCATCTCGTTCACAGCGCCACTGGACGTTTTAAAACAAAACGTACAAATAACATTTTATTGTGGCTTTGTTCGGGACACAAACACACATCCGTTTCCCCAATCTGAAGCAACAATGGCCAACAGGATCCTTTTATATGCAAAGTTTAAATGAATTTACGCAAACAAACTTAAAAAGGAGTACGAGTGTGTGAATGTTGTTGTGCTTGTGTGTGCATTTTCAGGACAAACCAACGGCCACTAACGATATTTGAGGACAGCGCCCAGTGCCCAGTGCCCAGTGTTAAGCGACTTAAATTGAGCAATAAAATTACAAAAAGGGTTAAAAATTTAATAATAAATTTGCATAATTGTATTTTTCAGTCCTTATGAAATGCTCTACAAAAAAGTCCGGCGTTGTTGGCGACAACAATAAGACCGGCAAGCAAAAAAATGTTTCTTAGCTCATCTACACACACACACACACACACATACTTAAACAATGTTATTGTTTTTTTTTGGTTTTTTTTGCCATATTTTGTTTTTTGTTTTAATCAACCGAAGTCTTTTCCTGTCCCGAAAACAAGCCAAACAGCAACATTAACAACAGCTTCAATTAAACGAAAGAAAAAAATTCTATGCACATGAATATTTTGAAGGCAGTATTTTACACAATTCTTTGAATTTATTATGCACAATCGCATCAAAAACTCATTTGTTGCCGGTTTAGCTGACTCGAGGAATGGCAGGATATACACAACCTGTAAAATTCCTATACACTTTCACGCAAACAAACACACTAACACAAATGCCAAAGGCATTTCTGCCACTATTTCTCTGTTTGCTACTTCCACTGCATTCCTTTGTATATTTGCTCTAAAGCAAAAATACTCATACGTGACACAATGGGGCGCATTGGCGGAATATGCAATCGATAACTTTAGCTTTTTCTAGCAAATGCATGTATAAATTATTTAGCTCTTATGTAAAACAAAAATTAGTTTAGTTAACTTTTCTAAAAGAAATTTATGGATAATTTTACTGGTCTATAGAAAAGTTATCGATAACTTTACTTTTGTATAGAAAAGTAATCGATAACTTTACTTTTGTACAGAAAAGTTATCGACAACTTTACTTTTGTATAGAAAAGTTATCGTTAACTTTAATTTTCTATAAAAAGTTATTGATAATTTGTATAAAGAAAATTTTTCAATAACTTACCTTTTACGTTTATATAAAAAAGTTATCGATAGCTTTATTCTTATATAGCAAATTTATCGATAACTTGACTTTTCTGCAAAAAAGTTATTTACATTTCTACAGAAAAGTTATCGATAACTCTAATTTTCTATAAAAAAGTTATCGATTACTTGTGTAAAAAAAATTTTCAATAACTTAACTTTTACCTTTATATAGAAAAGTTGTCGATAGCTTTCTTTTTAAGTAGAAAACTTATCGATAACTTGAATTTTGTTAATTTTATAAGAGTATTTCTATAGACAGGCTATCGATAACTTTATTTCTTGAACACTACAAGTTTTCCTTGCTTTTCTTTAGAAAAAGTTCACAATATGTTAAAAGTTGCATGAAAAACTAATGACTTAAAACTGTTTTCTAATAGATTTTTTCTCATTAATGTGCCCACTGTGCTTTCGCATCACCTCTTTTATTTGTAAACATACTTATTTCACCAGGAATTCCTTTATTCGGAGCAATAGTTGTATATATTTGTGCATCTGTATAGTCGTAGTGCTTTATTAGAATGATTCAAAGCCACCCTGTTCTGTCACTCTCATTCACGTACTCATTCACTTTGCACCGCAATAACCATTAATTTACCAAAACATATGCAGGTTGCGGCTGTGACTCTGGCTGAAGCTGAAGCTACTAGTGTTGCATACTATTCAGCTGATGCAATTTGGACACACACACACACACACACACACACACACCGACAAGCTGGCAACCACTCACAGACATCATTTTCTATTTTACATTTCATTAAACTGTAACCTCTCACTCAATCATATTGACACACAAAACTTTCGCAGGCCACATTATTAGACCGCCGGCTTACCCGTTAGACATTAGAAAATTACGCGCCCCACAACAATCGCAATTTCGAAACAAAAACGTTGAAATGCTGAATTTAATATAGACTGATTTTACAAAATGTGGCGAAATTGTTATAGTTTCTGGTGTTGGAACGAATGTAAAATGTTTAATTGAATGTGTTTTGGTTGCGTGGGAGAAGGGCAAGGGGAACAGGACACAGTGGCAGTTAAAGAAATTTACAATTTGCCATATTTGTGGCTACTTAAATTCTAAAAATATTATATAAATTGAAAGAAATTGTTGTTTTAGTTCATGGAAGTCTGTTTTTTTTTTTTTGAGACCACGAAGGACCATAAGCATAACCAGCATTTCTATTCTGTTCTGCGCTTATTCTTTATTTTTCTACACTTTTCTTGTTGACCATCTTTAAAATAAATTTCACTGATTTCAATAGAGCGCGAAGGACCATAAAATGAATTGTTCTTTTTGATTGGTCTTAGCAAAATTATAACATTTGTTCGATGAGGCCACTGTCCCCTCTTTTCCAACTCAATAGTAACATTTCCGCACAGTCACTTTAGCGCTGCAACAATAACAATAACAACAACAAACAAACATTTGCAGTTTGCCGCCACCGTTAAAAACTAATATTATGCACGTTCAATATTTGTAAGGAATATTTAGGTGAAAATTACCCCAGAATTAGCAAACAAAAAAGAAAAACAAGCCATTGGAAACATGTATTGGGGAGTGTTTATTTGAAACCTGGTGCCAAAGGATAGCAGCAGATCCCCAAAGCGGCTTCTAAGTGATCGAAAAAAAACCAGAAAATATTCAAGTGCCGCAGTTTGTGTCCTTTGCTCACACATACAGTGACAAATAGTTTTCCTTCTTTATTTTGAATTTAAATGTTTTAGTGGGCATTAGTTGTGTGGCTGCCAGGGTGCCGTTGTGGTCATGCAGAAAACTGCAATAGCGCACCTGGCTGTAGGTGTCGAGCAAACGACGTACACGCCAGCGTTCCAGCTGATTGGCTGAGCAGCTTTTCAGTTGGCTGGCGAATTTTTGATGGCATGGACGACATAAGTCCATATCGGTCTCAAAACTGTGCCAGTAGTCGCCCACAGGCAGCTGATGACAATTGTGACATTGCGCCACATTGAAAGGCGAACAAATAATTTGCACTATGGGTGAGATTTTGCGTTGAGTGCCAAAGGCCAGGTTAACTTTAGGTAAGCGCTGAGACTTTTCCTGAAGATACGAATTGGGTCTGGAAATAAATGTTAAAGCTGTCATTAGTCAATGTAGACATCCGTCTCGATAAGATTTCTATAGGAACGCTAAATTAGCGATAAGTTTTCTATGGACAACTAAATTGCTGTAAAACTTTTCTGTGGAAAAGTAAATTTTCTACTACTTACGCGGGTGTTTGAAATTGCTCCAATTCCGTTCTTGTGGAGCCCACATCAAACGGCTTAAAGGCTCGCTTTACTGGCTTCCGAAACGCAACTTCATAAGTTCCCACGCACGGCAAGTTACAACTTTGTATGGAAGGCAGGCGCGGCTGTTTGCTGGCGAAAGCAGAATGCCCCAATTTTGAAGGTAACTGTTCTTAAAGTGTTTTTACTGTTTTAAACTGTTTGGTTTTTTGCGTAATTACCTTGAGCTCCAAATGATCCCTATTATCTGATCGGGCCGTTGGTCCCGGACTTAAAAGCATATCGCCCATTTGCAGTGGCAAAACTGCCCTCTCCAAAGTAGTGCCGAAGGCTATACGAGGCTTTTCCGCCGGATTCACCACATAATTAAAACCTAAATATTTTATTTGAGATTATTTTTACAATGAGTTTTTATTACACAACGTGACAATCAAAATTTTTTTACACAAAATTTACTTGTGCTGGACTTTTGCCATTATTTTATCAAATAATTAAAGCAAATAAAATAGTAAAGATTTATAATTTCCTAAGATATTAAAGATATCCCTTTAATGCAAAAAGAAATTATCCTTAATTTATACTATTTGATGAGAGAGAGAGAGAGAGAGAGGGAAGTACAATCACTCAAGTTTGCAGCTGTCACTCCTCTGTCATGCTTAAGAATTTTTGTCAATCAACTTCGCCATATCAATTTTTTTGTTTTTTGGTCTTTTCTAAACCAAATCCCAAATTAAGTCACTTTTATTACTTCTCTGTTTGGCCCTGGCTCGTATTAAGCAATTTTCTTGGCGCTGCCAACGTATTTTCGATCTTTGTTCGCGACAGACTTTTTCCAACAACATGTTTTCCTTCACCCGTCGAACTCAACTAAATGAAATGTTCGTTATAGGAAATATTTTATTCTGCGTTTTCTAACGCACTTATCTATTTATTTCAAACATATTTGATATTCTTAGTTTAACTTAATACGAATAACATCGTCAAATAAAGTTTGTCGATTTTTTTCTGCTCACTTATTAAAAAGGGTGATTTTTTTAATACAAAGATTTTTGCTTATAAAAATTGTTATTTTATTTAGAATTTTTTGTATCCAAAACTGTTTGCAATTTAAAGTGTTAAAAATATTGAAACTTTTTTCCAAAATTGAAAAAAGTTTGAATTGTAAAATTTTGAGAAAGCAAGAGTTTTATTTTATAGTTTTAAAATAATTGAAAATTGTTCATTTTTAGCTGAGAAAAATATTTCAAACTAGAATCTAAATAGTGTTCGCCCATTCAACATTCTCCTATTCGAGTTTTACTTGTCATATTTTGAAACAGCTGTTTTAATTCTGACATTTGAAGTTGAAAAGCTCAAAATGTATTTTCTCTATATTTACTTTTGAATCCAGAAAGTTTGGAAACATGTACCTCAATTTTGGTATTGCAAGTCCGTATGACATTTGTACTTCTCACTTGCCTCTTATTAGGCTTTCGAAAATATCAATATCGAAAATTTGCCGAAATGGCAAGTTAGAAATACTTTTTTCTTTAATTACTTATTTTTGATTGAAATTTGGAAATTTCTTATGAGAGAACTGAGAACAAAAAGTAAATCCCTTAAATCTTTCACTAGCACAGCTTTGAAAATCGTATTTTTGTCATTTGTCACAACTAGGATCTACGAGAATTTGGAAACTTCCTTTAAGAAATACCAACCTGGTGTTACTTTGAACATTAAATGCTTTATTTCATATGTCCTTAGTACTCTCAGAGGCTTAAAAGGCGGATAGTTCCATATCCAGCACGTCCTGCACTGTTTTGCAAAGTAAAAAATTAACCCTTTACTTGCAGTTCACGTAATATCTTTTCAATAAGCACAAATTGAAATGTATGGAAAACTTTTTCGGTGGAATAACACGCACGCACGCACTTACTCACTTGTTGTAATTTGACACGCATCATGCATATTTCAACCCAGAAAAGGGGGAGAGGGGCAGCAAGTTTGCAAACATTTTCATATTTCAATAATAAATCAATAATTCATTTTCTAACTGTTTATTACAATCCAATACAACAAACTTACCTTCCATTTAATAATATTCGGTGGATTTTGCTAACAATTTTGCTTGAATTTGACAAGAGAGAGAGAAAAAAAAATAGGAATCTTTTTTCTTCTACAACCTTTTCGAAAGAATAAATTATGAATTGTGAATTTGTTTTCTTTAAATGCTGAAATGACAGTTTTATTTTTATTGCTGTTTTTAGTTTTTGTTGTTTTTGGCTTAAAATAAAATTTTGTTGTTTTTAATTACTTTTTATGTAAACAAAAAGTATGAAACGAAATGAAATTTAAAAAGTTGTTTGAGAAATTCTTTTGCAAACAGGCAGTTAAAAAATTGCAAACATTATTTGAATAAAACAGTTAAAGTGAACGAGAAAAAGGGTGTGCCGAATGTAGGGAAATATTTGAAGATTTTAAACTTAAATTAATCGAGTTTATAAAATCTGTGGAAATACAGAAATTTTGTCTAAATATTTTGTAAATATAAACTTTTTACAGGAATTAAGCAATTAATACTGATGACCTGTTGCGCAAAGTGGAACATTAACGTTCGCTATACCAACAACAAATTTTGCAAAATGTTCCTGCTTTCCAGATCGTAAACTATTTGCAATTGGCGAATTTATAAAACGCCTGCGAGAATTTTGTAATAGATTAATGCCAAAGTAAAAGTGTTCTCTTTAATCTATTACAATACTGACGCCTACTATAATCACAATAAATACATATACATATATATTGTTTTAATAAGATCTATCACAATTTATACATTTTTGGATTTTTTTAATCCACGGAAATCTTCCATGATGATGATTAATTAAAAATATTATTCAATCTGCTCTCCATTTACTACTTTGTCTTAAAGCCAGCAACTCTTAAGTAATTTCGAAATTTTTAAAATATTTTCCCTAAAAATTATTAGCCTTATACTTGTATAGAAACCCAGTTTAAATAACGCCATATTTTTGATAAATTTAATCATGTTCGAAATTTCAAATATCAATATTTTGTGCTGTATATTTATTTCTTCCCAAATTCGATAGCGTTTTGCCTATTTTTTATATAAAATTACATTTTTAATTGAAAACAAACATTTGAAATGAAGTTGGGCACAAAATCAGCATAAATTGTTTTATTTATTTTATATTAAAAATAAAAAATTTAAACAAACTTTTCATTGAAAATAAAATTCAAATATTTTCTTAACACTTAATACCGAACTAAAACAACAGAATTTAACATTTAAACATTAGAATTTTCAATAAAGTTAGCAATTTCGAAAATGTATAATTTTTGTTTTATTAATTAACTGCAATAAACTCTTTATTCTTTTTCCACAATGGCAATTTTTTCTGAAAATTTAACATTTTGAACATTGAAAATATAAAAATTTATGACTTAACCCTATTAGCAGCGTTTTAAGGTAAGTTCGAAAATTCGAACATGAAATTTTCCTATTTTTTTAAGCATTTGTTTAAAGTTTTGTTATAAAATTGTTTTTTTAAATTTTATTAAATAATTTAAAATTGAAATCGAAAATTCTAACATGAAATTTTTTACAGATTTTTTAATTATTAAGTCTTATCATTCCATTTGATATATTTTTAGCTCTAAAGTGTTATAAAAACAATTTTAAAACAAGTTCGAAAATTCGAACACTACAAAAGCTAAATGTTGTTGCGAAATGTTTTCACATATAATGAAATTTTGTAACTTGCTTAAGATTAAAAGTTTAATTTTATATCCAATTTTAAAATTAAGGAATATTGATAGAAATTTTAAAACTTCAAATTTTTGTGCTTCTATTTAGTGAAGCATTTCTTTAAGTGTTATTAGCGTTGGCCTAGAACACAAAGAGTTTCTTTTGAGGCAGGAGTGTTAAATGAAGTTTGATAAGACGTAACAACTGTATTGTATAATTTCTATATTTAAAAACAATAGAAATTTTAGCAGTTAAGTTTAAAATTTCGAATATAAATAATACCCAAAACCGCAAAATTTCTTAGTTTTTATTCTTTGGCAAAGCCGCACATTTGCTTACATAAATATATATGTATATATGTGTATGTATGTCTGTACATCTGTCAGCTAATTCCCCAAATACATGCATTTCAACTTAAGTGACACTTCGTGAAACCGCATTTAGCAGCACTCTTTCATGTTTATTTCTTATTTTGTGGGTTTAAGAAAAACTTGCATTAACAGAAAAGTTTTTATCTTAAAAATTTTGCATGAAAAAGTTGCCATAAAACATGCAACACATTTTAAGCTATTTACACGAATTTTGATTAAAAATCCATGTTTACATCGAAAACATTTCGTAAATTATTAAAAATGCCACGATGCACAGTGTACGCAAAAAGTAATCTCCACACAAAATGAAATGTTTGTTCGATTATTTTAAAGTGCAACAGCCAGTTTACAAATATCGAGCCGATTCGTTCGTTGCCATAATTTAACATTTAAAACAAAAACAACACATTTTGAATGTTGTTCCGTAAGAACAACAGCTGGAAAGGATTTAAATTCTCAGTTTGTCGCGGCAAATTTGAACGGAAATGCTTAATTTGGCTTAATTTGGATCTTAGACAGTTGAAGTAAGTTGTTTATTTTAAATAATTTGTATGTTTTTGTTATTAACTATTTAAGTTGTGAAATTTTTGTGTAAGAAAATTGTTTAAAATTTTAAGAAAAGAAAAGCTAAATTTCAGCTTCAAAAACTTTTGGATGAAATGAAAGAGTCCAGCAAAAAGTGAAGGTGCTTGAACAGTATGAGTTAAAATTCCAATAAATCTAATCATCACAAAAACTCCAAGAGCCAATCACAAGTACAACAGCTTAAGTCCGGCTAACAGAAAAATAAATGTTTGGCAGATATTTACATGGAAAACTGCAACAAATTTACAAAACCAAAAAAACATAAATGAAATCCAAAAAACCGAACTTTAAATTATAAAAAATAATAAAAAACAGAATGAAACAAAAATGAATTTTTATATAGTACAATCGAAAAAAAATCCTCAATAATATAAAAAGGAATTTTGCCTAATAAAATGTATAATATTTTCTCAAATTAATAAAATTAAATGCACTTTTTGCAAATTTTAAAAGGCGACTTAAGCTGTTATTATAAAATGCCACAGATATATTAAAAATTTTACTTTAGGAATCACACGTTCATTCTGATGCAGCTGGTGATTGTCAAGCACTTTGGAGAACTTTATATGTACCAACAGCTGTGGAAGAAGTGCCAGCCAAAGTAAAACCATAGATATCCAGAGCTGGACTATTTTTTATATTTAGAATTTCTGGCAGGATAAAGATAGATTTCATAATTTATTGTAATTATGCTTCACATACATTTTTTTCCGAAATGAACACTCTCGGGTAAGAATGTATTTTGTGCAGGCAAAAGGTCTGACAGTATAAAGATTTTATAATTTAATTATAGTCCACATAAGACAGCTTTATTCAGACCCTAAGGCCGCATCCATCTTAAGAGTTTTTTCTAAAATGAGAACAGACTATACAAAAATTGTATATAAACAAATTTCCTAATTATTATAATTTAAGAATGTTTTTATTCGTAATATTTTTATGGAATACTTGGCCATACAAACCACTGTCCTTGAAAAATTGCTGCTTTTACTTTTCCTTTTTGTTGGCTTTTGTTTTCGTTTTTTTCTTGTCCTTAACAAACACACTAACACTCCTGCAGTAACACTTTATTTTCGTGCGGTATGTGAATGTGACGAAGTTGTAACAGAGCGCGGCTAGAGGTGTAAATGAGGGGTGAGTTTCGGAATACGAGTATTTTCCCAGCACAAGTTGATATTAATTCTGCTGTACAAAAAACTAAATTTTCCAAAAAGATGTGTATTTCGTTCAAACCAATACCAAGGAACGAACGAACAGCCAGCCGCCACTGTGTGTATGCGTGTGTGTTGTGTAGGTACAATGAAAATGGTAAAAATCGTTAATAAATGCATCACTGCAACTGTACTCTCTTCGATTTGAACAGCACAACAACAACTACATATTACGGGGGGAAAAAACAGGCATCTGGTTTTGTTGGTTCGTTTTCCTTATGCGTTTTGTTTCTTTCTTTTGCTAGATCTTTTAGATTACAGGGAAATCATGTTTGATGCGATATGTACATACATACACACACATACACGCACACACACACGCATATACATACATAAGTGCGTAATTTAAAATGAAGATTAATTGGTAACATAAGAAAATATGTAAGCAAATACATAGTACGTATGTATGTATGTATGTATGTATGTATGTATGTATGTATGTATGTATGTATATATGTATATATGTATGTATGTATGTACAAATATAGCTGGTCTAATATTATAAAATTAAAAAGAACAGCCACTGTGATATAGTTGCGTATGCCAATGAATATGTATATATCACCAGCAGCAGTTCTCTCCAATTAAACAATTGTTTGTGGCCATAAGGAGAAAACTAATTTTGTTACTAAAACACTTAAAGTAAAAAGAACAGCCACTGTGATATAAATATGAAAATAAATATTGAATATACCGCACAGCAACTGTTCTCGAAACTTTTAAAGTATTTGAAACGTTCTTAAGAAATTCAGGTTTTTCTTTTAATTTTTGTTTTTTTTTTTTTTTTTTTGTTTTTTATACCTTTGGTCGTTTGTAATCAGTGCAATATAAAGGAAAATCACTGTGATATGCTTTTAGAAAATTGACTCATATCACAACGATCGTTCCTTTGATTGCAGCGATTCGTGATTTTGGTATTTCCAATGCTTGTGCTGAATAAAAGCCAACGAATTGAAATGGATACTTAGCTTTAAGATTTTTAAAAATTTATCATATAAAGCTAAATTCCCACTGAAATTAGTTGTTCTTTAACAACGTGAATTTAAAAGTTTAGGGGAAAAAAACACTTAACTGTTGTCTATTCTAAAATTATAGCACGAGTGTGCGGTCTAGTCACTCAATTTCAAATTTAAACACCAAAGCGACTAAACCGACAATCGCCATTTAACTTTAAAAGCATTTTTTTTTCAATTTATTTTTTTCTTTTTGTTTTTTTTTTTCATTTTGCTATTCGTTTGTTATTAAACATTTTATCCAAACACTTTTATGTTATACACAATTGGCGTTGTCCATTGGCTTAGAGAACTCGATCGAGCAGGCCTTTGCTGCGGAGTGTTGAGCTCTTGAGGGTACACAACAAACTGAGCAAATAGGGCCCGCCTAAAGACTAGAAAATTCAATTTTTGTTTCAATCGTTGAGTTAGCGGTCTAGCAAGAAGGGCACGCACACTCTCAGTACTTCTTTTCTAACATTCTCTTCTTTTTTCACTTCACTCACCAAATTGCAGTTATATTTTTTTCTTCTTCTTTTGTTTTTTTTTTTTTTTATAAAATTGTAGTGATTCTTCTGTAATTAATAGACACACGGCGTCCAGTGATGTTCCATATCACATTCATCAATAGCTGGAGCAAAGTCTGTCGCTTAATTTAAGATGATTTTGGGCTTAAAAATTAATTGAATTTCTGTTTTAGAATTGCGAAAAACTCAGCAAATTGTGTTACTGTTCACAGGCCTGTCAATACGTGTTAACTAATATTTAGCCTTCGAAAATTTCGCCTATTTATAGCAAAAAGCCGAAGCTTGTTTTAAGCCTCAAAACACAGTCTAATCTTACCTGCTAGTCAATTAGATATATGTAAATGTTCGAGTATGCAGCTCTCTTTTAAGCGCTTGTGCTCTTTTGGCAAATATTATGGTATCTGAAAACGGTGATTTGACAACCAAAAACAATAACAAAAATATATCAAAAAGTATCATAAATTTAGGCCTGTTGGTTGAATTAAGCTGAAGAATTACTTTTACGACTTACAGCTAAAATTATACTGAACTGATCATGAAAAAAATTTCCTTAAATATTTCAATAATTTCAAATAAAAATGTTGCCAAACGATCGCACAGAAGTGAAACAGGCAGATATGCAAAGTTACATACATACATACATACATACATACATACATATAAAAGCATCGCAGAAAGATATTGTTTTTGTCAGCACCGTTTGTTTTTATGCTCTCAACAAACATGTCACTGTTACATGCATTTCGTACCCAGAGATATTTTTGTAGGGAACAAAAATGGAGAGAGAGAGAGAGAGAGACATAGATAAAAACAAACACACATATGGATATACATAAAGGAAAAGCCGGCACAAATTTTCTGAGAACAATTAGAGTTCAAGGTCGTGTGGCTTTAAAACGACGCCGCCACATATTTGCCCTTCAATTGCTGTAACTGCTTTCTTTCGACTTATAAATAAACTGTTTTTCGTTTCAAAATTACCGTTTTGCCTTTTTTCTTGTTATTTTCTTCATTATTTTATACTTTCTTTAAGTGTTCTCTAAGTCTCTCCTTGAGGTGTTTTTTTCAAATCCCTTATTAAGGCATATTATTATGTGCGTTCTTGAAGTCTGAAGCATGAAAATATGTATATTAAAAGTAATTTTATGCTTAATATCAGTATCAGAGAAATATGTATATAGAAAAATATTTTTTCATACATGTCACAGAAAAATTGTATAAGAATATTTTCTTTCCCGACCAGAGTGCACGTCACCGTGTAGAGAAAACTTTTGATGACTAGAATGGTTTTTGGATAATGGTATTTGATCGTAAATTGACAAGGGAATGCAGGAATGTCATTTACAGATTTGCGATATTCCTGAAAAACTGTAATTAAATTTACGAAAAACAGTCATAAGTTTTTCTGTGCACATCCATTCAAAAATTTAAATTTTAGAACCTGCTCTATTTTACAAAACATATGATATCTACAATACCTATAACATATGAAATAAAAACTAATAAAAATTATCATAAGGGTCAGTCTATAATTTAGCCAAGAGGCTTTTTCAGCAGATTCTTAAAATTAAGAAAATAAAACAATGAAAAACAAAAACAATCACGTTCACAGCCGACGTTCTTTTTGCCAGTTGGCGCCGTTACTTATTTCAGTACGACTTGACCGTCTGGCAACGATTTTACCTGAAGTTGTCGGAATCAGGCCTGTGTTTGCTTTTCTCCTTAAAATCCGTATTTTAACAAATTAAAGAGAACATTTCATTTTTGTCCTTTTGCCATTCATAGCAGTTGAAGGCAAAAAGGTGCTCCAGGAATCTCATTTATATATGATTATGTGATAGAGGAAACAATTTTCTCTCCATTCATGAGAGCGGCACACAAGGCAAATGCATACACATACATACATGTACATCTACATACATACATATATGCCGTCCTAGTTTATGACATGCACATACATATATATTTATGTATATATGCATGTGTGTATGTATTTAGGTATATATGAATTTATGTACATATTTAATTATTCAAAATGTAATGATAAGGGAATAAATGTTTGTTTAATTCCTGCTTAGCAGTAATTGCCTTACAAAATAATATTGTTCAATTTTGTTTTTTGCATAATTTTTATTATTTCTCTGGGCCTATACACATGTGCTTAAATACATACACACACATATATATACATACATATGTATGTACTTATGTATGTATTTAGTTAATTAGTCCTTAATGGCGCAATTTTCACCCCACATTAACTATATTTATTCTGTTTTATCTAAAATTGAATGGAAAATGTGAATTATGATTTAAGTCATGGCAATGAGTTACTAAAACCGTCGTCTTCCGTAGCTGTTTATTGTATATTTCGCTTTATATAACACTGATGTCAATAGCGAAAATCTGGCAGCATAATTTGTTGGCCGCTAGTCTGCGGAGAAATTCGTAAGACCAACCGTCAAAGATGAATCTCTTTCTCCATCATGAAAATACCAGCTCCGCACACATCTCGTCAAATAAGTGAATTTTGAAGCAATCAAAACACCGAATTTATGATTCATCCGCCGTACAGTCCTGATTTGGCAAACCAATGACCTCTTCTTGTATTTCCCCTATATCGAAGTTAAACTGCTTTACTAAAGCCGAAAAAGCAGAGATGAAGCGTTCAAAAACCGCGTTTAGGAGGTGTCTCAAGAAATATGGAAAAACCAATTCAAAAGTATATGGATCATCAGGGGGAATATTTTGAAAAACAATAAAGCCATTTTTACTTAAAAATCTTTGTTATTACTGGCTATTCCCGAAATATATACAGCACCCCTCGCAATATTCTTATATTTTTAATCGTTGCACGGGACAGTTTTAGCAACTCCTTTTTGTCGTGCTTGAAAATCTCTAGATTTTGAGAAAAATTCTACTATGGGAAACATAGAAATGCTATAGATTGGACAGATTGTAATATAATCCGCAAGTCTAGACTTTTATCGGTTTCTTAATTTGTATGAATGTGGAAAATTTAAATTCAAAATATTATTGTTAATGTAGTTTAAAGTGTGTTTTATTGCTGATAAATTACATCAAAAAAAGGTTAAAAAATTTTAATTTAGGATTTTTTAATTTCTTATTAAAATAAAAACAAAACAAATTATTTGTTTTGATTTTCAAATATGGATTTAAAATAAAAGTCCCACAAAACGAGTCTGACGTAAGTTCGAAATTTCGAATATAAGTATTTATTTTACATTTCCAACTAAAAGTGTACACTGACAGAAAACTACAAGCCAAGTTCGAAGTTTGACATCTATTCTAGTAATTTCTGTTTATCGATACTTATAATCTAAGTTGTTGTTGTTTCGATTTTAAGATAAGCACTTAAAATAAGAAGAAAATCCCCTATATAACTTAAGTTCGAAATTTCGAACATAAAAATTAACTCATGAAATATTTTTTTTTTTTATTAAGTTGTTCACTATTTCACATTAAAACTGATTAAAAATTAAAAAATTTTTAGAAATCTACAATACACTGACAGAATATTATAAATCAAGTTTCCAAACTTTCATAATAATTAATTTTTATTAATAATTATAAGTTAATGTAAATATTTCAAATAAGTTTGGAAATTTGCAGCCTCTTGAATTTTAGTAATATATCTACATACACATACATACCTGCTTATGTACATACATACATACATACATACATTTGACCCTATTTCGAGATTATGTATGTATGTAATTTCTTCTACGAATGGCTATAAATATAAATCAGAATAAATTCTGACCCTTTTTACCTGCCACATGGCAAATTTGTCGCCTGCTTCACTCCGTTGCAACGTCTACTAAGCGCTGGCATGTCCTCTTCAAATGCAGCCCCTGAAATAAAAAATCCCATAACAATAGATTTGCCTAAAACTAATCCCTGCCATAGAACCAGTCATAAAATCTAAATTTATATTTGCCCAGAAATATTTAGTGGCTGTTTCTTAGTAACTGCACTGAACCGAACTGAACTGAGTGGATAGTTCCAGACTTTAAGTTAAGGAATAAGAAAAACAAACCTTTGCAACTGATTTCTTAAATAAACACCAGCCAGCCAAGAAGATTTATTATATTATTTGTTCAAAAACTATATTAATTTCAAGGTCGATAGGAAAATGTGATTGACAAAACAAAAATATCCTTTAGAAGACGCGAGTGGCTGAAAAGAAAATAACAAAATGTTAAGAAATTTTTCGGTTGTTTGTTGGAGTTTTAAAGGATCTGGTTATTTATGCAAATAAAGAAAAAATAAAAGTGTTAATTTCATACATTAATTGTTAATATATTTTAGTTAAGCCTGACTCAACGCTTAAATATGTCCTTGTACCACATAATTTTCATAATTATTATTATCGTACCCTCATTGACAAACGAAAAATATTGAACTCTAACCTCAAATGTTAGACTTTCAAATGTTCAAAATTTCCAACAATTAGCGAGCCATGAACTGGCTAAAAAAAACGTATCGTTTAAAATTACGAATATTTAATAAATTATATGCAAATAATATTTTATTCAAATTAATATTTTTCCAAAGAAAAAATTCTAAAATGTCAACCCCTAACCGCGTCATAAAATGTTGTCCATATGACAAAATTATTAGTTTTTTTTATATAACAACTTATAAAATGCTTTTAATATAGAAAAAAATTGTTGTCGGACATTTTAGCACAAAAAAATCGACCCCTTACGGCCAAAAGTATGTAAGCGCTATTATTCATAGTTTAATTTTTTCATTAAAAACGCTTTAGAAACAGGTAATTACAACTCATAGCTTAAATCGGTTACATAATTGAATCGCTGGATAAGATTGTTGGAATGTTCGACCATTAGTCCAGAGGTTCGATTTCCATGCCAAAGACTGTGGATATTTTTGCAGATAAGCGAAAAGTTTTCTGGTTCTGGGTTCGTTGTTATAAAAATTATACAACAACCGCTTACTGCTAAAGTATTTTATCTGCCACAGATTTAATTTGTAATTGTAACGTTAAAAGTTAAGGCTGCTATTACAGCAAAAAAAAACTACAGACCTTTTATGCAGTCGAAAATTCAAATTTGGATAAAAATTTATGATGTGATTAGAACAAAAATCCTGTCTTAACATTTTTTGTGTTCTGAATAACAGCAAAATAACGTCCTACTGAAAAACACTTATAGTTCTTTAAAATTATTTTTTTTTTTTATATAAGAAAAATAATTGTACAAATTTCAGTGTGTCCACTGGACAAAATATGGATGGCCACGAATAAAACTATATCAATATCATTTCAACAAAAACTTACACCTGACGGCAAATAAAACTGTTTCAGCCATGAAAATTTTAGGATTCAAAACTTTTGTTCCTATTTAAAATATCGAATTCTAAACGGGAAGATAAAAGGACGTTAAAGACATATCTGCCGAAATTAACTTACTTGTCGAAACACCTTTCGCCAAATTTCCTAAAAGGCACTTCACCGGCAGCCAAACCTACTCCCCCCCCCCCCCTTCCCACACGATGTTCCTACAATTACACGGGTCTCTCTTCCGTTCCCAACATTCGCACTTAACGTTCAGTGTCCTTTTTGCTCTAAACTTTTAAGCCCACAATGGCCAGCGATATTTCTATTGCGATTGAATACTCAAGGTTGGTTGGGCTGTTTGTGGAAAAAGTCGCTGTTTTTCACTACACGAAAATTTAGAAATTTTATGATACGCACAAACGTTGCATACACCCAAACATATGTGTTTCCAAAAATTCTGCCCATTAGCATGCTGAGACAAGATTAAGCATGAACACACTAGCAAAACAGATAAACAACAACAAGCAGACTTTAAGATGAGCAACTAAATTGCAATTGCTTAGCTCAACATGGCTCAAAACATTGTTATTATTTTTTGTTGTTTTATGTCCAACTTAATCCAGTCAAATGTCCTGGGTACACAAAATCCTTTTTGTGCTCAATGGATTTTGGAAATCTTCTTTTGTATTTAGAGAAATGCACATATTGTGCACATCGTCACGACTTAAAAGAAGTTTTGGAATTTCTATTAATGTTAAGCAGCAGGACTTTTGCAACAAAAAGAAAGGACTTTTAGAGAGATATATTAAACTAAAGTATAATGAAGGTTGGGCGGACTTAGAAACAGCATAAATTCTTGTTATTACTATTGTATAGCAACAGGCTACCGAAACTGTCTAAAAGGACTAATGAAAACACTAGAGTAGTTGAGTGCAAATTGGAGAGGGATGTGAAAAACAATAAACTCTGATATTGAAATTCAATTAAATTCAATAATGAAGCTAAAGCAAAAAATAAAAATAGAAATAGAAAAGGTATTAATCAGTGACCAGCAGCAAACAGCCAGATTCTTTAATTTGTAATGAAAATACGGAAAAGTTTTCAAGGAAAAAATATTCTTCAAAAGAAACACCAATCGGGAATTAGAAAATATTTCTCAAAAACAGAACAGCAACTTCTTGACAAGTAGCAAAGGATTAAATTACCAGTAAAACACAAAAATGAAAAGGATAAATAGAAGCATAAAGGATTGAGTGAATGAATGAAAAATATTGGTTGTTCTGGCCCCTTATATGGCAACCATAACCTTAATCTATTGTTCTCGGCAGGCCCTTCTTAATACATCAAGGAACCGCATTAGCAAACCCTGGTCTCTCTCTCTCTCTCTCTCTTATCTTATAGGCATGAAGTAGACTAAATCTCCTATGTCCCAGTGTAATGCAGTCGGCTTCTACTCTTTACCGCAGAACCTGCAGCTGTCTGTCCGGGCGGCATATGTTCATTTTTAAGACGTGCGTGAGTGCCTGCCACTGTATTCTTAGGTTTTTCCTATTCCCGAGCTTCTCCCCTCCTCCTCAGACATTTATTTGGCATGTACAAGACCATCAGCATCGTTGCCATATTTCTTCGGTGGGGCGTCGCTTAATAATCTTACGTAGAAAAAACCTTAATAATTAAGGACTGTGCCACGATAACGTGATAACGTTCGTCCAATAGTTTTGAACAACCGAAAGCTGACTTGCGCTAAACGTGACATGTTGGAATTTCATAATGCTGGGCAAACGAATACTCATTCATAGTCTTCAAATTGATTGATTCGAAATTTAGTGGATTGCAAACCACAAAACAGTGAGAAAAAAATCGAGAAGAAGGACCCCAAAGGTTTTATTGCTGCTGTTGGCTAAATATGTTCGTGGAAGCAATAAAAATTCTAGCGATCATCCCTGGCAACGCTGCACTAACTGTATTTAGTGTGTATAACCACCGCCAAACTTGTACACAAAAACAAGACTCTTCGAATCTGGCAGCATGAAGCATTTAGCAAATGTACCAACCAACCAAATCGATTGATCGTGGATGGCAGGCATTTTGTGAACAAAATAAATCTGCCACTGCCAAATTTGTCCGTTATATAATACGGGTATATAATGCAAAACCGTCTGGTGTTTTGAAATCCGTTTGAAAAAGGCCCAAAAATCGTGAGGCACAACTTTATTTCGATTTATTCAAATGTTTTTTGTTAAAAATCAAATATAACACAAGCCTGAAGCGGTTCTCACTTTTTGTATTATATTTAAAATACTTTTAAATATTTTATAATACTATTTTAAGCTTCTAAGTGTGAGCGACTTTTGCTTTGATATTGTAAACAAATCGAAACAGCTGACTTTTGTTTAGATATTTTTACCGCCGCAAATAATCAAACAAAAATTTCAGTTGTTGTTTCGTGAAAAGAAACAAAATCTTAAAACAATTACTACAGAAACGGCAAAAGTAAAAATTATTATTCATATGGTTTAAAATACAATTGATCAAATCGAAGTTGTTGAAAATCTGTTTATAACCTCTATCTTTAGAGCTTTAAAATTAATAATTACCGAATCTTAAGTTATTTTATTGTAAATATAAAAAAGAATAAATCTTGATATTCTTTTTATTAAATTTAAAATATTTCTATAGTTATTTATATACATACATATGTATGTATACATTTATATGTGATGTGTAATTTTGCTTTATTATCTTAATATGAAAAGATAAATTGCAAAATAAATAAAATACCAAAAAAAAAAAATATTTACAAAAAATTATATAAAAAATTTTAATATAATATTTATTTATAAATTAGATGAGAAAAAAATTTAAAATTAAAAAATTTCCTTTTACATAAAGTTATAAGAAGAACCTTGACAAAAGTTCGCTTGAATATGTAATAAAAAATGGATTTTTATTGACATGGAACGAGTTAAGACAAACAGTCACACCCAACAAGTGCCAAGTCTGGTCACTTTCGCTAAATCTGCAAGTGTTTGCAAAAGTTGCACCTGCATTACCAAAACTATATATCGCTTGGAAGCAGCATCTGGAAAATTCGTTGCTATCAGTGTATTTTGTTTTGTCGTTTACAACAGCAAATATTTACCTGTTTTAATAGTTAAAACCTTTTAAATTAAAAACAAACGTTTTTTTTTTTTTGTAGAAACGATTTTCACTTTTTTATTTTCTTTTATTTTTTAAACTTGAAAGAAATTGTTGTTGTTCTTTTTTTTGTATTTTTTAAAAAATATTTTCCTTTTTAATATTTAAATGAATTTACCTTTATTCTGTTTTCTTGCTTTTCTTGTTTCCAAAAAAAAAAAATCTATAAATTTATTGTACCATTAATTAAAAAAAAAAATGATTGTATAAAACAAAAACGTAATTCTAATGAAAAAGGATGTTTGAAACAGGAAGTTAAAACTCAAGCGGTGTGTATGGAAAAATAAACGTGTTAGAGAAGGCAAAACTAAAAAAATACTTTCATTTTGTTGTCTAGCAAAAATTAAATTAATCGTTGTAAAATATAATTTTCGTTTATTTTTTTTTTTTCTTTTTGTAAGCTTTTCAATAATGTTGGCAAAACTCCGGAAATCCTTTGCAAGAGCGGATCCATTGCTTTTGTAAAGAGTGTGTTGAAAGTTAGTGTTTTTAAAGATGATGGAAAAAATCTTAAAAAGCTGTAAAAATAAATAAGATTTTTTTAATAACAATTATTTTACCATTGTTATTGTTGTTGTTGTTGTTGCTATTTTTGTTTTGTTCTCAGCTAAAAGAGTTGCTTGCTGCCTTCTGTTTCCTAAAAACTTGAACACTTTGTTGTCTTAATAAATCAATTGAAAATTTTGTAGCTTTTGAATTTCGCACTCAATTCTCAATTTTTTCTGTTTTTCATATTTTAAAAGTTCAGTTGTGGTATTTTCTATTTTTGTTTTGCTCTCTATTTGGGGTGCGCAAATACTTTAAATTTTGTTAAATCTGCAATTAAAAACGAAATCAAATCATTTAGGAATTTTTGTTTGGAATATTTTTTTGCAAAGACAAATAAATACCTTTTTGTTTAAAATGTTTCCCGATTTTCGTTTTTGTTTGTATTTTATGTGGCTTTAAACAATAAGTCCTTATATTCTAAATCCTTAAACTAGTTTGAGGGGGGGGTTATCGGATAGAAGCCTTATTACACTGTTGGAACTGAAGCATTCAAACGAGAGAACCAACAAAAAGAGAAGAGAAAAGCAAAAATATGTGATTAATTAAAAACAAATATTTACACGTTATTTGATAATTTAAAATAAAATTAAAAAAAAAAAACTTAGAACTAAATCTTCTTATTATTACATACACAAATAACTTAAAAGCACAAAATTAGTTTGTTTGTGTGGAAATCGAACTTCCTTGCAAACAAGAATTTGAAATTTTTTATTATTAACAAAATGCAGCTTTAGCTGTTACATTTTTCATCAACATACCAACCACGAATTATTCTCTAAAACACTTTTAGTGAGTTAAGACATTGTTGCCGACAGTTAATGATATATTTAACCAAAGTTTCAGTGATCTGTCCCTTGAGAACAAAAAATCTAAAATATTTTGTTCGTAGAAACAAAGTTGAAAGGGTTTCATTAAGAATCGTCTACAATTAATTTATCCAAATTAAAAAATAATAACAAAATTTTACGTACAATTTTTGACGATTTTTTTTTAAGTTTTAAGACTTAAAAATGTGGGGCTAACAAAAAGAAATCTTTTAAAATCGCCTAAGTTTAGCGATTTCTTTATTTTGAAAAATTTAATAGTATATTAAAATTATTTCTGTAAAAACAAATTAAAATGTTTTAATAAAAAATCGCCTAACTTTTAGCGATTTCTTCTTTTTTACTTGTAATACCGGTTTGTAATAAAAAATTGCTTGCCTTCAATATATATAGATACAAGTTTCAACTATTTTTTAAGCTTCATTTTATTTTGAGAAAATTTTTAAGAATTAAAATCTAAAAGATCTACACAAAAACCAAAGTTAAGAGCACTTATTAAAAAATTACATACAACTAATAAGTTAAAAAGAAAAAAAAATCATACAAAAATACTATACAAATGTACAAATTTTGGCGATTTTAAATTTAGCAATTTTTATTTTGAAAAATATCAATTTTTTTTTTGTTAAATTTTGTCTATAAGAATATTTTTACCAAGTATTTGTTTTTTATTCTACAAAAACTTTAAAAAATTTGTTCATACATAACAAAATTAAAATCTCAATAAATAATCGCTTGAAATTGAAGAGTCCTAAATAAAAAAGAGGTCTTCCACAAATGTATACTAGATGCTTCAATCTCCTTATTTATTTACTTGAAAAAACCTGGCCAAAATTTTAAGAAAAATTTATATACTCGTCTAAATAAAAGCAAAAAGACAAAAATATTACACAAATATCATGATGGACCGCCCACGCTTTGTGTTCTAATTGCAAGTCACACAATAACGATTCGGCTGAAGGTTGTCAATACCACAAATCGTCGAAAGCAAAAATCATCTGGCGAAAAATCAATGCTTCCGTTTGTTAAACTATCAGTAAAAAATTCCGCAAGTTTTAAAATCCCTCAGGATAAAACGTAGAGGAAACAGTAAATTTTAAAATATGACATAAACTGATGGTAACGGGTGATCATTCGGAAAGCTTTTTCTAATTAAAATAAAACCATTAAAGTACAATTAGATGTCGGCATCTCTGCTATGGCCCAAAAATCTCTGGCTCATTTGGCTTTAGGCTTACGACCACTCTTCTAATAGTCTAAGACAAGACATATGAATTCCTGTTTGTTAGGATTTCGTCTTAATTTGAGTTACATGTGGACTATAAAAAAAACGTTTAAAACTGAATATCAAACAACCTCAAATCCCTCAACGTTTATTAGAAATTCAAAAGAAGACTAATAATTTCATGACTTTTTGATCATTTTAAAGGAATATGAAAAAAAAAGAGATTTCATGCGCTGATGCATAACATTATCGAACCTTTATAAATGTCACCGGCCTTGTAATACCAAGTATTCCAATTTATCGCAGTTGGCGAATTTAAAACGACTACGACAGTTTCATAATAGATTAAGGCAAAGAACGCCTATTTGATATTTAACCTGCCTCTGCCTAAGAACGACTCGCGCGACATGATTTCTCCAGACCAAACAAACAAAACTATATCCAAAAACTACGTAGATCTAATGAAAGGAGGATTAATTATGACCTTTATGTTTTAGCTTGCAGTAGTTTTTCATAATAAAAGTTATTTTCGTCTTTATTTTGCACAAAAGCTGCTTTTTAACTTTTATTTTTTGTTTACAAGTATAACTGTTACTTTTAACTTTTATTATTTTCTTACAAATATAACAATTATTTTTAGCTTTTATCTTTTTCGAGCCGAAATAAAAGTTAAAAACTCGAAAAGAAAACAAAAGTTGAAAAAAATCGTTATTAAAATAAATTGAGTGAACTGTAACCGCAATATTTCGAATATTTCGGTCAACCTTTAGTCTTTAATTGGTCTAAATGTAGACGCAAACGTGAACATATTCAAACGCTTACAATCTTGCAAAATCTGACAAAACCATTTCAGAGCAGTCGAGCAAAAATCAGTCAACTTTTTCCCATTTTCAGTCAAATAACACCTAAAGCCGGCAACAACAATTAATGGGTGTGTTAAGCCACTGGTCATCTAGTTCTTATCTTCTAGAAATTAACCATTAAAAAATGTTAGGAAGGAAGTTAATTGTAAATTAAAACGAAAAAACCCTAAACCAACTGAAGATGAAGTAAAATCAAAAGAAACAAGTGTTACATAAAAAACAATAATAAAGATAACAAAAATTTTGAATTTGAATTAAATATTTTTTAATTTTTTTATTTACTTTTTTTTATTAAATATTTTATTGAAAAATATAATTTTTTGCATAGTTTTTTTTAAAGTTATATTTTGTACTTTTTTTTCTTAAAAAAAAATGTTTTTTTTTATAATTTTTTTTTTTCTTTTATGTATTTTTTTATTTTTATTTTTATTTTTTATGAAAAAAGAAGTCTATAATATTTATCAAAAAAATATACATAATTATTTAAGTAGTTAAATAGACCTAAAACATTTTTTTCTTCTTTTTTTTAAAAATAGAATTTAGTCGTTTTATAATTAAAAAAACAAAATAATAATAGGAAAATTTTAAGTGTAAGAGGTTAGATGGATGTTACATGAAATTTCCATAAATTAAAAAATATGAAAAAAACTTAAACATAAAGCGCAACATGAAGAGAAAGGCAGAGAAATGAATGGAGGATGGATGCGTAAAGTTTTATGTTGTATTCGTAAGTTTGGTTTAAACAAAACAAAAAATAAAACTAAAAAAAAAGAAACTTACAAGTTATGGTTGTGGTTGTTGTTGCTGTTGTTCCAGTCGTTAACAATTCATCAACATCATCGTCGCCATTAACAGGGTCAACAATTTTATTATTGTTTGTTTTGTTATTGTTGCCAATGTTGTTGTTGCTGCTGTTGTTGTTTTGCATACCGGAATTTTTACTATTGTTGTTGTGGCTGCCGCTGCTGCTGCTGCTGCCACCGCTGCTATTGTTACTGTTGTTATGTATGTTGTTGTTACTGTTATTATTTTTGTTATGTGCATTTGAAGACGACGTCATCGTGAAGGAGTTTGAATGGTGTTGCAAATGATGATGATGATGTGGCTGATGATACATATGATTATTATTGTGGCTGTGGCTGTAAGTGCTTGACAGCCGTCTGGGCAACTTACGGCCGTACAGAGATGTGCCGGCATTGCCTGAAACGGATAATGATGATGACGATGATGAGGAGTTTGAGGAAGAGGAGGAAACAGAGGAACAGGATGATGAAGAAGAGTTTAGGCGTTGACAAAAAATGCTATTGGAATTGGCAGCTGCAGCAGCATTATTATTTTTACGAAATTTCTGTGTATTGTGGTGCGGTAGTGTGGCATGGTTCAGCAACGTGTGTGTGGGTGTGGGTGGATATAAATGTGAATGGGGTAGAGGAGACAGTGGAACAGTTGGCGGCGGTCACGAACATGCAACTTCAGCTGTAGGTTGTGTTGAAGCGGTTGTTGTATTGGTTGTGTTATTGGTATTGCCGCCATTACTGTTTTCGGATGCTTCCTCTTGCTGTTGTGGTGTTGTTGTTGTCGATTGTTTGTTAAATGTCGGAGCCACTTGCTGCTGTGAAATTGGTGTTGTAGGTGTAGTATTACCCCCACCTGCATCACTTGAAGTATTTGAATTTTCTTCTTGCTGTTAAGAAAAATTGAAAAGTCCTCTTAACCCTTCGTAGAATTAATTTTTTTGCTTACCGATTCACTGACACGTGAACGCTTCACATTGCCATTGCTGGCATCTTTTTGAAGCATTTCATTGGACAGCCTTTTACGATTAGCTATAACCGTATTATTGAAAGTATTATGGCTATCCATCGATTTGCGTTCACGTTTCAGGAAATCAGCATCCAAATACTGAGACAATTGTTTGCGTTTGACATGACGAGCCTCCATAGCCATGCCATCCTTTAACATCTTAATGTTGACCTGAAAACAGAAGAGTTTGTGAAATGATTTTATTATTTTATTGCACCACTAGTGGAGAGCAATCGGTCTATCGACACTAAAGTTAAAGTTTGCTGTTCTGTGTATAACTTTTCCTTTCAAAAAAAAAAAATAATGTTATCGATAACTTTGCTATACAAATGTAAAGTTATGGATAAACATTTTTATAAAACTTCAAGTACTTCAAGTACAAACTGATAAATTTTCTAAGGAAGTACCGATAACTTTGCCGCAAAAAAAATGTAAAATTATCAACAAAAATTTCTGTAAAAAAATGCAGGTTATCGATAACTTCTCTCCAGAAAAATAAAGATATGGATAAGTCTTCTAGAGAAAAGTAAAGATGACGGTAACATTTCTAAAGAAAAGTTATCGATAGTGCTATAGAAAACACAAGTTATCGATATCGATGTGCCTTTTGCATAGAACTGCATTTAATGATAAAATCATCCCAGAAATCTAAAGTTATCGATAACTTTTATATAGTATGCTTAACTTATCGACAGCATTTTTATAGAAAGCTTAAGTTTCCGGTATCTTTTCTGTATGCAAATAATTTTTTCCATAACTCTTTCATTTAAACGCAGAGTCATCAAAAACTTTTCTATAGAAAAGTAAAGTTATCGATAACTTTCCTTTGTAAAATCAAAGTTAACGATAACTTTTCTACAGAAAAGTTGTTCTTTAAAAAGAATAGAAGCCAATAAATCGCATTCTTGCATCTCTGCAGAAACGTAAAACTATCAACAACTTCTCTATGTTAAGGTCAAGATATCTATCATACGTTTATAAACAGTAAAATTATGGACAAACAATTTCTATAGAAAAATGAAGTTATCTGGAACTTTCGTGTAGAAAATTTCAAGTTATCGATAAACTTTCGATAGAAAAGTTTAATAAGTTTTGTTTAGAAAACCAAAATAGCTCACAGATTTCACATTGACATTGACTTTGGTTTTGTAAATATGTACTTACACCGTGCTGTATAACATGCTCCGTAAAATTCTGTATACTTTCGGTTAAGTCCACATTAAGATTTTCCGTACGCTCAAATTCCAAACCAATGAACCACATTGAACAATAAGGTGATGTTGTTAATGTGGTGGCCTGTCCTGCTGTAGCCGCATTTGTGCCAGTTGCTGTGGCAGAATTTTTGTCATCTTCGTTGCCGCTGCTACTATTTTGCGAGCACGAATTATTATTATTGTTATTGCCCTTTTTATGATCGAAACATTTAGGATTCACATGGGCCAGGGAAATGTGTTGATTACGTTCTAAGTTGCCAATCAAGAGACGTATTTTAGACTCAACCAAGCCACACCATTCCAAATGATCGTCGGCGGTTTGGGAATTCACCAATAAAACAATAAAATGACGATATCTAGAAGTAGGAAGTAATTAAAAATATTTTTTTTATTTGTTTAATACTTATTGCTTATTTTCTTTATAATTTTATTTATTTTACCTATAAAAGAAACTGGGAGCTTCAAATAGTCGATCCCATGATGCTCGACCCAGCATAATTTCATCTGTGGTTGACATGCCCCGATTAAACTCCATTAATATAACCTTTTTGGTTGATTCGGAAACATTAAATGTCGAATTTTGTTGTGGATACGCTGGTGTTATGATTGGCATCAAATGATAGCGATCAGAGGCATTTACACGTGGATCCCATACCTGAAACAAGAGTTTTATTTTTTTAATTTGTTCGAGTTTTACCAACATGAAATGAAACACTGTTTTGTGTTGTTAAATTTGTGAATTATATGTATGTATATGTTTTACTTACGGGAAATCTTAAATTAACATTGTCGGGATGTTTTAGCAAGACTGGATTGGGCCACTTCCAGCGCGAGAAAACTAAAAAGAATTTATGAACCAAAGTGGAGGCTGTCGCATTCGGGTACAACTGACAGGTCCGGGCCACCAGCATTGCCCATGTTACACCCCCAAAATAGCCCAAAGAATTTGAATAAATGCCATGTTCTGTAAAGAAATAAACAGAAGTATACATTTTAACCAATTGTTCTTTGGACAAATTTAGCAAATAGAAAAATTTTGTGTGATTACAAGTGGTTTTTATCTGCCTTAAAAGTGGAAGTATTAAAAACTTTTTATAATATTGTATTCAGAGGACATTTGCACTTACTTTTAGCCCATAATTTAATGCTACGCAAAGCCAAGCGGAAGTTTTCTATGTTCGGTACTAAAGACAATATTTCATCTGTTACACGACAACCGTTTAAACTGCGCACCGAACGGGGATCCAAATTCTTTAATAAGTTGTCATCACGTAAATCAAAATCATCAGGTATCTCTTTAAGAGATAGACGAGCAAACAGTAAATCGATTTCAATGCCATCGAAATTCATTTTTATGACCGGCACAAAAGCCTCCTCGACCGCTCGGCATTCCGTTACCTCGGGCTGTTTCTTTAACATCTCAAAGAATGATGTAAAATAATCGGAACGTTCGATATTGCGCGGGGCCACACACAAGGCATCTATATCAGCACCTTTATGATGTACGCCCAAACGATAAGAACCAAATGTGTAAATTTTGCCACCCAATTTTTGGGCAGCTGGTTCGGGCATATTCTTAGCTAATGATATCTCTTTAACCCATTGTTTGACAAGAGTATTTAATTTGGCAAGTATTTCCATGCGATGATTTAATTCATGTTCGCTTTCAAAAACCTTATATGGTTCCAAGGCCTTGCGTAACGCTTCGGTTTTTTGCATATCTTCGGCCCGAGGACCAGCCAAGCTAATGGCTGAAGTCATGCCCAATTGTTTGGCCGGCTGTTGTGGCGATGAGTTGCCATCTTTATTCTGCGCCGAAGAGTTGAGTACTATATTTGATGATGAGGTAGTAAC
Organism: Epicampocera succincta; assembly: GCA_932526305.1. Lineage (NCBI taxonomy): Eukaryota > Metazoa > Arthropoda > Insecta > Diptera > Tachinidae > Epicampocera > Epicampocera succincta. The sequence goes on along the minus strand of OW052036.1, from coordinate 62,034,158 downwards.
ACCATTTTGTGGTGACTTTCTGGCTGTTGAACTCCACATGTTGCTTTCAACCGTTTTTTGTTTTTCTTTTTGCTGCAAACAAAATAGAAGAGAGAGTTTATTAATTATTTATGTATTTTAAATAAACAGATGGATGAATAAAGTTATATAAAACATGTACATATGTATATTAACTAACCAATTTTTTGTCAGGAATTTATCAGAAACGTTTCCTATATTTAGATTTATGCTTTATTTCTTTCTACATACATATATGTATGTATGTATGTCTTTTGTATAAAATTCTTAAGTATAGCTGCTTTCCGCACGTGCTCCCAGTTGCGTCTTTAGCGTTTCTTTTTATATATGTATGTATGTATGCACATACATATGTATTTAATTCATTTAGTGTTGGTTCTAGGCTTTACAACTTTCGACGATACCGCGAACTGCAAGTAGATTAACAATTTGTTAATCATTTAGTGTTTTATATGTGCGTTCTTAAAAATAGCCAAATAGTTCTAAACACAAACAAATTCCTTAAGTTTTAAAGAAAACTTTCTGATTCACCTTAATCTATCTAATTAGAATTTCTAACAAAAATTTCTCTTTAAAGTTACGATTTCTTATTAAAACTTACAATGCGGACAAATGTATGTGTGTATGTATGTGTATTCCTCCTTTAACTTCCACGGATTTGTAAGCATGTAAATATGTAGGTACTTTCAATTCCCACATTTTGATTTCTTCAATTCAAGAATATCCGGATAACAAACTACACAAGAAAAAATCGAACTGACAACTTCGCAAATAAGCAGCCAAATTCAAATTACTTATACATACACATGCATACATACATACATCATCATATGTCAAACACATTAAATTCTACATACATATGCATGTAAACTCCACATTTGTGTACATACCAATTGTAAGCATTAACAACTTCCTGTTTATATCGAAAGAAGAGAGAAACCAATGGGAGAAAATTATAAATTCCATATCTGCACCTGCTTTTAACTGGAGATCCCATAAATTCTGTTACCGATTTCAACCCCTAAACTTAGTTTCATTAATAAAAATAGCTTTATATGCAGTCTATTTTAAAAACAAAAATTTATTGATAAAAGTATTTTTCAATTTTATTTGTTTACCTTCCTTTGTAACAATTATATATACATATATATATATGAATATAGTTACATATATTTATTCATTTATATACTAAATAAGTATATACACATGTATGTACATGTTCTACATGTAGATTTCAGCAATGCCAATGTCTTTTCTTGATTATTTTCTTATAGCCTCCATAAACATTACAAAGCGATTTACTTGTTTCTTACTTCTTTTTTAAATTTTTCTTTCATTTGTTTTCCACGCATTTAATTTCTTTATTTCTCTCGCATTTGTTCTTGCTTATTGTTAAAAAGCCACTACTTTTTTACATTTAATGTTCTTCTTTTTTTTCTCCAGTCCAGCGACAAGAATTTTCATTTGATTTTTTCATTCAAAATTCATAGAATTAATGCATCATTTTTATTGTTAAGTGTAGTAAAAACATTTAATTACAGGATTTTCTATATTTAAATAATATTTACACAATTCTTCTGGCTTTAATTTAAAATAAAACTCGCGTAATTTACAAGAAACGCTACTTTTTTCGTATGCAGAAAAGTAAAAAAAACACGATAAGAGAGAATACATAAAATACACATACAAAAAAATTCAGTTTGACAAAAATTTGGCAGCACCAACGAGGTGTTTTTTGAAAACCAGGAAAACAAAAGTAGTGTTGAAAATGATTATTTGTATTGGTAGCAGAAGTTAAATGATGCAGGTCTGTGAACGCTTTGTACTTATGAATGAATGTATATGTTTTTATCAGGGCACGGAATATGTGCACATAAATAAAATTTGCAAATAAGCCTGTATGTGTGAATTATTATTTAAATAAGAGTAAGAAACGTCATAACAATATAACTTTTTTAAGTATTGATTAAGAGAAATAACACATATTAAGTCATATATTTTGGAAAAAACGATATGTGCCTAGACACATTTCTTAATTAACTTAAAAACAAGAAAGAATTCTACTTACATATACATATATGTATATGTAAAGGAAATGAAGCAAGGAGAGTTTAATCACTCTTGATGGAATAATGAAATGTATTGCGATGACAAAAAATTGGTGAAATTTAATTTCTTCTCTAAATTTGTAATCTTAAATAAACGCAACTTCCTTTTCCTGTATGTCTTGTAAGTTTAAAAAAATATTATTTAACAACTGATTCACTACTTACTGTATGAAAACACTTAATGCAAACTAAACTCTATATTTCAGCTATGTTATAAAATAATTAAAAATAAATTTTTAATTTTAAGCTCAAGCGCACTTTAATTCACTTCACTTGACTATAACAAATTGAAAACTAATGATATTAAACAAGGATATCAGAATATAAATAGAAATTTTATTCATAGATAACTTGCTTGGGTATATTTCTCTCTACCTCTTTTTTCTCTCGCTCTCCCTCTCTCACTACACCTCTCTGTCTCTCAGTTATTCTTATTCATTTGTGTACTAATGATATTTCTTTGCCTCTCTCTATTATTTCTCTTTGCATATGTAAGATCGTGGTACAGGTAGTCGGAACACCACACAAATTGAGTTATTTAACTGCTTAATTACCTGCTTTGTTATAAGTAAGGTCAAGTAGCCCGAAGACTACAACAACATAAAACTAAAAAACACCATGTGTTTTTTGTATTGTGATTAGAATGAAATAGAACGGTACCAACTACAAAAACTTTTAAAAATTTGTATTGCTTTTGTACTAATTTAGTTGATTTTTATAGAGAATAAAAACCAAAGAAATGCACAATTTCGCTTATAGTTAAAATAAGCAAACAGACGTCTAAAAAATCTTGCTAAATTGTCTCTGAATTTAATCAGTTATTTTATTACCTTGTCTACTATACTGAGTCAATTAATCAGCTAATGTTTGCGAAAGATTTTCTTCGAAACACTCTAAACGTTACAAATTCAAACTGCTTTTATTTCTTTTGATTGGTTACTGGTTTACTGATGCTTAAAAAACGTTTCGTATTATATATTTTCGTGCTTTGATAGCAAATAATTAATATATGTTGATAAATTTAAAAAATAATAATTTTCAAAGCTCTTTCACTACTTACTATATGAAAAGTTTTTTTTTTTTGTAGATTAAAAACCAAATTTGGTACTCCGGTAAAGCACTTTTTAACTTATTTTTTTATTAAGTATTTTATAAAACAGTTCAAAAGTAGATTGAATTTTTTTAGCTTAAACACAATTTAATTGACTTCACACAAGTAAGGCAAATTGAAAACTAATGATATTAAACTAGTGCATCGAAATATAAGTAAAATAAATTGTCTGTTCTTTTAGTTAGCGATAAAATCGCGCTCTCTCTCTATCTCTTTCTCTCTCTCGCTAGGCAGCCGGAGAATTTCAACAAATGTGCAATAGTAGTCGAACTCATTAACGTTTTCACTCTGAATGATCTCTCTTCGTATGGGTAAGACCAATCACGTAATGGCATACTAGGTAGCCGGAAGTTTACCACAAGTGCTTTAACTCTCAGTTATCCCTTTTCATATAGATATGAGAGTTTAAGGTACAGTGATAAATAAAAAAAAAAAATAATGGATCAAATATAGCAGAGAGTAGCACAGATTTATAGTAGGCAGATTTGGCACAATTTTTTTTGTAGTTGTATATACACACATACATTTATATTTTTCATTAAGTATATGTAGTAGCTGCGTATTCTGTTTTACGGACTTTCCCATATACATATACATACATACACATATGTATGTATGTTTCCATTATATTGTATTCCAAAATTGAAAGATGTAAAAACCCCTCTTTCATAGTTCTGGGAATGATTTACACAAACAATATTTTAAAATAAACTTCACAAACATCTTTGCTAGACCCAATTGAAAATATGAAGAAAATTACACTAATATTATTTTGTATTTAAGTGGGGTTTTGTTGAAAAGGAATAATTTTTACTGTGGATCAATATAATGTTTTCTATTATTCTGCTTTCCAACACTACTTTAACATTTTTCCGTTATTTTAAACTTTATTTCCGTACGCCAAGATTGGGCAGCACATTTCATAGTAAAATTTGTTGTAAAGAAGGAGACACAAAAAACAATAGTGGTGAACTCACAACTCCAAAAGAAAACAGGGAAAAATTGCTTCTTTTTCCCTTTTCTTTTGTAAACAAAAGGATAAAATCCTTATAAAATAATGTAAATTATACAAAAATGATTTTGTTCAAATAAACTTATAGGTTCTCCGAGACCTAAGCGTGAAATTAAGCTGCGTGTAATTCGAATTGTTTGTTTAAAGGTCTTGGTAGAAGAAATGATTCCATGGGTACGTGAAAAGTTTGCAGAACGTCGTGCCAAATGGCTGGCGGCCCGTAATAAACGCTCCACTAACAAAAGTGAAGATGAAGATGATAACTCATCAACTAGCACCAGTGATATAGCCCCTAGACTGCATCGTCTGCAAGATAATCCCGACGAAGCAACAAATAGTGCTGGCATTGTTGTACCAGCCACTACAAGTGCCAGCCGGACACCACAAGCCGCCCATAGAACAATTAGAGCAACTTCATCTGTAACAACACACTGTCATCATCATCACCATTCATCATCATGTTCCTTGAATAATTCAACGTCGAATAATATTAAGTTAAATAAAATGTAAGTTAACATTGAAAATAAAGTCTTTCGGTCTACGTTTCTATATATTTCGATTTTAAGCTTTAATAATAAAATTTTTTTGTTTGAAAAAAAAACTGTAAATTATGCAAAAGTTACGAAACTTATTTGCAAAGTAAATTTAACAAAAATGATTAGCATAAAAATATGTATTTATTTATATTAATATATTGTTTTTTCGTTTTGTAGAAGAAGTTCACGCCGTTCTTTGGCAGCCTCTACGTCCAATGGTTCCGATGAAGCCGTTAAAGGTCCTTCCTCGAAAGACCGTATTCGCATACGTGTCATTTCTCCCTCCGCAAGAATATTGGTTTTTCAAACCGACAACAAGAGACGCTTGACAGATTTAAAAAGTGAGGTTCTGCTGGAACTTAAAGATGACATAGCATCTATGCCTTTATTTGCCGCAGATCCTCGTTCCTTGAGTCCTCGTTTTCGTTTAATTAAGGCTGACTATCAGGGTTCTGAACTCAATGAAAACTTAACTTTGGCTCAATTAGAAATAGTTAACAATGATACATTGGTTTTGGTACTCAAACGTAATAGTTTACAAAATCTAATAAGTCAGACAAGAGACTCTAGAACCGCGCCAGAGGCTGACATCGAAATGGCCACCTGTAATTTGGCAGTGCACACGAGTGACATACCAATGGTGGATATTAATGAAATATTCCAGCAGAGTAATGTAAGTTTAAATATAGAATTTTATTTTTACTATATTTCGAATACATTTTGACGACGATTTTTCTTAATCAAACCAGCTGCAATTCGATGTGCGCAAAGTTTTAATTTCATTGGCTCAAGCTTCAGCTTTTATTATTGGTTCCGGTCCTTACGCTAATCGTTTGATAGCCATGCTTAAGCAAAAACTTATCAATAAGCGTATATATCAAAATGATTCTTTACAGTGCCTTGTGGACATGGGTTTTGGAAAGGAAAAGGCTGAATATGCTTTGAAATTACACAAGTAAGTTTAATAATTAAAAAGACCAGAGTAAATCCTGTATTAATTCTATTAACTTTATTGATATTTTAGTAACGTGTATTCAAATGCCTTAGAATGGCTAATACAACGTCAATCGGAAGATATGGGCATTGAAGAAACTGTAATGAATTTGCCACGAACCTGTTCTTTGTCATCTCCTTCTGGCATCATATCAAATGATGTAAGTTTTTGGTTATTTGTAGTGGTTTCTATCGAAATGAGGATTTTATGTCTTCTACAGAGTCCTATTGAAAATATAGCTGCTTTATTAGAAATCGTACGTATTTATAGTCATCGTGATATACCGCCCAGTGCGGAAGCCATACAAAACCTGGTGGATATGGGTTTTCAAGAAAGCAATGTTATCGAAGCTTTAAAAAAGACTTGCAATAATAAAGCTGCTGCTTGTGAATGGTTGTGCGGTAATCGTACCGGTAGTTTAGTAGAGTTACGTGAAGGTTTAGCCCTAGATTCGCCTATATTAAAAACAATTCTTGATTTGCCACAAGTACAATTAAGCCTAAGCAATCCCAAAATATTACTAGGTAAGATGTTTAATAACAAAAAAAACTTTCGATTTTTAAGCGCCTGCCCCGCAATGTCGCACGCTAACGTTTGTCAATACTTTGAAACAAACTTGCTGGCCCTAGTCGTGACATTAAGAAAATCATTAATATATGCGACAGATGAATTTGATAAAACAAAGTTGATAAATTAGTTCGTTGCCCTTCGAAACACTCGCGCACACTAACTTTAGATATTGTGGGGCAGGCTCTAACTTTTTATTGACCTGCGTACTTATATCGTTTTCTTTTTTTATCTCATTTTATTTAAAGCCTTTTTAGAAATATTGGAAAACGAACATACTATACGTGTTTGGGGTGGTGACAATGATACCACCTCGGTTGTTACACATATCCTGCAAAAATATCATGAAGAAAAACATGTTTTAGGCATCAATCAATTTTATAGTAATCGATAGTCTTGCTGCGTTTTTAATTCAAAAAGAATTAGAATTTCATTTGTTTGCACTTGGAGCTTCACAACTTGTTAAAGCTTAATTACGTGTAAATTAATTTTTCAGCACCAACAAAATTTTGTTTTCTAGTTTCATCTGCAACAAATGCAACTTAAAGCAGTTTAAAGCAAAATATTTATAGAGCTAAATGAAAATGGAAAAAACGCATCAACTTAAATGGCATGACAATGTTTTGTGGAACTTTTGAAAACTTCCAAACATGATACATATATTAAGGGATGGGGATGGGTTTACAAATCATCATCGTCTCGAAAGAAAAGGTGTTATTTTCATTCTTTTGCTTTTGAGAGTGTTTTTCTTGTGTTTTACAGAAAAGTGTTGCTAAAACTGATGACCTTGCCCAGAGGACTAATAAATGAATAAATTAACTTCCGGGTGGTATTTCCAAAAAAAAAAACAAACCGAGACAAAATCATAAAAACGCAACAATAAACCGTCTTTTGGGATCTCAAGGTGAAACAATTAAAATCTACTTGTTCGCACAACAACAACATGACAAACAGGTAGTAAAAAAACGTTGGCCGGCGCAAGCGAAAACAATCAGGTAGCACAAACTAAATAAAGTCATCGCTGATCGACTTTTAAGAAACTATAAAATTACAAAAAGAAAAAACCCAAACAGATTAGCGATATTTAAAACGTCTTGCTGCAACAACAACAAAATTACAATGAAGCGCTGACCCAAGTTGGAAGCAAAAATTCAGTTTAAAAATGTCCATACATTAATTCTCTTTTTATATACAATACATACATATATGTATGTATATGTAGATAGTTATTTTAACTGCCTGGTGTTTAGTTTATCCTTAAAACCATCAGCAAGACCGTATTTCGAAAACTTAGACAAATTTTCTACAAGGCCAACTTTTTCTTATCTATAAAATATTTAAAAAAAAGTCCTAATAAAAATATTGCAAAGCAAAAACCAATACTTTTCAAAATAATAGATTTCCCTGAGGTAATTGAATACTCTCTAAGTCGATCGTTTTTCGCATTACAACTTCTGAAATCTTAAGTTTTCAAAACGATAGACTTCCATCAGGTAATTGAATGCTACCAACATCGATTGTTTTCCTCATTATCATCGCGCAAATCTAAAGTTTACAAAACGATAGACTTCCATCAGAAACTGAAACGATCGTTTTCCGCATTATAACTTCTGAAATCTACAGTCGATAGACTTCCATCAGAAACTGAATATTCTTAAAATCGATCGTTTTCCGCCCGCCGCACACCCTCTGAGAACGATTATTTTCAAAAGAATGAATACATTTTCATCACAAAAAAAAAAAATAGAACCGTTTTAAAAAACGATCGTTTTCCCTCACTCTTTCCTTCCACACTTTTTTCACCGCGTCACTGCCGCGTTTTTATTAAAATAAATTCGACAATTATTCATAATTTTATAGAAAAATTATTAATTTATTTAATATTTCGTTTTTCTTGGAAAAAAATTTTAATTTAAAAAAAAAACAATCTAAGAAATTAAATTTCAGAAAACTGAAAATTTACTTTTTTGTCAAAAAATTGTTTTGTGCTCGAGAGAGGCTCGACAACGTTCGAAATAATTTCTAATTCTTGATTAGACCATATTTGTGATTTTTTAATTTTTTTTTAAATTGAAATCTAAAGATTTTTCTGAGAATTATTTATTTCGCGGTTTCGTTTCTTTACAGAAAGTCATTATAAAACAAGACCTTCGACAGAGGATTAGAAAACTGATTTTCCCAACAAAATTATTTATTGCGAGGTTTTTTTCTTTACGGAAAGTCATTATAAAACGGAAAACCTTTGAAGGGGGATAAAAAAAATCTAAATTTATCATTAGTCCGGTATTTCCATAAAAAAGGAAAAGAAACTGGGTAATAAAATAATAAGTATTAAAGAAAGAAAACTATAAACCATAAAAACAAGACTATAAACTATTGTTTCCAATTTCGCAAAAAAAACTACCTGTTTACACATTGAGAAAAAAAAGGGCAACTAAATGGAAATACACTTTTGCGGACTATAACGTGAACGGCCAGGTACCGCAGGGGCAACAAAAAAATGTTTGTTTCCAGCCAGTGTTTTGACAGCGTACAACAAAGCTAGAAGCGATTTAAAACCACTTGTGACTCATGAGCAGAACAACATTTTGCGGTTTTAAAAAGGCCAGTGATTTAAAATCACGATTTTAGTATTTTTTTTAATGCTACCTTAAAAAATTTTAAAAAACCAAAACTCGTTGCCTTTTTCCTAAACTGTTTATAAAGGAAAAATTCTGATACGTGTTCAAAATTATCGTACAAATGCCGTATAAAACACAGGCCTGCAAAAATCTTAATTCTTTCAAGGCATCAGATGTTTCTTTAAACGGGTGCATAGCAAACAATTTTTCATTCCATTTTCATATAAAAAAAAACCATTTAATTTAATTGATTATTTCGCTCTTTCGCTTCAAGGAATACCCTTTCAAAACGCACAGCTTCTAACCAAAAAAAAAAAATTGTTACGATTTTAATTGCTTCATCTTCTTAGAAAACAGCTGATATAATTTTTTAGTTTTTTCTTTTAACTAAAATCAATCTTATTATCAAATAAAATAAATAAAAAGAAAAGGAAAAAAAAACAAAAGTGCAATTCTCTTTAAAGATAAAATTAACAAATAAATTAAATATATATTTACAATAATCATTTACACCACAATTTCAGTTTTTGAAAACGTAACTTTGCATTAACAACAACAAACATTTTGCAACAGCAAAGAAAAGCTAAATGTTAAATTGAAAATAGAAACATATTTGTAGATTGTACCTAATTTTAGCATTTTAGCTTTTAAATAATACAAAAACACAATTCTAATAAATAATTAATTCAACAACAATTTTAAGATCATAATGACACACAAGACAATTAACACTTAAATCAAATATTTAAATGCTTTTTTAAACTGTGTCCAGTCAGTTTTTAACTAAAAGTAAAATATCACCTTAAAATTATACTCTTATTAACGCTTAATGTGTAACGTTTAATTAATTAATTTTTATCATTTTAATAACTATTAACAAAATAATGCCAAAAAAAAAATTAAAAATAAAATAACGAAACAAAATAAATAGTTGTAACGAATTGATGATGATCGATCTCTCTACTTTTAATTAAAGCAATAAAAAATTTTTAAATAAAATAAAAGAAAATATACATAAATAAAATATATAATTCTATTAAATAATATTTTAAAAATTCAAATCGTAAATTTGTGGGTTTTTCGGGAATTTTGGTATTTTGCATTCCCTTTTGTGGTCAATTGTTACGATTACACTCCAGCCGGTTTTTAAGCGTTTTCAAATCGACTTTGTATTTCTATAAAACTGGTGAGGCATTATTTCTTTTTTTATATTTTAAAAAAATGTAACATCAAACATACAAACTTTAGTCAAAGTATGAAAAAAAATATTCCATCTTGGACAGCATAACACGGGCTACGCGATAAGGCCACAAACCCTAAATGAAAAGCACTTTGGACCCCCCCTCTCTCTGCTGCTTCTCTGATAATAACACTGCATTATTAGCAGTACAAATTGGTGGCGAAGGGTTCTATGGTTATGGTTTAGCACCAACAATATATTGAAATAGAAGTGCTAAACTGCGGACGAATTTTAGGTTGGCCAAGAAATAGTTAACAAAACATTGCCACAAATAACATACAAAAACGATGGAAGCGAATAGCACTTTAAGGTTAAAAAATCCAATAATTCGTCATGAATGGGACACTTCTTCTTCTTCCTTTGGCGCTACAGTCCGGGATGAACCTGAGCCTCAACCAACAAGCTTTTCCATCTATCACGACCTTTAGCCAGCAGCCTTCAATTTCGCACATCGAGTTGTTTGAGGTGTCTCTCGCTCTCTACTGGTGTGCGCCATCGGTTCCGTGGTCGTCCTCTGTAGCGTTGTCCCACTGTTTCGTAGTCGAAGATTCTACGGGTCGGAGCAGTATTCTCCATGCGCTCTACATGGCCCAACCACCTTAGCCGTTGAATCCGTAGGCGCCTGCTTAGGCTCATGTCGCTGTACAACCTGTACAGTTCGTGATTGAATCTTTTTCTCCCGAAACTCTCAACGCAAACAGGGCCGAAAATTGAACGCAGAACTTTTCTCTCGAAAATACCAAGGACTTCCTCATCCGCCTTCGATACTGTCCATGCTTCAGCACCATAGAGAAGGACAGGGACGATCAAAGTGGTATATGTAGGGTCAGTTTGGTTTTTCGAGAAAGGGCCGCTACTACTCAATTGACTCTTGAGTCCAAAGAAACAGCGATTGGCAAGAGTTATTCTGCCTCTAATCTCGGTACTGATGTTATTCGTATGGTTGACTTGGCTGCCAAGATAGATGAAGTCCTTCACTACCTCGAAGTTGTAGCTGCCTGTGGTAATGGTTCTGGCCCAGTCGTCGATGTTGTGCCCTGATGAACCGGACACTGCAACAGCATTAACACTTAACAGGCTGCTGAATAAACTTGCGCCAGAGTATCGCCACTAATACAATAATATAACAAGGAAATCTGTTGAAAAACTATTAACTAATTATTTCACAAACACTTATACATTTTCTGGTGTTAATAATAGCGAAGAGGAGGGAGGCATTTAATGGGTTTGCCAGCAACAGTTTTAATACCATTTAAGTTTGTTGTGTTTTTTCGTAATTGTTTAGATATTTATTAATTTATTTATTAATGGGTATTCCTATACAGGAAAACTTACGGTTTCATAATTATAGTATAGGATGATCAGTTCCGTTCCCGAAATCTTCGACAGTTTGCAATACATTAAAGCAAATTCGAGCGGTTTTCTTTCAATCTATTACAAAACTTCCGTAGACTACGACAACCGTAATAAGCCTAAATAAATTTCAGTTTGTGTTGGTCGTCCTTCCATCGTTCTCGAATTTTTTTTATCGAAAACATCATTTAAAATTTTATTCTTGTTTAAATAATAATTAATAAGGCCAACGAACGAACCGATTGGCAATTCTAAAGCGGGCGCTTTGCATTCAGCATTATAAAATTAAATGTAAAAAATTAGAATTACTCACCAGGTTTCATCAGTTTTAGTTTTTAGTTTAATTTTTCACAAAATGCAATAAGACAGACACCAGGATTTTGAAAACTTTTCATAACATTTGCGCTTCGTTTTATTGGATTATTTTTAAAAATTACTTTACGGGTGGAGTTTTGTATTTTAATTTCGTATATAAAATAATTTAAATCGTTCTTAAAAGACTAACAACAAAAATTATTTATTTTTGTTTAATTTTTTTTACAGTTATTAATTAGTTGTAAATTAATTTGTTGTAAACTAAATTCTAAATGAAATTTATATACATTGAGGTGGTTATTTATTTATTTGTTTTTTTAATTGCAAATAAATGTTGCATTTTTTACAATTTTACATAAATACAAATTTCGTTTTGGGTTAAAAAGTTTTGACAAAATATAAATATCGTTCGAAATTCGTGTATTTTTCGTAGAAGAAAGAAAAATTAATCAAAATGAAATTAGAAAATAGGCTAAAGTGAAGTGAAGGCGTGTTTAGAGGAAACTTTAGATCAAAATCGAAGATAATTTAAAAAATAAATGTTGAAATATCTCACAGCATAACTTCAATATCTTCTTGAAAGCAGGCAGAAGCAGACTTAAAGAATTGTTAAGCAGCGCAACAGGCAAAAATGAAAAAGAAATAAATGCAAACAATAGAAATAAAAGTTTAATAACAAAAGAACAGATTTTTATATAAACAAAAATTATGAAATAAAACATCATTTACATTCAATATGAATGGGTTTTTTTAAGGTTAAGGTTTTAAAAGTTACATTAGTTTTATATTAAAGAAATGTTTTATGAAGAGAAACAAAAATTTATTACATATTTGACATGTTTAACAACAAAAATTAAGTATGTAGAGGTTTAAAAAACGTTATAATTAATATGGCATTTTTGAATACATAATTAAAAACAAAGATTGAGGAGTCCTTTCATGTGTTAAATGATTAAGTCTTTTTGTAACATATTAGAGTTGGTGTGTGATGGTTGAAGTGTTAAATGAATGTTGCTAGTTTAAAAGACAGCACCTTAGAAGTCGTTTCGTTAAAATGATCTCAGACTTAAAGTAGAAACTTATTAACTAAAATTACCACTATTATTTGAACAATATAAAAAATGCAAATAGTATTACTATGACATAAAAATAAACAGGCGAAGTAGAAAATAGCAATATTTAAAGAAGGCGATTTAGAACTAGAACGAACTAGAAGCCTCAAAACTGTGCGTTTTGTTATATTTGGAAAACATCAAAAATATCTCTAGGAAAATACAATTAAAAAAGATATAACTTTTCAAACTTTTATAAAAAGCATATTTTTTTATAAAAAAAAACTACATTTTATCAAAAAGTACTTTCAGTCAAAAAGTACCTTTTCTAAAAAGGATCTTTTTCTAAAAAGGACTTCTTTCAAAAAAGTACCTTCTAGCAGGAAAGTACCTTTTTCCTAAAAGTACTTTTTCTAAAAATTACCTTTATGTCAAAAAGTTCCTTTTATAAAGAAGTACCATTTATAAAAAGTATAATTTTAAAAAGTATCCTTTTTAAAAACAAGTAACTTTTATAAAAAATAACTTTAAAAAAGTACCTTTTCTAAAAAAATACTTTTTTTTTTAAATTCCTTTTATAAAAAGTCGTTTTTCAAAAAAAGGATGTTATAAAAAATACCTTTAAAAAAAGTAACGTTCCTTTAATAAAAAAAAAGTATCTTACAAAAAAATTTACATTTTATAAAAAGTACCTTTTTATAAAATAGAACTGTATGGAAAAAAGTACCTTTCGGAAAAAAGTATCTTTCAGAAAAAATTACCTTTTATATAAAAAGGTACTTTTTATAAAATGGAACTGTATGGAAAAAAGTGCCTTTTATAAAAAAGTACCTTTCGGAAAAAAGTATCTTTCAGAAAAAATTACGTTTTATAAAAATTAAATTTTGTAAAATGAATGCGCCCCTTAAAAGAGTATATTTTCTAGAAAAGTACTTTTTCTGACCAAAAGCACTTTTTATAAAAACGTAGTTTGAATAAAAAATTAGTTTCTACAAAACAGAAATAAGGTCGTTTAATTAAGGTCCTTTTAAGACACAATTCTTCTAAATAAAAGTCTAAAAAAAGAACACTTTTCAAATAAAATTAAAAAAAATTAAAAAAAAAATAGCTTTTCAAAACAAACAGAACCTTCTTTAAATATTAATTTTCATGCTCAAACCGAAATTAAAGGAGTACATTTATGAGGATTACAAGTGTCTTTGAATATAACAACGTGCAGCACGTGTTGGTTTGTGTAACAATGAACTGTCAACGTGGTTTATGTTTATGGGGTGTCACATGTAACAGGGATGGACATTAAGAGTGTTAGAATGGTTGAGGTGTGTGTGTGTGTGGAGTTTTCGCTTTATTTCAACGTACGTTACAATTCATTTTCCATGTTGGAACGTACGTTTTTGAGGACGTTGTGAGTTTTGAGTATTTGATTCTTAATGTCTTTTTCGATTTGTGCCTTGCGTTGATTAGCATTGCGTAGTTTTTCATAAGTGTCTTCAAAAGCACGTTTGGTGCGTAATAATTTTCGACGCAATTCAGCGTTTTCTTGTTCTACCTTGAGACAGTCGTGTTTTTTGGCCAGCTGTTGGATACTGGCGTTGTTGGCATCGACGGTATTGGCAGGATTTATATTTTCGGTACTGCTGTCATGATGACCTTAAAGGAGAACAAAAGAATATTAGTAAAAACTGTTGAAAGAAATTAAACTTCGAATGGTCAAAGTTGCAAATGGTCTTGCAAATATACAAATGCTAAATATCGGAGTTTAGTTCCCTGGTAAATCTAAATAATAGTTTATAAAAACCTTTTGCACACAATTTGCACTCTGAATTTAACTACACATACATTTTAGTTTAACAAGGAATTATGTTTTTGTTGCAAATGTATTCTCTTTCTTTAATAAATTAATAAATAAAAGAAAATTTGTTTATTTTTCTCTTGCAACACTATTGCAACGAGCACTGAATTTTGAAAGCGAATGGTCTTGCAAAAGTGCACAAATATCGAAGTTTAGTTCCCTGATAAATCTAAATAATAATTCACAAAAACTTTAGCAGACTTTTTGCACATTTTAGTTTATTGAGGTTTTTTTTGCACATCGTGTTGCAAAAATACAAGAGCTTAAGTTTACGGCAAATATTTTAACTGAAAAACCAAAAATATATACATATATATGTATTTTCTGTCATTTCTTTAATAGACTAACAAAGAGATTAAAAAAAATTGTAAATTTTGTTCCTTTGCAATACTATTGCACCAAGCAGCACTGATTACCACTAATAAATTTCTTTTTATTTTCAGGGGTGGGTAAACAATTTGTTGAGTTTATTTTTCTGCTTTTAATTTTATTTCTTTACACTTACCTTCTTTTTCAACCGACTCATTGCTGTTGTGTTGCGTAGCTGTACTCATTTCCACCGTCTTTAACAGCGGCCGCTGGACACTGTTCAATTCCACACTGCTGACGCGGCCCACATCGCTTTCAATGCCCAAATCCGGTGAAGAGTTCTGTATTCGTTGTTCGCCCAGACGCTGTAGGGCCACCGTCGTATTCTGACCGCCATGACCCAAAGAAGAGGACGAGGAATGAGGTATGGCAACTTCTTCGGAAGTATAACCAGAAGGACAGGCGTCATCAATTTTGGTCAGATGTTGTTGTGTTTGGATGCCGGCCAAACGGCCTTTCAAAATTTGCTGCGCTTGCTCCAAATGATCTATTTGCTGGTGCATTTCAGTGCGTTCGTTTTCATGCTTGTTGAGCTCTAGCGACAGCTCTTCTACCCGCTTTTCCAATTGCAGTTTATCATTTAAGGCTTTAACACGTTCCATGGCGGCTTTGGAGGCCCTTAAAGTGCTCTCATCAATTTGTTTTTGTAGGTTGCGGGAGGTCAACTCGGTTTCAACCAGTGTTTGTTTGAGTTCTTGTTCATTTTCCAACAATGACTCAATCGTTCTCTGGGCTTCAACATGCTGTTTTTGTAGGTCTGTCAGCTGTTGTGTAACTTGTTCGTAAAGCTTTGCCGCCACATAGTCCCTTTGCAGGCACTCCTGATATTCCTGCTCTCTGGCGGACAGAGTCTGTTGTACCGCCTGCTCCATTTCTTGCTTGATAGCGATTAGTTTATGTTGTTCCCGGCTGGTGGCTTGTTGTAGAGCCTCTTCGTACGACCGTTTCATAACGTCCATGTCAGTTTTTAGCGAATTGACTTGCATTTCAGCCAGTTTAGATTCCACCAAAAGACGCTCACGCTCCTCTTGTAGTTTATCCAAAGAACGTGATTTCTCTTGAATTTGTTTCGCCAGCAAAGATTCATTGTGTGCATTGCTGGGCTCCTGACTGCCTATAGCTATAAGATCGTTGTGCAATTGTTCATTGCGATGACTCAGTTGCTGCAGTTCTTGGGTAATTTCTAATACTTTCAAATTTTCTTTTTTCAAGCGATTATCGGCATCAACCAGCTGACATTGGATTTCCAATATGCGATTATCGCGCTGTTGTATCTGCTGTTCGAGTTGGCTAATGCGCTCTTGAGTGCGCACCTTGAACGAACGGCTGTTCGAATCGCTGTAATCACTATCGGTTTCCGTTTTCTGCATCGCCAGCGGCGGTTCCTTGGCCATCAATGAGTTCGAGTGATCTTCCAGGCCTATGCGAGCCAAAGAAACTTTCCGATCGGGCTCTGACCACGCTTCCGATTCGCTTTCTCTATTTTCAGCCATCATGGGCAAAGGCAATGAACGTCTCTCTTTTTTGGAGTCCGCAGTGCGGCGTTTGTCCAATTCCTTTTTCAGAGCCTTATTTTCAGCTTTGAGTACCTCAATTGATTGTTTGTGCATGTCTTCATGCGAATTGAACGTTTTATTATCCATATCCAGGTCCATATCGCCGAGAATGTCGGATAGGTTGGTTAATTCGGCCAGACTTTGATCCAGCATGGACAGCCCAGACACGGACAGCGTCATGTTCAGGCTCTTCGATAAATCTAAGCTGCGATCTACAGCCCGGCGCATTGCTTTACGTTTGTCTACCGCCAAAACACCCAGAACGTCTTTGTGTTTAAGCAAAGAATTAAGGAAACCAGCCAATTCCTCCAGGCGCGTAGATAACGTGGCACACAGGTCGGTGCATTGACGACGCCATTTTTCAGCTGATTCAGCATCCGAGCGGGCCTGTTTCAACTCTGTTTTTAGTTGTGCTATCAGAGCATCATTTTGCCGTTCTGTACCCAAACGTTGTATTAAAATGTCCACTTTGCGTTGCAACAATTTGTTGCGCTGTAAAGCTTTATTGTACTCAACGTCTGAGAAGGATTGTTGTAATTCTGCTCCATTGGCTTCTGACTGAATGGTGTTTTGTGTAGGAGATGAAACAGGCGAACAGGGCGACTTGTTCAGTATTTTATTAAGACGTTCAATTTCACGGTTCTTTTCCCAAAGCTCTTTGTTGACAAGATTCTAAAAGTTAAGGTCACATAAATTAAAAAAGATTCCGTAACAAGTTTTCAGTTCCTTTCTTTACTCTTCGAAAACTAAAACTATTAAAAACACTTCTAGAGAAAAGGGTATCGAAAAAAAGGGGAACTGTTTTATACGAAATAAAAATTATCTGTAACTTGTTGGCAGTAAAATTAAAGCCATCGAAACTATTCCACAGGAAAGTAGAGTTATCGATAACTTTTCTTGAGAACAATACAGTTATTAATAACTATTCTATAAAAAAGTGAAGTTAGCGACATTTTTCTTTAAAAAATAGTGTTATCGATAACTTTTCCATAAAAAGGCAAAGTTATTGAAAAAAAGGTAAAGTTAACGTTTATGTTTCTGGAGAAAAGTAAGGTTATGTATAATTTAAAAAAAATTAAGTTATCGATAAATGTTAAGTTATCGATAGCTTTTCTGTAACAAAAACCTAAAGTTATCTGTAACTTGTTCATAGAAAAGAAAAATAATTCATAACTTTTTGATGCGAAAATAAAGTCATCGATAATTTTTCCGTAAAAAGACAAAGTTATCGATAACTTTCTAGTGAAAAAGTTAAGTTATCGACTACGCTTCTGTAAAAAACTAAAGTTATGTAGAGCTTTATAAAAAAAATTCAATCGAAAAGTTAAGTTATCGATAACTTTTCTACAAAAGAGAAAGTGATTGATAACTTTTCGTTAACAAATTTTATTTTCTACAAAAGAGAAAGTTTTTGATAACTTTTCGATAACAAATTTTGCTAAAAAGAAATTAAGTTAATGATAACTTTTCTAAAAAAAAAATTAAGTTATCGATACAGTGAAGTTATCGGTATTACTCCAGAAAGGTAAAGTTATTAATAACCTTTCTGTAGGAAAGTGAGTTATAATTTGTGTACAGAAAATTAAAGTTATCGATAACTTTTCTATCGAAAAGTTGAATTATCGAAAATTATTCTATAGAAAAAACCGATTTAGTGGTAAATCATATATTTAATTTTTAAGTTCAAATTTATGTCATTCACCTGCAAATCGGCAGTTTTCTTTTTAATTTCTGCGTTGAGATTTTTGATTGTGGTCTCCTGTTGTTCGATAAGATTTTCGTATTTTTGCTTTTGCAACGAAGTCAGATCTTTTAAAGCCTCCGTATCGCTAAATGAGCGACAAAAGCCGGTGCATTCCATACCACTGACACCAGCTCCTGCTGCCACATGCTAAAGGCAGAATTAAAAGATATAACAATAAAAAAAAATGGTTAGATCCAAAAAAAAAAATTAATAAATGTCAACAAAATGCATGAAAAGGGTTTTTACATATTTCAAGTTTTATCGTGGACTGCAATACCCATCTGATTTTCATTATATGGATATTTCATTATTCACACTTACCTCCTTTTCGTTACTTGACACATTTGAAGTTTGGGTGCTATTTTTTAAGCGGCTGTTTTCGGCTTGTTGGTTTTTTATGCTCAACATTAATTTTTGTATAGTCAAGCGAGCCTTGTCATAAAGTTCGTCACGATGTTTAAGTTTTTCTTCCAAATCTTGAATCATACAGCTTTTGTCGGCCGCATCCACTTTGAATTTTTGCAATTCGTCACGCAATTGTTGGGCCTTAATGAAAGTGTTTTTTTTTTTTTTTAGTCAAAACTTGTTAACAAAAATTAAATAAAAAATGATTACCAAGTAAATCACCTTCAACCCATCTTATAAAACATATTAACAACAGTATTATTATATAAATGTATTGTATTTTATTGCTCGTGATTTTATTAAATAAGAAAACGTCGACAAAAATTTTACAAACTAATACGCGATGGCAATATAGAATATCAATTCTGTGATTAACAAAATATTATATACATTTGAATAAAATATACATACAATATATACATATAAGCAAAATATAATCTCAGGAATATAAAACAGCGAAAATATATTTGAAATAACAATTGTTTGAAATGAAACTGATCCTATCGGGACCAGGGTAACTTGAATCTTCTTCGTCAAATTATTTATTCTATGTGTACGTCGGTCGCCTCTTAAACTCTGTTCAGATTGCACAGAATTTGGAAGAACTGATTTAAAACAATCAATGAAATTTGCCGTATTTTGAATGAACATGTCGTATGCCTTCGGCTGCGGAATATTTTCCAATATTTTGTTTGTGTGGCTGCTGCCTTTGATCGTAATCCTTCACAGAATGCACATAATATAAAAATTAAAAGATTTCCAATAAAAAAAAAATAATAATAAGATATACAGGATTTTCTAACAGACAACAACTTTCGCTTGAAAACTTATCGTAAAAACAAAATCTATACAAAATTGAAACTTTTCATATCGAATTTTTGCGCATTAAAACTTTGATAAAAAATTGTATCGATTTTAAGCATTTTTCATAAATAATTTATTGGTACTAAAAACATCCCATAGAAAATTTTGCGTTACTAAAATTTTTTTGCAGCAAATTAATCACTATTTACGCACTTTTTTAAACCAAATTTATCGGCAATAAAAATTTAATATACAAAATTTATCGTTACTAAAAATATTCAGAGCCCTCCCTATCAGTACTAAAAAGAAAATTTTCATAGAAAATTTGTTGGTACTAAAAAATATTTTATGACAAATTTAAAGGCACTAAATAGTTGTTAATGGAAAATGCGCTGGTGCTCAAAAAATTTTATAGGAAATTTAATGGTACTAAATTTTTTGTTTATAGAAAATTTAGGGGTATTGAAAATTTTTCAAGAAGTTATTGGCACTAAATTTTTTTCACAAATATCTCATTGATACTAAAAAATTTCAAAATCCAAAAATTTGTCAATAATAAAAGTTTTTTATTTAAAATTGATCAATATTAAAAATTTCCCATAGCCAATTTATGTGAATGAAATATTTTCACAGGTAAATTTATCAGTGTAAAGAATTTTCAATAGGACATCAAAGAATTTTAATTTGAAATTACTCAGAATTGTTCATAGAAAAGTTGAGTTTTAAAAATTTTTCATAAAATTCTTTTTTCAGAAAACTTTCCTGTGCTAAATATTGTTTGAAAAAATTCATAGGTATGAAAAGAAGATTTTTGGTATCAATAAGTTTTTTAAAACAATTTTTACTTTTTTTTTTAGAAATATTTTTTTTTTGCGATAAGTTTTTGAAGTGATAATTTTGTTTTGAATGCAATGTCGTTTTCACTTGATACTCCATTATGTTGTCTTCTGCTCACCTTTCGAAAAAAATCCCCTTTAGTACCCACAATATTGCAATTCAAATGGCGTGGTGAAAATATTGACATTAAATTAGTGCAACTACTGCTTGAATTCTTAAGACAAAGGCCGGCATCACACAGACTGCTGTCACTTAAAGTGTGACGTAAGGGAATGTCGACCTGGAAATGACGTTTAAAAGCCAAAAAATTTTGCCTATAATCCTGCGACGCTGTAGCCAAATCTATATTATAGGCCGCTAAATTTCTTAAACTAGAGGAACAGGCTTCACAGAACTCGCAGTTATTTGCCTGAACTTGTTTCGAGTAGAAGGCAGCATTGTCAATATTAACAGAAATTTTTTGCTTTAACTCATAGCCGCCTGGTGTGGAACCAACAGCCTCTCCAGCATTTTGTTGCCGATAACTGTACGTACATATTTGCTTTGTGTTGAAATCTCGTGTTGCTCTTTGCTCTGCGTTAAACTTGCAAAAGATTTGTTGCTTTTCAAATTTGTGACTTTCTTCAGAATTGCTGGAAGCTTCCAACTTGTTGATTATGGCGCGAAAGAAACGATTTTCTCGTTTAGCCATATTTCGGTCAATATTTATTTTATTGATCATTTTCTCATAGTCGTGAATGCGCTCTAAGAGTTGGCTGGTATTTTCAGTTTTAATGGAAATTATGGACTTGTTTGGGGAGGAAGAGGGATTTGGTAACCGACATGTGTATGTGCATAAATATTTTGCAGAAGAGATAATATTTCTTTCAAATTGAAAGTTTTCATTAGGAAATAAAAAAAAATGTGCTTTTAATCAATTTCTTTGAGAGTCCTGGCTTCGAAATGAAAACAGCACAATTTCAACTGGCGTCGCAAATTTAAATATGTATGTATTTAAGTTTGAAATCAGAGGTGGATTCATAAGTAAAGAACTACGTAATACATACATGTATGTATGGATGTAGTATGTAGTTTTCCGGGTGCAGTTCTTTTCTTATAGACATAATATATTGTATGTATGTACAGATGAATGTGTGTCCATAAGCATTCACATATGTATGTACGAGTATGTATATTAATTAGTATTTATTGTTTTTAAGTTGCTCGTGTATGAATGTGTTTTTGTGTGTGTTTTTCTCTGGAATGAACTTTGATGCATATGAATATGATGAAATGCAACCGAAACCTTTTATAAGTATGATAAAACAAAGAAGCAGAGATAAAAAAGAATGTATTAATTCCTGATCTAAATAGAAGGAAATTTATCTCTGAGTATTCCAATTTTTCTTTTTTGACATGACCCATAATTATGTTAATGCGATAAATTTGCCATAGAAAATGTTTGTTATCGATAAATTTTCCATAGAAAATCTTTGCCACCGATAAATTATTCACAGAAAATTTTTGTTACCGATAAATTTTCAACGGGAATTGGAATTTCTTCATCGATAATTTTCTAAAAAAAATGTTTGTTCTCGATAAATTTTTAGAGAAAATTCTTATTATCGAAACTTTTTGAATCTATAAAAATTTGTTCATTTCTTGATCTTTTATGAATTTTTGAAAATTTATGTTATTCACAAATTTTGCGCAGAAAATCTTCTATAGGAAGGATGTTTGTCACTAATTTTTCTTGACGATCAATTTTCTTTACACAAAACTTTTGCTATCCGTTAATTTTCTATGGAAGGTTTTTGTTTTTGAAAAATTTTATATCCAACATTTTTGTTATGGATAAAATTTTTATTGCAGGAAAATTGATACGACTAATTTTCTTCTGAAAATTTATACAATTCATAATTTTTCCGCTGCAAGTTTTTGTTAACGATAAATTTGTTATACATTAAATTAAATAAGTTTCTTTTAACTCTCAAATATTTGTTTTTATGGATAAATTTTCTATTTATTATCGATGATTTTTCGTTAAAAACTTTTCCTATCCAGATGAAATTTTGTTTAAAAAACTTATGTTTTCGTAAATGTTTCAGTCGATAATTGGTTACTTAAAAGATCTTATATGTATAAAAAAGCTGGTGTGATCGATAATTAGCGATAGTGGTTGGCACTCGTAAGTTTCACTAAAAACAAGGAGCAGTAGACAACAAACAGTTTCGCTCGATAGTTTTCTGCGGAATAACTTTCTTTAGTTAATGTTTTTAAATAATTGCCATTTTAAATCTCTTTATCAAAACATTCTTTTTTAACTCTGTTCTTCAGTAAATAATTATAAGCCATTAACAAAGAACTCGAGTGCTCTCGATAACGTTTTACAGTTACAACAGAAATTAATAAAAGCCTTTTTTTTCTCTTGAGAACAGCAAAAAAAAACTTACTTGCATTTTCGATAAAACATCTTGTTGATCACGCATTTGCCGTTCATAAGTTTGCATGTTCGCAAGTTCTTTGCTGAAACTGTCTTGAGTTTGCTTAAAGGCGACCACAAGTTGTTCATTATCAACTTTGAGATCAGTATTCTGAGAGCGAAGACCTCTTATAAAACGCTTTTCGTTTCGTATAATGAATGTTTTGTTTTTTTTTTTTAATAATTTTGTATTATAAAATGGATTGAATGAATGTTTATGAAAAATGTTTTTTTTTTAATATTTACGAGGAAAAATAAACTTACCTCATTCTTGATGATGTCTTGGTCTTTGTTTTCAATCCTTTCTAAAAGTTCGGCATTATGGAAGACTAGTTCCTTAACTTTCTCTTCGTATTCCTTGATGGTTTCGTCACGTTTGTCTAACTTTTTTTCTACGCTGTAAATTTGTTGTTGGAAATCGTTGACTTTGTCATCGGATAGTTTTAGCTGTGCTTCTAATTCATGTATCTGAAAATCACACACGACAAAATAAAAACAAATCAAGTACATACAGTGCATATATACAATATATATATATATATTTTAGAAATTAATATTTTATTTTAAATAGAAAATTTAAAATTTTCCTCAATAATATACACACTTTTTGCAAAGCATTTAAATTTTCCGCTATATCCGATTTCTCCAATAGCTCACTCATTAAAGCCCCATTGTGTGAGTTCTCCATGTCCCGTTCCATTTTGATATATTGAATTTTTTGATTTAGATCCTCGACTATTTCTTGATATTTGATTTCGGTTTCCTTTTGCATTTTTTCCATTTGGTTCATGGCCTGAGCGGCTTCTTTGAGCAAATCTTGTTTCTCTTGAACCTCTTTGCGCAAAATTTCCATTTCAACTTTGGTGTCGATTAGCTGTTTCATGAGAGTATCCTCCGACGAGCTATTGGTTTGTTTGTAGCCGGGTATATTTTCCTCAATGAAATACAAACGTAATTTGAGATTAAAGTTTTCTTTGCTCAAAGAGGCCATCTGCTCTTTAAATTCGCGCACAGAACGACCTTGGCCGGCTGGCGAAGTGGAGCCTGGATAGGGCTGTAGGCTTACGCAGGGTGAGCGATAACCGACGCCATCTATGAAAGAAAATGAAATGGAAAATATTTTAAAATATAAATATAAAACGCAATTGGGAACGATAATAACGTTTTTGAGAAGAACTTTAGTTTTGGTCACAAGACATTAAAAATATTTTTGGTTTTTTTTTCCCCCAATATGTAAATTATTCCGCCGTATTCGAAGAGTCGCCATCGTCATCACACGAAAACGATTTGCCAAACAAGATATTGTATTTTTAGCGCCCTTCCCGTGACAACAATGTGACAATGATGAAGTCTCTCGGAATAGGGAGGATTAATAGATTTCCCTTAAAAATCTTATTGGTTTCCATAAATTTTGGATATACTAGTTTTCAATTTTCTATTCTAGTTTCTTGCTTTTAACAAAAACAAAATTTTTCGCGATAACTCTTCTTAGTCCTTTCCCCGATTATGTCCATCAATTTTGTTACGTAATTTTTGCTTTGTAATTTAAAGTATTTATTAAGGATTCCTTCATTCCTCTTAGATTTCTGTTTTCTTGACATTTTAGGAGGAACTACGTGTACATGAAACGCAGTATCCTTTTCGACTCCTCTTGTCACTAGCATCCACAAGTTCACAAAAGTTTTGGAGACTTAAAACTGTATTGCCAGTTCGAGGATGTTGAACTTTAACGCAAGCCAATTTTTGAAAGACAAAAACAAAAGAACTGATTTTGTTAATCAAGTTAATATTAATAATTTCCAAAATTTAGCGATCAGTTTCTTGTTGTTCGAAATGTTGGCGTATGTTAACGTTCGACTTTATGGGACAAAAGAATTTTTTAAAAATATGTTTTTGTAAGTCATTCCGTGTTGGAGATACTTATACAAAAATACATTGTTTTTTTAAAATACTTTTTAGACATTTTGAAGGAAACTTTCTGGGAAAGTCTTATTTCATAGACTTTGATTTCAATAACTCTTACCCCCCACATCCGAAATTTCATAATCGCTATATACCACGGCTAAGTTATCTTGAAACATATTTTTATCATTCTGCTTTTCAGCATCCGGTTTTTGCGACTCAATACTATTATCTTTTACATGATTCGATTTCATTGAATATTTATGCATTTTGCTAAAAATAAATTCAAATGAACTATTTAAATAAAAAAAATATTATTTGATAACCGACAAAAACATAAAAATTGTGTTGGAAAAAAATAAATAAAATGTCCGATAAGCTTTTGCTGCCAACTGCACTTTTTTGTTTGTATCTGCTTGCAGCCACCCACAGGCGTAAATATTATAAAAAAAAATTTATTTCCGCTAATAAATTTTTATACACAATTTTAATACTGATGCCGTTTTAAAGTTATCAATTAGTATTTTTTAGTTAATTTCAGTTTTACGACGTTTATGTATTTGTATGTGTGTAGTTTTTTTTTCATATTTTGTCAGTTTATTTCAAGGTAAATGTGAAAACTTAAGAAAAAAAACTAAAGTGTTTGATGAAGGAATACGAATTGTAGAGTTTAACTTGTTTTCTTTTCAAACTCTACAAAAGATTTTCCTTTTGTTTTTAAGTAGGTAGGGGAACAAACGTCGCTTAGTTTGGACCAACCTCATCTGCCAAAACAGTAAAATAACTTATTTTGGGTGTAATCGAAAGCAAGAAAATATTGAAAAATATACATACATATGTACACATACACATACATACATACCTACATATATATGCATGCATGTACATATACACATACATATTTCTTTTATTTTTGGTTCATGTTGGATATGTCTATGAAACAAACTGAAAACTTTTTTGAAAAATCCATTTTACACATATAATTTTGGTTTTGAATGAAAGTTGTGAATACAAATATTTACATTGGAACATTTTTATTCAAAATATACATTCTGCACAATTAAACCAACCCGTTAAAAGCTCAGAAATTTGGCATCACTTCTATGGTTGTCATACGACGACGAGACGACCAAAAAAAGAAAGAACAACTAATCAGAACATAGAAAAGTGTTACCAAATTTTTCAGTATCACAAAAATTGTTGTTGAAACTTATTGAAACAAAAACAAACTAAGAAAGGCGATTTCGATCCAAATAATTTTTAAAAGAAAATTTTGTACTGTATTAATTTCTGGAGGTTTGGCTTGAAATTTCTGTTTTCTATAAAAAATTATTGTAGAAATTTTTTGTTGTAGTCGAATTATTTCATGAAGATTTTATTTGAATACTTTTTATAATCTATACATTTTTTTCATAAAAATATAACTTTTCACATAAATCTATTACAAAATTTAAAAAAAAAATCGTTTAACATTTTTTTACATAAAATTTACTATAGAAACCCTGTGCTACCCATCATTTTTCTATAGAAAACTTGTGAAGGGGTTTTCAATATTGCAAGGGAATTAACAAGCTGTATATGAGATATTAAGGAAATTCTTTTTCTATTGGAAATATCCAGGTATGCCATTATGTATGGAATATACGAGTAATATTGTTCAAATGGCCGACACGACTTGTTACGGTGGCGCGCATCCGAGTGATCCAATTTTTAATGGCTCTGACACACAGATCCGGCTAGGGGTTTTTAGCCGTTGAGTTATTTTTACAACTTTAGTAATATTAACTACGATTTTTACTACAAAGAGCGAATGACATTTACACAAGTATTCAGAATTGGCAATTCTGCGCCTGTTTACCTTTTTTCTTTGGAAAATTTTCTGGCATTTTTATGATTTCACTTCACATTTGATCTACATACATACTTATACATATTTATCGAACATTTAAATTAAATAGATTTGTCACAAAACGATTGCCTGATTGTTTATGACATTTAACACGAGTACATATTTATAACAAAATTTTTTTTGTGGGAAACGCCACAATGTAATAAACAACAGATTAGTACTCCCAACTTTGGTAGCTACAGTGTTGTAAATACTATTGTTGTATTTTAAACAGATTTGGTAAAGAAACAAGTCTGTGTACTACCATCTCATATCTACAACTGTTGTTTAAATTTTTGGCTAATTTTAAAATCTTAGTTATCTAACACTGTATATTGAATCCAAAAAAACCGATTTCGAATATGTATAAAAAACCCCAACATCTAAGAAGACTTTAACATCAATCATTAGTTAAATGTTTGTATTTAATTTATTTTTATAAAGTTGGCACTCCGCCAATTGTTATAAGATTGTGTTTTCTTTTGCTGTCTGCAGCCGGCCAGCTCGTTTTTGACAGATTTTTATACATATGTTTCTTTAAGACTTTTGAAATATTTATGTAGTATCGTGAAAAAGAAAATCAAACTGAAAATAAAATTTGTATAAAAAGAAAAAGGAAACTTACATGGATTATCCATGGTTACATCTTGTAGCGTACTCGGGCTAGTGCTAAAAGAAGAAAACAAACAATTAATAAATTTTTGAGATGTAT
Source organism: Epicampocera succincta (assembly GCA_932526305.1). NCBI lineage: Eukaryota > Metazoa > Arthropoda > Insecta > Diptera > Tachinidae > Epicampocera > Epicampocera succincta. The sequence continues at coordinate 62,006,701 of OW052036.1, read as the reverse complement.
GTATGTATGTATGTATATAATAAAAAATATCATGATTTATTTATAAGTCATTGTTAAAGTAAATTAAGATACTAAAATATTTAAATTGCAACATCAATTAAACTCAAAAGAAGAAATCTTAATTATGCGAGGCCACAAAGTAAAAATGTTCTTGCTTTTTTGCCCCCTCCCAATAGTGACCTCATATGACAATTATTTAAATTGTCCGCAAACATCAAACCATTTGTCAGCACATCAAGTGGTTTGCACTAAAAAAGATCGTTAAAAGATTTCAAAGGAAATATACACATGTGCCAAAGAAATTCATAATTTTATTAAAAAAAAAAAAACAACAACAAAAGAATCTTTTATTGTGCAGCAATTTAAATCTTTCATTAAAATTATATTATATACAATTAATTTTTAAATTTATTCTTTTCTTTCCTGAGTAAATTAGAGATTTTTTAAGAGTTAATTCTATTTTTTAAAGATATCAATTTTAAATCAGCAGACATAAAGGCGTTATTGTACACGATTTCTTAAAGAAATTTTCAATTTATAAATTCCCTCCCTTCAGATACAGATTAACAGATATCCCACTTTGAAACAGTCTCAAGGTTTTTCTTCTGCGTAGTTTTTCTTAAATGTTAAAAAAGCGCAAAAAACCGAATCTATTTAAAAAACTAAATAAGAAATGTTCTCATGCATGAAATGTGTGTTTTAGCTTTTTTTTATTTTTTTTTTTTTTTGTTCAATTCATTTAAAAATAGATAAATGTTTTGTGGAAGAGAAAAATTATCAGCCATGTAACACGTCTAATTCACAGAAAGGAAATTGAAATAAAACGCCTGCCAAAGCGTAGAAAAATCAAATGCTGGAGAGCAGTTTCAGATCTTGTTAAAATGTTGTATGGTTTTAGTGGAGTTTTTGTTTGTGTGTTTCGTAACTACACTGTACAACAATTTGTCAGTCTGCTAAAAACCACTTGCCTGAAATAAATAGAGGAATAATATACATAAGAGCACGTAGGGCAATTTTTAAGACGTTAAAAATCGGTTTAAAATGTATATATTTTTCGATTTGTAATAAATTCGGGATATACATAAGTAGTATGATTAGAGAAATTAGTTTATTCGTAATAATTTTGTTCTGTTGTTCAGTTAGTCATCAAACTTTATGCAAAAACTGTTAGCAAAAATTGTGTTAACGCGATGTACATTAAGATGTAATTGATCCAAAGCAAAGAAAAAAAGTTACGAAAAATTATTTTTACTTCAGGCCCTACCCTCGCATTCTTCGACTGCCATTTCTGTAAATATTTATGCGTTTTTATTATCATTCTAAATAAAACTGAAATGAAGTGGCTCGCAAACATATGTATATATTTAGCAATAAATTTAGGAGGGTGTTGTTATAAAACTAGTTTTTTTGTTTGTTTCTTAATTAATGATCTAAACAATCATGTTGTTCTTATTTCTGAAAACACGAATCTTGGGCTTGGATTAAAGTCAACTAAATTATGCAGTTTTAGTATTAAAATTCCAGCTCGAAACCAAGCGTCATAATTTCTGCATTTAACAAAAAAAAAATGTTTATTAATTTTCTTAAATTTTATATGGAAGTATTTTTGTGTCTTCATATTTTAAATAATTTTCATGCAAGCAATGCGCTTATATTTAAACGCTGTGAATTAGCTCGAGAAATGTTGCTCTTGGGTACCTCAAAAACCGAACTTGCCACTTGGTGTTGCATAGCCCAGTTTGAAAGCAGATTCAATACCTCGGCAGTGGGCCAACTGAATGGCAATTGGTCGAATGATTATGGGCTGTTTCAGGTTAGTGATCGTTATTGGTGTGAATCGAGAGCTACACGTCAATCGGCCAATTTATGTCAAGTAAAATGTCAATCTCTTTTAACGGACAATATAACCGAAGCGGTTAAATGTGCCCAGTATGTTAAAAAACGTCAAGGGTGGCAGGCATGGGCTGCCTACAATGGCAGATGTAAAAAATTAAAAGCACTGCCGTCCATAGAGGAATGTTTTTAGAATTCTCAAAGAAAACTAGAGAAAAACATTTAAATCAAATTAAAAAAAAAATACAATACAACAAGATCATTTTACTTTCTAATATAAACAAGTGTTTTATTTTATTGAAATAAAGTGGGCGTAAAGGAAGAGTAGCATGCGGGGCAAATAGACACAGAAAGCTTCTTGTTGAAACATTGCCCTACTGTGTAATAACAACATCAACATCAACAACAACAACAACAGCAACAACGACAAAGAGCATGATAAATTAAGACAGCTTTATCTTTTTTTAACACATTGTTACAAAGCATTACAAAAAACACAAACATTTAAATATATAAAAATTCTTGTTCTTTTTAAATATGTTATTTATTTTTTATTTTTATCACAATCATAAAGTGGAAATTTTATGTTCGGATTGAAATGTTTCATATTTCGCCAAATGTTTTTTTTTTCTTTTATACTGCAACAATTTGTAAAATACGTATGTATGTACATATGTAGATACAGACAGTTGAATATTTCAATTCATCGCATTTAAACATTCCATAAAAATTTAGGCCGTTTAGCCCATCAATATGCATAATTTTCGTACAATTTATTTAATATGGTTTTTATTACAAATTCAAAATATTTGGCCGCTTCAGTGCTATTCTTAATGTTTCAATGGATGGAAAAAAACAAAGAATTTAGAAATAAATATTTTTCTTTGCTGGGGAATTTGTTCTAAATAGTGATTTGGTTAATATTCAGTAAAGAGTTTTTTGTATTCTAGATTATAGGAAATAAGCATAAAAATATACTGTAAGATATTAAACAGTTACGAATTTTATACAAATACCATTAAAATAGTTTTGTTACTTGGAAATTTTATTTATAAAAAAAAATTAATACATTAATAATTAAAAAGTGTAATATTTTAAGTATAAGGAAATTATCATGAAAATTTGTATTAATTCTTTTAATTTAATAATAAACGGAAATTTATTAAAAAAATATTTCAATTCATAATAAAGTAAAAAATTTCTTTAAATGGGAAATTTTCATTAAGAGAAAATTTTCATAAAAATCTTGTAAAATTACTTTTAATTTGATTACTAACAAACATTTTTTTGGATTTTTTTTTTTAAATATTGAAAAATTAAAATTTCCCTAGTTGGGAAATTTTTATTTCAATCGAGTTTTAAGCAAAATAAAAATATATGATAATTCACTTATTACGATATTTTAGTTGTAGTGTAAGTTTGTTATAAAAAAATGCAAATCCCCTTAGAAGAAAAATTAATTATTTTGAAATATTTGTATTCAATTTAAATTTTTACGGAAAAAATAAAGAAAGGGTACAAAACAAAAATGTAGCAATTTGCAAGTTTTCACTTTGTTTTTCGAAATTTCTCTGACTGTGAATTTTTTATATTATAGAATAAAAGCCTATTGAAAGAATATTTACTAAAATAAAATTTACAAATTTTCCACTATGGGAAATTTGAGTTTTTTGTAAGATTTTTTTAAAGATATACTATATAAATATATTTTAATACAGAAATACTTTAAGACTATATATTAAATTAGTTAAAAGCTTTTCAAAGGTGTTGCCTAATTTCCTTTTCTTGTTAGAAATCGCTCATCGCTTAAGTTGTGTTTCACCATGAACTTCAAACGTTCTTGATGTATTAAACTGACATTATGAAAAGTTAGAGAATTTTTTATAATTACAATTGCATGCTGTAAATAAAACCGGTTATAAAAGGCAGTTCGTCTGTAGTGTGTTATTTAATTGAAAAACTCTGTTGAAACTTGAAATGAACTCATAGAATAACTTTTTATTCATAATTTACTTAAATGTTGTTGAAAAGTTAAATAATTAATCGAAAATATTGAAAAAATTGTTTTTATTTTTATTGTATACTAAATTTAGTTAAAACTAATAAATACAAGTATAAAAATCATATCATAGATCAATTGTAGATGCTTAGATTGAAGCAGTAAGAAAGATAACCTTCATTGTTGCAAATACATTTGAAAGCTGCAAAAAGAAATGTTTTTAATTTCTATAAAAATTGTGAAAAACGGTCACTATCAACGCCTACAATATAATTGTACGCGTGCCCCGAATACCTCATTAGCACGTGGGGTTCTGTGTCAGATTTGCATATTTGCAATGACGTTGTGTCAGTTAATATTTATTACGCAGACGCGCCGTCTACAGCCATGCGAATTTGCTGGCCAACTGTACATATTGGACGTGCCCAAAGCGGAGTTGCCTTTGTGGTCGTGCATAGCGAAATACGAAAGTCGCTACAACACCGATGTCATTGGCAAACGCAATTTAGATGGCTCCTATGATTATGGCATTTTTCAAATAAGCGATAAATATTGGTGTCTACCGCAAAATAAATCACAAGCTTTATTCTATTCGGCAAATGAATGTAATATTAATTGTGCGGCTTTAATATTGAATGATATAACGCAAGCGGTGAGATGTGCTCGCATCATTTTGAAACAACAAGGCTGGTCTGCTTGGTCGGTGTATGGAGAATATTGTAATGAAACTTCAACTAGTTTTAGTGATGTCGAACATTGTTTTGTATAAAGGATATTAAAAAAAAAATTGTCCTAATACATGTGTGCATTAAAAAGTAGTCTACATTTCAAAACCATAAAAAAATAAAGTCCTTTAAATCAAAAGTTTTATAAAATGTATTTAAATTATTTATTTTTTCTCGCATGAGTTCTATTAAAATTTCATTTATTTCATAAATTTCCGCTTTTTAATTGTATGATCTATTACTTTTTAAAGAGTAACAAATCTTGGATTGTCACAACAGAAAAATTTGCTTTTTAAATGTGGCATCACTTTAACTGCAATGTTACTGGGCATCAGCGTTGCCAATGTACAGAATTATCTGCATTTTGCAGTTTTTCGTAGCTTTGAAAAGTGTTGCAGTTTTTTGTTTTAACAATAAGTTTTTAAGAAATTTTTGAAGTTTTCGACCCATATTTTTTGAATAAATTCTTTACTTTCAACTTTTATTTTATTTTATTCATATTTATTACAATTAAAGAAAGTAAAGAAAGAAAAAAAAGCAGCTAATGGCTATAGGCTTGACCTTTTTTATTTCTGAAGTCCTAATTTTATTCCATCACAGTCAGTTGCGGTTAATTATACCCCGGATAACTGATTTGCCCCCTTAAGTGCTCCCAAAAAATCCAATGAATTATATAAACAAAAACTAAGGGAAAAATCCCGCTTAATTGAGTCTTGTTTAATTGAGGTACCCCTTTAATTGAGTCTTAAAATTAAACAAGTTTTAACCAATCAGATACAAAAATGGCGCTGAAATGTCATTTGCAAATTCCCAAAAATAGAACATAGTTTTAAACCCAAAATAAAGTATAAGTCAACTTTCAAAATCATATTTTCTTATATATTTTGTAATGTCTGTTGTTTCATTGATTGCGCTCCTCAATTAAGGGAGTTTTTTATTTGAGCCAATGGATCAATTAAAAGAGCATCGGGAAAATGATTTTCCGCTTAATAGCTCCAAAATAACAAGCATTTTTAGAAACTCGACTAACTCCATTTGTGAAACTGTGGTGAGATAATGTTTTTATCTTATTCTTAAAGCCTTATTTAGGCTTTATTTATGTGCAGTTTTTCACTTGAAAACCAGATTTATTATTCCAAATTTGCAATTTTGTAAAAAAAAATTATGGCAACGCTGCTGGGCATATCGTTGAAGTTCCATTGAATGATATGAACAGCAATGGCATGTGACTACAACAGCACGGCGCTACTTGTCATACAGCACATGCCAAACTGAACATCCTGTAACTGGTCATTGAGATTGTGTGGTTTTATCTCTTCGGAATGTTTCTCGTAGGATTTTCTTAAGGCAGAAGTCTATGCAAATAACTGATAAAGCGGCCATTAATGACAATACAACCTATAATTTATGTAAAAACCAGCCTGATTTATGTGCCAACGACATAGAAAATCGAATGTGCGCAATTCAGCGTTCACAGTTCAGCAAAATGGTAATACCGAAATTGCTTTGTTGACATTGTGGCAGCCAGAAGTTATGGTTGGCGGCTTTGCAGCCTAACTGAAATTCTGATGCTCGAAAATGATAATGCAGTCGAGCAAAAATGATAATGCAACTTTAAAATGATAATGCGGAAAGCTTTGAAACTTGTGGCTCCCGGCTGAAATTCACTTGATTTATGTAAGAAATCGGGCTATTCATATCGAAAAAGGTAAAATTTTGATACTTAAAACGCAAATGACCTGATGTCGATGTGTGAGGCTTCGCTTGAATTGCTTTTAAAAGCTTGCAAATAATTTTTATGTGTAATAAGGAAGTAGATGCATTAAAAAAAAGTGAAAGTGCTTTAAATATAAACAAAACAACGCTGGAAGTGGATCACATTTCTTTGTACTTCGTTTTATAAAAGATATTCATTTGTTCTTGTTGTGACTTATCAAAATATTTAGACTTCAGTTTTTAATAAAGGAATACACAGTGGGTTACACATAAACAAAGTATTGAAAAAACTACTGTTTATACTAAACGATCTTTTAGTGGCCGCCGCTAAAAAGAAATAAACAATGGATTTTTTCAATGATAACATAAGAAAACAAATGAAATTCAATATACTTATGTACGAGTATGTACATTTGCATATGTACAATTAATATAGATGAAAAATTAAGAAGAGAATAACTTTTGAACAAGGAAATGAAATTATGCCTGCTTTACTAAAATATAGCGTAGCGTAATTCAAATGTGAGCTCTTAAAATAATTTACTGCCCACTGTGCTGGACAGATTTTTTTTAAATTTGTTTCGTTTTCGTTTATAAATAAAAGAATTTAATAGAAAAATCACTAAACTATAAAAAGTGTTTGTTTATTAGAAAAAATACTCCCATACGAAATCGGAAAATATATCAACTCTGTGGGGATCCAGAAATTGGTTGAAAAAATACCAGCTGCAGTTTTAAAACTTTAGGCTTTCATCTTAATTATGTAGTGATTGTTTTTTCCAACCGTTCGATTAACCATCTTCGTCTAAAAACATATTCATGATACGAGTAGTAAAAACGTTTGTGGTACTTATAACAATTTCCTATTCTGGTTTCGAAAAAAATGTTTTTTTGCCTGACTTGGAAACAAAGCTGTGGAAATAATTACATGACTTATTTTTATTGAGAATAAACCCAAAAATAAAGCTGTTATTTTTTGTATGTCTATTGTGAATAATGATAATTTTTAACTGTACCGTGCGGAAAGAAATCAGCAGTGTGGCCATTTTGTCTACCAATAAAAATGCAAAGAATTCACAAGGTACGTTATACTATTGTAATGTTCTCTAACCGGAGAGGAAATTTTGCTTTCGGCGTATATCAAGCGGCAACCAATTTAAATTAAAAAAATTGAATTTAAAATTCTAGAAAGTTCGTGTTTGCCTGAAACCGCCACCAAAGGTCAAACGGCAGACCGGGCACGAACGTGCACCTGGGTTGTCTTGAGCTACTCTGGTGTTCGCCATACATTGAGGTGCCTGCATTGGCTGTCGTTTAAATCTAAAACCGCTGGAAGGGAATTTAGTAGACACTGAGATAATGGTCTACGGTTTGTGATCCAAATGTTGTCTTCGTACTTGGTTAAGGGGTAATGTGCCTTCACCATTTAAGGCTACCAACTCAGGTGCTTCGTTTTCCCTTTTAATGTCTATCGAATTACTGACTGAATGTGGGGAGTGGTCAGCCGTTGACAGGTTCACCTATTTTAGGGGGATACAAAATTTGATTGACCAAGGTGTGAACAAATAGCGAATAACAAGCCGTTTAAATTGGCCATATTTTCTATGAATTTGAAAAAAAATAAATTAACTTATTAACTGATTAACTGATTAACCGACTTTGTGGTTTTCAGTTTAAAAATAAATTTAAAAAAATTGTTTGTAAAAGTTAATAGAAATGTGAAAAATATTTCAAACTTTTTCATGCACAAGCGCAAAACAAAATCGGTTAGTGGTTTGTTTATACGAGGAGTTACAAGTCAGAAAGTGTTTTTAATTAAAGGCATGCAAAATTTAATTTACTCTTTTAACTAGAAATTTATGAGAAATTCATAAAAAAGAAAAGAAAAATATGAAGCTTACCAAAATGCACTGAAAGAAAATCGTTTGTTGGGCGTAGAATCATTCGTATGATTCGAAGTTGAATTACTACGAAATATGCCCGACATTTTTAAGGCATTAATTAATAGTAAAAAATAATCTAGTTATTATAATATAATAAAAATTATATTAAGTGTTTTTGGTTTCAATTGATATTTTAGGTGATGATTGGCTGTTTTGTTTCTTAATCAGACTCTTTGGTTTCACTTCTTCTTTTAGTTTTAAATCTTTGGTTTTTTGTTTTGTGTTTTATTTATAAAATCAATGTCTTTACTTTATTTGCAATTACAATCATACATACATATGTTGTTTTTATAGTGTTATTTTCTTCTTTTTCGTTTTTTTGAAATTTCAGTTTGAATTTTATATTTCAATCTAATTAGATTAACTTGTTGTTGCTTTTTTGCAGGCATAAGATGACGACGCAGCATGAGTCACTTGAAAAATTTTGGTCACACACGCGGCAAAAACGATGAGTGAATCCGGAGTGCAACAGAGCAACATTAAAAGTCTTTAAAGGGACCATTTAATAGTTCATCGTTGTACAAAATGTTGCTTGTATTTTGTTGTGCTCTGCGTTTGATCTAGAATTAGAATATTATTTTGATATAAAAATAAACATTTACATCTAATTAATTTTAATTGGTTGTGTTTTCTTTGCCTTTTTTCCAACGCTTGTGAATTAAAAAAGAAATAAACTTTTTACATGTAAGTTTATTCACACCCATTTTCGATTCGATTATTTACGAATATTGCATTTAAATAGAATTAAAAACAATTGCCAATGCCAATTTTTTGCGCTTAACATCTAGTTGGGCAAAACAAACGATTCTTTGAGAAACTTATTAGCGGGAATAATTCCTGGTGGAGTATTTACAACGCTACGAAATATGCTAGAGTTATTTTTAAGACAAAATAAACAAATTGAAAAACAAAATAACAATTTCAAACATTTGAAAACCACTAAATTTTTTAAATATATTTCAAGCGCCACTGATCTTTGTTTTTTTCTTATCACTTTTTTATTCGAGACACCTGCGTGCCAGCCATTATGTATACAATATAACATCGTTGAAATGACGGCGCTGCTGCTTGCAGTGGCACTGTTCCAAGTGGTCCCATTATCAAACGACTTTCCTGCACAGATCGGGCTGAATATGAGCCATGGTTATGTTGACTTAAGACGGATTGCGTCTTATTGGCATGAAAGTGAGACGTCACAAGAAAAAGTCCAATTTGATAAATTCGAACGATCTTTGGTGGCCAATTTTACACAACGGCTAAAGTTAACAAATTCGACAAAGTTAAAGTAGGTGAAGGTTCAAGTTCTGATACATGAATTATCGTTTAGAGAAACAGTCGTCTCGAATTTAGCGAATAATGATGCTTTAGCATCATTAACTGAATAATAAGAAAAGGAAAAGAGACGCCAATATACATATATGAAGACATTCACCGGCCGCCAAACATCTAGCCGCGCCGATTAAAACCCCCTTCGAAATGTTTTATCGAGAGTAAACTTTTTTGCTACTTCTAATATGTTTACAGAATTCTTCAAAAAAAATGCTTTAAGCTTTTTATCAGGATAGATGCTCTGGCAACTCAGTCAGAACCTTTTGCTATCAAACGCTAAAGTTGCAGTTTTTCTTGCCACTAGACATAAAACACCGCATAAGTATGAAGGAAATATGTACTAATTTTCAATGATTTTTATTAAGTCAATTTTTCACCTCTGTGTATTTTTTATGGTTTCTTCATTTTCCCCGAAATTTTCTCATAAAGAAATTGTAAGAATTACATATGTAAAAATATTCCAACAAACAAAATGTTTTTTATTTCAATATTTCCTATACAAATGCTTACATACATATTTATACATACATACATATGAATGTATGTATGTACGCATGTGTGTCTTTATGTAAATATGTACATACATAGTACATACATATGTACATATAAAGAAAAAATTTAAATTATTTTCACTTGCCATAATTTGCAAAATGTAATTTTCACACATTAATTTTATGTATTAAAACATAAGAAAATCATGTCAACATTTTAGATTTTACTACATTTCAAAGAAAGCCATTATAAATTAGAAATTATAATAAAAAAATAACAAATTATTATTAATTATATTCATTTCAGATAGCGAAAAGACCTGACAAGGCATGTTTGAAACATGCAGACCTTTTATTTTTATTTATAGCAACAACAACAAATTGTATCTGTGTACATACTTACACATGTGTGTGTATGAACGTAGACGAATGAAAATGCATACACTTGTTAGAATACGAAGTCAAAAACAAAATACAATAAGACATACTGAATACCCTATATACATACATATGTATATACACATATAAAAATAAAAAAAACTAGAGCACACTTTTTTTGAAGATTTTGAAGAACAAGAAAAAGATTCTTGCCAAAATGACAGCAAAATGAGATTTTTAGCACTTACTTGCATGAGCATGAGCATGTTGTGTGTTGTGAATGTTTTTCTGTTGTTGCTTTGGTTTTGTTTAAAGTCTAGCTGCTATTTTTTTTAGCTTTTGCATCATCATTAAAAAACAAAATGAATTTTGGGGCAGCCACAGCAAACATGATGTTTATTTTTGGAAATTAGCAAAAAATCAAGATTTTTAGACAAACACAAATTAAAATTTATTTTTGAATGAAAATATTTACGAAAAAAATTATACTAGCACTTGTTTCGTTCTTATTTTAGTGTGTTTGTTGTTATAAATATATTACTTGAGCCCTTAAGGCCAAAAAAATAATGTAACTGGACCGGGATTTGTTGTGCCAACTGTTTTAGCCATGGTTACACATGGCAAAGGAGTTGCGAAAAGCAACAAAAAAAAAACGAGTTAAAACAAAAAGACAAGAAAATGACCTCAAATTTGTAAAATGTCAATGTAAATAAATCAAAATAGAACACAAAATATTATCCAGAGCAACAAGTATGAATAATAAAAAAGGAGAGAAATAAAGAAAATCTGAATGAAGGAGTTGGTGTGGTTCATTAAAATTAATGCTTTTATGCACTTGGGTATTTGAGATGGGAATGTCATGATATCATTTATAGAATAAAGCCAATAGTGCCAGCTTTTTTTGCTTGACTGCAATTTAAAATGCACAAGAATTCTGGCTGTAAACAAAAGAAGCCTTTAAAATACTTGCTTACATACATATGTATGTGTGTTCTGGGAAAATATTATTACTGGTGGTTTGATTTAATTGACAGTTTTTAAAAACACATACATTTTTTTTATTTAAAAATTCTTGTTTAAATTTTGAAATAAATTATGGTAAGCAAAGTCATGCCATTACCTTAATGTTGTTTATTTTCCTAAATTTATTTCAAACACAGACCACACAAGAAAATCTTTGTTTTTTTAATGATAAATGTGTGTATGTGTGCATAATAAGTTTAATTAAGGGACAGTTTTGATTAATAGAAAAAATATAAACATAGAGGTAAAACCAAATCAAAAAACTCTGGGTCCTAATTCAGTAATGAAATTTTTTACACCCTTCGTCTGTTATGGCCCTTTATTTTCATATTGTAAAACATGAAATAACGTAACGCATGGCAACTCTTTCAATGAATGTTAATCGGCATAAGATTTCCAAAAATTTGATATCATCAGTCGATTTAGGGAATTTTGTTTTAAATTAATGGTTTTATGTAGCTAATGATGAACAAATATATTTATATACAATTGTTTTGAATTGAAGTGCGTTCGAAAAAATAAATAAAAATAGAAAAAGTGATTTTGGTTTTTAATTTGTTCATTATATTTTCTGCTTACTATTCAAAGCTATAATAATTTTCTGTTCTTAGCTTTTTACTATAAACAATAAGGAAACATTATTTTATTTCAAGTTGTAGTTTAAAAATTGCTTTCTTTTCTCATTTGAATAAATTAATTTAAAAATATTAAAAAATTTTATGTTATTTCAGCCACAAAATATATATTTTTTGGTGATATGTAGGTATGTACATATGTACATATGTATATGAAAACGTAAATTAAAATTTATTTGAAACAAAAAAAAAGTATGCCAAAGTGTTTGCTTACAAGTCGATTTCAAAAGGGATACAATTTTTCTTTTTATTTCACATCAATTTTCTGAGCATCTAACATATGTACATATGTATGTACATGCGTACATACATCTTTTAAACAAACATTTTTATGAATTTGCTGTTACAAATATAATAGCAGAAATTTTAAAACAGTTTAAAATGTATTTTACTTTAAACTTGTTATGCAAAATTTATGTACATACATACATACATTTTATATTTTATGAATGTAAATAATAAGTCCGTTTTTTTAATTTGTCTTTTAAGTTCTTTCCATATAAATAAATAAATCATCAAATATTGTTTTATAATCATTTGTTTGTTTTCATTTGGTGACAAAAACTTGGCATCACTACGTACACATACTATTAGTATTATTTTTGTGGTATTTTACATCGAAAATTTAATAAAATGTAATTTTTAATGTAATAATTTATCAGTAAAATGGTAAACTCACGATTATAAGAATTATACAATATAATTATGTGGCAAACTATCACATTTTCATTACCAAAAAAGGATAAAAATTGCAGCAAACAAACTGAAAAACGATATAAGCTGAATTTAATGAATTGCTACAGCTTTTCTATTCCATGTTTACCATTTATTTGGTATTCGAAACGTCACATTTCCGAAGAGTTTAGCGGTCAGTTTTCAAACAAACTACTTTTAAAATGTTTAAACTGTTTTAAGCGAATACTCCGTTTTCAGACATGAAACCTAAATATGTTCGATTTTTATATAGAAAGCTATGGATTTGAATTCCTATATTGGTTGCTCACAAGTTTACAAAAAAAAACTTGGCTCCACTACTATTGTTTACCATTTAAATTTAGCGATGTTTCCTAACGACGGTTTGTAAAAATTGGCAGCACATGAACATAAATCATGCATTTATTTTCCACTTTTATTGCAACTTTTAGCAAACAATTATTCTAAAATAAATTTGATTTTTGTGCTACAAAATCTAATAAAAAGAAAAAAAAATTAAAAACAAACGAATATTAAGATGTACGTACATTCAAATAATTTGCTTTACATCAGAACAAAATATCAACTTTGACCTTTCTAAACCGATATACATACATACATATGTATGTATGTATGTGTAGAAGATTGAGACGACAAAAATCCATCTAATTATTCTTTCTTCTTCCACAAGTAATATGAGAATTATATTTTTCCAGCAGGAAAATGTATACATACATAGTACGTATCTATGTATGTATATACATACTTACATATATTTTTTCCTTTATACATAAAATATTTATTTTAGTTTTGTGAGTAGGTTGTTATAATTGAATTATAAACAATGCGGTTTTTATTTTTAACGCTAAACACCTCATTTATAATCAAAGGAAACGCTCAAAAAGCCCCATCTTTGGACTGAACACACAAATCCAATATAAACACATAAAAAACATGCAACATGTTTTACATATTAAAACTACACATTTTTAAACATAAACACAAGTTTTAAAGTGGCATTAAAAATAAAATAAGAAAATGTGAAGAATAAAAAACACGCCTCACATCAGATGCATTTCTTTCAACGCCCGCATAACATAACAACACAAATCACTTTTCTGTTTTTCTTTTTCTTGCAAATAAAATTTTCGGTTACTTTTCCAACTGCCAGTCCAGTAGGTTAAGTGATTTAATGTGTTAATAAGAAATACTCGTATATATCTCTATGTAAACAGATTTTTTTTTTCTCCCTAAATCACCGTCCGTCCATCTTTCAACAAAGTTGCAAGAATATTGCGGCAGGCATCATTTTTTGCTTATTTGAAATTTGTTTATAATTAAGCGAGATATCCTGAATGAAAATTTGCAAATCGATACATTGTTAATACGAAATAAACACTTTTCTACGAATCAAAATGTATATACTAACACGTCGCATAAGTCGCATGGGTAATAAAATTTTATGCAAATCAAATACAATTGATTGTTTCGTCACGAAGCGAAAAAATACTTTCGAGTTCATGTTTCTTGAACGGATTAGAAAATCTTTTAAATACAATATGCATAACCGAATTCCATTTTCATTAATTTGTGGAAATTTTCACAAACTTAATTTATTGTTAGCAGTGCGGGACAGACTGCTAGAAAATTGTACCTCACGAATTGACTATTTACGGCGTACCTGCCATTTTCATTCGAATGAAATAAAAACGATTTCTCTTTCAAAATATAATAAAAATTTCAACATCCTACATTATTTTCTGATATTCATTTAAAGTTAAGGACATACATATGTAAATCATTCGTGCCGACCAAGCCACAAAAACAAACAATCTAAATCATTTCTATTTAAACCACAAATTTGAAATTATTATCTTATTGACAAAACTTAATGTCAAATGCTTTTATGTTAAAACCAAATAATAATTCAGAAGTTGGCCCCTTCCAGTGTTTGTCATATTTTTGGGGTTATCAGTGAAATTCAATATTTGACACTCAGGGAATATTAACGACAGAACTCATATTTAAAATCATGAAAGCAAATATGTATTGAATTTCTTATCAGTCAAACGGCTCAGTTTTGTAAAATGTTTAATTATAAAAAGTACTAAAAGTGCTAAAAACTAAATAAACAATAAAAAACATTTTATATTTATTTATATGTAAATACAGACATTTCTTGGTATCTATTAAAGCTTATTTTCTCGGCATTTGATGCATTAGTAATAATTGAATGAGTACAAACTTTTTCCTAAAATTTTAAAACGAATCTTATTCATAAGAGTACCTTAAGGAAGTGCTGCAGTCGTTAATGTTTCAATTTTTTTCAATTTAATATTTCGTAATGATTATAATACTGAAATGTTGGCACTTATAACATGGCGTATTTATGTTATTCACCAATGAATGCATTAACTCGTAAGAGGGCTCATTTCTCGCAGGTGATAACATGTTATAAACAAAATATTGTTTTTAATAGATTTATAGCGTCAAAAATAGACAGACACGAACATACAGGCCCAGGTGGTACGAGTATATACTCCCCTTTGCCACATAATGTATTCTTGAAAAGAGAAGCTATACATTTCTTTACTTCAAATAATCATTTTATTAATCATTCACAGAAATCAATACTAAATGAAAATACAGCCTTAAGGTAAAGAAAAAAATGGGTTAATTTGAGAGTTAAAGGTGAAAATTACTTTAATAATTGCTATTCAAGACATAATTTATGGTTTTAATGAGTTTCTATATTTTAAAATACCTTTTACAAAAGAACTTTACCCGATAATATATCGCTCTTTTGAAGTCAGCGCATATCAAGTATAAATGACATTACTCACCATGTGTGGTGGATGGTTGGTGATTGGGTGGGTAAGTGGTGAGTTCTTAATAAACATAGTATTAAGCATCGGCGTACATAGACTACATATTCTGGGTGGAGTGGCCAAAAACATTTCTCACACTCGATCGATTGTTGCACAAACGATCCATGTGATGGAAATATGGCAAATCAATAATTTATCTGACAACGTTTTCGTTGTAATTGTGATTACGGTTTCTTTCAATATTCAATATATTTTTTTTGCAACGCAATTCAGTCAATTGTAGCCGGTTGGCTTAAATGAGTATTGAATGTTAAAACAAGATTTATTTGCTTTATAAATTAACTTACTTTTCACAAAACGAGACGGACATTTTTTTACTACACTCCATATTCGTATAACTAAGTTTTCCCACACAATTAAGGTATGAACTTGTTAATGAAAATTCGCAACAAATTCTCACATGTATAAATGACACAAATGTCGCATTTGAAAAAGAAGAAAATAAAAGCGCAATTGCCTGCATTGTCTTGTTGTAAAACGAAAAACAAAACAAAATTGTTTATTCTATGCCTAATGTCATTGCACAAATAATTTAAGCAAAAGTAGAAGCAAAAAAAAAAAAACAAACCATTTAATACTAATGAGTTCATTACGGCTGCACAGTGGCACCCGTAGAGCAAACGAGGTTGCAAAAATCAAAATTTTCATGTGCGCCTGCGAAATTTTAAATGAATCCATCTTATAGTAAACTTTTCAACGATCTCAAATATGCTACTCTTAACAATATCAGATTTTTAGTTTAGAAGACATAAGTGTTCAAAGTTAACCAATTTTCGGATTTAAAAAAAACACACAATTTTTAGGTAGTTTGATCCGATTTCAGGTGTAATATCACGAAAACTAGGCAACGAATAGTATTTTTTTTTGTTTTTAGTGATTGATGTGCTTATTAAATGTATAACAATAAAAAAAATTGTGCTGTTTGCTTTGTGTTTCTCTAGGTAAATCAGTATTTAAAAACTATCCATTTTTTCACTATTCTTCAACTTTGACGGAAAATAAAAAAAATTTACCTTTTTTTACCTCCGCCATATTTTCAAAATATGTTCTTTAACTAGTCTTTTACATAACTCAAAAGGTTTTATCTGCCTTTACGTGCCTATTTGGCTTCTACAGGTAAAAAACGTTAAAAAGACATGGTTGCAGAAATTGTATGGCGGGCATCCCTTACATGCCTTGACTGACAGTTACTTTGATGTAATAGTTTGAAAATTGCATTTTGAGTCAGTTGTCTACCTGAGAGCCTCTGGCGAAAAATTTGGTCCTAATATTCCGTTACAGACACAAGATGCACAAAAAACTACTCATTGAAATAAGCAGGTACGCACCTCACTTAAAAATTATTTTTGGCGTACATATGGTGAAGAACAATACTGACTTATGGTACAGGTAGGCACAAATCTCATTTGGCTACGTGCATAATATCAAAACTGTATAATTCAGCCCAAATGCATATGTATGCATGTAACAGGTACATTTGTAGACATGGTAGCATAGGCCTATATATTGCAAAACAAGCTTAATGCCTGCATTAGTCTACGACTGAAAGTTGGCGAAACAAGTATTGAAAACATGGCGTTGAACAATTTAAAACTATTTGAACTGTTTAGAAAGTCAATTACACCAACGTGTTTCGCGGAAGCTGCTTTAGAAGAACTCGATAGCTTATACGGAAATATTGAGAGAAGCAAAAGTATAAAAAATAATCTTTGTATGATACATGCCAAAATTAAGACAAAATGGGTGAAATGCAATCGAACCATTAACATCTTCAACTCCAAATACGAGGACTGGCTTAATGAAGACACCATCCTGGATATATTGGCAGTAGATAAACCCTCCACATCAACCAGAGGAGAAAAAGGAAGGCCAAAAAAAAGTATGGAGGAGTGTTCAATTTTCACAAGAAAGAGGAAACTTGCCGATGCCACCAATGACTTGACCACGAAGGATTTATCGGATGCGCTGTCTATTAAATACATAAAGGATAGTGAACGAGTTAGGTCGCAGATTACAAAATCTGTTGCTGATGCAAGCCCACTGCGACTAAAAAGGATTAAGGAAAGCATTCCCACTCCCACAAACGCACATATTAAAAAGTATAGTTCCGAAGAAGCCTTGGCTCTGTTTTTGGACTTAGAACTTTCCAAAGAGAAATATGAGATACTACGGGCATCTTTAATGCGACACGGGGCTGACCTTTTCCCCGGATACAAGCATATTACGCAAGCCAAAATAAATTCACGACCATTGCGTACGGAGTTTACGGAAGTCTCTGCGAAAGCCAATCTGCAGGATCTTATGGACCATACAGCAAAACGGTTGTTGGAAAGTCTTCCTGAAAATGAGGTGGAAATTCTTCCTCAGAAACTAACATTGATCAGCAAATGGGGCTGCGATGGATCATCCGGACAAAGCGTTTATAAGCAAAGGATATCTTCCGATGACACTACAATATCTGACGGAAATATGTTTATGGCATCTGTTGTTCCATTGCGGCTAAAATCTGATGTTTCCCTACACTGGAAAAATCATCGACCGTCATCAGTGCATTATTGCCGACCAATAATGTTTCAGTTTGCAAAGGAATCGGCAGAACTCATAAGGACCACGGTGAAGGACATTGAAGAACAAATAAGCAAGATTAAGCATATAAAATTGCAAATTGGAGAAGGAAAATATATTGAATGTAGTTACGAGTTCCACCTGACCATGGTTGACGGAAAAGTCGTAAACGAACTGACAGGAACAACCTCAACATTGACATGCCCGATTTGCAAAAAGAGTCAGAAGAACTTCGGTAATTTAAACGATTCTACAAACGAGGAGAATTACGAATATGGAATGTCACCATTGCACGCAAGGATAAGGTGTATGGAGTTCTTGCTAAAACTGGCGTATACCCTACCACAACAAGATGAAAACATCGATGAAAATACATCAATTAAGGATAAGGAAAAGATCAGAAAGAAGCAAATAAAGAATGCTTTTTGGAAACAACTTGGACTAAAAGTAGACTGCCCCAAGTGTGGATACGGTAACTCAAACGATGGAAACACTTCAAGGAGATTTTTTGCAAATGATGAGGCAGTAACTAGAATCACTGGAATTGACAATGAAATCGTCAAAAGATTGGGAACGATCTTGAATGTTTTAAACTGCCAAGAAAGTGTTAATTCTACAAAATTTGGAGAATATGCATCGGAAACTGCATCTCTTTTAGCAAAAATTTATCCACAGAAGAAGTTGACCCCGACCGTCCATAAAATATTGGCGCATGGCAAAGATATAATTGAGTACCAGTCTTTGCCAATTGGAGAGCTTTCTGAAGAAGCGCAGGAGTCTCTTAACAAATTTTACAAAAAATATAGATTGCAGAACACGTTCAAAGCATCAAGGGTGAGGCAAAATGAGGACCTCTTCAACATGTTAGCAGCATCTTCCGATCCATTTATTTCTTCCCTGCGGCATGTGAAGACACGAAAAGAACTACAATGGAATTATACTTTAGAAATGATTAGTCTTTTAGATATACCTTCTGTTACGAATTGTGATGAATATTTTACAGAAAATTCAAAAAATTAATTGAAAAAAAATTTGTTTAATTTGTTGGCTAATAACTTTAAAACAGAAAAAGCTTTCAAAAGAACTAAGAAATATAAGATTGGTAAAAATAATTTGATTTTGTTACCATAAAATAGATGAGTTAGAAAAAAATTAGAGTTTAGAAATGATTTGTATTTTAGACATACTTTGTCTTACCAAGAAAATGAATATTTTACAGAAAATTGAAAAAATCATTTAAAAAAAACTCTTTTGTTGTAATTTTTTAGGTAATATCTTAAAACATGAAAAGCTTACAAAAGAACTACAAAAAAATATAAAATTCTTAACAAAAATTTTTTTGTTACCAAAACTTGGATTTTTTCACAAATTTTAACTTTGAAAACCCATAAGTAAGCACCTATAAGGTGTAGCGTCCACTCCAACCGCTCATTTTATAGGTTGAACAATTATCTATGACATGCAATTTAAATTATTCGATTATCTTGTTCGGTTCAAAAGATATGATTTTTGCAACGAAAAAAGTCAAATGGCGCCACTGTGGGCTGTAAGTAAATCTATGGCAGGCACTTGTTTGGAGCGGTTGACGGTGTCTAAGCACCTTAAATGGCATTTAATTAACAATTTATTACATGCGATGATTATCATAAATGGAAAGTGTTTTATGTTTAAACATTTTCAATTTTTCATTATTTTTAAATGCAAGTTTTATTATTAAAACACAATCATTTGTGTCAGTCAGGCTTAACAATTTTATTTGATGTGGTGCTGGCTGTGTTTGGTATTTATTTATGTTTAATGATTTCCTTTATAGATTATTTGTTTTTCTTTCTCAATAAGGTTTATTTAACCATTAAAAGTATTTAAATTAATTGCTTAATTTTTGAGAATACAAAATGAATAATAAGTTTCAATACAAGAATTATCTGAAAATGAAATCTAATCAGGTCAATTAAGTCGATGCGACTTAATTGAGAAATCATTCATGTTATTTTCTTCGATAAAACGGCAACGTTTCAACGTGCGGATCTGAACATTAATATCATTAATCCAGATTTTCGAAAAATATATCTAAAGTGGAACCCTTCGAATGAACCACCCAATTACGCCTTAATTGCTATGAATAATTGTGTCAAATTTTACCAATAATCGGTGGCTGGTGTTAGTACTGCGTGAACTTCGACTTCCTAATTGTATTGCAATCTATTGAATTTAAGTTTTTATTTTGCTCTCCAGTTATTTTTGATTTACTATAGGCCATTTAATAAGAAATATTTTTCTTAAGTTTGGAATTAGTGCGATTACAAATTTTACAATCACCAACCAAAACTAAAAAATATGATTGCAATAATATTACAATATCAATCGGTAAAAATTGAAGATAGCAACTTACAATTGTACACATTTATATTTGTTTCTTTAATAATTAATAAAACTTGTAAAGGCCAAAGAAAATTTATCTTTGGCTTATTTATGTATGTTTTTGTGTAATAAATTTTTCTTTATTATTCAGGTTATAAGTTATTAAGTATTTGCCAAATATTGTTCCAAATATAGTATTAACTTGTTGAGAACCCAAGCTAATAAGCATGATGATTCATTATTAAATCTTCATAAAACGGAACAACAAAAAACACACTGTAACGATTAAAAACATCCTTCAAAAAGAGATGCGTAAAAATAATAATAAAAAGCATTAGTTAAACAAAATGTTTGCCACTAATAAGAAGAAATGTACTTATACATGCACACATCCACGCATACATATTTATGAATATGTGGATGTGGGTACGTAGGCAAAACTACAGATATAATAAATTTACGAAACTGTAAGTTTACAAGGGATGAAATAAAACAACAGTATAAAAAATACCAGCAGTTAACAGATGTTGCTAATAAAAAGGAAAATGAAAATCCTTTTCATAAACAGAATCAGGGGGTGAATTTTACATTTTAGGAAATAAAATTTTCCATGTAAACAATGCGAAAATGAGTTTTTTTCTTGTTAAGAAAAAAAGGGAAAGAAAACATTATTTTTAACAATAAATAAACATATTTCAACTTACTTTTCTTTTATAAAAAGCTTAAATCCTTGTACATGTAGCGGAGATAAATGTTTATAATAAATTTTTCTTCAAGTGGAAAGAGAGCAAATAGGGAGAATGTGGGGTGTTGATGAGATGATAAAGATGAGGATGATGTATTTATTCCGTTGTTTGTTAAAATTTGCCTCTGTAGTGTACATATGTATATGTTTTTGATTCCGCCAGTAACAACAACAATAACAATAAAATTAATAAAGTTCAATTAATTTAAATTAAGCTACAAGAGTTTATTTTTCAATAAATCCAAATTGATAGAGATTGCTTTTATAAAATTATTTTTTGAAGCAAAATTTAAGCATTTTATGTACGTGAAATAATCTAAAACCATTTTCTGTTGCAAAGAAAATTTATCTTTGGCTTATTTATGCACGTGTGTATGTTTGTGTAATAAAATTTTTTTAAACTCATATTGTTCTTTAAAAACCATTGGATAAAAATAAAAAGCGCCACGAATTTTTTTTAACGAATTTAAATTTTAGTTTCCACATTCGAAAACCTTATACTACTTGCGCGCATTTGAGATTCGTTTTTGGCCTTTTTCATTTAGAAAATTCCTTATTTTCTAATTTTTAAATTCAACGCAATTTGAAAACATGTTTATCACTTTTTTTCATTTATTCAGCATTCTTTAAATCTTTTTGTTTTATATACATGCATATATATGTATGTAAGTATGCACATTTCTATATATTTTTGGCATATTTCCTCCGTTTTTGAAAGAAAATTATAAAAGTATATTTTTATAAAAGAAAAATAAGCAGTTTCTTTTTTGTTTTAACGTAGATTTCAGCCAGCAAACTTAAGAAAATGTGTGTAATTAAACCGAAAGCAAGAACATAACTGAAAATGAAATGTTCAAACATATACTCTCAAAGTTGTACAGTGCACTCACTCACCAACTAATTGCTTTACTCGCATCTAAAACAAAAAAAAAAGGAAAACAAAAATATTAAAATACACCAACATATACGCAGATGTGTTGGTTTTGCTTATCGTTTTCATATGGTTGTTGCTATTATTGCATTTAATTTTGTATAGCTTGTGACAAATGCCATCATTATTGTGTATGTGTAATTTGAATGTTCAGTGGGGTGAGTTTTCTTTTATTTTCTTTACTCTCTATATCAGGAATGGAAAACTATAATGACAAAATTATGTGCATACACTGGTCACAATGATACGATTGTGATTACGTTGGACATTTAGACTAAGTTTTAAATTACACAGGATCATATTGTTGTCTTAATTTAAAAATGTTACGAAGAAGGGAAAAATTTTAATAAAATCCGAAGTTTTAATGCAGTTTCAAATTAGAAAGTAGCAGAAATGCAGTGCTAAGTTTTTTAAGGATGATGTATTTCAGGGCATTGAACTACAACATGCAAGAAACGCAATTTAAAAAAGATATGATTTGATAGTTCCCTTTCAAAATTCAAATACTGATATGTATGTATGTATTTCTACAAATTACGGCGGATCGGCAATAGTACGTAACTAGTAGTATGTGTTGCAGGATACAAGCTTCTTGGCGTATGGCTAGTACCGAAAACGGTGCAATAGTACTGAATTAAACATACCTGCTTTTAATAATTCTCATCTTTAATGAGTCTCACATTATTAGTTGGATTTGTTTATGATAAGTTTACTCAGTGACAATGATACCAGATATTTTTTAAAGCAAAGGCTAAATTTCCCATTTAACTTCTTGAGGGTACTAAAAACTCAGTGTGGCATAATACAGAACTTTATGCAACAATATGTTATACGACTATATGTGGTTCAACTACAAAAAGGAAAAAATATTCTACGATTTTGTTTCTTCCAAATAATATATTTTACTGGAAAAGCTCTCGCACAAAGTGTGATATTGATTGAGAGCTTTCGATGTTTCCATCAGGCTTTAAATAAATTATTGTGACAAATCGTAAGAGAATATTGTTGTTTAAAAACTCTAATTTATTTCTACAAAACATATCTAATTCAGGGAAAGTCTTATCAAATCTGGCAAGCTTATTTCCATTTGAGAAAATTTAGTATAATGCTGTGTAACTGTTGTATGTGTAAGTAGTTCGTTTCAAGAGAGAAAGAATGAAATAGTCGCATACAATGACCCTTTAAAGATGCTGTTTAAAACAGTATTGGTGAAATAAATAAAAACAAAAGGAAATAAAAGCAACAAAAAACTAAACCACTACAAGGCAGCACTTTAGACAACCCGTTAGGAAAAGTTATGCTGAACTTCAAAAAGTCACATAAAAAATTGACGTCATTGGATGCTGCAGCCAGCATCAAAAATTATAATAATGTGTTGTAAAGTATAGCACCTCAAAAGATACATAAGTCTCTGTGCCAGTTAAAGAACAATATTTTCTGTTTGGTATGTAATAGAATGTTTGGTAATGAGATTAAAAAACTTGTAACAACTAAAAACTTGTTATATTAAATACATTTTGTTTATATTTTGTACTATCAATTAATTATTTTATTGAAATGATTAAAGTTTAATTAGATCAATTAATTCATTTTAATTAGTGTATTAATTTTGTATAGAATGTTTGCATACTCACCTTAAAAAGGTCGCATATTCAATAATTAGATAAAATTGAATTCAAATTACAAAACAAATATGTGGAAGGTCTTGCTGAAGAGTTTTGCTTTCAAATGACATGTAATAATTACCAAATGTTCATTTTGGTAATTTCTTTCGTTTATAAGTATTTTATCACTCACATGATAAGCATATGCTCAAATTGGATATATGCATAATAAATTGGCGGTTGAAAATGCTTAACAGAGGAATTGTGAGAAATAGTTGTTATTTCAAAAGTTCGGGGAAGGCAAAAGAGGTTAGTTGTCACCGTATCTTTCAAGCGCTACAATTCATAAGAACTACTTGCAGTTGAAAGCATTTTTTGTTATAAGATTTGTCACAAGCAACTCTTGATGCTTTGTAATATATTTTCTCGCGAACTTCGGTAAGTGTTTATTCACATAAACAAATTCATTTAAACAAATACTACCACTTCTTCACGATTGCGGAAATTTTTCACATTCGAAATTGTGTTTTTTTAAAAACTTGCTTCCAAAGTATTACAATCAGTAATTTTACTTCATTTTCTTATAATTGCCAAAGCTTACATTTTAAAAACGACAAAGTAGCTTCATAAGAATTGCACTTCGTCAACTAATAGACCCGTTTATAGTCATTTGGAAAAAAAGTCTCAGGTAATAACGTTTGCCCTAAATTGCTGCAGTCAACTACTATTAGAATTCATCAATATTGAATTGTTCTACACGATAAGGTTTAATACAAAATATTTTTATCGAAGAAGTAGACAAAGAAATTTTATTTTAAATGTAAAAACAATTTCTGTAAAATTTCTCTAATTAATGCATATTTCTAAGTAGACTGATAAGTTGAACGCAAACAAACAAGATTGTGCATGCTAACCAGGGGCAAGGAAATCATAGTTATTTGTATTTGTGGTTCTGATGAAAAGAAAATGTGAACCAAAAAAAATATGTATTAGAGACATTTGGTTATTTAAAATTCGACAACAAAGCGAGTGTTTTTCTACACTTATATATACTTATGTACATATGTATATCAATAATGGAAAGCAGCACATGCTTTTTACTTACAAAAGAAAAAACATTTAATCCGCCAGAAATTTAGAAAAATTAAAACCCCATCAATACGACAACAATTATGATAATAAGGGATACTGTGAAAACAAACATTTCTTATGTTTACGTAAAAATTGTTTATCAACAACTTGTTTACAGTTTCAAACATTGTTGTTTACATGTGTGAAACTGTCAACAATATCAAACACATACCTGTTATTTGTGCTACCTTTTTTTCGCTTACATTTGTTTTTTCTACCTAAATATGAGGATGTTAAATGACACAAACATGTACATATGTATATACATACATACGTACGTACATATGTATGTAAGTGCCAACATTAAAGCGATAATTTAACAGTTTAAACGCAAACATGATTGTCCATGCTAACCAGCGAGAGGGAGTTCACTATTTTTAATGTAGATACATATTAGGCTTATGATGGATAGAAATTATATATGTACATATGTATGTACTTATGTAAATAATTTTCAGAATGAAAAGCAAATGACTTTCGCAAATTGCAAGTTATTTTCGTGGCATAGGAATAAATGTCGTAGGGGATTATTATAAAAGTTTAACAACCTTTATATTAAACATTTTCATACAAAATTTTCTTAACTTAAATTTCAAATACATTTTTTTCTTTTATAAATAATATAAAAATAAATAAGCGTAAAATATTAATTTTCAATTAATTTTTCCCAGAACATTTTTTTGAAGAAAATATTAGCAATTTTTCTGAAGATTTGTGCATCTTAAGCACATCACATTCCATTCCTTCTTTCTTGCAAAATATGTCAAACATTTTATAAAACTTTGTGTATAGAAAATGTTTGTTGATAAATGCTTGTTGATAACTTTTCTATAGAAAAGTTTTGTTCTTTGATAAATTTGCTTGAAAGAAATTTTTTATTTCATAACCTTTCCACTCTCAATTATTTTAATTAATTGATTTTCTCCTAAAACTACATTTTAAATGCTCTAAATTTGCCATAATTCGTTTCCGAGAAGTTTCACAGCTTAATCGCCATTTACGAATCTAATGACTTTTTCACCTATTAACATACATAGATATTTGTCGTTTTATTTATGTAGCCAATTAAACCAACGTCATCGAACAACGTGATAATGATGCAAATTAATAATGATGATGATCATCATCATGATCAGCATTTGCCTTTAAAGACAATATTGCTGTTACGCTTATGTGATTATGCTTACACACCCTATAGAGATGAGAAATTAAGTCAAGCTTGACATTAATCAATTTTATTTCTATTTACGTTTTATTTCGTTCTTTTATTCAATAATTTCAATTGTTTTTCTTCAAATTTGTAATTAACTAAATAAAATTCAAATAGGATTTGTTTTTTTTTTGTTTTTCCCACAAACTTTGTAGAGGTTTAAGATAACAAAAACAAAAATCAATAAAAATGTTCTTTGTAATAAAATATTGTCAACGCAATTGTTTTGTTTTTCCATAACACTTATATAAGATACACGAGCAAAAGTTTTAGGGCAGGAGAACAATCCTGCGGCACACAAAAATAAGTAAGAGTGTGCTTGTGTGTGTGATTGTGGATATGCAGGTCTTTCAGGCTGCCTCACGTTCTTTAGCAGGAAACAATAATTTGTGGTTTTAAGCTCGTGTGGGTAAATGTTAAATGGCATGCACATGCAGTTGTTAAACGTGCAAAGTGGAGTAAGAGCAATTAAGAACGGCTGCAGACAAAGGTTTCACTAAACAGCAATTATGTTTAACTGGAAAGCTTTTTAAAAGAAGTGTAAAAAGGCAGCGTCAACTGTTTAATTTAGTGATATTAAAAGCACAAAAAAATCTAGCCTGTAGTCAAGCGCATTTCAAAAGATATATGTTGTTAAATTTCCATAAAAGCGCATTTAAAATAAAGTACTTTTCGTAAAAGGTGTTCTTTCTAAAAAGGTACTTTCCTAAAAAAAACTTTTTTGAAATGATGATTTTTCATAAAAGGTGCAGTTTTTATGAAGGGTACATTTGTAATAAAAGGTACTCTTTTATAAACCAAACTATTTTACAAAAGGTACTTCTGACAGCGGTATTATTTTAAAAAGGGTTTTTTTATAAAAGGCACTTTTTTATAAAAGGTTTTTTAAAAAGTTTTATTAAAGGTATATTTTCACGCAAATTAGTTTTTTACAGAAGATATTTTTTTATAAAAGTTGGTTTTTTATAAAAAGTATTTTGCATAAAAGACACTTGTTTATAATGGTACTTTTTTATACAATAGTTTTTAAAAAGGCAGGAGTGTTCTTTTCTAAAAAGACAGAAGTTGGCGCCGAATACTTTTATGGCAAAGTAAAAATTATTCCATTTATTCAGAGGATAATGCAAGCGAATTGGCATTCATTTTTTTAAATAATATTTCGCTGTGTCAAAAACTGAGCTCGTTTTTCAGATTTCAAACGTCGAAATTTGAAAAAAAAATTTATTTCCCAAAAAAAAAGCTGTTATGACTTTCGATTATAGGACATAAAGATTTATTAGGAAGCGTTCTCCATCGCCCATCTGGCGTTATTTTTAAGAAACTCTATGAAAGAAAGGTTTTACAATATTCTTTAATGAATGTGTTCATTTTGGATTTTGACTTCATTTCATAAAATTTTATTTCAAAAATATATTTTTTAAATGCATTTTTAGTTAAAAACTTAAAATTTTTAGGCTTAACAGAGCCCTGTTATGAATGAATTAACAGAATGTATATTTTTTATGAAAGATACTCATATGAACTTTACTTTTGTAAAGCATTGGAGGGTATTTTCATAAGAGGTATTTTCTATGTGATAATTCTAATAAAAGGTAATAATTTCGACGGAATGTGTGAAACCAATTTTACTAAGTATGCAGTATATGTATGTATATTATGATCTTAATTTTATATTCTTCAAATGAACTTATTCATTCATTTCTAATGCTAAACTATAAAAATCTGTAGTGATTGATTTATTTTCTTTTTGTCCTCTTCATTATTTATATGTATTTATTTTCTTCTCTGTTTTTGATCTCTCATACATCTGAAAGATGGTGACGAATTGATAGTTCGTTGGCCTCTTTTTAAATTTCTATTTATTTTGGGAATCTAAAAGTAATTTGTAACTTCAAATGCGTATACGAGCACATATGTATTTATGTCTGTATTTTAAGCATTGATACCTATTTACATACATATGTATATCTAGACTTGTGTACCTACAAAGAAGTGAGGAGTTTTCTATATGGCGTCACTTTGTCATCGCAGCCTTTTTGATTTTATTTTTTTGTTTTCAAATTTACTTTTCTAAAGAAAAAAAACATTATTCTGACATTAGTCTAAGTTTTTTTTTTTTTAATGAGTGGTTTGCATTTTTGTTCGGTTTTTGTTTTTAAGAAAGGTGCGTATCCTCCCCATGTGTAAACGAAAGAAATGAATTAAATATAATTGTATATTCAAATTTTGAAAATTTGCCAAAAGTTTTCTCTTTTTTTTTCTGGTAGGAGCAAGAGTGAATAGCAACAAAATTCATGGTTAGAAGATTAAAAAATGAAATAGGGTATTTGGAAGGAGACAGATAGACGAGTTGCATAAGTTATGTAAGTCTGTACTGTAAGATTCCAGTTCAAAATGTTTCTCACTGAAGCATTTTAATACAATGTTAGGTATTAACAAATATGTATACAACAATTGCGAGTTTGCATTCTATACAGTATTTGATAAAAATATCAGACAGCTTTATAGGTATTTCGTGTTTTTTTTTTCTTTGTTACAATACTTTTTTTTAATAAACTTAAGCCTCTTTAAAGTTTTTAAGGTCTTTTATTATTAGCAGAATTAACATCTTTATTGAATTAACATGTAGAACAAGCACCGCTTTGCAATGAACTAATTGATAAGTGAAATTGTTCTCTTTAATCTTTTACAAAACAGTCATATGTGTTTTTCAACTTCGACAAAAGTAGTGGGAGCCTATCATCTCACGTCACCTGATTATAAGTTGTTAAAATAATCAAAAAGCCGTTTAAGAGAGCCTCTTATTTTGAGACCATTTAAATATTTTAGATTTTGTTTTGCGAGCTAATGAACTGTTCCTTAAATTAATAGTAGTTTTTTATTTAGTCAACACCACTGTCTCTACATATCCATACACATATTAAGATATGTACATATACATACATACATAGATATATGTAGATATGTATATTGGTACACAGAAACATCTGCTCAACAGTTTAAATTTGAAACTGTTAAAAAATGAAATTTAAACCTGTTTGTAAAGCCATACCCTTTTTTTCAGGACCGCTTCTATTTTTGTTACATTAAATGTAAAATTTTATTCAATAGATACCAATCAAAACTTGTCTTTTACTTACTCATTCATATGCTTCGTCAAAGCAACAGCCATATTTCTCAGGACCTTTTTGTCCACATTTTCAGCACCGTTTGCTTCCAAAAAACTAGTCATATTACAAATAAGTTCATATTCCACGTACGAATCGGCCTCAGTTTTTGTTGTCATTAACATCTCTTTGGAAAACGCTTCCGAAGATTCAGCCGCCGAATTTGAATTACAGTGAGAATTTATGGGTGAATTCATGTTAGTCGATTTGTATAATTGTTTTATTCAAGAAATTGTTTTTCTGTATTTCCACAACCGCACTTGATAGTTTTGTTTAAAAGCGCACTTTTCAGAAAATTATGAATATAAACAAGAAAATTCACTGTTTGATTTTGTCACAAAGCACATTCAAGTTGAGACGAGTAATTATACAATTTGGCGGTTAATAAGTAACACAAAGTAGTCGGTATTTTAAAGGTAAATACAACAAAGAACTGCCAACAAGAAAAAAATTAATAAACCAGTTTTTTTCCTTTAAGGCTGCCACATGAGGAAAATTTATGTTAATAACGGCTGGATATTGGAGAATAAAAAATTTATTTATTTATTTTAAACCAATTATTCCAATCTACAAAATAGAAACCTAAAAATTATAATAAATGATAATATATAATTTTTGTTTAAAGGTTTTTATTAGATATTATGTCTACTTTGTGGCATGACATACTATATATTTAATCAATCAGTAGCCTCTGCATGTAGAATTAATTAGACATTCATCCATCATATTTTCATTGACCAACAAGATTTAAGGTTTTATAACGTTTTTCCAAAGCTCTTAATTTAAACTATATTTTATTTCCCCATTCTATTTATATCTCTCTTATTTGTTCAAATTGTTTACTTAAAGAAGCAGAAACACCGCAAGTCAAGCCCTCTGTCAAAAGTCTATTTTGATTTTTTACTTCTGACAGTTTTATGACAGCATTGCCATAATTGAAGACCAACGTTTTTAAGGAGAAAAAAAACAACAAATGGCATATTTTCTTTCTTATTGGGAAATACAAATGAAAAAGTCGGAAAATTTGCATAATTACCTGATAAACTCTACGAAAAATACACAATTAAATGCAGACTTGATAAAAAATAATTAGTGCGACATGTTAAACGAAGTGAAAATCAAATTTAACCCAGCCCATTCCAACCAAGTCGTTCAAACATTCCAAATGTCTTAAAAAAAATCTCGCAAAAATTCATATCCTTACATTTTGAAAATAGTAAACGCGAAACACCGAAGTTATTGCATTAATTTTAAGTTTACATAGCCAAGGGAAAAATGTTTGCATCTTTGAAAAATAAAATTAAAGAAGAAACTGGATCTGAGTTGAACGGGCCAGGAGTTGCAAGTGTGCCACAACTTCAGCCACATCAGCGTACAACTATGAATCATAACACAAACAATAATAATCGTCTAAAAAGTCGTTTTTCTTCTACCATTAGTGTTAACTCAAATGACGACAGTTTACAAGTAAGTTATACAAATAAGCAAATATATTAATTGAAATTATAATATTGTGTTTTTTAGTCCGAATCCTTAATTAGTATTAAGCAACAGTGCCAGGAACTTGTCTCAACTAAAAAAGAACTTCAAAGCCGCATTAGTCAATTGCAGGAGGAAAAGCATAGAGTAGAAAAAACCAATGAAATACTTTTGGAAACAGTTAAGGTGGCTCAAACCCAAAAGGACATTTACTGCGAGGAGCAGGAGAAAATACAAAATATACAACAAAATGAAATTGACAAATTACGTAGTCTTTTGTCCTTTCGCGAACAAGAGGCCGTTGATCGTTTGAATGCCATGCGCCAACATCAACAACAAGTAGAAAATCTTACATCAGAGCTAGAAAGATTTAAGCACTATGAAACTGAAGTTGAGGACGTAAAGGTAGAGAGTAACGATTTTTTGTTTGCCTTTCTTTACAATTTTTATTAACAGGACGAGCTGCAACAACTGAGACATTCCTCACAACAAGACAAAAATAGTTTAACCTCTAGCCTGGCGGCCATAGAAGAAGAAAATCGTCATTTAAAAATGCGACTGCAAATTTTAGAAAAATCGCGTGTTGAATGTTTAAATAGCCTAAATGGAGATGACAAAATTCAGGCGCTGGTACACGAACGCAAATTGTTGGAGCAAAATCTCGAAGAGGCGCATCTTCAGCTTTCGGATATTAAAAGCTCATGGAGTGGCCAAAATTTAGCTTTAGAAACTCAAGTCAGCCGTTTGTCCAAACAAGTTGCCGAAGAAACCACCGAAAAGAGAAAAATACTGAAAATCAAAGATGACTTAACAGAAAGAGTAAAGCATTTAGAATTTGAATTACTAAAAGCTAAAGATGAAATTAAGCAAAGGGATGATAAGGTGAATACTCAACAATCTAAAAAAAAATAAATTCATCAATCAAGTCTTACCTTTCAGATCAAGCTCTTGGAAGAAGAAATCGATGAATTAAATTTGGCTTTAAAGGAATGTCGCGAAGAAAATGAACAGCAAATAATTTATGAGCGCAACAAATCCGTGAGTATTTCTACAGATGAACACGAATTGCAGTGGGATGTATAATAAACAATGGTTGCTAATGAACAAATCACACCTTGCCCTCCTTCATTTATAAGCATTATGACTAATATTTTGTATTAATTCCCTTACCCCAAAATGACACCCAAAGATTTATTTGTTTTATTACTTTATGTTTCGCCCTTTTAATAAAGCTGCTTTATTTGTTAAAAAAATACCAAATTTTTAAAACAAAATTTCTAAATTATTGAATTTCTTTTATTTGGTTTTTAAAAAAGAAATTTTATTTTACCTTAAACCAATTTAAATATTTCTTCATTAGGCGTCATTAGAAATGGAAACCCGTGATTTAAAAAATCGCCTCGAGGCGGCAGATGAACGTTTTGGCAATTACGCTGCTGATGCAGCTAATGTTTCGCAAACACTTCGGCAACAAATATGCGAAATGCAACAGCAATTATCGGAAACTCAATGTCAATTGGAAGGTGAAAGGGAGGAAAAACTTACGGCATTATTAAAAAATGCTGAAATCTCACAGAGTGAGGAGTTACTTAAGAAAGAATTGCGCGTTGAAAGAGACGAATCTAATGAAATTCTGGAAAAGAATTCTGCACTAGAGAAACAAATTAAGAATAAGCAATGCGAGATAACGGATTGTAAAGAAAAGTTGGAAGAAATGGAAAAAGTAGTTACAGAACATAAAACGAAAATTAAAGAATATGATGGCCTACAAAATGATATATTGGAAAAGAATAAGGTAATAATATCTTAACAAATTATTACTGATCTGAAAATGTTGGGTTTTATTGATTTTTTGATTTTAGACTATTAAAGTTTTAAATCAACGTTTAGCTGATTTAAAAAAGACTTTACAAAAGGAATTCTCTTCCGCAAAATCGGTCGAAGAATTCACTGAAACCCAAAAGACTCCCACATCACATTCCACTGATACTAACAACAAACTATGTCAAAATTGTGGCTGTTTAATTAAAAATAGTATTATAATGGATGAAGTTAATTTCAAATATTTGAAGCACGTTATTGTTAAATTTTTAACTAGCCGAGAGGTACAATTTTTTTCATACAATTTATAAAACAAAATTAATATTTTAAGCTTTAGGTTGAAGCTCGTCATTTGATTAGAGCAGTTGCTACGTTACTCAAACTAACCAAAGAGGAGGAGAAGCTTCTACATGACACCCTTAATTGGAAAATGAGTTGGTTTGGGTCCAAGCCAAATCATGGCAGTGGACAAAGGGCATTCTCAATACCACCTACCAGTTAATAAAACAAAATTCTAATTATATTCAATTTTATTTTTGTTCTATTTATTTATTTTTAGTTTATTTATATATGTATGTAAGTTTATGCTTTATTAACATATGTACATATTTTTGCGCTGTTATATTTTTTAATACGAAAATTATGATTTTAAATTTCCAAAAGAAAAGTTGTATTGTATTAATAATGATCTCTTTCTGTAAGCAACCATATTTTGTTTTTGAAATCAAAATTGTTTGTAATGCAATTGCATTTTGAAAATGTTTTCTTTAATCTAATTTTAATATTTAAACAAATTTGTTGATTATTATTTTCTTAATAAAAAAAATTACGGCTTAAAATTTGGTACAATAAATTATAATTTTTTTTTCTTTTCCGAAATTCTTTAAAATAGGAAACAATTTTTGTAGTTGAACATTGTTGTGCGAAAAATTTGTTTAAATCAGTTTTTTATATATGTATGATTATATCGCTAACCCCGACATTTGGTTATCGAGCGAAGCAGGATAAATTAGTAGGATTATTATATAACTCCATTCGAATGAAAGGGAGTACATATTGGCAAATAATGGTCAATACAACTTTCTTTACTTCCCATTTCTAATCGAACATTTTACACATCTCTAATTTTCATGTTCTTCTCTTTTACTGTCAAGTTGAGGTTATGTCATAACAGCTGTCAATAACATAAGTAGTTTTACTATGGTGTAAAAATATTTGCTTAGCAAGCGAAAAAAGTAATGTCTTTGGGTAATTTCGGTAAAATCGCTGTTGGTTGGTACGATTTAATAATGGTTTTCAGTGCTAAGATAATCGTTTAGTATCTATATTAATTTATAGTATAAAACAAACTATTTTTATAATTTAAGGACTGTAATAACTGCCGTAGGAGTTTATTCTTTTGTGCTATCTAAAAATTCTGTGGATAAGCGTCGTTACGAGGATATGCAAATACGTGAGCGCATGAAAAAAGCAAATATTGGAGAATACGAACCTGTGGGTACAAGACGTTTCACTGTATAGATGTGCTAGAAATAATAAAGCGATATCCCATTTACCAAGAAAAAAATAAAATAGAAAAGTATACCAATTTAAAATACACGTGCAAATCATTCGCTTACAATGATGGCTATGCCCCAAATTAGTCCCGCTGAGCAGGCAAAAATGCAAATGATGCAAGAAATGGAATTAGAAATGATGTCGGATTTATATAATCGCATGACGAATGCTTGTCACAAAAAATGTATACCACCCCGCTATGGAGAAGCTGAGTTGGGTTAGTATTTAAACACCGGTTTCATGGGTTGATTGTTTGCTCCTTTGTGACGTCTGGCTTTAAGATTTTTCAATAGGTATAACAAAAAACTAAACATTTATTATTTATCTCTTCTTTAGGCAAAGGCGAAATGGTCTGCATTGATCGTTGTGTGGCCAAGTATTTAGATATACATGAAAAGATTGGCAAAAAACTCACCGCTATGTCTATACAAGATGAAGAACTAATGAAGAAAATGTCGAATTAAGTTACCTATTACATTTCTAAAAATATTCTTAATTAACATTTTTATTTAACAAGCAATATTTGTTTATTAAATTTGTCGTTGTAAATGTTTGGTATTTTTTTTTCTCCAAAGAAAGCCAGTCATTTTAGATTTTAAAACGATGTTTTGTTTTAGTTTTTCTACTAAAAATATTAACCAAAATTAGTAATGTAACGTGAGAGTTCTGGTATTAAGACGGTGATGTCCTGAAAAAAAGTGCATTAAATAAGACATTTTAACAGTCAAAACAAAAATTAACATTTTACCTCTACATCATTTTCTGGACTACTTTCATCCGTAGTATCTAAATCGCTAGTCTCTATACTGTTCTCCCAATCGGATAAATCATCGTCGTCGTCATCATTATTATCCACATCGTCCAATACGTCATCGATGTTGGAAGAGTTTAGGTGGTCTTTT
Organism: Epicampocera succincta; assembly: GCA_932526305.1. Taxonomy (NCBI): domain Eukaryota; kingdom Metazoa; phylum Arthropoda; class Insecta; order Diptera; family Tachinidae; genus Epicampocera; species Epicampocera succincta. Next base: position 61,971,575 of record OW052036.1, on the reverse strand, counting down.
GTATCACAAAGAATATTGCCATGTTCCTAAATTACGAAAAAACAGTCAGTTCATTTGTAATATTGTATTTAAATTTATTAATACCAACCTTAAGCTGCAATTTCACCGAAGGCATTTCACACATTGGATTATCACATATGTTCAACATTTTTATAAATTCTAAATCTTTTAGCAAATCGTCCGACGCTGGCTGATCAATTCGGTTACAGTTGAGGAAAACAAATTGTAGCCTTTTCATTCGTTTCAAACAGCCGGGAATGCTAGCTAAATGATTACTTTTCAAATTTAAATGTATAACGTTTTTTAAATCACCAAAAGTATCGGAAATAAAAGTTATTTGATTATTTTCCAGAGTTAACCAGCATAATTTACGTAGGCGATTTAGCGATAAGGGAAGACCAGTCAATCGATTGCCCCGTGCCCCTAAAGTTTCTAGACTTTGACAATTGCCAATTTCTTCAGGCAGTTGCTGCAAACCTGTATTATTGCACCAAAACGTTTCCAATTGTGTCAGTTGTCCAAACTCTCGTGGCAATGTGGTTATGTTATTGCAACTTAGATTCAATACTTTCAAATTTGTTAATTCGCATATGACTTGGGGAAATTCAGTTAATTTATTAAAGTCCAATGTAAGAACTTGAAGTCGTGTTAATTGACTGACAAAACCTGGCAGCTAACAAGGAACAACAATTACTTACATATTCAAACACCGATAAAATCGTTTTCTTACCCTTGTCAAACGGTTATGATTTAAAAATAACTTAAAAATAATATTGCACTTTTCCACCAAATCAGGAACCTCGGGCATTTCGAAACGTGAAAGATTTAGAGTAAAGGATTTTTTGCACAGAGCATCTTCGCAAATGGCCAGTATATGATTATTACGAAAGAATTCATACACAATATTCATAATTTTTATATTTCTTTTTTTGCTTTGTAAGACGTTTTAAATTTATGTAAAATTTCTCAAAATCATCAAATCAATTTTTGCTAAAAATATACAAATTATATTAAACTATTGTATTTTTACATTTAGAATTTATACACAAAGACAGAGCGAAAGAAATTTCTTATGCACTTATTTTATTGTTGTTTATTTTAACGCGTAGCTCTTAAGGTTATGGCTGTCCAATATTAATTATTTTTGTTTGAATATGCTTTGTATGCAAAATTTCAAACTGCTTAAGAAAAACATGGCCAGCGTATTAAGTGTGAAGAATAACAAACAAAATGCAGGCTGCAGCATACACCTTACGTTTTAGCCATGTTTTCTCATATGTATAGTGTTTTGCAGTCTGGACCATTGTGCTGTTTTTAACTTTTCAACAAAGTAAACAAAAAGACAATTTGGCGGTTTTAACTCAAATTTTAACGTTGCCATATCATGTTTATTGAAATGCTGTACATCGTTTATGTTCAAATTTAAATTGTTGTATAGCGGAAACAGTGAACTTCATATGGCGGAAACATGATATGTTAGTGACAAATAATATTTATAATGAAACCAAGGCAAAACGTTCAAAAATTACTTCTGTATTTGTTAGTATGCATCCCAACAATGAGCCAATTTAAGCAGAGACTAAAAATCACGGATAATCACCAGCATTCGTAATTTTACTTTAGAGTCGATCCAGATGTGTCTGCTACGTATAATTCTGACAGCTCTATCATGATTTTATGTACTTTTATCATTCGTCGATGGCGTGAACAAGTTTTGTTCTAATCAAACACTAAATTTTGCACCGATTTGCATAATTTTCAAAACTTTTTCCACAAGAAATTTAACTCAAGTTTTTTTAAAACCAAAATTTTCGTTATATGTATGTAGTATATGAAACTACTTATTTTTTATTAGCGCATTAATAATATATACAAAAAATACATTAGTATTTGATTTATGTTATTAAAAACTTTTACCAAGAGAAACTTGTTAACATAAAAAAAAAAATTTTCTGTTCTTTTAAAAAAGTTTTTTAAAATTAACCTTAAATGAAGTAAAGCTATAGTGTTCTATTAAACGTATCAATAGCAAATTGTTGACCATGAAGAAAAAGGCACTCTGAACGCCTATCCAATAAAATGTATTCCATGTTTTAAACTCTAGTAGATAGGCAGGCAAAAGCCATAAGCCTTGGGCCACTAACCATAATGCAAAATAAGCAGCTCCCTGGAGCCATGACATCGATTGTAAATTATTAAGACATAAAGGCAACAGGGCCAAATACCAAACAAAATATTGAGATGTTACTACCGAATTAAAGGTGACTATTACAAAAGCCAAGGCGAATATACAAAAAGGTAAGGTCTGACGAAATTGTCCAAAAGCAAAGCTTAAGTAAAACACCAAAATTAATTGTGGCAACATAATAAACACCTTTTCTATTAAGGAAGTTTCGACAGAACCACCACTTAAGTATTGCATTAAAAAGTACAGAGAAAAATTGTGCCGAGCATCTTTGCGCACAAAGTGGTATAAATAAGCTTCGTAGATGTACTGCCAACCGTATAAGCAGTAAAAGAAACCGGTAACTAAAAATAAACTTACAAAAGTGCCAAAAACTAGTAATAATTGTTTGCTAGAGGGAAATAGGATGATGCGTAAAAACTCTTTTAAGGAGCTAACAAAACGGTCGGTTAAACTTAAATAATAAGCTAAACTAAAAAGCAACGGATAAAGACGTAGATGTACCGCAAACCCATGTGACAAACCAGCTAACAAAATTAACCAGTTGCGCTTACTTTTTCTCGTACAATCCTCAGATTTAGATAGAAGAAATATAGTTAAAATGACAAAGAAACTGGAAAAACTGTCACCGTTACCGCGGGTAGATATAACAGCTGTTAAAGGGTTGTATAACCAAAAACAAGCAGAAAGCTTCGCTATCGTTGCCGGGCGATTGCGTTCATCTGTGTCCCCGTAGTTTGAGTTTGTTAAAACTTTATTTAGCTTTCCATATTTTATCAGTAAGTAATGCACAGCTTTGTTACATTGTGATTGCAATTCTGAATGCACAATAGCATAAATTAAAGCAGCCACTAACAAATCGAAACAGGAATAAATTATTTTGCCCACACTGGAATGTAAAGCAACATTCGGTATTTGCATGTAAGCCAGTACAGGACTATAACGATATGTGTGCCGTTTAAAAGGACTATTCCCTTTGAGTATTTGTCTTGATCCATCTGTTACTACTTTATAATCAATATCCGTATAAGGAACCTCCGAGTACGAATCCTGTAGTTGTCCATAAAATATCAAACCTAGACGTACTAAAATTGATGCTATAATGTGAAAACGAAATGAAAGATTTACTATATAATCTTTAAAGGTTTGGACTTTCGTTAGTTTTGCCATTTCGATCTCGAACTTTAAATATTATTTATAATTTGCATAGTTTTCTTGTAGTATATAACGAATTGCAATAGTTTCGCTGACTTTATAATCTAGTATTCATTTCACGTGATGCTTTTTGTAGACACTGTTTGAATTGCTGAAATTCCTTGTCACAGCTTTTGTGTTGTATATTTAAATCACGACTTGCACAGACAGCATAAACTTTTGCACTTTCGGCACATTTTCCTATTAGTATTGGATAATTACGTAAACGTTGTTTAGCTTTGCGCACAGATTCCATTACTTGCGTTTTTCAAATTTGATGGTATCTTCAGTCAGTGGGAATGATGTTTCAAAAAAGGCGTCGTATATATTTCTTGAAAACAAAGCCAACAGCGATACAGTTATGAAAGATATTTGAAATTTACGTGGATTTCTGTGTATCCAATTACGTTTGGGCAATTGGACGGTACGTTTCCGTTGTGCGGCTTGCTTATTTAGAATATCTTGCAAATCTTGGGGCGGTTTATAAGGTGGTATGGAAGGATGATTTGTCATTATTTTCTAAATAAAAACCTATAAAATAAGAGGAGAAAAGAGAAAATTATTTATTTTAATTAAAAATAGACTAAAATCTATCATTTTTAATGCAAATGCCAAGAAGTAACGGCATTGGATATGTTTAAACATTTGTTTCTGTTTTTTATACAAGTGTTTTTTTTTAATATTTTTCTTTAAAAAGTTGCTTTTAATTTTATACAGATTGTGAAATGACTTTTAATTTATTATTTTCTCTTCAATATAATACATTTTCGATCAGGTTTGTTTAAACGATTTTAAGACGATTAATATAAAAAAATGTCATCTGATCCGGTTTACAAAACTCTTTAATTAATAGCATTCCGGAAACTATATTAGTTTTCAATAAATCAAAAAATGCCACTTATGGACTATACTAAATATATTTGTCGATCTAGACCTAGAAGTTTTAGTATTTTTAATGACTTCAATATGTATACTACGTATTTGGTGTATTAATTAACGCATTTAAATGTAGTGTAAATAAAAATGGTTTACATGAATATTTATATACACACATATAGTTTTATTATTATATTTATATATGCATGTACATGTATGTTGTAGGTATTTATGCATATGTAAGGATACCAGCCCTGGTAAACTGGCATTCGCTGCATTTCTACAAATTTCAATATTGCTTACCTTTTGTGCAAAGCAATTTTTTTTATTGAGTTCTAGCCGTTTTGTCCTCTATAAATTTATTTTCATTTGTATATGGACGCTCCAAGATAATGCCGGAACAACAAAGCGATTGTTTATGCCACTTTAAGCAGCATTGACGCATTTGTTCCAAAACATCTAAGCACTTGTCTTCTTGATAATTGTTCTCTTTTAAAATATTATATAACTTTAGTTATAACTCTTTCAATTTGTTATCTATGGAACTAACCTTTCAAACAAGATTGAATTCTGCAGGCGTTGGCTTTACAAGGATCCTTTTGAGTATTATATTTGGACATCAATTTTTAGATAATGCACAAAAAATTTACTTTCCATGAAAATTTTAATGTGAAATAATAACGCAATGGTGATAAGTTGGCGAATTTGTTCAAGAGTGTAAGGATTGAGGAATAATCTAGCGATTTTTTTTATTTGTACACAAATTATATTTTGTGAAAAACTGTTCCCAAGAAATATGAGATTTTTAGTAAAGTACTATTAATTTTTTGTACAAACCAAATACATCTCAAGCTGAAAGAAAATTTAATATAATTATTAAAACTTAAACAAAAATCAATCAAGTTATTTTGTTAGAAAAATAATCGGTTGCGTTTGTAATTTTTACACACAAGTATATGTCAAAATTTTTACTCAGTGTGGCATCACTTGATAAGCACGCCAAATCAGATTTTTTTCTATCAGTTCTTTACGTGAAAAATTTATTGGAAAATAACTTTTAGTTTTACAAACGTAACAAAAAAAATGCTTTTTCTTTATTGAAAAACTTTATATTTAGTATTAAAAGGCAAACTTGTGAACGCGGTGTTAAAATATTCACTAGCCTTTCTGTAAAAAGAATGTGATGAACAAGCAATAGCCATTTTTTGTAAATGTCATAGAAATTTTTTAGAACACAACAACACAAAGCGTTTGGAGGCGATAAAAACGAAATATTAGGGAAATCTAATAGAAAAAGCAAAAGTGAATTGTGTAAACTTTTTGCATTAGGCAATAAGAAAACTAGCAAAAAAAAATGCCATCAAAAAAGAAAAAATACAATGCACGTTTTCCAGCGGTGAGTTGAGTTTTTTTTTTATTCTTAATATGCAAATGAAAACAGGAAGAATTAATAAAACAAACAATAAGATTAAAATGAGTTTTTTTGTTTTTCACCGCAAGGCGATCACTTAATAAACAAACACACACAACTGCAAGAAAGAAAACACATATCCACACTGTTGAACTAATTAAAAAACAACAATGATAGCCAAACTCGTCAATATAGGTCGTCACTTCTGGCTTGTTTAAATCGTTAGAGTCTGTGATAAATTAAAGAAATTGGTCTGGCATCAGCACTTACATACGTGTGATATTAACAAGAATGTTCTTTTCTGTTTCAGGGACGTATCAAAAAAATTATGCAGAGTGACGAGGAAGTGGGAAAGGTGGCCCAAGCCGTACCAGTCATAATTTATATCCTTTTTTGAAACATAAACATTCTTACATATTTGAAAAACCTTTTTCTTCATTATCTATTTATAATGTTCTGGTTTTCTTAACTGTTTCCCTTAAATGTGATCCTTTGATCCAATTTCTATCTTTATCATTTTCATATATACCTAGAACTTTAGAACTTTTTGTAGAATCACTATTAACAAAAACTTTAAAAATAACCAATTCTCGAAATGCCAAGACTCTGTCAACATCTCACATGAAACAGTGCATTATGTCGGAACAAAGGTTTGATTTTCTGCGTGAACTGGTAAGAAATATACCAGATATTAGTGTTGCTGAAGAAGCTGCCAATTACAATGATGAGGATAATCAAAGTTCACCAGAGGAGCAATATCCCGACTCAGATACACCTTATGATTTAAGTATGCCATCGACATCAGTTAGAGCTGGACGACAACAGTTTGTATCATCGAATGGTCACAATGGAGGTGGACACCATACACAAATACAGCATCAGCCACAGCATTATGATTATCAAAGAAATTATTTAAAGCGATCGTTTAGTTCAATTCCCAGTTCGTCAACAAGACATACGACACCATTTAGTCAAGCCAATGTCGATTGTCCGCCAGCAAAGTTGCCGCGTTCCGATTCAACACCAGTTCCTCAACATCACCGACTGAAACATCAACCCTATTCGTTGTCCTCACATGTCGATAACAATAACAAACCAAATATGTTAAGAACACATCCGCAACAGACTGCCATACCCGCGCCAATTGTTAACTTTGATTATTGCACCAAACCAGTTGTTAAAATAGACTATAGTAATTTGCCCTTAAGTGACGTGGCAACTGCCAACAATGCAGCAGATTCACCTTTGAGCGCACCTGCCAATTTATCTAGTATGTCTGGCAATAATTCGGCTTTTAACTTCTCAGCCGAGCCAGTTATAAGTATAGATCTGTCCAATATCGTAAACTCGTCAGCAGCGGCTGTACCAAGCATGGCTACAATTAGTATTGGCACACCGGCTCTCCCGCCGCCCATACCACCAACCACAACATCAACGTTCTATTCATCACCACCAGTTTATAAAACAAAAACACTATCAACGGCTAAAAATTCGTATGCCGACCAATCTCGTAATTCCAAAGCTTTAATGGCAGAGCCATTAAATTCAACTTCAGTAACAGCTAAGGCGACCGCCCTCGCTGCTGCCGTTGCTGCTGCCACCACCATGACAACAGCAATGTCAACGATAAAAAATGATTCATATTTGGAAATGGATGAAGATTATGACAATATTTAAAAAATAAAGAAAAGAACTTATTAAACAAAAATTAAACATTCATCTGACATACAATCCCAAGATAATTTTAAGTTAAAAAAATTATATAAAATTTTTATTTTACACCTACGACCCACGACCCTTATATATTTTAAATATTTTCCTTTCAACGTTATTTTGTTTTTTCTGTTTGTTTAGCATTGTGTTAAATGATTTTTAATTCGTATATTTAAAATGAAAAAAAAATGCAAAATAAAGATATTTAAGAAAATTTGTTTTAATCTCACAATATTTACTTTATTAACAGAAAAACTACTACGCAATAAGTTAATACTCGCTAATAATACTATTCAGACACTCAATCTAGCAATATAGTTTCTTTTGAATACTGCTTTTGTTAAATCATTGTAAACTGTCAATATCAAATATTTTCCGCTAGCAAAATTTATGTTTTGAATTGGCTTTGATAAATTTCTATTATGATGTTTTTGCCGTTAGAAATAATTTTATAATATTCTCTGTGAAATGCTAAATTTCCTTCAATTGAGTGGAAGTTTTTAATTACAAACTCAGAACTACTCTCTTGTGGTGGCGAAGTTTCTGCTGGAACAGAAAACGTGCATTCTGATATCCTAAACCGTCTTTACTTTTCTAATAATTTAAAAATGTTATTTTCCTAATAAAGACAACAATAAAATCCTGCAGCTGGCATAAATTAGAAAAAGTCAATAATAAATATGTAAAAAATTTTATAAACGAAACCACTAGAAAAATCAACCAAATTTATTCAGCATTTTTGCTTAAGGTTGTGTTTCTATAAGCGACTACCCGCGACTATAATATGATCCAAGTCATTTTAATAACTCGTTTTAGTTTTTATTTTTTTTTAATTGGCTTTATTTTTTAAATTGAATTTTTTCCAATAAAAAATATATTTTTTTAGACATTTTTCTGTATGTACTTTTAAATGAATACATATGTATGTGTGTGTGTTTATAAATAGTTGTTCTTGTTTGTTGTCTTTGTCCTTTCAAAATATTGAGCTGTATTCCTTCAGGGGCATAAAATACAGTTTGTGTGTGTGTATGTGTGTCGTTGGCGGTAAATTTTCTTTATCATAAAATGTCTTAAACAAGAATTTTGTAACAAAATACAATCAAGTATTATAATATATGTATGTGTGTAATGTATTTAAAAAGATTTATGTAAAGTCTGAAATAAAAAGGATCTCGTCATATTAAAAAGGTTAAAACTTTCGCTCGCGGTTCGGTGTCAGTTTGTACTTTGTTTTTGTTGAATATTTCTTTTTCCTAAAAATTTTTAATTGTAAAAACGACGGTTTAATTTTAACATACGATTTGTAATTTTGTTTAAATGCTGCTTCCTATTCCTTTTTTTTTTTTGGTTAAAACTTTTTCGGTATTCAATCTTCGGGCACTTTCCATTGCAACTGTTTTCCACGATCATAAAGATTTTTTAAAGCGGCAAGGAATTTTTTTTCAGCTTGTAATTTTAAATAGTGTTTGTAAAGCTGTAAAGTGGTGCGAGCATCTTCAACGGAATCGTGTGTTTCAGACTGTATCTTTGTGCCGAGGAAATGCCATGCTAGAAATCTTAAAGACACCATACGATGATGGGGCAAATGAAACAAATGTACAGTGTCAATTATTTGCTCGGAAGGTACATAAATGTTGATGACGCTGGTGGTGATCAAGAAAACAACGATTAATATTTTAGCTATTCAACAATTCAACAAACAAACAGCAACAGAAGAATTCACGATGGTTACAGTGCAACAATGAATTTTTGCAAGACCGATACTTTCTTTAATAAGAAATTCTTTAAATTTATATTGTGAGTACTTTAATTAAAGTAAAAATTTCATTAGCCAACCAATCCTGCCTGTTTGCTGCTAATGAACAAACATACAGTTATATTTACTCAAGTGTTGACAACTAATAACCATTGTGTGTTTTCCTATTGAAGTGACTAAAAGATAATAAAAAATTATAACACTCACCGAAAATCATTTTTGAGGCCATGCCCAACAAATAGAACCCCCACGTCTACCAAATATTTTAGTTTTTGATATGAATTTTTGAGTGCAGTTAATCGTTTGCTGCTGAAATTTGCATCCAAATCGCCTGGTTTAATGCCCGAGAATTGCGTTAGATAGTCCACAACTTTTTCTTGGGTTGATATGTAATCATCCATAAACGGTATACCTTCATCGGGACCTTGTCTGAGGCGCAATATTAATCAAACCGAAAAGATGAAAAATGGAACACACGACCAGAAAATACATATAAAACAAAAACATTAGACAACTTTTGCTAATATTGAGTTTGGATGGAAATTTATCTTACCCACGTATACATGAAATACGCGCAACGCTCATGTGACATGGTTTTATGGTTGCTGTTTTGCCATCCGGTCGTATTTCATTCTCTTCGGGATTTAAGGTGACAAATTCAGCATCCATAGCAACCAAATCACCTGCCTGCGGCATTTCGTTCGCTTGCAATGGTTTAAATAATGTATCACCTGGACTAAGCGGATGTACAGGATTAACTATATCCTGAAAAGAATATTTCTTCATTAATACATTATTTAAACTCATTCCCTCTTTCTTTTTTTTTTGGCAAACTAAAATAAACGTTAAAAGAAGGGAAAGTTGTAAAAGAAAGACACATTACTTTTATGAAAGGATTTATAAGCGGCTGTGGTTCGTTCTGTGGTATTTCAAAATCTTCAGCAAATATGCCCTCATATTCCAATTTATCCGAATTCAGGCTATTGTAAAATAAAACGCAGGGTACTTTCCAATCTAAAGTAAACCAAACTGATTCCTGGTTTGATACCGACGAAACGCTAAACAAAAGTATTGAATTAGATAAATTTGTTAAAATATTTTCTTCTCGGAAATACTACCTGAAATCATTAAAAATGTACCACTGTTCTGGGTCTTCGCTAAAGCCAATATTGCCTTTTTTCATGGTATGATATTTCTTGCTCACATTTATTAAGGAGACCAAATTCTTCTGACTGCCATCATCGATTTGGCAAACAACAGCATGTAGAGCGTATTCCCGAAAAGATTCATTGCTATTTGAAGCTGCAAAACATTAAAATTATTAAAATTAAAAAAACTGTTTATTAAACATTTTTTGTCCAAAAATTTTTTAATAAAAAAAATTTTGAAATTTTTTCCCCTAAAAAGTTTATTAAAAAATATATTGAAACATTTGTTTCAAAAATTATTATAGAAATTTTTCTTAAATAGTTTTTGCTAACAAAATTTTCTGAAACAAAATTATTTTTTTTTTAATTTTCTCAAAAATAAAATTATAAAAAATTTTACGGTCAAAATAGAAAAAAAAAAAATTTATAGAAAACTTATTTTTTATAGGACATTTTTTGTCCAAGAAAAGATTTTACGGATTTTTTTTTAATTTTTTGTCTAAAAATATTCATAAAACTTGTTTTGTTTTGAAAATTTTATAAAAATATAAAAAGTTTTGTTACACAAATTATCATAGAATTTTTTTCCGGATATAAATATTAAAAAAAATTATAGAAAATTCATTTTTCCACAAGAAATTAAATAAAAAATGATTTATTTTGGGTGTACAAAATTTTTATGGAAAACTTTTGTCCAAAAAATCTTTTATAGAAAATTTATTTCCAAAAATATTTTTAAAAAGAAATTTTTCTAAACAAAAAATATATGTAGATATTTTTTTTATAAAAAAAAACGAAAACGTTTTACCGAAAAAAATTACGTAGAAAATAAAAATTCCACAAAATAAGTTGTTTAGAAACTTTAAATTTGCTTCACTTACATTTAAAGCTTTGATCATTATTAGAAGGTGGTCCAGCCGCAAAAGCTTCGGCACTGCTACTATTGTCCAACTTGGTATTGCTACTATCTGTCTGTACGCTTAATTCGCCACGTTCATTAATGGCCATGGAAAAGTACAAAGGAAACCATGAGTTTTGACGGCCACTGGGCGATATATTTGCCGTTTGACTCGCAGACGACATCGAAGGGGACTTACGATCGGGATGTACAAAATGACAATCATGCCGGGAACAATTAGTGCCATAACGACATGGTTTATTGGTATTTAAAGTCGCCGGACTCTCAGAGATATTGTGATTATTGCGGTTCAGTTGTTTACGCAAGAAATTTAAATCCTTTTCAGTATTCAGGCCGCAGTTCACTGTTAGGATATTTGGAAGACCAGTGACCTTAAACAACATTAAGCATTATTTATTGTTATTTGCAAGCATAACTTTCCTTTACCTTTACAGTTTGTTTGGTTGGCGAAAATTTTTTGCAATTTTCACAGAACGCTTGTATGCCTTTTTCGCAAGCCAATGAACCCTTTAAGATGGCACCAAAATTTAAGAATTCTGTGCTATCTTTGGATGTCGGTGGATAGGAGAGGTTGCAGGTCAATAAAATGCTATGCTTGGATTTTTCCTCATTACATTTCAGGCAACGAATGATGGTTATTTGTTTGGTGCCAAAAAGTCTACTGATTTCTGTTTCTTCGTTTATTTTACTTTGTTCAGGCTCGTCTTCACGTTGATTGGTATCGTCTTTATACAATAGTATATACAAATATTTTACAAATTAGCAAAACAAAATGCTTCTTTAAGATTTCTATTTCAAAATTATGTTTTTTTAGAAAAAGATATAGTAGCTACCTTTATTTAACACTAACATGAGGCTGTTAGTGGCCGGCAAGTAACACTTACCATGTCTAACATCAATTCCTTGAAACAGTTCACTACCAGATTTGTTTAAGTCCAGATTGCACACATCGGGATATGCTAAATAGTGCTGTTTGCCTGAAATAAATTCTAAAATAAATGGACTACAAAAAATACAGACAGAACATGAAAATATTTACCATAATTATGGCCCATGTATTGTACACCACACATATAGCTATTTTTGTTAGACTCCAAGATTTCGTAATGCATTTGATGCAATATAAAACGATTCCAGTTCTACAAGCACAAAATATAGACATAGAAACAAATGTGGGCTATCACCTAACTATTTACCAACCTGTATTAGACTTATTAAATTGACATTTGACGACTGGTCAGATAAAATAAGGCCCAAGGCCGATGCTTCCGGTACGGTGCGAAAAGATCTTAAGAAATTACTGGCTTGGCAAGGAGTAGAAGCTAAATTGTAATATTTTCCATTTATAGAGTTTTAAATAAGGCTTTTAAAAATATCTATCTGCACTTACCGCTGCTCTTGTCCAACATATGAAATAGAAAACCAAGTTCGCAAGATAAACAATATTCTTTCGCACAACAATGACTCAATAGTTCCTGCCGCAGAGGTTCAATAAAGTACAAAATCTGCAGCATAGCATTGCAATATGAGTTAGGCAAAGTGGCTTCCAGGCCGGCAAAATATGTTTGATTGTGTTGTTCAAAATCAAAGTCCTGTGTTCCAAGTTTGCTGTATTTCAACTCGACTTTGCGATAACGCCGTGGTATAATTTTAACCCCCGGCTCGTTTGATTTAGCCGCGCTGTTGAGGCCGTTGCCATTGCCAGCTTGCTTGCCGTTGCTGTTTTCAAAAATGTATGGAATTTGATTGCGTCTCAGGGTACGGGGATTGGGCGAGTAACCTATGGGACCTTTCATTTTCATATTGTTTAGCAGATCCTGTTCGATAGGTTTCGTTCGGCGATACTGATAGCGCAGCAGTTCTGGCGGCCAATCCGAAAACCAACTGTTTCCTGTTGCTAACTGAGGCAAAACAATTGATGAAAGGGGGTATGAGGTATCCATTATTGGCACCACAGATGGATTTTGCATATATTCGCCAAATTCCGTAATTCTAGAAAAACTATTGAAATGAGACGTCGTGCTATTTGCAGCCTGTATTATATTAATGGAACCAGACTGGTCACCAAATGCAATAGACTGCGATGAAGAACTGACATCAAAGCTTAACACACACTGACTTCCGGAATTACTTAACTGATACATGGATACGCGAGGTTCACTCAATTCCACTGTGTCGACCAACTGAACTTGACCATAGCTTGAAACGACCGCTAATCTAGATGCTTGGGATGGCAAGAACTTTAAAAGTTGTGGATCGATTAGAACTTGTATGGGTGAGACCAGGCGCAGCGTGCGCAAGTCATACACCATTAAGAAACGATCGATTGCAAGTCCGCTATAACCACAAGATATTAAATAATTGCCTTGTACATCAAAATCAGATAGACTTCCGGTATGGGTATTGATTGTATGCTCAACATGAAGTGAGTTCAAGTCACGTAATGTAATAGTGCCGTAAGCATCGCCAGCAAAAAGAAAACGTGAATTCTGACGCAAAACGGTGCAACCATTTGTACCAACATGTTCCTTGTATAAAGCAAACATAAAAATAATTTACATATAAAGCAAGTTTCGCCTTTTTTACTTCTTTTTTCCTAAGTTAAAAAAACTTACCAAATTTGTTTCTTTTAAAGTTATTAAATCAAAGTCAATCATTTCATCTTGCAAGCCCGCCATTATCAAACGGTGCGGTGACAACTGTTGCATGCAAACCATTTCCGACATATTTTCTGATTTATGGGTAAATTTTGGAATGCCACGTCGTATCTGATGTCTTAATGATGTTTGAGTTAATACTAATATTCCAGAGTCAATGGATGATATTTGGCGTACTATGTCCGACGGATGAACCTGAAAGGAAGTATACTTCTCTAGGGTAGGTCCATAGTAAGATGTGACGTGACCCTGTAAAAGATGTTTTTGGTTATTCTTAGTTAAAGAACTAAATTGTTATTAAGTATAATACCCCTTGATTTCCCATCCATAAGAGTTCTTCAAAATTGTCAAATGCTACCGTCGAAACTCCAAAGTTCTCGGCGCCATCTGCTAATATGGTTTGCCCAGCGACATACTCAGGCTCACCCAAATTAAAACCAGTATAGTTTTGCGGATAGTGATTGTTAGCATGTTGGCCACCACCATCGTAAACATCTAAGAAAGATTCACTTGTAAAATACCTGCGTATGTTTGTATGTACCTCCACAGATTTACATATGCATATACAAACAGATATACATATATATGTATGTATGTTTGTATACTTATTTTACTCAACTTACTTAATATGTCGTCTGCTGGTGACCCAATAGTATCGGCACAATAAACAAAATCCATATGGTTAAATATTCCCTCTTGAGTTGTTTTTATTGTATTATTATGTTTGAAATATTCATTAAGTCTTTGTTTGTTTGTGTTGCAACTGTTTTTGTATTACTGTTATATATTTCATTCGTAACTTTCCCTTGATATACGTGAGTATATGTGCGTTTTTTGTTTTCGTGACCTTCTTCTTGTTTGTTTTTCGCCCAACATGCAAATTGTATGCATCTAATAGATCTTTAAATTTTATACGTATTTCCAATAGTTTTAACACTTTTAAATGATTTCTTTTCTATATATATTATAAAATTTTTAAATGTAATTTGCGACCTCTTTACTTCGCAATAGTTCTTAAGTTTATTAGCTTTGTGGAGACCTTTGTGTTAGCTTCTGAAGATAATTTTCTTTTATTCGGTGTATTGTTGCCAGACTATTTTTCTGAAAATAAATTCATTATGCCTTTGCTTGCTATCGATAAGTAACGCTTAATAAATAATTTAGGTGCACTCTGTTATCAAATATTGACAGTTTCACAATTTTTGCAACCCATTTCCCGATAGACTTTTAGTCATTGAGTAAGAAAAAGTTTTACTAAAAAAAATGCCTTGTGTAGAAGAAACACCGAAAGAAATTGATGTGGCCATAAGAATTTTGGATGTTGTTACTCCTCGCATCAATTTTGGTAACGAAATGGATACTGCAGTGATCAGAGAAATAACCCAAACAGATCATTTAAATAAACGCTTGTTAAAAACTTTCCTTGAACGTCTTAATATTATAAATAATGAAGTACCCACTAACAACAATATAGAGGAAGATGATAATTATCAGGACTTTGATGATTAAATTTTTAAATATTACATTTTATTTGAATAAAAAAAGATAACTTAAAATTAAATATAATCTACGAATTGTGAAATTTTAATTTATGTTTTTCGGTTAAACTTATTAAGTTAAGGGATGAGGTGTTGTTGAATTAAATGCGACGTCGCTTATTGTTTAGCACGGGCGGTGGTGTGGTTGAGGGACTGCTGGACTCCAATGACATTGAGCCTCTGGTACGTTTAGGTGTTCTCTTAGGCGCATCACTCAATTTGGAAGCCACTTTTTTGTCCAATTCCTTAAAACTAAGCGCGGCAGAAGATAGTGTTTTATTTTGGGAAGATTTATCTAAAAAGAAATGGCTTGTGTCATACTAAAAGTAGTTATGAACAAACAATTTTTTGTTTGAAGTGATTCCAAATCGTACTTTATTCGAACTTGTGAATTGTGTAAAAATAACAATTCACATTAGTGATTTTCAAATGTTGACTTCAGAACAAAATATTTTTTTATTTTAAATAGACATTTTGTTACCTCTTGTTGTGTTGTCAGTAACCACCGCTATGATAGATGGAGGCCCTTCGATGCTTTGTCGGTTCTCTTCACTGGCAGCACGTTTTTTCGACAACAACGTCGAAAATTCAGCCTCCGGAAGTGAAAATTCTCTCTGCTCGTTGGGAAATGGCAAGGGCTCCAAATCTTCCAATGCTTCGAGATTATACATAGTCCGCAAGTGACCCCATATACTTTCAGTGGTGTAATCACGATTAAGACTTCTCGATAGACGGTCTGTTATACAGGCTATATAAAAATGTCTGTTGACTCCTACTGGCTTTAGGCCTCCCATCGCATAAAATAGTTGAATTTCCTCCTCCACCGTCCATTCATGATGGTCAGCAGAGGCTAGTAAATTTTTTTCTCTGGCAGTCATAGTCATCTTTAGATTTATTTCACTTCACAGACAAAGCGCGATTTTGGAAAAATTTTCCTACTGAACTTGCAAAAAATTAAAAGAATCAAGACGGTCGACAGGGCGCACAGAATGATAATATTTTTTATAAATACAGGCAACAGGCTGTAATTAAATTAAGAAAGTTTTTCGTTATGCGATTTTACACCACGATTTTTTTCATTTCTTTAAAAATGTGTAACTATTACGTTCTCTATACAATCCGATACACAGGTGACGTCTAAAGTAAAGTTCTGGTCTCCTGTATTCGATCTATTTGCAGAAATAGATGAAAATAAATAAACATAACATGTAAGCCGCCCCTAATACTTAATGATTATGAACTGCACGATGAGTTACCCTGTTGCATAATGTCTTGCATTGTTGTGTGTGTACAAAATTGTTATTAAATAAAAACACAATATTCACAAACTCAGAGATGGCTTTCGGCGGACAGCACGTGTTGGGGTTTTCACCTAATGGAAAACTATTTGCACTTATTAATGATCAAGGTATTCTCAGGATATGGGACACTGACACCAATGAACTGAAACAGGAATATACCCCAAATTTGCATTTGGCTGGGCCGTGCTCTGCTCTTGTTTGGATATCTGTCGCGTCTGCTCCAACAGCGCAAGAAAAAAAGGTAACGAGTAAGAAATACGTTCAACTTTTAAAAGAAACTGCTAACAAAAAGATTATCATTTAAGCACAAGAAACTCAGAAAATCTTCAGATGGCAAAGAGTCGTTGTATATTGCTTTGGGCACTAGCAAGGGACAAGTATCCTTGTACTCATATGCCGAAGCTAAAGTAAGCAACTTGCAGTAGCAAGTTTATTTTCGAAGATTACAGTGTATTAAATAATAAAAAAATATTTTAGATCGAACGGAACCTAACGGGAGAAGGTCACACTGGTAAAATAACTTCAATTGTACGCGACACAGAAGGAAGATTAATCACTTGCGGGGAAGACTGCCAAGTTGTAATATGGTCCATAGCAGAAGAAAAACAACTGACCTCTTGGTCGGTGGGTCCAGAGAAACCCTTTAGTATATCATATATGCCTGTCTCCAATACGTTGGTGGTGGGATCCAGAATAGTGAAAGTCTATTCGGTGGATTCGCAAGAATTAATTCAGACTTTCACAGGCCATACATCAGAAATCAATTTCATGGAGTCCTTTGTGTACGACAGTAAAATAGAATATACATTGACTACCTCTCGTATGGAACGCATTATCTGTTTGTGGAAAATTGGCAGGAAAGGCCGCAACAAGCCTGCCTCCTGCACTTTACTCATGGAAGACATTGCTCACTGTCTTTCCTGCCAGCTCGAGGAGGAAAATAAACTTAAGGTGTCTAGTGTTACTCGTAGTGGTGTCATACATGTCTATGTAATTGATTTAGAAAGGTAAACAGTAAAATATTCACATAAGAATTTAAATTTGAATTTACGAAGAAAACAATTTTAGGATTAAAGCCGATAAACCTATGAAACCTAAACTTACTATAAGCATTGCTTCAGATAGTGAAACAGTTATAGAACCTATACCAGCTGTAGCTTCTTCCTTACAGAATGCAACAAAACCTGGTGAATTGCTGTTTACTTATGGTGATAAAAATTTTTTGGTTTTCGAACAATTAAAACCCAACTTCAACGAAAAGCTTCAAGTTCTGGTGCGTACACATCCTAAGAAATTGTTGAAACAAAAAACCGGCAAAGGCGACAACAGTACAACAGACGCTGTCCTGAAAGTATTAACGCCAATTATCAATACAGATAATGTCGATTATAAATCGGCAGTAACGGTCTCAAAGAAGAAGCTGAAATCTGTTGATATGCCCATGGAATCTAGGCTTCAAAACTTGAATTTGAATGTAACGGAAGGCAAAGTAGTGCCTCAATCACAAAGTAAAGTACAATTGTTGGTGCAGTCACTTCACAGCAAAGATGCAGTGTGAGCATTTAGTAGAAATTATTATATAAATTATATTCATTAAACATTTATTTATTGTTTAGGCTTTTACGCAGCGTTTTATGTACAAAGGATATGAAAACCATTAATCTCACTTTGCAAAGATTACCCGTGCAATATGTTGGTACATTGGTCAATGAATTGACCTTATTAATGCAACAGAAACATGCCAAGTAAAATTTTGTCACTAGCTTTTGCTGAATTCGATAATTGATTTTCTCTTTACTAATTCCATAATAGTGTTGAATTTGCTATGAACTGGTTAAAGATTTTGGTACAAACCCATTCCAGCCAATTGATGGCTTTGGGAAAAGATGATTTACTTGATAAGTTCGGTCCCTGCATTGGTATAATTGAGCATCGAGCGAATTGCCTTAAAGAGTTGTCCAAGTAAGTCATACAAAAATACAACTTAAAATAATGGTTTGTAAAAGGGACTGTCTCAAAATTATATTTAATATGTTGCGTATAATAATTGATACAGATCGAATAATATAGTTGTATAATAATTCGATTGTATTACAGACTAAATGGTCGTCTGCAGTTGTTGGTCAGCCAAATAAAACGCAATACCCAGGATGAAGATACTCTTAAAAGTGATAATGCCTTAGTATTTGAAGACAATGATGGTAAGTGTTGATGAAAAGTTACGACCTAGAAAGAAATAACATAACTTATTGTGGTACTCTGACTGTTTAGATTCCTCAAGTTCAGATTTAGAAGATGGCATTAACAAACCCTCTTCCGACGACGAATGGGAGGAAGGAGCGGAAGATGATGATAACGATGAGAATCACGAAAATGGTGATGATAATATGGAAAGCGAAGAGGATGATAGAGTTATGCAAATGTAGTATAAGATATTTTTTTAAGTTGTAACTTAATTCTGGTTTTCTCCAAATATATTTCTTTTCAGTTATATAAGTTAATAACTAATAAAAAAAAAAAAAAAACAGTAGTGACAGAGAAACTATTATTTTATTAGATAATAAGGAGGTTAAATAAAAAACAGTTTTTTAACATCTAACAATTACACTTATTTTATTTTTCAATAATGGTAATTATATTTAGTTACAAACTGATGAATTAACGTTACAACAACAATGATGAACAAAACATCTCGTTTCTAAAAATACATATTTTTTTGTTTTACGGTTTTGAAATATTTTAAGCCAATTGCTTTTTTTGTTTAATTGTTTTGTAAAATTATGGAAAAAAAAACATTTTTTGAACTTAATAAAATGTTTAAAAACAGCAAAATTTTTAATAAATTATATTTAAATTTTTTTGTATATAAAAGCAATATTGATGTAAAGAAAGAATTGTTGTTTGTGATGTTGGTTTATTGGAAATGTTGTAACACGGATAAAAATCCTAAATGGTTTTCCTTTACTAAAAAAATTGTACTTCTTGACCGTTTAAATACATTTTCCTCTTACAGATTGTGCTAAAGGTGGATTTTTTACGGTTTGTTGTGTGTTTTCAGCTCTCAGTATAGAAAATGTATTGATTTTGTTTTTAATAATGATTTCTGGACAATTTTTTAAGGATTTTAATTTTTCAATTGAGGTTTTTAAGACCAATTAGATTTGATGAAATTAATGAGACCATTAGTAGAGCCATCGTGACTGGTGATAGCATCTTTGTTGGCCAACTCGGGCTCAATAGCCTTGGCTAATTGTTTGCCCAACTCAACTCCCCATTGATCGAAGGAATTAATGTCCCAAACAATGCCCTGAGTGAAGATTTTATGCTCATACATGGCTAAAAGATAAGAAGAAAAAGTCATCAAATGGCATCTAAAACTTGTTAAAAAAAATTTAAATTAACCCACCAATCAAAGCACCCAAAATGAAGGGAGTAACTTTTTTCACCACAATAGAGTTGGTGGGACGATTGCCGGTAAACACCTTGTGTGGTAACAGCTGTTCCAATTTCTCACCGGATAAGCCAGATTTTTCTAATTCAGCTTTAGCTTGATCGGCAGATTTACCAGCCATAAGAGCTTCAGTTTGAGCTAAAAAGTTTGCTAATAAAATCTTGTGATGAACACCGCCAGCAATGGGATTGTGTGTTTCAGCTGGGGCAATAAAATCGCAAGGAATCAAACGTGTGCCCTGGTGTATCAACTGATAAAAAGCATGCTGGCCATTAGTGCCTGGTTCGCCCCAAACAATTGGCCCGGTATTGTAGTCTACAACTTTGGAACCAGTTTTGGTAACAAATTTGCCGTTGCTCTCCATATCGCCTTGTTGGAAGTAAGCAGCAAAACGATGCAAGTACTGATCGTAAGGTAACAAAGCGTGAGTTTCGGCATTATAAAAGTTTGAATACCAAATGCCCAAAGCGGCCAAAATTACTGGAGCCTAAATTGCCAAGTCAAGTGAAATTAAGTACGAGTACCTTTTTTTTTAAAAAAAGTAAGAGGGCCACTTACATTTTTTTCAAAAGGAGCACTCTTGAAGTGATTATCCATAAAATGGGCTCCCTCCAAAAGTTGTTCAAAGTTTTCGAAACCAATGGACAAGCAAATCGATAAGCCAATGGCTGACCAAAGAGAATAACGTCCACCAACCCAGTCCCAGAAACCGAACATATTCTTGCTGTCTATGCCGAATTCAGTAACCTTGGCTTTATTAGTAGATAGAGCTACGAAATGTTTGGCAACAGCAGCAGGCTGCAAAGCAAATTTATGAAAATACTTTACAAAAATAACAAACGCAAATACCTACATCTTTAGTTTGTTCCAATAGCCAACTCTTAGCCGAAGTAGCATTGGTGATGGTTTCTTGGGTGGTAAACGTTTTCGAGGCAATTATGAACAAAGTCGTTTCGTAGTTAACCTTCTTTAGAACCTCAGCCATGTGAGTGCCATCAATGTTGGACACAAAATGAGAGTGCAAACCCTTGCAGTAGGGTTTTAGAGCTTCAGTCACCATAAGTGGTCCCAAATCTGAGCCGCCAATACCAATATTAACAACATCGGTTATTTGTTTGCCGGTAAAACCGCGCCAAACACCCGAAATAACTTGATTTGTGAACTCTTTCATATGCGTCAATTCGGCACGAACATCGGGCATTACATTTTTCCCATCCACCAATATTTCCTTATCGCCACGATTACGCAAAGCAATATGTAGCACAGCGCGATTTTCCGTAATATTAATTGGTACGCCAGACATCATAGCATCGCGAGCCTCACCAACATGTCTTACTTTTATCAATTCCAAGAGTAAGTTCCAGACTTCGGGAGTGATACGATTTTTGGAATAATCAATTAAAATATCACCATCCTTGGGCGTACTGATGCGTAAGCTGCAAGAAAGTATAAAAATGTGTACGAATATGTTAAAATTAGTCAAAGTATTGAAATTTATTAATATCGTTAACTGCACTGTGAAACCATGTAAATAACAAAAATTGTTAAATCGATTTTTTCTTTATTGATTTTGATGCATATCAACAACATCCATGCCCCCCTGTACAAGTTTAACTTTCATTTAATAATAAATTAAATATATTATAAGCGAAAGTCAAAACTAAGAAACTACAAGTGCAAGATCCACAATACTCGAATGTCATTATTTTATTGATATTGTAAAATAACATATGTACATACATAGTATGTATGTATGTGTGTATGTGTTAGTTATGTGGTTATGGATTTCAGCTGACGACATGTAGCAACAAATATGTATGTATGTTAAGTGGTTTTCTTTGTTACATATGTATGTACATATGTATATACGTGTAGTGAGCATATACATATGTATGTATGTATGTATGTATATGACAGCGTGTAAATTATGCCAATAAAAATGTACCTTTATAAATAAATGTAAGTACATACATACATATGTACATACATAGATACAGATATCCAAAAACAATAATACACATACGTATACACATACGTAATACATATGAATATACCAGCTTTTCAATTTTGCATAACACCTATACATTTATGTATGTATCTATGTGCATTTGCGATTTTTGTAAGAAATCTTTATCTAGTATAAGTATAATCTTGGTTCGATTTCTAATGATAAAATATAACATTTACATACATGTACATATGTACACACATACATACACATATTTTTAGAAAATGGTTAAGGATTGTCCTAATATTTTAATATGAATTGAAATATGCATGTATGGACGGACATCCATGTTAAATCAACAATTATGTATAGAGACATGTACGTACATACATATGTATGTAGATATGCAGTTTAAATACAAACATACCAAAATTAAGATTTACAAAAGTATTTACATACATACGTAATACATACACACATACGTATTTCATTCTAAAATATTTTCATCATTTAGTTTCATACAGAAATTCACACAGTTTATCGTTTGGCATAGATACGTACCATATGTGCAAATGTTTGTGTCTATAAAAATTTACATGGTATGTGTGTGTGTGTGTATCCTATGTACATGAACAGGGTCATGTAACTTGTTTAACAGAAAGTAAAAGTAACAGCCGTTAACTACATATGTACATACTTATATGTACATGAACATTAAAAGTCATACAACTTTTGCTGATCATGACCAACGGAAAAAGTTATTTTTTTTAACTATAATTTTATGTTATAACAACACATACATGTATGTATGTATATTTTCGAAAAGTAGTTCCAGTTTATGCATTATTAATAAAAACAACAATATTCGATTATAGTGGGAAAAGTTCAAAATGTTTATGACCTTGACAGTAACCCCTTAAGTAATTGAAATATTAAATTGAATTACGTTTTCCGACAACTGAAACCAACTAAATATTTACTTTTTATAAACTGTTTAATACCGCTGATTACAAGTTAATACCATGATATAATTATTATTATGTATGTATGTAAGTATGTACTATAAAATAAACCGGCACACTACTAACGTACTTGTTTACAAGTTATGGGGGTGTGTTGGGATGAAAATGTTCCTTCACACAAAATGATTTTTTTTTTTTTTTAAATGAAAGCATACATACCTGAATTTATTGAAACGTTCTGCATCTTGGGCAAATAAATCTTTAATATTAATTTTAGCTCCATTGGCCTGATAGTATTCTTGCAATTTTTTATAAACTGCTTCCGTGGTCAAAAGAGGTAGTGGGCCAGCCATTGTTGTTGTTTTAATGCTAATTTATATTGTTTTTTTTTTTTTGGTTTTATATGTAAGTACACAAGAATATAAAAAAATATAAATATTAATACAGGTATTACTTAAACAGCGAACGCGACCAATATGATTGAAAAATTAATTGATATGGAAGTTTTGTATTTAAAATATGAAATTTTCCAGTGACTTTAAACATACTACCTCAATGTCAAATGAAAAACAAAAGTGTCGAATGTTGCCAAATTATAATGTGAATAAAAACGTTAGTTTTCGTTTACAGCAAGTTATGAAATTGTGTTCTAAAAAAGCGGTTACAAAATTCAAAAATATCGTTTTAATTTGAAAGATAAATCTCAGATGCTGTACGTGTTTATAACTATATTTAAAATGTAATTCAATGTATGCAATATATACATATAATCCAAATACATAACTAACTATAGAGTCTGGAACACAATTTTGGAAAAACTTATCTTTTTATAGCTACATAAGCTGTAAAATGGTGTTTCAAATACAGATTTCGGAACGGATTAGCTGGGCTATAGTCATACAATTTCTAAAAAGTGCTAAGCTGCAAAACTTTAAGCTTGCGTGGTATAAAAGAATATATGTATGTTTTAATAACCATGCGTCTTAATTTGCTTATTTTCTATGAATTGTCAGATGACAAGTTGCCTTCAAAATCCAATTTGAAAAAGAAACTTAATAAATTGATTGATATCGACCTGAAGTCGATAGATTTCAAATCCAGTTGGAAAATATTGTTAAAACATCTTAAAAACTTTTCAATGCAATAATTGTATATTAAAAGCTTTGAATCAATATTTCTAATGTTTCAAATTATGTTTATCACAGATATCATAATTCTTCAAAAATTTCATCTGCAAAGTTTAAAATAATATTTTTAAATATTTGTGGATTTTGGAAGAAAACAAAAGGCTGTGCCAAGTCTCCAGTTAAAAATTTTACAATAATAAATACAACTCTGTAAATGTCAAGTAATACAGAAATAAAGCAAGATGGCGACGCGTAATGTGTGTAATTAAGAAGTCGAAATTCAACTAAAGAAATTCTTCTGCTCATTATCACAAAGTTTATCCATATTTTAGAAATGATTAATGGAAATCTTAAATAGTGATTTTAAAATTACCTGATTAAATGTTGTTAATGAATAATTACGTTTAAATTTTGTATTAAAATGTCGTCGAGAAATGAAAAATATAAAAAACAAATACTGGTCAGAATTGTAGAAAAACAAGCAAAAACAAAATTAGTGTTTGTGACACTTTAAAAAAAGGTAAATAAAAATAAAGATGTGGAATTTTGAATTTTTATATAAAAGATAGGCTTTAAAAGTTGAAAATTGAAAGAAAAATGTGTTAATATAACAAAATGCTACCTAAAAGCAACTCCGCCTAAGCAAAATGCATACGTAACCTTGTGAATGCGTAGCACGGTAGCACCTTTTGTCCAATGGCATCATAGAGTTGCTTCTTCTACCAACACGCAAATGAGAAAAAGATGCAAAGCGCTAAATAACAATAAAATATATTTAACGAAAATAGAAAATTTCTTGTGTATAGTTTAAAATAAATTGATTTCTATCTTTTGTTTTTTGTAGACAAAAATAATACAAATTACTTAGCAATTATTACATGAAGTTGTCTTTTGTACAAGCAAATGTAAAACTTGTTGCCTGAAGTATCGCCTGGAACCACAATGTCTTCCTCAAAAGATGCAAACCACAGGCAGCAGCAGGACCTGACGTTTGGCCTGTTAAATGGTGCAAGTGTAAACACACAAAATTCGAATATACAAAGTAGTGGTAGCTACAATAATAATATTGGCACAAACAGTAGTTTGGTAGCAACTAATTTATTAAACACTGAACAGCCTCAAACGAAAAGACAGAAAATTGAAAAAATTAAACCTGCAAATGGTAGCAGTAAAGCAAGGCCATTAATGGCCTCTAAACTGACACCACCGCCTGACATAATTGATACGGGGGAATTAAAGGATTCAAGTTCATCGCTCTCCTCTTCCATTCATTCCATCAATTCACCCACCTCTTCGGAAAACTCGCTCAGTTCTACACCCTGTTCTTCAAGAGCCGCCTCCTTAACGCAACTAGTTAATGTACAAAATATGAACCACATCTTGCCTATAACAAACGGCCACCACATACATCATCATCAACTTCATAATCAGAACAAAGATGATTTAATGGCTAGTACTTTAACGAAAACTTGCAGTTCCTCCTTAAGCCATTCAGCTGATGAAGTGGATCGCAGCACCTTACCTGATTTGCTAACGCTCAACAACCAATCTTCTATTATATCAGCCAGTACCTCGTCTTTGAATAAGTCTCTACCGTCCATGCATATGAATCCTTCAACATCTTTTCAACAACAACAGTTAGATGAGGTTACCGCTTCCCAAGATATGCGAGACTTCGAAGAGTCTCTGAACAAGCAGTGCTTATGTGGCGTGTCAGAACGAATGCTAAGAAAACCGTTTCAATCTCACTATTCCTTGGATGCTAACGGCCAGAAGCGTGTGGCAAATCTCAGTGAATGGCCAACAAATAAATTATTGCAATTTCTCTCGAATCTTCAGTTGCTTTTTGACATCTACTTAAAACAGAACTCTAAAGGCTTTATTTGCGCGCGTATAATGGATGTTTGCGATGCTCTGATTTGCAATGATCACAATCTTATTGATGAGATTATAGTGCTGGCAGGCTACAGCAATTCTTATGTGCAATTTTTGGCCGGCAGAGTACTCGCCTCATTTTTAGTTATAGCCAAACAAGAAATGGACGACAATTGGCTCAAAAAACTGGTAGATAATCTTTTCAACTTTGATCGCTTAGACCACAAAGCAGTGCAAAAGATACATTTCAGTTTAGAAATTATTAAAAGAATAATAGAGTGGAAGGATATAGACCTACATCCATTGGAAGAGGAAATTAACGATAGCCAAACATTAAACGATGGCATGCCATCAACGTCCTCGGCGTTTCATGGCGGCAATAGTGCAGCCACAAATGGTGATGAAATGAATCTGGGTTATATACATTTTCAAACTCAGCAACCTTCGTTGGAGACTAACTATTTCGCTGTACACTATCGTTCAACGGAAAGCTTGGATGGGCCGTCATCTTCCAGTTCCTCATCCGGTCTTTTCAATTCCAATACTTTAGGCCATCATCATCTCAGTAACGTTACAAATCCAGCCTATCATCAACAGCACTTTACGTCGCAGCATCATATGCAAATGGAGCATCAGGACTGCCATTTAATAACGGTCACAGACTCTGAAAGTTTTGACACGACACATCTGAAGTGCAAAACCATAAAAATATTGGAAAATAAGTGGCCTGCTTTGGTCGAAAACATGACAGCGTTGATCAAAAATCATTTGGATATAGAAAATGCGGAAAATTGTATACTAAATTTTCTTCAATTGTGGGAGCAAATTATATCGGTCAAAGCTAATCTACCCATAGGAGAAACTCAGCCTTTTTATGCTCAATTGGACATTGAGCTACTACTTAATCAAAACCTGTCATGTACAGTTTACAAACAAATGTTGTGCTTATTTAATGAGGCCTTGTGTTATGGCTCTACTTTGGCCTTGCAGGATATGTTACCCAATGAAACCTGCAAGCTGGCCCATCAAATTTTCAAGGATTCGCGCATATTAGAATCTCTACCTCGCAGGCAGCCCGAAAACATAGTTGGTCTTATTGGGTTTAAAAGGAAACCCATAAACTATGCCCCCAACTCGTTGCAACATCAGTTTGGCGTGATAAATGACGGTACAAGAAATACCCTCGACTCCAATGAAGTTATTATAGAAATGGATAAGACAATAATGCAGAAAATTGTTTTATTGGTGCTTAAATCTATAGCTGTCACAGTTAAAATAATACGCAGCGATTCTTCCGACTCTTCAATTGACTCGGCCGACAACGATGCGTATCAGGAAATGGAACTCATACAAGGATCAATACGTGATGTCTTGTGCAATTTGGAAAGTTTTATAAAACGCACCCTCGACTTTCATCCACAATGTCATTTTAGTAAAATCCTGATACGTCTGTTCGATGATCAGGATGATCATCTGATTGAAGCAATGGTGTGTACGCTGGACGTCGCGGCTGGCATTTCATTCTGCGGCAACCCCCTGCCCGAATTAGTTTCAATGCTTAATCCGGTCTACACGTTTTTAGAATTTTTAAACTCTATACGCTATAGTTCCGACTTGCTTTTGGATTTATTGGTGAGCAACGAGACTTGTTTTCTTCTGTACCTCCTCCGTTTTCTCAAATACATACGCATGAATTGGGCCATGTTTGTTGGCATGGGGCCTGCCACATTAGTCGAAGCCATGAGTGTTTTAATACGTTTGCGTTTACAGATATCACGTTTGGTATCACGACAACTTTATCCATATGATATATCGCCGGTCTTGCGCTTATTGGAAAGTTGTGAGCGCTTCTATGAAGGTGAGCCAGTTTAATTTAAGTATTCTAGTTTAAGTTATCTGCTGTAGCTAGTTAGTTTCTGTACTTTGTGTGTTAAAATTATTCTTTATTATTAGTTAGTATAATGTTAAACCATACCATGCACAAAATGCCTTAATTATTTTTATAAAATAAAAACAAAAATCACTTAATTTTTGAAAAACTGTTTCATTTGAAACATTTTTTTTTCTTCTCAAAATTAATGAAAATGTTTGGATTAAGGTGAAGAAATTTTGTTAGAAACCTCTTGCTCTATTATATCAAATCGGGATAATATTTTAAATAGTTTATTTTTCTTTGAAAAGTGTACAATTTTAGAAACTTTTCTATCGATCTATTTCAACAAAATTTTTTTTAGAAATTCTTTTAAGTATCTGATTTTTAACAAAAGTATTTGTTTTTAAAAAGCTTTTTTAAGGATGCTTGTACAGAAAGATAATTCTTTAACGTGTACTTGTTTTTATTTTAACCAAAGCGATTCTTGAGTTGCTGCGGCTAGTTACATAAACTTTGCATCCAACTTTGCACTTTCTTGTTTACCAAACGTGATGGTTATAAATCTACAACCAGATAGATTTACGATCAACATCTCGAGCCACATCAGCATTTTTTAAAAGTTGCATTATTTTTATAAATACATAAGTATGTATACAATATACATACTTTTATGTTATACGTATGTTAATAAAGTTTCCTGAATGAATGCTTTTTGGAACAAGAAGCAAATGGATACATTTTATTTTTCATTTAATTTTCCATCCCCGATAATGAGTGGTGGCCGTTACACAGTGCTGTGTTGACAATACTTTCCTTCTTCCGCGTTTTTATTTTTCAGTAATTAGTATTGCTGATGATTCTGCATAAATAAAGAAATGTGTAACGGAATTGTAACCTATTACAAATTTTGGCAGATGTCAACCAGGCGTAATATATAGTTTGTTATTAATTCAAGACATATACAATTTCTTTCGACTTAAATAAAAAGGGAATAGTATATAGTTTCATTATTTGTCACAGATATTTATGTATATCCCTAGTTTTGCTTTAAACCAAGTCTGTTAAAAATTGATTTATTTATACAAGCTGTTTGATAAGACACTTAAACATGCGAAGAAGAAAAGTATTATAAACCATTTGATATTCTAATTTTAACAAAAGAGGTGCTAATTTGTTTCATTTTAAAAATTAAACAAATTAAGTTTTGACAAAAATGGTAAAAAAAAAGTTTTTGCAATTTTCGACAAGCCTTCTATGCATTTTTTTGTATTATCTATAAGTCTTCCTTCCATTTGGTGGAAACTTTATCATGTGACTACTTCCATTGCAATCAAAACTCTTCAAGTATATTTTACAAGGCGAATTCATGGCAGATGAACGCGCCAGTGCATCAACACAAGTCTGCGTAAAACTCAAGTAATTGTTTTCAAAGTATCAAAATACATACATACATACATATGTATATAGGTTTTTACTTTCGATACGGCTAAAGCATCTGCTGCGTTGATAATTTCACCTGCTATGAAATCGCATTGTATATAATTGTATTTTTTTTAACATTTATTTCTCAATCGAATAAAATACATTCATATGTATATACACATGTATATATAGTATATACAAGAAACAAAATTTCATTTTTAATTTTAAAAAACAAAACAAAAAAACAAACTTGTAATAATCTTGCCTTATATTGCCTAAATTATTTACTTTTAAGAAAATTTTAAAATGAAATAAGTCTAGAATACTATATAACTATAGAGTTCATTGTTTCTTTTTTCAAAATTGAGTTTTTAATGTAAACTAAATATTGCAAATTATTTAAATTTTTATAATTTCTACGATTTTTCTACATTAAGAAATCAATAGATATAGTACAATAATTATAAATTTTGTAATTTTTTGTTAAATAAATATTTATATGCATATTTCTTATTTAATTTAATTATAAAAAATAGTGTGTAAATAATGTTATCTGAAATTTTGCATAAGCATAAATATTAATACGATTTTTTACCACAATTATATATGTATGTATATTTTAAACTTTAAATAAATTAAACTATTAACTATTACATTTAGTAAGCAAAATTCATAAACTTACATATCTTTCCTTAAATCTACCATATATCTTATTTTTTCACAAATAAAGAAGACACTAATTTAAATCGACACATTCTTACATATATAGAGATGTAAAAGAAAAACTGTCGTTTTTTTCAAAAACATCCCCACAAAATATAATTAAACAATTTGTTTTTTCTGTCATGATGATTATGTATTAAATGATGGTTTTTTTAGAGTTTTATTTAATAAAAAAAATGGAAGTGAACAAAGTGGAACAGAAAAACTTTAAAAGTGTTTGGAAGAAAACTGGAAATGTTTTCTCAGCAGTATCTTTGCTTCCATTCTTTCCTGACTTGCATATCAAACGTTTGTCTCTTGTAAAATCTACTGTTAACATTATTATTAAATATACTTGATATTAAACAATTTCTAGCGCTTTCTTTCAGGAATCCCACTACCGAGTTTGTTCCTTTTCCACAAACAGGCATTCACACCATATTGATAGCGTTAAGTTGATTCAGGCATGGAAGTCATTCATTAAAAATAAAGTACAAATAATATTTAGTTCTAGAAGATTTTTAAAATAGATTTTCGACACCGAATTTATTTGTTAAATAAATTTAATAATCCATTAAAACTAACGAGGATATAAAGTACAATAATAATGTAAGCAATACAATTTAAAATGTTTTCGTTCAAAATTTTCTCAATATTATAATGACCTACCTAATGCCTATTTATCATGCGCACTCTACGTTTAGTTTCCGGCATCAAACTATCATTAGGATCCACAGTGGGGGGCAAAGAAGTTGCCACTATAGAAGTGCGTCTACTTGAGGAAACATTTAAATTAAGCGGGTCATTGACGATACTTAGGGGGGATGTAGTTGCAATAGTTTGCCTGTGGAAACTTAAGGCAGCTGGCACTGAACAACGTCTGGCCATCCGTGGAATAAATATATCTTTAATTATAAAACAAAACAAAAATCCATAACGAAAATATGAAATTATTTTTTTTTTTAATAATTTACCTGTGTTACCGCCCGAAGTGTGTAAAATATCAGAATTATCTAGGGACTGTGTTGTGGTGTGCTGCCTTAATAACTGCCATTTGTTTGAACACGACATATGAGGGCGTACAGGAGTGCCAGGGGTTGTTTGCTGGTTTTTGTCTGCATGCTGTTGTGCTTGTATTTCTTGGTGATAATGGTAATTGTAGTGATAAGTTGGTTGATCTTGATCTGAGCAACGCGTTAAAGATTTTAAACGGAGTTTTAGTTGTTGCTGTTTTTGTTTTAAAGCCAATTCTGTTGTGGGTGCTGTTTTGTGGTATATATTTTAAATTATGTTTTATTTTGAATGCTTAAAAGTTTGTTTTTTTAAAGACTTTTTGATCTCAGGGCAGATTCACATTGGCGCTCCAAAAGCGCAAGTATTTAAGTTTGAGCGCGATGTGAGTAAAATAAAAAATACAAGTAGAAAGTTTAAAAAAGCAGTCAATAGCATTGTAATAGCACTTGCGGAATAATCTGATGCAAAATGTTTATATTACTCAAGTTTATTTAAAATACACACGTTTTTAAAACGCTAGTGCGACCTATCCCTGAAAATCAACCGGAAGTTTTAAATTAGCTTATGTTAACGTAATAGAAACTTTAAGCAAAACTTCAAATAGGGTCTGTTTGACGATCTCACGAACATTTATGATCGTCAAACAGAACCGAAATCATTCAATTCATAAGCTCCTTTTAAAATATTTGATGGCAGTTTTAATCATACCACAATCTCTAGGTTTCATTGCATTACTTCTTCATGGGCTGCTGGAAAAAAGAGCTTGTGAATTGAGTATTTTGAGAACAAAAATGTGAGCCCCCAATATTAGAACATTATTTAGTACATACAACAAGAGAATACACGAGAAATTGGTAATAATGAACTGAAATTTAACAAAACATTAACAAACATTCAAACTTATTGTAACAACAAAATGGCATTTTTAAAATAATAAAGAATTTAAAGTTAATTCAAACGAACATAGATTTGTGGTCATGAATTCGTAGAAAAATTTAAAAGAATACAACAAATAATTCCACCTTAACATAAAATGATTTATAAAAGCATTCTTTATGTATTCAAATCATTAAGGAAGTTAATAAGGAAGAAATTTAAAATAAAGCAAATATTATATCCTTTCAGTATCACGCCAACGTTGAATCATTTTCTGACTTCAAATAAATCGTAATTAATTAGAAACATCACGTAACTATTTAAAATCAAAATTTAAAAGTTTTTTCTAATAGAAATGCGTTAATTTCAATTTCTTCTATCTTAAAATAAAAAGTTAATGTAGTCGCTCTTTCCCCACACCTTCTATGAAATGTTTATGAAATACAAATATCCCTGTCTTTCTGTGCTTTAAATAACAGAACTGATATTTTTCCGTTCCGTTTTATTTGAAGAGCAAAGTAATTTTGCATACTCTCTCGCTCTCTCTCTCTCTCTTGTTTTGCAGTTAATCGTGCATGACTTTGCCATTTTCATTTCCTTTCGCCGCCATTTTGGTTTCCGGTAACTTGTAGTGTGCGTACGTTAATTCTTTGATACACTCTCATGGCAATAAAATTAACACAATTTTTTTTATTAATGAATTAAAAAAATAAGTGAACGTACATAAATATTGCTTTAGAGGAGAATAAGAAATTCTGTGCATTAAGAAATTTTGGTGTAAAGTGTGTTGTCAATTGTTTTGACATTAAACAGAAAGAAAATAAAATTTTGATTAAAGTGTGTAAATTGTTCGGCTGTCAGCTGACAGAGTGATGCGAAGATTGACTGTATGTTTCTGTTTTGATAGTGTAGAAATATGTATGTAGTGAGTTTGTGTTAAAGGTGGAAATGAAATAAATTTAAAAATGTAGAGTAAACCATGAAAATTAAAAAATGAATATATAATAAAATAAATTAATTCTAAATAAAATAACATAAAATGTGATGGTATAAAATAAAGTAGATCAAAGTATAATATAAAAAATAAAATGAGGGAAAATAAAACAATAAGAATAAAAAAATGTCGTTAAGGAAATATCAGCAACAAACCAAAAAAAAAAAATAAAGGTATATTTTCGTATAATCTTCTTGTTCTTCTTTTGGCGCTACAGTCCGTGGTGAACCTGGGCCTCAACCAACAAACTTTTCCAGCTGGCACGGTCCTCCAATTGTGCACACCAAGTTGGTTGAGGTCCCTCTCCACTTGTGTGCGCCATCGGTTCCGTGGGCGTCCTCTAATGCGTTGTCCCACAGGTTCGGAATCGTTTCGTATAATATATTCTCTATATGTATTTGTTTTTCGCTTTTCAAATTTAATTTCGATGTTTCTTGTCATATTTTGAGTGAAAACTTGCACAAAATAGGTTTTAGGAAGGTTAATGTAAATTAAAAATACATGGAACTTGTTGGTATGTCCTTATTAAGTTCAACTTTGAGAAAACTAAACGAACGAGAGTAGTTTTGAGACAGTAGAAACTAAAAGAGAAACATCAATTTTTAATAGAACGATCCGTTTTTATTTTCTTACGTTAAAAACACATGTATATTATATTTTACATGATTTTCATACAAGTACATAATAATATAACATTTAAACAACAGTTTTATAGAAAAAAATTAACATACGACAGTGGATACGAGGTTTATTATATATATTATAATATAATAAAATACTTTTCATTTTAATATCGATGAAAATTAAAATAATAGTTAAAAGCAATATTCAATTACTAACAAATACAGTTGTTTACTTACTGCATACAAGATTAAAAAGTCTGTTTAAAATACGCATACATTTAGTATCAAAATACTTGGACCACTTTTCACTACACTCTAAAAATATTTATTATTATATAAAAAAAATACAGTCAGGATGTTAAGTTTTAGACTATTGTGTTGGTACGCATAGAAAGTGTTTAAGATAGTATTTCACAAAAGTTTTATACAAATTAGAAGTAAAAAGACTAGCAGTAAATAGATAAGATTAAATCTTTCATGCCTTTTTAAGAAGAATTAGAAATACACCTTTTGGTTACAAACAAGTCAATGTTACAAATTAAAGTTTTTCGTATAAGAAATGAGCTGTTTTAGATTAATTAACGTTCACACTGATGTTACACACATTTATAGAGATAGTAAAACTTTTATTAACTACGAATAGGTACATTTAAGAATTGCACATTGTTGCTATTGATATAAATTTATATTATATTCATAAAAATTACATTAAAAGTAAATTGTTTTTGGAACTAAAAATTCCATTTAATTAAAATATATAAGGTTTTTTTAAAGCTATGAGTTCTTTTGATTATATAATTTATTTTCTTTTTTAAGGTAATTTTTTCTTCTTTTTTGACATCTTGGTTTACATTAAATGCCTTTTCTTATAAAATATTTTAAAATTTCGGCAAACTTTTAGTTGAAATACCTTTTGAAGCTCGACGATCCGGCCGATGACTTTGGGCATAGGATTGTAGAGAGCAACGCCGTAAACGTTTATCATTTTTATTTTGCTACAAAGTAAAAAATTAAAAAAGAAAAAAAAAACATTTCTTAATTAATACTTTCTCGTTAATATGCAAATTTATTGCATTGCATAAATAAACAAAGCTTTAATTAAGTATTTGTATTAATAGTAAAATCAGAACATGGTGTTTATTATTTTAAATGAATCCCAAAATTGATTAACTATAAATATCATAGATTATTTATACTAATAATGCATCTTTGGCGTAGTTTTAATTTGTATAGCAACGATAAAAAGATGTCTCAAAAACCCGCATGTAAAAAGCAAAATATTCTGGTAACAACTTCAAGAAAACGAAATAAAAAAAGCTTAACATTTTCATTTGTTTATTCGAACTTACCGATTTATAGTGTTGATTAATATCCGAGGCAGCCTTTAACAGTAAATATATAAAAACTAAAGCAAATAAATAAATAATTGGTTCCGCAGTAGAATTCTTTTTATTAAGATTCAAATCCTTTTTTTGATTTTTTTGAAATTTGATTTTGGTCGATTTGTTATATTTGTTGAAACCATTTTTATTATTAGCGGTTTTAATAGAAAACTTGGATTTTTTGTTTTTATTGCGATTTATATTGGCACAGTCACCTTGACCACTTGAACCGCTGCCACTATTATCCAGCAAATCCATGTTATCGTTCTCCTCAATACCACCACTGCTGACCTCCACATCAATCAAATCGTTACTATTATCAATCTCATCACTACATTTTGATTTCTCTTCCTTGTCCTGCTTCTGTTCTTGTTGTTTTATATCTTTGGTAAATATTTCCAAATCTTTGCATATATCCTTATATTCTAAAAGTCTTTCTAAAACGAGAGTATTTCCAATTTTGTCTTTTTGCTGCCCATAATTTAAAATATCTTCTTTATTTTCTTGTATGTTTTCATTTGGTGGTGTATTTTCAACACAATTGACCAGACATTTTGGCACATTGGTCAAACCTAAGTAAATCGTCAATAAGACAACAAAAATTCCTACATGAACAACATGTTGATTGTTTTTTGTTTGTGTAGAATAGTCCTCTTGGTTGTCCCGTTCTATCCTACATTCTGCTTTTCCTAGGAAATCATTTTCACATTCTTGAAAGATGTCTTGACTATCATCTTTCTCCAATGTATCCATTTTCGGGCTTAATGTTTTTGGTATTTTTATCTTGTTATTTATTTAGAGACGAGTGTATAGAATAAATGCATTTTTGAAAAATCAATACTCTTCAGGGTTTTCTTTAATTAAAAGCCTTTTATTAGTTGCATTTTTTTGCGACTAATTTAATATCAATAAATGTATTTACATATACATGTATGTATGTATGATTCAATCTTTTTTATTTATTTGTATTATCTTTTAATTTTACATTTTCTTTTCTGTTAGATAAATGTTTATGATCAACCGTATTATACCGTTATGTTAAGGTCACTGGCATTCCTTCAATTGCTTGACGTTTATTTTCAAAGTTGTTGTTTGCTGCCGTCAATGAACAACTCTGCTTTTGCAGCCTTACTAAAAAAGTGTTGGAAAACATAATGCATAAATGTTTAATAAGATGTATAGCAATCCCCTTTAAAAACTATGTACGCACATACATATATAATTTTTAAAATAATTACATTTTTTTAATTTAAAATGTAGGGCATATTAATGAGAACTCTCAGAATTCTGGCGTAAAATGTATTTGTTATGAGCTTCTTAATAGCGATTTTAAAGCAAATGCCTTTTTGTGAATACACATAGTTTTTTTAATATCAGATATCAAATAATACTGTATTATTATTTCTGATTCAAAAGCGTTGTGAAAATTTAAATAAATACAGGTCCGTTCTGAAAATCACGTGATTTCTACAAACACGTTTAAGATCAGGCCTGATATTCGTTAGAGAACAAAGTATATAACATATAATATATTTAGATATTATATATTTACATAAATAAGTGCCATCTAATAAACCCGAAGTAAACCCTTTATTTTTCCCAAAGTTGGACAGATTTGACAGTTTGCTAATTTGATATTTTATTGAAACGTTTACATACATATGTAAATACTTATATAAAAATTCTATCTGTATCCTATTTTTGTAAATTGTAAGGATTATCAAATGCTTGCTTATAGCTTTTTGTACATATTACCGAAATATCCAGTTCTTGATTAATTGTCTTACAATTACTGGTCACATCTAGCGTACTTTCAACTGCAGCATTTTCTTTCCCATCAACACATTCAGAAATTGTATGTGTCCTTTTACTTTCAGTGATATTACACCCTTTTGACCAATATTTGCTCAAGGTAATGATACCCACAAAGCGGAGGCATACATCTGAAGTATCTTTCAAACAATTAAAAAACTCTGGAACAAAACAGGGATTTATGGCAGCATAAACGATAATATTCATGCTTAATTGTATGGAATTTAGTGTAATAAATATTACTTCTAATCTTTGCATAGTAAGGAAATTTATTTTATTAACATCCCCGCCATACAGCAAGTTGACAACACTTTTGCGGGAAGTTAAATGAGCCGGTAGCTCTCCCACCAGATATAGAGTTATCACTATGACTATGGTAACGGTTAGCTTCATCTGGTGCTTTAAAGAAAAGGAGCAGAGTTTCAATAGATTTTAACTTTTGATTTGTTAATTTTATTATCTTCACCTTGTAACGATTTTGGGAATTTATAGAACTAGAATTGGAGCAACTGTTCTGGCATATTTTACTTTGCTTTGCCCATTTACAGAATGCTATAAGAATGGCTGCATTTCCCACCATTAGAAATATGGCGGGTAATACAGTTAGTAATCCAAATGCAAACCAATTGTGGATTCTGTAGTATCTAAAAGTGGAGAAAACAAAGAAAACAATAGATTAATGCTGCCACTAGCAGTAAAAATTCTAAATTAAAGTTTTATTTTCGTAAATCTTGATCAGCATAAAGGTAAGAACTATTAGGACATAATCGATTTCTTTTGCGGAATGCTGGAGAGGGATCCGTAACAGTCAATTACAAGCCAGATTGGAAAGCTCTTATCAAAACGCAATTTGTATACTTTACCAGTTTGAAACAAATTTTATCATTTAACATTTTCCTTTTAGCCTTTAAATCAATATTTTTCGAACTAAATTAATTGCTCAATTGATTAGTTAAATTATTTGTCAAGTGCGCACTAAATATAAGTAAACGTCAGTGTTTATCAAGAAATATTTTTCACAAGTACTTGGCCCTCATATTGATAAGATATGAAAATAATTGACTGTTCCGGATAGTTTTACACTGCAATGTTTCCACTTGATTGCCAGATTTTATAATTAAGGTTTTATATTTTCAAAAGTAAAGGATGGATGAAGTTTCAAGAGAACCTATGAAAAATGTCGTAAGATTTTCCGGGGTGGAAACGAATAATATGCACAATGGAGATGAGTCATCAATTGGACCATTTCAAAACCAAAGTGCCTCTTATAGTGTTTCCATTGGGATTCCGTTTATTTGACCTTTCGCCTGCCTACATATGTATGTAACTAGAAGATGAATTTGAGTGTATATGGGCTTGCTAGGGACGGTAACGCTTAGTCGGCTTTATTATTTCATTCCAAAACGTAACACTGCGAAATTCGACTACGAATTCGAATATTCGAATAGTATTTTTAAAGAGAAATTTGACGAAAGATATGAATATTTGCTCTGAAATAGAGCAAACATATTCCGGGAAAGGTATAAAATCCGTTCAAAATTACTCAAGAATGTGCTGTTAACGCTGGAAATGCTATCAGTTTTTACATTTTACAAATTTTCCGCTCTTTTGCAGCAAGAGTTTGAAGCAAACGCTTTCTATCTAAGACACAACTTTCGACCTTAGAAAGAATGAGAAATTCTTGGGATCTGATCAGCACTCAAAACACAAATCTAAAGATTGCATTTCCTGATCTTTCAAATGTTTTTGATGTATTTGTCTTATAGCAGAGCTAAAGTTTTTTTGTCTCTGAAAATTATAGTCCATGTACACCATAAAATAATGTAAACGGATTTTGTTAATAAACTTATTTAACACTATTTTTAACCAACATTTGTGTAAGCGGAGATTTCTCATTTATTCCATTAGTCAGTTCACACATCCTTAAAATCATGTAGCAACTTCATTTGCATAATCTTATCGAACACGCCAATAACAACAACAAGTTTTAAGATATAACCCAATTACCTGGAAAAATAAAAGTCCGTTGTTTCAAGTGTACCATCGTCATTGACCACAAACACCCAAATATACGGCAAATTCACCAAAATAGAAAATAAAAGCACAGCCACAATCATTCTTCTAGCCACCGCACGTTTACAAAACTTGGGTGTGCCACTCGGTATGCCCCAACGTAAGTAAATAAAACGATCCAAACTTACACATGCCAAAATGAGGTTTGCTGCACCCGTGGTAATGCCAAATAAAGGTGTTTGCCACTGGAAATCGTATATCATCCAAAATGTGCTCTTACAGAAAAAACTGCGCGAAAATGAAGCCAAAGTTATGAGCAGGCACGAAACACAGTCCAGCCAAGAGAGAGCTGCCAAATAACTGAAAGCGGATGGTGTCAGTTTAGGTCTCATAAAGACAATAAAGTTTATGAAATTGGCACAAAAGCCAAAAAATGCCAACACAGGCACAACAAAAGCATAAATAACATATTCCAAAGATGTCAATTCACTACGTCGCCATACACATTGTATAATTTCTTCTGATTCCTGAGCGTTTCGAGAATCGACGGAATTTGTGGGATAATCAGTTCTTAGAAATGCTGCCAAGCCTGTAGACGACTGTAAGCTAGCTAGAGGCCTTGTGCTCTCTATGCATTGCATATCTTAAGGCTTTAATTATTATTAGTTTTATTTTATTTTCCCTTTACTGCGATAACCAGCTTTTTTATTTTTTCGCGTAAAAACTTGACTTCTTCAGTTCTGTCAGTCAACTGTTTTTAGCTAGAAATAGAAGAAAAGCCGTTAAAATCGCTGGCAGTTTATCTTGCCATGAGTTTTTTTCATTTTTATAGATGTGTGGGTGTGTGTATGTGTGTGTGTGTGTGTGTGTGTGTGTGTAAGAAGGGTGTGTAAAGGTTTAAGCATTCATGTGTGATACACAAAATTGTATGTACGTTGTTAACATTTACTCATTATATGGTAATTTACGATGATAAACGTTAATGATTTGTGTATATGTACATATTAACATGTTCAAGCAGTGGTAATGTTCTATTGCTTTTGATACACTTTTATTAATTGTTTGATAACTCATTTAAACTTTATTTTAGCTAATTAATTTAATAGGTATGTACGTATGGACTCCAATAACTTCAAAGTTTTAAGGTTAGGTTTGCCGAACTCAGTCAGTTTGACTTCAGAATTGCAATTTACTTTTCCTTACATACCCACTAATATTTCGTCATATGATTTCGAAAAAGCCTTAAGTTATGTTAAAAAAAATTTTGCAGGAGAAACAAAAAAACTGCAATATGAAAAACTATGTACAACAATTTTTTAAATTAAAGCTAAATTTTTATTAAACTGCTAAAAGTTTAAAGGAAAAATTGTAATTTTTTTGAACTACTTGCACGGATGTGAACCGGGAGGGGGGGGGGGGGGGGGGTGTACAGATCAAAATAAGTAATGGTTTGGTTATGTTAGGCCTTTTGGAAATTTGTTATTAAATATGTTATTTTTAACTGTAGGAGTGTAAAATTTTCCCTGACCATTTATAAGCATAATAGTATATGATATTTATATAATTTAGGCTCTTTAATATCATATGACGATATATATTCATATAATGGTGCATGTGTTTTCTTCCAGTGTTGTAACCAGCTGTTGGTTGCCCTCCAATTTGCAAACAACAACAAACTATTGTGAATGTTTTCTAGTTTATTCCAGCTAATGGCAAAAAAGTGTTTTATATAGTTTGTCCTGCTAAAATTTATAGATAATAATGAAATTATCAAAAAATATAAATCAATTATGGTCCAAGAAGCGTACAAATAGAGACGAAAACTTGTGTACCTATTTATTTTTTGCAGTATTAAGAGTAGTGTTAGTGTTTATACCTCAATTGGGTTACGTGCATCCAGATGAATTTTTCCAGACAGTAGAAGTTATGAATGGTTAGTTATTGTATATAATATGAAAAAATTAAACTCTTTTAATTTTGCATCTTTTAAAAAGGTGACCATTTTCGTTTGGAGCATGTAAGAACTTGGGAATTTAACAACACATTGCCAATACGCAGCATTACCTTGCCATTCGTTTTGTTGCGTGTGCCCTGGAGTTTCTTGGAATTCATTGGTGTCTACTTAAAGCAATATTTAAGCATTGAAATACTGGTCAGTTATACTTTTTTAGTGTTTCCTAGACTTATTTACTGTATTATATCATTCATCAATGACTGGTCACTGTACCGGGTGTGCTGTTTGTACAGTTTGAAATATGAAATACGCTTACTGGCGTTAGGTAGCAGTTGGGTGATGCTGGTATATGGCACACACACTTTCTCCAACACCTTAGAAATGGCGCTGTGTTCGCTGCTGCTGTATTTGGTGGCCGAGTGCATGATTACCACAAACACTGTGGTTTATAAAAAAGAGTTTTTAGAAGAAAAGTACGATAAATCCAATTCAATAGGAGAACGTGTTAAAATTTGGAAGCTGAAAAATGCTCTACCAGCCCATAACTTCAACCGACTATTTGGCATGTCTTCTATATGTGTGGCAGGCGTATTTAACCGTCCAACTTTTTTGCTGTTCGGAGCGCCCATGGTTTTCTATTGGTTGCTGAGAGGCATGGGCACAAAGACTGTTACATTTTTAGATTTTCATTTGCGTATGATGTTGTTTTGTTTGAGTGCCATACCATGCACAGTATTTTTTATTTTATGCGATTCTTTGTACTACAAACACTTAACGGCTGGTGAAATCCAAACTATGCATGTGGGCATTGATAACTTTGTATTTACACCCTGGAATTTTATTAAATATAATTTAGATTCTGAAAAAACTGCAGAGCATGGCTTACACCCCAAATATATACATTTATTTGTTAATATTCCCTTGCTGTTTGGCATTTTGGGTGTCATAGCCATGGTGTCGTTTGCTCAAATGATGATACGTTTTTTTCGGGCAGAATATCAAGGCCTGCCAAGGGCCCAAAGCATAGTGGGTCTGATGTCAGGCTCAATATTTGTACCCTTATTTTTTCTGTCCCTTATAAATCATCAAGAGCCTAGATTTCTAATACCGTTTATATTTCCCATTATTCTATTACATGGCCCTAAACTTATAACTGGGTTTTCTGCTCACTATCCTTTTCGCATGGAACATCGTTTTCTTAGAATGTTGTACGATAAATTTCTATGCTCCAAAGCTTCTTCTATGCATGTGTTGAAAATATGGTATATAACTAATATAATTCTGACAGTATTTTTCGGCTTTGTTCATCAGGCCGGAGTAATTCCGTTGGCCGAATATTTTGAACAAGCGGTAAGAATGAAATCTCCTGAACAACATTTTCATTTAATTACCTCTCATTTGTATATGGTACCGGTGTCCTTTATCAATATGCCAAGCTCCAATATTATACACTTTAATCGGCAAACAAACCAACGCTACAGAAAACTAAAGGATTTCTATATTTATGAATATGGCGGAATGGAGTTGAAAAATGTTGTCTCAAAGCTAAAACTTGTTATATCCAACAATGAATTAAAAAAAGAAGCTAAAGGCTTGAGATATCGGGTTTTTCTGGCGCTGCCTACTTCACTAAGTGATGAACTTAACTATGCTTTACAGCAAAGTAATTCCTCGTACCTGCATTATGATCTCAAACGTGTCTTTTACCCTCACTTGTCAACAGAGGCTTTTCCCCAGTTCTACGGCCGTCATCCGGCTATCATAGATCCACCCCATTGGTCTGAAGATAATCTTAGAGGTTATTGCAGCTTAGAACAAGACCCCCAGCTAACATTTTCGTATATAAGCCAACAATTTTCATCGTTTGTTCACCAGTTCGGTTTAGCTCTGTACGAGTTTGAATTGAAACGTAATAGGCCTAAAATTAAAAATGCTTCAAAAAATGGCAAATGCTATATTTGATTCAACATGCGTCAGTTGACAACTTCTTATTATAAAATAAAAACCTTACTTTAATTTATTTATGCCAGTTAATGAGATATATATAGTGCTGAATAAACTATTACTTTTAAATTTGTGTCCTTATGCGCTCTTGGTTTTATCTGATTTTTGTTATATTTTTTATTGACAAGAAATAAAAACTACGTGCTTTTTTATAACGTTTAACTTGTATTTGGGCTTTTAAAACTTTCAGGCTTGTATGTATGTATGTATCTCTTTTTAGCTTTC
This sequence comes from Epicampocera succincta, assembly GCA_932526305.1. Taxonomy (NCBI): domain Eukaryota; kingdom Metazoa; phylum Arthropoda; class Insecta; order Diptera; family Tachinidae; genus Epicampocera; species Epicampocera succincta. The sequence continues at coordinate 61,928,620 of OW052036.1, read as the reverse complement.
AGGTGAACAAAACTAACAAGCAATCTCTTTTTGTGCTCAATAAAAAAGTATAATCGATAAAAAAAAAACCAACTTTATAAAAAAATAAAGTACGAAATAATAGAATTATTAATTATGGTATATTTATTGAAGTTGCCGTACTTACAAAAGCAAGAACTCGATGGAGGCCGATATATCTGTTTTATCGATGCTTGATCATCGTATTTTCTGATATAAAATGTAAAAAAAATAAAACATCATTTGTTTAAGTTTTAAATCATTTTCCTCCTTTTTATTTCTTTTTTAAAGTATAGTTCAATGGTTGTTTTAGGTAATTAGTTTTTTGTTGATTAATTAAATACAATTAAATCGTACAATTTATTAGGCAATTTTTGAATGTTTGTTTATTTATTTTTCTTTTCTTGAGATGAGCATTATTACATTTAGATTCGAATTGGTTTGCTATTTATATATATATATGTATGTTTTTGAGAAATTTGTTTAATTAAATTTAATTGATTAGTTTTTGATTTTAATGATTTGTAGTTGAATTGCAAAACTTAATTCTATATTAAATTCAAAACCGTAATGCTTTAGTTTATTACTTTAATTTAAATTGGGGAAATCATTGGAAAGTTTAAAATAAGTTCATTGGCTTAAATAATACTTCGACACTTGGTTTTTAGTTACATAAAAAAACTTTCTTCTTGTTTCTAAAAAAGGTTTTGTTTTGAGTTTAAAATATTTTTAATGTACGTTTATTAAAAAAAAGTATTCTCTTTTACTAAAGTTCACTTAAACTGTAGGGGGAATTCGAATGGAATTTAAATTCTAGTAAATAATTTTTTTTTTAATTTTAATTTTAAGAGCAAAAAGTTTTTAAACGAGTACTTCGCTTCAAATATTTAAAAGTTTTTAATTTGTATTTGGTACCCTTTTGTCTCTAGTAGTTCAATTGATTATATATATTATTAGTATTATATGTATGTATATATTTTTTTTTTGAATAAATTTTAATGTGTATAAAGTTGTAAGTCTATATTTGGTTATATTTTTTACCTTTTATTTGAAGAAATTTTGTTTATTCCTCTTGTGTTAAATCTAAGATAATAGGTACTAATGCTCCGGTTGAATTTTGCAATTTCTTTTTTATATTTTAATTATATAATTTCAGTTAAAGTATGGATTTTTCAATTTAAATTTTAGTTTAGTTTTTGTATGTATAGCTCTGCTACCAATAACAGTTTATGTTTAATATTAATAAAGTAAATTGTGAAATAGGTTTATATATGTATGTAAGTATGTATATGTATTATACACATTAATATATACAGATTTATATGAACATATAAATGTATATAAATCCTTAATTGTTAGTATATGTATGTTAAATGAGTTTAACTAGCGTCTTTTTAAAGTTTGCATGAGTTAAAGTAATTATTTAGTAATATTTTGCAACAGATTGGTTTGTTTCTTTAAAATCGCTTTTAAGAACAACAGGGTTGTATTTAGTCAGTTAAACTGTGAGCTGTTTAGTGTTTTCTTTTGGCAAAGAAGAAATAATTCTATGATACATTCTAAAAATCTTATTGGAAATGTTTGCCATTAGGAAGAAAGAAACGATCGTAAAGATTATCGGACAATTGCAAGTAGCACTAAAGTTATATGTATGTAACACATGAAATTGAAGTTTAAGTTTTGAATTTTTTTTTGGAATTAATGTGTAGATTAAATACCTGCTGGCTTCGTTAAAGTTTCGTAAAAGTTTCGAACCTGAGAGCAAATGATGAGAAAGTTGAAAAACAACTCTTCTTTATTTAAAAGTATTTAAAAATATGAAGACTTTTTTTTTGGCTGCAGAAACATGCAGAATATTTTTAGAGGAAATGACTCAATGACTAAGAGTGGTGGTCAACCACTCTATGCACTACTATGTTTAGAAGCAAGCGCTGAACTCAAGGCTCTGAAGACGCGTCTTCCCCCTTCGTCCTCACATGAAGTTGACATGAACAAATTGCAGGTTTTAAACTTGTTTTTGATAAAAATTAAAGTCATTTTTTGGAGAGTCTTCAGCAAGTATAATAAAGTTGTCGAGATGGCAAGAAGTACTAAAGATGTTCGCTAAAATTGGAATGGTTTTAACTGTGTTTTGTGCAGTGACTTCCTAGAGAATTTAAAATTCTTCTCCAATGAATGGCAAATGCTTAGCAAACGAATTTTAGTCCTGCAAACAATTTTCACTGTCAGTTTTTAGTTGCTTGACATTATTTTTCCATTGAATAGAAACATCCTGTTTGTTGTTTGAAGTCATTCAGCTTAAAGTTAGAAAATTTAAACAGTTTTAGTTTTAGCTGGGCCTTAACAAGCGACCCTAAAAGTATAGCAATACTTGTTAATGCGACATATCAAAAATGATTTAAAGTTTCCTTCCCTAATTTACTGTTGTTTTGTTTTTAACACTTATAAAGTTGTAAAGACACTTAAATATTATTAACTAACACTCATACATTATTCGTTTAACTTTTTTTTTGTTATTAAAATTTGTTTTTCTTAAATATTCAATAATGTCTGTCTGTTGTTTAGAAGTCACTAAAAATGTGCTACATGTATGTATTTCGAAAGAAACTTTTCTCTTAAACTATTTTAATTTTTATTTAAATTTTGGTTCTGATTCATTTCATCTAATTAAAAAAAAAAGGAATTATTGCTTAAACAACACCAAAAAAATTTATACCATAAATACGAATCGGTGTTTAGTTATACATTTTATTTGCTTAAAATAAAAAAAAAACATTATTATTTATGTATAATCAGCTCTTTTTTTATAATGCTGGGGCACACATTATAAATGAGCTTTCATTTAGTTTTAAAGTTTATACTCGCACAATTTTCATCTAAAATTTTTGCAAATATTAGCTTTAGTTTAAGGAAAAGGGAATACATTTTGAAGGATTTGAAAGTTTTTTATATTTATGTATGTAGGTGTGACTGCAGAAATTTAGAAATTATTTTTAAGGGCTTGGAAGAGCTTAAAGTTGCTACGCATTTCAGTTGTATTGTAATTGGAGTTTATATATTTTATACTTATTTCATTTTTTACTTTCTGCCACTAACAAAAGACACACCGCATTACAAATTTCCTATATATGTATGTATGTATATCGTTGTTGATATTGATTGTCATTATGTATTACAAATAAGCTTCATAAAAGTTTGCCAGCTTAAAAGTTTTCTTTTTGAAATACGAGCGAGCATTAAGCTTTAAGCTATTACGTTTTGTATAAGCTTTCCAGAAGTGAAAGAAAAATCTGAGTTAAGCTGCAGAAGGTATGTATGTGTGTATGTAAAAAATTGGTGACTTCTTTGATTTCATATCGAGGCGGAAGTTTTCTTAATATTCTTAAATTCATTTTGTTTGTAATTTTTAAGACCAAATAATACACACACACACACACACACACGCGCATTTACATATATAAAAGTTTTGCACAAATTTGATTATAAAATGTATTTTAAGCGCCTAAATTCAATAACCCGGCTATTGAACTTAAATCTGTTTAAACCGATTTTTAGAATTTTAATTATTTATGTGTTCTTTTTTTTATTGGAAAGGGTAGTGGTGACAAAGATATGTATTTGATTCTGTTTTCTTTAGCACTTTAATTGGAAATTTTGTTTATTTTTATCAATCGTTTTTGGTTTTAGTAGATTTTTAATTTTATTCTTTTTCTTTTTGTTTTTTGTTTTAGATGTAGCGCATATTGCTTTGAGTTTGCAAGTAAGTAATTTAATTTTTTCATGTTCTTAAATAACTACTAATTTTATTTTAATGACATTATTTGGTTCTAAATCAAAAGAAACAAGGACTATATTTGCTTATGTTATATTTTTTTACTTGTGACATATTATTTCTTAGGCTAGAATTTCTGAAGTACTTATATATATTTGGTTTCATTAAAGCCTACTTATAGGCTAAAGGCTTAAGCTTTTAGATGAAAACGAAGTGTTAGATTTACATTGGTGTGAGCGAGTTTGAAAATGTTACAGTTTTCAGGAATATATGATGAAAAAATGTGCTTTTCTTGTCAAGAAAAACGAATACATTTTGTCGGAAAGGCAGTTCGTCGGATCTAGGAAAGAGTTTAATATTCTATAAGTTTTTTTTTTTTTATACAAAATATTTGACAAACACGAAAAATAACCTTTAACAGGTAGGGGAATTAACTAATAATAAAGGAATTAAGCAAATTTAATTAACAATAATAAATAATGATTTGTGTTGTATTAAAAACGATCAGAAAAAAAAATTAAAACAAATCATGGGGCGTAGCTAATTTGGGTAAACCACGATTGTACAAGCGAAAGTTTTCTTGAAGTGAAAACGATAACTCTGGTAATAAGAGGGGTTTTTTTTTTGTTGACAACTGAATTTTTTTCTAAGAAATATCTGTGGTTTTATTAAAAAAAAAAAAAAACTAAGAATTTATTCTTAGTTTAAATCAATTAATAATAACAATTAATGTTTGCTTCAGGGTGCAAAGTAACTATTAAAGCCTGCAAAAGATTTTCCTAAAAAGTCTAAAGCTATTTTGCTATAAATGTTAAGACATCAATTTTAAGAAATATATTTTGCTTATTAAACTTTAATAAATAAACACTGCACATAGAAATCATTTAATAGGCTTTTAATAGATCTAAAAGAATCGTTATTTGTGAATTATAAAACAGTTAAAAACAAGAGCTTTCATCTGGGCTGGTTTTCAGGTTAAATTAACGCTATAAAAGTCTAGTCCACTTTAAAAGAAACCAAAAATATGGTTGTTTTTTTATGTTTAAACAGTTTTTCTTTGAATAATATTAAAGTTTTAGTTAAACTTTTTAAGTTACATAAATCTGATGGACAGAAACAAACCCCTTTTACCTTTCGAAATCATCATTATAATCGTAGAACTGTCATTAAAGCTTTCAGATTTGTAAACGTTTTAAGAAAAGCTGGCAATTTCTGCTTTCGTTTTCTTTATGGTTAAAACATTTAAAAATCGCAAAGCAAATAAAATTTGAAATTGCAGAACTTGTACTTATGCACAAGCAAATCTTGGGTTTATTTAAAGTTTGTTAAATAATAATTAACAACAAAAATAGTAATAATTTTTATGAATAAAACCTTCAACGTTTTCTCGAAGCTTAAAAACTATGAAAACGAGAACTATATATTTTAAAGCTTTTCTTTGGTTTTAGAAAGATAAAGCAATTTAGAAAACAATAAAAATTTATTTATATATTTTTTTTAATGCCAAGCAAAAGTTATTTCTAAATCAACTGCTTTATAGCAAAAATGCTATAAAACTTTAGAAATTTAAATAAAACACATTTACAACAGTCGTAAATTTTGTAGAAAAGTTTTTCGGTAAAAGAACACTTAAAGTTTTTATGAGAGCTTTAGTTTAAGCTTTCCTTTTCCCTCTGTAGTTTTATAGTTCATATGAATAAATATGCCGGCTTTCGCTAAAAACTTAGAAGATAACAAGGCAGATACTATTTTTTTTTTATTAAATAAAGTTTTACAATAATTTTTTTTCCAAAGACAATTAAAAAAATAATTAATTATTTTCCTGCTATTGAAAAGTTTTAAAAAATTGCATCATCTTTTGTTTTCTGATTTAAGAAAAGATACAACTTTTTGTCACTTTTTTTTCCTAATACTTCAAAAATGCAAACAAAAAACTTAAAAGCTTTAATAAACTTTTTTAGACTTTGTTGAACATTAAAGCTGGTATTAAATTTTAAACAAAACGTTGAAGCTTTAAACAGATTTTCCAAGCTTTAAAGCTTGAATAGATGTCTTCCTTTAAAAAAAAGGATATGGAGAGAATTGAATAAAAGTTGAACAAAAAGAAAAACAAAAAGTAACATATTTTTAACAAAATATACATGTATTTTAATTTTAAAAATTTATTAAATAATTATTTTCTAAATAGTTTTATTTTACTTTAATAACTTAAATAATATTGCTTTGTCTTTTTTTCTAATTCGAGAAGTTTCTTTGTTTCTTGTTGAAAACTATAGAAATAATAATAATTAATATCATGTTGAAGGATTTTCTTTTGTTTTGTTTAGAGAGACCAATAGGAAAATTGTTTTTGTCTCGAACAGTTTTGCTTGAACAATTTCTGGAACCGGTCCTTTGTAACTAGAAGGTTTTTCTAACTTTTGTACCAAGAGCTGTATTTTTGTTGTTGCCAGTTTTGTGTTTCATTTTCCACATTAACGACCTTAGAGCGCTACAGCATAATCGGGATTCATATACGAAAAGCCCACGAATTCGCTTTGGTCTAAATTCATCATGAATACTTTGTCAGTGGGTGTTAAGTCGGTTTTTTCTGAAGTAAATTGTTTGTCGAAATTGGAGACATCTTTGCGATGTTTCTGTGGATAGAGAGAGAGAGAGAGAGAGGGAGAAAAAAAAATACAATTTTCTGTAAAATGTTCTTAAAGTTCGCGAAATAAAACAAATTCTAGCTATTTTTATTTAATCTGTTACAAAACTCTCGTAGACTTCGAGAATACGTAATACGTTTGATAATTTAATATAAATAAAATTACAATTTTTGGCTTAAACGGTGGCTGAACTTCACGATTCTCTATCTTTTCCCAATCTATGCGCCTAAAAAATGGATGCAGGCGCACATCCTCCTCACCAGAAGCACCACAGCCTAAACGTTTGTTGGGCTGCTTGGTAAGAAACTGAAATGTACAAGACTCTATAAGAAAATATATCACCCACATATTTGTTTATTAAAAACTTACACCCTTGCAGGCCTCTTTGGCCTCTTTACTTAAGCTTTTCGGATAGGAAACATTATGATCTGTTATGGCGGCAAACAGCTCCTCCTCATCTTCGCCGTCAAATGGCGGCTGGCCCACCAACATTTCATACAGTAACACACCATAAGCCCACCAGTCCACTGATTTGCCATAGGGCTGGTATAAAATAATCTGGCAATTTGGTGAAGAAACATTGAAAATATTTTGCCGGTTTTAAGAAACGCAAAATAATTACTTACCTCGGGCGCTATATAGTCTGGTGTGCCGCAAAATGTTTTTGTTGTTTTCTCGCCGAGAATATTTTCTTTGCACATACCAAAATCGGCTATTTTAACATGGCCATCGGAGTCCAATAAAACATTGTCCAACTTCAAATCTCTGTACAAAATTCCCTTGGTGTGCAAGAAAAATAAGCCGGCCGCTATTTCAGCCGCATAAAATCTACAGAAAAGGAATAATATACATATAAGAAAAACATATGTAAATTTTCAAATTTTTTGTTCTATGTTTTCTTAATAAAGCGGTAATGCTATAGTAATAGCGGCTCTTAAAATTTTCTGGACTTTGTAATACGTTAAAAAACAACATTAGAATTTTCTTTAATCTGTTACAAGCACTCTCGCAGATCTCAAAAACCGTTCTGAACACAAACAATCAGACTTATTACCGCTCTCACAATTTTCGAGAGACATGTAAGGATTAAAGAAACAAATATTCCAATTTTTTTTAATCTATTACAAAACTGTCGAGTGAAATAAAAGTAAATTTCTAATCAGTTTTTGGTTCAGTTGAATGCAATTCATATATGAATTATATTTTTATCACAACGAACTCAAAATATAACACATTCGAAGTCAAGACAGAGCTTATGTTAAAATTTGTTAAATTATTACAATTTTTTACACGGTGTCAATAATCAATGTCAATTGTTAATGACATGATGAGATTGTAAAAGATTAAGAAAACAATTGGAATTGCAAAACTTTCAAATGAAATTCTTGATAAAAATTGAACTGAGATTTCCAACCGATACGAAGCCTATTCAGCCCAAACATGTCGTTCTCTATGATCGTTTCTCTTCAGCCTCTGATTTAGCTGAAATCTATAGGGATAACAGTGGAAAATTCAACCGATTGTGGTCGGCAAAAGGTCGAGTTATTGCGAGTGATGGCATGATGATACAGCGCGTTCAAAATATATGTATGTCTTACCTATGACCAAATTTGTTTAAATTATTACAATTGTTTACACGGTGTCAACAATGACTTTTATGTATTACGTAATTAAAAAGGAATAAAAGTTTTCGTAACAAAATCAGTTGGTGCCAAAAATATAGCGGGTGGCTTATGTAAAACTCACATAAAGCAATTGTTTACATAATGTCAACAATATGTAAAAAATGTCATTAATTATGAATTTGATTTTGTGATACACCAGTGCCTAAAATACGAACAACAAGATTTATTAAATCAAATGTGTTGTTTACATGGCTTTAAAGCATTTTTCCTATCAAATATGGGCTAATTGTTTACACCGTGTCAACAGTAAGTAAATAATGTAAAGGAACAGAACAAATCTGTATGTAAAAACTGATTAAGTCTAACGAATTGAATAGTTACTTGACAATGCTGTTGTTTTTTTTTTTTTTTGTTTGTTTGTCTAAAATATTGTAAATTTTGTGGGAAATTTAAAACTTACACAGCCACTGGCTCCTTAAATTTGCCAAATTGTTGTATTTGAAACATTAAATCGCCACCATTTACATATTCCATAACGAAAAATAAACGATCCAGTGTCTGGAAGCAGGAATGTAATTGTACCAAAAATGGCGGCTTATCACCCAAAGCCAAAACTCTCTTCTCAATCATGGTGCATTCAACATCATCATCCTGTATAATGACATCCTTCTTAAGAATTTTTATGGCATACAGTTCTTCGCTGCCTTTACGTTCGGCTAGTAAAACCTTTCAAAATATAAAATTGTGTGATTAAAATGAGTTTTTGTTGAGGTTTTTGCTGCCGTAACTTAAAGCTTACTTTGCCGAAGGAGCCTTTGCCCAACACCTTAATAAAGTTAAAGTCAGACGCTCTGATCATGTCGGTTTTAGTGGCATTTTGATTGGTTTCGGAGCGCATGACCATGGGTTTTCTTTGCGAAGATTTCTGAGAGGAAATAATGATTAAAATTGAACATTCATAATTCCATTAAACTCACTCTCATTTGTGATTTAAGTTTGAGCAAATCCTGTTGGGCATCAGCACATGGCACATTGTAGTATTCACCCTCCTCTTGGGTCAACAACTTAAACCAGCCATTGGCAGGATTCTAAGAACGCAAACGAAATGTATATATATATTTTAATAAAAATGAAATTCATTTCCAAAAACCTTGATTATTTCCGATATACCAAACGATAAAGCACCCATAAAATCATTACGGGAGGTACGATCCCAGTCCCAAACTTCTATTAACACTCGACGATCTTTATCCTCTTGCTTCAGTTCACTTGAAAGAAACACAAGCGGAGCAGGTATCAACATTTTAAAATACTCTATCGGTGCAAATTCAGAATATATCAAAATTAAGTGTCTATTTTATATTTCTTAAATTAACTCTCTCGGGGTGCAAAGCAAGTAAAATTTCCTTTTTAGCATTTTTTTCCAAAAATGTATGAGAATTATTAAATAAAGTGGGTCTTCCAATAAGAACTTGCGAACTTTGACAGTTCATAGCGGCCATATTCTCAAATCAGCTGCCGCTTATTCAGTTTGTTCGACTGAAGCACGATGGATGTTCTGTGGGTATGTTTAGCCTGATATAGCGACTAAAGTCAAGTGGTTTCAATATATGGTGCCATAAAGTGCTTTTGCTAAATGGAATAGACATTTTTTGTGTTCATTTTAAGTGGAGCTGATGTAAATCTGACACCATGTTGTGCGAGTTGGCCCTATTAATCTTTCATTGTGGGCGATTGCTCCAGTGGCAGGTCTGTGTGGAACTCAAACGGCGCCTCTAATGGATCATATTGAGCCTGAAAGTGCGTAACTATCAGTCAAGATGAAATCCAAAAGCGTAAAATGTCTGCCGCAATAGTGCCTGTTTGTTGAGCAGTTTGGGTTGGCGGCTTCTTCGTGCCTTATTTCTTTGACAATTACATTCGTCGTGGACGCGAATAGTGATCAGAATAGGGGGCAATAAGTTCCATACAGTTTATGTCGAATTGGATACAAATGCTTTGAGATCTTCAGGGCGATTCAGCCCTGTTAAAAGTTTTCTTATGGGATGGTTTTTCTCAAGTGAGAGGTCCTTAAAGCCAATATAATTCATGTCATGGATCAAATTGATCCCGATTTATGCCTCAGAGTTATGGAAATTTTGGCATTTGCGATTTGTAGTATAATTTGTATATAATGTGATCGATAGGCCTTTCACATGAATACAAAATCTAAATGATGGCTCAAGGACACTTTGTTTTGTTTAATATTAAAAACAGGCAGCACTTAATGGAAGACCCTTAACAAGTTTCAATAATTTTAATTTACTTCTGATACCAAAAGCAAGAGTTTTTATTTTTATTTTAATTTTTTTTCTTGCAAAATTTTCCTTATTGCTTCTGTAAGACCATAAAAAACAATGTTCAGCTTTTTACTTACTATATAATTGTTTCATTCCATATTGGATTTAATGATGCTTTAATGGTGCGTGTCTTCTTTTTGCCCTTATCGTGTTCATCGGGTATTAGTTTAACTTTAACATATGGATCACTCAAACCGTTCGGATCCATTGGAATAAGATTACGACCCTCTTTGACTGTTAAAAGAAGAGAAGAAAAAAAATCGAAAACAAACTCCCCAATGAATTGTTTGACAACAAATCAGAAATATAAGCTTTTGTATAATATATTTTACAGTTCCAACAGTTTCAGAAGGGGTTCCTTTTTTTTCTCAAAGCTTTAAATAACAAGTAACAAACTCATAGATTAGGATTATGAAAAAAGTTTTATGTGTTTTTTTCTCTTGTACATTAAACAAACTTTGCTGCTAATCAGAGATTCAATTTCAACTGACACAGTTGAAGCAAAAAAAAAAAAAAAAAATTAAAAAGGATATGATATTTAAGGAATTGAAATTTAGTGTCAACAATTTTTAACATTTATCCTTAATCCCTTAAGCCTTGTGGCTGGTTTTAAATTAAAAAAATATAAAAATTTACCAGCTCAAAATCTGTTCATTAAATACGAAAAAAATTTAAATAATTACTGGCATGCAACAGTTAATTAAAACCAGTAACGCCTGAAAGTATGCTTTTAAAATGTTAGGTGGTACCCAAAATCCGCTGGAAAGCCAAAAACATTTAACTTTTGCTAACTAAAATGGGGATTTCGTCTATCTTTTTCATTTGTTTATTTATTTTAAAACCAAACCTTAAATTATTTAATTAATTTCATCCTGTCAAATAAATCTTTTAGGCAAAATTTTGTTTAAAAACTTTGCAGCATTTCAATACTTACTCTGTACTGTAAGAGTATTTTCCTTTACAACTAATTCCAGTAGAATGCGGCCACGCCGCTCTGTGTGATCACATCCGCATAAACTGGGCACGTTCTCTTTGCAACGTGCATGCACGTTCATGTCACATGCTATTTTATTGTCATACGATTTGGTTTGTTGCCGCAAATGTTTAGAGGGTGAAGGGGAACATTTTTGTGCCAAAACGAAATGTATCAGAAATATTGTTTAATAAAAAAAGACAAAATTAACACCCTTGAACATTTTAAGCTCAGTAAATTGGTGGATGCAAGAGTGAAGTATTGAGGTTTAAGCGTGAAAAGAAAATGTGTTTTGTTTTCGGGACAATGATATTAAAGGATAAGACAGGACTTAAGTATACAAAAAAGTTCTCTCACTCAGTCATACATTTAAATAACTCAATTATTGTAGTTTTTGCTAAGTAAATTTTTGTTATTTCTTACTACAGGCACTAAATTAAAAAGAGATTTTTTATTTGTGAGACATACTCGTACATTAAAAAAATTATTATACTGACCTTGTCGACTTCTGCACAAATTGCCCAACACTTTGAAAGAGATTTTCCAGCAAATTAATTGTTTTGTTTTTAAAAAATACCATTTATTTTCACCTTAAACTATGCCATAGTTTTTGTTATACCCCATTGAAGTTAAAGCAACTAAAGGTATGCACTGATTTCGTATTTGCGTGCTGACCTTAATAAAGGTCTGTGATTTGAAAATGTTTTGTTTTTTTCATCAGAAATCAGAATTAATATCGTTTAAAAAAATACTAAATTAATATCAGCTTGATTGAGGGCCATAAAAAAGCAGTGAACAACTTTAAAGAATTAAATAATCGAATTTATTCTATAATCCGAATGTTTCGTTTTGACAGCATTCGAAATAAAGTTCTAATAGAAATCGGAATGTCAAAGTCATTAAGTTAATAGAAGAAATTAACAACTAAACATATTTTAAAAATAAAACAGTAGCGGTTTAGAATATAAGTTACAGTGAAACCTGCCATAAACAAGTTTTATGGATTGAAATATGTAAAACTCATAAGCAAACACCTTTAGTAACCGGAAAAATACCGTGACTGCGTTTTAATTTATGTATTAAAGAAAAGTAAAAGAACTCAAAATATTAGCACTACAACAAAACGTGGCAAAGTCCTAAATATGAAGTTCGAAAGGAGGCTGCGCTCTCAGTTTCATCTGCTCTAAAGTCGCCTGGACTACAACAACTTTATTTGTTTAGAATGACAATAAACCAAAGTCGTCTAGTTGCTGAATTAAACAATTGTTTTCTCCTCTAACTTTTGCATAAAATTTAACTTCCGTATGGAAATATTGTTAAAAAAAATTATTTATGTTGTTGTTTCCTTTGAAAACCCTGACCTGGAACATCATAAATACCACCCAAAAAAAGAATCTAAATCTCGTATATATTAATATAACTTTTGCAAAACAGTGAAAAGAAAATCCTGTTTACTGCCAACAAAAAATTGGTTTCGATACGTGTCCCTTTTGTTGAAGTTATTAAATGAAGACAACATGAATTTTAACTCATTCCTTAAAGGTCAACACTGTTTATTAAAAGTGAAAATTGAAAAATTTATAACAAAGGCAAAAAAAAGAAACTACATAAAAGATAAGAATTTTAAGAAAACAATTTTCCACATGATTTATTTAAGGATATGCTCGATGGTGGTTTATGTTTTTAGAAAATATTTTCCTCTAAGGAAGTCGTTTGTTTGATGAATTTGGTTATTTAAACTTGTTCTTAAGAGTAGCAAATACAGAGATTTTTCAGTGGACGTGGGTAGATGTGGGAGGGCTGTGAGCGCCATTTTGTTTTGATGGCGTTTGTTTCTAGTGTTTCTGATTCAGTTACCGAAGTAACGTGACAATGGAAACAATTGAGCAGCACGTTACACCACACAGAAGTGGCGTGAATTAGCCACCAAGATCGTGTGATTTTGAGGGGGTGTTTCCTGAAGCGGCAGCTCTATACCCCATGTCCAATAGACCGCTATCAAACGGCGCCCTTAAAGTCGACATATCTGAGGAGTTATATGGGAGCTGCGCAGCAAAAGAGTCCTTGAAAGGCTAATGTAATATCTCATACATAATGCCATGCAAAAGTGTTCTAAATGGAAAAAAACTTAGTTGATAAGACACACACACACAAGTTGCTTTCTTCCTTTATTGAAAGGCCCTGTATTTAAGATGAAAAAAGTTGCAGCTAAAAACTTAGTCCATACAATTTGCTTCTACACTTTCTTGTATTTCACTCATTTTAAGTTGAACATAAACTGACCGTGCCTGCCTGCAAAATTATTTATCAGCATTAAAGTGTAAAGAATACAAACGATTTTGCACTTTATTCTTTATTTGATTTCATGAAATCCTTTTAACGCAGTAAGAACAACGAAATGTAATTGTGAAGCCTTAACACCTGCGTGCAAATGAACAAAAAGCAAATTCCCTTTCTTGTGTTTCCCATTCAATTTAAATTGAGAAAATGAAATTAATGAATACAAGAAGTATTTTTCTCTTTTTCTGCTTTAATTTTCATTAAATTGAATTCAGTTGAAAAAAAAGAAGGAAAATAACTATTTGTCAGTAACGCTATTGGCAACCGCACAATCTGAAAAATACAAGCATCCGCAGCAACAAAAATAACAACAGAAATAACAACGAACAACAAAATTTTAAACCAGAAGAGATTGATGAATGAAATGCAACATCAGTAACAGCAGCAACTAAAAGCATGCAACAATAAATTATGGATTTAGGAGGAAGGAAAGTTGCAAAAAGAGCTAATAAATAAGACTGTAAAAGATAAGAAATTGTTTTAGAAAAATGGAAAAAAAACTTTTTAAAAAAGTCGGGTTTTTCGTTTATTATTTTTTCTTGCAGAAAAGTATCTTTATTTAAAAATGGGATTTCTTAAACAAAGTAACTTTAAAAAAGTAACTTTTTAAACACTTTTTGGAAAAAGGACCTCTTTAAAAAATGTTTTCTTAAAAACAAATATTTTTTTTAAAAAATGCCATTTTAAAAAACTACTTTTTTAAAAATACAGCATTTTAAAAAACTATTTTTATTAAAAAATAAATTTTTTTGTTTTTATAAAATGCCATTTCAAAATAACTTCTTTGGACTTGAAAGAAGTTGAAAAAAGTACTTTTTTAAAAGCAAATGGATATTCCAAACAAGTTTCTTTTGAAAAATTAAAACTACTATAAAAAGATGTCTCTTAAAAAGTTATTTTTGATAAAAGTTTTTTTTTAAAAGGTAGTTTTTTTTGAAAGTACATATGCAGTAGCTTTTCAAAATGGAAAAAGTACTTTTTGGAAAAAAGAGCTCTTTTGGAAAAGTACTATTGTGGTAATGAATTTCTTAGTGAAAAGTATTTTTGAAATCAAATAAGAGAAAAACTTCTTATGCAAAGAAAGAAATATGTATGTATGTATGTGTCTTTTTAAATAATTTTTCTTTGTAAAAGATACTTTAAAGAAAGTACCTTTTAAAAAATTATATTTTAGAAAAAGTACACTTTTGAAAAAGGTGAATATTTAAACTTTATTTTTTATAAACGATATTCTTTTAATTTCTGTATATTTATTGCTATTTCGAAAAAGTACTTTTTTGACAAAAGTACCTTTGGGAAAAAAATTTACCTATTGTAAAAAAAATCTTTTCCAAACAGTACATTTTGGAAAATTATTACTTAGTACAATTTTGAAGGAAGTTGTTTTTTAAAAAACGAAATTTTTTGAAAAAAGTTCTTTATTTTGAAAAAGTACTTTTTTTTTAAAGAAAACACTTTTTGAAAAAAAAGAATTGTACCCTTCTGAAAAAATTCTGAAAACAATTTAATTGAGATATTTTTTTATTAGCAATTAATAAAGGCTTTTAAATGTATTTGTTTAATTTATTGTAGTTTTAATTTGAAAAAATACCACTTATTGACAATTTATCCTTCAATTTATATGGGACTTTTTACAAAAAAAAATTACGGGTCTGTGATATTCTTTTTGCTACGAAAATTCCTTAATGAAAAAAACGTACCGTTTAATTAAAAAGTTCCTTTTAGTTTCCAGTCATTTGAATTTGTTTGATGCATCAATATTTTCAATTTAACTAACGGAAATTAAGGCATATTTTTTTTTGTCAAGGTTGCAATTAGCAACGTTACCATCAAATGACGGCTGCATAGTTTTGGCCTGACTAGCAAAGTATGTTTGCATGTGTGTATGTGTGTGTATGTGTGTGTTTGTGTGCGCGCCAGTTTTCTGTCACAAAATGTTTACCATTTCTCTGCAGAGTAAATAATTGCACATGCTGTTTAACTAGTGAAATAATAAATTATAAAACTGATGGAAAATTGAATTTTTGTCAATTTTAATCGCATTGGCAAAGTTTAGTGCTGGTAATTGCATGAAAGCATGTAAAACCGTAAAATATAATTATAATCATTGACTTAACTGGCATATCAACAGGTGTCAGATTTTGAACGAGATTTTGAATTTGTTGGTGGGCTGAACGAAAAAGCCAAACATACTTTTAGGCATCAACATAAATCGTTTAAATACATAACATTGAAAAGAAAACGTTTTCTTTGCATATTCTTTTATACTCCTTTAGCTTTTTAATTAATATTATTTTTTTTTAATATATTGTACATACATAAGTAAAGTACTGTATTAGTTAGCAAATAAATCAAGTAACATTTATATGCACATTTATACCACTCGAAAGTAGTTTTCATGCTTCTGCGCTTGTTTTCTGCAAATGGCATCTCTGCTTAATCCTTTTCGCCATATAGAAATGTGTTTTCCGAACGTGCGTGTTTTAATCATTTTATTTATTCTGTTCTCTATTGAAAAATTATTGCTTAATCATGCACACAGCACACAGCACACAAATTATACATATTCCATGTTTCAATTTATATTCAATAAATGTTATAATTAAAAATGACGTGCCTTGCATTATTTTCATATTGATTGTTCACAGTTAATATAAAATTTATAGAGAGACGTTTAAAATGGGATTTAATGAATTAAATTGAAACCTGTAATCACGCAGTAATAGTTTAATATGAAACGACAAGGCGAATTAATGTCATCCTAAATGTAGGCAACACTTTTGTCATCAAAAGTACAATATTTTGCAAAAAAGGTTGCATATTGTTAAAGGTATTTTTTTTAATAAAAAAAAGGAAAAACGCTTCTAAAAAACCGTAATTTTTCAGATGTGAAAAATAAAAAGTTACGTTTTTAAAACAAACTATTATTTGGGAGAAGTATTTGTGTGATAATTTTATGAAAAAAATTACTTTTTTTGAAAAACAGTATCTCTGGGAAAAAGGAGACTTTTAAACAAAAATACTATTTTGCAAAAATTATCTTTTTTAATAATGCATTTTACTTAAAAGATATTAGAAAAACACAATTTTTTTTTAAACTTATTGTTTAAAAGTATTTATTTAAAAGAATAAACACTAATTTTTTTCAAAATGAAAATGAAAAAAATATTTATTGACAAAGACCTGGTTTTGTCACAGAAGTATATCGTGTTTTAACAAAAATTGCCCTTGAACAGTAAAATTCATTTATTAAATTTTTTATCAACTCTTTCAACATGCATTTTTGCCATTTTCCATTATACTGTTTCATTTATTTGAAAGGACGAAAATTTCTACTGGCTTATCTTGGATTCGCCTCGGTTGTTGATTTGCTTGCATAACTCAATTTAAGCGGAAAATTATTGCATACAAATGCACCCGCACTACAGCATCCAAACAGCACTTTATTCATACAAGTACGCTTAAAGGAAAACAACGTCCTGTGGATGCTACAGCCTGAGTATGTGACAGTGGAGGGAGGGACTGCGTGTGCGATTGCTATTTTCTCGTACATATATTATACGGGCATGTGTTGTTGCTGCTGTTGTTGTTGGTCGTTAAGATGTGAGCAAATTTTTTATTGTATACACATATACAGTGGGTACATGTGTATTACAATAGAGTAGTACTTAAATATGTAAATAAAATTTAGCAAAAATTTATTGTTCCAATCCAATTGAATTATATTGTAGGAATAAGTTTTAGGGATATGCATACGTACATATATGCATAAAAAGCACATGAATTCTTAAAATCAGAATCCCCTAAAATGTAAATTTTTGCCACCCTAATCTTCGTATACAAATATGTATGTATGTATGTTGATTTAAAATCTGTTTGTTGTGTTTTTTTACACTTGTTTATAGAAAGGAAAACAAGACTGAAAAAAATATCTGGAAATGAATAAAAACTCAGCACAAGCGTCAGCACCATTATAACATTAGCTTAACAAATCACAAGCCTTTTCTGTTATGACTGCATGTGCTCACAATTCTGTACTTTTTTTGTTTAATAAATTTCATAATATGTCCTTCGAATTAATACAAAAAGAAATTTATTTTCAATAAAAGGTCTAGTTGAAAAGTTTTTCAAATGAACAAATAAATTGCAATAGAAGTTGGCATTCAACAGTCTTTAGACAAAAAAAGTCATTTATAAAAAGGAGGCTAAAAAAAATTGCTTTGTAATAACATAAAAGCAAATTTTAAAACATTCCGTTTAATTTTTTAATATAATAAGACAGTGTTTTTTTTACAGTTTATCTTTGAAAAGGGAAGTTTTTCAGCAACTTTTCACTAAGAACTTGTAAAAAAAGTTTAATATCATATTATATATAGTTTCTTTTAAATCAATTTTTAGACTGTTTACGCCAAATACAATTTCGCACATGTTTATTTATGTGTCTCTTTTTTGTTTTGGTAAATGTGTGCTTTTTCCATTTATTTAATATTATAATGGTTGTTTTTTTCCATAACTGGGGCCTTTACAGTAAGATAGAGCAAAAGGATAATCACCATAAAATATGAAAAGCAGACGAAAAAAAACGAACAAACATAAAAATTGATGTTGCGTGAAACAAATAACATGGTTCTGTTTGTTCAACGAATTTTTGCAAATGATATGTATGTATCTCTTTAGAGCCCAGCCCGGTGGTATTGGTAAAAGCCTTGCTTTTAAAAAAATTAAATTTTTGATCTTTATTTTATTTATTCATATGTATGTATGTATGTATATGTATGAAAGTTGGAAATACTTTAGAAGAAACAAATTTTAATTTTATAGGAATTTATATAAGTACATACATACATACATAAATATGATGTATGTATTACAGGAAACATAACTTTGTTTTTACATGCATACATACATATGCATGTATGTACGTATGTATATATGAATATATGTATTTTTGTATGTAGAGTTACTTACCATTTTCTTCAGCTTATTTTTGGATCTGTAAACATCTACGCAAATCTAATATACAAATATAAACACATGCAAACAAACCAAAATAAAACACAGGCATACGCTTCATTCTCTCTCTCTCTCTCTCTCTGCATTTCTATACATGTACATTAGAGTGGACAATATTTATATGGAATTATTTTTGTTTTTTGTAGGAGGTGGTTCGCCCCCTAATTTTTTTCTTTTGGGCACAAATAACATATTTCCAAAACTGTAGACTGTTTGGTCAACGTTAAGGCGTGGCACATGCGCCCTCAAGTTGACAAGAAGGGATTTTGCACAATTTAATAAGAAAAAAGTTATAACTTCATTATTATTTATCAAAATTTATGTTAAGTATCGATATTATATTTAATTTTGACTATTATTTTAATGCGTGCCCCTAAAAAGGCGTGGCACCTTATATAATTTAAGTAATATATACGAAAATATGTAGTTTTTGCTTCAAAATATGATGGAATCTTACATATGTATGTAAAATTTATTTCCTAAAAGTCATTAAATAAATGCCGGCAAATTGGGGCGTGGCAAGTTAAAATTTTAAACTGCTACTAACAAATGCAGCTCTGTGCTAATTAGTTGCGATCAAGCAAACTTATATTTTCATAGAAGTAGCAATACTGGAATAACGGTAGCTAGTACACATGTGCTTTTGTTAAGCTAAAAAAGAGCGTTGATAATGTGTTGTTATACATGCTAATGTGGAAATATTAATTTGATTTGATTGAAAGATAAGGTTTATAAAATTGGTAAGTTTAAACAACAAAGTGCTCGATATTTTCAAAATATAATAACATATTTAATATTATTAATGTAACTCAAACAGCAATGGAAACAAGAGCAAATGAAAAGTTATTTCTGCTTGGGCACGACGAAAGTCAAATCATTGGGTGCAAGTTACCATCAAAAGGGCAAATATTAAAAGTTCTTTTTTACAATATGCGGAAAATTAAGCTCAATCTTCGTCCGAGTGCATATCTTGTAATTAAAGAAGCAGAAGTACTCTGGGATAAAGCACGTATTCCCACAAGCCAGAATATTCGTAGCGTTCAGAAAGTGGAAGCTCTATATCATCAGTGGAAGACACTTCAGAAAACTTGTAAGCGCCGTACAGCTCTACAGGAGAAACGTGAGCACGATTTTGTGGAAGAATTAGACGATTTGTTTGATATCGCTCATGGTGATGCGTTAAGTATTATTCAAATCGAAGAAGATAGACTATTTCTACTTAATCAACGGAAAAAAGGCAGACCAGGTGGTATGATTGGAAGCGATCGAGCACTTTTTGAAAGAGAGAAAAGAAGAAATATGCGTGAAGAAAGAGAACTGATAAGGCAAGAAAAGTATCACCAGGAGCAATCTCAAAATTTGGTTGCAAGTCAGGACTACTCAGATGATGAAGGACAATTGACTGAAATAGACAGTGATGAGCTTCAAGACAATTTTCAACAAACATCTACTGGAAATGTGGGAAAGAAACGTAAAATGAAAAACTTTATAACACCCAAGCTTGTTGCGACTCTGGACAAGTATAAAGTTAGCGACAGAGATGCTGTTCGAATTCTCATAGCCACTGCTGAAGCATTGGGCCATGATTTAAGTCAGTTAGCAATAAGTAAAACTACAATTCGAAATTTCCGTAAACAAATTCGATCTGAAACAGCTATAAATTTAAAGGAAAAATTTCAAAACATTTTACCGCAAACCATTACAGTACATTGGGATGGAAAGCTGTTACCATCATTAACTGGAAAGGAAAAAGTAGACAGATTGCCAGTTGTTATTACATCTACAGAGACAGAGCATCTACTTGGAGTTCCTGCATTACAGGCTGGTACAGGAAGGCAACAGGCTGAAGCAATAATCCAATTATTAAAAGAGTGGAATTTGACAGACAAAGTTCAGGCCCTGTGTTTTGATACAACAGCAACAAACACGGGAAGACTTCAAGGTGCTTGCGTGATATTGGAACAGGAATTAAGATCTTTTGTACTTGCACTGTCGTCACCACATCTACGAAATTGTATTAAAGAGCGTATTTGAAAAAAGAAATTTGTCTTCAAGTGGACCAACTTTGTCAATTTTCCAAAAGTTTAAACGGTCCTGGACGATGATAAACCAAGAAAATTTTAAATTTGGAGTTGATGACGAGAAGGTAAGTCAGCATTTTAGCGTTTTCGAATTAGAAGATCTAGCCACGTTTTTCCGCCAATATTTAAAAATAAAACAGCCTAGGGCTGATTATAAGGAGCTTCTGGAATTAAGCCTAATATTTCTTGGGGAGCACGATAGGAATTATAAATTCAAGTCACCAGGAGCATATCATCACGCTCGTTGGATGGCCAAGGCGATTTATTCATTAAAAATGTTTTTATTCAGAGAAGAGTTTGTCATGTCGTAAGATGAAATAGACGCCATACGCGATGCTTGTTTATTTATTGTGAAAATTTATGTAAAAGTCTGGATAGAAGCGCCAATAGCTGCCAAAGCGCCTAATCAAGACCTTCTTTTTATTAAATCTCTTTTCGCCTACAAAAA
Source organism: Epicampocera succincta (assembly GCA_932526305.1). Taxonomy (NCBI): domain Eukaryota; kingdom Metazoa; phylum Arthropoda; class Insecta; order Diptera; family Tachinidae; genus Epicampocera; species Epicampocera succincta. The sequence goes on along the minus strand of OW052036.1, from coordinate 61,907,384 downwards.
TGTCAGCGAAAACGTAAGCAATGCAACTTTGGGAATATTCCGTAACCATTTATGGTATTTAGCAGCAGAAACAGTAGGTTTTTCGTTTTTTGATGAAACCATTACTTCTGAAACAAAAACTTGTATGATAAAGAGACTTCGTGTAGAGTCAGAAAATGAGAGCAAGCGGCTGATTACTAATATACAGGACTTACAATCAAAATCAATTGAGGACTTCGTAACCAAAAATACACTTCACTTCTTTGAACGTTTTTCGATTGCAACCGATTTTTTCCAAAAAGAACCCTCCCAATGGCAGAACGAGCCAAGCTATATACAGGGCGTAAATATCGTCAGTAAAATGAGGGTAGTTAACGATACTGCCGAACGAAATGTTAACTTAATGGAAGAATATAATAATTCATTATCAATAAATGAAGAAGAAAAACAATTTATCTTACAAATTGTAACTGATTATCGAAAAAACTATAAAGGTATTAATAAATCAGATCTCATGGAACACTAATCTATTTGTGTTTTATTTTAACTTGCCGGCATTTATTTAATGACTTTTAGGAAATAAATTTTACATACATATGTAAGATTCCATCATATTTTGAAGCAAAAACTACATATTTTCGTATATATTACTTAAATTATATAAGGTGCCACGCCTTTTTAGGGGCACGCATTAAAATAATAGTCAAAATTAAATATAATATCGATACTTAACATAAATTTTGATAAATAATAATGAAGTTATAACTTTTTTCTTATTAAATTGTGCAAAATCCCTTCTTGTCAACTTGAGGGCGCATGTGCCACGCCTTAACGTTGACCAAACAGTCTACAGTTTTGGAAATATGTTATTTGTGCCCAAAAGAAAAAAATTAGGGGGCGAATAACATGTTATTCAAAAAAAAAAAAAAAATGTCCACTCTAATGTACATGCATGTATTTATGTAACTCTTTGACAACATTTCACAAACAAAACACAACAAAAATAATTCGTTATTAATATATATGTTAAGCATAAAATTAAGCGATAACAACAAAAAGTTGATAACAGATGTGTGTATATATGTACATATGTAAACAATAAGAACACATTAAAAATGAAAACGGAAATTTCAAAGCATCTACATAAGTACAAACAAACAAATTAAGTGCTTGTTGTCATTTTAACATTAACAGTTATAAAAGAGAGTGAACCATTAATTAAATGTAAACATGCCTGAATGCTGCAAACATCTAACGAAAATGTCACTGCGACGTGACGTCAAGATGTTGAAAATGATCATATGTACATGTATATTTATGTACATACATATATGTATGTATACATATGTATATACTATATATGATAAAATTCTGTGTTTTCCTGGAAAACGAGTGATTTCTTAATATTTCCCTAAATAAAGAAATTGAGGAGTGTTAAGTCGAATAGCCGTAACAGAAGATGAATTATTGGAAAGCAAGTGATTTCTTATAGTACTTCGTTAAATTAAAGAATTCAGTGTCCAATGGAAGAGTCATGTGATAAAATGAATCTTCACAAATTTAATAGTTAACTGTATGTACATACATATGTATGTATGTATGTATGTATATATGTAGTATAAAACGTATTTTTTTTTTTGTTTTAATTCAGACCCCAACTAATATGTTTTCGTAAAATTAACATCTTGGCGTGTCATCAACAAAGTGACTTTTTCAATAAATTTTCAAATGTTTGCAGGGCACGTTTAAACATACATATGTATGTCTGTATGTTTATGTATACACAGGTATGTATGTATGTATGTATGTATATGTGTATGCAAATACGTTAGTGTTTCCAGCAACAAATTTTATTACAACATTAAACACAGCAACAATAAAACAAAGAGCATAAGTTGGTGATGTTTCCTCTTTTTATACTCCTATTATAAATTTCTGGTTATTGTTGTTGTTGTTTTTTTCTACGAAATTAATGAAGGTGTAAAAACGCATTAAACCACTACCAACAACAATAGTACAAACGGCAGTTAAAAACAGCAGCATTAACAGTAGTAAAAACAAGCAATATTTTAATCTTTTAACCAAGAAACCCAGCAAGCAAAACGGAAGTGAAGATTTCTGCAGTTGTCTGAAGTTTATTTTTTCAAGTGAAAGCATTTCTAAAACCGCTTTCAACGAAAGTATATTTTATTAAAATATACATCTTATGGAAAAGGTACTTTTTATACAATAATAATTTTATGGCTATTAAAAATAATCGTTTTCAAATAGTTTTCATTGAAAACGTTAAAACTTTTCTTCAACTGCACAAATCTTTAAACATTATTGCTTGGTTGCCTTTGGCACACAAAAGTTTTTTATAACTTTACAGAATATTTGTGTTTTCTACATTTTTGATTGCATCTCTCACTCACACACTAGATTTTTTTTTTTTTTTTCTTAAGCCAACAAACAAAGGATATTCTTCCCTTCTCCAGTGGATATCCGACCACACTTTCATTCTGTTTGGTTTTTGTTTGCTTTATGCAATTTTAAACGACCACTAAGACAATACAGTTTATATGAGAATGTAGGTGTGAGTTGTAGCTTTGTATTTGTAAGACCACCACAGTTTTCTAGTTTAACCAACACAAAGAAAATATTTTGGGAATTACCTCGACACTTGAGACCTTTATGAGTGATACCGTGTAACAGGGAACCGCAATGATCACAAAACATCGGTGACAGGAATGTAACGTTGTGCCATTTGTGTGGCATCTGATGGGCCTAAGAATAAGGTGAGAAAACTAATGGAAAATTAACAGACTTTTTCGCTTTGTTTGTTTTCGTTATAATACTAAAACATTTTTCTTTCAAAAAAAAAAAAAAAAACAATTAACTTGGTGAAACTGCAGCCACTTAAGACTCTAATTTTATTTAACGGTTATACATATATTTATGTAAGAGTGTTTTGTAAAATTAAAAACAAGTTTTGCACTACAAATAAAGACGAATTGTGATGACGACATGAATTTAAATAAAGTGTTGTTTTGCGAGTTAAAATACCAATAAAGTGCCAAATGATATATTTTTGATGCTCTTGGAACAACATTGTTTTAAAACGATTAACTGAGAAGGATATTTTCATTTGAAGCATTCGCTTGAGAAAGTTAATTTTTTTATGAATAAAAGCACTTTTTTTTTAAAAAAGAATTTTGTGGAAAAGAGAATTTTAAAAAGTGATTTTTAAAGGCATTTTTTTTTAACTTTCTAGTTTTTAGAAAGGTCCTTTTTTTCTTTTAAAAGATATTTGCTCAAAAATGTATTTTTGTTAAACATTTTTTTTAAATGTTTTTTTTTTTATTGAATTAGCATTTCAAAAGAAACATTTTATAAACCTGAAAATCGTTCTTAAATCCCTTCTGCTTTTAATTATAATAAGAATAATTACATTATTTTCTCTTGGCTGAACACCAGTTGCATTTAAAATCTTTACGAACTTGTTGCTAATGCAAAATTATTGAAGCGTCACAGTTGTTTAATAGAAAATACAACTGAAATTGCTTTGTTGTTATTTAAGAATCCTTAATGCTCTTTATGTTAGAAAAATTTGCTTTATAATGTTCCTTAGCGATTGCAAAGTATAAGTAAATATTTTCTCGTATAAATATTTTAATATATATTGTAGCTTTATAATGCAACACCTAGAAACATACAAAATAATTTATATCGATACTTGCATGGAAACGAAGAAGATTATTTCTGTGTAATATATTTTTGCTTTCAATGAACATAAAGTACTTATATAAACTTTGAAATTGTCAACAAAAGTGTTAATTTTCCATACAAAAGTATTGATTTGTGTGAAAAGTTTCATGTTACTATAGAGCTGTCAAGGCACGTGTTAAAGTTAAATAGCAAGTAGTACATATTGCAGTTCAAGGCAAGAACGTAAAACATTATCAGGAAATAAAATTAAATGTTTAAATTTTTGATAAGAATTCTCAATTTTATATGAAAAATTGTTGTCCACAACTCGTAGTCCATTAACTTCTTTTAGTAACACAATCCTTTTAAATTTGTGTTTAGTATCCTTTTTTTCACGTTTCAAAAAATTTCTTTTTAATATTTTGTAAAATTTAAAAAATAAATAAATAAATCAGAACATTGGAATGTCGTAATTACAAAATTTTAAAAGAAACGAATATTTTCAAATTGCTTTTCAAACGCTTCTTGCAATATTTTTTTTAAACTTAATTCAGAGATGAAAAATATATTAAATTTTTAATTTTAATTAAGAAATTTTTATAAAGGTCCTTCTTTTGAATTGGAAAATATATAAAATTAAAGTGCTTTCCGTTAGAATAATAACTATTTCAGTATATCAGTAAAAATAAAATATTATATGCAAATTTTCAAAAGTGGAAAAATTTTTTATAATGTTTTTTTTTTTTTTTTTTTTTTTTTTTTGTATAGATATATTTTGTCTTTAATTTCTTATTATGGTGAAAAAACTTTTCTTACAACTTAAGAAAAGATTTAAACCTTTAGTAAACTGTGAAATTTTTTATTTCAAACTTTTCCCTAAAATTTCGGACGAATATCCTTTTTTTTGGATTTGTTAAAAACTAAGATTTATCATCTTAATTAATATTGACATATCTTAAGGTGCAAATCACACTGTTAACAGCAAATTATTTTTGTTTTTAATAATGATTTAAAGTAGCCAAAATAAACGAGCGTAAAAATGCCAAAAGGGAATTCGTGAAAGGTTTTAGCTTTAATACACGCATTAAGTGTTAAGGTTTAACCTTCCACTATATTTTTTGTAAAAGAGCATTAAATTAAAGAGAAGAAGAAAATAATCTTTTCTGAGTTTCTTCATGTCGTTATAAATTGTTTATTTTTAAACTTTTTACTTTTATGACTGTAATTGCTTTTCCACTTGTTTACAGCAAATAAAAAAGTTTTACTAGAATTTTATAATTATATTTTGCTTTATGATTAATAATCCTGGGCTAATGACTTTTTGTTTCAATTTTAAAAGATAAAACAATTTAAGGTCGCCAAAATATTTCCTTACACACGCATGCAAGGCAAGAGTACACACCTGTAAAAGGTGAAAGAAATTTACGCACAACAAAAACAGCGTTATGAACTTTTTCAAGGTAAAACCGAAGAAAAGAAAAACATCATGTGACAACTTTTTTCATTTCCATTCAAAGTTTAAATTGTTAAACATTTAACTTTTGCAGTTAATTTTATTTTGCCAAAAGCTTTAATTAAGGAGTATTTGATTTTATGATGTTATTAACAGATTTTTTTTATGTGCAGTCGTTTCTCTTAAATGACAGCGATAGTAATCGCCAGCAATATGATGCCTATCATCATGGTTTTATGCAGAATTATCTTCTTTAGAATTAATTGTTTTTCTTCTTTTCGGTGAAGTTGATGGCAAGAAGATTGTTGGTACAGAAAGAAACTGGCAGTTTTGAGCTCTTCAAAAAATTTACCAATTTTTTTTTTTAAATTCTAAGAAGTTTGTCTTTGTATCTACTACAACAAAAAACGTTTGTCTTTTAATAAAAGCAAAACAAATGGACAGCAGAAGGACTAAATATTGAGTTAGCGGCCTGCTGCTGTCTCTTATCTTATTTACATTTTTCCAGTTGGCTTGTCAATAACCCCAATTAAGCTGCTGAGAAACTTTCAAAGCAGCAGGGACTTGCACACTAAATTCAAACTTTCTTACTGGTTTAATCCTTTTAGATTTTCGATTAATATCCTTTTTTTTTGTTAGAGTTTTGGTCACTTACAACTGCCGGCGTAGCTTAAAATATGATTAAAATTTGACAAGAAATAAATTTAAGCTGCAAAATGCTGCAAATGAAATAAAAGTTGTTGATTAAAATCTGTAAAACTATTTGGGGGTCAAGATGTTCTTATGGAAGCGTCGAATCAACAGCATTTGGAAGACTATTTTGAGAAAGTATAAAAAAAAGACTTCAGCTTTTTTCATGTATTCTATTTTGAAAACAGTTGCAAAAACATATAAGGTTTTTATAAATCTTCATGTACTTCATGTTTTGTGACGAAATAAAAACAGGATATATTTTGGCTTTTGTTAAGAAAATCTTTTTCTTGTCGTTTTTGCTATTATTTTACTGTATATATAAAAAATATAGTTATAAATTGCGTGGTCACAAAGTGTTTCAGATAAGTAGTTATATCATTCTATCATCTATCCCACAATATCGAACGTTAATGTTCGTTAGTACTTTGAAGCTTAGAAAATTTGCCTTAGCAGTCTATTTATGAACGTGGGACAGGTCTATAAAGCCATTGCCATCGAGTAATATAAACTCCTTGTCACAAATTTGAGAAAAATTACTTAATCTTGGCTTGAAACCAGCATATTTTTTGTTGAAAATTAAGAAGGTACTTTTTGAAACAAATTAAGCCACTAATTTTAACGTAAACTTATTGTCTGTCCCACGTTAACAAACGTTAACATTTGTTTATATTTTGAAAATCAAAAAGCTGATTTACAGACTATTTATGAACTCTATTTTGCCAAACGCCATCGCTCACATTAATGACTTTCGACTCAATTAATCTTGCTGTGATTGTTAAATTCTTTAATTGTAAAACAAGGTCCTTTTTATTGAAAAGATAATATATTGTTTGTCGCATGATAACGAACGTTAGCATTCGTTAGTATTTTTAAAGGTAGGAAAATTGTTTTGCATTTTGCCAAGTTCATCTATCGCTCACTTTAATGTCGGACACGTGACTTTAATCAGTTGCCTGTTTTTCTAAATCGAATCGGGGCGAAGCTTAACGTTCGGCATCATGGGTCAGAGCTTAAGACTTAAAATATTGTAACTAAACAAAAATTGCTTTAATAACACGCTTATTTATTATAATAAAAAAAAATCAGCATCAAGTGACGTGATGTGACACAAAAATAGTCGATTTTAGTGTTTCAAAGCTGTTAAAAAAGACATTTTTTCAAAATTGTTTTCGCTTCATTTTAAAATGAAACAGTTTCTGTGCATTTTGTAAATCAATAATCTAATAATCATAAAAAGTTCACAAAATATTATTCTTATCACAATTATAGTAAGAAAACAGACATGCAAACACACCCACATATACGTTCTGTTTAACTCTTAAGTATTATTTAGCCCGTCTTGTTACGTGTTGTTGTGCATTTAAACAAACGTCCTTTACCTTGTTCATATATTTCCTACTTATGTCTGTCATTCAAACCTTTTGTCTAAGGCCAAGGATTTAAGAAATGCACAAAAACAATATAAAATCACGTTCAAGCTCATTTTTATACGATACATTTTATGATTTCTCTCATTCTTTTCTGCTTCTTCGCTACAAATGTAAGAAATAAAAGCTAAAGCAAACACATAATACACCTACACTTTGACACACACACACGCACGTATAGCAACTATTTGCCAAGCCACCCACCACACATGCACTTGTGTGAGTGACACCATTTGGTGTGAAACAAGAAAAAAAAGCAAATAAACACAATTTTTTAGTTCTTCTATTTCATAAATAAATAATGTTTATAACTGTCGAGAAACATTGAAGTTTTGTATATTTAGTTTTTTTCTTCGTAATAGCCAGGAGGGAATCGGTATGGCAGCTAAAGGATATGGGCTTCGTAAGAAGGAGGTGTTCAAAATTCTCCAAAAGCTTTTTGAAAAGCCTTTTTAATTGTAATAATAAAGTTAGTAAAATATTAAGTTAATGCTGGCAGCAAAATTAAAAGAGCATTATCATAAAAAAAAGGATATTCGTCAGGATATTTAAGAAGCCGTGACCGATAAAAACAAAATTTAGTTTCTTTTGATTATGTAGGTTAATTAGCGACTTGTTGTACAGTTAAGGCGATAAAGCTCAGTCTAGTACATTGTTTTGGTGCACATTTTCAACAAGACGAAAAAGAAAACACTGTAAAACACCAAAAAAGAAACAGGAAAAAGAGCAGGACGACAAATCTTAGCAACCAGATGTAGCCGTGGGTTGCGTTATTTTTTTTTTTTTTTTGGCTAAATGACAGAATTAACTTTTTTTTCCACAAAAGGACATTCACAAGAAACTTCCAAAATTAGTTGTACATAAAAGAATTTCACGTTTTATAAAAGTATGAGCTTAATAGTGAGTCGTTATAGGGCATTCAGTTTTAAAATTCAAAGTAGAATATTGTTTTATCTGTTGCGGTAGGCGAAGCAACTTTTAATAATAGAAAACCAATTAAATACTTTTCAAACTAAGTTCTTCGTAGACATTATGTGCTAAAATATTGCTTATGGCAAAGGTTTGATGAAGCACAAAACTTTTACAAAAACTTTTAAAATGCCATAAAGCAATAAATCTGTCTATTGACAGCAGTAAGAGCTTAATTTTTTAGAAAATATTTATAAACTTGTTTCAATAGGAAGCACTTAACAGTTTCAAATATGTTTCTTAATCTTAGGGTCTGCAAAACCGCATATTTTGATTTTTTTCTAAAAAAGGATATTAGCAAAGGCTCGCTGAAAAAACTTGAAAACAAACGAATTTGATTTTAAATAAAAGTTTAAACATAAAGACAAGTTGTTAAGAGGCAAAAACATAGATCTGGAAAACATAAGACTTTGTTTTTTTTTAAAAAAAGGATACAGTATAAAAAACTTTGAATTTTTGGAATGTTATCAATGTTCAGGCTTATTAGCAAGTTGTATTTCGAAAAGGAACTTTTTTTTCCAAAATAGTACTTTTAAAGGACATTAACCAGCCTGTGTTCCAATAAGTAAAATTGTGGTTTTAAGCAATCCTTTAAATAGCTAAGACTTTCAAAGGAATTGTAATAATATATTTTGCTACAAATAGAGAAAAGAATAATTATGGCGAAACTGACGTCTAAGAATTTTTGTTCAAAACATTTCATATTTGATTTCTTTTTCAGTGTTTTTATTCGAGTACAGTAAAGTATTTAAAAGTTGAAAAGAAACTTCTTAACATTTGTTAAATAAAATACAAAACACAATATATTTGATTTGTATCCTTTTGTAAATCCTTTAGAAACATATACAAGTGTTTATTTATTTAGAGTTCAAATTGTAAATAAAAATGTTTCAATGCTTTTGTTCCTGTTGAAGGTTCTTTTTATTTTAAGTCTAATATTTTATAACAAATTGACGGTTTTGTAGTACAATATTTATTTTATTTTTATTCTTTAGCAATTGCTTGACAACAGATAACAGCGAACAAGTCAACACAATACAAATCAAAACTTTTTGACATTTATTGAATAATAGAAATACTTTTTCTTAGCAGAGAAATAGTTTTAAGCAAATAACTGCGTAATATCCTTTAGTATAAAATTTGACTGAAAGCTAAAATCTGGATTCAAATCCCGCCAAAGTTGACATATATAGTTAGGAAATAATATTTTCTGGCCGGGGGGAAAATTTTACTTTAATCCCATCAAGGACATAGCAGCCTGCCATATATCCTTTTTTTTAAATACGTTTAAAAAGAAACGACAATCAGCAAAACTTTGTTTAATAATAAAAAAAAGTGGGCAATGACTAATTTGTTATATTAAAAATTTGGTTTTTAAAAGCCTTTCCCCAACTGATGATTGTAACTGGCATTCGTTATTTTGGATTCACGTATTATTTAGTATGAAAGAATAACTATTACTGGGAATTTTAATTATACCAATTTCCAAACCATATACATAATTTTAATTTGAATATAAATAATAAATCGTTGTAAAAACCCTCAACACTTGTAATTTGTGTATCATTAAAAGATAAACTTCCAACTGCAGATGCAAAACTGTTTAAATATTTCATTTAATTATTTTCATATACTTTTTTTCTCGCTGTTACATTTATGTATCTATGGAAATCGTGCTTCATATTTAATTTTTGTTTTTGTGTGGCAGAATCAAACTGATATTGAACACAATTGTGTGTGTGTTTTTTCAACGCAACTCATTTGGTGCAGATGCACAGATGCTGGTTTTCAATTATGAAAATTGAGGTCAAACAAATAGTATAACATTTACTGCAAACATTTGATTGTTTCTTCTGTTGTTTTTTCTGTTGTTTTTTTTAACGATATTATAATGAACTGTTAATGTTTTCTACGTAAATGGTGGATGGCAGGTTAGACATTACAGTTTTTAAATGCGAACCTCAAACAATCTCAGCTGACATAAAAATACAACGCAAGAAAAAAAAAACACATTCTATCCTTTTAAGGAAAACTTGGCCACAACTTGACATTCAAGCTGGTGCTATTAAGAAAGTCTAAAATTCTATTAAAGAAAGCTCCACTCCACTAATAGTTTGCAAAATTTCTTTTTCATTTTGTGCCGGCCTCAATGATTTGTTTGAACACTTATTTTGAGAGGTCCTTGCGAAGGTACTTTATCAAAAAATCTTTCATATTAATTTTATGTAGATAAGTCGGCTTTAAATCAAGTTTGTTAATTTATTTATATGTGGCTTTGCCCACTTAAATGCTTAAGATTGTCTTAAACTTATACCATCGAAATAAGATATTTTTGCCACAGAAATCCATATTACAATTTGACATTAAGTCTTAGCCTATTTTTCATTGACATGTTTTTTAGACATCATTTATGGTGTAAAGTGCTTATGAATATTCTGTGTTTGAAAGCAGCAAAAAATCGAAAACTATTTTTTTATTATAGCGCCTTTTCGATTCTCAAAAACTTGCTGATATTATTCTTTTGCAATTGTGATTTTGTTCATTTAAATTAAAACTTTTAACAACGAAAAGACAATTTTTGCCACAGAACTCCATATTACAATTTAATATTAAGCCTTAGCTTCCAATTCATTGCTATGTTATTTATAAAACACTTATTTTAAAGAGTCCTTATGAATATCCTTTTTTTTTTTTGGTTTGGCGAGGGTGAAAATCGAATATAACTTGTTATTGAAGCGTTTAGTAGCAAAACCTGTACACTTATTTCTTAAAGATAACAAATTTCCTAGGAATTTGCGCACAAAATTAGCATATTTAAGTAACAATTTACTCACACTTGTCCATAACGTCAGTCACGCACTCCCACATTCGGACAGGACATAAAATCTTTTTGCACAAGCACTTACATGTACCATCATACGAGCTTTTAGTTACTTACAATGAGCACAGATATTTGCATATAATGAGCAAATACTTTAATACAACAAATATACAATAAAGAAAAAGTTAACACACAGACGCACACACACACACACACACACGGGCACGCACGCAACGCACCCACTCATCGAATGTGGCATTATTTTAAAATTATGGAAATTTAGCAAAAACTTAAAAATAAAAAAATTAAAGAGAATGAACATATAAAACACATTAAATGTAGAAAAGAACACATTTATTTGAAAAATTTATGAAACAGCTGCTTCATTCAGTCAAAACACAGAATACCAAATAATAAATGAGTTAATTAACATTTAAAGTTTGGAAAAATTTGCATAAAATAATTATGTAAGTTTTTCAAAATTAAATGATGATTAAAATGATGGAGAAGAATGTCAAGCATTTATGCGTGAAAAACATTCACACCGAATCGCAACCAGAGATATTCTTCAAAATACAATAATTAATCAAATTAAACAAACAACCAACAAAGAAAAACAAAAAAAAAAAAAGAGGGTTTCAATTAGTACGAGTACTTTGTTTTTAACAAATATTTAGAGAAGTAGTTTACAATTATATAGAGTTTGAAAGAAAATTTCCGGTTTGGAAGAGAATGCGTAGTAGTAGTTGAGTTATATTGAATTGGAGTTAGAGCAGAAAAAGGATTTTGGAAAGTTGTTGTTTTTGTTGATTTTGCATTGAAAATTTGTTACCTGAACATTTTAGACCCTGATGATAAATGCCGTATAACAAGGAACCGCAATGATCGCAGAATGTGGGTCCTGCGTATGTGAATGGTTCAAAATGATGTACAGTTTTGGGTGAATCCTTTACAGATTTAATGTGAGTTTGTATTGATTTGATTGTTTTGCAAATCATTCCAGCCAATTCGAAGCATATTTCATACGTGTTTGTTATATATTTTGTTTATGTTTCATCATATAATCAAATGAGTGGTTATTTGTTTAAATTTATTTTCAATAATTTTCAATATCTTATGAAATACTTATTTATGCATGTAGATATAAGAAATAAAAAGTAACTCGGTTTTTTTTTCCATAAACTAAATAGCTAAAAAGATGATACTAAAACAACTAAGACGTGACAAAAGGACAAGTACATAAACTTAAAAAGAAGGAAGGAAAAGATTCGGAAATAAAAATTCCTAAAGAATTGCACCGTTTCATGCTTGCAAACTGAAATTAAAATCGTTGAAAAAGCTTCTCGCTCCATCTAATTTTTATATGGTTGCAGCAGAAAGAAGGATAATGGGGTTTCGCTTACTTTTTATAGCGAAACGTTTCTATGGAAAATTGATTTTGATGTTAAAAAATTTTGTGTAGGAAAAGTTTTCAAATTTAAAATTTTTTATAGAAAAACTTTTTCATAGAAAGCTTTTTTCACAAAGAAAAATTTTCTGTAGAAAAGTTTATTTCATAATGAATGAATTTTTTTTTCATAACTTCAAATTTCCATCAAACTAATTTTTTAACAAAAATTTTTTAGCAGAACAATTTTTAACGACGAAAAGTTTTGAATAACTTAAAATTTTCTACAGAAGGAAAAGTATAAAACACTCTTCTACCAGAAAAACTTTTTAATACTGGAAAGTTTTTAACAATAAAATTTTTTTTAGAAAAAGTTTTCTTCAAAAAACTTTCTTAACAATAAAATGTGTTCAATAGAAACAGTTTCTTAAAACAAAAAAAATGTTCTTAAAAACGTTTTTAATGACAAAAAATTGTAGTAATGAAAACTTTTTTATAGAAACTTTTTTAAAATGGGAAATTTCTTCATATCGAGAAGTTTTCTGCAGAAATATTTTTTTAACAAAAGCAAAATTTTTAATAACAAAGAAATTTTCGATACAAATTTTTTAAAAACGAAAAGTTTTTTTTATAAGTCTTTGAAAGAGCAAACTTTGCTATAAACATTTTTCAATAGCAAAAATTTTTTAATACCGAAAAGATTTTCAGAAAGAAAAATTTTCTAGAAAAATTTCTTAAATACAAAAATTTTTCTTCAAAAAACTCTTTAATAAGAAAAATATTCCATATAGTGTTTTTTAGCGAATTTTTTTATGGATTTTTGTTTGTAAGATTTTATTACAAATTTTTCGTTTGAAAAATATTTGGTAATAAACATTTTTTAAAACAGTTTTTAGTTAAAGAAAATTGTCTATAGAAAACTTTTCTTTGGCAACGATTATAAAATCGACCGGTTTTTGCCTTTAAATTCCATTGCGAGCCATATAAAATTTAAATTTCATTGCCATTAATTTAAAACAAATAAAAGTAAATATATTTCTATAAAATATCTGCTTCTTGCTTCAAAAACCAAAAAAAAAAAAACTATTTAACTTGAATAATAAAAATAATAAAATATAAAGAAAATAATTGGAAAACTTACGGAATCAATTCCTTTGTCCTTTCCGGGACATTTGAAGGTAACATACTCATGACAGCGTTTGTGAACGACATACGAACAAACTGTGGAAATGGAAAATGAACAAAAAATACAACAAGAAATTATTAAAAATATTTATGGAATTTTTTTAAGAGGAAGCAACTTGTTTTCTTTATCTAAATAAGAAAACAAATATATTTGTTATGAAAAAAGTTTGCGCTTCCATTTTATTATAGTTTGTTGGAAACTTTAACGTACCTTGGCATTGAAAACCTTGTTTACCAAAACCCCTAAAAGTAGATAAAGGAAAAGAATTAAATTGAAGCTTTTGTTGGCATAATAAAACGAAGGTATTAAAATTTAAAACTAAATATATATGTGGAATAAATAAATTTGTTCAAATATTGCAGCTTGAGTTATGGGGGTTTGTTGTTTGTTATTTTTATGGCCTTAAAGTAGGCTGGGGATGTTTTTCTGGACACATGTAGGTTGCCTTGAACAGCAATTGCCAGCTGTTGAAAGCAGTAACAAAACTTTACTTTATGGCATAATTCCGCAACAGCTGTTTGTTGTATTTAAAAGTTGGTAATACTTTTAAGGCAAGTGATGCTATTTTTAAAGCGCCTTAAAGTATGCTTTACTTTTCTTTGTTTTGCTAATTATTTGTTGTGGAATATTTCGCAGGCGTTTATATATTCTTAAGAAATATTTCAACAATAGCATTTGGTTTTTACAATAGTTATTTTTTAATGCCTTAAACTATGCCAAAGTTTTGAAAAATACATGAAATCTGAAAACATTTTTTTTGGTTGCCAAAGAAACCACATTTTTATATAAAGAAGAAGGAATTCCCCTCAATGCATTCGACATATTTTTATACCCTGAAAATATGCTCTGAATGGGTCGAAAATTGCTTTGCCTTAACGAACTACAGAAAATTCCTAAGATGTTCCGTAACAGTTGAAGACAAAGACACAAAAATAATTACACAATTCAATTGTTCTGCTTCTAATACTCTTATCATTTGCCCGCAAGCACGCTTTTGTTTTGATAGATTGTGTGGCAGGTTTCCAAGCCTGACCGATAAGTGGTGGGTGGTGTGTAATTTTGAATGGTCATTGACAACCAAACAGAAACAACACGTGCAAGCAATAGCTTTTTATTTTTTTTTTTTGATTTTAGTTTGGAAAAAATTCTTAGGAAGTACGAACAACAAAAGTTGTGTACTGACATAACTTTGTGATGATTTATGTGATTATTTTTGAGATTTTCCAGAAGCCAGAGCTTCTGAGAAAAATGTTTTGAGACACAAGTTGCCACAAGCAGAAACATAAAAGATGAAACCCCGATGACGTTCGTACTGGCCCTAGATGGTCCGTTGACGTTGATTGTTTCACCGACGTCGTTTTCACAAAAGTGCCGACAAATGGCTCTGCCGTGTGACGTGTCTATTCTAGTCACTTCCTTGTCTTGTGGAAGCATCACATTAATCTTGTATGGGAACTTTTTTTTATTACTGATTTAATTTTTCAACAAGGTTTTAAATTTTACCCACAAAAATAAATGCGCACTTTCATGCTGTCGTACGTGACACTCGCATATGTTTGCAATATAAAAAAAAAAAAAAAAACAAAGGATATTCTTGATTTCCATTTTTTAAATTTGTAACTTATAGATCACAATACAAATTTATAGCCGCAGTCGCAAACGTGACAAATATGCTGGAAGTTTTCTAGGCAGCGAAGAAATTCAGCCAAACCTGGTACACGGTTACGTTACTATGTTTCTTTATAATGTCTTTTATATATATTGTAATTGAAATATTTTGTTCTTGTGATTCTGTATCTGGTACCACATGTGACATATCGAACCTCCAATATTTTGCGCAATTAAATATTAGATATTGAACAAATTTATTCCAAAAAAGAGGAGTTTCTTGAGTGAATATATAGAAGGAGTTTCTTTTGTATGATCATCGTGATATGACAGATTTTAGGAGATCAGGATTAAAGAGAACGCTTTCAGCAATAAGAATTTGTGTTTGAGCAACTTGCCAGTCCATGTACTTCATTTGGCGACTGAAAGTATAATGAAATTGAGTTTCTATAACTACAGTAAGATCTCGATTATCGGTTAAGATCAGGTATTATTCTGGATAAGAGATTTTCTCCGCTTAATATTTTATTTATTAATATGCATTTTTTTGGAATATATCAAGTTTGCAAATTACGCTAAATTTAATTCATATCTGTGTGTATGTGTATGTTTTGATGTGCTGTATTCATGACAAGGAGTTCGATAAAAAAAAAATATGTTTGTAAGATGGGAAGTAACCAGGATTTATCGATGCTAGAGAAAAGAAATGGAATCGATACAAAAGAAAGAAACATGTATATTTTTCTATCACGGTTAAGCGAATCACGGATAATCGAGGCTTAACTGTATATGACTTTAGCCTATAACAGATTGTTTAGACAATTTATAAACTTTTCATAACATTTTTTTTTTGCTTTCTCAATGAAATGAAATATTTGAATATGAAGTTGAGTGCAAAATTGAAATATTAAATTGCTTTTGGACATATTTAAATCGGTTTAAATAAGTCCAGCATTTTATATGTCATTGTAATGCGGACACAACAAACCTGTATAAAATTTCCCACTGTCAGCTGGAACATGAAGAACAACAGCAAAGACTCGGTATGTTTTTTTGCGTCGCTGTTTGGTTTTTGCTTTTTTTGCTTTTTTTGTTTTCTGTTTTTTTTTTCTTTTCGTCTTTATTCATTGTTAGAGTTTGTGAATGACTATTTAAAGTATTATTACGGAGACCACTTGTCATGTCAGTCCTGTAATTGTTAGACATGCTCATCTCTGAATTGTTGTACAAAATAATGTGTGCATAATCCATAATAGTCTTACTCGAACGCCCCAAACAAACACTTGGTACTTGTACTCGTCTGTAGGACGTATGTAAGCAGTTTTTGTAGCAATTGGAGAAGGTGTTTGTTGAACATGAAAAGCAGCTCTACAGCCTTTGCTGTCAGTGGCAGTGTCATTTCATGCATAGTGGCATCATAATCGTGATATATGTATGTGTACAATTGCTTTTTGTCACAATTACACATATTTTTCCTAGTTGTACTCAATTAAACAATAGTTGATGTTTTGTATGCGTTAAGTTTTTTTTATGGCAAATTAAAATTAAGTGCCATGGTTGGATTATGCAATTTGTTGCTATACACAATGATTTGTTTAAAACGCAAAGCATTTTGTACAGCATGTTTTAAGGCTTAGGGCAGCAGCTTTCTCTAATTTTCTTCACTGTTTCTCAAATGATTAAAATTTTATCATCTTTCACATAAATTTCCCTATCCAAAACTTATCTCAGCCTTAATTTAAAGTTAAAACAATAAGAAAAACAAAACAATTTCTTTGCTACATTCACATACGCCGGAATCAGTACTTTTAATTATTTATACATGACACATGTTTGTGATTCGTTTGTTGCCCTAAAACATATTTTTCAAGTTTTGTGTTTTCTTGTTTTTAGTTGCTCATATATTTTGTGGTTTTTTGCAGCCGCAGTAAACAAGTTTTAAATTAAACCAGACGTGCTGTTTACTTTGTAGCCTACTTAAGGGCTCTTAGCATGTGTAATGCAAGATATTTTTGAAAGATAATTTGGCTCATTTGTTGCGAGAGATAAAATTGTGTATTCAATCTTTAATGGTTGTTAAATATATTTTTGGGGTAAAGAAATTCTATTTAAGTATAGCATACTTTAAGGGGAACAAATTTATTTGAAAGAAATAACCATTTCTTGTAACAGACAAAACAAAATTGTTAAGAAAATGTTTAATTAAAGAAGGCAAATTATCGTTTAAGCATTTTTCGTACAAGTTTTAATATTTTTTTTTTGTAGAAAAAAATCGATGTAAAATCATTTAGAAATTTTTTTTTGGAGAAATTTGTGTATAAAAATCTTTTTACCAAAAATATTTTTAATTTTAATTCTACTGTATTTTTAAAGTTTTTTTATAAAAGAATATTTGATCAAAATTTGTAAACAAAAAACTGTTTTAAAAAACGTTTTTCATTAAAAATTTTGGTGAAAAAATTTTTTTAGAAATTTTTTCTTTTAATTTTAATTTTAATATACTTTTAAAATTTTTTTATAAAAGAATATTTGATTAAAATTTTTTCATGGAAATTTTTTTCTAAAGAAAAACGTTTTTCATTAAAAATTTAAAAGAAAAAAATTTTTTTTTACAGAATTTTTATTTAGAAAAATAATTTTTTATAGAATTTGTTTTTGGAAAAATATTTTTTTTTTTTTGGAAAAAAATTTTTTTATAGAATTTAAAAAAACAATTTTCTTTAAGGAAACAATTTTCTTCAAATTAGATACGAAACTTTGGGTGGAGAAATAATTTTGTAAATTTAAAATTTTGGCACAAAACTCTGGATTGAAAATTATTCTGAAAAAAATTTTTGTTTCAAAAATTTGCTTGAACAATTTCGTAAAGCAAAAATTTAGATTGCGAATTTGTTTAAAATTTTTTCTAGAAAAAATTTTTAGATCAATAATTTTATATATATCGTTTTCAATTCAAAACTTTTGCAATAAAAAATTTAAAAAAAATTCGTAGAAAATTTTTTGGTTTAAAAAAAATTTTTTAAAGGAAAAAGTTTGCTGTTGAAAATTGTTTTCATATCAAAGTTTTGCATAAAAAGGTTTTTAACAAAAATTTTCTTAGAACTTTTTTTCCTTTTTTTAAAATACAGGAACATTTAGACGTTTTTAAATAATTGTTTCATATTTCAAAATTGTCAAAGAAATATATAAAATAATTTTTTGATTTTGTGAATGAAATTTTTTTGTTCTTTTGATAACCTTTTAAAAGCCACTAAATCGTTGTTAATTAAAGTTCTCATTTACTACTTCAGATCGAGTACGCTTGGCTACACAAAAGGAAAAAAGAACATACATTAGATACTCTAAGGCAAAGTTTAGTGTTGCTGGCAGAGAGAGGCCTTTACTTTTGGTATTTTTTAAATTTTCTAATACTTCCTTAAATATGTATCAACCAAACACATACAAACATTTCTTATACTGTTTTAAATTAATTTCTTGTAACGCAACAGGGTACGATTTTGAGTTCATGTTTCCGTTTCTTGCTTCGCTCTCGTTCAGTTCCGCAAAGTCCCCTTTTTAACAACCTTTGAGCTTAACAACCTTCAAGAACGTTTCGATGTTGTTCTTGTTGTGTGTGTAAGTGTTTCTTGTAGTCGTTAAGCTTTAAGGTTGTATTGTATTTCTATGCAGTACAAAGTTGAAGGTGATTTAGGGTTATTTGCAAAATGGCTTTGTACTTGACTTGTTGCAAGTGTTTAGTTGTCCGTTAACTTTGCTGTTGTTGCTTGACTCAGAAAAATTTTCCTTTTCCTGATGTGAGTTTTGTTTTCAGTAGTAGTTTTAGTTTAACCTGGTAAACTGAATTTTTAAACAAATTTTTAAAAACTTTTTCTTCGGTAAGTGGATAATTTTTGTACTTAACAAGTAAAACATTCAATAAAATTCGTAATAATTTTGGACTTATTTTCCTACAAAATTAAAATTCAAATTGTTCCACAGGAATGATCAAAGCAGTCATATCAACAATTTCAATGATCAAGGACGTGACCCTAAACGTACGTTGTAAATGTTGACACTCGCTAAGAAAAAAGTTTTTAAAACTAAAACAATTTTTTCGCAATTAATCCACTTTGTAAACAGCTTTTAGCATATTTGAAAGTTTTCTTTCCATTTAGGAAACATTTAATTAAATAAGTGCTTGCATCACGTAAAATGTGTTGAAGGAGGATCAAATATAAATATATTTTAAATGTGGAATTTCTTTCAAAGACCTGAAAGTATGCAACATTTAATTATAGATTAAATGTGTCAAACTATTTGATTGAAAAATTTAAATCAAGATGTGTGACATTATGTCCATGAGAAAGTCTGTTGGGATTGTTACAAGAACGTGCTAAATGAAAAATTTTGTTATAAAAGTTTTTTAAACCAAATATTTTGTTATAAAATTTGTTAGTAAAACTTTTGGCGTAAAATTTTGTATATATGAATGGTCAGCGGAATATTTGTTTATGGCGCCACTTTCGGTACACATTTGTAATATTTGGTATAAAATTTTGTATGAAAAATGTTTCGATATTTAATTTTTTTTTGCCCACATTTTATGTTTGTAAAATGTAAGAAAGTTTTAATAGAAATATTTTCGGTGTTTATGTATTTTATAAGAAAATGCTTCGCATGGAATTTTTTCCTAACAAAATTTCTGGTGTAGAGTTTATTTTTCGGTATGAAATTGTCTATAGATATATTTTTTTCGTATAAAAATTTGCGATATAAAATTTTTTACCGAGAAGTTTTTGGCATGACAAATTTTTTGGGGAAAAATTTATATTAAAAATTTATATCATAAATTTTTTTATAGAAATTTCGGTATAAACTTTTTTGATCGACAAATTTTAGGTAAAATTTTTGTCGTTAAAAATTTTTTAAGAACAATTTAGTGTATAAAAAAAATTTAGCAGCCATATTTATGGCACGCAATTTTTGATATAAAAAATTTCAGTATAAAATATTTTAATAAAAAAATTTTCAGCGCAAAATATTTTGTCATAATATTTTGGTTATTAAACATTTTTATACAAAAATTAGACGTATAAAATTAAAAAAAAAAAAATTGTTATAAAACTTTTTTCTAGAAAATTCTTTGATATACAATATTTTTTTATTGAAATAAGAAAGAAATCAGCGAAAATTATTTGTACAACTAAATAAATATGGTTCTATAGAAAAGCTGAAAAAAACTATGAACATAAATAATGCAATGTGGGTTCACTTTCTGGTGCACACCTAAAAGTATGCAGCAATTTTAAACTTTAAATTGTTTCTTAAAAATGCTTTTAGTAATTAGTTTTTTGTTTATCGCAAATCGCAAATCAAAAATCTCATAATCCTCTTCTGGCAACTTAAGGTCTAAAAGATTTCAAAGAGCCCCCCAAAGTATGCCATTCCTTTAATAAAATATTTGATTTAGCTTTGGTTTAGTGTAAACGAATTTGTGCATTAATTTACGCTAACAATTGTTAAGCTTAAAGAATTTCCAACAATATGTAATGCTGAAATGACCTAAAAATGCATGCAAAAGTTTGCCAAAAACTATGCAACAGTTTTTGTTATGGACTTAGTTGAACAAAGTAGAATTTTGTTATTAAAAAAAAAAAACACAATCTTAGTAGATAACAAAGTGATATTGCAGCAAAATCAGGGCAAGAATTTAGGGAACAAGTGCAAAAATTAAGTTTTGTTAAAGGTGGAATATCAATTATTTATTTAGCGAAATTATTTGTGAATTTGGAGCTTGAGAAAAAAATACGAAGACAAATATTTTTGTAGAAAAAGTTTCGGAAACAATATTTTTTTAAGATAAAAAATTTTAATGAAAATATTTTTATGGAAAAATTTCAACGACAAGTATTTTAACAAAAAAATTTATTCAAAAAAGTGGGAAAGGATGACAAACTTATTGAACAAAAAATATTGTTGACTGGTGTCTTTGTAGAACAAATTTTAATGACAATTGTTTTGAATAAAAAATTTTTTTTGCTAATTCTTTATGGCAAAATATTCGGTGATAAAGTTTTTAATTGGCAAAATTTGTTAATACATTTTCTTGTTCGTTTTGTATTAAAAAAAAAACAAATGTAAGATGTCATAATGCCTTAAAGATTGTACAAATTTTAAGATGCCCTGCGGCAAAAGTCATTCTCGTACATCTTAAGTACCTAAATTTTAGCATATTAAGAGCAATTATGGAGCAGCGATAGCGGCATCTTTACGATTAAAATAAAAATTATAGATAAAATTAAATACCTACATCCACTGG
The DNA here is from genome assembly GCA_932526305.1 of Epicampocera succincta. Classification (NCBI taxonomy): domain Eukaryota; kingdom Metazoa; phylum Arthropoda; class Insecta; order Diptera; family Tachinidae; genus Epicampocera; species Epicampocera succincta. Next base: position 61,885,876 of record OW052036.1, on the reverse strand, counting down.
TAACCATATTGATATCCACTGCCAGGAGAGTAGTTGGAGGAGAAACGGAAATAAAAGTAATTTTCATATAAATTCCTTCAATCGTTTATGAAAGTTGGGCGAAAGATGAAAATATATTAATGCGATTACGACTTTATTACCAACAACATTAACAGCACTTATAGCGCTACCACTATAAAATGGCACTTGGCCATGGCCAGCACAACTGCTGCACCACACAAGCAACTAAACGACAGTCTGCTGGCGGGGTCGAAAATGAGGATGAAGTTTTGTTTGTGTAACTTTTTCAACATAATTTATATGAGCAGAATTTGTTACAAAAAAAAAACAAATTAAAGAGAAATTTAGCTAAAACCTTTTTCTAAGAAATGCAATATTTTTTATTATATAATTGTTTTGCAAAAAAAAAAAACAACAAAAACAAAGCAACTTCAGCTATAAATTTTTGAATGCACCAAAACTTTTCGTTGCTTTTAAGTGAAACCATTTAAAGATGGGTAACAAAAACATCAATTGAATAGAATTGCTCAGCAATAGAATAGTCCTTTTTAGTAAGAAAAGCAGCCGCTCTTACATTCAGTGCAAATAACTTGAGGCAGCCGTGACTACTGGCCCACAGCCATAACGCAACATTTTTGTGAGTCATTTGATTTCAAATCAACATGCAGAACTTTCTGCTTCTAAATTTCCCTATGAAATTCTTTGTTTATTTTACTGTATTCGAGGCTCTTACGAAACGCTTGGCCATAACAATGCAATAAGTGTTTACATTTTCAGGCTATTTTTTAAACTTTTGCATGATCCTTCGTAAGATGCGTTAAGTGTTGTAAAGCGATTTGTGTGTTGACTAGCAAGTAAAGCATACTTTGCGGGATAAATGAATGGTTTTCACAAGCACATGACATTGACAATGAACAGAAGCGGCAGGAGCATCAACTCTCAGAGTACATACATATATGTAGATGTGTATCTGTGGCTGTAATCTTTTTGATATTTTACATGTCTTGTCATGTAGTTCAACAAAGATTTAATCACCACTTCATATTCATATTCATATTCATATTCATAACATTAACAAGTCACAGGAATAACGACGAAAATCAGGCGTCTAAAAAGTTGAGATTTGTTGGGCAAGTTGAACAGGGATTTTAACATATTTCGCTTTCAGCTTCATAAATTAAAAGAGTGATTTGATTTTTTACTGTCACACTCTACTGTCAGGCAAATAAAACTTAATTATGATGGCAAGCACTTCAATAAGGGCGGCTAGATGATGAAATTGAAGTCTATAAGCTGTTTATGTAGTATTATATAGACATCATTCAAGTGTCGAATGTCGGGCGTTGGTTTTTATGTTAGACACGCGACATTCTTAGAAAATTACTGTCACTTTCTTTTGTTTAAGACATCAAATATAAGATTATTTTAATAATAACTTTTTGTTTATTTATAGTTAAGCTATTTCCAAACTACCAACGTGCTAATGTGTTAAGTTCAATAAGTTTTTGTGATTTCATTTAATAGGATCTCATACATATAGTTATAAACATACAGACAAGCTTCAATATATTAGACCAGAATAAACAAATAATTTACTAATTACGAAACTTTACTTGTGGTTTTGTTAATGTTTCATGACACATGTCTCTATATAAGATTTGCTTTTGTTAATTCAAGCATTTGCTTGTAGTTTTTGATTTTTCTTTTCGGCTGTGAATAAACACAGTGGCAGATATAAGGCCAAAAATAAGTGTTCATAAAATAGTTCCTGAAATGCCAATAGAACGATTTCAATCAACTATTGCTGTGCGTATTGTGTGGGGAGGCCATCACTATCGCCTGATGAACGCAGCAGAATTGTGATAACTCATCTGTTGGGTCTAAAGTTGAACGACATGGCCGTCGGTGATTCATGTGGCTGTAGCAGCATGGCCTTGACAGCTACACGCCGAATGCCAAAATGCATATTCTGCCTCGAGCATCTCTAACGGGGGTGACGTGAATTGTCCACCAAAATCATGTGATTATGATTCCACTAGAGTTTTTGTGGGATGGGGCTTTCAGAAGCCCAGTTTTATGCTTCATAGCCGCAAACAATCAATGCCGAGGTTTTTGTTCAAATTCAAATGGCGTTGTGAGGAGAGTCATTGAAAATTGCATCACAAGTATTCGTGGCACTATTCGAAGCTGCGGCAAATATTTCATGCACAATGACATGCCGAGATCTGTTAAAGGAAATGTGAATATTTTCAAATTTCCTTGTAACCGTCCTTATTGAAAAATCCTCTATTTGCGGTATTTTGAAAACAGATTTTTATACTTGTAGAAATAAAAAAGAAAAAAATTTACCTAAAATTCGTGTGAATTTTCTCAGTTTTGTCAAGCTGTTTCTTTTTTCGAAAAAATAATAATCAGTTAAACCGGCACACCTTTTAAACAGGCTAAATTGATTTTATAAGTTCTGAAACATTGAAATGAAATACTTTACAGTGAAAAGTATAAGCAAAAGAGACTGTTCATTTGCTTCGAAATTTTATTTCGAGCCTCAAAGTAGAAGCATTTTTTCAAGTGTCCGAAGGTCCGATTATTTTTTTTTTTGTCTTTTATTCCACCGTGCAGCCAAGCGAACAATAAACGTTTGTAAATTATACGCAGCGTATTAAATATAATTTGTTTGCATTTCGTTAAACAGAATTTGTTTATTTAACGTATTATTGAGTGAAAAATGTTTGCTTGCTATCCAGTAGGAGTTAATAACGACTTAAATATTTTGTACAAACACCAGTGGACTGTCATAATGTTATGCCACATAATTAAACTTTTATTTTGAATGAGTGTAGAAAAAATGTTGCATAACTTTATCTCAGACCGTTTGGCTGTCTGTTTTAAATCTTGTCCCAGCAACATTAACATGTTTTTCTTCTTCGCTTTAAGGGCAGTAGATTAGGGAAATTTATCTTTCTTAAAAAGCTGCATTTAGGACAAATAATTATTTTTAGCCAACAGTTTGTGTTTTTTTGCTTTAAAATTCAGCATCCTTAAAATGCCGGTTTATGTTGACCGGAGAGCAGCGGTTCGCATATAAAAGACGGTTGAGTGTTGAAACATGTAACAGGACACCAAAATATGATTTATTAAACTCACATGCAAACTTTTAATACAAAAGGAATATGTTGGCACATCCTTCATTATATTTCATATAAAGATTCTTAAAAATACAATATTTATTTTTTTCTGACACAACATTATCATTTTTAGTATTTGTTTGGTGTGCATTCAAGAATAATGAATGATATTAATCAGAGCAGAACCCTGCTTTCGGAAAATGGTTCTCTAATACATTTACTTTCACCAGTAAGGACAAATATTTCATTTCTTTTTGAATTATATAATATGTAAAGACATCATCAGTCAAATAAATTATTTATTTATGTATGTACACATTTGTTTTGGTTTTGGTTTTGGCTTCATTCTTCATTCTTGATACAAAGTAAATGACATTAATGGCTAAAATTGTTGCAGATTGTTGAATGGAAAATGAAATCAACAAGGATTTCGAAATAAAGTTGACAAAACAAACTATTGTTCAGATAATGGTAATGAGTATGAATACATTGTATTATTATTCAACTCAAGCGAATTAATGAACACCAGCAAACTGAATGTGACTTCTTAAGTTTGTGTAATAAAAATATAAATATGTTATAATTTTGGCCAGTTTTAGTTTCCTCAGCTTAAAAGTTACTAAAAGGTTGTGGCATTTTGTGGTTAATTTATATGACGTATTTCAAAGCAATGGATGCACGGATAAGACTTCGTTCCATATATCCTTTATTTTTGACAAAATTATTTTTCATCACAATTTAATCAAAGTCGATAAAAAAAATCAATTCTTCAGCTTTTCTATAAACATAAATTGCTTTATTTTATTTTTCAAATTTAAAGCTTTCAAGTATTCGTTTTACCAAAAACAGGATATTTGATGAATACGATGAATAAAAATAATATTCTCAAATGTGTTATATCTTGTCTTATAACTGTAGCCTTCAGCCATTTTATTATTATATTATTATTTTGTAATACAAATGGTAAGAAAAAGCTAAAACTTTTTGTCAAAGTTTTTTTCTTTTAGCTGAGCAAAAATTTAAATTAAATTTAATTCTTCGCAATGCAAGGCTGTGGCTTTAATCATTATATCTTGTTCTCCACAAATTTCTGGCTTCGCCTTTGATCACAACTTTTTGTACTTCTTTTAGAAAGTTTTGCACTCGAAATTATTTTAATTGGCTGAAAAATATGTAGTCCGTCCGAATGTCCTTTTCTTTGGAAAATTCAATTCTAGCTTAACTGGTTGTTTTTTAGATGCAGAGCTTTCTTATGGGTTGAGCTGTAAAAGCGATGACTTGTTTGTGGTTTTTATTATGAAATGTAATGAGAATTATTAGGAATTTAGTTCTGACAACACAAGTCTTACGTTTGTAATCATTTTGATATTCTTCTAATTGATAAATCTTGATAGGCAAATTTTACTTTTACAGCAACCCCTCAAAGTAGGCAACCAATTATGGTATATATTTCCTTAAATCTAAAGTATGAATTGTGACACCAATGACTTACAAAATACTTTGCTGAAACAATTTGTATGGCAACAGTTTAGCTTACTGCGAAAGTGGTTTTCAATTCCTGCGATTGTACAAGTAAATTGATGAATTTATACGTTTTGCCAGCTAAACTTACCTAAAATAAACAAAAAATAAAAGAAGTATTTAGTTAAGTTTAGAAAAATAGCTTAAAAGTTTTCATTTTGTTTATAAACAACAAAAAAAAATTTGTTTTTATAAATAAGTACATCGAAACTAAAAAGTTATAATTGCCTGCAATTAGGCTGCATGTATTAAAATAATTATTGCAGTCATGACAGGCTTGCGGCGAAATAAATGGCTTAAAATCTGTTTTTTTAAAGTTTATTTTCCAGCACACAACATAATGACCAAGAATGGCATAGAGAATTTGAATTTAAATTAAACACCAACAGAAAAAAAAAACGCAAACATTATCATGGGTATTTCATTCCCAAAGCCCAACAGTATGCCACAGACAATAATTATTAACCCGACTTAACTTCTTCTTGACGAAAATCCCCCAGCCTATTATTTATTTTCTTTGTCTGGATAAACGGCAGAACATTTTGCTTTATAAATAAGCCAAGAAATGCTGTTCGCGCACAGACATATTTCTTAGCCAAAAAGTATGCAACAATTATTGGTAATAAAATACTAAAGCAAACAAAGCAGAGAAGAAAAATATATAGTCATACCCTTTACCATGTTAAGAAACCATTATAACTTTTAAATATTTTATGGCACCGTAAATGATAGACTTTAATTTGTTTCAAATCATACAGCAACATGCAACAAATGTCCGCACGAAAAAAATATCGCCCATAAAATAAAACGCGAGTCAAACAAATGCCGGCTATTTGAAAAGCAAAGCTTTTAAAATAAACTCTCCCTTCGTTTAACTGGCTGCTCGTGTCAACAACCTTAAAAATCATTTGATTGTGAAAGCATATAATTTTTAAGACTAATTTTGGGGTTATTTTTTTAGGCAATAATAGCAGACAAAAAAATAAGCAATCAAAAGATGGCGTTAAGCAACACATGTTGATTTTCAGGGCAATTAGTAAATTAAGTACAGACATTTCTTCAAGGGCAGAGACAGTAATTTGAAATTTATTTTTGGCCTCAAATAAGGAGATCATTTAACAAGTACAGAATAAATCATATTGTAAATAATGTGGGCTTTTGAATCCTTGCCGCTGATTACAGCTGAGCCGTCTAGTTCGTTTAAGTAACTGCCCATTTTTGGGTCAGTTCATTTTACGTTCACTTTGAAGTTATTTTCCTAACTTTGTTAGTTTTCTTAACGTTTAGGACAACAGTATCAAAAGAGAATAATAAAAACCGTATAATTTTGACGAATTTCATTTTGCTGCACAATAAATGTAAAGCAATTCTTACTAATAGACAAAAAGTCACCTGTAATAAAAGAATGTGACATGAACGCAGGAAATCGAAATCGAATGGTGTACTATGGCCTTAAAGGGTTTTCCAATAAGTGGGGGCTGTACTTGAACGATCCATGCATGTCATTATGTATGACATATAACATCGTTCACTTACAGGTGACACTAATCCGAGTAGTACAGTTTTCAGGGATGCGGTACGGCCAATTAAGTGCATAATAATAATTGGCTTAAGTTTAAATGAATAAAAATTGGTTATGGACGAGCCGTAGCTGAGTCAAATATGAGTCAAAGATGAGGGAAATATACATCAAATATGATCCGTAGCTCAATCCTTGTTACTCATTCGTAGCTTTTGTCACCATCACTCTAATTTCAGAAAATATATATGATTTCCTCTTACATAAGAGGAAATTCGCGTTTGTGACAGAAGAAAAAAAAAACTTCCAGCTATTTAGCGGCCTGTCATTTATTAAAGAGACGACACTTTAATTGTTGTACAAACGAAGATAAAAAAAGTAAAACAATTTTAAATATCATCAAACTAAATTACTGTCATGACATAGCGTGACTCGGTGGTCACAGTTTCACTTTTACTCGATTAATTTACTCATCCGCCTCAGTTTCATTTTGTATTTAAGGAAAGGAATTTGTAATGATTATGTTTGCATGACTTCATGTGAGAATGTGGTAAATTTTAGCAAAATTAAACTTCAGGTCTTTTTCTTTTGCCTCTTTTTTTGTACTTCTATTTATAAGTTTTTGCTACTGGCATATAAATGAAAATGAAAAACGGATCTGAATGTTGGTTGATGTGTAGTTATTTGCTTTTGCGTTTTTACGTATTCCAAACATTCATTTCGCAAGGAATTGTCTGAATGTTTTGCATACTTTTAGGAGAATTTTTATTCCGACAAGCATGAAGTGAAATGAGAAAAAATGCGCCGTTGACCTGGGATTTGTTTTTGCTACGTAAATGGGGGAGGGAAAAACAAGAAAATTGAGAAAAAGAAAAATAAGAATCAACAAATATTTTCAAGTATCGCCAACGTGTTAAGGACGAGCTGGAGATTGTTAGACCCACTTGATTTGAAATTTATTTCTATGTAACCTTGCGTTGGTGGTCCTTCATTCCCCGCAAGCCTTTTGGGCTTTGCACATAATTTTTTGTTCATACAGAGACTGCGAATGTTTGCGCTTGTTCGTTTTGCATATAAATTTTGATTTTGCCCCAAAGATAATCACATGCTTAGCCGATTAACATGCTGCATGAAACAACCTAAGTGTACATGGCTGTTAAACAGGACATCACTGCAGTTTATTTTTCTTCAAACAAGCGGTTGGCAGAGTGTGCGTCACCTTGCTCTTGCCTGCGAATGGGCGACATCATTCAAATGCGTACATTTGCTCAATTCATTAAAACACGAGCTTTAGCGGTTCAGGAATGGGTAATATGGGTTCTTATTGTAAATTCGGCAGAAAAGCGAGAAAAAATGTATTTGGGTTTTCAGGTTTTTTTTGCATTCCATTCAAACGATTTTCATGAATATTTTTCTTTAACGTTTTAAAAATTATATAAATATATTTTTTCTATAAATTTATTCTTTAAAATCGAAAATTTCTCAGTAGGAGTAACATTTTTGTTAAATTTGAAAGAAAAATTTTTCTTCCCAAATGAGAACCTTTTTCGTAAGCCTTTTTTATCCTTCAAGTTTTTACAATAAACACACAAAAACACTCTTGAAGTAAAAGTTCTTGTGCTTGGGAAATGTTTTTGTTTTTAAATTTTTGAAAATAAAATTTCCCTTGCTGGGAAATTTTTTTTCGAAAATATTAAATTTAAAAAAAATGCCATTTCTTAAGAAATTGTCTTTAAGTGCAATCTTGCAGAAATTTTTTCTAAAAAATATTTCTAGTTAAAAATTTCCCTTGTTGGGAATTTTTTTTTTAAAGCAAAAGTTTAGTTATAATGTTCTAAATAATAAGCAAATGTTTCCACTTCTAATCATCAAATCTCAGCGATCATATAAGTATTTAAATAATTTCTAACAAAAAATAGTCCAGTTAAGAAATATCCTTTAATGGGGAATTTTAGTTAGTTGAAGATATTTTTTGATTTGGATAATTAGAAAAATTAGTTATCAAAAAGGTTTAATTAATGGCAATGCCATAAAATTTCCTTTTTAAAGGAAATTGTAATAAACTAAAATTTCCCTTTTAAGGAAATTCTAATAAACTAAAATTTCCCTTTTAAGGAAATTTTTTAAATACCAAAAATACTCTTTTTTTACATATCATGACTACATCAATAAGTTTTTTTTTGTCGCAATGACATATTCGGGGGTTTTTATTAATTTAAAAAAAATAGAATATTATTTTATTACTTGCACCACTGTGCAGCCTTTACATTTCACAGTTTTCACTGTATGTGTTGTAAATATTTTGCGTTTTCTTCACAGTAATTTTGTATTTTTTTTTTATTATTTTTTGTTTATGGCAGAAGGTCACTCGCTCCGAAGAACACTCTGTTAAACTTATTGTTATTGTTTTTGTTATTGTTGAACTTGAAACAGGAAAAAGAAGTGAAACATTATTGTTGCTGCTAATGGCTGTTAGTACGTTGGTGTTGCTGATTGTTGTTAGTTGCCTAACAAAATTGCCAGCAGCATTAATTTAAAATGTTAAACAAGTAGTTGTGAAAATGAATGATGATGGTTTTGTTTTCCGTTTTCGGCAGAATATTAGGATGATCCTTGAAAAAAAGTTACCAAAAATATATACATATATATTTATTTGGTTTAAAACAAAAATTATTTAAAAGCTGAAACCTGAACAAATATTGAACTAATATTCGAATTTCTAATCTGCTTCTTTTACAAGGGACACCCTTTTCTTTTACATCATTGCAATGTAATCTGTAGGTGTTATTTCTTGTTGTTATACTCATGTTATTTTTTCGTCTGCTATTCCGTTCATCGTTCTAATTACTTGAGGGGAAAAAATTTCAATTTTATTTAGCCTTTGCAAAATACAAAAAATAATTAAAACCAACAACGTATTGCTAATTTGGAAGAAACCGAAAAAAATTACATCACTACGTGTAGAAATGTGCGCAGAAAACGACACCAAACGAAACCTCTGTCAGCCGTCTGTGGTCATACAAAAATTCAAAACTAAAGAAGTACAAACATCAACAAAAGCGACCTTTTCAGGCAGAAAACTAATTAAAGAGCAATTAACCGTCTGAAAAGGTTCAAATGTTTTTTTGTATTTATAATAAACAAAGTTCTATTCAAATTTGGTGGAATCACACGCAACTGAATCCCATATTCAGGAAAATTAAAATCAGTTCAGATGGAAACGCTTCAAACAAATAAATTAAATTAAGTTTCACCTAAAATTATATTTTTTAATACAATAATTAGGAAACTAAGACCCAATTAGAGCTTCAAAGAAAAGTGAAATTGTTCAACTTAGTTCAAGTAAATAAAAAAAAAAATTATATAAAACAAACATTTTCCTTCAAGGGAAATTTTCGTAAAAGGGAAAAAAATCGGAATTCATAAGATATACTAAAAGTCTATTATATCTAATAATAAAACATAATAAATGTCAGAAGCTGTGAAAAATTGCTTGATTTAAAAATTTCCCTTAAGGGTAATTTTATTAAGCTTGTGATATTTAGAAAAATTTCAGGCAAACTTAAGGTCTGTAAAAATAATAGTCAGGAAGTGTAGAAAATTCTGGAAAATTGCCTAAAATCAAAATTTCCTCTCAAGGGTAATTTGTTTAAAGTAGGGATATTTAAAATATTTTTTAATAAATTAAAGTTCTATAATAATAAGAGATATATGCAAGTGTAAGAAATTGTGAAAAATAGCTCGAAATAAAAATTTCCCTCTAAGGGAAATTCCCTCTAAGGGAAATTTTTATTTCGATAATAATAAGAGATATATGTAAGTGTAAGAAATTGTGAAAAATAGCTCGAAATAAAAATTTCCCTTAGAGGGAAATTTTTTCCAAATATGAAAACTTTTATACAGATTTGCCAAAAACAAACCTAATAGTTAGAGTATTAAATTTTATTGCCTATTTTCAAAAATTTACTTGAAAAAAATTTTTTTTTATTAAATTTAGTTCCTTTTGGGCGCAATTTTTTCTGAAAATATTTAAAGAAAGTTTTTCTAACTTTTAAAAATATACTCCTTTGGGGAAGTTTTTGTACAATTAGAAAATCTTGGAAACAATTTTAATGGCTGCTATTAAAAACATTTTTAAATTAGAAAAAAATTCCCAAAATAAAAGTTAACCTTAAAGGAACATTTTTCTTACATGTGAAAATTTATGGAAATCGTACTGGGATATCAAATTTAAATGATGTTATGCAAATGGGACGAAAACAAAATGTTATTTTGCTGGGATATTTCAGAATGAAAAAATATCCCTTTGAGGGAAGACAATTTAAAGTCCGTGATAAAAGAAATGCTATAAAAATACAAATTCCCCTAATGGGAAATTTAAATAAAACTCGTTTAATGTGAACATTTTTATGACCAAGAATTTAGGAAAATAGTTTAAGCATATTTTTAAGAACATTGTGCAGCAATAGAGTAGGTGGTGGGTGAGGCCAAAAAGTTAATTATTTCTTTTTGCCACAATTTTAAATTCAGACACATTGTCTTGTGTTGAAGGATGGAAGAAAATTTTTATAAAGTGTAATATTTTATTATATCAAATACCATTAATCATCATTAGACAGAAAATATTCAACATGTTTTGTTTCGAAATCAGATAACCAAATAAAAAATGTGAGGGGAAAACAAGCCAAGAGTAAGAAGTGGCAAAAATTCAAAATAAACCTGCTACACCTTTAAATAATCATCAACATTCCTACTTCTTGTGCTGAACCCAACCGCTTACGGTGATACTTAAATGCTTTAAGTTGAATAAAATAATACAATTTTCTACTTTAAATGTTCCAAAGAGACACAAAGTCTAGCCGTTTTCGCCCATAATTTGTTCTTGCCTTTACACTGCTGGAAAAGTTTTCAATGAATCTTTTGCATTCTCATAATTTATTTTATGTTGAGTATTTATTAAAAGGTACTTGGCACCTTTTTATATTTATATTCTGTGTTCCTAATTTTTTGTCGTTGTCGTTGTCGTTGTAAGCCCATATATTTAGAGCTGGTGAGTTATTGTAGCGAACAGCGGCATATATTTATATATATTTTATAATGGTTGAAGCCACTTGTGCATTATTGATGATTATTACAAAAGCTTTTGTTAAAGTGCTAAGAGTTATTTCATAATTAATGGATGTATTATGTGGTGGTGTAAAATACAAAAATATTTTATATTTGCTTTTCAGACATGTAAAATTTTATTTCGTATTTAAATAAAAAAAAAAAAAGTTGTAGAAAATTTGCAAAAGTTTTTTCTCAAGCTAAAAATAATATTTCTGCACTTTCCGTCTGGCCATATTTTGTAAAGTGTATTTAAGGGCTTAATTTATTTCTAATTCAAACGAAATTATTTTTTTTTTGTAGATTTTATTAGAAAAAAATAATAATTAAAGTTTTAAAATATTCGCAAAAAAATTTTGTCTTGCTCAAATTGCAGATCAAATAGCTTACAAGTTGTGGCAATGTATGTTTCAGCCCTGTAGCAAATTTGAAAACAATCGCTCGAAAGATGAGTCCAACTTGCATATATCCTTTTTTGGCTCATACAAAGTGTTAGCAACCAAAATGTTGAAACTGCCTGAAAAATTGTAACTTGCAGCCTAATAATAAATTTACTTTCAATGAGCCTGACAGGGCAAAGTTTTTAATAAAATAAGTTTTTTGGCGGGGCCAGGAAATGCCTGTCTTCTATATATCCTTTTTTGTTTATTTAACTTTTTGTGAGTTGTGGTATTTTTTCGCAGTATTTCTGGTCTTTAGGTAACGATGGAATATTTTTCCTCCTAAAACATTTTAAAAGGCTGGCTTTGACAGGCTCGTTATCTCTTACATTGATGTTTTGGTTTAATATTAAGAAATATAACGCCAACAATTTAGTCGAGCTTTGCAAACTTTGAACGAACCATAAACAGCAGCAAACAGCAGTTATCATGTATAATTTAGCAGATAAAAAACGTAACAGCTTTTTTTTTGGTATAATTTTTTTGTTTTTTTTTTTAATAGATGTTTGTTTTTGTCGTTTTTCTTAACAAAGTGGACATGCATAAGCCAGTGTCTATTCTTTATTTGCTTGTATAAGTGCTTTAGCAGCAGCCAAAAGGAACGTATTTAATGAAAAACTAAACATGCTGTATCCACTGTTGCAACAAAGAAACAAACACATTAGCACCAGTATTATTTTCCTGGCGGGCGGAAGTGAAGCTCTCATACTCCCACACACACTCAAACACATTTCACAGCAGCTATAGTTTCATACTTGCATACATTTCTTTGTTTTTTCATTCATTCATTCAGTCATTCAATCGCTCATTTGTGCGTTCCCTCATTCATGTGCATGTTTGTTTAAAGGAAACACATGAGCCAAGTGTTTTAAAATAAATAGTCATGCATACTTTATGGCTTATCTTGAGTCTTTATATTATTGTTTCTTTTTGTTTCTGTTTCTGTTTCTGTTTTTGTTTTTTTTTTTTGTTTTTTCTTCGTGTACGTATGAGTAATTTTTTGCGTTGCTCTTCGCTATGCAAAGAGTGTATTTTTTTCCTCTTCGCTTACATTTTGCGATTATAAGTGCGTGTCATTTTTATATTATTACTGACATTGAATTTTTTTTTACGATTTTATTTTAAAATGTCATGTGTGTAGTCCTTATGTTTCTGCCAGCTTATCAATAATTTATTAACGCTCTGAAGAGCTTTTACGGCGAATGCATAATTATTTTCTTTGATGCTTTTGCGTGCTTAAATTTACTTTATAACACATTTTTTTTTATAATTCTCCTTTTTTTTTTTCTACGCCACTAGAAAATTAAAACGCTTTTGATTGCAAAGAAAAAAGAAGAAGCAGGAGAAAAACATGACCATAGAACGTAATAAAAAAATGCAGAGGTTTACAACTTTTGCGGTGACATAAAAGAAATTAGTAAACAATTTAAATGCTAAAATTAAACATTAATAGAAATAAAAACATTTATAGAAGAAATAAAAATATAAATAAAAAGATCACACGCTTGCGAATGATGTGTTCAGAACCTTGAAGAGACCAGGAATAAGTAATTAAATAGTTTGGTCTTGCTGGATCATTCATATGAGTAGCTTTTGTTAGCTGCTGGAGCTACATGACCAGTGTGACCATATACAATTTTTCAAATTACTTAATGAAGCTAAAACAAATTTTCCTTTAAAATTACTGCCGTCATTTCCTACCAGTACATTTTCAGGCAGTTCCGTCATCTGTGACAGTGTCAAATATGGTCACACTGATGCCATAAGTGAGCAAAATGTGAACAGCCAACACAGGTCTGGTGTAAGAATGCTGATGTGTGTGGTATCCCAGTTTTACATAAAAATTGGTTGGTATGAAAAAGGATCAAGATTTATTTTCAGTAAATGTTGCCAAAAATAAATAATTCCATAAAATTTATATTTGATGATTGTTTAAAGAAATGATCATGTTTTTTGGCCAGCGCTTTTTTAGTTTGAAACAAAATTTAAGTTTGAAAAACTTTTTTCGCAAAAGTGTGATATGAGCGCCTGAATTTAGTTTCAATATTTCCGTACAAACTAGAAACAAACTATTAACTGATTCGGCTAATGCCGTTGTTAAATAAGAATAACACAATTTTGTTTTCTATTTTAACTTTTAAGTTCAATTTTTCTTTTTCTGATTATTTAAAAATTCCTTTAATTTCTATTGCCCACAATATTTCAAAGTGGTATAATTTAAGTCAGTAATAAGAAATTAATGGGCGAGAGCAAAACCGGTCTTATTATTGTAGTAGATCAATAGTCTGTGGGGCTGTTTTGGCTTCTAAACATATTAATTCATAGGATGGCCAACAAATGGACAAATCATGATTCTGAACTCTATTATAGGGAATTTTATTTCAAAACATTGGGAGCGGTCAACGGGGGTACTGAGAAACGAAGGACACGAAGCGAGTTGCTTCTAAATATGGACATGAAGACGTAAAGAGCTACCAAAGGAGTAGTTGACTGACATTGTGCTAACAGTTCCAAATGTTGGCGCTAAAAAGAACATACTTGGAATTTTTTATTCGAATTTTTTTACTCTTGCTGGCAAGTTCGAATAAAATTTTTACAATAAAATAAATTACACAACTTGTAATAAAAATGTAACTGTTTTAATTAATGAACTGTTTTTTTTTGTTTTTTAACAATTTGCTACCTTTTAGTTTATTAATTTTGTTAAGGCTTTAAACGAAATGTACGGCCGTGAGTTCAGGGTCATTTGCTTGCGTAATTTTGTTTTACTTTACAAATAAAACTTAAGGGATTTCAAACTAAAATGAAATTTGTATAATACATTTATGTAAATGTTTATATAAAATACTCATGTGTATTAAGTTTTTTTCTTTTTAATAAGTCTCTCTGTTTATACTTCTGTAGGCTTTTGTTGTGATAAAAACACGAAAAAAAAGAAGAAGGCAAAAAATGAAACAAAAACTGTTACAAAAATCCCAAAAGGATTTCATTGTAAAATGAAATAAATCTTCTAAAGAGCTTTTTCTGCTTTGTTGCTGTGGAAATTTGCTAAAAAGTACTTTTTGTTCTCTTTTCACTTTTTTCCCCAGCTAAATTCATTTAAAATTAAACATTTTTTAAAAGAAATTATCTTAAAATATTTTTAGGCTGTTTGTGCAAGTGGAAAAAAATAAGAAGAAGTTCAATGCAGACTTTTTAACATTGAGAATTTGTTGATTGTTGAAATGAAATATAATCAAAAAAATGGTGTATTATATAATCGCATTTCAAGTTTTGTGTCATATTCCGTAAGACAGTAAAAATAATTCCTGTGTCCCGGCACAGCACACTTCGCTTTTCTTCTCTTAACTTATTTGTCTAATTACTCAGCTAAATACTTAAATGAGTTACTTAAACAAGTGCTGTTGTTTAAATTAAAACTAATGAGTTAATGGTTGTTTTATATTTGTTTCATACAACTATTTTAAGTAACTGTCTGCTTTTGCATGCAAACAATTTTCAGTGTTTTTACAAACAAAAGTTTTGCTAACTATTTTATTAAGTGAATGACGACAGCCTTCTAAGTGTTAAGGCTTAAATTAGCTCGTGAACTTAATTAATCAATTTAGTTCGCACTTGCACTTGTCATTTGCTCACTTCTTTATTTCTAAATGTTGTCTATTATCAATAAAAATAAAATCGAAAATTTGAATATCCTCTAGTCTACTTTTAGGTGTTACTTTTTTTTTTTAAATTTTCTTTGCATATTTTTTCGCTGCAAAATATTATATTCTTATGCAATTTTTGCTCAAAAGAAGCTACAAAGAAAAGAACAATTTGCTGGCATTTGTTACGGCTTCCACGTTTTAAATTGTGCGCCTTAGGTTATGCACCTGTTTTGTTGGTTGTACGCAAACATGTGCAAATTCAAAGCTGTTGCTTGCAGCAAATTCTCTAAAAACAGCAAACTAATCACATCGTTTGCTTTAAACCGTGCCTTTTTTTAAATTTATTTTTAGTACATCAAATGTTTCCGGTTTGTGGTTGAAGTGCTTTGTTGTTCTGTGTGCTTTAAAATCGGCCGCATAGAATCGGATTTTGAAACGTACTGCCCAGAAGTATAAAAAAATATGTCAAAAAATTTTAGTCTACAAGATAAAAAAAAAAATTTCTAAGAGATCTCAAAAAATATAATTTTTTAATAAAACTAGAAACTAAGTTCGGATTTTCACATATTCAGTTGTGTTTTTCTACCTTCTTAGGCCTTCAAAATTTGCGTTTGAAACTGGAAAATAGATTATAAGTTTTACAATCTTCTCACAACAATTTAAAAACTTATCAAAAACCTAATTTCGTATTCCAAAGAGGCAGACCAATTTTTGAAACTCAAATATTAGCATCACATAATTTCACAGATAGTCTAATCGTCAGATCGCTATTAAAATAATGCTACGAAAATTCGAATTTGAAATAATAAATCAGTAGAAAAATTTTACGCTTTTTTAAAAACTCGACTACGAAATCATCAAAATCATTTGATGTATAAATCCGGAATAATAGTTTTCATTGAGAAAAAAAAAATTGGATTTACTTATTTAAATATTAAGTTTGAGTTTTCAAAAGCTGAAGTTTTGAAATTCTTTCAATTTTAACACTCAACATCATAGAAACGATTAGAAAGAATTATCGAAAAAATATTTCTTGTAAGAAAAAATATATGTATATTTTAAATTTAATTACAATATTAAGTTCGAAATCCCGAGTATGGAATAAAATATAATAATAAATGAATAAAAGAAATTATTTTCTTTAAAAAAGAATTTTCGAAAATTTACAAAAATTTACAAAAACTAGTAAAATTCTAAAATTTTTTCAAAAATCTGTTGTGAAATTATATGATAGATTTCAAAGCACAAATTAAAAATTTATTTTCTTTTAGTTCGAATTCTTCGAAAATTCGAAATGGAAATCGTACCGCTCTATAATTTCTAATTTTTTCTTATAACAATTTTAATTTTGAATTTTTGAATATTCAAAAAGTTATTTTTAAGTTCAATATATAGTCATTTAATTTTTCATTGAGAAGCACCTGTTTTGCAATCAAACAAATAAAAATATATTAAAATTTTTCCTCATAAATTATATTTATCAATTAATTTCAGATATTTTTTATTCCGCTTACCATATAAAGTCCTTGCAATGTGAACAGAACGTTGGCTGCTTGAAGAAGCGCGGTATAAAACAGTGATCCTTGACATTGAAAATGTTCTTTTTCTTTAAGGCTCCCTTTCGCAGGCGAGATTTCATTTTATTTTCACCAACGGCTTCGTCGACCGTCTGTGCCTGATCGTCGCCATTGTTGTCACTTTTTTCGGACATAATTGTTCTGCAGCTGCGGTTGAGGTTGTAGTTAAAAAAAGTCTTGTGGTGGCCGGTCGTTAAAACAATTAATGATTTTGCTGATGCTGATGCTGCTGCTGCTGCTGCTGATGGTGATGGTGATACTGTTGTTTTTGTTTTGTTCTTTAGGCGGTTTCAGTTATTGTTATTTAAACGGTGGTTATCAAAAGTTGTTGTTGCTTTTATATTTGGTGTTTTTTTCCTGTTATTGTTACTGTTGTTTTTCATTTAATTATTCCTGTTTCCTTGGTGGTGATTTGTGGGTGTTTGCGTAGTATGTGCTTTTGTGATTTTTTCACATTGATATTGTTGTTGTTGTTGTTGCTTTGACTGGTAATATAATCGTAGTTGGTTTTATTGTTGCCTGGCGTTTAAGTTTTTCTTTTGTCTTTCTTTATGGTGTTTCGAAAAATTACCTCCTGAAAAAGGCTGATTTCCGTTTATTGTTGTATTTTGGTTTAATCGTTTATCCTGTTTCTTGTTTCTTTTTTTTTGTTTTTTGTTTATTTTTGTTTAAGATGGTTGTGTCATTACAGCAGTTGTTGCCTTCTGTCGTAAACTTTGAAATTATTTTCTTAAATTTCCATTGTTTCTTGTTTTGAAGGTAATTTTCTGCAACTTACATTTAAATAGATTTAATATCTTTATTGTTAGAATTTTCGCGATTTCAGTAAATAGTTCAATAGCCTTCTGAAAAACTATAACTTATCTAAACTATTATATCAGTGTTACAACTGAGATAAAACTAGATACAGCAAAAAATTGAGAAAACATGCTGGACTAGTGATAACTTTTCTATAGAAAATAAAGTAATCGATGACTTTTCTATAAAAAAATATTAAGAAAGGTAAAGCCTCTCATAACGTTTCCGTGAAAAAGTAAAATTATATTATTATATACTTTAGAAAACTAAAGTTATCGATAGCTTTGCCAAACTAAAACAAACTTGTCGATAACATTTTTAAAGAAAAATAAAGTTATCGATAACGTTTTTTAAAGAAAAATAAAGTTATCGATAACGTTTTTTAAAGAAAAATAAAGTTGTCGATAACTTTCTTACAGAATAGTTTTCAATAAAAATATAAAGCTAGCAATAACTTTTGGTAAAACAATAAAGTTATCGATAACTTTTCTACAGAACAGTAGGTTCCCAACTTATACTTTTATGTAGCAAGGCAAAGTGGTCATGTGCTAAAAAGTAAAGTTATCGATAACTTTTCTATTGCAACGTAAAGTTATTGTTAATTTTTCTATAGAAAAACAAAGTTATCGATAACCTTTTTTTACTATAATTTTTCTCTTCAAATATAAGGTAATCGATAGTTTTTTGATATCAAAGTAGTGCTATCGATAGGTTTTTAAAGAAAAGTAAACTTATCGATAACGTTTCTAAAGTTAAGTAACAACTTTTTCACAAAGTTTGCAGACAATTTTGATTGAATTAAAGTTATAGACACCTTTTGCACACCAAAGTAAAGGTTTTCTTTTGAAAGCCAAACCGGTGGATAATTTTTCTGTAGGACTGTAATTTTAGCAATAATTTTTCTGAAAAAAAAAATAAATTCGTCAATTAATGGTCTGTGGAAAATTAAAATTGGCGGAACCTTTAGAAAATTAACGAAAACTTTTCTGTCGGAAAATGCAAACTTTTCTCTTTCAAAAGCCAACCAGTCATGAAAAATTTCCCGTTTGAAAAGAAAAGCTAAATAGATGTTGGCCTTGTTTAGAAACGTAAATTAATGGCATGATTTGCTATACAAAAGACGACATAACTTTTCTATAGCACTGCAAACTTTTTAATAGTTTATTTGCCTGAAAACTGTATTGTAAATAATTTTTACATCCCTTGATAGATATTCAACTGTTTGCCAGGGGAAAAAGTTGGGCACAACTCAGTTTTTTGTTTGTTTTGATTTAAAGAATTTTTTGTTTATATACAATAGATTTATCTAGAATGATTGTTTTGCTTAAAAAACTGATTTATTTAAATTAATTTCTGTTAAGAGCAAAATTTATTTACGATGAAATATATATAAATTTCTGTTTTGCTCTCATTATATTATCAATTAAATATACAATTTTACGTTGCATAGTATATAGTTATAAACAGCAGTTTTTATACAATATAAAAACAGCCAACATTTTATTTGTTTGTTTTCTAAATTAATTTTTATTGAAATGGTTGCCTCAATTCATTTTTAAATAGTCCAATAGACATGTGTATATTATTTGCGAGCATTATTAATTAAAGATTCTGTACCCTACAGCTTTTCGTGCTGGTATATCGGTGCTGTAAGTCTTTTAACAGTTTTTATATATGTACATACAAGTGTGCAATTAAGAAGCCGCCAAATGCCTCTAAAACAATTCTTTATGTCATGTATAGTTTAAGGGCAATTTCTCTGCAACAGCTTTTAATGATTCTGACGGCCATAAAAATAATTTCTATGCAAAGGAAAACAAAAATGATAAAGAACCGGGGTATATAAAAGGACTATCAATAAAACCATTAGTACTGAAATAGCACATTGCAAAAACAACAGTCAGTCATGAAAAGGCGTTCAAAATATTTTAATTACTATCGCCACATTCCAAAAAAATAAGAACAAATAAGTTTTCCAGTGTTTTAAATTATGTTCATATGTATGTGGGCCTGAGTAAAATCCAGTGTGAGAGGAAAAAAACGTAGCGATAAATATTACACGCATTAGAAATAACAACTGATGTCTGTTTGTTTATCACAAACCTGCCAAACATACCTACACAAACATAGACACATCTGTAATTAAAACTAAGCGTATGAGTTCTTGTACACCACCCTCTCTCCCTCTCCCTCTCTCTCTCTCACTCCCTGTCTCTGTCCACGCGTTAAGTATTCAAATAATTCAAATAGAGGCGAAGAAGCAATCACCTGAATAGCTGGGAAGAGAAGTGAGAGCGAGTGGCGGAGTCAGAGGCAGAGGCAGACAAAAGAACAACATATTCACGTTTTTCCACAAATATATAAAATATATACCAATAATGTTATGAAAATAACAAATAAGACAAATCGAAGGGAAAAACTGTGCTTTTCCTATGGGAAAGTTTACCAATCGATGGTTTCAGCATAAAAGGGAAATTACGCAGGCATTTAAAGGGCGATCCCATAAAACAAACTAATCTATAACTTTTGCATAGAAACATCAAACAAAATATTTGTATAGATATTTTCTAGACAGCACCAGATAGATTTGTGATAAATGTGATTCCCAACAAAAGTAAGATTTTTGATGAGTTTTTTTTCCTAGAAATTGATAAATGTTCGGTTAGAAAGTAGCCATCGATTATTAGTCTGTGTTGCCTTTTAGTGCAAGCAAAAGTTATTGTCTTCGATTCTTAAGGAAAGTCAAGCCATAAATAATTTTTCAATATATGTATGTTTGTTAAATTTTCTATTTAAAAGTAGTAGTCATTGTTGACGTTTCT
The DNA here is from genome assembly GCA_932526305.1 of Epicampocera succincta. Lineage (NCBI taxonomy): Eukaryota > Metazoa > Arthropoda > Insecta > Diptera > Tachinidae > Epicampocera > Epicampocera succincta. Next base: position 61,865,321 of record OW052036.1, on the reverse strand, counting down.
GTTTTAATTTTCCATAAAACAAAAAAAAAAAACTTATCGGATCTGATTCTTAAAGAAAGTTCAATAGTCAACAACTTTTCAAGCGATGATCGATAAAGTTTTAATTAAATAGTTTTTAGTAATTTGCATTTGTTCTTCAATCTTTAGTAAAACAAAAAGTTTTGGACTCTTTCAATAATTTTTAATTGGTGAAAATATGGATTTTCTATAAAAAAAAAGTATCACGATATAAATTTTTTTTTTTTTTTTTTTTTTTTTTAGCAGAGTTCGTGGAAAATGCGTTAAAACATAAGCACTCTTTTGGGGACGGGAAATTCCCCTCCACTGATTTAAAAATCGGCTGTGAGCCCTGATTAGTTTGTTGGAAAGTTCTTTAATGATCAGATCAGCTGGCTGGTCAAGCTGCTTTTCAATTTTATATAATATAAGCATATTTTTAGGGGCAAACATGTTGTCCAGGAGTCCCAGCGATTGGCCTTACATTCAGCTATAACCCTTGATCAGCTTTTTGCAATGTTCTTCAATCATGAGATGGGCTGCTCATCAGTTTGCCTTAGTAGTAGGCTTGAAACTTTAATATTAGCATACTTTTAGGGGGCGAGCATAATTTTTCACAAAATTTACAAGCAGAATATCGAATAATTAAAATACATATATGTACATAATTTAAAACTATGATTGTTATATAGAAATGTCCGTGCACATTTTGTTGATATAATAATTAAAGCTGAGTTTTAATTTTTTCAGTTCTTTATTTTTTCCCTATAATAAATTATTATAGAATGACATTTTGTTTCTAAATCCAGCACTGCCTTTCTGTTTGACACCTCGATCCATATTTTTTTAATCAACTATTTTCGTTCACTTTATTGGGAGACGTTCCTCTTTCCGTTTTAGTTTTTGTTGCTGATTTTTATTTGCTTTTTATGCACTTTTAAACCATTTTAAAAGTTTTTCTTTCGTTCTTTGTTATTGTTGGCTTGTATTTTTTTTTTTTTTTTTTGTTATTCAATACAAAAAATGCAACAGTTACAACTGGCCAAAAACTAAAGAAATAAAATAAAACAAAATAAAAGCGAAAAAACAGCAGTTAAAAACGGAAAAGCAAAACTTGCACAATGTTTGGTAACGATAACACACACGCAAACACATATTTTTAACACAAAATATTTTTAGTGTAAGTTTAAATTTTTATAAATTATTGCAACCTGATGTTTCTAAAATTTTCTTCAGTTTTCTTTTAATAAAATAAATTTTTTTTTTCTAAAATTTGTATTTACAATTTATTTTTTTTGCGTAATTTTTCGTTTACCTTTAAATGATTTAAATTGATTTATTTATTTATTTTTTTTTGGTTTTTTTATTCGAAAATGACAAGTTGTTGTTAATTTTTCTTTTGTTGCTTTTCTCTAGCCATCGATTAATTTATTAAGGCTTTTCACTATTCATTGGTTACAACATCTATCTTTTGTTGGGAATATTTTTTTTTTTAATTTTTCTGTGAAATTTTTCGTGTTTCAGTTATTGCAATAATTATATAGATTAAATTTTTTTTGCCTTATTTATTATATTTTTCATCTATTTGATAGTTTACATTTTTTGTTTTTAATGTTCTAATAAATTAAGCTCTTGCACTAGTGCTCCGTACACGTCCGTTAGGCTCCACAATTCACAACGTTGTGAAAACTTTTCGATATGTTGTGTGTTGTTTTTGTGATTGTTATATTTTTTCATACTAAACACAACGTTTTAAATAACTGATAATGCCCCTAAAAACGAACACATTCCGACTTTCATAGACTGGGTGGTGAACAGTAGTCGCAAGCTTTAAGGGTAGCAAAAAGCTTCTCCTTGAGCTCTCAAACACACACACTCGTGCATTCAATCCGGAACGCTTTAGCTTCTCACCTTAAAGGCAAAACAATGCGCTCTTTTTTTAGTGCTTAATCTCTTTCTCTCTTGTATTGTTTTTTCTAAGGGTGAGATATAAAGTTGCCAGACTAAACAATTAAAAGGTTTGCTATACAAAGTGATTTTTTTTTATAGAAACTGTTTTAAGAGAATATTTAAGGATAATTTATTGTATAAAATTGTTTATCTACACCGCCAAATCGTAAACTAACGTTCGTCACTATAAATGTTTCAAAAAGAACGAATTGGCAACTATTTATGAACTTATTTTTGAAAGGCTGGCGAATGTTAATGATCGTCATCGTGGGACAAAGAGTCTCGTAAAAGAATATTGGTAAAAAACTGCGTTGCCATGGAAATGTTTTTTCTCCAAACGACAAGAAATTTTCATCTTAGAAAAATTTTCTGAACAAAATTTTACTTAAGAAACTTTTTCAGAAACTTTAAAAAACAATTCTACGAATAAATATTTCTTGTGGAAAAATTTGTAGCATTTTAAAATTTGTTTTTTAAGAACAAATTTTTCTCCAACATTTTTTTTTTGTAATAATATACGTTTAATTGAAAAACTTTTTTAAATAAAATTTTTTTATGGAAAAAAATAAATATATAAAAAAATAGTAGTTTTTTTTTTAAAAAAAATTTTAACAGAATTTTTTCTATAGATTCATTCTTATTCAAACGGACTTTTTACTATAAACATTTTTTTGTTAAATTTTTTTAATATAATTTTTGTTATATTTTTTTTTCGAAGTAAAACTTTTTCAATAGAATTTATTTTAAACAAATGTTTTGCTAAAAATACACTTTTAGAATAAAATACTGGTGGTCAACATTTTGTCTGTAGAACATTTTTTTTTTATAGAAAAGAACATCATGATAAATGTTTTGTGTGAATGACCAACAAAAAACAAAATTGTTTAATTTTTTTCAAATTTTAAACATTAGAAAACTTTTTCAAATAACCTTCTTTTGCAAAAAGAAAAAATATCTAATAAAATTTATTTTAACAAAAAAAAATTTAAACTGCATTACAGAAAAGTTATTCAACGGAATTTGTTATGGAAAAAGTTTTTCTATTGAAAATTTTTTATAAAAAAAATTATTTAATAGAGAAACTTTTAAATGATCAAGTAATCAAATTTCTTGAATAGAAATATTTTTGGAAATAAGATTTTAATATTAAAAAATTTTGTTTATTTATTAATATTTCGAAAAATTATAGAATTTTTTAAATTTATTTGATTTTGATTTTTATTAAAATATTAAGAAACATAAAAAAGGCCAACAAATAAAAAAATTTCTATAGACATTAAATAATTTTGTTAAAATAGGAATTTTTCGCCTACAAACTTTTCAATAATACAAAAATTGTTTCCTTTAAAAAATGTTTCCATATAAAATTTTTCTATAGAAAATTTTAATTTGTTTTAATTTAGTTACTTATCCACTTTCCAGGGATGGTTTAATAGTCCTGAGCTTTCCTTCTTTTTACTTGGGTTTTCTTTATTTTCCCACCTTTTTTTTGCCACTTTCTCTTACTAATTCTCAAAAGTTGTAAAAACAATTAAATAACGAAGTAGCAGACAAAAGACAAGAAATTTTTATTTGTTTATCTTTGGGCAGCTGAAATGTACACATGTGTTTGTTGGCTCTGACTTTGTTGTTTTTGTATGCGAGCTTGTGGTCACAGATGCGAGTGTATTCAAGTGCGCTGGTATTGGAGTCGAATTTCCATACACAATCCGTACGAAAGCAACATGTTAATCATTTATTTGTGAACGTTTTTGATTTATTCAAAGCGACTTTTCACAGGTTTCTTGGTCAAAGAATGTGATCCACTGCAATTGTGTGATGTAATTCTATATTCTTTACACTCTTTATATTGAGCATTTTGTGCACATGAGACAAGCAAAAAGTAATTGTAATTTTTCTTTACCGAAATTGTGTTCAGAAATAGAAAGTTTTTTTGCGGCTGGACAATGAAAAGGAATAAAACAGATTGTGTGTGAGTTAAAAAAAAAAAAAATTCTTTTTCTATTTGGAGTATAAAATACAAAGCCATTCAAATGTCAGCCACGGTTTCTAAAAGTGGCAGGGCTCTAAGTGAGCCAGTTTTCAAACACTCTGCTGAACAATTAGGGCTGAACAGTGGCCTCCATTGTAATGATTCGTAGGACATTGACTGACTGCGACTTATTGGCCTAGACCTGCTACATTAGGCTACAAGTACAAGATGAGTCTAGTGGAATCTAACTCGCGAGAGATGACCATACCCTTAAATCGTTCATGCAGAATGTGCATCGCGGGGGGTGTGGATACTGGCCTCTAGCACTATTCCGCTTTAACCAAATGTCGTGTGTGTTCATAATATGTTTCAACATAAATCGCTTATCATTATTTCGTTGCGATTATTAAATAAAAATAGTTTTAAAATCAATTCAATTGTTTATTTTGTAATTGTTTAGTTTATTCAAACAATTGTATTTCCTGTGATTGAGCCCCTTTTCGATTTCGCCTGCTGCACAGTGTGCATAAACAATTAAAGCATCACTTTTGTTTTGGCAGCAGCGCCGCAAAAAAAAAAATCATTTCTGATTATGGCTGATTCGTTTTGCTGGCATTTGGAACCAGAGCCACACACACACACAGCCACAGCCGCTTTTATCTCCAGCCAATTTTTGGATGTTTTTTTTTTTCATTTCTTTTAATTGTTTTCTATAAAATTTTACAGTCTCAGTTCTAACAAAATATTGGCGCAGAATGTTGGCAGAAATAAACAAACTGTTGCCAGCCGCCAAACAGTATCGAGTGGAAAATTTTTAAATAAATTAAAATTGGCAAGAAAATGGAAATTTTTAAGTCTTGCCACAAAATTTTTACAAGTTTCGAAAGGTAAATTAAAAGGTTTTATTAGTGCAAATAATTTCAACAAAAGGCCATAAACTGCACAGTGGGGTTATATAAAAAAGCGATTAAAAACGTTTTTTTCAATTACAAATTATTCCCCTATATAAATATTAACACCATTTTTTTCTTGATTTCCAGCAGAGTTTGATCTTCGTTTTTTTTTTAATATTTGAATAGAAATTTTTAGTTGAAAACATTTATTTTCCTATTAAAATAGTAAAACATTTTTGTACATTAAGTTTTCAAAACTTACAATTTTTTCTTTATTAAAGAAACAGAAACATTTATTTAATTTTTTTTTGCCAAGAATTAATTTTTGTTATAATATCTTTTGAATATTTTTTTCTCTTAATATGCGAGTATTTTTTTTATTTTCTTGTTACTTTTTCTTATAGTTTTATTTCATATAGAATAATTTTTGCTAAAAAAAAGTTGTTATAGTTTGAAAACTCAATTCGTTAAAAATATTTTCTCGCAGAAAACCTTAATTTTTTTTTAGAAAAAACTGAAGCAAAATCTGTAGTTTTCATAATCATAATCAACGATATTAAGTTTTTGGTGAGTATTTCGTTAATGCCATACAAATTTCCTTTCACTTTTGCCACACAAATTCACTTCTTTAATCGCAAAATTTCTGACAATCGCTGAATGATTCTGCTCTTAAATTTATTTTATTTTATTACAACCTATAATTTTCATCTTTGTAAATAGTTTAAAAGTTTTCCTGGGACTGCAAACAAATTGCTTTTTAATTACGACAAAATTTATGCCAAATGACACGTTCTGCGGTTTAATAGTAACAGTTTCGTTGCCTCAGATATTCAAATACTTTTGCCTCTCGGTTGTCATTTGAATTAATTTGTTTGCGGTGAGAGGGGCTCACGAGCGGAAAGACATGAATGATGAAAACCGGTCAATTTAAATTCTTTTTATGCTCAAACTGTTTTCTTTAGAAGTTAAATTGCGATTTTTTTCTTCTTCCATCTCGCAAAGACTTTAATTAATATTAATTAATAAATAATAAAACTAAAAACTAAAAATAAATAAAATTGCGCCCCAATTGGTGTTGAAAAACACTTGACACTACAGTTTTAACGTCTTGTTGTTTTTGTATTCGTATAATTTGTATAGTGCCCGTCATTGTGATAAAGTAATTAATGAAGGTTTGGGTCAAATAATGAATGAACACGATAAAATAATGCTCTAGATAATCATAAAACAAAATATGAAGTATTTTTTTTTAAATTTTACTATAGAAATTGTTTTTGACAAAACATTTTCTTTTGCGTAGAAAGATTTTGATTTTTTATTAAAGAAAAATATTATATAAAAAAATTCTCAAATAAAAATTTCTGTGGAAAACATTAAACAATAATTTTGCTGTAGAACTAATTTTTGACACTACGAATTTATAGAAACAATTTTTATATAAGAATATTTTATAAAAAAAATTGTATCAAAAACTTTTTTAACAGAAGCAATTTTACCGAACGAATTTTCTGTTTAAAAATTTTGAATGAATAATGAAATATTTTTTTTTACCAAATTATACTGAAGAAAAATTTTCAATAATTTTTTTTAGAAAAAACTTTTTAGGGAAAAATTTCAGAACTGTTTTTTTGTTTAAATTTGTTTAACATTTTTTTTATCGAAACACAATTCATTTTTAACAATATTTTCTATAAAAAAATTTGAAAAAACTTTTCATTTAGAAAGTTTTATAACAAAATTAATTTTATAGAAATTTTGTTTTATAAAAAAATTTTTGATGAAACTATAAAAAATTTTTATAAGATACTAATTTTTATTAGACAAATTTGATTTGATTGTCAGCAAATTTTTTAACAAAACATTTTTTAAGGAAAAATGTTTTTTTTAGGTAAAATTTTATCTTGTAAAAAAATTTGTAACAAAAATTTTTGTAGAAAATTTTTTTAGCAAAATTTATTTAGTAGAAAATTTTTTTTAGCAAAATTTATTTAGTAGAAGAATTTTTTAATAAAATTTATTTTATAAAGAAATTTCCTAATACAGAAATTTTGTGACAAAATTTATTTTATAAACAATATTTGAACAAAACTTTTGCAAGGAAATTTTGTTAAAAGAAACTTATGCTATATAAAAATGTTTAACAAAACTTTATGAATAGAAAAATTTTGAAATAAATTAGGAAACTTTATTATTGAAACTTTTCCTGGAACATTTTCTCAATGCAAACAAATTTCTATGGGATTATTTTTGACTTTTCGAAAGAAAACATTTTTAGCGGATTCTATATTTTTTTTTCGCAATTTCCTTTTAAGGATACATTTTTTTCTTAGTGAAGTTTTTCCATAAGAAAAAATGTTAAACAATACTTTTGCTCCAAAAATGTTATTAAAGAAACTTCCTTTTTTCTTAGCTAAATGTTTGCTATAGTAAGTTCTTCCTCTTTTCAGCAAATGCCAGACATTTTTAACGAAACTTTAAGTCTAGAAACACGTCAAATTAAACGATTTTCATGCCACTTTAATGGGCATCAGATGTGCGAAGTTCGTAGTTTTTGTTTGCCAACAACGCGTACGTATTCGCATTCTTGTCTCTCATTTCTTGACTCTTCCCCCGTCGAAAAATGCCTGCTGTGTTGTTGTTATTTTTATAACAGAATGTTTTGTTGTATCATATTTACTTACTGTAAACAACTTGAACACACATTCCCACCCAACCCAAACACTATTGATACGCTGTCTGTCTCTCACACGCACATAAAATATTTATACAACAAAACATTACAGATCTGGAATGTGTGTGTGTGTGTGTGTGTGTGGCTGTGTGTGTGTCTGTGTGTGCGTGCGTGTGCATGAGTAAAATGTTCAATTTGTATAAAATTCATCAATTAACAGCCTTTTGCCGTCATCACTTGTTGTTGTTGTTGTTTGCTTAAGTGTGTATTTAAAATATTTTACACTCGTTGTTGTCGTTACATATTTGACGTTAAATTAATAAAAGATATTTATTTTTTTTTTGTAATTGTATCGTTTGTTGTTCAATAAAAAAGTCTATATAAACAAAAAATTGAAAGTCTGGGTCACTAGTGGCGTACAGAAACGTCAGACAAACCCTGAATTAGTAATAACTTCGTAGGCAGAACATTTCGCAATAAAATGCAGACACCGCAATAAGTGCAACAACTAGAAGCTTTTAATTAACTTTAACTGACTAAAACGTTTTTATATTGAAAGAGAAAAAAAAGAGTTTTTATTAAAAAAAAAAAGAAATAACTGTGTGGGAGACACTTTTATTGCAATTTTTTTTTTGTTTATTGAAGGTAAATGTTTAATAACTCAATTGCTTAAAAAGTAGAACGTTTTTCAACACAAACAACAAATTTTTAGGAAAAACTTTTTGTTAGAAAAAGCTGCCAACTTCTAGCCGCCGCCTTTAATCACATAATAATTGAAATCAACGTTTTTAGAGGGCATATCAGCATTAAAACTTAAATCAAAATTATTTGAATTTTCAGAAATTAGCCAAAATATCTTTAAAGTTTTCTTTTCTTTTTAAATGTGGACAAAGTTGTTTATTTTTTTGTAGAAAATGTTTACAAAAAAAATTATTATAATAAGAAAAATAAGCGATTATCCCCCGCTCCTAAGTTTGAAGTGCCGCATATCACAATTTTTTTCCTTAAAATACTGTGCAAAAAACCATATATTTTGACCCATATCCATCATAAAAATTATACTTTGAAATAGTAAAAACACCGAATTTTTGTTATGAACTTAAAATAAAACTGTCATTTTGCTTAACGTCTACTTTTGTAATGTTTTATAGATAAACTTTAAGATTTAGATTTTGTTTATCTTAAATAAAGAAAGAACAAAATTTTTTATAACTTTCATGCTGAATTTCTGTTTTAATTAATTAAATCTGATTGCAAGATTCTGTTACAGATTCCATAGTTTTGCTTTTATCATTTAAGTTGTTAAACTTGTTGACAAACAACAACAACAAAAGCAATAGCAGCAGCAGCAGCAGCAGTAACAGCAACAACAACGACATTAATTAAAACTATAAATCCATAAGCGCGAAAACGAACTTTTACGTTTTACTTGACAGGCCACACCGGTTTATTCGGTCTAACGACTTAAGGTCAAATCATATTCGTACACCAAAACTGGAGATAACAAACAACAACAACAACAAATACTTCTGGTTTATTTTTTTTGCGTTTCTTTGTTGCGCCGGCTCGTTCCAAACATGTGCGTACAAATGACTGTGTTTCATAGAAAAATACTCTAAAAAGCCCACATTCCGAATCTGAACTGTGATGTTAACAAGACTGGGGGGGGGGGGGGGGGGCTACAAATCGCCTAAACCAATTTGATCTTTAAGTTCGTCTGAAGTTGGTCGATAGCTAAATTTTGCTAACGCTTAATTACAAGTTACACGCTTGTTAAGCTGGTCTAATCGATGACTATTTTAACACTTTATGAATGTACAATAAATAAATGAATGGTTTTTGTTACGCGTTTATTTTCGTCACATATTTTTTTGGAAACAAAATATTTGTGTTTGTTTTTGTTTCTTTCATTTCAGAATGACACTGATCTGACACTAACAACGTGATATTAAAAGCTATTTATGCACATTATTTCAATTAAATATAATTCGCGTTTAGTTTGCAACAAAAAGCACAGAAAAAAAAAACACTCATAAATTTCCATCAGCCGGGACGGGAGGATGGCGATGATGATGATCCGCACAAACCAACGCTAGTGCCGCCATCACAAGTGCAGAAACACATGTGAAAATTTGCATTTCTATAGTTTTTTTTTGCTTTTGTTCCGAAAACACTCATCAAAACACTCAAATTTCATTATTATTAACAAAAAAAAAAAAAAAAAAAAAAAAAGAAGAAGAAAACCAACGTATAGAAAGAAATTAAGCACAAAATAAATCGTAACGTACGTTCCGAGTTGCTGTTTCAACTCGTTCCGTTTTCTTTTGGCCACTGTGTTCGTAACAGACACTAGACTGACACTAAAGCTGCTCATAATTGAAAACGTCATTAAGTATTATTGTACGTTAAATGTTTTGTATATGGTGTATGTGTTGCTACTGCTGCTGCTGCTGCCGCTAATGTTGTTGTCGTTGTTGCTAAAGCAAAAACAAAATTGTATCGACGAAAACGAAGAAAAAAGGCATTTATTTGGTTTTGAGGTTGGTTTCTTGTAGCGAGAAGGGTACCTGGCGGCCAAGAGAAGATCGATAGCCCGGCGTTGGCTGGCAGGTTGATTTTTCATTAAATATTTTCCAACTACAAACAGAAACAAATAACTAAACGACAGCCCATCTGCATGTTCATGAGTTTTTAGTTTGTTTTGCTTCCACAAGCAGATACTCACATTTAGATATTGAAACATAATTATGTGTGTTTTCTTCGTAAGTTAAAAGTTTCCAAACTGGATGCGTGAAGAAAAATTAAGGCACTTGTGGCAATTTAAAAATCCAGAATAAACAATTGAATTACAAAAAACAAAATATACAATATAATAAAATCCATAGGAAATATTTTTTGCTAAAATTTTTAAAAGAAAAGAAAAATATAAAATCAAACAATCATTCTAATAAAAGCATTTTTCACTAAAATTTTTAAAAGGAAAAACAATTAATAATTACAAAAAAAAAAAAAAAATATAAATAATTCCATGGGAAAGATTAACAAAATCTAAAATAAAAAAATTAAAAAACTTTGCAAAAGAAGAACATAAAATAATAATTCTGAAGGAAAGATTTTTCGACTCAAATTTTCAAAAGAAAAAATAAAAAAAAAAAACCAAAATTTTTAAAAGGAAAAACAATTAATAATTAGAAAAAAAATAAATAATTCCATGGGAAACATTTTGTTACCAAATATTTCAAAAGCAAAAAAGTAGAAAACTTGCAAAAAAAAGAACATAAAATAATAATTCTGAAGGAAACATTTTTCGACTCAAATTTTCAAAAAAAAAAAAAAAAATTACAAAAAAAAACGATTTGTTACGGATACAAGAAATTACAAAAAAATAGATTGTAGTATATAAATAATTACAGAGGAAACATTTTGTTATTGAAATTTTCAAAAGTAAAAATTACAAAAAAATAAATAAAATAATAATTGTAAAGGAAACAGTTTGTTACTGATTTTCAAAAGAAAAAAGATTTAAAAATTACAAACAAAAAAAACAAATAAAATAATAGTTCTAAAGGAAACATTTTTTACTGAAATTTTCAAAAGTAAAAAGTTTTAAAAATTAAAAAATAAAAAGTTTTAAAAATTAAAAAATAAAAAAATAATAATTCTAAAGGAAATACAAAAAGAAAAAGATAAAATAATAATTCTAGAGGAAACATTTTTTACAATTCTAAAGGAAATATTTTGTTACTAAAATTTTCAAAAGAATATATTAAAAATTAAGGGAAAATTGTATAAATAATTTTATAGGAAAAATTTTGTTACTAAAACTTTATGAATAAATTGTGTCTGAAAAGAAACATGTTTTTTTTCTATTACAAAACTCGCATCCTAAAATATTTCAAATCATTTTTTTTGTTCATATTTTAAGTTATTTTTTATGCTGTCAACATTTTTTTTTCTGCCTGTAAATGGCGTTGATGAAATGTTTTTAACAACAATTCACTCAGTCGCTCGAACGTTATTTGTTTCGAAAACAAGTCAAATTAAGATTTTTTACAGTTTAAATCAAACTCAACTGCTGTTTATGGAATAATTGAAACTTTTGAATGTTTCGCACTTTTTTTTCGCTGCTTTTAATTAAAAATTTAATAGTTTTATGTGCCTCGTTGTTCACTAATAACATTTTTTATTATTGTACAATTCTTCAAAAAGCCTTCAACACTTTGCGACTTGTGGGGAAAACTGAAGTTAGAAGAAAAAATCTGATAAAAAATAATTTTTTAATGGAAAAAGTGCGCTGTTTCTTGCATCCAACTACTTGAACAATTTATTAAGTAATTCAGCGCTGGCCGTTGTTGAATATGAAAAACCAATTTTTTCTGTGTGGTATGACTTAAACGAAAAAAAAGACATTTAGGCATTAAGTAACAAACAGACTTCTTCATTCTGCTGTTTTAGCTGCTTTTCGCAAAATAATATATCGACTGAAGTTAATTAACATAATCTGGCCATTCGTTATAATTAAATTGTCAACACATTTTAGTTGGTGTCTGCTTCCATTTACTCGTAACTGAAACACACCAACTCCCGGTACTGCATCGCTAAATCTGGATATTTTGCTAAATAAATTGTTATCAACTCACAAACACATCCGCTGCAGATGAACAAAACCAATATTTCTTTCGGGCAGAGCAACAAATAGAAAAACAGCAACGCGTGGAAGGGAGTGAAAACCAACACGAAAGCTTTTTCTAAACAATTGGCCATAAAAACCAAACAAAAGACATGACTTCTCAGAGCTGAAGCGTTTCAGCAATAGAACGTCAACGACTGGTCTGTGTTTGATGTTAAGGACACTATTTTTAGGCAACGATGGAGAAAAATACGCCAGACATGGAACTTAAAAACGTATTTTCTTCTTTTGCGAAATAATCAAAAAGAAAAAAAGAAAATTGTCTTCAAAAAAATGATTCATTAAAGAAGTGTCACTTAAAACTATGCATTTCAAATAAATTCATTTTTAAAATTTCCATTAAAAAAAGGGCCTGTAATACAATAACTTTTCAATTACGAAATCTATTACAGATTACAAAAAGTTTTGCAAAAATTCACATTCTTTTGAAAAAGGAACTTTTTAAATGTAATTCATAAAAAAAATAGTTTAATGAGATTGACCTTTGGAGAATATTTTCGATTTGAGTTCGGCCAATATTAAGTGCCCACTGTGCCTGGGACCAACAAATTGCATATGCGAATGTCTGCAGACATTTAGCTTCTAAAATGTTTGGGATGCAAGTTTTGCGAAAAATGCCATACAAAAAAGTTTGTGGATGTGCTTGTTGTTGTTGAAATGTGAAATTAAGTGGGTATTTGTATAAGCGATTATCGGTCTCGTTAAGCGATTGCAACTGCATGTGTGTCTGGGCCTTTGTTTGTCGGTAATTACCATTTAAATGCCTCAGACTGTTACTGTTTGTGTTACTGGGGATGGCAGCGATGGCATTTGGATAATTATCTATTGATAAATGATCACAATACAAACTGTCTTTAAAGTTGCTTGTTCCAATACAGACATACATTTCAGTCATTACGACACTGGCATGTCTTGGAGAAATATATTACAAAAGACTCAAATTGGTGGAAAAAGAACTCCATCCCTGGCAAAGGGAACTTAAGCTAAAGTTCCATTTAAGGAGAGTTTACTAAACAAAGTGACTTTTTGTGAGAATCATGTTTCAAAAAGCTGCCTTTTTAGAAAACACGACCCTTTTAAAGGTCCTTCAAAAAAGATCTTGCGAGTTAATAATTTTATTTTCATTTAAATGTTTTTACAAACTTCATCTTTGAACAAATTTTATTCTATTTTTTATGTGCAAATAAACGTTTGTAAAAATATTTTTTCGCACTTCGTCAAAGAAAGAAAGAAAGATATTGAATAAAATTTTATAAAATTTTTATAAAAACTCAAAAGAGAATTAAGTATAATTAAGTAGAATTAGGTTTTCAAAATTATGTTTTCAACACGATAATAAATAGCATTAAAATCTTCTACTAGTATATCAGTGAAGATAATTGTTTAAAGGCAAATTTAACCACAGCATACTTTGAGGATGATTGATGCAACATTTTTTCGCTTTCAAATTAGTTAAAAATAAAATCTTTTAGAATAAATTTTTTTTCAAATTGCTAATAATAGTAAGAAAACGGTGAAAATAAATGCCTTAATAATATTTTTCAAAAATAAAACTACATTTTAGATAAATTGTGGTTAAATAAAAAAAAGGATATTTTTCAAAAAATATTATAAAGAATTAATAATTAAATTAAATTAATTGTAAACTTTTAGAATGCCATTTAAAATTCTAACTGGTAATTTGCATGAATCTACTTTTATAGCCTACTTTGAGGATGATTTGTTAAACTATTTCCCAAGCTCTCAACAGTTTGAAATAACACCTTTTGCAATCCATATTTTTGTGAAATATATTAAAAACTTCAAGAAAACCGCAAAAATAATTGCCTTAAAAATAATTTCCCATTAAAAGAATATAGTTTAAAGCAAAATATTGTAGTTAAATTAGAAAGTTAAATTGGAATTAAAAAATATAGAGAAAAAGATTCAAAAAAATTATATAATATTTATAAAAATTTAGTATTATTTTAAAAAATAAAATTATATATTATAAAAATTTAGTTTTAAAAACGATATAAAACAGATTTGAAATCTTAAACAGATATTTGCATAACGCCAACTCTGCCAATCATGATTTATCTGTAGCATACTTATAGGATGATTCGTTAAACAATGCTCATATTTTAATATGCCGCCATAATATTTTCCAACAAAAAAGAAAAAACATTTAAAAACAATAAAAGTGAAAATATTCTGTAATCAAAAAGTTACAGTTTGACAAAAAGTAGTAAGAAAAAGATATTTTATAGGAAGTCTATTTCAGAAAACGATTATTAGAAGCACAAGAAAAATACTTTCACTGAAAAATATGATTTTAAAAAATGGTTTATATATCCTGTTATATAATTATTTGTAGCATATTTTCAGGATGATTGTTTAAGTAATTTTTGTTTTCTATATATATTTATACTTCCTTACAGTTAAAGGAGAAGCCTCTTGTAACTAAGATATTTTTATTACTAGGAAACTTGTTAGAGCAACAAATTTAAGGCAAGAATGCCAAGAACAAAAATATTATATTATTGTATTTTTGCTTCAAGTGCCAGCGATTTAAACGTCAAGTTAAAAATTCTTTTGTTGCCTGGGAATAAAGAAGCAAATTCACTTCAACCAGTTTCTTTCCTCTGGTGTACAACAACATCAACACTAACTTATTGCAGTAAATTGAGATGAACTTATTGCCATCAAGTCAATCAGATTTTTGGTTTCGAGGCATTTTTTGTTACGTTGGCGTAACTCTAAACTGTCTGAAATAAAAAGCAAAAAACTTTTAAAGATACAATATTTTTTCAAGTCGGCAATGATGATTTTTCAATGGCTAGAAAGTCTGTTTGAAAATTTACAATTTGGAAATGTTGGCGAAAAAAATTCTTACAAAATTGTCATTTTTCCAACAAACAATAAAAACTGAATTGTTAAGGCAGGACATTTAATAGATAGAGTTGGAAAACGAAGTTCAAAAACAATTTAACTAAACAATTTAAACAAACATTTGCGACCTTTAGCCATTAGATTTGTATGCGAAATCATTTTCTATCGTATGCAGAACGCCCAATAGAGGGGCGTTATACCGATTCTAATACTTTCCGATTTGTACTTTGCTTCAGACGCAGTTTTATTCTCTTACATACACGCCCGCATTTTGTGGCTTATTTTTCAACTCTAACTGTAATAAAGTGAAAAAGGATTCTATTCATGATTTATAAAATATTCTAAATAACTTGTTTTCTTAACTCTCTCTTTTTGCTTGTCCCCATCGATTGGCTGCAGCTGCTGAAGTCGTTATTGTTTTGTTCAATCGTTAACCACTATCTCTGCCTGATTCAACCTTTTTTTTCCCCCCTACTTCTTATCTGTTATTTTCCTAAGTCAATTTCAAAATTACTATGCAAAAGATGTCATTTTGCAAAAATAAAGAAGGTCCTTAGACCTTGACCAGTACTTTGTTAAATAAGATGTTGTTTCTTAATCTTTCTGCCACAGTTGTTGAATAAAATACGTTGTCCATGGCAGGACTGCAAAGCAAGTGAAAAGTTAATAGCCATTTTAAACGCACTCTAAACTTAAAATATGTACGCAGATATTTTGTGGTTTTCTTTTAAATAATTGGAAAAAGTTTTTTATGCATTTCTAATTTAAAAATGTACATAATATTGGACAATGACATAATGGATTTGCTTAATTGTTATTAAAGACGACTGAAACAGAAATAACCAGAAACTGCCAATTTTCCTTGATAATTCAAATAATACTGTCTGTCCCACGTTATCGAACGTTAATGCTCGCCCAATGTTTTTAAGGTCACAAAACCTTTCTGAACTTTCTTTTGCCGCGTTTCTCAATTGCTCTTCCCAAAGAATTTGTTGTTCACCGTTCGATATCGTGGGTCGGGCTTCGGACTCTGGTTCCAACTGTAGCTAAAGGAATGTTGTTACAAACTTTAATATTTTCCACTCAACATAAACTAAATCTCTTTTATGGTTTTATATTTGGACAGAAAACTGTTATAGAAAAAAAAAGACACAAAATACAACTTGAAAATGATGGCCTAGAACTGATTCTGCTATTGCCAGAAAGTAGATAAGAAGTAGGAGGAGATAAAAATATGCAAATTAACTGATACGATTTTCATGAAGAAATATATCCAGCACTGGCAGAAAAATACGATTTCCATAAAAAAATATATCCTGAAATGACCGAAAGATGTCAAGTAGCTGGCGCTATTCTCAGACAATAAATTGACCGGCAAATTGTCCTGTCTTCAGTTGGATATTATGCCAGAACGTAATTCTTATTGCTTTTTGTGTTTTGGTCACCAAACAGGTCCTGCGATTGATATTATTCAGAAAAAACTGACCGGCAACTAAACAAAAAATTTAGTAAAAACTAATCCTTTTTTGAATCGAATAGATGGTCACATAATCATACGCTTTCTAAACAAAACATTTTGGCCAACAATTGGCACTGTGTAAAGGCGGCACTATGTCCAGCGAGTGGCGCTATTCGAAGATGTGTATCACACAGCAACTAGTCTTAAGCTCAGAGAGAGATTCGATCAGCCTATTGCTGATATCCATTTCTGGCAGTTACTAGTGCTATTTGTCGGCCGCAATGTGGCCAAAACTTGGCTTCTATTCCCGGTCAAAGGTTTTTCATTTGAAGCAGCTGGACTTATTTCTGGACAAAAATATAACAGAAAAATTTCACTATGTTCGGAACATTCTAATTCTAAGAAAAACTATCATCAGTGATATTGTTGCCCTCGAGTTTGTTTTTGCCATTCAATTATCATTTACTGGCCCAGTGTGTGGTGAAGTTTTAACCACCACCCTGCAAAACTTAATCAATAAATAATACATTTATTATTTCGTTTCCTTTATCTGTACGAAGAACTATCTGTAGCGCCCATAAAAACTGCTTTGTGAAGTTTTCTTTTCGGTTAAACGAAACCATAAATCCCATAAAACTGACACAAAAACACATGCGGCACTAATACGCAATAACGTATCTACGACCTTGTCACAAGAGCCTGGCTCTCAAACGTTATGAAAAAAAAGCCAGATGTACTATTTTAATTAAGTTATTTTTAAACACCTACAACTAATTTATCCGGTTTCTAAAATTACCTTTTGTTTTAGTGTTTTGTTGGCAAGAAATTTATCGTATATTGTTTTAACATAAAAGAAAATCAATAGCTTCGCTTTTCAGGCTGCTTGTGTGTGATTGGCTTCCTGGATTTCAGGGCAGCACTCAAGTGTGCTGGGCTATTTTTTTTTTTTTTTTTTATGACTCCGGTTTATGCTTCATTTGAGTTTATTTTAATTTCACGCTTAATCAAACATAACTTTGTAATCAATTGAAAAACACTCAAAGCTATATTCAAAAATATACTTTGGCAAATTTGAACACAAACAGAGCAGCAGCTGTGGCACACAAACTCAGCCAAACCGACTTGCAACCAGAAATACATTCGAGTTGTTTTGATGCTTCTATGTCCTGCTGCCAACTCAAACCACCTGAGAAGAAACGGTATTTGTTTTGCTGCGCTTGTATTTGTTTGCAGGCGAAACATGTGTTAGTCGGTCAGTGGGCCGAATCAAAAGAACATCTCTTCCGCTTGCAGCAGCCAAAAGGCTAAAGACAATTATTTATCCTTGTTTTAATGTTCCCCACACCAAAAATGTGACAATAAAATAGAGAATATTCACAAAAGTTTCTAAGAAAGCTTTTATTTTAATTTAATTGCATTGACAATTAATGTACAGAAAATCATTCCAGTGCAGAAATTTCTTAAATATATTGGAAATTTTCTGCAGAAAACCAATAGATGCGAGAAATTCTCAATAGAAAATTTATCGAGAAATTTTTTCAATCTCTTAAATTTTCTCTGAAAAAATGTTCGATGTCTAAAACTTTCCAAAGGGAAATCGTTTAAATTTTCATTAAGAAATTTTTGTTTTAAAAATTTCGTATTAAAAATTGTTTAATCCTTAAAATTTTCTATAAATGATTTTTTAATATATAAAAATATATAAAAGTATAGAAAACTGTTCAGCTTTATAACATTTTTAATTTTAAATTTAATCTATAGAAAATTGTGCAAACCTTAAAATTTTCTATGGAATACCTTTAAACTTTTTAAATTTTCTATAAAAAACTGTTTAATTTTTTAAATTTTCTAAAAAAAAACTGTGCAAACCTTAAAATTTTCTATGGAAACCCCCTCAAATTTTTAAAATTTTCTGTAACATATTGTTAAATTTTCGATACTTTGTACAGAAAATTGTGCAAACGTTAAAATTTTTTATGGAAAATCACTAAAATTTTTAAAATTTTCTGTAGAAAAATGTTAAGTTTTCCAAACTTTCTATTGAAAACTGTGCAAACCTTAAATTTGTAAAATTTTCTGTAGAAAATTGTTTAATTCTTAAAGTTTTCTATAGACATATTTTATAATTTAAAATATATTTTAAATTTTCTATAGAAAATATTCAATCCTAGAAATTTTGACAAATTTGTCTACACACATTTTTTTATCTCTTAATTTTCTATGCCAAAAAGTTCAATCTTTAAAATTTTCTGAAAAAAGTTTTTATTGTAAAAGTTTTTATTGTAAAGTTTTTAATCCTGCAATAAAATTTTTAACTATTAAAATTTTTTATTGCAGATATTCTTCAAAATTTTTAATTTACAAACTTTTTTTCATTGAATGATCGATATTTAGAATTTGCCATAAAATATATATTGATTTTGAATTTTTTTTTTATATAAATCTTTTCGCTTTGAAGATGTTTGACAAACCAATTTATTGAATTTTGAAATTTTAGGTAAAAAATTGGTTAATATTTACAACTTATTATAGATTACATTTGGGTCTTTGAAAGTTTCTGCACAAAATTCATCAGTTCATAAAATTTTTTATGAAACAATTCTTAGTATTTCATATATTCTGTAAAATTTTGAAATTTTCTGAACAAAATTGATTGATTTTTCAATTTTCAACAGAAATTTTTGCCGTTACTGACGTCTTCTATAAACAAATTTATCAATCTACATATTTATCAATCAATAACTGTTGAGATTATTAAGTCGTTGTGTTTAAAAAGTTCTTTATTTTTAAGTTTTATTAACATAATCTAAGGCTTGTTTGTTTTTTAACTAGTAATTAATTATATTATTTATATATGTATGTAGCTCTGTATACCAAAGTGCGTCGCTTTAAAATTAACCTTAACAAGCATTTATTAACTAAAAATAATTCAAACTACAAGTTCTCTGTTATAAGTCGTTCGCTGAGAGAGATAACGGAATCGTTTCGGAGAGAGTCATGTAAGTGTAGAGAGTACGAGAAGAAGAGAGAGAGAGGAGATTAATATTTAAATTTATCGCATTAAAACTATTTCTAATAAATTTAAATTTAAGTATTTTGCCTTTAGCCTGGCCCGGCCTAAGTAACAAAATTGAAGAAAAGAAGCCTCTAATAGAAACAAGCTGCACCCAGTTCAATACGGAATTCCTGATTTGGCTGGCCCACATCACGCACAGCTATATCGATAATTGGCAAACGCTGCGACTTGTCAGTGGTATAAGTAATGACAGTTTTGTCCCAACTGCTGGCACGTTTCTGCAAAGCAATAACAGCAAAGAGATATATAAATTTAAAAGCAGGCAATTTACTACTATCTTACCCTGCAGCCATCAATCTCGGCTTCAAATCTTAAACGTTGAGGTCCCTGGGGTGTAATTTCAGCATCATTCCAAGACAAAAGCTTTAGACTTTTTCTATACGAATTGATTGAGATTTAGATTGAAATTAAGAAAATATTACACTTCGTCTAACCTTGAAGAGTCCGTATCGTCGTCCGAATAGGCCACAGTGTTTTTGCAGTGAAAAGTAATTTGTTGCGTTGCCTTGGCCGACATAAGTTGTAGGAAGCTCATTTGATAGGAATCGGTTTTGTAGTGTATCTTCATGCCACCCGTCATTTCACCCAGCCATACTTCCTTTTCATTTCCTTTGTATGCTATTACTTTAGATTCCCTGGGCTGAGGCATTATGCATGAAGCTCGCCTTTCCTTTTCGCAATAAACCAAAATAGCATCGTTTTCGTCTCCTTCATTGGGATCAATCCAATATTCTCCCGAGTTATAGTCGGGATAGGCAGCAAAAAGATCTCGGCAAGTTTTGGCAGGTGCTGATTTTTGTCCAGTGGGACGTACTAGACGTTCGTAAGAAGCTTTAACGTGTTCAAACGCTTTTAACACTAAATTATGCTTTTCTTCATCACTTAAGCCTTCACCTAATTTATCGAGCATGGGTTGGTCGCCCAAAACATCCACACCTTTGGTTTGTCCCTGATTAAGCAAAGCGGTTAAGGCAGCCACATCATAACCTAAAGTTTCACCTGGTGGACCAGGGGGTCCTGGTGGACCTGCAGGGCCCATAGGTCCAGGCTTACCATCATTTCCACTATAACCTCTGGGACCTGCTTGACCTTGTTGCCCTGGTGGCCCTGTATTGCCGTCCCTGCCCTGAGGTCCTCTCATGCCCGTATCACCTGGTTTTCCAGGGGATCCAGGAACTCCGGGGAAACCACTATCACCTTTTAGACCTGGAGCACCAGGCATGCCCTGTAAGCCTATTAAACCTCTGTGGCCTTTGATACCTTTAGGTCCAGGCTCACCAGTTTCTCCTTTGGTACCTTCAGAGCCAGGTGGACCGGACTTACCTCTTAAGCCTATAGGACCCTCCATACCTGGTAAACCAGTTTCCCCTTTAGCACCGCGCTCTCCAACAGCTCCAATGGGTCCCACAGGCCCTGGAGGACCAGGCAAACCGGGGTTGCCAGCTATTCCTTGACCTCCTTGTTGACCTGGCGGTCCCTTGTCACCTGTGCGACCGGCAACACCGGGAGGTCCCATTTTTCCAGGTGGCCCCTCTGGCCCTTGTTCCCCTATAGGTCCTGCGCTGCCTGGAGGGCCGCCAATACCTTGTGGTCCTGGGGGTCCTTCTTTGCCAGGTTTTCCAGGTTGTCCCATTTCACCTTGAGCGCCTCTTATACCTCTAAGACCAGCTGCACCTGGCTGGCCTGGAAGACCAGTCAGCCCACGATCGCCTTGAGGACCCTGAGGTCCCGGATTGCCTGCAGGTCCCGGTGGACCATCATTACCAGTTTCACCTTTTTGTCCTTCTCCGCCAGGAGGTCCTTGTAAACCAGGTGTGCCGGGTATACCAGCACGTCCGGGTTCTCCGGGATTTCCTTTAAGACCCGGTTGACCGGCAATACCAGGTAAACCTTGACTTCCAGGTAAGCCCTTAAAACAATATTATTAAAACCAACTTTTTTGTTGTAATAAGCTGATGAATAATCTTACGACTGGTCCTGCATCGCCTGGACGTCCTGGCAGACCACTTAAGCCGGGCTCACCTCTAAGACCAGATTCACCGCGTGCTCCTTTCGGACCAGTTAAGCCAATCGGTCCAGATAAACCCTGTTCTCCAGGATTTCCGCGAGGTCCTGCATTGCCTTGTTCACCTTTAATACCCATAACCCCGCGATCACCTTTTGCCCCTGGCAAACCAGATATGCCTGGTGCGCCAGGAAAGCCAGGAGGGCCTGCAGGCCCTATAGGACCTCTTTCACCAGGTACTCCAGTTGCGCCTTGTTCTCCAGGTGTGCCGGAATTACCGGTTTCACCTCTTTCACCCGTTTCTCCTGGAGCTCCCGGTGGACCAACATTACCTTGGGGACCCCTGTCGCCAGGTCGACCGAAAGGACCTTCAGGTCCTGCTGGGCCAAGGCTACCACGCTCTCCTTTAATACCGGCTGGTCCAGGAAGACCTTTGTGGCCTGGAATACCCATCATACCAGGTGAACCCATGTGACCTTTATCGCCCGATTTACCAGGGGGACCCTTAAAAGAAAACATCAAGTAAATAATAATATATCTAAATGAAGAGGAATTACGTCTGTATATTACACTTTAAAGAAAAAACCATATTCATATATGTATTAAGGAATTTCAACCAATAGCTTTTGGGTCAGCCTAATACTTCACAGAATCGTACTTACGAACACTGTTGCTCTACTAATATAATGTTACAAAATCAAGCTCTAATCATGGTTGGTACTACTGTCATATAGAAATGAAATCTTTAAATGCCAACATACCGTTAGACCATCGTTACCAGGATTTCCTGGTTCTCCCCTTTCTCCTGGAATACCTGGTTGGCCAATAGACCCTCTTTCTCCTGGGTAACCACGTTCACCTCTGATGCCTGCGGTACCCAAAGGACCTTGTGGTCCAGGTGGACCCTGAGAGCCATCCTTTCCAGGTGCTCCTGCACTGCCAGCTACTCCGGGCAAACCCTGAAATCCTCTTGGACCAGTGGGGCCGGCTTCACCTCTTGCACCATCTTGACCAGAGGGACCAGGTGGTCCCTGAGCTCCCGGTAAGCCATCCTTTCCATTATCACCTCTGGGGCCAGGTGAACCTATCTCTCCAGGTTCACCAGTCTTACCGCTTTCACCAGGAATACCTTTATCACCTGGCATACCCATTGGACCGGGTAGACCTTGCAGACCTTGGGGACCCTGTTCACCAGGCTTACCATCAGCACCGCTAATACCACGTTCACCAGTAGCACCTTGACGACCAGCAGGTCCTAGTCGCCCGGGTAAGCCACGCAACCCTTGCAGGCCCGGCACTCCTGGAGGGCCAATATCACCAGGACTTCCTTTATCGCCAACAGGACCTTGTATACCTCTATCACCCGGAACTCCTTTTGGACCGAGTGGTCCATCGGGTCCTGGCAAACCTGGTAAGCCAGAATTACCCCTTTCACCTGTAGGACCCGCTGGACCAGTTGGACCACGCATGCCGCGCTTACCACGTTTTCCCTCTGAACCAACAGTACCAGGTAAGCCACGCGGACCGGGTTGGCCATCTTCACCTTTTATACCCTGATCACCTAAAGCAGATATAATTTTATATTTACTTCGACTTTAAACTGCAGATGAGGAATATGTATTACCTTTGAAACCTCTATCACCATTCTGGCCGGGGGCACCTTTAATGCCCTGCTCCCCGGGACTGCCAGGCAAACCATCAGGTCCACGTGGTCCAGGAAAACCCTGAGGACCACCCATACCAGGTGCACCCATAGAACCTTTATCGCCAGTTAAACCATCTTTACCAGCTGGACCGGGTAAACCATTTTCTCCCGTGGCACCAGGACGACCAGCTTCACCTCGTGGCCCTTGTAACCCCTGGTCACCTTTGGGACCCGCATGACCCATATCACCTTTGGCACCAGGAATGCCGGGAAAACCAGGGGAACCGGGCTTGCCTACACTACCAGGTTGCCCAGGAGAACCAGGATTACCATCTAAGCCTCTAGCCCCAGGATGGCCGGCAGCACCTTCTCGGCCACGTTCTCCACGGGAACCAGCGGGACCCTGAAAATAATATTTTTTATTTATGTAAAAGAGAAGTGGGAAACTAAACTTACAGTGGCACCAATTGGTCCTACGGGGCCCATGCCACCAGTTGATCCTTTTTCACCGGGAGCTCCTTGATCTCCTTTGCCACCATCCAAGCCAGGAAATCCGCGATGACCTTTCAAACCAGGTTGACCTGATAAACCAGGCAATCCACGAGGACCAGGTGTTCCGGTTGAGCCTTGAGCACCAGGTTCACCATCTTCACCGGGCAAACCATCTTTACCGGGTGGACCAGGCATACCCCGTGGACCCATAGGACCTGGAGGTCCCTGCAAACCAGGCTCGCCTGCTTCTCCTCGCACTCCTTGGAAGCCTTGAGGTCCCGAAGGTCCTATATTACCAGGAGCACCACGTGGACCAGGCTGGCCAGTCGATGCTTGTATAAATTGAGGAGCAGCAAACACAGGAGCATTAGGACCTTTGTCGGTATTAGCATACTCGGCGGCCAACTGCTGATGATAAAAGTTCAAATCCGGAACGGGGCCAGGTGGACCTGGATTCCCTGGTACACCTGGATTACCAGGAGTACCTGGATAGCCCGGATCACCTGCTGGACCTTGAGCTCCAGAAAAGCCGCGGTCTCCTCTCGGCCCATTTAAAGTGCCATCATAAGGGTTGTAAGCTGGCGTTTGAGATCGTGTTGTTTTTGGCAGTACAGGTTTGGCAGTTGTTACGGGAACTTCTTCAGATTGCTGGGGATTACTAGGGCTACAGTTGGCCGGAGCGCGACAAATAACTTCGCCCTCAAAACACACGCAGTTATGCAGACAACCATCACGTTCGCTGGTGAATTCATCGTTTTCACGATACCAGTTACCCTCGAAATGACATGAAAACGCAGCAATTACATTCTCGACAGCACGTGTACGGGGTGTAGAAGAAGCAACAACTGGTGAAAATTAAGGATGTGTTACATTAGGAACTAAAATGGAGTAGCTGGCAAAAACTTTACCTTCCTCGTGGGTCTCAAAATGATCCACTTCAGCATTGTTTTCTGCATCTGAAAAAGTAATTGAAACAAATAACTATTTACATACGAATATGTCTGTATCAATTGGGCTTTCAAAGTGCATATAAATCGTTTGCATATTTGTGTTTAATTGATTAACATTTCTACTCGTTTGAGGTCTTGTTTCACACTCTATTACCAGGTCAAATAAACGTGCTCGCATCCAAATGTGTAAAATGTGTCTCGCAATTCATGTCAACGTCTGTATGGTTTTTCAATTAAGGTTTTCTTTTTGTACATTTCTTTAGACTTGCAGTCAGTGGCTGGTGGGTTTGCAATTGGCAAGATATTAAAACCTGCAATACAGATTTGAAATGCAGGCATACAATCAAACAGCTGTTTGCTTGCACCCTTGTGGCGCCGATGCGTCCAAATAAATACTGATCAACTTTTACAGGTCAACAAATAAAATATTATGGTGTTCGAAATACGGCTGTACCTTTTTCTTTAGAGAAAAACGGTGGAGTCCAGACTCGATGTTTAGCAAAACCATTATTCTGGTGCACTCGAATGCAAGCATGTCCTGAAATTATGCCATAGCCCAAATCAAAGCCTTAGAAATATTTTGAAGCAGTTCAGACAGCAATTTTTTGAAGCCAGAACAATGTGATTGGACAGATTGAAAAGATGAAAACTTTCTTTTTTTTTGCGAAGGTACTTTTTTACACAAACACACTTTTTTTATAAAGAAATAGGTTTTTTTATAAAAAATATACGTTTAAATAAAACGGTACGTTTTTATAAAAAATCATATTTTTATATAAAAGTACATTTTTATAAAAAACTTATTTTATATTTATAAAAAAAGAGCTTTTTTTCTGCAAAAAAGTATTTTTCCAAAAAAAGGCACTTTTATATAAAAATATACTTTTCTTGTTGAAAAGTACATTTTTGTAAAAACTACCTTTTTGTAAAAAGTACGTTTTTATAAAAACTTACTTTTTTTTACAAAAAAGGATTTTTTCATAAAAAAGGTACTTTTATATAGAAATATTCTTTTTCATGATTTTTTTTTTAATATTAGTAATAAAATGTTTATTTTATATACTGAAAAAAAAACAATTAAAACCTTCTCTTAGAAATATCCATTTTTAGAAGAACAAATCCGCTATTAACAAAAATTCCTTTTTTCAAAAAGACATCTTTTTTTTAAATATTTATTTTCAGAAAAAAAGTATAAATTAAAAAAAAAATTATTTCTTAAATAAAATACCTTAAAAAACCTTCTTTCATAAAAACTCCTTTTTTTGAAAAAAGATAATATTAAAGAAAAGGCTACTTGTTCATAAAAAGGTACTTTTTCATAAAAACGTACTTTTTCATAAAAAGGAACTTTTTCATAAGAACGTAATTTTTCATAAAAACGTACTTTTTCATACAAATTTACTCTTTCAATAGATAGTTACGAAAAGGTCTTTTAATAAAACAGGTACTTTATGTTAAAAAGTACTTTTCTAAAAGTTTAAAAAAACTTTTATTTTCAAAACTCCTTTTTATAAAAATGTAGTTTTTATAATGACCACATTTTTTAAAGTTTTATTATAATACAAAAAATTTTACTTTTCCATTTATTTATTTATTTATAATTTAATATATACTTTCTTATAAATTGATATATTTTTCCTAAGAAGGCATTTTTTTATATTGTAAAAAGATAATATTAATATTTTTGTATTAAAAGTTTAATTTTGTGAATTTTTTTTATGAAAAGGTATTCGGTTTAACTAAAGTTTTTACTGAAATGATTTTTGTAAAATGTTGCTTTTGTTAATAGAGTAGTTTGAGAGAAGAGGATTTATTTTAATGGGCGGATAGTGTTCAATTTCAAGCTAAAGTTAAATCTTATTCTTTCGATAAGTGCTACATATTTTGTCTTCTACTGTCTGCGTGTCCTTGAGGTGCCACTTTTTCTTGCAACCCCCCAAATCTCGAGAGTCATGAAACCACAATCAATACAATCAAAAATCTATGGCGCCGCGAATGGTTTTCATGCTTTAGTTTGCTTTTAGTCAATAGCGAGCAAATAAAACATAAAAGCCCGCACAAACACACACACACACACACACACACACACGTGTGTACAAAAATATTCTAACACCGAAATTGGCAGAACGCGCTTTTCATTTGTTCCCTTAAAGAAAAAGATACTGAACAGACAGAATCAAAAACAATGCACTTCAATTGATAGGCAACGGCTCAAAGAAATGGAAAACGATGTTGGCGCTTTGAAAAGCGCACATCATGGGGTTGGAAAAGAACAATAAAATTAATGATGATGATGATGACAATGAAGAGGACTGTGACGACGATAATAGCGCCATTTGTAGCCAATTGAAAAAAATATGTTAAAGCAATAAATTGGCAAAATATAATGATAATGATTGTGCGTTTGATATTAATAGAGATACTCGTAGATAAACGAAAAGTATTTCAAGTTTTCCCAGCTTTTATCTGGCAGATCTGTGCCAGCTGTTTGTCATATGCGAATAATAATCTTAAGACGAAAACAACATATACTCGTATTAAGGTCACTCATTGCGTTAAATAACATCAAACGTCTTAGCAACATTGTTTTGTCTATAAAACACATTAATTGATTGTTATAAATGACGGCGTGTGTTTTTGTTTTTTAATTACCATAAAATCACAACAAGTGAGTTTTAATGGAAATAAATTTCTTTTTAATAAAACCGAACATAAATTACTTCAATAAATTGTTGTTTTTAATTGTTTTTATTGCGAACAATTTCAAAGCAACACCAGCAGCTGCCGCCACTCACACTTACCTTCGTCGTAGTTGCTGTAGTCATAGTTTTCCATATCATCTAAATCGGCCGCTTCCGGCTTGGGCTCTTCGGCCTGCGGTCTGTCGATGTGATTCTTGTGCTTCTTAATTTTGCGCACCTTTTTTACGCGCTTCTGCGATATGTTGGTATCACCGGCTGCTTCGGCTGCGGCAGTTACGATCTGTATGAACACACCAACGGTGATAAACAAACAAAATATTTTTAAATGCATTTTATTTCCGGTTCGGTTTTTGTTGTTCTTGTTTTCTGGCGTTGCGCAATTGAACACACGATTTTGTGGAACAATAAAATATTTATTGAGGCATGAGTATCAAGAATTGAGTGAATAATCTGGAAAGAAATAATTTGTTAAAGAAAACAGATTTGGAAACCGAAAAAAAGAAAAAACTTAACAAAAATGTGCGGTATGTTGAAATTAGAACAAACGCACAAAGCTATAAAATTGCACAGTGGAGTCGGGGGGCGAAAAATGTGTGAGTGAAAATTTGTGTGTTTTTTTTTTTTAATTCTGTGAAATGAAAATAACAAAAACAATTCGAATACTTTTGATATTTTGCCCCTTTGGACTGCTTCAAATCATTATATTGCAAAAACTAGTCAAGAAAAACCTGGTATTTGAGAATTCGAGAATTTCAGGTTTCGGAGGTTCAAGGATTGTAAGATTTCTTTTTGCTGTAGTTTTTGTACAACGAAGTGCTTGCCATTATTTGGCTGACCTCAAAAAGACATTTTCAGGGCATTAAATTCATAAAATATTTGCGAATAAAGGTAAAATGTTGAATGGGCTAGAAAACATATTTCTTAATTAATTAAAGTCTTAAAGAGAGATGCTGTCATCTGGCACCCCATAAAAATCGCCTAAAGAGTGTGAGGCAAGTTCTTTCATCAGGCTTGAACTGGACGTTAAATTCCCTAAAATCCTATTGGAAATAAAATAGCCTACAACAGCTGGGTCTATAGGCGTCTCAGTTAAGAGGATTCATTATAATCTGCCCGACTATTTGGCTAAGAAAATGTGATGATGTGCATCCTGCACTCCAAAATCGGACACAAAATCCTTAAAATTTATATTGGCCACAAAGAAAATAAAATGGTGTGCAACAGCGCGACATGGCTCAGTCTGAAGCATTTCAGCTTAAAGGAACTTTCGATCGCAATAAATTTAGTTGTATCCTTTGAAACTTTTCAATACAAACAAATATTGGCAGCTCTTATTCATCAGATGTATATCCCAAAAAAAAAAAATTTGCCTTTCGATCAAGTTTTTATATTCATACTGAAACGAAAGAGCTGTTAAAGGAGCACTTCGCTGCCTAATGATGAAATTGTAAACCCATAAGAAAAACGCTTTAATAATCAGTTTACAACTGGCTGTAAGTGAAACTAGAATTTTGTACGAAATGTCTCACAAAATGTCATCTCCATTTGATTTGAGATCAAACCAGCTGGCACAAATTGCGAATGGCTTCTATCAAATTGAAAAAACAAACAACCAACGAAAACGGGGCCATAATAAATCTTTGTTTCATTTCAAATTCTAGTGCAAGGACAAAACGTTTGAGGTTAAATCGGCTGCCCGACAGATTTTCACTAAATAACAAAAATGTAAGACAAACACTTTGTCGGGGGAGTTTTCGAACTGTCTGACATGAAATCGTTGACCAAGTAAAACCTAATAAGACCACAGATATTAACACTTTTGGTGGAATTTACAAAAAAAAAAAAACATTTTTCACTGCATTGTATTCTTTTTTTAACTTGGGAAAGGCCACCACATCGCAATAGCCAGTTCACTGTACCGCAATTAAGAAAATAGGTCATGTGGAGGAGAAAATCGGTACAAATATTTTATAATTATTTTAAAAGAAAAACCACTTTATTTTCATTTATAATAATAAAAAATTTTTAGTTGCACATTTTTAATAAAAATAAATATTTGTTTCGGTCTATTCTTAAATTTTATTATTGCATAAAAATTTGTCGGTCTTTTATTTTTTTTTTGTTTTTAATTATAATCACTGTGAATTTGTTCACTTGATGTTAAAGTTCAGTTTAAACTTTTTGATTATTGTTTTTTGTTTCTCTATTTAAATAGTTTTTTTAGACTCAAGGAAAAAGTAGCAGTAATTCTTATCATATTCTTAAGACACCGAAAAAGAATTAAAATTGAAAAAGAAAAAGAAAAAGCAAAAGCAAAGAAAATGTGCTTCTGGTTTTGAGCAGCGGAAAATAAATGATTTTATTTCCTGTTGACGCTGAAGGCAATAAAATAAAATCTTGCATTTGAATGGCCCACAAATCATTTAAACGATGTAGACAGCAACAATTAGCTGCGGAATTCTGGATTGGAATTTATTTGTATTCATGGCTATTGGAATATATTTCAGTCTTTTCTATTGTATTATTTATTAATATTCCAGTTAAATTGGAATGGATTCTTTTTTTTTAGGTTATTGGAACACAAGATGATCATTTTCAGCACATGTTTTTGTCATAAAAGCTGAGGAGTTTTTTTTTTTTTGTAACCCTTAAGCAAAATTTATTGACTTAACAAAACTTAGAACTTTTTATCACTTTTTTCTTTTTTAACGGAATTTTTCTTTTTTAAATTTGCCTTTAATTCGCACAACAATTTCTTACTTTTTATCCTTTTTGTGTAAAAAAAATTCCTCTCTCAATACTCTTTCATGTTCTTGTTTTAATTAAAATCTTTAGCACTTGCAGTTCAGCTTTTTTTTTTGGTTTTTCTATTCCGATACCCGGCCCGTTATTTCAGAAAGATGTGAAACGTATTAAAAATTTATTAAAACTGTAACATTTTGAAGCCGGGCTTGTGAATTTATAGTTTCTTCTCTTCGCGCCAGACAAAAACTACATTTAGCATAAGAAACTATTAAGTAAAATACAGTGGCCACCAAAACTTTTTGCATGTTCTCATTAATATGCTGTTTTGCATAAAGTTCAGAGGAATTTCAATGCCAAAGGAATTAACAGTTCTGAAAAAAGTTTAATGATTCCAAACAAACTTTTATGTTCGACAAAAAAAAAAATTCTACAGTTTCCTTAATGGTGGGCAGAAAAAAAATTTACATTTTATATCACATAAAATTTATGTCAAAAAAAAGGTGCACAAAAATTAAAAAAAAGTTTTATTGCAAAGAAAATTTATATAAAATTAATAAAAAAAAATTTATAGATAAAAAAAAATAACAAATGAAAAATTATGTCAGAAAAACCATCTGATGATACATTTATGTCAGAATTTAAGTTTTCGAAAGAAACTTTTATGTCGCACTTAAAATATTAAAAAAAATATATTAAGCGAAGAAACAAAAAAGAAATTTCTTACAAAAAAAATTGTATGTTAAACAGAAATGGTCTTCAGAAAAATTTAAAGTCGGAGTAAACCATTTTTTTTTTCTTTAAATTTATAACATTTATACCACGAAAGATACTTTTATATGAATAGAAACTTCTTTCAAAAGACATTTTTTTAACTTCACGTCAAGCAAAAAAGTTTAAGGACGTTGGCAGACAAAATATTTAAAGGAAATAAATATCAGAAGATATTATTTATTATAGTTATTTATGTGAAGGAAAGTCTTTCTACAGAATTAGACGAAAATTGTGTCAGACAAAAAAATCTCCAGATATATTAATGCCAAAGAAAAAGGTTTCTAAAAAAAACTCTTGATCAAAATAAAAATACTACAGAAAGTTGTTTCCGAATTTCTAAGGAATGTTTCATGTGACACACAAATTTTCTAGGTAACATTTTTTAACTGAAAGAGAAAATAAACAAAAAAAAAATATTTTGGAAAAAAATGCTTAACTTTTAGGTATAAAAAAAATTCTTAAATATATTTTTGTGTAGAAAAAAGTTTCTAAAAAATTCTGATTACAAAAAAGTTCTAGAGAATTTAGTTTTTATTTTACTTTATAAAGAAACAAACAGTTTTTTAGGCCAGGAAGATTAAAAAAAATTATACCTGAGAAAAATATATATATGAAATATAAATGTCAAGGAAAAAATTTAAGGAAATTTTTATTCAAGAAATTCCAAACCCCCAAAAATTCCAATATAATTTTTTTCCACACTTTATAACGAAACGAAGAGATTTTTAGGCCATGGAAAACACATTTCTGCAAAAAAAAAACTCACAAAAAAAGTTCTAAAGAAATTCAAAATTCTGTGAAAATTATCTAAAGAAAATTTTATTCCAAGAAAAAAAATTTTTAATAAAATAAATTTTAGGCGAGAGAATATTTCTTCGTAGAAACTTTTATGCTAAAAAAAAAGAAAAGTTACGTTGACAATTTTCTAAAAAAAACTTCTATATCAAGAAAAAAAATTACATACAAAAAGAAATTCATACTAGAGAATATTTCTTTGAAGAAAGTATTTACGCTAAAGGAAACATTTTCTCAGGAAACAAGTTATTCACTGTATTGATGGCGTTTTGCTCAGCAGAAGAAAGCACAAGACGAGGGAGTAATTCCGAAATCGCAAACAAAAATTATTCAGCGCAAATTTGTCACATTTAGCAGAAAGAACAATTATGAAAAAATTTCCAAGACCTAATAAAATATCTGCCTTAGAAAAATATTGAACTCCGCTGTAGCAAAAAACATTCAGCATAAAAATTTTATTCAGCATTAAAATATTTTTTTTTTGTATTTTTTTTAAAATTGAGTCCAATTCGAAGTTTATGCAATAACAAGAACAATATTATAGTCGATTTCTTAAGAGCGAAGACGAGCGAAGACGAGCGAGCACTGGAATTTAGAAGAACACCCGCTGAGCACTCACTGGCTGATAAGAGCTTCTTTGCATCATTTTATCAATTTTCTTTGAGCTTGAAAGATGCGGGAAAACAAAAGAGAAGAAACAAATAAAAATTATGAATGAACTTCATAATGAAGTGAACAAATTTGATGCTGATGAGTGGCTTATCTGAAGAAAAAAAAAGCCGGCCGGCCGGCCGTACGGTTCGATTAAGAACTGCGACACACACTTGATCGTCTGCAGCGATACTCGTTGATCTTTGTTTTGGGTTTATTTATATATGTTCATGTGGGCGTAATATTAAGTGGCGGCTATTTTTTTTTTTGGCATCTCTATAGCACTTTTCCAGTTTGGATATTTTGAAAACTCTTCATTGATGCCTGCAATTGATCAATAAACCGTCAAACCTGTAACTGTTTGATTGAGTTGTGCTCAGAAATTTCTTTAAAAAAAATCTTGTGAAATAAAAACATATTTTTTTTTTAGAAAATTTATCGTTCTTAAAAGCTTTTCGTACGTTTTCTCTTTTTGCTTGGCTTAAGCTTCAAGTTATATCTCTGCACGAATAAAATAATGAAAAAATCCCCTGGAAATTATTATGTCAATTAGAAAAAAATGTTTCTAAGGAAACTTTTAATGTCTGGCAAAATAAAATTCTGTAAAAACTTTTATGTGAAACAGTCAAATTTTTCATAATCAATTTTATATTGGACAAAATATTTTCCATAAAAATTTTTATCTCAGACAAACGAGAATTTTATAGAAATTTCTGGATAACATAAAAAATGGTATGTTGGACATTAAGGAAAAATAAAATTCTGTAAAATCATTTATATGAAACCGAAACATTTTTCACAAACATTTTTAATGGCAGACAAAAAATATTTACATAGAAATTTTTATGTCAGACAAAGCAGAACTTTTTATATAAAATAATAAATTGTATATTGGAAAAAATATAAAGAAAATTTTTTATATCAGACAAAAATATTATCCAAGCAAATTTTTATGCCGGATGAAAATATTTCTGTAGAAAATTTTATGTTGGACAAAAAAAAAAAAAAATTCTTTTTAATTTTTATGACAAAATATTTGGTGTTTTAAAAGACAAATATTATGTTCGATAAAGGATTTTTTTTTAGAAAAATTTCTATTTAGAAAAGTTAAGTTTTTGTAGAAAATTACATGTTTAACGAATAAATTTTAGCATGAGAGAAAATTTGTCTTTATGTATATAATTTTATGTTCGGCAGAAAATTCCAAAAATAAATGGTTAATTGGTAAAAAAAATTAAAAAAAAATTTATTTAAGACGAAAATTTTTTCTATTAAAAAGTTTTATGTTGAACAAAAAATTATGTTAAAGAAACGTTCCCATAGTGGGTGGCAAAACGAATTCAAGAATAGTTTCAATATCTGTGTCACATCTTCAAATTTAACATGACATTTGTTTGTCTTCTGAGGAATTACACCAATTCCTTAAAAGAAAAAAGAAAATGAAAAATTTTCAAGTTCCTTATGAATTGCATGGCGGTTTATTTAAGGCTCTCCTGCTCCTCAACGGTTCTATTTCTGGGAAACGTCAAACTTTCAGCTGCCCATGAAGTTCGTAAAAGGACGAAGGCATGTTTTCATTTATCTCCGTTCCCATAATATTCGCCAAAAAGAAAAACACAAGTTAAGTTATTGAAAAATAAATCAATTCAGATGCGCAGCTTTGAAGCAACAGACCGAATTAGAATTGTGAAATGCAGCTGTTGGAAAACTGCTATTATCAAACTCGTGGCCAGACAAAAGTTAAAAAAATAATTAAAGCTGTATTCTTTAGTAAGTTTAAAAATAATTCGGCGAGCTACCAATTTCCTGGTATCCTTTAAAAGTAATTGGGCACTCTTTTTATTAAATGAACTTAACAAATATTATATTGTACAAGATATTAATTTGAGAAAAAAGCTTCCTGCAAATTTAGTTAATTTTCTTTGTGGGTGAATTTGTTTTCAGGGACTCTGCTTTAAAATATGTGTTCTACTTTCACTCATCCACTTTGCCTTTAGCAGCCATCAGTGAGTTTAGAAGTTGTGTTTGTGTTTGGCCGTATGTGTCTTTTGCTGTTCTTTATCCTGTATGTGTTAACAAGTATTTGCTTTTTGTGTGTTGGATTGTAAATACAAGTACACTTTTAGAAAACAAAGCAATAGCCTGGAGTTGAAATTAGTTTTTCTTTGAGGTTCCAAAACAATAACATGATAAAATATTGAATTAATTGTTTTCCTTAGAAAGCATTTTTGCAGGAATTCAGGTTTCAATTCGTTTATTTGAAATTATTTTGAATCTTAAACAAGTTCAATAACTGGAAATGCTTGAAATAGCTTAACAAGGGACTTCCTTATTATAATCTGTAGCTAACAAAAATTGTTAGTTATACCTGGCACTGTTGTATGTTCACAAAAACACTTTGCCGGGAAATTTGTTACGCAAATATTTAAAAAGTCTTGTAGCTGCTAATAAAAAATTTTTAAAATATATAATTTTTATTTCATGCACATAAAAAGAGATAATAATAACAGAAAAAGCAAATTAATAAACAGTTTAGCACAAAAAAAGGACATATGAGAGCCTTCTACACAATTTGGTCAACATCGAAAAGACATAGAAATATGACTTTAAAGGACTGTTTTGCGACCGTTTATCTGTTTTAATCAAACTGTATGCGGAAAAGGATATATGGCACATTTCTATTTAAAAATCTATAGTTTGAAAACGCCTCGGAATACGAATTTTTTGTATTGTTTGACAACCATTTGTTTAGTTTAGGCAAAAATAAAAGCTCTAATGTAAAACTAAGAAATATTTCTTTGAAATTATTAAAGCTAAAGTGTTGAAAAGTATTTACTTAAACTGAATATGTAAGAATTGAACATCTTTTATGCTAACTTCTTATTAAAAAATGATTATAATCTTTAGGAAAGTGGAAAAAAATATATTTGCTATTTGGTGAAAAAAAGGATATATGGGGAACTTGTTTAATTACATTAGGATTTTGAAAATATTTAGCATATATTTGGCTGGCACCGTCTTACGTTTACTAACCGAATTTGATCCAGTTTGAAGTACAAATTTAAGTTTTTGAAGCATTTTTTCCTATGTACTTTTTGAAAAAATAAAAAAATTCCAAAAAGTTGGCACTTGACTTAAAAGAAAAATAATAATAATATTATTATCAGTGTATTTATTAAAAAGTTTGTTATACTAGTTTACTTGTTTAACTTGGTTGTGCTTAGTCGAGTCAGTCAACAATGACCTAAAGCGTTACTAATGACTGAACATGAATTGTGTGTTAAAAATGGCAGCCAACAATATTTTTTCCACATAAGCAGTTCTTGTTTCCTTTTCTTTTACTTGCAGTGTTTTCACTGTTGTCATCTACTTAAGCATTTCCACTGGCTTGAGTTTGTGATTAAACTGAAAAAAAAAACAACTTCTAACTGAATTTATTAGGAATCTGTAATGAACATATAATATATTTAATTTCCTTAGAAAACAGGCTTTTGTAATATTAAAATGTTTATGCAGGCAGGCAAGCAACTGATGTCTCTCAGAAAGGATTATACACAAAGTTAAGGTAACATTTAAACAACGAGGTTAAATATTGATTCCAAATACGATTTTCTCTTTTAACAATAAGAAACTTAAAGCAATTTATATCTGTTGAAAGGAGAAAGTGTGAAGTTTTCGTTATAAAAGTAAAAAGGAAAACAATTTGTGACTTATATTTGTACCTGTTGTATTCAATATAAAATTTCGGTCACGTTTGTCAAGGATCATCTTGAAAATCTTGTTTGCACCCAGATCTAAGAAGGTCATTTATTGTAACATTCAGCCTACTGATTACGGAGAAGCCCAAAAAAAAGTGTGCTGTAAAGAAGAAGATAAAAAATTACTGCGAATAAAACGTGCAATAAGACTCAAACAAAACAAATTGTTGTAGAATAATCAAAAGTCAGTTTTTGGTTTTGTATTAAAATGTCTAAAAATGTCACTCAAGAATTTTATCACATCATTTTCTCAAGACTGATGACTTCTTTTGTGTGTGTTGAAAAGCAAATAGAAAAAGGATATGTGGCAAAAGTGTGCTGCTTTGCCTAGATTTAATTAAGATTTTGTGTTTGCACATGCATAAATGTAATTTGATCTGTGTCGAGTTTTATATGGCAGATGTTTTTGAAAAAAGAAGCCACAAACTCTTAAATAAATCTAATTATGAATACATTAGCCTACTAAAGTGCCAGTAATTAATATTGAAATGATTTTTTCTGCATCAAAAAACTATTTTAAATAAATTTAAAGAAATGTGAAAAATGTAAATTAAAAAAAGGATATATGGTGTTCTATGCATTTAGACATACATTTCAAACTGATTTTATATTTGCCTTTAATATAATGAAAAACATTGAGTTTCTTCATAGAACGAAATTTTTTTTGAAATTTAAAAAAAAAGGATATATGGGGATCTTTTGCATTTGTTGCAGTATTTAAAAAAAAATTATCAGTACTATTTAAGCATAATGAAACACGTCCATTTATGCAATTTTATAGGTTTCTGAAAGCAAATGTAGATTTTATATTGAACATTTTATATTAAATATTTTTATATTTAAAATTTTCATAAGTTTTGTGTTTCTTTTTTCTTAGCTCTAAACGTTTTCGCGCTCGTTAGTCTTGTTTAGACGACATTAAGATACATTCCAAAAATGCTACGGTAAACATAAAACTTAATTTAATTTAGCTAATCTTTGACAGCTGAAGGACATTCATTTGCCTATTTTATTTATTTTTGTAAGAAAAAATCGAAAAACAAAATTTCTCAAGAAAAAGGATATATGGGACACTTTTAAATTACTGATACTATCTTTGAAAAATTTATCATTACTAGTTAAGCGTGTTGCAGCACGTTCATTTATGCAATTTCAGTTGATTCCCAAAGCAAATGTGGATTTTGTGCACTTATAGCAAAATTTGAACCAAATTTTACAAAATTGCTTTTACTCCAAACAAAATTGTTGGCTCAATTTTTATTACTATGTCCTTTCAAAAGTCTTTGAAATACACTAGTAACACGTTTAAGAAAGTTCAACGACTAAACCTTAAGATCCTTTGGCCAATAAACGTCGTTTATTTGATTGATTATGATTTATTTAATTGAAATTTGAAAAGAGACATTTTTTCCATTTAAAAATATTGAAATACACTTTATGTGCTCAGCAGCATAGACAATGTGCTTACAACGGTTGAATAGTTTATTAAAATTTATGTGCGAAAAAAAGGACATATGGGGAAGTTATCCTTGTACGGTTTAATATTAAGGAAATTTAGCATATATACCTTTTGAAATAATTTTCAGTCCATTATGCAAACAAAGAAAAGATTTCTCAATCAGCAAATCTTATATATTTTCTATTTTGTTTTTTAATGTGCGAGTAAATAAAATTTCTTTGATAAAATCCCGTTGCTTTAAGAACATTTTAAAAGTCTTTATTTATAAAGCAAATATTTTCCAGCTCCAGCTGCCCAGTTCCTTGGACTTTTTATAACTTATTTGCATATCCTTAACCCATATTTTATGCCAAATGATTTATATGCTTTTTATGCTTTTCTTTTATTATCGTTTCCATCTTTCTAATGCGAAAGAATCCAAGATATTTTTGACTTCGGCATCTGCATAATTGGTAGATATTTAATTTGTATTTGAAAAGATAAAAAAAGGACTTTTAAAAGGAAATGTTGGTTTAAGAACTTTTTAAACTTCTTCATCTTGTTTTCATTTTTGGATCAGTTTCATTCTATTTAATATGAATATAATTTAAAACTTTTCGTCTTGGCAAATATGTTTTTATTTTCATTAGAA
Source organism: Epicampocera succincta (assembly GCA_932526305.1). Taxonomy (NCBI): domain Eukaryota; kingdom Metazoa; phylum Arthropoda; class Insecta; order Diptera; family Tachinidae; genus Epicampocera; species Epicampocera succincta. The sequence goes on along the minus strand of OW052036.1, from coordinate 61,827,138 downwards.
ATTTTCTTCAGCTGCAGTAAGAACAGATGTCCTTTCGACATGTTGTGGCAAAGCCAAATGTCTTTTTAATTCAACTGCGTGTGGGCAGCAGCAACAACAGCTTACAAGTAAAACTCAAGTTGTTCAAGTGTCACTTTTGTTTGCAGGCAAAAGGTCAACTTTTTGTGAAATTGTTTTTTTTTTATCGTAGAAATGTAAAAAGAAAACAAAAACAATTTAACTGAGATGTTTGACAGAATGTGATAAAAGAAGCATTAGCCAAAACAAATTCTTGAGAATTCAGGCTTACTTAAAGAACTTAAAGTGCTTAAGTAGTTGTAGTTTTAGAGTGAAACAAACTTGATTAAATAAAAGTCCAAATAATACAGTTGGCTGCCTTAAAGCGGCTTAAAGGCAACTAAAGGCACTATTGCTTATATTATTATTATTATTGATTGAACAATAAAACTGAGAAAAGCAATTTCAAATAATGACAAACAAATGCAAAATAACTTATTTAAATATTAAATTCACTGATTTCCACTTGATTTTTATAAAAAGTTGTGCATGTTTTTATTTTGTATTTAGCAAAATGTGAATGCAAAGTTTTGTGCCGCAAGTTGTTTATTTTTCAATTCATTTTCAATCGAAATCTTCGCTGTGAATTATATTATTGTTGATTTTAGTTTTTCTGCTTAATTTGATAAAACATATAAAATTTGTTAGAAAAATCATTGTGTTTAAACATGTTTTGAAAAAAAAGGATATGTGGCAAACTTCTACATTTGCCACAGGATCTCAACATTTTTTGCTGTGTGTTACTGTTGAGCCATCCACCGCTCATATATGCCTTTTCATGAAAATCTACTAACAAATAACAATTCTATTGACATTTGAAAATAGATTTCAAAAAAGTACATATAACAAACTTAAATACTCCTCATTGGACTTGGAAAAACAAATCGTTTAGGCCTTCGTGAGTCTGGTTCACGTGTATTTTGCCAGTTCTATTGAATTGCAATTGTGAAAAAAGTTTCATAATTTCATTTAATCGCAGTTTTATAAATCATTTTAGTTGACATTTATTAACATTCATAAAGTTTACGAAATTCAAAACGTGTAGCAAAATATTGATATAAAATATGTTGCGAAAAAGGATATTCGCCCAGCTTTTACAGCTTTCATTTGTTTTCCAAGTTTTTAGTGGGCATACAGTTGGCTGTCTGTCCCACGTTCCTATACGAAGTTTCACAGACAAAAATTTAAATTTTATATTTATTCTCAATTCAGGTTATATTATTAACTTGGCTAAAAAATTGCATTTTCTTTGATTTGTTGATGCCGTGTTGTCTAAAAACACTTTATACTTTGAAACGAAGTAAAAACATTGATTTGAAAAAGTTTTACGAAAAAAGGATATATGGCCAACTTTTTTATTTATTATTAGATTTTCGCAAATTTGCCCCTACATCTTTCGAGCCTTGTTGCACGTTCATAAACGGAGTTTGATTAAATTACAAAGACACATAGAGATTTTATATGTATTTTGACTAAAAAATTTTTTCCGATACTTTTTGTTTTTATCTGCAGGATGGTTTAAAGCAAAAGCATTGTGAAAAAAGGATATTTGGTGAGCTCTTACATTTTTAAAGTTTTTTTTTTCTTGTAGGTTCCAGAAAATTCTTTGCCACGATCATTTCATTACATTAAATTGGCAAATGACTGAATTTTGAAATCTTATGAAAAACGCCATATCAACAAAAATTCTTTTGTCAAATATATGGTTTTTTCTATTCTAAATCTATTTTAATTGCTTGACACAATGTTTTGCAATTTTGTAGACATTTTTTTTTTGTTTGAAGTTTCTTGCAATTCCGTTGTTTTTAATCATTTTCAATAACCATTAATTTAGAAATTTTTAGTCGCATATTTTCTGTTGTTTTTACTACAATTTTGCGCTTTTAATTTACGCGGCTTGTTTTTTAATATTTTCTATTTTTTTTTATTTTTTAAAAAAAATTTATTCCATTTGTCAACAAGTATAAGAAATTTTTCAACATTTTGCTGCCAAAATGCACGGCATTAATATAACAAGCAAGAAAGGAAAACACAACGAACAAACAACATCCTGCTGCCGAAAATGGGCGTCAGCACAAATGCCAAATAAACCATATTTCCGTACTCAAAAGAATATAAAAAACAATAATATTTCCAATGAAACGGAAGTGCTTCGAAAACAGCCATTATAAATTGTTGTGCAGTTTAAAAAAATGATTATTTAAGTGAGAACAAGTCGAAAAATGAAATGAGGGAAAGTGAAAGAGCTGTTAATATAATACATTTTTTTGTTATTAAATCAAAGCGAAGTGTGGGCCGAAAAGTTGGAATGAATGTTTTGATAAAATTTTCGGTTATTTCTGGAACATCGTCAACGTTTTAAGAGTTTTCTGATTTCTTACACTTCTTTAACAAACTCCTACCAGGTTTTTTCCCCAAGAGATTAGTTGACAAGTTCATTTAATGAATTTTAAGCACCGGTTGAAGCAAGATGGAAAAATATTTTGTTTTCTTTAGGAGCAAATGATGTTTCTATAAATAAACATTAAGTACTTCGTTAAAAATAATATTGAAATTAATGACTGTGTCGTTTAAATTTATGGAAGTTTATGGAAAACAAATTTTTGGATTTATTGTTTAAAGGACAAATGGGACATTTAAACTTTCAAAACTTGATTTTCTTCAGCTAACGAGCACATGCCTTTTTAAAACACTTCAGATATTAATTTGCATCATTTAATTTACTCATGGCTTAGAGAAAACATGATTTAGACTTTGTCGAAAAAAAGGATGTATGGAACACTTTTACATATCAAGTTGGATGCTAAATATTCTTTAGGACATTTCTCTTTTTCGGAATGAAATTTTTAAAATAAAACGAGGTATCAAAGATATAACTTGGTAAAACAAGTGGCTCTTCAATATTTTTGAAACAAGGATATATGGCGCACTTTTGAACGTTTTGTTTTAAAGATGATTATATGACCTTGTAAAGCGTTTTTAAAAGAATGTATGAGATACTTTGTCATATAAAGCTGAATCTTAAAAATTCTTTTGGCTAAGTTTCTTAAAAACTGTTATACGTCCTGTAAAACGGATTGCCATAACATTCTTTGAAAATACACATGTTTTCGAAATGTTTTGAAAAAAGGATATATGAGATACATACTTTTTCATATCAAGTTGAATCTTAAAAATTCTTCTGGGTATTTCTCCTAAAAGCTGTTATACGTCCTGTAAGTTTTGAAATTTTTTTAAAAAAGGATATATGAGATACTTTTTCATATCAAGTTGAATCTTAAAAATTCTTCTGGATATTTCTCTTAAATATTGTTATACGTTCTCTAAAGCGGTTTGTCATAACATTCTTTGAAAATACACATGTTTTCGAAATGTTTTGAAAAAAGGATATATGAGATACTTTTTTTATGGAGCTGAATTTTGAAAACTCCTCTGCATATTTCTCCTAAAAGCTGTTATTCGTCCTGAAAAGCGGGTTTGCCATAACATTGTTTAAAAATACATAAGTTTTCGCAATTTTTTGAAAAAGGCTACCTGAGATAGTTTTTCATATCAAGCTGTATTTTTGAAATGTTTCAAATTATGGATCCTTCAAACAATTCCATGTTCTGTCGGGTATTTTCCTAAACCAAATTTTTATATTAAGAAGTCACCAATTCATTTTTCGGGGGAAATAAAAACCTAAAGAATTGAAAAATCTCTAATGAATTATTTATTATTAATATGAAAATCAACTCAAATGTAATTAAAGATTTTGCTATTTAATACCGAGCGCCATTAATTCGTGCGTTCTGTTTTTTTTTTTTTTTTTTTTTTTTAGTAAAATTAATTATTTCTTGCAATTAATTGAATACAGCAAACCATTTATCTTGCCTGTTCTACGCCAGCTGTTTCGCACCTTTTGTTATAGAAAAATCTCATAAAGCGAATCCTGAGAAGACATACAAAAAAAGTTACCATTTCTCCTTTTTAACTACTTAACAAGTACTCATGACTTTGCATGATTATTTCTTTCAAGATAGTGCCAAGCGAATAGGCAAGTGTTAATTTGAGTAGCAAAAAATGTGTCTGCAAGTAACTTCACATCCTTATGCCATTTCGAGCAGACAACGTTTTGAGATAAATTTCCCAAGAGTAAGTGGAAACATTAAATTATGCTTATAGATATAGTCGTATATGCACAAATTATCCTACTGCTACTTAAGCCAAATGAACAAAATGTTACAATAGTATTTGTATGAGTAATTGTAAGTACGTGTGGCTCGCAGAACTCAGACGTATTGTCTTGTGCGTAATTTTACAGCCAGATGGATTTTTATTAATATTAGTTGGCTTTTGCTGTTTAAAAGATAAAAAGAAAATGAAGTGCCAGGACGAAGACCCAGCAACAGGATGGGGGCTGGTTTAAAATTCTTCTGGCTTTCCTAAAATAATTGAACCATAATGGAAAAATAATTAAATTAAAAATAAAATATAAAGAAAAGTTATCGATAACTTTAATTTTCTAAACAACATATATCTATGGTTTTATTTTTAGAAAAAAATTATTTATCGATAACTTTATTTTATTAAATTGTCTAAAGAACAAAAATGAATGGTCTTATTTTTTTTTTAGAGAAAAATTCTCGATAAATTAAATTTTCTTAGAAAAAATATACTTAACTTTATGTTTGTAGAGAAAAGTTATCGATAACTGTGTGTATCTGAGGAAAAGTTATCGATAACATTAATTTTCTAAAGAACATATATCGCTGGCTATATTTTTTTAGTGAAACATTCTCGATAAATTTATTTAAATAGTAAAAGAATTATCAATCAATTTAATTTTCTAAAGAATAGATTTTGCCTGGTTTTATTTATTTTAGAGAAAATAATATCGATAACTTTAATTTTGTAAGCAATAGATGACAATAAATTTATATCGTTATATCCATTTTTTGTCCGAGTAAAAGTCGATAGCTTTAATTTTCTACAATATAAAAAAGCTATAGATTACATTTAATTTTTCTGGAGAAAAATTATCAATAACTTTACTTTTTTTTTAAAAAACAAAGCTATCGAGAAATCTAGTGCTGACGACAGGAAAAGGAAGCCTCGAAAAAAGAGCAATACTATGATATGGGTGTTCCTTTATTAAATATTCCATATTTTATATGCAAATTTTTCACAGGGAACAGATATCGATAATTCTACATTTGCTGTAGAAAAGTTATCGACCATAATATTCCCGTTGTGGTAAAGCTTTATTCTTTAAAGATAAAATATATCTATAGAAAAAAATAACTTTATATTTTAAAATATTTCTAAAGCCGTCCATTCGAGTTTTGATGGAAAGTGAAATTATGGCGTAATTGTTTATCGAATAAGTCTGCTGTAGAATATCCTTGAACTTAAAAAGAGCTAAAATACTTGAATATTTTTCTTGTTGTTTGCCACCGAGACTATTTTTCTTCAAATAATTTAATACGAGCCATGTAACGAATAAAAGTAACCAAAATACTGACAGCCTATAACTTATTTAACAAATTAATTATTTGTTGTCTTAGATATTTTGGCTTTTTTCAGTTACACATTAAGATGGTTTGCTGGACATTATAATACCGGCATAATTAATAAGTTATTAAGGCTGTAGGTTGCTTTGTTGATTTCTCAATTAAGAAAGAAAGTTCGTAATTGCTGTAATTAATAATTAAAGCAGACAGGAAAAGTTAATGCTGGTTATTGGAGGTGGGTGGGGTGGGACCAAGCAATTTCACGGCCAATTGGTCCACCAATTCATGTAATTGAATACTTTAAATGCTTCTTGAATGCGGCTTTCGTTAGTTTCAAAAGCAGTTATCAGGCATTAATATAAACCATTTGCGGAAGAGTAGCGACGGCGCTGTTAATGCCTCAGCTTGAAAAATAAATCCACTGTTTTTTCCTGGTGTCCTGCATGAAAAAAAAACACACAAGGGCTTTTGTAATAAGGAATTTTCTTTCTTAATTAGAAAATGAAAAGCGTTGTGTGCTGTTTTCTTTAAGCATTCATTAATTATGTAAGAAAAAAAGTCTACACACATCGTTGACTTGTTTGATCATTCGAAAAGTAGCGAATTTGAACTTTTGCCATAAATCAAGCAAAAAGGAAAAAAGCTAAAGTGCGCCAAAAGTGAAAGCAACTTGAAGAAATTATTTACTTAAAATTTCCAACTGCACGGGGAGAGGTTTTTGGCTACAAATTTTAATTTTTAAAGCAACCACCATTTCATTTATGAAAACCTTTTTGTTTTTAGCAACTATTCCAGCATTTGCTGAAAGCTGCCCTAAATAAATCTGTTGTTAATAAGTTTGTGGCGCAAATGTTTGTTATGGGCTTCTTTAAATTGTGCTGACTGTGTGGGAAAAGGATAAAAGGAAAATAATGGCAAAAAATAGAAATCTTCTTGCTCCAGTTTACAAACCAAACAAAAAATATCTATATGTTTGTTTTCGATTTTATAACTCTCTTTTGAAACACAATTCAACTTCAACTTCATTTGAAGTTTGCAACTCTCAGTATTTTACTGAAACAGTTGGTTTATTATTCACCAGCTCCTAAAGCTTTTAAAAGCTGTGAGTTGTTTTTTAAGGCATCGTTGTTTCCGAAAAGAGCATTAAAAATACAAGTTTCTTTCAAATCAAGGCCTGATTTCTAAAGCTTTTGTTATTTTAAACTGTGACTGAAGCTTTTCTAAAATGGTAATTAGAAATTCTAAGAATTGTTTTGAAGAATTTATTTTGCCTTAAAATTTCTCCGTAACTTGATTTTCTGCTTGAAAAATTATGAATATTTTAAGAAAATATCTTATTGCTGGGATTTTACTTTAAACCAAAAAATTGTTTATATATTTTAAGTAAAGAAAACATTTTATAATCATTAATCCTGGGAATTTTCTTATCAAATGACAGCCATGACAAATTGCTAGACACTTAGAGGAATACAAAATAAATTTAAAGTTTTAAACTACAAGTAATTGCCCCAGGTGTTAAAGTTATTAAAACTTAAATAAATATAGACAACAATATGCCGTAAAATTTACTTTATGAAACAGGAAAACATTTCAGGCATTTAGAATTAAGTTTTAAGTTCGAAGAAATTTAATTTAGAGAACAAATTTCCAAAAATTGGAAAAAAATAATCAAAAACAAAGTTGCGGAACAATTTCCGACATGTTTAATAAAATATTTAATAAAAACAACTGAGGTCCTTTTAATAATTAAATAAAAAAAATTATTATCCAAAAGTTGGGCCAATTGTTTGGCGTGTCGGTGCTATTCTTGGGTTGGAACTGTTTGTTTGAAAATTATTAATTAAGTTTTCTATGATAGAAATAAAAGCATCTCTAAAATTTCTATAGAAAGTTTATAAGAACTTTTTAGCCTAAAAGTGAACTTAGCAAAAACTTTTACTTAACAGTAAAATTACGAGGAAAACAAACAGTGGGGCCATAAGGAAACAAGAAATAAAAATTAAATATTATAAAGATATAATTTTCATAATTATATTTCCATTTGGTCTTCAAAGTCAAGCTAAAATTTTGTTTTTCCTTCCAACTCAAAAACGCAACGGAAAACTAAATTTAAAAGAAGTAAAAGGATTTCCCTGTGCACAAATATAAACTACTTTAAGGTTTTCCTGCCACTTGAAAAACACCATCAATATTTGATTGGTATAACAAGACAGCGAGAAAAGATATAAAATCAAATACCACACAAATTTACGCAGACAAGATACTCGTAATTTTTGTAGCAAATAAATAAATGTAAGGAAAGCGAATTGCCACAAAGGAGCTGAATAAAGGAGCTTTTACAGATTATAATAATTTTACCAACAACGATACAAGTACTTTGCCACAAATCCTTAGAAATATGACATTTCTTACAAGTGATTATCTTTGTAATTGTGGGTTTAAGATTTCAGTTCATTCAGTTTTTGGTTGAGACTGTTCGACCAACAATACAGAAGTCGTAGGTTCGATTCCTATCACAGATTCTCAGTGTTCCTGCCTATGAGCGGAGAGCTGTGAAGGTTTGTGTTCTTTGTTGAACAAAAAAGACTTATTGACTCGCCATATTCTATTTGTATGAATTTACAATTAATAGATGTATTTCAAATAATTTTTTTGGAATATTTTTCTTTAAGGGCGGAGATGCGCCCGACAAATTAAATGTCAGTCCTTAAGTATTTGAAAGGGCCAGCAAAGATTTTTAGTGGATATTTTAATGAATATGGAGCCGAACTTCAGAGGTTTTTTTATTTGCTTTTAAGGCTGGAAGTTGTTGCCAGAATCATTCGAAGTGGAAGTAACTCAAGCATAAAAGGACTCTACAAACAGCTTTAACTCTTATCAAATTGTTGCTGCAAATATAAATTTTACAATTTTAAACAATAACAGAAAAAAATGCGTACAATTAAAGAGCGTACACCAAAATAATAACAAAAACATATAAACATTAATGAATAATGAATCTTACACGGGCAAAAGTCTTTAACATCTAAAAGGGGAGTGCAGAAGAAAAAGTTTTAAAGTTTTAAAGCCGCTCCAGCGAAAATTTCAAAGCAGCCACTCAAGTGACTCGCACTCATTTATCCCACCAAACGTTTAAAAATAGCAGCAATTTTGTTCTCAGGTCCTTTAATGGCCTGAGAAATGTTACGCTCATTACAGTATTAGTAAAACATTACTGTGAAAACTTGGCGGCTTTTGTTTGGCTTTTCTGGTTGGGTGACGTGTGCAAATTAAGTACTGAAAATGATTGAAAAGAAAAAGCAAACGAAACGGCTGTGAAATCATCGGTAAGACCTCGATGGAGAAGACAAACTGACAAGTTGCTTATGTGTAATAATTGAATTCTATAGGAAATTTTTGTCATTGATAAATCTTCTATACAAAAAAAAAAAAAAAAAATCAAATGGAATATTTTTGTGTGGTCGAGGAAACTTCCACAGCAACTTTTTGTCATTGATGATTTTCTATTGCAAATTATTGTCGTAAATAAATTTTCTGTACAAAATTTTCGTCCTCCACAACTATACAAATATTGTTCTTATCAGTTAATATTCTCTAGAAAGTTTTTGTCATTCATAAATTTGCTGGAAAACTTCTACTTCGTTTTTATCATCGATAAATTTTCGTGAGTTATTTCTTGTAATCCCTCTATTTTCGGTAGAAACTTTATATTATTGATAATTTGTCCATAGACTATGATTGTCATCTAAAAAAAGGCTGTCAGCGGTAAAATTTCTTTTACAAAGATTTCACTTTGATAACTTTCATGTAGATATTTCTGTGATAAGATTTTTACTTATTGATAACTTTACTATAGAAACTCTTTATCATAGATATATTTTTTAAAGACAATTCTTGCCATCCCTGATTTTTCTATAGAAAACTTCTGACATGGAAAATTTTAGTCATTTAAAAATTTATTACGTCCTACTGAATTTGTTTGTCATTGATAATTTTTGCTATGGAAAATTTTTGTCAGTCATAAAATTTTTATACAAAAATTTTTGAATTCATAAATTTTTGCAAAAATCATCCTTAAATTTTCTAGACAACATTTTTGCCAGCCATTAGTTTTTTTATTGGAACTTTTGTCATTGATAACTTCAGGTCATCGATAACTTTTACATAGAAAATTGTTATCACTCAAAAATTTTTGTCACTTACAAGTTTTTGACAGAAATTTTTTGTCATTTCTAAATTTTCTGCACAAATATTTTTTTTTTTTAGACTTTTTCTCATTGATATATTTCTTATAGGAGGTTTTTGTCATTGATTCCTTCGTTTGGAAATTTTTCGCCAACGATAACTTTAATAAATTTTTGTTAGCAATTTTTTTTTTTTTTTTTATATTGTATTTTTGTCAATAATAATTATTTTTGGGGAAAATTTTTGTCACGAACGAATTTTTGTGATCGAAAAATTTTGAATTTTTATTGGAAAATGTTTTTTATCCACAAATATTTGTTAAAACCTATTTTTTCATCGAAAACTTCCTTGTTAGAGTTTTTGTCATTGATTAATGATTTTATTTATTTAGTTATTTCTTTTTATATAAAATATTGAATTTCAGTTTCCTTGTTAAAACTTGTTCATAAAAAATGTTTGTCAGTCATAACTTTTGAATAGAAAATTTAAAGTTTATAAATTTTCTAAAGAAAATCATTGTTTCACAAAATATTCCGTAGAGAAGTTCAGTTTTAAAGGTCCAACAGATTAAGTGAATATGATTTCGATGTTTAAAACTTCAAAGTTTAGCCTCTTTGATTCATAAAGTAACATAAAAATATTACAAAATCTGGCTCATGTTGGACTTTATTGTTAAATTGTTGTTAAAAAATAAACGCAGTTTTGTTTGAAATTGCGGAAACATTTTAAGAAATACAGTGGAAAAAATAATTGGAACATCTAAGTGTTTTCTCCTAATGGGTTGGCCGACCAAAATGTTTGTTTTTTTTCGTTTTGGAACTTTCTTTTTTATTCAATCAACAAGTTAAGACAAACTTTTAACTCCAATTACTTGGACATTTCTACTTTTACATTCTCATTCTCATTTTAATTGAAATTCACTTTAATGACGGTGTTGCTCCAAAATTGCCATAAAGTTTCAATACTTTTGTTTTTGTTTCCTGAGAAAAGGAGAGCAAAAACAAAAAAAAAAAAACAAAAAAAAAACATGTTACAAAGTTGCGATTGAAGGTCCATAAAAAGAGGTTGAGTTGCAACACAACATGCAATAAAGTTCCATTACAGAGTGTTTGCCTGCTTGTCCTTTGGCATTAAAATTTCATAAGAAGATTGGAAAAAAAGTGCTCACAAAACTCAGCTCGTTCGTTTATTTGCTGTGCGGAATCAGTAGTTTTAATTTTCCTAATTGTTTATATTTGTGTGGTTTTTGCTCCGTCGCAGTCTAGATACAGTTTTTGGGGTCAGTTTAAAGCAATTGTTTTTCGTTCCGGCCGATTTAACATTCATTACAAACAACATTTTAGGAGTGTAAGAAAACTTTTATTTCCCAGGGAAAGGGAAAGGAAAATTCGATCAAAAAACAAGAATAGAAAAAATTCACTGAATTCGCTGAACATTTATGGAAGTTATTGAACTGTCCTGGCCTTCTTTCCCATCTTGGCAATGTCTTGCCAATATCTTGTCTACAGCTACGTCTTGGTTATGTTATATCTACGCCTCGTCTTAGTCCTGCCTTTATCGTGGCCCTGACTTGGCTGTGTCTTGTCAATGCGTTGTTATTTACTTATGCCCACGTCTTGTCCTTTGTCATTTCTATGTTGGGCGCTTGGCTTGTCCGCTACTAGTCAAAGCATTTCCCGACATTTTCTTCATGTTTTGTCTAGGCCTGTGTCCTGTCTTTGTTATATTTATATTTATTTATTTATGCCCACGTCTTGTCTACGTCGTCTCTTTATCTTGTCCATTACTTGCCACTGCATTAGTCACATCCTGTTTATGGTTTGTCTCTGCCTTTGCTATTTGTCGGTCTGGCCTCTTTCTTGTATATAATTTGTCTATATCTAGTCTATATCTTGTAATGACTAATTAACGACAAGACGTTTTGCCTACAACTTGTTTACATCTTGTCTCTGACATGTCTATATCTTATACATGTTTTGAAAATGTCCATGTCAATGACTTCTACTATGTCTTGTCCATGTCTTGTCTATGTCTTGTCTATGTCTTGTCTATGTCTTGGCTGTGTCTTGTCTATGTCTTGTCTATGTCTTGTCTATGTCTTGTCTATGTCTTGTCTATGTCTTGTCTATGTCTTGTCTATGTCTTGTCTATGTCTTGGCTGTGTCTTGTCTATGTCTTGTCTATGTCTTGTCTATGTCTTGTCTATGTCTTGTCTATGTCTTGTCTATGTCTTGTCTATGTCTTGTCTATGTCTTGTCTATGTCTTGTCTATGTCTTGTCTATGTCTTGTCTATGTCTTGTCTATGTCTTGTCTATGTCTTGTCTATGTCTTGTCTATGTCTTGTCTATGTCTTGTCTATGTCTTGTCTATGTCTTGTCTATGTCTTGTCTATGTCTTGTCTATGTCTTGTCTATGTCTTGTCTATGTCTTGTCTATGTCTTGTCTATGTCTTGGCTGTGTCTTGTCTATGTCTTGTCTGTGTCTTGTCTATGTGTTTTCTATGTCTTGTCTATGTCTAATCTATATCTTATCCATATCTTTTCCTTGTTTTGTTTATATCTGGTCCTTGTGTTTTGTATTTCTCTTGTATTTTCATTATACATGTCTTGTATATGTCATGTCTGCGTTACGTTTATAACGTGTGTATGTTCCGTCTACGTCACGTCCCTGTTACGTTCATATTTGGTCTATGTATTGTCAAAATCTTGCCCATATTTTGTTTGTGTTTTGACTTTGACTTGCCATTGCCATTGTTATAGAATTTCTATGTCATGTCTGTGTCATATCACTGCTTAGCCTACGCCATGCGTCTGTATGCCATGTCATGTCCACTAGTTGCCTGTATTACAATTATGTCTTGCTTTGGTCTTTCTTTTTATCTGTCTTGGCCGCCACCTGCGTTGACATTTTGTGGGTCTTATCTTCATTTTGTTGTTTATATTTTCCTGTGGTTTGTCCTTTCAACATGCCGACTTTTTCTTGTCCATGTGTTTTTCCATTTTCCAATATCAACTTAAAATTTTCTTATTGTTAATATTTTGCTATTCGAAAACTTTTCTTGAACTTTGTGTACATTTAATAACCAACTATAAAGTTTTCTATAAGTCTTTCTGACTGTTTTTTCTCTCATTTTCTTTCTTATGGATTTTATTATCTTTCGCACTTTGCACCCATCAACGTTGTTAATGTCTAGACGTTTGATGATTTTAAATGCTGCTATTTTTGTTTATTTTATTCAAAGATATTAAATTAAGAAATAAGCACAATCGATTAAAATATAAATGAGTTCGAAGTCACACACAGCAGCCGCAATAAATTATTAATAATGGCGTTAATGTCGGGCCGCTTGCACAGATATTAAGATAAATAGTTTATGTGAGGATATGGGCTGGCTGTCTTGAGTGCTGATCCGGATATAGGCAGGTCGTTAATGTTGACATAAATTCGTATTTAAGTAATACAAGTGAAATTAGAAGTCATCAGCCGTTTTGGGGTTGCTGAAGTTTTTCGTGCGGTGTTTTGAACTTTATCTGCGCAGGTTCTTTTTTTATTGAGTTCTAAGAAATTGTTTAATTTAATGAATGAATATAAATTTAAGTTGCTTATTTTCTTTTGCTCAGCAGTTCAGGCTGAAACTGACACCGTAAAGTGAATTCTTTAAAGCTTTTTTCATCAACTTGGGATCAGTTTAAAGCTGTTGCTTATGTCCTTTCTATGACTCTACAAAGTCTTGTCTATTTTTTGTGTGCATGTCTTTTTTTTTGTATGTTTTGTACGTATGTTTTGTCCATGTCTTGTTTATGGATTGTTTATGTTTTGTCTACATCTTGTCCATGTGCTGTCTTTGTCCTGTCAAAGCCTTACTCGTGCCTACATCTTGTAAATGCCTTTTCATATGTTCGTTGCATCTACTCGTATGTCTTGCCTATTACTTGTCTAATTAATTTATTGTCCACGTCCTGTTTATATTTGGTCTGTGGCATTGGCTTGTACATATTTTGTCTATATCTCGTATATACATACTTTATCAATGTCTATGTCTTGTCTATGTTTTGTCTATGTCTTGGCTGTGTCTTGTCTATGTCTTGTCTATGTTTTGTCTATCTCTTGTCTATGTCTTGTCTATGTCTTGTCTATATCTTGTCTATGTCTTGTCTATGTCTTGTCTATGTTTTGTCTATGTCTTGTCTATGGCTTGGTTGTGTCTTGTCTATGTCTTGGCTGTGTCTTGTCTATGTCTTGTCTATGTCTTGTCTATGTCTTGTCAATGTCTTGTCTATCTGTTGTCTATATATATATTGTCTATATTTGGTCTACGTCTTGTCTATGTCTTGTGTATGTCTTGTCTATATATTGTCTATGTCTTGTCTATGTCTTGTCTATGTCTTGTCTATGTCTTGTCTATGTCTTGTCTATGTCTTGTCTATGTCTTGTCTATGTCTTGTCTATGTCTTGTCTATGTCTTGTCTATGTCTTGTCTATGTCTTGTCTATGTCTTGTCTATGTCTTGTCTATGTCTTGTCTATGTCTTGTCTATGTCTTGCCTTTGTCTTGTCTATGTCTTGTCTATGTTTTGTCTATGTCTTGCCTATGTCTTGTCTATGTCCTGTCTATGTCTTGTCTATGTCTTGTCTATGTTTTGTCTATGTCTTGTCAATGTCTTGTCTATGTTTTGTCTATGTCTTGTCTATGTTTTGTCTATGTCTTGTCTATGTCTTGTCTATGTCTTGTCTATGTCTTGTCTATGTCTTGTCTATGTCTTGTCTATGTCTTGTCTATGTCTTGTCTATGTCTTGTCTATGTCTTGTCTATGTCTTGTCTATGTCTTGTCTATGTCTTGTCTATGTCTTGTCTATGTCTTGTCTATGTCTTGTCTATGTCTTGTCTATGTCTTGCCTTTGTCTTGTCTATGTCTTGTCTATGTCTTGTCTATGTCTTGTCTATGTCTTGTCTATGTTTTGTCTATGTCTTGTCTATGGCTTGGTTGTGTCTTGTCTATGTCTTGTCTATGTCTTGTCTATGTCTTGTCTATGTCTTGTCTATGTCTTGTCTATGTCTTGTCTATGTCTTGTCTATGTCTTGTCTATGTCTTGTCTATGTCTTGCCTTTGTCTTGTCTATGTCTTGTCTATGTCTTGTCTATGTCTTGCCTATGTCTTGTCTATGTCTTGTCTATGTCTTGCCTATGTCTTGTCTATGTCCTGTCTATGTCTTGTCTATGTCTTGTCTATGTTTTGTCTATGTCTTGTCTATGTTTTGTCTATGTCTTGTCTATGTCTTGTCTATGTCTTGTCTATGTCTTGTCTATGTCTTGTCTATGTCTTGCCTATGTCTTGTCTATGTCCTGTCTATGTCTTGTCTATGTCTTGTCTATGTTTTGTCTATGTCTTGTCAATGTCTTGTCTATGTTTTGTCTATGTCTTGTCTATGTTTTGTCTATGTCTTGTCTATGTCTTGTCTATGTCTTGTCTATGTCTTGTCTATGTCTTGTCTATGTCTTGTCTATGTCTTGTCTATGTCTTGTCTATGTCTTGTCTATGTCTTGTCTATGTCTTGTCTATGTCTTGTCTATGTCTTGTCTATGTCTTGTCTATGTCTTGTCTATGTCTTGTCTATGTCTTGTCTATGTCTTGTCTATGTCTTGTCTATGTCTTGTCTATGTCTTGTCTATGTCTTGTCTATGTCTTGTCTATGTCTTGTCTATGTCTTGTCTATGTCTTGTCTATGTCTTGTCTATGTCTTGTCTATGTCCTGTCTATGTCTTGTCTATGTCTTGTCTATGTTTTGTCTATGTCTTGTCAATGTCTTGTCTATGTTTTGTCTATGTCTTGTCTATGTTTTGTCTATGTCTTGTCTATGTCTTGTCTATGTCTTGTCTATGTCTTGTCTATGTCTTGTCTATGTCTTGTCTATGTCTTGTCTATGTCTTGTCTATGTCTTGTCTATGTCTTGTCTATGTCTTGTCAATGTCTTGTCTATCTGTTGTCTATATATATATTGTCTATATTTGGTCTACGTCTTGTCTATGTCTTGTGTATGTCTTGTCTATATATTGTCTATGTCTTGTCTATGTCTTGTCTATGTCTTGTCTATGTCTTGTCTATGTCTTGTCTATGTCTTGTCTATGTCTTGTCTATGTCTTGTCTATGTCTTGTCTATGTCTTGTCTATGTCTTGTCTATGTCTTGTCTATGTCTTGTCTATGTCTTGTCTATGTCTTGTCTATGTCTTGCCTTTGTCTTGTCTATGTCTTGTCTATGTCTTGTCTATGTCTTGCCTATGTCTTGTCTATGTCCTGTCTATGTCTTGTCTATGTCTTGTCTATGTTTTGTCTATGTCTTGTCAATGTCTTGTCTATGTTTTGTCTATGTCTTGTCTATGTTTTGTCTATGTCTTGTCTATGTCTTGTCTATGTCTTGTCTATGTCTTGTCTATGTCTTGTCTATGTCTTGTCTATGTCTTGTCTATGTCTTGCCTATATCTTGTGTATGTTTTTTCCATATCTTGGTTATATCTTTGCATTTTTTTCTCCCTCTGGTCTGTGCCATGTAAAAATTATGTTTATCTCTTATCTATCCTTGTATTTTCCTTGTATCATAAAAGGACATATACGTACATATATAAAATGCAAAAATTGCCGAGCACATTTTTTAATCACAACATGTTTTGAATACACCTCGTGTTTCTATTTGCTGCGATGAAAGAAAATCTATTTAAATCAGGACATCAGCAGGAATTAATAAGCAAAATGTATATAATAGTTTCTTAGAAGCTCAACAATTTGGATGAAATCATCCTAAAATTGTTCTACAAGCAGACTGGCAACACTTGATAATGTGATAAAATGTGATAAGTATCGATTTGTTTTAAAGGCTCTTCAGCTGCCGATGTGGGAAGAACTAACTTTTTTTAAATTAAATAACTATTAAATAAATGGAAGTTGTATAACAAGATTTGTTTACAGCTTTTTTGCTGGTTTCAAACATTTCAGTTGCCAAAAGCTCTTTCGAATGCTGTTGTCTTTTATTTTTGTTCTTTTTGCAATGAAAGCAACAGGTTTATTTAAGAAAAGTTGGCAATTTTCTTTTTGCAACAGTTTGCCTGCAAAAATATTTCTGTTCAGCCGCTTGTTACAACTAAAAGCTTTCTTAACAAACTTAAGGTTTGTGAATTGGCTGCTAGAAAACATTTTTCCTTAATGAGGGCCTTTTCACACATAATGGCGGCTTTTTAAAACCAAGCTTTGTTTTTCTTAACTAAATGAGAGTTTTATTTAGTACTATGAAGTGTTCTAGGCAACATTTCTTTCATTAAGTTTAACAATTTGGTTTAAATCATTGTTATAAATTCAGGATTCATGTAGGAGAAGCCAATAAAATCATTTTGATCCAAATTCATCATGAATAGTTTATCTGTGGGCGTCAAATCGGTTTTCTCTAGCGTAAAGGTTTGATCAAAATTGCAAATATCCTTGCGATGTTTCTGCAAAATGTAATTGGATGCAGTTTAAAGATTTTCCTCAAACAAACAAAAAAAGTAAATTACAATATTTGGCACTATGGGCGGCTCAATCCAGTCTAAATTATTAGCAGACTCCCAGTCCACACCCTGAAAGAAGGGATGTCCTTGTATTTCGGAGCGAGCAAATCTGCCCGCACCCAGACGATTGTTGGGCTTTTTCGCCAAGAACTGGTGAAATTTTTAATTAAATAGAGAAAACAGAATAATTAAACTTTTCAAAATAACCAAAAAAAAAAAGGAAAATGAGAATTACAGAATTACAGAATTAAATGAAAAACTTACTGTAGTTTTGTAAAACTTACACTTGTTATTATGTCCATGGACTCTTGAGTAAAATGTTTGGGAAAGACGGCTTTTTTTTCTTTGGCATTTTTGAAAATGGCCTCATCGGTATCGCCTTCAAACGGCTGTTGGCCGGCCATCATTTCATATAAAAGCACACCAAACGACCACCAGTCGGCCGAGTGGCCATACGGTTCAAAGTTCAAGATCTATAAGAAACATACGGTATTTAAATGTATTATATAAAACAGGGGAGCTGACCTCGGGTGCTATATAAGAGCTGGTGCCGCAAAAGGTTGTGGTGGAATCGTTGTCAGCCACATTATCTTTGGACAAGCCGAAATCGGTTAATTTGACATGACCCTCAATATCGAGCAAAATATTATCCAACTTCAAATCGCGATAAATTATGCGACGTTCGTGCAAAAAGAACAAAGCCAAGGCCACCTCAACAGCATAAAAGCTGCAAAACAATGTTTCACTCTTATTGTATAAATTTTTCCTTTAAAAATCCGTATTTAATTGAAACTCACATGGCCACCGATTCCTTAAATCGGCCATAATGTTGCATATGGAACAGCAAATCGCCACCCTTGCAGTACTCCATGACAAAGAATAAACGATCCTAAACAGCTGGCAATGATTAGCATTAGCAACACATACGTAAAAGCATACAACTGACCATAGTCTGGAAGCAGGAATGCAAGGACACCAAAAATGGTGATTTGCCCGGCAGAGCCAAAACACTCTTCTCAATCATGGGCAATTCCATGTCGTCACTCTGTATGATGACGTCTTTACGCAAGACCTTGACGGCATAAAGTTCGTCTGTACCACGACGCTCGGCTAAAAGGATTTTGCCGTAGGAGCCTTTGCCCAAAACTTTGATGAAATTGAAATCGGCTGCCCTGATCATGTCGCGTTTGTTCATGTTGTGTGGCATGTCCTTGTTGTCCATGCGCCTCTCCTTGAGCGGCTTTTCGCGCTATAAGACGTATAAGTTGTTAACACAAATCTGGTCTAGAGCAATAATTTTTTAAAGAACGATTTTCTTAGGAAATTTCCTTAAAAGAAATTTGTTAGGAACAAGGATTTCTCATCTTCTATATAAAAAAAAAACTCTTTCATAGATGTTAGAGAAAACTCCTTAAGAAAATTGTTTCCTGCTGGTCTGAAACACAGCATAAACCGCGAAACTTGTTAATAGAATTAGCCACAATAATTGGCAGAAATGGAATCCACAACTTAGGGACTATTTGCTGCAGGCCCCTGTGGCCATTCCTCCAATTTTTTTTTTTGCCTTATGAATTGTTTAAAGACAGAACTTTTTGCAGACTTACACGAACTTCGTCTCTCAAGCGAGCAATATCATTGACTGCATCCGAACAGGGTATATTGTAATGTTCACCCTCGACCTGGGACAAAAACTTGTACCAACCATCAATGGGTTCCTGGACACAAATAAATAACCAGTTCTTGGGTGATTAGTAGACAAATTTACACGCAATTACTTACCTTTTGAATTTCATCCAAACTGAAGGAAAATGAACCCATAAAATCATTACGAGAAGTACGATCCCAATCCCATACTTCGATTAGCAGACGTTTGTCACGATCCTGAGGTGTCAAATCACTAAGAAGAGTTCGTAAAATGCTATTTAGAAAGGAGCAAAAATTATGCAACTTTCACATATTTACTAAGTAAATGTTTCATTGAAGACGGGATTTAAGTTCTTCTGTATAGTTTTGGTTTTTTTCTTGGTCTTGCCGCTGCGATCGGGATGCAACTGCACCGCTATATAGGGATCACTGAGCCCATTTGTATCCATGGGTATTAAATTGGCGGCTTCCTTGACTTTTGTTTTATTAAATTTTTTTTTGTTGGGGGGGGGGGGAAGCGAACATTTTTTCAAAACACTTTTCTCTCGCAAAACCACAAACACACAACTTACTGTCAATTTTTAAGCTGCTGCCCTTGAGTTCCACATACAATAACAATTTGCCACGAAGTTCTCCGATATCTGTGCCACACAAGGGCGGCACTTTGTCCTTGCAGCCATGATGCACATTCAAATTGCAGTCTGGATTGAAGGGGGAGCGGAAATAGTTTAATTATGGGACGGGAAAAATTCCGAATATGGAACTAAACTTACTGTCACACTTGACACCCTGATGGGCCACACCGTGCAACAGCAGGCCGCAATCGTCACAGAAAGTGGGAGCCGAATATGTTGTGGAAATCCAGGAGTGCTTTACTTTGGCACAATCAGCATCAATATCCGTTTCGGTGCCGGGACATTTGAATACCACAAACGACACACACTTCTGGTGTATATTGAAGCGGCAATCTTGGGAAAATTGCAGAAAAAATCCCTATAAAATTTTAATTTAGCTGATGTTAGTGTCTAACAACTGACCTTCACACTGATAGCCCTGTTTGCCGAAACCCCTTTAGGCACCGCAAAAAGATTTGGTTTTTAGCTGTTTAGTTGGTAAATAAAATGTGTCTCCGCTTACCATATAAAGTCCTTGCAATGGCCGCAGTACGTGGGCTGTTTAAAAAATCTCACCATAAACTTGTGGCCCATGACCACCTGCATGCCTTTGCGTTTCATGCCGCCGCGCCTTAAACGATTCTTCATGTAGTTGGTGATGTTGGCTTCGCCCGCTATCTCGACCAGGTTTCTGGGCACTGCCGAAGCAGCCGCCGAGGCTGCAGGAGCTGGTGCTGCTGCAGCGGCTGCCATTTCCTTGCAATTCCTTTTTTTATTTACTTCAAAGCGCTTTTAAAGTCCAAACACTTTGCCGTGTTCTGTGCGACTACTTTAGCCACAAACTGCGACATCCAAGTTCTTTGTTTTAGCGAAGCCTTAGAAATGCTGCCTGTTTTTGCAGCAAAAAACATTCTTAGTGTCAATTTACCCTTAAAAACAACATCGCATGGAGGTTAAAATAATTGGTTTAACTGGGGTCATTGTTTACATAAAGAACAAAAATCGAAAACTGTTTGAACAGACGGCCACAAACATTGAACTGAACAAATTATTTTTATGCCCGAAACTATTGTGTGTTCGATATATTTTGCTATAATTAAATAAAATTTTAATTATTAAGTTGATTTTGAAATTTTTATACAAAAAGGGATTCTCATTATGACCAACAACATTTCATTCAGCAACAACAAATTACACAGATGCCTCCAACACAATATGGCGATCACTGGCTGGCTGCCCTCATCTAACCGCGCCAATTGAAAACCCCTTTATATTTTTCTACCATTTTTTCAGGTATCATGAAAAAGGTGTTATAGCCCCCAAATAATAAACTTTAGATCTTTTTACTCGCCAAAAATTGTTTATTATTATTGTAAATTGTAAAAATTTGGCCAGGCATTTGACTGAAAAAACACTTTTCATAAAATCAAGTTTCGGAAATTTCCCAATTACAGTTTCGCGTTCTTAGATAGCACCCAAGCTTTTGGGCCTTTCCCCCCGCTAAAGACCGCCTTTCCCTCTTTGTCCACCACTATTTGTTCACCACTGCAGGCGGTGTTCTGCTTTAAACCGGTCAAGATGTCACAGTAAATGCCGGGTGGCAAACCCGTTTTTAAAGTCGCCTTCAAATCCTTCTCTTTTTCCATATTGAAAATCACAAAACCCAAGTTGCCGCGAGAGAAGGCAATTTGGTTTTCTCCCCATTCCCACCAATTGTGCAACGGCTCGTTTGCTACAAAGTTGCGAAATCTCACCATTTGTTGGATTTCAAACCATCGGTGCTCACACACCCAGCCGCTGTTCAATGTGTCGCATAATTTATTTTTAAGAAACGACGGAGGCTTTATGTGGCCGTTAGCGTTCACGGGCGGCCCTTGATCGCTGCTCGTAAAATTGTAAGAACTCATGATCCTGGTGACTCTCCCATACGGGTGAGCCAACATAAAAATGGCAGCCAGCTTATAAAGCGCTGGTTCCTGGAAATTTAATATGTCAGCACCGCCAGCACCGTGGCCTCTTTGATTGTCGTGATTATCCACAAACACAACCGTATCATTTGTGGGCAGCATATTCCACTGGGGACCCCAATTTCTCAAATATTTCATTGAGTTTTTGCCACGAAACATTCGACCAATTTCGGCGGAAAATTTAAATTCTGTAACAGCTGCCAGAGGAGAATATTCTGTTCTTTGTAAAAGGATTTAATTTATTAAATTTTCTCCTGAAAAAAAAAATACCATTTTACTCACTTTTTGATACTTTCGCCACCCAAATCTATGACCTCTTGATAAATATACGGCCAACTGGTTTTGGGAAAACCAAATTTTGTATTCAGAGGCTTCAATCTGCCGTAAATAATTTGCAAATCGCTTGGCCACATGTGTTTGGCGGCATCAATGCGAAATCCAGCCACGCCCATATCAATCAATTTGTTCATGTAACCGACAATCGCGTCACGGACATGAGGATTTGTTTGATTCAAATCCAGCAACGTATTCAACTGGCAGTTCCTAACCTCAACAGGGTTTTGATAATTTTTGATATCACAAGCCGTATGAAAGTCTTCCGGGCCATAAGGCACGCCGGGATAGAAACGTTTCTTATAATTACAACGAGAGCCGGCAGTGCCGATAGAGTCCCCCGCATCAAAGGCGGACATGTGATTCATTACAATATCGGCATAAACCACGACATTTGCTCTGTGACAACGTGCTATCATGTCAGCTAGATCGGCCTCGTTGCCAGATCTGGAGATAAGCGTATAGGAGATGGGTTGATAACGGGCCCACCAGGGCTGGCCCTCAATTACACGCACCTCGTTGGGCGGTGAGATCTTAAGATGACATTTAAGATAATAAAAATTGTTGTATAAATTGTGCGGTTTTTGATTCTTTGTTTTATTTTTTTTGTTTGAAAAGTTCACCTGTACGCCACCATAACCCTCTGGACCCAAAAACTCCTCACACTCCTTGGCTATATCTTTCCACGTCCACTCGAACAAATGCAC
Source organism: Epicampocera succincta (assembly GCA_932526305.1). Lineage (NCBI taxonomy): Eukaryota > Metazoa > Arthropoda > Insecta > Diptera > Tachinidae > Epicampocera > Epicampocera succincta. The sequence goes on along the minus strand of OW052036.1, from coordinate 61,804,601 downwards.
TATAGCCGACCGGTTGCCTTTGAAATGGGGCTCTTTTTGGGCTTCCACCAAATAACCAGCCGCGAAACTTATTATTATGAAAATCACTTGAAACACTTTTAACATTTTACTTGATGATTTTATTCTCCACTTGAGTTTTAAAATACTACAAAACAACTAATTAATCAATTGGAATTGATTACACATTTATAACAACAATTTCTTTATATAAACAAATGATAAGAATTTTTTAAATAAATAAAAGAAACAAATTTTGTTATCAGTATTCCGACATGTGTGCAAATTTTTACAGCTTTGAATCAATGGAAACAGCCAAAGCCTGCGGCCCCTTGGCCAATTCCACAGCGGCCAGCCCCGTTACACTCACTAACACCTTCAAACCGGTACAGTCATTGTTTTGCTTAAAGCCGGACAAAACATCGCAATATGTTCCCGCCGGCAAACCGGTTTGCACTGACGCCCTTAACTCCTGATTCGGTTCCATATTGAAGGCCACAAATCCCTTATTGCCGCGCGAGAAAGCAACTTGATTTTCACCATTTTCCCACCAATTAGTCAGGGGCTGCTGGCCCACTGTACGGCGGAATTGTACCATTTGATAAATGGCCGGCCAACGATGCTCGCACACCCAACCCCCGCCGGCGGTGTCACACAAATTATTGGCCAACATTTGGGGCGGCCGTATGAGACCCTCTTCTGTGCGCGGAGGCCCTTCATCGGTGTTGGTGAAGTTGTAGGAGCTCATGACTCTGGTGACCTTGCCATACGGATGCGCCAACATAAAAGCCACAGCTAATTTATAAAGTTCGGGCTCCTTAAAGGTCAAAATATCGGTACCGCCTGCTCCATGGCCTCTTTGGTTGTCATGATTGTCTACAAACACAATGGCATCTTCGGAGTGTAGCATGCCCATTTCGGGTCCCCAATTTCTTAACGACTTCACGGAATTGAGATTGCGAAACACGCGGCCTATTTCACTGCAGAATTTGAATTCGGTAACGGCACCCAAATGATTGTATTCGGTTCTGGCGGAGAGAAAAATATGTGAAATGCCAATAAGACCAGCGCAAATTACTCACTTTTTTACAGCCTCACTGCCCAGATCGATGACTTCCTGGTAGATGTAGGGCCTTGAGCCGGCGGGAAAACCAGCATTATCACACAAATCATTCAGTTCACCATAAATGGCCTCCAAGTCGGCGGGCCACATGTGCTTAGCAGCATCGATACGAAACCCGGCCACGCCCATATTCACCAAATTATTCATATAATTGACAATCATTTTGCGCACATAAGGCGACGTTTGATTTAGGTCCAACAGTGTTACCAGCTGGCAATTTCTTACTTGTTCGGCATCTTGATAATTTTCTATATCACAGGCAGGATTGAAGTCCTGGGGACCGTAGGGCACTTCCGGGTACTTGCGTGCCGCATAATCAGCCACCGAACCGGCGGTACCAAAGGTGATGGCCTCATTGTAACCGGTCATATGATTTACCACAATATCTACATACGTGCGCACACCGACATCGTTACAGCGCTTAATCATGTCGGCCAAATCGTCTTCATCGCCCGACTTGGAAACCAGCTGATAAGAAACAGGTTGGTAGCGGGCCCACCAGGGGCCCTCTTCTATATTGCTGACCTCATTGGGCGGAGAGATCTAGTCAAAGAGAATCGAGAAAAAAAATTAAGTTTTTAAAACAAATCGCTAAGAAATGGAAATAACCTGCACGCCGCCATAACCCTGGGGCCCCAAAAACTCTTCGCACTCCTTGGCTATGGCCGGCCACGTCCACTCAAACAAATGCACTATGGTTGTACGATTGTCCACAAAATATGGCTCCTTGTGAGCCTTAGAGGTGTTTGCCAACGTCAACACGAATAGAAAATATTTTAAGGCGACCGTCATGCCTGACAGGTGTTTCAAAACTAAAACATTTCCGTAGCAAATAATTTTTTTATAAATCTGAGTTGATGCAATTTTAGATAAAAATCTTTATTTATTTTATGCATTCGAATTGTTTTAAAACAATTGCAACGGGTTTTTTTTTCTCTTTTTTTCAATTTTATAATTACAAAACAAAACAAAATAAAAATAACTTTTGATAGTTATAGAGGGTTTTAATTGATATGCACTTGATTCAATATTTTATTAAAGTGTTTGGTGCGGCAAGCAGAAAACACACGATAACCGACATTTTCTATAAATTAATGTGTCATATTTTTATTGTCACTTTAGCGAAATGTCGCCAAAGTTGATCCGTTTCTTTGGTTTTAGTGGAAATTTATTTTAACATAATTGTTTTTATGGACCAGACCTTTTTAATTAGACGCGGTATAACAAAAGTCGATTAAAAGATGCTAAAAGATAAGTAAAAATGATCTGCTGAAAAAATATGGCCGCAAAGCCTTTGGCTGCTGAACAACATGCAATATTTGCCATCTTGCTTGACTCAATATAATCGTTTTTATTTGTAGGAGAAAAGTCATGTGAAAATCATACGCCCATTTAAATAAATAAGGCCCTTGGCCATTTACCTTTGCACAATTTGTGACCTTCATCTATCATCACACCAACATTTATCTGTATCTCTATAAGCTGTTCCATTCTCATTTCGTTCCATTTTAAAGCCTTTGATCATTTGAGTTTTATTATAAGGAAAATTACAATAAGTGTAAGCATGCACAATCATGCACACTTAAACAAAGCTGCGCTTAAATGTTAATTTATAAAAAAGAGCTGAAAATTAAAACAATTATTTTTTATTTAAATAGTTGTAAGAAAATTTAAAACTTTATTTAAATTCTTATAATTTCTTTGATCAGAAAATAATGTTTTGAATTTTATTTCTAATATAAGAAATTATTCTAAATTTCGCACACCTAAATATATGACTGATGAGTTTAATATGAAACTGATTCGCATAGTTTTTGCCCCACAAAAGCACATAACAATGCTAAATTTATTTGTATAATGAGTCCAGCATCCATAAGTTTGCCAGACGTAATAAAAAAAAAGTTTTCCTAAACTAGAACTCATTTATTCCAATACTCTGAAGTTTTAGAAAAGAAATCATGCTGAGTACTGAATAATAACATACAGCCATCCACACACAAAAAGAAAAGAAAAAAAAAACTCCAACACATCATCAAAATATAAAATTAAATTAAGCTTCCATTGAGTTCAAATGCTTTGAAGGGAATTATCAAATATTTTTACTCACAGATACGAGTACAATCAAATACTCAACACGCACACACCCCCCCCCCCCCCAAACACACACACACACACACACACTTTTTCATTAAATGCTAAAAGCAAAATGCAATTTAAGTTGAAAGAAAAAAGGAAAAATTTGGAAGAAAAAAACAAATTTGAAAGGTAAATAACCTAAAATAAAATCAAAACACACTTTCAAACGTAACAAATAATAATGAAATCAAAATTCAAAAAAAAAACTCTTTTTTAAATAGCGTCGGGGGGAACAGCACAACTTCCATCATAAACATAAACAACAATGAACTGCCAAATAAAAACTATTTATTGTACACAATTAAAAAAAAACGCTAAAAAAATTTAAAAAAGAATCTATAAACATTTCAAGTGAAAATAAAGAGGCAACAACAACGGCTGAAAAAAGCGGTATGTGTGCCAAAAAAAAAGCATTTTTCTCAGGTAAAGGTCCTTTTTTTATATAAAAGTGAATTTTCATAAAAAAAAGTACTTTTTCATATAAAATTTTCTTCACATAAAAACAATTTTTAATATAAAGGTACCTTTCTTATTAAAGTACTTTTCGTATTAAAGTACTATTTTCATATTAAAGTAATTTTCATAAATATAAAAGATACATATAATAGTGCTTTTCTTGTAAAAGTTCTTGTAATATAAAATTTTTTCTTAAAAAAACTTTTTTCATATAAAATTACTTTTGATATAAAAGTACTTTATATACATACATATATGTACATATCCGTACTTTCCATACCTACATAAGTACTTTTCCTGTACAAATTATCTTTCTTCAAAAATAATTATTGTTAAGCTCCCTTTTTGGAGAAAAATACATTTTTCTTAAATAAGTTAAAAAAAAGAATATGGTAAAAAATAGACTTTTTTGTAAAAAATATTAATTTTTAAATAAAATTAAAAATCTATTTTTCCAAAAGTGCACAATTTTAAACATTTTTATTATGAAAATTATATACATATTTATAAAAAAAAAATCTTTTTCCACTTGCACGAAATTCCCTTTGCAATATTTTCTTTCGAAACATTATTTTCCGAAGAAAATACTTTTTTATGAACAAAAAACAGCTCAAAACGTAGAGTGCAGGTATTCTAACACTACAAATAGTTTTCTTCTACAATAACATACAGATCTCGTGCTTATTTTAGTGTTTGTATTTTTTTTTCTCACATCATGCTTAAAAATTATTGACGTCATCAATTCACGTGTGTGTGTGTGTGTGCATGGAAAAACACGTTACGTTCATTATTTTTTTCTGCTTTCTTGCACTACTTCTGAAATGTACTCGTTTGTACCTTAACGTTATTTGTGCTAAATGTTATTGTTGCTGCTGCTGTTGCCACTGTAAATGGCATTAGTCCAAATATTAGCGAACCAAATAACGAACGAACGAACGAACGAAAGAGCGAAGGAACATGTGTGCGAATGTGTGTGTGTGAGTGTGTTTGTATTTGTTGTTTGGTTACCTTCAGCACAGCTGAGCGAAAGTTAAACCGAACCAGCAAACAGCCAACCAGTCAGTCAGTCAGTCAGTGAGTCAGCCATTCAACCAACCAACCACACACGAACCCATTCAAACCTACAAACTCAAACATTTGTTTAGAATTCTTTTATTCTCTTTTCGATGTGGCAAAATTTCCCAATATTTTATCATTCCATTTTGTGTGCAAAATATTCGCTTGGCAAAATTGAGGTGTCGTATACGTAATATTGTTACGAGTACGTTTGCATGGAGAGTTGGTTTAGATGGCGTGTGTCGCAGTGTGTGTTTGTGTTTGGCCGCAAAGAGCCGTTGGGTCTGAGAACTTTTTTATTTTGCTTGGCAAATTTGACCTGCGCTCTCATTTTGTATTGATTTGCAATGAGGCTTTTCGTAGTAAATCAGAAATTGTTGTATGTAGATGTTTTTGTTTTGTTTTTGCTGTTCTCTTAATATTGGATGATGTTTGTTTAGGGCTTCATTAAAGTCGTTAGATTTTCTAATGAAGCACAAAGACTTTTCTGTATTTTTTTCTTTTCTGTTTTTTTTTTTTTTTTTGGTATTATATTTGTTTTTTTAATGAGCTTAATTTTAAAAGAAGTTTTTTACGATTGTTTGATGAAAAATTTTAACTCAGCAAAGTTTACTTGAATTCGTAGAATTCGTGATGATATTTAAAATGTTTAACTGTTGAAAGCTGTTTTATTTTATGTATTTTTTTCTTCTTAGATTGGATATGTTTTTTATGACTTTAAAAATTTTAAGTTTTAAATTTAACGAGTTGCTGTTTTTCTCTTAAGTTTGTGAATTTTTAAACTTTAAGAAATTTTTATATTTTTAAGGTTTTAAAGCCGTAAGATTTATTATGAAATTATTGTTGTATGATTCAAAGTATTTGTAGCATTTGAACGCATATACTTGTTTAGCCGAAAAGCTGCAAAAATGTTTTTTCTATTTATTTTTGTTAAGACTTCTAGATGCTGCTTTAGTTTTGTGAAACGAAATCTAACAAGTTTAAATTTTAAAGCTCTTGAATGGCAAAAAGCTTTACACAACACTCGAAAGCTTTATTAAACTTGAAAGCTTTGAGTTTTTCCCTGGTTAATAAAATTTCTTCATAATATATTTGGCAGTCAGCAATCAAAATTCTGCTTGCTTAAAAAAAAAATTCTTATTTTGAAGAATGGAATTTAAAATTTTTTTTTTTGGTTTTTTATCAAAAAAAAAAATTCTTTCGTTAATTATTATTTCTATGAAAAAGTTTATGTTTAAACTCATTGGTTTTTTTTGTTATATTTTTATATAAAACTATTGTTTACACAAAGTTTTGGTGCCAAAAGTTGTTCAATTGTCAAAAAATACCAGCCACAAAGCTATAAATAAGCAACAAATAATAAGACATTGTTCTAATATTTTGAACGTACTTGAATAGCTGTAAAGTTCTCTTTAAGCTCAACAATGGGGATACACCTCCCTCCCTCCACTGCCCCCCCCTTCACTTTTTTAAAATCCAACGGAAAAGTTATTATAAATAAAACCATGTGCCATAATGCATCTGAGAAACCAAAGTTGTTTGCCTTTCACACAAATGCTTAGATCAAAGATTATAGAAAAGGCTTCAGAAAAATTTCAACAGCATTTATTAAACATTATTTAAAACTTTTCCAGAAAATTTGTTAAAGACACAAAATTCTACACAACGACATTCATATGTTTGTTGTAACGTTATCAGTTTGGAATCACATTTTGTTTAACAAACAACCGAAACAAAAAAAACAAAAACTGACAATATTTTCGCCCTCATTTTATAGATGGAAAACAGCATCATTAAACCTTAAATACCACTCGAAAAGCCTTTTAAGTGGCTGTTTTGTTAAACACAAAATTTCTTTGCCCAACTGCACACAACAATATGAGCAATAAAAACTGACTAGAAATCATTTCGCTGAACAGTCGTAACAACTTTAAAACAACACATTACAAGGAGGGCTCAAAAATATCAGGAACGAATTATTCAGGTCTCCGGAAGTGAGATCTGAAATTTTGATATTTATTGAAATTGAAATATAAAAATACCTTAAGTTACAAACTGGGTTAGGGCCCTTCCAAATTAAGTTAGCGATCCATTTGCTTAACTTTAAGTGGTAATTTCGGCCTCGGTTCATGTACAGCCAGCGGTTTGTTCTGAAACTGTTGAAACTGTTTTAATTTCGTTCTCTTCGTTAAACGAAGTTGACAGATAAACAGTTTTCCTCATTCCTCATAATGGTGAAAATTTTGTTTTCCTTTTTATTGAAATATTTAATCACTGTGTATTTTATAACTCAGAATATCCTTTTGGAAAATAAGTTGATTTTCTCCCCGAAAATTGAGTCCGGTTAATATAACACCATGTATGTACATATGTACATACATGTCAAAACAAAACTATAACATGAAAATTACACTTAAACATATTTATCTACATATATGGCAACTAACACTGGCACCCACACCTACTCTCTCACTTGCACACAACAATACGAAATGAATGTTCTAAGCACGTCAAGAGGCTCGTCAGTGTTTGTTGATTTTTGTGGCAGCTTCTAACGAACACAACTGTTTATGCCTAAACATGCATAGACACGTTTGCTTCAATGCAACTGTCTGAGTAAGAGCATGTTGTCGAGAAACAAATTTAAATAGATATGTTTAATACATACATACATACATACATGTTTAAGTTTACAGTGATTTTGCAATATCAAATTAATATGACAGCATGTTACTATTTTTTTTTTCTTTTGTATGGCCAGATTTTGGAAAAAGTAGTCTATAGCATTAATACATCGGCCAATTACATAATTCTATATATTTGTTGTTTGTAATTTGCATACAAAATTGTGTTTTTATTATATGTATAAATGAGATAAAAAATCTTTTTATGAAGCCCAAGTCGCTAGTGCTTTTATTCTATGTTTTGCTACAATTATAATTATAACAATTTTTTTAAATAAATAAATGAAATATTTTATTTTTAAATATTGTACTTAGGCCAGACTTGGAAATGTTCTTTTTACTTAATAAATATGTACAAAATCTGTTTTCGAAAGAATAACTAACGAACAGACATTTATTTCTGGTTAATATTTAATATACATTAATTCTAATATAGAATTTAATATTTAAACTAAATATTTTAACTAATTTTTTTTTTTTTTGTTTTGATTAGCTCATTAAATAAGATTTTCCATACCTGGCATTTTCCACATAAATTTTGTGCACAGACAAAAGCTAATTCTAAATTCACACAATATTTAGTTTTAAATATAAAGTTGAATTTCTTTAAACCAACAAAAGCCCACTGTCTCAATCTTTTACTTCTGCTTTTAAGTTTTTATTTTAATTTTTTTTTTTTTTTTTTGGTCGGGCGATGAATAAATCTGACACTCAGCAACATTTGCATTTTAAATATTTAGAAACTGATAGTAAAAAACAATCAATGTAAATTAAGCTGCATAAATTAAACAAGGCAGCGCCAACAAAAAAGTGCAGCATGCTTTCAGGCAAACTAGTAATATGAAATAATTGAAATATATGTAGTGAAAATTGAAATTTGAGTACCTTTAAGGAATAGAGAAAATGAAATTTTTGGCTGTCAAAACTCATCTTGCTTAGTGTTCTTGTACAAACTTTGTATATTGTAATAATTTAAGTATAATGCAAAAAGGAAGTGTTACCAAATTCAAGAAATAAGAAAATTGTAGTCCTTAAGCCTTTTTATCAAACAGAATACAAGAGCAATGTGTCCTCATCAGTGTTCTTGCATAAACTATGTAGATTATAAGACATAAATCATACAGGCATATAAAGCCATGGAAACATAATGTAAAAAGGAACTGGTAGCACCTTAAAAGAATAAAAAACATTTTCCTTTCAATTTTCAGATCAGGCAGAATATAAGATTAAAAGTTTTGCAGGTAGTTAAACCTGCGCTTCATCAGAGCATCTTGATTAGTGTTCTTGTACAAACTGTGCATATTGCAATAATTTAAATATAAAGAAAAACAAACTGGCTGCACCTTAAAGGAATAACATAAAAGTTGTTCTCAATCAGAGCAGAACGGAAGTGTTCATGTGTAAACGCTGATATCAGCGCTGGCAAATTACATTGTACTCGATTGCATTATTATTTTCATGGGCTATCGACCAGCCTTGCAACTCACAATGAAAATTAAATCTATAAATCTTTAATTTGCAGCTCTTGCAAAATATATGAAACAACGCATTTCAGCTGCCAAGCAAAAGGCAGCTTTAATATCATTTTATTAAATAAATAAAGTTTTTATTAAAAAAATTTTTTTTCTGTTCATAAACACATTCACTACGAGGATGCTTGACAGTTTTGTACAATAACTTTTTTCATACCCCCTTCGAGTTTTGCCGCAAAGTGTAACAGCTTGTTTTGGCTTTTTTCTTTGCTTCGCTTCAAAATAGAACATTTTATTTTGTGTCAACTTTTTTTATTTTTCTCCGCTCTCCTTAAAAATGTATCAATTTATTCCATTTCGAAATGGTAAATTGTTCAACATGCAGCTGATTGCAGTCAGATGTGTTGGCACGCAAACGGAAGTCCGTCCGTTTTCCTGCACTTTACTCCGCATAAATCCGGGGGTGGGGGGGGGGGGGTAAAGAATTCCTTAAAGTTTGTAAATTGTGCGAGGCTTAAAACATTTAAAAGGACTCGTTAAAAGAAACTCCAGTATACTTGTACATTCGTTTGCTTCATTAGAAGTGAGCATTTTTTTTTTTGTTTTCCGAAATTACTGTGACTTTAAGTCCTGGTAAATTATAAACCAATTGTCCTGCGTTCTCTATTATCAAATATAACAAATTGCTGATTAGTGTTCTTCGCTTTTTTGTCTTCTCATGGTGTTCGCTTTGCCCGAGTTTCGCTGTCATCTTAGTGACTAGTCATTTAAAAACTTACAGTGTTATTGGCTTTTTCCGCCCAGAAACCACAAATGGACAATAAGTTTCCTTAACCAGAAAAGCCGACAAACTTGTTCGTTTTGCTACACCAACAATAATTCGCTATATTTCCGCTGCTGTCACAATCACACAAAATGGTTCAGTTAATTTGCAAAGTCAGTGGCAAATAAAGGATATTAAAAAAGGATGCCGATTTTAGTTAGAACAACAAATGGCCAGCAGTTGTTCATAAAAGTAAAGAAATTGGAATCAAATCGTAGAAATAAACTACTTATGAAACTATCCAAAAAAAAAAACAAAAATCGCACAAATAAAATCGGCAAAACAAAAAACAAATGCGTGACACGGTAAAAAAAAATATTTTATGTCGCGTTAAAAACTTCTATGCCGAGTTGAAAAAATTTGACACCGCGTTAAATATTTTAACGCCAAGGCTAAAATTTTAGGTCCGTATTAAAAAAATTTAACGCCACGTTAAATATTTTCGCGCTGTAGTAAAAAAAAATTGACGCCGCGTTAGAAAATGTTGACACCAGGTTAAATATTTAGACGCCGTGCTAAAAAAAAACTTGACCCTGTGCTAAATTAAAGGTCTCCCTACGAATATCTAAGGCCACGCTCAATATTTTGACGGCCCGCTAAAAAAAATTGAATTGAAATAAATATTTTAACGCTGCGATACGAAAATTGTTTACGCGCCTTGAAAAAATTTTACGCCGCACTAAAAAGTTTTGACATCGCGTTAAGAAAATCTGACGCAAATTTGAAAAAATTTTAACACAGACAATTCCCTTGTTAAGACTGAAGCTGACGTTGTTAAAACTGACGCTCGCGTTAGTAAGATTTACAGAAATTACATCCCCTGTAAATTTTACCTATAGCCTTTTAATTTTCATATTTTAAATAAAATCAAGTTAATTTTTGTTGTTTGATTACACGCAAGATATTTCATCCATATCCTTTTTAATCGCTTGTTAAATCAGCAAAACAAAAAATCCATAAAACCTTTTGGCAAACTATTAATTTTTGCATTCCCCATTTTCAGTAGTGAAAATGTTTCTTTATCTCGTCATTAACATATCAAACACTTGTTTCAGTTTTCATTTCCAACACACGATGTCCTCGTAACGAATGACAATAACAACATACGAATTATTCATTTTTATTCAGCACAATTAAAATCAGAAAACATCGATTCGACGGCTCATTAATAAACGGAATTGAAGACTGTTCTTAAAACAATTTAAGCCAAATTTGCGATACCTGTATAAAAGTCGGGGTTTTTATATAAATTTGATGTTTTATTTTTGATATAATTTTTTAATTTAAAATAATTTTCATTTCGAATTAAATCGTAATTAAAATTTTACAAAATTGCAACGAAAAAAAAAGGAAAACAATCCTTCCTGCATGTGTTGGCATTTTGTTTGCTTTTTCCTTTTACTAAATAAAATTATGCAAACACACACACACATACACACACACACATACACACACACACACGCACACACACTTGGCTGCACATTTCCTTTGCTACCTGGCAAACTGACTGTAAAACATTTTCACAAAAACTCAATAGACGGCAAAATTTTATGCTGCACTTAAAATTTGCACACAGAAATTCTGTTCCAATCTACACTGTGTGTGTTTGGCTGAGTGTGTTGGGACAACTGTAAGGGTGTGTATGTGTGTATGTGTGTGTGTGTGTGTGTGTGTGTGCGTACGTACTACAGTGTTTCCTCAAATATTTAATTATTTAGTTGCACATTTAGTCCAAATTCAAAAGTGGAAAAAGCATTAACATGTAAAACGTCAAATTCACTTCAACACGTTGAACTTTAAGGGCAGTCATTAAGTACGTGGAGCAAAAATGTTTAGAATTGAGAACAATGAATATAATGAAGCGTGACTGCGAATGAATTGTATTAACTGCATGAGGGGGAAGGCACAAAAACAAGCTGAACTGGCTGGGCGGGCAAAATAATTGAAGTGAATGAAATTGTAGGACGTGTAATAGAGTGGCTGGCAGTTGTTCAGTCGGTTGGGCCAAACAGTAAAATTAATTTACAAAAAAATGGGCAACGTTATGTAGGCACTAGACGAACCAATATTTATACAGTCTTTTGCGAATCACATAGAAATCTTATCGCATGACTTGGTGCTGTATAAAAAACTAACCCAGGAATTGCAGTTAAACATTTATAGCCAAATTCCTATATACGCTGAATAGGTTGCGTATCAGCTGGAAATTCACATCACAACATCTACTGAAACTCAGTTTTGATGACTCATACTCCATACAGTTCTGATTTGCCAGCCAGTGACATCTTCTTCAAGGGCGTAACATTTCAAAGAACAATAAAAATACTAACCCTTGTATGACTGTATCAACAAACAAAACTGTATACGATACCAAAGCAATCCAAGAGTGTACCAGGATTGTCGGAAAAGTCCTGGTAAGCGGCCTACCAACTTATTTTTTTTTTTTTTTTTTTTTTTTTTTGGAAAGCCAAAATGCGCCAGGCCATCGTCATCGCTAATGAACGCCTTAAGTTGAATATAACTGACTGGTTTTGATCTGATTAGTATTATATGGACTTTATGAGATTATTATGAGTTCAAATAGCAGGTCGCTACATGCCACGCAGCTGCCGCCACATTAGACAATCTGCACGTGTAATTTGAAGTCGTCCCTTGTGTTTCTTGTTTTCTATGTTTTGCTTGGAAAATTAACTTATTAACAACCAATTTTATTATTCAACTATATTACAAATATTGTTCTCAGTTATATTGCCAGCACAACATGCAGATTTTTTCTCGAAGTGTAGTGAACTTTATTTTAAATTTAATATTTTATAGCCATCAACCAACCATTAAAGGACTCTCTCTCTCTCTCTCCTTTTTTGTTAAACTTTATAAAAAAAATTAACTTTTTAACGCTGTTATAAAATTTTTGTACTGTTAACAAAAATGTCCTTAAATGTTTCAAAAATAAAAAAAAACCTTTTAGCATGTGGCCATTTGATGTAATGAAATAATTAAAAAATTTTTTTGTGTTTGCTGTCACATAAAAAGTATCCAATATCAATAAACAACACACACAGTTTTTTTTTGTGAAATGACGTTTTACAAAACCACCAACAAAACATGTTCGCATTTACAAAAAAAAAATATATATATGTGAAAGGATATACTCGTACATCTGTAGATGATATTGCCACCAACAATACAATTTTTATAAAACAGCAAACTGCACACGGACGCGCATGCACAAACATGCACTCCGAACAGTGCGGGAGAGGAATAAATAATCACTATTGTGATATAGGAGTGCAGTTTTATGCTTTTTTGTTCGTTCTGTTTGAAAGAAATTAAGCCAATGCCCTTCAATTTGTAAAGATGATTTATTTCATTCTTGGATTCACTGTTGAACCCCTTTGGGCCTTATATGATAAAACATTATATGATGAAACCGAAAAAAAACCTCAAACTAAAAAGAAATTTAGAACAATATTTATTACAAAAAAAAATTACAAAGTTATAGGCCGATAGTGTTATTGCTTTTAGCTACTAAGATTTGTTGTAATTTTAATTAAATTAAATTATAAATAAATTAAATTATAAATAAATTAAATTATAAATAAATAAATAACAGAAGTTATAATCCCTATAGAATATTATGATATAAAGCAAAGAATTCTTGGTAGTCGAAAAATTCCTTAACGGCTACCGATTCAACAAAACATGTAATTGAATCTACATACTTATGTAAAAAGAATATAATTATTTATTACTGGGCAATGTAACACATTTTATTTTGGCTCCCACTGCCGGCGAGCTGCACATGTGTTTGTTTAATTTTGTTTTTTTTTTGTGTTAATTTGATTTGCAGTGTTTGTTAAACTGCCACATAAATTGAATTGCTACAGTTTTTCAGTGAAGTTTTTCGTTTCGTTCGTTTCTCTTTAACTTTTATACAAATTTCGCACAACTTAATTTTCATTGTAACATTCTTTGGCAATTGAACGTGCACGCACATGCACGAACATGCACGCACATACGCACACACACATACTTATGTATGTACGTACACATGTCTATGGTACTTTGCTATTATTGTAGTTTTATTATTGTTATTGTTGTTGTTATTTTTGAACTTCTGTCCCTGCCTGTCTGTCTTTCTGGTTTTGCTAAGATTCTCCTACAAGCAAAAGTTTTGTTCGCCATCATCTTCAATTTAATAAGTTTTTTGTTCGATGTTATTTTAAAACATATTTCATAAATGACAGTAGAAAATCAATCGTATTTGGCGTTTAATAAGCCCCACCGCACTTGACTAACTTCTAGATCACTAAACATCAATTTCAGCTGTCATCTTTGTCCTAACAATAGCAATAGCCTTAACAGCTTTTCAGCTTAGATATTTCCAGCCATTGAATTCTGTTTATCAAAAGCGCTTTAAATAAAATTTTTGTACAAAATTTTAGTTTATAGGAAGTCTTTGTTACGCGATGCATCAGTTGTGGTAAAAGTTTTGTCCTAACAGGGTTTGTTTCGGCCTAATAAAAGCACGTTGTTTTGTGTCAAAGCTACAAGGATCTGTAATATAATCTGCAGAGAAAATGTGTGCAGGGAAACCTGCCTTAAGCAGACACTCAATGTTGCAGAGGTTTTGTCCTGTGGTTAAAGCTGTCCCTTGGGATATTTTTGTCCGCTTATTACAGACGTCCGCTTATGAGTCTACAAAACTTGTTTGGTGGCTGGAGGTGTCCGTTATGGGGAGCTTTCACTGTATTTTAATTATACAATAGGCCCAATGTCCCCACAACTCTCTACACAGACAAGCTACATATATCAAGAAATTCTTTTTAAATTAGAAAGTCTTAAATTCTTACAGGTTTCTTTAAATGGAATATTTGCTGATTCATACTTCTTCCTTCTCCCCTTTCAAAAAATATTTCACAATTATATTCCAATATATTATATTTATGTACACAAAAACTGTATTGCACTTCTTTTATCTGAAGAAAAACTTCAGAACAACATCTTCCTGTTTAGAGAAAATATTGTTCCACAAATTTTCTTCCCTGAAAAGTTGAGCCACAACAATTTCTATGTAAAAAACATTGTGTCCCAAATGTTTCTGATATAGACAAACTGTTGCACAAAACATTCCTATATAGAAAAGATGTTTGGCAATTTAAGCAGAAAAACTTCAGAACATCTTGCCATATAGAGAAGATATCGTTCTACAATTTTTTTTTTTTCCTGAACAGATGAGCCATAATGATTTCTATCTAAAAAAAATTGTGTCCCAAATGATTCTGTTATAAGCAAACTGTTGTCCTACGGATATATAGAAAAAGTAGGTGCCAATTTTCTATCCATATATAATATTCCATCATCCAGTTCTATTCTATATCAATAACTTGTATGACAAAACTTTTTTAAACGGAAAATTTCGCTCGTTCCAAAAACAGGTTAAAATTGTAAATGCTGTTCAAAAACCTGCTGTAAGTTTTTCGTTTTGGAATTTGTTTCTACAGCGACCTTATTTCTCATAAAGGATATTTTGCTTCCATATGCCATTGACGTCACAACATGAATATTTATTTTCTGTGCTGAATATGAACTACAAAAACCAACAAAACAAAACAAAAAAAATAAGACAAAATGAGGCATGAACAAAAGGGAAAATGCCTGTGAAAAAGAAACGAGCATTAGAAAAGTGATTATGTATTTTTAATCCTTATAAATTTCTCAACTTATTAACATCCTTCTAGCAACAACACAAATCAAACAAATACAAACATCATGCCTTTGGCCAAACAAACACAAAGAAATACTCAGCATTATGGCAGAAAGCAAATTAATAAAAATTGACAGCATACAGGGATGAATTCTTAATTTAAGAAATATTTGGGCAGCAGAACAACAAAATTCGTCCGGTTTACAGAAAGTTGCCCCGAGGCGTATAAACATCCTTTGGAAAAACATAACGTTAATCATAATTTAATGAAATGTTTCATAAAAACTAAATAAAACAATTTCCTTACAAGTTATTCAACATCAGGGTCAATAATTCCGGAACGAGCACCATTAAGCCTGTGTTGTTCCCCAAACCCACTAGACGATACGATGCCATTGTTTTTCAAATCTAAAAATAGTCTGCTTTACAAGTTAACAGAAAATTTTGTCGGGGCTCATTAAGCAGCACATGTACGCCAGTGACCCAATTAATTGTTTATTTTTCATCAGCATCCATTGAAATGGTTCTATGAACAACAGCACAGCACAGCACAGCACAGCAACAGCGTTGCTGTATGAATATAATTTCTTTTGTTTCAAAAATATACTTAATAT
This sequence comes from Epicampocera succincta, assembly GCA_932526305.1. Lineage (NCBI taxonomy): Eukaryota > Metazoa > Arthropoda > Insecta > Diptera > Tachinidae > Epicampocera > Epicampocera succincta. The sequence continues at coordinate 61,788,533 of OW052036.1, read as the reverse complement.
TTTCGTAGCTGTTGCTGAAATTGATGGAAAAGTTCCTAACAAACACTGCAAGGATTTTTAAGTTTTATAACGCATGAGATTTGTTTGAACATGAAATAGAAATTAAACAAAGTTTGTAGAAAAAGAAATGGCTGAATTTAGGTCTATTCTAAATCTATTGCCTTACAATTATCTGACAACCGTGTGAATTGACAATTTCTATTGTCATATAAAGTTATCGTCGAACAATTTTCCGGCAGCATTGAAATTGTACGACTAACGTTCTCCTACAATCGTCTGAACTAATAACAAACACTGTAAGTACGTCAAAATGACACACACACACACACACACAAAAAAGCCAAGACATTCCAAAAAAGCCTTCATTTTGGGCCGCAGAACACAATGGTATAGTCCATGTTGAAAGATTAGGTGCCAAGTAACAGATATTTAATTTTTAATTTTGTATCAACCAAGCGATTTGTTTCTGTTTTTGGTTTATTTGTCGAAACTCAACTCTAGGGATGATGGCGTTCCACCTTCCGCTTAGCACAATTCTTGTACTTTTAATGGGCGATACTATTATCGTAATTTAACTGCTGGTGTTAATTTTTCATTGTTAAGAAAGTGCCAGCCCCTGTAAGATCTAACAACTGTCTGCCTATAGCTTCAGACGAGCAAATAATTATCAGCTGTTGTAGTGCTGCCACCTTTTAGGTGTACATACACCTGGAAAACTATTATAGAAACTGAAACTTATGTACATATATATGCCAAACTTAATTATACACTGTTCAAAATTAATGAACAAAATGAAAGAAATAGATTCACTATAATAAAAGTTTATACTCTAGTTCTTTATTAAGATCTCATTGTTGAAAAATATTGAGGAACTAGAAGGTCCTCATCAAGGTCTCACTTTTATATAACTTCTCTATAACAAAGAAAGGGGTGACCCACTGACTGATGCCCAAATTTAATAATAACATAATTTGCAGAAAATAGTGACGCCTTCTTCAAAAAATTGTAGCTGAAAACTTTTTGGGTGTGAAATAATTTTGTCGTAAAAGTTTATAAAAATTAATTTAAAAAATTCGTATGCCAAAATAGTTGTATAATAAGTACGGGGGTGTTCCACACTAATTCTTTACGCAACGAAATGCGTTCACAAACTTTTGTGGATCCAAAATTAAAATAAAAGAAAATGTAAGTCTCTCATAAGCGGACAGCTCTAACAACCGAACAACATTTGTAGACTCTATAAGCGGTTACCTCTAATAAGCGAACAAATATATGGCCTGGTTATGATAAATTTCAGTTTCAAACAAAACGTACCGCTCTTATAACCGAACATTTCTAATAACCGGACACTCGAACGGTGACAATTCGTCTATGTCCGGTTTCACTGTATACATTTTCCTTGAAAATTATATTACAGCACATTTCAATACAATCGTATTTGTCCAAAGGCCTTTCCCTAATATTTGTATTAATTTTTTTCTTTAAAAAATTAAAAACTTTCCTAAGATACGTCACAGTTTTTTCACACGCGGGAGCAGAAAACAATTTGACAGCTGTTTTTAACGGTTTGTCTAAAGCATTTTCTAAATCAATTTGATCAGCAAGTTCGCACAGGATTCCTATTTGTGTCACTTGTAAATGCAGTATGTTTTTTTCTTGTATGTTTTTTGTTTGTCTAAAAAAAAAAAAAAACAAACTTGTGCACTCTTTGCTATAGAAATTGCATGCAGTTTTCCCAATTAACATTTCTCTTTAGTTTCCACATTGACGTCATTAATTGGGCCATAAACTTCAAGTGTGTTACGATTGCTCTTTAATAAAAATAGTTAAAACGTGCTCAACAACTTGTACTCGTTTAGTTGTAAAAGTACAACCACAACTCTGGCTCGCTCTCCTCCAAATAGCAGACAATCAACTTTACAAATTGTACAACAATAATAGAAATCAGCTGTTTTCAACAGACGACAGACGAGTACACGACATACGAGTACGAGTAAGAGTACGAGTACGAGTACAAACAGCAGGAGCAGCAGCAGCAGCAGCACACAACCCCTCGTAAAGGACTTTAAATTTGTTACAATACAATAACATGTGTAGGAAGGTACGAGTGTGTGTGTGTGTGTGCGTGTGTGTGTGTGCGTGTTGGTGAACATGTATTTTTTAGCAACTGTTACACAAAAATAGATAAATTTGCACATTTTGCTTGTGTTGTGTGTGTGTGTGTTTGTGTTTTCTACTGCTTGTTCCCAGCATCCAAGTCCAACAGCCGAAAGAGCTGTTTGAGTTGCTAATTTTATTACCAGCCTCTACATATCTGTACTCTTATGGAACTTATATTCACACTAGTCTTGTATACAAGTCTATATATAATATATTTGGCCATAGGAAGGTTATAGTGACCTTGTTTATATGTATGTGTTTGCTATATACTTACAAACATACATATTTGGCGAATGAGAAGTATGTGTGAGAATTGAAAAGTTTTTTTTTCATACACGCATATTGATTTGGGTATTGGAGATGGATGGTGTTTGCGGCAGCGTTTCTTAAGAGCGGTGATTTAAGGGCTTAAGTCGTCTTTAAAATATGCTTCATAATATCCATTTGTTGAGACCTTTAGCCGATAAAGCTTTTTATATGTTCTCAACTTTTGTTAAATATAATTGTCATAAATTCGGGAAAGTGTTATGCTAAGAATTAAACTGCTCTGCATTATAAATGACTTACTTTTAAGTGCACTTTTATAGTGCACTGATATATATCCCTTAAAAATAGAGAGTATAAATTACGCGATATTATATCCGTCGATTTCTTCTAGCTACTGATAAGCCACCTTATTTTATAGGGGTTTGTTTAAATTAAATTAAAACAAAACGTGTATTAGACATCATCGAATTCTTAGATTCTTGTGATAGGCCCCTCGATGCCATTAACTATAGACTATAACCTCTTACAAATATCTCTCCTGGCTTAAATGAATTTTCCTTAACTCTGTCCGATCCCAATCTGCATTTAAATGATACTTTAAGGAGTGAAAAATAGTAAGAATCTGACCCAGAACGGCTTTGGCTTTGCAACTATCGCTAAATTGTTATACTTTCCCTTCCTTGCAATATTTTAATACGTCAAAGAATCTTGCGAACTTGGCCGATGGCCTCAGCTACATACATACATACATATGTTGAGTTTGGCAGCGGCTGTGGCTTATGGCTAATTCGTACGCACCAACTATTTGACAAACCCACAAAATATAAAGTCTAATTACCTGAAATCGCACGATTTGTTGTGGCCAGTTCATATCACCTCCAAAAACCTGCAAATCATTCTCTTGCTGAAAACTCCACAAAACAATGTCCAAAGGACATCAAATGCAATGATGTCGTTGGCCAACTCACATCAATTTCAGGCGAGATGACAAAATGAAGGCCTAAACAAACTCAGCAAAGAAAAAATATCTAATGGCGTCTAATTGCAGGATTTCGTGTGCCAGTTCATATTATCCTAAATCACACGTAGACAGTATCCAATATAATATGAGGCCGTTGAAAAACACAGCACTATCCTGTTGAAACCCCATAAGTCTTATTCTCCTCCAATATTCGGATATCTCAACATCAAATTTTTGTTTCATACTTCTTTTCTTTATCCTTGTCATGCATTCACCAGTATCTGTGAACAAAAATAGTGCATAACGTTTTTAGTATCGCAATTGATGCACATCCCATCTCTGGTAGGCAGGCTTAAAAACCAATTCATATTGTTTACATAAGAATTGCATGTGTAGTGGTGGGGTTTGTGTGCTTGGCTTGTTTCTGTGTATTTCTCGTTTGTTTACATTCTTAAATGAACGTGAATAACAACAAACAATAATAAACAAAAACATTTGTCAAAAACAAAAAGAAATATAAACTCGCAACGTATTCTCTCACTGTTGGTACATCAAAAGCGCCATTGTTTAATTACTGCCTCTTCTCTTTGCTCTCTTGCTCTTAAGCTTAAGGAAAGGGAGCTTTAAGGTGAGAGCAAAGTCTGTTGTTTTCTTAGCTGTTAGATTTTCCCCGCAAGCAACTCGAGCGATGATAAAATAAGTACAAATCCTTATTAGCAGAGATGTTTGTGCGGAAAAACGTGAACACTGGGGAAAGAGCGGGAGGAGGTTTGACGGCTTCCACTATTGTGATGACTTAATAAGTAGGAAAAACATAAACACTGGAGAAGTGCTTCTGACAATAGTCTAGCATTACTGTGAGGATCAGTAATCAATGGAAAAAATAACGCTTTTACATGAACACTAGGAGAGCTTTTGAAAACAGTCTAGTACTTCTGTAAGGATCTGATTAGTGGGAAAAGCAATGTTTATACATAAACGCTGTAGAAGTAAGGCAGGCGACTTGAAGGTTGGTAATTGATTGAAAATTTTTAAAATCGAAATTCCCTAACAAGAAAAAATTTAGACAAAGAGATAAAGATAAATCAGTCTCATGTCTTCTGTATGAACATCCAGTCTTGCAGCAAATGCAAATAGTAGATAAATCTCTCGTTTAAGGGCTGGGAATACCTCAGAAATACTCCCCTACATCAGAATTAAAGACTCGGAAACTAAATTATGTTTTAATGATTTGGCTCTTAAAGTCTCCACTAGCCAGCAACCTCCAAATGAAATCAAGCAAAACCAAAGTCCAGTCACCATATCACTTTGATGTGCGTCTTACGCGCGTAGCTGCCAGCGCTGATAGAGAACAACATGAAACAGATTTGAAGCAAAATGTTTTTAGAGAGTACAAAAAAAAAACCTTAAGAGCATTTTTCAGACAATTTTTATTTTCATTGTTGTCGCCGCTCATTTAAAACAGTTCAATAACAGCCTTTTTGTAATTTTTGTAATTTCCCCATATTTTCCAGTGCAAAATCGTTGCCCCCGTTGTGAGTAAATATTTTTTTTTTTCTTTCTTTATTTTTATTACTTTTTTCTGCACATTTTTTCTTTGGTTGCAAAAGTAATAAGCAAAAATTTGTTGTTTTTTTTCGGCACGTTTTCAGTTTCAGTTTTATGGTATTAGAGTGCGGTCGAAATCTGTCAATTGTGGTCAACTTTATAGCGACAGTGTGTGTTTGTTTAAGGGCTGCAAATAGTTGGGCAAGGGGGGAAAACAGCAGCAAGTCATTAAAACGGGGTTTTGCTTATTTATAATTATTATATATATGTATGTACATATAATGGGAAAATTAAAGTGAAAAATCACGCGAGTGTTAATCAAAATTAATAACTTTTAAAAAGCAAGTTTTATAAAAAAAACTGCTGTGGAAGATTAAAGGCCGCATGTAAACACATGCCTGACAAAAACATGCTTTAGTTTATTAAACGTTTGACAAAAAACAAATTCGCCGACGGCTGGTTTGCCTTCAACAATTTGCCTTTTTTTTAACAAATCAAGTGAATAGTTTATAAAACAGTCAATTTTAAAGTCTGTAAATTTTAGCAAATTATTTTATATAAAATTGTACTATTATTGGATCTTTCTTTTGTTGTTATTTTTTTAAGGCTGCTTTTTAGCCAATTTTTTCCTCAAATTTGTATGTTATTTCTTTCTTTATTTGTTGCTCTCCAATATTTTTACATGTCGTCGTAACTCTCTTTCAAAATCAGAAAACAGGCAAAAAAAAAAGCGTCCAAAAATCTCTTAAGCTGCCATGGCTTCCATTTTGAGTTGCAAATGGCGCTTTTCTCTCCCCCTTTTCTGACTTGTGTTTTTTTCTTTTTTTTTTTGTTTGTTTGTCTTGCAGCTTCTTTAGCTCCTCTTAAATGCTACTGTAACATTTTCATTTAAGATTCGTTGTTTATATCTCTTTACTATTTTGTTGATTGTAAAGTCCTGCTTTTGCTGCCATGTGAATTAAAGCCAAAGGAAAAAAAAACTCTACCGCTTCTTTTGTACGTTTGCGTGGGCAAATGCGTCATTAGTGGTCTTGTCTCTGTAGACATTTAACGTTATCATACATTTTGTCGCATTTTATACATTTAACATAAATATATAAAAAAAAAAATATACTAAATTTAAGGGTCACATTTCCAAGCAAAACCTGAGCAGCAAACAGCAAATAGTTAACAAAAACAACTTCACAAAACAAAAGTAATAGTAAAACCAAAAGCGGAATGGAAAAAAATTATTGTAAATAAAGATTTTGTTTAGCAATAAATAGCAATGGCCGTATTAAGACGCTCATTGTTTGTTTAATAAAGTTAAATTAAAATATAAATATAAATATTTATATAAAAATTGTTTAGGCCTTAAAAATCGCTATTTCATATCAAACAATTTAATAACTGGAGAGCTGAATACTTAAATTAATACTCAATTACTTGCGGGAAAAAACCCAGAAAAAGCTTAACCCACAGCCTTATTTTGATCAACTCTTTAAACTTCAGGCTTTTTAAAGTTTAAATAAGAAAGAAATGGAAAATTTGGCCTTTTAAAACTCTACTCAATCAAAATGTTTATAAATAAGGCCGTAAATTATAAAACAGTGGAAATACAAATTTCTAAAGAAATTTGTGCCATCATAATCTTAAGCTAAAGCTCAAAATTTATGTATAAAACAAACAAACAAAATAACCCTTCACAGAAAAACAAATTCAAAAAATAAAAAGTCCCTTTGGACTAGTGTTTTCAATATAAAAAAAAGGCAGAAGCAAAACGTGTTAAAATTTTATCAATAATGAAAAAAGTAATTAAAAAAAAACAGAATTAAAACCCGAAAAGAAATAATTTATTAAGAATTAAAGCCGTCACATTATCACAATCTCAAATAGTTTTATAACAAAATAAAATGTCTGCCCCTTAAAATAGGCTACAATCAGGTATTAAACATAAAACTTGATTTTGAAATTATTCAATTAAAAAATTACAAACGAAAATATTCGCTACAAGAGTGATATTCAATAACATGCTGGGCCATACACTCAGCAATATATTACAGCTTTTTTGCAAGGCTTCATGGAAGCGCTTTTCTTTTGCACTCTTCTTCTATCATAATTATTCAGTTCACAAGCTGGCACTAACGGCGTATTTGCCAATTATACCGAATTCTATGTTTGCTGTTGGTAGAGTTTTTCTTATATAAAAGTGTGTTCTAATTGTACGTTTAAATCACGTTGAACGAGTATTTACGTCGACAAGATGGATGCCCTACAACAGCTGGGAATGTTTGTGGCCGTCGTGTTAAAAAAAAGTAATTTTTAAAATTTTATGTTTCTAAAACGATTTTTATTGGCTTTAAGTTTCAATAAAAACTTATTGCTGGCTTTTATCCCAATTCCAATTTTTCTAACAATTATTATCTACTAAAGGCTGGTTTTTATTGTAGTGCTGTAATTTTGCTCCAGTGCTGCCAACGTGTGCATGTAAAACAACTTTGGATAGGATTTTATTTTATGTGTTGAAATGTATTTGTATTTAGACCAGGCCTGCCGCTATTATTTATTTATTGTTAAAAAAAAGTCGATATTTTTGTTGAACAAAAAAATATTTAGTAAATATTTTTAGTCATCCAATTGGCTGAACTAGTGAAATTTTTGTTTGTAAAGAGAATTCACAAAATCATGCAAAACCGCTTTTTACATGAGAAATTTTTAATATCTTTTTTTTTGTAAAAATAAAATTATGAGTATTTTAACTGATTTTTATTGTGTTTTGAAACTCCGTGTTCATTAAACGAGAAATACAAAACGCAGTTAATTAATTTCTGTATATTTATTACAGTAACATAAGTTTTGTTTTTCGTAAACATTCAACAAACACGAAATACTTAAGTGGAACTTCCCCGCATTTTATGGTTGCACTAGAGGTTTTAGCGGTTTTGAATTCGCGTGGTACTTATCTGTATCAAAACAAACTTTTTCTGTAGCAGCAAAATTCATTTCTAACTTTGCATTCCCATAATAGCCAAGAAGATAATTAATTTAAAAAATTTTTCATATTCTTGGGGCTATTAATCTCATATAAACCTAAAAATGGGTGTCATAACTAAATTAACATAATGATAAATAGATTTCATTATTTAAAGTAACAGCCATTCCTTCTCTGTGACAGCGAATAGCACAGGACAACAAACAGCCGGAGTTGTGTTTGTTATCCGGTACATGCAATGCATAAAAAATATTGTTTAACATTCAAAAATATAAATTGAAAAAAATGATATTTCCTTTCAACAAAATTTCTTAACACAACAAAATGATTAATTCCCAAAGCGAACGAGTTGGGTCAAGGTTTCTCCAAATGTGCACAAGCAAAAGAAAAAACAATGATATTATTTGTAACAATTCTAATAGAGTTCTAAGGACTTTGGTCGTTTTTTTTCCCCCAAAAAGATCTGAAAAAAGAAAAAATTCTAAACTAAAGACTTCTTTATAAGTCACTTTGTTAAAGAAGGACTTTTTGTGCAGCCCATGTAATTTATATTAAATTAAGTTTTTTATAAAAGACGTTTTGTTTTTTGTGAAAGCAGATTTTTTCACAGAAAGAGTTTTTTGATGAAAAAGGACTTTTTTGATGAAGATGGTTCTTTTAAACAAGTTCTTTGAAGGAAAAGCACTTCCTTTTAAATAAATATAATTGTGTTTCAAACGCTAATTTTTCTTTTAAAAAGTATTTTTTAAACGTTCTTTAATTAAAGAAATGATCCAGTTTTTGATATTCTTATATTAAAAGTTTTTTGACAAAATTAGAATTTTTTTAATGGGTTTATAAAAAATTTTTGGTTATAAAAAGCTACATACATTTCTATAAACGATAATTATTCTTAAAAGGCACTTTTTTTGCAAATAAAGGAACTTTCAAATGTTCATTTTTAAAATGGTATTTATTATAAAAAGGAAAATTTTTTATAAACAAAACAGTTTTTTTAAAAACTAGTTATTAATTAAGTGGCCTCTTTTTGTGAAAAAAAGTTTTCTTTCTTTAAAAGGTATTAATTATAAAAGTGATATATTTATATAAAAAGGTACTTTTTCGAAAGCTATTCACGATTAAACGATTTGTAAAAGTAAATTTTTATGAAAAGTACTTTTTCAAATGCCCTTGATTCTAGTGCTCTTTCTATATAAAGATACTTCGAAGGAACTTTGAAATTTAGCTTTTTAAAAAAGTTTTTATTATTAAATGGCACTTTTTCTATGCAGAATTTTTTCATTAACAAAAATTTTTGAAAAAACTGTTCCTTTGATTAAAATGTATTTTTTTTTTTTTTTGAAGAAAATACCTACTTTTGTTAAAAACAAATCTCATCTGTTTTACTTTTATAGAGAAAGTTACTTTTTAAAAATACTTTTCAGGAAGAGGTATTATTTTTCCATTCAATTTTATTTTATTATGAAAAGATCCTTATTCATATATTGTATATAAACGCAAATTTTTAATAAAAAGTTTTTCTCTTATGAAAAGTTTTCTTTATAAAAAGGTTTATTTTTTTACAAAAATTTTGTTTTTTATAAAAAGGTTTCTGTTTTGCAAAAACGTTTCTTTTTACATAAAAAGATTTTGTTTGTAGTTTAATATGAAAAAGCAGTTTTTCCGAAGAAAAAGTACTCTTTTCTATGTAAAATCACTTGTTTTTAAAGTTACTTTTAAAATTATGTATTGTTTTCTAAAAGCTGATTCCTTTAGATAAAACTAAAAACACAGACTACCCCTTTTTTTAGAAAAAATTTACATCGTAGTAATAAATATCCGCTTTTGAAAACGTAATATTTTATAAAAAGGTCCTTTTTTTCTAATAAATGTTCATGTTTTATACAAAAACGTAACAGGACCTTTGTCTTGTGAAAGCGTTGGTATGAAAGAGAATATTTGTGAGATAAAAAAACCTAAATTCAAAGCATATAACACAGAACAAAAAGTAAATTAATAACAACAAACCAACAAACAAAACAAACAAGAATTCCAAACGTTGTTTCACCACAAATTCCTCCACTAACGCAGTTTTATTAAAACATTGTTAACACATGCTTATTAGCATGATATAATAAAAACACCAACAACAATCCAAATAATGTTCATGAAAAACCAGAGTTGTTCGCCGTTCTAGGGCATTTCTTTTTTGTGTTATTTTGTTGATGCTTCCGAAAGTATGCAACACATTTTAATACTTTAATTTATTACAATTAAGAACAGGACAGCTTTTTTGGTAACGCGATTGGCTAAAAATAATTAATTAATTTTTGTCTTCGATTGGCGTAACATGTGTACAGGGAAACATCCCACAAACGGACACTCCTTCTCATTATTTTTCTTTAAATCTGCAAAGCAAATTTTGCATGAAAATCTTGAAAATTTGGCCGGTTTTAGTAGGTTTGAGAAAAGTATGATTTTCAAAACAAAAAATTATTTAAGATTGTTCAATTAATCATGCTGGGGTGGAAATCACACGTGGAAAACCAAATATTGTTTTTAAACAATTGCATTTCGTTGGCCCACTAGAAACTAACAGTCTTTTAAACAACAAAGTTTGAATTTCGAAATTACGAAAACTGTTTTAAAAGCGCTTATTTCTCACTGACCTCATAACTTGGAAATGGTTTCATTTTAAACAAACAAAATAATAACAATAATAGATATTTAACCAAATAAAAAAATAATGTGCAGATTCTGAGAAGTCTGAAGTCCAGTTAATTATCGGAAAATACCTGAGGATACACTTCTTACCAATATGGCAACTGTTTTAGGACCATCTACTAAAGAAGTGATAAAACATTATTCTACAAGCCAAAACAAGGCAGAACAAAAAACATTGCCTGCCATTAGGCGTTTATAAAATATGTTTTAAAACGATTCAGTCTTTTTATGAGATTAGTTATAAGTTTTTAAATTTAAAATCCTTCTTTTTAGTTTTACAACCAACCCGAATTTTATGCCATGAATTTATGAAAAAAAAAATTTTTTTTTAATAAATATCCTGACTGAGTTAAAAGTGAAATTATCTCAAAAACTCTTGTCGCTACTATGATGATGATTTTAAAAAATATTAGCCCGTTTATAAATGGCTGTTGAGGTGGACTTTTGCATAGAACTTTGAAGTACTTCAGCACTCTTTGTTGTATTATTATTAAATTTTGCCAAGAATATTAAATAAATCACCAACTGTCACCAACTGTCTGTATTAAGCATTAAATATAAAAATTAAAATAGTAAATTTTTTACTATTCCTTTATTTCAAAAATTTGAATCCTTAAAACATTTTATTACAAAAGTGACAATAAAAACTTGTTCATAAATTTCTGGTCACATTTCAGAAACTTTTCTCTATGAAAGACTTTATAATCCATAAGAAAGAACTCTCTAAGAAAAGTTTTCTTCTGCAGTATCTGCAATAAAATCAAATTATTATGGCCTTCGTTTGTCTCTCCTGTCAAATATAGATTTCATGCGCTATTTTTTTGTAATTTTTACATATGAAACAAAAGCCAATTCTTCATAGAGATTTGGGCAGCAACTATTCATCAGCTTTTCTTTTGTCTTAATTAAAAGCAAACCTTTTCTAAAAGGATCACGGACGGCAATTGGTTGTTGTTGTATTGTTCAGGGTTGTTGTGACAGGACCAAAGACATCGTATTTTAATTTCTTACAAAACACATACAGCTTTATGATTTTTCTTTTATTCATTTCTCCTTTTTTAAGAAAGCAAAAAAAATGCAAAAACAAACATATAAAACTACTAAAATCCACAATTCGAATACAGTAAAATAAAGCGAGCGGAAATAAAACGTAAAATAGAAAAAAAATATATAAAAAGAAAAAGACTTTTTACAAACAACAAAGTAGCGCCCGCTACACGGGAGGGGGACACAGCGGCTTAACCTAAAAATCTCCATAAAGCGATTTAAGTTTTAAAACAAAAATACGAGAAACAAAAGGAGAAAATTGTGCATAAAAACAAACTATAATTTAAGAAAAATGGCTCAAAATGTTATAAGAGAAATTAAAATATCAATTAATTTACATAATATTAATGAATCTTAAGCTCAACTATTTATCAACTAAAATCAACACAAGCAATATTTTAACAAACCGCATTAAATAAATAATATATCAAAAAACCAAAAATAAAAACAAACTCAACAATAAAAACATGCCTTTTGGTCGAAAATCACCATTTGAGGCGCTGGCCTTGCCTGGTGTCATGCTGGCCTACAAATACAGTCAATTTCGGCAGCGCCGTCGGGAAGCAGCCAGTCGCCGTGTCACAGAACGTGAGCTGTCCGCCCTGCATCACAAAATCGTAAGTACTTAGACTTTAATCCGTTCTCATATTTCTGCCTAAATTAGTTATTTTCAATAAAAAAAAATGGCTTCCGTTTTGTTTTTAGCTTAAAGTACAATAAAAAAACAATAGATTTTTTAAACGAATCCTTCGTATAAGTGGTAGAAGCTCCTTTATCTAAACTGCTAAACCTTAAACTGTCGCTTTTTCTCTACGGCTAGACTTACAGCTGATAAATAGATTTTATAGTTTGCATTTAGTCTGATTCTCAGAACCAGTATTTGAAAGAAATATTTCACTCACGCCGGCTACTTTAATCCTCACGCTATTTCACGTAACTTGTATTAAAAGAATACCATTAGCGAGTATATAAAATATATGTATATAAAATAGTGGCTTTTATAAAAAAAGTAGTTTTTGCCAAAAAGTATTTTTGATAAAAAAAAAGTAGTTTTGATAAAAAAAGTAATTTTTATAAAAAAAGGTGACTTTTCGTAAAAAGTTACTTTTTATAAGAAAGTAACTTTCGTAAAAAGTTACTTTTTATAAAAAAGTAGATTTTATAAAAAAAGGTACCTTTTATGAAAAAGTACCTCTTTTAAAAAACTACTACTACTATAAGAGCACCTTTTATAAAATAGTATCTTTGAAAAAAAAACTATCTTTTACTAAAAATTATCTTTTACAAAAAAGTACTTGTAATGAAAAAGTTCTTTTTGGAAAATCTACCTACTGAAAAAGTACTTTTTACGAAAAAGGACATTGTACAAAAAATTTAATTCTTATAGAAAAGTATCTCTTATAAAAAGGCCCCTTGTACAAAATACTGCTTTTTATAAAACAGTACCTTTTATTTATTTTATTATTTTATAAGAAAGTACTTTTTATAAATATTACCTTTTATAAAAAAGTGCCTTTTATGGAACAGTAACCCTGTACAGTAAAAACGCAAGTTTATGTACAGATATTAATTTACTTTCCTTTGTTTGCAATTAAAAGCTTTAGTTTTCCGCAAAACAAAAATATGTTATTTTTTAACAAAATCTTTTTAATTTCTGCTCTCACAGGACACTCTGGTAAGACACTGTTTTTGTACGCGCCTTTTACTGGCAGTTTAACGTATATTTTTTTCCTTAACAGAACGTGCGTTTCTAAAAGCTTTAGAATGTATAGCATTTCATAAAAATATTTGCATGCTTTTAGGCGTGACCCTTAAGGTTGTTGAACAATTAATCTTAACGGGTGGGTTGGAATTTAAAATATAAAATCTTTTGTCTATTACTTTTTGCTAAAACGACAAGGAAATAAAAAACATATAAAAGTCTTTGAGTTGTAAAACGAAGTATGAGAAATGGAAGTTTAAAACTTTAAAAATTTCTTTAAAGATATCTTCATTAAGATGAAATTGAAATGACTTTTAATGCAAATATTCCACATAAAATTTTATTCAAATTCATTTAATTTTTTTATGACAAAATTACGAAAAAAAATTGAAATTTAAACCAAGAAATTTTTTTAATATTTAACGGAACGAATATTTTGCTTGTTTTAATGTCGCTTTTCATTTTGTTGGACAAGAAATTACAAAAAACTTTTATTCAATTTAAGTCAACAGCCATAAATAAAACCGATAAGCATCATTTATTACACAAAAAACGAAGTGCTTTCAAAATTTTCATGCACAAAAACAGCTGAAGTACGAACAATTGCAACAGCAAAACAAGAAAATATTTACTTTTATCGCTGACATCAAAATACAAACCTTTAAGGATGTTCAAGGTGGCCGCTGGCCGTAGCCACGCTGTAGCAAGAACAGGATTACAACGGCAAGACAGGTTAAGAGACCAGCACAACAATGTTGTTTATATTTCTACAATACAAACACAAACACAGGCCAAAATATTTATGTGGGTGCTCGAAGGCCACAGGTCACTATCGCACACTTGTGCAGTTTGCACCGGCACATGTCTGTCAGCCACTTGTGTTTGCAACACACACATACGTTTTATTTCGATGATGGATAATGTGGTAGAAAATTTAATTTCAAAAGCTTAATAAACCAAAAACAATAGAAGAAAAAAAAACAAAAGACAGGGCAGACAGAAAGGCTGAAACACTGAACCACTGAAAGACAGGCAGATAGAATGACAGCCCACAAGCGTTTACAGGGATTCGTTTATTGTTTGAGAAATGAAAACAAAATACACTGAGATAAAGCGAAACCCTATTATAACGATTTTAAAGTGTTTTTGAAAAGAACTTAAGAAAATTTATAAGACTGTGGTTTTATGTGAAGCTGTAAAAGTATTTCAGTTGTTGTTTAATCGTTTGGGAAATTTAAAGCATTTTCGAAATTGTTATTTTTACATTTGATGCATAAAATCAAGATTCTACAATAAAACAACGGCTCCTTTTTAAAAAAGCATATTTTTTAATGTGTTTAGTTTTTTCAAAAAAGACTTACGCGTCATAGAAGTTTCTTTTTATAATAGATATCTTTTGTAGAAGATACTTTTGTATAAAAATTTCCTTATGTAAAAACTAAATTTATAAAAAGTAATTCTTGTAAAAGTTACTCTTTATAAAATGTAGATTGTGTAAAAGGATGTTTTTATAGAAGGTACTGTTTATAAAATGTAGTTTTTACAAAAGGTACTTTTTATGTAGGATACTATTCATAAAAGTTATTTGTTATAAAAGATATTTTTTATAAAAGGTACTTTTTCATGAAAGCCACTTTTTATAAAACGTACTGATTATAAAATATATTATTTTTTATTTATTTTTATAAAGGCTCCTTTTATAAAAAGTATTTTTTAACAAATCATAGTCAAAAATACTTTTTTATAAAATTGTTCTGTTTTATAAAAAATACTTTTCTCTAAAATATACTTTATCATAAAAAAAAAAAATACTTTTCCAGAAAATGTACTTGTTATAAGAGAAAGGAAAATTTTTTTTTTCAAAGACGTTTTTTTTTTAAATATGCTTTTTTATACTTCTTCATAAGAAACACTTTTTTGTAAAAGTTGTTTTTCTATAAGAAGCATTTTTTTCAAAAGGGTACATTTTAATAAACAAAAATCTCTTCACAAAATTCATTTATTTAAAAAATACTTGTATTAAGAATGTAATTTTTTTTATAAAAAGTAGCATTTTAATAAAAGGCACTTAAAACAAAATGAATGGAAGTGGCATGTTCATAAAAGCTCCTTTTTTTAAAGGACGATTATTAACTTATTTATTATTTTTATTATCACAAGCTGCCTCCCTCGCCAAGAAAAAAAAAGAAACCCTTTAAAAAATCAAACCGTAATGTTTGAAAGTTCCGTGAAATAAATTAAGAAAATCAAATAACAAAATAAATATATTCTTCTACTGCCCAAGAAATGAGAGCATAAAAACTTGCAACGAAATTCAGCAGGAAAATTTTAAAATATTTATTTATTTATGGTTGTAAATCAGCAAAAGGTTTCGTTGGTGGCTGACTGACTGACTGTTGGTTTTTTGTTGGTTACTACATTTCAGTATTTTTTTTTTTTCTTTAAATGCTGCAGCAAAGCCAAAAGAAGCCAAGTCTAATAAAAAGAAAAAGTAGACTTATGTGGGACCCAAAATTTGTTTTCTTACAAAAAGTAGTTGGGATATTTTATTGTTCAAAATAAAATATTAAATTCTTTTTGTGTTTTTGGTTTTCTTTATTTAAAGGTTTACTAAATTGCTGGTGGTTTGCAGCCAAATGGCAAATAGCCACTATTTTTCTCAGGCTACAAAAAGTCTACTTTAAGTTTTAGGTTTCTACTCGTACATAATTTTGTATAAACTTGTTTTCTTTGTTTTAAGTTTATATTTCTGTAATGTTCGCCTTTTTTCACTACCAAACACATATTGAAAGTTAATATTTTTGCAAGAAACAAACAAAAAAAACCAAATAACTACCGACCAACAGTGAAGTCAAGGTTACTTTTAATATTTTGGCTTAAGGAATAAGGAAAATTAAATCTTGTTTGAAAAATTCAATTACCTTTGAATATAAGGAAATATATATTCAATTGCAATGAGAGAAGTTTAAAGTTGAATCTTTTATTTAAAATATTTAAAAAAGAAATTTGCTTACAAAGAACATGGAATGGAATTTGATATGAAAAGAAAAAAAACATATATATATATAGTGTGTTGCACGATCTGGAACGTTAACGTTCTTCTTGTAGCTTGTCTAATCTTGTCTGATCTTGTTTTATCATTTCAGATTTTGTCTTTTTTTGTTTGTCTGGTCTTGTTTTGTCTGGTCTTGTTTTGTCTGGTCTTGTTTTGTCTGGTCTTGTTTTGTCTGGTCTTGTTTTGTCTGGTCTTGTTTTGTCTGGTCTTGTTTTGTCTGGTCTTGTTTTGTCTGGTCTTGTTTTGTCTTGTCTTGTCTTGTCTTGTCTTGTCTTGTCTTGTCTTGTCTTGTCTTGTCTTGTCTTGTCTTGTCTTGTCTTGTCTTTTCCGGTCTTGTTTTGTCTTGTCTGGGTAAGTTTTGCCTTGTCTCGTTCGGTCTTGTTTTGTCTTATCCAGTCTAGACTTCACTGGACTCCTCTAATCCAAACTTGTTCATTCTTGTCTTACCCTGCTTTGCCATGTCCCGTCACTCCTATTCTCGTATCGCTCGTCTAATCTTGTCTTGCCTTTCCAATTAGTATAAAATCTAATCCCTTAGTCACATTTATCTTAAATTCCCAATAAATTTCTTTAAATTTTTCCCAAATCCAACACATGTATCCATTTTTTTCTCTTTCTTATTATTATTTTATTATCTAAACTGCCGGCAATAAAGGATGCTTAGAGACTTGCGTTCATCGAACATGATCATTGGAATATGAAACTGGCTTGAATGCTAAAAACAACTACAGACATAAAATACCCCTGTCTGAGAAAAAAAAGGTGGAAAAAATTGTGTTGAACATAAAAAAAAATAAAAGAAAACTTTTGCCTGTTTTGTGCTCAACACAAATCTCAGCAGCAAGAAAACATCAGCAAGGCATTAAAAAAAGACTTTTCCTAAGCTACAATTTGATTCGAGTTCCAGAAAATAAGGACTTAAAAGGAAAATTTTGTAGAAACATTTCAACATTAACAAGAAAACTAAGAACTCAATTTGCTGTTGTAAATCCCTGAAGAGTGAAGAGAAGAGTAAAAAGAATTCAAATGTAGGAGTCCTGCAATTTGTACAAATACAAAACCTGTCCTACATTAGTGTTCATTAACATTTTGAACAGCAAAACTTTAGTTTAAAATCATCGTATTTTTCGTAGCAGCTTGAAACGCTGAACGCAAAATTGTAAATTCTTCAAAGGAATAATTTCCACTCAAGTTGATGGCATCCTTTTCAAACATCCTAAAATCTTTAAATGTTTAAATGGATTTTTTTCAAAACTGTCTGATATGTCCTTTTCAAAGACTTCCATTTTATTTGTTGCTTATTTTTTATGTTTTTGGTGGTTAAAGAAACAAATTTATGTAAAGGCTTTTACAGAATGAATTTAGTACAACAGGGATTTGTGTGTGTGTGTATGAGTGTGAGTGTGTGTGTGTGTGTGTGTGTGTGGGTGAGTGTTTCTGCAAGTGAGTAAGTGCTTGTGTGCGTGTCTTTCTGCACAACATGTTTAGCTTAAACAATTTTTAAAACTCATGGGATTTTTATATTTCATTTTATAAATTTTGCATTAAAACACTGTTAGACACAAGATAAGGGAAATAAAAATAAACTATTTAATTAAATTACATAAATTAAATAAAATTTCACATGTTTGAATGGAAGCAAAAAGCCAAAAAATGCTGAGTTTTTAAACTAAATTAAAGTTTTTCTCAAGCCAAGATCGCACTATCGATACAGTGTTAGAGTTTTTATGGCATTTCATAAGCCGCTGCTGTGGACGCTCACAATTTTATAAAAAAGCATCTGCAATTGTGCTTGACACGGACAATCAAAATTGATCCTGCAAACACTCTTGTGCTTAATGTCCAGCAGTGAAATTGTAAAATATGCATCCAGATTTTATGTGCCCATTTTGAGCTTAATTACATATATTAAAGCAAAAATATATAATTTTGAAATCTATTATTGATATAAAATATGAAAATCTTAAATACGAGTAGTGCATTTGTTTTGTTGCAAAAGTCGCTTATTTTTAATTTTACCATCTGTTTACCAAACATTCATTCTAAAACTTTAATTTAGCTGCGTTTTGAAAACATTAACACCACAATATACTTATATAAGTACACATGTATATGGCCACAGACGTTTTCTACTATCCATTCTCTGCCTACACTCGCTTAATTTGCTCAATTAGGCGTGTTAGTGTGAACGCATTACAGCGATTATGGTCGCCATCGAGTTGGAAACGAAAATAAATGCTACAATACAATGTACAACAAAAACAAATTGCACTGCATTTTCAAATTTGTGCCCATATAGCGGCATAAAACCTGTTTCAGATTGTGTTATTTGAGCCGCAAGTAAATTTCGTCTTCAAATTCATTTTGAATAAAAAATTCTTATTAAAAATTTGTTTCACTTCAAAGTTTACAGGACCCAACCTACGAAATATTGTTCTATACATATTATTAGCTAATTAACTCCACGCCGTTTCACTTCGCCCTCCCTGCTAGACATTTCATCAGTTTTAATGCTTGAAAAGCGTATTTCATTCAGAGCAATTTGTTTAAGCAGCACGTGCCAAATGTATTAACTAACTCCTTTTATATCCTTCCATATAAATATCCCTGTATCCGACAATAGAAAACAATTTAGTAAATTTTGTATAGAAAACCAGTCAAAACATTTGGGCGTGTTTCGGTTTTTTATGGCGTTTTTTTATGATACAATTTCCCCCCAAAAAAGTAGTTAAAAAACGTTCTCATGTCTGGTTGTCTATAAATTAGAAAATAATTTAACCCAACCACCTTCCAACCCCTTCCCCACACATTTTGACAACACGGTTGCTTTAAAACGAAATTTATGCCGCTCACATCCTTCTGCTGCAGCATAAAAATTTTGTTATTTAAATACTTAAGTTGTTATTAAACATTTAAAACAATGTTGAAATGCATTACAATGTTTTTTTGCTGTTTTTTTTTTTTTTTGCATAAAATTCAAAAGTTTTTATCGAAATTAGAAATAAACTATTTTGTTCTCATATCCTTTTATTGTGTTACACTTTATCAATCCTGCCATGCGGGATGGCTTTTTGAAACCACACAGCCGCAAAAACCTGCAATAATTTTAAAATGCCATTTAAAGTCTACAACAACTGGCAGTGGCAACAGAGTTGTATTCATAGTACATATATTATTTTACAATACAAGTTCTTTTTTGCCAGCCATACACACACACATTCGTGCCAGCAGCAGGGAGCGAAAATCAAAGTTCTAGTAAAAATTTGTATTGCAAAAGTCAACTTGGCCAGACTTTGAGTACTCAGTTTAATTTGTGTTAAAGGAAGTTGTGCCCTGATCTTCAAAAGAGTCAAGACGCAGTTATTTTTAAAAGCAATTTAAAATACTTCAAACTAAATAAATATTTATGTGTGAAATTTTCGCCATATTTAGAGAGCAAAATTTTGTAATACGTTTTGCTTCCACATTGACTCTGAATATTTCACATATTTGACCGCATTTGAAATTCTTTAGATTTTTTTTCCTGAGAGGGGGGACAACTGATTATTTCGCGGTCGTTCTACTGCTTACAAAACACTCAGTTCAGTGTTGAAACTTAAGCCATTGCAATTTTTTACCTTTTCTATATTTTTTAACTTGCTTGCTTTTTACACAAACAGCAGCCAACAGAATGTGAACTATGGGTTCAAAGTTAACTTTGATTTTGTAGCGAAAAAATATCTTCAAAAAACTTCTTAAACGCAGAACTGCTTAACGTTGTTTAGGCCAACAATTAGTTGCTTATTATTGGGGAAGTGGGCGCCAAATGACCAGCTACACTTCAGTTTTCCAAATTTTCTTGAAAAAAAAAAATAGGTTTTAGTAATTATTTATAAATTATCCGTTTCAAAGAAACAGTTTAAGTTTTTTCTCTGAACAAAAAAAAAATTCTAACTGGAAAAATGTATCAAAACTTTTAATTTCTATTTATACTCTTTCCGAAAACTAACCGCTTGCTAATATGTTTATATTTTTTTTTTATTGAAAACTATTTAATAAGTACTGAAATTATTATTTACTTTGTATAGAAATTAATAGATTAATTGGCGCAGCAGGCTATTCCCCACTCTATTTACATATGTCCTTAGAGGAGTTTTCTGTAATTCTTTAAAAAGAAAGAAATCGCAATAATTTACAAATTAAAATTTCTAATAAAGAATTCATTAAGTTCTTACCAAAAAACTAAACTTGGTAGTACTTTAACCCTCAGAAAAAATATGTGAAAAATTTGAACTTTAAAGGTTTAAGTTTCATATTTTATTGAAAAAGTGGATTTTCTTTTAATACAAAAAATGTTTCACCTGTTAAAGAATACCGATGTGTATATATTTGTTTGCATTGGCATTGCTGTGGTAAACCCAAGGAAAGAAAAAATAAAAGTCTTGGAAGTAACAAACGACCGTGAAATAATCAGCTGTCCCCCCAAAAAGTGCCTGTTTTTTTTTACCGATTTCATTATATTAAATTTAGTTGTAAATTTTCGATCCCTGCACAGCAGTTATTGTTGAAGAATTTCAGTTTGGCCTTAACGTTTAAACAAAATGTTATTTTGTGTCAGTTTAAAACAACAAAATCCTGCATGTCCTGGCTAGATTAAAAAAAAAAGAACCTGCATGAACGACTATAAATATGTGACAAAAAAAAACCAAGTGCATTCTCTGTACGTGCGTTTGTACATTTTAAAATGGCAACGGTACGTTTCAGCAGTTATCCGAACCAACTACATAAAACAGGATTTGTGTGCATGGATGTGTGTGTGTGTGTATGTGTGTGTGTGTAACGTAGTGTGTTGTTTTTTGTTTCCTTTTCTGCCCCTTAACAATGTAATTGGCATTTAGTTAAGTTGGTTTTAAAACAACGTGGACATATTAAATAAAACATGTTTTATATAAGAAAATTGTGTCCGCTCTTGTCTTGTCTTGTCTTGTGATTATACAAAAAATGTCCCTGCGTGTATGTGTGTGTGTGTGTGTGAGTGTGTGAGAGTATTTTGTTATATGTTGCTTATAGACAAATTTTTATAGCAATTCCAATTAATTTTCAAACTATTGTACTTGCAAAATGTTAACGTATTTTATAATTGGATTTTTGTATTTTCAAATATATTCTAACGGTAACAATTTGTAGATTTTAAATGAACAAATATTGTAAATATTTAAGGCCTACACTGAGAGAAAAAAATGGAAAACAGGTTTGCTTTGAATGAGTTTTTATTAAGAATATTCAGTTAATCTGGCCTTAAAACGTTTAAATGACTTTAAAGAGTTGCACTACGAATAAAAGAGGATTCTTTCTATAGATAAGGAAAAAAAAGAACTATAAAATCTGTCTGCAAAAATGTTCTAATTTAGGGATTTAAGTGATTAAAATGATTGAAATTACTTTAAAAGAGTTGTGTTACGAAAAAACAGTTTCTAGGGAAGTACAGGCGTATTTAGGGAAGAAAAAACAGCACCTTTAAATGTGCCTTATAAAATTTTCTAATTTGTTCCTTTTTGTGTTCAAAACTTTGCTATTCACAGGCCAAAGATAAATAAATATTTTATATAAATGGATAAAAAAAAATGTTAAATAGTTTTAATTGACATACAGAATTAATTTAATTAATAAATTTGTTAAATAAAGCAAACATATGTCTATACAGGGTGTTTCTTTAGAGCTACACAAGTTTAAATCATAATAAAATAAAGAAATATATTTTCAATATCAATAAAACGGGCTCTATTGAATGTCTAAATGTGGGGGAAGCCAATTTTCACCGTTCACCATCGTTTTCAAAGACATGCGGACCAATTATTCCGGCAAAGATTAATTTTCTGTCGTTGTAATGCTGTTTCGCCAACAATCCTGTGGGTTACTTTCACTCCAAATGCCAGAATTCCGTTTATTTACGTAAAAATTCAGCTGAAAAAAATGGGCTTCAGTCGAGAATACAATTTTGAATGGAAACTCAATGTCAGTTGACGAACATAAAATATTAAATATAAATAAAATAAATATAAATATAAAATAAAAATATTAAAAATATTAAATATTATATATTTATTATATAAATATTTCATATTATTTTGATAAAAAAAAAACTGTCAACAATTTGCAAGCAAACAATCAGCTGTTAAATGGGTTGTCAAATAAAGCCGTGTTGCCAACTGAAAGTTGTGAGCTTCAAAAAAAAACCTTTTAATTAATGTTAAAAGATTTTTAGTATTTTTTTTTTAAATTTTTTAATTAAAGTTTTAGAAAATTAAAAATTTTAAATTAAAAAATTATATGAAAAGTATAATTTCAAATGAACCGACGACGGCAAATTTAATTGTAAATGAAACTGGAATTTGAATTCTATACTATTTATTATTTCGGATTTTACGAAAATATTTCAATAACCTTAAGACTTTCTGATTAAAATAAATTTTGTTTGCCCGATCAAAAAAATATTACAATATTTCTCAACAAAAACTACTTTAAGTTTAGAGCAATTAATTATAAGATGGCTTGACTGCTTTTAATTGTTGTCGCACTTTGCGCTTTAAGTTCTGGCAGACGAATAAAAATTAAGTTTTTAATGTCCCTTATAAATGAAACACATGTTCAAAAAGCCAACGCCACGACAACATTTTATTATCTCTTTTATTACAATATATTAAAGATGAAAGAAATAAAGATTCAATTAGTTGGGTCACATGCACACACACACACACACATACCTAAAAACATTTAGTCAAACATCCAGCATTGACAATAGACACAAAAAGACAAAATATTATCTTGCCAATTGTTGTCAACATAAATTGGATCCTTCAATTCAATTCGTTTGGGGATGGACGAGAGGAGAAAAAAGTCCAATTTTTTTTACGACTCTGCACAACACAAAGTTATTAAATTCTATATTTTTTTTTCAACTTTTAACTAAACCAGTTCTATGGGCTGGCAAAAGGAAACGGAAGTGTAGCAGCACACAGCAGAGCACCAGCTGATTTTTAGAGTGTGTAACGCACAATAATGTTTCCTTTTGCCCAAGAACTGAAACACAAAAAAAAAAAAAACAGAGAAAAAAGAATTATAAGGAAAAGCATGAAGGCAGCAAAATAGTCGGCGGTTTATTAAAAAAAAAAAAAAAAAAACTACATTAACGGCTATTTAATAGTTTCTTTTGAAATTGAAAATGAAAAGATTTAAACATTTTTAATGAAGTAGGTCATTTAATTTTAATGGACTTTTGTTGGTAGTATTGAAGAAACGTTTTATGTACGATTATGTTGCACTCTATTGTTGGCCATAGAAGATTCCATCATTCATTTCTAAAACTAAAGATAGAAAAGTTTTCCAGTAAAATCGAAGGCTATTAAAAGCTAAAGAAAAGAAAATAAATTGTCATTTTGTAGCAAACGAACTTTTTCTTTAAATATGATTGTCATCTCTCTTGACAGAAAGCATCAAATAGTGATTAATTTTTTTTTTTAGTTTATTTATTTACAAACTTTAATAACTTAAACTATAATAAACATTAAGAATTACATCAATATAAAGTCCCAGAAACGAGCTCTCGAGTAGTAAAAAAATCAAACAGTTTTATAAAACAAATATAAAAACAAATCATTTCAAACAAAAAAATGATATTTATATTTGGTTAATTTTTGTTTGTTTGTAATTTGGTCATATTAACAATTATTTTTAAGTGCAGTTTTTCCTTGAATTGTCTGCCAAAAATTTATGTTCGTCTTATCTTGATAATATTGTGATAAAACTCCACAGATATTATAAAACTCCTTTAGTCTCAGTCATTTTTGACGAGACGTTCATATTATTCGTGCAGCTTCTCAATACTTTATATTTCACGTATTTTCAAAGACCCATCCCTAAAAAAAAACCTCACCCCACTAAAATTCTCAACTCATAATCCCCTTCAAAACTATTTACCTTCAAATCCCTGCTTCCAACACGCCGCACTATTTAATCATGTAAAACGTTATCGGATAATATTATGCTGGCACGCGACAAATAAACAATAAGAACAATTAACTTCCTGGATACATTCATGCATTTTAATGTATTTTTATTTCTTAATAACGGACTAGTGAAATTAACGGTCTGACCAAAAGCTCAACAATTTCTTAACTTTAAAGGCCTATAATAATTGAGATTGAGTCAGTTTTACTTAAAATAATTGATACTGAAGTCTGGTCATAAGCTCAGCCAACTCGCACCTTATGGGTGTTCGTGTATAGGCATTGCTTTCCCTTATTTTTATGATAATTGAAAATAATTGAGTTTTATTGACACCAAAAGCTGGACATTTTCTAAATTTTAAAAGCCGCCAAACTTTCCCCTAATTGATGTTCATGTATACGCTTTGTTTGCTCCATTTACAAATGCATATGATGCTATGAGACTGAGGAACTTTTGTTTATTAATTGATGCCAAGGGCTGGCCAAAAAGTCAATAACTTTTAATAATTTTTTGGTTTATAATAATTATTACTTTGAATTTCTTTGAAACCTAAAACATTTTCTTTAAGTCATAAAATAAAATTGTTAAGCAATAGTTTTCGAAAAATTAAATTAAATTAAAGAGTGACTGGACGTACTACCCTGCTTACAGTTCTTAGTGTTGTTTAGATATAATTTATAGCTGGAAATAAAAAACTTTAGTTCTAGTAATATTTTACTAAACCTTTTTTTTATTATTCACTGGACTGTTTTATGTTTGTATTTAAATATTTTGATCAATTAAACTTATTTAATTACTGTATTTAAACAATTTTTACAGCAATAGGGACTAATCAACCAAAAGTCCTACTGGTTGGTACGAGCGAAATGTTATCGAAATGATTGTCATTATTATTGAATTTGCTACGCAGACCGACACAATAAACAGCCAAACATGATTATAAAAAGACAAAGACTTTCCAAGAATTGTTATCACCCAGTCTTGGCAAGGAACACCAGTAGCTGGACAGCCAAACAAACGTACCAATTACTCACACTGTTAAAAACGTTGTTATAAAAATACAAAAACAATATGAAATGTGAACTTTTTTTGCTGTCTCTTTAAGTAAAACTTTGCCTGCCTATGATGACCACAACAAAATTGTGTGCGTGTTTTTGTTGTTGCATTGTATACAAAACCCCTATACGTACATATGTATGTATTACACATACATACATACGTAAATATTTCATGACAAACTGTAATTAGGTGCTTCACACCTACTTCCTATACACCAGCCAGACAATACAACAATACCCCAACCTTTATCATCATTCACAGAATGTTGTTGTTTTTGTGAATCAGTGTTTGCAATTGTAATTGCTGAACACGAAATAGCAAAATATGAGAAGAAATTGCCGAGGATGGCCGAGAGGAGTGAGTGTGAGCAAAAGGGTTGGCAAAAAATGAGAAATGGAAAAACGCTTCAACAGTAAACTGAATAATGAGTCATTTTGGTCATACAATAGAGTGACAAATGTGTGTGAGGGGAATATCAAAACAGAAGAATAGAACACGGAATCAATTGAAATTGGCACAAACAAACAAACAAACAAAAAAGTTGTGTGCTTTTAAAATCTAATTAGTCAAAGATTTAATGCTCATTTGCACAAACAGACAAAGAAAAATATAAAATTGAATTGAATTGACTGTTATTTTGATAATTCTGGATTTTACTTGGCTTTGGAAATTCTACTCTAAAAGCATAGATTGGAGTAGGGAATACTTACACACAAACATACATACGTTTGTATGTATGTAAATAAGATAGACAGCCAAGACCAAAGCAGACATGGCATTGAAAATTCCAAATTGTATCAAATAGATTGACTTTGATTGTACTAAAGCACATCTTTTTTTAATTTATATTATTTTTATTACATATATTCATTAGGAATATAACAAAATAAATTTCATTTAATATAATGAAAAAAAAACCATTCCATAATATAATATAGAATAGAATAGAATAGAATAGAATAGAATAGAATAGAATAGAATAGAATAGAATAGAATAGAATAGAATAGAATAGAATAGAATAGAATAGAATAGAATAGAATAGAATAGAATAGAATAGAATAGAATAGAATAGAATAGAATAGAATAGAATAGAATAGAATAGAATAGAATAGAATAGAATAGAATAGAATAGAATAGAATAGAATAGAATAGAATAGAATAGAATAGAATAGAATAGAATAGAATAGAATAGAATAGAATAGAATAGAATAGAATAGAATAGAATAGAATAGAATAGAATAGAATAGAATAGAATAGAATAGAATAGAATAGAATAGAATAGAATAGAATAGAATAGAATAGAATAGAATAGAATAGAATAGAATAGAATAGAATAGAATAGAATAGAATAGAATAGAATAGAATAGAATAGAATAGAATAGAATAGAATAGAATAGAATAGAATAGAATAGAATAGAATAGAATAGAATAGAATAGAATAGAATAGAATAGAATAGAATAGAATAGAATAGAATAGAATAGAATAGAATAGAATAGAATAGAATAGAATAGAATAGAATAGAATAGAATAGAATAGAATAGAATAGAATAGAATAGAATAGAATAGAATAGAATAGAATAGAATAGAATAGAATAGAATAGAATAGAATAGAATAGAATAGAATAGAATAGAATAGAATAGAATAGAATAGAATAGAATAGAATAGAATAGAATAGAATAGAATAGAATAGAATAGAATAGAATAGAATAGAATAGAATAGAATAGAATAGAATAGAATAGAATAGAATAGAATAGAATAGAATAGAATAGAATAGAATAGAATAGAATAGAATAGAATAGAATAGAATAGAATAGAATAGAATAGAATAGAATAGAATAGAATAGAATAGAATAGAATAGAATAGAATAGAATAGAATAGAATAGAATAGAATAGAATAGAATAGAATAGAATAGAATAGAATAGAATAGAATAGAATAGAATAGAATAGAATAGAATAGAATAGAATAGAATAGAATAGAATAGAATAGAATAGAATAGAATAGAATAGAATAGAATAGAATAGAATAGAATAGAATAGAATAGAATAGAATAGAATAGAATAGAATAGAATAGAATAGAATAGAATAGAATAGAATAGAATAGAATAGAATAGAATAGAATAGAATAGAATAGAATAGAATAGAATAGAATAGAATAGAATAGAATAGAATAGAATAGAATAGAATAGAATAGAATAGAATAGAATAGAATAGAATAGAATAGAATAGAATAGAATAGAATAGAATAGAATAGAATAGAATAGAATAGAATAGAATAGAATAGAATAGAATAGAATAGAATAGAATAGAATAGAATAGAATAGAATAGAATAGAATAGAATAGAATAGAATAGAATAGAATAGAATAGAATAGAATAGAATAGAATAGAATAGAATAGAATAGAATAGAATAGAATAGAATAGAATAGAATAGAATAGAATAGAATAGAATAGAATAGAATAGAATAGAATAGAATAGAATAGAATAGAATAGAATAGAATAGAATAGAATAGAATAGAATAGAATAGAATAGAATAGAATAGAATAGAATAGAATAGAATAGAATAGAATAGAATAGAATAGAATAGAATAGAATAGAATAGAATAGAATAGAATAGAATAGAATAGAATAGAATAGAATAGAATAGAATAGAATAGAATAGAATAGAATAGAATAGAATAGAATAGAATAGAATAGAATAGAATAGAATAGAATAGAATAGAATAGAATAGAATAGAATAGAATAGAATAGAATAGAATAGAATAGAATAGAATAGAATAGAATAGAATAGAATAGAATAGAATAGAATAGAATAGAATAGAATAGAATAGAATAGAATAGAATAGAATAGAATAGAATAGAATAGAATAGAATAGAATAGAATAGAATAGAATAGAATAGAATAGAATAGAATAGAATAGAATAGAATAGAATAGAATAGAATAGAATAGAATAGAATAGAATAGAATAGAATAGAATAGAATAGAATAGAATAGAATAGAATAGAATAGAATAGAATAGAATAGAATAGAATAGAATAGAATAGAATAGAATAGAATAGAATAGAATAGAATAGAATAGAATAGAATAGAATAGAATAGAATAGAATAGAATAGAATAGAATAGAATAGAATAGAATAGAATAGAATAGAATAGAATAGAATAGAATAGAATAGAATAGAATAGAATAGAATAGAATAGAATAGAATAGAATAGAATAGAATAGAATAGAATAGAATAGAATAGAATAGAATAGAATAGAATAGAATAGAATAGAATAGAATAGAATAGAATAGAATAGAATAGAATAGAATAGAATAGAATAGAATAGAATAGAATAGAATAGAATAGAATAGAATAGAATAAAAAAAATTTTACTGAAAAGTCGACGTTTTGCAGTTTTAGTGTTTGATTGACGATTTATACAGTAAATAATTTCAATAAAAAAATTTTAACGTTATAGAATGTTGCCTCCATGGACTGTTAATATTATCTCAAGCACAAAATGTGGGTATTTGTGCAGGTTAGTACGTATGTCTGAATCCTACAGATGACTAAGAGATTTGTCTGTATGTCTAGAAGCAACAACAAAAAATCTTAAAAGTTTGGCCTTGATCTGGAAGCGATAAAAATAGGATAAATGGTTAAAAGCGGCTTAAAAAGTATGCCTGTTGTGTTAAAGTTGAAATGAATGACCTATGACAAGGACTAACACTTGTATTAAAAGGTGTAAGCAGGGGGACAATTTGGGCTTTCTCTACCGCAATAAAATATTGTGCTGTCTTCAAATAGAAATAGCCCCTTCTCATCTGATTATAACATTTTCAATGTCAAAAGCTCCTTTGAATATCCTAAAGAAGATACAAAACGTAACCTGAAAATATGCTAAATAAAATATGTGTTTTTATAAAATACCCTGTAATCCAAAATTAAATAATTATAACAGTAATTGAATTTTTTTAATTGTTATAAGAAGATGTGCTCTTTCTCTCTCTTCCTTATCATCGCTTATTTTGGAAAAAAAAACATTAGACTTTGACCTTTGAATGTTTTCCCCCAAACAATAATAATTGTTTTGATAGCGATTTCCAAAGAAACGATTGACCTTCAATCGAAAAAGATGAAACAAAGATAAAAACTGCGTGTTCACTGGAGCATAAACATTTCAAATGTTTAATTTCCAAAGAAAAATCACAAACATCTTAAAAACACACTCTCTGGTTGTGTTTTTCTTGTTTCTTCTGGCTTATCATTTCGAAACAACACATCATGTCCTTCAAACCATTCCCGTCGTACAAATTTTTTTTTTTTTTTAATTTAACATAAAATTAAGCGAAAAGTAAAGATGTGGGTGGCCAGACACAGCAAATATTGTAATTTGTTCCATGAAAAATCCCTTTTTGAAAAATTTCCCTTGATGGAAAATTTTCAATTTGATTAGAATTTCAATATTTTATATTATATTTTCAACTAAAATTCTCACTTACTGAAAATTTCCCTTGGTGGGAAAACTTAAACTTTTTTCAATGTATTTTCCATATATAAATAAATACATATATAAAATAATATTAACATATTTGTATAAAAAATTCCCAACAAAGAGAAATTTTAAATATTTTATAACAATTTTAATTTAAATATAATTGAATTTTTAAAAAAAAATCATGCATATAAAATATCCCTATAAGGGAAATTTCTTAATTGAAATTATTTTACTACATATTTTTATAGATATTGTGAAAGAAACTAACACAGAAAATAATTCAACTAAAACTTGACGCTGTTTAAAAATTTCCCTAAAAAAAAATTTCCATGAAAAAGAAATTTTTGCTTAAAAATATTTTACTTTAATATTGCCAACATAATCTGGAAAAAATTTTGATCAAAGATACCAATTTTATGTTTAAGCTTTTATTTTGTACACATTTTTATTTAACTGATTACAAGCTGATGAAAATATATTCCGGCTTGGCACATGTTTCACTAGAAATATTTTACATAATTTTAACATAAATTTTGTGTTAATTTGTTTGGTGGTTCGTGTTCCAAAATTATACACTAAATTTTCCCACTCATAACAAACAAACACCGACAATGTAATTTGTCTGACTGTCACTGACGTATTATTTATGTCACACGCTGTTAACTTGCCAGCAAAAATCCTTAACAGACTTATTGACAATAGCAGAAAATTTTCTCTTCCGTAGTGAGTAACGAACTAAGAAAAATCTATAGCCTACTTTTGAGCATTCGCAAGCTTTATGCGAGAAGAAAAGTGTTTCAGGTTTGTAAAGGAATTCATATTGTATGAAAACAACTTTGCCACGTATCTGCTTTACAATTTGTTGAAAGATTTATTTTTAAGATTTGCTTTTTGTTATTACCTGTGTATGTTCTTGCTAATGAAATGGGACACGCCAAATTATATTGTGTGACAGTAAGTTAAAATCTACTCGTATGTGTATTTGTGTGTTTATGCCTGAAAGCTTTGCAATAAAAAAAAGCAATTCTTAAGTACATTTAAAAGCCAAGGCTTGGTTTTTGCTCACCATCAGCTACTGCTGCTGCTTCTTTCTGCATATTCCTATAGTTTTTCTGGCTTTTTTGTGTAAATCTTGTTACAAAACACACACACACATTTCACCACTCATATTGTTTGTGTTGTTTTTTTTTGGTTTTCCATCAAAAAACAAAGAAATATTAAAACAAAACAAAAAACATTATATTAAATACTGTATACAGTTACGGTTACTAGAAAGGACATTTAACACAATAAAATAAAAACGTACCAAAACAAGGAGTGGTCTTTGAAAAAAAGAGGAAAACAAACTAGTTTTAGTGCTCGTGATTTCTTTTGCACGGTAAGTTTTTTTTGCTCGCTTAATTGGGGATGGTATGCTAATGGCCATGAATGATTTCTAAGCAAAATTGTTCATAGAACATATTTTGTTTTCTTGGCAAAAGTTTTTACCTTCTCAACAAAATTTTGAATAGAAAATTTCAATCAAATCTTTTATAGATTTATATTTTTTGGTAGACAAAAATTTCCAAAAAAAATTCTTTTTATGAAAAATGTTTTGCTGAAAAACGACGAAATTTTCCACCAAAAGCTTTTTTTTACATATTTAGTAAAATTTTGTCTTCTTGAGAATTTTTTTTCTTTTGTTTCTTTGGCAAAATTTTCTTTAGAAATTTTTTATTTTCTTGTTTTTTGGTTAAAATTTTACTACCCCAAAATATATTATTTTCTTAGCAAATTTTTCAAAAAATATATTTTTAATTCTCTTTTTTAATGTTTAATTTTTATATAATTTTTTTTTTTTTTTTTTTTGTTTTCTGAGCGAAATTTGCTCTGACAAAAAATGTATTTATTTATTTTTCCTTGACAAAATATTTGGTCATTTTGATAAATTTTTCTTAGGAAAGTTTTTCGTCTATGTTTTCTTCATCTTTTGTAAAAAGTTTCTTTACACAATATTTCAAAAAATTTTCTTTCATGAATTTTAATGCATTCTGAAGACAATTTTCTTTGTAAAATTTTTGACTTTCTGAAAAAATGTTCACTCTAAAAAATTTTATCTTTTTGGCGAAATTATTTCCAGAAAATTTGTTGCCTTTTGGAAAAAATGTTTTTGTCTTTGAAAAAATTTTGCTGGAAAAAATTTATCTTCTATGACAAAATTTGGAGAAAATTTGGTGTAAAAAAAATTTTGGCAAAATTTTCTCTTTAAAAGTTTTGATCTTGTTGACAAAATATAACCTGGTCTTAATTTAATTTAGGTTGTTGTTGAAAACATTTTAATGGTTTTATTATAGAATAGAATTATAGAATAACTTCCACCAGGATTCTTTCTCCTGATTTTTCTGCTCAGCTGTCCCCCCTTCAAGTTCATGGCGTTAAGGTATAGGATTTATTTAAATTTCTTTTCACCTTGACAGCTTGGACATTAAATTAAAAGTGATTTTTATGTTAAGCAAACATGCAATATATTACAAACAAGAGTGTCAGATTTTCATAAAGTTATAAATTTCAACGACAAGCAAATTTATGATTCACTTAAATAAATTTCTAAAAAAGAATAAAAAATAAGAGAAAAAGTGGAGATTGGCAACAGAAAACGTATTCTGTAATAGCCCTCTGGAGATTAATAAAGCAAATAACCAGCAACCGAACAAGGAAACAACCAAATCTCTGTCTTGTAGTTTTTGGGCAAAACAGAAGAGATCGATTTATATAAGATACATGTCTTGTATTTCCCAAAGCCTTTCCCTCTCGTATCAAAACAATTGAAGATAATTATTGGAGAATTTATTAGCACTGCAGCTAATGTTAAAGGATTTCCCTCATGCCTAGCCAGACGATTGTCCTTACAATATCGTTTAAGGACTTTTTGCTACTTATATTTTGCATAAATTGTTTTTCTTTGCTCTCTTTATGAGGAAATTTTGCTTTATAATCGCCTTGTTATTAGTTGGATGAAAGGGCTGCAGTTAATTGAATATTCTAATAAAAGCCGTCTTTTGCTAACTGCATATAGCCAAAGTAGTAATTGTTTGTTGTTGTTTTTCTTCTGTTGGCAGAGAGTGGTTTTTGTGCTGGCCAGGAAGTGCTCATTTAATATTCATATTTTCAGCTTTTCCTGTAATTATGCGACACAAATATAAAGTGTATGAACAATGTTCAATCAAGTTTTGTTTCAACGAGTTTTTCTATAAATTTGTACTTTTTTTTTATCAAACTTCAGTTTAACAGTGGGCTGGAGGCCCGAAACTATGCCATATATATATATATATATATATATATATATTGTTCTTTAATCCAGCTTGAGAAGATGTACAATTGAGCTGCAATCCAAATGATGGAATTTTATTATCAAAATTAATGTTTGTTAGAGCAAACCTGGTGGCCCTTCACAGTCAACGCTCCCCCGTTTGATGGCCCAAATAGTGAGTAAAATTTCCATATATGTACATATATATGTAGAATGCCAGTCTAAAGGAAGCTCATTGGATTCTTTGCGCTGGCGTTATCAGTGTTGCACCCTTTTTTTTTTAAATAATATTGCTGAGGGCATTATGGTCAACGACAAACGCTTTAAAATGATAAAAGCCGATTTCTTTTGTCTCAAAGTGGGCAATAAGGACATAGATGGCATGTGGTTCCAATAGAATTGCACTGCCTGCTATACAGGGTACGCCGCGATATACATTGTGACTCGCAGAGGGGAAGTGAATCCACTAGACTTTTTCTTGTGGGGTTGGCTAAAGCCACGGAGTCTTTGAAAATTAGATCACATGAAACTGGTAGCACCATAAGAAACCCTGGCCCAGATTTGAACAACGTTATATGCCATCCTTAACGGCATAGATGGCTTTTTTAGCTAAAAAAAAAACAATTTCGTTGATAACTCATACAAAATTTAATTTGTTGCCTTTCAACATCCAAATCCTTTTAGTCTGCTTCTTTGTCTAACAGATAAAGAAACTGTTTAGCGATGACAGCATTTTCAGTAAACTCGCTTATATTCTAATTACCACTTAATGCTTTATTAGTCTCTCAATACAGAATTTTAATGCCATCAGCATAAGTTGTTAATTTTTGCCACCACTCGTCCGAGTATTAGCAGAACTAGAGCTGAAGAAAGATTCAATACATTTTTATCTTTAGCTGCTCCCCTTTTCGTATTTCTAAACATTATTGGAATATTTTTGCTTTGATTTGCAAATATTAATAAAGTGCCTATTATTGATTTCCCAGCCGCCACTCACACTGCGCCTGTTATGAGAGCCTGTAAAGTGTTTACACATTGTACTATTGCAATCAAGCTATAAATCAATCATTTTCATTTTCTTCACACATCTTTGGCCATCCTTGTTTTACATTTACAGCAGGTCCTTAGTACAAAGATCAGCAGTACTAATGTGTGTATGTGTGTGTGTGTGTGTGTGTGTGTGTGTGTAGAGTTGTTGAAACTATAATGAAAAAAGTGCATAAAGAAAAAATCCTTGTAAAAACTGTTTATTAAATATTTGCATTTCCCAGTCTTCTCCCAAAACTGTTTACACCTACTCAAGTATCATATCGTTTGCATTGAATACTGGTCCCTACTTGTAGGTACATGTGTGTGTGTGTGTGTGTGTGTGTGTTTGCATGTTTAGACAAATGTGCTCTTGAAATAGTTTATAGAATTCGCTGGCAACTGGGTATGTTTAGTTTTTATCTCCATCGTTATAGAAAATGAATATAAAAAACAAAAATAAATGTATATAAATATCATTTCTTTTTGTTTTAGTTTTTGCTGTAATATTTCAATTTATTATTATTGTTAGAACGAGTTAGTTTCCGTTTTTTCTGCTTCTGCGGCTTCTTCGTCTTCTATTTCAACTCTTTTATATTCCTTTGACATGCACTGCTAATTTTAACAAGTATCGACAGTGACAGTGATGTGCCGCCCTATAAACACAACCGTAAATTTCTATATTAATATTTACCAGTCCGCATGTGTGTGTGTGTAACAGAGTGTGTGTGTCGTTGTGTTATTGTGTAAATGTCACAATTGTTTAGCCAGGACATTTATATAAATTTGCATACAAATGAATGCGACAAATTATAATTGATATTTTTTTTTTGTTAAGTTTGAAAAAAAAGAAATGTATTATTATTAAAAACAATTTTTGCAAACAACAACAAAGGCATAACAACAAGCAATATCAACAAAATTTTACCCAGCAGTTCTAATAATTCTAAATTCTGTAGCATGTTTACAGAGAGAGAGAGAGAGAGTTGTTCAAGTGTGAGAGTAGAGGACTATAACAGTATAGAGTATAAGAGCTTAGGAGTATCATCTTATAACAGTATAATCGTATAAGACTATAAGGCTATAATCGCATAAGAGTATAATCGTGTAAAAGTATAATCGTATAAAAGTATAATCGCATAAGAGTATAATCGTATAAAAGTATAATCGTATAAGAGTATAATCGCGTAAGAGTATACTCGTATAAGAGTATAATTGTATAAAAGTATAATCGTATAAGAGTATAATCGCGTAAGAGTATAATCGAATAAGAGTATAATCGTATAAAAGTATAATCGTATAAGAGTGTAATCGCGTAAGAGTATAATCGTATAAGAGTATAATTGTATAAGAGTATAATCGCGTAAGAGTATAATCGCATAAGAGTATAATCGCGTAAGAGTATAATCGTATAAGAGTATAATCGCGTAAGAGTATAATCGTATAAGAGTATAATTGTATAAGAGTATAATCGTATAAGAGTATAATCGCATAAGAGTATAATCGTATAAGAGTATAATCGCATAAGAGTATAATCGTATAAAAGTATAATCGTATAAGAGTATAATCGCGTAAGAGTATAATCGTATAAGAGTATAATTGTATAAGAGTATAATCGTATAAGAGTATAATCGCATAAGAGTATAATCGTATAAGAGTATAATCGCATAAGAGTATAATCGTATAAAAGTATAATCGTATAAGAGTATAATTGTATAAAAGTATAATCGCATAAGAGTATAATCGCGTAAGAGTATAATCGAATAAGAGCATAATCGTATAAGAGTATAATTGTATAAGAGTATAATCGTATAAGAGTATAATCGCATAAGAGTATAATCGTATAAAAGTATAATCGTATAAGAGTATAATTGTATAAAAGTATAATCGTATAAGAGTATAATCGCCTAAGAGTATAATCGAATAAGAGTATAATCGTATAAGAGTATAATTGTATAAGAGTATAATCGCGTAAGAGTATAATCGCATAAGAGTATAATTGTATAAAAGTATAATCGTATAAGAGTATAATCGCGTAAGAGTATACTCGTATAAGAGTATAATTGTATAAAAGTATAATCGTATAAGAGTATAATCGCGTAAGAGTATAATCGCATAAGAGTATAATCGTGTAAAAGTATAATCGTATAAAAGTATAATCGTATAAGAGTATAATCGCATAAGAGTATAATCGTATAAAAGTATAATCGTATAAGAGTATAATCGCGTAAGAGTATACTCGTATAAGAGTATAATTGTATAAAAGTATAATCGTATAAGAGTATAATCGCGTAAGAGTATAATCGAATAAGAGTATAATCGTATAATCGTATAAGAGTATAATAGCGTAAGAGTATACTCGTATAAGAGTATAATTGTATAAAAGTATAATCGTATAAGAGTATAATCGCGTAAGAGTATAATCGAATAAGAGTATAATCGTATAAAAGTATAATCGTATAAGAGTGTAATCGCGTAAGAGTATAATCGTATAAGAGTATAATTGTATAAGAGTATAATCGCGTAAGAGTATAATCGCATAAGAGTATAATCGCGTAAGAGTATAATCGTATAAGAGTATAATCGCGTAAGAGTATAATCGTATAAGAGTATAATTGTATAAGAGTATAATCGTATAAGAGTATAATCGCATAAGAGTATAATCGTATAAGAGTATAATCGCATAAGAGTATAATCGTATAAAAGTATAATCGTATAAGAGTATAATCGCGTAAGAGTATAATCGTATAAGAGTATAATTGTATAAGAGTATAATCGTATAAGAGTATAATCGCATAAGAGTATAATCGTATAAGAGTATAATCGCATAAGAGTATAATCGTATAAAAGTATAATCGTATAAGAGTATAATTGTATAAAAGTATAATCGCATAAGAGTATAATCGCGTAAGAGTATAATCGAATAAGAGCATAATCGTATAAGAGTATAATTGTATAAGAGTATAATCGTATAAGAGTATAATCGCATAAGAGTATAATCGTATAAAAGTGTAATCGTATAAGAGTATAATTGTATAAAAGTATAATCGTATAAGAGTATAATCGCCTAAGAGTATAATCGAATAAGAGTATAATCGTATAAGAGTATAATTGTATAAGAGTATAATCGCGTAAGAGTATAATCGCATAAGAGTATAATCGTATAAAAGTATAATCGCATAAGAGTATAATCGCGTAAGAGTATAATCGTATAAGAGTATAATCGCGTAAGAGTATAATCGTATAAGAGTATAATTGTATAAGAGTATACAATATAATCGAAAAGTATAATAAGATTATAAAGATATGTACATATATAAAACGGAATATGTGGTTTGTTTATTTGAATTTTAAAAATCGATCCACAAATGCCGAAGTTATGCTCGTTTATATTATAAAATCTGTTAAAAACTGTGTGGAAATAGTAACACAATGTAAAAAAAGTGGGCGTGGTTGAAAAAAAACCTACAATTTCGCGAAGATCGCTCCACAAACACACTTTCCGTCACAAGGACAAGCAAAAGCACAAAACAGAGTTAAACAGATTAACATAAATAAAAGAACTCCATTCGCAAAAAATCTTCAACATTATAAAAAAGACTTCTCACACACTGTGATTTCTCAATTTGAACAGAAGTGCTGGGCAGTTGGCAAGAAAAGTTTATTTGTGTTTAACTATTACAACTATTAATTATAATATTCCTAAATTGTTTTCTGTTGCTTTAACCTCCCCCCCCCCTCCCCGCAATCACACACCGAGCTAAAAAAAAATATCTTCTTAACAAAACTAATTAATACTTATGTATAAGTGATAAGAATTATAAGGAAATTAATTCGAACTCATTAGCAAACTTTTGACATCATAAGAAAAACTATTGCATAGTTAAAGGCTGAAATGTGGAAAAATGTTCACAAATCAAAGTAATAGTTACACTCTTGTGTAACCCGAATGGCTTTAAAAATTTTGTATTTCTAAAGTTCATAAAAGTCTATTTATTATATTTTAAGTGCTAAGTTGTTTACGGAAGTTACAAAATTGCCGTTCTACAATATATTTTAAGGTTGACCTTTTAAAAGTATTTTGTAGTGGGTGTTAGTGAAAATTAAAAATTTACAATATTACTTTAAATATTGATCCAGGAAGGAAATTAAACGTATTAAAGGTTATACGTACAGATGCATGTTTATAGCTTTAGCAGCAAATGCTAAATTGAAAGCTGCAAATATCGGAATTTGCATTGCCGTGATGTGACAAATACTTTTTTTTACTTTTCTCATCATAATAAGACTAACAGTATTTCCACGCAAAACCAGTTTGACTGTAAGCTTTTTATATTGAATTTATGTCAATAGCAAACGTGACAAGTTGAACAAAGTTTTCAATTACTAAAAATTAAAGGAATAAAAAATCATATTTTTGATATATTCCCCCTCTTTCTTTAGGCTAAAAGAAATGAATTTTGCACATTTTTATCGAAAATAAAATTTTGCCACACCACAGGAAAACTCCTTATGTCTTATAACTTGTGTATGAATTACCAAACATTTATCACAGGAAAGCCGTAAAATACCAATTAAATCGAAAGGCTCCTGGCGTGATGTGACAATGTATTGAAAAAGCCAAATTTAAGTTTTTTTTTTTAACGAATACGGCACGTTTAACCAACTGAAACCCTGGCTTTTTCTTTTAACTGTTTTTTCTTGATAGGGAAAGCTAATCTAACTGTTTTGTAACGAAACGTTATTTTTTTCTACATAAAAGAACTGTAATTTTTTAACAGCTGTTTTTGATTTGTATTGACTGAAACAAACTAAGACTGTGTTTAAGTTTTGACTACAAATGGAAAATGTCGCGTTTTAACAAATATTTTATAAAAAAAAAGATTGTTAAAAATCTGTTAGTAACGAGAATGTGACATATTTAACAATTTCATGAATTACAAAAATGAATATGTTCAACAATTTAGCTTCCCCAAAAAACAAAAATAAAAAAACACATTTATATACTATGAGACTTGCTGTCACATCATGGTATTGTCCTTGTCATAATGTTATATATAGCTTAAGATATTTGTTTAGTGAGAAAGAATATATGTGTTATACTATAGAAGTTCTTTAGCGCTTTAAACAAAACTTATAGCATTTATTAAAACCACACTTTTTGTCACACCACGGAATTTTTCTAAAACACAGCAATCTTAATATTCGTTTTAACAGCTTGTTTTTAATTTGTATCAAATTAATGTGTTTTTGTTTTTCTTAAAAAAAATAAATAAACCTCAATTAAATTTGATTAGCTGGAATTAAATTTTTTGTGTCACATCATGCAATTTTTTTAAACAGTAAATATTTTTTGATTTTTTTTTTTGTATATTTCTTTCTTAACGAAAAAAAAAACTCAAAAAACACTCCTTGACGATTTATTTATTGTAAAATAAATGGGAAAAATTGCTGTGGAAAGCACCATATCAACATTTTTTGTACTCGCATCTTGTAGACATGCTATTGCTGTTCAAAGTTTAATAATAATATAATTTTCTTTAGCAGTTTTTTTTTCATATTTTTCAACATTTGGTATTTTAGAGTAAAAACTTATAAATTAATTGCATTGAAATTTTTTAACGCTTAAAATCCTGTTTTAATTCTTAACAAAAAATATATTTTAATAAAATATTTTTATAATTTTAAGTAACTTAATTTATATAAAATATATAAGAGATAAAGCAATATTTTAAGCTTAAAGAATTTTTGCCGTTAAAGAATTATTGCCGAGCAAAAGTACTCTTGAAATCCATTTTACAGGACCAATTGGCACTTTCAAGTCCGTTTTTGCCTGTCGCAAATATAGTTTAACGAACAAGTATGTATGTGTTTCTTTGGCAAAACACGTTCCTTCTGTTCATGTTAAAACGCTCTAAGGTTCTATTATATTCCTATTTTATTTTACTTTTTACAATGTCACGTTTCCAGATTAGTTTTACTCCTGCTGCTGCTGCTGCTGCTACTCACACTGTTCCAATCATCGGCAGTTGAGAGTCTAAACTCAATAGCAGTTGTTGGCGCATTCAATCCTGTTGTCGTTGTTGTCTTCGTCGCCGTTGTCCTCCATGTTAAGTCCTGTGCTTGTATGCTGTTAGATTTTATTGCTGCTGTCATTGTTGCAGTAATGACATCGATCAAATTGTCGTTTTCTTGTACAATTTCTGTTGTCACATTAATTTGCTTCAGCTGCTGCAGCAGTTTCTCCGGCTCGTGTTTCTCCACAATTGGCAACAATGTTAAGGCAGCTGCTGATGGCTTTGTGTAGCTGCTATTCGTTACGGAACCCAAAGTATTACGTCCAAATGGCGCTTCGTCGTTTGTATCCAAAAAGAATTTACCACGTAATCTGTTGCAAGACAAGCAAAGAAAAAAGGATAAGCAGAAAAGATTTTTCCTTTGCACTTTGTCCAATAGACATGCAAAGCTTTCAATCATTGGATAGGAAAATAAAAAAAAATAAGTCGGTCTTGCAGTCTAAAACTAAATTTAGTTTTCGTAGTGGTTTTTTTCGGTTAATTTTTTTCATTCATTGATGGCAATGATTGCCTAGACGAAGGGGTGTCTGGAACTGTTTTTGTGGGAAAATTTGGTATTTTGTAATAAATTCTTTTGCTTTTTTCTCTTGCCTATTTTTACTTGTCCGTCTCCCCCCATTCCTTAATGCAACACAAGACGTAAAAGATGCTGCTGATTTATGTGATTGCCTTGAAACTGGTTCAAACTCTCTTATCTACATCGTTATGCAGAAAAGTGTAAAACAGCTGACAAAATATTCTGCCAAAGGGAAAATACTTAAAGGTCAATTATGGCAACCAAGTTTCAGTTCGTTAGTTCCAGTACAGCCATAATTATAGGGACAATCGGCATTATTATTTGGCCTACCGGATCTATGATTTTAGCGCCCAGCGCCATCATTTTCAGTAACTGGCAGCTCAAGTGTTGTTCGGTTGTCCTCTTTAATCGAGTTATTGGTTTTATGTTTTTCCATAAATTCTGCAACTTCTTAAGTTGATACACCAAAAACTGTTGCTGAGTTAAGTGGCTGCCAGGAAATGGTTTTCTTTTCGTTCAAAACTTTTTAACAAATTTATCATACAAAAAAAAAAAACCATGAAATTGACCTCTCTTGTTGACATGTATTTTGTAATCTATTGCAAAACTGTCGTGTTGCTTTTCGGAAGCGCTGGCCTAAAGAATTTAAAAGATAAGAACAGTAATTGCAGCACTTAAGTGCTGTTTATTTAAAAACTGTAAACTGCCATACAGTAAAACCACCCATAAACGGGCACTCACAGTCGTAGTGTATGTGTCTAAATTTAAATCACCCATAAACGGACTCTTATCAATGCTGAGCTTTTTGCCCGGTCTACCAAACTTGTGCGGTTGTTGGAGATATCCGTGTATAGGTCATGTCCTTTATGGCAGGCTGCACTGTATGAAAATTGTATGTGCCCAGAACCGCACAATTCTCTTGTCAAAAAATTATATAAAATAGATTTAAAAAGGACTTTAATGAGATGTTAAATTTTCAAGGACATGTCGTGTCCACTTTTTTAATGACTAGCAGCCTTTCTGCCCAGTTGTTAGCTTTCCACAAATTCTTTTGTTCTTATAACTCTTTTTTTTCATGAATACTTTTTGCTGTGACATTTTCTTATATTAAAAAAAAAACCGCCAAGCCACCCACTCACCTTTTATCTGCCGACATGCCCATGAAAGCTCTGCCATTGCCATCACGGCAAGTGCCAAATAATTTCGATGGCTCACATCTGTTGGCCAGAAAAGCATAAGGATAACTTATAGATTCGATAAAATATTCCCAGGCACGCTGATGGCTGCAACCTACTGCAAACAATGCGCAACACATGATGGCGAAGACAATAAGAGTAAAAAAGAATTAAAACACAAAAAACAATTTAAGATGTAAGAAAGGGAACAAACAAGAAAACACAACAACTCACTTATTATGCCCAACCAGCGATTATTGGCAATTTCCTGTCGTGCACAGCCAGGCTGCAGAGCATGACCGCCATTAGGATAGAAATCAGCATGACCGATTGCCTCCGGGTTGCCCAAAATCCCGCCATCCGTATGAATAATATCCACAAACTGGGCATCTTTGGGAATCAGACGGCGATTAGAGCTGCCGTCCTCGAACAAAGGCAGAGCAGGATCTAGACCTGTAATTACGAAAGAAACCGTAAAATAAAAACACTGCAAACAACAAAAATCTATATTTTTGTTTTCATATG
This sequence comes from Epicampocera succincta, assembly GCA_932526305.1. NCBI lineage: Eukaryota > Metazoa > Arthropoda > Insecta > Diptera > Tachinidae > Epicampocera > Epicampocera succincta. The sequence continues at coordinate 61,745,975 of OW052036.1, read as the reverse complement.
CGTACCCGTTATTCTGGGCAAATAGACGCCCCACTCTTTCAGCTGTTTGCCCACAAAACCAGCCACTTCGGCTCCCAGACTGAAACCAATTAAATGGATTTTTTGCTTCTGATAACCCTGATGCAAAAGAAAACGTATAAATCTTGCTACATATTTTGCTGCTATGGGCAAATTATCCACAGCATTGGTGTACCAGGGTACAGCAGTCATCGGACTCCAATCAATGAGTATGACATTGTAATTTCCGCTCTTTAAAAATGCTGGCAAAACGAAAAAGAAACGCACAACACACACACACACACACACACGCACACACCATGAACGGCATTAATAAAAATATGCAATTAATTTTCCGTAGGGAATAGTTGTCCTTTAACATGTTTTAAAAAGGCATCAGCAACACTGACATTAAATATGCAGGCACACACACACACATATATATATATATATATACAAACATACCTGCCTGCACACACACCCACATTCGCACTCGAATAAAAACAAAACTCACCATCTTTAACCTCCTGACTACTTTGTTTTTCACCCGTCGCCGACTCGGAGAAGCCATGCAAATAAATTGCCAAAGGATAATTGAAATTGAAATTGCTTTTGCGCAAACGTTTCTCATCGCTTAAATACAAATATTGGAATTTTATTCGATTTTCTCTGCAACAACAATAATAACAACAACAGCAAAAAGACAGCATGCAAAATGAAAAAAGAAAACTTAGTTGATTAGCACAACAACAACAAAATATCGCTCATACTAATATTTAATATCGGTCTCACTATAATTTAATCGTATAATATTTTACACTAAAGAATTTTTGCTATAGAAAATTGGTAAAAAATTAAAAGCAAATTTATTATATAGAATCATTTTTAAACGAAAATTTTCTTGGCAGGAAAAATGGCAAAAGAAATTGTTTCACTTCTTTCGTCTTATTTGCGAATTATTTTCTACGGAAACATTAATTAAATCTTTTATGTTTTACAACGAACTCCAATTTTAATAAATTTACTTAAATAATATTAACAAAATTAACTTGCGCAGATTTAGCAATCTTTATTTTCAACAAATGAAATTCAAACGGTGTAAAAAAAACAAAAGAAATTTTATAAAAAAATATTTTTTTAAGAAAAGTATTTTAAATTCAGAGAAAATCTTAAAATTTGTTATAGAAATAAAAAATTTCCGACGGAAAAACTGCCTGATGAAAAACTTTCTCTAGATAAAAAAAATTTTAATAAAAACTTTTCTTTTTATAGCGAATTTTTTTTTGGGTTTATAAAAACTTAAAAAAAAACGGATTTTTTATAAAAAAAAAACTTTTTTAACAACACAATTGTTTTAAAAAAATGTTTTTTAATAACATAAAAAATTTATAACAAAGTTTCTTAATAAAAGTTTTGTAATAAATTGTTTTACAATAATAAAATTTTTTTATTGAATAAATATTAAAAGAACAACTTTTTTTAATAAAAATTTTATAATAAATTTTTTACAATGATAAAATTTTTTTATTGAATAAATGTCAAAAAAACATTTTTTTTATAAAAATTTTATAATAATTTTTTTTGCAATATTAAAGTTATAATAAATTTTTGCAATAAAAAATGTTATACATAATAAATTTTTCTGATAAAAATTGTATAATAATTTTTTTTTTTATTTTTAAATAAAAATTTTCTTCAGAAAATATTTTTTAAAGCGGAATTTTTTCTAGAATAAGTGTCAAAAGAAAATTTCTTAATGAATAGCAAAACATTTTTTTATGCTAAAGAAGAATTTTTATAAAGAGTTTTTGTTGAAAATCTTTTTATTTTTATAAAAAAATTCAGTCTTCCTAATGTTTCAATAATTTTTAAGTAGTTAGAACGGCATAATTCGACTCACCTCGTGTACAGCATAAATTTAATATCATCTCGTTCCTTGATCGTGCAACAGTTGGAACAAAAGCCTCTGGGTGTTGGACTGTAAAATATGGGAGAACCAGCTGAAAGTTGAAGATAAAATAAAATTTAATAATTAAAAATTGGTTTCTGCTAATAGACAGTTATGAGAGACTTATTCTCAAGTTCTCTTCACGGCTTGTATAAAAATCAAAATTGGTTGCATAAAAAAGTAGTAACAAACAATTGATATCATTTTAAGAGAATTAAAAGCAGAAGTTAAATATAAAATTAGCCAGGAAATAGTAGTAGAAGTAGTAGAGCTCAAACGAATTGCATTTGAAGTGAAATAGTAGCAGTAGTAGTAGTATTTAGTTATAAAACTACTACAATTTGATTAGAATTTTTGCAAAAACCAAGATCAACCATCATCCGAAATAAACAAATTTTGCCCCTTTTCTTTTTTTTAATTTAATGAAATCTTTTGTGTTTAAGTTGTGAACTGCTGAAAGCAAATTTCATAAACAAATTTGTCTAAATTTATATCTTTTAATTTATTATAGCTGCAAATTATCGCTATAAAGATTTGCAAAATAAAAAAAACTATCAATTCGTTTGACAAGAAAAAATAACTTAAAGCGTAAAACAAATCATGAGCCAAATTAAAAAAAAGACAACACACATTCGGAATGTTAATTAAAAAAATAAAAAAATTATATTATATGCATTATAATTTTACTTGAAGTTTAATTTTTTTCCATAAAACTCTTTTTTCAGTTTTGCGCTTCAATTTCGTTTACACTTTTCGTTATTCCTTTTTTCTACCAAAAAAAAAAAAAAACATGCGGAAATGAATGTTCAGGTTGCTTGAAGTTTTTTGCTTCTGTTACTTTGTTTTTAAGCCGGTTGTTGTGCATGTTTGTTTATTTTTATTTATGTTTTAACCAAAAAAGTAGCAATTTTTAAAATTTTTTTTAATTTTTTATTAAATCACAAATTAAAAATATTAACGAGCGCAAAGTACAGCGGATTTTCTTTATTAATAATAAATTTAAACTAGAGTTCAGGAAGAAATTAAAATGTTGGCCATTCAAATTATTATCAAGTTCAATGAAACTTTAAAGTTTTAAAGTTCATTAGCCCCAAGAATTTTATCGAATTGACAAACAATTACACACTATTAAAGCAGCAAAAACAGCAGCGGTAGCCAGTAATTTTTGAATTTAATTTTTAAGCCACAAGAAATGAAAATATTTTAAATGAAAACTTTAAGATTTTGAATGGAATTCTGGCAATTTTAGGTTGATGTTTTATAATAATTTTCAAAGTTATTAAGAAACTGTCTTAAATAGTTGTAATGGTATTCATGCACAGAAAGTTGTGAACAGTTTAAAATGTGTACGGCCCTTGTTTTGCGAGAGGGCAGAAAAAATACTGTATTCTCGTTGGCGAAATATTAAATTTGGGCCTTTTGCTTTCGTAAATGTCTCCTCTCTACATAGTGTGAACAATAATTTAAACGATCCGTATTTTAGCAGTAAAATTTTAATTGCCTGTTGCCAATCAAGTTCCTACCGCAAATCGCCTAAGCTTGAAGAAAACATATATAATTTTGCTACGCCGGCGCTCAGTGATTTCTTTAACTTATTAAAATTAGATATCAGCCGATCGAAATGTTAATTTCGCATCAGTCAATGATGATTAAAATGTCAGTCACAGCTGATGGACTCTCACAATTGATTACAATGAGTTCTAATTATTATATTTATTCAAATTTACCGCTCACCTACGTTAATCGGTTCAGTCAATGATGATTAAAATATTAGTCACAGCTGATGGACTCTCACAACTGATTACAATGAGTTCTAATTATTATATTTATTCAAATTTACCGCTCACCTACGTAAATCGCATCAGTCAACGATGATTAAAATATTAGTCACAGCTGATGGACTCTCACAACTGATTACAATGAGTTCTAATTATTATATTTATTCAAATTTACCACTCACCTACATAAATCTTAGCATAAAATTTAATTTTAATGAGAAAAAAAAACTAAACTTATTTGCAAATGGTGTTGCAGATTCAAACTTTCTTTGAAAATTATTCAGCAAAACATTAAACTAAAATTAATAAATTTCTAATAGTTAATAATTATTTATTAAATGAATACATAAACTATTCCTATTTTATTTTTAATAAAATATAAATATAATACTGAAACAAACTTTAAATATTTAGATTTAAATAAAACTTACCCAATAAAAATGTAAAAATTCTGCATAAAGCTGAAGTGGCAGGCAACGTCATGATTTCCAGTCTTAATTTAATTCTATGTCGATTCAAATGGTTGGCCAATTCCCGTTAGTTGTTGTCTTAAATCATTTATATTTTCCAATTTGTTTTTTCTTTATTATTTTGCACTTAATTGAAAATTGCACAACTAAATCACAAACGAAGTATTCAGTCTTATTCTATGAAAATCTATAAATCAGCATATTTTTCTTAAGAAAAACTGTGATTATTTACCAATCGAAAATCATCACAGTGATAATGTTTTTTAGGATATTATTGCATAGACAGTTATTTCTATACAAAATTATTACATGAATTATATGAGTTTAAGGCAGCGATAGTTTTTTCCAAAACAAATTATTACAGAAACAATTTTACCCCATTAATTAAGATAATTTTTCTCAAGACAAATTATCACAGTCACAATTACCCCAAGTAAAAACATCTCAAATATATATTTTTTCAAGATATTCCTTTTAAACAGTCAATTCCTGATAATGATATTTTTTTTACTAGAAAATGGTGATATTTTTTTTATAAGAAAATTATATTTTCAATATTAATATCGATATTAAATGGAGTATTTTGTTTCGTAGAGAAATTCCGTTATAATTTTTTCAGTAAGAAACCTGCCAAACGAAAACTTATTAAAGTGATATTAGAAAAAAAGTTACAACATTGATAAACTATAATTGTAATATATTTGAAACCGAACTGCTGTAGGTTTTACTTGAATTTATTGTGGCTTAAGATTACTTTTTATATAAGAAAACATTAAAGTAATTATAACATTTTGAGTACAAAATTTTCAAAATCAAAAAGTATCACAGTGATAAATTTCATTTAAGTTATTTTTATATTCTTTTTCCATAAACTTTTTTATTATGAAAGAATATAAAAAATGTTTTTGTACGTTGAAGACACCCAAGACAAATTCATGCTCTAGTTTGGGTTGCTTTTCGTTTTAAATATGTTACTTAATTTATTTTTATGTTTATATTAACTTTTTATTTTTACTTTTTAAAACTAAACATTTATTTTTTTGCAGCTTCTTTTTTCTATATTTGCTATTTTAATGCAGAAAAATGTCTCTAAAAAGTATGAAATGCTTAAAATTACAGCTCCTAAAATATTTGTGAATTCTTAAATGGTTTCTTTAAACTTTACTAAAATAATTTATTTGATTTTAGTTTAAAATTCTAAAAGGTTCTTAAACAACCGATACAATACGCGTTTCAATCCAAACTGATCACCATTAAAACTTACAAAATGACAAAACAAACAAACAAACAAAAACAAAACTGAAAAGTAAGAAAAAAATCTAAATAATACAATAGCAAAACAAAAATTCTACTTGAACAACACACAAACATTAAGAAAAGTAAAACGCCAAAGGAAAACAGACTTTAGCTTGGCCCCTTAATAGCAACAACAACCACTACAATCCACTACAAATGAAGAAGAAGAAGAAGAAGGCAAATAAGCATTTGTTTACAAAACATTTTATAAAAAAAAACAAATAAGCCGCAAAATAAAAATAAATTAGCTTGAACACGTGAAACGCTTAAGAAAATAATGAAAGAAAACAAATTTGCTGGAATGAAATTATTAACAGCCAAACAAACAAAAGACTTAAGCTGCAAACTCTTTTAGTACTTTCTCCCCTCCTTCTTTTTTCACTGCGCGCGGGGATAGTGCAAACTCAATTAATTTATTATGCGTAACGTGTATAAAACATTTTGATGGTTAATTAATAACAACAAACATGATTTTTATTAGTTTTATTTATTTTTATTGTATAAAAATGAAAAAGTTATAGAATTTGCCAAAAATTTTGTGAGGAAATAAAAACACATTTTGAATTTAAACACAATTGAAATTTTGTAACATGAGAACTTTGGCAAAACTACATTAATCTCAATAATATTCTGAAATCTGTCTAACATAAATAAAACTAAATGTGGCACTCCTTTTTTTCGAGATTTCTTTTTCAATGTTACGATATTAAAAACTAAAATGCTAATAAATAGCCACCGACTTTGCCAAAAGCAATTTGCGCCCATTGAATTTATATATCTTTTGTATTTTTCCGCTTCATTTGCTGCTTCATATTTCGGTTTTATTTATAAACCTTAAGTCAGTGACTTTAGCTTCTCTAATATTGAACAAATAAGGCAATTGTTGAGGTCTGCACTTGAACTTATGCCGCCCTTTAAAGCCAATAACTACAACGTATTTATCAATGTCGGTTCATTCATACGTTCAGTTGAACTTGAACCAACGCTGTCTTAATTTCTCTTATAAATATTGTTGAAAAATAATCTGCTGCCGCACATAATAAATGTGATAATTGTGTCTTTCAAATTGCTAACAGTTCCTAATTAATTTTCTATATTAAAAAAGAAATTTCTCGAGCAAATAATTTCGAGAAATATTTAAGAAATTTTCACTGGCCCTGTATTTTGTTACTCGTATAAACCCCCAACAACAAAGAAATTTGTGTCAAAAGACAATTATCACAATAATAATAATATTTCTATATAAGATTTGTCTTCGACCAAATTATTGCAGTGATAATTTCTCCATTGAAACATTATGACAACGAAGCTTCTGTTCTTTTATAAAAATTATTGTATTTAGCCCCAAGGAAAAATCTTCTCCTTCCGAAGCAAAGTTGCCAAGTGTCATAGATACTACGGAAAGAAAATTAATTAGTGATAATATTTAATAGAAAGTAAAGAAAATATATTATTTGGAAAAATTGGCATAAGATTAGGCGGTAAATATTACAATATCACAGTCATAATTTTTCCTTAATAATATAACAATAGTAATGATTTTTCCAAAGAATAATTATTTTTCAATAATAAATTGTTTGATTTAAAAATTTCCTTGTTATTTTTTTTTTTTTTTTTTTTTTTGTGGCGGAAAAAAATTTGCAATAGTGATAATTTTTCGTTCACAAAATTATTACAGTCATATTGTTTCTTATTTTTGTTTTGGCATTGAGAAATTCTCCAATAATAATTATTTCGTTATAAAACTATTACAGCAGTGATTTGTCTATAAGAACATTTCCAAAAGGCAAATTACAACAGCAATAATTTTGCCACTGAAAATCGTGGCTATGACAAATCTTTCTGCAGAATATTACATTACAGTGATAATATTTTCGAAAATATCTTTTACCAAATTTTCTCGTTAATATTAATACAGCGATAATTTTTCCAGAAAAAATGTATCACTTTAACAAAATGTTTCATCAAAGTTTATCATTGGGATAATTTTTTCTTGAGAAAATTATTTATTTTCCTTTGGAAATTTATTGGATTGATGAATTTTTATTCATTTAATATACAAGTAATTTCTTATAATTTTTTATTATATTATAATTTTTTATTATAATTGATTTTTTTCCAACATTTTCACAATAATAAATTTTTTCAAATAATATCATCACACTAGTAACTGGTTCTTAAGAATATTATAAATATGCTGACTTTCCCATAGAAAAGTTGTCAGAGTCATAATTTTTGTCACAGAAAAGTGTCATTGTGAGCATTTTTTCTTCATCGTATTATTAAAGCGAGGATTTTCGCCACAAAAAAGTTATAACTGGTTCTAAATTTATAAAATTTTTCTATTACTTATAAAATTATTAGTTTTGTATTTATAACATTATGTTAAATCTTGCCATAAAAACTTAAGTGATATTATTTTATCTAGAAAATTTTACCACAAAAATTTCATTTTTTCCTGGCGACTTTTTTTGCAGTTTTTTTTTTTATAAAAAATTATCACAGTGATAAATTTTTTTTATAATATAAGTATCGGCGTAATTACATGCATATATACAGTAAAGAAAATTTTGTTGTTCCTCTTAAAGACAGTTGTTTGGTTTTTTCCTCTGTATTTATATCTACTAAATTATCAAAGTAATAATTTTTCTTTAAGAAACTCATTACAATGATAAATTTTCCTTTAGCTTTTAGTTTTTACAGTGATTATATTTCTATACCATATTTAGGCCAGCGGTATTTATTTTGAAAGAAAATTTTTAGAATTGTGAAAAAATTAGAGTGAAAAAAAGAGCTTTTCCAATTATAAAATATTGTCGTGATGAATTTTCTGCTTAGGAATTATCACAGTCGTAGTTTTCTACCAATCATTATTGCAGCTGCTCATCACATCTGCTTTGCTTTAATATAATTCTAATACTCTGTCAAAACTATGACTGTGATAATATTTTCTGAGGGTTCTGGGAACTCTGCTGTAAGAATGAGGGTTTGATAACAAAATAATCGTTTGCGCCTGCTTGTGTAATCGAACTTTAGTATCAATGTTTTTGCTTGAGCAGTTTTTTTTTTTTTTTTGATTAACAATTATTTGAAGTTTTTGTTTTTAATAAATACCCTCTACTGTTTGTTTTAGTGGCGTGTAATTAAAAAAATGTCTTCTTCAATTACATTGTCACACACCCAAAGCTTTAAAACACCCTACAACCTTGGGCAAGGTTTATGTACTGGCATTTAAGCGTAACACTTTATCCACTTAAGTGCAATTTTAATAACTTGCTTTTGTGTTTAATCTTAGTTTTTAGTAACATTATTGGGAATATCACAAAGTTGTAAACTTTTATTATTGCACTCCTTAAATTTATTGGACTTCAATTGGTTTATTACTCGAGAAGTATTAAGCCATAAACCTTTTTTTTCTTTGTACATAATTTCTCAATAAATTTAACTTCAAGTGATCATAAAAACTCATAAAATATAACACCTCTTAAGTGCAAATAAGTGCTAACAAGTCAGGCCTTAACTCATCGCCAAGTCAAGTGCGGTGTGTGCTTAAAATACCAATTTTAATTGTTGTTTTAACCGCAGGTTTTGATAGACATTCATTCACTTGACATTCTTCAATGTATGCTGTTTAAAGTCAATATCTATTTGATTTAAAGACTGATTTCTATACTTTGAGTGCCAGTATAAATAGCAACAAAAACGCAATAAAAAATCTTTCGTTTGAATATTAAAGTGATGTCATACTTTTGATGGCAAAATATGTATTAAAGTTGTACAAATTACCAACTGTGTAAATTCTAGGCAAAAAAAATATGTCACAGTAAGTAATTCTTTCGCTGTAAACAATTTGTGCAATTGCTGTTTGTGGTAAATATATTATTGCTTTATAAAGAAGTTGTTTGTTTAGAAAAAACCCACTATTGCTGATAAAATTGTCTAGAGCAAAATGTATCACATTGATAATTTTCTAGAGAAAAAATGTATCATCTTAATTTTGTGGAAAAAAATTTATCACCTTAATAATTTTCCAGGGAAAACTTTATTACCGCCGTAATTTTCTAGAAAAAAAATTTAAACCTTAACAATCATCTAGAGAAAAATATATCACCGTAATAATTATATAGAGAAAAATATACCACTGTCATAATTTTTTACAGAACAATTTGTCACCGCTATGAATTTGTAGAAATAAAAATTAACACCGTAATTATTTTCCACAGCGAAATATATGACCGCTATAATTTTGTAGGGAAAAATTCATAACTGTGATAATTTTCTTGAAGAAAATTTTGCGAATTTGATTAGTTTAAGAAAATTTTCCCCATTTAAGAAAAATTATCATTGTGATAGTTTTCTTTAGAAACAATAAAAATTGCAAACTCTATCACCATTTACTAATTATGGTGGTTATATGGTACAATAATTAAAAAAAAATAATCACTGTCGTAATTTTTTAGCAAATAGTTTATCAATGCGATAATTGTGTCTATATGAAAAATTATTTTATAATTTTCATCTTTGTATTTTTATTTTATTGTTATAATTTTCTATTTTAAAAATTAATATTGTGATAATTTTGCATTTTAAAAATTCACATTGTGATTATTTTCTACTTTCAAAATTATTATTGTGATAATTTTGTAGTTTAAAAATTCTCATTGTGATTATTTTCTATTTTAAAAATTATCTTAGCGATAATTTTGTATTTGCAAAGTTATTATTGTTATAATTTTCTATTTTAAAAATTATTATTGTGATAATTTAGAATTTTAAAAATTCTCATTGTGATAATTTTCTATTTTAAAAATTATCTTAGCGATAATTTTGTATTTGAAAAGTCATTATTGTTATAATTTTCTATTTTAAAAATTATTATTGTGACTATTTTGCATTTTAAAAATTCTCATTGTGATAATTTTCTATTTTAAAAATTCTCATTGTGATAATTTTGTATTTGAAAAGTCATTATTGTTATAATTTTCTATTTTAAAAATTATTATTGTGACTATTTTGCATTTTAAAAATTCTCATTGCGATAATTTTCTACTTTCATAATCATTATTGTGATAATTTTGTATATTAAAAATTACCTTAGCGATAATTTTCTATTTTTAAAATTATCTCTGTGTTAATTTTGCATTTAAAAATGCTCATTGTAATATTTTTGTTTATTAAAAATTATCTTAACGACAATTTTCCATAAAAACAAAAATTATCAATTGATGGTTTTCTTTAAAGAAGAACATTATTAATTGTATAATTTTTCATCGAAAATTATCACTGTGATAATTTTCTAAGCAAATAGTTAAAGCCGTTTCGATTTTTCCCTCAAAGAAATCATCATTATACTAATTTCCTCACAAAAAAAAAAAACCTTTTTCAGTTGTTTAAATTCCTAATCAATTTTATTTATCTCAATGGCCGGCCACACACGGAACTAAATTTCGATTTTATTTCAATTATAATTCACCACCCGTCACAGCAAATGTGCAGAAATAGTTAAAATGTGTTTTACAGAAGCACGCGTCCGAGTTCTAGGAAACGTTTAGTGTGATTTTATATTTAGATTAAATTTTGTTGTTGTTTATATTATTAAAACTTTGTCAGCTTTAAAAAAAAACGGAAGACACAAAAACACTGATATTGTGGTATGAATACTAATGAAAATATGTGTGATACGAGTAAATATGTGCAGATTGTGTTAGAAAAAGTGTGAAGGGGGTAGCATGAGGGGGGGGGGGGGGGGGGGAAGACAAGGAAACAACAACTTAATCCATGGATTATAAAAATTTTAGTTTGTAGTAAAATGTGCCTGCAACTGTCATGAAATACTAGAAACTAATATATTTTGTGTCGTCCTGTTTTATAATTTATACAAATAATAATAAAAAAAATATTAATTTCTTTGAAATTATTTTATTTTAAATTATCATTTTATTAGATGACTTCATCCATCGATCTTTACAATACCGGTCTGCCAGAAATAGACCCCCGCCCCTCCCTCAACACCACAATTGATTACGAGTAAAATAAACATATTTTGTTGCACCCTGTTTTTTCGTCCAAACGCCAACCTCCAACTAAAGACAAACTTGCATTCGTTCAGATATTAATATTAATAATAATCATCCACTTTTAATTGTCTTTTATGCTTTTAGTTGTTGTTCTTGTCTTAATTACCTGATTATTATGATTGCAATCATAAAAGTAATGAATTTTTTTGTTTTTGCTTCTGTTTCTGGCCGGAAGCTCATTATGATTTGTTAATTTATAAAAATTGGCTTGGGAAACAACATTTGTTTTTATAATTTACTGGTTTTGCTCAACTATTTAGGAATTATTATTAGAAGAGTTGAACTTTGAAAACATTTAAAAAATTTTACAGCTAAAATTTTTAAAAAGGGTGAATGAACTGTTCAAAGAGTTTTAAACTTTATGTTTTTCTTTCTTTAGTAGTTATTAATAATATTTTAATTAAATTGCTGTTTTCTAATCAAAACAAATAAAAGAGAACTCTGCTCTTGTCTCAGAAACTCAGTCAAGGACAAAGAGAAAATACAGCAAGTCAGTGATTTTATCGAATCTGAAATGCAGGTCTTTGACTTAAAATTATTAAATATAATATAATATATTACATAATTTCTAATCTTGTTCCATTTTAGTAAAGAACTGTCTGCAACAATTAAATAAAAATTATTGCCATAAGGAAAACTCTTGACAAAAAAATATTCTTTAAAAAAAGAATTTTTTAGCAAATTGTATGTTTGATAAAAAAAAGGTACAAAACAAGGACTTCTTATGAAGAAAACTTTCATGACAATTTTTTTTCATACAATAAAAAAATTACGCATAAAAAAGTACTTCGCGTAAAAAATTACTTCTTGCAATTTTTTTCTTTTAAATATTCTTTATAAAAAGATACTTTGTGTAAAAAGTAATTCTTGTGAAAAAGAACTTTTTGCCAGCAAACTTTTTAAAAAGTAGTCTTTATAAAAAAAAAAAAGTATGTATTTCTAATAAAAAAGTATTTTGTGTAAGAAAAACTAAAAAAAAGTAACTTTTATCGAAAAGTACATTTTATAATGAAACTTTTTAAAAAAGCACCGGTTTCAAAATAAGTACCTTACATAAAAAAAATACCTTTTACATTATAAAAAAGGATCTTTCATAAAAAAGTACCTTTAATAAAACATGTACTTTTTATAAAAAAGTATCTTTTATAAAAAAGGTTTCTTTTATAAAAAATTATCTTTAATAAAAGAAATACCTTTTATAGAAAAGTACCTTTTATAAAAAAGTACTTTATATTAAAAAACGCCTTTTATAAAAAAGTACTTTTCATAAAAAATTATCTCTAATAAAAGAAGTACCTTTTATAAAAAATTTCCTTTCATAAAAAATTATTTTTAAAAAAATAAATACCTTTTACAAAAAAGTACCTTTACAAAAAAGTACCTCTACAAAAAAGTACTTTAAAAAACGAATCTTTAATAAAAGAAATAACTTTTTTGAAAAACGCAAGAAAAAATTAATTTTGCAAAAAAGTACCTTTGCAAAAAAGTAGCTTTGCAATAAAGTAGCTTTTTTTTAAAAATTATATTTTTTCAAAAAATTATCTTAACAAGAAAGTATTTTTCAGAAACAAGTATTTATTACAATAAAGTAGCTGTTATAAAAAGTTGCTTTGATAAAAAATTGCCTGTTATAAAAAAGTGCCTTTACAAAAAAGTATCTCTTACAAAATTCCCTTTTCTAAAAAAAAAGTTTTCATACAACATTTACACCAACATTTAAAAAGCAAAAGTACTATTTATGAAAAAATGATGTTGATGGAAAAAACAAATACGTTCTTAGCATAATTTAGCCAAAGTTGAAAGTTGAATAGTCGCGTCTAGTTTTGATTTAATGAAACGCTTTATTGACTCTACACAAATTCGATAATATTGTAATTGAAAATGTCTTTAATGATCAAATAGGGTTTTAATTGGTTGAATACCAGCCACTACTCAAGTTACATAGAACACGGAATTGTGTAAGTAAATAATTTATTACCCAAATTTTATGTATAAACAATTCCAGCTGCCCACAGAGATTAATTATTATCATTTGTTTTTTAGTTTTTAATCATTTTTTTTCAAAACAAAATCTTAAATAATTAAAATTCACAAAAATCCTATAAGTTGATTGCTGTAGAAGAATAATTTCTAATAATTTGTTAATATATTTTACGTTTCCATTGTAATTAAATTGTTAGGCTTGTTTGTTTGAAAGTCTCAAATAAGTTTTATTTAAAAAATTTTTTTTTTATTTTCGGGTTTAAAAAATCTATAAATTTAGCAACAATTCTAAACACAGTCTTTGTACAACAACTTTGTTCTACTCACAATTTGTTAAGTGACAATCTTTTTGTACGAAATTAGAAATTTCCGCATTTTATGATGAAAAAATAGAATGTATTTTAAAGGAACTTCAATGAAATGAAATGATATGAAGGAAAAGTAAATGTGTTTTAAATGAATTTCAATACAAGTTTCTAAGGACTCAAACTCGTTGGAATTTAAATGCATTTAAATAATTAAGTTTTCTGAAAGAATGTTGGTGAAAAAGCAACCTTGACAGCAATATTAGTTTAGGGAAAAATTCTAATTTTAAATAAAAAAGTATTGAACGCCAACTTGAATTTTTTCGCCCACAAAATCGTCGAAATCGGGGCAAAATCTTTTTATATCTATATTTAGTGCAGCATAATTTAAGGCATTTGAATATAAACATTGACGATTATTTTGTTTCGCCACATCATTGCAGGACAAACTGTTAAGCAAATTGGAAGAAAGTGAACCTGATCCTCCCACATCGCAGGAAGATGAATGTGTTATTTGTATTAATGCTAGAGCCACCATGCAGACGTCGCCGTGTGGCCACCGGGTGGTGTGTAGGCGCTGTTTTGTCAAAACCATACAAAGTGCTGTAGCCCAAAGACTGTTGCCCCTCCGCTGTGTTATTTGTAGAGCGCGTGTTAATCGGCTGACCTCCAGTTCGGGTACCTGGCGCATACAGGAGTCGGCCAGCAGCTACTCAATGGGTGGCAAAAGTTGGGCTTCAGTGGGCGTAACAGCTGGCGGCGTTACAGCCTCTGCCAGTTCGTATTCCATGAACGATGCTCACAGTGGCCATCACGCATTTCACATGCACAACACAGGCCGCTATCCGCGTAGTCCTAATGGTCGTGTATCCCAGTCGGATAGTTTGTATTCGATGAGCTCGACCGGTTCGTCGTCGGCCAACTCTGTTTTCTCGAAAACGTCTTCCATTTCAAGCGACTTGTGTTCACCCGCCTCGCCCATATCACCCACACAATGTTCGTACAATCAAACATCCTTGATACTGAACAACCATCTGGCACCACCAACGCCCAGCCTATCGCCGCATTCTCCCACCACCACCTCAGGATCGGGAACTTCACCCGGCTCTTCGTCGCCAAAAGAAATAGCACATATGCATTCTCATCACAGTGGCTGTCCAACGGGCTGTTCGGGGGCCGTGCCGCGCAAACCGTTAAAGCCCCTTAGCAGCTCATCTTCTACCAGCTCTTGCAGCAGCATGGGTAGCAATTTCAATGCCGCTTTTGCGCCCTCTTCCACCCACACATATCCGGGTAGGAGACACACCAAAGGACGTCTGGTGGACTTGCAAAACCGCTTGCCGCCCATCAAGGAGTTTCGTAGTCCTGCCAAAGTGCCACATCCCTCGCCAGTACACATAAGCAATCCAAGATTTCGGTAGGTTTACCCCATCCCCACACATTTCTCTCACTCAAATTTCAACTCTTTCCCAGCTATGCTTCTTATACAAAGTCCAGCCAGGACTCCCACACGAACACGAAATCATCTGCTAGCAGCAAAGAACAAACTTCACCGCCCAAGCGACCCATGAACATACACATAAGTGCTTCCCACAACACATTAGCACCGCCTCCGCTGAAGGCGGTGGCCGCAAAGATAAGTCCACTTGCCACCAAACACGCCCTTAACAAGTCTTCGTACACCGCCTTGGCAACGGAGCGAAAGGAGAAAAAATCGCTTACCGATTCTAATAAAAACAATATTAATTTAAAATTAACAACATCAACGACGAACAACAAACTATTAACGTCATCAATCAAATCTTCCTCATCAACCTCCTCCTCCGTATCAGCCACAGCATCGAAATCTTCATCGTCATCGTCGTCGTCGTCGTCCTCGTCCGCTTCGTCCTCTGCTGCCCATCACCACACGACGGCCAATTCAACTTTAACAACATCATTTACGACAAGTAAAAGTTTTCCATTGTTTTGCAGCAACAATAATCACAGTAAGTGGATTTTTTCCATTTATTATTGTATTTTTTTTTTGTTTAAAGTTTATTTTTATTTCCGTTTTTTTTCATATTTTCATTTCTGGGCTTTTGTTTTTCCCCAATTGTTTTATTGTTCTCTCCTTTTATTTATTTTTGTGTATAAAAATATGACAAGTGAACAAGAAAAATGAGCGTATTGAGTACGATGAAAGCATTTGTCACGTTGAAATGATGATGGATAAAGACTCGAGTTGAAAAATTTTATAAATGAATGTCGTATAAATTTTGGCTCAAAACTTATTCAACACAAACACACACTGAACACGGACGAAGAATATAAGAGTTTGGAAGGGAAACTTAAAGTGTGCATTACAAAATTATCTATAGAAAACAAAATGGGATCCACAGAATTTTCTACGAAAAATATATTGTTTCATCATCACTACGTCTCTCAAACAGATTTTAAAAAATATTAAATACTGAATTTAAACAAAAAATTCCCACAAAGATTTCGAAAGAAAATCATAAGAAAAATATGTTCCACAAAAATTTCGAAAAAAATTAAATCTAAATGTCCAAAATTTTATCGAAAAACAGAGTTTGATATACTTTTCTATAAAAAAAAAAATGTTTTATAAAAATATATTACACCAAATTTATAAGCCAAAATGTATTTCAAATAGAACTTGTCTTACTTTTAAAGTTGCATTCCACCAAATTCAAAACTTCACTAACGATCTAAGCAGACTGTGTTGCACAATTTCATACACAAAACTATTAAAAAACTAAAAAAAATTAAATGTATTGAACAATTAAAAATTAAGTTCAACTAAATTTAAGTTCCACAAAATTCAAGTTCCACAAAATCCAAGTTCCACAAAATTTAAGTCTTTATTGATCATTTGAGTACATTATTTTTCATTCTATGAACTGATTACATTCTATTATCCAGAAAACTGTTAAGGAACTGCAATATTTGAATATTACAATCCACAAAACTTTTATATTGACTTGCAGTTCATTTGAGTAGTTCTCTCTGCATTTCGCTTTCACAATCCGGTTTACAACAATTTTTGTTCGCATGCAGAAAAGAATAAACGAATCAATTGTTAGACAAATAGAACGACAATATTTATATTTTCCCTCTGCGGCCGCGACAGTCGAACTTTTAAATACCTGCTTTTATTCGAATTGAAAGCAGCAACTAGACAACTTTAGGCTGAATGAAAACTTTTTATTTGCAATTTATCAACATGTTTAGCAAATGACACAATATTTTTGTTTTTATTTCCAAATACATAAATATGTGCAGGCACATAAAATAATTCGTTTTATTTCACTCAAGACTAATAACAATTATTTCGTTTGCAGAAGAGAAATTGGACAATAAGAAAAACGAAACGGTTGAAAGACGCAAGGAAGAAAAACTCAAGCTCAAGGCGGAAAAAGAAGCCAGAAAGGTTGGACAATTCTCTAAAATAATATTAATAATAATATCAATAAGAAATTAATAGGTTTTTTCATCTTTTTTGCCTTCTTAGGAGGAAAAACGTCTCGCCAAGGAGGAAGAAAGACTGGCCAAACTGTTTGCTAAGGAGGAAAAGAAAAAATGCAAAAAAGAGGCTAAAGAACTACTCTTGGCCAATGATGGCAACTGCCGCAAATAATTGGTTTAGTTTTTATACATAAATTGAAATGGAAATCACTAATAGATTAAAATGTAAAATACATGCGTTTGAGTCCACTTCTAAATTGGCGAAGTGTGATCGATCTCTATCATTCGCATTTAATTTTTTTTTTTTTTTTTTTTGGTTTCCACTTAAACTTTTTGATTAATTCATTTCTTTAAACTGAATTCGGTTCCAATAAATTGTTCAGCTCCGTCACAGCAAACATTTTCGATCCACATTTATAAACAGTTTCTTCAAAGTACGTTTTTGAAAATACAAAAACTATTTCGTTAGTAGATTCTGTTTTCTCTATATTTTCTTGTATTTTATATCGAAAAACAACAGAACTCAAAGGCTATACAATTCAGATCAAAGTTAAACCATATAAATTGGAATGTAAATTTATAATCCAAAACAATCGGCACAATTCTTGTGAGAAAATAAAAATAAAAAAATTATATAAATTTGTAAAGTTTTTTTTTATAGAAAAACTTATGTCATGGCCACAAATTTTGTTACAAAAATAAGTTCCACACGGTCTTTTATGGAACAAAATGTATCCCACTAAATTTTGTATCGAAAAATCGAAATTTGTTATTGAAAAACATTTATGTCATAAAGAAAAAATTGTGTCCCTTAAAACTTTCTATAAAAAAAAAGTTCTACATCACTTTTTATAAAAAGCTTTTGTTACACAAAATTTTATAACGAAAAACTTATAAGTTGAAAACAAAATTGCGTCTGACAAAATTGTCTATTGAAAATCTTGCTGCACCTAAAAGTTTCTTTAGAAAATATAATCCAGAGAATAAATTATGTCTGATTAAATTTTTTACAGAAGAAATTGTGTACAGAAAAACACTGCATTTTGCAAAATTGTCTAAAGCAAGAAAAAAAACTTTTTATAGAATATTTTCTGAAACATGTGTCTTAAAGTCTAACCTTCTAGTTTTATACAAATTTCACGAAGAATTCTATGCATCGAAGGCGACCTGCAAAGTAATTGTCATTCGTTGTGCACTTTTCTATACAAGACAGGCTTCAAACAAATTGAAGGCTTCAAACAAATTGAAGGCTTCAAACAAATTGAAGGCTTCAAACAAATTGAAGCCTGTCTTGTATATAATCAAATTCTCGTTTGCTTACATGAAATTTGTGCTTTTTTTATTCCTCGTCATATATTTTTTTTTATTGTTAATGAAACAACAGTATTACAGCAAAAATGTTTGTTACAATTTTTTTTTTAAAGAAAAACTGTTTAGAAACCGAGTCACGAGTATTAAAGCACCCAAGAAGTCTATTGTATGATTTTAAATAAATTCAGTGCCAAAGAATCTTTTCTCTTATATAACTTTCATCGAACACCCAAACAAAAGCTTTTTAACAGACTCTTGTCAGAAAGAGTTTGAAGTAAAAGGCAAAAACAGTAAATATCTAAATGTTTGTTTCTTTTAATTTTGTTTTTTTTGTTTGCCCGCCATTGAAAGTCATTAAAATTTATATCTAAATATTAATGTTCCACTACTAAAAAAAGGTTGTTTAATATTTAAAACATTAAAAGAATTTTAGTATTTTAAAAGACCTAAAACCTAAAATTATATGCAAAAAAAAATTTTAGAATTTTATAAAATTCTTAATTTTATTTAAAATTAATAAATTAATATTTAAATTATTGGTTTGTTGCTTGTTTTTATAAGTTTTTTTTTTAGAGTAGAAATTTTAATAAAAGAAATTACAAAAAACTGTTACTAAAATTATAAAAATGAACATTTTATTTTTTATTCAGAATTTTTATTACAAAAACAAGAACAAAACCAAAACCAAAACCAATTACTAAAAGACAACAATTACCACAATAAACATATTCTAAATTAGATTTCATAACTAAACTGGTTATAAAATACAATATATAAAAGTAAAAACGCCTACAATATGAAAAAAAAACAAACTATCAAAGAATTCAACTAAAATTGTTAAACAAAAATTTAAGCAATTATAAAAACAAAAAACTTAATTATAATTTAATTCAATACTTTAAAAACATTTTACTCAAAAAACTGATACCTAAAAAATTGAAAGAAGAAAAGCAATCTTTTGGTTTTCGAACAAATTATTGTGAACTACATGAAATTTAATTATATAATTAATTAATTTACATAGATAAAATAAACGATCAAATAAATTGTTATTTAGTTATGAAAAAATTAACCATCTGAAGATCTTTCAATCAAACGTAATGGAAGCGAAATGCAAAAGGCTGGTTGGTATTAATACCATCTGATTCGCTAACGTTGGAAAACTGTTGGTGGGTACAAAAACTAATTTGCATATTTTTTTATTTTACTTTCAATACAAAATTTCCGAACAGGTTTTTATAGAGGCTGTGGCATGAAGTTTATTATTGTTAAACTGTTGACAATATTTCAGATTGAAGCTGATACTTTTCCACAACTCCTTCAAACCACTCGGTAAGTATTTGAAATGAGTTTTTGAAAATTGTTAAAAATTTGTTCTAAAAAGTTTCCATTAAAAAGCCGTGTGCTAAAAAAATTTTACCAATAATTTTGTACCACAAAGTTTTCATTAAAAAAATTTATATCAAAAAATTTTCGCTAAAAAAATAATGTACTAAAAATGTTGTACTAAAAGATTTCTGTAAAAAAATTTAGCTGCTTAAAAATTTTTATGAAAAGTTTTATATCAAAGAATTTTTATAAAAAACAAGATGTACTAAAAAATGCATATAAAATAATTTTGTTGGGCAAATGCCTATAAAAATATATGTGTTTGTACCCAGATAATTCTCAATGTTAAACAAATTTCTGTAGAAAAAAATTGTTTAAAATATACATATTTAGTACCGTACAACAGTTATACAAAATTTCTGTAGAAAATTTTAATATATACTAATAGAGCTTTTAGTACTGATAAATGTCTACATCTGATTACTTTTCATAGAAAACATTTAGTACAAAAAATAGTTTATAGAAAACTTTTAGTACTGGAAAATTTTCACAGAAAATATTTGGTGCTAAAAATTATGCTTTTACCACTGAAAATCTAAAAAAAAAAATTTCTGTCACTTGAAAATTTCTATAAAACATTTTAAGTACTGAAATAAATTATAGTATTAAAAAATGTTCCCTAGTTTTAAAAAAATTTCAATGTATTTGATAAAATTTCTTATATGTAAATAATTTTTCATGCTAAAGTTTAAAGAGAAACTTAAAGTTTATGTCGAAGATTTTTGTTAATAAAAAGTTT
The DNA here is from genome assembly GCA_932526305.1 of Epicampocera succincta. NCBI lineage: Eukaryota > Metazoa > Arthropoda > Insecta > Diptera > Tachinidae > Epicampocera > Epicampocera succincta. Next base: position 61,725,214 of record OW052036.1, on the reverse strand, counting down.
TATCAACAATTTGTAGTACATAAAGTTTTTGTAGAAAACTTTTAGAACAAAAAAAAAATTTTTTTTGAAAATTAGTACCGAACTAAAAAATTTTTATAGACGTTTTTATAAATAATTTGTGGTACATAAAATTTTGGTGGGAAACTTTCAGCACTTACATTGTCAGTACTAAAAATATTCCAAGTTTTAGTACTGAAAATATTTAAAAAAAATAAATTTTTAGCGAAAAGTTTAAAACAATTATTGAGTTTGTTTAACAGTTTTTTTATAGTAATTCATGATATAAATCTGGTTTTTGTGTGTCTTCCAGTTGTCTGTCAGTCAGCAGAGCTTTGAAAATTATATGCAAACATTTAAATTGGAAAAAAAAGTTCATACAAATTCTGTTTTCGTTTAAGTTTATTTTTATTCCATGTGAAACATAAGTTTACTGATTTGTTGTCGGCTCTTCTTCTACTACAGGCGTAATAAAATTACAATAAAATTACAATAAAATCGCCATAAAATTGCCATAAAAAACTATTTGTAATAAAATTGAATGAGATTGGAAACAAAAAATAACTTAAAATATATAAATGATATTTTGTCAGTTTGAAGGTGGTTTTCTTAGTTTAAAAATTCGAACGCGCATCGATGCCGCCGAAGCTATTCAAACAGTTGGACAATGCGTTGGCATACTGGGCAGTCAACTCTCCTGTACAGCCGTAGGCGCCCAGCTTGTGAATGGCAGCGTAATCGTAACAGTTGACAGCGCTGTCGCCGTTACAATCTTGCGAATACTTGCGCATATAGTTTTGGATGGTGTTGGCGGCACAATAGGGATCGTTGACGCAGTTGGCATAAGCTGGGATCGTACAATAAAAAATTAAAATTTATTGTTATAGGGTAAGTTTTGGAACTGGTGTTTTAAAGGAGACGAAAACTTACCGGTTTGCGAGGCTTGATCTTCACTGTTGATGGTCAGTTTGCCACCATCAGCCCAATAGGCCCAGGTGATGCGGAACAAGCCACAAACGCCGCCGCTGCAATACGCCGTTTGATTGCAGCCGCTTATCGCCTCACAAATGCAACCCAGGCAAACATCAGTAACGGGTTTCTCTAAAACGGAAAACCCCTCCCCGGCAGGAGGAAGAAAATAATTATTTTTCGATAAATACATTTAAGCGGTCTGTTGTTATTTTCGACTATAGCCATGAAATTGTTAATCGCAAAATAGCGAAAGCAGTTTAAAACGATTACTAACGAACAGGGAGAGCTTTCAAGTTGAAATTTTCTGTATAAATGTTTGTGTTTTTTTTTTTCTGTATTTCTTTCGTTTTGCAGTTTAAATTCTTCAGGCCGGACGGACGCCTCAAAATGCTAATAAGTTTAAAATATTTGCCATAAATAAAGTCATTCAATAATATTTATGGTTTATAATGAATAAACTGAGAGAAAGCAAAAAAAAAAACGAACAACTGAACTTTTAATGTATTTAATATGCAAAAACAAAAGCGCCCGCCCATTCAACATCAGACTACAAAATATAAAGCGCAGTTGTAGAGATTTTTGCTTTAAGGAACCATTTCACAAACGTCAAATTTATTTCAAAATCACAACCCTGATGCTGTCATATGCTACATATTGGCCCAAACAAATATGTATGTACATCGTCTGTCAATTCAAGCAAACGCAACATTTCAAGTTCATCGAACAAACGTAAAGCAAAACGATAAACTCGCCTCATTAATCACTGAGAATGAGCTGTCAACGTCAGGCGCAGCTGTCTGTGCAATACGGGACAGTTGATAATGACAATTTCCCACTTAAATTGAAAATTTTAATCTCCAGATCAATTACATTTCCTGTCATCTTTCGATGGCGAACAGCAGTAACGCCTTTTTGCCATTTGCATAACTCCAGCGCAGCGTGTTTAGGAAACTATAAATAATGTTTTTGCTTTTTGTTAGTAAAAACAAACTGTCTGGCTGCATCTCGCTGGGACTGAACGTCCCTGAACTTCAAGCTGCAATAATTACAACAAATATTTATGTGAATGGAAATATGTCTACGGCAAGAGGCTGTCAAGCGGGGCACAACAAGAACTTTAAAATGAATTGACTTGGCCGGCGCAGCACCAGCACGAAGTTGTCAACCAACAAGTTTAGCAACAAGCTGAGAATTCATGGATGCTTTCGCGTTGACTGCTTCAGGGTTTTCAATGTTGTGCAGCCTCTGAAACGGGTTTTAAATGTAATTTCATTAAAAAAACTGCCGATGAATCAGTTGTAGAAAAAAATCTTTACAGATGGGCTGGATTAATTTTGAACGGGCAGCATCAATTTAGTTGAACACGCAAGTTTGTTTGAATATTTCAATGACTTGATTTATATTGATTTAAATAAGGAAGAAGTGCAGCAGTTCAATAACGCCATAATAGCCATAAATTTGTCAATGTTAAAAATGTCTGTCTGGTGGCGGGGCCAAAAACGAGTTATAAAACCAGCAGTTAAAATTCCAAAAACAAGTCTCAACTGCAGAAATAATAAAAACCTAAACTTAACTGAACAAGATGATAATTTCAAATTCATAATTTTATTAAAAAAATGAAAAATATCAAATGTTCGAAAATTCGAACTTAATTTCGAATACTCTTCCACAGCTCAAATACAATGTAGAAGATCTGACAAAACCTATAGAACTTGAAAGTTTCATAAAACTGCATATATAAAACTTTTAGGGTATCTACGAAATTTCGAACATCGTTAGTAAAGCTAAATAAAACATGGCTAACTTCGAAAACAAATAGACTCAACGTTAACCAATGAATCCTGACATTTAAAATGCACAACTGTGCTCAAAATGTTAAAAATATCATGTATTCGAAAATTCGAATATAATTTTGAATATCCTTACAAAAGCTAAAATACTATTTAAAAAGTCTGAAACGTCTATAAATATTAAAATTTTCCCTAAAACTTCTCCAATACGATAAAAGAATCACAAAATTGTGATTTTTATTTTTTAATCATTTCATTGATATAAAAAATTTATGTTTTCTCATTGAAAATACGAATTTCAAGGCCACAATTTTGTTTCAGCCGATCATATAAAGTCCGAAAGTAACATCTTTTCGAATTTATAAAAGATTCAAACTTAATTTCAAACACATATATTAAATTTGTCCTGATTTTATAAAATTTTTAAAGTTTAATATAATTTTCTAAACTCAACACTTTATTTTTATATGTTCTAAGATGTGCAAAATGTCAATTGTAATTTCGAATCCTATTTTCACTACATATTTGCTGTTTTAATATACAACAATTGGCCTTCGCCATTTTTTGTGAGAATTTAATGGCGAAAAAGTTCAGACTATTGAATTCCAGGAATTTCCATGCCAAAAAGTAGATTAAATTTAATTCACAAAAATATTATGAATTTAATATTTTTATTTTATTTATTAAGGAATTTTAAGAAAACTATCCTGTATGATAAATCATCATTTTACTGGGCTCTGCACTTTATTTAAAAAAAAACCGATAGTCTTCCCAACAATATCTTCAAAAATTTCGCCTGTTTCCGGTGGTCATAAATTTAAATTTCTTAAAATTTAAGTTCTGTTTATTTCAGCTGTTCATATAAAACTAATTAATTTGGTTTAAAACTAACAAATAGCGCCTCTCTTTATATATTCATTCATTTTCGAACTTAATTTCGAATTTCATTATTTTCCACAAATTGCATTTTGTTTTTAATACAATAATTAGTGTTGCTTGTTTGTTAGCAAAAAAAAAAAAAAAGCACAAAATTTCACTGCTTTAAAGTATTCGAACTTTATTTCGAACATAGCAAAGTGTTGGAATTCATATACCAGTCACGTACTCCAGCACGCATGCGGCAAAATATTACGAGTGTGTGTGAAATTGCATTCCAGACAGACAGACAGACAGGTTGACGAGGATGTTTTCAAATATTTATTGATTTTATTTTTATTTATTTGTTTATTATTAGAAGCTAAACAACAACAACAACAAACGACTTCAAACAGAATCGTTTGCACGTCAAGTTACACACTCACGCGATGTGAATTTTTCACATACAAATATTTTCATTATCATTATTAATTATTACATTGATAAAGTGTCCATATTTATTTGTTCATACACATTTTAGCTTGTTTTATATGTGTCATGCATATTTAATTTTTAAAGATTTTATTTTAAGAAAAGACCTCTAAAATGATTATAAAAAAAAACAAACATTGAAAAAACGATATTTTCGCACTAAAAAGCAGCAGACAATCAATGTTTTGTTATTAAAAATGTAAAAGAATTATCGATTATTCGAGGTGTGAACAGGTTAATTATGTATTTCATTATTGTTATAATTTAATCAGCTTATCAGTAAATTTTTCTAAAACATTTGACCTATTTTTCGTTATAATTCTTATTCAAAAAAAAAACGAAAAAAAACCGTTTTCGTAGAAAACAAAAATAATTTTTATTTCGAACAATCTAGTGATGAAATCATTTCAGCAACGTGTGTTGATTTAACAAAACATTTTGTTTTTGCTTTACAAACAACCCACCCACACTTTTATTTCAATTTAAATACTTTAACAATTCTAAAGTTCTTCAACCTTTCTTTATTGTTAACAAAGTTTGCAGTAATGAAATTAAATATTCTTTCAACTCTTGTCTGATATATACGGTGAAACGTTTTGTAACCGGCCACCTCCCACGACCGGACACCTTCCATAATCGGACAAAATTTGTAGAAGCTAAATTAAAAGAAAAGGAAAAGCAAGAACAAAAATACCTCCGGGGGTGAGTGTCCGGTTATGGAAGGTTTCTCTGTAATCGCCAAGTGTGCTTAACATTTCGCCTTCTATGAAATATCTTGACTTCTTTGCAACTTGTATTTGCAAAAACAAAATTATATTTTATAACTGTTATACTCCACAAAACTAAGACTTTACAAGCAATACTTTACAAAAATTAAATGGCCTTAAAATATTATTCTAAACTAATAAAGAAAAATTATAACAATTCTATTATAACTGTTATGCTCTAAAAAACTATAACTTTATAAGCAATACTTTACAAAAATTAAATGGCCTTAAAATATTATTCTAAGCTAATTAAAAACGTTTGGAATGTATAACAGTTACATATAATAAAACTGTTATACACAGCTTTCTTGTCAATTTCGAAGAAACTTGTTTTAATTTTTCAGCAAAAATACTGCGCTTAACACAAAAAATCTACAGAATATAACAGTTATCTTGAAACTTTCTAATAGCTGGCTTTTGAGTATTTTACTCATGAAACATGAAAAATGTGTGCAGTATAATAGTTATAGTAAAGCTATTGTGCACCACAAACTTGCTTGCCACTTTATAATCATTTTGAGTAAAATATTACAAGAACAACCAAATATTGTAAAGTACAACAGTTGTAATAAAACTGTTATACACTACACAACGTTAGCAATAAAGTTTATTTTTCTATTAAAAAATCTAAAACTTATGGAATATAACAGTGAGATTAAAACTGTCTTGCATTTCTCCTGCAATATTTCCTTCCAATAAGTCTGCTTTTTGGCAATTTTGCTTTGAAAACTGTGTTTTACTTATTTTCAGCCTGTATAACAGTTTTAACATTTCACAGTTCATCAACTTGATTGCATGCTGAATAACTAGTTTATAATTTTATAACAGAAAGAAAGAGCGACTACATTTGTTGTTGCTCTTTTGTATAACAGTTTTGGAAACCCTAAATTTTAAAGAATTATACAAAAACAAATGATTTTACTAAGTGTTAAGTTTTCTTTGTGGCTGATTTTTCGACTTTCATTACGAAATAATTTTATACATATTTTTGGTAATTTTTTGGGCTTGAGGCTGGGACTTCTATTTTAAAAATTGTTTATTAACACTCTTATTCTTTTTTCAATATTTCGTAATTGTTTTGTGTGTGAGTCTGGCCATCTTTTTTAAGTTTCATTCATTAAAAATGCTGTTAAATTATTTCCTATCTGATTTAATAATAAGAAAATATGTTTCCATAATTATTAATTACTTTTGCATTTTCAAATTATCTAGTTGTATGTATTTATTTTCTTTTCTGAATAAAAGTCATGACTAAAGCAAAAAACAACTTTTTTGGTTTTTTTTTTTATAAAAAAAGTTTTCTCTAGAAAATCCACTTGTTTAAAACATTAATTTCGCATAGTATTGTTAATAATAATATTCCCAATATTAACAATAAGAAAATAAGAAATAGAAACAAGTTTTTTTTCTGTTGCTTAAATTATACAAGTAACAACAATAAAGCATGCAAATTTTAAAACAAACGACACACGGATTTCATACACAAAAACGGAACTGGTAAGCGCTGAAGATTTTAAATATAACAAGAAATAAATATGTTAAAAATTCTTAGAAAACTAAAGTGTAGCCGGTAACAGTTAAACTTGAAAAAACAAACAAAAAGCCCACTCGCCATAAATTGATTAAGTTTAGATTGTTTTCTTGAAAAGTATTAAAAATCCATTTATTCTTGAAAATTTGTCATAATTTAATCCATTACCTGATATATCGGCTTGGGAATGATGAACTAAGGCCACAGCAAAAACACTAGCTACTAAGACGGTGTAAAAAAATTTATTTGCCATTTTATTATATATTTATTTAAATATGTCTTGTTAAAAATTAAACACAAATTAAAAAATTAAAATAAATAAACAATTAAAATAAATATGTAAGTCTTTATAATCACTGAGACAAGCCCGTTTCGTTGGGAAAACGTGTTCACTGTACGCTCAACCTATTAAAACTAATTTCATGGATTTAATACTACAGATTTTTGTACGATTACAACAGCCTGTTCAAAAAAGTCCAGCTTTAAAAGCTTGGCGCACAAAACAACTTTAGCAAAAGCTTAAAAGTTGCACCGATTATTGATTAGAACAACACAAGACTGAAGACACAAACTCGAGAGTTAAACAGTGCTGCCAGCCGGTTAGATTTTAAATGGCATAGATTTTTAAAAGAACTTAAAATTTAATTTATTAAATTAATTGACAAATGAAAACACAGAAAATACTTCCATAACTCAAGCAACAACTTCATACATTGGATCCGAATGAAAGACTCTTATAAGAAATATACATATTTAAAATTATATAAGCTTGAATAATTCCAATGCTCGCCCTTCGAAATATCATGTAACAGGATTTTGAGTAAAAATTCCATGCATGAGTGCAGACCTGGATTTCTTCGGCTATAAACTTTCTAAATACGATGTTTTGCTGGTTTTCCTTTGACAATCACACTATTATATAAACAAATAATATAACAAATTTTCAAATACTTCCAGAGACTAAAATTTATATAAAATGAGCCCGAATGTTTCTCCGCTTTCATTTTCCAAGCAACAGAAATTTTTCAATAAACATACACTCCACTTGAAGCAATAAAACCATTTTCATTCTATTCTTTTCAACTTAAAAAAATTATCAAATCATTTATTTAAATCTGCGCACCGACAATCTAGTTTTTTATCTTTCATTTTTCCATTTACTCAAATCAATATTTTAGATTTTATTGAAGGCAGCAATATCAACGGATTGTACAAAGTCTTCGAATTCCTGAATCTTTTCGGTCAACAAATCAATAGAGACTTTCTCATCTTCAATGACACACATAATTTGCAATTTGTTTATACCATAACCGACTGGCACCAATTTGGAGGCACCCCACAAAAGACCGTCCATTTCAATGGTGCGTACTTGGTTTTCCATTTCTTTCATGTCGGTTTCGTCATCCCACGGTTTGACATCCAGCAAGACAGAGGATTTGGCGATTAAGGCGGGTTTCTTAGATTTCTTAGCAGCGTAGGCGGCCACACGTTCTTCACGGATTTTAGCAGCTTCACCATCTTCCTCTTCGTCGGAACCGAAAAGATCAACATCGTCATCATCATCGGCAGCAGCAGTAACTGTGGGCTTGGCACCAGCAACTTGTGGCAATGCGGAACCATGACAGGCAGATTTTTCGCCGGCTTCGAAGGAGGCAATATGACGGAACCAACGTTGTACATGTGCTATGCCGCCGGTTGGGGCCTTGCCAAAAGTCTGGAACAGAGAAAAGTCAGCCTCTGAGGGTTCATAACTAAAAAAAAAAAAAAACACATTTATATATTGGAATCTTTCCAAAATGCCGACGTGTGAGATTTTGATGGTCTACCATAACCTCATTTGTGTGATGGCATCCAATTTAGCTAGACTTACCCATTGATGTAGCTGTTGTCGGCCAAGAAATTGTTCAATTTCTCAAGACCTTCTGGAGTTGTAACAGTCCATGAAACCATTTTTATATATATGTTATATTTAATTAAAACAAAATACTATAACTAGTCTGGTCCGTCAGCTCAGATGCTCGCTGCTTTCAAAAGTTTGACAACCGGAAAGAGGCAAAATGTTCGCCAATGTTATTTTCATCAGTCTATTTTCACTTGGCAGCACTAATATAATGCAGGCTTGGAAACTGTAGATTTTCATTTTGGACTGCTGCTCCTTTGACATTGTTTTGCATTCTCTTGCGGCACCCCAGTAATTATTTTGTTTAGTTTTTGTATTTGCAAGCAGCTCTAACGATCAGTTATATATAGGTATATATTTTTTATATTTAGTACCATACCATACATATAAAAACGGAGAAAAAGAATTGCAATAATCAACATCAAGTAGGTCAACCATGTATATATAAATGTAAAAAATATTTTTAAAAAAATTTAGTTAAAATGAAGTTAAAATATTCTTGCAAAAACTGTTCTCTGTGTTTTTCTTTGCTTATCTTTCCAATGAAAATTTATACAAATTTGATGAAACTATATAATATTTATGTTTCAGTTCTCAACAAACCAATATGTTATATAAGTTTCAAATAATCTAATAGTTTTTCTAAAACATGCACTGTAAATAGCTTTGTTTAATAAGTTTAATCATTTCTTTCAGAGGTGGCAGCACCATTTCGACTTATTGGAAAAATCGCAGCCATTCTGTTTAAGATTTAACTTTGCGTTTTTCTTTAACATGCACAAAAATCGCTTCGCTATCATCACTATAAAGAAGAAGCAAAAAATTTTCTGCTGTTTTGTATTAAAGAAGGAAAAAATTGCAAAAAAAATATAAAACTAATAATAAAAGTTACAGTGTTAATTGCAATATATACATACCTATATATAAATTACATAAAAGAAATTGAAAAAAATACAAAAAGTTTACATTATATTTATGAAATTATCGGCGAAAAATTCATCTTAGCCACGAAATACAAAAAAAAAAGCACAAAACGACAAGAAAAAATTGTAGCAGTAGTGAAAAAGGCTTTTTTTAAAGCAAATATTACAGAAAATTATCTTGTACATATGATTGTTTAAAAATAAATTGCAAGTGGAAACATTTAAAAAAAAAGTTGTAAAAGTTTTGGCGAGTACAAACTATGGAGGAAAGTTTCTTGTGAAAATTAAGATTCTAATGCGCCTAGAGAAAAATTCCGTGGCAGGTACCTATTATTTGTTTAAAGTTTATTTTTTTGTTAGATTGAGGCATCATTATGTTACAAAAAAAAAAGAAAAAAATCGGTTTATCAATTTTTTTCTCGGCAGCTTTTCTTATTTTCCCCATTAGTTTGTTCTTCCATATTCTGTTTTGTACATTTTTTGTTTTTTTTTTAATTTTTGCATTTGCGCCACTTTCATGTTTGTTGTTGGTAAAAATAATTTTTGTTTTATTTTTCCTATATTTTTTTTGTTAATGTTGTTAATGCTTTTCTTTGCCATTCAGCTGTAGGCATGTTTTATTAACATAACAACACACACCGTTTTTAATTCTGCGGTTGTGTGTGTATTTTTGTTGTAACTTGGTTCGTGTGTGGGTGGCGAAGAACACAATAATGATGTTTGTTGACGTTTGAGGTATGTATGTATGTGCTGTGTGCTTGTGGTGTAAAGGTGGTCTATTGCCGTTTACTTATGCTAATGTGTACTGTACAGAATTGCAACTTTCTTTTTTGTGATGTGATTTGATGTGTTCTTTCCTCAATTCCATGTGGGGTTGCGTGTGGATGCTGTTTTCATTCCTTCTTGTTTCCGCTCTCCTCAAACTTATTTCATCATATTTCTATGCCTTCAATGCTGCGATTAATCCTTTTTTGGCTGGCTTTTTTCATGCATTTAACGTATGTATGTATGTACATATGTACATATGTGCAAACATATAGTTTTTCTTTTTTGTTTAACTTATGACTCGCTTACCTTGATTTTCCAAGTTCGGAAAAAAACAAAACTGAAATCAAAAAAAAAAAAAAAATTAATGTATTATTTTTGTTTTAGTTCTGACGTCAAATAGTTTTTGATAAAAACAAACACAGTGTTAATTATGTACATACATATTTATATCTAAATTTGTACATGTGTACGTATCAATATTCTTAAACAGTGAAGCTGAAAATGTTAGTACATGTGTACATATGTTTTTAATTGGCAGTAAACGTACTTAGATATGTATGTATGTACCTATAAAAGATTGTTTTAAAAGCCGGGTGTATTTACGACTACAAGGCGGCAGCACTACGCCAGCTGATATATTTTAGCAACTCTTAGTCCCGTTTTAGACACTTCAACTTTTGTTGATCAATTTATTTGTAATTCTTTTTTAAATTTGCTGTACTGATCACAGCAAGGAATTTATTTAATCAACTTTTGTTTTGCTTCTAAATACTACATTTTTTTTGACAGTTTATGTTATTTATGTAAGTAGATATTTCTGTGTTAACATACGAGTAGGTCCATAAATGAGCGAGTGAGACGCAAAACTCTCGATGGCCAAATAAAAAAGCCAAGAGTGATCGCACTTAAAAAATAATGCGATGAAGCCAGAGCTGTTGCTTGCCCAAGAAGTTGAGGCATCGGAACACGGACTTATGCTCCAGTCACATCATCAAGTATTTTGTTCAAATCTCCTTTTTTCAGTGTGATATACATATGACACGGTTTAATTATATAACGCATTATAATTCTAAAAACTAATAAGATATAATACTAAAAACTAATAAGAAGAATTTTAAATTTTTTTTCGAAAAATATGTATATATTTACTTATTCTCCAATTTCAACTTTGCGGGCTTTAAAATATTCCCTCTCACATATAAAATACTTGTAGCAGGGTTTTATCTAATTCGCGAAGCAGTTCTGATATGCCCATAAACCCTCTCAGCGACTCCGTTGCTATTTCCTCAATCATCGCAAAATGTCGGTCCTTCATGGGCCACTTAAAGCTTGGGAACGGGAAAAAGTAGCAGGGTACCAAATCTTGTGAATACGATGGCTGAGGCATGATTACGGTGTTGTTTCAAAAATTTCCGAAAAAATTGACATGATCCAACCGATATGCGAACATCCTCAACCACTTCTCTAATACTGATTTGACAGTTCTCCAAAAAAAAAATTCTTCACTGTGTCAACATTTTCATCAGTTGTTGAGGTGCTGAGGCGTCCAGCACAAACCTCATCATTCACATCTTCTCGACCTTCTGCGAAAAGCTTGTACCAATTCTAAACATTTTTCTGGCTCACAATGAAAAATTAGAATCAAATTCTTTGCTCCATTTTTTTTTACTGCAGAAAATCGCGCAACACGCAAAATGCTTTTAACTTTTACGCCTCGCGCAAACAAATTATCTAAACATGCTAAATAGTGGAAACTGTGAGCATAAAGTAAATTATAATCGAATGTACGCAACACAAGAAATTTGGAACATTCATCTTTTTTTTAAACAGACCTCGCAGTAATTGTTTTATTTCTTTGAATAATCGTTCAATTAAATTTATAACAAACTTCCATTTCTTGAGTTTTTCTAAATTTTCTCTTCTTTTTCAAAATTTTTTTTTAATTTTTCTCTTTTTTTTTAATTTTTGAATAAATTTTATATATGTTTTTTCATTAATTCATCCTTTCTTGTTCTGCTTTTATGTTTCTCTTTTTCTGAACAGTTTTATTTTATTGTTTTAGTGGTAAAAATACTCCCATAATTTCAGCTTGTTAAAGTGATTGAAGTGTTTCCGTTTCCGTTGCTGTTGCTGTTGTTGTTATTGTTGTTTCTTTTTCGTTTTGGTTGCTTTATATGATTTTCATACTATCTATTGTTGTTATTTCGAATGTTTCTCTTATTGTTTTGCTCCAAAAAACTCTCTAAAACATGAATTCCTTCCTACAAACACATAAAGCAAAAATGTTTAAATGATTTTCCTGTTGCTTTTTTCATATTTTAGTTCCTTCGTTTGTGTCATTATAAACTTGTGTATTTTTCTATTTATTTTTTTGTTGTTGTAATATTTTTATGCGATAAATATTAACCATTTATAGCTGGTTTATTTAATTATTTCAATTTAATGTTGTATAGATTTTACTTAAGTTGCATCCTCCCTGGTGTATAAACGTTTTAGGTTTATTTTTATTTTCTGTTTATTTTTTTTCCAGTCTTTAATTTCCGTTTTAATTAGATTTGCTGTGGCAATAATTAATAATGCATTGCCAAGCAATAATGTCAATAGACTCAACCTCCTTCTTCTGCTCCTTTGTATAATCATTGCTGTTGCACTATATACTTGAGAGAAAAACCTTAAGTTTGCTATTGATTTTGTAAAATGATATTATATTGTTAGGCGCACAGCATGAAACTTATGTATATTTGCTGAATTAAGAATTTTTAAATGTTTTAGGCAAATTAAGAAACATAATTCCCCCACCCTATTCCAACACACGTCATCGTTGTCGCATTAAGTCGACATCAGAAAGGTGTTGTGGCTCTTGCACTTGCACTTAATGGACCCTTAATTGATACATAAGAAATGACTGCCTCTATAGATGAGTTTGCAGAGTATTCGACCAACAGTCCTCAGGTCGTAGCTTCGATTCCTACCAAAAACTGTGGGCGTTTTTTCTGACAGCCAAATAATCTTTCGCAGCTTTATATTTGTTACAAAACAAACATAGAGTCTGTCAATAACATGCAATTGTGGTTTGCAAAGAGAATATCTGAATACTGTGAGTTAATGGAACTAAGATGACGACGCTTGGAATGAGTGTGAATATTATTTTAACTTGTTTGAATGGAATCAATTCGCGTATCCAATTTTTTTTTATTATTGTTGAAATGGCGGAAAGAAATTGTTGGGCTTTGAATGAAATTAATTCGCTCACTCTAATTGTCCTTACGATTGCGAAATCGATGAAAGTTGTTTGATATTTCCCTTTTTTTCTTTAAATGTTTTAGCACAATTATGAAAAATAATATTCTACCTCGTTCTTAATGAAATAAATTAATGTATTCTATTGTAATTATTTTTACGATTGTTGAAATAGCAAAATGGGAGTGTTGGGCTCTCCTGTTAGCGTTTTGTTTTTCAAGTAAATTTTTTTTTCATATTTATTTCAAAAATATGCAAATCTTTTGTAAAGTCCAGGTTTGCCAAGTCTATAAACTGTAAAACTATCGGAATTCTCTGATATTAATTATGATTAATGAACTTGTAAAGTAAAAATCTAATAATAATTATTTCAGCTTTATTAATAATTCTCATTCTATATTTGAGGACGGTGAAATATAAAGATGTATATTAGAATATATGTATGTAGTTTTTAAAGAGTCATCCAGTCTGCTGAGGAGTATATACGAAAAGTCGGCATATAGACAGCCAGAAAACACACAAAAAAGGCAATATACAATATATTTTTGTTTATAAGGTTTTATAAGCTGGGCTTTTGGTTGGTTTTGTTGCTAGCAAACGTCAAATATCGATATTGTGAAACTGCCGCTAAAAAATAAAAATATTTGTAAAAGAAAGAAATTTAAATATTTAGTTTTTTTTTTGCAGCAAACGCATTATCTATAAATTGCGTTAAAAGACTAGAGTAATCGGTATTTCTTTCACTAAAAAAATTGCGTTAACAATAACTATTCGTAGAAGAGGATAAAAATTAATAATTTTGCTGCTGAAAGTTTAAATTAGAGAATTTACATTTTAACATAATTATTTGTTTGTTTGTTTGTTTGTTTTTTTATGTCGCTGGATTGTTTATAATAAGATGTTTTCTAATAATTGCTTTATTTCAGTTTATACATTTTTCTGTATTCGAAAAGCTTTTTCATAGGGTAGTTAGCATTTATTATCGCAACCACTTTAAATAGTTGATTGGTTTAGATATTTCTTTCTGTTTTGCATATTGTTTGTTTTCCAAAACAAAACGAAATTTCTTGTCTGCCCTTAAAATCACATCCAGTTATAGTTATTTTTAATGGTTGTTAACACAACACCATACAACCCATCGCTATTACACCACAATACATACATACAACGACTTGTATGGAATGACAAGTGCATGTGTATGAGTGAGTGTGTGGCTGTGTGTTTGTGTGTGTTGGCAGTGCATGCACACTAACACATGTAGCTGAGTTGCATGCGGATGACGGCATGATGATGGCGCTGATGTTGATAAGAAGGATGATGATGTAGCAGCAAAATATGGTGGTTACCTTCATGGCTTTCACCTCCTGTACTCTCGCACAAGCCAATACAACATGTCTCAATTTCCTTTCAGTATCTTCGGGCATTCAGGCAGAAACAACATGTTTCACTTAGAGCAGAACATTATGTGAACAAGTTCATTCCGTACACACCGTGTGAACGATTGTACGGCATCAAGCGTCGCAGACTGTTTGTGTGGTTTGCATTTCGAGATGATAAAGAAAGCTGTAAGGCGGCAGTGCCGTGTATAAAGTTTGTTTTCTGCATTTTAAACGAACCATTGAGGTGGATGGCAACCACCAACATTGATTCCAAAAACTATTCTAAGACTCGGTCAAAAGCAAAAACTATTTATTCAGTTTTTTTTTTTACTTCTTCGCTTCAAAACACACACAAAAAAACGAGAATTAGTTCGATAAAACAAGGAAACAGGAAGTTGTTATTTTAATCGAAAGCAAAACTAGTTAAAGAGACGCTTGGGCCCAAACTGGCTGCGGGCTAAAATAGAGTTTTGGGGTCTATGGGCCGATGTAGCTGAACAATTGAAATTGTGTATTACAAAACTGAAAATAATTTGTGTAAATTTGCAATCAATTGAGTGAAATAAATACTTTTTAATTTAATATTGTCTTAAATGCTTTGCAAATTCAGTAAGTTTATTTTCCAATGTCAACGTGTTTTAAATTGGCTGCATGCGTTTTTGTTTTTGTTTGTGAAATGCTTTAACATTTGCTTTTTAGTTCACGAAAAACCGCTTTTTTTCGTTACCAAGATATTTATAAAATATACACATATACACACATACATATGTATGTACGTACACAATGAAATAAAATGTTTATTATTGAGTTCTCATCTTAAATAAACAATCAATTTGTTTATTATTTAATACGTTTGCTTTTTGGCAATTGTTGATTATTTAAATTATATTTATTTATATAGTATGTATGTTTGTGTTTCCATTCGTTTGCCCTCTGCTATACATTTACTGATCTATTTTAATACCTTTTTAACAAATGTTAAAGGGGTTTTTAATGAAACATCTGTAACAAGTGAATTCTAAAGCGTCTATTTATTTTATATTGCAAGATTAAAATTTAAACACCTGTTAATTATATTTATAATATATATAGTATATAAACAAAAGTTTCGTATATATTTTAGCAAAAGTATATCGTAGTTATTCTGAAAATCACATTTCATAAAAATGTTTTTAAATCACCAGAAACATATTCTGGTTATAAAGTAATAAAACTAATTAATTAAATGAATTACACAATGTGTTTTTTTATTTTGTTTTTTAGTTCTTAATTGTTTTATATAAAACAAATATGTAGTTTATAATTAAAAGAAACGAAATTCCAGACACTTTTTCAGCTATAAAATTGTTATTTGTTGCCTTCATTTCTGTTGTGACTTCAAAACAATCAAAATGAAGAAATGAAAATTGTAACGAAAAACACAAAAGGGATGTGATTTACAGAACCCCTCAAAATTACATGTGTATTTTTAAAAGTAGATGTGATTTTCAAAACAGATGTAAAATCGTAACGTCGAGTTGCATAGCAGCGGATAACATCGTCCGCATAAGGTCTGTTTCTGTGCACAGAGTGAGACGACTTGATTGACTGATTCTGACAGAATCGCTATTTTGTATCTTTCGGAACCATATTTTAGGATTATTACAAGCTAGTGGACGTAAACAGTTGTCCAAAATTATGCGATAGGACCAATATCTGTACCAACCATTATTCTATATCAAATCGTGTCAAGATTATTGAGAACTGGTAGACGTAAACAATTCTCCAATATGGTGCGACGGAATCTGTTTCTCCAGCACTAAGCGACAACTCTATTAGCCATAATTCCCGACCAAACCGTGTACTTGAAAAATGCACTGCTAACTGTTCTCGAAACGGCTGACGCTGGAAGCTGTTGCAGCGTTGAAATGTTCACGGTATTTTTTCTTTGCGTCTTTTCTTTACCTGCAAAAGAGCTTTAAAAATCAGAAAGTATGAGCATTTGCAGTCAGTCAATCGAAGTTGACACCACTCTGTACTATTTTGAGAATCCACAGAATCCCAACGAAAAGCGTTCAGAGTTTTGAGAAATTAAGCAATACAACTTTGTTGTTAGTCGAAACGACTAACAAAACATCTCTAGAGGTTATATTAAAAAAAAAAAAAAAAAAAAAAAAAAAAAAAAAAAAACTTTTGACACATTGATTCATTGCATAAACATCAAAATAAATTTTGCAACAACAATGAAGTTTTAAAATTTCCTTAAAATCAATTGAATGTGATGCTAATGGCCGGCAATAAGTGTCTGAAGTTGAACGGCGTAATAAGAGTAATGCGACAGCGAGTTGATCAACAGTTGATGTCCCTAAAGAACTTGTTTCCACCCACCAGCTCAGGTTTCAGATTTCATTAAAACGCTAAGTTTTATAACATGTCAACAAGTTTAATTTAACACGATTGTGAATAGAGTTGCTGCCGGTCATCAACATCAATGACATTTTTATATTTCGCTTCTATTTATAAGCGAATGCAAAAATGTTATTTGCGCTAAACGACCATGTCTTACACAATTAGACATTGCTTGGCTGTGTTGCCAGCATCTTCTTATATGTATGTATATACATATGTATGTACATACTTGTAAGTAGGTTCTCTCGTATGTATGTATTTTGCTCGGTGGTGTAAAGTGTTTATAAAATTAGCTATTATAAATTAATTTAATGATTAACTGTGCTAAAAGCGTTTATAAAAAGATTTTAAAAAATAGCCAACAGAGTTCATATACCAGCCGTATGATTGAAATAAAAAAACATTGACATTTGAAAGTAAAATTGATCTAATTTGCTATATATGTATGTATGTACATACATATGTATATTGTCGTTTGCTGTGTCTTCTTATTGTGCACTTTGATTTTACAATTTGCTTTTCTTTTATTCAATATCTGTAAACATTTGAGAAAAAAATTCATTTTTATTTCTGCATTCTTTCTAATTACAGATAGAAAAACCAACAACAATAACAACAACAATTTTATAGAAATAAAATTTGCTAACATAAACAGAAAATAAAAAAAAACATAACAACCTTTTGAAAAAAATAGAGCAACAACAAGAAACACGAACAGTGTGCCCAGATTGAACAAAACAAAAGCTGTTAAATTCACTTACAAAACGTCTCCGCTTAAAATTGTTTCTATTGAACAGCTGAACGTGATGAAATACGGCCGAAATTGTTAACAGCTATTAAACAAAACATACAGAATATCAGCGTACGAGAACAGATATTGTTATTAATAAACAAACACACACACACACACCTACTTACATACACAAAAATTCAATACATATGTACTATGTATTAATAACGCAAAAAGCTGTCAATGTTGAAAGCAAAGAAAACAGAAATCGCAACCAATCAAGAAAGTTTTTCAAAGAAGGAGTTCGTTTCACGTTCGCCGTAAATCAGCATCAAATTTTAACGACGGCAGCAATAGTATTTTTTTGAAATTAAACTATTCAAACAAAACAAGTACAATTTTTTGTCTTTTTAAATATAGCCCAAGTCTATAAAAACAGAAGAAAAACAAAACCAACAACAACATACCTTACAAGAGACTCTTTCTTTTATTTCGAAATTGAAAATTGCAGCAGCAAATGTTTACAAAGGTGTTGGTGGAAATATTTCTGAAATTCGCGTGCTCTTCTAACTAGATGCAACATCTTATTTGATTGTTAAATAATTATTACCCCCTACACGTTGTTCTGACAAGCACAACGTCAGCGACGTCTACACCACTGTCGTAAATTCGCTGCTACTCTCTGTTCTTTAAAAATAACACACAAACCGAAACAGAAGAACAAGAAAAACAAAAATTACATAAAATTAAAGTTCTATTCTGGCTGTAAATCAGAATAATACATACATACATACAAGTATATTTGTATTAGCAAACAAAACGTCTCTTACAGCTGTGTCTTCAGCAAACTTATAAAGTATACAACTGATATACATACATAGAAGGAAATATATATATATTTTTCAAAACGGTTTTTGTTATAAATTGGAAAAATTACAAATTTCAAAATGAAACGTCGAAATGCCGATTGCGGCAAACTACGGAGACCTATAAAACGTAATAAAATAACGGAAAGCATGTACGGCAGGTGAGTAACTGTTATTAAATAAAAACCTACTCCTATTTAAAATAATTACATTAATGGTGTTACACATAAGTTTGGTGTGCGGTATGTAAAATATGTAGTTGGGCAACAGGTTAATCGTAGCAGTTTCACTCACCAAAGCGTTACATTGCTAAACAAGTGAAGTTTTCGCTCTCTGGCTCTCTTTCTCTCTCTCTCTCTTCCATTTCTTTACCAGCGTTGTTAACTTTGAAATTTCAACAGGAACCAAAATGGAGAAAAAAAACACGCACCAACTATAGAATTTTTCGTTCCAAGCCCTGTTGCGATGAGAGATAGCCTGAGCTCTTTAGCAGCGGTGTGTTATATGATCCAATAACGTGTCATATGTACATATACAACTATTTCTCATGTGCGTGGCTCGCAAGTTGCACACAAACGCAAATCATTTTTGCAGCAGCTGAAATGTTTTTCGAATTTAAAGTTAATGATATAAAGAGTTCAATCGCGCATTAACACTTTAAGACCGGTTAACGATATAACCTCTTGTTTTTAACGCCAGACGACAAAAAAAAACATATGTATTTACATTTTTTGATTGTTTGTTTCGTTTTAAACTTAATTGATTTTAATCTGAAAACTCAAAATACTAATATTCTTGTTGCGTCAAAGTTATGTGACTTTGAAAATTTATAAACAATAAAAAGTTTAATGCTTTAAATTACTTTTGTTTTCACTTTCGTTTCGGTGTGTACATATTTGATTAAGCAAACAAAAATATTTGTCTTATAAAAAAGTATTTTATTGACTTGCAAAAATTGGATTTATATTTAAATGGCCACAAAACTGTTTGCACAGAGCAAATTCATAAATAATTGATATTCAAAGTTGGCTTCCATGTCGTCGAACAAAATTCAATACATACTAGATATTCTTGTTTTGAGAACTATTAAAACTTATTTCTTGTTTTGCTTTTCTTCTTTTTTAATTTTGTTGATTTTATTTCTGTTGTTTCTTTGCAGCACAACCGTATTGTATATGAAATTTTTGGTACTATGGGCAATTGTGATAACTGCAGATTTTATGTTTATGTTCCGTTTTGAATTTTTATGGCCCTTCTGGTTACTGCTGCGCTCCGTACACGATTCCTTTAAGTACAAAGGACTGGTATGTTATAACTTTTGCAGCTCAGACGTGTTTTTATGTGTCTTTAAATTATTTTATGACATTTTATTCTATTTTTGCTTTCCCGTATGCAGGCGTTTTCCGTACTGTTTGTTTGTATTGCCATAACATCCGATTTGGTTTGTTTATTCTTTATACCAGTTAATTGGTTATTATTTGCTGCCAGTACATATGTTTGGGTGCAATACGTTTGGCATACAGGTAAATATCTCAATAATTTATTACTAAATGTGATTTTTTTCTTTTCAATTGCCTCTATTATTTATTGTTTTCATTTAACAGATAAAGGCATTTGTTTACCCACCATTATATTGTGGATGTTATTTGTATATTTGGAGGCCGGCATAAGGTGGAAGGATAGCAGGCATATGCCGCACTTAGACTTATGCAGGCCGTTTGCTGCACATTGGTAAGTTCATAAAATTATTGTCAAGGAGCTTAAGAATTTATAACATATTAAATACACAGAGAAATTTTTTGTTATCAGTATATTTTTTTTAATAGAAACCAAACAATGTTTGTTTGTATTCGTTGAATTTTTACTGGGAAAATTTTTGTTATTAAGAAATTTTCTATTAAACAAAAATGTTTTGCTTAGACATTTTTAATTTGATATCGATAAATTCTGCATAAAAATGTTGCTGATTTCAATGCTACTGTTATAAACGGGTTTCGATTTATTGAAAAGAAATAAATTAAAAGTTTTGAACAATTAAATACTCTATACAATTCTTTTTCGATTTTAATGTCAATAGAATATATTCTCTTTTAATGTTTTTTTTTTTTTTTGTTAAATTTGGTATATTTCTATAGTTATATACGATTTTATATGTGTAACTCTAAATGTCAACATAAATGTGATTAATTTTGCTTATTATCTTAATATGAAAAGATGGATTGCCAAAATAAATAAAATACGATATCGATAAATCTTTTTATGGAAAATCTACGATAACTTCTTTTTTTAAATTTTTCAATTTTGGTATCAGTAAATTTGTCTGCAGACTTCCCAGCCATAAAATATGTCGGGATTTTTGTATTGATAAATTTTCTATAGAAGATGTTCAATCTTCTCTTTTAGATTTTTTAAACTATTGTTCAAATTTTGTATCGATAAATTTTCTATAAAAAACCCGGTTTTTATATTGATAATTTTCTTATAGAAAATGTGGAATTTTGAGATCGATAAATTTTCTTTAAATAATTGGTGAAAAATTTTCAGATGGATAAATTTTTTATAGAAAATTTTAGTCTTCGATGTCGGTAAAAATTCATTGATATATCGATTAACTGGCTATGATTTTTATGCTTTTCTCTTGATAATATCTATATTTTTTGTCAAAAAATTTTTTATACATTATTAAGGATTTTGATATGGGTAAAATTTCTTTAGATTTTTTTTTTTTTTTGTTGATTTAGATAATGAATTTTCTATAGAATATTTTTTTTGTTTTGATTTTGATATCGATAAAGTTTTTATAGAAAATTTTCGGTTTTAAAACGTTATATTTTCCATAGAATTTTCCTTTCTAGATTTTGATATCAATAATTTTTAATGGAATATCATATTCGATTTTGATATTGAGAAATTTTCTATATTGACACGTTTTCTACAGATTTTTTTTTTCCATTTTAATATCGATAATTTTTTTTATTTCAACGCCGATTCTGTAAAATTTTTTGATTTTGTTATTAATTAGTTTTTATATCAAATACTTTTGCATAGAAAATATTTCATATCGATAAATTTTCTTTGAAATTCATCCTTATGCATCGCAATCAAATCTTTTGATTCAAATTATTTTTAAGATGATATTCCTGTATATTTCCAGCATTGGTTATCCGGTGGTAACCCTAGGTTTTGGCTTTAAAAGCTATGTAGGATATCGGATGCGGCAGCGCAAACAGCGAGAGGTCGCAAAAGAAAATGATTTTTATGTGGAACTATTGCAACAAGCACTGCCACAACGAGAGCCTCCGCCGACTGATGACAGTCAAGCAGTGGTGGCAACAAATAATTCAAATGCGAACGCAAACGCTGTTGCTGCTGTAGCATCAAGTCACGGCAGCATTATTGTGGCCGGCAGTGGCAATATCAATGGCAGCACACAAAGCCAACATAGTCATAATGGAAATTCAACATTAACAACGGGGGCGTCATTAGCAGCAGCTCATACACAAATATCAAATTCAATAGCTACAGCAAATGGCTCTGTAGCCTTAGCACAAAATCAGCAACAACAACAGCACCATCACCAGCATAATCATCATCAACAGCAGGAACATCATATTCATAGCAGTAATCACAACGGTAACAGTTTTACTTCAAATGGTACCGCTTCTCTGGCATCATCTGCTACTTTACCAGGTGTTGCCAATACAAATTGCTCCCTCTCTAATATTACTTCCCACACTTCTAATAATAACAATAATAATGCAACATCGATGTCAGCCTCATATTTATCTTCTACGCTAACAACAACAACGTCAACGTCATCATCGTTGTCGAATGATGATAAAAGCTATGTACAAATTGGTGGCGGTAGTGGTGGTAATTTTATATGTATTAAATGCTTTAAGAACACTAATAAAATTTTACGCTTTATTATTTTTCATATAATTTCTTATTTACTATTATTTTTGAACTTTATAACTCCACACGTACACACTTTAAAATGTCTGTAAATGCAATATTTTAATATTCACAAAAATTCACGTCGTCAAGTTTTGAAAAGTAAAGGTCTTGGATTGAAGTTGAAACGACCCTAATGAACCACCTTCTTAAATCATGAAGTCGCAGGAATGAAAACGATTTATGGTGATCTTTTTTTGATTCTTAATCATCAAAAAATTCAGAGGACTGGAATATTTTTATTGCTTAAATCATATAAGAAAAAAAAAAATAGATACAATTTTTTAAAGAATTTTAGTCAAGGCGAATTCGTAACAGGTAAACCAGCTGGTACAACAACAAAACGAGGCGAAATCTTAATTATGTTAAAAACAAGAGTTTTGCTTTTAAACCCTTGACATCCAAGCGCCACTAATGATGTCACCTGTTATGAAGTCACCTTGATTTTAGTCCTCTATTCAAGATTAAGAATTTTATACATTTCAGAACCAAATCTAGTCTCTGTTTAAAGTCGTCAGTCCTCTCTTCAAGGCTAAAGAAAGTGTATATTTCAGAATCAAATTGGTCTTACGCTTGAAGACGTATGTATCAAGTGATGTGTACTAATATAAAGTTGCAAATGTATGCAGTTTCTTTCACAAATTGATCCTAAATAAGTAATTTTTTATGTGTTATGCCTTCGAAACAATGAGATTAAATAAAAATTGAGAATTACTTTTTCTATTTCATAGCATTTTGTTCGATAAAATCTTTTCTTTTTCAATTTTCTTTATGAAAAAGTTATATTGGACCATTTGCATTGTGCAACGTTTCTACATTTTTATTTGGGTCAATTAAAAAAACAATTCCACATACCCAAATACATAAATTTTTTCTACATTAGAACACTTCATTCCTTTGAACTGGTGGAATTGCACATTGCGAATTCTAAAGTAAACATTTAATCAGAAAAAGATATTTATTTGTTTACTTTTGATCAGGTGAAATAAATTTCACAAGTGACGGAAGCTCATCGTTTTGAAAAATTCTCATTTTCAGTTTTCAATTTTGCGATTATTTTGTAAACACTTTTTTAATAAAAGCCTTTTGAAAACCACATAAAGTCGAATCGTAAATACTAAATCGGCAAACAAAAATATCTTTAAAAAGTGCGAAATTTTTTTAAATTGTCTCATTATATTTCTTTTTATATTATTTTTTTTGCCAAAATTATCAAAATCGATTTTCATTAGACGCAGAAATGATTTCATAAAAAATTCAAAAATGCTGTACAAATTTCTTACTTCGTTATTAAGCGCTTATCTCTTTGCACTTTTAAAAATTCAAATCAGCGAAAAACTTTATTTCTTATAATCTAAATCTTAATAAAATGTTAATCATTTTTAAAGCTGTCGCTTTGTGTACAGCAGCATTTTCCCTTTTACCAATTAAACAACAAAGTTCATGATGAAACTTACAACAGTTATATTTTAAAGCATGCATTTATACTTTTATATAGTATGTCCTGTATATTCTATAGTCATTAGTTTTGATTTTAATAAAAATCAATATCTATTTTGTCTTATAATTTTTGTTACACACAATAGCATCATCCAATGGACATATAGGAGGAGCTGGCAATAAAAGCCATCGACGTAGCACGGATAAGGAAAATAAACACAAAGGTGGTGTGTCGTCTTATCATAATAATCTATCCGCTGGTGGTGATAGTGAAATTCATACAAAAACCAATAGCAAAAACAACTATCAACAATTGAATCAGTCCAATGAAAGCAACACAAATCACCTTCATCACCAACAGCAGCAACAACAGCAACAAAATCATAATTATAATAAAGAAAAATCACCAGAATGGGATAATAATAATTATCATCAGCAACAGCAGAAGGATAAGGATAAACATGGTAAATAAAAAAAACTAATTGAATTGGCCATTAATCTATAAAAACTTTCGAAAAGTTCAATTTCTTATTTTTTTTTTGTAATCAAAAAAAAAAACGTTCTTCATGAAAAACTGATATTTGTTTAGTGTAAATTTTATATATTGATGATTTGTTACGAAAAAAATTTTGATACTGATATCGATAAAGTTGTTTTTCAAATAATTTTTGATGGCAATAAAATTTGTTTAAGATTTCTTAAAATAAAGTTTTTTTTACCTAATTTTTGGCAACAAAAATTTTTTTTAAAAGGTTTCTTAAAAAATCTTTGATTTTGAAAAATACTAGAAAGAAAATTTTTAATGTCGATAAAATTTTCACAATAATTTGTCATATCAATCAACGTTTTATTTCATAAAATTTCTTTACAAAACTTTGATATTGAAAAATGTCAAACACAAAAAATTTTAAATACTAATAATTAATTAATAATTTTTGGAATAACTTCTTAAAAAATATTTAATATATTTTTTCTATATATATTTTATATTTAAAAAATATTTAATATATTTTTCAATATTGAAGAAACATTTTTAATATCAATAAAGTTTTTTAAAATAATTTTTGGTATCAGTTAAGTTTTTTTAAAAAACTTTGATCCTTCAGAGTAAATTTTAAATATATAACGATAATTTTTTTTTTAATAATTTTGGAAAGCATTGAAAATTTTCTAAGATAAAATTTCTTAAAAAATTTTTGACATTGAAAAATATTACAGAGAAAATTTTAGTACACCATTAAGGTTTTTAACTGAGTTTTCGATATTAATAAAAATGTTATTCGATAAATGTTCAAAATCTTACTCTCTGTTTATTGATGTGTAACTACAGACAAATTTTTGATATTCAGATATAAATTTTCCTATTTTAAGGTTATGTCTTAATTTACTATATAAACTTAAGCATTTATTAAAATGTTTCCTTTGCATTTATTTTTCTTTTTAAGAGCCCCAAACAAAATCAAATAAAAAGTCAAATACTTCCACAACGTCAGCGACATTTAATGTTAATGGCAATATAAGTCTACAAATGGATACAAATGATGATGTTGTGACTGTAGAACCGGTGGAGAAAACCAAAGGTAATTTATACTTGTATCATTTCATATGAAACAAAGAATTTAACTCAAAATGTTATTATGTTCCAAAGGACGCCGAAATCGCTCCAAGAAGGATAATGCTTCCAAAGACAATCACCATCATAACCACAATAATAACAACAGCAACAGCAGCAACAACAATAATAATAGTAATCAATCTCATACAAAAGAGTCTTCTATCAAGGAGAATCATAATGTAACTAAGGATACTCATCATAATCATCATCACAATTCAGATGCTTCATCCGTGTCATCTTCCTCATCAAGCACATCATCTTCATCATCGTCGGGTGTCTCCGGTAACTCGGCCACCTCAACTATATCTCATCTAGCTTCTAAGGTTGTCTCAAAGATATGCGAATCATGCCTAAAACTGGAAGCCGATATTAAAAAATATCGCACGGAAATAACGCACATGAAACAGATCGAAAATGAATTGAGACAAAAACTAGACGCGAATATAACAACAAAATCTTGTTTGCAGGCCAAACAAAAAGAATGTGATGAATTAGAAAAGCGTCTGCACGAATTAACAAATGCCCGGCACAATGATGTTATGCAATTGCAAACGATCGAACGACGTTTGGTGGAGGAAAGGCGGCAAAAGCAATCCTTGGACGCTCAACTCAACAATGAGAAAAAGGCCCGAAAATTGGCCGAAGAAAAGGCAGCGCGTCCCGACTGCAGTGCACAGTGTAAGCAACGAAAGCAGCAAATGGACGAGGAGATAAAACAGCTAAGACGTGATTTAAAAATGGCAGAAGAAGCTAAACAAATGGCAGAACAACATGGCCGCAAATGGGAGCAAGAGGTCTGTAACAATTGCTTAAGGTTTTAAGGTCATTTGATTTTTTTGTTTTTGTGCATATTTCGATTTGCCATTTTAGCTGCGCATGTTCGAACAAGAAATACGTAATCGTGACTCCATACAACCGGGGACAGATGTTCTAATGAACGCTTTGGCCGCTATGCAAGATAAAAATTGCACTTTGGAAAAAAATCTCTCGGCAGAGACGAGAGTTAAGCTGGACTTATTCTCAGCTCTGGGGGATGCCAAACGACAATTGGAAATATCAGAAAGTAAGTCTTAAGCGTGAGTGTTTTTATAGGTAAAATATTTTGCTCAGAAAAGCCTTTTTGTAAACACTCAAATATTGTAAAAATGTCGAAACAAGTTTCCCATTTCGGCAACGAAATTCGGGTTTTTTTTCAAGCGGCGAAATTAGAAATACGTGAATTCTTTGTCGTAAAGTTTTAAATTCGCTTAATGTTTTATATTCAAATATTATCAACGACAAATGTTACATTGTTTATTATATTTTTTACTTTTTTTTATATTATTTAATATACAGACCCACATAAAAAAAGTATGATAAGTTTTCTGTTGGGAAATATTAAAGATTTGAAGAAAATTTTAAATATCCTTAAAAATCAAAACATATATATGCACATATGTACGTATGTATTATGTACATTCATACTATGTATTTTTGATTTTAACATCAAATTTAAACTTTCGATGCAAAATTTAATACCGAGAGTTCTGAACAGCGATAAATTATCGGTAGAAAATTTTTTTTATCGAATATATTCAATAAAAAATTTCGGTAAATTTTGCTAAAGCAATTCTTAACATTGATAAAAAAAAGTCTTGGCAGCTACATACAATATAAATTTTTTAAATCGATAGAAATTTTCTAAAAAGTCGTTAAGAACAGGAAATGTTTCCAGTTGGTTTTAATATGTATGTATGTATATGTATGAATATAATCCGTTTTGATAGGTCTACGTCGCTCCAAGGAAGATGAAGTTCATGATCTGAAGGCAAAAATTGCACAACTATTGGCCGTGATGCCCACTGATACTTTATGTCTACCAGTTTGTAGCTCTACTGGTGCTAGTTCAATGCTACGCATGAATGATACACCACCGCTGCAATCTGGACCGGGTCCAGCATCTCCCATGCTAACCAGCCTTAGTGCTGCTCAAGCTCAACAACAATTAACAGGACGTGTGATTGTATCCACTTCGGCATCTGATTATGTCCAACAAACAATGTCCGGGGAATATGTTGTGGCTACTCATTCTCAGCAGCAGCAGCAGCAACAACACCAACAACAGCAGCAGCAACACCAACAGCAGCAGCAACACCAACAGCAGCAGCAACAGCAACAACAACATCAGCAGCAGCAACAACAACATCAGCAACAGCAATGTGTTTCGGTGGCCACCTCAGTATTGGTAACATGTCCTCAAGTTTCGAATGGTGTTGGCAATGCAAATGGCTCCAATTTAGATCCCAATGCCACAATCTATACACCTAAAATTGGCCCCAATAACAACGTTGGCAATGTTGTGGTTGTTGGCGGTTCAGGTGATGCCTGATGTATATTCAAAAAAAATCCACCAACATTTTCAAAACAGTAGCAAACGGCGTCATGTATGAGATTATTTTATTATAAATAAATTAAAACTGAAAAGCAAACTAATTTACTAAATGTAAATGGCGTAGAGATGATGATAAAATAAAGCATACAAATTATTTGCAATCTTCAATGTGACATACTCTCTTCCTGAGGTGTCCTAAAATTAATTAAAAGGTTTTGAAACTTGACACTGAATATATAATTTTTGTTCACTTCGGAAAAGAGTATAACTATATTGAGTTTATTGCAAATGAAAAGCTTACAATTATAAAAGAAATTTAAAACAAATCAACTTGATTACAAACAAAATATTTAATTGAAAAACACAATAAACAAACAAAAAAGAGAAAATAAAACAAAACAAAAAGAAATACATTTTCGAAAAGAAATGAAATAAAAATTACATTAAAAAAATATTTAAATGGTTTTCATGTATTTAATATATAATTTTCTCTACATATTGCAGCTTCAACTAAATTTATTCTCTTATTTCTATTCGGTTTTGGAGTCGCTATTCATAAAATGTGTCGTGGAACAATTATGTACTTTTGTATGTAGTACGTAAATATGTATGTATGTATGTATGTATGTGTGTATGTACCTTAGAAAGTTTATATAGTTTCATTAGTATTATTTAGTATTCAGAAAATAACAGCAGAACTTCAATATTATAAAAACAGAAGATGTGGGGCTTTGTGGAAATCTATGATTTATCACCAGTAAAATATCATTACATTAATAATTTATTATAATATAAAATCATTAGCGCTTATAGCTCGGAAATGCCATCAGTAATGGACAGGTTCTATCATCCAGCTGATATTGTTTGCCTAATTGAATTCAAAGCGCTTCATGCAAATAATACCTTCATGAACTCAAAACACGAAAATTTTTAAAATTTAAATATTTTCAAAACCTCAAAATGCCAGGACAACGACAGATTAAAAATTATGGGCTGTCAAATTGTGCAACAACTTAGGGGAATAAAAATGCAACCATTTTGTAAATTGAAATAATTTTTATAATTTATTTAATTTTAGAATTAAAGTCTTAGACCAAAATTACACAAACTAGTGATTTTAAATGCGAAGTCTGGTTTGTTTTATAAGATGGATTAGTTGTTCTCAGCATGAGATGTTCAGGGGAGAAAGAATTGGGCCGCAGTTTTAATCTTGAGAAAACTCTTATTAATTATTTTTTGTTTGTTGTTGTTGGATATAACGGCCTGATCTTTTTTTTGGCTAATGACGGCATAATGATGATGCTTAGAAATAGTCTCCCTGAATTTTGTTCTGTTTGTGATGTGCCGAAGAACCGAAAGTCGATTTCATCAAAAGTAGGCTCCGGGAATACAGGCGCATAAGGAATACAGTGCAGCATAAAATAATGTTTACAACAACATTTCTTAACAGTTTTGGACTTGACAGGCACTTTACCCAACCAGCTTTTAGTTTTTTTTTGTTAACTACATACTATGTATGTATGTATGTTCCTTTACAAATTGACTATCATGTATGTACATGTGGTTTTGACAGTCTGGTCTATTATTTTTGGTATTTTGTCTGAATTTGTTGTTTCCAATGAGTCTCATTTAAAACAAAATGTTAAATACTGTTTGGCTTTAAATTAAAATTTCCCTGCATTCGTTTCTATTAGGTATTAGCTTAACTGCTATGAACACGCCTTGTGTATTTGAATTATTTTTCAAAGCAAGCATTAGTATTCACATGTTTCAAATAATATACATACATACATATGTATGCAATTTACATACATATACAGTATTTATTGGATATAAGAACATATCATATAAGAACAAAACGCTTATAAGAAACATTTTCAAAAGCACCATGTCTATTTAGTGATTTTTCTAACAAAAAAGGTTTCATATAAGAACGCGTATTAGAAAAAAAAAACTGCTAAGTAATTTCCGCTTATTTGATTTTCTAAAAATGCACAGGTTTTGTTGCAATTAACCGGGCATATCATTAAACCGATACTCTTTTAATTGATTCACTGGCTCAATGAAAAGAACTCCGCATAATTGCACAGTGGGATCAATAAAGCAGTAAAATATTTATATATCTACATATATGTATAATAAATAAAACGTTTTGTTTTGCATTGTTTTTGTTCAAATATTTTAATTCATTTATAAAGAACAAAACAAATGTATTTACACTAAATATGTGAAAGCACTTAAAAACAGAAAACAAAATAAGTAAATAAAAATAACTAAAATTTAATTCATTGCATTAAAAAAGAGATCAATATGTTTACTGACTAGAATATACATAAGAATATTTGTATATATTGATGTAAATTTAAATACGTTTGTATTTATTTCAAAACATGACTAAATAAGTTTAAAAAAGTCGGTCATTGCAGTCTGAATTTGTGGCTTAAAACAGCTTTCGACTATATTCTTTTCCATGTTATCAAGTTCGTGTGAAAATAGATTAATACTTCTGTGCTTGCCACATAATTTTGTAAATATGTATATGCCAACAGGAAAACCAAAAGTCGACTATTAGACTTTTTCAACAAAAAGAGATCTTTTAAATGTCAATTAGCGGCATGTTTGTATGCTATTTACAAAAATAGTTTTTATTTTATGATTCAATTAAGCGGGTAATGCAATAAAGCGGGACTCATTTAAACGGGAGTTTTTTTATAAAACTTATATTGAATATTTTCGGTGTAATTTTTTTGGATCAAATAAGCGGGCAAATCAATTAAGCGGGAATCATTTGAGCGGAAACTACTGTAATAGAACCTTTTTCTTAAACACCAAAACCACAAAATGTATGTATAGAAAAAGAATTTATATAAGAAACTTCCAACGGCAACGTACAAAATACTATACAAATAGTAAAAAATTAATTACATACATATATTTATTAGATATTATTTTTTTCAAATAGAAGTTGTTTATTTTTATATTTATTTAGTAAAGGGGTTAAGAAAATAAAAATTAATTACGAATCATGATTAGTTTTATTTTTCTATTTACATACATACATACATCTACGTACATATACTACATTCATACATAAAACGATAAGAAAAGCTCGTATATTCATATAAGAAACAAATGTCTTATGGCCATAGATAGCTGCTTAGTATATAAGACATAAGTTTCTTATATAAAATAATTCTATATAAGAAAGAAACGCTTATAAGAAGCTTTTTTCGTGGATTTTTTAAGTTTCTTATATACTGATATTCATAATAATAAAATAGTTTTGTGCTTCGTTCATGTGCAGCTCTTTCTGACATTCAAGCATACACATTTTTCAAGGCGAATTGTGACGAATCTGCCAGTCATGAATTTGCATTGGATTGGTCTACATGCAAAGTCATTTTTAGAAAATATGGTAACCGCTTCAATTTTTCAATTATTTAGGTAAGCGTATTCTTCGATAACTAATAGAGATAAGAAATTGTAATCTCCAACATTTGGCTTGTTTGTTG
This sequence comes from Epicampocera succincta, assembly GCA_932526305.1. Taxonomy (NCBI): domain Eukaryota; kingdom Metazoa; phylum Arthropoda; class Insecta; order Diptera; family Tachinidae; genus Epicampocera; species Epicampocera succincta. The sequence goes on along the minus strand of OW052036.1, from coordinate 61,693,724 downwards.
TTTCAATATTTTGCATTAAAATATCAGGAATTCACACATATACATATCTGAAGTACATATTTAAGTAGATGGCGAAAGCAATACCGGACAGGTATGTAATTACGAATAAATATTTTGCGTAATTTATGAAAATCAACAATATTTTTCTTGTAGGTGGAATGACTACACCGCCATTGGAGAAGTAGTTAGAGGAACAAGGTTTATTCCATTTAAAGTTCCCTTAAGACAGGTAAATATTATGTATGTACATACATATGTATGTAGTACATATGGACAAACATCTAAAAAATGCATTGTAGGTTCGAAAATGGTCCAATTTATGGTAGCGAAAAATGCTTTCGAGTTGATGTATTGAATTTATTAATTAAAAAGTTTGTTACGGGACGAAAATGACAAGAAACGACAGAAGAGGGGGAACAGCGTGAATAGGGCTTATTCTACCATTAAAAGTATAGTTGCCCGGTTAAAGAAAAACGCGCAATTATTAACAAGAGTCTGAAATGATCCCGGGACAAGTGCAGTGAACTTAAAAAATGAAGTTGAAGCTGATTTTGGAAAGAGTTTTTCAGTCAATACAGTCCGAAACGCTCTTTATGAAGCCGGATTCCATGGTAGGGTTGCAAGAAAAAAACGATTCATTAACGCAGTGAATAAGAAGAAACGAAAGTTGTTTGCAAAATCGCATAACAATAAATATCCTGTATTCTGGAATAGAGTAATATTTTCCGACGAAAGCAAATTTAATATATTTGGGTCAGATGGTCGAAAAATGATATGGCAACAGAAGAACAAGGAGTTGGAAGAAAAAAATCTTAAATCTACTGTTACACACGGAGATGGTACCGTAGTTATATGGGGCTGTATGAGTGCTAAAGGTGTAAGAAAACTACAGTTACGGACCAGAAGGACTATATAAACATTTTGAAAGAAACCCTGAAGAACAGTGCAGAAAAAATAGGTTTGAATTATGATTATATTTTCCCTCAAAATAAAGATCCCAAGCAAACGGCTTGGAATACTAAGATGTGGTTACTTCACAACGTTCCAAAATGGATTGAGACTCCTCCACAATCTCCAGATATCAACCCAATTGAGAAATGGAGTTTACTGGAGAACAATATCCGAAAAAAAAGTATTGGTAGCAGGGAAGATCTGAAAAAAGAAGATGGGGAAACAGTTCAGCAACTGCCACGCAAAAGCTTGTCGATTCAGTCTCAAGACGCTTAAACGAGCAACAGACCCCCTTTTTCGTACGAAACTAGATAGTAGGGAATTTACAGGCGAGTCTGGTTAAAGTATCATGTTCCTTGAAGATTTCGGGCTAACAGTTCAGGAGCTTAACAGTTTAAGGAACTGCTGGCATAAGGAACTAGATAGACTGAGCTCGCGAGCTAGGTTGTTGTGTGCCGTCGCCACATAACATGAGAACTTCTTACATGTGGCATGCGCCTTCATCTTCTAATTTCACGATGAGTTCAAAATAGTAAGTGTTGCCATATGTGCCAGGTTAACACATTGTGACAGGATTAAGAACATTTTTAATTGAAACACATCCCTTCCTATTTCCAAAAAAAAAAAGTAGTGAATCTTTTCCATATGCAAAAATATATTTATAAATTGATACACAAACAACAAAGTAATTTTGTATTTAGTTCAAGGTTTGGGGGCACATTTCGCTCTCTCTTTATTTAAAAATTTTATTGTGAAAAAGGCGAAGCTGAAGTTCTAGCAAGAAACATGTAGTATGTGTTAAGTTTTTATGGAAAACCATCCATAACCCTGATTTAAAAAAGCCCCAGGTAACAATAATTAAATATATATTTTTTTTGGATGCTGCCTGTATCAAAAAAACTGTGTCTCGAACATTTTGCATTGCTACAGCTAAAAATAACAATTACATATATTCTCATCAACAAAATTCGGGAGTCCCAAAACAAAACCATATCTTAATTTGAGTAATGTCCTTTTCGATTTATATTTATATATGTATGTATTCGTGCATATGAAGACGCCTTTCATAGATACACATGTATGTATATATTTTTAAATTGTAATTATTATTTCTGTTTTCCAGTCAACTGCAAAGCAAGCGATCAGAAAAGATGAACGTTTGGATGACCAAATTCTTTGTAAAAAAATACCTAAATTAGGTCTTATTATAGATTTGACGAATACAAATCGTTACTATGATTTAGTAGTCAGTATTTTTACCACAAAGTTTAGAAGTAAAATTAATTACCAACAAAATTTTTCTTAGACTTTTCTAAATAAGGGAATTCTATACAAGAAGATAATGGTACAAGGACACGAAACGCCACATAAACACTCGAGAGAAAAGTATGTTTTTTGTTCTAATTTGATATTCATTTGTTAAAAAGAAAATTTATATTAACTAGATTTGTTAAAGCTGTCAACAAATTTATCAATTATAATAAAAACAATAGTAAGTTTATTAATTTGAACACATTGAAGTTTGCATTAATTGTACTTATTAATATTCGCATTTATATTTATTCAATAGATAAACTAATTGGTGTTCATTGTACACACGGTGTTAATCGTACTGGCTTTATGATTTGTTACTATATGATTACTCAGATGCGTATGGAACCCAAAGTGGCTCTGTCGAGTAAGTGTGGTTTTATAATTAAATACAAATTGTTCTAACAAAGATTATAATTTGAATAGGATTTGCCCAAGCCCGTGGTTACGAAATAGAAAGGAAAAATTACATTTTGGAATTGCAAAATCCGGATTTGGTTCCATCGCAGAATTGGAGAGATAGAAACTGGAGAGAAAATCGCACAGAAAGTAAAAATGATCAGAAGACTCGCCCCAACTACATATAATACAAACGTAAAACGAATGACAGCCAGAGTCATAAATCTACAAGCAGCAAATAAAACGAAAATTCTTTTGAAAATATTTTTTAAACACTTATTTATTAAATTTATTTAACTTTATTTTCTTTTTTTTAACGAAACTAAGAAAGAATAGACATCACAAAATTTGTTTGGACGTTTTTCAGAAATAGCAAAAATAACGGGAAACAAGTAATCAAAAGTCTACAAGCAGCTCATAAAGACAACCCTGGCAATGTAAAACTAAATGAAATTTACATATTAAATTCAGTAACGAGTGGTATGTATGTATGTATGTCGCCGACACTTTAAAACTTCACACAATTTCCTGCACATCTGGAGTAATTTGGGCTGCCGTTAAGCGGCCTTAGATGTGATGATTCCGGTGGCTTGGAAGTTTTTTACTACTATATGTAGTATATGTATACTGAACAGTGTTATCTGCCAGCCAACTCACCTATTCGGTTTGTTCTCCCCTCTTGCCAGATCTTTATGATATTTCTATTCGCTGGCTTGTCACTGCTAATTTTTAATATTTATAAAAACATAAAAATATTGAATTGTATTTAGTTTTTAAATATTATCTTATGCCTAACAGGAAGTTATCCGTATACCCGTTATCTTAACTGTTTCGCGAAAGATGTAAAGAACTATCGCAATAACATTTTTACGTTTGTTTACATATCGCACCTGTTCACCAAAAGTAACACAACACAAAATTTACAAGTTTTCAGTAGAGGCAAAAAACTAATTGCGCCAATATAATGTAATTATTGTTATAAACAAATATACCGTTGTAAAGGAAACTCAATAATATTTCAATAAAATAACAAAATGTATTTCTTTTTACAGTGGTTAGATATGATAATCATACACTGTTTCCTTCAAAAAAGTGGAAAATAGAATTTTTTGAGTTGTGTTACTTTTGATGAACAGGTGCGATATGTATAGTAAGAATAAATGAATTTAATATACATACATACATACATATGTATGTATGTACATGGATGTACTTTTTTAAAAAATATTTTGAAAAGAAGTCTGTTTCATTTGCCGCTTGTATGATTTATGACTCTGGCTGTAACTCCTTGCCTTTTTTCGTTCCGCAATTTATTTTTCTAAAGCGAGTCAAGTCAAGATAATTACTTTTTTTTAGACAAATTAAAAAAAAAACAACATATTTTAGACATTTTGCTTTACTATTTCTCATTTGCACACACGAAATTTACGAAAATATATGTACATATGTATAATGACATTAGATGTGTTTTCATTTATCGTAGTTATTTTTTACTTAGTAAGTACACAAAATAAATCAAGACAGGTTTTTTAACTACATAAATGCATTTGTTTTCCTACAATACTTTTGAATGCTGTCAAATTAAGAGAGAAAAAAAACTTTTTGTTAATTTTTTGCAGATTTGTTTTGAAAGTAAAATTGCTCGAATGGGAATGTTCTTTCGCCATTCGTAATATGTACACACAGATTGTTGACTCCACACTAAGCTCATGATGCCGAATGCTAATTTTAGCATTCGAAGATAACTTTAATGACGGCTAGAAACCGATTCAGCGATTATGAACTTTCTTTTGCCATTTGCGTCTACCGCTCGCATTAATGAATATGTTGGGATAGTTTGCTGTTTATCAGTAGTTATATGCAAACGGTAATGTTCGACATCGTGAGAGAGAGAGTGACTATCTTTGCGTGAACTATTAAAATCAATATAATATACATATGTAAAATTTTTTTTATGAACAGCATAACTCTTTGCTATAACTTTGTTCTGAAACCTTGTAGACGTAGAAACTTAGAAATTTCTTCGAATTTTACACTTTCGACTAAAAAACTAGGAACCCTTTTATACAGCCCACATTAAGCATTTTTAGGCACAATTTGTTTTTTTTTTTTATAAAATATTTAACTTTTTTCTATTATTTAATGAAACCAAAGGCAATAGCTAAACGTAACACTCAATTTGCCTGCCATCGCTCATTAAGTCGTGCCCGCCAAGTGTTTTCAGATTTAATATAACGTGAAGTAGGATTTTTATTGAAGACTCGCTTCGAAAAGTTTATTTTTTTTTCCTTTACAGTTTTTGTACCTAAACTGATGGCTGGCTCATGGACAATGTAAACTAAAACACATAATTTTTAATAAAATGTGTATTTTTTTGTTTATTACAAATTTCTTTTTGAGATTTTTATGCAAATTGTCTACAATAATTTTTACACTTACATACAACAAATAATTACTACATAAAAGTTAAAACAATAATAATATGGTGCATATACATACATATACAATATGTATAAGCGTTTTCTAAAATTTGCTTTGGTTTTCAAATACAAAATATTGTGACATCAAGAGCACTTTTGCTAAGTATCGGCTCACACACTTCAATTTTTATTGCTCAAGTTTATATTGTATAATTTGTAGTCGTTTCTTATAGAAAAGCATAATTTTGAGCAATAAAAGTTTATGCGTGTGAACCGGCACTAAATAAATAGATACCAATTAAGTAATTAAACTTTAAATACAGTTGGTTAAAATTTGAAATAACATATTACAGTGACAATGAGATTCACATTGAAATAAAATGGAGTATTATATGTAGTAATATCATATAGAATAAAATTTTTGGAGATTCATTTTTAAATAAAACAGAGTGATGATAATATCATAGAAAATTAAGTGTGAAGGAATGTGATGATTTTAGGTTGTTCGTCTTTTGCTCTTCTTTTTTAGAGCAAGTGAAAATGAAATCCATTTATGGCTAAAAATATAAACCGGCCGCTTTATAAACACGAGGGCAATGCCTTTCAGCCATTGAACTATAGGCGCACTTGGTACCAACTTTTAGTGAACGTTTAATTGAATGTTTATTCCATATGTGAGCTGCGTAGGAGTTCTTAGTACGTTGTAGGGTTTGGTCTAGTTTGTTGGGCTCAAAGAAATCTGTCCACTGCATCCAAGGTATGGCATAAAATGCTCCCTTTGGATAAACTTTAAAGCCCATACAACGTTTTACATCCAGCATTAATTCAATATTTTTAGTACCACAAACGTGTTGCATTACACGCGTTATAACGCCTGGCCCATTATTGCCCCAATCGGTGCCGTCAAACGTCTGTTGAAAGTTTTGCAAACACTGATAGGCAATTTCTCGGCCAAAGCCTTCCGAATCAAAATTCATAATACCCGCTGCTAAATGAGTATTTGATTCGGCTCCAGTATAATTGGGTGGTAAATCTTCCATAGAACGCAACATAACAATGTCCATATCAAGATATGTGCCACCCCAACGCCAAAGAGTTAAATATCGTAGAAAATCCGATATGTGTGAGAGAACAAAGCTGTAAAAGACAAAGAGAAAAATTAAATATTTAGCGAGCACAGAAAACAATTTATATATTTATTAAAAATATTAGCCAATACTTATAAACTAATAGTATATCAGGCTATGGCTACTAAGCCTCGGGCACAACATTTAATATAATTTTGATTGTTTGACGAAATCAAAGTTAAAGGCTTGTGCCACTTTAGCGAACGTTTGCATTTAACACAAGAAAGAAAGCGCTTTCTTTCAATAATCGATATCCCCAGATAAAAGAGCGACAATTTTTGTGTGGCTTTTTTATATTCTTTATTAATTTTTTACTTCAGAGGTTTCAAAATTAAACTAACTGTGAATTTGATTGTTCAGCCGACAAGCAAAATATGCGCTTTTGCAGTCACGCATAACAGAAAGGCAATAACAATTAAACTTTTTTGTATTAATCGATTCACTGATGTTGCAGATTAATCAAATTGCGGATAATCGAGGTCCCATTGTAAATACAATGGCTTGTAATTTAATTGTTTGGTTAACTTTTTTTGTAGCTGTTGTTTTGACTTGTAACACCAAATCATTATCTTTCTATCTCTAGCCGATTTAAAAGCTTATTGGCGAGCGGCGATATCAAACACAACTTTTAATGGTTTTTAAACCATTTTCTTCAAGAAAGTTCAATAAGAAAAAAATAAGTTAACTTTGTGGAAAAAATAGACAAATTTGAAAGTCCACAATACTAGTACTTTTGAAACACATACATACATATGTATGTATGTATGTATGTGAGAAATAATAAAAAGGCTTTATTACTTCTTTTACATTAGTGCATATACATACATATTAATATATTTTATATGTATGTACATATAAATGTATGAAAATGTATGAAATTATTTAATAACTTTTGTTTCGTATTAAACCTCATAGGCGATTTATAAATATGTATCTACATATGTATATGCGGTTTTGGGTTTCACAAGAATATCTTATATGAACATAAATAACATGTTGTTAATATGACTAATTCTGGTAAATTGCAGCCCCGAAAGGCATTTGAACAATAAGAATTTTTTCCTTGTCATAGATACATATATAACCACAAACACACATACATACATATTTACATGTTTATGAACTTACATACATATATAAAATGATAATTATTTTAACTTTCAAATGATATTAAAATAAAAAGATGGGTAAATTCTTTTTACCTTGACTTAAACAATGCCCCATCTTTAAGCCAATCATAGATAGGTGTATTAGCGGCATATGTCCATAAATTGAGATTCCTTAAATATACATTTTCATACGATAGCAGAGCTTCTAGTATCGCCTCATTGCCCGTTTTACTGCTACTCGTCTTATTTACATACTTATAACGAGGACTGGCAAATAATACAAATACCTGTGAATTTGGATTGTGTAAAGCTGCCGATTCAACAGCACATGCTTGTCTGGCATTAAGTTTTACCATATTCCATTGCATAGCTTTTTGGGTTTTGTCATATTCAATATGAGAGGATATCTGGTTGTCGGTCTTCAGACGTGGACAAGAAGTTTCGTGAAAAAATATACTCTTGCCTGGTTTGGGTTGAAGTTTTGTCTGCAAAATATCCTCTAGCCTTTCTATATCCAAATCGCATAAACTCTCATTATCGCTTTGTACTATGGGATGGGAGTCAACGAAACATAAACGTATATCAGATCGTTGGTATAAGTTGAATATAACACCAAAAATGCACATTATCACCAGAAAGACAAACATTACCCGTAAGCGAAAATTTACCAGCATAAATTTTCCGAAAAGCTTTTGCAATTTTAAGAAATTCATTAAAAATGTGTCTTCGTTTTTTTTGCAGACGCACCACAGTCTTTTGTTGTGGCTAAAACGGCAGGTGGTGGTTGTTACGTTGTTTTACATTAAGCTGAAGTATTCCACAAAAGTTTGTGAATATACATATGCGCGAAATTAATGCCTTTGTAAATCTCTTGTCTATAAATTAAAAGTTCGAAAGGTTAATTAGTTTACACTTGGCGTTATCAATTAATTAAAAAAAAATAGGCGGACAACTTACTGAGGATTCCTTATTGCGGGCGAAAATACTGTTGTAAACAAAAATACTATTACGGTGTGTTGTCTAATTAGCGTTTTTATTTTATCTACAACTATACTTAAGCAGAGTTAAGATAGACAAAATGTGTGTGTAGAGTGAAGCAAAGTTTAATCAATCGTCTGGCAGCATAGGTCTAACTGGGATTCTCTCTAATGGGGGTTTCTTCTTTTTCTCATTATTTTCCTACAATTTAACAAAACAACACGTGCAGTGCACATTTGAAAGAACTTTTTAATATATTTTCGTTTTGATTATTCTGTATAAAAAATAAATAATATATTCTTTATTAAGTTAATTAAGTAATTAATAAAAACTATCTAAAATTGTGTGTATTATGGCTGTGGAAGCTAAAAATAAAAGGAAAAGAAAGCATGAAGTTGCTGAGGATGATGAAGGTGTTGGGATAATACCCAAAAAACAAGCAAAATTTTCCCAACTCGAGCAAGATGGTGATCACCAAAGCTTGGATTTTGAAACAGAGGAGAAAGAAATAAAATTTTCCAAAGATTTTAAAATGATGGACTTCCGCACGAAAATGAGGAGCAACAACTTTATAACAGGTTTGTTTGTATTGAATGACACCAGTGCAACAACTACAAGTTAAATATTTATATAAATATATATGTATGTATATTTTATTCCAGAACTAAGACATTTTCTATACTTGTGTCATAACCGGCCGAAAACAATTGCCAAATATATAGAAAAGCGCGGCAAGCCATTAGAATTTGCCGAGGCCCTGGAACGTGTTGACAAAACCAATGTCTTGCATCTCGCCTACATTTGCGAAGCCCTGCAACTTGTTATTATGGAAATTCTTAGCAATCAGCGAGCTCATTTAGAATCAGCTGTCCATGCTTCACGTTATTTCCTTAAATCGCACGGTTCACTGTTGGATTTATTGTTGAAATCAGCACAAGTTAATCACCGCAAAATAGCTCTTAAGCTTCTAACTGCAATTGTTTGTGTAGAGCCTCAGTTAGGACGCCAAGTATTATCATCCTTCGATATACTTTCCAATGTGAAAAATATAAAGCAATTTCTCTCTCAATGTGAACACGAAATCCAGCAACAAAGCGATCGAAACTTTGAAACAGTGCGCAAATGTTTTATACATTTCGTTTTGTCATTTTTAGTAGATGGTAACATACTGCTCATACGCAATATATTGGACCGTGGCTCTCTCCTAAGAGCTTTAGCTGCTGGCCTTGTGTATGATGATGCCGAAACAGTTTGTGTGATTTTGAGCACGCTGAAGAAATTCGTGTTAGAGTGCACAGATATATCGAAAACTAAAAAGATACATGTTTTCGATTTGGAATGTTGTAAGTCTTTTGTTCAACTTTATGACTGGATGGGGCCAAGAGTATGTGTTGCAAAGCATTCGGGTAAAAAGGGTGCTGCCAAAAACTTTAACACTGCCGAGCTTGCAGAGTTAATAAATCCGCAGGAAAAAGAGGCAGTTTCCAAAGCGGTCCATGAGTTTTTATTGGTCTTATTGACTTCAAGGAAATTCGGCATAACTTTCGATACTGTAAAATTTTTCCGACAAAAACATAATACTATTCAAGGTGAGCGAATTTTTTTTATAATACAGAAAAACTAAAAGTTTTTTTTTTGTTTTAGGTCAGCTTATGGGCTATTTACGTATACCCTGGGGTGATGAGCGCAAAACGGAGTTAGTCATGAAAATACTTGAAACCTGTCCTGACTTGTTCCGAAATACTGTTAGAAACTTTGCTGGCATTATAAATCCAGTACGAACAATTTCCCGTTTTTGGCTGCAGGCTGTTGATTTCTTAACAAAAGTCATTACTGCTTGTCATCCACGTCATCTTAAAGGTGCTCTGGATAAAATTACCTTGACAGACTTTTCGTTTTGGATAAAAGATATTTGTTTGCCTTTGGAAGCCTTACTTCACATCAACGGCAACAGATTTCTTTTGCACAGCAGTTTTCCATTCCGTTTAGCCACCAATCGTTTACTGCTGGCCATGTTTCAACAATACACCAACTATATGCAGGTTATAAATCAAAGAGAGCAAAATAAAGGCACCAATTCCTTAAGACGATTTCGATTTGATATTTTAAATCACTTGCTGCTGAATTTTCCCACTACGGAAAATATTCTACTGTCTCTAAATACATCCATAGAACTGAAATCTGAAGACGGCGTGTCTGTTTTAGAGCACTTGGATGTGGCTTTGGATTTGATATTGATTTTGTGTCAGGAAAATCGTTCATTTGTTAATAAAACTACTGTCATATTGGATTATTTGGAATTGCTTCGACCTCTTTACAGCCAAGATGAGGGCTCCAGTTTTCCCATAGAGGCTAGTGCTAAAAGTAACATTAAATTGGAAATGAAAGCTATTAAAACCATACTGTGGCTGTTTCCCAAAGCCCTGGACCCAGAGAAAGAACGTTTTGCCAGCGTATTAAAGTCCTTTATTAGGGCATTTGCATTTGGTCCGGATGATGTTAGTCGTGAGGCTGGCGCTTTGCTGCAAAAAATATTTAAAAATACAGGAATTTTTGAATCGGGTGAGCTTGAAATTGATCTGTGGTTGGAGCCGTTGAAATTTGTCGATGCCGAAACTGTAGATGTCGTGGGTCAAGTGTTTTCTGAAGTTTTAAAGGTAAACGAAACTAATTGCTCAAATTTAAAATACAAAATATTTTAGTTTTTCTATCGAAGTTCCCTATACATTTCTGCTTTACTTTCTATTTTTGTTTTTTGATAACTGGAAAGTTTAATTTTTATATTTATATATCTATTATATTCTAATTATTCTATCAAAGTTCTCTAGTATTTCTGTTTTATTTTTAATTGTTTGTTTTTGTAAGTCGAAAGTTTAATTTTGATTTTAATAATCACCACAAGTAATTTAATTTTGAAATGTATAACTTTTTTTAATTGTTTAAATTTTTTTTGGTGTTTTTCTCTTCCTTAAAAGTGTCCAAAGTTTGTTAAATTTGTTTTTTACAAATTCCTAAAAAGGAAATTTTAGTTTTAATTGTAAGTTTTTTGTATTGTTTTCAAAATTTATTAGCACGTATTAAAAAATTAAATTATCGAGATTTCTATTCAAATAACAAAGTTTTCGGCCTTTAATAATAAGTCAAAAAGTTGATTCGTTGTTTCGTTGATTATTGTCATTATTGGCTATATTCAAGATTTCCTTTTTGTTGCCCCGTCCTAAGACTTCCTTAATAGCGTAATATTTAGTTTGTTCAACTCTTAACTATTATTCAATGTTTGTAGTGATTTGGCTTAAGGGAGAATTATAAAAATGAATAATTTAGCTAAATATGAAGAATTCATAAGGATTTTTCTTTTTTAGGTGACTCAAGCTGAAGTTGAAATACCTGCATCATTGGAAACCATCACAAATCAGGCAAATTTGCAAACTCTTTTCAGAAATATTGAAAATGGATTGTCCGTACAGGCCTATGTAGAGTCCTTAAATATAAGCAAATTAATGCCTTTGATTTACAAAGGAGTTGATATTGTTGCATCTTTAAGTGGATACTTGGAAATTGTTTGCTTTTTGATGTTCCATTATTATCCATCAGCCGAAAATGTCTTAACACTGTATCAGCAGCATTTCGTGGCCATGTTGCCTTTTTTGCAAAATTGGCTTAACAGGGAACCCACCAATGCCACACATTTATATTTGGAGACAAAGGCCAGCAGTAGCATACCCTGTCTGAAAGATGTACAGACTTTGGTGCTCGTTGGTTCCGGAAGCTTTGCAGAAATTTTCGAAACTAAAAGCCAAGAAGATGTTTGTGAAGTGGAGTACAAAGGAAGTGTGAAGAAATTCACATGTTTAGTACAACAACCTCGTCTGGTTATGATTTTTGTACAATTTGTTTTGTTTGAGGTGCAGCAATTAAAAGAGAAACAAATGTTGACACAACAACTGGCCGAAAAATCGGCAGATTTTGTTAGCGATTGTTTGGAGATGATTGTTAAATTTTCCAAAGATGAAATGCCAGCAACAAACGACGCCGATGAAACCTTGAATAATGAATTGTTTATGCATAAATTATTGAAATATATTTATGGAGCCAGATTTCAGGAGCTGAAATCCAACGAACTCATTTCAGCGCATAATGTTACTGATTCTTACAAAAATTACTTAATTTTTGTGAATTTGGTAACACAGTATTGCAACAAATTGGATAAGTTTGACAACTATGCCGAAAACTTTAAACTGAAATTGGTAAAAGCAGTGGAAATTTCTGTCAAAAATAAGGAAGCAATTAAAACCAATACTGAGCATTTCGAAGAGTTCAATAATTTAATTAAGGCTTTCAATTTGAACAAGGAACAGTGCAAGGAGATTTTGAGCCAGTTGGTGGAAAATTTGAGCTACAAGGATTTCTTTCTAATCGACAACAATAATCATAAATCTATATATTATTCTTTAATGGTCAGCACGCTGCAACGTCTGGCTGATTTGAAAAAAGCCATTAATTGTACAGAGTTTATACACAAGTTTTGCAAAATCTATTGCAATGTTTTCAAGAAATTAAGCGGCGACTTTAATGTGGAACTCTTAGAGGAGGCTTTTTATAACTTCTTGCTGACAAACCATCATGCTGTAGAACAATTGGATAACAAATTTTTTGAATCGTTTTTCCAAGAGAGAAAACTTACAAAATCCAGCATTAAATTGGCCCACTTAGTGTTTGAACGCCAGAATAGATTTAATCGAATATTTGCACAAAACCTAGAGCAAAATTTGGATAAAAAAGAATTAATGTATCCCTTAATAGATGTGGCATTTAAGAAGCAGCTGCCTTTGGAGCCAGCAGTTTTGCAAAAGGTTTATCAAAATTATAAAAATGGTTTCATGAGAACCATTGAAAAACCTTTGAAAGCGGGCATGATTTACAAGGATAATGTGGAAACCAACTTAAGGCTAATAGAGCTCTGCATGCCCTTGACGGAATGCAAAGATTTCTGCAATAAACAGTTTAAATTCGAGCACATCGAAACCTATCAATTGAGAACTATTTATAAAATCTATGAAAAAGCTTTCGCTAACAGTGATCTAAAACAGAAATCGTCTGTATTTGTGAATTTTGTGGCGCTGCAAGTGCAAATGTTAGCATTGGATTTAAAAATGCAAAAATTAAATGAAGAAAAATTACTTTTGTTCTGCCATCATCTGCAGGAATGGTTCAAATATGGATGGCAAGCATTTGAGGTCAAAGATAAAGTCACCGATAGTGAAAACGAACCTCAACCAATTCACAGCCCCGACTTTTCAAAACTACTGAAAACCCAACAGTGGTTGCAGTTTTGTAAAGTCTGTCTAAAAACCGGAATGCATATGAATGAATCAGACATGGAAGTCGATGTAAAAGATGATAAATTCAATGGGTTGTTGCTTAAGCTTTTAGCATATATGATCGATAATTTATATACTGATTTCTCTGAAGAGTGTGTCGACTCCACCGCCAATTCGGAATGTTCTCAACTATACGAAATGATATGTACTCATTCCAAATTCTATGACATAGTCTTAACAAAACCCCCACAATCTGCTGTTAAGGCTCAAATTATACATTTGCTTTTTGTGATGGCTAAAAAGGCTCCTTCCAGCTTGCAGGAAGCACAAATCCCTGTTATACTGGGCGCCTATCAGGCCAAGCTATATGATTCGGATCGGTATTGTTTGGCCTTGCTAAATTTGTTTGAATACTATGAGTGCAATTTGAGCAAATATCGTCCCTTTATCTGGGGTGAAAGCGCCATAGCATTTTATGCTCTCAAGGCCAACGACGAGGAGAGAGCCAAGCTATCGCAACAAGAAACTTCCATACAACAAGTCATGTCTCTAGTAGATCGCCAGCTGAGTGAATATACCATAGATAACTTTCCCATATGGCGCAAATTGAACACTTTGCAACAACTGCCCGAAGTACAATTTGAGAATCCTTTCATCAAAGCCTGGCAATTCGGCGCCAATGCACTAGAACAAAAACTAGAACTGATGGGCAATAAACCCATCGAAGAAAGCGAAATGCGGCTGTGTCCTAAACGCGCTGAAATCTTTGAACAATGTTATGATCCCGCCTTCTTTGTGCCTCTAATGTCTATGTGTTTTTCGCCCGAATCGTATGCTCATCCCGCTAGACCGGTACAAAATGGACTTTTGTCTTTAACATTTGCCGCTCTCTCGTCACAGGATAAAGAAATGCGCCAAGCAGCTGGCTGCGTTCAGCAGCGTTATCGCAATCATTTCGAGAACAATAAATTTTTTGAGAAACCCTTATGGCAACAAACCTACGAAAACATACAGTCCGGTCTCAATGAGCTGAGGAATTCCTGGATGAAACATAAATCGAACTCGGGTACACCGCGAGTGCCTTATATATCGGGCCTGTTTGTAGCCAAAACATTTAATCTTACCACCGATCCCACCCACTTGCTCTACAAACAACTAACTATGTACCTAAGACTGAAGTCAAGTTTTAATTTCCAGTGCATACCCGAATTCAATGTTTTATTCTATTCACCGGAAGTAGAACATCAAGAATTCAGACAATTCATAGTGGAGGTTATTAAAAATGGCGTTAAGTCCAGCTCAGACTTATTCCTGCTGGTCTCGACAAACACCTTTAAGGTTCTAATGGGTTTCTATGGCAGTTCCATGTCCACTTTGGATTTGAACCTTCAAATACTATCGGTGTTTTCTACCTGCGTCAAAATACCCGCTTCCTCTAAAATAATGATTGATCATATTGGCATTCTGCCCTGGCTGAGTTCTGTCACCACCTCCATAGAGTTTTATCAGTTTGATGTCATTGAAGGCCTCATTAGCATTATAAATAACTTGTGGTACGCTGTCAAAGCCAACGAAAAGGAGTTCCACAATTTCAACCACCTACAATTAGAAATGCATAGGCTTATTCTCCAACTTCTACCTTTAATGTCGCCTCGTATATCTGTTAATAATTTTGCCAAATTGATGAATATCTTTAACAAAACATGTCTTCACTCTTCACAGCATTTGGCCCTGTCTAGTGGACAGATGGAAAGATTACTTTCCTGTGCTGAAAAACATTTTGGCTCTTTGGTGTTGCGCTTAGAAGCGATTTTTGAAAATGGCGGCGCCGGCTGCTCTTCGTTGCCTGACTTCTGTCAAGAGCTTTACAACCAACAAGTGGATACGAAAGCCATATTGGCTTTATCCAGCTTAAGAACTTATCTTATAAACTGGTGGTCTAGCAATAATCCCAGCCAAAATGTCATGGATCCTAATGAAAGTTTATTAAAACAATAGTTTAAACAAATTATGTTTTTAACTAAAAATTATATAATTAATTTTAATCAAGGTTTAATTCCATCTTGTTTGTTTTTTCTAAAATGTTTGAAAATAAAGTTGAATAGCGTAAAGAAAAATGAAACAAAAGCAATATTTCAATACTTGGAAAATTATCTTAGCAACGACTTTTTTTTATGTGAAATTTCAAGGCTGTTTGCATTCTAAAAAAAATATCCCAAGGAGGGAAATTTGAGTTAATAACACCAGAAATATAATTTAACTTAAACCAGCTTTTATTTCACTTAATTTATATTTATCTATATGGAAAAAGTTTCAAAAATTTCCTAATTTTGAAAAATGTCCTCAAGAAGGGAAATTTGTATTTTTTACATCAGAAAGTCTCTTTTGCGGGGGATATAAAAATATATAAAGAGCAATTAATGCATCTGGTGTAAAATTTCCCATTGAGGGAAATTTTTATTAAAGTTTAGTGAACGTTATTTAAAACTACTGATTTAATAGGTTTTATGTATTTGAAGGCTAATTTTGTAATTTTCTACTTATGGAAGAAATTTCCCTCTTAGTGAAATTTATATGTTCTCTTCAGAAAACACCTATTTCATGGTATGTTATAAAAAATAAAAGCAATTTAGTAATCTGTCATCAGCAAATTTATTAAAAAATTTCTCTCATGTAAAAAAAGAAAAAATGGTTTAAAAAAGATTTTTAATTTTATGCTTTAAAATAGTTGTTTTGAAGTGAAATTAAATTTCTAAAATTGATAAAAACACCATATTGAAGTTTAAGAACTAAACTGTGCACATTTGAGGAATTTTTTATGTTTCTTTTCATTTAACGCTGATAACAAACACACTTGCCTATATAATTTCCAGCCAAAAGCATCCAACAATTTCTTAAACTGATATGTTCACAATATAGTTGCAAATCCTCTCTTTAAAATAGTGCCAACAGCTCTAATGATAACAACACACACTTATACACACACATATATGTATATGTATGTTAATACATACATTAATACACCCATTTAAAATTGGCAAAATACGCAAATCTTCAAATAAGTGTTAAGAGCACACAAATGCCTGAAAATATAGACATAAAATAGTACGCGTGTATGTACAAAGATATACACCGACAAAAAGAAACAAAATATGCAATTCAATACCCACCATTAAAATCCCTAAGCGACATTTGCGATTTGAAATAGAATAAACGATACGCTAAATAAAAAAAGAACTAAAAAACAACAATAACAACAAACAGTTTATTTACTGTGTTCTACATATACATACATACATCCATATGTAGCTGTTGGAGCATTGTACCCCGAAAAGGCACTTAGCAGCGCTAAAGCAGCACAGGGACCGAAAAAGAGAGTTGAAGGAAAATTTAAGCCGGGTATTTGAAAAAAGAAAAAAAAAAAAATACAATGATATGAAAACTCTATAACAATGCAATAAAATGCAATTGAACAACGTTTATCCAAGGGAACAACAATAGAGGAATATAATTCCATTTTATTTTTTCATTTTTCATATTTTTTTTTCTGGCTGGAACACACCATAAAATTGTTCATACATCCACGAATATAAATTATAGAGAAAATGGAACATGGCTTAGTTCGACAAAAGGAAAAAAATATTGATAAAATATGTTGCATAAATGGTTTTGGATGATTATATTTTGTTTAACGTCGTCGCACTAAGCGTATGTGTAATGAATGAGCAGAGTTATATACTTTTATTTATTAATCATACGTTAGAGGGAGATTTATTTGTGATTTAAAATATTGCAATACAACGAATTTAACAAGACAGCGAGCGAGACAGAAAAGGAAAATAAAAATATATTAATATAAAAAAAAATTAAATTAGAGTTGTTACAATCTATAAATTTAAAAAAAAATTATTTTTAAAATGGAAATTATTTACCAAAAAAAGGCTATAAAAATCTTTTAAATCAATTTTATTTGATTTATTTCTACAAAAAAACTACTTTTATGCAATCAGATCAGAACACTTTACTTGAAGTCACGTGATTTCTAAAAACAATTGGGCTGCAAAATTGGATTTTGTGCTGTTGCTCTCTGGTTATTTTTCTAATATTAAAATGTTACAAATATTGTTTAGCTCTATAAAATTTTACCCTGTTGAAGTAATCCTAATACTCGTACAATTTCTGATTTTTAGAAATTTCGTCATTTGAAGACATGTGATTTTCAGAACTAAATCTTAAAAAAAAATTCAAATCCATTAATTTTGAAACTACAATATGTATTGAGGTCTAAATTTTCGGCTTTTGTATATGTTTTGAATTATTGTATTTATTTTGTTTTTGTTTGTTTATTTATTACATAGAACTAAATTTATTTCGATTTGATACTATCAATAATGTTCCTGAAAATTTATTGTTGTTCTCAATGGAGTACAAAAAAATTGTTATGTATTATTATGTCGCATTTGATTATTATCCTTAAATGGATTGATTGTAAATAAAGAAGAATTAAAAAAAAATATTTTTATTGAAAAAAATTTTTAAACAATATTTAAATTAATTACCAAATAACTGTTAAATCGATGTAGTTTTCTTTATACAGGTTTTTAAATTAATATATTGTTTATAGATATTCTTTTTATTTAGTTTTTCAATTAAAAAATTTACCATAAAAAATCATTTAAACATATTTTTCGCATTTATATGAATGCCGATATCTTTGTAAGTTTATGAATTTTCTATTAAAAATTGTATCAACTTTACTTTGAATAAGTTCATTTTCCATAGAAAAGTTTAAATAATTCCAGATTAATAAATTGTTTGTATAAAAATATTCAATTTGATGAATTTTCCATTAAAAAATTTTTAAATCGATAAAATTTCTTCCGAAAAAAATTTAACGAATAAATTAATTTGCAATAGAAAATATTACTGAATAAACGCCACATGAGTTTCGCTTTAACGAAAACACCCTTCTCATGTTCCTCCAGCCGTTGTCATCAGCAGCCTTATTTATGGCGGCAAAGATTTTAATTATTTTCAAACAACTTTCAGAATCTAACAAAACAATTAGTCACATCGCACGCTCTTACTTACGGCGAGGCCGAAGCGCATACACAATTATACAAATACATATTAAAGTTTTATGTACATATTCGAATTTACATACATTGAATTTTAAATTTTTAGCCATTTGTATGAGACGGCAGACAAAATATGTTGATTAAAAGCACACAATTTTTCATTTATTTTACAGTGTTTTAACAAATGATGTGATATTAATTAATGTCTTAGGAAAATAAACCCCATGTGTGTATTTAAAACTGAATTGGATATATTAAAATGTAGGCATTCGGCGAAAATATATAAACCAATAAAATACATTTTTTAACATCTTTATGGTGTACAATAAGAGCTCTTTTTACGCAACCAGCCGTTATTGTTATATCCCAATTAAGTTTATAAGTAATTTTTCTTAAATTATAGTCTGTGTCAAGGCAACTTTTAACTGCAACTTAAACTGTTTTATTAAATCGAATGTATTCTTCTGCCTAAATTTTTTTTTATTTCAATAAACGTTTTTTAAATAAATACTTTAACTTTTCACTAAGAAACCCATCAGTGCTGGTATTTTCCCTTATTTTAGTTTAATTTTTCAACGTTGTGATCAAAACTAATGAAATACAAAGCAACACTATAATCTTATGCAGAATTATGTTATATTTACATTTTTTAGACCTATAAAAAAAAAAAAAAAAAAAATTATAAATATTTTTATAGACCGATTATTAAAACTTTCAAGTGAAAACTATCTATCGATACCGTTCGGCTGCTCAAGTCCATCACCTAGTGTAATATTTTAATTATTATTTTATTTGCTTTAGCAAGTTTTAGCATTTGAATGTGAACATATTTTAAAAACTTTGAAAATTCGTCACTTAATTTATTGAATAGCTTTATTATGAAAATTTTAGCAAATTTATTAAATTTTACATGGAACTCATAACACTTGATTGTATAACTATTTTTGATCGTGGGTATGACATTAATTGCAGAAAGTTATTTTTATTTTATATCTTGTATTAACATTTCAATTTGTACAATATAGATATTTATTTTTTTTTTAATTTTTATTTACGGGTAATTAGTGAATTTTTTTTTGCCAATATTTCACTGTTCATCATAATTTGAATATTCTGTCACATTGTTTTAGTTTTACAGCTACAGTAAAACTATATATGTATGTACAACTAAAACACTTGTAACAATCGTATACAAAAGAAACTTTAGCAAACACATACACACAAACACATGCATGCATCCGCCACTTAACAAAATTCAAAAATGAAAACGAGAACTACAACAAAAATCACACCAACTTTTCTACTTACATACATACATCCATGTGTGTGTATGTATGTATATGCCTGCACTTCAATAACAATATACAGTTATCAAGTAAGAATACGAACAAAAACCAGAGAGTGAGTTTGAGTGAGTGTGAGAGCAAGAAAAAAAAAACTGATTAAATGGTAGCAGAAAAAAAGAGTAGTATAAAAAACTGGAGCATGAGTTTTAAATCAAAAATTGCTAACAGCACAATTTACCATTATGATAACAAAAGTGTGGATTGTACGTACCCAACAAACATAAGGACTTTCAACGCGTTTAAGATACATTTCAAAACGCCATTAATGTATGTTTACACTGAAACTTTTTCATTTAATATATTTTGAAATTAATTCATGGCACAAAGGAGCCATCGAGGCATCGTTAAAAAGGGTATGGGAATAGGTGAAGGGTATTATGTTAAGTTATGCCGAAGAGTCACTTAATGTTTGAATAGATGCATTTAGAAATTAACAATCAAGTAATTTATGCTGGATTCATCTATTTCCGTCGAACGGAATTTTTCGCCAGACCAAATATTTTCATATGGCATTTGATAAGCTTTCGGTGTGGCAGAGAAATCGTATTATTTTCGTAATATTTTCACCATGCAATCGGTACAAAATGATATGCCACTACTGGCACACAAAAACAAACAGCAAAATCTGACTGATTTTGAAGCTTTTGAATTCGCCGGTGCTGCTCTTTGTCATTCTTTATCCCTGATAACAGTTTGAGAGCTTTTAGTTTGATGCCTTCGAAATAATCAAACGATTTTTTATTAATGTACAATTTTCCCTTCACAAAAGTCTAAAAAACAAGAGCAAAACATGCATTTTATAAGGCAAGGAAGTTTTTCTAGAGTGTTCAGGGAAATCAAATGTGAAATTACAACGAAAACGAAACTTATCAAAAGATATTGAATGAATATTTGAATGAATGATAATTATTACTGAGTTCAAAATTTTGCTATAACGACACTTGCAGTCCACACTAATTACTTTAATTTAGTGAACGGTAGGCTGTCTTTAAAATGTATCGTTAAATCAGCACTAAAGCGTAACGTCTCAATGTTATTGATTTTAGTCTTCTAAATGATAATAATTCGTTTCTTTGCTACTAAAACAATCGTAGAAACTGTTTGCAGGCTATTTGTGTGCTTGAAAGTGTTTATGTGTGTGTTTATATTTTGTCACTCTATAAAGTGTAGCAAAGAAACAAAAAAAAAAAAAAACACACACACACACACGAAAACAAAATAGTAATCATGGCTGGAACAACAACAAATGTAACAACGGGGAAGAGAGTAAATGGCTGCATGTTGATGTTACAAATTAAAATAAATGTCTCTGTTTTTTAAGTAGACATCTCTGTGAGCGTCTGTAGTACGAATATTTAAGCATATGCCTGCCTGCTTATTTCTTTGCATGTGTGAGATAAAGTGCATGTGTTTTAGTTATTAGCATTTTGCAGTATTTTAAATTAAAATTTACGGAATTGTAGACATTTTTCTTTCATAAGGCTTTTAAAAGTAATTTAGAAATTTTGTTGTGAATTGACTGAGTTCGGCCACACACATATATTTGGAAGAATATGCACTCAATGTTTTAATGATTCAAACTTACAACTATTCAGACCCTTCAAAGATGATCTCTTGATAACATTTGCAATAGGAAAACAATTTACAATAACGATGAGTTTTTGGCACCATAAACTAATAACGATAACGTTACTGTCAAAAATTTATAATAGCGACAAATTTGTTTGTAACGATAAGTTTTCGATATCAAATCCTTAATAACGAGTAAACGTTTTAATCACGACAACGTTTCAATAAAAAATTTTTAAGTCTTTGTTAAAAAACTTTTAATAGAAAAATTTTTCCAAAGAACTTGTTTTTAGTAACGACAAAAATTTTTAATAAAAGTTTTTAATAACCAGGGCATATCGATAACAAATTATTAATAACTTTTGTATAATTTTTTTATACTACGAAGTGGCGCAAAAGTAATCCTCCTATCAAAAAATGCTTTAAATTTTGCGATTGGCCCCTAATGTCAGTTCTGTTTTGACATTTGTGTAGTAAACACATGCGAAATACACGTTAATAAACAATGTTACGCTACACTGCTGCAGAACGCGGAATATTGGTGACTATTTATTTGACCAATAATCGGTCTTTCTTTTATTTGACCAATAATCGGACTTTGGCACAACGTGAATTTTGCTGCTGTAGCTGAGTATGTCATGGAAGTGCCGCCGACATCGACCAGACGACGTGCCACGCAAATGGGTGTCAGTCGACGGTCTTTACAGCGAATTTTGGTACAAGATTTGAAGATGTTTGCGTACAAAGTCCAGACGGTGCATCAGCTGTTAGCTGCTGACCGCCAATCGCGTCTAACATACGCTCAAGCCATCCTTAATCACCACCAAGAGGAAGATGATTTTTCATCAAAAATAATCATGAGTGATGAGGCCCATTTCCATCTTAGCGGGTACGTAAATAAGCAAAATTTACGCTTCTGGGGCACTGAAAATCCGCGTGTAACCCACGAAGAGCCATTACACCCCCTCAAAGTCACTGTATGGTGTGCTGTTTTCGCTGGAGGAGTCATCGGACCTTTTTTCTTCGAAGACGTCGCGGGCCAAACGGTTACTGTGAATGGTGAGCGCTACAGAGCAAAGAGCAACTAGTTCTTTTTGCCGCAACTTGATGAATTGGGATTGAAAAACATGTGGTTCCAACAGGACGGTGCAACGGCACACACTGCACGTGCCACAACCGATATGCTGAAGGATGCATTTTCCGGGCGCCTAATCTCCCGTTTTGGCGATTTGCACTGGCCAGCAAGATCGCCTGATTTGACCGCTCCTGACTTCCTTTTTGTGGGGCTTTTTGAAGTCGCGGGCTTATGTCAACAAGCCTCAGACTCTTGCAGCTCTTAAAGACAATATCCGTCAAGAATGTGAGGACCTATCACCGGAAGTTTTGGACAAAGTGATGGAAAATGCCATAAAAAGGGCTCAAATGACAATCAACCAACTGTGGCGGCGGCCATTTACATGACATCATATTCTCGACTTGATGTAAAAAAATTAAAAGACCAAATAAAAATAATCCACACGAAGAATCAAAGTTTTTCATTTTTTTTTAAATTAGAGCCAAAAAACATCAGAAGGTTATTTTTGCGCTACCTGTTATATTCTTGGTAATGTTGAATTTTTGAAGTAAAAGTTTTAATCATGATAATAATGATACATTTTTGACAGACAATTTTTAACCACAACAAACATTTGCGCTATAAACATCTTGATGGCGATGCAGTAGTTTTGACGAAAATTCTTCTTTAAACATTTTTTAAAACTTTAATAACGATAATTATTCTCTGAAAATGTTCAAATTTGAATAATAATGATTTTTATTGTATGAAAAATTTCGGAAGCCATTAGATTTCTTTTACATATTTTTCTATATGTTTTCTTTGAACAATCAACGAAAACTTTGAAACTCTTCAGGCGATTGATTTCCTTAGTAATTTTGCATTTAATAGTTTCCCTTTTTGCCTTAGAACTTTTCCTTAGATCCTTGATCTAATATACATACATACATATGTAGGTATGTTAATATTATGAATTACAATGTTTTACTTTATTTATAATTAAAATGTATTCATTGATTCATGATTTCTTTGTTGAAGGCAACAAAAAAAAAAACAAAAAAATAAAACAAAAAACAAATCTCTTTGTGTGACAAAATGTTCAACGGCCTTAAGCAGTTGGCGGCTTTGGCAAAATAGGAAACTAATCAAAAAAATCTTAACCGACTAATCTCAAAAGTGGCTAAAACTTGCCGTTTACGAAACGCACTCGCTCATACCAGCAAATTGTGTCACATACATTAGAAATACTTGTATTTTTTGCCTCCTTCGGACCACAAATTTTCTGTGTACGAATGAATCAAAATAAGTGACATTTGCCAGCGGACATGACAGTACTGGTGACTGTATGTGCTGGGCTGTTCTACACGTATGGGCTCGTACGTACTAGATTGCGGTTGAATGTGTCAAGGCTTATTTCCGTCACAACCGGATGTGTTTGTCTACAACGCCTTTGGATATGCAGTGTGTGCAAATGAGTGCGTGTGTGCCAGTACCAGTGTCACTGTTATTATTATTATTAACTTTTGTTGTTATTTGTTATGTCGTATATGTGGTTAACAACAATGAGCGTATTATGTAAATATTATGTTCGGCCAAAAAATTGACAGGATGTTTTTCTTTTTTTTTATATTTTCATTTTTGTATTAGTATATAACGAATTTTATTTGAAGCTTTTGATTTCAGAGGTTTTTTCGGTTGCATTTCTTCTAACACAAAAACCCAAAACTCACAAACACACTTGTTGGGGCGCTTATTAAAAATCTGTGTGTTTTTTTCTTTGCTGTCTGTGTAAACTTGTTCGCATAGTTTGATGCCTTTTGGATATATTTTTTATTCAGTTCCGTGGGCTTTATATTCAATGGCCGAGTAATAATGTTCTTTGCCATTAAACTATTCACTCATTTGTTTCCCCCATTTCTTCTTTCGTTCATTTATTCTGCCAGCCAGTCAACCATTCACTCGTTTATTCATTCATTTTAACACAAACAAGTTTTTTTTCTGTTTCCGTTTCTGTTTCTGTTTTAGTTTTCATTTTTCTTTTCCATTTACAAGTAGTTCGTTTTGGTTTTTTTTTCTTTAGACAGTGTTTTTTTTTCTATTTTCCTCAGAAAAACAAGAAATAGTTTTGTTAATATTTGTGTGTGTGTGTGTGTTTTGTAAAAGGATTTCAGCTGTAGGCAAGAACCATTTTTGTTTGTTGTGTTGGAAAAATAATATGAATTTTAACAAAAAATTTCGCACTTTGCAATAAAAGCTTAAATTATAGTTGTACAAAAGCAAACTGTATGAACAAATTTATAAAAAGGAGACATTGATTTGTTAAATAGGAAATAAATATAGAAATGTTATATAAAAAGTTGGAGTAAATAATCCGGTAACTTGAGGTCCCTGTGGTTTTTCAAGTTTATCACTATAACCTTTTTTTTTTAATTAATTTTTTTTAATAAGTTTTTGCTTATACTTTTGTCGTAGTTATAAGTATATTCCTGTATTTTTGTTGTATTTTATTATACGCGTATAAGATACTTTAATATCCTAAAACTTTTGCATGCTGGCATTTTGAAAGTCTTATTCTCTTATACCATTCACTGCGCAATACTGTTATATTTTTAAAATCTTATATTTTCGTATTATTGTAGTTTTATACTCTGATATTCTTATATTCCTGTATTCGTATGTTCTACCATTCCTATATTCCTATATTCTTGTATTTCTATATTTCTGTATTATAATATTACGATATTCTTGTATTCCTGCATTCTTATATTCTTATATTTCTATATTTTTATTTACTTACATTCTTATATTCCAATACTCATATTTGTTTATATTCCTTTATTCTCACATTATGGTATTCCTGCACTCTCATATTATTATATTCTTATATTTCTATATTTTTATTTACTTACATTCTTATATTCCTATACTCTTATATTCTTTTATTCTCACATTCCCTTTTATATTATTATATTTCTATATTCTTATTTACTTACAATATTCCAACAGCCCCATATTCGATACTCTTATACTCTCATACTCTTATATTCCTTTATTCTCACATTATATTATATTTCTATATTCTTATTCACTTACATTCTTATATGTTTTCATTGTTATTCTGTTTTTGTTATGCACTTATATTCATATACTCTTATATTGTACTTTAAATGATCCAACGGAAAAAATTTTCCTTACAATATGGTCTTCAAATCTATTTTATGCCCGAATCAATCCTATTTTGCGATCGTTTTTCTCCTGCTCTCACGTTCTGGCATTTATTCTCTCAACAATTCTACTCTTATACTTTTTAATGATGAGCTGCATTATGAACAGAGCTGCTGTTTTTTTTTTGGTATTTCTAACCAAAATTGGTAATTTTTTTTCCAATGTGAAGATGTGAATCATGATTCATGAACTCAGTTTCCCTACAAATTGACGTAAAAACCTTCCATGGAATGTGGTCTTTAAATTTACATATTTTATTTGTAATCTATTTCTTTTTTTTTTTTGCCAGAGTTTGTTCTTTCGCTGTCAGACACTCATTCAATTATCAAACCGAATTGCGTTGTAACCACATTTTCCATATAAACTCAATATTATAAAATTTGCCTTAAAATGTGGTCTATTTTAGTTGGACAGGATTTTTGCCTTTGCTCTCACATACCGACAATCATTCGTTCAGCAAAGTTGCCATATTTTCTAGAAATTTCATACGTTTTGTGAACATAAATGCCAAGTCCAAAGATAAGAGATTAAAACTATGAAATTAACGATCAATTGAAGTTACTGCCGCGGTTATTATTATTATGGTGAGTGAGTGAGTACAAATTTACAATCAGTCTTGTCAAAAATATTTAAATTTACAGTTATTGTAGTGATGTTGATGGCTCCAGAGAATAAGAAATTGTCAGCTATCGTAATGCTACCACCTACAAGGTTACAGTAGGACAGACATACAATAAATACCCGGTTATATAATTTGTTCATTTTGCAAATCCAGCATTCATCACTTTTAAAATTTTTGCTTAATTTTAGTTCATAAATTAAGTTCACATTTTTGGCACCCTATTAATTAATTTCAATGTCAATTTTAGTTCTCGTTTCGTTTTGTCTATTTAAATTACCCAGCTTGTGTTTTATTATTTTAATACGATGTAAAATATTTTTGTTTGTTTTCCTTTTCCTTTTGCCACTGGTTTCAATTACACCTTTGGGTGCCGTAATTTTAACAATTTGTTTTGACGTCCAAACAGCCAACAAAAGTACAAGACAGTAGAATGAGCAAAAAAGCAGCCATATTGTTATTTCGTATAAAAAGCTGGCATCAAAGCAGCCAGCAACTTGTTCACCTTAGATTTCTGCCACACCAGCACCATCTCCACCATCACCACCACCACCACCACCGCAATCATGAATAATGTGTGTGTACGAGTATCCTAAATGCCATTTTCATTTATATAGTTTCTTCCTTCATTTAAAGATTTGTTTGCTAATTTGCTTCTTGAATTTTGTGAAAATTTACTGCACACAACGACTTTATTTTCTTTGCTTTTGCTTTTAGTTATTATATCATTCCTTATGGGTTTCCTTTATTCCTTATGTTTCCTTGAATCACAACAAACAAAAAAACTCTGCAACTTTTACGAAATTCGCTTTGCTGGCGGGCTGGGCACATTCACCGTTTACGTTCACATTTAAAAGGTAAGAGAGTGTTTTGTTAGCTGGAGTAGAAAGTCTTTAATTTCATGGTTGCTTAAATCTATTGCAATGCGAAATTACTGCACATACTCGTACAGGTACAGATTTTGGTTTGCTACAGTTTATCTGTCGGTTAGATCTTAACTAAGTTTGAGGAAGGGAACAAATTTTGTGTGCGCTTGAATGTCTGGCATAAAAGGTAGTTAACAAATTGCGTGAGGGAATTTCCATTTAGTGTGTTTGTTGCTGCTATTTGTATTGCAAACCAAAATAAGTTTGAGGCAAGTTGGTGGCAGTGTCAGTTGTAGCTTGGAGTATCTACTACAATATACTGTACACTACACTGTACACTAATATACTATATGTACACTATACTTTACACTATAGTGTACACTATACTGTACTCTATATTGTATAGTATACTGTACATAATACTGTACACTATGTACACTATACTGTACACTAGTATACTATGCTGTAAACTATTGTACTATACGGTACACTATGCAAGGCTAACATTTTAGGGTTAAGAAGAAAATAGTACATGAGTATAATTATAATATCAGTATGCTGGTATACAAGTACAATATATGAGTATAATACATGAGTATAAGAGTATAAGATTATAAGACAATTTATATAGAATGCCAAATTATCTGGTAAAAGAAACGAATTTTGCATTCAAGTTTTAAATTGGAATAATCCGGCCTGTTTTTAGGAACTGTCTGGAATGGCGTTGATAAAGATTTTGTGTCTAAGATCTGCAGCTTTTTCAAGATTTTTCTTCAATATGAAAAATTTCATTTTTTTTGCATTCAAGTTTTCAATTGGAATAATCCGGCCTGTTTTTAGGAACTGTTTGGAATGGTGTTGATAAAGATTTTGTGTCTAAGATCTGCAGCTTTTTCAAGATTTTTCTTCAATATGAAAAATTTCATTTTTTTTGCATTCAAGTTTTAAATTGGAATAATCCGGCCTGTTTTTAGGAACTGTCTGGAATGGTGTTGATAAAGATTTTGTGTCTAAGATCTGCAGCTTTTTCAAGATTTTTCTTCAATATGAAAAATTTCATCTTAATTAGTTTTACTCAAAAAGTTTCAGTATTAATTTTCTTTGGAGAACAAATTAAAAAATGAAAATGTTAATGTCCTGATTCGCAGCAGGTATTTTGAATTCCATTTTACAAAGCAAATATTATTGATTAATAATATATAAATTGATTTCTGTGTCTCAGTTGATACTGAATGAATTGTTAAGTTTTTAGTAAAAATAACTTGAATCGAAATCATAAGACACTCTTCCTGCAATATTTTTTTTAATGCCAAAAAATATTTCTCTGTAAACTTCATTATTTGTTTACACAAATTACTTAACATTTATTAGGGGGGAAACAAGAAAAAATAAATAAATCACTTTAAGCAATCCTGAGTAATTGCTTTATCACAATAAAGTTAATTGCCAAAGTCCTTTGAGCAAAAAGCGTCCACAGCATTTAACCAAAAATTCAACAAACAAACACAAATGCAGCCACTTTAAAGCCTTTCCAGCTAAATATTTTATTATTGCAGTTTAACTAAAAATTAAAAAAAAAAAAACTAGTAACAAAGAAAAACTATATTTGCGCGTAGTTATTTTTTAACCACAACCCAAGGATTTGGCTTTTATTACTCGTACACTCCAGAGACACAGAACGAGCGCATAAAGTAAAACGGAAAGGACGATTTTTTTTTTTTTTTGCCTCAAAAAGGGTTAACCCAATTGGCTAAAGGAAACTTTTATGCTTTCTACATACAAAACAATACTTTGTGAGAATTTTAAACAAAAATAAAATACAGTTGCTCAAATTGTGGCATTTTCTTTTAAGAGCTGCCAACTTTTGTAATAAAAAACAAATTGTTATCAGTTTCAGTTAAAAGCGAAAAGGAAAAATTATTATTTTTTTAAAGAAATTTCTATATAGAAAATTTACATAAATATATATTTTGACAGCATTTTACGTGAGCATGAAATAATCAACAGCAGGAAATTATGCTGAATGTAGAAGAACTTATTTATGTGGTAGAATTGGAAATGTTGTCCAGCCCTGGTTGCCTAAAATAGAAAATTATACAATATAATACGATAGAAAGAAAGAAATAATTACCACTAATATAAAGTTAAAAAATTTTTGCACTGAATATAATCATGGAATTGCAAAAGTTATCAAAATGTTGTGCAACATTAACCATAAACATTGACTCAAGATTTTCATTGTCAAATGTTGACAAGCTTAAAAGTGGCTTAATGGAAAATAAAAATAATAATACAATATAAAAACAAAAAAGTAGAAACTAAAAACAGCTAAGAAAAATTTTATATTAAAAAAAATTTTAAATCAAAACGAAATGTTGCCAAAGAATATTTTTTTTTTTATACATATATAGAAAATGTGGTACTTTGCTTAAACATAAGTCCAATATCTGCACGATATGTTTGCCATCAACTATCCACAAAATAACTCTGGTGAAATATATAAGAAATAATGTTTCTAGCGAAATATATATGATATATCTTATCAGTAAAAAGTTGCTGGCAACATATTTTTCAATTATAAATTAATCAACTTGTTTTATAAACGCATGTAAATGTTGTTTGCAGTTTTTTTTGTCAATTGTTGCTGGAAATTCTGCCAGTAATAAGACCTACGCGTATTATTTCGCAGTTAGAAATATGTTGCTAGAAACAATTTTCTATTGCGGCGACACTCTCTGCCAACGAACAGAACTCAACTTTAGCAACATTTCTTCTTTGTTTTCCATAACATATTTTAGGCCCTTTACAATAAACAATAGAAATGAATAATGCTGAAATGTTGCAGCAACAAATTAAAACTTTTTTTCAGACAATTTAAGACCATGACTGATAATGGCAACTCTTGTCGATAATTTTTTGTTGCCAAATATTGTTGCTATGTTTTTCGTTTGTTGGCTTTGCTTGCACTTTGTTGCACTTTTGTGGTAAAGTGTTGCACAATACGATTTTTATGAGTTTATGATCATAAAACCATTTTATTTGCTGAATAAAAACAAAAAAAGAATAGAAAACGAAACAAATATTGTCGGAAAAAAAGTTCTGTTTAGTTTTTAGTTGTTCGTTATAGTTTTAAGCGGTTTTTTGTTTGAAATTTTTTGTTTGCTGGCAATAAAGAAATAAACTACTAAATAAAACAACGAAACAAAGCACTTGGGTCTCAAAGGATGGTTGGCTTGTTCAAAAAATCCTCTTAAGCTTGAGAACAAACTTAAGAACTTTCTGCTTTTTTGAATTTTTTTTTTATCTTGCTGTGTGATTATGGAGTGATGAAATACTTTCCCCAAAACTTTCACTTTTGGGGTAAAAATTTTGCTCATACACATGATTTTGTGAACTATTACAAACCCAACTTTAAATATTTCCAAGCCAACTGGCCTTTTAATTTGCATATTCTGTGCTTTTGCTTTTGTAAGCTATAATTTAACTTATTGTTGCCATTGAAGTTGCAGCTCTTTTCGGCTCCCGTTGTTGCTGCTGGCATAAAGTTTGCTTTGTTTGTTTGCCTGCCCTACAATATATTGGCAACAATAGTTGAAACAACAACATCGACTATCAGAATCTTTCGCAGGACTCAATAATCAGATAAAGGATATGCAAATTTTGCCCATGGCTGTTAGTTGATGGCCAAAGTAAAACATTTTAACTGAAAGACAGCGAAAACCATAGAAAACGAAAAACTTTTGTTGCGTTTGTTTTTGATTCATTTTAATTTCTACAAAACATTTAATAGCACAATTTAAAAATTGCTTAAATTAGAGAACAGGTAAAAGTTTCGCTAATTTAGTTTTATATATTGTACTATTTTGGTTGATTTAAAAACTTGTTAAAAGCTTTTAAGATCAGCACATAAAATATTGATAATCTTAATACATATACAAATAAGTTCTGCAACATGTTGCTGGTAGTCATTCAAACTATTCCAGTTTAAAGTTTATAGCTTTTAGTTGTTTGAAAATAAATGTAAACATATATATTTTTTTCTTGCAAGACTTTAAATAAAATTGTTTATATGCTTAACGAAGCCTTTGCCAGGAACTTGGAAATGGAAAATGGAAAATGGAAAGAAAACATGTTAGAGGCTGGTGAATTGACTTTTTGCTTAAAACTAAATTTAAATCTATGATATATGGTCAATAATCTACAGAAAATTAACCAAAATATATAAAATTTTTTTAATTTAAGGCTTTAAATTCCTACAATGTTAATTGGCAACATAAAATTTCAAACGCACATGACATTGTAACCACCCAACAGACAGACTGACAACTTGCAACAACACAAAAATCTTAAATAAGCGCACCTTTAAAACAGCATGAGAAACAGGAACATTAAACTTGTTTTGTGGCAGAATATGCAGCTACAAAAAATAACGATAAAGTATAACAACAATAAAAACTTCCGGTTTGCTCATTATCCATAGTTTACAGTTGCAGTTTGTTGTTAAAAACGACAACTTCCGTTGAACACACAAAAAAACACACACACGCACACACATACACATACACCAAAAAAACACACACAAAAAATCCGGTATTAGTATTAGTTAAAGGTAAACACACTTAAACTCCCTCTTGGCCAAAACAAACTTGGACAAACAACAAGAAAAACGGCATTAAAGTTCTTGTGTGCGAAAAGGAGATGTTGGCCAAGAAACCTTTAGGAAAAAAACTGTTTAAGCCACATGCTAAAACCGCAAAAAACCCCTCACCAAAACAAGCAAAAAAAAAAAACACAAAAACAGAACTAAAATAGATGCCCACAATACACAGAGACTGTATGCCTGGCTTAACGTTAATGGTCTTTGCAACACAGCAGCAGCAACAGCAACAGCAACAGCAACAACAACAACTAAAACAGTGGCTACTGGAAGTTTCATTAGAATTAAAAACATATGCCCTTATAAAACAACCTGGTTGATACTTGTTCCTATTGTTTGTCCGGCACAACAGCAGGACAGAAGGGCATGCAGAAGGAGAAGGAGAAGGGAGGTAGAGACAGAGAAAAGAAGAAGAAAAAACTGTTTCTTAGCTGCCAGCAGGTGAAACAGCAAGGAATTGTTGCAACAATAGACGAAAGTTTTGCACTCGTTAAACGGAGCTATAGCCAAAGAGTTTAACAGAGTTTAATAGTTTTGTCTAAAATACTTCTATCTTTTTGGCCAACGTAACGAACGCCGGCCACAACAAAACTCCACCGAGTTAAGAGTCAAAGGAGTTAAAGAGCATTTAGCTAGAAACAGCAGCACTACAACGCAACGCAACTCAACACACAACCGAACAATGAATAAAATTAAGAAACACACTCGCGAAAAAATCTCAATTCAATATAGAAATTCAAAATTGAAAGCCGTAAAAAAATAATTGGCAACATTGTTTATAACGTGTACTGAAAACTGGAAACATTTTACTGGTACAAGTTTTCAAGGATTTTCAGCTTGAATTTGGTGAAATTTTAATATTTTAAATGTTGTTCAACCAAATGTTAGCAATTTTCTAAATTGAAGAAAAATTCAAATAAAATATGCAACAAACAAGTGTGATTCAAAAATGTTGCTTACAAAATTTCCAGCAACATTTGTAAGACTTTGCTGGTAATCCATCCATAAAAAAGGCGTTTTGAAGGCAAAACAAAACTGTAATCAGAAAGAAGGATTTAGAGATGCTTAATTTTTAAAAATAATTACTTCGAAATGGTCACTCTTTCTGTCCTTGCCAACAGTGTCTTTCAATTTATGCGAGTACGTTGGGCTTTTAAGTGTTGCATTAGGTTTTGCTTTGGAGTGTTTTAAAGCGGGGCATAGAAGAAACAGAGTTGCCCGGTCGACAGGCCAACAAAAACTCTAAGAAGTTGCTGTATAATTTCGGTACGAAAATCTCCACCAGATTGGTAGAACGGGAACCAACATGTCTCTATGATGCTTTAAAACAGGAAAACTAGTGTTACAGTTGTTATTTTATTGCAGTGCCACGTTCTGGCCAGAAATCACAGGTACAGGTTTTGCTAATCTCTGATGATTTAGTTGGAGTATATTTTTGAGGATATAGATGTACCCAAACTGCTGCTAGATATTAAAAAATGCTAGTGGAATTTTTTCATTTTCAGAATGTTGGCCGTCCTGACAGCTGCTGCTCATGTAAATCAATTTTACATTTTATAATAAATTTTTTATATCAAATTAGAAAGTATGACTTTCCTTTTTGCGGAGAATTCTGGCAACAAAATGTTTAGCAACATTTTCTACTGCCCTAAACTGCAGGAAAGTAATACATGAGCGGTTTATTGTCACGTAAATGTTGTACCGTTGTCTGAGGATTAATAGAGTAAAATGTGTGGTTGTGTTTGAAATCTAAATCTTAGAAAATAATTCCAGATGAAGAATGTTTTTCTAACCATTTCCTTGCCAGTCTAAATGTTTATGGAGGTGTTGTTGTTTAGTTAGAGGTGCTTCACTTACTACGCAACCGAATGACGAAGCTGTGAAGCAAATTTTTTAAAAACTGATGTCCTTAAAGGGCTTAATTTCAACAATTTCAATTGCTTTGGCTTTTGAGCTGCCAAGGGAAATTGCTGGCCTCATGTACCAGAATTTGCCACCGACAGTCTTGATTAACGAACATCATTATTATTATTATTATTTATTTATTAATATAAAACAATTATGATAATAAATATTAAAAGACTTTCGGCTCGGCAAATTTGTAGCTGCTGTATAGAAACAACTTCTCGCTTTTAATATATAAGTTTTTGTCATATACCGGATTTAATAGGATTTTATTAACTTCTTTTTATGGCCGTAGTCTAAAAGACAAGCATTTTGAGCCAATTGTGCATAGTAAACAATATGATTGATTGTAACAACAAAGTCCATCAGAGCAGACATACTTCAGCAAAAAGAAAAGCCCAAGCAAAAAACGAAAAATGCAAAATGCAAAAGAAAGCCCTTATAAACATGTGCAACACAAATAACTTCAATACACCAGCAGCAGAACAAAACCCTCAGCTTAGAGTTCTGAACAAAGTATATGGTTTTGCACACAATGCTGGCTAGTCAAGCAACAGCAACAACAACTGCAACAACAACAACTGCAACTACAGCAACAATAGCCAAATACAACTCCGCCAAAGCATGAGTTTTAAACTTCATACATATTCAATTATTTGCAGTATTCGGATTCGTGCATGTGTGCAGACAGGACATGAACTTGTTATACAAAGGAGGTTATTAAAATGCATGTATCCGTTAATAGCACCAGTAGTATGTTTTGTTGTTGTTAAATTTCCTTATTTTTTCATAGCATGCAACTTCCTTTAGAGCTCGTTGCTGTTGTTAGTTGATTTGATTTGTTTGTTTCTAACCTGACAATGAAAATGTGATGTTTATGGAGCAGCATCATCATTGATTATTAAAGCTTTGTATTAGTTTTTCCTCTTTTTTTGTCCCTTTTTCTGTTCGTCCGGCAGTTGCAGGCTTCAGTGGTGATTAAGTAGTTTCATTCAAAGATTTTCCCTACGTTGCTGCAACATAATATTGCATAAGATATTTGAAAATAATATTCTTTCCCATTTGTTTGATTTTTTTTTCCAACTTCTGCAAGTTACCGAAGTCTAAGAGAATGCAGGTGTAGAGTTTTTTTTTTTTTAGTGTGTTCGAGCTGAATCATTGTTGCCAAGGTAATTTATTGCCATTAGACAAGGCAAAAAGCAGCTTGTTTTCACATTTCTGCATTGCTGAAATCCTGCTTTAAGGAGCTGTATTATGACTGAGTCTGAGCTTTTTATGTTGTTTGTGGTAACAACAGGATACAAAGCCAATTTCGGATTAAAATCTTAACTGCAGCAAAATATTTTCTTAAATCCATCACATTTTCTGATACGGACAGTTTTTTCAGTAATAAATTCACTAAAACTGAATTTTTTTTAACGAAATTTTGCTCTAGCAGTTACTTCTTAAGAAGGACTTATTTTCACAGGACTTTTTCGTTACAAAACTTTTTAGAAGTAGTTATTTTTAAATATACTTTTTGAAATAAACGTTTTTTGTTTTAAGTATCTTTTAAAGTTCCTTTTTTTAAATTTTTGTTTTATTTAAAAAGTTGATGTGTATTTAACAGGCACTTTTTTTAACAGAAAGTTTTGTTTGAAAAATACTTTCCATGTCTTTTTAGCAGATTCCTGCTTTAAAATGTTTTATTTTAATCTTTTTTCGAAAGGTACTTTTTTCGAAAGGTACTTTTTCAGAAGGTACTTTTTATCAAAAGCAAATGTTTATCAAAAGGTAATTTTTACCAAAAGCTACTTCTTGGCAAAAGGTACTTTTTATCAAAAGGAACATTTTATCAAAAAGTACTTTTTGTCAAAAGGTACATTTTATCAAAATGTACTTTTAATCAATAGATACTTTTTATCAAAAGGTACATTTTATCAAAATAAACTTTCTATCAAAAGATGCTTTTTATGAAAAGACACTTTTTATCAAAAGGAACATTTTATCAAAAGGTACTTTTTATAAAAAGGAACATTTTATCAAAAAGTACTTTTTGTCAAAAGGTACATTTTATCAAAATGTACTTTTAATCAATAGATACTTTTTATCAAAAGGTACATTCTATCAAAATAAACTTTTACCAAAAGATACTTTTTATGAAAAGACACTTTTTATCAAAAGGAACATTTTATCAAAAGGAGCATTTTATCGAAAGGAACATTTTAACAAAAAATATTGTTTTCAAAACGTTTTTCAAAAAGTAGGTTTTTAAAGGATATTTTTTTAACAAGTACTTTTCTAAAAGTTGAATATTTTAAAGTATTTTTTTTTAAATCATTACATTTTTGACAGTAATTTTCTGTAGGCTGTTTGTTTTAAAAGGTAATTTTTTTCAAAATTTTCCTTCTTCAAAAAGTTATTTCTTTACGAGTTTTATTAGATATTTTTTCAAAAATATCGCTTTTTAGTACGTACAAAAAATACCTCTTAAAAAGATGCTGTTTTTGAAGATACTTATTTAGACGGGATTTTTTTTGAGCTTTAACTTTTTGAAAAGAAACTTT
The DNA here is from genome assembly GCA_932526305.1 of Epicampocera succincta. Lineage (NCBI taxonomy): Eukaryota > Metazoa > Arthropoda > Insecta > Diptera > Tachinidae > Epicampocera > Epicampocera succincta. Next base: position 61,657,243 of record OW052036.1, on the reverse strand, counting down.
TAAACTTTTTTAAATATAATTTTTGAAAACTTTTACAACGACATTTACTTAAGAGTACTTTTTTTAAGTGCTGCTGAACAGGTACTCTTTTTTATTTTTTAAAAGTAATTTTTGGAAAGAAAAATATACTTGATTTGAAAAATGTACTTTTTCTTAGATTAAAAGATTCTTTCTTAAAAAAAGATACGTTTTTAAAAAGCTAAAGCTACTGCTCTTAAAAAAAGGTGCTTTGTTTTTAAAAAATCGCTTGGTACTTTTTTTTTAATTATTTATTTAAATAGGTACTTTTTTTCAAAATGTTACTATTTTCAAAAAGGTTCTTATTTCAAATAAATATTTTTTTGAGAAAGTGCTTTGCTTAGAAAGTTGTCTTTTAAAGATACTGTTGTTGGTAAAGGCAGCTTTTTTAAAAAGGATTTTTTTTAAAGTTACTTTTTAACAAAGTACTTCTTTCGAGTTGGAACTTTCTTACCAAAAGCTACTTGAGATTAATCCTTTGTTTTACAAAAATCATATTTTCAGAAAGTGTTTTTTTTAAAGTGACGTCCTGTGAAGGCATTTTCTAGACTCCTTTTCTTTTAAAAAAATTGCAATTCAAATGATAATTTGAACAACTTTTTTTTGATTTATTTTAGTACAATTTAACAAAAAAAAAAAACAACTACACATGTATGTGTTTTTTGTTGTTTCTGTTATAAGTCTAGTTTCTTTGTAGTTTTTTTTTCGCCAAAAAAAAAAACAAAAAAAACTGTGTTCGCCTACAAACTCTGTTGTTTAAACCACTCGTTACTTGTTTCATTTGGCTGTTTGTCTTTCCAGCCATTACAGTCCGGACAGTAGACAAGGAACAGGCCAGCAATAACAAGCCAAGCCATGCGTCTCAGCAACAACTGGGCAACACTATAGTTTTGTCTAAGTGACGACTACTGGCGGCTGTATTTCCTTTTTCATTGTTTGTCCTGTCCTGTCGCTTGACAGTGAGTTGGTGGTATGTGAAAAAAATACTGCAAACGAAGTAAGTGCTCACAATAATTTGTCTGTCTGTCTGTGCCTGTGCTAACTGACTGACTAAGCGCTGCTGGTGAGTAAGTTATGGCCGAAGTAGTCAACAAATCAGCCAACCAAAGTATTTTCAAGCAGAGCAAATAACATGTAAAATGCTGACATTCAAGTGTCACAGCAGCACTTTAATAAACATCAAAATCTTTTGTCGTCCTGCAGCCTTGTGCCATTGTTTGTTCACCATATAAAAATATTTCTTTTTAATGAAATTATTGAAAATGATGTTTTAAATAAGTACGTGTAAAAAATTGTCACTGACGGGACCTTAAAAAAGGACTTTTGAACAAGCATCCTTTAAGAAATCCCTTCGAAAGAACTTTTTATAAAACGAAATTGGCAAAAATTCATTTCTTTGTAAATTTGCCATCAGAGTAAATAATTACTTTTCACACAATTTTTTTTTGTTTAGAAAAAATTAAGGACCCTTAAAGAAAAATTTCAGGGTAAAAAATTGTCAATTAAAGCTGCTTAAGTAGAGCGCATATTAAAAAAAGAGTTCCTTCCTTGACCGGGGAACTGGGAAAGTAAATGTCTTGTTAAAAGGTCCCTTTCATGAAATACGCAATTTGTTGTAAAAATGCCACTGCAAACAATTATTTAATTATATACAAAAATTTTACTTTAATATTGTTATTATTTTATAGAAGAAATATTTTCCAAATTTTCTTTTGCTTCAAATTAATGTCTACTATTTAAGTTGCCAAAATGCTTTTGCAACGATGACGGGGTGTCATCTGTTTTTGTGCTTAAACTAATGATTTTTTTTGCTCCATTTTGCGATAAACGAACACAATCAAATTTAATTTCCACCAATTTATTTTATTATTTATATGCAAATGAAAATCCTTTTATTCAATTTGCTTTATGTTGTAATAAATTCTTGCCTTTTGTTTTCACTAGTGGATTTTCTTTGAAGCTGTTTCGAAAGCCTTTAAGTTCTCAACATGTAAATTATTGTATTTTAGCCAATGAAATGCTCAAGTTCTTGTGATTTATCTTCGAAATAATATAATTGTTTTTTTTCTATTCCCAGTTTCGCATTAAACAGGCCGTAACCAACTGGAAAAATATAAATTATTTTTGTATTTCGAAGAGGCAGAGTGAAGAAACAAAAAAAAAAAAAAAAGGAACGGAAAGTTGAGGATTAGGAAGTTTTTTTTTGTAAAAATGTGGGCGTGTGCGTAAGTGTGCGTGTGTGTGTGTGTGTTTGTGTGTGCTGTTGTTGTTGCTGTTGTTATAAAAAACGGCCCAACAATAAACACATAATTTTAACCACGCCGGCATTAAAGGTTACAAAATGTTTGTAATCTACGCCTCTGTTCCAATCTGAGGTCACTTCTTAGTATCTTCTGTTAGTGAGCTGGCAGACAGTTAACATGTTTGACGTAGAATATCTGAACTTGTTTGAGTTTTTGCTAAAAATTTTAACTTTTTTTTTTTTTGGGAAGAACACAAATTTAGCAAAAAGAAAAAATTTTTTTTTTAGTAAAATTAATTTTAAAATATCAGAGTGGCTTGTAGTCCAGAAAAGTTTGTGCTGAACAGTGTAATTGTTGAAGCTATTTTGAAATATTCTACAAAACTGTTTTGTGTTTGGGAGGCCATAAGAATTAGAAAAAAGGCCATCTGCCATTGATTTTTGAACAAAAATGTTTCATATTTTTTTTTAATAACTTCTAAAGTTTCATTGTGATAAAGAAGTTCTTATTAAGTTTTTACGCCCCGTTTTGGGGCATTGGATTAAAAAGCATTTAAGTTTTTACTGCTTCCATTAAAATTTGATGGTTTGATAGTAAGAAAACTGATACAAAGAGTGTCAAGTCATACGTTATTGCAGTTCCAATTTTTTTGTTAACAACTGTAAAGTCTACTGCCAAAAAATTATTTCCGCTCAAAAAGATTTAATACGAATCTCATTTTTATCGCTTCCATTACAGTTGAGAGGTTTGGGAATAAGAAGCCTGTGCAATTTTTGCCAAACGGATGATCTCTAATAGGGGCAGCATAAGATCTAGAGAGCAGAAATTTTTCAGGGAATATGTAACAGTCAGAAATGTATTTGTCTAATTTCAAATGCAATCCTTCAAAAGTTTTTGCCAAACGAGTGACTTAAATTTTGATTTTAAAACAAAGGAAATCTGGAACTTTTTATGCTCCGATTGTGATCACAGAAATGGTTTAGTTTCTCCAAGATAAACCGGGTTTCGAGTAAAACGACAATTAAAATGTTTTCAATAATTTGTTTAAAACTAATCAACAAAATATTTAGTTATTGTATTTCAATACAAAAAGAAATTCTCGCCAGAGTTAAAGGCAATAGTTGCGGCAATATTTAGTTGTGATCTTTTGGAAGCGTAAAAAAAATCTAGAAATAAATAAATTTAAGACAGCGCCAGTAACACAAATAAACGGTTATAAAATTTAATAAGTTTGTAAAATCAAAATGTATTTTTCTTATTACATTTTCCATGTTTGAAAGTTTTTCAAGGAGTGTCCAGCGTTTCCTCGATGTATTTTACCGCCACTTTTGCCCACAACGTTGTTCAAAAACAAACAACTCGTAATTATTATCAAATGGTCATTTGTCAGGCTGTCAGGAAAACACAGCAACAAAAACCGCAAATTTTGGTGTGTATGTGTGTGTGTGTGTGTGTGTGCATAAGAAAAAGAAATACAAATTTTCTTTGTTGTTGTGAAGCAATTAAAATTGAACAACATTTTGGTTTTTTTTCTAGATGGCCTTAAGCTGCTGCTCACATTTTAACGCACACAACACGCAAACATTCGTAATCAACGATAATAACCAACGGAAACGGAAATTCTGCCCCGACTTGTAAATGTAGAGAATTCAAATGCTACAAAAATTTAGGCTTTTCGCCACCAACCAGCAAAGAAACAAACGCCAGACTGTACGACTTCAACAAAATTTATATAATTTATAAAATATTTTTCTTAAGCTGTCGGTCGCAGCACGCATTATTGTTCTTAAATAAAATTAAATATTTCTTTCTACATACGTGTGTATATAGTGTGCGGTCTAGGGCAGAACACTTACCCCCAACTACACGTAAACTGGGCGCGTAACTAGGAAAACTTTTACCTGAATTATTTGTTATTAGATGGGGCTTATGTTGGTTAATTCATCAAAAAATTTCTAAAAAAAAAAAATAAGAAAAACTGTGACAGCAATCAAATCACATAAATAATAAACAGCCATTCTCAATCGTTATATAGTAAAGACCAGCTAAACACTCGATGACTGGGAAATTATGATTGTTTTGCCTTAAATTTTATGCTTTCAAAACATGATTGAGTGCGTAATAAATCGATATCCGAAAATCAGATACCGAAAATTACTCTGTACAACCAAAAACTATAAAGTTCTAAAAAAAGAGAACAACTTTGGAATAGCTCATGGGTGCTGCTTTAAAACAGCTCATGTGTCTGCCGTGAGCTTTTCTTTGGAACAGCTCATGTGTCTGACATCTCATGTGTCTGCCGTGAGTTCGTCTACAGAACATTTTATGTGCGTGACATGAGCTCATCTCTAGAACAGTCTGTTTGCCATGAGATCTGCCTTGGAACATCTCATGTGTCTGCCGCGGGCTCTTCTTTGAAACACCTCAAGTGTCTGACATGAGCTCTTCTTTCGAACATCTCATGTACCTCCCATGAGCTCTCCTCTACAACAGCTCATGTGTCTGCCGTGAGCTCTTCTTTGGAACAGCCTGTCTAACATGAGTTCTCCTCTGGATCAGCTCATGTGTCTGCCATGATTTTTCTTTCAAGCCTTCCCTGCCCATCTTTAATATGGCCCTCCCTCTGCATGCACTCACTGCCTCTCTGTGCAGCAAAAAACCCAATAAAAATCTCGTTTTTTTTAACGCTAACAAGTGTTTTCCTCAAGTTCACAAAAACACATTATAAAAGTCACAAAAAAACAAAAACTGGCAAAAATTCAAATGAATATCAAGATAAATGAATATGACTGGCGTTGCCTGGTTGGCATCGTGCTATTACCAACCAGTACTTTGTAGCAGACATCTCGCTCTAATCTTATGAATAATTTTCATTTAAATTAACAAAAAACCAAAAAAAAAAAAAAAAAAATGTGGAATGAACATTTTTTTTTAAATTTTTTGATATGCAAAAATTGAAAAACAAAAACAAAAAATTAAATGAAAATGTAATTTAACCTTGTCACTACTAAGTTGAAATAAGATTCCCAAAGTAAAAGCCAACAACTTTACAGCAACAAGGAAAACCAAATCAGACACTCCAGCAGTTGCAATCTACAAGACGATAAATAATCAATATCTGACGAGGCGACTTAAAGTCATCGGGTTTGTGTTCTTTTTTGTCCCCTAAAGGTTGTTGTTAAAGCAGCACGATGTTAATATTGTCAACCGTTGGGTTACTAACTGTTGTTGTTGTTATTGTTGTTTTACGGTGTTCATGAAATTGTTGTTGCAATCACTGTATTTATTTCATTGAAAGCTTAATGTTCACATCAGCAACAGCTAAACCAGCTCCAGCCACAATGATACTGAATAAAAAAAAAAAAAAATGCAGCGAACAGGTAACAGCGCCAAGCCATGTAGACAGCATCAGTTAAATGGGTTCTATAAGAGGTGGATTTTTAGTAACAAAGAAATATATAAAATACTTTTCTCTTGCTTTTAATACAAGTGAAAACAGGAGCTTGAAAGACTGTGACGATGTTTTAATTATGTAGAGTTTTCTGATGCTCTTCCTGCTGTCTAGTTTTAACTCCTGCTCTCTTTTCTTACGCCTCAGCAGCCAATTGGGACTATAGGAAAACAGTGTTACTTTAAACATTCGGCCACCGGACCTGTTATTATACTTTCGGTTTCATTTATACATTTTTTAGGCTCATTTAGAAATTTATTTTTTATTTATTTCTTAATTTATTGTTATTAATTATTTATTATTAATTCATTTTTTTATTAAGTTTTTTTTTATAATTACTTAATATTATATTTATTTAATTTTTTATGTTAAGTTTCAAATATTTTTACAATTAATTTTTTATTTTTAATGAATTTTTTAGTTAATTCTTTAATTAATTCTTTTAATTTTTTCTTAACTACATATATTTTTTTTGTAATAATTCTTTTAAATAAATTTTTTTTAACTATTTAATTAGATTTTTTTAAATATTTTTCTTTATGAATTTTTAAATAAATTTTTGTAAATTTATTAAAATTAATTTTTTATTTATATAATAAATATCTTCATTATAATTTTTTTTTTAATTAATTTTTACTTAATTATATATTTTAATTAATTTTTTTATTATTCTTTTAATTCATTTTTTAATAGTTTTTTAATATATGCTTTGATTCGATTTGTTTTTAATCTTTTATTAAAACTTTAAATTAACTTGTTTATTATTAAAAAAAAACTCTTTTGTATTAAAGTATTTTTTTTATTGTTTCTTTATTTAATTTTTTAATTATTTTATAAATTAAGTTTGAATTGAACTTGAACTAGTTTGTAATTTATTTGTTAGTTATATTTTATTTATTAATTGAATTAATTTTTTAATAAATATATTTTACATAATTTTTGAGTAAAAATTTTATTAAATTTTAAAAAAATTTTCTTAAAATTAATTTGTTAAAACTTTTTTAACTATTTATTTAATTGTTGTTTAATTCATTTTTTACTATTGTTTTAATATTTTTTTTATAGACATATTAAACAAATTTTTTTGTTATTAATTTTTTAATTAATATTTTATTAATTATTTTTTTTTATGTTTTATTCTTTTAATATTTATAAAAGTAAACACAAGTTTAAGTTTTCATAAATTTTTTTAAAATAAATTTTTCAATTAAGTTCTTATTATTTTTTTATTGTTTTGATATATATAAAAATAAAGAAAAAACTTTTACATGATGTCAGATGTTTGACTAAAACTATTTTTAAAAAAGCATTTAAAACGACCTTAAGCTTAAAACATACTTTTAGATATAAAATAAACCTAAAGCAGGCAAATATTTGGCTTTCTCTTTATGTTTTTAATCTATTTTAAAAATGCAAGAGTTTAATTTTTCAATGCCGAAACGAAGCCAGATGTGTGAAAAGAGTTCTGACTTAAAAAGAATTAAAGACTGAGTTTAAGTTTAGTTTGGACTTTTAGTATACTTTTTCTTAACTTACAGCAAACAGAAAGCACAAATTTTTTTTAAGTATTAAACTTAACTTAAAGTTTATAATTTTATTAAAGTAATATTTAAGCCTTATGGCTTTACTTTTAATAGCTTTAAACTGCTGGCAGCTCGTCCACTCTTTTTATTTATATGCATTATCTTTTAGAAAATATCATGAGTAACTCTTGTGCTTTTGCAACTACTACAAACGTATTTTAAGTTACAAGTTGGTGTTTAAAGCTGTGGACTGCGGCTGCCTTTAGCCAAACAAATCCCAAATAAAATGGTGCGGTCTAATACAACACAACCCAACCCACCCCGCCCCGCCATCAATAATGATGATTTTGATGACGAAAAAAAGCAACAAACATAAACAACAACAACAATTACGGACCAGAGACCAACAACCACAGCAAAAAGAGAGTCACAGCTGCAGTTAAAACAGTTTGGTGTCATAACTACAAATTGAAGTCAATGATTTATTGCTTTTGGGAAATTGTGGTTAAACTGAACTGTGGAAAAAAACTCAATGAAAGCGCAAAAAAATGCAGAGCAAAAAAGAGATTTAAAGAAAGGAAACCGTCAAAGGAGGAGAATCACTCCTATGACAAAAAGGAACTTCATATGTAACCCATAAAAGTAAAAGCAGTCTGGATGGTTTTTGGGGGGGGGGGGGGGGGTTATGTAAATTCAAAATATGCACAACATCTATTTTAATCTATGCACAGGCGTAGTCGCAAAACATTGCGCTGTGACCATAATCATCATTATTCATTCATGCTGTCGGTCGTTTAGTTCATGATTCGTAAGCGATGCCCCATCAACCGCTCTCTTCTGTTCTGTTGCCCGTTATAAAATGTCGTTTGACTTCATGTGCCACTTCCGCTGTACTCATTCGCTTTTCATCTTGGCTATTGTATGCACTACAATTAAAAGATCTGTCAGATTGGAGGGGTTTTTTTTTCTTGCGATGCTTTTTAGTTGACATTTGAGATATTGTTTTATGAAGTTTGTTTTCTTTTTTTTTTGTATGTCTCGTTAAAGGTGATAGTCAAGGTTAAGGTGCCACCAGAGGTTGCAAGTTTAAGGTTGTAGACTCAAAGCAGCTGCACGAAATATGGCCAAGAAATAAATATACAAAATATTAATACAATACAAAAAAAAAAATAACATGTGAGTGTTACCATCGTGAAATTATTTCAAAGTGTTGCTCGTACTAACAAAGATTCTACTGAAAAAATTATGAGATTAAACAAAGTTTTAATTTAAGACACAATATTTAACACTTAATAAAAAATGTCTCTACAACAGAAAAAATAACAAAAGAGTGTTACCATTGCCAAATTATTTCTAAAAGTTGCTCGTACTAACAAAGATTCTGCTGAAAAGATTATGAGATTAAACAAACTTTTAATTTAAGACACAATATTTAACACTTAATACAAAATGTCTCTACAACAGAAAAAATAACAAAAGAGTGTTACCATTGCCAAATTATTTCTAAAAGTTGCTCGTACTAACAAAGATTCTGCTGAAAAGATTATGAGATTAAACAAAGTTTTAATTTAAAACACAATATTTAACACTTAATACAAAATGTCTCTATAACAGAAAAAATAACAAAAGAGTGTTACCATTGCCAAATTATTTCAAAGTGTTGCTCGTACTAACAAAGATTCTGCTGAAAAGATTATGAGATTAAACAAACTTTTAATTTAAGACACAATATTTAACACTTAATACAAAATGTCTCTACAACACAAAAAAATGTCATGTGAGTGTTACCATCATGAAATTATTTCATAGTGTTGCTCGTACTAACAAAGATTCTGCTGAAAAGATTATGAGATTAAACAAAGTTTTAATTTAAGACACAATATTTAACACTTAATACAAAATGTCTCTACAACACAAAAAAATATCATGTGAGTGTTACCATTGCCATATTATTTCCAAGAGTTTCTTCTACTAAAAAGATTATGAAGTTAAGAAAAGAATTTAATTTAAGATATATTTAAATTATTGGTGGCAAATTTTGCTATCTTTGTTATTATTTGCCAATCGTCAAGCGGCGGAGGATCGAACAGCAGCTCTCTTTGTCATTAAGTGTTGTATGCTAAGGGCGGTCTTGTTGTTGTTATTGTGGTTTGACATTCTACAGTTCTGTGTTTCACTAAATCAAATGATTTGCCTGCGAGATCAGCATTATTTAGTGATACTTCTAAGAAATTTCTCTGCTAATCACTCTATGTGAAGACATAAGCCGTATACAGTAGGACATGAGCTGGTACTTCCTGTGCTAAGGCATAGCTTGTGTACAGTGGGACAAAAAATACGGTTAATACCATCTTGGGTGTATGAGTTTCATTAGGACCGGCCATTCTGTGTAGCCAGACTTTCAAAATTTACTTGTCAAATGCATTAACAAATGATTATATTAACAAATAATTACTGCTGTGCTGTCTGTCTGCCATAACAGCTTAAGTCAATTTAAGAATAAAATAAATGTTCAAACAATATTTCAATGAAAAACCAAAACAAAATGGGAATAAATGAGAATTACAAAAAAATTTCAGCCACAATAAGACAAATAATTTTAACAAACAACAACAACAACAATATGTATTTAGTTGAATTAAATAATAATTTGCCTTAAGTTGTTCTAATAAAATGGCACAAATTTGATTATTGATTTTCTATTTTATTTATTATTATATTATATTAATTGTTTAGGCAAAATGCTGCAGAAAAAATCCTTGTGGAAAAGTCCTTAAAAAAAAAAAAACTCTATAAAAGATACATAAAGAAATATCGAAAGAACGAGAAATAATATGTAAATATACGAGTATTTATAGTATAAAATGTCAGTTATCTCAAGCTTAATAAATGTACTAGTTACGAGTCTTTCTCACTATGTCGAACGTTAACGTTCGTCTGCGTTTTCAGACTTGAAAAAAATTAAAAAAAAAAAATCACATAATCTAAACGCTACATTAAAGCTCCTGCTTGTAAAAGAAAGTTTAATAAAATAGATTTAAAATCACGTGTTTATCCTTCAAAATATAGATGACTATTAGGGTTCGTTATCATGGGACGACATCTTATAAATTTCTTTTCCAAAGTTTATCATAAAATTTTCAAAGTACTAAATACTCATTTATTGTTTTGATTTATTATATTTATTGCTTTAAGCAGCAAGTTTCAAACGCAACGTTTTCAAAACGCGTGTTTTTATGACAAACTCCCGTCTCCTCCCTGCAAAGGTGGCCTTTTCATTCCCTGGCACACTTTGCGATTTCTATATTTATTTACTTTTAAATTATTTTACAATTTACTTTATCCGACTGCTGCTTTATTTTCTATAAATAACAAATTATATGGAACTCATTTGAAATGCAAAGATTAATACAGAACAGGCGAAACGTGTCACTGATCACTGGCGATAGCACTCCGAACGAACCTGCCACTTTATTCATTTCCCCGTTTTACTAAAATCTCAAAGTTATAGCGAACAAGTGCCATAATGTTTAGTAAAATTTCAAAAGAATTACAAAATGCGAAAATCAGTGACTCTATGTTGCATCCAACAGTTTCATATTAAATGCAATGCGCGCACTGCCTTCTGATGGTTCGTCCTTTTCAATGCAAAATTATGCAACTCACAGTATCTGTTAGTTGCAGTTGAACTGGCTCTTACCAGCTCACAAGTACAACAAAGAAACGGCAAAGTTTTCTTGCTTGATTAAAACTAAAGCTGCGAAAACTTTAAAAGAAAAAAAACAAAGAGAAATTCAAGGAAACAAAAAATTAATATGAATGGACAGGCAAATGCAAATAAGTAAGAAAAAAGATCTGCTCTGAAAAAGTTGTACTTGTTCATAAAAAAAAGCAAAGAAAACGGAATAAATAAATGCAGTTTAAGGCAAAACATGAAGACAACAAGAGTCTCAACAATAAAAGGAACAGGAATGCTGACAAGTGTAAAAACATGGCTACACCATCTACGAGAGGAACGTGAGAAACAATTTATGCCCCGACATGACTTTTCCACAGAATAGTTCAGGTGCTGACTTAACATTTCTATGGAATAACTCAGTTCCTGGTCTGACATTTCTATAGACTGACACGACTTTTCTGTAGAATAGTTCAGGCAATGGTTTGACTTTTCTAAAGAGCTCCTCATGTCCTGACATAACTTTTCTGTGGAATACCTCAGGCAATGGTTTGACTTTTCTAAATAGCACCTCATGTCCTGACATGACTTTTCTGGCTGGACTTTTCTATATATAAAATAGCTTCCATATTTTCCATAGAACTGTTTGAGTTATTCATTTCCAACATTATTTCTCGTCTTGAATTCCGCTGTAAAACATCTCATGTCTGAGAGCAGTTCCTTTCTAGAACATTTTTTCTCTGGCTTGAGTTCTCATTTCGAGCATAAAGTCTTTTTTAGATCATCTTATATCTGATATATGTCGGTTATTGATGACATGATTGTCTCCTAGAACATCTCATGTCCTGACTTGAGTTCATCTTTAGCACATCTCATGTCCGATATGAATTCATGTTTAAAATATCACACGTCTCACATGACTTCATCTTTAGAGCTTAACATGAATTCATCGTTAGAATATCTCTGGCCTGTCATAAGATTTCCTTTAGAATACCTCATGTCCTGGGCTGAACTCTTTTTTTTTTTTTAGTACATCTCATGTCCAACATGAGTTTTTTTGTCCGACTTAAGAATTGCTTATGTCTAACATAAATTTCTTTAGCTTAACTCTAATTTGCTTTAGATGGCTTCACTTCTAACCAGAGTTTCGTTTGAATTGCCTATAAGTTCCTTTTTTAATATTTGTGTGCGTCTGACAGCAGTTTTATGAAAAATTCCTTTTCGAAACACTTTTTTCTCGCTTAACAAATTTTAATGCAATTTTAGTGCATTTTTTTTTGTATCATCTTTCTTAAAAATTTCCACTGAGATTGTTGTTCTAGTTGTTGGCTGGTCTTACAGGCCGCGAGCGTGTGTTTGTGTGTGTGTGTTTGTTGCTTAAAACAGAGTGCAGGAAGCATAAAAAATAATAAAAATGCTAAACATTTTAATGTTTTAAATTGGCTCGTTTCCAGTTCAGAGTAGGTTTTCAAATGGATTTTTTGTTGGTAGTGTTTTGTGCGGCAGTTTATAATTCTAAGACCAGCCTGGCCATAAGTTTTCTAAGGGGCCTTTGTATTTTCCTTCTGTTTCTTGCTAATAAAACATTTTTTTGCATTCCTATTGTTGTTTGTTGTTGTGGTTGTTGTTTGTGCAAAGTTTATTTATTGTTGCATTTTATGTGTTGGAAAGTTTTATTAAAAGGCGTTTGTCTTCGACTTGTAACAAGGCGTTGACAAATAGATAATATTTTTTTTGTTTTTTCGCATTGTTGACATTTTTTTATACTTAAAATTGTTTTTTATTGTATTTGTTCTTTTGTCAAACAATGTTTGTTCATACGGCCGACTTGCAGCCATAAACAAATTATAATTACATTGTTTTTGTTGTCACTTCGCTATGCAAATCATAAGATATAATGGTTTTCGTTGCAAATAAAAGAATTTTATAACAATTGTCATTTTTAAAGTTGCCAGCTGGCGGAGCGGTCGCACAACAACTTACAAGTTCAGACACTTTTATCAAAATATGTCAAAGATATTGTCAAAACATGACGTGTGCTTTTATAGGAGAAAGATATTGCAAGACAAATAAATTCTTGTTGGATTGTGTAATTGTAAATTGTAATTATAGTTGAACAACAGCTGTCACGTTTGCTCTTTTGAATTTAGCATTAGCAGATTCGGGCAAGATTTTTTAAATATTGTTATTGAAAACTATGTGCATTTGAGAACTTTTGTGTCACGTTCAAGATTTTATTTAAATACATGTATTTCCTAAAAAAAACTTCAACTTTGAAAGCAAAGCATCATTTGACAATTTGTGGCATTTTTCACAGCTCCTATATTTTGTCCTATAATACAATTTACAAACTTTAATTATTTGTAAGCAGATTTGATGAACTCGCATTCATGATCTCTTTTAGCTTAAAGAAAAAATTACTTTTTTTTGTATGTACTTTTAAGTAACGAAAATTAACATTTAACATTGTCGCATAATGGATAAAGTGTTTGAAAACCTATATTATATGTTTAAAATTTGTTTCCAATTTTTTCTAATTTATTTGCTGCATTTTTTATCCAAAAAATGGAAAGCATCACATCACTTTTTTTTTGTCACGTTCGGTATTGTATGTGTGCTTTGTATTAAAAAAAAATTAATTGAAATAATTTATTGAGTAGTCGTTCGATTTGTTTTGCAATGTTCTTTTTCCAAGTCCGAAGCAAGAGTTTTGTTTTGTCACGTTATTAATATGGCTTTTCCGGAAAACAGCTTATTTCTTTTATTATATTATTTTCTTTTATGCCTTTGACGTCGGTTGGCTGCTATGTCGTATTTTATAAAGTTTGCTTAATTAATTTAATAGGAAAATAGTACGTTTTATATTTGTCACGTTCATGATTTCGTATATATTTTTTTTAGTTATCCAAAACATTCATTCGCAACACTTTGCTGAATTATGTGAGTATATTTTGTGTTGTTATTTTGCCAAGGCCGAGGCCAAAGGTAATATTTGTCGCGTTATCGTTTCCGACTATTTCGAGTATATTTGGTTGTGTTCTTTATAAAAATTATATTGCAAATTTTAATTTATTTGAAACTTTGAAATATATAATATTATTTATTTTTGTCACGTTCTTGATGCCAGAATTTTGATAAGAAATTTATTTTTTTGAACATTTTTTTTTATTGAATGGCTAATGTTTTATTTGTGTTTTTTTTGTAAAGTTCTAAGTAAAATGTTGGTCGCGTCACGTTACTGACATTCTTGTTGTGGCTCAATAACAAACATTGAAGGAAAATTTGTTTACAGTTTTTTTTTTTTTATTTTATATGAACACGATTTAAATTTCTTTCAATTGATTTTCTACCTTAAATTATTGGGGATTGTCTAAAACGTGACAGCGCTATAGACTCTTATGAAGAACAAACTATGAGAGTAATACCTTAAGCTTGCTGTCAATTGTTTGTGTGTCTTTCTTTTAGTAAATTAAAGCAAATACGTTTTCATATTGTATAAAAAGGAAAATTTATTGAAAGCAATAAATTATTTTCGATTTTGTTGAGATGTTTGCTGAAACATTTGCTATTTCCTGTTAACATTTCAAGTATTTTAAATTAAACTTTTCCAACAGTCTTAAGCACATACATACGTTTTCGAACACCCTCTCTTCCCGTCTCTTTGGCTCTCTCATTTGCAAACATGCATTAAAGGAAGTGCTGCTCAAACTCCTTCCCAACTGCTGCTTAAAAACCGACCATAACTGACAGTTACAAATAAAAAAATATTACAAAATGAAATTTTCCAAAACAAATTTAACCAAAATACGTTACAAACCGTAACAAAATACAATAAAATTCTGGCAAAAAGTAAAATCGACTGTAAAATAAAATGGAGTTTGTAAAACAAAATAACTTTATCATTGTTAAAAAAATTAAATGGAAATACAAAAAATAAAAATAAAAAAAGAAAAAGGTGTGAACGTTTGCAGCAGCAACAAAGTACAGAATGAATAATAGAATGAAGTGTTTCTCTTTGTTGTTGGTTTTTCCTTTTTGCAATTGAGAAGGATTTTTGTTTTGTTTTTCGGAAAAAAGTACTTAATTTAATTTATTGTTTGAAATAACTTTTTCGCTCAGCTAAAGTATTTACACGAATAAATGAACTCAACACCGGATATAGTGGCATTTTCTATGCATATTTTTACAGGATGTTTGTTGAATATAATTGACTTTATTTCGTTTCCCCCTTGTGTTAATAAGACAAAGGTACTTAATAAAAAGTAATTGGAGTTTAATTTACGCTTTTGCACATTTTTCAAAAACAACTATAATGATGAGAAATTATTGCTTAAAATAAAAGCAATTTATAAAGCGTTTAAATCATCTAAATTATTTCCACTTTAATTCCTCCTGCCACTTCATACCTTTTCAACTAACAACAACAACTTTGTGTGTGAGAGTTTCTTAGGCAGCCAAAAGTGTTTCCATTTAAAAGCACTATATTCTCAGCTAATAATAATAATAATAATAAGGAAACATCCTTTTAAAATTGGCTGATTTCCTTTTTTGCAAAAAAAATAGCAATTTTAGCCCCTTTAAAAAGGAATCACGACTATTTACAATATTTATACGTGTTCACAGTATGGTCTGCTAAGCTGGCTGGCAGGTGGCATACATTTTCTGCTCTTTAGCATTATTTTCATTACTAGAAATGTCCGTTTTTATTAAACTGTCTATCAAATATTTTGTGGGCTAATCAGCTGGAAAAATGGGGTTTTTTTTGCTTTAATATTTGACAAAACGGCTATTTATTGGTTTTCTTTGGTCTTTACGTTCATCATCACCATCATCATCGTGTTCGTCTTTGTCATTCAATAGAATCCATAAAAAAAGGTGTAAAATTTATTTGGGCAAAGAATTCAGGCTACAAGTAATAGATATAAAATTGCTGATTATATTTGTGACAAAAAAAAACCAAATTCTTTAGTCATGTGTGTAAAATCGGAATTTCTTCTGGTCACACCGGCAGTTGAAGAAGCCCTGTTTTTTTCTTGGAAAATTTTAAAGGCAGCGCATGGCCGTTAGTAGAATTGTAACGTTGGAGTCTAATTCAAGTTGATAAATCTCTGGCTTTGCTGTGGAACTAGTGTAGCAAAAGGGTCCCAGTCATCCCCAATAACAGAAAGAAGATATACAATTTGTTTGGCCCAAGAAATGAGGCTGCAATTGCTGATTATATGTGTAACAACAAAATTTGTGACGTCATGTGCTGATATTTTTTTTATAGATAATTTTAAAGATCTCATCTGGCACTCAGTGGTACTCATGTTTTGTTGTCTTATCCCATTAGGACTTTTAGGCTAAAGAAATACAACTTAATTAACAAAAAAAAAAAAAAAAACTTACTTTTCTGTTAAACTAAAGGTGGGCAAGAACTTTCCTAAAGGGCCTATGACCCATGTCTGACAAAGTACAGAATTTAGTGCCAGATTTGCCATCAGCACACAATTTAATTGTAAATACTTGCCATAGTCTTAAGCCATGAATGAAATATGTAGTCGCATGTACAGGAAAAATGTACACTAAGCGCTATAATTTTGACTACATTTGCGGCAATTATTTTAATGATATGAGCTTGAGCATGAGCATGAACGCTTAACATGCTGTTCACTACAACCGGACAATAAAAAGCCAAACACTGAACTGATCTTAGAAGCAACAACTTTCTTTGGTGGCCAGCACGTAGAAGACAAAAGCCAGTTTGATGTTGTTGATGTTGGCTTGAATAATCATCGTTTGTGGCAAACTTGGCCAGAATATTAATTAAAATTTAAAAATAACCTAGAAAAAGAGAACAAAGAAGAAGAAGAAGAAGAAGAAGAAGAAGAATACGAAAAGAGTTACTTGGTTATAATAATAGAGTGTTTGCAGTCTAGTTTTGTTTTATGAAATTGAAAAAATATGGACTCCAAGAGACGCGAACAGAGAATTGGTTGTGGCCACACATTTAGTTGATGAAAGTCAGTGAAACGTGAAGCATTAAAACGTTCCCGTGAAATGAAGTTTTCCACAAAATATTTCATATTTCTATTTGTGATTGTTGCGGTTGGAGCAGCAGCTGCCGCAACGCCGCTAAAGCCACAATTGAGGCAGAATAGTTTCTTGGAGTGGCTGATCTCAATATTTCAGTTGAATCCCATTTCATCGATCCCGATCGGCCCACCTGAGAGTTCTAAGCCACCCACGGATACCAAACAATGTCAGCCCTGTTCGTGCGGCACGCCCAATGTCATTAAGCGCATTGTGGGCGGTGAGGAAACACAAGAGATACGCTACCCCTGGATGGCGTTGCTCAAAAACAATAATCGTTTCTATTGTGGTGGCTCTTTAATAGCGGATCGTTATGTGGCCACAGCAGCTCATTGCCTGAGAGGTTTTCCTGCCAACCGCATTTCGATAAGTTTGCTGGTGCATGATCGCAAGGCCAACTCTTCGCGGGTAATAAATCGTAAGGTGAGGAAAGCCATCGTTCATGAGCGTTACGATCCCTTTAATGTGGACAATGACATTGGCCTGTTGCTGCTGACGGAGTCCGTGGAGATGTCAAACGTTTTAAGGCCTGTCTGTATGCCCCAGCAGAATGAAACTTATGAGAATTACACCGGCATTGCCAGTGGCTGGGGAGCGCTGTCAGAGGGAGGAGCATTGGCTCAAAAACTAATGGTAGGTCACGTAAAGTAAACTCAAGCCCCCCTTGGAAATCCTTTCACACTAGTTCAATCTGTTTTATAGCAAGTTGAAGTGCCCATTTTATCGAACGAGGAGTGCATAAAAAAATATGGCAAGGATCGTATTACTGCCAATATGATGTGTGCCGGTGTACCCGAAGGTGAAAAAGACTCCTGCCAGGGCGACAGTGGTGGTCCATTTCATGTTCATAACGCTGACTTGGATACTTATCAATTGGCGGGCATTGTTTCGTGGGGGGAGGGCTGCGCTCGTCCCAACAAGCCCGGTGTTTACACACGCGTAACACAATATTTAGAGTGGATTGACAAGCATTCGAACGACTCGTGTCGTTGTGAAAATCCCAATCGAAAACTGGTGGAAAATATATTTTGGGAAATTGAAAATCAAATAAAGACAGAAAATAAACAATAAGAAATGAAAAGAAAGTGTTAATGTTGGGAAGTAAAATTTTTGATCAACTGGGTTGTAGATAATGAAAATGAGACTGCAATGATTTTATTAAAAAAAGAAGAAAGTTTGAATGTAGCATTTTAGGGGATTTAATCGATTATGCGACTTTTCATTAAAACGTTCAGATATGAACGTAAATTAAGGCAATCTGGTTACAAATTGAGTCATCAACTTTGGCCTTAAAACATAAAAATTAGCTGCGTTATAGATAATAAAAATAGCACTGAATTGATTTAAGTTTTTAAAAAGGTTGAAGCTTAGAAATTTTAATTAGAAAAATACCTCTTTAACATAAAGGGAATTTTACTTCTTCTTAACATGTTCAGACAGAAACGTTAATTGAGGCAATTAAGTTTTAAATTGAATAACAAACTTTGGTTTTTAATTCATAAAAATTATATATAATAAAATTGAATTAATTTGATTTGATTTAGGAAAAATTTGAGATCCAATTTTTGTTTAATAAAGATTCTCTGCAAAAACCTTATTCTTCATACTGGGTGCAGATATAAACGTTAATTGAGGCAATTAAGTTTTAAATTGAGTTATAAAATTTGATATTAATAAATAAAAATTATAAATAATAAAAATAAAGTTGAATTGATTTGATTAAAAAAGATTGAGATGTAATTTTTGTTTGATAAAAATTCTCTTCAAAAACCAATTAAGTTTTAAATTGCAATTAAGTTTTAAATTGACTTATAAAATTACATGTTAAATAAATAAAAACTATAAATAACAAAAATAAACTTGAATTGATTTGATATGAAAAAAAATTGTGTTTAGACATAAACGTTAATTGAGTCAATTAAGTTTTTTAATTGAATTTAATTGATATGAAAAATTATAATTTGTTGCTTGTTTTTCCTCGTTTTCTTGCGTGCGAGAAAATTTTGTTATTTGGTAAAAACTTAAATAAAATATAATCACCGTCAATGCCGCTACTGCCTTAGACTTATCTTTTATATGGTTTAATATTGTCATTATTAAGCATTTTGCCTTCTAACTTACTGTCTCTATTGTAATGAAGTTTATTCAGTGTTTTCTTCCCAATTTAGGACACAATTTGTATGGATTGGTCAATTAACTAATTGAGCCCAATTTGCTAATTGAGCAATTAGGATACATGTTCCAACTAAATTTTAGAAAATTATCTTTCATAAAACTGCCCTTTACCTTATTTTTGGAAATGGAAAAATTTATTTTCAAGGCGATTCTTATTTGATTTCTCTACGTCCATATTCTTGCATCCAAATTATTTGCAGATATATTTTTTTGTTTCCTACTTTTTTTTATTTTCCACTCTCTCTCTTTAGAAATACTCGTATATAAAATTGTTTTAATAGAGAACGAACAATGATGGTCATTTAGTTGTTATGTAATTGCCCAAACCCATTGCATTTTGTCATTGGGTGGTTTGGTAGTGGCGGCAGAATGGCAGATGGTGTATCATATGTTAGTCTGGCATTTGACACTATCTAAGAGTAATTGTTACACAGAGTATTATCACATAACCTCAAATATAAGCACAACTGAAATTGCCTTAAACATTACAAAGACACAGTGCAAAATACAGTTATTTTGTGGGGAAAATTTGTATGCTAAGATTTTAAAAATGTAAAATATTTTATTTTAAATAAAGCAAAACCCGTTGCAACATGTTTCTTGACGGTACTCCTTTTACTTTTGTTTGTTTGTCATATTAAAGCCCACTGTAGAGTTGAAAGCAATTTATAATGACCGTTTTTGCCAGCAACTCTAGTGCAAGCAACTATTAAACTTGTAAGTGTGAGTTTTTATTGTCTCAAGTGACCAGCCGCCACCACACAAAAATAAATGTCATGATGAAAAAAAGCAAAAACAAAAAACAAAAAAAAAAAAAAAAAATAAAACTGAAATTTTCTTTCTTTCTCCTAAATGCCAAGAGATGTTGAGATATTCACTCTTATTGTATTATAACAAATTTGCGGTTATCAAACATGTGTCATCACCATGTAATTTCGTTTTAATTGCTGATGACTGTGAACTAAAGTCCAGGGAGCGGGTGAAATAAAAATAAAAATACATTTAAGATAAAGAAAACCATTTTAAGTTAAAAGGGCAACTTTTGCCTTTAACTTTAAAGAGAAAATTTGGGCGATGCAATGGAAAAATGAAATAAAGACGCTAAACAGTTGCGTAAGAGTCTGCACATATTTGCAACAAAAGAAAAAACACAAGAATAAAAAACTTACGTCTGTTAAGAGATGGTCCGACAGGAGGTGGTGTGACATGCGATGGTATGAAATGAGATGGTCAGGCATAAGATCGTATGACCTAAGATGGACTGACATGAGACAGTCTGACATAAGATGGTCTGATATAAGATGGTCTAACATAAGATTATCTGACATGAGACATTCTGACAGAATCAGATGTCAGACATTAAATGTTCTTTTAAAAATCACATCACACATATCATAAACAATTGAAGGCCAGACATAAGTTTATCTGCCGAAACTAGGCACAGATCTAAGTACTGCTAAGGAAACTAATAGCAAGTGTGAGTTCTACTTGAGACAGTCATGTCACGTGTGAGAGCCAAAATATCGCACTCCCAACATGAATGGTTCATTTGTATGTTCGATATGAGCTGTTGAAGAAGTTAAGCGTCATGAGACATGAGTTTCATTAAAGATGCCAATGACAGGTATGACCTGTCACAAACAAACATATGTTACACTTAAGCTGTTTTCAAAAAACGTGATGTCAAAATTATATCAGACTCAAGAAACTCATGTCCCATAATATAAATTTCTGAAAATATTTCTTATAATAACCCATGAGATGTCCTAAAGATGTTAATGGTTAGACATGACCGGCCATAAAACATACACTTGTGATACAAAAAATTAGTTTCAGAAATGACTTATTCTAAAGCTCATGCCATGAACATTAACTTTCCATAAATAATGTCATATCAGAGTAGAGAAACTCATGACACATATGAATTATTCCGAGGGATATACCTGACAGCCTTAAGGAGGCTTTAAGCAGAGAGAAGCAAATTTCGTAATGAAAAGTGTGCAGGAAATTCAGGCTCTGTATGAACTCATACGTGACCTGTGATAGCCTCAGAATACTCAAGCCTGCCATTAGCTGTTCAACTGCAACTAATATCAGATATAAGCAATACTCAAGAAACTTATGCTGGACATGAGCAGGACTTTCTTATAGCAGTTTCATACAGGTTAGGATTTGTTGGTGGAAAATTCGAACTACAAGTTCAGCGCACAAACAAATATTGGCAAATATAAAAGTGCTAATCCAATAATGTTGTTTAGTTTGGCTGCTGCTGCTGTCACCATGCAATTTGTCGCGTTATACAATCATACACTTGTTAAGACAATGCACTTTTGTCATTTCCAGCCAACACACAAAGAATGTATTTTTAAAATTCTTTTTTCGCTGCAAAAGTTTCAGTTGTTGTTTTATTTTTTAATGCAGGATTAAGGCAACAAAAACAAAACCAAAAAAAAGAAAAGAAGAAACAAACTGACTGAAAAAAGCAACCGAATAAAACATCTTTTATTATTAAAATTGTTTGTGTTGTATAACAACAATAAATAATAACGGAGAGAATAGTTGCTGATATTTTTTCTTTGTACGGATATGAAGGCGTGAGTGTGTGTGTGTGTGTGTGAGTGTGTGTGTGTGTGCTGCTTGTTTTTGATAAAAATTGCATTACAAATTTTGTAGACAGTGGAACAAAATCCAAAAAAAAAAATTTCTAAAACAAATTGGGCCGTATTCGGGTGTTGTTTTAAGTTTTAGAAAAATAAATCAAAAAGCATTTTTAACAATAAAATTATTATATGATTCTAAATACAATTTATTTATTTTATATTCTCATATATATTTTTCAATTATTCAATCAAAACACTAGTTTGCCTCATCAAACCAGATATGAATTTGAGCAGAATAATATTTTTAACACAGTCCCACTGTGCTTCGCCAGATCTCAACTACCAGACAGATAAAGATTTGTACAAATTCACATACACACGAGCTTTCAGCACGACTCCTGCATGAATACAAACTAGAATTAGTACCAATTTAATATTTTTTCTCTCTACAGGAGTGTGTTTCTGAACAAACAGGATTAAATGCAACAAAAAATTTGTTTAAATAAAATTATAAAGAGCTTAAAAAAGTGAAATAACAAAGCAGAAATAAGAAAAAAAAAAACGTTAGTAAAAAATCATACATAAGAAATTAAGATTTCCAAAGAGAAAAGATAATTGAATATCCTTAAAAGATCGCACAAAAAAGCAGTTTTTAATATAGATTTAAATTATTTATATTTTTTAATAAAAATTTAATATATTTGATATTAAATATGTTTGCCAACGACAGAGATATTTTTCATGTACCATAAATAAACATAAATTTTCTATAGAGATTTTCTATTAATTTTAGATTTTCTATGGAAAACTTTCTCTACACAATTTTTATTATGACAGACTTTTGGTTATTAAAATTTTCTATAGAAAATTTTTTAAGGATATTTTAATAGCAGCAAAATATTCAACAACTATAACTTTCTACTGAAAAGTGTCCAATAATAAAAAAAATTCTATGGAAAATTTGCCACAACCATGAATTTTCTATTAAAATTTTGGATTAACCATAAACTTTTAATAAACATTTTTTAATAATAATAAATTAATCGATAATTTTTAATAACAATAAATTTTCTAAAGACACTTAATCTATTTATTTAATTGACTTTTTCTTTTTATAAATTTATTTCAAATACCGAAATTTTTAACAACATTTATTTTTAAATAAATTGATTTTTATAAATTTTACGCCTGTTTGTTCGGGGAGCCAAACAAAACTTTACTAAAATATTCCATCAAATTGTTGTTGTTTTTAGAAATGGCTGGACTAAACTTTTGATTGTTATTAAAACTTTGCAGAGAAATTGAATGAAATCATCAAACAAAAACGTTTATTATTAACAACAACAACGAGCAACCACGAAAAATATTTTAAAGTTGTGTTGCCTGCTTCTGGGGGCTGTTATGCTGTGCAAGAACTCATTTTTATTATTGTGGCCTGCAGCGAAATTTCAATTCCAACTACCCTTTTTCTGAAATTTATTAGTTATTTGTCTGATTGCTGCCGAAGCTAAAGCTGAAGCCAATTTCCCTCTCCCGCATTGGCGGCGAAGTGCGGTAAACCAACTACTTCTCTGTGCTTTCGAATGAGAATTTCCTGGGGTTTTTTTTCCAACAGTCTATTGTTGTACGTTATTGTTTAACAATTGACATTGAAATTCGTTCGAAAGTACTAACGTTTTGTTTTTTGGCTATAACGAAAACAAGACTTTGAAGGCATGAGTCGTTTTTTGTTTTCAGGGCTAATTGAAATTGCATTTTTAAACAGTTATTTACCTTTTGTCTGACTTTGACAATGAAGTGAAGTTTTAAATTTTAAAGAGTCGGAGAGCAAAAGCACACACATTCGAAACGGCAGCAGGAAAAGTCAAACTTATTCGGCCAGAAGTGAGAAATTAATTTGTATTTTATATGCAATTTGTGTGGAAAAATTTGTTATGAAAAAGGCAATTCCACATGGCCTTGGGGACTTCGAAGGAATGTCTGGGCAGGAGCAGCACAAGAACTTTCATTTGTTAATTTAAATTGTAAATGGTTTTAAATAAATATTTGTTTGAAAAAGTGAAAGAAATTTGATATCTATTGTTTAATTGGAGGAAGATTTTCGCTCTAAATTTCGTATTTTAAATAAATAGATAATAAGAAAATTTTAATTGAATTATTTATTTTAGGAAAAAATTTAATAAAAATAATTTATAAATAGTCGTATCTAGACTATTTTTCAAATTGTCCATTAACCATAAATAGTTTGTGGGATCTATGAATTTATAATAATAATTTTGCTTATTTTTCTAATATTTTTGCTTTCAATAGAATTTCTATAAAATTGTTCACTATCGATAAATTTTCTGCCAAAAAATATTTCTTATCGTTTAATTTTCTTAAGACCATATTTACAAAAAATTATACTGATTTTTTTTTTTGCATTTATAATGTTTTCTAAAGATATTTTGTTTTCATAAATTTTTTTACATAAATTTGGTATATTTTTTTTAAGAAAATTTTTCTAATCCATAAATTCAATCAAAAATAATTTTATTGTCTATAAATTTTCTATACATAAGTTTTGTCAACGATAAGCTTTCTATAGACTGTGCTTGTTATCGATAATTTTTCTATAGAATAGTTTTGCTATCGATAAACTTTATATAGATTATATTTTTGTTATCGGTAATTTTTCTAAAAAGTATTTTATTATTATTAATATTAATAAACTTCCTATAAGTTGTGTTAGTAGCCGCTAACTTTTCTATAGAAAATTATCGTTATCGATAAAACCTCGATGAAAAATATTTGTTATTTTATGACAAATTTTTTTCGAATTTTTTATCCATAAGTTTTGGATACACAATTTTTCTAAACGATAACTTTTTTTACATTTGATAACGATAAGTTTTGTATATTTGATATCGATAAATTTGGTATAAAAAATATTTGATATCGGTAAATATTGTATAAAAATTATTTGATATCGAAAAATTTTGTATAGAAAATTTTTGATATCGATAAATTTTGTATAGAAATCAAATATTTTCTACACACCGACAAAATTTTTAATAGAAAATTCTTCTTAATAAAAGATTTTGTATAAAAACATTTGATATCGATAAATTTTGTAGATTTAGATTTTGTATAGAAAATATTTGATATCGATAAATTTTGTATAGAAAATATTTGATATCGATAAATTTTGTAGATTTAGATTTTGTATAGAAAATATTTGATATCGATAAATTTTGTATAAAAAATATTTGATATCGATAAATTTTTGTATAGAAAATATTTGATAACGACAAAATTTTTAATAGAAAATTCTTCTCAATAAAAGATTTTGTATAAAAAATATTTGATATCGATAAATTTGGTATAGAAAATATTTGATATCGATAAATTTTGTATAGAAAATATTTGATACCGACAAAATTTTTAATAGAAAATTTTTCTCAATAAAAGATTTTGTATAAAAAATATTTGATATCGATAAATTTTGTAGATTTAGATTTTGTATAAGAAATATTTGATATCGATAAATTTTGTATAGAAAATATTTGATATCGATAAATTTTGTATAGAAAATATTTGATAACGACAAAATTTTTAATAGAAAATTCTTCTCATTAAAAGATTTTGTATAAAAAATATTTGATATCGATAAATTTTATAGATTTAGATTTTGTATACAAAATATTGAATATCGATAAATTTCTTATAAGAAATATATTTCATCCATATATTTTCCAACATATATTTATTTTCTGAAGAACATTTTGTTAATTTTATTTAAACATTTTTTTTATCGATTTATTTTGTGGAGTTTTTGAAGTTTCGGAAAGTTTCTAATCGGTTTTGTTGTCGATTAGTTTTGTCTAAAGTTTTCTTATTATTAAACTTTCCATAAAAGTTTCGTTGACAAAACCCTAAAAATGTTTCTGTTAACGATGATTTCTTTAAATTTAATTTTTTTTGCTTCTCCTGCCAACAGACAGACAGGCTTTTATTATAAATGTTTCAGTTAAATATAGCTTTTTTCTAGTTGACAGTTTAAATTAAATACATGCCGATGCAAGTCTTTTGTTAAAAACATTTTGAATATTTTAATACGTGATTTTCGTATTCGGAATTTAAAGTGTCTGAGAAAATACATTCCATTTAAATACAAATGAAATGGCAACTTGTATTTTTGTTTTCAAGTTGTTGCAAGAACATTTATTTTGAGAGTCATGAGTTTAGTTAGTGATTTGACTAATTGCTTTGTAAATCTTGGGGAAAACTTTTGTAAAATTAATTAAAATCTTCAAGTCATGACATGAAATGGGTTTGTTTGCTCAAGCGTAACACAACATGAACAACAAATGCATCAGCAGCAGCAGCAGGAGCAGCGCCAAGAGCAGCGGCAGCGGCAGCAGCAGCAGGACTACACACAGCCAACGAAAAACGTTGCCAGCTGCAAAGACAGAAATAAATAAACGACAGACTAAAACGAAACAGGCATCAAGAGTCTTATTTAATATAAAGAAGAACAAAGTTAATTGTTGTGGTATTGGAAATCGACTGCCGAGTACAAATTCAATTTCAAAATAAACTTCCGAACTGGTTTTTGTTTAGTGACTTTTCTGCTACTTTTAAAAGTGTTTTATAGCTTTTGATTTTCCAACAAGAATTATGGTCTTTGTTTCCTGTTTCAAATGCCCACTTTAGTTGTGAAAATTGCAACAAACTACTCTGCTTTCATAATTCTGTTTCAAAGGGCCAACAATTTAACACCTTTTTGTGCCAACTACAATATAAATACAGGACTATTTTAACTTAAAACCTATTCCGTTTAATCCCCATCATATTGATGCAAACCATTACAATATTGCAGAAAAAATTTTATACCTGGAACCCAACAAACCAGATACTAGTGGTTTACGTTTGCAACAACTACATTTTGTTTGTGGTTTGGAAGCAGCAAAAAAAAAAAACAAAAACCACAAGAAACGAACGAACGAACGAACGAACGTACAAAAAAATGCAACTAACCAACATTGTTAGAGACGAGAAAAACTTCAAGGATAACAAGGTAATAACACCACCATACAATATCTATATACAGGGTGTTTTTTTTAGAGGTATAGAACTTCGAATTGAAATAAAACACAAGAAAATCGTTTTAATGTCCATCAATTCGGCTTTATTGGAAGGATAATTTTATGCCATTAATGTTTAAATATGATTTCGGGCATGTGGCCGCCGCGGCTGGCTCGAATAAAGCCAATTCTACAGGTCCAATTTTCAACCACTTTTTCGAGCATATGGGGCCGTATGTTGGCAATAACACGAATGTTGGCTTCCAAGTCCCCTAACGTTTCTGGTTTGTTGGCGTAGACGGGCGACTTCACATATCCCCAAAGAAAATAATCCAATGGTGTCAAATCACACGATCTTGGTGGCCAATTGACAGGTCCACTTCGCGAAATTATGCGCTCATCGAATGTTTCCTTCAATAAATCGATTCGAACTTCGCGAACTGAACCATTATTTTCGAAATAAATTTGCACGATTTGCAAGCGTTGTTCTTTTGTCAACCTGTTCATGATGAAATGGCAAACCAAACTAAATATTAATCACTTGACAGCTGACAAAATGGCCGCCAGTTAAAAAAGTGATGCCAACTTAAAGTTCTATACCTCAATAAAAAACACCTTATATATATGGCAACCCGGCTACGCCATCCTAGACACCCACTAGCACCAACACTTGCAGCCACGTTGTAGTTTTTGGTATAAAGTTTGTTGCAGCTGTAGGTGTAGGAACAACATAAAATATTTGAACTGTCTGCAAAAAAAGAAAAAAAAACTTTCACTCAAAAGCACATGCCGAAAGCTTGTAAAGTTTAAAGCAAAACCAAACATGTTTAAAAAGTCGGAAAAAAGAGCAAATTGCGATTTTAGCAAAACAAGGCAGTGGAACATCGAAAAATATGTAACTTGAAAATTATGTAACGAAAAATTTTGCCATTTTGAAAATTCGATATTGAAATTCAAGATAAAAAATATTGAAAAAAAATTTGCATAAAAATTTTTCATTGTTTTGAAAGTTCGAAATTTATATACCAAAACAGAAATATCATAATTATAAATATGAGTTAAAATAATTTAAATTTTTGCTGTCCTTAGAATCTGTAGCTGTAAATGGAAAAATAATGCCTTCAATGCGCAAATATTTGCTGGAAAAACTTTACATGGCCAGACATTGAAACATGAAGTTCAGTGTTTTTGAAAGCGAAGGAGTGTTAAGGCTTAAGCACCAGCAAAAACAATAAACAGCCAACCAACCAACCGGTCAGTCAGTCAGTCAGTCTGACTGTCAGCCATCCCGACATGGAGACAGGCCGGCCATAACATGTTTGCAACACTAACAACTCAAGTGCTCAGGATAAGTATAAAACGAAGGCAGGAAATAACATCTCTACGGGCAGACAACTCATTTACACACAGCAATTGTTTTAGATAAGGAAAGAATAAGTACAATAATAAATTTTAGTTAAGAATTTTTGCAAAATTTAAGAACACAAATTGCTTTTTTTTACACGAATTTAGTAAAAATTAATTTGTTTAAAAAAAGTTCTTTTAAAAGGGCTTTGAGTTGCTGCGTTGTGAGTATTGGCGGCCTGGGAACGTCAAGTTATTTTTATGGCATCTGTCTAATCAGCTGTTTCTTATTATTCCGCCCGCTGATGCGAAAGCATCGTGACAAGTTACACGATGCGGAATCTTTGTTCCCAAAAAAGGGGGTTACCTTCCACTTGCATTTGCAGCGTTAGCAAATAAACACAATAAACTAATTTCCATAGGCCAAAGCAATGTCAGAGCGGCGGAGCACATCGTCGCATTTTCAACACAAAATCTCTCGATGGCAAAACTTTTCAAGAAAAAAATTTATCAATAACAAAAATTTTTTACAAAAAATTTATCGATAGCAAAAATCGATGCGTTCGATAACATAAATGTTTTATGAAAGATTCCCTGAAAACAAAAAAATATCTAAAAAAAAATAATTAATTAATTTTTCTAGGAAATTTATTGATTAGAAAAAAAATTGCTGTACAAAATTTATCGGTAAGAAAATTTTTCAATAGTAAATTTCTAGTAAAGAAAAAATGTTGAATAGGGAATCGATAAGAAACATGGATTAAAGAAAATTAATCGATTTCATAAATTTTCTGCACCGGGGCTGGCGCTTACGACCGTACAAAATCCAATTGATCGAAGAGCTTCAAGTTAGTGACCACAGCCAACGCCAATTGTTCGATAATTGACACCAATTTTGGCCGCAAATCATCGAAAGTCATGTGACGAGTCACATTTTTTTTAATCAATGGCCCTGTTAACAGGCAAACTTGTTGTATTTGAGCCAAGATTAATCCAAAACGACAAAGTTACTGTTGGTTGCGGATAATACGACGTCGTTGAGGCGTCCTTTTTTTGAAAAAGATTTCAGGGAGGCCATTTCAGCGACTGCCCTAAACTGTTTGACGAGTTAAGGAAGACGACATGCGACCTCAGCAGAACGATGTTAGAGGCCACAAGGCGAATTTAAGTTTATAATTGTCTATCGCAGGGATATTGTGAATGGGCCACCAATATCTAGCGATTTGATTCCACTAGACTTTTTCTTGTAAGAGTGTTCCGAAGTTGTCGCCCGATTATCTTAAGGTGGCTTTTGCTCGAAGTCAGATGGACTCCTGCGGCAAAGTCCTTGCAAATTATATTACTTGGGTCCGTGGCACTGTAAGCAGCCGAGGCAAACATTTGATTTAATAACATTTATGAGGCCTTAAAATAGAGATAGAAGTTTTGTAGTTTTTTACACGCAAATGTTTTATTTTGTGACAACATCTTAACGCTCTTACTGAAACACCCTTTAGTTCTCTACATGATTTGTTTGCAGGGCAAATGTTTCGGCAACTATTACTCTCACTAAAATATGCCAGTTATTACATTTTTGAATTGCAACATCTGCACACACATTTCTATATACGAGTAATTGTATGTTTCGGTCCTGTTAAATCAACTCGATGTTCAGGTCTAACTTTTCGTGTACAAGTTGCTGGCAACTGTTTTGCTATTTTTAATAGTGTGTGTTATATGAATGTTATACATGTTGTTCAATTACTTTTGAAAACTTAAATTCTCCTTGTTGTCTTCTGTTCCTTTCTTTTTTTTTTTTAACAACAATTATAGAAAAAAAACCGTAAAAAACTAAAACTTACATGCAAATAAAACTGGATAACAACAGCAAAAAAAAAAAAAAAAAAGGCAAAGAAATGGCTGCAAAAGGATATGAAGTCATTAAAAAGGAACTTTGAAAAACAGAGAAAAATTATGAAACTAAAAACGGTTTGACAGTTAAAGATTGTCAATGTCTAGTTGGGTAAGAGAAAATTCAAACAATTTTAATAAAAAGGAAGGGGGAGGCGGCGGAATAGTAACTGAATTTTCATGGTCAAAAACCCAGTAAGACAAAATCAACATACAAAAAAAAAAAACGTTAAATGATTTTTTTTAAGCAAAAATACAAACATTTACTTTCAAAACCGAAACCGATTGTGACATGTCACATTGCAAACTCCGTATTGCCGAGATTTATAAATATGAGAAAAATTATTATTTAAAATTATTTTATAGCCTTTAAAATAAAAATATATATATGTAAATGAAATTTCATTGTTTCTTTAAAAACAAAGGCTTTGGGTGACATGGACGAGTAGACAGCTGGAAAACATACAAAAAACTAAGATGTACACATAATATTTTTTACGTCCATGTTCTGGCTAAACACGTTCCAGCATTTTCGAAAAATCCAGAGGCAATTTGGCAACATTTTCCTATTTTTCAAAGTTGTGTTCGATCAACGAATCACAATCAATTTTAATTTTTAATGAAATTTCAAGATCAGAAATTTGTTTTCAAAACAGTGGCACATCGACATCTCCTACATCACTTATTACTGATTTATTGGCTATTTTGCCATAATATTTTATAGCATTTAAGAGACAGAAGATATAAATGAAACAAACTCGCCCTAATTTTCTAATTAATATGCATTGAATTTCTTTCATAATTTTCGCTTAACAAGCCTGAACTATCAATCATTGTTTAAGGATCGATGCGATGTCGTCACAACTTTCCATACAAAACAAAACGTCATTAATGCGAAAATAAAAAAAAAAAAAACCAACAACGACTATTAATAAAAACCTTAAAATTAATGTTCATTCACTTCAACAGAGTCACTGCAGTTGGTGTCTATAACTCATCGCAATGTTTATTGTCGCCCGAGGTCAGTTTCATTGATGTGCAGATTGATGTGCACCTCCGTCAAGCAAAACAGAATGCGAAGGTTCTTTTAAACGATGAAATCCATTCAAAAGCTGCTCTGTTTTTGTCTTTGTTTAGATCACGTCAAGTCAAAGTGTTGTCACCACAAGGCTCAGGGCGAAAAATATCCAAAAATATGTGAACATTAAACATAATGCGAAAGGAAGGTGAAGAACTGGCCACTGGGGCTGCAGGTAAAAGTCGACCCGAAAAAGGCAATACATTCGGTTTTAAATATTATAGGAAAAAGAATTCTCGTTTAAGAGAAGAGCAAAACGAAAACAATAAATATAAATAATTTTTTGTGGAAAATTTAGCGTTATAAAGAATTTACAAAACAAAATTTGCTATAAAAAATTTATAGCTATAAGAAATTATGGGAAATTTTCTAAGCAAAATTTATTGTTTTAAAGAATTTCGTATAGAAAACTCTCCGTTTTGAAAAAAAATTTCCCACTATAAAAAATTTTCTATAAAAAATTAATCATTACAAAAAAATTTGCTATAACAAATTTATAGCTACAAGAAATTATAGGAAATTTTCTAAACAAAATTTTTGTTTTAAGGAATTTCGTATAGAAAACTCTCCGGTTTGAAAAAAAATTTGCCAGTATAAAAAATATTCTATAGAAAATTAATCGTTACAAAAAATTTGCTATAAAAAATTTATAGTTATAAGAAATTTTCTACAGTAAATTTATTGCTATAACGAATTTTCTATAGAAAATTGGTCTTTATAAGAAATTTTGTAAAGGAAACTTTCCTTTTTCCAAAAAAATTTGTCGTTACAAAAAACTGTCTATAGAAAATTAATCGTTACAAAAAATTTTTTATACAAAATTTATAGTTATAAGAAATTTTAAGAAATTTTCTACACAAAATTTATTGCTTTAAGGAATTTTCTATAGAAAATTTGTCTTTATAAGAATCTTTGTATAGAAAATTTTACGTTTTCAAAAAAAAAATTGTCATTTTAAATAAATTTCTATAGATTTTTAATCGTTGCAAAAAATTTGCTATAAAAAATTTATAGTTATAAGAAATTTTAAGAAATTTTCTACACAAAATTTATTGCTTTAAGGAATTTTCTATAGAAAATTTGTCTTTATAAGAATCTTTGTATAGAAAATTTTACGTTTTCAAAAAAAAAATTGTCATTTTAAATAAATTTCTATAGATTTTTAATCGTTGCAAAAAATTTGCTATAAAAAATTTATAGTTATAAGAAATTTTAAGAAATTTTCTACAGAACATTTATTCTTATAAGGAATTTTCTATAGATTTCTATAGTCTTTATAGGAAATTTTGCATAAAAAACCTTCTGTTCTCAAAAAAATTTGTCTTTATACAAATCTTCTGTGGAAAATTTGTAGTTATAAAAAATTTTTATATTAAATTCTTTGCTATAAGGAATTTTCATAGAAAATTTGTCTTTATAAAGAGTTCTTTGTGGGAAATATATCGTTGTAAAATTTTTTAATAGAAAACTTATCTTTATAACAAATCTTCTGTAATTTTTTCTTTTAGAAATGTTTGTAAAGAAAATTTTTCGTTGCTAGAAATTGTCCTTTGAAAATTTGTCAGCTTAAGCTTAAGAATATTATATATAAAACATTGTCTAAGAAATGGATTTTTTTAATAAAAAATATCGTTATTAGCAATTTTGTTTATACAAATTTCAGGTTATTAGAAATTTTCAATAATTTTTCATAAAAAACACAATAACTTAGAAAAAATTATATATTTTTTGTAAGAAAAGTCATTGGAAGTTTGTCCTTATTAAACATTTTTAAATAAAATTGGCTTTTATTATTTGAATATAATTTAATCGAATTTATTATATTGTTTCCTTTGTGATTTTGTTTTTTTTTTGTATTCCAGTCAATATTTTACAATTGCAAACATTTTATTGTTTAAAAAAATTTTTTTTAACAAAGATTTGCTTTTTGGTTGCCAGCGGGAGTTGCAAGGACCTTCCAAGCTGTAAAAAAATCCGGCTGTTTGAGCTTTAGCTGGGACAACGTTTTACGTGTTGCTTAATGGGAGCACCGATTGTAGTGATTTTAAGTCGTAAATATAGACACTGAAGAATGAACCTAAAGAAAAAAGTGTTGAAGTGCAACAATCACTACAGAAAAGTCATTTAACTTGATAAAACGTTGGCAGTTGCAGCTGCATATTTCACTGATTTATGATGAATATTGAGAACAACAACAACAAAGTAGATAAAACTAATGATTTCTGTGCAAAAGCCAGGCAAATGAGCGTTAAATGAATCCGGTTTTTGGTCACAAGATTTGCCTGCCAATTACAGGATATTTTATTTGTAAGTTTGAAACTTTGACAGTTTAATTTAAAGAATTTTAGCCGCAAAACTTACTTTTTATTTTGCCAATATTCATAAATCTTGCAAACAAATACTTTCGGTTTCTTGCCTTTGAGCCTTAAAATAAGAATATATTTCTTATTAAACTGCAATTTGGCTGGAAAAAAAAAACAGTTTTACAGAAATTTCCATTTCTTTTGCAATAATAATTTCTCTTAAAGATTGTCATATTTTCAAGCTGTTTTCTTGCCTTTTTTCTTTCCAGCACCCAGCAAAACTTGTACGGTCCTCCCTTTCCCTTCAGGGAAATTTTAACTGCAATTCAATGCAAATGGCTGGCAATAATTTTATGTAAAACAAGAGAAAACATGTGAAGCAAAAAAATATTGGTGGAAGAAAGTTTGCAGTTTTACTTTTTGCTGGGCACAAGTTACCAACCATTCAGGGCCTTTCTAGCTAAAACAAATTTAGTTCTGGTCCTCAAAAAACGATAAGTATAACAACAAATTTAATTTCACGCTTGACGCCCTCATTTCCATTTTCTAGATTATTTTCCTTTTTTACTTCATTTCAGGCTCCTTTTTATGTTCTCGTTGACAAAATTTCTAAATGTAGCGTGGCCAATAAATTGTGCCGTCTTCTTTTTCGTTTTGTGGCATGTTGCTGCTGCAGAAAGAAAAATAAAAATCAAAAAAAAATATATTTTGCTAAAAATAAAATATATTTTGATAAGACATTTTGCCAGTTGCTTTTTCATTTATTCGCCTGCAGTTTTTTCTGCGATACTCAAATGTTTTGCCTGTTAACAACCTTGTTTTCCATTTTGATTTTTTTTTGTTTTGTTAAAATGTTAACCCTTTTTTTGATAGGAATTTAAAAAATTATGACACTTTTATTTGTTTGATAAAGGCGGGAGAGGGTTCAAAGAAAAGGAAGCATAAATTTCACAAAAAGAAATTGCTTGTCAATTGGCAATTTAAATTTGGGAGAGGAGAAAAAAGAAAACTTTTCTTGTGCAAATGAAAGAAGTCTTCATACATAAAACATTTTGTTGACATTCCAACACACAGCCATGTGCATATGTACATACATATACACACATACATACATACATACATACATACATAAATACATGTATACACACATACACATGTAAACGGTCCTCTTCGCCTTAAAGAATGGATAAAAGTTTGAAAAATTTAACCACAAAAACAAGTTTTCTATAGAGAAGTTATTAGGAACAAATACATACATACATACATACATACATAGATACATAAAATGTATGCACATATTTATTATACATACATATTAAAATTTTTCCTCACAAATCGATATCGATAACTAAAATATAAGTGAAATAAAACCAATAACTTCCTTTAGAAGGAACGAAATCGCTACAGAAATTCTCTTTCACAAAGAAATTTCATTGCCTAATTTTTAGAAAAAAGAACTGTTTTTAATAAAAAATTAATTGTTAGGGAAAATTTGTATTGAAAAATTTTATTAAAAAGATTTTTATTAAAAAATTTTACTATAGAAAATCTTTAGTTAGCAACACTTTTTTATAAAAAATATTTATCAATAATAAAAATTTTTTTATTAAAAATTTATTGTTAAAATATCTTATTGATAGCAAAATATTTTCTTTAAAAACTTTATCGATAACAAACATTTTTTGCACATATTTTATCGATAAAATAAAAATTTTTTTAAAAATATTTATCAATATCAAACATGTCTTTTATTCATTAATGGAGGACAAAAATTTCTTGCACAAAATTAATCGATAACCGATAGCAAAACTATTTGATGATAATTTCTCTAAAAACACAACTTATCTATGGAAAATTAATCGATAACATAAAATTTTTTGGAAAGAAAAATTTTCTGTACAAAATTTAGCGATTAAAAAAATTTTTTGCACATATTTTATCGACAAAATAAAATATTTTCTATAAAAATTTATCAACATCAAACCTGTTCTTTTTTCGAGAAAGAAATTTTTCTATAAAACATTAATAGAGAACAAAAATTTCTAGCATAAAATTAGTCGATAACTCATAGCAAAACTGTTTGATGATAAATTCTCTACAAACATAAATTATCTATAAACAATTAATCGATAACAAAATTTTTTGATAAGAAAAATTTTCAAAGAAAATTTATCGTCAATAAACATTTTTGATAAAGAATCGATAACAAAAATCGAATAGAAAATTTTTTTTGCAGAGAATTAATCTATTTCATAATTTTGCTATAAAAAATGTATCGATATCAGAAATTTTTAGCTGAAAATTTTTTGATAACAAAAGTTTTCTGTAGAAAATTGATCTTCAGTTAAAAATTTGTTGCACAGAATTATTGGTTTGCCTGAAAAATTGCTAAGAAAGAGTTTATTAACAACCAAAAAAAAAAAAATTTATCGATGGTAACAATTTTTATATAGAAAACTTTTCGTTAACAAAATTTTTCTGTAAAAAAATTGGGCCAGAACATGAATTTTCCATAGAAAATTAATCTGTACTAAAAAAATTAAATTATTAAAAAATATAAAAAGAAATTTATTGATTATTTTTTAAAATTTTGTATAACAATATGATCTCCTCACTGTCTTTTTGTGTGGCGCCCCAACTGCTGTTAAATATTTTAAATCGAGAATAATGTCTCGCTTTTTAATCACTTAATGCGAAGACATTCATCAAAGTCCTGGTGTGTGTTTGCCTTTGTCTGAAATAAAATTTTTATTAATTCCCACATGAATTTCATACGAATATTTTTCAAGTTAATGGCCACCATTTAGCAATTTCTAAACGCTTTTATGTATGTGCGTGTGTATGTGCACGCGTTTGGTTCACAAAATTGATATGACTAAATTAAGACAAAGAAAACGTCTTTATGTTTTGGAGAGTGGGATTGTTTTTTAATCATCACATCAAATCAGCAACCACCCTCCGCCGTTGTACTTTTGCTCTGTAATATTTTAAATTTCAATAAAACATTTTTTTGTTGTTTTTGTGAAACAGGGGTTGGTGTTCTGCCGAAAAAAGGGGTAAAAATACTTGTGTTTAACACAATATTAAGATTGTAATGACTGACTGCTCATTCCTTTTCTTTTTAATTTCAATCTTTCAGTTGATGCTGATAAATCTGAGCCCATAAAACACCAACCATTTAAGTTAATGGGTCTAGTGATGGTGTGTTCTGGCTGTGGCGGAAGGGGATGCTCAAATAAGTGCAATTTAACTATTTATTATAATTAAAAACATGTCCTGACTACATCAGTTGAATCGTTAGATATCAATATAGAGTTTTAAGTTTTAAGAAATATCCACCTAGAATTTTTTTAATAATGAATTAACAAAGAATTTGTTATTGAAACGTTTTTATAATCAATAAATTTTGCATCGAAAATTATCGATACATTTCGCACAGTAAATTTTTGTTATTAATAAGTTTTCTATAGGAAATTTTGATTATCGATAAATATTCTTTTTAAAATTTTTGTTATTTATTAGTTTTCTATAGAAAATTTTTGTTATCGATAAATTTTCTCTATAAACTTTTCGCTATCGATAACTTCTTTTATTACTATCGATGTATTTCTGATAGAAACTTTTTGTTATTGATAAATTTTTTTAAGAAAATTTTTGTAATTGGCGGAACATTTTTGTTATCGATAGATTTTCTATAGAAAATTTTAGTTATCGAGGAATTTTATATAGAAAATTTTAGTTATCGATACAATTGCTATAAAATATTTTTGTTATCAATAACTTTTCTATAGAATATTTTTGTTATCGATAAGTTTTCCATATAAACTTTTTGCTATCGATGAATTTCTTATACAAACTTTTTGTTATCAATAGATATGCTATAGAAAATTTTTGTTATCAATAGATTTGCTATAGAAAATTTTTGTTATCAGTAAATTTTCCACAGAAAATATTTGTTATCGTTAAATGTTCTATACAGAATTTTTGGTTATCGATGGATTTGCTGTAGAATATTTTTCATTTCTTAAATTTGGTAAAGAATATTCTTGTTATTGATAACTTTTTTTTTGCAAAAGTTTGTTATCGAACATTTTTTTGATAAAAATATTTATGATATCGATTAATTTTCTATAGAAAATATATATTATCTTTGTATAGCATTTTGTGCTATCGATGGTTTTACTGTACAAAAGTTGTGTTATCGATAATTTTTTTCAATACTTATGTTATCGATAACTTTTTTATATAAATATTGTTGTTCTCTATAAACTTTCAATAGAAAATTTTACTACAAATAAAATTTCTATAACATATCATTTTTATCGATAAATTTTCTGTAGAAGATTCTTATTTGTTGATAAATTTTACATGTAGAATGTTTTGGATCTTTTTCTTTTTCGCATTGATGGCTCCTTTACTATTCGCAACTAACTTGTGTTTAATATCCTAAAGGGTGCATTAAATATTAATATATAAACCAGGACAATATATTTCGCTTGCTAAATATATTACAATGCTTTTCTGCTTTCTTTACTTTTTCATATTTCAAGTTAAAGTTGCCGTAAAATATCTGTTAGTTCACTGACCCATAATACCAAAAACTTGTTTTATGCGAAATGTTCGCATAATTCCCAAAGTTATGTTTAAAATTTAACCCTATACAAAATTTCATTCAACTCTACTTTAATTCTAAAATACTTGGCTGGAGGCCAAAGTTGCCCAAAAAATGCAAAAAAAATAAGGTCTAGAAAAAATTGTTAAAAACTTGCAGTAAAAAAGGAGGCTGCTCGTTTTGGCAAAATGTTAATGAACCTTATTTTAAAATCGGTTTTTTCTTCTTCTTGTAGTTCAACAAATGTTCGTACGCATTTGGCTTTAAATTATTGCATTTTTTCTTTTGAATTTTGGCTCTTGAAATAGATTCGGGCACATTTAACTGGCGTCAAGTTTATTAACTGCTTGCTCAGGGCAAACGTTTTTTGCTTCTAGTTACAGGCAGTTCTCCAAAGGATTGTTTTTGGGGTTAATGGCTGCTGCTTTTGCGTCATAAAATAGCAAAATGACCAAAATTTAAAAAAGTACATTATCAAATTTAGAAGCATTGAAAATTTTTACGCAGTTTAATGCAGCTGTTAATTTTAAAAGAAAAAAAGAAACAAAGAGAGCTTTTCTTTTGTATTTTGATATAATGGAATTGTCAACTGTTGCCAGCGAAAGGATATTAATTTTATGTCCCAGCTTGTTGGCGGACGCCTTCCGTTTTGCGCTGTAGTGCAGCTCCCACATTTTACAAGACATCAACAGGTGCTGTCTGGTATAAAAGTCTACAAATCCAGTGGCAAATACAAAAGCAACCAAATGAATGCCAAGTGCTGACACAATATTTTAACACTTTACGGAAAAATCTGATACAGTGAAATTAATCTTCAAAAATGTACCCATTACAAAATGTATGAAGGCGTACGTGACATTTTTTTGAAACAAGTTAATACAAAAATATTAAAACACGTTTAAAAATGCACCTAAATTTAAATGTTCGAAATTATTCGAAAAAAAGCGGCTTTAAGGCCCAGAGGTTTTAAGCAAACTTTGAAACAGTAACATAATTTGTAAGAAATATTTATAAAAACTAATATTAATATAGTTCCAAATTTCGATAAAAAGTTATCGAAAAGTATATTTTTCTAACGAAAACGTATCCATATTATCTACGCATATAAAATAATATCAGAAAATGAATTCTTTTAAATAAAAATTATGAATAATTTTACTCTTCTGCACTTAAATTATCAACAACTTTATTTTGGCTTGAAAAATTATCGATAATTTGGATAAAAGTTTATATAATTGCTTTATTTTTCCATAGAAAAAAGTTTTCGATAGCTTAAATTTTGTGTAAAAATATTATTCATTTGACTTTTCTAGAGAGAAGTTATCGATAAATATATTTTTTTCTATAGAAAAATTAACAATAATTTATCGATAACTCTATTTATTATAGAAAGTTTATCGATAGTTTTATTTTTCAGCAAAAATATTGTCGATAACTTTACGCTTCTGTAGAAAACTTTTGATAACTTTACTTTATTTCGCTTTAGAATAGAACACTTATCGATAGCAAAGTTATCGATTAAATTTTTTCTAGAGAAAAAATTTTGATAACTTTATTTTTGTATAGAAAAGTTATTGATGACTTAATTTTTTTTATAGAAAATTTTAAGGACAACTTTATATAGAACACTTATCGATAACTTTGTTTCTCTATAGAAAGCTTATGAATAAGATTTATCTGTAACTCTACTTTTCTTGGGTTATTTTTCTATAGGACAGTTATTGGTAACTTCCATTGAAATGTTACTGATGATTTTATTTTTCGATTTATTATTATTATTTATTGTTTTATAGAAAATTTATGAACAACGTTATTTATCTATTGAAAAGTTGGCGATAACTTTATTTTTCTATAGAGGTATTATCGATAACTTTATTTGATAATAAAAAGTTAGCAATAACCTCATTTTTCTATATAAAAGTTATCGATAACTATATTTTTCTTAAAAAAAAATCGGCGCTAATTTTATTCTTCTATTTAAATGTAATTATTTTTCTATAGAAAAATTATCTGGTACTCTGCTTTTGCAGTTTATCGATAACATTACCAGTCTACAGAAAAATTATCGATGACTTTACTTTTCATTCGTCTGCTTTATTTCTTGCTGATTGCCAAATTTTTAAAATGAAACAAAATTTTTATAATAAACGGGCAACATCTTCAGTGTTACACTATTACAAATTCTATAAACGGCCTTAAAATCATACAACAAAAACAGCAAAAAACTAAAATACCACTAAAACAATTACACAAACGCAAATAGAAATCGAGTATAAGAGCAAAACTATATCTGTGAAAAAAAAAACTTACAAAAGTACCACTATAAAGTCATCAAAAAGTGTTAAAAAACATTTGAAAACAATCTATTGAAATTGTATAGCAGCACTTAAATCATTTCATAGCTAAAAGAACGCCATTTTAAAAACAACAACACCAACAACAACAGCAGCAACGAACAAAAACAGCAACAGTGCACAATAAAACAACAAATTGAGTGCTTTAACAGGCAACTTGAAAACTAAATTTACCATTCATTTTGAATACTTTTAACAAAACAGCAATAAAAAAAAAATGTAATCATAATAACGAGTGACAGGAAACCAGAAGAGATAAACAACAATAACAATAAAAACAACAACGTAAGCGATACAGCAACAAATGTTGCCCGCAACGAAAAGGACACAAAAAGTTTTTAATTTGCATTTATTTTGATATTTATATTCTTTTGCGAATACTAATACATTTATAAACATTTTTATTTTTATGTACATATTTTTCTTGTATATATTTCTTTAATAAAAATAAAGTTTTATTTCTGTGTGTTTTTTTTTTATTATTATATTGTATTATAACAACAATTTCGTACACATGATCACCAGAAGTTTAGGGAAAACAATTTTAGTGAAATTTTAAAGTTTTTGATTTTTAAAACAAAAAAAAAAAAAAAAGAAGGGAAGTATAGGGAATAAATTCTTTATATCAATAGATATAAGAAAGTGTATTTAAAACGATGGCCTTTAAAGGATATTATTACAGGATATTATTTTGTTCAAAATTAGTGTATAAAATTTAAAAAATTAATTTGGTTTTAATAGAAGTTTTTTCAGTGTCTTTTTAAAGTAGAAAATAAACAAACAGTTTTGGTGGTAGTTTTAGAAAACTTTTTCCCTTCTTTTTTTGTATTATTTTTTTAGGCATTCTTCTCCTTCTTTTTTTTGCCAAAGACGTTTGAATTTTCTGTGCTAAAATTGGTTCTTTGCACGTATGCGTTCAAAGTGTTTGTTTGTATGTATGTGAGTGTGTGTGTGTGCGTGTGTGTGTTTGTGTGTGTTTGTGTGTGTGCGTTTCTGCTCTCAAGTGTATGCGTGCATGTTGATAATGCTTCTGAATAGTTATGGGTTTCATTTTATTAGCATATTACCGTACTTTAATACAAGTATTTGTAATGATTTCAAATATGCATAACATGTGCTAAACGTGACTAAAATGCATTTCTTTAATAAAAATCAACTGAGAATTTCTTTTCCAAATCAAACATTTGTGTGTGTGTGTGTGTGTGTGTGTGCGTGTGTTTATGCATAAGTGTTTGGCGAAATTAAAGTTTGATGTTCTTGTTGTTTTTGTTTTCGTTTTTGGTAGAGATTTCAATATTATAATGAAATGCCACAACGTATGATGATTATTGAATTAGAGAAATTCTAAATTGCGTATACGCTAACGAGTGCACAACGTAATCTGTGTCAATATGTAATTAAGTGAACATTTTTTTGGAAAATAAACGAACACGCAGCTTGACATGGTCATCACAATAATGGCCACAAAACTTTCACTCCACATGCGAAAAATTAATGAAATTAAGAAAATAAAACTACTAAATAAAAATAATCAGGAATGAAAATGTCAATCAATTTATATATAAATAAATATATAAATAAAAGAAATAAAACTCCAAAAAATGGTTTTTAG
Organism: Epicampocera succincta; assembly: GCA_932526305.1. Classification (NCBI taxonomy): domain Eukaryota; kingdom Metazoa; phylum Arthropoda; class Insecta; order Diptera; family Tachinidae; genus Epicampocera; species Epicampocera succincta. The sequence continues at coordinate 61,615,226 of OW052036.1, read as the reverse complement.
AACGTTAATTTTTTTTCTCAAAATTTTTTTCGAATTTCCTAAAGGAATGTGGTCTATAACTTCCACATAAAACAAAACTATTATCGATAATCCGATTTTTGGCCACACTTATCAATAACGTAAGGAAATGTCATCGATGTTATTTTTTACAAAAAAACTTTTTAAATTCTTAACTTTTCCAAAGAAAATTTTAATATTTTTTTATAGAAAAATTATCGATAATTTTGTTTCTATACCCAAAAATTGTTCTCTGTAATACGATTTTTGGCCACAATTATCGATAATGTACCGAAATGTTATTGATTTCTTTTACCAAAAAAAAACTTTTCAATTTCCAAAAGAAAAGTTAAAGAAAAAATATAAATTTTCCATAGAAAAGTTATCAATGATTATATTTTTCTATAGAAAAATGATCGATAATTTTGTTTCTATACACAAAAATTGTTCTCTGTAATACGATTTTTGGCCACAATTATCGATAATGTACCGAAATGTTATTGATTTCTTTTGCCAAAAAAAAAACTTTTCAATTTCCAAAAGAAAAGTTAAAGAAAACATAAATTTTCTATAGAAAAGTTATCAATGATTATATATTTTTCTATAGAAAAATTATCGATAATTGTGCTTTTTATGATGAAAATATCATCAAAAGCTTGAGCTTTTGTAGAATTGTAGGATTGAAAATTTAAATTTTCTATGGAAAAATTGTCCATAATTTTACTTTTCTTTTTAACGGAAATGTTATTAAAAACGTATAAAAAAACTTTTGTGGGAAAGTGATTAAAAAGGAAAACTTTCTATAAAAATTTATTCGTTTTTCTATTTAAATGCTATTAATAATTGTGATTATCTGCCGCAATGTTATCGATAAATTCTATGCTTTAATTCTCCTTGTCAATATCTTCTGTTTTCTGTACAATATTTATCCCTTAATTAACTCTTCTATGGAGTGATTATACGAAAACGTATCGAAAGCTTTTCTAAAAGGATATCAGCTGCAACTTTCTTTTTATTTTTTGAAAGAACTGAATTTTAATTTTTCATACCAATTATTTTAATATATTTCTTCTAAATTTTTCAGTTTAATTTTTTTCATTTTTCATGCTGAAAATTATACTCTAATAAGATATTATCACGCCATCTCCTGTCGCACGCATTTCACTGGTGGTGAATTTGTGTTTTCTAAACACGAAACCAGCTGCCATTTGTGCAGCACATAAACTGAGAGGAGAATTAAAAAGGAAAAAATTATTTCATTAGCATTTTTTTTTCTTGTTTTCCAATATTATTTTCTTTGTTCTCAATTGCACCTTAATTTATTGTTAAGTGCTCACACAGTAACACCTTCGTCTGTTTCTTTTTTCCTTGTGAAACATGATACATTCATCAGTTTTTTGTTTCTTTTAGTTCATGAGTTTAGACAAAGAAAGTGATTAAGATTTAAGCATTTTTATGTTTAGAAAAATTGGCAAAATTTTTTCAATAAGTTTTCTTAGCCGAGCCTTGGTAAAATATCAAGGAAAAAGAAAAGCTGTAGGCTGTAGAAAAGGAGGGAACCAAAAGAAGTCTGTTGTCCACTTGTTTATACGGTGATATTTCGTAGTCGCCACCCTGCCCGTTAGTAGGCTGTGAAATTGATCTGGATTTACTCGTACATCTGCCATGATGATCTGGTCTGTTAGTGGACCAGGTCCACTGGTGTTTTGGTAAACGGCTCAGCACCAGCACAAAGTGGTGTAGCAGTCCCTTTGAATAACTGAGGCAACATTGTGTGACGAGTATAAGTGAGAAGAGGTACATATTGTAAATCTCTTGCTGTGAGCTCATTCTAAGTCCTTCTGCCAGTAGTTTTATAGACACAGACGTAAGCCTAGAATTTGTAGTTTAGAGGAACATCAGGACAGTAGTGGCTTGGGGACATTGTGACGCCTTAAGGTAGGGCTATGCAGCACTTTAGAAATTACCATAAGCAGAACGTTTCAAGCAAAGACAGGCTACTCAATTACATCACCCGCACTAGAATACCTCTTTTAATACATTCACGGCAGCATATTTGCATTTTGATGTCCCTTATGCCCATCACTCTTTTGTGAAAGTAGAGCAAGAACTTCTTAAAGATCTTGTAACCGCTTCAACGAAAGAACTCCTTCTAGCCCAGACACTAGAAAGTTTAATATACAACACAAAACTTAGTTCCTAGCAGGGAGCTCGTCACCAGATTTGAAAACGTTATCCTTTAAGTCTATATTTTCAGCAAATTTTTTTAGCTTTTAATATAATTGGGCCAGGAAGGACCTTCTATACGGAGGTCCTTCCTGGTACGTAGATGTGAATTTTATATTCAAGAAGGTTTTGCAATAAACTAAAATTATAGTCTCCATAGCAAAAAACCCACTTTAAATACACTTTATTTGAGGTATATGAAGTACAGTGAAACTTCAATATAATGAACTTTGTTATAACGAAAAACTCAATATAACTGAGTCCCCTAACGAAACCTCTTTAATGCAAAGTTTTTCATACAAACGAACAAATTTTAAACAGAAAGTCTCTATATTCATTCAAATGCCTCAATATAACAATATGATAAAAAAAAACAGATTTTTATAAAAAAAACAGCGAAGTTTATATGTATTGACAAGAGCATTTGTAAAGAGCATCTTTGCAACGAAGTAACACTTAAAATTTACATCAAAATGATAAAGTTGCGTTATCAAAAGAAGGAATTCTTAATGTGTGTGCAAATAGTTATAACGAATTTTTTCGTATTTCTTAAAATTTCGTTAAATCAAGGCTTTGCCGATTATATTTATAGCGCAGCAAAAGCCAGAACGAAGTATTTTTAGATACTCTTTGGAATTCGTTATATCGAAGGTACACTGTAGTTACTGCTACTGCTCCTGTATCTCTACAAACATATTGTACGTACAAGTTTATGAGTGTGTGTGTGTGTGTGTGTGTGTGTGCTTGATATGCGGCAGTAAATAATAATTCTGTTGACAAGTAGTGCGAAAAGCAAATATGCGTTCGTTCTCTGTGTAGTTGTGCTGAAAGTAATAAAATGAAATATGATGTGATGCCTGAAACACTAATTCACTAAACTTAAATGCACACGCACCCATACACGCACATTTATATGCACACACCTACACCCTCACGCACATTTATGCGCCTCTTTGGGTCTCTATAGCATGACGAACACTTACACACGCACATCAGCTAAAAATATGACTATATCAGTATCACTAAATGTGCATACAAATTATGTCATTTGAAAAGCAGTGAGAGCGAAGGACCCTCAATTTATATACAAAAGTGTTGCTATAACGAAACGAAACGAAACAAAACCAAACCACAAACCCTACAAATCGGAAACAATTGTTGGATGGAATAAATTTATCATTTTTTTTGAAAAAGCAAATTGACAAAATTTATTGGTTAATTAATAAAATATGAGTAATAATAAATGTTACATACAACGACAACAGCTGGTACAGAAAAGGTTAATGTAGGCTCAGTGTTGCCAGCCATGCTTGCTGTCCCCCCCCCAAAAAAAAAAAAACACTTACATATAACAGGAATTTGCTTTCAGCATGACAGGGCACTCTAACGCTTTCGTCTCCCACTTGTGTTTGTCAGTTTATGGCGAAATTAACATGTTTTCGGAATACAATATGTAAATATTTGAAACATTTTTTCTTGGCTGATTTTCTCCTGTTGTCCCAAAACTGTCAGAAACTGTGAAAGTAACAAGTTTTAATGTGCAGGCGAGAGTTTAACATTCAAATGTTGTTGAAATTAAAGTTTTTTTAAAATTCCAGGTTTTATGACTGCCTTTCCTATAGCGAGAGGACTATACAAATTTCTATTCGTAAAAAAGTTGAAACACCACAAAAGTGAAAGTTTCTTTTTATGCAACACTTTCTCTTTTTATCTTTAAAATTCAAAACTAAAGTGTTGGGGATTTAATCATAAAGCAATAATATGCATTTGAAGTGAAAGTTTTTATAATAGAGTTTATGAATTAGTTTTCTATATAAAATATATATATATATATATTTTATTTGCATTATTCTGCTATGACCTGAAGCTCTTATATTTTTGTGTAAGTTAGTGGTTTGGGACTTTTATGCTCCTATATTCCTGCGGTGTGTCTATCTAGGCGAGTTGGAATAAGTTCGATTCCTACCAACCACTCCGACTGTAGACAAGCGCAGACTTTTCAAATTTTGTGTTCTTGGAAAAAAATATATATACTTTTGTACTCTTTGTTATACTGTTTGTATTGTCTTATACCAGCTCTTATATTGTGATATACATATTTGGGCGCTAAAAACTCCAAGCTCTTATATTCTTTAGGTTTTTAGCTGTCATACTGCTATAGTTTTATACTCTTACACAATTTTCTTAATGTCTTATACTATCAGGATTTTAGGTACTTATATCCTGTTATTTTCGGATTTTACAACTCTTATAATTTTCACTTATACTGGTGTATCTTTACACTATTAGACTGCACTACTGTTATAATGAAATTTATTTATTCGTTCGTTCTTTTATAATCCAATAATAAAAAGTTTTCCAAATTGCCACTTAAGTTGGGATGGTGAATATTTGTTTGTTATTAACTCTTATACAAAATTGTTATATGTTTGAAAAAAAGTACATATATAAATGATTTTGTGGCCTTTTTTACGAACTCTCCTTCGTATCTTCAAAATATTAATTAAGTCAAAAAAATATTTTTGCTTTCAGTACAAATCCAATTATAAAATTAAGGCGAATTAGCAACGAAATTGAGAGCGCAACTGATTATTTTTTTTCGATATTTTAATCTGTTTTGGATGTCAGTAGTTCAAGGGCAAAGTTACTGGTTTTGACGTAACAAAAAAGTGCCGTCCGTGATAGTGTAGAAAAGAATCGGAGGCAGTCGATTTTGTAAAGCTCAACGGGACAGAGAATTAAACTGATCCAGTGCTGTCAAAAACAGCTGTCGACAAAATAACGGATAGTGCTTAGTTACTTAGACTCGCAGCTACATAAAATTCCACAGGCTCTGGTTGCTGATTCTAAATAATTTTCTCAGCATTTTCCTTTTAATACAATAATTATAAAGATCATATCGAAGGCGAAATTAAATTATATGAGACCCAAATGCGTTGAATACCTTTTTCTTTGAAAACGACTTTGAGTAGACTAATGCCGTCAAAACTAAACCTTAAAGATCGCCGATTAGCAACATCATTTGGCTTGATTTGCAGCCTGTAATATGTTAAAGTTGGATATTCTGGGTGAGTGATGTGCGAGTATGTGCTGTGACAGCCACATGAAATTTTTTTCGTCCAATTATCTTAAATATTTGTAACTTTATTTTGTTTATAGAAACCATATTTTGCTTTTTGTAACTTTTACTACTATTTGGAATTGCAAAGTCCAAACATAAGGTCAAAATTGTTCTAACAAAATGCAAAATTTTTAATAACTACCAATCAAACATACAATATTGGTTTCGACTCTAACAGGCGGGCAAATATTTCTACAGCCTAGAAATAAAAGAATATATATTGAACTGCGTGCTATTGCTACGCAAAATAAGAGAAAGATTTCTCCTCATACGTTTGCATCAATTTAATACTTTCGCAGACCACAATATGTGACATTTACTGGCTGGCACTGCTACGCACTTTTTTTTTTTTTTTGGCACAACAACAATCAAAATATTAACAAATATGAAAACATGCAGGCCAAACGAACAACAACAAGCACAAAACATTTACAGTTCGCAACAAAGAATCTGTTTATTATATTCATGCTCGGGCATGACAGGCCGCTGACATCTCTCATTAGACAAAGAGCACGAATGACAGCCAACAAAATTTGGTCAAACCGAACGAATATTATAACGATAATGTATTGCTTATGTAGGAGGCAAACATGTATGCACGTGCACACATACACATGTACAATACATATGTTTGATGGTAAATAATGTTACAGATTTCTTTTTGCATATATTTATGTATGTGTGTATGTATGAGTATGATACATGTGGGCTGGTGTGCATGTTAGTTTTTGTTTTAGCAACAAAAGGGGAGCAGTGCGAAATATTTCTGTTTAATGTTTAAGTTTTAACATCTACAGCTGTAATCAGTTACAATGAACAGCAGCGGCAGCATGTTGGTGAATGTGTTTGTTGCTGGCATGTGTTGTGCGTGTGTATGCGCGTGTGTGTGTGTGTGTGTGTGTGTGTGCGTTTGGGTGATAGATTTCATAGTGGTTGTAAGCTTTTATGCCACAAACAGCTTCTAGTTGCTTTTGTATGTAAAGTATTTAGTTATTTAAGTCTGAATTTTACATTTAAACACATCATTATACTCATGCATACACACGAACACACACACACACACACACACACACACACGTACAAACCAGCAGGAAAAGTATGTATGTACCTGGTTTATGTCGAGTTGCATGTGTTTTTATGTTAATCAAAATATGAAATATGACTGAGCACATTTTATCTGACATTAAAGTGTATATGTATGACTGTATGTATGTCTTTCACAATGTTCGTTACTTAAGCAGGTATTTTTTTCGGAATTGTTGCATGTTTAAGCTCACAGTTTGTTGTGCTTCTTATCGTTAACTAAATTCGAGGCAGTAGAAGAAGTTGGTTTCTTAAAATATTTACACATACATAAATATTTCTATGCCACTCATTTAGGCGTTTTATATAGAAAGGAATATCTTTAATTTTAATGAATACATTTATAGGTAATTTTCCGTCACTTAGACCCACTTAGAATATTTATATAGACTTTTAAACTTTTACTTTTGTTTTGATTCAGTTCAGATTTGTCTACTGGTTTTGCTTTACATTGAAAAAACCAAAAAAACTCTTATATTTTTGTGCTTGCCAAATATCAGGTACTTATTTATATGATTAAATTCTTTTTCTGCCGGCCGTGGAGCCGGCTCAACATACATATGCCCAAAAGTATACATTGGAACTGCAAACAAAATTAAAGACAAGGTGGGCGTCCCACAAATCTGGTATTAAAACAACAAAAAGAGTTCAAACAGGCAAAAACAGCCCATTGTGCAGCAGACCAAAGTTTGATAATGTACAAATATTGCAAAGAGATAACAGTAAACCAAACGATATATACATACATATTTTGAAAGCGCCACACATTATCAATGTATCGCAGCAGATAAGATTCAACTATAGCAAAAAGAAAGAAAATTATTGAAAGACATTTAACAAATAAACAAAAATTAATAGGACAAAAATTTTTAATTGTGACATAAATCACATATCGATGCTATAATATAGAAAGGTCCTAAGTAACGTTTTCTTAACTTTTCTTATTATTGTTATATATTTTTCTTATTCACTATAAAACTCTTATACGTTTCTTGTCTTATAATTTTAATTCATTTTAATTTAGCCGCCAAAGATTCATTTACTTGGACTTTGTGTATATCACTTGTTAATACTCTTATACATATATGTTGTGTTCTGTAATACTGTATAAAATTCTTATACTCTTATAAGTTTCTTATCTTGTTTCTAATAATTTGATTTTATCATGCATTAGCAGGGAAATCTGCTTTTAATTAAACTTATTTAGCACATGGTAATGTTAGTTCTCTCATATGTATTAAATGTTATAGTATACAACTCTTATACGCCTGTTAATATCTAATAGTCTTCTCTTATAATCTTATTTTTTTACATGTTAGTTGAAAAACGCTTCATTTATTTTAACTTATTTGGCACATATAATCTTATATCTTTGCATGTTAGTTGAAAAACGCTTCATTTATTTTAACTTATTTGGCACATGTTAGTAATATTTCTCTTATATTATAAATGTCTTATACGGCTGTTAATATGTAATAGTTTTCTCTTATAATCTTATTGCCTGCCATTTTAACAGCCACAACTTCATTATTTTTAAACTTATTTAGCACATGTTATTTTAGTTTTAAGGCACCATTTCACACTCGTTTTTATGCTTTTGCCATAAACAAGTTTATGCTACAACATTATTTTCATTCATTCATTTTTTAACCAACATTGAATAAATAAATGACAAGTTTAGAACTACAATATAAAAGCGAAGAATAAATAAATGCATAGACAATTTATTGTATATTTATACACACTATTAAAATTGAACGAGCTAATAAAATAAAATCCATTTTACTATCCTTAACTTTATGCAGAGAACAATCAATCTTGCAGTCCTCCAAAGGATATACGAGTAAAACAAAACATGACATTAAAATGGCGAAATGCAACAACAAATGAATATGTTTGTTGTGAGATCTGGGCGAAGGAAAGGAGTTTCTTGGCTTCAAAGCAGCCGTTTGTAATAGTTGCAATAATCTGGCAGGACATTTACTTGATTGCAGTAATCAGTTCATAAATAATATTGTCGGAAATCTGGTTAAATAATAGCAAATCTCACCAATGACATGTTTTTGTACTGAATTTGCTTTTGTTTTTTTTTATATATTATTTTATATAAGTTTTTAGAGCATGAACTACTTTAATTAACAATCTCAATAAAACTCTAAACAGCACGTAGTCTCATGGCAAGAAAGTTCTATTCCTTTTGATTATTTTACTCAATCATTAAACGTGGAAAAAGTTTTGAATCAAAGTTGCTCGTTCAAAAGAACAGCAACGAATCTGGCGTTCGTTAAGAAAACAGATGCCAAAAGTATCTCTTTTGGCTGATTTTCTGAGCTGGTGAATTGAAATAGCAAGAAAAAAAAAATGTTTTATTTAAAAAGCAGCCAAGAAATCATTAACATTAAGAAAATTAATGCAATTTTTTCTGCTGTTTCCATTCTTCTTTGCATCGTTATTAATTCGCTGGCTTTAAACGCATTTCAGAAATACATTTCAGAAATAAAATCTATACAAAAATAAAATTACAAGTCCAAACCGGTTTTTCGTTGGTGCTGCCTGCCAAACAAGACGAACAAAAAGTGAAGGTAATCTTTGAAATTCCCTTTTAGATTTTACTTCATTCATGTTCATTTTATTCAATTACACCTCTGGGTGTTGTAATATCTGTTGTGGGTTGGAGAAAATGTGATGAGTTTTAGAGATGCGGCGGCAAACAAAAATAAACAGCAGCTTTTTAGGTACAAACGATGACAAAAGTAAATAGCGAAAATCTAGCAGGTTCTTGTTTTTGGGGGGTTTCTTAAAACCCCTTGTGGCGACGATGCTTAAAACTTTGACTCATATTGTGTGAAAGAAAAAATTATAATCTTTAAATTTTACGACGCTCAAATGTCTAGTGTTTATTGGTGGAATGTATTTTTTCAATTTCATAGGGACAATTAAAACATATTGAATACTTTTAATTAACACGCAACTCAGCAGAAGATCTGTTGAAGTGGAGTCTTTGCCAGGTCTCCAGCCTACAGCTTAAACAATTTAAACATATTTTGTATAGGTTTTTATGTCTAAAGACAAGTAGGCTGTCTGTCACCTACAAAATATTGATTTATAGACAGCTGGAAAACTCACGAAAAGCAATTGAATATTATATTTTTGTTTAGAAAAAACGTAACACTTTTAAAACTATTAAAAAAAAAGTTGTGTGTGCAAGTTTGCGGTAAAAGTATTAGGAAAACCAAATTTCACTTTCGGTCCATGAGGTTCAAAATAATTTCTGAACAGAATTATTGCCCTTAAGCTGTAGGTTAGAACTGTAACTAAGAAAAAGGCTTTTATTGCTTGTATTTGGGCTACAGTTGATCATATTTGCAATAATAAAACATCATTCAAAGTGTGAGTTTTTAGCCCAACCAGCAGCAGTTAAAAGCAGTATTTGTTGCTTTTAATGTAAATTTAATGTAAAGTTTGGAAATTGCTGTATAAAATTTTGAAAAGAGTAAAAGTTATATGACTTATATTTATTATTTGCTTAAAAAACCTGCAGTTAAAAGCAGTATTTGCTGACACTAGTGTAAATTTTTAATGAAATATTTTAAGTATTTTAAATTTTCTGTGCAAAATTTTGAAAAAAACAAAAATTAGGTGACTAATAAAATTTCACTTTCTGTTTTTTTTTGGTTCATTTTTAAGTTTTTTTTGTTATATGTTTTACCAGAACTGCTTTCGCCTTAAGTTGTGCTATTTTTGTGATCTCTTCTGCACAACTTAAAAGAAAAACATCAACTAATAAAACCTTAATGTTTGTGTACTGATGAACACAAAAAAAAAAAAAAAATAAAAGTACGAAGAATTTCATCAAAACTGTAAGCAGCTCCTTTAACAGCTCCTTCTGTTTCTACTTGGCAATTTTCAAACAAACTTACGCAGTTGTTGGTATTTCTGCTAATGTTTAAATACATTAGAAGTTGATGGCAACAACAAAATTTGAAATGAAAGCTGCTGCATCCGCAAACAAATATATGTAGTTGGCAGAATGTACAGTAAAATGAACTGGATATCATATAATTTTGTTTTGTAGCATTTCAGTGAAAATTACTAAATGGCTGAATGGTTTGGCTGTTCTGTTTTCTTTGACTTTTGTTTAAACAAACACTCGTTCAGTCAAGTATTTCGGCAAGAAATCGTTAAAACCTGAAATACTTTCAGCAAAGTAATGGATTCTGCTAATTTGTTTTGCTGTCTTTTTTTGTTTTGCCAGTCTCGCGAAAAGTCTTTAAAATTCGCTGACGTAAAAAGGAGAGTAAAATTGAAGCTGGAATAGGATAAGACTTAGAACAGTGGTTCGGCGGGTTGACATAAAGCGAACAACGAAACAAATATATATATTGTAATATTAGAAAATTTATTATATAGACACAAGAAAGTAAAACTACAAACTGTAACGAAATGTTGTCATCACTTATTAACAAGGAAAATGATTGTGATATAAAGAAATACAAAACTTCTTTTACATCAGGCTTAGCAAACTTTGTACTGACAGCTTTCAAAGCCGCAGAGATATTCCGATTTTTTTTTCTTGATTTCTTCGCAAGATTTCTGATTAGATTAATTGCACAAAAAAAGAAAAATTTAAAATACTTATTGCCGGAAAATCCATATTTATTCTTTGTGGTTGCATCAAAACTAGTGTGTTTTTACACGGTAGGGAAGTTACCCCCACGCACAACCCCCGAAACCTGGAGGACCGGGTCCTGGTTTAGACCCCTGGACAGAGGGGATTCGCTGCATACTTTGGTTCACCTCTAAGCGGGTGCTGTAGGGGCTATCCAGGAGCGCCACGAGGAGGCAGTATGTCAGCTTGACCAGTCCATTTTCAGGGATCGTTGCTGGCTTCTCGCCAGGTTGAGAGCAATAAACAGCCCACGGAACCGATGGCGCACACAAGTGGAGAGGGACCTCAACCAACTTGGTGTGCACAATTGGAGAACGCTGGCTAAAGACCGTGCCAGCTGGAAAACTTTGTTGGTTGAGGCCCAGGTTCACCACGGACTGTAGCGCCAAAAGAAGAAGAAGATTGCCGGAAAATGATTAGATAATTTTTGTGACAAAACTGTTATATATTGTGACAAAAACTTAAGTCTAACTTTTGAGTTTTTTCTTAATAGGAATGATGTTTGGGAAAAAAGCGGTTTAGGAGAAATAAAATGTTTGGGACAAACGTATTTTGGGACACAAAAGTGCTTCTTCGTATAACTGATATATGAAACAACTATGACCTTTGAATAACATTGTCCAATTGTTATTTTGTCAATATGGTTTTAAAACATTATTATATCGAAACAATATTATTGTGGCACAAAATTATTTTGGACAATAGGTATATGTAATTTTGGGACAAACTTTTTTATGACACAAAAGTGCTTCTTCGCTAAACTGATATATGAAACATATTTCACAACATATTTCACAGAAATAAAAAGTTTTTTTCAAATAAAAATGTTTGTCCCAAAACCGTTATAGGCGATAAGATTGATTTGATTATTTTGCCAAAACTGTCACTGTCAGCTTTAATAGTATTTAAACAAATACTACTGTGTATTTTTTGTATTCCCCTGCTTTTCTATCGCAAATGAAAATTACAAACGTCTTGATATCAAAGGCAACAAAATCCTTGTTTCAATTGAAAATTAAAGCGCAGAAAAGTAAAAAATAAGATAAATAAAAACATATTTAAATTGAAAACTGGGGTTGATTTTATTACTTCATGTTTTTACTGGCGTTTACAAACATTCTCTCCGGTTCTGCAACTGATGTTTTTGGTTGTCTATTAACATTTCATAATAAATATGTTGGCCAACAACAACATAATGTTTTATATATTCATAAATGTAATAAAAATAATGAACAGACAAACGTTATGAAACAGAGCAAATAAAACGAAATAAAGTCTTTTTATTAAAAAAAAAAAACTTTTTGAAACTAAATTTAAAGTAAATTTGATGCGAACAATTTTATGAAATATCAAAATGTATTTAATATTAATTTTAAAAATAAATACATGTTCTTAAAAAAAGATATATAATATTGGAAATCTTCCAAACCATTTGAGACAAATTTAAATGATTTTAGGTGCATGAAGTGTTTAATTAGGGCTTCAAGGGCGTATACTTAATAATTAATATACTTCATACGTCAATTAGAAGCCCCGCAGGGCCTAGAAAATAATATTTTTCACTTATATTTGCGAAAACAAATATTGCAATATATTGTACATGTTAATGAAACCGTCCAAACAGAGTTGTTTTCAGCGGAAACTGATCTGTTTTCAAAGACAAAAAATATTAAATCAAAGTGATGAATTTTGTACCCCAAAAGTGTTTTGGACATGTGAAATAATTTTTGGGACTTCAAACTTGTGTCAACAAATTTTGTTTGTAACAAAATGTTTCAAAAAAAAAAACAACGTTACAAATTAAGTGGCAGAAAACCCATTTTTGCAACAATTATTTTCTTTTTGGGCAAAAACGTATAATTGTAATTTTCTCAATACTTGAGAAACTGTGAAATATAATACGGCTAAAGGTTTTCCATAGAAAATATTCTTTGTCGGTGTTTGTTTTCTTTTCTGTAAAAGTGACTAAAGCTTTTTGTGTCTTTCAATGTGACAAAAGTGATTATTTTTGGGACAAAAGTAAGAGTATGTCTAACATTTGGCTTTTATGTTATAATATGGTTTTATGGCAGGAATAATTTTGGCAACAAAAGTGATTTTAATTTAATTTTGATTTTGGGACAATGGGTTTTTGTGACAAAAAGCCTTTTGCGATATAGGACGTTCCTAGTAGCTAAGTTTTGATATACCCTATAAAATGCTTTTTTGGACAAAGTAGATTTTTGTGACACCAACAGTTTTTGTCACAAAACTGTTAAATGTGATAAAAATTATGTGTGGCGCAAAATAAAGCGTTCGGTATGTATTAATAAATTAAATTTTAACTAGATTTAAGTTATAAAATATTTTAATTATATTGAAACTCTTGCCCCCCAGATTCTGAAAACCATTGAATTTTAAAGCCTTAATAGTTTGCTTAAGCACAAACTGACATCCTGTAGTAAAAACGAAAAATATCTACCTTTTTTTTATTAAGGGAATTTCTGTTAAAAGCGTTCTTGTCTGGTGGCGAAAAAATTTTTAGTGATTTACATCCCATTTTCTTGAAATTTTTTCTTCCATTTTTTTTTATTATTAGATTCTTTTTGTCTTTTTTTATTTTTGTCATCAAAATCTATTGAAATTTATATTATTTCATGCCAGTGGCTGTATCTTTTACTTTATAACTTTGTATTTTGTGTTGTGTATTGTTTTTTGCTAATGTCTATAAATGTTATATTTTTATAGGGTTGGCATTTTTTTGCTTCATTAATCATTGTAGTCTTTGGGAAAATGTGTCATTTTGTAAGCTTTTAATAAATAAAAGCCATCTTTATTTTTTTTTTTTAAATTGTGTTAAATTATGGGTGCAGCAGAAGAAAAGAAAAAGAATAGAAGTTGTTTCCTTTAATATTAAAGGAACAAATTTATTTATATTTTTGTATGGCAAAAAGCGAAATTAGATATTGACACAAAGAGCCAGAGGGACAAGAAAGAGTTTTAGGGTTTTTCTTTTTAAAATTGAATAATATCTATAGAAAACCTTTACCTAAAATCCTTAAATAGCTTAAGAAATTAAGAATAAACTTATTGTAGTTTCAACATCTACAAACAGGAATAAATGAAATGCGCTTTTGGCTCATCACAATGATTTATAAACGTTGTATTAAATTAAATTCCGCTGAAAATTACTACAATTTTCTTAATTACCAGGATTGCAACTGACACGCATTAAAATTGAAAATGGCAAGCAGTTTATAACCGACAACGCAACCCATTTCCAGCTGAGATAATGAACGAAGCCAAAAACAATTCAAATACAAAACTACGAGTATATTAAATGAGCAACAATATTTAAAGCAGCATTTCAAAAGCAGAACAGAGCAGAGCAGAGCCAAAAGAGTCGGACACTCAGCCAAACACAGCCTCAGCCGCATACATCAAATGAAGCAACGGCATAATTAATTGAGAAAAAAAAAAAATTAAATACAATATAAGAAGAAGTGAGAGTGAGAGAGAACATCTTCTTCAAACATAACAGTTTATGGTGGTGGTGTGAGTTTTAAAATTTATCAGAAATATGAATAAATTGAGAAATTGTTAAAGTGATGCCACTTTTGCTAAGAGTACCAATCCTCTTGCCCAGCATCCTTCAAGTCAGGCATGGCAAACAATTATACGTCAATGTCATATTTAGCACAATTGCTGCCATGTTAGTAATTTTTCTTTCCACTCTTTTTTTTATACATATTTTATAGTGAATTTTCTCTTTTATATTGTAACACATATGAAATCTAATGGCCATTTTTTGTTACATTCTTAATAAATCTATTTAATAAAATTAATATAAATTAAGAATAATATTTTGTATTGTACAATTGTAAAATTTCGCCTGCCATCCCTGGTTCAAAGCATCAATTTCTTGTGTTGCTGTTGCTGCTTTAAAAGTACGTATAACAGTAATTTGAGAGAGAAATTTTGCAAAATGAAAATCACTTGAATTTAAACTTAAAATTCATTGTAATCAAAAACACACGCTTAACAACAAAAGGGTTGCACAATAAACTGTTAACTAAACGACAATATCAAACCTCAAACCGAATGAGCTGCTAAGTTTTTTGTTGCGCCACCCAGTTGACCAGGTTTGTTGGGCATTTCGACATGGAGTATCTGTTGAGAAAACCAATAAGTGATGAAATTTTCGAACAAGTGGCCGCCAAGTTCAAACTGCACATCTTCTATCTGGAATTTCCTTAATGATGGTGTCGGCCCAGAATTTCATAATATGCTGTCTGATGCTTGACTAGTTGCCTTCACTCAGCTTTTGAGGACGACTTCTGTTAGACTGTATTAAATGGAACGAGCTGTAATCGTAGAATTAGCATTTGACTAGTTGTGGCTGATGAACGTCTCGTCTGCAACAATTTGGCCAATCGGGTTGTCTGATGGCAAGAGAAACGCAATTGGGTGTGTGTGTGTGTGTGTGTGTGTTTGATGTAATTGTAGAAGTACCGAGATTTTATTTTCCTTTTTTTTTGTGTACAACAAAAGCTTAAAACACCACCTTTTTCAAGTTTTTCCTTTCATAAAATTATACAGGCACTCATTCGCGCTTTAACACAAACAATCACGCACGCACACACACACACACACGCACACGCACACAGCAAACAAAAATTACCCCCAAAACGCTGTTAAATAAGAAATACAAATGTTGAAATGATCCTGTGCTCAAGAGCATAACAAACACGAAAGAAAATCAACTTCAAAATTTATTTTATATGCAATAATAAAATTTGAAAAAAAAGAAAGAAAATTATTATTATAAATAACGTATTTAGAATGGCCAGTAAACTGGATTAATGGGTTAATTTAATGCGAAAGGTTTTGGGGCAAAAACATTGTCGTGATAAAAACAGCATTAAAGAAAAATGTTTTCAGACCGAAAACTTGATTGGGACAAAAACAAAAACTATCACCACTAATTTTTATTATGAAAAATAATTCTAGGCTCAAAATTATTTTTAATCATTTCAGGCTAAAGCTTTTTGCATTGTCTGCAGAAACTGTTCGAGTTTTTGGTAGGAGTCGAACCCATGGCCGCCGGACGGTTGGTCGAATACTGGAAATATTTTATATACAATTTAATGCCAGTCTGGCATTATTGTTCTATTGCTTCTATTTTTTTTTTGCATATTTTTATGAAAATAATTTTGGGCACTTTTTTTCTAGGCAAGAAAATAGTTTTAAATTTTAGCTCGATCTAAAAATTTTTCAAACGGAATTAGTATTAATATCTGGCTAGAAATGAAAAATGAAAATTTTTGCACTAATTTAGAAAGAAAAAATTAAATAAGGAAAATAGTTTCATTATTTAGAGCAGATAAAGGATAAGTGTACAAAATATTATTGGCCACTGACATTAATCATGTCGGCTACTTTTCACTTGAATTGACTTCTTTGATTTAGCTGCCCACTGTCTCCGTTTGCCCCTCGCTTTGCATAAATTAAATACTTATTTGTGTTTTTATTAGTTATAAAGTTTAAAGCAATCTTAAGAACTTAAAATAATTTCCAATTTCCCTCTTCAGAGGACAAAGGCAGCAGGACCGAGGTTGCCGGCATGCAGGATGTGACAGCAGTTGAAACAAGAACAGCAGTCCGCACACACAATTTTGCCGTGTTGGTTCCCTCCACTTCAGTAGTTTTTATGGCGTTCCTTGATGCTGCTGCTGCTGCTGCTGTTGCTGTTCCTGCTACTCTTGTTGTTCCTGTTGTTATTTTTAGTAAAAGGCGACAACAAGTACTTTTGTTTTTATGATGGCGCGAAGATTTTGTTGCAAGATTTCTTTTTAGCAAAACGAAAAAATACTCTGTGCAGCAGCTCGTTGAGGCAACAGAAAGGCTGTAAAACTTTGGCCGAGCAGAGCGTGAGCCATTGGCGGTGCAAAGCCAGTGTTTGGGTGTGGAAGGGCACGAAAGTGTTAAAAGTATTAAGGTACGGCTACTTTGACTGCTGTTGTTGTTTCTTGCTTTATAATTTTAAACTTTGAACTAATAATAATTGTTGCTATTAAGAAAAAAATAACAAGACATTTTAAAGATTTAAAGAGTTGCTGAGAGAGTCTTAAGACAAAGTTGGTAATTGTTTGGAAAACTTAAAGAAAATGTTTCCTCAAGTAATAGTTAATAAAATTAAAGTTTTCCAGCAACAAAATATAGAAATAATAAAGTCAGAAAAAAAACAACTTTAGAAGCACAAAACTTTAATAAAATATTAATGGACGTGATTTGGCAAATTCTTGGGGCACAGCAAAATTTTGTTTCGCCCAGAACTTAGTATTTACACAGGAAAAAATTATATAACAAAAAAACAAAAAAGGTATTTTGGCCAGGAAGAAAATTTTTGTAACAAACATTTCTAGTTTGTTGGACAATAACCTAATTTTAATGACAAAATCTTATTATTATGACGCAGTATTATATATTTATAATTAAAGTTTAGAAATGTTTAGAAAATAGATGAATTTCTCTAACAACGATTTTTAAACCAGTAAAAAAAAATAGTGCAACACAAACTAAATTTAATTTTTGGACAAACGATAAAGAAGAATATTTTTGGGATAGTTGTTGATTTTTTAAAACATATGTTTATATTTGAGGAAAAAGTTTGTGACATAAATATCTTTTATGCTAAAAACAATTTTAATAATAAAAATATAATTTTGTGAAAAAAAAATTTCTTGAAAATATTTTTTGTGTCCAAAAAAAATTTGTGTCACAAAATATTTATTTGTGACAAAAATATATTTTACAATGAAAATTGTAATAATATTTTAATGGCAAAAATAGTTTTTGTGAAATTTTTTTAGACAAAAAAAATTTTTGTGAAAAAAAATTCTTTTTTTGTGACAAAAATAATTTTTTTTTTAAATTTTTTTTAGACAAAAATATTTTTTGTGGTAAAAATTCTTTTTCCATGACAAAAATTATTTTTGTGAAATTTTTTTACACCAAATTTTTTTCGTGTTAAAAATTGTTTTTGTGACAAAATATTATTATTTTATAATAAAAATAATAGTTTGTGGAACTTTTCTTTGACAAAATTAGGTTTTTGGGCCAAAAATACTCATTTTTTGCTAAAGATATTGTTAAATTACACACATGTATGTATATATTTTCATAAAAGTGGGGGATTCAGCCAATTATAGGGAATGAATCAAGTTTATGGGGCACAACAAATTTTTGTAACAAAGTATATTTTTGAGATACATAAACTTTTAGGACTAAAATATATGTTTTTTGTGGTAAAATACCATTTTTGTTCTGGGCCTTTCAAGGCTAAAGTTGCTGTTATTAAGAGAAAGAGATGTTTCTTTTTTCCGCTGCCCGTAGATGCTTAAAATAAAGAAATCAAATGTTTTTAAAACGGGTGACACAGTGAAAATATTTTGTATTTTGTCGCTGTAAAATTTTCGTAAATTATCAACTTTTGTTGCTGTTGCTTCTTCGCACATGAGCTGGCAAGAAAGTCTCTCACACTCCACATTTGTTATGACAAAACGGAAACAGGAAATAATTAATATTTTCTCTGTTCTTCAGCATTTAATAGAAAGCATTAGTAACCCAGTTACTTTCCAGCATTTAAGTTACATTCGAGTTGTACATGAGTTAAGCAATTTATCGCCTTCCATCCCTGATACTGTCGGAGTGCCAAGAATATTTATGTGCGCAATTCTTTAGCAACCGAACATTAAAAAAAGTACAATTTTTTTCTTTTTCCAGTTTTATTTTTTTGTTTGATCTGTTTCAAGGAAATTGCTAATCCCTACAATTTCACATTTTTATCTTATTTATTTGATAGAAATAGGAAAAAGTATGTTAAACGTTAGCAACTAAGTCAGCCGGCTTTGAGCAAAACATACCGACATTTTATACTTCCCACGTTCGGGTGTTGGTGTCTGTGTTTCGTGTGCTTTATTTATTGCACATGTTTCTCATTTAAGTTGGCTGGTAGATTCATCTTCATCAATTTAACTTGAGCAAGATTACAGCAATTAAATTGTTAATTAACATTCATCCAAAAAAAAAAGTAAAAAATGGCATTGCCACAAGATAAGAAGAAGAAGAAAAATAGGATAAGATAAAGTAACTTAAATAGTCAGGTACATATACATACATATATATCTATATGTTGATGAACATTTACATCTTTTTAACCTATATTTTTTTCGATATTAAAGGAAGTTTTTGTTGACCTAGAAGCACAAACGTGATGGCACAGAGAATGAAAAAGATATTGAAAATCTGCCATTTGGACTTAATAAATGTTTTTTTTTCAAATATCTAAAAAATTTGTTTAAGTCCCAATCCTGCTAATTTTGTTCCTTTTCTGCTTAATTACTTTTCAAACACTTTATTTTCGTATTCTTAAACAATTCTCAAAAAAAAAATCTCTTTTCGGGGGCAACCCAACGCTGAAAATTATGTTCCCTTTTTTATTAAAAAAAAACAATTCAGAAATTTGCTTTTTTGCAAAATTCTCTTTTCATTTTTCAAATTTTAGCAAAAATGTACGTTATTTTGGAATTGCCCTAAAAAATTTCAAAAATCTCTTTTCCGTTGAAAACTCAATTTCTGTAATTTTGTTCCCATTTGATTTAATTACGTTGTAAATACTTGACTTTTAAAATCCCAAAAATAACATGCAAAATCTCTTTTTCCGCGGAAAGCTGAACTTTGCTAATGTTGTTTCTTTATGCTAAATTAATTACCAAACGCTTAAAGTAAATTTGCTAGTTTTGTTTATATATTTTTATTAAATATTGAAATATCTGGTTTTAATAATTCCTAAAATTTCTTCGAAAATTCCTTTTCTGGGAAATAATAAATTTAGTAGTTTGCAAATGTGATTGCAAAAAGGCCTTTTCTGCGTGGCAACCGATTTGCTACGTTTTTTTTCTTTTGTTTTACCAAACACCTAAAATATTCTCAACAATTTTCCTTCTCGGGAAAAAGTCACATAAATTTTAACTTTTCCTTTTTGCTGGATAAAAGTGGAAACATTTCCCTTTTTTTTCAGCAGCAATACCTTTTGTTTACTCATTTTGCTGGTTTTTGCTTAATAATTTAAATTCCCAAAATTATTGCCCAAGAAAAAAATTTAATTTAAGTGAAAATATTTTGCTCCTTTTTTCCTGCTGGAGTAATTTTTGCATTCATTTTGTTGGTTTTTGCTTCATAATTCAAATTCCCAACATTTTTGTCAAAAATCTCCTTTAGTTGGTGGTTTTTGTGTTTTTTACACATTTTTCTGGTTTTTGCTTCATATTTCAAATTCCCAAAATTTTTGTCAAAAATCTCCTTTAGCGGCACAAAAAAATTTTATTTTTCCTTTTTTTCCTTTTTTTTACACATTTTCCTGGTTTTTTATTAAATTTTTTAAATTCCCAAAATTTTGGCCAAAAATCTCCTTTAGCGGCACAAAAAATTTCAATATAAGGGAAAATATTTTCCTGTGTTTTACTCATTTTGCTGGTTTTTCACTTAATTTTTTAAATTCCCAAATTTTTTTTAAAAATCTCCTTTCGCGGCACAAAAAATTTCAACTTAAGTGAAAGTATTTTCCTATTTTTTACACATTTTGCTGGTTTATTACTTAATTTTTTATATTCCCAAATTTTTTTTTTAAATCTCCTTCAGCGGCACAAAAAATTTCAATTTAAGTGAAAATATTTTCCTGTGTTTTACTCATTTTGCTGGTTTTTCACTTAATTTTTTAAATTCCCAAAATTTTGGCCAAAAGTCTCCTTTACGTTTCAGCTTATTTTTATTTATATTGAGCTTAATTTTATATATATAGAGATTTAGCTGAGAGTGTAATCTGATAAAATGAAATTCGATTTAAACAGTTCTTTCTTCTTCCGGCCACTTTGCCATAAAGTGTACTAAAAAGTAATGTGTTGAAGCGTGTATTTAGAACAGGAAATGATAACAACAAACAGCGAAAGAAAAAAGAAGAATTTGATGAGATGCAAAATATGTTGATACTTGGAGGTTGCTGTTGTTTCTGGAGTTGTTGCTGTTCAACAACGACTATATTTGGAGTCTGCAACAACAAGTCAGCGGCAAAAGTATCAATTAAAACACTTACAATCAACCAGCTAAAGAACCAATTTGACTAACAACAACAACATCAACAACAACAACAACAACACCAGCAATTATTGCCAGAAGTAGGAAACAGCAGAGTAGAGCCACTCACTCACTCAATCATTCGTTTTGCCTTTTCTCTCCACATAAATATATGTGTGTGTATGTATGTGCACACACAACATATCAACTGTTACTGGCTTCCATTATTTGACTGAGTGGTGGTAGTAAATCACAATGTCGTTGAGCTTAAATTGATTGTCACCAAAATCAAGATAAAGCCCTTTTAACGAGACTAAGTCTTTAGTCTTTCTGTGTTTTTTCATTTCATTTTATTTAACATTTTTACTATCTTGTATTTCATTTTTCTGTGTTGGGCTCTATAAATGTTGGCTGGCAGTGGCAAGAAAGCGGAAAATGAATTAATGAAACACAAAAACAACGCACGTAAGAATGGTAAAATGCTAAAATGGTAATAAAATTTATGCCTTGAATTATCACTAGAATTCATCGTTGCGTTGTCAGTTTTAGTTTTTGTATTTTTTTTCGTTTTTTTTTTGTTTTGTCTGCTGTGGCCCGAATTCGCACAACAAACGCAATATTCATTAAAAAATGTCATTTCTGTTTTTTCGCTGGTCTTTTGGCATGACAATGTTGTCGTTTTGCTTAACTGTACGTTAAGGAGTGAGTTTTAGGCGCAGCTGCCTTGACACAGCGGTGGCAGTAAAAGTTATTCTTTGTCATCGGTTTAATTTAACAGATTTTAATGAGTTGATTAGCGGGGAAATTGAGTGACAGTGATTAAACTGGTGGAGATAGACGATGATGTAGATGGAATAAATGGCATTCCTGGTTCTTACTTACAGGCGAATATTTAACAAAATTGTGTGCTGTACGGTTGAGCGGCTGGCGGGGAACAAAAATAATACCAGGAATCTAATCGCTGATCAAAGTTGTAAAAAATAACTTTTAAAGATTTTGTATTGCCTTCAATTTAAAATGCTTAAACTTTAATGTGCCAGCACTTTTACCAATTTTTTTGTTATACAACAAGTTCATGCGAATTCATGTGTTTCCATGTTTCGAGTGTTGCGCTTCAAGCTCGAACTTTATTTTATAAGGCTGAATTTTTGCATTCAGCTGCAAAAGTGTTTTGCAGTTTTACTATAATTTTTATGGCACTATCAATTTGTTTGGCTCATAACATTGTTAACATATGAAATGACTGGCGTATAAAGTTTATTGCATTGTGCTAAAATATTTACAGGACAACAATGTGTTCGATCAGCAACAACTGCAAGGAAAACCAAAGTTTCTGGTTTGGCTGCTTAAAGTGAAAGGGTATTATTTTCTTCAACACTTTAGTGTTTTAATGGGTGAGGAAAGTTAAGAAAAGATACATGACAATAAAACATGTCTTAAACTTCCTTAAAGGACACAGGGAAATCTATGGGAAATTCGTTTGCAGGCTTAAGGATTTTGGGACATCTCCTAAATCTGGAAAGCAAGAAAATACCAGCTGATCATTAAGTCCAACTGTGTGACACAACTTTCAAATATGTATATGAAAAAGGACACCAATAACAAAATGTTCCCTGGTATTCATTAAAATATGTCGCAACTTGTAAATTCCCTAAAATATCTATATCAATTCAAAAAGGCTGAGAAATAAGTAAAAATTTTATGCAATTTTAAATTTGAACATCAAACTTGCATTTAACAATACAATTTCAATTTTAACTAATTTCTTGAAAAACTTAAAAAAAAATTCTTTAAAAAAATACCTCCGCTTTTAAAATATCTCTTTAAAAGGAAAAACAGAAAGAACCTGGAAAATTATGGCAACAAAATTCTATATTCTTTGGGTAATTATATTTATAAAGATATATATTATAAACCTTTTACAAAGATCTTTAGCGTGTTCGTACTAAACTTGCCACATGTGTCTTTGTCTGCATTTAAAAAAAAATTTTCTTTTAAATTCCCCAAAAAAAAAAAAATTAATATCAAAATCTTCTTTTCCAGGTTTGATTCTACTTTATGATATATATATTTCTAAAAAAAATAAGTTACCGGGTTAAAAGAAATTAATTTCGTTGGAACTGAAAATATTGCCGGGAATTGTTTTTATTTAGTTAAATAAAAAAAAAAAAAATTTAATTTCGAAATAAATTTATAGAAAATCTCTTTTCCGGGCGAATTTATAGGTCTAGTTAGACTTGATTTTATTATTAGTGAATTTGCTGTTTTTCTTATTCTTTTCTTTAATTAAACTAATTATAAATTAATAAAATATGAAACAAAAAAAAATTTATTTCTTTAATTCCCAAGTATTTTTTTTTTGAAAATCTCTTTTGTCGGAAAGTTTAAGGAAAAAGTTAGTTAATTATTAATACTAATAAATTTGATTCTTGCTCTTCGTTTTATTTAATTGAATTAATATCTGCTTTTTAATTATATTTCCACGAAATAAAACATTTTCTTTACTCCCGAAATTCTTTTTCAGTATCCCGTTTAGAGAAGAACTTAAAGTTATAGTTTTTATACGAGTATTAATTAATTAGTTTTCTCTTGTTTTTTTTCTTAACTTGTGGAACTAAATTATTTTCTAAAGTTCCCAGTTCTGAATATGTCTTTTCCGGGAATATATAAAAATTGGCTTTTATTTCGTTAAATTAATGTTCAAAATTGAAATTATATTTCCAAAAAATTTGTGGTTTAAATTTGAAATTCCTGAAAATATGTTTGAAAATCTCTTTTGCGGGGAAATATCAAAAAACAGCTGAAGTGGTTTTTATTCGCGCAAAATTCAAAGAAAGCACTAAAATTCAAGATATTGAAGATGAACATGCTGAAGATGAAGATATTGAAAACAAAGAACGAAAAAAGAGACATCGGGTAGAATCCAAAATATATATGTATATATATTCATTATTAATATATTATCTTTAATTTGTATATTGTCTAATAAATCCTTAAACATGGAGCAAAAACTGGAACGTAAAACTGCCTTTAAAATATAACAACTGAAAAAAATCTGATTATTTTTGCTAAAATTAAATTTTTACTCTTATACAAATTCTTAAGAATTCGAAAACTCATTTTAAAAATCTCCTTTGCCAAACAGGTATAGAAAATTGAACAACTTGTGGAAGTCGAAAAAGGCACATTTTGTTTTTTTCTTTTTTTAAAAACAAAATACAGTCTTTTACCACATCTAAATCTATTACTTTCCTTTTGTTTTTATTATTGTAGAAAATTTCTTCTAATTTGATTGCTTTTTTGCATTTTTCATGCAATAGATTCAAGACTTTCATTAACAATTGGTATTTCCGCGAATTCAAAAAGACATTCAGGATTAATGACATCAATTTCAATTTGCCGCCAATAAACTACTGTATAAATCTTGTGTCCTGCACCCTACACTATGCTCTACAAGTTGCACAAATGGTTTGCTGGTTTTGGTTGGAAATTTCAGTTTTCCGCTAATGGCAACTTATTTCATACATTTTATTGTGTTTCCAAAAATATTGATGGCAACTGTGAGTTTTTTCTAAAGAAAACCATAAATTTTTGTTGGGGGGGGGGGGGGGATTGTAATAAATATATTTAAAACGACGTGTCCCGAAGTGCTACTTTTTCTTAAAAAAACTTACCGTTTTTGTGTTGAAACAAAATTGTTTTAATATTGAATTGATGGCTGTTCTGTAGGGCTTCTGTGTCGGCCTGCCTGCCTGCCTGCCTGTCCGTTTGGCTGCTTGGCTGCCTTTGTCAACTGTTGCCTATCGCTCGTTTTGCCTTTTATTTATTAGATTGATGGCCAAATTTGATTTTCTTAATTTTCCCAAGATTTCTTGTCCAACGTTATTTTTTTCTTTTGTGTTTGGAAAAGTATATAAAACTTAACTCGAGATTTGTTAAGTTAATTCAATTTAACTGCAACTAAACAACTGCAGTGACAAACAAAAACTAAAAAAAAACATAGAAAATAAAAAAGAAGAAGAAGAAGTCTTGCTCAACTAAGTGTTTAGCAATTTTCTCGTTTACATTCTTAAGAAAAAAATCTTAAGGACTGGATTTGGCTGCTTGCAACCAATAACATGCACCGTCATGCAACTGCAACTAAATTTAAATGCAGAAACCATCGGCATCGCAGTGCCATCATCTGCGTCGCGCGGAGTAACGCCAAGTCACACAAAAGCACACGGTTTAGACAATTTTATTACACAATTACGTGCCACGAAATATTGTTGTTGTCAATTCTTCTCCTTTAAAAAAAAAGAAGCAGAATGGAATACAAGAAGTTCATATTGAGAAGATGGTTAAAGTTTTAAATTTAAGATACGCTTTTTATAGGTTCTTTGTAAGTGCGTATGTGTACGTGTGTGTGTGTGTGTGTGCAAAGTAGAAGTAGAAAGAAAACTGGCAGCCAGTTGGAGGAAGGACTCCTAAAATCCCATATATGAGAAACAGAAATATCGAAAAGTTTCTCTAAGAAAACTGTTTTGTATAAACAGAAAATCTTGTTTCTTTTACCTCTCCCTCCAGCAATTAAAAAAGTGGTCCGACAACAAAAGTTGCCTTGTCGGAACTGGCACTAAATAAGTTAAAAAGGTTAGAAATTCAGAAATAATATAAAATTTTTTTTAAAACCAATTTTTATGTAAAAATATTTCTATATAAATACAAAATTTTTATAGACTTTTTTACGGAATGTTAAATATTAAATTTTATTTTCATAGAAAACATTTTTTTTTTATTTTATATTTTCAATAACGATTTTTATAATAAATACTTTATATAGAAAATTTTAAAAATTTTGTTTTATTTGCATTTTTTGAGAGAAATAATTTTGCAAAGATTTTGTTTTACAGAAAAAGTTTTCGCAAAAACTGTACATATTTTTATAACTAATATTTTATATTTTATTTTATATAGAATATAAAAATTATTTTATATTTTAAAGTAAATATTTGTATAACAAAAATTTTATATTTAATACATAGAAAAAATTTTATAGTTTGAAATAAAAATATAAAAGTAAAATAAAAAGTATTTATAGAAAAAAATCTTTTCTACAATTTCTTTTTAAATAGTTTTTTTATTTGTTTTGTCCTTTTTTTTAAACTATTTTCTCCAATATTTTTTAACATTATTTTATGAAATTTTTTTTCCAAATTTTTTTTAACAACTTTTTTTTTTGTGAGAAACAATTTCTTGTAGAATTTTTTTTATAAAAAAAATATTTTCTATGCAATTTTTATAAACACTTTTTAAAGGGCAAAATGTTTTAAAAAAAAGATTTTGTTTTTTTATTTCAAAATTCTTAGAATATAGATTTTTGCAATGAAATAATTTCTGAAATTTTTTTGTAGAGTCTGTTTTTTAATAACAGAAGATTTATTTTTATCTGGTATATAGAACAGCTTTTTTGTACTTGTAATGCGTGAGGCGGCGTAGCACCTTCCTTCCCTTCGAATCTCATAATTTGACATTCAATGCGGAAATTTCTAGTGCTGGATTTTTCTTAACTTTTGGTTTTCTTTTCCCCCTCTCTAACTCGCCCCTTTTACGACACTTAATAAACGAAACCCAGACCATGTTTGTTGTAGAGTACGTTGTTGGCTTTGTTGTAAGTTGTTGTTAAGTACATGTTTAAATCGGTGCCACAAACAGCTATACAAAATATGGCACAGCCGTTACAGTGGCCACCATGAAAAATTAACGAATTTCTTTTTTTTTCCAGTTAAATGAATATTAATTTGTAATCTTTTTTTGATATGGATTTTAACAAATAGTAAAAATATTGTCATATATATAGAGAGTTACGAAAAGTTATGGCCGCCACTGTTGGCGGGAGAGTCTTTGCAACTACCAATTGTACTGTATGTGGCAGCAATTCGTTGCACCATTATCACTTAAACTGTTACTGCTAATAGTGGAAATAGTAGCAGCAGTAGAACTAATGGCCTTCACTATTACAATTCCTATTAAAATGTACTTCTTCTTCGTGTTTTGCTTCTGCTTCTTCTTCTTTGGCTTCCCAGCCATTTAAGGCAAGTTGGGTTCTTTGCCGGTGGGGCTGTAAAACGGAATGACATTTTTTCTTTATACGAGTAGCAGGAGTTGATTTTAAAACGTATGCGTATGTTTTTCGTTGTTGTTGCTATTGTTTTTTCTTAATGGTTTCCTGTAAAGAGTTGCGGTAAGTTGCTGGTTGTAAACAATGAGGCTTAATTCTCCGACGATGTTACACTGATGACATGATGATGTTTCTCTTTCCAATCAACACACTTTGTTCGCAATTTATTATTAATTTATTTGTTAAGAAATTAAAATTTAGGATATTAATTCTTTAAAAATTATTTCTGTAAAAAGTCTCTGTAAAGGAATTTTCGAGTTTTCAAGGAACAGAATCACTTAATGCCACTGATTTCTCCGAAATGATAAGCGGCCAAATTCACTGTGAGAAAATTGTTCGATAGTTCTTTTGTTTTCTTAAAAAAATTCTTTATTTTGTAGATTTTTGCAACAAGAAACCTTAAAATACTTTAAACAAATTTCAAACATATTTTTAATATTTTTTTTTTAAATTATGCTAAATTTTTGAATGAACAATTTATATTTTTTTAAATGAGTTTTTTTATAACTTTTTTTATATAAAAATTTAATTATGATTAAAATTTATTTTGAGTACAAAATTTGTCAAATGATTTTTTTTAAATATATTTTTATATAAAAATTATACTAAATAATGATTCAAATTTATTGTGAATACCAAATTCAAGAAGAAGGAAGAAAAATTTTTAAATAATGCTTTTGTTTGGAAAAAAAAATTATTTCGTAAAATAAATTGATTATTAATAAATAAAAAATAAATAATAAATAATAAATAAAAATATATAATAAAAAATTCAAAAATTTTTTTAAACATTTTTCTTATACATAAATTATGTTAAATAATGATTTATTTATTTATTTTTTTAATTTATTTTATATATAAAATTTTTCAAATATGTTTTTTTTATATTTTTTCTTTTCATATAAAAATCATGCTAAATAAAAATTAAATTTATTTTGTATGCAAAATTTGTCAAATGAGGGGTTTTTTTAAATTTTTTTTATATCAAAATTAAGCAAAATAATGTTTTAAATATATTTTGAATGCAAAATTTTTACACATTTTTTATATTTAGTTCCTCCAAACAAATTCTCTAATTAAAAAAGGAAATAAAGTAGAGAAAAATAGACATCCAGCAAATCTACTCATACACAAAGTGCTACTCATTCCATTTGATTTTTGAAGCCGTTTTAAGGCAACAATTTCATTTTAATATTGTAGTTTAAAAGTTTAATAAAACTTAATTCATTTAAACAGGCTAGACTCCTGCTACTCATTAAGTTTATTAATTTATTTGAGTTATTGTAGTTGGAACAAGGAAAAAACGAAAAGAAAGAAAAGTTTTTCAAACAAACCTGAAACTATACTTGCTTTGCTTTCTTGTGCAACAACGTTTAATTACACCAGCTAATTAGCCAGGGTTGGAAGTAAACTGGCAGCAAAATACTGGCAACAGAAAAGAATCACGCTAAACACACAACGACAGTAACACAATTAGCCCGAGCTCGGGAGAAAGTAAAGCCAACGAAAGGAAAACTGAACAGCAGAAATGGGGGAAAAAAAATCAAAACCGCCTTAAAAAGCAGCCAAACAACTGTAACAAAAAGTGTGCTTTGAAAGTTGTACTAAAAAGGCCCCAAAAAGTAGGCAACATATTTTTGTTTCGTTAAAATGTTAAAATATTAAAGGTGCCTCGAAAGTGTAAAATTTATAAGTTTTAGTAAATAGTATCGGTTTTTGGTCAGTGTTAAAGACAAAGTCCATGCCGGCCTTAGTTGTTGTTGTTGTAAACGTTATTGTATTGTTACAATAGACCACACGAGTTTATTTGTTATTTGGTAATTGCAATCGTGAGCAGACATGTGTTATTTGGTTGGTTTTTCCTAGACGTTTTGTTTTTCGTTTGTTTTACGAAATATACAACGCAACATCCAAATCAAATAGAAAATTTACTTTCATCTGTTAGAAACGTTTCCGTTTCTGTTTTTTGTTTCTGTTTCTGTTTCTGTCTCTGACGCTGACTCTGTGTCATTTATTTACTTTTGTTTGGCTGCCCGCTTGCTGCTGTTGCTCGGCATGTGTTAGTTTACCAATTCAATAACTACTGCTGCAACTACTGCTGTGCGGTGATTTTGATTTGTTTCACAGCACACACACACACGCTCACTTGGCAACCACACGCCTGCACGCTAGTATGTGTGTGTGGCACAACATTATGGTGGCTGGCAAGCAAATATTTGTACTCGTACAAATATGTCCACGTGTGAACGGATCAGATGTGAAGTGGCGACCAAATAAAGAGCTTAGAAAATATTAAATCGTATTTAAAATGGCAAACAGAATGAAATGCCTTAAAATTAAAATAGCACTATAAAATGGCCTGTCCCAGCAAAACGAACGTTAAATGGCTGCAGCACAACTTATAGATATCCGGGAACACAAATCGATAATGGATTTCATATAAGAAACTCTTTGAAAAAATCCCCCAATAGCGAGCCCTCAACATAATAAGCAATTTCTTTTGCCGCAAGTGGAACGAGGTGATATTCAGGTGGAAGACAAGTGGTTTTGCAAGTGCGCTGCGTGCTACACAGTGGTTGCAACGTCTGTATGAATAATCTATTAATGTGGGAATGAGTATCCCTGGCCGAGGAGACGTAAACTGGCCACTAGTGGAATTTGATCCTACTAGACTTTTTTGTATATAGAATTTTCGGAAGTCGCACTTCAGATTCGAATTTCGAGTTGGAAAGCAAAATATTACAGAATTAAATTTTATTCGCCACCGGACTTCAGTGTCTATTTGGTTTCTTTAGAAACCGAAAAACAAAATTTTTGGCGGAATGATGTCATTTTTAGTTTCATAATCGAAATTAACATTTTCTGCTAAAACCTATTTTATTACGGAAAAAAAATTATTTGCTTATTTTACGCTGCAAAACCGAACAAGAAACATGCGGAATGATAGAACTTTTAGTTTCATAATCGAAATTAACATTTTCTGCTTTATTCCGCAAACATTTTTTTTTGCTTATTTTACGCTGCAAAGCCAAACAAAATACCACTAGAACTCCATGACTGAACTAGTTTCCAGTCGGAAGTACAATTTAATTCATATTTTATTGATTTCACAAAATGAATGAAATGATTTTTAATTTCATTTATAAAAAAAAAAAAAAAATCAAAATTTTGAGCTAAAGTTTTTCGATTTTCTGGATCTGAATGGAGTGAAAATCGGTGACATAACAGATTTTTAATTCGGAGTAAACATTTACATACGAAGTTCTGAAGATTTTTTTGGAAAAAAATTATTTCAATTCGGAAGACCAAAAATGTTCTTTTGCTAAAAACATTGCTTGAATTTAAAGCAAAATTCTCATTTTTTTTTTGTTAGACTAAAATTTTCCAAAAGCAAAGTTTTCTTTCTTCATATAAAAACAAAAGAATACTATCGAGTCCGCAGCCAAAATGTTTAAATTGTGTTCTTTTTTTTGTAGAATCTTAAGTAAAATTTCTAAAAATAAAAATATTTTACAGGCAAAGAAGAGTTTTTTTTTTTTATTATTTTGAACACAAAAGTATAAAAATTTTTATTGGTTTTCTTAAATTTTAAATTTTTTCCAAAATAAATTTACACTTCGTGTAAAACATATTATCATCTGTTAACGACGCCGCTAGTTATTTCATCAGCGCTGTGTTAGTTTCCCTTTTTTTTTGCGAGACAAACGGAAGCAAATATTGTTTACCAGCCCTTCTTGAGAGACAGACAGTTTAGCTTAAACCTTCAAAGGATATTTGTAAATTTAGAAAACCATATTTCCGTTACAGACATTAACACCTCTGCCCCTCTTCGATTCCAACAAAGTTCCATTATCTTATTTAGTGGGTTATTTTTTTTTATTTGATTTGATTTGAAGGCTGGAATCTCTCGTTTTGTATGGAAAACTTTATTAAGCGACCGGCTGCATTTTGATCAGCAATTTCTTCGTTTTATGGGAACATGCTTAATCATGTTTTGTGGCAACAACATGTTTTCCCATTTAAACATTTCTTTTCTGTTTAACCTTCTTACTCCCCCCCTTCCCACCCTTTGTGTGTGGAATTGGTTTGTTGTTCTTATTTGGCTCCATGTTAAAGTGATGATTTAGTTTGTTTTTCAAATTACTGTTGCTCTGTTTCGTTGCATGTTGCAGTTGGTTGGTGATGCTGGTGATGCTGGTGCTGCTGTTTAAGCTATTACTGTTGTTGATTGCAGGAATTGTGTTGTTCACAATAAATAAACAGCAAAGACAAATGTCAATTACAAACTTTTATTGGAATTTTAACAAGTATTGAACACAATCAGTAACACACGACACCAGCGACAAAAGAAACTTTTTTAAACGCTCACACCAACATGTAGATGTCTGGCCGAGAAGTTTTATTTTCGAACATACGCAACTGTTTGCTGTTGGCTGTGTCTTAACTGCCATAAAATCCGAAGCCAACATCCGTATGGACATGGCCGAGGTGTGAGTTATTTGCTTCCTGCGGTGAAAGTGATTGCAAGTTGGGTTGTGCAGCATTTATTTGCCTTCAGCGCTGTTTAAAGAAAGTTAAAAAGAAGAATCCTAAAAAATTTCTACTTTGAATTAGTCTTAAATTTATTGTAAGAAAATATTTAATTCTTAATTTTACTCCGAAAATTGTTGATTGAAACTTTTTGTTTCAATTTGTAGAGTAAAAGGTTTCATAGATAATTCTATGTCAAGCTTGAAATAAAATCTTTTTCTTTGCTTTAGAAAAATAAATTTTTATGGACTTTTTTATTGTACAATAATTCGGAGTATTTTTTTTTAAATAAAATGTTTTTATTACCAGTTCAGAGTACAATAATTATGGAATGTAATTATTACGAATGCGAAGTAAAACTTCGATTTCTTGGTTTTAAAGAATTCGCAGTAAATTTTTTTCGTAAAGTTCAGAGAAAAAATTTTTTTAGTTTTTTTTCTTTTCGTATAAAATTTTTAATTTGAAATAAAAAACTTTTAGGCAAAAGTTTTATTTTGAGCACGAAGTTTTAATAGAAAGTTGAATTAAATTGAATTCAGTATAAATTTTTTTGTTAGAAATTTTCGTTGTAAATTTTTTTCACTTATTTATTATGTATTAAATTTCTACTCCGAATTCGGAGTAAAATTATTTTAAAGAAATTTTGCAAATTTTCAACAAGATTTTGAATTTAGAAAAACATAATAATATAATAAAAGATTTCTACTTTGAATTCGGAGTAAAATTTGTTATTGAATTCGGTGTAAAAGTTTTAAATAAAAATATTTTAAAATTTTTACATCAATTTTGAATTTAGATAACTTATTATTTGAGAAAATTTTCTGCCTTGAATTCGGACTAAATTTTTTTCTAGGATTTTTTTTTCATGGAATTTGGAGTAAATTTTTTTCTAGAATTTTTTTTCATGGAATTTGGAGTAAATTTTTTTTGTGGCGATTTTTTTTCTCAGAATTTGGAGTAAATTATTTCTATAACAATTTTAGGTTCAAGTTTGTTGGTGAAATTTCAAAGGCTGTCTTGCTTCAATTTCGAAGCAAATTTTTTTTATAAAAGATTCGGAGTACAAAAAATTTTTTCAAAAACCTTTTTTCTAAAACTTTTGAATAATAAGTTTTCCACAAATTTTTTTTTAAATATATTTATTTAATTTTTTGTTTTTTTTTTTTTTTAATTGGTATAAAATTCAAATTCGGAGTAAAATTTTATTAACGAAAATTTTTGCTTTGAAGTTGTGGCAAATAATTTTATGAAACATTTTCGCTTGAATGTTGCTGTAATGCTGAAAAAAGAAACATTTGCTTCGAATTCCGAGTGTAATTTTATATAGAAAAAATTTGGTGGGCTTCAGACATGCCTCTAAATATGTTTCCGCACTAACAAGTTTATTATTATTATTATATACGAAAACCTATACTTGTTGTTCTTTATCTCCTTGGCAGCGTTTTTTACACTTGAGCCAGATTGTCATTTGGCTGCTGAACGAAAACAAATTCAAATTGCGAACAATTTTTCAATTGCAAACTGGTTTGCAAGGCTTCGCTCCATCACTATGCGCCACTCACTCCAATGAGCGGTTTGTTCGCAGCACAGCATGTGTGTGCTGGGTGCCCCCAGAAAATCTACGCCGTGTTGCACAAACAGTGTGGTGGCCAGAATCAGGCAAACGGCTGTACGACATTACGGCGTTGCAACCGACTCCACTTCTGCCAATTACTCTTATTGCCGGTTCGTGTGTGTAATTGACTTAACTGCGCATGTGATTAAATCTGCGAAAGAAACGCATTTTTATAAAACTGCCTGACTTGGTTTAGCAGGGGATTCGCATGTGTTGCTGTGTGTGAATATTCTTGTCTTTTGGGTTCTATCTAGAAATGATTGCAATGGCAACGGCAACGGCAACGGCAACGGCAACGGCAACATGCAGTAGTTGTAAGTTTTATGTAATTCGTTTTCTTCTCTGGCTTTTAATTTTTAATACTGCAGAGACTTTTTTGCTTGATTAAGCAAAAAAAAAAAAAAAAAAAAAACAGCAGTACAAAAAGAAATTTAAAACAGTTTATAAAAATAATATTGATGGTAGAGCTTTAAACAAATTACTTAACAGTAGAGCGTCTTTAAATGACATCCAAAGCTGGGGTACAGTAACTTCTGTACAACAACTGGGTGGTTGTGAAACTTTTGGGCCAAGTTATGAGTTCGGTGGCAACAAGTTAAAGAAAAAACTACTTTCGCTTGGATGCTTAAGCTGCATCCTTTTTCATATCTTTAGGGAAATGCTTTTGGCTTAAAGTCGATTTCAAACAATATTTTCATAACTAATTTTTATTTCGCACGTATTTTTTCTTATGTCAAATTTTTTACCACAAATCCGATAACAATTTTCAATGTCATACGATTTTTTGTGAGTAAAATGTTTTATAGAAAGTTTCTAAGCCAAGTTCGTTATAATTAAAAGCTATTCTGAATTCAAAGTAAAATTCTCATATAAAACATTTCTGTTAAAATATTCTGTAGTGGAAATATTTTGTTACAAATTTCCAAGTTAAATCGTTTTTTAGAAAATGTTTTTACTTTTTCTAATAAAACTTTTTTATTTCGATTTTATTATTTTCCATTCATTTTATTATAGATTCTTTTTATAATAATAAATTATTCATTTCCCACAAATCACAACAACTTTAGATCTCAAGAACTTTTCATTTATTGACTGTGGCAGCAATTTAATTATTTGTTTGAATTCGGAGTTCAATTTTCTATAAGAAAAAACTGTTTGCCTGCCTTTGAAAACGATTTAAGTTCGAAGTAAAATTTTGTTATAAAAAATTTTGGATACGAATTCTCAGCAAAATATTAAAAAAAAAATGTTTGTTCTTAACTTGGAGAAAATTTGTTTTAAAAGTTTTTCAGCCAAAGATTGTAAATTATAATTTTTCTAAATAAAAATTAATATCATAATTTTTATAAAATTCTGAATATATATTTCAGATAAAAACTATTTAATTCCGAAAGAAATATTTATATATTTATGAAACATGCGGAATGAAATCATTTTTCATTTTATAGCTGAGATTGACTATTTCTGCTTGAAATTATTTCAAAAATATTTTTGATTATCTTTGGCTGAAAATGCAAACGAAATACAAATGAAATGCCGTTACTGAATTCAATTCTAATCGAAAGTGCAATTTACTATGTATTTAGAAAAATATAGGAAAAAAAAGAAATTTGGCGGAATGAAATCATTTTTAATTTCATATAAAAAAAAAAAAACAAATATAAAAAATTTTTGGAGTTTCTTTTTTGTTAAAAATCCAAAAATGGGTTAATTTTCATTTATAAATGGAGTTAAAAATAGTGGCTTAACTTATACATATAGAAATGTATGTGATTTTGAATTCGCATTAAAAATTATTGTTATTTGCAAAATAATAGATTAGTTTCTATGTCGAGTTGTTATTTCAATATCTAATGCAATTTTCTGCTTCTGTAGTGATTGATTTTCATTAGTTCACTATATCCAGCTATTACTGTACCCTCATAGAGAAATATTTTTCTCAT
This sequence comes from Epicampocera succincta, assembly GCA_932526305.1. Lineage (NCBI taxonomy): Eukaryota > Metazoa > Arthropoda > Insecta > Diptera > Tachinidae > Epicampocera > Epicampocera succincta. The sequence continues at coordinate 61,579,769 of OW052036.1, read as the reverse complement.
CTAAATAGAAACCGTTTCCTTTGAGTCTTTTTTTCTTCAACATTTATTTAACTTGACACTATAATACATTTTCGTTTTAAATGTTGCGTTTTAGCAGCGCACACGTACAGATGTCACATTTGTTACTTTTGCGATTCTGTTTCACATGCCCTTCATGTGTGTGTTAAATAAATTTAAGATATTTAATTTAAAAAGAAAAAAATGCTACTTTTATTTTCCTAATGCTGCCATTGCAGTGGCCATTGATGGCAGCAGCCGGACAAATTGAGAGCATTTTTAATAGTGTAAAAACTGAACACTGAACAGTTTAAATAATTTTCCTAAAAATTTCTTTAGAAGCCCTGCGCAGATATGCACGAATTTGATATGAAATCTAGTTTTAATAATGAACTGTGCGATGAAAATTCACCAGCAACTGCACGTGTTCATTAGAAACGGGAAAGTTCAGGAAAACATTTAAGTGAAAATGCTGCATGTGACCAAAAAAGCCTCAAAATATCGACATTGAATCCTGTTTTGATTGAGAAGGGTTTTTAGGTAAGTTCATAAATGTTTTATATTTTAAGGAAAAAGTTTTATATATATTTGTTTTTGCAAGGAAAAGTTTGTCTATTATTTTTGCTTCGGCAGACAAAGTATTTTACACATCAACGCCTGCACGGCTCAAGCACAGAACAAAATACCCATCACATAATTTGCCAAGAAGGGTAAAATAACACAATAAAGCAAAACAGTTTCCTAGAAACAGCAGACAGGCAGGAACTAAGAAGGATCCATTTAGAAGGTCCTTTTTAAAACAAAAATTTAAAAAGACCAAAATTTAAAGATTTTTAAAAGAACTGAAAACTTTTGTTAAAAAAAGTACTATAAAAAATGCGTTTTTAAAAAATAACACAATAAAGCAAAAATGCATTTTTTAAAGTTTATTTATATATTTTATATAAAAATCATTAAAGAATATGTTTTCAAAAAAGTTACTTCAGACAGGAGTAGCCTTGCAGAAAATTTGTTCATAAGACAGCAGAAGAAAAGTACAATTTAAAAAAAATTATATAAAAAAAGTTTTTAACAAGAAATAGTCTTTTAAAAATAGTATTTTTCATAAAAGTAGATTTTAACCAAAGAATCTTTGCAAATTACCACTATCTTTTCAAGACTTTGCTTTTAAAAAAGATCTTTTTAAAAAAGTACCTTAAAAAATTACACCTTTAGAAAAATACTTTTAAGGAAAACTAATTTTTTCCTTCGTAAAATATATAAAAATAATCCTAAAATATAAAAAAAATAGATTTAAAAACAGGACCGTTTAGAAAAATTACCGCTTAAAAAGTACCTTCTTAGAAACTTTTAAAAAGTACCTTTAATTAAAAAAAAACCTTTTAAAAATAAAGTACATTTAAAGAAAGTACTTTTGAATATTTAAAAATAGTATCTTAAAGAAAAGTACATGAAAAATAAGTACTTTAAAAAAAGCAGATTTTTAACCCAAATAGGTATTAACATTTTAAAAAAATTAAAAAAACGGTACTTTTGGAGAAAATAACTTTTGAAAAAGTAGTTATTGAAAAAGCAGGGTTTGAAAAAATACATTTTGAAAAAATAGCTCTTGAAAAAATATCTTTGGTAAAAGCATCTTTTTGAAAAAATACGTTTTGAAAAAGTACCTTTTGAAAAAGTACCTTTTGCAAAAGTAACTTTTGAGAAAGTGCCTCTTGAAAAACTACCTTTTCTTTTAAAGAAAGTTCTATATGGAGATTGTCCTTTTTAAAAAAGTGAAGTTAAAATTTACTTTTAAAAACCTCAGCAGGTTTTTGAACAAAAGTTTTTTAAAAAGGCTTAAAAAAGTATCTCTTAAAAAGTACCTTTCACAAAATTACCTTTTCTGTAAAAGTATTATTCAAAGAAATTATATTGTAAATAAGTGCCTATTAAAAGGAGTACCATTTCAAAAGGAACTTTTGAAAAAATAAAGTTTTAAAGAAGAAGTTTTTAAAATAATACCTTTAACAAAAGGTTTGTTGCAAAAAAGTACCTTTTAAAAAAGCCAGCTTTCTTAGAAAGTACATTTTCAAAAAGCACCTTTCAAAAAGGTTTTTTTTTTATAAAAAATAAGCCTTTTCAATAAAAGGACTTTTCAAAATAAACTGTTAAAAAAACATCTTTGAAATTAAATTACTTTTTACGAGTTTTTGGAAAAAAAAGAAATTCAGATTAAAAATTTTTCTTTTCTAAAAATTCTTTCTTTTTCTTTTTATGAAAATCATTGTTAAAATTGAAATACTTTGTATGCGTAAAACTATTTTTTTGAAAATAGAAATTCAGTTTAAAAAATTTTGGTGTTTAAAAATAAACAGTTTCACTTTGACGAAAGTTTTTTCTGAAGTGTTTTTTTCTGAAGTAAAATGTATTAAATAAAGGAGAACTCGTGGAAAACAGTTTTTAGCAAAAGAAATATCTCCTAAAAATAAAGAGAATCTCTTAAAAAAAATATAAAAAAATTCCTAAATCGGTTTAAAATTAAAAAAAAAAAACACTTTGCAAAAAATAGTCTTTTTGAGAAAAATATCTGCGATAAAATAAGTTTTTTCTAAACACTTTGCAAATGTTATGGTATTTTGTGGGCTGTGGGTCCGCCCCTTGTTTTGCTGTCAAAATAATTTCAAATTTATGAGTGAATGGTGGATTAAAACACATTCTTTGAGTTGTTGCCGCACATTAATTTGTATGCGAATGTGTTTCGTTTTTATGTGTGTGCGAATGTGTGTGTGTGTGTGTGTGTGTGTGTGTGTGCGCTTGTGTTACAAAATAGTTTCTATATGAGTTTTTTATGGGTTCTTTGTGGAAAATATTTGTCTTCGTACAAACCAAGATAATAATGTAGTTTTGGCTGGTTTTTTTATGTTTATTTCATGCAGATGTTAAAAATAATTTGGCAAATTATTAGTTGCGGGTCTGTGCCGGGGAGGGGGGAAAAACACAATTTGCTGTTGTTTTATTTTATTACTACAAAAGACACTGAATAATTTAGTGTTAAAAAAAGTGTTTTTTATGAAGAATTTTGACAGAAAATTTTGTTTTTTTTTACCAGCACCGCTAAATATCTAAATAAAAGGGTAAAATTCTTTTGAAAGCTTAATTGAAATATTTAAGTCATAGAGTTTTTTTTTGAGTGAGAGAGTTTTAGCGAACAAAATATTTTATATTAATTGTAAATGTATAATAGTTTAAAGTTTCGAATTTTGTAGCATTTTCTTTCATTTATGCATTTATTGATTAATATTTTGTTGGTTTTTTTGCTTTGTTAAAAATTTCCTTCAAGTTTTAAAAATTCCTGGGCATAATATGTAGGCTTTTGAACTTTAATAAAAACTATAGCATACTTTTGAGGGCTTACACATACTCATACACATACTCTTATCATTCATACTTCAGCACTCAAGTCATATTTTCTTTTGCAAATATTAAAACACAAACCAACACATGAATTCATTTCATTCTTTTTAGTTTTAATATTTACAAAAACTATTAAACTATTCACAGCATACTTTTAGGGCCAAGGTAAGCAAATCTTCAAGTCAGTTATAAAATTGCATTTTACGTATTACAACAAATATTTAAATGTTTAATTTAAAATCACATTTTACAAGCAGTTAATTTTTCGCTTCTATTGCATGACAAAATTAACAAATTAATTTGATAAGTTATTAACAAAACCACAGAAAAATATGTAACCCAAACCTCCTTCCTTATGGCCTTGTATTCAATTTTATCTGGTACATTTAGGTTTTCCATCGGTTTGAGCAAATTTCCAAACCATAACCACAACATCAGTTACTTAAAAGTTTCTGTTGTGACCTAAATTCTCTCAATAACTAAAGTTAGTTTTTGGATAGTTTGCAAATTGATGAGCAGATAAATTTGTCATCTTTATAATGAATTGCTATTTAATTGATATTAATTTTGCTAAAAATGTTCATTTTTATTCTTTTGATTTTACAAATTGTTCTTTAACATTTTCCATTTTTCATTCTTCATTTTTTTTTTAAATAATTTATTTCCAACTGCCTTTTGTTCCAAACACGAACAGAGCAGAACTTTATAAATTTGTTTCATATTAAACAATTTATCATTGATTTCAACATGATATTCAATTCCATTATTTTTTAATATTGCGCAACTTTACAGTGTGTTAGTGCAGCAGATTAGTGTTAGAACATCTGTGCAGTTCCAGTGTGATTTGTATCTATTGCACTCAGGAATTATTATACAATAAATGAAGAAGGATTCCGAGTACTGAGAGAAAACACGAGTATGAGTTTTTTTAAAACACATGTTAAATTTTTTTGGTTTAATCTAGTTCGCTTTAAACACAGTTTGTAATAATTCTTAATTTCTTAAAAGGCAGTTGTTTTAAAGGGCCTGTTTAACGGCTACTCTTTTCATTTATTTAAAAGATGATTTTTAAAGTTTGTTTTTAAACATCTTCTCCAAAATAGTTGGTTTTTTAAATAGTATAAAATTTTTGTAAAAGGCCTATTAAATTTACCTTTTTCAACGGTACTTTTTACAAAGTGGCTATTTTTTAACGTACTTTCTAAAAAGCTGGTATTTTCAAAAGGAAATTTTTTTGGAAAAGGTACGCTTTTAAAGTATATCTGTTTTAAAAGGTACTTTTTTTAAAAGGTATTTTTTTAATAGCTACCTTTTCAAAAGGTACTTCTTTGCAAAAGTAATATTTTTAAGGGTATTTTTTTAAAATGTATTTTTCTTAAGGGCACTTTATTAGAAGGTACTTTATTAATGAGTACTTTTTTAAGATGTAGTTTTTTAATAGGTACTTTTTTAAAAATATTTATTTTTTAAAATCGAAGGAACTTTTATAAGACAGAAATTTATACAAAAAAAAAAATATTTTTCAAAAGATACTTCCTTGAAAACCGTTTTTTACGACGTACATTTTTAAAAGGACACTTTTCTTTTGAATTATACATTTGGTGAACGGTACTTTTATCCTTTTCTACACTTTTTTGAAATGGTATTTTGTAAGGCATTATATTTTTTCTATAATTTTTAAGTGGCTTTTTTATATGGTACCCTTTTAATGGTCCTCTTTTTAAAGCCAATTTTAACATAAGGTACTTGAGTTATAGGTACTTTTTTGAAAAGTACTGTCCTCAAACGCTATTTTTTTAAGGCTATTTTTTTAATAGCTGTGTTTTATTTAAATGTTATTTTTTTCAAGGTACTATTTGATTGAGGTGCTTGTTTTAAAAGCTACTTGTTTAAAAGTGCCTGTGTTAAAAAGGTACTTTTTTCTAAAGATATTTTTTTAAAGTATTTTTTTACAAATTACTTATTTTTAATTTTTACTATATTTAAATGTGTTCTTTTTTTAAAGAAGTACTTTTAAAAAGGTACTTTTTATCAAACGTACTTTTTTCAAAAGGTACTTTTTCAAAAAGTATTTTTTTCAAAAGGTACTTTTTTTAGATGGTAGTTTTTTTCAAAAGAAAAATACTTTTTTTTAAAACGTACTGTTTTCTCAAAGGACTGCCCATTGAATGCCCTTTTTGTTTAAAGGTATTTTTTCTAAGAGTTTTAAGAAGGTCTATTTTCAAAACAGACAATATGAGTTTTAAAGACAAATCTTTTAAAAGTTTAGTCTGGAAGGGCACTTTTTGGCGTTTAATTTTATTTTTATTATTTTTAGGCGAAATAAAATTTTTACTCTTTTTGTTCAGCGTTTGTGTTGAGGAAAATTTTCATAAAAAATTTATAGTTTTCGTCAGTGTATTTAAAAATCATCAGCATTTGTTTTAAGTATTACTACTGCTGCTTAAACATTTTCTCATCTTTGAACTTGCTTGTCTGTCTGCCTGTGTGTCTGTCTGCCTGTCCTGTCCTGCTCTTGCCAATGAGAATGTCTGTAAGCCGTTATAAGGCATCTTGTGTGTGTTGGTACTCAAACACTCGGAGTCGAAGTGTGTGTTTGTGAATTTACGGATTTCCGTTTGTTATTGCTCTGCTCTTGTATGATGTTGTTGACTTTTTTGTGTTATTGTTATTGTATATTTCTACAGCATCAAGTAGTTGTTGCAGCAAATTTTTCAACGAACATTTTGTTATTGCAACTCTTACCACTTGATGATGTATTGCTTTCAGGAAACACATGTGCGAATGAATTTTCAAACATGTATGTAATAAAGTGATATATGGCAATGAAAAACAAAACGAAAAACAAAATGGATAGAAATATATTGTAATATTAACAATAATTTTGGGAATGTGTAAAGCAAGGACTGTAATTTGTATTTTTTAATAAACTTTACTGGGCAGCTTTTAAATAAAGACTTAAACTTATGGCTGTAAATTAAAATCTCTATATTTATGAGGAAAACAAAAATGAAAATTCAAAAGAAAAGAAAATCTATAATCGTTCAAAGAATACAGGGATTTGCATAAATTTTTGCACAATGAAGGGTTTTCTTAAAATAAACAACAAAAAAAAAATAATAATAATCTCAACTTAATACTGGGATTTATAAATGTTAGAAAATAAATAAACATGTACAAAACCACAACATACTTTACGGCGGCTGATGGAAACCTAAACTTGTGTAGTTTTTTTTGCTAAAGCAAAACTTAATTTCGAAATATTTATTTATGCAGGTTATTTTGTTTTAAATTTCATAAAATGAAAAGTCTACCTCAAGTTATTGGAAAAATATAAATTGTGTTCTTTTTTTAGTGTTTGTGTTTTCTTGTTAAAATTGATAGTATATTTTAAGGCTTATTGCAGTTTTAGTTTATGTATGTAGGTCTTGGATAACTTGTCTGTTTACTTGCAACAATTTTTCATTTAACTTTTGTAACCCTTATGGTTTTCGTTTTTCTTTTTCTCTTTATAATATCAGTTTTTTCATGATACTAAACAATACTTTTAGGGTGTTCTTATTTAAACACAGGCTCAAATATCTGCAGAAGACTTGTTATTTTTCTTTGCTTTAAATTTAATATTGTATTTTTTCAATTTAATTTTGTGGGCTTTAGTTCTGACTATAAACTAATGCAACAGATTCCCATACATTTCGTTGCTTATGCAGATACGCAGAGTTATTTAAAGTTAAAAGCATACTTTTGGGGGCTTACAAACTACAGTATACTTTTCTGTGAGTATTAAATACTATCTGTATTAAATACTAAAAGGAAGTGCTTAAGTGGAATGTTGAGAGAAAAAAAACTGGGACGGTTTTTTGCCTTTAATTAAAAAAATGAAAAGTTGGAAAAAATCCATAATACATTTTTCTTGCTGCTTTAGTATTAAGCCCCGATGGCCCATATCTTCTTCTGGACTACGAAATATTGTATAAAATTTTATTGCGAAATATAAAAGCACTTCAACTTAAAAAAAATTAAGAAGAATTGGCAACATTTTTTAAAAATAAGGCACACAGAAAAAATACGAATGAAATATAAAAATAGCTGCTCGAAATTGTTTATGCATGAAATAATAACAGTTATTTTTTTTTTTTGCTTTTTAAATAAAAGTTATTAATAACAGTTATTATTTTTAAAAATAATTTTTTTTTAAATAAGGCACAGAGATAAAGGAGACTGAACTTTAAAAGCAGCTGCTCGAAATTATTTATGCATAAAGCCATAACAATTATTTTTGTTTTAAAAAATAAAAGTTATTGATAACAGTTATTGTTTGTTGAAGTAATAAAAATCTAAAAAATGCAGCAATTTTTATTAAACAAATTAGATTTATTTAAAGATTGAAAAAATTCACTCATTGCCTTATTATCGTATAACGAACGAATAATGTGGTATAAATAACATTCATTTGCAGGATTTTCTTATATTGCCCATTTGGCTGGTACATTTTGTTTTAAACACTCAAAATAAGTTTCATTTCAGTTTTGTTTTTGCAACAAAATGTTCTCTCATTTTTCTACTTTGAAAACATAAACTGTCGTCGGACCATAAAGTTGCAGTAACTTTATCTTTTTGATGTTTCTTTCTGCTTTGCATATCGTGTATGTGGAGCCAGTATTTAAGAACGGTCCAGATGTAAAAATTATTTAGCAAAAGTAGCTCTGGAATGACTTAAATCATGCGGTCATCAAACTTTATTTTGAAAGAAACAATAATCACACAATAATCCAATTAGTTATTTGATGTCATCCGAAATGAACAGTTTCAAAAATATATTTTTTAAATTACGTTTTCAATACCACACCATTAGATTAAATTTATTTAGAGTTAAACTTTCAATAGAAAAAAATACTGAATATAAAATATGGCACAAAATGATTAGAAATCTAAAGGAAAGCCGATCCTTTTTTCTCCCAATTTTTTCCAATAGCAGATGCGAGGGCAACATTTTTTTTTTTTTGGGTACAAACAGGTGTAAACCTATTGATTGTTTTGGTTTTTGTGGGCATATTAAAACTTCAGTAGTTTTCACTGTTCAATAAAAATGTCAAATGCAGTGAAATGCAGCTGAACGCAAACAAAATAATATGTTTAAACATTTTATGTAGATAATTTGAGGCAGTCTAATGGACAAATTGAATGTAAAAAATAATTTCAATACCCAGCAAAAAAAAGAAGGAGAATTCAAATTGTTTCTATAAAATAGTGGTCTGTAATAAGTTGACAAATTCAAAGGCCAGCATTTGCTTCAACGTTTTCTTAAGTCGGGCTCAGGCTTTTGTCACATCCTACAAACATTGTCACTCAACAGAAATTGACCGCCCACTAAATTGTCTTAACAAAACTATTATGCGATATGTGACAATTATGTGACATTTGCCCTTGTCACATGCACAAAACAGCTTATAGATATAAATGCTTTAAGTTTTCTGGCGATGTCCGATACCAGATCTGGCAATTATTGTGATACGTTGGTGTGAGAAACGTATGAATTAGGGCGAGTTCATAGTAGGTTAACGCTTCCAGAAGTCCCTAATATGTCTGTATTTTGTTTCTGCTAAATGTTTGTGAAATGTGAAAATTGAGAATTTTACTCTAGACCTGATGACATCCCAACCCAGCTAAAACATAAAAAACTGCTTTCTGAGAGCTTAACTGAGAATGAACTAATGAACTGCATGAATTATTATTGTTTTCTATTAATCATCTGAGCGAACTTTTCGTGTTTTAGAGCCAAATTTTTCATTAGCAGTGCAAGGCCAGCATTTTAAAAGATCTTACTAAGTTGTAAGATTCGGCAATTGTGTTGCCCACAGAAGCACCAAAATGCTGGCTTATACGAAAAGTTATGCTAGAATTTAGCTGCTTTTCAGTATTTGACTTTTTCCGGGAGACAAGATTTTATTAATTATAAGAAATAAGACTTGTCAAAAGTTGTCAGAAGTCGACTTTTAGTGGAAAGAAATATAAATTAAAAATTGTAATTGTACTCAGGAACCGATTTCTGCTTGGGCTATTCCCAAGTTCCACAATGAACTTTAAATCACTTACCAGCACCATGATGTGACACCACGGCCGCCCAATTTACATTTATCAACTTATTAATGGCTGCTAATGGAACTTAGTTTTGTTGGGTATAAGTTTGCTTTGAAGACCAACTGTCTCTAATTTCGAGCAAAAACATTTGTGTACGTGACTTGTGTCATAAACCTGTCAATACGGTTTTTGTCTTTCCATTAATGTTTAAAACACAAATTATTTTCTGAAAAGCAAATTATAATCTGAAAAAAATTAAACGAAAAAAAAAATGATTGCAATATACATTAAACATATTTTTCGAATTAAAAGCGTATAATCTCAAAATCATTACCCCATATCTAATAAATAAATAAAGAAAAAAGAAACGAAAACAAAAATGAAAATAATAATTTTAGATTTTTGTTTTTGTTTCTGTTTTTTTTTTGCCAATCGTAATAGATTTCACATGAATGCGACTACTTATGCTTTAATGATATCAAATGCTTAAAACGCGAACGTTCCATAATCACAACCAAATGAACTTGACTCTGAAAATGCTGAAATGCATGTTAAAGGCATTTAAGTGCTGAATTTTTTCGCCCCCCCCCCCTCTACCAGACAATGATTTCAAAAACACAATAACAAAACGAAATACAAAGCAAGTGGATTTGAAATGGCTACAAAGTACAACATGTGTTTAATATATTCGGTTTTGCGCGCGCAAAAATTTCGTCATTGTGGCGTAAAGTCAAACATGCTGCGATAGAAGCTGCCGGTTCACAGACAATGGCTTTCATATATTGTAGATATTTGCTGAAACGCGCCTGGCTGCTGTTTATAATGAGTTCATTATGTAGTTGCGAAAATGAAATTTATTTTTATCTCTCAAATACACAAAAGAAAGTGGCAGCAGAAAAAAATAAAATCAACATCAAATATTCCTATAAAACGTTTGTGGCAAGTTTATTTAATAGTTAAGTGGCAATTTGAATGGAAGCTAAATCAAGCGGAAAGTATATAGTCATTATCATTGAATAGTTAACAGACAGAAAAAAGTGAAGGCCTGATAAGAGATTGTGCCAAAGCCCAATAGTAGGCAGCATAAAGTGCTATAAACAGGTTTTTTTTTGGGGGGGGGGGGGGGGACTACAACGCCCAGCAAAAGCTTTTTATTAAATAGTAAAATTGTTAATATATGGTTTTTGGCCAGTTTGAAAGCACCAATCATCAAGCCATTTATTGTTGTTGTCAAAAGCGGGTGTTTGTTTTAGGATCGTCAGCTGTTTTTCTTCAAAAAATTAATCAATATTTTGAAATCTGCTATTAAATTTAATAAAATTAAATAAAAATCTTAAAGATTAACACAGCAAAATATTAAGTTTTTCCAAACTCTGCCCTCAAAGTATGCTACATATTATCTAGCCACTAACAGCCTAAACTGTATGCTGCACAATTTTAATATTTAATATTTAACTTGCCAAAAATGTGTTTGTTTACTACGAGTAGTTACTTTAATGAAAAGAACTAATTGAATAGACAATTTGTGGCAAGGTGTCCTGACAAACGGCTCCCTAAGGTATGCTATTATTTTCCATACCATGTCGGAGGCAAGAGCAGTTAAGTTATCACAAAATTACCTTTTTTGTTGTGGCTTTGGGAAAGATATGATGCCTAAACAAATAAGTTTGTGTAAAAAACGAGAAGACTGATAAACATTTTTTTAAATAAAAATATTTTATATAATAATTGAAAATATTTTACAGTTTTCTGGAAGTGTTTGAAAAAAGAAAAACTATTTTAAGCATGAAAACAAAACCTTATTCTTAGTTTGAACATTTTGCTACTAATAATTTTTGACATGTAGTTTTAATACAAACAATTTTCGACACAAATATTTTAATGGTAATTTTTCTGTCTCTCAAAACTAATTTCTTTATATTTATAAGAAATTTTTTCAGGCTATTTTTTTGAGAACAAAATTTTTTTTATGCAAAAAAAAATATATATAAAATGTTTATACATTTTTGTAACAAATATTTTGAATTTTCTTTATATATTTTTGTAATAAATATTTTGAAATTTCTTTATATATTTTTGTAACAAATATTTTGAATTTTCTTTATATATTTTTGTGATGAATATTTTGGAAAATTATTTTTGTAACAATTATTTATGTTCAACATATTTATGTAACAAATATTTTAATAATAAATAATTTTGCAAGAATTACTTTTGGGACAAATGGTTTTTGGAGTAATAATTTTTATGGCAAATATTTGGCTGCAAAAGATTTTTGAACGCATTGTTTTTGTGACAAATATTTATGTATCGAATATTTTTATGACAAATAATTCTACAACGAATATTTTTATAATAAAGAATTTTGCAACATTTAATTATGGGACAAATAATTTTGCAATAATAATTTTTTGTTCCTAAAAAATATTTTTGAACGAATAGTTTTTCTAACAGATATTTATTTATTTATTTTATATTTATTTATTTATTATTTATTTGTTTATTTTATATTTTTATAACAAATAATTTTGCAACATTTATTTATGGTACAAATAATTTTGCAATAATAATTTTTTGTTCCTAAAAATATTTTTGAAGGAAATGTTTTTCTACCAGATATTTATTTATTTATTTTATATTTATTTATTTATTATTTATTTATTTATTTTATATTTTTATAACAAATAATTTTGCAACATTTATTTATGGGACAAATAATTTTGCAATAATAATTTTTTGTTCCTAAAAATATTTTTGAAGGAATAGTTTTTCTACCAGATATTTATTTATTTATTTTATGTTTATTTATTTATTATTTATTTATTTATTTTATATTTTTATAACAAATAATTTTGGCAACATTTATTTATGGTACAAATAATTTTGGAATAATATTTTTTGCAACACATATTTTTGGAATAATAATTTTTGTAACAAATGTTAATATATTTATTTTAGTTTTATTTATTTATTGTTAATTTTTTAGGACAAATAATTTTGTAGCATTTATTTATGGTGCAAATAATTTTGCAATAATAATTTTTTGTTCCTAAAAATATTTTTGAAGGAAATGTTTTTCTACCAGATATTTATTTATTTATTTTATATTTATTTATTTATTATTTATTTATTTATTTTATATTTTTATAACAAATAATTTTGCAACATTTATTTATGGTGCAAATAATTTTGGAATAATATTTTTTGCAACACATATTTTTGGAATAATAATTTTTGGTGGCTGAAAAATATTTTTGAACGAATAATTTTTGTAACAAATGTTAATATATTTATTTTATTTTTATTTATTTATTGCTAATTTTTTAGGACAAATAATTTTGTAGCATTTATTTATGGGACAAATAATTTTGGAATAATAATTTTTGTGAGAAATATTTTGCTAAAAATTATTTTTGTAACAATTAAGTTTTTGAGAAATATTTTTGGACCAATAACTTTTGAAATAACAGTTTTTGTGACAAATATTTGGGTGACAATAATTTGGGTAAGAAATATTTATATGACTATTTTCGTTTGTGACAAATATTTTTGGGACAATTGTTTTCCAACAACCAATTTCGATTTAAATTTTTGGGGTTCAAAGGAAATTTGTAAAAGAAGAATTTGGGGTTAAGCAATTTCCAGTAACGCCAGTCCCTTTTGCTAGGAAAACTGCTGTTTAGATTTCGTAAAATGTACTTAATGTCTTAAATTACATGTTTTAAGTCGTTGGTTTGCGATTTGTTGAACAATTTTGGTCTTTAAGAAATCGTCTTTTGTTTAAACTTTATGCTGGTTTTGAGCTCTTCCCTTAATTTTTATTTCATGTATTAATATAAATTTTATATATTTTGGTTCCTGTCAAACTTCCTTTTATAATTTTAACACAAACCTGTGATTTCAACGCCAGCAAGGCCATTCATGCGCGTTTGTGTAGAGGTGTTTGATTTGGCTGGCTGCCGTGTCTGTCAGTTATTTTCATACATCCGCCATAAAAATATGTACAATATAATTTTTCACATATTTAATCAGTCAACCATTGACAACAGCAGCAGACTCCTGTTTGTTGCCGTCCGTCATCAGCATTTGCCGCTTCACATACACGAACGTGTATGTACGTTCATTAAAATGCATGTTTTTATTCGTATAAAATCAACCGTGAAAGCAACAAATGACAACCAAGACTTAACAACTGCATGCATCTGCATGTCGCTTTATTTATATTTAATGCGAGTGTTTAAATTGTAGAACTGGAGCCAACAGAAAGTTGAACAGAAAATTGATTTGTTGGTTTTTTTCCTTTCAAATTCGGTACAATTAAAGACCAAATTCGTTAATAAGAAAAAAAAAATAAATTTAAAGAAAGAGACTTTTGACGCAATAATTATAATTTTTTTTTGTGATTTTTGAATTATAAGTTTAAATTACTCGTCACTCAAGGCTATGTCGCAGTCGCAGTCGCAGTAGCCGCGTGTGCTGTGTCGTTCATTACTTTAACGAACTCCTCTAGATTACACTGTCAGATTTTGTTTGTTTTTAATTTTTGTTCTGTTCTTCATGCAAATGGAATTCAACTGATTGCGCGCTCTGTTTGTCTTTGTTATGGCAACGTTTTTTCCTTCCTACAGAATTGGTAAGACCCTAAGGATATGCAATGCTTTTTTCTTGTTGTTGCCGTCTTTTATGAATAAAAATGTATGCAAAAATTCTACATCAAGCCAGTAGTTAAAAATTTACTTAACACACAAATATTATAAAACAGAAAAAAACTACTTGCTTCTACATTTTTGGTGAACTAAAAACTAGCATGAAAGGAATATTTGTTAGATGTTCCCTAAAAGTATGCTGTGATTTTAAAATATATTATTTTATAAATTAAAAAAGTTGCTGGCGGTTTGCTGTACAGTGGCTTAACTACTGCGAGTACAAAGTTTTGCTAAGAGATTTTTGTGCTTTCAAAATGCGTGCGTTTATTTTATTTGCATATCTCTCAGGCAGGGCTGTAATTTAAATTAAACTTATTGATATTAGAATGTTATTGAGACGTATTATTTTTGTGTGAGAAAAATATACAGATTTTTTTTCTATTTATAGCGTAAAATAATATTTTAAATTTTGCGTTTAGAAATTTTGTAGGCCTTTAATAACAACCGCAAGGCATCCCTTTTTGTTAAAAGAACATTTTATTCTGTCTTTTTCGTTTTAATATAAAATTTAATTATTTAATATTTAAAAAGGTTGTTAAAATTTTTACTTTCCTAAAGGATCCTGTTAAGCAGTACTTTTAGGAAACTTCCATTTTTTCTTGAGTCTGGCGCACAAGTCTGATTGAATTTGCTTGCACTATTATACAAATGTTCGGTGGGAGTTTTCCTAAATAGCGCTCATCGGAAATTTCCAGTTTTGCTGGATATATTGACTCGAAAGGCTGCCGCGTTTAACGATTTGTTCAGAAATTGCTTTAGCTGAATGTTAAATTTTGGCCAGAGTTCAAGTCCTTGTCATTCATTTAAGGCCAAAACTAGTTGGAAATGTGATGGAAGACTATGGCTGGCCGTTGATACTGATTGTCTGGCCGCCAACGTTTTCCGCAAAAGATTCAAAGCTGACTCTGCTGTCACTGTTTCGTTCGTGGAACTGAAGTGCCAAAGCAAAGAATTTCACCACCATGATTTTCATATGAAAATTTAATTTCTAAAGTCTCATTCGTAGGACACACCTCGTTTTTCTATAGACATTTGCCAGCAGCTACAGATCCAATGAAATTTTGATGTGGCTGGAGTTTTAGGTTACTACGAACGTGGTTTGTGTTAGAACCAGTTTGTGCAAACAATGCGAAAGTTAATGTTTGCGATTGTTGTGCATACTTTTAGGGGCAGAGACAATGTTTCAGGCAAATCTTGAATTTCGGATGGTCACCCAAATTTAATCAACCTACGACGCAAAGTAGTTTCAGTAGGATGGACTAGGACGGCCATGGAATGGACCAAGTCCAGGGAAAGTGGCCTGAGTGGAAATTACAGTTTGATAAAACGATTGTCTGGTGACTTCTTAAAATAACCTCAGCATATAACAGCCTTAAACTGGCCACTGTAGCTTTATCCGTTGCAGCTTATGTTATAGCTGAGAAGTGTTTTGGAATGAAATAAAATGTAAAGCATACTTTTAGGTGGCCATTTTCTTATGCCAGTTCGTTAACAAGCTTTTAACTGTTCCATACAAATATTTGAGCTGGTCAAAAGCGTGTCTGGCCACAAAATTAATCACTCGTCTGACCTTCAGCTAAAAATAATAAAAACACTTATAACGTCATCAGCGAGGAACAAACACAGAAAGGGGGAAAAAAACACAGATTCAACAACCCCGTTTGTTTTCACAAAATACAAAAAAAAAAAACAAAAACAACAACAAAAGTGTGTTACCATGTCAACATATTCAAATCAAATCGCTGCTCTGCCAACTGGCGACCCCTCGCAAACCCAACATTACGAGCGTTTTAAAAACATAAATACCAAAAATAAAAACGGTTCCGCTATTTGAAGTTCAAAGCGCTTTTTTTTTTTTTTTTTTTTTGTTAAATATTTATTATTGCTGATCCGCCCGTTAATCTGTAGCAAATCTATTCGAAATTCGAAAAATGTGTCTTTTATTTATTTTGTATATTTTTCGAAGAGCTGCTCTAACACGAGCTCGAATACACATGAAAAAATAACGTATTATCTGACGACAAAAAAAAAAAAAAAAACTCACACACAAACGCAGCTTTTCGTGCGCTTATTGCATGTTTTTGTTGTCATTAAGTTGATGCTTTTTTTTCTCGTTATTGTTTCCCGCGTATTGTTTTTGTAGTTTTAAGAGCGATCTATGTATAACAACAACTTTAAATCATTTACAGTGGATTTTTTTGTGGCTTTTTTTTTTTTTTGCTTGATTCTACTTAGAACTTTTTGAAACAAAATCACACACACACACACACACACACACACAGAGAAAATGAAAAATAAATTACGATTGCAAAAGGCTTTTGCAATTGTTGTACCAGCTTTATTATTATAGAATATCAAATTCTGAAATTTAGTTTCAATTTTGTTGTCTCTAAATAAATACATGTTCCACAACACGAACTCATCTCAACGGAACAATTGCGTTGGTAATAATAACGAAAGCGCTTCCAACTTAAAGCCAAAATTATCCTTTTAGCACAAACAAGAAAAAAGAAAAGAAAAATTATTGGTTTTTTTTCTGGGCTGGCTAAATTAAGAATTATGGCTTTTCAAATAAATTTGAAATGTTTTTTGATAATCGTGAATATTTGGTTAAAAATCGGTTTGTGTCATGCTGTGGTGGTTCATCATTCGCTGGAGGAGGCTCGTCTTGAGCGTCAGCGTTTAGTGCAAAAATATATAAAAACTTTGAACAAAGAAGAGGGTGCCATACGTCTGGTGGGCGGGGATGCCGAATACGAAGGTGAGTGAGTAATTGGCCAAATGTTTTACGCAACTAGATTTTCAAATTGTGCTAATTTTATGTAACAAACGCAAATATGTTGAGTGGAATTTTCGTAATTGGTTTAAGGCTATAGAAATTGCTCTTAAACAAAAAAGCCCTCCGGGTTTAATGTTAATTTTTGGCCGTTTGTCGGGATTTAAAGAAATTTGTTTTTGTTTTGCTAAAAAAAAAATCCAGTTTATTTTTGTGCCTCAAAAAAAAAAAAAAAAAAAATTATTGGTTTCAGTTTGTTAAAAGTCTGCAAGTCTAAAGAGTCCGAGAACTTTTTAAATAAACGCCTAAAACGGAAAATTTTAAATCTAAAGTAAAATTACGAATTTTGAAAAGGATTTTCATTTATTGTAACCTTAAAAATGTATGCAAATTAACAGTTGGACTTTCATAAGTTGCACCAAAAGAACCGAACAGAAAAGAATGAGAAAAGTTCTACTGATCTAAAAACCCAACTGAACTTGAACTAGAATTCTGAAAATTATTCTATTATGGCTGATAACAATATCCGGCCAAGAGTGATATCACACCAGATGCAGCCAGAACTGCTAAGTTCGTTAACCTCATTAATTATCTAAGTAAAATATTTAAGTAATTAAAATCAATCAACTAAAAGTAATCACAGACAACATATTGCAGATGCTGCACAATATTTTGATGATATTTTGCTATTTTGCTGTAGAAAAGATGATGGAACATCATAAAAAAATTGTGGAAATTAATTTATATTTTAAATTTTTAGTCGGCAAGAATTTCTTTAATAAAATATATTGTGGAACATAATATTTTCAATACAAAGTAAAGGAAAAAATTTTTCATTTACAACCAATTTTGTTAATGACATTCATTTATAGTGAAGTGAAACAGGCGAAAATTCGTTTATTGGTGGCAAGAAATTTGTGGAACATATTTTTTTCTATCAAAAGTTTTCAAGAAGACTGTTTTTAAAGCTAATATTTTTGTATATATTTTTTTAAATATATTTTAATAATTTGTTTACTGCCATTTTTTTTTAATTTTGTGAATTAAAATTAATGTGGAAAAAAACTTTTGCTTATAAAAATTTTTCCCAGGATGATTATATTTTTTGGGGACAAAAATTCGTTACAGAAAAGCAAAGGAGAGCATTAAGTTTTAAAATTTATAAAGATCACTTTTTTGTGGAACGTATTTAGAAATATGTGGATCATAATTTGGCTTTGTTGATTTCGATTTTAACAGGTTGTTTTCAGGAAAAATTAAAAGGAAGACAATTTGCTGTATTAAATATCATGGAACGTAATTATAAAAAATGTGGAATGTAATATTTCCTTGCTTAGTTCTAAAAAAACGATAGTTTATACAAAAATTATGAGAAATTTATCTATTTACGGTAAATATAGCGCCATATATATATAGAGGAAAAAGTGTGGAACTTGATATTATCTAATGCTGGCCAATTGAATTGAGATATTCTATGATTAAAACTCATAGAAATAACAAATAATAATTAATAAATAAAAATTAAAAAAATTCTTGTAAGTGGCTCCTAATAGACACCGCTGCACAGTATTAAATGAAATTTATGCTGCATGTGCCCATAGTGCATACATTTTCCAAGTATTTGTAGTTTGCCTGAACTGCAATTATATTTTTGTATTTGTATTTCCAAAATGTGTTTTAAGTTCGAATTCTTTCCTAGAAAAAGTTTTTTTGTTGCTGTCGAAAAAACCCCACACGGCATAAAAAACTTAACGTTCCATATTTTCCAAATTTGTCGTTGCATATCGAAGTCACATTTTTAAAGTTGTTCACTGACTGGTTGGCACCTTGAACACAAATAGGAACAGAACAAAAAACAACAAAAGACGTTTTGGAGTTGGAAAAACAATTTGAGTTTTTGTGCTCTTAAAGGAAAAAATAAGCAGAACTTGGAAGCAAAATGATGTGCGTAAAAAACTGTTGTTTTCTACAAACAAGTTTGTGGAACATAATTTTTCTTTTAAAAATATTTTTTTGCAACACAATTTTTTCTACGAAATAATTCATAAAACACATTAAAGTTTGAATTTTTCCATAAATATCTTTGTGGAACATAATTTTTTTTGGATTCCATCGAAATTGTTTTAAAATGTTTATGGTTGTTTGCAGGCAACATTGAAGTGCTTCACAACAACCGTTGGGGCTCGGTGTGTGATGATGAATGGGATGGCTCAGAGGGAGAGATTGTGTGCGAACAACTGGGCTTTCCGGGCCTAAGAAAAGTCACGCACAGTGGCTATTTTGGTCCGGCGAAGAAACGCTTTTGGATGGACAACCTTTACTGTGAGGGCCATGAAAAAGAACTGACTGACTGTCACTTCGATGGCTGGGGCACTCACGACTGTGAGCCCAGCGAAGCAGCAGGCGTGATCTGCAATGCCCCAGTAGGCCTGGAATCTCAACCCGAAGAAGTGCCTGAATACTATCAGCCCAAGTACAGAATACACTATACGCACCGCCTGGATGTACGTCTGAGAGGTGGTCGCACTCAAAGGGAGGGACGTGTAGAGGTGCGCCTTAACAACGGCAAATGGGGTACTATTTGCTCAGACGGCTGGTCGCTGCTGGAGGCCAATGTGGTGTGCAAACAACTGGCTTTGGGTTATGCCCGTGAGGCCTTGCAGACCGACTATTTCGGCGGTCTGGATGCCTCACCGCCTATCATCAGCGGCACCGAGTGCTACGGCAATGAGACCTCCTTAAGCCAGTGCCTGCATCACGATCATTTGCCTGCCGTGCCCGCCTGCCATGGATCAAGCAATCACGTGGCCGTGGTAATGTGCGATCATTTGTCACCGGACCTTGTGCTGGACTATTATGAAATTGAGCAGACGGCACATTTAGAGGATCGGCCCATGGTGCTGATGCAGTGCGCCATGGAGGAGAACTGTGTGGCCAGTGAGGCCTACGATATACAACGCGACGATCCCAACTGGCGTTACGCCACTCGGCGTTTGCTCAAGTTCACTGCGAGCGCCCTAAATGCTGGCAACACTGATTTCAGGCCTTTCAAGGACAAGAGTTTGTGGGAGTGGCATATGTGCCACATGTAAGTCAAGTTCATTCATTTAAGCTGTTCTGTTTTAAATTTATGTTCCTGCAATTTAAGGCACTATCACAGCATGGAGGTATTTGCTACTTTCGACATTTTCGATTTGGCGGGCAATAAGGTGGCCCAGGGCCATAAGGCGTCGTTCTGTCTGGAGGACAGCCAGTGCTTGCCGGGCATACCAAAGAAATACAACTGTGCCAATTTCGGAGATCAAGGCGAGACTAAAGATTCTGACTTCCCTTAGATTTTGTTTAACTTAATTTTTTGTTCTTTTAGGCATCTCTGTCAATTGTTCTGACGTCTATTTGTACAACTTGGACTGCCAATGGGTGGATATTACCGAACTCAATACCGGCTCCTACACCCTGAAAATCGCCATAAATCCCGAATTCAAAGTGGCCGAAATGAATTTTGACAATAACGCTGCCATATGTAACCTTTTGTATACGGAGACTTATGCCCGTGTCGACAACTGCCGGCTGGTGCGACCCTGAAACCAACACGAGCTCAAATGCAGACGGCGAAGCGTCGTAAACGAAATTGTGAATATTAGTGCCAAATATTTTAAAACCAAATTGTACTTAATTTAAAAAAAAAAGGAAAATAAGAAAGAAATATGAAATAAATTTAATAGATTTGCAAGATTCATGTGCCTTCCAGCGAAACAATCTGTTGCATAAATGTAACGATAGACTCGTATTTAGCAAATCGCTGCGCTGTGGATTGCATTAAGTGTTATATATATTTTTATCTGTGAAATTGTTGCAAACACAACGTGATAATCAGATTTGAACTTGAAGTCAACTGAAGCGCAACGGTCGCCTACGAGCAGCGATTCGTATGGCTTTTATTTGTGCTGTTGGTTCATGTTGCCACTTTGTTGGCTGTTTGTCTGTCTGTCTGCCTGTCTGTCTGTCTGGCGCTGCACTACGTCTGTCATTCTGTCCCAGCAACCCTAATCGGACAGTGAGTTTGTTTATCTATTAGCAGTTGTTGGTTTTCAGTTGTTAATTTTAACTATCAACTTAAATTGTTAATTACATTTTAATGTTTTTATAATGTCAATACTAAAGATGCGAAAAATAGCTTGAGCTTTCTGGCAACAACAACAAAACAACATACAGTGGCGTATATAAGTAAGAAAACAAAACATTTTTTCAAGGGATAGTGTTCTAGAATTCGGTATATAACATAAATATTTCATAATTAGCGAA
Organism: Epicampocera succincta; assembly: GCA_932526305.1. Classification (NCBI taxonomy): domain Eukaryota; kingdom Metazoa; phylum Arthropoda; class Insecta; order Diptera; family Tachinidae; genus Epicampocera; species Epicampocera succincta. The sequence continues at coordinate 61,558,508 of OW052036.1, read as the reverse complement.
AAAAGTCCATAAATTTGGTTTAATCGTTTAAACATTTTGGAAGCCATAATTAATTGGAAACAAATTCTGATGAAAATTTAACGTAACAAATTTTTTTTTGTTGGGTTGGGGGGCTGGGGGGAGGGTAATATTTTGTGGAACAAAACAACTATTTATGTGTTAAAAAATTAAATAAAAAACTTGTCTGCTAGAAAAAATGAATTGTGGAACACGTTATATATGTAAAATAATTTTGTGGAAGGTAACTATATTAGCAGCAGGGCTGGGTAACATATATTTTTTACGAAACATGTAATTATATAATAAATTGTGGAACAAATTATATATGCAGATGTATAAAAAATGTATGTGGAACGCATTTTTTTTTAAAAGAAATTGTAATATACAAAGAAATATTTGTACAATTTGTGAAAAATAATAATTGTGGGGTACAAGGTTTTCTGAAAAATGTTGTGGATCGTAAGTATTTAAGCGTAGATATGTAGAACCTAAAAATTTGTATGCTATTAATTTTGTATATTTGCTGATGAGTAACTTTGTTTATGAAAATTTGGTATAAAATCTAAAAAATTATTTTGTGGAACGTAACTATTTTAGCAGCATTGTTGTGTAACATAGTTTTTTTAACCAAAAATTCTATAAATGAATAGCCTGGGCTAGAGAAAGTGCTATGAAGTGCAATTTCTGTAAAACATATTTTGTGGAACATATTTTTTTTCGCAAAAAACCAACTTTTCTTAAATTAAAATTTTGTTGCTGAAAAGTATTCGCATATATAAAATATTAATTACCTGCTAAAAGTTTTTGTGGAACTTAAGTATTTCCATACTAAATATAATATTTCTTCTGATTTTCCAAGTTTTTTGTTTAAAAATTTTACTTTTGATTTGAATATAAAATCCTAGTTTTGTAGCATAAAGTTTGAAAAAACTACAACCAAAGAATTACATATTTAGAATACCTTCCGGCTGAAAGTGGAAGGCGATTCTAGGGGACCAATTGGCCGTAGACTCCTTCTGACAAGCAACTGATTTCGACAAGCGCCCAACTTCAGCTGCAAAATGTCTCTTTTAGTTTTCATCGTGAGTGAGAGCATGACCAATCATGCTCTTATAATTGGCCTTAGAGTTAATGACCCAGTTCGGCCAGTAAATTTTTATTTCATTTGTCGTTTTATTTTCCAAGACCCACCTCAATAAATTTTAAAAATCAATTAAAAACAACTGAAAAGCAGAGAAATAAAAACGCGCTATTGCCATAAATCAATTAAAATTCATAGCACCAACAAAAAGTTGAACAAAACTTTAATCAGCTGCTTGTTGAACAACAACAACAACAACAAAAATACAAAATTGGATTCTTAGTATAAAACCATTTGTTTTTTTTTTTTTCTTTTTGGAATAAAACAAAACAAATATGTACTCGGGCACGGTGAGTACTAGACAATACGATTATTTAATATTGGATTTATGAAATCCAATACCCACTTCATTGAATTGAATAAACAATTACACAATTGCAGGCGCTTCATGTTTGTCGTGAGTATCGCCACTCACTCTGCTGGTATCTGCTGAATTTTTGCTGTTCTTGCCGCTGCTGTTCGAAGTATAACGTTTTTTCATGTTTTCTTTTTTGCTGTTTTTGTTTTCGCCCATTTATGATGCCAACTTATTAACGACACATTTCACGTAAAGATGACCAGCCGTCTCCAGCGCGAGCAAGTGCTGTTTCGTTGTTGGCAAAAGTATCTTTTCCATTAAACGAAACAGAAAAGAGAAACAAAAAATCAAAATTTATTAAACGAACAAAATCAAACTTTCGCCACTTAAGAGGCAACTGCAAAAACTGAAAACTGATTAAATAAAGTCAATTAAAAAGCTGGCCAAGAGACTCCCACGCAAAAGCACTCACTACAGCACCAATAAAGCAGGTTCGCAACGAAGCCGTACGAAAGTAGAATGTAAAAGCTGGACTAGTTGTAAAAGCCAGGCCACAAAAAACTGAATGAGGCAACACTGTTTCCCAGAAATCGGTCATTTTGGCAAATTCTCCACTTGCCACTGAGACATGACGTTTGGAAAGAGTTTTAAGCAGAAACAGTGTTGCTGATGGCTTAAGCGTAAGCGAAAGAGACACAGAAAGAGAGAGAGGGAGAGAGAGAGCGTCTTGGCAGCAACTTGTTATTTTAATTAAAGTGAAAGAAGTCATATAGAAGAAATTTGCTTGTAGACTCCCTGACATTCAAGCAAATGCCACTAGTTACAGTCGGTTTTTAATCGTGAACATTTGCAAACGGTTTGTGCAGCGTTAACTGGAAAATAATAGAAAAATAATGTTAATTATAATGCCAAAAGTTTCATTGCTCTTCATGGCGCTGGCCTTGTTGGCCTCAACGCAAGCCGTACGCCACAAAACCACCCCAATCAATGAAGAACAAGAACAAAGTTTACGACAATCACAAAACACCTTCGTACAGTGGGTGCTGTCTCTGCTGCCGCAAAGACCGAATTTCGGCAATTTGACGGGATCGTTTACGGGAGCAGCCGCCCCCAGCAGCACAACCGAAGCGACAGCGACAGCGCCTGCCTTGAGCTCCACAACTGCGAATCCGGAGAAAACAACACCCGAACCAGACGCTACGGTTACAGCTGCATTAATATCCAGTACAACGACAGTAGCAACCACCACCACCACCCTAGAGACGTCTTCGCCCACTCCCACTCCCACACCCACATTGCCATCCACTATAACTACCCCTCCCCCCGATCTGGTACCCAGCCGAAATTGTTCAGAGTGCTTTTGCGGCATTGCCAATACCCAAAAAAGGATTGTGGGTGGCCAGGAAACCGAAGTGCATCAATATCCCTGGATGTCCATGTTGCTGTATGGCGGCCGTTTCTATTGCGCTGCCACTCTCATCAATGACCAGTTCTTAGTTACCGCCTCGCATTGTGTTTATGGTTTTCGTCGCGAGCGCATAAGTGTGCGCCTGCTCGAGCACGATCGTAAAATGTCTAATTTCCAGAAAATTGATCGCAAAGTGGCAGAAATCATGACACATCCGAAATATAATGCCCGGACTTATGACAACGACATTGCCGTTATCAAATTGGACGCACCCGTAGCCATGACCGAGCTGATGCGACCTGTTTGTATGCCCGCACCGGGCAAGTCATTTAAAGGTGAGACGGGTACGGTAACGGGCTGGGGGGCATTAAAAGTGGGCGGCTTAACTGCGGACACGTTGCAGGTGAGAAAAAATTAAACAAAAATATTTAAAAACAGTCGAAAATTTTCCAAAAAAATCTACAAAAATTATTGCAAAATTTTATCAAATAAAACAATTGTTTAAAAATAATTGAAAATTTGCTATAAAAAATTATCGAATATATATTAAAACAACATTTCCTAAATTAGATAATTACACAAAAATAGTCGACAAATTTCTAAACAAAATTTTTCAGCAAAATTATCGATTAAAAATAAGCAAAAATTTTTGTATCGAAAATAAATTTATTATTATTATTAAAATAAAAATATTCGATTAAAGATGGGACGCAATAATTTAGGGAAAATATTCGACACAAAATAAATGATTTAATGATTTTAAAAAAGATTTTTTTTTATATACAATCGAATATTTTATGTCAGAATTAATCGATTAAAAATACTAAAAATATTTCTATAGAAAATATCCCACTGAAAATTATTAATAATTTTTCAAAAAACAATATTCGATTATAAAACATTTTTCATAGAATCGTTTAAAATTAATTGTAAAATTCCTTTCAATCAAACAATCCAAAATGGTGAATATTTTCCATTTTGTTTGTAATTGGATATTTTCCTTAGAAATATTACAGTTATTGTTTATTTAAATATAAAAAAAAAATTCTTTATAAAAAAATCGTTATAAAAAAAAATTTCTTTAGGAAAAAGAGAATATGTAGATTTCAAAAGAAAATTCGATGAAAAATAGTAGAAAAATTTTTCAAATATTTTATTAAAATAATAATAATTATTGATTCAGAATATGTAAAAGGAATTAAAAAATTCTAAGGCAATAAAAATATAATCCTTTAAATTTCATCAAAACTTTTTTTATTAAATATTATAGATTAAAGAGAAGAGCAACTAAAAGAAATTTCTAAAGAATAAAAATAACAGAAAAATTTTTGCTTGATTTTGATTGAAAATTATCTAAAAAAAAAAAATAATCGATTAAAATAAAATCCTAAAAAGCAATATTTAAAGGAAAATTTTCAGTAAAAATCGAAAACCAAAATAAAAATATTTCCGATTAAAATTATTCCAAAATTTGTAACAATAAAAAATTATCGATTAAAAATAAGAAAATTTTTTAAAGATCTAGAAAAGCAAGATAAATATTTCCGATTAAAATTAAAAGAAAATTTTCTACAAAAAAATTATTTATTATATATAAAAAAAATTCAAAAGTAGAGTAATAAAAAAAATAGTCGATTAATATTAATCGGCAATTTCAAAAAAAAAAAAAAATTATCTATTCAAATTAAAAAATATTAAAAAGAATTTTGCAAAGAAGATAATAAAAAATTGTCGATTAAATTAAAAAAATTATCTATTCAAATAATAATAATAAAAAATATTAAAAACAAATTTTGTAGAGCAGGTAATAATGAAAAAAGTCAATTAAAATTAAAAGAAAATTTTGTGTAAAAAGATTAGCGATTAAAAATAAGAGGATTTAAAAAAATTTATAAAAAATTAACTTTTTCCTTTTAACCTGATATTGGTGATTGTTTTTTTCTTGGTTTTCTTGGCAGGAAGTCCAGGTGCCCATAATGTCGCAAGACGAATGCCGCAAGAGCCGTTACGGCCCTTCACGCATAACGGACAACATGCTGTGCGCTGGCTACGAAGAAGGCAAAAAAGACAGCTGCCAAGGTGACAGCGGCGGTCCGCTGCACATTGTGGCGCCCGGTACACGAGAACACCAATTGGCCGGTGTGGTGTCCTGGGGAGAAGGCTGCGCCAAGGCCGGCTATCCGGGCGTCTACGCTCGCGTCAATCGCTACGGCACATGGATCAAAACTCTAACGAAAAACGCCTGTCTCTGCCAGTCAGAAACCAAAAAGATTAAAAAGTAGAGGATTTAATCGACTTGACTGCAATTTATACTTAATTTTTTTCTTTTTGCATTTATTTATTTTACATTTATTTATATTTATTTATTTAAATCTATGTTAAGGAGAAATTGTTTTTAATAAATTATTCATGTTAGTGGTTTTGTATTCATGTCAATTAACATTAATGGCATTTTTAATTGGTGGCATACAACAACAACACCAACAACAACAAACAGAAAAGAAAAATTTTCTCTACGGCAGGCTGTTGTAAGTTTCAACTCTAAAGCCGGTTGGTTGCCTGGAAAACTTTTAAAACCATGAAACGCTGTGCAAATTGGTGTCATTGTGATAAATACGCGAAAATATATAGAAAAAAGAAAAGTAATCTTTTTAATCGATTGCATTTAATTTTAGTTTTCTTTTCAAACTCGTATTTGAAGAGTTTTTCGCATTGAATTTCGAAAAGTGGTGTGTGTCTGTTTGTGTGTCAATCTCTCGTACAAGATATTATAATTAAATTTGCACATGTGTCCCATGAAAACGTGACTGACTAAATCCACAAGTGGCTTAATGGAAATGAAAACAAAAATACCCTCCATTTGGTGAAGATACACACAAAAATATGTCGTCTTATGGCTTAAATGAAATGTAAGATTTTAATCATATATTTAAGAAAACTTATGATATCGGCCAGATGACAAAAAGAAGTTTATTTTTTTTTTTTAGTAAGAATTTAAAACAAGATTTTCTAGCGCAAAAATATATAAGACAAAATCCGGGAACGTCTTTTATTGCATTTATTTTTCACCATCAGTGTCTGGTATGACAGAGATTTATTGTTGTGTTCCACTTGTCAGTGGAAGTGGTCAGTTTATCTTACTCGTTGATAACTTTATCGGATTTTTCACATCCATCGGAAGAAAGAAAGTTTTGTAAGACTTTTTACTGTCAGGTGCAAAAGTCTTTGCTTATAAATTCCAAAGATTGTCTATAGTGTGACAACAGGTTTTAAAAAAATTGAACAAAATTTGGGTAAAATATTTTTAATAATTATAAATTAATAGAAGGACAGGTTTTGTGTTGAAAAAAAAAACTACTTGGCTGTGGGGAATTGAAAAATGGGACATGTGGAAACATTTTTGGGGGCCTGACAAAACTGTTTCATAGAAACTTTTCTGAGACCAAAAAAAAAGAGTCTGACAAAACTTTCCACCACCACATGTCTTTCGTACAGCAAATAATAAGAGAGTCAAGGGAAGTTTTGCTTTTGCTGGGCAGATTTTCTTCTCAGTCATTTAAAACGTTTGACAAAAATGAGAGAAGCTTTTCAGGAAACTTGTATTTTTTGGACAGCTCTCCTTGTCAAGAATTTTTGTCGGGATGACAAAAATGATTGGTGGAGAAGTTTTGACATTTTTATCGAATAACAAAATATATTATAAAATTTTTATTTAAATAAAGATTTAATTTATAGAAACTTGACTGATTTAGTTTCCAAAATATTCTCCAGAAGAAAACACCTATTAAATGAAATATTGATCCACTTTGAAAACTATTCCAAAAGGAGTAGACCCAACACAAAAAAAATTCTTAAAATAAAAGACTTCTGTTAAATTAAAAATATATTCTTTATTTTTCGCACCAAGAAACACATGTATTTTCTCCTACACCCTGTCGCGGTTTGGCCGATCCTTGGGCGCAGTTTCTTCTTACAAACTTTTAATTTTCTTTTACTCAACACATGCGGTTAAACGAGGCAGACGTTTTGTCGGATGTTTTCCGTACACAAACAGGGGTTTTGTCTACCTTCCACGGAATGCAAATTCATCTGCTGCAACAAGGAAAAACTACAGGAAATTAAAGGAATTCATGCGTTGAAATTAATTTGAAGACGTTTATCCTCATACGATTTTTTTCCCCCCCCCACCAATGAAATATGTTTCTTATTGCAAATTTAAAATAAAACTTAAGGAGCGAGAAAGTGTTGCCAGCAGACGTCAATATCTTTAACATTTTTTATTTTATTACACCAAAAAAAAAAAAACAAAAAAAACTTTTCTACTCATTTAAACTCTCATCTTCCAAAAAAAAAGAAGAAGAAGAAAAATTGTATTTAATTGAATTTTCCCTCAATGATGACTACAATCTACAACAAGTAGTTGCTGACTTAAGAATTTTTATGGCTTTTTATAGATTTCTGCTGTTCGTTTTTTTTGCTTTGCCAATTTTCTTTACTTTTTATTTGTAATGAGAGCTGGAGAAAATGGCCTTCCTTCTTCATAAAAAGATAATTATTTTATGGCTGGTTTATGGGCAAGTTTTATTACTTTGGTGCATGACTTTCTGATTATGGATTTCTTTGGCTTTTCAAGCTGTTGCTGCCGTGATTAAAATAAAATGGAAGTTGAACAATAAAAATGGAATAACAAGCAGCAAATACATGTTTAGTGTTACAGGCTAAACGATTTTGTTGGACGACGGCAAAATTGGTCAGACGAAAATTTTGTCGGATGACAAAAATATGGCCATAAAAAATTTTCATATCGAAAATTGTGTTCGATGACACACACTTTTTCCTTATGTGTAATTATTTAGAAGACAAAGAGTTTTCGGATCGAAAATTTTGTCGTATGATAAAAACATTTTTTTTTTAATTTTGTTGCATAAAAATAATTCTTCTAAAGAAAAGCAGTAAAAATCGTTACAGCACAAAAAATTTGTTGGTCATACAACAAAATGTTGCTACGGAAAATTTTTTGCAATCACAACAACGTTTTTACAGAATAATTTTTCTCCTGAGAAAAATATTTGCACAGGAAAATTTGTTCGTTCACAAAAAATGTTACCAGTAAAAAATTACACATATTTTTTTATCTGCAGACTTTTCCGCAAAAATACTGACAAACATTTTTCTATGGAAAACTTTTTCACATGATAAAAACTTTTGAAGAGAAAATTTTTCAACCCGATAAAAGTTGATGACAACTTTTTAGGGTTTCTTTTGCTTTTTGGCCAGAAACATTTTCTTATATATAGAATATTGTTTCTTATGGCAAACATTTCTATAGAGAACAAATTTCTAGATGTGAAACATTTTTCTTAAAAAATTTTGTATTAGATGAGACAAATTTTTTTTGGTAAATTTTTTGCACTTAAAAAACTTTCCTATAGGAAGTTCTGGATACCCGAAATAAATCTGTTGAAATTGTGTCAATTTCGTCAGAAGATCTGGTCCAAACAAAACAGATTGAACAACTTAATATTTATTTCCTTTTTTTTGGCATCCCGCAGCTGCTGGTGCATGAACAGGAAGGGGTTTGCTTTCATTTCAGTTGCATAAAATCAAATTTTCATAAAATTTTCAAATGAAAAATATTTCATCTCATTTTCAAGGGGGGGGGATTTAGTGTATCTGATCAAAGACCAAGAAAACTGTATGGGCTTCAACTGACGGGCAAAAAAAAAAAGATATACAAAAACAAAAACACTCTACAGCCTGAATATCAATGAGATATAAAAACAAACAATCAACTTAATCTTCACTTTCATCAGAAAACAGAACGAAACAACAACAACAACAACCATTCAATCAACCGCAAGCAAAAATTGCCTTCATTGTAGGGACGGACTGATGCAGGGACCGACAGACATGCAGTTATTTACACGAAACCCTCTCTTTTAAACTCGCTCCCGCTCACACCCTCTCCCTGTGTATTTCAACTAAAACTAGAAGTGTTAAACGAGCGTCAACACCAAAATATATTCGTTTTTAGATTTTTTTTACAATGAAATATTGAAATGATGAAAAATGAACAGAAACAAAAATGGAAGAAAATTGGGAAATTAAAATTCCAAAAACGTTTAACCCTCATACGTTACTCTGATGCGTTCTTCGTGCACAAACACTGGTGGCAGAGTTCACAAACAAAACGAATCGTGTGAAAGCATTGCGGTGGAACTTGTTTGCTGAATCCAATTATAGGGTGTTTGTTTTTGAGTTTTACCGAAACAGAGTTAAAGGAAACGAGATTTCGATGCCTGCTTTTAGGCGCTTAAGTTCGACTCTAGCTTTTTATTTAAATTAATAATAAATTTAAATTCCCCCATAAAGGAAAAAATTATTGGCATTTTGAATCTGACAGAGGTCAAAATATTTTTTGCTACACCAAAAATATACCGATGCGCGTTTGCTTTTGTTTTTTACATTCAAATTCAACTTTTCACAGCCAAGTTTTTTAAAGGCCTTTTATTGGCAAAAATTCACAACTCTAATCCCAATCCCCTAATTCGAACGCAGCCCCAATATCGCCTTCACTTCGTCAGCATCTTCTTGCTGTAGCAGCTTCTGCAGTCGTTGCGGCTATTCCTGACTTTTTTTCTCTTACCTTTTTCATTTTGGTTTTTTGATTTACAATCAAGAAATTTCTCTGTGTGTTTGTGTTGCTGTTCCAAAAATTTTTGAATTGCTGTCTTTTAATGTGCCTCCGCCCCTTTATTCTACAATATTGCACATTATCATTAAAATAACGAGGGTTTCTTTTTATTGAGAAATTCAGTTTATTGGATAACAATATGCGACCTCAAACATGCGTGCCTGCGACGAATGTGTCTGCTGGCATACAAATGAATATTGATTGTAATGACTTGAGCAGACATTTAGTTGGGAAATGTTTGTTTGGGCAAATATTCTATGGGACACACCAGCCATAGGGAAGAGTTAATAAAAAATTTATTCATAACATGATTTTTGCATGTACAAATTTTTAATAAAGCAGTTCGAAAGGGATTGATAGTGTGGGAAGGGGATTTAATGGGAATTCCTGGTGAGAGGGCAGAAAAATATATTCGAAAGAAAATTTTATAAGATACAGAAAATTTGTCGGACGACAAAAAATTGTCGGATGACAATAAATTGTCCTCACAAAAGAATTGTCGTATAATCATAAATTGTCTGTAGCAAAAAAAGTTTTTGTCGGACGACAAAAATTTTGTCAACAAAAATTTCGGACGAAAATTAAATCACAGACAAAATGTCTGCTGACAACAAATATTCCACAAAAAGAAGACAAAAAATTTTCTATAGAATAATATTTGTCGGACGACAAAAAAATATTTGACTGGAAGAAATTATTTCTTTTCTAAGAAGAGTTTTCTTTAGCAGCAAACTTGTACGATGCCCAAAAAATTTTTCAAAGTACAAAGTTTGTCGGACGACAAAAAATGTACCATAGAAAACAAATTGCCCCACAGCAAAAAAGTTTTCCATAGAAAATACTTGTAGGATGTGTGTAGAAAAAAATTGCTTTATAGAGAAACATCTTGTTGGTAGACCAAAAATTTCTAGTGAAAAATGAAATTGTCCAACGGCAATAAATTTCTTTACCGAAATCATGTGTTGAAAAATCAAAATTCTTCTACAGGAAAACTGGAAGGGATGTTGTATAGAAAAAAAAATTGCCAAATAAAAATAAAATTTCTATAAGAAAAATTGTATAGACTAGAGAAAATTAAGAAATAGAATAAATTGTCGAATAAAAATAAAATTTCAATAAGAAAAATTGTAGAGACTAGAGAAAAATAAGAAATTGAAAAAAATTGTCGAATTAAAATAAAATTTCTATAAGATAAATTGTAGGGACTAGAGAAAATTAAGAAAAGAAAAAAATTGCCGAATAAACATAAATTTTCTTTAAGATAAATTGTAGGGACTAGAGAAATAAGAAATTGAAAAATATTTTCGAATTAAAATAAAATTTCTTTAAGAAAAATTGTAGGGACCAGAGAAAATTAAGAAAAAACGTGCGCGTTTGACAGGAAAAAGTTCTGTAGAAAAAATATTGAGGACAAAAAAATTTTGTTCTATAGACAAATTTTTTTAGGCGAGAAAAAATGTTGTAGGGAAAATATTTGTCAGCGGACACAATATATTTCTTCTTCTTCTTCTTTTTGGCGCTACTACAGTCCGTGGTGAACCTGGGCCTCAACCAACAAAGTTTTCCAGCTGGCACGCTCTTTAGCCAGCGTCCTCCAATTGTGCACACCAAGTTGGTTGAGGTCCCTCTCCACTTGTGTGCGCCATTGGTTCCGTGGGCGTCCTCTACTGCGTTGTCCCACAGGTTCGGAATCGAAGAATATATTTCACGTCTAGAAAAAATTTGTGGGATGATAAAAATTTTTCTAGCAAGAACTTTGTGGGGCGACAACAATATTCTATATAAAAAATATATCAAGCGGGAAAACGCATTCTATATAAAAAACTTCTCAGCCGCAAAAAATTAAGTGCGTTTTTGTAGCAGTTTGTTAAAATTTTCTATAAAAATATTCTTTTAAGTGAGTTTTTTCTTAATGCTGTTTCTATTAAAAATTAAGCCGGCCAACTTTGCCGTCAACTTTCTGGCCAGTAAATAGTTGGCACAGCAAATTGTGTTCGCCGCTTAATTTATATGCTTTAAATACGCTTAAGCGGAGCTATTTCTTTTTTCCTGCATAGAAATTCACAAGTCAAGCCAGATGATTAAAAAATAATGCAAAACAAAACTTTATAATCTGCAGTTTTTTTTCACTCAACACATACAATTTATGCAAATTTGACAAAGCAAATGTCCGAAGAAAAGATTTTAAAATAAGGAAAAAAGAAAATTACAACTGAAAGGATTAAAATAATATTTATTTGTTAATTCAATGCAACGAGCACTTACCAACACACACACACACACGTGTGCACATGCAGAAATAAACGCAATCAGGCACTTGGATGTTGCTAAACACCGTCATAAAACACTTCAGTTGCAGAACGAGCGTGGCGTGTTGGCAACAAGCGACAGACAGACGAACAGACAGACTTTGGCTGGATACCGTTTAAATTGAAATGATAAAAAAGTACATTTTTGCATAAAACACAAACGCACGCACACACACACACACACACACACACAGACACGCACACACTTGATGCGAGTACTGAGCAGAGAAAACAAAATATAAAAATCGAAATAAAAACTAAACATAAATTGCAATTCCAAGCAGATGAAAAATGATCAATGATCAAACAGGCTGCTGGGGAAGAGAGTCCATCAAATGCGCTTTAAGTTGCTGTTGGTGCGAATGTCTAGATTATTTCTTATAGCGTGTTTAGGGGATTTGAGGCTTAAGCATGTGTTAAGCAAACATTTATACAAGTCAGCCAGAGCAGCGAAGGAGCACAAACACAGAACCGGATAAAACTAATTTCTTCTCTAAGTGGCATAATCGAAGACGATGAATAATTATAAAAAAATAAAATTTTCAAATGATTAATTTGTTTTGCTGTCGTCATCAGCCAGATGCTGGAACTCACATTTCACAAAACATAAATGCGATTTCGATTTCATTTGGTTCTGTTGGAAATCGCAATCGCCAAAATTTTTATTACTTGAACTTGGAAGTAGCCAATTATGAAGTGACATCTAAGTGAACTTGTGTTACACGTGTTTGTGTTGTAGTTGTGTTTTTTGTTATTTGTGGCTATTGTTTTGTCACCAGCATCTTTGGTAGGGATCGAACCTACGACGACCGTTGCTTGTATAGTCTGCCAACTCCCGTCCATGGAGGCACTCAAAGCCTCAGTTAGTCAGAATTAAGCTCATTCCTACATTATGATAAGTAAATAGCGAAATACTACACCTTCTTTCCTACCTCCCCTACCCAGTTCCGGTACAATGCACTGCATATGTAGGGGTTGACACCCTGCTTGCAAAAGCTTCGCTTCAAACAGCAGAAATGGCAGCATAAAAATAAAATTTAATGTGTTTTCATTTTCATTAATTTTAATAAAATTTTTCCAATCTAAAAATCTACTCCTTTTATTGGAAAGCAGCGATTCCAGAGCGCCATCTGTTCTTATGCCTGGTCAAAAATAAAACGGAAATGTTACCAGACTCTGTGACACATAAAAACGAGCGATTTTCATCAGTACATGAAAAACTGAGATCGGGGATTTGACAAAAAATAAGTGATTTCAAAATATTACCTGTTTCAGCACCGGAACAAATTATATTTTTATAGAAAAATATTTACTTGACAAATAAAAAAATTCTATACAAAAGTTGTTGTTGGCTTCAAAAAAAAAAATTAAACCTAAAGAAACAATTTTTATCCCTGAAAAAGTAAAATGAAAAATTTAAAACAAAAGATTCTAAAATTCTATAGAAAAATGTTGGTCTATTGTAAATAAAAACAAAGTTTCTATACACAAACTTTTGATTGGTTGTAAAAAATTTCCTATAGAAAAGTTTCTTTCAAACATTTTTTTGTCAGCCCACCCAAAAAAAAGCTTCTTTGTAAAAAAACAAATTGCTGCGACAAATTTTTGGCGAACAATTTTTGTCCGCCTGATGACAAAAAAAAAATATTATGAAAAAATTTCGGTGGAAAATTTATTGTCTGCCTGACTGAGATATATATTATATATAGAAAAATTTGTATCTGTCCAAAAATAAATCTATAGTAAATGGTTTTTCCACTGGACAAAATTAAAAAAATTGAACAAACAAAAATTTCGCATGAACAATTTTTATGCGCCTGACAAAATAAAATTCTGTAGAAAAATGTTTTCCGCCTAAGAAATACATTCCAGATATACAAAAAAAATTTCTTCGTTTTTTTTAGGTGATTTCTAAAGCGAAATTTTTATCTCCCCTGCAATAAAATTGTCTTTGGAAACATTTTTGTAGGCTAAAAAAATTCGTTTAGCAAAATTTTTTTTGTATGATGTTTCTACAGAAAAATGTTTATCTGTTTTAAAAAAATATTTCCATGGATATATTTTTCTCTGCCTGAGAAAAATATTTCCCTGGACAAATTTTTGTCTGGCTGAAATAAAATAAAATTTTGAGTCTTTAGCGGTTCTGTCCCTCTAACACTGTTTTGAATCTGGCAAAAGGCAAAAGAATCATGTTTTCGCTCAAGTTGCAAGTTAATTTATGCAAGATACAAAATTGTTTTGCTGTATTTAATTCATTTTTTCTTGCTGTTCTGTCTCTGTTGGCGTTTTTTTTTGTTTTGGCAAAGTTTGCGTTTAATAAGTTGCTCGTCCTGTACAAGAAGTGGCTGTTTCGCGCAGATATAGTTTTGTTGTTGGCACAATGCCTGCCTGCCTGGCTGCCTGTGGTTGTAGCCGTTGTCGCCGTCATTGTGCACGCTTGAATGACATACAAGAAGCAAGTCAGGCTTTAGCTGCAACAACAGCGAAAAGCGAACAACAAAAACCATAAAGAAATGAAAAAAAGAAAAGAAGAAACTGCTGCCTTTCCGAAGCGTAGAAATCGTTTAAGTGTTAAGCGCTTGATTAAAATTCTTGTAGCAGCAACACTCTCGCATACGATTTGTTTATGTAAAGTGAGTGTTTGTTGCACGACCGTGTCTGTCTGCGTGTTTGTCGATTTTACGGCCGTTCAGAGTCGTCATCGTCATCGTCGTCAACGTGCTTGTTGTTGGCTATTTGGTTAGTTGGTTGGCAATGTTGCGTGTTGCATTGTTAGTACGAGTACAATGTGTTGTTCCAGTTGTTGTTGCTGTTGTTGCGAACTGTTGTTTAAATTGAATTGATTTGCATATTTCACGCAGGCGGTAGTTAAAGTTTGTTGCGCTCTCGTCGTGATTTTTTATTCAATTCAACTTTTAGCAATTTATTTTAACAAAAAGGTTTATTTTGAGTTAATTTATTAAGATGTGTTTAACTTTCGGTGTCACATGTGTATAAATTTAAAATGTTTTCTGGCTTGAGAGGAGCCCAGCACCTTAAAGGAATAATTTCATTGTGACCAAACAATTCTTGCAGCACGAATCATGTTGTCCTGCTCATGTTGTAATAAAATGGCCATGTAAATTATAATTTCCATATAAAAAAAAAAAATGATTCCAAAAAAAATTTCCATAAAAAAATTTATACAAAAAAAAAAAAAAATAAAATTAATATTTTAACTATTTAATTAAAAAAAAAAGTTTGTTCTAAAAGCTTTTTATTAACAAATATATTCGAATTTCTTTAAAAATATTTTTACACAGATGCCAATTTATTGGAAAAAAAAATATTTAAGGCAAAAATCTTACTTTTAAAAACTATTTACAAAAAAGAAATCGCCAAAAATTTGTGTATAAAAAAATTTTGTACAAACAGCTTAATAAAACAAATTTTATATAATAGATTTATAAACATATTCAAAAAAGAAATTAAATAAGAACTTGGATAAAAAAATTTCCAAAATAAATTTCTAATAAATATTTTGTTAAAAAAAACTTTTTGCAAAAAAAAATTCCATAGATAAAAGATTTTCAAAAACAAAAATTTAACAAAAAGAAAGAAGATTTGAAAAGCAAGTAAAAATTTTTTTGCAAAAATATTTTATGAAAAAAAATTATAAAAAAAAAAATATTTAAAAAAAAATGTTTCTTAAAAAAATTTTTGTCAAAAAAATTTTTGTAAAATTTGGTTAAAGGAATTTTAGCTAAATTCAAATTATGCAAATAAGGGCCTTTTAAAAAATTGTTTGCAAAAAGATTTCGTTTCAGAAAATCTTTTGTAAACAAATTTTTTGGTAAAAAATATTAAAAAAATAATTATTTTAAGATTTTTGTTTTGTGAAAAACAGTTTTTAAAAAAATTTGTGATCACAATTTTGTTTTTGAAAAACTACAATAAAAAAAATTATATATACAAACTTTTAGCGAAAGTAGTTTTTATTTATGAGTATTTAAAACAAAATTAATTTTGGAAAGAATTTCTGTGGAATATGTTTTTTTTAAAGTTGTTGTGAGAAAAAACTTTACCACGCAAAATGCTTGAAAATATTTTCGATGGCAAAAATTTGCTTAGAAAGTTCCTGAGAAAGTTTTTAAAGAAAACTTTTTCTTGCAAAAATTGTGAAATTGTATTTCCGTAGAAATTTTTTTGCCTAAAATTCTCAGTGGGATATATATTTTTTTTTTGTACAATAAATTGTGGTCAAAATACTGGCTGCGGTTGTTCGGCTCGGCGCTGGTGCTGGTGCTGGTGCCCATCAGCGTTGTCATATTTTTAGCATCCCAGTTGTAAATTGCGCTTTTAATAATTAAAATGATTAATGATTTGAAGCAAAGAAATAGAAATGTAATGAATATTACGCGTTACTTTTGTAAATATGCCACCAAAGAATAGTTGAGGACTCGCAACAACAAAAGACGCAACGCAACACAAAGTGACAGACACTCATATAGATGAATGGCAAGACAGACAGACAAAGGGACAGACGGACAGATGGAGCACATTAACAGCCAACTTAAACGAAATCTTTTAAGGTACGAAATGGGAATCATTATGCGAATGTTTGTCTAGTCACTGTCAGTTTTCTTTCATTTATGTTTGAGAAAAAAGGAAACATTTATAAAATAAAAATAAATGTGTTTGAAATGAAACTGACTCTGGCAGTGTGATGGCAGGTTTGTGTGCTAGTGTGCGTCCCTACGAACTGACTAGTTCTGTTGTTCGCAACCACAAGTACGCGTTCGTGGCAAATATGCATGTTGGATCATGTCTGCTGGCGTGTGTGACTGTGTGCGTGCATTAAATTTGAACTTAATTTTTTATGTTTATTGTATTTTTCTGAAAACTTGTACTTCTAGCAAAACAATATCTCATTGTCATAATGGACACGCTTGACAATAAATAAAAATAAAATCAACAACAACAACAACAACAAGAGAGAGAGAGAGAGAGAGAGTAGAAAAAAAACACACGAAAACTTCCAGAGCTGTCATTCATGCCGAACCGTCACCAGAAATTCATTTATTTCGAGTCCGGCAGATACGATTCTTCCTTCTTTCCTTACAACTTTTGCTAAATATGTATGTATCTAAATGACGAGTTACATTTTAAAGTCCAGTCGACTTGCCCAAGTTCATTATAATGACCAGTCATTTGCCAGTCATGCCATTGAAGTGTGTTGTCATCATTATACCTGCAGCTGGGCCGGAGACGTTTTTAATTTGCTAGACTTAAAATTATATTTTTAAAACACCATTCAGTGCTATTCTTGTTAAGGAATATTGATGCTTAAAACGAGCACAACTCCCTGCAACTATTTGCTTATGACTATTTTGTTAAGTCACAGTGGAAATGTTTTATTGGCGTAGAGGAAAAGCATAATTCTGTAGAACGAAAACAACAGCAAACCTTTGAATGGTATGAAAATACAAATATTTTACTAAATTAATTATAATTTGCAATTTTTGTCTAAACATCAGTTTTGCAAATTCGGTAAAAGCCAAAACTTTTCGAAAAATTTTGTAAATAATTTTATTAAAATTAAACTTTCAGAATTTTGTTAGACTGAATAAAAGGTTTGTTATTTTCTTTAACAAAAGATGTGTAAAGGCCACCGATTTTCCATGACTTAAGAAATAGTTCCACTAATTAGATCCCAGGTCCTGTTCTGCAAACCTTTTTATAGGCTGTTAAAAACTTGTATTATTTCATGAAACTTCAATAGAACAAAATTAATGAGTTTTTAGTTTGAAAACAGTTTGTCTTCAAATGTCTGAATATATAGAATTTAAGGTTAAGTTTATATTTTTGTATTTGGTTTTAGTGCAATATTTTCTCATGCTTTTTTTAAGCAGCGAAAAATTTCTCCATATTTTTTGTTTTCAGCTACAGGGAAATATTGAACGTTTTTTGTCACAACTTTTTTTTTCTATCAAATGAGGAGTTTTCTTTAAGCAACTTTTTACAGATTTTATAAAAACTGGTAAATTTTCTTTTTTAAATTTATATTTATTGTAAAAGAAATATTTGTTTTTATATTAAAATTGCAGGATAATTTTTTTTTATATAATTTTAAAATTTAGCAAAAGTAATAATAAATTTCTCTGCTCTATTTTATTTTTATATGGTTTGTTTTCAGTGTATACTTTTTTCCCCATCCAATATTTGTGTCATTATTGATGGGTGGCATTTGTTAATGTTTAACAATTGTTTAGTAATTTTTCATTTTTCCATTCTCTATGAATCGATTGCTCGAAGCCGGACTTAACTGCCGCAACAACTACTTGTTTCTTATGGCCAACAGAAACTGAAAGGCTTTAAGACTTTTGTTGAGATTTCTAAACGGTTCGTCTGGTCTGGTCTGGCCAGGCCTGTCCTGTCCTGTTGTTATCATTCGGCCACCACTCTATTCGAGCCAGAGCTGCCAGCGAACGGGCATTTTTCTTAATGCACTCAGACATACAATTTTTTAGTGGCTTAATGGATTTCAATATGTGTTTTTGTTTTCTTTTTCGCTGCTTAATTTTATGCTGAGACTGTTGTGACCATAATGTCAATTTAAGTTTCAGAAACGATTCGTTTTCTTTGAGGTGGCAGTTAATAGTTTTTTGTTTGTTGGTCTTGAAATCTATAATTTTTGGAGTGATTTTGTTGCATTTTTTGGGTTTTATTTTTATCGTTGGGAGTTTTGTTTTTGCTGGACGTTTGCGAATCTTTAATTTGCCAAAGGTTCCTGGTAGGGGACGACATGTAGAAGGTTTATGAGATGACGCCTTCAAAATATTGCCATTCAGCGGACTCGATTTTTATGGCCAGTAGTCAGCGTCGGCAGGTGGTTGAGTTCCAACTGTACTAAGTCTTGTTTGACACTTCCAAGTTACAGCTAAAAAGTGACTCAGTCGTTCTTTGTAGTCTCTAAGTTAGAGGATTTTTATAGCAAAAAATTGTTATTCATTAAATTTTCATAAGTTTTCTAAATTTCTAGGTCATCTTAAAGTTTTGTTTCTTTATTAAAAAAAAAAAAGACATTTTCAATTATTTGCACTGCGCTTTATTTCAAAGGATACATGATTTTCCTGGAATTCTACTACTGCCAGTTTATTGCTTTATTTGTAATAAACTCCTTTTAATTTTATGCAAGTTTTTAATTTAACAAGAATATAAAGCAAACAGCTTCAGCTAAACGTTCTTAAGTAGACGGAACAGGCGGACAGGCAGGCAGACCGAGAAACAGACGGACAGACAGACTGATGTGCCAACACATCCAACTCGGGGCAAATATGAGTGAATTGTAGTTGAGTATTAATATGCTGCTCGTCACACACAATTTGGTACATCAGTATTAGGCTGCAGCTTCTCAAAGCCGAAGAATATTAATTTCTTGAAGGAAAATTTACCATAAAAAAAGAAACAAAAAAAAACTTAAACAAATTCTTTTCATGTAAATGCGCCTTTAAAGGTTGTTACGTATGAGTGAAAAAAAAATTAAACACCGAACGACAATGAACCACCAGCACTGCCGCAGGCCACCGGCACATACCAATAGCAACAACAGCAACAACAACAACAGCAATAACATATTCAAACAAATAATAAACATTGATAGTGAAACAAACACCAACGACATGGCCTTCATCATCATTAACAACATCTTTGTCTTCCTCGATGTCGTTGTTGTCGCTGTTGTCTGACTCCAACATCTTCAGCCGCAGCATATGATTGGTTATTACGCGCAATTAATATGCTAAGTGCAATTATTGAATACTAATGAGTTTTAATACCAAAAACGTATTCCTTTTAAGATTCCTTTTTCGTTTTATTTTTTAATTCAACCCGAAGAAACAGCCGAGATGCTGTTCAGGATCATTCCCAATGAAAGAGCTATAAGTAGGATGTTGTTTTTCACATTTTTGTGTTGCAGGAAAACTTAAGTTTCGCTAAATTGTACATTATAATTATATTGATTGTAATGCCTTCGCTTTAGTTTGCTGAGGAAACTAAATATCGAAAAAATATTAATATTTTTTTTTTTTGGAAAAAACTGAAAGGAGGAGTTTTTTTTGTGGGACTAAAAAATTTGAAATTTTAAAACAATAAAAACATATTTTTTTTACTTACATATATAAAGTGTATGTATGTATGTAACTAGATTAACATAATGCGCTTTGCTGAATGGGCGACCTCTTCCATATGCAAAAAGAATCCTGAAAATTGGTCCACAATTGACGAAATTATTTGATACATAATTAAGGGGGAGAGCAAACCCCTCTCTCCTCCTTTCCAATTAGTGGACCTTTTCTTTATGCAAAAAGAATTTTGAAAATTATTCCTTAAATAACAAAATAAGTTGATAGTCCAGTTTTTTTGGTACAGTTTTCATACTCTTCCCTTTTAAAAACAAATTTAGCGTCCTTCTTCCACAAGCAAAACGAATTTTGAATTGGTCCGGAAACCGCTAAATAATTTTTGGCACAAACTTTTTTTTTTTTTTTTTAATTTTAGTGGAACTTTTCCATAAATGGCAAAGTTATAAAAAAAAACCATAATTAAAAAAAAAATGTACGTAAAAATTAGGCCGGTAGCCTACAGTTCGTTACAGAGTCCGGGTTAAAAATGCGAGTGAAAATTTCAAGAAGATCGATCCAGAGGTTGTGTCTGTTATGGGGTAAAAGCAAACAAATAAACACACACACACATCCATTCCGTTTTATATAGACATATTTGCGGGTTATAATGGTTTTTTTTTGTGCTTTTTCACCATTTTCTTTTTTCTAGCAGCTACAATTAAATCCCCTCAATCTCACATAACAAAAATATCGCTTGCTATAAATATTTGCCAAAAACCAACTCAAGTCTCTGAGAATGTTGTTGCTGTTCTCTCCCACTGGAAGTGTTTTTAACATAAATTTAGCAAATGTGTGAGGGGAGAGTGAGTGCACAGTTTCGTCCTCTCACTCTGGAACAGCCATAAACTGTAAACACAAGTAAATGAAAAAAGCAAAACAATCCGCATAAACAGCTGTTTACAAAATATCCATAAATTTTGGTATCATGTTTTTGTTGTTGTTTAGGATTTTTGGCTAAAGAGGGAATAGTTAAATGTAAATAAAGCTAAAGGCTGAAAATCATGCTGTGACATGTCAAAAGCGCAGTAAGGAAAATATGAAATGTTTGTAACTTTAATTGCGTCTTTAGAGTTGAGGAGTTTTCGTCCTTTAGCAATTTTTAGAGGGGGCGTATGAGCAACCAGAGAGGTTTTAAGCGAAATTAATTGTATGATAAGTTTTGCTGCGAGCAGTTTTGCTAAACTTTTCACAACGTTTGTTCTTAATGAAATATAATATATATCTATAAATATAATAATATGTTTTATATACAAGATTTTCAAAAATGTTGTTCCATAAAAAAAAATAAAAGATTTAACACAAATATTTTGCTAAAAAAAATAAAAATAAAAAAAAAAAATAAAAGTTATAAAAACTTGTTGCAAAGTTTTATTCTTCAATAGAAAATATTAATCGTTAAAAGTTTTTGTAAACAAAAATTTGTCACAAACGTTTTCCTTAGAATAAAATTTGTCACAAGTGACATCCAGTAGAATAACACTTTGTCACAATTGACATCCAATAGAATAAAATTCGTCACAAATGATTTCAAATAGCATAAAATTTTTTAGAAATGATTTTCAATAGAATAAAATTCGTCACAAATGATTTCAAATAGCATAAAATTTTTTAGAAATGATTTTCAATAGAATAAAATTTGTCACAAATGATTTTCAATAGAATAAAATTTGCCGCAATAGTTTTTTATTGCAGAAAAAGTTTTGCCTAAAATATGTTCTGTAGAAAAAATACATGTTTTACGTTTTTATTATAAAAATATATTATTTAAAAAAAAAAAATCCAAAAATGTTTTTTTCTGGGAAAAAATTATTCTTGGAGAATTTCAGGTTAGAAAATGTATCTCAAAATTGGTTACACAAATAATTGATGTTTCAAAAAAGGGATTTTCAAAAATCTCAAGTTTTCAAATATATTTTCGTGAAGAAAATTTATAATAATTTTTTACATGAAGAGATTGGCGCCAACAAATTAGTTTAACTAAAATATTTATTGTCAATATTGGCCTCAAGTATTTGTGTACCACTTTCATTGCAGCCAGTGCGTTTTCTGCTCATTGTGAAAACAAAACCTGTGCCAATTGTCTTGCAATATCGAAGCTGATGTGTTCTGCTATGAAAAAGTATTTGCTTCGATTTTATCACATTGACTCTTGTTCGCTTAATGGATTTAACTTGCAGCGCTTGAAAACATAATTTCCCCTCAACTGCATTAAGTTTGATGACTTAATCGTTCGTTGAATTATCTACAATAGAAAGAAAGTAGAACTGGCAGTGCATTATTCAAATTGCATTTTATGATAATTGCATTTTGAAAACTGCTCTCAATCAAAAACTCAACAGCTACATACAACTTGTAATGAAATTCACCTATTCTGCACTCATTATTGACTCGTCTGCTGGAATTTATTTACGACTGCAACTCAATCAATAAAAGTGATTATAATAGTTATGAATTCTACGATAAAGATCATAATGACAATGAACATTATAATTATGGCAATAATTATTGTAGTGATTGGGCTACGAAATCCATAATAAAGCCTTTAAATTCTATAAGTTTTGTACATGAACCACAAGCAGATACACACACACACACACACACACACATTTGTCTAGTAGCACAAACGTATTGGTGTGTGTGTGTGACTTTATTTAGTTATAATAGATTTTTGCCTATTAAGAAAAACATGTTCATGTTATTTGGTTTCAACAAATATGTATCCGTTTGTAACGATTCATAAGAAAAAGTAAATTCTTTAATAAGAATTTAAAGAATTTATTTTAAATTAATTTAATAGAAATTAATAGAAATTGAAATTTCTTTAAACATATTTTAAGAATAATGCAATTAGATGAAGGAATGCTTTATTTACCAAATATTTATTGATTTTTTAAAGCATACTTTGAGGGGCCATCTCTGCTGCTTAGGGGAAAAATATCCTTTATTTACTTTTCCACTCTGTCTGTATTAAATACCAATTAATGTGTTTGGATGAAAAACACTTTTGCAAAAAAGTACATATTATTTTAAGTATTATATTAATTTTGTGGTAATTTTACGAACAAGGTACAAGGAGGAAGAAGATAAAACAAGCGGTTTATAAGACTACGGTGTATAACAATTGGCTGTATAAGAATGCAGTGTATAAGAATGTGATTTATAAGTAGACAGCGTATAAGAATGCGGTGTATAAGAGTATGATGTTTAAGAATACGACGTTAAGAATGAGGTGTACAAGAATGCGATGTATAAGAATGTGACGTATAAGAATTTTGTGTATAAGAGTGTTCTGTATAAGAATGCGGTGTATAAGGGTATTATGTATAAGAATGCGGTGTATAAGAGTATGATGTATAAGTGTGCGGTGTATAAGAATGATATGTATAAGAGTATGATGTATAAGAATACGGTGTAAGAGAGTATGATGTATAAGAATACGACGTTAAGAATGAGGTGTACAAGAATATGATATATAAGAATTTGGCGTATAAGAGTGTGGTGTATAAGAATATGGTTGCATAAGACTATGATGTACAAGAATGCAGTGTATAAGAGTATGATGCTTAAGAATACGACGTTAAGAATGAGGTGTACAAGAATGCGATGTATAAGAATGTGATGTATAAGAATTTTGTGTATAAAAGTGTGCTGTATAAGAATGCAATGTATGAGAGTATGATGTATAAGAATGCGGTGTATAAGAGTATGATGTATAAAAATCCGATGTATAAGAATGTGGTTGCGTAAGAGAATGATGTAGTATAAAAAGTGTTGTATAAGAGTATGAATTATGAAAATGTGGTGTATAAGAATATACGAGTTTATAAGTAAAAGTAAATGGCTTAAAGCTGACGACATCAGCAAACATACATTTTGCTGTAGAAACAAAAGCATTAGAGTGAAAAATATTTTAGAAAAACGTGCCCTGTTTTACCAACTATACAAATACAACTCTGTAGATATGTTTCCTATATAACTTATCTACATTATTAATAATTTTGTAATTAAAAAGAATTATGTTATATTGAAAGATGATGGAAACTTAGAGTTTGAAGTCAAGGATTGCATAGAAAAAGCACTTATTTTAACGAGTGTTTATTTGCCAAAAAAAGGCAATCAAGGGCCGAGGCTGATTCTGGATGAGGCACATCCTCCACGTATTTAATAACACCAAGTAAATAATTCAGCCCAGTTTACACAGCCCATGGGCTGGTATTGGCCCATAACTGGCGTGCGCCAATGCCACAAAAAAATATTTGTAACAACTTTGCACAGTTGGAAAAAAATTTAACCAAATTAAAAGTTAGAAGGAAAAATAGTTTTACCTTTTCGTTTTGTTTGGTCAATTAATTAACTTTCATTTATTAGAAAAAGAAGCAGAAAAAAATGAAAAAAAGAACTAAAGCACTTAAACTTGTTGTTGTAGCTTTTCCATTAAACTGGCAGTGCCAAACGTCCACTTGTCTGGCAGTTATTGAAAACTAAATTTTATGAGAATATGAGAAATACAAACACACACACACAGACACACACACACACACAGAAATGTTTCTTGTGGGTACCAAAAACTACACATGTTGTTAAGTTTTGCTTGTTTAACAACAAGTTGGCGTTAACAACATCATGTCAAAGAATTCGTCTTGTTGTTGACTTTTTTCCTTTGTTTGTTTGTTTGTTTGTTTTGTTGTTACTGCTACCAACCACTAGCAACTACTGGCACTTCAACTGTTGGCAATAAGTTGTGCTCAAGTTTGTTATTGGTAGTTAATAGTTGGTGGTTCTTAATAATTTTACTTCATCTTAATTCTTGACTTCTTTGTTTCTTTTCGCTTGTTTTTGTTGTGGTTGTTGTTGCTTTTAGCTTGTTCGCTGGAGTTACTTGTTGTTTGCCATTTTCATAATTACTTACGACAAGTATAACACTTCACATATAGAATATTTTCAAGCGTGTGGGTTGTTCATGTTGCAGCTACACACTAACGAGTAAGACGAGTAACAGCAGGCAACAATAACAGGGAATTGTTAAGTGGCAGCCGCAGCCGCAGCAGCAGCAACAGCAATTGTATGTGAAGTACAGCAGACGCAACATCTTTAAGTAATCAGGCAGCAAACGAACCATACAACCAACCAGCCAAACAATCGACCGGCCGACCGAACAACCAACCAGCCAACAACTGCTCTTTTAACTACTTTCTGTAGTGCTATTGAGATGTTACTCAGTTGCACACGAAAACTTATAGACATTTAGTGAGTCGGGCCGTCTGTCAGTTTGTCAGCCAAACGGGGATTGTTGAAAACTGTGCGTTTGCCAAAACAGAGGCGGCAAAGAATGGCCTGATTTCTTTTCCAAAATTAATCAAAAACTTGCACAACTTCCAACTTTTGAGAGGGCGGACAACTCTGTCTGGATCAAGGACTTGGACATGCCTGCCATAATCAAACATTTTTCTTCTTTCTAAAACTAAGAAACTTCTGCTTAAAACGACGGCAGTCTTTTAAATTTTCCTATAGTTTCACATATTTAAATTGATTTTCCGTGTTGTTATAAAGTGTCCTGTGCGCGATGATACCAGCAATTTTTTCCCAACATGTGTGTCTTTTTCAAAACTCATAAGTGTCATTGGAAATGTTTGTTGTGGTACTTCGTTTAAATGGGGGCAGGACGCCTGCCAAACATGTGCCACTGAAAAAACTTAAGACTGCAACTGATTGAGACCAACGAAATGATAATTTGCTATAAAAACAAAAGTAAAAAAAAAATCACATTTATAAAATAAACAAATTTTTAGCAAATTGGGGTTGTATTGGCAAAAATTCAAAATGAAATTTGTACCAGTAATTTGGACATGACTGAACAACAAACCGAAATTTACTGTCCCACTTAATCAATCGCCAAAAAACTATTAGAATGAGAAATAAAAAACAACATTTTAAAAACAATAATGCGGCAAAAAAAAAAAAAAAAATTATTATGTCCTAAACGATTGAATAACTTATACCAGATCCATAAGTTTTAAATGACAGAATATAATACACAAAAGTTATTCACAGCGAATTAAGTTTTTCCCGATAGAAAACCAAGAAAGTACAATTTTTGAAATCAAGTCATGTTTGCATAGACTTTAATGGTGGCCTTCTAACACTTGACTTATTCAGGACTAGAGCATTTTGTTGGTTTTTGCAATAATTATATAATAATTATATAATAATTATATATTAAAATAGTTGTGTTTGTTTTAATTGGCCTGATAGAAATATAAGGCTCCTTATTTGCCTCCTTCCTATATCCTTTGCTGCTACTTTTACCTTTTAGTTTAATTTTTGCGTTAAGCAAAAGAAGCCGAAGAAAACGAAATTTATGACACAGTATTTAAAATGCCTGACACATTTTATAAACTTCTAACCAACTATTTAAGCTTTCAACTCAATTAATAATTAATAAATCTACAACAAAAGCCATTATGTCGTTTTATTAAACCGGTAGTTCTGATAAAGAAGCTGAAAGAGCTCAAGGAAATTCTGCCAGGACCTTTCGCCAGCGGCATAAATAAAATATTCTGGTTCTTTTCTAACAGAATTACTGGGTCTGGGACCTGTCGAACTGAAGTGAAAGGCATTCCTTTTGGTTGGGGCTGGATACAGAACATTTTATTTGAAAACAGAGTTTTAGTGGTTGTAGATTTTTCTCAGTAGAAGAAAAGGATTGCAGACAAGGCTGGACAGCTGGCAAACTATTCTATTCAGGTCACAAGTCAGCCAACACCACAAACGACAAGCAACAATTAAAGAGTTCATGTTGTTGCAAAGTAAGTGGTTGAATTTTAGACGGGATGGCGGCACAGTGTTGCTGAAATGAAATAAAATTAAGAAAAACCTTAAGCCGCTAAAATATTGCTGCTACTCATTCCCGGCCAGGCCTAATACAAACGTCTAATGTGCCACATCACACACCACTTTGCTGGCTCCGAAATTTCCAAATCCATGTTAATTATAAAAAATTATTTATGGTTAAACAAGAATAACAACAAAAACAACAAGCAACCATCCAAATGTAGATTAATATTCAAATAATTTAATTAAATACTTGTGACGAACCAGCCAAAGCAAATAACTTATAAATTGTTGCAAATAACATGACTGGCGGCGTTCAAGAACAGGCCACAGCAGTGCAACAACAAATTTTTTCAAGCTGCGTTAAATGTTACGCATGCCACAGTGGGCCGATAGGCGGCCGGCAGATAGAGACGCTTCCATCTAATGGAAAAGTTGTGTTAAATTATAAATAAAACATGATTTGTTAGTTACAAGCCCAAAGAAAAGAAAATGACAAAACATGTGTGTGTGTGTGTGTGTGTGTGTGTGTTTGTGTGTCTCCTCTTAAACAAATTACACTCCATGGGGACAGCAGGAAAAAAACATGTCTTTTGTTAATAACAGACATTAAAATGCATGTAATTATCTATTTGGGGAAACTAAATTGGAGCAGTAACATGCATTTACATACATAAATATACACTTTCACAGACTCTATTAAAAGATGCTGGAAAATAATTGAGGTATTTAATGTTAAATGGAGGGCGTGTACAGCAAATCCGACACATGCTGAGCTTATAAATGAGATAATTTTGGAGCAACAAAGAACATAGACGGTGCGCTTTTAATTGCCCGGTGTAAATGGGCTGGCGGGCCGTGAACGCCATATTGTTTTTGATGGCCTGCGGTGGCACATGTGATTCGTGCGTGTCACCTCATAGGCGGTCAAAATTGTCACCGAATGCTGAGGGGCACTTAACGGAAACTGATTTGGATTACAAAGTTTTCTTGTTTGGACTCTAGTCACATTGACGTGATTAGTCGAACACAGCGAACCGTTAATGAAGCGTTTGTTGGTTGCCAAAATGGGTCCAGCAAAGCAAAGTATATGCTGTCATCGAGATGGGACGCACAACATCGACGACTAGGCCAGAACGTCACCACAGACAGCTACAACTTCGTCTGCGTCTATATCAGCAGCGAAATTAAACGCAGCATAACTTTTGCCAATCGCTGTTTCCTTGGGCTCAAGAGGCAATTGTGTAATAGTAGCCTTTTTCTCAAAAGACCCAGCTGCCACTATATTCCTATATACATATACTTTATAATATATATACATATACTTTGATCATCCCTGTTCTTTTTTATGGCGCAGCAGCATGAACAATATTGAAGGCGGATAAGGAAGTCCTTGGTATTTTCGAGAGAAAAGTTCTTCGTTCAATCTTTGGCCCTGTTGGCGTTAATGGTTTCTGAAAAACACGAACTGTACGGGCTGTGCAGCGACATGAGCCTAACCAGGCCTCTACGGATCCAACGGCTGAGGTGGTTAGTCCATGTACAGCGCATCGAAATCACCGCTCCAACCGGTGGAATCTTCCACTCCGAACCAGTGAGACAAAGCAATAGATGGCGCACGCAAGTGAAGAGCGACCTCCATCAACTTGGTGTGCGAAATTGGAGGCTGCTGGCTAAAAAACGTGCCAGCTGGAAAAGCTGGTTGGTTGAGGGCCAGTTTCACTCTTCACTACTTCCACTTCGGCTTCAAAAGACCCCTACAAAAGCCTCAGCCATTATAGGAACTAATTGTTTAAAAGCCCTTAAAACAAATTATGCAAAAGAAATAGAATTGACAAATTAATAATATTCAAAAAAAAAGCAAAAGTTGAGGTTGCATTTGCTAAAGATTTTCAATCACGATTCAAACAAATTTTTTAATACATTTTCTTTTAAACTTTTCATTAAGATAAATGGATTTTGTTTTTAAATTATTTTTCAATAAAACAGTCGATAAATATTATTTTATATTTTATATAAAACAATAATTAAATCGTTACTTCACTACTGCTGGGTAATGTACCCGGTAAGTAGTATGATGTGGAAAGGAATCTTGTGGGGTAAGTGCAACACATTAAAAAGTTTTCACTCACCGTGCAAGGCAAGTGCGTGATTACGAGTAGCTGAAGCCCCCCTTCCCATTCTTGCTGTATTACTTTTCAATTTCAGGACATATTTTGGCATTAAAAAATCGGCGTTATTATCTTACATTTAGAGTCCATAATACTTTTGCTGTATACAGCCTTTGGGAAAAATTGTAGGCCTTCCCACTCTGCGCGGCAAAAAAAAAAAAAAAAAAAACCCAGCAATTTTATCAGCTCTTTAATATTCATGTTCGATTTGATTTTTACAACATTGAAGGCCGCTTTCAAAATTAGTTCATTCAAATTAAATTCTTTAAATAAATTCCCAACAGAATGTTGTCATTGCAAGGAAATTTATTGCTGAAATTGTTGAGAGTCAAAGTGACTGAAACTTACAACAACAACATACCAAATGGCATCAATTTTAGTTCGCAAAATGTCGTTATTTCATTACAGTTTGAGGTTGTTGTGTTCATGTTCATGTTCATGTTCATGTGTTTTTTGTTTTGTTTTTGTTTGTTTCGTTTTTGTGCGCTGTTTACCATCGCTGTTGTTGTTGTTGTTGGTATGTATTTGGTTGGTCAAACTATTAATCAACACAACAAATCACCGCCATTATCATTAAAACTTACATTTGCAAATACCAGCAGCAGAAAATTGGCATCGCTAACAGGGAGTTTTCTCAAATGCTGTTATTTGCCACAACTGGGAAAAAAATTCGCACTGACAGTGACGTGACAGTGACAGGCACAGTGTTAAGTGATACTGATGTGTATGATAATTATTAGAAATTTTTTTTGGCCAAATGCAAATTTCTTTGTTTTGAATTCAGCAGCATTTGGATTTCAAAACGTTCAATCACTCTTAGCAATAATATTTGAACATGATTGTGCATGCTTTTTAAAATCTCCTTTTTTTGCTGTACTGTACACACACACACACTCATAACAAAAAAAAAAAAAAAAAAAAAACAACACCAGCAGCAAACAAAACAATCGCCTACAATTAGAGCCATTCAGTGATTCTGCTGCCTGCACCCACTCTGGAAACTTTATGTTCTTCCTCATTTTAGCGGTCGTTGTTTTGATTTCTTTTTCAAGGCTTCACTTAAATACAGGCCATATTTCCTGCATGCGTGTGTGTGTTCGTGTGTTCGTGTGTGTGTGTTTGTATGAATTCGGGTGTTTGTGCGTTGTTATCAGCAACTACAATAAAACATTTTTATTTCGTTCGTTGCATTACAAGAAACAGCAAAAATAAAACAGAAAGCAGTTAAATTGTCGATTGCAATTTAAGCCAAAATAGAAATTCCAGCAAAAGCAACAACGTAAAAGTGGAAAGAATTGGTTTTGCTTTCATCTGCGGAGGGACGTTTTTATAGTGTCGCTCATACGTGACTGCCATGACCTATTGAGTCACGCGTATCCACAAGAATGTACTCGTATCTGGGTAGTTTCAAGTTTATGACTGCGATTTCTTAAGGTCTTTTTTTTGGCAGTTTTTCTTATCCAACGTCAACTAATTTAATTTCGGTCTATTCCTTTTATTTTGCATTATTTTGTTTTGTTCTCTTTTATTTCAATTTGTTTTTATATCATTTTATTTGATATTATTTTCTTAATTTTTATTACATTATATTTTATCAATTTCAATTCGTTTTACTTTAAGTAATTTTTTTTTTTATTAAAATATTTTTTTGTATTTATTATTTATTAGTTTTATTTTAATTTAAATTTTTTCTTAGTATTATTTTTGTTAGTTTTAATTTAACTTTATTGTATTATTTTTTATCATACTTTTATATATTTTTATATATATATATTATATTTTTTAATCTAATTGTATTTTATATTTTATTGTATTAATGAATTTAATTTTAAGCTTTATTATTTAACTTTAATTTATTTTATTTTTTGTTTTATTATTTTTCATAATTTTTTAATTTTATTTGTGTGAATATATTAATTTTTGTTTTAATATTTTTATTTAATATTTTTAATTATTGTTCTATTATTTAGTTTATTTTTATTTTGCTTTATATTATATATATTTTATTATAATTTTTTATATTTTGATTTATTTTATTTTTAATAACTGTTGTTTTATTTTTTTAATATTGTTTTCTTTTATTGCATTTTTTTAATATTCAATTTTGTAATTTCATTTGTTTTATGTTATATTTTTTTATTCTAATTTATTTTATTTTCTTTTATATTATTTTTTTAAATTTTTTTATTTTATTTAATTTAATTTATTATTATTTTCTTGTATAGCATTTTATTTTATAATGTTTTATTTAATTATTTAATTTGGTTTTATTTTGTTTTGCACTATTTTTTACTTATTCCAATTTATTCTATTTTGTTTTATTTTATTTTTTATAATTTTATTTTCTTAATTTTATATTCTTTTATTATTAAATTTGATTTTATTTTGTTTTATATTATATATTCTTATTCTAAATTACTTTATCCTGTTTTAGAGTATTTTTTTTGTTAATTTTTTTATTTTATTTCATATAATTTTATTTGATGTTGTTTTATTATTTAATTTATTTATACTATACTAATTTTGTTTTATTTTATTTTTAATAATTTTTGTTTTATTTTATATTATATAACATCTTGTTATTTGATTTTGTTTAATTTAGTTTTATTTTCTATTATTTTATTTGATTTGATTTTATATAATTTTTTTTTAATTTTACACTATAATTTATTTTTATTTTATACAATTTTATTGTTTTTTTTTTTTTACTGTCCACATTTTGTTTCCTGTCTTCCACTAAAAGTTTGAATTTTTTTTCAATTTTAATTTCTTATTTTCTTGTATCTGTTTCTTCTTTGTATTGTTTCCTTCAATTATTTTTTAAGATTTTTTTTCTGCTTTTTCGGATCATCACAAATATTTTTCTATCAGTTTTTTACTCTACTTTCAATTCTGTATTTGTTATGAGTTTCTTCATAGTTTTATTTTTACCATTTTGTCTCTGATTTTCTTGATATTTTTTCTAATTCACTTTTTTTCAATATTAAAAATTTTCTACGCAAATTTTGCCACCACACAGCCCTCGTAATTGTTCTCCTTTTTTCGCCCTTTTAAACCGTGTTCAATTATCGTTCAATGGCAATCACAGAAAACAATCATTTTATATTTTATACGGATCGCCGTTTGTACCGAAATGCGAAGGGGTGGGTGGTGTAACAGGATGTTGCACGTACTTACCTCAACGTCTGTGTTGTACATTTGACAAGTCTATGTGTAGTGCGCAGAATGTATTCGATGTCATTTGGAAGCCAAAAAATTTAGGTCGCGTTTTGTGGTCAATTTGGTAAACAATTTGTTTTATATCACAGCCAGTTTTGTGTTATTTTTCTACAAACATGCGACTATTTGCGTTAGAAGAGTTTGTTGTTGGTGTTGGTGGAGGTTTCAGTTGTTTATTTTCCATTTAGTGCAAACAACAAGTTTCAAAGAGAACAATCTGCAATTGAAGAGAAATTTTGAATATATTGTATATTAAATTATAAGAAATTAAAATTTAACAAAATTTTAATTGAAAAAAAGTTTTGGGAAATTTTTATAAAATTACTGCTCTCATAGACAAAAGAATTATAATAATTAATAATAAGTTTTTGAATAAAATTTTTTTTATAGGTCTAAAAACAACTGTTTGATTTTGATGTTTGTTGAAAAAAAAACTATTGATCAAGTGAGTAAAACATAAGAATGATAATTTTTTTATAGAATTTATATAAAAGTTTTATTTCTAAATATATTTGCAGAGCAGAACTTCAGTAGAAAAATTGGAACAAGTTTATATCCATATAAAAAAGGAAAAGGGAATGAGAATTCTTATTGTAAAAAACAAGGTGGCCATGTGGCATTTATATACAACATTTTTATCAAGTTATTTTTTAAAAAGTGCATAAAGAGTTCAAAAAAATAATAATTTTTAAGCTGTAACAAACTATTTGCTTTAAACGTTGACACACGATGTCAATTATAAAACAAAAGATCCCGTTCAAAACATTGCCAAGGAATGAAAACTGTCAAACAACTGAAAACTAAGTAGATTATTGCAAATATCCAGACAATACAAATAGCACGTGCACACACACACACACACACACACACACACACCCATGTTTATAGTATTTTCTTCCTTTTTTTTTAACAATTTTAATTGAGTTTTTAATTTAATATTGTTAAATAACAAGACCAGCAATTAGGATACGACAAAAAACCAGCAAAACTCTACAGTAACATACAAATTTGTGGTCGAATTTTAGGCGTTTGAAGTCTGTTTCCTACTGAATACATCTACACCTTAAATAATATGTGGGATAAACAGCATGCAACAGAAAATCATATAAATGAAAAAGTCATAATTACTGCCATTAGCTTGACCTGTAGTGGGCAAGTGACCAAATTCATTATCACTTTTATGTCAAAGCTTTTGGGCCATCATCGCAGAGGTGGTTTTTGTTTTCAGTGCTTGACTCAAATGACTCCCTTGTCTCGCATTTGTTTTATCACTTTGTTCTTTCCGCCCCCTTTTATTTCAATTTGTCTCTTGGCACCCGCTCAAATAGTCTAATGATTTTGAATAATTTAAGCCATAATGTTCAATGTTAATCACAATTTCCATTGAGTTACAGGCATGTTAATATTGGGCAAGTATTTGTTTGGGGCCGATGACAGTAACAGGTGTTAAAATGGATCCAGTTTTTTATGACATTATGGCACAGATGGGGAAAAATAGCAGAGAGTGAAGAAAATAATAATGCAGCGCGAAAAGCTGCCGGATAAAACACAACAAAGTTAAAAATTATGCAAAGGAAGGAGAAAAACGGGAGATAAAAAGAGAATAATAGAAGAAAATAATAGAAAAGAATAATAAAAGAGAAGATTAAAGAAGTAACGAGAAAAGAAAAGGGAGAAAATTCAAATAGTAACTTAAAGGAAAGAAAAAGAAACATATGAGACGAGAATAGAATAAAATAGAATAGAATAGAATAGAATAGAATAGAATAGAATAGAATAGAATAGAATAGAATAGAATAGAATAGAATAGAATAGAATAGAATAGAATAGAATAGAATAGAATAGAATAGAATAGAATAGAATAGAATAGAATAGAATAGAATAGAATAGAATAGAATAGAATAGAATAGAATAGAATAGAATAGAATAGAATAGAATAGAATAGAATAGAATAGAATAGAATAGAATAGAATAGAATAGAATAGAATAGAATAGAATAGAATAGAATAGAATAGAATAGAATAGAATAGAATAGAATAGAATAGAATAGAATAGAATAGAATAGAATAGAATAGAATAGAATAGAATAGAATAGAATAGAATAGAATAGAATAGAATAGAATAGAATAGAATAGAATAGAATAGAATAGAATAGAATAGAATAGAATAGAATAGAATAGAATAGAATAGAATAGAATAGAATAGAATAGAATAGAATAGAATAGAATAGAATAGAATAGAATAGAATAGAATAGAATAGAATAGAATAGAATAGAATAGAATAGAATAGAATAGAATAGAATAGAATAGAATAGAATAGAATAGAATAGAATAGAATAGAATAGAATAGAATAGAATAGAATAGAATAGAATAGAATAGAATAGAATAGAATAGAATAGAATAGAATAGAATAGAATAGAATAGAATAGAATAGAATAGAATAGAATAGAATAGAATAGAATAGAATAGAATAGAATAGAATAGAATAGAATAGAATAGAATAGAATAGAATAGAATAGAATAGAATAGAATAGAATAGAATAGAATAGAATAGAATAGAATAGAATAGAATAGAATAGAATAGAATAGAATTAGGAAACTGAATTAGAGTACAAAAAAAGAGAGAAGAAACGTAAAGAGAAATTAGAGAATAGAAAATTAAACAAAAATGGATGAGAAGGGAAAACAAGTTGAGGGTGTGTATAAGAGCAAAAAGGCGTAAGAGTTTCTAAGGTAAAGAATACACTAAAAAAAACATCAAGTTATAAGAATGTAAAAGCCCAGCAAGAGGAAAAGCTAAAGCTCTGAGATATTAGGCCTGGTACTTAAATAAGAAAAGACGGAATTAAATGAAAAAAAAAATAAAAAATTAAACGTTTATAAAATTACAATTTTAAACTTTTTTTAAAATGAGAGATTAGGAATTAAATATTTTGAAACTTAATCAATTGCATTCAAAAATGAAGATTCAAAAAAATAAAATTATAAGTGAATTAGAGTATCAGCGATGTTGGAAACTGTTGCTGGTAGGCAACACTGTCTTTATGGCAATATAGTCAATATAATTTGATAAAAGACGTTCGGTTAGAGTCATTATTACACAGGCACTTGCACTCACACAGACACAATGATTTAACTGAATATCGCATAATAGAATTGCATTATGAAAAACTTAATTGTCAATAGAATTAAATTGTCTGTGGACGGGAGCACAGCAACATAAGTTCTTGTAAACCCTGAATTAATACAAGCCAAAAACAGAAAATCTTTTAGCTAAAATATAAAATAGATAAGAAGTTTTAGCTAATTAGGCCGCGGAGAGAGGGAAAAGCCAATGCAAAGGCCTAAGTAAAGGGTTTTCGAAGGACAATGGATTTGATTTTGTTACAAAAGTTTTGTTTTTTTTGTGAAAAAGAAAATACAGGAAAAATTACAGAAATTGAAATAGACAATTAATACAAAAACTGTGTTTAAATGTTTGATGACAGAACAAAGATTTTCAGCTTCTGATTTTATTTACACGAAATGAAACTAAAACACTGGCACAGACAATTGAAAAGAAAATCCACCATTTGGCCGAAGCCCTTCAATTAAAATCCCATTCAATTATATTTAAAGACAGAAAATGTGCTCGCAATAAAAATCGCTCACAATTGAATCCTTTAACTAAATGCAACCTTTACGATACCAAATCAAAAACTCATTAAAACGAAAATCAACTCTATAAATTTTCAATCAATTGACACATTAATTGCCATAATTAGTTTCTCGAACTGATCAACGTACTAATTGAGCACCAGCAGAAAGAAGCCAGAACTCCCTAAATGGCACCAGCAACATGTTAACAACAAACACAAACTACAACAACAAGCCAACAAACAAATACATAAATAAACTAAAAACTCATTCATAAAAGTTTCTTATGAAGAACAACAACAACAAATCAATAAAAATAAGACACACAACGACATTTTCTGGGCTGCAACGACTTTTTGGGGAATAACGAACAGGACTGCATGTTCTTCGATGCTGCAGCCGTAAATAGCAACAAACTAAAGACATGAAAAACAACAACAAATTGTAACCATAAACATGTTGACAACTTATCAATAAGAAACTGTTGCAAACAATCGTAATAACTACTACTGTTCGAGTAGTTGCTACAACATTAAATAATGATGGAGAAAAAAATATACAAAAAAGAAAAAAAATAGTGGAAAAGTATCAGCAGCCACATGAAATTATTTATATGAACTCCTATAATAATAAACTGTTGAACTAAATAACAACTTAAAAACCAAAGCAGCAGACACTCAGAGAAATATTATACGAGAAATATTATTATACTAAAACGTTATTAAAGTTGTCAGAATAAATGTGGAACTATAACAGAATAGAGGCTACTTGTGAGCAGCGTTGCCATACTTTACCAATTGAAAAAGCGCAATTGAAGCTAAATTTTGTTTTGTACATATATATAAAGCGTGTTTTTTGAGTTGGCATCACTGCTTTATTTGAGCAGCCATTTAACAGCTGATTAGTTGCTATTTTGTTTAGTTTGCTGTGAAATTTCCTTATGGATCGACTTACACTATCGTGCACTTCTTTCATTTTATGGCCCACATAATCGTTCTTCGGAGCGGCTAATTCGAAGAACAATAGATGGATTTCGGACCATATTTAGTGTTACTGATAATGTGCATTCCGTGAGACACCGAACAGTGCACCCTGTTAGAACCTGTAGCCGCTTTTCAGGAAAGCTTTATGGCCTGGCGGTGTCATTGGCTCATATGCCTTCAAAAACGGTCATGGTCAGAATGTTATTGTCAAGGGTGAACGTATAAGAACATGATTCGAAATTTTTTCGTACCTCAATTACGTGGCATTAAACTTGCTGATATGTGGTTGCAACAGGACGAATTTACTCAAAGAAACTCTTGATATGAAAAAATAATTTCACGTAATGGCCCAATTAGTTGGCCACCAAGATCGTGTGATTGGTTTATATTCGTTGGGGTCATGTTAAATCACTTGTCTACGTCGATAAACCACTAACAATTGAACATCTGGAAATCAACTTGCGAAGAGTTATCGGCGAAGTACGACGGCAAATGTTGCATAAAGTTGCTGCGCCTTCTACGCGCCAGCCGTAGATATTTAAACATTAATTTCATAAAATTTTCCTTCCAATAAAGCCCGTTTCATTGATATTTAAAATATATTTTCTTGTTTTATTATGATTTAAACTTGTGCCAGCCTATAAAAAAACACCCTTTACAAACATAAGCAGCAGCGAAGTATAAGAGTAGAGTATAAGAGTAAAACTGCCAGCAAATAAGAATGAAATTGATCCCTTAGATTGAATCAGCAGTTGGTGTAAGTTTTTCGTCTTCCATAAGACTATTTTTCTTAACTATTACACTGTTTTGTGGTTTATTTATTAACCCATGAAAGTATAAGAGTATAAGAAAATATCAGCTGTTTAGTATAAGAGAATAATAATATTTGAAACTACATTTTCAATTCTTTCAGTGTCAATTGAAACTGAAATTAAGTTCATCTTCAGAACAAAAACAAAAATAATAATGAAACGAAACACTTCAATTCAATTCGAAACTTTTAACCAATAACAACATGACATGTTATTTTTGTTACTTCAGAAAGCCATAAACATAAATCAAGCATGACATTAAATAAAGTTTGCAACTTGAATGTGGTAAAATGTGGCTGCTACTTCAGTCACTGCCTGAAAGCTTGTCATATCGGGCGAATATGTGAGTGTGTGTGCGTGTGCTTGTCGCACACATGTTTGTGTCACAGCACGTCACAGTGAAGTTACATCTAAACTGCAGCGGTAAATACTTAAAAGTTGTTTAACTCGGCTCGTTAATCAAGCGCTAAAGCAACGAACAGCAGTAGCAGGCAACGCTGCGATATGACTTTAACGAGCATAATGAATACAATAAAATTTCGTCTTACGCCAACCGTAAGCAACAGGTTGAAAGTGATAACTAAAGGGATTAGAGACGGATTAAAATTAAAACTATATAAAAACATTTTCAATTTGTATGTTTTCTTATCCCCTGAAAACAGAGCGAATGTTTTATTTCAACACTAAAGCCAAAAAAATAATTAAACAAGTATTTGCCTGCTTGACAACAATCACATTTAAATTTAATGCTCATGATTCAGGTAAAGTGTCTTGTATTCGGCTCTTTGTTTTGCTCAAGTTTTCGCCAGAAAACTTGTCATCAAAGTTTCGCAAGTTTTGTTTATTCTATAACCTATTTAGCCCCAGCAAACAAACAACAACAACAACAACAACAATAACAAAAAAAGGAGGGCCACACAAAAAGAAAACAACATTTGTCAACACTTTGGCTTTTTAACACTCGCTGTCAAGGGCTCTATTCAGGCTAAAGGCACAGACACACTGGCCTTGTGAAGCACTGCCTTGGAGGATTTTTTTTCCTAGGAGCAGCAAACAAACGCTCATTCAAATATTGAGACCCACCACAAATACCAGCGAATGAATTAGATCCACCAGCTTTCTGACATCTTTTAAATACATACGTTTGTTTGTTCAAAAAGTTCAAGTTATCTGGTATTTATTCAGGCATATCACCGTAAATTATAAACAGCTTAATATGTAAATACAGGACACACACACCCCCAACACCCACTTACGAATATCTTTGGAAACTAGAAGAAATGATATCAAATGGCCAAGAAGTAGTTCGTACAAGGGAATAGCATGAGGTGTGTGTTTAGACAGTACAGTGGGCAAATTGTTGAAAGTATAAGAGGGTCATTAAATAAAAGAATTGAATTTTGAAACTTTATACTATATTCGAGTAACCCGGTGAGCTCTGCTGGTCCTGTAACCTCTACTTGAAGTGCAGCTGTGACATATGAAAATTTAATAAATTAATGCACAAATGAGGAAGTTATTTGATCATCAATTACTGAGGCGAGCCAGGAAGAAACAAAATAATTTAAAGAAGTGGCCAGGCTTGAAAAATATAATTTATCCCAGAGTTGCAGTTAAATGTTATGAAAATTTCAGTAAAATCAGTGCAAGCAGTCTGGTGTCCTTTGAGGTGCAAACAAACAAACATACATTCTATTTGATATAAAATTTATATATATATATATATAGATTACTCCGATTGTCCACTATATGTCAGGGAAAGTTATGCGGCCAAGACTTCAAAGGATTTTCAATGGACTTATTACAATTTATAGTGGCGCTGCACAAATCTTATGAATCTACAGGATACTATAACTGTTAAAGAGTATCAATTCAGAACTGTAGGTCAAGGACTTGGTAAAGACGACAGCACTGCAGAAACACTGATATACTCTATGAACTCCCTTGCAACACCTGCCGGGGAATTTTAAAAGCCCAAATGCTCTTCCTGCCCTCCCTAGAGCACAATTATAGAAGTTTTGTCCTGTAAAAGGTGACAAAGTGTTTGGAGAAATTATGACAGAGTCAGTAAAATTAATTAAAACGAAATCTGCGCTCGAAATTGCTGGTCCAACTCTGGTGCAGCCAAGTTATGGATTTCGGCAACTTATTAACCAAAATAAACTTATTTTATTACTTTATTGTTGAGCCGCATATTCAACTCTGACTCCTGTAGCGTTTGCTGAGCAGCTCCATTTATAATCTTTAATGTCATCCTTCTCATTTATTCTAGTTTCTATTCGTAGTTTTCGTTTTCGTTTTCGTTTTTCTTTTCTTTCCATTCTTTTCTTATTTTTTTGTAAATTTAGCTCCAAAGAAGCATAAATTTAGGATATGACGTTGTCCTTTAAGTCTGGCCTTAAGACAGCTGTTTAATAAGTCACGTTTTCACTTTAAAGGCAGATTTGTTATTTCAATTTTGCGGATTTTGTAAAGAAAAATGTATGGCAACGCTGCTGATGAGTGAATGAATACTCTCATTCTCAGGAATTAGCAATTCCACCCACTCTGCTTTAGTTTTTATGCTTCTTATTACATTTAGTGGCACATTCGCTTGCAATTCGCTCCCACTGTAGCGAAGTCATATTGCTGGACAAGTAAGTTTGTATGATAAATATGCGAGTTTAACTCCAAACCAAATGTTTTCTCAAGGTTGTTATGACACACACACACACACACACACACACACACATGCATTCACATTTTGTTTGTTTTCAATCTTCTTATTAAAAGTTTTCCTTTTCGTCTGTGTGTGTCGCATGTTTTTAAGCCTTCTAAAAATATTTAAACCATAAAGGACTTGGTGTGCAGAGAAAAATCTCTTTTTTGCTGTAAATAAAATATGTTTTTGTATTTATTTCAGCTGCTGAGAATGACTGTTCCAGGCTTCAGATGCGATGATGTTTTTGTGAGGATAAATAAAACGCCAATAAGTAACGATGAGTTCTGGGCAGACCAGCTGTGGTTGGCTTTAGCATTTTTCTTTTAACAATAAGAAAAGGTAATATTTACTTTTGCCTTGCGGCCAATTTTATCAATTTTAAATTTACAGCAAATAATGAGAATAAAAATCATTTTGTGGTCGGTGAGCCCCAAATTGTTTATTATGAATTGTTGTTGAGTCCGGCGTTAAACCAGAGGGTTGCATTTGAGATTATTGCCAAGACACAATAGAAAAGTGTGTGTGTGTGTGTTGATGTGTTTTTAATACAATTATTTTTGCCTACGCCGCAAGGCAAAGCACAAATAATTTGTTGTGCACCATGACATTCCCTTTATGAGAATTTCATGAAGTGGTTGCTTGTTATTTCAGTGGTTATTGGCCAGAAATGTTGCCAGCCAGCAGAACATTCCACAGAGGGGTTGTGTTTTTTCCAGAAATTTTAAACTATTTATTTGATGGATATGATGGCTTCAATATAGATCTCTACCGGGGGGGCCCAAGGCGGACTCTTTAGTCACTTTCCCTGCCGTAATAACGTCTGCCAAATATTTCAACTTTAATATAAATATGTTGCCCAGTATTAGAATTGTAAATTTTCCCAGCGATGGCCAATTTAACCAATTTTGTGCTCTAATAAATTTTATGGGTTTTTTCTTTCGCAAAAACTTGTATAGAGATATTTAGGAACAAATTGTCTGCAATTGTGGCGCATGTTGCACAAAGAATTACACCCGCTTACTTTCGTTATTTGGAGCTATTTTTTTGGGGTTTCTTTTGTTTTTTTCCTGTACAGCCGCCTAGAAGGCAGCACAACGAATTAAATTTTGTTGTTGTTTTGAATTTCTTTTCGATTCCTTTTTGCGTCTATTGCCTTGAGTCTTGGTTGGCTCAAGGTGTGAAAAAGTTTAAGTGGCTGTACTTAAAGTCCATCAATTATACTATTATTCTATTATTTAGTTATTTATCTACACCAACATGCAACATTTTTGTGTTGCAGCTTGCAACAACTACAATTGAAATATTTCTGTATTAGGAGAGGAAAAAAATAAATTTGGCTATTGCTTTAAAAAGCTTCCCGATTTGATTTGGACGGGCACGAGGCTGGTCTGTGCAATGAATTATATCAGAAAAATCAAAAAATTTCCATTATATTTTTATACTATTCGCATTTGCTTTATCTTAAGACGTTAAAACACTTTTAGGCCAACTTTTTTTTTTGTGGATGAGAATTATTTTCACACGATATATGAACAAAATTGTAGGGGCTCTTTTAAAAGCACCAGTTGATTTGTTGGTATATCCTTATAGTGGGGGTAAAAAATATGTTGGCGTGATGATCATCTCAATACGAAAACTTTAGACCAGAAAGTGGAGTTTTTTATAGAATATAATATAACATATAAGAGGGATAGCTGGGGCTCGTAATATGTTAAATTGCAGTAGGAGGGCACGAATTACCTGAGTTGATACCCCATAAGTACTCAAGCAACATTAAGCCTTACCCCAACTCGGCTCGTTGCATTCCCCACCATCTAGTTTCTAACCAAACTCGCCTGTAATTTCGTTTAATTCCCCACGAACAACAGGAAGACAACAGCATTGCGAGCGCATTCAGTTGACTGAAAGTAGATCAAACGCTTATTCCGGCATTTGTAGATTTAAGCCCCAACCAAAAGGTTTCAGCCAGGTTACACACTTTAACCTAGAGCGACACTAAGGGCACCCCAAGGGCACTTCAGTGCGCCCGTTCTGTAAAGAGAACTTTAATGCAGGCTTCAGAACTATCTGCATACATGAACTCTTCTTCTCTATTCCCCGAAAAGCTGAGTGCTGGGAAGTGGGAAGTTCGTCAACGCTTAACCTGACTTCGGGGAAAAAGGAAGAAGGAAGAAGAGAGATTTTTCGAGTTGATTTCATGCCAGTAACTGCAATAACGGCTATATGTGGCAGTGGATCAAATCCACTTGAGTGAACAGGGTGACGATTCACTAGCGCCCTCATGTGGCTCACACAGGTGGCAAATTTGTTTACTGTATTGCACGGCACAACTCATAAACCTCTTGCTTAAGAGCTTGGCCTGTATAATATCTTCTGTCTTACACATTTCTCCTGAGCTGGTAGCCCGACATCCACAAGGAACATCGGGCCTTAAACAGACTCGCCTGTACATGCCCCTCAATCTAGACCTGGCGCAAGGCAACAGCACCTCGAAGATTTTCTTCTTTCTTCGTTTTTGGCCCAACTTTAATTACAACAAAAATATTTGTTTATGAATTTTAAGTCATAAATAAATTAGGAAAATATATTAATTAAAAATTAATAGATTATTGTTTTAAATTTACCAGCTGTTGACACAATCATAAGAAAAAAAACCCATCTGGCGCTGTGCTGCCACCTGATTATATTAATACTTCTCGTTTGTACTTTGCAGCGAATATGGTGACTTTGATTTTCCAGGCCAATAGTTCGAAACTGATTTTCTGCTGGCCTAAATTTTGTGGCAAGCGAATGCTTGACTGGTTCTTGATTTCTTTTCGAGTTAAATTCTTGTTAGAAACGGTATTTTGTTAGTTGAGGCATTTTAAGGCAAGTTTTGCTACCGCCTGCGTTTTAAGCTTTTGGCTTAAAATAATTTTTGTCTGCCTGATGACTTTCAGCAACAAGATCATTGCTTTAAACTAAAGTTGCTTACCTGCTCTTAATGTACTAAAGTTGGCTTTTTGATTTAGAGCCAATTTTAGGATATTTTTTTCTTACCTTTTGCTGTATTTTTTTTTTTTTTTTTGGTTTATAACTCTAAATCAGTTAAGCCCTTGGCTAAAATGCAATTGCAGTTTCAACTACATCAGCACCGCCATCGCCATCGCCACCGCCACCTTCGATATTTCTGCTTGTGAACGACAAAAGAAATGAAAAAAAATTGAATGGCCAGACAACCACAGAAATCTTGTGGCTGCCACCAACAACCAGCTGCACCAGCACGAATTGCCTGCCTCAAATTGAAACCATTTAAATTGTACACATGTAACATATGATTTCAGTTTTATTTTATTTCGAATGTAGTTGTTGTTGTTCTTTCCATCGCTTCTTTCGGCCAAACCAAAAGGAACAAAATCCAAATAAAGAAAGAGCCAAAAAAAAGTACTTTAAGTAAGATAAAAGATTTGGCTGTTTAAGAAGATTTACAGCGCAAATTTATTTTCAAAACAGATTTTTATTTAAGAGTTGCGATTTAGTGGAGCAAATAAAATACGAAATTAAGGCAATTAAGATTGATGTGGTGGCAGGCAGCCTTTAACAAAAGGAAGCCGCAAAAGTTATGGGCCGCATTTATTTGTAAAACTTAAGTAGTGCCATAATTTTTAAAAACTTCATAAAAAACTCAAAACGCGACTTGAGCAAAGAAAAAAAATAAGAAATTAATGGAAGTTCAAATTTAAAATTGTATTAAAGTCCTTAAGGAAAGTAAATTTTTGTATGACAATCAATGACATTTTATTTTTATGGCAAAAGCAATTGCTCCCCCCCGGCCCTTAAGCAATTCCACCAACTGTCTAAAAACTTGCGTCAACTCGCGGTGTTTAATAGCATTTATTTGTGGCAAGACTTTGCTTGTTTAACACAAAAACCTTAAACCAATATTAATTATTAATAAACTTTATAATTTTTTCCCAAATATTTGTCCAGTGAAGAGATTTTCTTTCATTCAATTTGTTGGATAACTTCAGCCATGAGGCTGCATGTTGGTTTTACCAGCCGGTCTGTCTCTGGTGATGCCGTCTATTAAGGTCTTCTATGGGTTATACTTGTCTTATACTTGTCTTATACTTGTCTTATACTTGTCTTATACTTGTCTTATACTTGCCTTATACTTGTCTTATACTTGTCTTATACTTGTCTTATACTTGTCTTATAATCTTATATACTGTTT
Organism: Epicampocera succincta; assembly: GCA_932526305.1. NCBI lineage: Eukaryota > Metazoa > Arthropoda > Insecta > Diptera > Tachinidae > Epicampocera > Epicampocera succincta. Next base: position 61,513,929 of record OW052036.1, on the reverse strand, counting down.
AACTCTTATACGACCTGCTGAAATATGGCAAATGCCCCCTTTTAAAATTCTGGTTGCTTTTGAACTTTTAAAGTCATCTGCGCTATTTAAATTTTTGTTTCTATGGGCCTCCTATTAATTTTTAAATAAGTCTCAATAAACCTTCAACGTTTGCAATTAGACCTGCTCTGTAGGTATGAATCGCAAAAACCCCCCTAAAACATTCCAACATTTTTAATTTCATTATTCGTGTAACGTATCGTTTGATATTCGTTGCGGTCTGAAATTGTGAAGCCGTTTCAGATATGGCAACTGTTTTAATTTCTTTAAACCACCTGCAGGTATAACAAATCAAATGTTAAGTTGATAATTTCTTTTGTTTTCTTTCTCCGGGTTTTCTTTCCCCCTCGGCACCCTGCCATCAAAATAGAAAACAACATAAATATCTTCATTATGAAGCGCGTTCAAGGTAACAACTGGCCAAAGTTCGTGCCGCTAGAGCTCATAATTGTTGCGTTGAATTGATACAAATCAATGGCGACAGTGACAATATTTTTATATATATTTTTCTTGTGCTGTTTCTTTTAAAAAGTTGTGAGAAGCCCGTAAAATGCAAGTTTTTATTATACTCTGCCGTATAATAAAGTTGCAGCTCTACAAGGCTTTGGAAAACCAACTCTATAGAAGAATAATTTAATTTCAAAATAAGTTTGTGGAAAATTAAGAAAATTCAACTATCAAGAGGCGGGGCATCATGCCCGAAGTACAAATTAAAGGCTAAATTGTCAAACGCTCTCTTTCTCTCACTCTCTGTATCTGTACCTTGACTCCTTAATATTGTTGCCTTAATAATTGACTGGTTCGTAGTAAAACTGACCTCTCCGGACCGAAGAAGACGCAGAAACATATTTGACCTTCGTCATATTTGAATTGCTTTTAAAATGTCAAACGAAAAGGGCATCATTTGAATACAAATTCTTTCACCTTAAATTCAACCCTTTAAAGTTTATTTTCTGAGTTTCATGTTGCTTTTAATTTTATCTGAAAAATTTGTATCTAAAATGGTGCGAGTGTCGTCTTAACCCTTTACAAATGTCCTTTTCATTCCATCGTTGTGTCGGTGTGCGTAGAAATTTGTTTATCTGTCTGATTAAGTTTTAATGTTAAAAATATTTCAAAGAATCCTTTAGTTCAGCTCAATGTTTATGTTCCTTCCAGGCGTTTCGCTAACACTGACAAAATTACAACCAGCTCTTAAGTCTGCTGGTGTCTACAGTTTTTGAGGGCTTAAAGATGTTTCGTTGTTTCAGCTTTTTAACATTATCGTGGCGCTGTTGCTGTTGTTGTTGTTGTTGTTTTTGATACATACAATATATGTTTTTTGTTGTATTTTAAGTCGTTTCGTGTGTTTCTTTATCGTAAAAATGTGTCAAATCACCTGTAAAATGTAAATTGTGACACGTTTGCGTACAATTTCATGGCGGCATGAGTTTTAAGCAGAACATTTTTACCAGTTACTTTTAAGGCTTAAGAAAATGTTTCTTGGTGTTTTTTTTTTTTGTTTTTTTTTTTCTTACTCAAAAAACCTATTTTATGACAATTTTTGTTTTGTCTTGTACGTGATGTTGATTTCTTGATAACTTGATAACTTTGTTTAAGTATAAATCATTTCTCCAAGGACAGGAAATAAAACAAAACAAAAACAAAAAAAGATATCAACCGCGTTATAGAACTGGAAAACAGTTTGTTAAATGGCTTGTTAAGAATATTCTATTGCCCAAAGGTGTTTATCCATTAACATTCTACGCCACCAATAATATTTGAAATTTACTACCCATAGAAATACTAAAGCAATTGTGTGTTGCCACTCACTTGAAGTTCTTGATAAAATAATAAGTTTGCCTTTGACAAATGAGTACAATCTAAAACTTATGACATTTGGCCTACAGCGACGGTTGATTCTAGAGACGTAAATTGACACTCCCAAAAAAAAAGTTAACAATTTTAAAAAGCCACTTTAATTGTCAGATATATATTATTATAAGTTGTGTCCCCTTCGAACTTTGCGGATTTGCGAAGAGTGCTGGGTAATAAGAGTCCAACTTTTTTTTTTTTTAACAACGAACACAGAACTGTGAAGCCTGTCTGCCGAAACACGCCTAGAAGTCGGGCCCAGAAGTTCTATACTGTTCATTAATCACTCTAATAACTCATGCCTGGCTCGATTTCTAAATTTTCTCTTATACTTTTCAATACTTTTGCTCATGTTCTCTTATACTGTTGTAGGCATATCGAGGTATTATATATTTTATTTCCGTATTAGCACATAATAAAGTTGATCTTGAATGGAATTTTTTTTTATTTGTTACAAGTTTTATAATTATTTAAATATCGTACATTTCACAAATAACTTATCCAAACCTGGTCTGAACTAATTACTTGGCAACGAGTCCAAATCAGTCCTTGGTCTTTGTCCCTCCTACATATACTCGCACTTGATAATTTTTCTTAATTTCTATACTTTCACTATAATTTATACTTTCCTACTCTTAAGCTGTTGTCCTGTTATACTCTTATACTCTTATATTGATGATGATGCTTTAATACTCTTAATTATTTTATTGCCTTATTTTTATGATTTTGAGCTCTTAACGTTTGGTCCATCATATCGTCCATTAATATTTAGCAGTATTGCAAAAACAAAACATATTTGGGTGCTATTTTTGACATAAAAATTAATTAAATTTTTTGGCTTTTAAGCAGTTTTGGGTTATTCAAAATGCTGGCGAATGTTAATTGTCAGCAGCGTGGGACAGTTTCTTATATAAAAAGAGTTCTCAGCAGCCAACTTCATGCCATTGTCTTGAGGAATTTTTGTATTGATTTCTCTAATATTTATATTATACAGCTTTACTCTTATATTTTATAACCTCACAGGTCTTATACTCAAAGACTGTTATACATAAAAATTTTGTCAAAGTACTCCGGCATCTGTGATAAATAAAAGTAGCTTTTATTTTTAGATTTTTGTATATAAGTTTTACACATAAAAATAATTAAAACAAATAATTTTTATTCACTAGCAATGTGCCTGCCTCTCTTAAACTCCCCCCCCCCCCCCCCCCTCATCACCCCTCTTCCCAACACCCTGCACTCCGACTCTCTCACTCTCTGCCTGAATAAGTTATTATTTACTGATATTGTTTTGGTCGTTGTTTTTCTTGCTTTGACGTGTCATCACAAGTAGTTTTCTTTTAGTCCAAAAAATTGTCACAATAATTTGTTTATTTATCACCCACATGTTGTTACAAATTATGTGAACCTGTTGGAAAAACTAAATGGTTCCAGACAATAACAAAAAACACCTCGTTCTTTTTTGGCCTTCACACATTAAACAATAGAAAGCCACAGTAGCAGGTCTTTGGAAGAAAAACAATAGCGCAAAAGTAAACATTTTTTAAATAGACAAGTGCAACATAAACTAACGTGTTAACAAGGTTGCAATGTGTATAAAAACTCAACAACAGCAACAACAGCAAAAATAAAAGAAAAAAGGTTCGAAAACAATAAACCTGCCACAAAAACTTACATCCGTGCACATACTGACACGTGGCTAAAAATAACATTTGCTGTGTATGTCTAGTAATGTTGCCGCAAAATGTGGCAAATAGAACAAAAACAACAAAAACTTTGAAGAAATATATAACAGAAAAACTTGTCAAGTGTGCGTGACAAATAAGCTTTAAAACAGCAAGTAAAGGTTTTAAATATTTAACCCCTCCCGCTGCCCCACCCCTCCCCACACTCGACAATCTCTTTCAACAGCCCAGGCTTTTAGATGAGATACACCAGCCTCTCACCTGGCACGTGTAGGACTCGCTAGCAAACCATTTAAAGATGTCATGCAGGAAAGTTAAGAGCACAAGAATTTGTTGTTGCTGTACGTCAACGGGTGTGTTTTGTTGTAATTTTTAGGCATTTCTTTTATTGTTTGTGCTACAAGGACACGCCAGCCAAGTCGCGTGCCTAGAAAATATTTTCTGCTCAAGTTTCTAGATGAGCTTTAGACTTGAGTTCTTTTCGGAAAAGAGGTTTTAGTTTTTCTCCTTTGTCACAATTAAACTGCAGCAAATTGAAGGAAATCTAAAGGCCAAAAGAGGAAGGATTTAAATTTTCCAAATTTGTTTTTCTTTAAACTAAAGTGTGCCCTCAATTCCATCTTGCAGTTCTTTAAAGTGATTTGCTTTCTCTCCCTTCTACTTAAACACTTAAAATATGTGTTCATTTCTTTGATAAATTTCTATTGCTGGCAATTCTTCAACATCTGTTGGCTGCAACAAGCAGCCGCAGTCTGGATAAAAAACTGATTGGAAAAAAGTGTCATGCTCTTGCTGAAGTTACGAAAAGGAGAAGTCGACGCAACATTTTATTTCATTTACAACGAATAATCTGTTGCAGTGTCTAGTTGAATTATACTTCGACACTTGTCAGTGTGGAAACTAAGCGGCGGTACCGATCAAACGAAATTCCTTTAAGACATTAAAAAATGCACTTGATGTTTTGCAATTTCGGTCGATGTTGGGCTTTTGCCTGCTCATAAGTTTTTGTCCTGTTGTGCCTGCTGTGTGCGAACAAATGTCTTTTAACAGTCGCTTAAGTGCCGAACACACTCCTGTCAGAAAAGGTATCGTGCAGAAAAAGTAAAAAAAAATAACAGAACGATTTTTGCCACAGTTTTTAATGCCTCTAAGAGTGAAATCCCGAGCGTAAGAAAAAAAGTCTATAAATTATGAAAACTGTTTTAGCGCTGTGTTTTGAAGGGGGTGTTCCATATAAAGGAGAAGCTGTGGAAGAGGTTTCACAATTTTTTCAGAAAAATGTTCACACTGCGGCACTTCTAATAAGAAATAGTGGCTCAAAATTACAAAAGCTTCCCACGTCTTCAAGGTATTAATTATTTTTAATACAATATAAAGAAATTTTTTGTTTTGTTTTGATACCTCAGACATTTCTGATAAAAGTCGGTATTTTAGTGCCTTTATTAAAAATATTTTTATATTTTTAAAAGCAAATTTAGCACTTACGATTGTATTGCGATGCCGATGCTGATGCCATTAAAAGTAGGAAAATTCTCTTTCCAGACCTTAAACAAATTTTTAAAAACTGTCTTATTATGTTCTTGTAAGATAAGAATTTTATTATTATTATGCTCTTACCATGTCTGGGAATTGTTTTAAGAATAAGGACACTATTAAAAATTTTATTTGTCCTGTCAGGCAGCTTTGAAAAACGCTTCTCTTCATGCTAAATATTATATATAAAACAAAAACTTTTCATAACATTTCTTCCTATAATATGATGCAATTTCACAAATTTTGGTAATAAGACTTTAAAAATTTTTAGTTTTCTTGCAAAGAGAATTTTTTTCTTACTCTTAAGCAGGAAAGAAATCATATTCAAAAGAAATAAATTAATAAATTTATAGAACATTTTTATTTGGAAAATATTCTTTGCCGCCTATTTTTATATAAACCGTTTTCTTTAAGTTTATAATGAACAACTAGATAAATAAAATAGAAATTTCCCTTTGTGGGAAATTATTATTTGGTGAAAAATTTCTATAAAATGGTGCGTAAAATATATAACTGTTAAGGATTACAGGGAAAAAATATGAAAAAATTGTTGTGTGTTCGATTTTGAAAATTTCCCTCAATGGGAAATTTTTATTTTTAGTAAATTTTTGGTGAAAAAAATTCAAATGAAATTAATTTTTTTTTTCAAATATTATTAAAATAAGTAAAAATATACTATTTTAACACTCATGTTCGAAATTTCCCCACAAGGGAAATTTTTATTTGCAATTGGTTTTTGGTTAATGTTTCCTTAGAGGGATAATTTTTACTAGTTCTTTGTTTAATACTTGCAAATAACTTCTTCCCATTTTACATTTTCCATCAAATCTTATGTAATAATAAAAGTTTTGAACTGAAAAATATCTGTTATTGGAAAATTTTTATTCAATGTTACCAGTTGAATAAGAAATTTAAATATTTCTAAAACAATTGTTGTGGTTTTTTGGTAATAGAATAAATTTTTATACCCACAAAAATTGTTATGAAAACTCTATTTGAAGCCTGTTTTTAAAAATTGTTGCACATACTGTATGCATTTTCAAGCACAAAATTATTGGTTATTTTATTTTTTATAATTTTGCTTTATGAAAAGCATATGGCGAAATTTTCCCCAAAATTAAACATATTTCTTCGTCTGCCATATAAAGTTTCCCCAGCCATGCTACGCTACTGTTCTCTGCTGAAAGCCTGCCATCAAAAAAAAAATTTATGTAATTTTTGTTTCGTTAATCAGAGACAAACAAGAAAAAAGCACTCAGTTTATTTTAAGAGGACAATTTTATTTAGCCTCTTCTAAGAGACATTGACTTATTAAGCATAACAACAGACAAATATTCAGACATACTTAAATGCCTTAAATAGAATTTAATTTATTTTTAAAATTAATAAAAATCTTCAAAAGAGATCGAGAATTTAAAAAAAGAACATGTTTTAACTTGAAATCATTTAACATAATGTCTTGTTTTTGCTTTTCAATTTTCCAACATAAATTTTCTGCACTTAATGAAAAAGGAATGTATGAAGGGAAATTTATTTGCTGCAAACACATTTTCCAAGTCTTAGTTTTAGCATGAAAGAATTTGTAACAAGACAGCAAAAATTAAATGCAAGTATAAGTAAATAACAATTCATTTGCATATTTAATGTCAAAAGGGGTAACAATATTTGGGAAAAACCTACGTGAATTGTCTGATCATTGCAAAATGGGATCTTTATTCTTAAGCAGGAGTTAAAATTTCTGTAGAAAAATTCTTTCCGACGAAGAAGTTGCAGAGAAAAGTTATCGACCACTTTATTTTGCAAAAGAAGAAGTATAGAATATCTAAATCCTGTATGGAAAAGTCATCGATAGCTACAATTTCTTTTATATAATTTTAAATTTCTGTAGAAACGTTGCCGATGAATTTACTTTTGCACAAAAAAGTTACAGAGACATTTTCTGTAGAAAATTTTCCGTTAACTTGATTTTGCTAAACAAATTTACCGATAAAATTCAACTTTTTGTAGAAATAGCTATCGATAACTTTACTTTTCTATAGAAAAATTATCGATAATTTTGCTTTTTTATATAAAATTTATGGATTACTTTAGTTTTATATAAAAGAGTTATCGATTACTTTACTTTTCTATGAAAAGTTATCGATTACTTTACTTTTCTATAAAAAATTATAGATTACTTTACTTTTCTAAACAAATATGATCGATACTTTTCTATATATATATATTCTATAGAAAAGTTATCGATTACTTTACTTTTATAAACAAAAGTTATCGATAACTTTACTTTTATATACAAAAGTTATCGATAACTTTACTTTTATATACAAAAGTTATCGATAACTTTACTTTTATAAACAAAAGTTATCGATAACTTTAGTTTTATATATAAAAGTTATCGATAACTTTAGTTTTGTACAGAAAAGTTATCGATAACTTTAGTTCTATGCAGAAAAGTTATCGATAGTTTTAGTTTTATACAGAAAAATTATCGATACATTTTACATTTATTTTTATACAGACAAGTTATCGATAAATTTACTTTTATGCAAACAAGTTATCGATAACATTGCGTTTATAAAAAGTTATCGATAACTTTACTTTTCAATATAAAAATTATCGATAATTTTGCTTTTTTATAGAAAAGTTAACTTCACTTTTCGGCTTTTACATAGAAATGTCATCACTAGCTGTGGTTCTATATCAAAAAGTTATCGATAATTTTAGGTTTTTTTAAAAAATTTTCTATAACTTTAATTTTCTTTAGGAAACGTTTTAGTGATTTTAGTTTGTTATGGAAAAGCTTGCTTTTGTAAAGGGAAATATATGAATACCCTCAATTTTTGCTTTAGTTTTGAGGGGAACAATAATTTCAATTGTTTTACTCTTCTATAGAAATATTATTGCCAGGTTTAGTGTTTTATTTCCGTTTGAAGAATTATCGATAACTTGGCCGTGCTTTGCTTTGGCTACCTTGACTTTTATTTCGTTTTCTTCTCTTGTTATGACACAGAGATCGCATTTTATTTGTTTGTTTTTTTTTTACTTCCATTCAAAGTTTTTTCCTTCCGTTTGTTTTTTCTGCCTCCAAACCGAACAACTTTCTCTTGAAAATCTCGACGATGTTCTGGGCATATCTAGGGAAAAAGCAAACAATTCGTATTTGTATAAATTGACAAACTTCATTTTATGTATTTAAATGCCAGGAATTGTTTATATGACAACATTTAAATTATTTTGCAAATGTTGTACAATTTTTACAAATGTGTGCATTTTCCAACAAAATGATGAATTTTACTACAAAGACTTAATATTGTATTGTTTAAGATACAAAAAACATACAAGAATTCACGAAGACAAAAGGCACATCAAAAGAAGAAGTTCGCAGATGAACGAGAAGAAAAATTTTCCTCAAGAACAAATAAAACTCAAACAATAAAACATGTTAAAAATCCGAAAACATTCAAATAAAATGAATTTGTATATTTGTACAGCAAGAATAAAATAATATTGTAAGACAGTTGATAAAATAAAACAAGTGCTGCTACTCACAAGCGCGCACGCGCACACACACACACACACACACATGCAGGATTATATTATTGCGGCTGGTCACAGGCACAGCGGAGAGGGTGACGTTATAGGCGGCTGAGGGAATTTTTGAAGGAATAATAAACCGATTGAGCGGCTCAAACCATCGTAAGTCTAACTAGACTGTTTATATGAAAAATCACCCCTTCGATTTTGAAGTTGTAAGTAAAGCTTTCAGGAACTTACAAAAATTTCTCAGTTGCGGGGCATGCGATGTGCCCTCATGCCAACTGCAAACAAATTGTATAAATAAAATTTTCTTGATGGCATTTATTTACCATTTTGTTTAAATAAAACTAAAGTGATTCACTCTGTTTGTCAGTGTGTTGCAAACAATACACTCACTATTCATTCTTCTTCTTCTTCTTCTTCTGTATTAGTTGTAATTTATTTTCAAATTCAGTTTAGAGCAGTTCAAACTTTTGTCTCTCGGATTTGCAAATGTTTCTGTTTTTCTTTTTGCTTAGAGAAACTTTGTTGGGAAAACATATTGTTTTGCTTTAAGTTGCAGTTCTATTAAGTTGATAAATAATTTGTTTAAATATTTTGACAAATTGTAAAAGCAGTGCAAGACAAATGTTAAAAATATTTTCTTTTGTTTGGCTGAATCAGAAAAGTACAGAACAATTAATTATATGTTAAAACATTAAGATAAATTACAATTGGTATTTGTGCATAATTTACTTCGGAGCTGTTGACATTTTTTGGTCTTTATTGCGCAACAAAAAGGATTTTAATTGAATTAAAAGGAGGCAAAAGCGAACTTAATTTTGTTCAAAATTATTTAATAATGTCGTAGTAATTGTTCTCTTTTGGCATCCTCAAACTAGGCACTAGTTTAACGTTCAACAAGCGTATACTTAATTTTAAATTAGTATTAATAATCATCATACGGCGGAAAAACATGAACTACTCCTGGAAGTATGCAGCACTTTTTAAAACTTTAATTTAAGAATATGGAGTTTGATTAAAACGAACACTAGTTGGAAAGATTTTCGTTAAAAAGTTTAAAAAGCCAGCAGTAGACTGTTCAACAAAAAAAAAAAAAAAAAAAAATAATAACTGATTTTTGAAGAGAAGAAAATTTACCTCCGTAACTCATTTTACGGCCTTGTATAGCAAACCAACAAATAATTTCTCTTTTTCGCAAGACTTTAACTGCCACTAAATGGCCTCAGAAAAATATATTCTAATTTTAATATCCTTGAATGTTAAGTCCTTAATGCAGTGATAAGTATTCTTTGACGTTTCTGTATCATTAAACTAAATGGTCGTAAAAGTGTTGGTGGCTTAATTATTTCCCCAGGTTTTTCAAATATTTAGCCGATTGTATTTTGTACACGTAAGCGATTTGTTTTTATTAGCATTAGCGGCCGCAATCTTTTGAATCTTAAGCAACAGTCTCTGTTTGGTTGTGCTGCTGATTAACATCCCTGGACGCGTTTAAGCTTAAAAGCAAAAAGTTTTCGTCATCGTCGGCATTCTTTACTTTTGATGGCCCCAAATTGAACAAAATTATTGATTAAGTGGGTTTTTTCTACAGGCCGCATCATTAATCAATTAATTACATTTGCCAAAAAACCCAACAAAAGTTTAAACCATTTATTGATAAATTTTTTTATGGTGGCAAATTCTTTTGCTCAACTTTTGCTATATTAAAAATTAATTATTCATATTTGTTTAATTTTTGTTCTTTAAGACCGTTGGGGTATTTGTTTAAGCCTTTAAAATCTCCTGAGCTTTTCATATATTATTTATAATTAAAATTCTTGTGCAATCCACCTCTAGTGTATGAGGAAAAAACGGATAAATTTTAATTTGCCAACCAAAATAATAATATTTAAATTTGAACAACAGCCAACGTGACTTTAAAGTTGTGATTTGCTTAGTATGAATTTGCATAATGTCCTGAATATTTTATTTTGTACACATTCACTTGTTTAGAAATCATTTGACATGCTCAACATGTTTGTGGCATTAAACCAGTGATTTCGTGATACTTTAATCGGAAAAGGAAAGTGAAAGCGGCAAATGGCAAAAAAGGGTGTAGCAAAAGGGCATAAATATTGCTGACATAACAAAGCGCTTCAGCTAACGATATCGATCATTTTATTTTAATATAGAAAAGTTGCCGCCAGTTTTATTAATCTATGGAAAAGTTATCGATAACTTATGTATGGAAAAATTTAGTAAATTTAGTAACTTCAGTTTTGTCCTCACAACTTCATCTTTCTATGGCAAATTTATTCACGATTTAATTTTTCAATTGAAAAGTTATCCCCAAACCTGTTTTTCTACGACAAAATCATGGATAACTTTATTATTAATTTGATTTATATTAATTTTGTATAGGAAAGTAATCGGTAATATTATTTCACTCCCAAAGAGTTATCGATAACTTTAGTTTTCATTTCAATCATTAGAGTTACTTCTGAGTTATTCATAACTATTTTATATAGAAAAGAAAAACATTTTCAACAATTTCATATTTTTATAAAAAATTCATGATAATTGAATTTTACTTATTAGTTATCGAAACTACTTAGTTATCGACACAGCAATGAGATCATCTCTCGTAATTTTATCACTAGTATTAAGCTTTTTATCTAAAACCCCCCAAAAATTAAAAAATAAAAAATTTTTTTATAATTTTTATGGCAGAGTGACACTATTTTTCTTTATTTGTACTAGTTTAGGAAAACTTTAATTTTATATAATTTCTTTTGTCTCTAGAAAAGTTTTCGATTACTTAATTTTCTTTACAAAAGAGTTATCGATAACTTTATTTTTTCAAAAAGTTATCAAGAACTTTAATTTTATTTGGAAGAGTAAGAGATATATTTATTTCTCCATAGAAAAGTTATCGATAACTTTTCTCTGCAAAATAGATAACTTTACTTTTTCTTTTTACAGAAAAGTTATCGACAACTTTTTCTTTCTCTAGAAAGGTTCTAGATAATTTGACTTTTCTATACAAAAGTTATCGATAACTTTATTTTTTATGCATAAGTTATCGATAACTTTATTTTTTATGCATAAGTTATCGATAACTTTATTTTTTTTAAGTTATCAAAAACTTTAATTTTCTTTGGATGTGTCACATATAACCTTATTTCCATATGGAAAAGTTTACTTTTTTACAGAAAATATATCGATTACTTTAGTTTTGTATAGAAAAATTATCGATAATTTTTTTATACATATTATAGAAATAATATCGAAAATCTTACTTTTTTTACAACAAATTAATCGATTACCTTAACTTCTGGATTTTAGGCTAAAGTTATCGAATATCTTATATCTGGCTTGAAGTATTTTTCTTTAAAACATAATTTTTGACTATTTTTCTTACTACTATTAAGTTTTCGTGATATATTATTTTAAAGCAAATACCGGGAAAATGTCTTAAAACTTTCAAGCTTAATACGAAATGATGGAACAAAGTACCAAAGACAACAACAATAAAATCACAAGTTCTTAGTATCATATCTCTGCAATTATCTGAAGAGACATAAATAGTTACTTTTAGTTTGGCAGTCGAAAGAACTTCAGAAACTTCTAATTACAATTTTCTAACCATTTTACTCTTGCAGGGTAATACTTCTTTTACACAACTTCCATAAATATGTATGTGCGAGCATCTACAGCCAAACATGACATAAACAAATCTGTGAAGGTGTGTGAGTACACCTTCATTCAAATGTATTTGTTGTTTAAGTTTTTAAGAAACAAAAATATAATCACGTTTCAGGTATAATAAACTTTTACTTTTGGTTACCAGCATGTACTCGTTTAGAGAGCTGTGATTGGGGGAGGGGGGTGGAGGGAGTAATCCGTTGTGCTTAGTTGTAGTTTATTTGAGAGCTTCCGTTTCCGTTAAAATTTGGCTGTAGTTTTCAAACATCTCCCACACACACAAACACACGCATCGTCATAAGCCAACATGTGTTTAGCTAAATGTTTGTGTTTCTTGTAAAAATATATACCTTTTCCTCCTACAACTGCTTCATGTTTAGTTTTATTTCTTTCTTGATTTCATAATTAAGTTATTTGTTACATATTCTACTTCATACCGAACAATTATACCATAAATTCTTCTTGCTGTTCTATTTGTTAAACAAGAAAATCTTAACAGAAAAAGAAAGCACAAAGAAAAAAGAAACAACTTCTACAATTATATTGTCATATACACCCTACTGGCACAACAAAAGTGGTTACCAAATGCCACTAGAGTTGAAGGCAAGAATCCTTGCAATGGGAGTTACAAGGACAGAGTAAAATTGTGGAAGATTTTATTAAGTTCCAAAAGAAATTTAAAAGAAAATTCTGAAAATATTTCAAAACCAAGAAGGAAAATTGAACATTAATGAACAGTTGGAGTTTAGAGAAAGTTACGACAGTCACAAATCCTTTATATTAATCGTTATAAGGAGGCATGTCATAATTTCTTTAACTTCGAGTCAATATAGGAACATTTTACGAAAGCTGAAACCATTAAAATTGACATATCCAAAAGTTATATCAAAAATCCCAAAACAAGATATTTGCTGATTTCATCATTCTTTTCCAAATTAAGACAAAAAAAGAGACTAAAAGTTATTTGGAATTTCCGTAATAATGTAAAAATTCCGTTGACTCATGAAATTCCCAAAACATTTTCCGAATGCCCAAAACGGGATTTAAGCATTTTTTGAAACATATAAAATAATTGAGCCTAAAGCCCATTTTAATTTTTATTCTCAAAGATTAATTGAAAAATTCCCCCACAAAACGGGGAATGATAAATCTTTCGCATATTAATAATAAAACACACAAACCATTTAATATGAACTGTTGTAAAAATTCATTTATCATATTAATTCCCAAAAACATTTTCAAAATGCCCAAAATGGGATTTTTACCTGTAAAAAAAATTATAATAATAAAAATATTTATTGATCGGTTTATGATCGGTTTCAAAGTTATGAAAATGTTTATTCCCAAAAACTATTTTGAAAATTCCCCAAACGGGATATTTAATTATCTGATAAGTCTCTCCCATCTTAAAAACAAAAGAACACAAACTGCTTAAAACGTTCGTTAGAAAAACCGCCATGATGTAAAAATTCATTTGACATAACTTTTTAAAAATGGGCCAAATAGGAGTTTTTAAAGTCTGCATAAAGAATTAAGTTATAAGGACGATTGATTATTATACAACGCCTTAAAATAGTTTATTTCCAGAAACTATTGCAAAACTCTTACAAAAAAAAAAAGGATATAAAAATGCGGTTAATTTTTACAGAACAAACCTCCCAACTTTTGCTTCCTTAATGTGTGTTTAATGTCCTTTCAAGTTACGAATACCAAAGTCCCCTCAGAAACTGAAGTTTTCTTTATGTAGGCCATCCCAAAAGCCTGCTAAGCCCGACAAAAGCTCACATTCTTCAAAAAAAAAAAAAAAGTAAAAAATAAATGAAATCTGTCTTTAGTTCTGGTTTCTTTATTTTTACTGTAAATAATACCTTGTATTTTCATATCTTTGGGGAGTTTTATCCTTTTCACTTTAACTTTATTTTATTAAGTTTGAAATGTACAACGTACGTGTAAAAAATAAAAGAAAACTTTAAGTTGTAAGTGGAGCAGAGTTAGTTAAGGAATAGTGTTTTATTACTAAAGGAATTAACATTTTTATGTGCGTTGGTTACATGTTATTTTGGCTTTTCTTTTTTTTTCTTATTTTGTTTTCTTTTTTTTTGTTTCTGTTCAATACTTGCCTACAACAACACATTGTTGAAGTCCTTTGCATTTTTTCGGAAGGAAAATTAAGAATATGTATAAGAAAGCAAGTCTTTAGATATTTTTCAGACTATTTTTCTTGCTTTCCAGGGGAGTTATTAAAAAAGCTTTAACGTTTGCAGGGCTTATAAACGATAGAGGTAGTTGAAGGACTATCGGGGTAAATAAAATAGTTGTTAGTCCTGCTGTTGTAGAGGCAAAAAAAGAAAAAGGTTTTTTAAAAAAATTTAAATAACATTCGATTTAATTACGGCTGTTACTTTTATCAGGGCGAATTCATAACAGCTGATACCGAGAGCAGTATTTGGCAGGACTACTTCATGCTCGTATCAGGGGAAACTGAAAGCACAGCTGATTATTAATTATTACTAGTTCAGTTGTTGAATTTTAGTTTTTGGCCTTTCAGGGACTATATTTGGTTATTGCAAATGACTCATCAGCAGACAATGAATTTTGCGATGGAATAACGAAATATTGTATAAACAAAAATTTCAGAATATTCTCTTGCAGTGCCTCTATGGATGACTTGTGGAGGTATTCGACCAGAGGTTTATGGTTCCACTCCTATCAGAAACGAGATGCTTCTGCTGGCCAGCAAAAAGCTTGGCAACTTTATGGTCCTTCAATACCAAAATAGCCCGGGAAACGTAATTTAATAAAAATTTCCAAAAAAAAATCGCTGACTTCTATTACAAACACCTGACACTAGTGTCTTAATAAAGTTTTATGTAGAAAATCTCCAGACTTTCATTGCTCTTATACATGTTTTGCTGACTGTTTGGTTTGGGGCTGGCCTTTCGTAAGTAATTAACTTTCCTCAAACTGAGTTCTTAGAAGAAAATTAGAAGTTTTTAAAAAGTTTTCATAAAATAAATTGCTTTTTATTACGATTAATAACTTTAATACAGATTAAACAATTGCACGAACAGAAACGAAAGTATTTATAATAGAATTTAATCGGTACAAAGAAGGTTTTATTTTCTTGTTTTTGAGAAAATTGCAAATTTAGAAGCAACCAGATTATTGGGTGGGTGGTGATTTGTGGCCGATCAACTCATCTAACGAGGTTTGCATCCACAATGAATAAATAAAAAGGGGGCTAAGGCCTAAAACGAAGGCTCGAAGTCTACATCTATAGAGCACAAATAATAATAATGCAAGTCTGGTCCAAAATGTCACTTCATCTGCTCAGCTCAGGTCTGTCTCAAGAATAAAACCAAGTGCTGGTTCACACACATCAACTTTAATTGCTCAACTTTTTCATTTTCCATAAGAAAGAAAGAGAAAAGACTCTTAGAAAACACAAAATCAAAATTTTGAGCAACAAAAGTTGATGCGTGTGAACCGGCACTCAGATATGAATTCTCAACTCATTGTACTCAAATTAAGACCATGAGCTTAAGAGCATCTGACAATAGAAAAAAAAGAGAGGAATTTTCAAATACGAACATAAAGCAGACTTATAAGTATAAGACAAACAAATTTATGAAATATATGAGTAGTAGAGAAGTGTAGAAGGATATTGAAATATAAAAGTAAAAACGAAAGGATATACAGTTTTTAACATTTAAGGGTGTAAAAGAGCAACAGAAACTTTAATATGAGAATTAAGTGAAACCTGCTGCCATAACCAGACAAATGTTTTGGCATACCCTCCATAAGCAGACAGACACCTCCCCTTTAACCCAGTGTCCCAGAACCGGTCAAAACTAACGATACGCGGAGTTTCCGATTATGAGCAGTTTCTTGGTAGAAGTGAAATAAATTAAGGCGTTTGGTACTATCGGGAGTTTCTCTATATAAATAAAATAGGACAGATTAAGGAATTTAGTACTCGTACGGGTTTAGCTATTCGTATGTAGACAAATAATATGAGTATAAAAAACTTTAATTTCGCAATAATATACAATTAAAGTTTAATAAAATAATCAGAGCGGCTAAAAAAAAAAGAGCTGAAAGCAGGAATAGAATTATATAGAATTTCAGAATACAAGAGTCTAGAACAAGTTGCAAGGCTTCAGATTAAGGTTTTCAAATTCAGATTTTTAAAAATTCTCTTCAACATGTTTAATCATGTTCGTTTTTGTTTATTATTGCTACAAAATCAGCAAATGAAATCCCAACACATTTTCCCTCTTAATAATTATTTTGCCAAACATGTTGTTTTTGTAATAAAACCAAGAAAAAAAGAAACATTTTTATTAAATTAATTGCCTTTCGTGTGCTCTGTTCTAATTACTTTGCAATTTTACATTTTTATTTGCCATAATTAAAACCTTTTCTTGTTTTTGTTTTTCCATTTTCTAAGAAAAGATTTTATAATGGAAATTAACTTGATATTTCCTTTCGTTTATTGTTGCGTTGCTTTTTTATTCACTTTTTTTTTTTTTTGGTTTTTTATTAATTGTTAAACCAAAAGTCTGTTGCACAAATTTTCAGCCACATAAAAACTTTTAATAATTTTTGGTGTTTGTGTTGTTTCCTTCTTGTGTGTTTTCTGCTTGTGAAAACCATTAAGCAAATACAAGTGTTAAGGGTTAAGAAGAAGGGGCAGGCGAACAGTGAGTGGAAGCTATTAAATTGCAAATTTTCAAGGGTATAAAACAATTAAACCGCTCTTGATTAAAGCAACTTGGCAGGGAAACATAATTGAATAAGAGAAGGAAATGTTGAAGAAAAAAACACAAATTTTAATGAACTCATTTAAATAAATACTTTTTAGGAAATTATTTTAATAATAAAAAAAAAAAACGTTTTTCTTGCTTCTTTTTTTGTGGCAAAAGTGTTTTGATTTATTTTATATTAAGTTTTAATTACGCAGAACTAAAAAATGGGCAGAAAGTCAAAATCCTGAACTCACAAAATGTCGATGCAACTACAATAACAATAATAACAAGGGAGAGGCAAAATGTGCGATATTCATAAAACGCACTTGACTGAAAATCAATATCTTCTGAGTCGGAGTTTTTTTTCCCCCCCTTAAAAAATTCCTAAACTTTTTGTAACAAATAAATGCAAGAAAAATATATGAGAAGAAATCTTATAGCAAATATTAAGAAATGAATAACAGATACAAAATCCTTAATATATTTTCGCTTTGTTGTTGTTGTTGTTGTAAATAACCTTTAAAAATTTTGCCCCAAGAAAGTTATTTACTTGTTCTTTGCCTCATATAAAGTTATTTAATGAATGAATGTACAGAATATTGAACGGTTGGCAAAAAAAAAAGAACGACACCGAAAAATTGCAAAAGAAAAATTGGTAACGCACTCCCCTGTGACCCAATTTACGAGTGAAAGCCAAACAGATGGGAATCACGTGCATTTTTTCATAACAGCGGCCACCGAAAAATGTGTGCGGCTTAAAAATGGTTGAAAACAGTTTTTTTTTGTTGTAGCAGCAAATTTTTTTAAAGAAAAGCTTGTTTTCGGGCGCTTCACACACACACACACACACACACTCAAATACTTGTTAATACTCGCACATGATGTTGTAATTTAAACTGGAAAACAAATTTGGCACGTAAATTTTTTGTTTATGTGCGTGTATTTTAAAGGTTATTTGGCGATGCCATGCGAGGGGGGGGGGGGGGGGGGGGGGGTGGAGGATGTTTTCTTGTTGTTTTCCCTTTTTTTAGGAAAACGTTTTTTCGTTTTCTGCTTATTATCAATTGAAAAGTAAACAGAGAAAACCGAAAGGCTTAAAATGGAAACACGAGAAAAATGCGTTAAAATTTTGTGAAAAGAATAACTTTGCATTTCAGGAAAGAAAAAAATTCTGCGAAAAATACAAACAGCTGCGTTTAAGGAGAACGCACAAAAGACAGGAAAGGATTTTAAGTGTGGCAAATTTTGCAGTGGGCGGAGGGTGTGTGTGGGGGAGTAAATAAAAGCTGAACACAAGGGGCCTTTAAAAATGTGCTGGGAATATTAATAAATTTGCTATAAGTTGAGAATTTACTAAAATTTTTCCGCCATATATATGTATATCCACCACTTTGTGCTTTCACTGGCAAATAGTTCGGAGCAGTTTCGAATAAAGTTTTGGAAAAAGTTTTATTAAAAAGAAAAATTTATTTCTTGTTATTTTATAACTACATTTTTCACTTTAACACTTTTCTTATCTTATAAACTACAATATTCTTATACTGTAATAGTGTTTTAGGTGATAACACTCTTGACTCAAACACTTTTCTAATCCGATAAGCTGCAAGATTCTTATATAATAATTATCTCTAAGGCCGTATATATAACACTAATTCTATTATACTGTCTTATATTATAATACCATAAAACACTGTACCACTCTTATACTATTATCATCTTATACTTTGATACATTTATACTATAATTGTTGAATACTCTTATACTGCAATATTCTTCCTGAAAGATTTATACTGAAAGTCTTTAACTAAAAGTGTGATACTGAAGGTCTTATACGGAAAGTATTATACTTCAAGTCTTATACTGAAAGTATTATATTCCAAGTCTTATACTGAAAGTCCTATACTGAAAGTCTCATACTGAAAATGTTATACTGACAGTCGGATACTGAAAGTCTTATACTGAAAGTGTTATACTTCAAGTCTTATACTGAAAGTCCTATACTGAAAGTCTCATACTGAAAATGTTATACTGACAGTCGGATACTGAAAGTCTTATACTGAAAGTGTTATACTTCAAGTCTTATACTGAAAGTCCTATACTGAAAGTCTCATACTGAAAATGTTATACTGACAGTCGTATACTGAAAGTCTTATACTGAAAGTGTTATACTGAAAGCTTTATACTTGAAAGTGTTATACTTAAATCTTATACGTAAATTCCTGTACTTAAATAATTATATTTAAAGACTTATACATAAAACTTTATACCTAAAGTCTTATAGTCAACTTATATTTTTATAGCTTGCCTTTTAAGACATGTATAAGTTTTTCTAATCTTATAATCACACACTACAAGACTGGTTTGCTGTCTTACCATAAAAGCAGCCTTGCAAATAATCCAATAAAAAGCTTGCAAAAATTAAAAGTTTGTTACTTGAATTGGCCGGCGTTTTTAGTAGAAAGTTCCTCTTCTTTTGTTTAA
The DNA here is from genome assembly GCA_932526305.1 of Epicampocera succincta. Lineage (NCBI taxonomy): Eukaryota > Metazoa > Arthropoda > Insecta > Diptera > Tachinidae > Epicampocera > Epicampocera succincta. The sequence continues at coordinate 61,494,365 of OW052036.1, read as the reverse complement.
AAATGCTTCTTAACGCATTTGCAGTCTTAACAAGTTTCTACTCAACTGTAAAGAAATTTGCAGTTCTTATTTTCAAACTGCTGTCAGTTCCGCTTCCAATACAGAGTCCTTGTGGTCCTGTACCTTTAAATTTCCTAAAAAAAAGAACTCTTAAATAAAACCATTAATTGTTAATGATACAAAAGTTATAAATTTTCTGCATTTTAAAATCATAAAACTCTTGTTTACATATGGAAGCGTTGGCTGCTTTCTATGCGAGATTTGATGAACTTAGAAGTCCCCGGAGTAAAACAAGTTTAAGGGCAAAAGGCCACCACAACCTGAACATCATATTTAACTTAATACTGAATACAAAAATTTGGCTTTCTTCTTAATAATTTGTAGGTTTTTAAGCAGCATGAAAATGTTTTAGCCAAACTTTTTTTTAAAAATTGTTGGTTCTCTTTTTAGGGTGGTAAAAGGATATGCGAAGGATACACAAAACTTGTTCAACACTAAGAAATAAAAATAATATGTTTTCAAGAATGAAGTAAATTTGCGTTTTTATATAAAAGAGTAGACAGAGGCAGTAGCGTTAAATAAGTCTCATGAATTTACTTGGCTGGCGTGAACACAAAATGCGAGGGTAGTTTTTGACAAGTCCAAAATATATGTAGGTCTGTGTGATTAACGGAAATTTTATATGCTTTAATATGTTTCTGGTTTTATGCAAATTTCAGGCAGATTATAATCTGACTTCTTTTTCCATTTTTTTTTGCCTTGTTTTGTGCAACCCGTTCTTGCAAATTTTCTCAAACTGAGCCACAGTTTTGCTGTGATTTTTGTTGCATCTAAAGTTTTAACTCAATGATTATTTATTGGCTGAATTTCCTCGATTTGCTCTTAATGATTCAGTCCATTATTGTATTATTGTGGCTTTGAATTCGCACATCTACAAATAAAACAAAATAAAATCATGTCCTTCTTCTCTTCTTCTTGTATATATTTCAAAGCACAAATATTTATCTAATCATCATCAAACCATTTTAATGTCTCAGTTCAATTTACAGATTTGCAGCCGGCCAAAAGGCTTAATAAAGTCATAGAGTATAAATTTTGCAACAAATATGATTTTGTTTTGCTGCTTTTGTGCTTTTTTTTTGTGTTGGTGTTTTTTTTTCACTGAAAAACATTTTATATGAAATCTAGGACCCTCTAGGCTTAATTTAATGGCTGATTTTGCAGTAAAGTGTGATGTTTATGTCACACCTCAAATGAAACGCCAGAAACGCCAAAAACGCCAACCTGATGGCAGCAACACCAACGACCCACCAAACGACCGAAAGACCGACCGAACGCATCGACAGGAACAGCCTGTTAAGAAGCGCACAAATGGAGTGCGATATAAAGAGATGTTATAAATGGTCAGGCATAAACATGTCAGTAAATATAACTTAATCCTACACTATCGGGTTGCTGCACTTAAGATCTTTTTCTATTTATTTCATTCTGCAAAATAATAGAAATATATGTTTCAATTAAATGCCCTACATCAGGCAAGTTTGTTCATGTCTTGGTTTGAAAAGTGCTGTATTCTTAAACATCTTTTGCAATAGAAAAAAAAACAAATTTCATTGGGGTTTTTAAGGACTAGTGAAGGTTTTTATGGAATATTTGCAAGAATTTTATATAGATAAATTTAAGGGGCTTCCCCCAAATGCTTGCGATCATTTAAAACACTTTCATGAGCACTCCCGCAACAGGGTTTCATATGAAAAGTAGTTTTAGCCAACAAGTGGTTTTATTCTAAAAGGAGGTTTCACTCGAAAAAAGTTTTTAGCCTAAAATAAGTTTTACCCGAAAAATATTGAAGAGTATTCCATTATTTTTAAAGGTCTCATACTGAAGGGATATGAAGTTGTGCTGAAATTTTCTAGGGTTTATTATAAATTTGTCTAGGCTGTCATGGGCAAATGTTTTTTAAGCACATTGTCAACGGTTTACTTAAGGATTCGGTGATGCTCCCCGCTCAGCATGATCATTTCACGTGGAGGTGGTTTTGAAGGGGCCAACAAGATAATGTGTTTTGGCGTCATTCTCATTATTATATATATATAGAAATAGGCTATCAATCACAATGGCTCTCAAAGCCAATATAAGTCAAGTTCAGTGCTAGAAAATTTTACAATATAAATGTCTGCTATTTAAACAGGCCGTGGCCTGGGTATAACCCGCCATATTGTAGTATACACCAAATTGCATTTACAGGCACAGACATTTTTAGTGTTAAGAAAAGCATTGATAACATTTTATTTATGCTGTTCGAATCTGAAAATTAAAAGCTCCTAATGAAACACTTTTCAGATTTTTTAGTCTCTGTAGGGTCCTTGTAAATCATCGCCCGTTTTGTTATTTAAAAACCTGCTGCAGCAATAAGTTATTTTTTTTTCTATGTGGCTGCAACTTGATTTGCGTTCTTGAAACGGTTTAATTTTTTTCCCCTAAATCTTTGCGTTGTTGGTGTTGGTGTTGCCGTTGTTGTTGCTGTTGCTGTTCCTGTTGCAATTACAATTATTGATGAGGCCATATATTAAAGGCACAAGTAACACGATGTAGATTGTTGCGACACTTTAGGCCATTTAGTTTGCACTTCATATTTTATTTGATTTTTAGTTAAGATTAGACTTCGCACACATTCTGCAAAACTTATCATCGCCCAGATCTCGCCAGCTCTCTCCAGCTCTCGTGAAGATGCCTGCAGTGGCAGACGTACCAGCTTGTGGTGTGACGCTGACAATGGTCATAACGTATGGCATTCTTAATGTTATAAACATAATAAAAATTTGTATTTTATTATTATAATGACATCAAGTTGAAGTCAGGAATTACAAAAGGGGTTCTGCACGTGTTTAAATGTACGACATTCATTTTATTTTAAGACAGCATAAATTTAGTTGTTGTAGCGTTTTTGATAAATACGTATTTTTATGCACTTTTCCCTGAATTTTACACATGTGTTTCTTTTTCCTTTGGTTTTTTTTTTGTTTTTGTTTTTTGTTGGTTCGTTTCATAATCACAAGTTGTCAGAAATACATTTAAAGCGCCACATTTTATTCCAAAGTGATCGGAGTGGCAAGATGGAGGGGGCATAAGCAGCAAATTATAATTCATATGGACAAGTGTACAAGTGTTGAATGTTGTTTGCATAAACTGAACACTTACTCAGTGTCATATAATGCCAATGTCAATTAAATCTAGTAACACGTAAACACTTTTATCCACAAACTGGCAAAACTATACAGTGAGCGAAGAAACGAATTAATTGAATGGAGGGAAAGTGCAGCTGACAATATTGACTTCGCCGGTTCCATAGAAAATTTAGTTGACGAGAATTAATAATTGTTTCCTGGATTCTATGAAAAAAATAGAAAAAAGAAATTTTCTATGCAAAATAAGAAACTTTATACAATAACAAACCTTTCATAAACTTTCTATAGAAAATTCATTAAAAGTGGACTTTTTAAGGTTATTTTGTGGAAAGTTCATTAAGGTCCATTTTCAGTTTCATTTTCTTTTAGAAAATCGTTGAACACTTCAACCCTAAAAATTTTCTACAAAAAATTATTTAATATGGAAAATTCATAAAAGGAGGATCTTTAAGAAAATTTTGTATAGAAAATTCATTAAAAATAAATCTTTAAAACAAATCCTATTTACAGTTCCCTCCCAAAATATGTTTTATTAAAAAATTGTTAATCGTGAATCCTGAAAAAATGTCTATCTACATTTTTCATTAACAGTGACCGCCAAAATTTTCTGTAAAAAATTCATCAAAATTCAGAATTTTTCTAGAAAATTTATTAAGGATTGACCACCAAATATATTCTATAGCGGCCCACACAAATATTGTATAAACCGTTCATTAATCTAAAAAAAAATATTCTAAAAAAAAAAATATTCTAAAAAAAAAATTATTTATGGGTGAGTTTTGAAACTTTTCTATAGCAAATTTATTATGGGTAATCCTTCTATAATATATATCATTTAAGGGTATCCGCAAAAAATTTTCTAATGAACTTCAAAATTTTCTTATAGAAAATTCTTTAGGGATAATAATTATCTGCAGAAAACGATGTTTGCAAAGAATATTTTCTGAGGGTTAAATTTCAAAAATTGTCTCTATAAAATTTATTGAGAGATGAACAATTATTAATATAAAAAATTTATTTATATAAATTAATAACTTTAACACATAATTTAATATATATGTAAATTAGGAATATTTATAAATATATTTTTATATTTATAATAATTATGATTAATAAACAATTTTATTATAAAAAATGATTTATTATATTAAATATTATTATATTATAGTGTTTTTTAAAAATTAGTTTTTTATTATATTTCATTCAAGATCCAAAAATATTCTATAAAAATTCATTATGAGTCCCCCTTTAAGGTGCGCAAACAATTGTTTTAAGGAAAATTCATTAGGGTTCAGCTCTTGCTGTTTCCTAAGAGTTGTCCATAACAAAATCTGTTGATGGTGGTTTCCACAAATTTTCATGGAAAAGTGGAAAAGTCATTAATATGCGACCCTTTGAAAATTTCCTACAGAATAAAAAATTTCTTATTATTTTTTATATGTTTAAGTTCGGCTCTAGATCAAATAATATTTTTTTTATTATCAAATATTTCACATCACATCGTTGATCGTCTATGGGGTTTATCAAAATATTTATATTTATGTAAAAAAAAACAGCAACATTAAATAATTAAATTAAAGGCACATCTTTTATTATATAAAAAAAATTCCCCAGGATTATTGTCCAGTTGCTAAAAACTTATTCGTGAAGTAAAAGAACAACAATTAAACGATTTTTTTTTAGATAATAATTTTCTGTAGAAAAAAAAAATTCCCTACAAAATTCATAAAGGAGTAGAGTTTTTCTACAGAAAAGTCATTAAGTGTCTGCCCTTTTCTGTAAAAAATTCATTAAGTTTCGGCCTTTCAAATTATATTTTTATAGAAAGTTAATTACGAATGGGATCCTTAAAACTTTTCTTTAAAACAATATTTAAGAAGGGCCTCTATAAAAAAGAAATGCCGTAAAAAATTCATTGAAAAATTGGCCTTAAATATTTCTTATAGACAAATCATTAAAAAGTCAACCGGATTCCTTGAAAATCGTTAAACTTTAAAAGAAAAAATCATAAAATAAAAATTGGAAATTCCCTAATTTTGTGTTTGTTTTGGTTACAACGGACTTGAAATATCTCTATTGAAATTTTTCTACAAAGGCTTGTCAGAAATATGCTGATTCTCCAAACTGGTTGGCTATAGCAATTATATAATAATTTTTGCAAAGGCAAACTGTCATCGTTGTTGTTGTAGTTATCATCAACATCAGACACTTGATGTTGCTGATGAGCTGCTGTGTCATTGTGATGCAAGAAATTGCTTGTGCTGCCTTCGTTACGCTTTTGTTGTTGCCTTTGTCTATCAGCTGGTAACGAAGTGCATCCTGTTCTTGCCATTAACTTGTATTTCATCATCATTATTATGTTTGCGAGAAACACCATTATTAACAGTTCATTACTGTTAAACATATTTCAACCTGAAGTATTATTTTTCTATTTGTTTTTTGTTGCCCGGCTTCAGTTTTCTTTTTGCTGGTTTTAAGTCATTCTGTTTCATTGTGTTGCTTTTAGCCGCTTGATTTTGTTCTTTTGCACATAAATGCACTTCCTTTTCAAAACTGATACACATTTTCTCTTTACTGTGACAAAAAGTGGGCATAAATATTCATATTTACTTGAGGTGTGAAATTATGTATTTTTCTTTTTCAAAAGTGGAGAGAAATGTTTGCCGTTTCTTTCCTTTACATTTTGCAACTTCAGATACAACTTTTCAGGTTTTTTCAACACGTGATGAGTTGTGGCATTATTAATGCTTGAATTATTATTAGTTTTTTGTTTCTGCCTCTCTGTTTTCTTTTAATTTCTGCATAAAGTGCTTAATTGTTATTGGCAAAATCTGTTGGGGAAAATTTATGGCAATAAATTTTGTGAGAAATAATTTGAATGAATGGATAATCAATTGATTTGTGGGCAAATGGTTAAATCGCTGCAAGCATCGTTTGGATTTTTGCTGTTTTTCATTAGCATAAATTGTGGCTCTTATATCAGCGGCTCTCAATGAAAATAATTAATAAATGATATTAAAAAAAATATATAATATTGATTATAAGGGAAAATTTTCAACAGCATGAAAATATCCTTTAATTTGAAAAAGAAACCTCTAAACTTTATTCAGGAAATTTTTGATTTTGATTTATTAAAACATTAAATTGCACTTAAGTAGTGAATGAAATATTTTTAGAATAATTGTTAAAGTAAATGTAAAAAAATAGATGCTCGTATCTTCGCTACACAATTTAGCCGCTTGAATCGCAAACAAGAAATAGAAAATTCTTAAACGTCGCACTTGTTATTTTGAAAATAAACGTGTTTCCTTAAAACCACATATGTGATTTTGAAACCACTCATGTTACTTTCAAATCTGAAGTGATTTTGAAAACACTCAAGTGGTTTTGAAATCGTTCACATGATTTTGATATCGCTTAAGTGATTTTTATATCACTAATGTAACTTTGAAGTCGCTGAAATAATTTCGACAGATAAAGTCGAAAGCGCTCAAGTGATTTTGAAATCGCTTAAGTGATTTTGAAATCGGTCAAGTGATTTTGAAATCACTCATGTAACTTTGAAGTCGCTGAAATAATTTCAACCGATGAAGTCGAAAGCGCTCAAATGGTTTTGAAATAGCTCACATGATTTTGATATCGATTAAGTGATTTTGCAATCACTCGTGTAACTTTGAAGTCACTGAAATAATTTCGACCGATGAAGTCGAAAGCTCTCAAGTGATTTTGAAATCGCTCAATTAATTTGGAATCGCTCAAGTGATTTTGAAATCGCTCACATAATTTTGAAATCACTCATTTAACTTTCAAGTCGCTGAAATAATTTCGACCGATGAAGTCGAAAGCGCTCAAGTGGTTTTGAAATAGCTCACATGATTTTGATATCGCTTAAGTGATTTTGAAATCACTCATGTAACTTTGAAGTCGCTGAAATAATTTCGACCGATGATTTTGAAATCGATCAAGTGATTTTAAAATCGCGCATGTGATTTTGTAATCGCTCAAGTGATTTTGAAATCGATCAAGTGATCTTGAAATCGCTCAAGTGATGTTGAAATCTTTCCAATGATTTTGAAATTACACACGTGATTTTATAATCACACATGTGATGTCATCAGTTCTAGACAACTGTCGTTTTATTTAGGATTCCGGGAAAATTTTTAAATTCTTGTGACTTCTAGGAAGGGGTTAAAAAAGTCATGTGACTATGAAACTCTCAAAATCTCATAACCTATAACTGTTGATATGATTAGAAGGCTAATTAGCCTTCACTTTTGGAGATTTGCTCAAAACCATTTTGCTTTTCGTGATTAGTTTTTAATTAGTAAATTTCACCATGAAGGCGTGAACAAAGTTGCTGAATTAACATTAAAAATCGTCTAAAATTTCGACAGCAACAGCGGCTTAAAGAGGCTGTTTTTACTTGCATTTCGCCTGAAATAATAGAATCAACAATTTCGTGTATTTGCAGTTGTGACTTGAGGAACGTGCATTCCGCTGGCAGCTTTTGCCAAAGTGGCACTAGGCTTTTGCAGCCAAGGAAAATAAAACCCGCTTTATTGTTGGCAGAAAAAAAAAAGAAATTAATGTCTTATGTTGTTATAAATGTATTTAAGCAAATTTATTAGTTGCTCATTTTAACAACCAGTCAAACGTCTGGTTGGCGGTTGAAGCTGTCGTATTGTAAATATGCGTCTTCTGTTAAACAAATAGATACTTGCAGCATTTTGTTAAAACGTTCTGCAGCAGAGCACAGGACGGCACAACGGACGCAACACGAATAAGAAGCGATACTTGAACATGCTGGGGCATGCTGGGACATGCTGGAACAATGATGAATATTTCATGCTTACGACCAGATATACAAAAGGCGTTGATATATGCCCCTCTTCTAGGTTGTGTAACTATTAACAAACATTTTATTAAGATAAATGTCTCAAATAAACATTTTTAAACATTTCAAAATATAAATCTTATTTATGTTAAATTTTTCGCTGCTCTCTTTCGTCGTCATGTGCCGTCGTCGTATGTCGTCCTGAGTGTTTTTCTAGTTATTTTTTACGACAAGATTCTGTTACCATTTTTCTTCTCTTTCAGTTTGTTCTGAGCGTGTGTGTGTGTGTATGTGTGTGTGTGTGTGTGTGTCAATGTGTGCAAAGAAAAGTAGGTGTTTAATACTTAAATAGTAGCAGCTTAAAGCGAAATCAAGATTTAACTGCTTTGTATGCTAATGAGGGCTTTTAATTTGTGCTGGGGAACAACTGGAGGGCAGAACAGCGTAATTAGAAGATTTTCTTGCCTTAAACATGTATAAGTGGGCTTAGAAATTAACTCATGACTTTTATAACTGCCCCAAGCTGCAAAGAACTCAAGCCACTATTATTGTCTAAGAACATAAATATAGAATTCAATTTATTGCCATAAAAAGAAAAGAAAATAATTAAAAGGCAGCCTACGCTTTAGCACATGTTGCAAGGGGCAAGTTGAGCCAAGCAGGCGGCTGCTATAAAGTAAGAGCTGTTTGATTAGGAAGTGTGTAATTCTTAAGTTTTAATAACTCAAATCAGGCGTAAGATATAACCGAAAGAGTTGCCAGGTTTGAAAGGTCCAACCATGGCGCTGTGAAATGTTGCCATAAAGTTGGGGAAATCGTTTAGATAAACAAGATTTTTAAGGGCAACAAACTGAATTCGAGACTACATACAAAAAGTGAACAAAAGTGAGCCAATGTTTTAAACAATTTATAAAGTTTAAATATTTTATTTATACAAAAAGTGAACAAAAGTGAGCCAATGTTTTAAACAATTTATAAAGTTTAAATATTTTATTTATACAAAAAGTGAACAAAAGTGAGCCAATGTTTTAAACAATTTATAAAGTTGAAATATTTTATTTTTTTTATTTATTTTTTTCTAAAATTTTTATTTAATTAGGGATCGAACCCACAACCGGTGGACTGTTGGTTGAATACTCTACCCAGGCATCCATCGTTGCTAAAGTTCTGTTCCATTTAGCCTGATCACTCAGATCAGTGATACGTTGCGAGGCTTCCTCATATTCTGCCAGCCGCTGTTTTAAAAAAGCCACCAGGTTTTCAGTTCTAAACTTTACGGTGGCCACTCCATGATATAAAAAAAAAACACCTGTGAGCTGATCCATTTCTTCACATTTTGGCATTGCCGTGTTAGAAAATGACATGGCCTGGTCTATCTGGCATTTAGGCCACTGCTAAAGGCAACTTATCTTGCCAAATGCGAGGTTATTGCTCCTTCCGTCTTATGCCTTCAGTGCGAGCAATCTGGGGTTATGCACTCCCAAACCACCAGCGAACCACCCCCATGTTTAATGGTTTGGGATTTGGAGTGGTTGCCGGCTTGGCCCAATACCAAACTTTTCCATCCCACTGATATCTGTTAATTTTGATTTCATCAGATCATATGACCTGCAAGAGACAAACTAAAGGTCATGTGTACGCAGAAAAACAATTACTCACCGGGTACTCGGGTACTATTCACAAACAAGATTTACGCCATTTCACGATGTTCTGTGATAATTGAGGCTTTTCTGCTTTACAGACGCTTTGCAGCCCACATTTTTAAGAGCCTTTTGCATGGTCCATCTGGTACCGTCAACGGAACAAGTGGAAACTGCCTCCTTCGTGCTGCTTACCTGGCCTGATCCCTAATGAATGTCCCAGAGCTGTGGCTTCAGTGTCCGTAAATTTTTTTGGGCCTTCCAATCTTTATTGGAAAACTGTCATTCCGTTTTGCATTTTTATAAGAGACAATTATTCCAGCCATCAACTCCTGTCCTATTTTATAAAAATTTGCGATTCTTTGCATTGAATCCCCATTTTTGGCCTTTTCTAAAGCCGCGTTTTTGAACACAAAAGTTTTTTCCTTTCTTTAAATTTTTTTACTTTAAAATCCACACAACGTTTGATATTCCCGAACTGATAAAAATAAATGCAAAAATTTATCGTTTAGGGGGATTGTTTGCTGCAAATTTGATAAGAAAGAATTTCCGTTTGGACGTGCTGCCTGACGTCAGCGACAACTAAATAATAAACAATGGCTCAGACAGATTAGCCAGCAAAACAAAGATCCTTTGCTAAAGGACCTCAACAAGTTTTCAGTTCTCTGGCTTCGTTTGCAGCGCACGTTACTAACGCTTGTCGTTTTCAATCTAACCTTCGCCGAAATGCTGCAAATATTTACTAACTTTTAGTTGCTTTCAGCCGCAATATAATTTTTATACGAGAGTTCGTAAGGGTTTCAGTTCTATGGGCACTTAAATAAGTAAGAGCGCTGATATTTCCTTTTTTCTTCATAATAAAAACTACATCCACATGTTTGACTCACAGTCTTATGCAGCTAAACGCCTCGTTTATATGCAAAATAGTTTTGTTACCTTCCTGCAGTTAAACGTCAAAAAAGTCATCTCTCTCGGTGTGCTGCTTCGTGCATTCAATTTCAAACCTCTTAGACTAGACTATGACGTTTTCTTGGCATCATTTCTTTTACTATTTTACATACATATTTTGAGCATTTAACTGGGGCTTCCTTTAAACATGAACTTAAGCACAACATGACACCTGCTTGCCGCCAAACATGATGCATCATGAAGATTTCTGTTGCTTTTTTATTATTATTTTCGACATTTACGCGATTAGTTGCAGGGCATGTGGAAGTTGCAAGAAAAGCAAAGTTGTTGCAGCCAAAATTTAATTTAAATATCTCCATGACTGGGAAAACGACAAGCCCAGAAAAGGATATATGAAGCTGAAAAAATATAGATGTTGCAATTTGCAGCTAAAGGAAAACACAAGTGTGAGGTGTGAGTAAATTTTTGGAAAATTTTTCTGGCCACGAGAATTTAGCACAAATTTTATTTCAATAAAATAATAATTTTATTTCAGCTCAATAAAACGAAATTTAAGGCTTATTGTGAACTTGAGGCAACAAGAAAACCCCAAACAATTTATATGAAAAGTATTTCTATTTTGGCAGGATTTTATATAAAATTTTCAGGTTGGTGGCATTTTTGGATTGTGAAAACATCAGGGAAATGTGTGATTCGTAGTTTTTATTGATATTTATATATTTTTTGCAAAACATGATTTGACATGACTGACTCTTAAGCAACTCCAACAAAACTTCTAAATCTGGCCACTTTGTTGCTCTAATTTGTTTTTTTGCTGATAAGAAAACAGAAAAATGTCGCTCTTAAGGTTCTGTGTTGCTGATTTGTCCTTTAATAATCTTTAGCATTTGAACTTTCAAGCATTTTTTAGGACAAATTCATGAAAATTGATATGACAAACTTTTTGTTTTGTTTTTAGATATGACAAAAGGGGGTGCTTGTGACCCCCCTAACCCCTAATGATCTCATTGTATGGTGCTGGAATTTATTATTTCATGTAATAGATAAATTTGGCAAACGGAATGTTCGTAAAATCTTTTCGAACCAGTTTTTCCATAAAATGTTTTCAAACCAGTTTTTCATAAAACGTTTTGGAACCAGTTTTTACATAAAACGTTTTCAAACCAGTTTTTCCTAAAACGTTTTCAAACCAGTTTTTCATAAAACGTTTTGGAACCAGTTTTTACATAAAACGTTTTCGAACCAGATTTTCCTAAAACTTTTTCAAACCAGTTTTTCATAAAACATTTTCGAACCAGATTTTCCTAAAACGTTTTCAAACCAGTTTTTCATAAAACCTTTTCGAACCAGTTTTTCCATAAAACGTTTTCGAACCAGTTTTTCCTAAAACGTTTTCTTACCACTTGCCTTCAAAGTACGGACGAACGATAACGTTCGTTATTATGGGTCGCATGACTAAATTACAATTCCTAACAATTTGTTAACAAAATAAATGCCTTAATGCTTGTTTTGCACTTAATTATTTTAATAATTTTAATTTATTTCAGCTGAAAGAAAACAACTCATCACCTCTTCTTGCCGGCTGGTGCAATTCTTAACACCCTGTTTTGGTTTCCTTTTATTCCACTAGTAATAAAATTTCAAATTTCATTTAGCAAATCATCAGTTTAAATAAGACATCCTTTTATTGCCAAAAAAAGAAAAAGAGAGAAAAGAAGACAGTAAGAAGGCGAATGTAAAATCCTGTTAAGTTTTATTATCCATTTTCAATACCTGTTGGAGGCATTTAAGCACTTTATCATCATCAGCATTGGCTTCATCCTGATTCAATCAACGACGGCATCATCATACAATTTTACAATTTAATTTCCTGTACAAAATCTCGTCGTTAGTTTGCCCAACCAACAGCCAGCCTGTACTCGTATATTTAGGGCAGTGAATACAAATCGAAAGCTGAAAATGTTTTAGAAACCCAGAAAGCTGTGATGCAAAAGCATTTTCCCAGCGATTAGTTTGTGCCATCGGCCTAAAGACAAGGGGGAGACTGCAGTACTCGTACAAAAGGAAACAAACTCAATCAAGTTTTAATTGACTTCATGAGATAATTTCCGCTCGAATATGAGTACCTGCTCTTAAACGGGGTCACTGAGTGCTGAGGTGCCAACTGCACAAAGGACCCACTAATTCAATTAATTAAACAACAAATTTCATATTTTTTTTTTCTCTGTTAAACAAATTCTCCAAAAAGTGCTCAATTTGGTGAGAAATTTCTCGCTTTGCTTATTACGCTGCCTGGCCATTGCCCCGCCATAAATCTTCAATTATTCACTGGAGTTTGTCAGTCTGCGTATTCAAAGCAAAAAGAGGAGATCACCAGCAAAAATATGCGCCACCAAAAATTCCATCCGCAATGATGTTTGAATTTCAATGCAAGAGAGCGAAGGAAAGGAAGGCGCTGCTGTTGCAATAATTCAATGTTTTCTGCTGTATTTTATTTCATTTCTTCTCTGGCAGCTGAGGAAAAGCAAAAAAAAAAAAACCAAAAAAAAATTATGCGCCGCAAAATGTGTCATGTTTCAGTGCAATAGAAATCGTACATTAAACATTTATAGATGAACAAAAACGTTGTAAAACACACACACACACACACAGGCACACACTTCTCGCATCGAAAATATTGTTTTGCTGCACACAAATTTCATCTTAAAGTTTCACTTTTTCTCTGGGCCGCTCCTGTTTTTCGGGGAAAACATTGTTGTTGCTGGTTTTTTTTTGCCCTGGTTTGGCTGTTGGTATTTGAAATCAAAACGATATTTTGAACTTTGGCTGCTGTAAAGATTTATGGCAAGAGATTTTCCAGAAAATAGATTTATTTATGAGTTCAAAGAGAAAAGGAAACATTTTGGTAGATTTATATGTTAAAGAATTCCTATCAGAATTCAAGAAAAAATGGCCAAATGGAAAGGCTGGGCTATAAATTGAAATTAAAGAATGTTAATTAATTCAAAGGGATACAAGACAGATAGATAAGAGATTAACTAATCAAATACATTTTGGTAAAATTAACGTCCTGTTTAAGGATCAAAAAAATGATACTCGCAGGCATGAGGTAAAGCGAAGCCGGTCTAACCTAAAAAGTTCATGTAAAAGCAATTAGCAAATAAAGTATCAATCAACTCGCTATAACAAATAAGTAAACAAAAGTAGTGGCTGGCCCACCATGTCGAACGTTAAGGTTCGCCGACATTTTGCACAACCCAAAACTGTTCAGAAACCCATTAACTGATCTAAAGGAGACATGTCGCAAATCATTAACATGAGCAATAAATGCGCTGTGCAAAATAATCACTGCAAATCTGCAAAATATTGGGACATATAATTATTTTTTCAGCCGTTGCCACTTTAAAAGACAACGTCAAATTTAGATCTTAAAGACGCAAAAGTAACGATTTTTTTTTTGTAAATAAAACCTCAATTTAAATAGGAGAAAAACTAATAAAATTCTGAAAACTCTATTTTATATGAAAATTTCTTATTTATTATTTTAATTTTATTTTATTCATATTTATTCCAATTCAAGTTATAATAAACTAAAAGGAAGAAACGCACTAGCAGCTAATCGGCTATCGGCTAACAAAGTTTCTTATATTTTGCCGCTATTTTGAAATTTACAACGAAAAGGGAACCTTCACATTGAAAACATAAATGTTTTAAAAAGAAAACTAACGAAATTTAATGAAAACCCAATTAATTTGGTTAAGTTTTAACTTTATAGAAAAAAATATGCAAAGTTTATAGTAACAATTAAAATTTAGTTTTAATTTATTTAAGTAAACAACTTCAATTATAATTTTAATTAAAGCGATTAAACATTTAATTAGATCAATTAAACTTTTAATTCCCTCAAATAAAAGTTTAATCAGTTTATTTGTCTTTTTTTATTTAAGCAAAAGCTTTAGAGATATAATATTAAAAAAATCAAAAGAATATGCTCTAAAATTTATGCTTATATGTTTGCACTATGGTGCAATTAACAACAACAAAATATGACAAAATTTTTAAGTTTTCTATTTTATTGGCTTGAAAACTTTTCTGCTAAGAAAATTGTTTTTGCAAGCAACAACTAGTTTTGTATTTGCTTAAGCAAACACTTTCAATTAACTTTTTTATTCATTTTATGAAAATTATACTTATCTCAATTAATGAATTAAATGTTTAATAGACACAATCAAAGAAAAAAATTAAACAATTTACTTATTTTCTTGGAGTGGAATAATACAAGAACTTTTCCAAATTAATTTGTTTGAGTTTCATTGTTAGTTTTCATCAATTAATAAATGAATTAAATGTTTAATACAATCAAACAAAAACATAAATCAGTCTTTTTTAAGTTGTTTTTTTGCGTAAAATTATACAACAACTTTGCCAATAATTGTTTTATTTTATTTTACTCTCATTGCTTGTTCAGAATTTTCGCACAATGGTGCAATTTACTACAAAAATATGATAAAAAAGTTTTAAGTTTCTAATATTTTTTGGCCGATCAATTTTCTCATAAGAAAATCGTTGTTATAACCAAAAATGTACACATTTTGGTTACTGTCGCTGGCAACAAAACAGAAATATGTGTATTTTTTTTTTTTGTATATTTTATGTAGTACGAAGGTGTGCATGTATGTGTGTATGTGTGTATGTGCAGCTGCATTTCAATTATTCAGTTTTGTTAAATTATGTACGAAATGATTGTAAACATATTTGCGTCTTATTAATCACGGTTAGTTGCCAATGTTTAATGTAACATGAATAATGAACAACATGAACAGCAACAATCGAACAAAAAACAGAAACAGAAAATTGAAATAAATGACAAAATTACACAAAAATTATGTAAATGTCATAATTTGTATAAATCATAAAATAGATGTGAAATTGTGGCTGCAGCAGGACGAACACGCGGCACAAAATGTAAAATAAAAAGATTTAATAGAAGAGAAAAAAAAAACAAATATAAAATTTTGGCGCAGTTTGAACGGGTGTAAACAAAATTTTTATGATTAAAATATTTTCCTACCAACCAAAAAATGCCATTTGCTCGATGTTGGTGTCACTGTTGAAGGTGTGTGTGTGTGCGTGTGTGCGTTGTAGTAGTTCAGCGGAGGAGGATGTTGGTGGGGGTCGTAAGTTTAAATGAACATTTGTTTGGCGCCATTTCACAGTTGAACTAATTGGTAAATTAGCAAAAATATGATGATGAAAATTATGCTTCATATTTTTTTTTTCATTTAAATTCATATGGAAAATTTTGCTACACACTAGAGGGGAGGGGGGCAAAAACACTGAATTGTGATGGAATATTGTTTTTAATTCATGTTTATACATGTTTAAATGTATAAATAATTTAAGCATATGAATGCAAAGACAACAGATGTGTCATCGTGCAGGTCTAAGTGCACAAATTCAGCGCCAGCCACCGTGTTTTAGGGAGAGCAAAAAGCGCTGTGAGATTTTAGTTGGCAAAGAGAGGGGAACTAAAAGCCGAACAAAAACAAGACCGGTTAATCCCCAAGACGGCAACAATTACAAAATTTAACAAAAGTCCAATCGAATTTATTTAAATAAATTGATTTAGCAGTTTTGCGCAGAGCAGGATATCCCCAAAGAACAACAAACTTGACTGAACTGTCCAGATCTTGTGATAATGAATTATAGGAAAACTAAATTTTCTACTATATAAAAGTTAATATAAAGGAATTTGCTTTAAAGTTTAAAAATGAACTTATGTAGGAGTATAATAAGGGCAATATAAAAATTAATTATAATGGGCCGATTGACAGGTCCTTCCCTAAGCGGGTGGTAAATAGTTGAAACCAATCGCAACTGGGTCAGCATGAAACATATTATTGAATTCTGGGCTTCCTTTTCTACTAATGAGGTTACAACGTGTTATAGCCGTGTCTAATAAGCAGCTTTCCTTAATTTCTGCCGCCCGTTTAAGAGATATTTCTGTTAATTCCTGTTTCCATATATAAAAGCCAAAATATATGAAACCAGAGATCTTGTTAAATCCTGTTTTTAACCGTTTAAGTGAGTAGGAGTATAAGAGTTTAAGAGACCATTAAAGTATAAGAGTATACCTGTATACAAAATCGAAGAAGACTATTACTTTGAGAATAGAAAATTATTAGAGCGAGGGAGTTTAAGAAAGCTAGAACTTGAGGGCGATATAACAGTCGTATAAGAGCACCAAAGGATGACACTTAACGACTATAAAATGGAACAAAGTTGAAGGGTATTTGTACAGAAATAAGTGAGAAAAGTATAAACCATAAATAGATGAGTATCACAAGATTAATCCTGGCAGTGTATTAGAGTTTAAGGTATTAAATAGTTTAATATGAATATAAGAAAATAATGAAGCCTGATTAGATGAGTATAAGAGATTAAGTTTATGATTGTATGAGTTATGATTTAAATATTAAAAAAGTATGAAGCATAAATATAAGAGTATAAGAGATTAATCCAATGAATGTTTTAAAGTTGAAGGTATTAGTTGTTATTATTATTATTAATTTATGTATTAAATAAAATAATTCTTAGAATAAATATAAGAAACAAAAAAAAAGTACTATTTCTTCAGGGTATTTGATAGTTATAATATAAATATAAGGAAAGAGTTGAATATAAGACATAACACTTATACGTGTATTAGAGTTGGTGTAGTTAAAATCTAAGTGTAATAAAAAGTATGAAACTGAAGTAGATGAATATAAGAGTGTATTCGAGTTTAAAGCAGTGAATTTTTATAAACTTAAGGTAAAATGTGATCAGAACCGAGGAGTAAAGGACTGTTAAAATACAGAAGCTGCAAAAGCGGCAGAAAAATGCATCCTCCAACAAAAGAAAGAAGGCATCACGAAATGCAGAAAAAAGCCCCATTCGTTTAACTTTATTCGAATCTACACGAATTTTCAAAAAAAAATTCTGTTGCAAATTTGTTTCGGAATGTGCGAAACCGGTTCTTTTTTATGCAACCTCATCTTAATATCCACAACTTGCTGGTATACCCATCACGTAATCTTGGTCACGGCCCACATGCAAGTCAGGGATGGAAAATCTTCCCCCCTTTCGAATTTATTTATAAAATAGAAAACATTCTCCTGATATCAATTCTTGCTCTGCCGATGACACTGTCCACCTTGTTCCCACCTCCTGTATATTTTTGTCACATTGTCAATCTCGGCAACATTTTGCTATCGTATGCGCCGAACAATCGCAAAACATGCAAAGCCCCATTTCCCCACCTTTTCAACGTTCGGCTGGTATCTGTGCATTTTCCTGCCGTTTTGGAACAAACGATTAAAAAAAAACACACCAAAAACCACAACAAAAACAAAAAGTTTAGAACGCAAATAAAAACATGCTTTACAATTTATAAATTTGAATTGTTGCAGCACTCAACGTTGCACATTCGAATGTGTAGACTATATGTACATATATAGGAGATATTGTTGTGACTTGTATGTAGTCACATTTGGAGTTGCAATCGTAAAGATGAAATATCTATACAAATACAGTGTCTGTCATTCAGCCTGTCTAAGTGTCTGTCTGTCCTTGTAGCTGCTGCCATCCATCTGTCTGTCTCTGTGTCTTGCTTTATGTACATATTTACATACATATTCGATACAAGATCTCTTATTTTAAAACGACATTGTTGTGATGGCAAAGTTTTGCTTATGCTTCTGCTGGATGGATGTGTTTTAAGTTCGAGAGTGTGTGTGAGTTTGTGTGTTTTATGGTTTGTGACTTTGATTAATTGCCTGATATCTACTTACTCGAATATAAATGGAAATGTTGTTATCATTTGTTGGTATTGTTGTCGTTGTTGTCGTTGTGAAACTTATGCTGTCGTTGTTGTTGTTGTTTTTGTTGTTGCTACTGTGCTGTTTTCTTACAAGCACAACATGTTGCCGTAAAACCAAAGAAATTGTCTTCGTGTTGTCTTTCAACACCTTTAAGATGCCGTTTTAAATGCGAAAGATTAAAAATGATATTCATTCTCAAACGAGTAAATATTTTAAATAAAATTCGGTTGCAGTTGAACTTAAGATTTATTTTAAAAGTTATATTGTTTTAAATCAATTTGAGATATTTACAAATTTATGTATCTTATTGCCTCCGCTTATCGTTTGCACTTGAAAGGATTTACTGATATTATTGCTATTTTACTTATTGCAGTAAAAAAGGATAAGTTTTTGAGGGATTAAATGGGCGAAATATAACAACTTATATCCGAAGGTTAGAGTTTAAGCCCGAAGATCACGTGAGCCAGTCGTACAGAAGAGAAATATATAAAAAAACAAGTATAAGAGCAATAGATGGTGAACATAATACCATAATCTGTATGGGAAAGGTTTGATTATGGCTTTTGGGTGCATAAAGAGTACGGAAACAAGTTCAAGGCAAATCCTGTTTTGAAATACAGTGTAAATAAGGTAATAAAAGCTTAACTGTTTAACTGTTTTAATATGTATATTGCGGATGCCAATTAAAAATTATTAAGGTATAAGACTATAGAAGTATAAGAGTATAGGAGTTACAGAAGTATAAGAACTCACCGGAACAAGTGCGAAAAAAAGTTAAAAGAACTACAAGATAATAAGATAACAGGTGCTTCAATACATAAGAATTTTAATTTATTGTCTGAAGAAGTCTTAAAGTATAAGAGTAGAAAAGTATAAGAGCTCTTGAAAACAGATTCGAAGCAAATCCAACATATATTTTGAAATATAAAACAATAAAGAACTAAAAAGTAGTGAAATGAATAAGAATTTTAATATATTATCGATGCCCCTGAACGTGTATAAGAGTTAAGAAGAATGAGAATATAAGAGCGCAAAGGAAGCAACAAGACTAAAGGAAATCCATAATAAAAAATCGTAATAAAAAATTAACAAGTACTGAAATAAATAAGAATTTTAATATTTCCCAGATGGCTATTCAAAAGTACTGGAGTATAAGAGTACAGGAATATAAGAGCTGTTCAAAACAAGTGCAAAACAACTAATATTTTTTGAAATACAAGATAATAAAATAACTAGTGCTGGAATTACTAAATATTTTAATATATTCCAGATGGCAAAGCAAAAGTATTAGAGTATAAGAGTAAAGGAGTATAAGAGCTCTCCGAAACAGGTTTGAAACAGTTCTGGTATAAGTTAATAGGGTTTGAAGTGCTTGAATGCATAAGAGTTTTAATATATTTTCGATAAAAATGAAAAAGTATAAAGGAGTATAAGAGATCCTGCGCCGCATAGAAGAGTAAGACAATGATATAACACTGAACTTACTGGTCCCAATAGCTGTTATATTGGCTTCGTATAGAAATACAGTACTAGGAATATCATTCAATTAAGATTTTTTTTTAAATGAACACGACCTACACAGGCTGGTGGAAACAGTGTACAGTTTTTTTTTCGGCTGGCAGCTTTCTTACTGTTACATGTTATCTGGGCGTTTGTTTAAGTTTCCTTAACTGGTTTTTTCTTGTTAACTTCAAATGCTTTGAGTTGGCCTTCACTGCATCCTTCTCACATTTCTTCATAATTAAAAACCTTGTTAAATTTCTGTGTCTGCCCAGCATGAAGTATCCTGTGAGCACCAAAACCTGCCTCGACTTGAATGGAAAAAAGTGGTCGCGTTGCCTGTTTTGTGACTGTGTTAAGTTTTTTCGGTCTTATTGTTTAAGTTTTTTAACTGACCATGGCTTTTTTAATTTAATTCCTGCCACAGTTCGGGCTTTATTTTACATAAGCATTTTATTTCATTTGAATTTTTTCTCCCTCTCTCAAATGTTTGCCTGTTTCATGTTGCATCGTTTTATAATTAATTAAGCAACATGTGTTCAAAAGCCACAATTGGTGGAAATGTAATTAAAAATTAATACTTTCACGCTGAGTTCTAAAGTCTACACCGATTGCAAAGGCCACCAGCGAAGTGGAATATTTTTTGCCGGCCGGTCAGTTTGTACTTGGTGAGGGGTAGTGCATGGATGCGTGAGTGGTTTTCGGTTCACAAGCAATTTTTCCAATTTACGCATGAGAAATGCTTAAGCCGCATTACCGAAATATTGACAAATAACCATCCAGCAACCAACATATTTTAAAAGTTCTTCCACACGAGATCCCCTAAAAAAAGTCAAATTTTTTGTTTGAAATGCTCAAACCAATTTCTAAGTCGAGCCCAACATCAAAAACCTACAACATGACGCTTCGCTTTAAAAACATCCTATTGGTGCTGAGGACGTCAATGTTAGTTAAATGATTTCTCCTCCGGTTTTTGTGTTCATGCTGCCAGCTTTTTTTTTCCCCCCCTTCGATTTTGCTTTCACTTCAACTGATTTGCAGTGCGATGTTAATGCGGCTGATGTTATTTGAAAGCTTGTGACAGCTTTGGCAATTACTATTCAGTTAAAATGCTATTAATGTAAAATGACAACGATGATGACACAGTGTTTACTTCCTTTCTAAATTCTCAGTTTTATCCTATTGTCGTGATACATTGTAGTTATTGCCATTATAGACATGTCAATTGTGAACGGAAAATACAACAAGTACAAAAGATTTTTAAAACTACAAAGCGAAGTGTTTAGGAGAAAAGCAAATAGCAGGAATAGAGATGACTAGACATAATAGAGCAGAAAAATGTTTTTTTTTTGTAGCGAAAAATGATGGCAATTAAAAACTATATTTCACACTTTTGGTGAAGGAAAAATGATTACTAGATACAAGGAAAAAAGGAGGGCACACAAGGAGGGGGAACGGTGACACAGGAATTATTTTAAATTGTAAGTTTTAAGTAAAAGTAAGATACGTACGAAATATGGCCCAGAACGGCGAAATTTCTAGTCAGAAATATGTTCAGAAATTCAGGAAATTTGTAGACAGAAATATGATCAGCAGTTGACTTAATTTCTAGGTAGAATTATGGCCAAAAAATTAGCCAATTTCTAGATAGAAATTCAGGCAACTTCTAGGCAGAAATATGGCCAACAACTGAGCAAATGTCTAGACAAAAATATGCCCAACAACTGACGAAACTTCTAGACAAAAATATGGCCTAGAACTGTGAAATTTCTAGACATAAATATGGTCAGAAAGTGACCGGTTTTGTAAGCTGGAATGTGATCAGCAATTGACCCAATTTATAGGCAGACATGTCGCCAACAGCTGAGCAAATTTCCAGACAAAAATATGCCCAACAACTGACGAAACTTCTAGACAAAAATATGTCCAAGAACTCAGCAAATTTCCAGACAAAAATATGGCCAGAAATATAGTCAGACAATAATGCGATTTCTAAGCTGGAATGTGATCAGCAATTGACCCAATTTATAGGCAGACATGTCGTCAACAGCTGAGCAAATTTCCAGACAAAAATATGCCCAAAAACTGACGAAATTTCTACACAGAAATATGGCCAAGAACTCAGAAATTTTCTGCCTGTCGTCAAGTCTTCAAGTTAATTTCCCAAAAAAAAAAAAAACTTTGTGTTAATTTGATTGCAGTAAATACGATCTGTTCTGCCAATTTTGTATCTTGATATTCCTCTAACACAGATTTAATGGGACAGCATAAACATTTGTACGATACTAAACTTTTAACTGCTTTCCGACAACATTTCCACATAATTATTATTCCGTGAACATTCCGTTCTAATTAATATGCGACACCCGCCAGCCAGAAAGAAGTTGATCAGAAAATGAATTTGAGTAATTTTTCATAATGAATTCCCAAAAATGCAAAATTAATACACACGGCGCTGCAGCGACTATGAAATTAAAAATTAATTGAAATTATTCCAAATATTTCGGCTCAACAGGTGAGAGAAGAGAAAAAAGTAAAATGTTCCCAAGAATTAATAAATTCAATTAAATATTCCGTTAACGTGTTTAAGACATTCATGTGCTCGTATGTTGCACAGAACTTGAAGCGAAAGAAGAAGAAAAGACTATTTAATTTATTTGCCTGGCAATTTAATTCATCACAATTCAGGGGCGAGAAGTTCTGTAAAAAACACATACGTAAGAAATTGTTTTCTTTCGGGATTCGAGTGTGAAATGTGTCACAAGTTTTGTGGGAGGCGAATATTAATTTGAAAAGAGAAATA
Organism: Epicampocera succincta; assembly: GCA_932526305.1. NCBI lineage: Eukaryota > Metazoa > Arthropoda > Insecta > Diptera > Tachinidae > Epicampocera > Epicampocera succincta. The sequence continues at coordinate 61,471,629 of OW052036.1, read as the reverse complement.
TTGGCGTTAGAAAATTTGGAATTCAGTAATTAAAACAGAACAATAAATCCAACAATTTGTGTTTGAATTTTCAAATTCAATTTTAAAGTTAAAAAATGAGGAATTCGTGCACTGGAAACAATTTGCTTTTATTCAAAACCAGCAAAACTATTTGCTTTGTTAAAGGTAAATTATTTTAAAAACATTTTTGAATATATAAAAAATTCTGCCATAAATACTTTTGCCACCGCTAAAACCTCCATATCCTGTCACTCATTCACTTGCAAAGTGTTAAAGAAGTGGATACAAACAAATATTTATTATTTTCTTTATATCTTTTTTTCTGTCTTTCTCTGCTCAGATAATATTTACACTTTTTAGTTTCTTGTGTCTCAGTCCCTTTTTTTGTGTGCTGCTTTCCGAAGCTCAACTCTGATCAAGAACGGGGAATGGCAAAATGTCTGCATAATAACACACAATGACTGTCACATTTTACTTTCATGTATGTCAAGAGTTGCTTTAAAAACCAGCGCCAGTTAAAATAAACTTGAGCAAAAAGAAGAAACCGAAAAAAAAACAAACCAACAAACTTAACAAAAACTTTGAGGTTATGCACACAACATCTGAAATGTCAAGGAGTATTTCCTGTAATCTTAAACACATTCGCATATGAAAAAAGCCGCACGAATTGTTAGACATGCAACTCAACTTATTTACATGATTTATTAAAAAAAAATTCCTTTTTTTTCAGAAAACTGAATATTAAATAAAATAAAAGCAAATTTTTGCTGACAGGACGGGTGTTTTTGTTATGGGGTAAAAAGCATCTATTTTTATATGTTCAAAAGTTTTAATATTGAATGAAATTTTAGGAAATTTCAAGTTTTGGAATCTAAGGATAACCAGAAATTTAGACAGGATTTTTTTTTTAAATTTAAAAAATTTTAAAAATTTAAATTTAAAAAATTTAAATTTAAAAAATTTTTCTATCAACAGAAAACCAGAAATTTAGACTAGAATCGGAATAGAATTTTTTTTGAGTTTTTGAATCTAAAGATAACCAAAACTTTGGACTAGAAATAGAGCAAAAGCAAGGAATTTAGTTTTTAAAAGTTTTTCGAATATATTTTTATCAACAGAAAACAAGAAGTTTAGACTAGAATCCGGCCCAAAAATTCTGTCGAGTTTTTCAATATAAATAAAATCAAACATTTGGACTAAAATTTGGGAAAAAGAAAAATTTTTAGTTTAAAAAAAATGTTTCAGGTTTTTGTATTAACAAAAAACTAAAAATTTGGACTAAAACAAAAACAACAAAAAAAACAAATTTCCAAGTTTTTGAATCTAAACAAATTTGAACTAGAATTGAGACAAATTTTAATTTTATTTAAAATTTTTCATCACAAGAAAACTAGAAATTTGGACGTGAATTTGGTTCAAACAAAAAAAATTTCATGTATAAAAACTTTTAACTCTTAATAAAAATATTGTATTAAATGGTCCTTCTCATTTAAGGGCTAAATCAAAGATTCAAAAATCTACTAGCAGGCAAAATATGCGCTCTTTTGGTAAAGCATTCTTGACTGAAAAGTCCTACAGTCCCAGCCATCATTTTAGGGTCTCAGGAAACGCCAACTGTTAGCGGAACTGTATAATCCAGTAAACACAGTGTTCTAGTAAGAAGACTTGAGCCAGAGCAGAACCTTTTACCAGCCCAGGAAAAGTAACAACAACGAAATATTAACTCTGTTTCATGTTGATTTTACATTTATGTTAAAAAGTTGGTGTTTTTTTAAACCACCTTAACAAAGAATAAAGAAAGAAATAAAACGAATACCAAAAGCAGAGAATTTTCCTTTAACGCTAAATTCAACATCATCGATTCTACAAACATTTACTTTTCATTTTCAGCAACAGGGACAAGGAACAAAAACAATTGGAAAATCACTTAGAAGAAGAAGACAAAATCCCATTAGCAAAGTAAACGATTGAGGGATGTTTTTGTCACTGTAGAGAGAAACAACATGAAGAGCAGGCCAGCGCCAGCTTTTAGTTTTTAACTTTAGTTTTTAAATTTAAAACAAACTCTTCAGCTTTAGCCTGAAATCTAGTCCCTGAAGATTCTCCAAAAGGTTGCCTTAACAAATTACCAAAGCAAAAAAAAAAAAACATCCTGCCCAACTGTTATTTGTTTACAATGTTAATAATATTATGAACTTTAGTTGGTTTTTAGTAACATTTCAATTTTCAAAGGACTAAATGAATGCCAGAGTTTATAACAAACTTGATTTATTGATAATGCAGCCTTCACTTGTACATTTGCGTAGTGGAGTGTGCGTGTGTGTGTGCAGGATCAGTATATGGAATGGCCAAATAGAAACCATATAGTACAACAACAACAACCACAACAACACTAATAACGAATGCAAAAACTTTCAATAGAAATTTCAAACAATGGACAAAACTAATTCAATTGTCAATGGTTTAATTTTAAGTTCAATATTATTTATGAGAGTTTTGTTATTGTTTGTGTCCAAAACAGGCTAGACTAGTAAATCCATTTGGTAGCAACAAACACAAAACTAGAAAAAAATAGAGGGGGGGGGGGGGTGGCGGTACTAAGCACTGCCAGCACAGACACCTGCGAAACCCTACAGCAGGACATTTATTTGGTATTTAAATCGCAAGTTGGAGTTTAGGGATATCGCACCAATTCATTTCTTTGCTTATGGCCACTAAAACAAGACAAACACTTTAGAATAGGGTACCGGATCAGACGCTCCAACTTTTATTGACCAATCTCCTCCTGATTCTCGCCCTTAAAGTTGCCTTATTTTAAATAGCTTTCGTTTGGTGTCGCTTCCAATGTTTTTTTTTTTAATTTTATATAATTTCGTTTGTTTTTTTCAGGGAAAAATAATTTATTATCGATTGAAAGCGAAAAATTCGAAGCTTGAAAAAAAATTCAAGTCAAGGAAATAATTAGTTTTAGTTACACTTATTTTTTCCCCCAGCAAATTAGTTTTTTTAGTGATAATAAATCACAATGATGATAATGACACATATTTTTAACACAGCAAAAAAAAAAAATTAAAAGAAATGCCAAAAATATCAACCTGCAGCCAACTTCATGTAAATATATTATTCAAGTGAGTTCTCCAGCACAAGTTGCTACATATTTACTCTTTCATTTTTCCCTCTCTTCAACAAATTCAAAAGCTTAAAAACAAAAGATAGAACATCTGACCTGGAACCAGGGTAAATCAACTGATCAGTCCGTACTACAAAAGTTGTAACATCTGAGTTTGGATATATCAGCAGTACAAATAGACAGCGAAGCCAAGTATGACAAGATATGGCAAAAATATTATTCATATGCAGCCAACTTCATGTATGTACATAATTCGAACCATTCTTTTTTCCCCCTTTCTTTAACAAACTCAAAAGTTAATCAACAAAAGTTGAAACATTTGACACAAAGAATGACAAGATATAACAAAAATATTATAACCTGCAGCCAACTTCATGAATACATATAAAATTCGAACGATTTGCGCAGTACAACCAACTACTTACTGCCTTCGACAAACTCTTAAGATCCAGCATCTGAACAGGGAAAAGCAATTGTAATATAAATTTCCGATACCAACATTGTGAGCTGATGGACAACAGATTTCGAATAGTTTTTTTCGTTAAAAAGAACTTAAAGTTGCCTTTAATTCATTAATAAACTATTTGGCTTTTGGCTTAAAAGACCGGGCTTTTGAGTCGTCTAGGCGGAAGCCATTTTAATGAAAATTGAATTTATTTGCTAAACAAAATGCCCAGAGTGCTGGGCACAGAGATTGTACAAATTCTATGTACATTTTTAATTGATCATTTTATATTGTATTTTCAAATACTAAATAAAATTAAAAATATATTTCAGTTATCAGACTACCAACAGGAAGCGACAATAAAAATTTACAAAACAAAAAAAATTTATAGGAACAGGAGACTTAAATTTTATTGTTTTCCATTCGAACAACAACAAAACAGTGATTTTTATTTCCAACAGATAGACAGAAACAGTGGGATAAAGGCAGGCACCAACATAATAAAAACATTTAAAAAAATTCATAAATATTTAAAATTTCACGCTTCAACTGCTTAAGAAGAAGAAAAAAAAAAGAGAGAGCGTGAAAAAAATGATTTACATGTGTTTTGAATTTCTTTTTAAGGCGCCTGCCTGCCTGCACGTGCGCTACTTTTCATGATTTCTGCGTTTAATGGCACTAATTCACACATCTTGAATTAATGGTTTTTAATATCGTTTTTATTTCATTTTATTCCTGTCCTTCTCTCTCCACTTCCTTTAGCCATTTATTTCACAGGTTTTTATTGCCCTCTTAAACATTCCTTTTATAGTTTTTCTAAACAACAAGTATTTTCCATGTGCCAGTAGGCGATATCGTGGAACAAGTCTGTTGAGGTGCTTCGAGTGTCTGATTGCATTCTTGGAAATGTTTTGAAGACATTTTCATATATTTTTCAGTGCCATTTCATAAATTAATACTAAAAACATACATACATACATGTCTTTCAAGTCCAGCCAGAGCTGGGCAAAAAGTATTAGATTTCAGTTTGGGCTCAAATGGCGGCAAAAAAACTACTAATTGCCATCCGATAATGATGGTGCCAAGTCTAAGGATATGGCGAGCAAGAAAGGTTTGATGGGGTTGAATTTGCCTGCTGTATCTTGTCCTGGACCTTGAAAATTCAGGTACACTCAGGTCCTTGTGAATTCGTCCGAAATCCCATGAAGTATTTGATTTTGACGCCTTTGAAGTTTTTCTGCAATAGATGCTGAGCCAGTATCCCCCTCCCCCACTTTGTGGAATTGATTATCATCAGCATTTGCCATTAGGACCTAATCTAATGATTTACCTACTGCACTTGGTGAAGGGATCGGAATCAGGCTCGCCTGTACACTCCTCCGCAAACTAGTTCTTAGGAATAGCAAGAGTCTGTAGCATGATAACAGCAATCTCAGGGACATTTGGATCATTGGACGAGGACCACTAACTCAGTGTCTAACAACACACTCTTCTGCATTTTCAAAACTAACACTGCGGCCCAGGTAGGTACCTGAACCCAGGACCAACATCTTCTTTTTCCTTTGGGTGAACCCGGCCCTCAACCAACAAGCTTTTCCAGCCTCCTCTATTGCGTTGTCCAACTGGTGCGGAGTCGAAGTCGGAGATCAGATCAACATCAGGATCCCTCTTGCAGGAAATCCCAGGCTCCTGCTAGTCCCCTTCTGTCAGGTCACTGTTGCTAAAGGTTTCAGAAGATCTTGAACAAACGAATTTGTACAGAAAGTTCCTAAAGTTTTGGTTGTTGTACCCAAGTAAAGGAACGTGTCTACTCAGTAACCCGCAAAGCATCGTGTCCTTGTTTTATAATTAACGGTCCAACGCCGCGATATTGAGTGCAGTTTTGATGACGTCATTCGTTTAATTTTTCAGGCACTCATAAACCGATCAACATTTTACCGTTCTATTAATGTCTTATTCTTAAGCAGTTTTTTCCCCACAACTTTTCTGCAAATGTTTTACATATTTTTCCGTGTTTCCAGGCTTTCAGAACATTCTGTTGTTGTTGTTGTTTTTAATATATGAAATTTAAATTGCCCCAAAAATTGCATTATTCTTGTATTTTTATATAATAAAAACTGGCGATTCTCAGACATTTCACATGCCCAACACAACCAGCATTTCGTTTACGATTCAAGTTTTTGTTTTGTTCCTTCTTTTTCCATATTTGCGTATTTTTTTATTGATATTTTACGGCCAACAAAAGCACCAAAAACCCCAATAAGAACGAATATGATGACGTGACTAAAATGAAGACTTCAGTGCAGAAAAGGAATTCGCCAACCGTTTTGCAAAGGAGACATATTCTTCCCTATTAATTATAAATACATATTGCGAAATGATAAAAAATTAAGTTCAGAACAGCATTAAAACGTAATTCATCTACACGAATTTGAATGTGTGTGTTCGTATGTTTAAAGGTAACAGCAGCTTTAAGCATTTTTGGCATTTTTTTCAGTGTTTCATGCAAACGCTGGATGTCCTGCTGCGCTTGAAAAACTGTCCAGCTGAAATGTTATTAATGTTTAATAGGTTTTATTGGAAATCTTCGAAGGATGCCTTCAAAATCTTCTTTACCTGTTTGCCTTCGCGCGCACACACACACACACACACACACACGCACAGACACACACACACGCACAATCACTGTTGCCAGCAGTGCTGGCACATTCTTTCGCTTCTCGCCAGCGAAACTGATGTGTTTTATTGTATATTTTTGCCAGTTTCTTTAGTTGCACATCAAAAGTAAAAAGCGAACGAAAAACAGACAAGGATATAAAATAAATGACAATCTTATTGTAATCGTTGAAATTTTAATGATAAATTGTCTGAGCATTTGCGGATAGAAATTTCTTTAAAGACTTAAAACAGTTTTTGGGGAAAATTTCGCCATAAAAGGAACTAAATTTTCATGAGAAATATAAAAAAAAGAGGAAACTTTTGTCATGATGGCAAATAGTTTGTTTAAGAAAAATTTATTCAGGCTACAAAGTTTCCCTTTAATCTTTCTCATGTGCCAATAATTTTGCTTCGAATTCTTTGTGTTTTTGAAGAACAAAAAAAAAAAGAAAAAACTTTATTTGGCTCGAGTCCTGCGGTCTTGAAACTAGAAATCTTGTTGGTTCGGAAATTATGGCTCCCCATCCGTTCGCTGCTCTGCTTAAAATTAACTATTCCAAATTTAATTAGATTCCACAAGCCGCCAACAAACAAAACGAAGTGAAAAAATGTATTAAAAATTATCATCATTAATTTAGACATGCAATTGCTGCGATAACTGCTGAAAAGCAAACAGCAGAAATTATCTGCCAACAACGAAAAAAGAGGCAGAGCAGTAGAACGTTTTAAATGAGAGCAGCAACTGCAATGTGCAATAAATAAAGTTTATAGTGTAGAAAATTGGTAATTAACTTTCTGCACGCAGCAGACAAGAGGCAACCGAGGATGGTGGTTTTTAAACAAAGTTAACTAGTAGATTGTAACAAGTGGCGCAGAATTGAGACGGCGGCCAGTAAAGGAATTACAAAAACAAAAATATAGCAAAAAATGGCAAAAAAAAAATACCGAACGACCAGCAAAAGCTTAAACCACTTTGGGGTTGCAAGTAACGCAGCCCACAGAAGAAGAAGGAGAAGAAGAAACCACACCAACTCTCGCATCAGACAACATTAACTGAAAATATTGTTGTTAGCAGCAGGATAATAAGGAAATCTTAAGAGGGAAATAGAAACAATAAATTATAGCAAAAATGCTTAACAAAAGCAAACGATGACGCCATTATAATATTACAGGGTGTTTATGCGTCCATATAGACCACAGCTTGGATCATTCTGTTGGCATATGAAGGAGACGCTGCCGTAAAGGACTTTGGCGTAGTGGCCCAACTAATGGCCACTGTATTCAGAGATGACGTTGTCTGCTGCTGAAACTAATAAGCGGCTATGGAAAAATTTCACCTTACAGGGGGTCCCCCCTTATTGGCAGCCAAACGCATGCCAATAGCGTAAAGCGTTTTTCTGCATTTTTGTCTCAACTGCAGCATCTCCCTCCCTCCGTCACGCTTCTCATCTCAAGTTGTAGTTTGTTCTCTGTCATTGTGAGACATATTAACCCAACATTTTGTTGAATAGTTGATGGTTTTCCCCCCAGTCCTATTACGACCCTATTTCATGCTACCTAATGTGGCATGTAGTCGTGCATTCAACGTGCAACTTAAGTTGATGCTAAAAAATGAATCGTTTTCGATTGTAGTCGTGTGTTATTTGTGTGTTTGCGCCAATTTGCCATGGACAAGCCCCAAAGGCTTTTATTGTTTTGCCGTTGAAGTGGAATTCGGTTTGTACTCGTATTCCATTCAACTACATTTAATATTTGTTGGCAACCAACAAATTACAGCTGTTTTCATTGTTTGCTGCACAGCAATAACGCAATTCAACAATTGGCAACATGTGAGTGTTAAATAATCATAATACCGAGTTTTGCTTTTCGGTGTTTTTTTTTTGTTGGCTCTTCAAGTTTTTGTTTTGTATTGAGGTGGCTTTTCGTAAACTGAATTTTGATGGCTGTAGTAGAGTTTGGGTTGTCTTGCTGTCTTGAAATCAGGTGGGAATTTCTCTATAACAAACGACACTGTAACAAAATGGCAAAAAAAAAGAAGAAAAAAATAAAACACAAACACACACAACTAGAATCGTGACAGTTGACTCGAGGGGCCACCAACTAGACAGAGCGCTCGCTGTACGACTTCAAATTCTACACAGTAAAAATTGTTAGAAACATTTTAAAATTTACGCAATTGCTTTTCAGCAAAACCCTATTGCCTCAAATTTTCTCTGTGTATGTTCTTAAGACTGCATTCATTGAAACAAACGGCAAAAATATAACAATCATGGACTGTCATTAGTCAGAAGTTCAAAACGCTAAGAGAATTACGAAAATATTAGGCAGAGGAAAAAGCAGTCGAAATTTATGACGCTAAGAACCGATTTTGTTAACTCCAAATAAGACAGTTCTGGGGCCCGGTTTATTAGTAAAACTTTAACAGCTCTTATACCTTGTTTATCGCTGTTTAGGTGCGATCTATGCCTTGTCTATGTGTTTATTTTTTAATTTTGTTTGTGTCATGTCTACGTCAGTCTTGTTCATGTCTTTTCTGTTTTATGTCCATGTCTTGTCCATGTCTAGTCTCTATGTCTTGTCTATGTCTCTTCCATATCTTGTCTATGTCTTGTCTTTGTCCTGCCTACGTTTTGTCTACGTCTTGTCTATGTCTCTTTTTATCCTGTCTATGTCTTATTGAAGTCATGCCTAAGACTTAGTTTGGCTATTCTAAGTCTCGCCTACGTCTAAGTATTGTTTGAGTCTTGCCTTTGATTTATTTAAGTCCTGTCTTTTCAATGCTCTTTTTATGTTTCGTCTATGTTTTGTTCATATTCTATTGTGTATTCTGAGTATATTCTGAGTATATGTCCTGTCTATGTCTTGTCTATGTCTTGTCTATGTCTTGTCTATGTCTTGTCTATGTCTTGTCTATGTCTTGTCTATGTCTTGTCTATGTCTTGTCTATGTCTTGTCTATGTCTTGTCTATGTCTTGTCTATGTCTTGTCTATGTCTTGTCTATGTCTTGTCTATGTCTTGTCTATGTCTTGTCTATGTCTTGTCTATGTCTTGTCTATGTCTTGTCTATGTCTTGTCTATGTCTTGTCTATGTCTTGTCTATGTCTTGTCTATGTCTTGTCTATGTCTTGTCTATGTCTTGTCTATGTCTTGTCTATGTCTTGTCTATGTCTTGTCTATGTCTTGTCTATGTCTTGTCTATGTCTTGTCTATGTCTTGTCTATGTCTTGTCTATGTCTTGTCTATGTCTTGTCTATGTCTTGTCTATGTCTTGTCTATGTCTTGTCTATGTCTTGTCTATGTCTTGTCTATGTCTTGTCTATGTCTTGTCTATGTCTTGTCTATGTCTTGTCTATGTCTTGTCTAAGACTTCTTTATGTCTTCTTTATGTATCGTCTATGTCTTGTCTATATCTTGTCTTGTCTATGTATCGTCTGTATCGTCTGTATGTCCTGCTGAAGTCTTGCCAATGTCTTGACTATTTTTAATCTATATTATGTCCATCTATATTTAGCCTAAACCTCGTTTATGTTTTATTTCAGTGTTCTGTGTTATTTAAGCCTTTTCAATGCCTTGTATATCTTGTGGCTGTATTTTGTCCATATCTGGTTTGTGTTCTGCCTATAAATCGTCTATGTCTTACCTTCTCTAATTACTTTTCTATATGTTCCTCTAGGTCTTCAGTCTTTTCAGTCTTTATCTCAACTATATCTATTGTATCGCTGTAATGTTTTCGTCATGGATGAGTGTTGTTCATGTCTTGTTAATATCTTGTTTATATTTTGTCCAAGTTCAGTTTATATCCTCTCTACGACTTGTCTGTGATTTGCCTATATCTTCTGCATATGTTGCTTACGTGGCTCATGTAACATTTTCAGTTTTGTCCCTTTTAGTATTATTTTTTTTTTAGCTCACATGGAAAAACTTCCTTTTGCTTTCTTAGTGAGAAGTTACTTGTTCCTCACCCCAATAGCAATTCCTTCTGAGCTGGATTTTGTGTGTTTTGTGTTTTTTTTTTTTTGCTGACTAAAAGCATTTATATTCTTTTGTTAATTTTATTAAATATTCATGCCGATCTGGAAAATTTAATAACATTTCAATAAGCCCACATAAATTATTCTGCAATTGGAAAAAACCAAATCAAAATGTTACAAATAAATTGACATTTTAATAAACTCAATTGGTTTCAGGGCTCTTTTGTTTAAACAAAAAAAAAAAAAAAAACAAAAAAAACAAAAAAAAAATTAAACTCATAAATGCTGAAAATCACACATAACGATTGGTAAATAAATTTTATGCAAATCGTTTTTTAAATGAAATAAACAAACACACCTTTAAAATGTCTGTATTTAAGGTGAAAAATTTATGGGTTTTTCAAATCACAAAATAAGTGCCACAAAAGTTGTTATTAGTACATCCAAGCCCACACTAACGGCATTAGAACGGGAAAAAGCAATTTATAGGCGCTGAGGTTGAGTTAATGGCTTCCACAGGAGACGGCATGGAAGATATTTATCTGCAGGTCTCTACTGCCTTAGTTCTATGTCATGTAGTCTAATTAATATCATTTCTTTGCATTTGCTGCGCCACACAAAATCCTGTGACCTTTTAACCTAATGTCATGACCCTTCTGTTGGCCAAACTGAACCACGACAACAAAAGGAAAAACTAGACTAATAATTATACGTTGTTGTTCTGCTCGCAATATGCCCGGTTCTATGTTGCAACATTGTTTTATTTAATTGTTTTGTTGTTGCTCCAACTGCCACATTCTATACAGATATTTGCAATGCAAAATTTTAATAACCATCTTGTCTATTTTTTTGGTTTTGTCTTTGTTTTCTTTGTATGTTGCTGTTCTGCTGCTGGTTTGTTTTTTATTTATTTATTTCCTTTAGTTTCCGGGTTAATGAACGCATGCAGCAGCAGAGGAGGCAGCGGCAGCGGGGCGACACACAGACTGAGTTAGAGGATTAGTTTTAACGTTTAACTGGGCACATTATTGATTTTCCGGGCAGCAGTTTGTGTCCCAGTGTGTTGCAACAAACCTGCAAACAACTTCTTATTAACTCGTTTTTTCGGCTTCACATTAAACATTAGAACAGAAAATAGCAAATTTTCAGAAGAATGTAAAATATGTTGGGAAAAATACCAAGAAAGAAAAACCCAAACTACAACACAATGCAAACCACTAAAGGCTGTAATTGTAATAGTTTGTTTGCATGGTTAAACACTGTCCTTCCGTCTTCCTTTCGCTGCTTTTCTCCATTTTTTTTTTGTAGTTTTTTCTTGAACACAACATGGTTTCTATGGCTCAACATGAAAAAGCCGTAATTTATGTAAATATGTATTATTAAGATTGAAAAATGTATTTTTTTCGTCCTTTCATGTTCCTCTTTTTCAATTTAAGTCCTTAAATATTTTGAACTTTAACCAGCAACCATGTGGCTAAAGGATTTCTGCCTTTGCTGAGGCAAAATCTTTTCTGCATTAAGTTCACTTTTGCTTTGCTTCATTCCGTCGCTAAGACAACTCTCTTACTGTAAAACAATGTAAGAGTTTTCTACAGATTGTATGAACATTTTTCGGTCACATCAGAATGGCGATGATATTATTGTACAAAAGTAAAACATTTCAAAATGCTGCAAAAAGCATGCATAAATTTAAGTTTTATTTCTTTAAAGATTTGAAAGAAAGAAGTGGAAGAGCTCAACGAATTCGGGGAGCATCACAATTGAGGTTTAAAGTAGCAGAAACACAATTCGAGCGATAAGCGATATTAAAATTTTGAAGTAAAATAATTCCTAACAATAGTGTTGAGAAATGTGAAAATTTTGAATCTTGGAAATAAATTTCGAATTTTCAAAATAAATTTCGAATTTTCAAAAAAATCTAATATATATTTTTGAAATATCGGATTTTCAAAACAAGTTTCTAATTTTCGAAATAAATTTGGAGTTTTCGACATTAGCTGCGAATTTTTCAAACACATTGCGAATATTCCAAATCAATATCATTCCAAATAAAAGTTGTGAAATATGTCAAAATTTTAAGTTTTTTAAATAATTTTCCAATTTTTGAAATAAATTTCAATCCTATAAAATAAAATTTCGACATTTTCGAAACTGGCCGCAAATTTTTCAAACACATTGCGAATATTCCAAATCAATATCATTCCAAATAAAAGTTGTGAAATATGTGAAAATTTTGAGTTTTCAAAATTATTTTCAAACTTTTGAAATAAATTTCGAATCCTCGAAATAATTTATATAAGTGTTTGAAATAAGTTTCGAATATTTAAAATAGATTTGGAATTTTTTTAAATAAATTTGGAATTTTTGAAGTAAATTTCAAAATTTTGAAATAAATTTCGAACTTTTGAAATAAATTTATACTTAATTTGGAACATGAGAAATTCACTCTGAATATCCTAAATCAAAAGGCTTTTAAAAATTTCCACTTTCGTAATTAAATATCAAAAATAAGGAATAAAAATAGAAACTAATTTCGAATTTTCAAAAAAGGGTTCAAATTTTATTTGAAAACTTATATTATATACAAATTTGTGGAAATCATTTCTGAGTTATTGAAAAAAAAATTCAAGCCAGCGGCACTAATTTAGAACTTTCAAAATCAATTTGGAATTTTTTAACATTTCGCAATAAAATTGCTGACATAAATTTTATTATTTTTAAAACTACTTCAAATTTGTAGAATTAATTTTAAAATTTCGACCTCAAATTGGACTTGTAGAATTTTTTTTTAATATAAAATGTTTAGCCACAATTTTCTTAAAAATTTAAAATTTTATGAATTTCAGAACAAAATTTCCAATCGATTTAAGGTTTTTATTTTAAAATCAGGTTGGAGTTTCTGAAATTAATCGTAGTGTTAAATTATGCTGCTATTGATTTTTGAAATCCTGTGGGACTGTGTGTAGGGTACTTCATTAAGAAGGTCAAATAGTTACACAAGTCTATATTCTTCTTCCGAGACAGGGAGAGAGAGAGAGAGCGAGAGAAGCAGAAAACAAACAACTTTTTAGCCAAACTCTATTATATATTCATGTTTTTTCCTTCCCACACCCCTCTTAACTTCTTTCTTTTTTCCCAAAAGTCTCATGTATAAACAATATGGTTTTAAGAGTCCATTATTTCTCTAAAGTGTTCGTTCTGTCTTTAGTCCTGGCCACCACAAGGAAACAGTAAATGGAAAAACTTATTCAAGTATTTCCAACCTCTTGATGAAGAAATAAACAAATACGATACATTTTTTGTTTGCCATGAAGATGTAACCGACAATAACGTTACAGCCACTGATGAAGATGATGATATTTATGTTGTTGTTATTGCAAATAAAACTGAATAACAAAAAAAAAATTTCTAAACAGATTTTCATTACAAATTGTCAAAACTTTTGCTGTTTAACTTTAAGTTTATTGGCAAGAAAAATGCTTAATTTCGGAGAACATTTGCAGGGTTGGAAGCGAAATCAAGAAAAGCGGTGGGAAGTCAGCGAAAGTGTTTTCTTTAGCAGTCAAATGCTTTCGAGTTGCCTGCGCTCCTTCGCTGCTTTTACAGCTTTTTCAGTTTTTGTTATTGTTAGTGTTGGTGTTGGTGTTGCTGAGGGCTGTTTTGGCCTCAAGGGATAATTGTTTTTAGAGCATATTTTTGTGTCTTTTGTTATTTCAGCTGGGGAAAATTGCCAGGGCAGTGCACACACTTGGAGGGCATAATATTCAAACGTTTTTTTTTTTTCTTATAGAAAAAATACATTTCACTTTCTAGTTGTTAACTTTCATTTAAGGTTAAATATGCAAAGTAATTAAGTAGCGAAGCAGACAAATGCCAGCCAAACAGTTCCCCAACAAAAAACTATACAAAAATTTCTTATAGCAAAACTTTAATATATTTTTTTTTTTTCAAAACAAAACTTTATTTGCTAAAAATTTTTTTTATAGAGAAATTTCATATGTTAAATTTTCCAACAGAAAAAATTTACAATTGTGATAATTTGATTTGTAAATATTTTTCTCTGGAAAAATGTTATTTATTTTGTTACTTCCTACACAAAAATTTCATTTAATTTTTTTATATTTTTCTAAAGAAAAAATTGCTTTGCCATTATTTTACCATAGAAAAGTTGGATATTTAAATATTTTTCTGCACAAAAATTTTATTTGTCAATATTTTGCTTTAGCGAAATTCTATTCTTAAGTATTTTTTTTATAAAAAAATTTCTTAAGTGATTTTTTTTTCTGCACAACAATTTATGTTCGTAAGATTTATCTTCAAAAGAATTTTCCGTGCAAATTTTTTTTTCTGCAGCCAATTGGGAAATGTGATTATTTTCTTAGAGAAACATTTCATTGCTGAACATTGTTCTCCAGAAAATTGTTATTTGACATTATTTTTCTCTAGAAAGTGGCAGTTTGTGAATTGTTTTCTATAGAAAATTTTACTATATAAATTTCTTCGTCAAGAAAAAAAAACTATTTAAAATTATTTGTTATAAAAAATTAATAATAATTTTTTTTTTTTGATAGGTAAATTTTATTACTGAATACTTCTGTAGAGAAAATTTGATTTAAAATTGCTTTTTTGTAGCAGATTTTGATAAGTGAATTTTTTCCCACAAAAAAATTAAATTTCTGAACATTTCTTTTCGGAAAATATTTCATCTTCGAACAGTTTCCTATAGAAAAATGTAACAAGTGAATTTTTTTCCGTAGAAAGTTTGAATTTCTAAAAATTTGTTTAAAGCAAAAATTTCATTAGTGAAATATTAAATTAGAAATAAAAATAATATAAAAAATTTAATTTTTTAATCTTTTTAAAAATTTTTTTTTGTTTTGTAGGTTTTCCTATAAAGAAATAGAAATATTTTTACACAGAACCAATAACTAAAAAAATAGCAAATTGAATATTTCTCTAGAAAATTGTTAATATTATGGGAAATGTTTACAAAAACTAGTTATTAAAAATAAGAATGTTTTTTTTTCAATACCAAAAAATCAGAAAATTAAATAAAATATGTTGTAACTTCGTCGATTAACATTTAATCAATAGCAATTTCATTATTTGGAGAAAAATGTTATTGAGTTTGTAATTTTTTTTACTTACATTTATCAGAACACATGTTTTTAGTTTAGTGCTATAAAAATTCATCAAGTTTAATTAAGGGATCAAAATTAAGAAACTGCAAATAAGACGGGGAAACTGTGCGGCAAAAAACAAGAGTTCTAGACAAATTTTCGTTAGAAAATGTTGACAAATCAAACCGTTTGTGTGTATTGGCTGGTTTTGTAGCATTTCATTGGTCTTTTTCTTTTAAATAAATAAAAGTATTTGATTTTCATACCAGAAACGGCGGCTGCCTTGTGTCTACCAACAAACAAGACCCAGGGCAAATCGAAAAGAAAGTGGAATATGAAAAAGACCGGCCAAAATCTCAAAGAACACAAAAAAAAACCAAAAACTAAAAACTTTTTTCAGATTTGTTCAAATAAACATCATCTCCACAAACATCACAAGAATCAGCATGTGAATCAGCTTAAAGCAACGTCAACATTAAAATCGTCCTCATCGTCATCCTCATCATCATCTTAATTTTTGTAGTTGTTGCAGGAGCATCAAAAAGATTTCATTACTCTGTCTATTTGATTAAACGAACAGATGCAGCAAATGTTTGTTATTGGTTGTGACACATTAGCAAAAGACAAATACTGCACTACAAACGCTACTACGCTACTGCGCTACTGCTCATCCGCACTCATAAGCTGCGCTGAACGAGGGACCCCCTCGAATTGCAAGCAAATTTTACGAGCGCAATTTTTTTATAATTTTAAACTGCCAAACTGCTGACAAGGCAAAAACATTTATTGTCCTTAAGGCGAATTCATTAGACAACAAGTCCCTATTATTTAGTTTCCGTTGAACTGTTGTGTGAAATGTCAAAATCAAAGGCTTTAAGCTCAGAGAAAACTAAGACTTGGAATAGGCAGAAGCAAATGTCAACCACCCATTTAGTTCTAACAACGAAAAAACGCCTTAAATTGAATGGGGCAATTGGGTCCATTTCCTGTTTAAAAGCATTTGGGTCTTAATGTTCTAAAATAAATGAATTGAATTTTTAAAGGAAATTGTAAATATTTCTTAAAAAAAATGTACAATTTGGGGAACTTTTTTGTTAAGGAAATATTCAATTAATGTTGAAGAAACTGATTTTCGTAAAGGCTGGACCAATGCGCTGCTCAACTTCGTACCTCTGCTTGAATTTATGCAACTCTAAAACAAAGAAATGTCAAGTTGGAAGTGGGACAAAAAAATCAAAGATTTGGAGAACGGCAGACAATAGGCCAAAATTATTAAACTCAACAACTGTAACTCGGCCCCATTGTGCAGTATTTGAGGAGACATCAGCTTAAAGCTTGCCTTTGCCTTGACACTTTAATTGGCCACTTTCGCAACAAGTTTTTCTATCATTTTCTTTTTATGACATGTTGTTGCCTTCTACCAACAACAAAAAAAAAAGGATAAATTTTCTAAATTAAAATTTGTTATTAACATGAAGTTTTTTTTTTTAAAAAACAAGTTTTAGGGTTTAAAAATAAGAGAGGATTTCAGAGACTCGAACTTAAACGTTTGTTTAACAAGTACTTCCGATATTACATCAGGGCCAGTCAGCTCATCAGACGTTGTGACGAGCGCTCGCTAACGTTCGCCATAGAGAAACACAGCCTTGAAATTATATGAAAAATTCTCAGTATTTTTAAATATTTGATTTGCACAAATTGTTTTCATACTTTTATTACTTGTGGAAAATGTTCGCGTCTGCCCGAAATTATTGTGTCTGCCTCGGACTTTAGGGGCAATTTTCCGTAAAAAACCAAAACAAACAAAACAAACAAAAAACATAAACCATAAAATAGAGTTTTGAATTACTATTTCTATATGTAGTTTTGCTGTGTCAACAACATTCTCGTACTTTCGAATACGTGGATTATTTTGTCGTCTGGCTCTTCTTTTGTCAAATTTGTTTAGTTTCGTAAATGGATGGCTGACATGCAGAGGAACATTTTAAACGAAATGTCTCTAGAACAATATATTTATGTTGGATTTTTTTTTTCGCTCTCTATATCTCACCTCCCCCCCCCCCCCCAACACCCCTCTTCTAACGCTCACTTTAATATTTAAACATGAATTTCAATGTTTTGCCACGGCCATATAATTTAGTTTCATCGTCTTGTGTTTTATTTTTCCTCGATTTGTGTATTTTTGTTGTGTTAATTTTAATTTGTGGAGTTGCAATTCCGTTTGTTGGAAGGGTTTAGCGCGGGGGTGGGTGGGTGGGGGGGGTGAGGGGCATTATTTTGTGCCATAATTAAGACATGTAACATGTCTGTTTTCTCTTAATGGACATGAACAATAGATATTTGAAGCTTTTCTTGATGGCAGGGAATTAAAAAATTTCACTTAAGTGCTTGTGTGTTTTTTGTTGTTGTTCGTTTTTATTTTTTTTTTCTGGTAGAACAGAATGACATATTGGGACGTATGGGAAAATGGCATAGAAACTTGTTGTGAAAGTGGCCAATGAAAGGGTTAAGGCAAATGCAGCCTTTAAGCTGATGATTCTTAAAATACTGCACAGTGGGGCTGAGCTAAAGTTGTTTAGTTTAATTAATGCTTTATTTATTATTCTAAAAATGAAGACTTTGTGAATACTGAATTTAGTGTTTTACAGAATCCGCCTAATTATCGAAATCGTCGTTAGTTTGCAGTGGATTAAAAGAAAACCACTCGAATTTGCCCTAATCTATGACAAACCTGCGAAGATTTCGAGAACGTTAAAAAGTGTGACGGATTGTGACAAAGCCATGATTTATAGAAAAATATTCAAAGTATTAGCAACTGTTTCAGGAACATGAACTTTAATGTTGGCCAACAGGAATCAAATGAAAGGCAAATTAACTAACCCATATGTGACATGATGGAAGTTGTCGTGAACGCTAAATGGATTTGCCAAATATATGTAAGTAATTCATAAATAGCTTTCAAAACGATTCAATGCGCTCTCAAATATGAACAAACGAACAAACATTGACGGTGGGGCAGACAGTAAATGTTTTATTTGTAATTAAACTATTGATTTAGCAGCCGGCTTTTCCGCGACATGGAAATCATTTTCATTTGATGATGACGCCAACAATTCAAGGTTTAGAATCTTATATCTTCAATGCGACAGTATCGCGCACTTTAAGCAGTCGTCAAAACTTCCATTGTCCTTTTTATGTGATTCCTTAATTGCCAGACGAGCCACTCTCTTTTCGTACTTTATTTATTGACTTTGTTTTATAAAATTAATTTCTGAGTGCCCGTATTTATTGACAAAACTCTTCGCATTAGTATTCAATAGTTGCCCGGAGTGGATAAATTTGCCCTAACCAGTGATTTGAATATTTGTTCATTAACATCAAACAACAACATCAAACAACAACAACAGCAACAAGGATGGTATTAAAATGGCTTGATTTTATAACAATTATTCATTCAATGCGCCAGTCTAAAAGTCTGTGTGTTTCAAGGATCATTTATTTGTTCTTCTTTTTAAGGCGGTTCATTAAGTTAATTTTTCGATACAACAATCAGCACTTTTCACTGAGAAAATGAAGGACATACAATTAAAGTATATTGTAGCCGTAAGAGAAATATGCCCAGTCTAAGACAAGGAATGAGAATAAAAACAGAAGTATTGAGAGAAAAACAACCAGCCAGGCCTGGAAAGCTGCAACTTGAGCCGAAGGCCAACATTTGATATATGTACGTATTGATATTGATCTGGCAACCTGGTGTTAAGGGTTGTAAAATGCTTGTGTTACCGGATTTATTTAAATCATGAAGTTTTTGTATAGAAAAAAAAACAAATTACCAGAGAAAAAAGCCATGGCTTAATTTTCTAAGCAGAATTGCCTTTTGAGGCCATTCTCAACACAACATTCATACCTGCTGCTGCCGCTCAGGCCTGCTTCTTCTTCTTCTTCTTTTGGCGCTACAGTCCGTGGTGAACCTGGGCCTCCACCAACAAAGTTTTCCAGCTGGCACGGTCTTTAGCCAGCGTTCTCCAATTGTGCACACCAAGTTGGTTGAGGTTCCTCTCCACTTGTGTGCGCCATCGGTTGCGTGGGCGTCCTCTAATGCGTTGTCGCACAGGTTCAGGCTCAGGCCTGCTTAAACTTCATTAAAATGCTGATGCTTTTAATAGCATTCCGCCAATGAGCAAATTTTCCAGCGTGTGTGTAGCGGCAAAGCATATTGCCAAATAGCCGCTTTGCATGTTCATGTTCATGTTCATGTTAATCAAAATCAAACAAGTCTTTTCTCCTTTTGTTTTTGTTTTTGTTTTTGTTTTTGCTTTTCAATTTCAGTTTCTTGCATTTGCAGAAATATGCAAAAATATGCAAATTAGCATCACACATCAACACTCGAACATGGAAATTAAACAACCTTTTAGACATGCACAAACATGCCCAAACCAACACTAACACGTCAATGTGTTTTAAGTTGTACACACACACACACACACACACACACACACACACACACACACACACACACTCAACCTCTTACATATTCCGACGTGTAAAACTGTACAACACCACAAATCTTTATGCTCCATGAAATTGCAATCAATATTGATAACTGATTGAGTGGGCAAAAAAGCGCTTAAATAATTTAGTTCTAGTTCCCGGTAAGAGCAGGAAAAAAATATTAAAAAGACAAACAACAGGATTTCTAGACGAAAAGTTACTCTGTGAAATTGTAATAAAACCTCGTTATTGGCCACAATAAACATGATCGAATAAAATGAAAATTGGCCACAAACAATCAATTGGAAAGACGCATGATTTGAGGTGAAATAGCGCTAAATTAGCAAGTCAAGCAGGCCAAGCAGCAAGTGGGAAACCTACAAACTCCACATCACACTCTGAATTGCAAGTATGCCAGGTTTTGTTCTCTATTGGCCATTCATAGAGTTCGCCTGCCTGCCTGCCTGCCAAACAAACAAACAAACACGACACACTTTTTAGGCCTTTGGCTTTGGAGTTTTCTCATTTATAATTCTCTTCATTTTCTAAAGCCTTTAAAAATGTATGACAAACAAACAGGCAAACAGGCGTTTCTATGGGCCTTTAGAAATTTTCCAACTTTTGTGTGCGCGTGCAAAGGACACTGGCGTGCATGTGGCGTGTGTGCGTGTGTGCGTGTGTGTTCATTACAAACACTCATACTTGGCTTTTTGTTTTGTGCACCCCCTCCCCAAATCCACAAATATGTATGTAGGTGTTTGTGACTCGTGTGAGCAAACAAATCAACACACCTCTTTGTGGCTGCTGAGGGCAAATAATTTTTATTGAAAATCTTTTCATACTCGTTTCTATGCAGCCGGCCTCTTATGCTGCGGCTGTCTAGGAAAAAACTTCCTGTCAAGAAACTCCAACTCACATTCTGGCCAAATACATCATTATTTCGTAATAAAAGTTATTAATTCGAATATAAGTAATTTTTCAAAACTTAGTTGCCGCACAGACCTGCTTCAAATACAATTTACCGAGTCTTACAGCTGCGAGAGCCAAATAAATTAAGCGAATAGAAATAATTTTAGTTTAAAATGTTCAGGCGCGTTTATGTAGTCCTCGTAACGTGCAGAAAGATGGATTTGTTGTTGCAACTACGACTATGAGCTTCAGCTGCGAAGGGCTGATTTGGCTTAAGCCTCCTCCCTGAAGTGGAAGTCATAACTTTTCGACTTTATGTTCTTAACACTCTTAAAAATCGGACATTTCACAAAAATGTCATCGAAATTACTTTCAGCATCATTATTAATTATTATTAATATTATTATCTCAGGGGCTCCACCTGGCAGTAATGCGAGAGCGGTCCCCAGCACCCTTTAGTTGGGTTTTTAGCCGATGACCCGTCACGGCAGTCCGGCATACGACATATTTTGCGAGGCACAGGCTTTTGTGTGTCTGACAAAATTTTCTGTAGAAAAACATGTCTTCCACAAAATCTTCTTGTTGCAGTTTTAGGTTCCACAAAATCTTTAGAGGAAAAACGCCCGTCCTATGAAATTTCTTATGACAAAAATTTATATTTTCTTCAAATTTTCTATGGAAAAAATTGTTTCCTTTAGAACTTTTTTTATGAACAATTTTTTGATCATCCGAATTTTATATAAAAGAAAATATTTTTTATAGAATAATGTACCGTGAATTTGCATTCCACAAAACCTTTATAAAACATTGTATAACATGTATAATTTCCTATGGAAAAAACTCTGTCCTATTAGCCCTGCGTTAAAAACTTGTGTTGCAACAAATTTCCTATAGATAAAATTCTGTTTCACATAAAATAAAATATATGAAAAAAGTTGTGTCAAACAAACTTTTTTAGCGCAAAATTTTGTGTCTCACCGTATTTCTAACATTTAACTTTATGTCCCACAAAATAGTCTATAAAAGAAAAAAGAAAAAATTATGTTCTATAAAATTTTCTATAGAAAAACTATAGTCCACAAAACAGCAAAACTTTTGACTTATAATAGTTTCAACAGCAAAGTTTAAGTTCCACAAATTTTTTGTGAAAAATTTATGGCTCAAAAAAAAAAATGTTATGGAAAAACTTGCCTTCCACAAAAGTTTCTAAGCAAAAAATTGTATCTCACTAAGTTTTTCATACAATCAATTGTCTCGCTAGTAAATCTTTTCTCAATTCATACAGTTTTCTGAGCGCTTCTTTCAGTGCAACACATTTGCTGTGCCCGTTTTGCTGCCTGCATGTCGTAGTTAGTGGATGCTGTTGTTCAGCTTGTAGTTTCTCATTATTTTAGCTTTATTTGATTTACAAGAGTTTAATAAGTTTCACCAATATCAAGAGGTTTAACATTTAAACATATACGAAACAGCAGTAGACAACGAGCACATCCGCGCCAACAACATGCACAAACATTCACACTTTTCGGATGCGCAGCAGTTGGCTGTTGGGTTGTCGAAGGAGTGCGTCGGGCAGAGCAGCAGCACAAATTTAAATATTTAGATCGAAAACCTAAAAAGCCATAAAAACTTGTGGCTTTATTTATTTAACATTGTTGTTGTTGTGGCTGTTGTTGTTGCTGTTGTTGTTGGTGTTGTTATTAGTGTTGTCGTTATAACTCTTGTTGCATTTGTATATCGTTGTTAAACCATTTGTACGAGTATGTTGCTGTTGTTGCTGTTGTTGCTGTTCTGCTTTAAACTTGTCATGCTTGTCGTACTTGTTAAGTTGATGACGATGACGATGACGATGGTGGTGACGATGGTGGTGGGTGTTAAGAATTTTATTATTTCTTCCTTTTTCCAGCATTTTCGGTTTGAACTTCTTTAGGCGAATTTCACTGTGAGTCGAATAAATTTAGTGAATTTTTGTATGGGAAAAGAACTAGAGCTTTTTGAAATTGTAGCAGAGTTGACAAACCAGTAAAAAGGGACTTAAAACCATTTTTCAATCAATTATATTATATTTTCTAAAGTAGCGGAGGCGGAATAAAACACTCAATCACAAAAGATTTATTAAAGCAAACGATACGTTCTGCCAGGGAATTATATTTAAAAAATAAAATCTATAAAAATGCCTTCCACTATTGGAAAAACTCCAATTTTTTAAACTTAAAATTTACTTATATGT
This sequence comes from Epicampocera succincta, assembly GCA_932526305.1. Lineage (NCBI taxonomy): Eukaryota > Metazoa > Arthropoda > Insecta > Diptera > Tachinidae > Epicampocera > Epicampocera succincta. Next base: position 61,448,677 of record OW052036.1, on the reverse strand, counting down.
TTGTATTAATGCATAATACAAGTAACTTGTTCTAAAAAAAATTATATTAACAGACCTGTGCATTCTGAAAATCACACGTTTTCATATCACACATTTTCTTAAATCTAAATTAGTTTTACTGCTGCCGCAAAAAAGAATATAAATTATAACTTAAATGCTAAACAACGCCTTAAAGGCCTTAATTTTAGGAACAGACCAGGCAAAATTCGCCTTTTTAATATAGTTCGTTTTGAGAAATCACATGATTTCAAATAAGGGGGTTTTTCAAAACAGTGCTGTGTAAAAATCAACTAATCTTCTATAAAGTTTTTCAGCGAACACAATTAACTTTTTTTTTTGGAAAATTGTGTTCTGAAATATGTTCCACACACAACGAAATATTACACTGCGCCACAAAATTAAACTTTTTGTAGTTGTTGGCATAAAAATAGCAGATACTTATAGACTGCAAGTAGCGAATCACAATTGCCCAGCAGCTGTGATTTACATGAACAAAAATTGCAGGATTTTTCATTCCATCCCTAAAATATTTTACTAGTTTATTAATCTGCACGAAATTAACTTAGAATCGTGTTGGCTAGTGTAGCAAGATTTATAGCTCACTTGTAGTGCAGGCCTGTTTTTAAATTTTTTTTTTTAGGTTCTATTAAATTTTTGCCATTTGAGTCATTTTGTTCTCTCGTATTTAACTTAATTATGTTCACCATATGAACAGTTTTTACAAAACCACTTGGCAAAAGTACCAGCATTGGAATCTAAAATTGTGTGGGCTGTTGAGTTTTTTCATTCTTTTTTTTTTTTTGTTTGCCTCCCCCCACTCCCCTCAAGCCGACCAACTACCGCAAAAAAGGCGAAGACTTAAATGAACATTTTTACTGATGCTTAAACTAATTGTTAAGCTTAATTTATAAGAGTTAAATAATGATGATGATGGCAAAGCAACGCAACAAAATGACAACAACAACAACAACAACAACAACAGCGACGAAGCACTAAGAAAAAAATGAAACTTGAAATTTAATGAAAGCTTAATGACAAATGCTACTGGTATACGACTGAAAAGTAACACAAATGACAGTTGTAATGGATAAATAATGTATGTTTGTGTGTATGTTTGTGAAACAAATTTATAAAAATTTTAAATCTTAAAGTTTATTACGGCTGATCCCGGGCTAACAGAAATATTATAACTAAATCGTTTGAAGGCGAGCGAAGAGTGAAAAGTCTTTTTTTGTTTTGCCAAAAAGTTGCTTAAGGTTCAAATGCAAAATAAAATAATATTTGCTCGGAGTTTGTTGGGCCAAAATTCCGTTCTGTCATTACAAATATGAACATTACAATCCCAACCCACCCCTCCCCACTATTATTGCGACCATTTATATACGAATTTAGTGGCCACCAACCACCCGAACTTGCAACCGGACCAACAAATGCGAGTACTTACGTCTGCCCGTTATGACAAAATCTTAAATAAATGATTAAACATTTTTCATTTGTTATTACTGCCTGTCATAAGAATATTAACGCCTTAATGCCTCTAATCTAATGCAATCAAATATTTGCTGGCATGTTGGGCGTCCAAGACGAAGACAGGGGGCAAACAAAAAATAAATTCTCATGAAGATTATTATTGTCATCAAGAACATATTGTCCTGAGCAGACGTGAGGATGATTCGGTGTCTTGGAGTGGTCACTTAAGGTATTCTAAGAACTTTTACTTATAACTTGCAACGTTTCAACGCCAGTTTGAAATACTTCTTGGTTTTTGAGAAACAAAAAATTATTCCTTCTGGATTGGCCAAAGAAAATGATATATAAAATAAATATGTGTAATTTTTTAATTGTAACCAAGAAGCATTTTAAGTTAAGAAAAAAAAAAAAGAAAAATCTCCGAAAATTAAACTTACGTTCCACAAAATATTTTCTAACCCCAGCATAATGCCATTAAACGGTGTACAAAAATATTAAAAAAATAACATCTGATACAAATATTTGAGAAAAATAAATACGTTCCACATATATTTTGCTTTAAAAAATTTGCTGTATAACAATTTTAGCAAACTTGCAAAGCTTTTAAAAAAATAGTTCCACAAACTGCCTATACAAACTATGTGGCGTATTTGCAAATACGTTCCACAAACAACTTTTATGGAATTGTTTTTAAATGCAAATTCTCGATGGTTAAAATATAACAAAAGGAAATTTTATACATTTCTGAATAGAGAGCAATTCTCCAAAAAAAAAAAATTCTTTTACACGAAATATTAAAATTTTTAAGAAACAGCTTCTCCTCAAAATGTCTTTAATGAGAAAAGAAATGTTATGTTCCACAATTAGTTTTTAAAAAACAAAACTACGCTGGAAAATCACTTGACGCTAAAGAACTATTTTCGCTTTAACGTCTATTAATACAAAATAATTAGGTTCCACAATATTTCAGCTATAAGTTTTGCCAGCGCCAACAATTCAAATTTGATTTTAAGTTTTTTACAAACAAAATTGTTGATTTCCTTTAAAAAATATACTTATATTATTATTTATCTTTTGTAGTTTTGCTTTTACATCATTTAATGAAAGTTTTTCACCCTCCCCCCTCTTTTCGTCACTCTCTGACTATTTTTCTGTCTCGGCTCTTTTTAATGTCCTTTTACTTTGTGCTAATGAGCTGGATTTCAATTTTAGCCTTTTCCATCGGCGCTTTATTTTCAGCTCTTCTATTTTTCTTAGGTCTTGCTTTGCATTTTGCATTATTATTCCTGTGACCTCATAATTACTGTAGTGGTTTTCTCAGAAAATCTTCTAGTTCTCCTCAATTGCAAAGAACCGTTTTGGTGTCATCATCCTTTTGGCTTATTCCTTGTCATATTCAGAGCTGGCTGTGTGTTCATTTTCTGCTGGCTTTCATTAAGACTTGTGCTTTAGAGCTGCGCACGAAAGACGACGACAATATTAATGAGGTCACAACATGCTGCTGTAATTTGCTTGCCATCGCCAAGATGTTGCACGCCGCACTTTGTTTTTAGAAGATAATTTCTCTAACAACCGCTACTAGTGCATTTATGTCAACTTATGAAATAATTATCACTGCTGGGGTATTGTTGTTGTAGTAGTTATTGTTTTCGGTTTCAAACACTCAAAATGTTGTTGAGGCACTGCTGTCGTTTTGAATACGTTTCGTCCTCTCTGCAGCGTCTTGTCCTTGTCAGCTTAAGCAAATGCAGCGGCCTTAAGTTGCAAAGGAAAATTTCTCAATTAAAATAATTTGTTGCAGCAGAAATTTTAGAAACCTTCTTAAAATATTGTATTATTTGTTTAAGGTTGTAAGAATTGCAACCATTTCCCCTGCACCAAAACTTGTAAATATATGAAATTCCCTTTCTAATTAATATCCGGCAAGAATTTATCTTTCGTAGCAAGAAACAAAAACATCAATTAATTTAATAATTTTATGAAATAAATTCATGAAGGAAAACTTGTGTTTTCACAAGTCATCGAATAATATTTTCCCTTGATATTAGACTTCATCCTCTCATCCTGTTTGTTTTTTCTTTCTGCATTCGCCTTCTCTGCCATTCGAAATCAAATACCATCTCAATAATAATCGCAAATAATACCTAAAACAATCAAAAATGTGAAATAAAATAAAGAAGTTTCGAGAAAGAACAACATTAAGAAAATCAAACAATTGTTACAACTGAAATAAAAATCATCATCAGACATTGTCAAAAATTCTTGTGTGTGTCTTTCTGTTGTGCCACAAAATCAATATGAAAAGTTCATGTTGAAAGATGAACATGTCCTCTTATTCAAACGCAGTAGATCAGATGTGAAGGCCCAATTGTCGGAGATACACTGTAGGGCAGGACTAATTGCAGGCCGGCCGCTGTGTTTCATATCAAAAGTGTTCCACAAGCTGTTTATGCGACAGAAATTACGCTGTAGACAAAATTTATATGCTTAAATATTAAGTTCCACAGCATTTGACACGTAAAATTGCCATATCCCACAAATATTTTTCGCCCCAAAAAGCTCGATTCTATAAAAAAAACTTTATTTCATTAGAATTTCATAAAGAGGGGGTTAAAATTATTATGAAAAATATATTGTTAAGCAAAATTTCATATGAAAGCTAAATAAAAAAAAAAGTATGTTGAATAATTGTGTTCCACAAAATTAGACATCAAAATAATAAATGCCGCATGTATTAACTAGTGTTGATTTTTCGATATGGGTAGAAAATGAGGCAATCTTATATCACAAGCATTTATATGTACAAAAGTTACGTTCCACACAAGTTTTTACAAATAACATATAATTCTACCAAATGCTATATAAAAATATGGCTCGGAAAATTTCTAATATAAATATTGTGAAGAAAAAGATTACGTTCCACATATATTTTCTTTTAACATAATTGATTCTTCGACATTTTTAGGAAAATTTCGATGGCACAAGTACAGGACTCTGCAAATTATGTACACCAACAGTATTTGTAAAGAATTCTAGAGGAACTTAAATATATTCCACGATTTCCAAATACGTTCCACTAACAAAATTTAAAAATTTTCAATAAGAAAAATTATTGGTGGAGAAAATTTGTTAAATAAAATTCTTTCTACAACGTTTTTTAAGATTTTCAACAGAAAAAAACTGCCGTGAATTGAAAAATTTTAAAAATTTCCGGAAAATTCTTTTGAATGAAATTTTTAGATAAAAAAAATTGATATAAAAACAGTCATTTCTGGTTCTACATTGTTTTCTGTAACTTATTCATCATATTGTTTAAAAATCTATCCATATAAAATTGTATTCCACACATTTTGATTAGTTCAATCATTTTTGTCACAAAAAATGATTGAGAATTATTGATGAAAAATTCTATTCGACAGCTTCCATAAAAATTATTGAGCATCATAAAACTTTATAAAGAAAACTTTTTGTACAGAATTTGTTGTTAAAGAAAAAAAATCAAAAACTGTTACATATAATTTTCTATTGAAATAATTTTTGTTAAATACATTTTCCTCACGGTATGGAGTCACCCTATGACTTTTGTGCAGCCAATAGCACAAACTATTTCAAACTAAAACTTTTCGCTGAGGAATCCCAAGCAAATACCGAAAGTCAAACAATAAAAATTAAATGTATAACAAATATTGGCAGAAAGCTGACGCAAGTACAAATCATTTTATATTTCCCTTTTTATTTTCAAATAAAAATTCATCCACGTCATCATCAATAAACAGCAGCGACAGCGGAAAGATGAATAAAACCATCAAACGTCATGGAAAACATAAATTTACAGAAGGCATAAAGTTTTCATCACACACTCAAACTTTATTTTTGTTTTTTTTTTTTTTTTTGTTTTGTTTTGCGAAAGGATCATGTTTTAAAGGAAACAAAAGCAAACAAGAATAAAATCTACGTAATCTTAAATAAACATTGAATGAAAACTATTTGATAGACGGATAAATTAAATTAAAAAACAACAAAATTTTTTTATATAAAGACAATAACCTGGTTACGATATATTTATATAGATATAAAGAAAAAGCATAAAATCAATTGTTATTGAGGATAATTGGCAGGAAATTCATGCATTTTAATAAATAAATAAAGTGAAGTTAGAAAACTAGAAGAAGCAAAATTTAAGCAAAGATTTAATTTATAAGAAAACTTTGTTTAAAACGCTGCGTAAAATTGTGGTTTCCAAAATATTTGTTTGTGAAATTATATTCCACAATGTTAAAATATAGTCCACAATATAAAAAATATTTTCCACAAAATGGAAATACGTTTGAAATGTTGTTCCGCAACTTGAAAATATTTTCTATATAAAAAATATGAAAATATGTTCCTCCCTGTGAAAACATGTTTCACATTAAACAAAATTTGTTCCACGTTATGAAACACGTAACAATGTGTTCCACAACATGAAAATATTTCACATATAAAATATAAAAATATGTTCCGCAGTAGGAAAATATCTACCGCAATATGGAAATATCTTTTACAAAACGGAAATATGTTCCACAATATGAAATGCCTTCCGCATTATGAAAACATATTTTACATAATGAAAATATGATCCTCAATATGGACATATGTTCCACATTATGAAAATACCCTCAACTCCAGATATAAAATATAAAAATATGATCCATATTAGGAAAATATCTTCCACAATATGGTAAAATTTCTTTAACAATTAAAATATGTTACACAATATGGAAATATCTTTCTTAGTATTGAAATGTTTACAAAAAAAATGAAAATGTCTTCCACAATATGGAAATATTTTCTAAAATATGAAAATATGTTCCACAATATGGAAATATTATCACACAATATGGAATATAATAACAATTGCGTTTCACTAACAAACTGTAACAAACTTTTTATGAAGATGAAGCCATGGATCGGATATATTATGATCTTCAAATACACAGATTGTATAAATCTAAAAATGTGTTCCACAATAGGTTCAACTAACAAAATTCTATGCCGCAAATTGCACACGTGTGTAACTTGGTATCCAACAGTCGCCATAAACAAATAACTGTGAAATGATGCTCTGCAAAAATGTTTCACATGAAAAATTAGGTTTTAAAAATATGTCTCATTGTAGAAAATTAAGTTCACAAAAACACAAAAAATAACAAAATTTTTCCCATAAAAATAATAATGCAAAAAATTTTCTATATTAATTTTAGTAAAGCAAACTTTTTTCGTGAATATTTTTTATAACATTACAAATATGAATATACTTCCCCCCCACCGAAGAAAGTTCCAAGGATATGAAGCAGCAAATTCTTTCTTTTCAAACAAAAAGCAATTCATGCTAAAATCATCTTGTTTTGCCATAAACCGCAATCAAAATTTCATAAATTTTGTCAAGCCAAAATATAAATATTTATGAAAACTATTCAAACACTTATTCTTCAAACTCTGCCGCTGTGTCAAGCCCTTTTTATTGATATTTCTTGTAGTTAATTGCAGAAGATTACGAAGTCTATAGTCGGTATTTATTCTTAAATAAAATAAGGAAAAGAGAATTAAGTGCCACAACCAACCGCAAGCCAAAAATATAAACAATTTGCTGCACAGTCTCTTGCAAAATGATTCCGTAAAGACATTGAGTCAACAAGGAAAGTACTCTACTAAATATTACGATCTGTTTGCCTACACCGCAAACAAAACGAAACATTTGCAAACACATAATCTTGGAATTTATGTCTGCTTTTCTCTACCAAAAAAAAAATGTTGCTGTTGCGTAAAATGGAAGGTCCTTTTTCCAATTGCTCACAAGGAGTGTAGTTGTTATTTTGGCTTGAAAATCATATGACACAAGTGCAAGGAAAACGAGCAAAACTGAATACTCGTAACAAAGGAATAAGTTGCGTAAAATATGAGGATTATTTGTTGCTTAAGCGCTGTTGTCAAAGTAAGAATGTAAACCTCAGATAAGCTGATGTCTGGCAGTATTTATGTCTGGCGGGAGGAAAAGGACATGCAACGACAGAAAGAAGCCAAAATTATGACGAAGATGGAATAAGAAAAAATAAGCGAACAAAACACAGAAAATAAGATACTATTTCTCTTGTTTACGCGCGTTTTATTCCAAAATGATGTATGGCAAAAACATACGTTCCACAGCATAATTGAACAATTTTGTTTGGCCCAAAATTTGCTACATCAATTGTAATACTCAGATCTTCTCAAACAAACAATTGTCACCACATATTTGTGTCTAGGCGAATCATGTTCCACAATAAAATGAGCCCTAAAAGTGTTCGAGGTTTTATGTTTGCTGCAAAAGAATGTTTCTAATCAAGTAGAAAATTGTATTTACACTATTTTAAAGACAATTCAAATTCTATTGCACAAAACTGGCAATGCAGAAATATATGTTCCACAAATTTAGCTGTACGGGAAAAACTTATACTTAATAAAGTTTGTGTAGAAAAGGTTATATTGCTTAACATTTTCCACAGGCAAACTTATAACTTCCACAAGTTTTTTGCAAAACGAATACAGCATCAACACTGTCCTAATCCTATTTTTGTCCTTTTGATGTAGAATAAAAATTCCAATACAAAAAAATATTCCGTTTCACAAAATGTTGGTAGCAGAAATGTCTACAGATTTAAGATCCACATATTACATTATATTCCACAAGATGTGCCATAAGAAAGAGGAATTTGTCCAAACAAGTTTTGGGCATAAAAACTTACCTTCCACTAAATTTTGTATAGAAAAATAATATGTTCCATCAAATTTGGTATAGGAAAAGAATTTTCAAAATATATTATAAATTTTATATATATTTTTTTAGTATTTATACAAATTTTTTTTTATGTTCCACAAATTTTGTGGCTATTCTATGAACTACTTGATGAAGTGGATTGGTGCATGCAGGAATCTTTGTTAAAGTGAAGTTTTTCTTTGGAAAAATTTGCCAAATCTTTTGGCAAAATTAGAAAATACGTTCCACATGATTTTCTGCCGTTATAAATGCATATTTTAACAAAAAAAAAAAACTTAAAAATTAATCGATTGATCGATTGATAATTGAGAAAATTTCCCATTTTTTAGCCAAAATATTGTATCCTCTGGAATTGTCGTGCTACAGTTTGTATCCAGCTTGATGATCATATAAGAAAATAATTTAAATATACCAGTCCTTATGTGGAAGCCTTTGTCAATCTTAAGTGTAATTCAGTTTATGTTGGGGCTTGACAGGCAGCTGATTTACACACTAATTGTGCACTCCGGCTGCGAATGGCGCCTAATATAAATCCGGTCCTCTTATTTCACAAGTGACTCTGTTGTCCTACTTAAACTGCACGCAACACAGGTTTCCCTTCACAAGCAAAATAAATAATTTGGTTTTCATGAGAAAAAAAAAGCGCTCATGACATGTAATGCGGCCATTTATGGGCCATAATTCTTCTCAACTTGTTAAACATGAAATTTGCCTAAAAACTATATAGAGCGTTTGAAAAAACTATCCACAAACTAATATTAAATTAAGCCTTAAACACTTTTGCATAATTATTGCCAGATATTCAGATATTTTTTGTTAATAATTTTTCGCCACAGAAACGTTGTGTGATTTTCTCCCATTTAAGCCATGGAAACAAAACCACAACAATTTTTGAAACCACGGGTGGTCGTCGTTGGTTTAGAAAAAGTTGTTAAAAATATTCATTAAAAAAAAAAAAAAATGTTCAGTCAGTTGCAAATTCTGCGAAGCCGTAAAGTAAATAAAGTTTAACTTTGTGGTCGGTTTTGGGTTTTCAATCTCTGAAATATTAAAGTGCGTTAAATTCATAAACTGGATTAAATGGTTACATGTTACTTAAAATATTATTTTGTTGCTTTTAGTTTTAACTTCTCCTCTGTTTTTTTTGGCATTTATTTATTAATTTTTTTGTCAATCGTATTTACAAACATCTAAAACCGCAAACATTTAGGACCAGTTAGTAAATCAAATATTATTTAATTAAATAGATTTATAAATTATGCCCCTGAGGGAATTCGATAACAACAACTGACTTCTGAGCACAGCAGGGGTGTGGGAGGAGGCTTCAAATATAATTATATTTAATTATAGTGCATTTTAATTATAATTTATATCTGTTTATACTTCTTATTGTTTTCATTTCTCAAATTTTATTGGTAAATAAAATGTGGTGGTGGAATGTATTGTAATATTTTATAAAAAATGTCTATAAAGACAGGTTTTCTTTAAAAAGCGTGTTTTTCTTATTGTAATATTTGTTTTATTTTTAATATTTTTCAGTTCGGCTTTAGGTCAAATAATTAAATTAAAATTCAATGATTTTCCTAAAATTTTGTTACTCCTCAACGTTTACGAAAATATTTACATTCAAAATTATAACTATTAATACCCCAGGATTGTTGTCTGCTGCTAATCTTATTTTTGATACTCGTTTTCCTTAACAAATTTCTGTACAGAAAAATAATCCCGTAGAATATATTTTCTAAAATATTACTCGTAATCAAACTAAATTTTAAATATTTTATAGAAAGTAAAATAATTTGTGTGAAGAAAATTTTCTGGAAGTAAAATTCGAAGCCGCCCATATTTTTTCAAAGCAAAATGTCGCTGCCCTAAATTTCTCAGCATTTGAGGTCTATAAGTGTTTTTCTATAAAAATTTATGTGGATTTTCTATATTTCTCTCTTAATCTTAGTTAAATCTAACATAAAACTATTTCCTAAAATAAATTTGCTAAAATATTGTTGTGGAACATAATCAGATCAGTGGGAAATTATCGCCAATGTATTTGCCTGCAACACAAAATTTATATAAAAAATTGAGGCACAAAACTTCTTTTTTTAATAGAGAACTTTTGGAAATATAATAATGGAAATAGAAAATTTTGTGCAACACATTTTTCGGCTTGGAAATTTTAATAAAACGTAAGTTTTTCTCTGGAAAAATTAGCGCAACTAAAAATTGTGCCGAAACTTTTGCATAACACGGCGTATTTGAAAACTTACATTTGTAGAACTTAATTTTTTGTAGGGAAAATGTTGTGGAACATATTTTTTCCACTTCATGAATTCCAATATAAATTAACTGGTTCCCCAAATGACAGGTTATTTATTTAAAACCAAATGATTTGTTTATAAAAAATTGTGGAACGTAATAAATTCTGTAGTCAGCCATTTGGAATGTTTATGAAAATGCTATATATTTTTTGTTTTAAAAAATGGAGTTACAAAAAATATATTTTGAAATGTTATTCGCATGGAAAATTTTGTGGAAGATAATTTTCTTTATGGAAAATTCAGCACAGGACAATTATTTTTTGGAAATAATATCAACTGCGCCTTGCGGAGTTAATATATAATATTATAGGCAATTTTTCAAAGTGTTTTTGCATGGAAATTTTGTGGAACCTATTTTTTATGCAGAAAAATCAGTGGCGAACAATTATTTTTGTCGAAATTATGTGCAATTCCTGCTTTAAGGCTCACTGGCACAGTTTTTTCTGTGGGGTTTTTGTGGAACATAATTGTCAAATATATAATATTGCATGAAGCGGCAGCCACTTGCTGCAACAAATTGCTTTAAATTTTTTTGATTTTAAAATCACTTTCTGTTCTCCCTTTAATCATTTTTTCTATCAACATTTAGACTTCAACAATGCAAATTTCAATACATTTCACTAATTTCCTTTCATAACTTATAAGTTATTTCCTCTCGTTTCCGAAAAAATCAATATTAAAAACAAATGTTTAAGGGGGAGGCGATTATAAATGAATCTGTTGAAAAAGTGCTCATAAATTCACAGATTGTCAACACATCCGCCTCATTTAAGTCGCATCAAAGCATTGAATGAGTCGTCGTCAGTGCCACGAAAAATTTTACTTGCTATAGATAATTTATAAGTTCAGCATCTCACGTCACCCATTAAATTTCAAAAATAATAATAATAAAGAAAAACATTTGAAAGGAGGAAAAAAAAACCACTCATTTCTACCATCACAAGCGTATGAATTTCAATCTGCCACTTCCACTTCTAGACGTTCTGTTTATCACTCTTTGGAAATGTAGTCAAACCAATAACGTGACTTATCAAACATTTATCAAGCAGAGGGTGTCAATAAAACCGAAAATAATGTCAATAATCATTAGAAGACCCTCATGGCGTTTAACAAATAGACAAAAACCGAGAACAGAAGACGAGTATGCAGCGCCTTGCACAGGAATTTGTTTAATTTTGTTTTGTGTTGTTGGAATTTTATTAAAATTTTTTTAACTGTTTCAGGTGTTAAGTTGCTGGCTCTTAAATGAAAATTATACTTTTCAGTCTGTGGTGGAGGGGAAAAATCATAAAAATGATAACCTGCACAAATTTACGACTTTTCTTGAATTATTTTTCTGTTTTAAAGTTTCCTTTTTAAATGTTTCTAGTGGAGATGGCAAAGACCTTGTCATAAATAAAACAAGGCATGATGCTTGAAAGCAGTTTTGTGCCGCAACACACCTTGAAATAATCAACAAGAGTTTAACACAACACTCGGCAATTAAAACTGAAACAATTTGTTTAAAAGCACATTAAGAATTGCACTCAGCAAAATCGAATATTGCTTCTACAATAATATACTAAAACATATTTAAACGATTGTCTATAGAAATTTAGGTTCCAAAAATCTCTTCGAAAGCAATGAAATGAAGAATTATTTAGGCGGTAAAGCAGTTCATAAAAAACTTACCATCCACAAAATTGTTTGCCCACAAATACGTTTTCAGCTAAATTTTTTTATATAAAAAAAAATTTATATATTTAGAAATTTACCCTGTTTTTTTAAGTGTAGTCCCTGAATTCCCTTTATGCAAATGAGCACGAATTTAAAAATGAAAATAATAGATAAAACACGTTAAAACATTAGCTGTGTCTGGGTTGTATTCTCACGCGTGTGGTGCACGTGTGTTTGTGGCTGTTGCGGGTTTTTGGGTTCATCTTAACGCAACCAGGGGCAGTAAAATGCCTTCGCTGTCTGCAATTAAAATGGGAAACTTAAATAAATGCGTTCAAAAACAAACAAAACAAAAAAAAAAAAAAAGATTTGGCAAAAAGTGTTCATCAAATACCCTACAATAAGCAAAAAGCTGCTTTTATAAAAATAAAATTTCTGCGACACGAAGAACAATACGACAGTTTTGCATTTGGTGAACACCAACACCATCACCATCACCAACAAAACAGCTCTTTAGGTGTTAACAAATAGTGGCAACAGAATTCGCTTCATTATTGTCACGTTTCGTTGCCGCCTTAATAACAATTTTACTTGCACTTTGCAGCCGCTTAATGTTCGTCGCACTTGAAATTAAATTTATAAAAAAGAAAACAAATTCAACACTTCATAATTTTTGCCGGTATAAAATGTTCACAAGCGAACTCCTTCTGCCACCGGCCGGGTACAACCTCAACTACTCGGCCCTTAAGTGCAAAACATTTACCCCCTTTCGAACAAAGCAACTTGTCTCCGGCACAAGAGCTTTTTCTTCTTTTGGCAAAAGTTCTTAATGAAGATTTTGTTTAAAAGAAAAATTATTAGCAAAATGGAAACATTTTAATTGCGAGCAAAAATTGTCTTTCTATTTCAGATTTTCGAGAAGTAAAAGTTCAAATGAACTTTAAGAATAGGAACACGTTGAAGCAGATCTTTAGTGCTTAAATTGTGGGGAAAATTGGAATATTGTTTTATTTTTATACGCCCACCCCCCCAAAAAAATTATGTTTGTACTATTTCATATCTACAAATTTGGTAATGAAATTGTTAGTCGCAGCAATTTGGGAGCGTCTCATTAATTTTTAACAAAAAAAAAAAAAATATTATTGGATGTAATTTTTAAAAGAGATTTTTATAAGAAAACTTACTTCATTGTTATTCGTCCTGAGGAATGGACATTATCCTTCTGCAACTATTTTTTTCTCCAATAATTTTTAAGAAATTTATTATGGTCAATATATTAAAAGAGATTTTTTTTAAAGAAATTTACTTCTTTTCGGCAACCGTCTAAAAATTCTGCAAATGGTCCTTCCAAAAGAAAAGATTATTTTCGCCAACCTGCCAAGCAATAGTTTTGGCAAAATCTCACTATTCGAAGAGGTCCTTTCCAGTTTTTGCTTTGCCAAATCATTGTAGGGAGAACTTTTTTAAAAATTTATTTCTTAAAGGTGGTCTTACGAAACGGAACATTTTTTTGCCAAATTATTAAAAAAGAATTTTTAATAAAATTTATGTATTAAAAGTGGTTCTTCGGAGGGGAAATGATATTTTATTTTTAGGAAATTTATTTATCAAAAGTGGTCCTTCGAATTGTAAGCATTTTTGTTGTTAAACCAAAAAAAATGTTAATAAAATTTTTGTGTTAAAAGTGGCTCTTCGATTTTTTTTGTTAAAAAGGAACTTTAAAAAAATTTACTTATAAAAAGTTAAAAGTTTCTTGCTATTTTAATAGTTGAAACAGAAGTTTTACAAAATTTACCTGTTAAAAGACAACAGAAATTTACTTGGAGAAAGTGGTCCTTCGAATCGTTGTCATTTAACCTCTAGCCCTAAAACTTAAAGAGTTCATCTTTTTTTTTACAAAATTCCCAAGCGAAGATTGTTGGCGTTCAATTTCAAAGGGTTTATTTTAATTTATTTATTGTATATATCGCTAAAACTTAAGAGATTCCTTTTAAGAATTAATCGTTAACTGCCCAATTTGTGGACTGCATTGCAATCACTTTGGCTATTGTGTATTTCGCTCACGTTTGAGAATTTAAAAAATATATTTTTTGGAATTTCCAAACTCCATTTCAATAAATCATCTGCAACATTTTTGTCGTCCACATTTTGTTCTGATTGCATTTCATTAAAGTCCAAAGATAGCAAATAAAACAAGAATTTGCCCAGAAATTCATAATACGAGCACAATAAAGCTCAGGACTTGCGGTAGGAACATTCTTTCTTGAAGTTTTTGAATGTCTTAAGGCTTTAAGGATCGCTCTGGTAGCAGAACTAAGAAAAATTTATTATGCGTACGTGCCTGAAATTTGAGTTGTTTTAATGAGAATAAAATCAAGGCCAATAGAACATTAACAACAATAATTATGAGACTTAAATGTAAATAAAACAAAATTCAGCCAACTTGTTGTCTGTTTCGCTTTGGCGTTTCTCAAACGTAACGAAATCTTTGACAAGACTCTTTCTGGCTGATTTATTCATAAAGAACAAAGAAGGCAACGAAAAGCAGCATCTTAAGCCAAATCAAAACTTTTTGTCTTGTTGCTGGGTTCGTTTGTTTGCTGAGATGGAGTATGTCTCTTTAAAAAGTTATCTGTCATACCTGTTGACAATGATTGATGGCCACAACAAACAGACATAACAAAGTTAAAAGTTTTTTATCGCTTAAATGGCAAACAAACAAAAAAAAAAAAAAAAAAAAAAAACGGGGAAAAGGCGAAACTGCAGCAACAAACTTAGGAAGCACTTTAGTTTAATAAAAAAGGACTTTGTTGCCACCAAAAAAGGAACTTTTGAAAAAATACCGAAAACTCAAAGAGGCCAGAACAAAATCTAAAAGCATTAAGTCGGCCTTTATTGGCCTAAAGGACAGCAGGCAAAAACAATTTAAATCATTTATAGCAAATCTGTGTCTTTATGACTTCTAGCTCTGCTAATAATCCATTCAAGCCAATTTGTTGCTAAGTTTTCTGTAGAGAACTTGCTGATGGCACCTAAACTTTTCGATTTAGATTAGATTTTAAAAATTTCTTACGAAAATTTTCTGGTAACAGCCTAAATTTGCGTTAAAAAAATCTTAGATGGCCGAAAATAAATTACCAAATATTGAAATCCCTTTAAAAATGTTTGATGGGACATTTTGAGTTTGGGAAAAATATATTTAATTATTTCACAACAAATTCTTTAACTAAAAATTGTCCCTAGAAAGTTGAAATTTCAAAATGAGTTCTTTGCGCCGCAAAATTTTTAACAGGAAATTCTTTGTTAAAGACAATTTTTTATACAAAAAAAATATATTTGTGGAATTTCTTTTTTTTTATAATTTATTTTTGTAAAACTCAATTTTTTTAACTGTTTTTGTAGGAAATTTTTTTGGAACTTAAAACTTTTCTTTTGATATCCTTTTTTAATATTCAATTTGTTAAACCGTGAAATTAAAAATTTTGTTAAAAAAATGTTAATGCGACAACTGAAATTTTTTATAGAACGTGTCTTTGGCAAGACTTTAAATTTTCCATAAAAACTTTTTGTAAAACTAAAATATTTTAAGCAAAAGTTCTAGTGGACGGTGGAAAATAGTGTGAAATACAAATTGTTGGGGCGCAAAAAGTTTTACTGAAACTCTAACTTTTAAAATTTTTTTTTTTTTGTTAAATTGTATATTTTCTATAAAAAGTTTTTGTCAAATTTTTTTATATATCTTTTTTTTTTGTTATATTAAAATTTTTTTACAGAAAAATATTTGTGAAACAGGAAAATTCTTTACAGAAAATTTTTAGCAAAACTGAAAATTATTTTAAAGAATATTTTTCTAGAAGTGAAAATTAAGAAAGTGACAATTTTTTTCAGAAAATTTTTGTAAAACTGAGAAATTTCTATTGAGACTTTTTTGAAAATTAAATATTTACCGAAAGAAAAAAATATTCTCTTTGAAATTCAAAACTTTTTCTCAGCTCTAAAATCAATTTCTTTAAAATTTTGTAGCACTTTTCTTTGTTCTCTATTAATTTTGCATTAAATAACAATTTTTTTTTGTCAATTTAAATACAGCAATTTTTATTTGCATTGAACCCATTAATGTTTTCCCTCTATCATTAACTCTTATCGAAACTAAAAAACAAAAATGCTGAGCAAAAACAAAAAATGTTTAAATAAATATTCAATAATTTCCACATGACTGCGCTTAAGCATTATTGGGAAAACTCTAACAAACATAATCTGTTATTAAAATCTATTACTAAAAGACCTTTTAACTTTTGAGCAGAACGACTGAAAGAAGCAGCAACAAAACAAACAAACAAAAAACAAAACGAATACACAGTAAAAGGAAACAGATAACAAAGTAAATATCGTATAATTTATTTTATAATTTTCTTCATTTCTGCAATTCTTTCTGCATTTATTTGTTCTTGTTGTTGTTGTTGTTGTTGCCAATAAAAGATAGATTTTCCTTTTTCAAGCCATTGTGTGCATGAATTCAATATCATCATCCATCTATTCATTTATCTTTCTCATATTTTGCGTCCATGCTGGAGAGCAGATAACAGAGTAGCAGTAGCAGCAGCGACAGCGACAGCGACAGCGTCAGTGGCAGCGGCAGCGGCAGCAGAAAACACTAACTAGCCAATTGTATTTAAGTATTTTCCAGAGCTGTGTAGTCGTAGAGCAATTCAAGTGGCAATAGTTGTTAAGTTAATGCCAGCCAAAAGATTTTGTAAAGAATAAAATACAGCAACAACAACAGCAACAACACAAACTCTCTCCAGCAACACTTTACTGCTAACAAGGTCGATAAAAAAAAAGGAACTAAAGAAAAATTGAACAAAAATCCTTGTGTTTCTTTAGTTGGTTGTTTTTGTTGCTTTTTAAACATTAAATCTGATAATAAAATTAAAGAATTCTTGGTGTATCTAAATGTATCTGATGCATGATATTGGCCGATACCGTTGAAGACAGTAATACAACAGCAACAACAACAACAAGGCAAACTTGATTCGTACGTGGAAGAGGAGTTATTGAAACAGCCGCAACAGCAGCAACAGCAGCGGCAGCAGCAGCACAACAAAATGCTAAAAACTTAAATAGTTGCAGGAAAAAAAGAAAAGAAAGGAAATTGATGATTTGGATGAATGACCATTGAGCCAAGTGATTAAGATGGCAATAACAAGATATAAGAACCAGAGCTGATGAGCAAAAAAAAAGGCTATTTTTTGAGGGGGGTTTGTCAGAAAATGTGTATAAAATTTTATCATTTAGAAAATTGGCAGTTTTGTAATATAATAAAAAAAAACCTTAAAGAATTGAAAAAATATTTTACAACATTGACACAGAAAAAGAGGAAATTTAATTTAAAAAAAAATAAGAGACAACAAAAAAATTGAAGGCAGAAATAACTGAAGAGCCTAAAATTAAAAAAAAACAAAATAACAGTTTCTAAGACCAAGCAGTAGTACAAGTCTTATACAGTATAAGAGTATAAGCAGTTACCTACTTTCGCCTTTCGTTTATAAAATACTTGATTTTTATTATCATGTGGGAATTAAAATTGGAAAGGAAACTGTTGCTGATATTGTCCATTGAACGATTGATTTAGTTACCAGATTTTATATTTCAGCTAACGATATGTAAATACATAATTCAAAAATTGTTGCTTGAATTCAACTTCTTCAGATTCTGAACCGTAATTAAAGAAGAAAAAGCAGATCGCCAATGATGTGAAATTTTTCCAACTGGCAATAGAAGTGGACTTTAGGAAGTTTTTGTTTTTTTCGGTTATGGTAACACTGTGATAAAATTCCATAAGAAAATTCGAGTAGAATGAGCAAATTAAAGGCACTCAAACAAAAACTATCAGGACTAAACTCGCCAAATTGTTAAGGGCGCTCTTTTCGTCCAGTTTCCTTTGGAGCGGCAACTAAAACTTTCCCCCGGAAAGTTTCTTTGGCTGTGCAGGTTTACACGACACCGCCGCCAAATATTAATGGGTAGAACAGGGCACCTGGGTGACGCCGTGGGTTGCCTTGCAAAAGCAGTCCTTATTATTTGGCTGAGCCTGAAACTATCTCCTTGTACCTGATTGTACCTAAAATTGCCAGTGAAGGGTAATTTGGTAATTGCGGCTGATGTAAGTGTGAAACAATTTTGGTCATTCAATTGCTGGTCACTTGCAGCTGTCTTGCAAACAGATATCGTTTTTTATAGGAAACTGGAAGGTGGGGCATCATATGTGTTCCTTGACACTTCGGGCTATCCAGATATCATGACTTCTTCAACAGTCGGGAAAGAATTACTGATACGAGGCATTAGATAAACCGGGCTCTCAAATAAGGCCGCTTTTCCTAAAGCACAAGAAGTTGCCACCTATTTGTGGCTGGCAAACTGCTAGGGATCACAGATCATGATAGATCTTAAAAAACCCCTGGCCTTAAAAAACCCCTTAAACCATAATGGAAACAAAAATCACAATTTTTATATTTATTTCATTTCAATAGTTGCTCTTGTTGTTTCTTTAGCTTTTTTCCTTCATCAAATATTCAAATTAACATTTTGGCGTTTGTTTGTTGTGATTTAAAATATTCACGAAATTTTCACCGTTTTGCCGCAAATTCTTAAATTCTTATCACAAATATTATGAATAATGAAACGAAATTATACGAGTATTTCAGTTTTTCTGTCTTCTTTTAACCTAAAAACGAAAAATATAATTAATTCATTTTGATTTCAAAAAGTCCATAATTTTGGTGTTGTTGTTTTTCTTGCTTTTTGTTCGTCCTGTTCAAATAATTTACATGTTCAATTGCAATCATGTTTGCAAATTTTTGTGAAATTATTGTTTATTTTTTTTTGGTTTAGGAATTATGATATTAACATTTTTGTTGGGTAAAATCATCATTCAAAGTTATAAACAAAAAAGTATAACATTTTATATCTATAAGCAATTAAAATCAATATGATGATTGTGACTTTTGTTCAATTTGTGTTTGTAATTGAGACAATTTATTTACTGTGGAATATGATTTAACCAAAAGGCGAAGCGCTCTAATTGCATAAATATTAATGAAAACGATTGTATTTATATTTGGACATCATTATTATTGGAATATGAATTTCTAAACAAGTAATTCAATAAGTAAATTGTTTTAAAATGTTGCCAAACAAATACATATATAGAGACAAACGAAAAGTGGAAAATTCTGTAACAGATTGTCGAATTGATTGACATCAGCACCGGTCATTATCTAATTAATCTGATAGCAGACGAACTTTACACAGGGCTGAACTGTGAAGCGTGTCATCTGGCAGCTTCTTGTGCTATAAGAAATGCGATACTCGATATCTGAAGCTCTCTAATCCCTTCTACTCGAAGTTCCTGTGGCAGTGAAGAAAAACCAGGCAACTGAGTTGGTAGCCCAAAATCCCAAAGGAACGTCAGACCTTTAAACAGAGTCCTCTGTAAATCTGCTAAGAGACACAAAAGCACCTCCAGGACATTTGAATCAGCAAAAATAAACCTCTATTATCAGTATCTACCCACGTTCTTTTATGTCTCTTTTAGTTTTAAGCCAGAGAGAAAGAATGTTTCAGCCAAGATGTTTCCAGACCCCCTTCTACCCACTAACTTTTAGTGGAGGCTTCGAAAGAATTGACACAACTAATATCTGATGGGAGCTGCCCCGAATTTTGGTTGTGATGTCAACTTATGGAGGCCTCCTCTTCTACAGCCCAGCCGGCAGAATGCCCTAGTTTGGAATACACCAAAGCAAAATCTGCTACCCGGGGGGGGGAAAAGTCCGGCACACTAGATGGGACTCTCAGCAGATGTAAAATATAAGTCTATAGGACAAGAACCACTATATTTCTCAAGAAATATATGTGACCATATTTGATGCTCTAAGATGAGATAGAAGTGCCTGAGAATGAAGTACTGAAAGTCATGCCAATGATTTTAAGAAACCAACGAGCCTTAGAAATGCGAAGCTGTTTAGCTTAATAAAAAGAATTTATAATGCAACAAATTTACTGCTCTTTATTAAACATTTGATACATTTTATATGGTCACACTGGTCAACCAGTATAAGTGACAGGACAATGACAAAAACCGAAACTAGATTATTTGATAATTGGTGTTCCCTTCAATGTTTTAAATGCAGTTATACGATGCTTTGAACGATGTATGTATTTATTTATTTTCACACTACGATACTCTTATACTATTTATTATTCTCTTATACTGGCTTACTATCACACTTCTGTCTGGTCATACTTTTAGAAACTCTTATACTGCTGTAATATTAAAATTTGATTGTTTTATATCTATTTTTACTAATTTCTGATATGGAATTCTTTGGCTGTTGTTACTTTTACATTCTACAACATTTCTCTTAAAACTCTTATACTTTTGAAAAAAAAAACTCTTATACCTGCCAGCTTTTGCGGCCGAATTGCTTTATTACTTAACTCTTAATTACTTGTGACTGTTTTGTTGGTACGCTCTACTTTTACATTCTCAAACATTCTTATACATTAAAAAAAAAAAAACTCTTATACTGCTGCACGACTGTGCTCAGCTTCTTTTGGTTACACTCTTAACTCTTGGTGTTTAGAAATTTCTAAAACTAAGCGTTAAACTTTTATTCTAATATTCTTGTACTTTTATTAAACTCTTATACTCATATACGCGCACTACGGGGCTCTAAACATTTTGCAACATTTACTTCTTGCTGCCAGCAAAACTTTCTTCTTTGTTGTATTTTTTTTTCTTTATTTTTTGTATTTCAGTTGTAATATTTTGCCGGGTATTTTAAAGCACAACTTTTCCTTTCCATCACACATTCATTCATTTGTGTGTGTGTGTGTGTATGTATGTCTGGCTGTAGAGTCTCCATTCAATTATTATTTTAAATATTCCAACCACTCGAATATCTCTCAATACACCCAAGAACGCACAACGATGTTGGTGGTCAAACTGAACTTAGAATAAAAATAATAATACTTTATGATGTATGGCTGACGTGGTGGCGTTGAAAATGTTAATGGCTCTACCCTGACTGATGATGTTCAGTCAGTTCTTGGTTGTAACCACTACCGGACTCTTGTGGCAGCCTGGCAGCCTGGCAGCCTGGCAACTTCATGGTGGCTCTGGCTCCACACTCGACGTTTAAGCATAATTTAAGTCATCATGCCACAATGTAAATAATAATTATTTTCGAGGATGTTTGTGCCTGTGTGTTTGTCGTTCGTTCGTTCGTTCGTTCGTTCGTTCCTTCATTTCGCAGCCAGTCCTCGTACTTATTGGCAACACAAGTAGGTAAGTATTCGTACCTGACTGTCACACTAAACGGTTGTGTGTGGCATTTAAGTATTTTACCATCAAAACACTTGTTTTGAATGTTGCAAAATGTTCTGGGCCTAATGCAAATTGATTTCAGTTGTTGTTGCCTATTCATTATTAATACGATGGCAAATTGTTGTAAACTTAAAGCTGAGCAGCACAGAAAACATAAAAAGAAACTCAATTACTTTGGCAAGTTCTTGTGCAATTTTTAATAGTCATCATTGTCAGCGAGTTTGTGACAAGCGTGTAGGCATTTCTGAGTTAATTAACAATTATTATTTATGCTAAAACAATGATGAATATTTCATGTGTTTTAAAACGCAAAACAAAAGGAGTGGAGCAAAACGAAAATCAAGGAAGTTGAGATTTTTATTAGTAAATAAATTATGACAGGGACGGGATTGTGTCAATAAATCTGAAAGTTATTACTTTTTGTAGGTATCACAAAAGTTTACAACCAAAAAACGTCCCTCACTCAACATAAGAAGATATTGTCTGATGTCAGTGAAAGCAGCTTTAGGTTTTGAATGCGCCTTCTGCGTTTCTTTTTCGTTGTTGGTTTTTTTTTTTTTTGTTAATTTCTTAGCACTTGATTTTGCTCTTTTCAAATTCATTCTTAAAAATGTTGGCATACATATTTTTTAAGTCTTGCAGCTATTAATGCAAAACGAAAAACTGCTGAAACTGTTAATTGGCCTCAAGGTGAGTTGCGACTTGGCCACAGCAATAAAGCCGCACTGTTCTTTCACAAACTATTCAATATTTTTGTTTTTGTTGGCCATAAAGCAATTATTGCTGAAGGCATCGCCCCGAAATGCTGAATGTTGTATTTCAAAAGAACCACATGGTGTTCTAGACAACAACATTCCTGCTTCCAGATATCCAACACAACAACTTACACTGTGACCGCCAGGACAACAAGTGAACAGTTTTTATCAAAAACATCATCTATCGAATTATTTTTATCCACCTTAATTTTAAGCAAAATTTTTTTAAGAAAATTTATCCATATTTTCTCTTCTTTGTGGACAAAAAATATTCTATAGAATTTGTTATTCATTGGGATATAATTTTCTATAGAAAATATTCATTTCGCTAAAATTGTATAAATTTTCTTTAGCAACTTTTTTTTTAAATATTTATGCGCATGAAAAAGTTTTCTCCGTATGCAAAATTCATCCACATGTATGAAATTTATTCTAAAATATTTATCCATATGGAAAAAGTTTTCTGCACAAAATTTGTCCATATGGAAAAAATTTACTACAGAAGATTTATCCGCAGGTATAAATTTTTCCATAGACATTTTTTCCAAATGGAAAAATATTTCCATATAAAATTTATACAGATTAAAATAATTTTGTGTAGAAAATTTAACGAAATGGAAAAATTTTTTTATAGTAAATTTAAGCAAATGGAAAAAAATTTATAGAAAATTTATCGAAGAGAAAAAAATAAAAATCCATATGAAAAAAAATTTTCCATAGAAAATTTATCCATATGAAATAAATTTTGTTTGGAAAATTTATTTACATAGAAAAAAAGTTTTATAGAAGCAAAAATATTTCTATATAAAATTTATATAGATTAAAAAAATGTTGTATAAAAAATTTAACGAAATTGGAAACATTTTTTGTAGTAAATTTATCCAATTTTTTATACAATAATTTTATCAAATAAGTTTTCCATAGAAAATTTATTCATATGAAATAATTTTGTATGGAAAATTTATCCATATAGAAAACAAATTTTTTATAGAATATTTAAAGATGTATTTTTATTTATTTATTTTAAATTTTTCTACAGAAATTTTATCCAGATAGAAACTTTACACACCTGAAAAAAATGTTCAATAAAAAATTTATTTATACAAAAAAATATACTAAATAAAATATTATCCACAGGGTAAAAATATCCTACACAAAATATTATTCATATTTATCGAATAGAAAAAAATATATCCATGGATTTATTCATGTGGGGAAACTGTTGTCCATATGGAAAGAAATTTTCTATAGAAAATTAATCCATATAGAAAATGTTATCTATAAAAAACTTATCTAAATATACAGGAAAAATATTAACAGATATTCTTCAAAAAATTTCATACAGGCCTGTTCTGAAAATCACATGCTTTTGAATCACATGTGTTTTAAAAAACACGTTTGCGCTTTTCTGCTGCTTTGTAAATGAAACCGTTTTTGTGTTTTTTCTTTTTTGTGTTGGTGTGATTTTCAAAAAACCAACAAACAGCTGTTGTTTATTTTGATTGTTTTTATTTTCATTTATTTATTTATATTATTATTAATGAATTTATTTAATTAATTTATTGTGTTGGCTGCCACAGAAAAATCGAAAAAACTAACCACGTGTTTTGACAACAGCTGAACGTTTTAAAATCACAAAACATCTTCCTGTGATGATTTCAAATCATTTTTATTAAAAGTGATTTCGCCACAGAAAACAAGTATTTTCTTGGTAAACGGTGTAATCGTGTCCAGTTTATTTTAATGCTGTTGTTGCAGCAAAAACCGTATTTAACAAACAGTTTAGGCTTTGGCTCAGGTATCTCACCACTATTCACACAAAATTGTCTATAAATGCAAAATAAATAGTATGCAAAAAAAAAAAAAAAACAGTCAGCCAGACAAAAATGCTGTAAAGTGAAGTAGTAAAAACAATAACGACATACAGACTCATGCTGGGCATGATGAGAGCTGGATAAGGAGGACAAGACCACATGAACAAACAAAAACAATAACAAAAAAAAAAAAAGGAATGAAAGGCAAAACAATTTTCAAAAAAAAGCTGCAAACGATGCTGATACCTCAGCACGCAATTTTGCCTGGAGAACAACAATTTTGCCAGCGAACTGCAAGGAACTCAGTTTTCTCTTCTCGCAAACATTAAAAAATGATGCTGCTTTTATGAATGAATATATAATTTTTGCAATTTCGATGGAAAAACTAAATGAATTAGTTTTGTAATTACATTAAGCCAATGAGTATTTTTGCCGAAATATGTTGGTGCCAAAAATGTGCAACAAATTGTTTATGGCTGTTTGCTGTGGCAAAATGCAATTGACAAAATTTTCTAGACAACCTGTAGTGAAATTAATCGTCTTAAAGAGCAAACAACAAAATGCCTAATAAATAAATAAATAAATAGCTGTACAAGTGTCCCACACTTGCTTGCAGTCACTTGCCGCATGTGACGCATGTGCCACTTTGGCAAACATTAAGTTGTGCTCGTAAATTAGTCTTCCAGGTGAGTGCGTGGTGTGTGTTTCCAGCAGCCTTTGAGAATTTTCCTCAACATGTTGCAACTTTAAGTTGAAAGTAAATACTCGTTCGAGATACCTGCGCATTGTCGTCTCTATCTTAACGGTCATCGCAAAGATTTATCTGAAATGTTTTTGAACATAAAGTTTATTGATGTTTCGTTTGTTTGGTTGTTCCCCCTCCCCCTCGCCGCAAAAATTTGTTTAATCTCTTACCCGCAAATGCAGATTTAGCGCCGAAACTACAAGCAGCGACCAAATCTGTCCATGTTTTGTGTGTGGCAAAGTTTCAAATTATGACAGAAGATTTGAAAAATTACAGCGAAAAAAATCAAGTTAAATTCTCATTCAGCGTGCGAGTGTGTGCGTGCGTGCGTGTGTGTGCGTGTGTGTGTGTGTGTGTGCATTTTGTCTGACAGATTTCAGATTACAGCTTAAAAACAAATAATTTAACAGAGATTAGTTGAATAACATGAAAAAGCATTGCAATTATTTGTGGCGTATTACAAATGTTGGTAATTAAAACGAGAAAAAAAACCCAAAAAAAAATATTAAAGAGGATTCGTTTTTTCCACGCGATAAAATGACAACTAAAAGTAAAAATATATACAACTAAAATGGCAACCCATCTAATATTCAACGAAACTGTTTGTTGCTAGAGATGGGTTTTCAATAGAAAACAAATGTTTTTATATAAAAAAAAGGGATATCGAAATAAAAGTCTACGATCCAAAGAGATGCAAAATTATACCGGCGCGTATAAAAGTTTTTTTGAAGGTGAGAAACAGAACAACGGAGTATAAAATCATAATCAGCGCAAAAATAAGAGTTTAAGTCTCAGTCCGCAAAGTGATAACAATAAATATTTGCGGCTTTTGATCATAACAGCTTAAGTTGAAGTTCAGAAATGCAAAAAGTGCATCTAATTTTATTAGTTTGAGAAAATATTTTCGTATTATTGAGGAATTTTTGCTTTTGCGTAATTTTAGTTTATTAAAATTTATTCTTTCATTGAAATATCAGCCTAAAACTTATTTTCGCTTAATCTTGACTTAAGCCATTATGATAAAACTCCACAAATATAATACAACTGGTTGATATATCTATTGAATTTTTTTTTTCTCTTTCTCTTTGGATTTTTTTCCAAATAAATTAATATTCTTTGGAAATTTTTTCCGTAAAAAAATTGTTTCACATGAATTCATTTTCTATAGAAATTGTTATGCATGAAAATATATTGTCTACAAACAATTCGTCTCTAAACATAATTTTAAAACAGAAATTTGTTTCATTTATAAACAATTTTCGACAGAAAGTTTTATTCACACTTCTTCGACAGACTTCTAGTCTGTCTAAAGATAATTTTTCAAAATGGATGAATTTTCTATAAACAATTTTTCAAAAGAAATACATTTTCAATAGAAAAATTTGTTGCTCTTATTCAATTTGTATTAGAAACTTGTTTCTATTCAAGAAAAGAATTGATTTTCCATATGGATATGATTTTTATAGAAAATTATTTTCTTATGAAAGATTTTCTATAGAGAATATTTTCCATATTAATAAATTTCCTATGGAAGTTTCTTCCCATAGACATGAACTTTCTAAAGCAAATTTTTCTGTTTTTTTTCTAATTTTCTCCATAAAATTAAATTCCATGAAAAATTAATTTCTCATGGGAGTTTTCAAGATCGATAAATTTTTTATATAAAAAGTTTTTCATATCCATAAATATTGAGGAAAAAATTTTTCACTTGCTCATAAGAGTATTTAGCATTTGGATAAACCTGCTTCTTCGAAACGGATAAATTTTCGAATGAACATTTTTTTTGAAAGAGAATTTTATTTTCGACATTTTCTCTATCTAAATAATATATAAAAAAAGAAATTTTCGTATGTATAAATTTCTGAGAGGATTTTTTTCTATGGGAATCAATATTCTTAAAAAATTTTTTACACATAAATAAATTTTCAGAAAAAATTCAGAAAATATTTTCGGTATCGATAAATTTACTTTAGAAAATATTTTCCGTATCGATAAATTTCTTAATAAACATTTTTTTTTGTATGAATGAATTTTTTCCATGTCGATATATATTCTATATAAAATTTTGTCATAAGCGTAAGTTTTCTATAAAAAATATAGTTTTTCAATTTGCATATTTTTTTATTGGAAAGTTTTTTTTTTTATCTGCACAAATGTTCTATAGAAAACTTTGTAAGAGAACTTTTTTTTTGTTGGATATGGATAAGATTTTTATAAAACACTTTATATATATTTTTTTTTATTTATATAAATTTTTTTTCACACTAGAATAAATTTTTTCTAAAATGTTTTTTTTCTCTATGAGATGATGTTTCTATAGAAAATTTTCTTTTTTGCATTTTTTTTACAGAAATAACATGTTATAAAACATTTTTGTTTCTTAGAAATGATAGATAATTTTTCAAAGTTGGTAAATTTTTTTTCTAAAGAAAATTTTTTCCTATCGATAAATGTTCTGAGAAAGTGTTTCATATGGATAAATTGTCTAAATGAAATTCTTCTTATATTTTATAAAATTTTTAATGAACGATAAATTTCCTATAGAAATTTTTCGACGATGCCTAGAAAATTTTTCACAACTGATAAATTTTTTAGCGAAGTATTTTTCGCCACTCAACAAATTTTCTGGAGAATTTTTTCCAGTTGCCCAAATTTCCAACCCAGATTTTTTCTTTGCATGCAAATTGTCGATAGAAAATGTTTTTCTGGTAGACATATTTTCGCTGGAAACTACAAATTTATTTGATAGAATCTAAACAATTGGAAAGTATCACCCCAATTTGTGAAGCTATATTTTCCCTATTTAACCTGCACGAATTTGTGTTCAAAGGAATCGGGGGTTTTCTTCTGAAATATGTATTTGTGAGTGCTGGCGAATGTGTGACGTTAAATGAATTGAAAATATTTTTATGCTTTTGTAACATTTTCCTTCGAAAGGTGTGAACAACTATTTATGAATTATAATTAACAGCTGTTGACCTCAACAGGCAGTATTTTGCGCCCCGCCTGACCTTTGGCACAGACACAATTGCTTGTGTAACTGACACTACAAAACATATGTCGGCAAAAGTCAGCAGGCCGGGCTGGGACTCATTAATAATTTATAGATTTCGTTTGTAGGCACCAGTAGCCCAAATATGACTTGAGACAATTTGTTTTGGGCATTTATTTTCTCTCTAAGGGCAGGCGGAGCGGAAACAAATATTTTGTAGCCATTTAAATTTTTATTTGACAGTTAAAACTTTTCTCTTGACGCAACAACATTTTTGTAAGTCTTTTAGTAGAGAGTTGGGCAACTTGTACTCATTTGAATAATTTGGCATTTTATATTTTTATTTGCTGTTCTGTGCAGCGCTATCAAGTTATTTAAATTAGCATATTTGGAGTAAAAGGACCTTTTTGCCAGCAGTCAGAAACTGTTTAAGGATGTGTAAATAAAAAAATAAAAAATTTACATTTGACTAATTTTTTCAATGTTTTAAACAAATTCGCTTTTTCTTTTGTTTTGCTCCAACATCTACCGTGATTGTAATCTGACCCGTATTAGAAGAAATGCGTACCGAAAGGTGCTTTAAAAGGTATTTCCGTTTTATATTTAAATCCCTTAAGGCTCTTTTTTTCTTAAATTCAATTCAATTTTAATAACCAGCTTTAAGTTTGTTGTTTTTTTTTGTGGGGCAAATGGGTATTTTTTGCAGCTTCAAATTTGAAATATCAAACCATTCGCATGATTTTTATTCAAGTAATTGATATTTATCACTTGTGCTTTTAGCATAATCCTGTCATTTTCATTAAACTGCCGTAAAATGAAAACAAAATATATGAGCAAAAAAAAAAAAAAAGGAAAAATAAAATAACTCTAGTGTTGTGTGAATAAAAGTCACGTACTCATTCGTGCCGGGTTTGCGCACGCATCGCTATTGACCACAATTCATGCCCCCAAAAAGAAGCGCAATAGAACGCACGTTTTTTGGCTACAAAAACCAACAAAAAATAAGTTTATAAAAAAACAGCGTTCACACTCGTCTCAATTTTGGTGTTTATTTCGCTTTTATAGTTGAATTCATCAGAATAATTATTCTTGATTTAACAAAAAGTTATAATTACCACTTATGTAAGAACTTTAAATCTTAAAATACTCATTCAGTTTAAAGAGAATTTGTAGGCAGAATATGTCCATAATTAATTACGAATTTATTAAGTTGCAAATGTTGTTTAAGGCCGTTTCATTCGCTGTGGCAGGCTGAGCGCTTGTAATCCATCACTTTATGAGTATTTATTATAATTCGAAAATAGAAAAAAAAACTGTAAAATAAAAAAAAACAAAAAACTTAAGAAAATTTCCCTCAAAGGCTCTTTTTATATTAAGTCAGTATACGATTATGTGACGCAAATTTAGGTCATATTGTTCGGAAAATGTACAAATAAATTATTTATGTTAAATGAAAAACAACGATGTGATGGACATTTAAGTCACATTATTTCTGCCGTTTTTAATATTCAGGTTTTATAATTTTTTTTTTTCTTAACACTTAAACTTATGATTCATTTCATCAAACAATTAACTTTCATTGTTGAAGAGAACAACTTCAGACTTAATTCTGAAACAAATTTCACAATTTTGTATGATATTTTCTATGTATTAAAAAGTTGAATGACACATTAAAATCTACTGAATTTAAGTTAAACCGGACGATATTTTAACGCTTTTAATACGCAAGTCGAATTACGCGGGAAGTCCTAGTGTATTTCGGTAACATGTGCTGTGATGGAAATTTCCCTCATTTTTCGAAAAAAGGTTTGATTCTGCTTGTTTGTTCCTTGTGAATCTCAAGCATATTTTGAACCATTTTAATTCAAATTTCAGGCCAAGGGATTTTCATAATCATTTACCTGATTAAGGAAAAGTTGCCAGCTTGTAAAAAAATGGCAACAAATTAGAAAAAAATTATTTGCCCTAAAAATACAATTTTAAATTTTTTGCATTTTAATAACGCGGCCAGATGAATGGACGAGTTTATGTTATAATTTGTAGGGAAATCATTTGAAAAATTCAATTGGACCTTTCGCTTGCCTTTTGAACCCAGCCTCCACTTGCACTCCAATTTTATAACACTTTGGCTCCGCTGGTACGACGGTCTTGTCTTGTCATACAATTTTGCCTGAAAATTTGTTATTTCTTGTACAAGTTTTTGTGTCTGTCACACGTCAGACTCTCCTTAGTTCATCCGAAATAATAAACAGAAATATTCAAACCAATTTATACCTTGAAATATCTTCAACATGACACCAATTTGTAGCAAAAATGTAAATAAAATTTTTTCCACCGATTACGGTCGTATTTCACAAGAACAAATAACAGCCAACAACAATAATTTTGTATTTTGTCAGCCAAACACCAAGTTGAGGATTTGGTCTTAAAAACGAATGTGAGACATGTGTGTGTGTGTGTGTGTGTGTGTGTGAGTGCGATTGGCTTTAATTTCTGTGTTTAATCAATTTATGAGCATTGTCGATCTGTCAGTTATCAAAACGACCATTATAAACTACAAGCTTAAATTGTTCAAATAAACTTGAGCAGAAGACGCTGCCAATGACGAGGCCAGCGCTGATGATGATGATGATGATGGTGATTCATGCATTAAAGAACTGGTAGAACTGCTAATGCCAACATTACTTTAGTTTTTTGTTTGTTCTTCTTCTGCTTAATATTTTTATATCACCAGAATATAAATGGTTTGAAAAGGTATTGAACGAAGCGTGGGCTGTTCGGTTTGTTTCCATAAACAAACCAGCTGAAATGAGCAGCAGCTCACAGGTAGTCAGTCGGTTGTCCGGACTTGAAGAAATATCATAAAATATTTTTGGTTTAAGTGCCAAATTTTGTAACATTTTATGAGGGCTGTTTTAAAAAAATATTTGTTTCAAATTAAATTAACAATTTCATAATTTTAAAGTAGTGAATTTGTCTTATAAAAGGACGAATTGTAGAAATATTTCCTTAAAACTATTTAACGTCCTTTAGATAAACTCTTATACTCTAACAAACACCAATAGGCCCATATAATCTTATATAATAATTAAGTTTTCATTTACTTAAACTCTTATACTCGAAAGCTCTACTTTAGGAAATATTTTATATGAAAAAATTGCTTTAAACCCCATTTCAAATATCAATTTCATACGTATAATTTGCCTAGTTTTTATTTGCGTGTAGAAAGCCCGAAAACCCTTTTCGATTAACTGCAGTAACACTCAAAGTTGTTGGCAGGAATCGTAGCCACCAGCTGTTGAACTGTGGGTTGAACGTTTTACCAATTTCAAATATATGTTTAACTTAATTCTTAGGCTCTTAAGCTTAATTACTTCTTCTTCTTCTTTTGGCGCTACAGCCCGTAGTGAACCTGGGCCTCAGCCAACAAAGTTTTCCAGCTGGCACGGTCTTTAGCCAGCGTTCTCCAATTTTGCACACCAAGTTGGTTGAGGTCCCTCTCCACTTGTGTGCGCCATCGGTTCCGTGGGCGTCCTCTACTGCGTTGTCCCACAGGTTCGGAATCGAAGATTCTACGGGTCGGAGCAGTATTCTCCATGCGCTCTACATGGCCCAACCATCTTAGCCGTTGGATCCGTAGGCGCCTGGTTAGGCTCTTGTCGCTGTACAACCCGTACAGTTCATGATTGAATCTTCTTCTCCAGAAACCATCAACGCAAACAGGACCGAAGATTGAACGCAGAACTTTTCTCTCGAAAATACCAAGAACTTCTTCATCCGCCTTCGACACCGTCCATGCTTCTGCGCCATAGAGAAGTACAGGGATTATCAAAGTGGTATATAGTGTCAACTTGGTTTTTCGAGAAAGGGCCTTACTACTCAATTGCCTCTTGAGCCCAAAGAAACAGCGATTGGCAAGAGTTATTCTGCGTTTAATCTCGGTACTGATGTTGTTCATACTGTTGACTTGGGAGCCAAGGTAGACGAAGTCCTTCACTACCTCGAAGTTATAGCTGCCTATGGTGATGTTCGGGCCCAGTCGTCGGTGTTGCGTGTCCTTTTTTGATGACAGCATATACTTCGTTTTGCCCTCGTTCACCGCTAGACCCATTTTGGCCGCCTCCGTTGAAATCCCAGCAAACGCTTCAGTGACGGCTCGCTGTGTTCGACCAATCACGTCAATGTCGTCAGCGTATGCTAGCAGTTGCACGGACTTTTGGAAGATCGTGCCTCTGTTGTTGGCGTGTGAGTTTTGCACGATCTTCTCAAGAATTATGTTAAAAAAGTCACTGTCACAAAGACAGTGCGTCGCCTTGTCTAAATCCCCTTCTGACATTGAAGGTCTTGGTGAATTCGTTACCGACCTTGATGGAGCAGCGAGAGTTCTCTATCGTCATCCTACACAGCCTGACGAGTTTAGTAGGAATGTCAAAACTAGACATGGCTTCGTATAGCTCGTCCCTATACACACTGTCATATGCGCCCTTAAAATCGACGAATAGGTGGTGGGTGTCGATTTGCATCTCTTGGGTCTTTTCCAGGATCTGCCGTAGTGTGAAAATTTGGTCGATGGTGGACTTCCCCGGCCTGAAACCACACTGATAAGGACCTATCAGACTGTTCACGAATGGTTTCAGGCGCTCACACAAAACGGCAGAGAAGATCTTGTAGGCGATGTTCAGGAGACTTATTCCTCGGTAGTTGGCGCAGTTGAAGGGGTCTCCTTTTTTGTGGATCGGGCAAACGATGCTGAGATGCCACTCGTCGGGCATGCTTTCCTCCGACCATATCTTACAGATGAGCTGGTGCATGCGCCCAACCAGGTCATCTCCGGCTGCCTTAAATAAAACGCGGACAGTGCGTCCGCTCCTGCAGCTTTGTTTGATTTCAATCTCGATATTGCTATCTTGACTTCATTCAGGTCGGGGGGACGGAATTCTCTACCATCATCGTCCGTTATCTGTAGTGGAATATTCTGCCTGGCGATGGAGTCGGTGTTTTGTTCGCCGTTCGCCTTTTCCTGCTACTTGCAAGAATTTATTCTGTCTTATTGACTTGTATTTAGTATTTGTGTCAATGTGGAACTGACACTTACCGCCAATTGCAAAAGTTAAAGCAACTGCCGTTAGTGTGACAGCCTCCGAGCTATAACTTCATATTCATAATTTGATATCCACAATTTTATACTGATTTACTCATATTTTAATAATATTATGCCATAATATAGTCGCACTCTAACCAGACTATTACGCCTTTTACCAAATGTTATATATCTTTCATTAGGGTAGCCTCCATTGTACAGGTTTGTAAGAAAAATTTCATAATTTATTTGTATTATATTCCAATTTGGCCGCACTCTGAAGTCCTTATACGAGTGCTCTAGTATTTTTGTTCTGTAATACTTTTATATAGTTCCTGTTTTACGATCACGAATGTTAGTTTTCGCGAAAATTGGGAGCGTGACAAGCTATTGGTTCGATAACGGGCTTTTTACTGCCAGTGAGTATATCTGAGTTAATGCCTGTTGGCGATGTTTCACGATAAAATAAGAGTTTTCTTTTGTCGCGCAAACATTTACATACGAGATCCTGCAACAGGGGCTTATAAATAGATCCTTAATGCTCTTATTCTCCTTTATTCACTTGCTGTGAGTTTTATGTTATTTTTTTTTAAGTTTTTTAGGGCATAGCCTTGAACTCTTATACCCTTCAGCTGTTGTTACTCTTATACCAGATATTAACTTCAAATGCCCTTAAGTTTTTTTAAAACTATATATTTTTTTCCAGCCATATTTCATACATTTATTTATTTATTTTAATTTATACTCTCGAGTTTCTTTGCAGGCCGGTCTTCTTGATTTACATACAGACAGAGATGTAAGTGGTATGTATGTGGAGAGGGAAATACATTTAATAATTAAAATAAATACGAATCTGCAAAATATATTTCTCAAAAACAGAGAGAAAAAAAAAGTGTAGTTTCGGTATTAAATTGCCAACAGTTATTTCTTAATTAAATACGATGCAAAAACAACAGTGAAATGCGCTGGCAAAGAAAATACAAAAATAAAATAATAAAATTAATTTCATTTCAAAGTAGACCACAAACGATACATGTGCAAACCGCAATTAATTTAAATTGTTTGAATATGTGCGCGTATGTGTTAACATGTGTGTGTGTGTGTGTGTGTGTGTGTGTGTGTATTTTAAAAGAAAATTAAAATAAAAACCAAACAAACTATCACAGTAAAGTATTTATGTAGGCAAAATTAAAAAAAAACAGATTTTTTAAAAATTTATTTACAATAAAAATAAATATTGTTTTTCAATGTGTGCCAACACACTCCCACACATTTGAGCCTTTGCCAGGCAATGAGACACACACACGGGCACACATTCGCGTAAATCGTTTTGCGAGTGTGAATGTACAACAATCCCTGCAGCTGGACACAATGTTTAATGAGCGGCGACAGTTAATGAAGTTATGGCGCAGTAGATGATAATAAAACAATAAAATAGCGGGATTTAAAGGACGAAAATGTTTCATTTTAAATTTCCTGATTTATGAGCAGTAAAAATAACTTTCATTTTAATATTATCACGAAAATAATGTTTATTTTCAAAAAAGTTGTCATGATGTGGAAATTTTGGCTTTTTACATCTAACGAAGTTTTGATGAAAAGCTGCGCTCGTTTTCACTTAAGCCCCCTACATGTTGACTGTTAAGAAATCAGTAAGAAAAATCATTGTTGACACAAGAACACTCATGAGCTGGAAGTTGGACTAAGTTGCTCGAAGCTGATAGGATAATTATTAAAAAGTTTGTGTTTAAAACGATATGGCAGTCTTACACAGGGATGGAAAAGCTAATGCTTAAGCAAACTAAAATCAAATTTAGTTATAGTTTTTTCAAACTAGTGGTTTTTGTTGGGTTGTTTTTTTTTATAAAAAAAAGGAAATTTTTGTTAGATTTTTTTTAGCTTTAAAATAGTTTTTCTGGAATAGTTTTTTAGATAGAATTCTAGCAATAATTTGTTTTCGATTACTGGAAAACAAACAATTTTGTAAATTTTTGGTCTGAAATTTTACTCTTTTTTATAAAAAAGAAACAAAACCTCTTCTTTTATTTTTTTCCTTAGTTAAGATTTCGCTGGCAGCCTTTTCGCAAAAGTAGATTAAACACTTTTAAGTCTCCGCATTTTGTGTCTGACAGGTTCAATTTTTAAAATTTTTTTGTTTTCCAACAGCATGAAAATGACTTTGTCATCTTCAGCACTGCCATCATCAACAGCTGCAGCAGGCGGACTCGGGCGGCCAACAGCAGCCTTAATACTTGCGACAGTAGTTGTGGCTTTCGCTTGAAGTTGGGATAGTTTTACGTTGGACACAAAAACAAAAACCAAATAAACTTTTAACGTTAGCAATTTAATTATTTAAAATACTGCATAATTTAACCATCAAACAAAAAAAAAAGAAAAAACAGGGAAAAAAATCGGCAGAGATTGTAGCATTTTCCGTTTTTTATTTTATATTATTAAATTTCCACTAAAGTGATTAACTACTCTTGAGGGTTTTATAAAAATTTTCAGTTTTATATTTAAATATTAATTATGATATACGAGTATTCAGTTGGCAGCAGCAGGGGA
Source organism: Epicampocera succincta (assembly GCA_932526305.1). Taxonomy (NCBI): domain Eukaryota; kingdom Metazoa; phylum Arthropoda; class Insecta; order Diptera; family Tachinidae; genus Epicampocera; species Epicampocera succincta. The sequence goes on along the minus strand of OW052036.1, from coordinate 61,413,104 downwards.
TGGCAAACACAACAACAACAGCAATGATTGATTTTATTTAATGGCCACAAGTAAAAATATTGCAAAAAATGATCTTTTCTGGCATCAAATATGCAGAGAAATCCCCGAAAAAAAACGTTGATAAATAAATAAAAGTTCTCATTAAACCAAAAGTAAATCTTAAGAACATGAAATCGAGTAAAAAGGTGATATTTTATGGAACAAATAACAAGAACAGGAATAATGTTTTTAAATTTTTAACGTTATTGAATATTATTTTTAATAACTCGATTTATTTACCAGTCTGTAAAATAACAATTAATTTCGCAACAATTTACTTTGTTTAGGTAATAACGAACATTTTGTTGTAATCAAAGTAAAACTTGAACGAAATCATCAGTTTTAAGTCAGAAATAATATGAAGGGCAATAATTTTAGAATTTTAGATGTATAAATTAATATTTATATGTTTACTACGAATAGAAAGTTGTTCTTATGCAGATTTATTAATTTATTCTGCATCAAAACTCTAATTAAATTAAAAAAATAAAATATTTTAAAATGACATAATTTTAAGAACTTAAATTTGTGAAAGTTTCTTCCGTAATATAAATTCCATAACTTCAATTATTTGAGATCGAAATTAGTAACAAACCTAAATAAGAAACTTACGAAACAACCAGACGACAAAAAAAAACAAACAAAAAAGTTTAAAGAAAAAAAAAACATTTCACAAAATAATCAATTTACATCACATTGTGCATATTTTGGCAGCACCGAGCAACGCAATTTTGACTACAAGCTCATCTGCATAATGCTTTTTTCACTTTGGCCGTTTTAATGCTGTTGTTTTAGTTACAGTTGATGTTGTTGCTGTTGTTGTTGATATTTTAAGCCTCCTGTTAAACATCATTTGCGCAAATGCAAAAAGGCATTAAAGTGTTTGTGTTATACAAGAATTTTAATTAAGGGCTTTACACTAAAAATCAACATTATAGTTGTTGCTGGGTTTTTTCCCCCCCAGCCATTATTTGTTTTCTTTTCATGTCGCTTATGCACTAAATTATTTCTGCTGTTGTTGTTAAGAAAACAAAAAAAATGTGTAGGAAGCGGTTTATGGCAATGAGAAAGCAAAAAAAAAAAGGCCAAAAACAGTAGTGAAAATGGCTTTTATATCAATAATTGGTTTGATATGAGTGCAAACGTAAATTAAGTAAAAATCTCTCAACTGTTACGCACTATGGGCAGATGGCAAAAAGAATTACCACAAGAAAGTTTTATGGTATAAACGCCCTCAGGCATTGTAAATGTTTTTATAACCCTTCAGAGAATTTTTCTCGCCAAAAAAATTATTTTGTCCCATTGTGCAAATTTTTTAAATTAATTTTTCCCTTTTCTTTCTTACCAAAAATTAGTTATTTTATTCTACAAATGTAAAATGTAATGTATTCTAATGTAAAACTGTATGGAAAATATGTATCAGCCCCATAGTGCAAAAGCTAAAGTTTTTGTTTTAATCTGTAAATTTTATATTCTAACAAAAGAAACCAACATTATAAAATTATTTTCTGACACCAACAACAAAATTTAATTTGGTCCATTGTGTCGCATAAAACCAAAGCGTCTCTTTCTATTTTCGTGACTATTTTTTAAATCTTTTAATTTTAGTTGGGTAAATATATTATCTATCTATAGTTTTTTTAAATACCGACACTAATCATCTCCTTTGATGATTATTTAAGAAATTTAGCCTTTTCGATATACAATAATATATTAAATTGCAAAATATTTTAATATTTTAGAAAAAAAAATATTTTAGGTTAAAAAATATTTCAATATTTTAGATAAAAAAATATTTTAATATTTTGGATAAAAAAATATTTTAATATTTTAGATAAAAAAATATTTTATATTTTAGATGAAAAATTGTTTTAATATTTTGGTAAAAAAATATTTCAATATTTTAGATAAAAATATATTTCAATATTTTAGATAAAAAAATATTTCAATATTTTAGATAAAAAAATATTTTACTATTTTAGGTTAAAAAATATTTTAATATTTTAGAACAAAAAATATTTTAGGTTAAAAAATATTTCAATATTTTAGATCAAAAAATATTTTAATATTTTAGATAAAAAAATATTTTCATATTTTAGATAAAAAAATATTTTAATATTTTAGATAAAAAAATATTTTAATATTTTAGATCAAAAAATATTTCAATATTTTAGATCAAAAAATATTTTAGGTTAAAAAATATTTCAATATTTTAGATAAAAAAATATTTTAATATTTTAGATCAAAACATATTTTAATATTCTAGATTAAAAATTGTTTTAATATTTTGGTTAACAAAATATTTCAATATTTTAGATAAAAAAATATTTTAATATTTTGGATAAAAAAATATTTTAATTTATTGGATTAAAATTTATTTTAATATCTTAGATCTGTGATATCTATACCATTGTGTACTGCCCATTTCCTAAAATATGTATGTAAATTTTTAATCCTGCTACATCTAAACAAGCAAAATTTCCCATAGTGCAAGCCAAAAAACTTAATTTTCAAATTTTAATTCTAAGTTTTTGACCAATTTTAACAATACGAAATTGGAAAAAAACATCAACTTGAGTGAATCTTAGACCCATTGTGCTAAAATTCACAACTTATATGTAAATGAATTATACTATTTTTTTTTTGTTACATAATAGTGTTTTCCAGCCCATAGTATCTAGTCCAGTCTTAAGCTTCTTTTAGCCCGCCTCAGCAACATTTTGCAGGATTACTATGAACAACACAACGAAATTTTTCAAAATTGCATAAATTATTTTGACTCACAAACGAGCCAACAACAAAAGGCTTTTTCCAACTAAGCCATGGAGGAATCGGCCTATTCAAAACTTTACACAGCATGAGACTTGGCATAAAAAAAACGCTCAGCACACAATCAGCCCAATAACAAGGGACGAAAATTATTCAGCAAAAGTGTGGTAAGAATGATGTGTACGTTTGATGGTATATGAGTGCATGTGTTTGTGTGTGTGTGTGTGTGTGTGTATTTTAGGCACATGCTTTATCATGTAGGCGACCAGAAACAACAACAAAAAATGCCATTTGAGGACGCCACAATAAATGTTGATGGACAAATTTAAATATGCAGACAATGTGGATCATTGATCATTTAAGTGGTTGTAGGTAGTTGATAAAAAGGATACACACTCGCATCAAACGTTTAACATTATATTTAAATTCAAATGAACTGGCACGCACTTCAATACACAAACTCTTAATAATCGAGTTCCCCTCGACAGAGAGATAGAGCGAGAAAAAAATACATAAAGCATAAAAAACAAACGGACGTGTCTTTTGGTTCCCATAAACATTAATAATGTCGAAACAAACAAAAAGCACGGAACAGAAAAGAGAGAAGAAGTTGGAAAGAAGCCGGCCGTAATCGAAATTCAAAACAAAATTTCAATTTAAAATGAAAATAAAACCAAACTGTTGCGAAGGCAGCATAACTAATAGATTTAAACGAATACCCAGTATCAAAGTAACCACAAAACGTTCCTTCGTATTCACACAAGCATTCAAATTAGAAACATTCATGATCAAATTAACATTTGTTCCAAAAGTAATTTATTGGTTTCTTACTGTGCGGACATGTGTGGACTTTATATACAATATTTTTCCTTTTATTTTTTTTTCTCCTCTTCCTCTTCATCTGGTTGTCCATTTTTGGCTTGAATTGAAATTTAAATCCTGTGCATGTTTCTGAGACGCACATAAACATTTTTTGTTTTGGTTTTGTCGTGTTTGTGCTCATGTCCAGCTTATAAAAATTTGGCATAAATTTAATTCGTAAAACAACCCAACGCCATTTCCGCTTTACTTTAGTTACAAGAGCTTTATTAATTCGAAATTAAATTGGCTTGTTAGTGTGACTTAAAAGAGGTTTCTTTCTTGCTAAAGGCCACCGAACGGTTTCAGTGAGTTTTAAATCAAAATTTTTTTATGCTTTGGAGCTTTGAAAATCAAATGGAATTTTTCATTAACTCGAATTTTTTTGTCAGTCCCATTGTGCAACTAACTTTTGCAATTGCAAACAAACTACAGGTTAGACATTTTTTAAATAACTCATTAACATTAACAATTAAACACATTTATTCGCAGACCCATAGTGCAAAGACAGATTCCCAGGGGTTCAATCGCTAGTGACTTATTCATAAAACCCAACTAAAATCATAGACCATATTTTGTATTAAAAACTTATATCGTTAAACTGGAACTAAAAATAATTTGTCCCATTAGTCACAATTTATTTGCTCCCTTAAAGCTGGCAGCAAACTAAAAATACACACAAATGCTTTACTATGAGCATATTTCTTAGCATTAACATATCTAAGACAGGAACTCTACTATTTTGTCCCGTTAGTCATTAGAAGTTTTCCTCTTTGAAACTGAAAGCAAACTAAAAGAGCAAAGTCTGTGCCTAAATAAATATTATATTATTACTGCAAACTAATAAGAACTGTAACACAGAAACCCAAACACATTTGTCCCAATAGTCACAATTTATTTTCTGCATTAAAATCTTCGATTAGGCTAAAAAAAAACAAGGGCCACTTCTATTAAAATTTTATTTTTTTCAGGTCTTCGAAACCGGATCTTAAGAAAAATTGTCCCATTAGCAATTTTTTTAAATTAAAAATAATTAGCGCCAGTACATAAAAATACTTGTCCCGCTAGTCACACTTAGTTTTCTGCATAAACACTCTCAAACAAACAAAGTAAATGGGTTAAGTTCATCAAATAGGATCTTAACAAAAAACTGTCCCATCAGTCACAAGTATTTATTACTGATTTTGGAAAACTTTTCAATCCCCTGCTTTAACAACATTTTAAGTAAAACGATACACAATAAAATTTTGTTCAATTGCATAAAATTGTAAAAGTAAGATCTTTCAGTGTCCCGTTAGTCACAAGCAACTAATAAGACGTGTCAGGGAACCAATAATTTGGATTAATAATTACAAAAAACTGCAAAAGTTATATCTGTCGGTGTCCCGTTAGTCACATGCAACGAATTACAAGTGTCAGGGAACAAATAATTTCGATTATCAATTCCAGGTTAAGTTTTTGGAATGAGTTTTCATTTGTGAGTTTATTTTTATTATTAATAAATTTAAATGAGACTGTTCGGAAAGCGTCTCAAGTCCATTTGAACAACATGTTTCCTTTTGTTAATTTAAAAATGTCTAAATTAAAAACGTTGCTCTCATATCGTCAAAATCCGAACTAAAACTTATTATCAAATTGACAATCTGTTTAAACTCCCCTTTTTGGCTGGTCCACTGAATTTTAAACATAAATTATTTATTGAAATTTCCATCAGCAAACAAATTGCTTGGTTTTATCTGTACAAATCTTAATAGTTTTTATATAATTTTTTTTTTTTTTTGCAAAAAGCTTTCATTATTTAGACAGTCCATTAAAATAGAGTCATCTATTAACCAGATGTTTAAGAAATATCGATATTTTAATAACTTATTTTAGTAAAACACACAAACGCACACACACACACGCACGCACACAATAAATATTATAAATCATCAACAAACATGTTCATGTTCAAAACGAGCACATATTGAATTCGAACTGCAATGATGAAACCCAAGACGACCAGGTTTCTGCTAATGATTGCAATCTTAATGCTTATATGGGAGTGTGTCCACTTACATATGCATGTGTGTGCGTGTGTGCGCGTGTGTGTGTGTGTGTTTAGATGCATTTAAACTAAAATTTACCAATTCCAGCCAGTTAGTCAGTCACTTCATCAAAAACAAATACTTTTACTTGCAAGTCAACCACCCATTTTATGTGGTTTAAGCCAAATGCTGGTTTTTTTTTCTCCGCCGGTATAAAATAAATAGGCGTATTTTGTTTGAATAAATTTGTGTTGCCTTTTTGAGCAAAACTTTTAGATAAAATCTTATTTCGAACGTGGCTCTTGAAGGCCAACAAATACTGCAGGTGTATGCAGTAGAAAAATGTTCATTTAAAACTATTTTTCTGTTCGCATTTGCCTTTTCTCTTTGTAATTCATGTTCATACAACAAAGTTTGTTTAACGCCCCTGTTGATTAGTTTTGGAATTGAATGTTCGTTCTTAATTATGATGAGAGACGGATGACGATGTTGTTGATTTTAGAGAGTCTTTTTTGCAACAATCGCTGGTTTTTTTTTGTAACGATCGCTTGACGTTGCAATTTAAAACACGTTTTATAACTTTAATCATGAAGATTTTGTTGTTCTTTTAACTATTCGATAATCATGATAGCAGAGATCAATTAAAGTTTATAGCTTTAAAATTAACTGAACAAATCTGTCGACAGATAACAAATTTCCAGACAGAGAACTGATCAGCAGGTGATCAAATTTCTAGACAGAAACATGTTCATCGACTAAACAAACTTCTAGGCAGAAATATGGTCGGCAACAGAAAAAAATTCTCGACAGAAATATATTCATAGACTAAACAAATTTCTCAACAGAAAAATGCTCAGCAATTGAGCAAATTTCTAGATAGAAGTATATTCCGTGACTTAATAAATTTAAGGACAACAATATGGTCAGCAACTGAGCAAATTTCTAGATGGAAATACGATCAGCAATGAGCAAATCTCTGGCCAGAAATATGTTCATTGACTAAACAAATTTCTAAACAGAAATATCATCATCAACAGAACAAATTTCTATACTTAATAAATTAATAAATTTCTAGACAGAAATATTTCCATTGACTAAACAAATTTCTAGACAAAAATTAGCTCAGGAAGTGACCAAATTTCCAGACAGAAAAATGCTCAGCAAGTGAGCAGATTTTACAGTAGAAATATATTCATTCGCTAAACAAATTGTTGAACAGAAATATTTTCTTTGAACAAATATATTTCAGGACAAAAATATGGCCAACAATACAGAAAATTTATTGGACAGCACAACTTTTCTTAACCGAAATATTTAATGCAACGTAACTGCACAAATAGGAATCCATTCAAAATGTTTAATATATTTTTTGTTAAATTTTAAGTTTCTGTTACGTGGCTGCTTAGTGCAACCTTCACTAGAACTTTTCACACACAAAATAATATATTTTACCACAAACTTTCCTCAGAAATTCTTAAAGATACACATTAAGATAAAATGTTTGCAGTAAAAGTAAAATGTGTTCTTTCTTTTTTATATTTTTTTTTTTTTGTTCTGCTGGTTGTGTGTTGCCTGCAGCCATCTCAAAAGACAGCCTCCGTTTGTAAAATTCTTTTAGTTTCCTTTAAATATTTTAGCAGTACAGAGAGAGAGAGAGTGAGAGAGAAAGCGGCAGCAAACACGAATCTTTCCTACTTCTATTTATTTTTTACTTCAAGTTCCTATTTTGCAAATTCCTGCTTTTCTTATAACTTTGGTTTGTTAATAATTCATAAAATCATCAGCATAAAACCACTACTTAAAATAACATCATCAAAAAATCATAGAAAAGTATTAAAAATTTTGTCTGGAGAGTTTCTAAAAAGTTGTAAATTCTGCAGCGCGGAAATGGCAAGAAGAAGGTCTGCTTTCAGTTTATCGAAGCACAGAGAATGGCAGGAGGAAACGCAAAGTTTAAAGGAGCGGTTTTAAACTGAAATGCAATGAACAATGATAATATTTATTAAAAATTTAACTGTTCCGTAGATGTTTTGTTGTAGTAACGGATCAGATGAAGTTGTTCAGTTATAAGAAGGATTTCTTCAACAGAATATGTCCAGCTTCTTAACCCGAAATCTGTCAAGAAACTTATTAGCTAATAAGTAAAAATTTTTTTTAAAATATTTTTTAAACTACTGAAGAAAATTCTGCCTAAAAATAATGTCATTTGATTGGGACAGATTTTTTTCCAGAAATTTAGTTCAGCTCTGGACTAGAAGTCTGTGCAGAAATTTGTCCCTTTACTGGGCGGGGTTCTATTAAGAAATTTATTAATTTACTAAGAAATTTTTTTAATTTCTTACCAATATTTTTTTAAATTTTTTTTTTCTAGTTTCTAATTTGAATTTTGTGGGAGTCTTTGTTCCCGTATTGACCAGATTTCTGTTAAGAAATTTGTTCGGCCTCTGATCAGACATCCATTCAGAGTTAGAAGCAAGATTTTTGTTAAGAAATTTATTTAGTTACTCGCCAGACATATTATCAAAACTTTATCCACTTTGTGACCAAAAATTTTGCTTTTTGTTGATAAATGGATCAAGCGAGAGTTCTGTGCAGAAATTTATTCGGTTATTGGCGACATTTTAGTTTAATTGTTCATCCGTTGGCGAAATTTTTTTTGCGAAAATTATTGTGTTACTTGATTAGATTTATGTTCAGAAATTCCTGCAGTTATTTTTAAAAATTCTGTTGAGAAATTTGTTCAGTTTGTGATTAGATTTTTGTTAAGAAATTTTGTCAAAATTTGGCCAGCTTTTTGTTAAGAAATTTATTTAATTACTGACCAGATTTCTGTTTAAGAGTGGGTGGCATGATTTCTGGTGAAAAGTTGTTAATTCATTCGGGTGATTTTTGTTAAGAAACTTTTACAGCTTCTGGCCAGACGTTTGTCAAGAAATTTATTCAGTTAGTGGCCAAATTTTTGTTCATGCGTTGGCCAGATTTTTGTTGAGAAAATTATTCTGTTACTTCATCAGATTTTTGTTCAGAAATTCCTTCAGCTATTTTCCAAAATTCTGTTGAGAAATTTTGTTCAGTTTGTGTTAAATTTTTTATCAAGAAATTTATTCAGTTGCTGACTGGATTTCTGTTAAGAAATTTTGTTCAGCTGCTGTCTGGGGATTTCTGTCAAAAAATGTATTTCGCTTAAGACTTACTTCTAGTTTTCGATTAGATGTCCATTGGGCAATTTCTTTAATTGCTGATCCGATTGGTTGTTCACTTTTTAAGCAGATTTTTGTTACGAAACTTTTTCCAGTCTTTTGACCAAATTTATGTCAAGAAATTTCTTCCAGCACTAATCCCACTTCTGGTTAGACATTTTGTTGATTTCTGTTGAATTGCTGACATACATGCGAGTCTATCTAACAAAATGTTATTAAATGCTGCTGCTGTAGGAAACATTTTTAATTAAATATCCTCCGAACGTTGCACTCATGAACACACTGCTGATGATATATGACGCTCTGGCATGCAATGCAACCGAAAATTCAACTTAAAATTAATTTAACCAGTCTCTCAAGGACATTAAATTATAAACTAACCGAACAGAAAAATCCTCTAAAGACCGGCAACAATGTTTAATGAGTTTGTATGGGTGTGTGTGTGTGTGTGTGTCCGTGTGTGTGTGTGTGTTCGTGTTGAGTGTCAGCGACGACGGCAACAATATTAATTGTATTTTCTTGCATACTCATTTTGTGTCGTTTGTTGTTGTTGTTGTTGTTCTTGTTGTTGTTGTTCTTGTTTTTTTCCTTTTCCTTTTTTGTTGTTGTGCAATAAACAAGCAAGTTAACTTTGACATTGCAACATTATGGGGCAATAGCATATTTAATTCAATATATATCCTTAAAACCAAGGACATAATTAAACAATCAGATCACGTTTTATCTTTAACCCACAAAAACACAAACACACACACACACACACATTTGTTTTTTGTTTTTTGTTTTTTTTGCCCCCATCTTGCGTATTTTTGTGGCTGTCGGGGAGGGGCAGCAAATTGCAAAATTATGATACTTATTTGTTAGTTGTATGTTGCTACACATGACTGAGTTGTGCCGAAACTTTAACTGAAACTGGGTTAATAGCCATAACATTTAATTAAATTTTGAAAACAAATAGACGAGAATAAATATGTTCACAATGTTGGTTTTCAAGTGTGTTGTTTATTCTATTGGGGGCTTAAGTGGTGCCACGACTATTTTATTTTAAAATTAAAATATTTGCCAAATATGGCATAAATGGTGCAGGCGGCTCAACATTTTAATTAATATTTGCTGAAATAATAAATATGATAATGATATGAGAAATATGCAAACTTTGTGGCCATTTTGCTTTATTTTTGCTTCTCCTGCCACAGATGATGAGAATTGCACAAAAACATTCGATATTTTTAGAAGTTTAAATAAATCTGGGAATGAAACCAAAAATATATTGATGCTTTTAGGCGTTGCACGGCTAAATACTAATATTTCAGCAGAATTCGTTGGCTACAAAACAATTGTTCAAGTAGCTGTAAATTATTGCTCAGATAGAATGTTGACAGTTCCTTTACGAAGCAATAAATTACAACAAAATTACCTTTAGTTGCCAGCAGCCGACATCACACACACACACACACACACACACACACACACACACACACAGTCAGACAGTTGAACATTACCAGAACATATAAGTTACTAGTAAACTGATTTTATCATCGGTTGTGCGGCTGGCCGGGCTGACGAGGATGTTACTGTTTGATTATTATTTACTGTTATCTCTTGTGGTCAATAGAGCAAAATGCCTTTGAAACAACCCTTGTTAGCTTTTAAGACATAATGTTTTTGTTACTGAAAGTGCTGTATATTTTATATCTCGAAATGTCTGCTATTTGCCACATCAACTGTACAAATTATTTAGTGTCTTCCCTAAACTTTTCTTCAGGCTTCAAGCAAACAAGTTAATCACATTATTTTCTTTCTCTTTGTCTCTCTCTCTCTCTATCTCTTTCTCTGTATATTTCACCACTTCTTCAATACAAATATAAACTTTAAAACTTAACAAATCGAAAAATATAAATGACTTAGACTACTTAAAGGAGCGACAGTTGAAGCTGCCTGCAGCATTTCGGCAAATAAAACAATTTCAATATTTAAATGTTCATGCGCTTAAAGGAGGCTTAAAGAAAGACTTGAAAAGATTTTTAAAAATGTCTATAATTTTAACATGTTTGACACCTTGATCCTTAACGATTTTGTGCTTTCCTCTTGCCATTTGTTAAATACTACATAAATGTTAAAAATATTAATTCAAAACAATAAATAAATAAAACATGTGAATGTTTGGCCTAGAAATCGGTAGCGTTAAGAATAATACTGACAACTTATTGTGTCCAGGAATGTCAACAGACTCATTTTGTCCATAAATTACTGGCAATTACTAAATCTGTTGCCTACTTCTATATAAAATTATGGCAAACTGGCAGACCATTATTATGTCCATCCAATTTTCAGTTACCGGTCATATTTTTGCCTATAACTGCAAGAAGATAATAAGTATTTTTCTGGCCAGAAAGTTGGGTGCAATTGCAAACAAATTTTTTCCAAAAATATGCCCAATTTCTGAGAATATATTTTTGTCTAGAAATATTACCAGTTACATGTCATATTCATATCGAGAAATAGACTAGTTTCCAACCATATTTCTGTTTATAAACAAGACAAGATATTGGGCGAATTTCTGTCTAGAAATATGGCCAGTAATTGAGTGTGATTTTGCTCATAAATAGGCTCAGCTTTTGAGTCCAGCTCTTTCTAGAAACCCGGCCAGCTATTATCTAGAAATTTTACCAGTTCCTGACCTGTCATGACATAAAACCAGTTGTTCCATAACATGACAAGTTTGTGGTCATATTTTTGTCTTAACTGTTGATATTTATGTTCACAAACTTAACCAGCCTCTAATACTAATTCTGGAAAGCACTTATATTTGTTCCTAAACATGACCAATTTGTAGGTAAAAATGTGTCTATAAGTTGACGCAATTTCTTGTCGTGCCACAGACAAGACATAAAGCCCTTCGCTGATTTTATATTATATGTTCCATTAATATATATATTTTTATATATAAAAATGTCTAAAAATATGCCAATTATTTGGGCTATATTTCTGTCTAGACATGGGGCCCATTACTGATCAAATTTATATCTGAAAATATGTCTTATTTTTTAACAACTTTCTATCTAGACATATAGCCAATTACAGGCTTTATAATTGTCGATATCTGGACCATTTTTTGGCCAGAAAGCAGTCTGACTGCTGGCCATATTTATGTTTAGAAATGTGTAATTTTTTGGCTATATTTCTGTCCAGACATGTGGCCTTTTACAAATATTATTGTCGTTCCAGGACATGACCAGCAGCTGGTTATATTTTTTATTCTCGAAAAATTAGCAAAAGCACGGAAATTTAGTGATAATATTTCTGTCTTAAAATATGACCAATTATGGACCATATTTATGCCTACAAATTTGATCAGTCATTGACCCTGTTCTAGTATAGAAATATTGAAGTTATTGTTGTTCAAAACTGTGACCAGTTCCGGAATATATTCATGCCTGGAAATCAAATCAATTACATCTATGACATTTTGACCCATAACTTAGTTCAATTATTGACCAAGTTTTTATGTGGAAATACCAGCGGTTATTTATAAAAAAAAAATTTGTCTGAAAATATGACAAATTCCTGATCACATTTATGTTCAGTCGCTGACCATATTTCAGACTAGACGTATTGATATTACAATTGTTCAAAAACAGGACCAGTGTCTGAAAATATGATGACAGTTCCGTCTGAAAAAAATGTCCACTTTTCATTCTTATCCTAGTCGAAAAGTATGGCCCCAAGCTGGTCACTTTCTTACTATATATTGTATATCCGTCGGGAAATTGCTTTAATGTAATAGAAATTATAGTGATTTGATTGTCGCTTTTACTTTAAGAAAAGTTTTCGCTTAACGACTGTTAAAAGTTTTTGTAGTTCTTGTTGGAAAACATTAATATTTCCTATAAACAAAACTGCTACTTCTGCTCCCGACTGAACTAAACTGCAAATTATTTTTAATTTTCGCAACTTTTTTCGAACAAAAATTGTACACAAAAGACAGTTTCCGCCATCACTCTGTCACTTGTACGATTACCAACATTCCACTCAAACATGTTCCTTCAACTATTTGCTATTATTTTTAGTTTCCTTTCGACTCTAATTTAAAAATAATATGAACTAAAAACGTTCTTATGAGGGCCAAAACTGAAACTCTGGAGAAAGCAAAATATATACATATGTATGAATGTATATCCTTTACCAATACCAGGATTTTTGGCAAAACTTGTTTTAGCTTTTGTTTTTATAGCTGGTATTACTAGTAAAACATAACGCGTTATAAGTTTTTATGTCTTACCGAACCAATTTTCTTTTATTTATAACGCCGAGCTTAACGTTTATTTTAACAATCCTCTTAAGACAATGTGGCGTCAATTGTCAACACACTTGACTTGGTTAATAAAACAAACTGATACGAAAAAGTCGGAGTTAAATAAAGAGCAAAAGAAACGGAAATCAACCGAGCAAATGTTAATTTCCACCAGAAAATGGGTTAAAGACAAAAGGATTATTTGGCAAAATATAAAAATCAAAATCAAAATCAATGCTAAGAGATTTCTTTTTTGTTTAGTCATAAAACGAGGCTTGTTTAGCAATTTTTAGGTCAAAAGGTCTTTTACAACTACTCGTGCTTGTGCAAAGAGAAATGCGCTTCTTGCCATCTTGAATTTTATAATGATCCTCGTATAGCGAGCAAAAAATTATGTCTTCTCCTTGTTCATGTACGGACATACATACATATATTTTTATTCCTTGACAAATAAGAGCAAAATAATTGTCAAAGTATTTTCACTACATAAATTTAACAAGTCATATTCAAATTATTCAGAAAACAAACAAGACAAAGAGTTGTTTTAAAAGTCCATTAATTTCTGGCTTCTTAGAAATTGTTGGTTTATTATTCTCCTTTGTTTTGTGTAAGAAAACGGAAAACAGATTCATTTCCCGTTGCTCGCTGTTAAAGGATTTTTTTGTTTCTTCAAGTCTTGTTTTGGCTTCCAGTTGACAAATTTTTGGGAATCAAAAAATTAAAGCCAAGCGTTCAGTTTCCATAAAATATTTCTTCAACAACTTTTGTTAAAATTTCTATTGTCATGTACATATTTTATGGCATTTTGCATGCACGATAATTGTTATTGCAAATGTATAAGTTCTGTTTGCTCATTAGCAATTCCTTAAGGACATCATTAAAATTGTGCAGTTTTGTTTAACCAAAATTTTACAAAACTTGTAAATACATATAGATTTACAGGTCTTAGTGAAAGCAGTGGAAATTAGGAAACAAGAGATGAAAGCCGTCAAGGGAAACATATTAAAGACATGTTTGATCATGCAAGAAGGGTTTAAATAAAATTTTCTTTATAAAATTTTTTGTCACTCCAACAAACATTCCTTTTACTAGACTTTAGTCTAGTAATGAAATATTTATGTATTTTCTTTCACTAATAAAAGAAAATTTCAATATTTTATTGTTTTAGCCGGCAAAATTTTATTAATTTCATAGAAAATTGTTTTTACAAACACCAACAAATTTTTATAAAACATTTTTTTAGCCCAATTTCTTTCCAGAGGGCAATTGTTTGTGTAAAAATATGTTCGTCTGGTGCTTAAAAGTTGCCATATTTTTTGGTTTAACCAGTGAAAAGAAACTTCTTTACAAAATTATTTCTCCTGCTATAAAATAATTCTTTAGAATATTTTTTGTCCAACGGGCAAATAATTCTTAACTTAATAGTTGGTTTAACAATTCCTTGAAAGAATTTTTTCTCCAGCGATGCAATATTTCTATGGAAATGTGTTTTTCTCTGCGATAAAAAAGTTCTATGGAAAAGTTTTTTTTCCCAGCGACTTAAAACTTCTTTAGAAAAGTTTTTTTGCTCAGCGATGAAAATTTTCTATAAAAATATTTTTTTTTGTCCAGTGCCGAAAAATTTCTAAATTCTTTTTTCCAGTGCTAAATATATTTGACACAAAATTCAGTTTTCCAGTGGACCAAAATTTCAAACAAAAATATTATGTTAAAAATTTATTTGTCCAGTAACCAAAAATTTCGGCGGCAAAGTCCTTAATTTTGATATTGTATTTTGTCACATCACCACATACTTATTTCTTAATACCCACTGTATTAAATAATTGTACACTTGTTGCTCATATATGTATATTTTTTTTTAATTTTTCCACAATAAACACTTTATAAAGTTGCGCCCAGGTTTACTGTTCAGCAGCCGCAAAAATAGTTTTTTTTTCCATATTTTTGCTGCTGCCTTTTGTAAAACCAGAAGCCATTTACCGGGCCCAACGCATGTTATTCAATTTTTTTTATATATTTCGAACAAAAAAATCAATGCTAAATCTTTATTAAAAAATTGTTACCAATTAGTCTAGTAAATAAAACATTAAAATGTTTATTTAAGACATAAAAAGAAGAAAACAATTTGTTTAAAAATCGTGTAGGCCCAACAAGATCTTATAAATTATGATTTTTATTTTTTCTCGTTTTTTTTTTGTTTTTTGGTTTAGTTTTTTGTTTTTTTTTTTTTGCCTGTTCAGAAACATAAAAAGCAAAAACAAAACAAAACCCCATGTGGCCGTGCCAACACATGTTTTAATATTTAAATTTATGAAGATTTAACATGCTCAACTCCAGTCTAAGACAATAATCCCAGCAAAATGCTAGAGAAATGCTTAAGCAACTACTACACGCCAAATACCCGTACTTAAGCCAAACATTTAGACATGTTGAGCTGTTGGTAGAAAACAGCAACAACAAATAAAAAGCGAAAATAATGGAAAAGAAACTGAAAATCTGAAGCAACATTATAATAAAGAGTATGATGTTGTTAAAACATGAGTAGTTATAAAAAGTCTAACATAAAAACTTCTTATTTACCATAAAAGAAAACCCATTCATTGCCAGAGTCATCTTCCACAGCCAAGGATCAGCATGTGTAAATTACTGCATTGAAATAGTGCCTGTATGCGGATTTTCCGTGTCTCTTTTTTTTTTTTTTTTGAGACATTTAACAAGTGATTAGTTTTGGATTGTTGTTAAGTTAATTGAGTTGTTAAAAGAGAACAGATTTCCAGAGCATGACAGGAAAATGACTTTGACATTGAAAAGAGTCTGATTTGCAATTCGCAATTGCAGTGAAATTGGTGAAATAAACTGAAACAATTGGATTTTCATTTTAACAAGAGGCCGTTATCCAAAAGATGGATTATGTATAAGAAATAAAGAAATGTTGGCAGAACGGACTTAAAGTGCTAAAAATAGATTAAAAAAAAATGGTATTTTTTGTTTATTTTTGAGGGTTTTCTAACAAGTTTGTACAAAGTCAGGCCTCGATAAACGAACAATTGATGGCTCAGTGTTACGCTCTTATTTGAACAACCAAATAAAATCTAAGAGATAATCTTATCGGGCCAAGCGCTTTTGCCATCAGTTCAGTATTTGGTCAAAAATTTACTCTAAGATTTTCAGTTCTACGGTCTCTAATATTTCTCTGTGTTTTATATAAGTGACACTGACTCTCAGCAGCATTGGGAGAGTTTCAAGTTATCACTTACTCATCCAGTTGGCCCTTTAAGCATATTTTCGATGAAAGCTAAAACCTAAAAGAAAATTTCCAATAAGTTGCCATAATCTGCAAGTGCTTGAAAGCAATTGATAAGAGGCACAAAAACAAACTCGATTTGAAGAAAAAACCTTTGGCAAATAAGTAGGAAAACTAATCAACAGCACAAGATAAAGTGGCTGGTTGACAGTGGGCAAAGATAAAGTAAATGTAGTTTCTTTTTTTTTTTTTTTTGAGAAAAGTATACAAAAGACTTTGCAAATAGGCTTAATAGATTTCTGTTAATTTGTGGACCTTTTTGTGTAATTATATTTAAATTTTTTTCAAGCATAATACCTCATGCTTTGATTTTTTTTATAAAAAATTGTTACGAGTTTTATTTGCTAGTAAAAATTTTCATTTCAAAATTGCAAATAAAATTTCCTTCCATTAAGTTTCATATAGAATTCGAAACCCTGTAACACCTGAATTTCAAATTGTTGTAAAACTAAATTCATTTAAATTTTTACTTTATCAATTACTTTAATATGGTAAAAAACATATTCTTTAAGGAAAGTTTTTAATTAACTGCAAATGTTTGCGGAATTTCCCAGAAAAGAAAATTTAACAGTCACCATTTCTAAAAAGTATGAAGATGATGTGCCGTTATCGTTGTGAACTAGAGCAAACGTACGTTTCAACTGACTGCTCAATTTTAGTTACATGTGAAATTAGTTGCAGAAAAAATGAGGAGAAACATTAGAAATTTTACTTTGAAACATGAAATTGAGTCGAAACCAAAACTCATATTCAAAAGCAGATTTAGCGGCGACCTAATCATTTGAAAATACAAATGGCATAAAGTAATTCCTTTTTTAATTTGTTTTTCTTAGTTTTATTACTATTAATTGTATTGTAATTAGTTGCTATAAAGTTATTTTTTAAAACTTATTTTCTTGCTCCACGAATACTTTCCATAGAATGTATGACGTTCAAAGCAAATTAAATGTTTTTTTCTTTTATAATTTTACTGAATTCTTTATTTAATATTATTTCGCGTTAATTTAATTCAATGTACAATATTTTAATTGCTATGCTGCAGTTTTATTTTAATTTGCTTTTCTCTCACTTTATTAACATTTTACCTAATGCCATCACTGTAACGAACATTTACCAATAAATCATACACTCTCCCCACAATTACTTACTGTAAACCAAAAAAAAAACCAAAATCAGTTGTATGGCGTAGTTATTAATAAACTCTCACTCTCTGTTTACTTTTAACCACCCACTCTCATACTCACCGTTGGTGTATTAAATATCCACACACATCCATACACTCACACTTATTTGGCAATATTACACATTCATTTCTCTAATAGAACAACAACAGTTACATGATTGCAAATACATGTATGTGAGTATGTGCAGTGCTTTTACATTCACAGTACGATTTATTTTGCTTTTGTTTGGTTGTTTTGCTGTTTTTTGACAGAATTTGCCTGAGCCAGTGTTTGAAAATGTGTATGAGTTTTGCTTTCATACGAGTGCATAGTTTTGTTTGTTGCTTTGTATGTGTAAATAAACAATCGTCGTGAAATTATTTTACCCTCAGGTTGATAAATTAATTTTCAATACGCATAACAACTACAAAACAACAACTACAACAAAATTATATTTAACGAATTGCTAGAAAAGAAACAACAATCACAAAGGCTTGTACAAACAACAGTTTTACAAATAAACAGGAAGGATCAAACACAATGCAGGCTGAATGAATGTTGTTTGACTTTATGATTGTTTATCGGTATCTTGAGTCTTCTCATTTTCTTTTTTTTTTTTGGATTTTCTGCTTTGCCATAGCAAATGAATTGTTGGAAAATCGAAAATATCTAAGGATGTTGTTTTGTGATGAGTATGATTTCCAATTTTGTTGTTGTTTTGGTTTTTTTTATAGCAACGATGATTTAGTGTAAATGATGTGCTTGGTTTATTTATTTATGAATAAAAACCTGCAAACACAACAACACCTACATACATACATACATATGTACATAAATATGTATGTACATAAATAAATTAAATGGATTTTTTCGGTAATAAATTTCACATTTTTCAGTACAGTGGGAGTTTTATATATAAAAAAATTCTTTTTTTTTGGCAATCAAAGCAAACAGGCATATTGTACATACATACATACATACACACGTACTTATAAATATTGTATAGAAACATGTGACTGGAGGAGCATTTTTTCTAAAAACATTTCTGGTTAAATGTCTGTTAAATTCATAAAGTAGTAAATCTTTTGTTTTTTAATAAAATATTTGTTAAGCTTTCAAAGGCGAAGCAAACAATTGAGTTTATTGAGATTGACAGAAAATAGGGCATTCACTAAAATAGATTTTTATGCAGTTTTTAAGGAAGTTCTGGACAAAAGGCAATAAAAAATAAATACTTTGCTGTTTTTATTGAAGCACGTTTTTTAAAAGCCAACAAAAATCACTAATATTTCATAACTTTAAAAAAATAATCATTAACTACAATATATTTTATATGGTATATTGTCAACTTTTCCTGCCCTCATTCTTATGAGCAAAATAAAAACATAATAATCTCTATTGAATACCTTTTTTTCGTTTTTACTCCCCAAAAGATTTACGTCATATTAAAACCATAAATTGAAAACCAATTTTTTTTGCTATAAAAAAAGATTGATAGATTTTCTTGCACGAAAACAAAAATTTTCCTGATTTTAATTTAAACTTTTTGGGGTGGAAAAAAAACTTAAAATAGTTATACTTTAATCTTTTGTTAAAAGAGAAAAAAATTTGTAATTAAAAAACTCCCACTTTTGCATCATACAACATTCTTAAGCATCCTGCTGTTTCTCAGGAATTTAAGTTCGGGTTACTTTTAGTTTTGTTGAAAGTTTTTTATCAGCACCTTAAAGTGTATTTTTATTTATTGGCTCCAACCAAAAACAACAGAAACCTAAGAACAAGGGAAAAAGCAAAAAAAAAGGGGATAAGATATCCTTAAAAAGTTTATAAATATTTTCTTCACTTTTATTGCCATTTGAATAAGTGTTTGTTGTCACTTTAACTCAGCTACTTGAACATAAACCACATAAAGAAAGATAAATAGTTTTTGCGGGAAAACTGTGTAGCAGAATTTTTTTGTTTTGGTGTGGAAAAGAATAAAGGTGAAAAACACAAGCCATATGAATTTTAAGAGCTCCTATCAGATTATGCCGACAGCAAATACATATATTGTATGTTGCTTTTTAGTGGAACTTATTGCGGGCTACCAATTAAAACGAAATTCTTTCTGGACAAAATTCTGTGTCCAAATTTGCACAACTAATTCTATGTAGAAATCTGATCATATTTGTGCCAAAAATTTAGTCCGTTGCTGCTGTTCAGTTGCAGATCATATTATTGTCCACAAATTTGCTTTGTTGCTGCCCACATTTCTGTTCAGAAATTTGTGCAGTTGCTGGCCATTTTTTTGTCTAGACATTTGATCAGTTACAGGCTATATTTCTGTCAACAAATCTGCTCAGTTCTTGACCATATTTCTGACCACACAATTGGGCAGTTGCTGGCCATATTTCTGTCTATTGATTTGTTCAGTGACTGACCAGTTTTTTGCCCACAAATTTGCTGAGTTGTTGCCCACATTTATGTCCAGAAATTTGTGCAGTTGCTGGCCATTTTTCTGTCTAGACATTTGATCAGTTACAGGCTATATTTCTGTCAACAAATCTGGTCAGTAGTTGACCATATTTCTGTCTACACATTTGGCCAGTTGCTGGCCATATTTCTGTCTACTGATTCGTTCAGTCGCTGACCAGATTTTTGTGACAGACGCTTGGTCCATCGGTGCCTACATTTCTGTTTAGAAATTCTTGTCACTTGCCTCCCATATTTCCAGTTGCCGGTTTCCAAAGACTTAGGGTGTTTCATATGCTGTTCAATACCTTCTTTTGAAGCCCGACTGAAGCTGTTTGCGCTAAAACTGCCAGGCAAAAGGTGTACATTGCTACTTACGAACTACTTGTTGTAAATTTATGCGTAAAGTTTTTCTGTGCTTAACTTTGGAAAAAGAGTCAATATGGCAAAGAAAAAAAAATTTTCCTTCTTCATTTTTACAAAAATTCCAAGTTAAACAATGAGTTTCAAATACACAGTTGCTGATTTTTATGGAATTTGGCTTTTCCTCTGCGAAGACTTTGTTTTGTTTGGCGGCTTCAGGCAATATTTTCTTATTTATCATTAATAAGAGGAATAAAAGAAGAATAACTGGCTTCGTAAATTGGCTTCGGCGAGGTGTTGCGATAATAATAAGAATTGTGTTAAAAGGCTGGTTTAGCGAACAACATTCGAGTTGGCCAAGGACGAAACAACAAAAGGCCAAGAGTTTTTTATATGAGCAGTTTTTTACGAAATTGAGTGAAATCTGATTATCTTCAACCATTCGATGAAAACTGAAACAACGCATCCCTTGTTTTACTTTGCCTCAGAATAATGATTCCTGTATTTTTTATTTAACACCCATATAAATTTATATAAATAAATAAACATGTATAAATTTTAAATACCAATAAAACCGTCCATTAATAATTATTAATTTTTAATTCCGCATTGTTAATAACAAAAAAGTTTTGCCGCAAAGCATTAATTAAAATAACACAATTAATAATAATAAATTATTAATAAAAAACTTTGAAAAAATCCTTACAAGATTGAAAAATGTATTTAATAATCATAAATTTTAATTAACTATTAAAAAAAAAAAAAGAAACCAAACAAAAGAAAAACTCTTTTTGTATTTCTCTTTTACAGAAATACTGAACAACAAAATAATTCCGTGTTTAAGAGGAAAATTATCAATAAGTTTAAATATTTCTGCTGTTTAACTCTTACATCTGCCTGTACGTTTTCGGCTTTTTTTTTTTTGGGCGTTTTAATTAATTAAAATTTGTTTAACTTGTCAAAGACAATTAATGACGCCGAAAGTAAGAAATTCGTTAATATATTCCAAATTAACATTTCAATATAAATGATGGCAAAGCACGTAACTGCAGTTAAACAGTCGGTAATTAATTGCTTTGTTAAAGTTACAATTTGGTAGCCACGATCCCACTGATCTTAATAGCGGCCAGTGGAAAATTCTGCTATGCTTCATTGGATGCCAGTTGAATTGAAAATTTTGGAAAAAAGAACAACAGACAATGTGTGTCACGAACGTTGTCACATAGAAACGAGTACCATGTGATTATTAAGAAAAATCGTAGTCTTTTTTCCATATTTGTTATGCGTCACTTTTATTATATTTGGGCTTTCGTTTGGGGAGAAGTTTTTATTGACTTTTTCTTACCGAAATTTGTCAAATTAATGGCCATATATCTGACTCAACATTTTGTCAGTTACTTAGAGATTTGCTGACCAAATGTCTGGTTAGAAATTGATTAAAGAAATTAAAATATTTAGAAATCTGGTCATTTGCTGGCCATATTTGTCGGTAGAAATCTAGTCAGTCACAGACCATATTTCTGTCTAGAAATTTGCCAAATTGCTGGCCAAATTTCTGTCTAGAAATCTTGTTAGTTATTTATATCCAGAAATTTCTTTAGTTCCTGACCATATTTTTGTCTAGACATTCGGTTAGTGACAGAACATATTTCTGTCTGGAAACTTGTCCAATTATCTGTCTAGTAATTTGTCAAATTTCTGGCCACATTTCTGTCTAGAAATCTGGTTAGTTGCTGGCCATATTTCTGTCTAGATATTCGGTCAGTCACAGACCATATTTCTGTCTAGAAATTCGCCAAATTGCTGGCCATATTTCTGTCTAGAAATCTGATTAGTTGCTGGCCATATTTCTGTCTAGAAATTTGGTCAGTCACAGACCATATTTCTGTCTAGAAATTCGCCAAATTGCTGGCCATATTTCTATCCAGAAATCTGGTCAGTTGCTGAACGTGTTTCTGTCAGGAAATCTGGTCAGTTTGCTGGCCATATTTCTGTCCAGAAATTTGTTGAGTTCCTGACCAATTTCCTATCTTGATATTTGGTCAGTGACAGAACATATTTTTGTCTAGATACTTGTCCAGTTATTGACCATTTATCTGTCTAGTAATTTGTTAAATTTATTATTTATATTTATCAAATAACTAATCGTCCTTGTATCTAGAAATCTCTTCAATTATTGAATTTTACTTAATTAATCATTATATTTCTGTCTAAAACTTAGCCAGCCTGTTAATACATTCGGCAATATTAATAAACTGATGTCAGTATTTTCGGAATTAATTTTCTAGAAAGTGCTTCGTATTATTTTCTTAATTTCAGGTGACATTCAAATAAGTATTCAAATCCAATTATAAAGCTTTATAAATTATTATGTACATATTTAAATAAAACTCATTTCCTTTGCAGAGCAAAAGAAAAATGTAAAAAAACGACAAAATTGATCATGCATAAAACTGTGTCACAGCATGCTTTCATTTTTATTTTTTGTTTTGCTTCTTGGGCGAACAGTTGTTTTGTTGCCTTAAATTAAAATGAAACTCACAAGCAGCACATTTCCACTTCAACGCCAATTTTAGGGCGTAATTAAATAATTGTTGGCTGTTGATTTTATAGCTTTTTGTCTGCCTTGCAGTCTGTCCGTCAGGTCTTTGAATTTAATCTTGTGTTTAATGGCTGGACTGCGCCAATCAAGCATTGAGCCATTTGTCTTAAGCTAAAGAACTGAACGAATGGCTGGCGGAGTGAGTGACTGACAGCTACCAATTTAAGCCGTAAAAGGTGAATTATGTTTTTTTTATTTTAATTTGTTCTGTTTCTGTTTTTTATGCTAATGAAAACAATCTCAATAAAAAATGTATAAAAGTAGAAGTTTTTCGTCTGGCGAATCAATTAAAAACATTGACAAATTGTCGACTTTATTTTTGTTTTGTTTGTTAAAATTCTAAAAATATTTCAATTTTTTTCCGTTTCTCTAAAACATTTTGTTAACAGATGGTGGCAGCACTTTCTTTATCGTTGATTCTGTGCCTGTTGGCCGTCCACATACAAACTTATATAGTTTATCAATGAATGGAAAATCTAACAGTTGGTGGGTGTTTTTTCTGGTGTGAAATATTGACAGGGTATTTAAAACAGAATTTGTGTACTCTCTTGTTTTTTTATGTTTGTTTTTAATGAAATATGTTTTTTTAAAAAGCACTAATAAATTTATCTTTTATATTTACTCATTTATCAGTCCATAAAATTCCAATTTATTTTGCTTTTGATATGAGATTATTTTTAGAAAAATTTTATACCGCTGTTTTGAATTTTTTAAATTTATGTTTTGCCCTAAACAGCATTTCAAACACAACTGAAATTAGATATACTATTTGTCACATAAGAAAATGCTGAAAAGAATAGTTGTGGCTAATAATTAGAAATAAAATGACTTCAATATTTAAATAATATTAATATTACATAAAAAAAAAAAAAATTAAATCCTGTGGTAAAATTTTTTTAATGCGATATATTCAAGTTATAAATATTGCAACAATAAGCATTTTTGTATGCACTTTTATAAATTTAAAATTATTTTTCAATACAAAGCTTCTTAAGTCACCTCCTTTAATGTCCTTTTTTCCGTTGAGAAGAAAATACAGAAAACAGAGTACTAAATATTTTATTCTAGCTATAAAAAACACGTTATTGCTTTCGTCATAAATTTGCAATGTAATTTCCACTTAACTATAAAAAAGGAATACATTGAATTATTTTCTTTTCATTATTTTTGTGAAAAATTTACACTACAACTTGAGTTTGCAAGTGAATTTTCGATTCCTAGTAAAAATTTTTAAAATTACTGTAATTTAAGGCGTTTTGTTGAATGTCCTTTTTCTGGGTAATTGCTAGACATGTATATTTTGTTTATTAATGAACATCAAAACCTAAGTTTTCACGCAGAGCTTAGGGTGGCATTAAAATTTTGGAAAATTATAGATTTTTAAGGCGTGTTCTCGAATGTCCTTTTTTCTGATTGTTGCTAAATTTATAATAAAACTATTTTTTGCCATTAATTACTTCAAATAGTAAATATTTTTAGTATCTATCTTAACTTTATCCGATTAAAGTTATAATTTGTTATTATGTCAAAGCTTGTTAGACATATTTTTCAATAATTTTTATTTTTCCAGCTTTTATCGCTAAGACGATCATTTGTGTAACAAGCAGTTTTTAGAGATTTCTTATAAGAAACTATTTACCACACATCTTGTTAAATCGATAATTAACGATAAGTGTTCTGGGGCAATTTCACAATGTTAATGGCACAATTACATACCAAAAATGCCCAGTAACACAATTGTTGTATTGTAAACGCATACCTGCTACATACAGATGTGCCGGTATAACAATTGCTATTATGCCCCAGTCCTTATGTTGGATGTTGGTGCAGCATTTAAAATGATTATTTCCAGAACATAACAGAAAAATTGTGTTAAAAATAACAAGGATCTAATAGAATGCGCTGAACGTACGAGTACACACACACACACACACGCTTCGCTTAGACTCGCATGAAGCTATAATTGCCACATTTTGTTGTATGCCAATGGCATTAGTTTACTTAGAAACTTATGGCTGTGTATGAAGCGAGTATAAGTGGCGTTTTTGTTTTCGATGTCGTGGCTTCTGTTAAAGTAATTATTGCCGGGCTTGTTTAGACATACATGTGATTCTCTTCTAACTGCTGCCGCTGCTGGTGTTGCTGTTGCTGTTGCTGTTGCTGTAGATGATGATGATGATGATGAAACATAACAAGCGACAATAGTTTTGCATGTTGCATAAACACGGCATAAATAACAACTACAACATCAGCAGCAGAGTACCACAGCAAAATAATAATATTTTCATAACTATCTGCAAATTAAATAGTCGACAACTAGAAGATACAAGTATGTACGTTGATTCCACAGGCATTATTGTTGAACCTACAAGTTGCATGTTTTCACAAATATGCGTGCTGCAAACACGCAAAAATTTTAACAACTTAAAATCATAAATTTCAAAAATACTTGCCAAAAGGAAATATGAATAAAAGCCAAACAATGCTGGTAAACAGAACACGGTAACGTACATAAGTACTCATCATCAGTCATGAACATGCATGTTGCAAATGCAACATGTTCATGTAGCGTATAATGTGCATGCAATGTTCTGTTCTGCTCTGCTCTGTTCTGTTCTGTGCTGTTTTGTTTTATTGTGCCTACCGTGTGATTTGTTTGCCGGACAATATCGGCTAAAGTGTAAAGGTTTCGTTTTAATTTAACGCCCATTAGAAAAGTTGTCAACAAACTTAAAACAAATCCTTTGTATTCGCGAAATTAAATTCTTAACTATAAAGTGAGAGGTTTTTGTTACTGTAGTCCAAAGATATTAAGAACTTTTGTAAACTATTAATAAAAATCATATAAAATTTTCAGATATTTTAAGTAACATGAAAAAACGCTTTTGAGAAATGACGCATTATTGATAAATTGTTAAGGTCCTCTCTAGGAAACTGGTTTAATTTAAGTTTGCCTCTGTCCAAAGATAGAGATTAAAAAAAAAATATTTTCTCTCCTTTTTAGTGTAAAACTTTTCCATAATTATTAATAGTATTTGTTTAAAGCGGCGGCAAATATTTTCTCTCCTTTTTCATAATTATTAAAAGTATTTCGTGAAAGGCTTCTGCCTGTCTGTAGAAATACACTGCGATCCTTTGAAAGGAGAATATTATATTTTCTTTAAGGAATGATTAATTTCAGCTTTTTATGTTAAACATTTTTGTATGAAAGTTTGGCCAAGAAGAACACAACAACAGAGACCAGAAAGTCTTAACACTAGTTATTGTTTTGTAACGAAAATGCATGCCTTAATTCACTGCCGCCTGCACAATGGGACCGGATTGTCCAAGTCTAGGAATAATTAGTATACGTTTTGTATTATCTAATATTTTATTATAAAATAGTTAAGGGTTTCGTAAAACAGATATAAAAAATATTGCACTATGGAGCCGAAAATATAAAAAAATTATTTTTCCTAGTTATAAAGTGAATTGAAGTAAAAATTATAAGCAGCTGCATTAAGGCTACTTGCAATTAATATATATATTTTTCTGCACAATGGGTAATGTAAATTCTAAACGTTTCATAACTTTAGTTTTTTTAATACTTTTTAAAATGTTCAAATAAACAAAATTTCTGAATTAAAAAAACACATGCACTATGGGGCTAAAAAAATTTTATAGTAAAAATAAAAAGAAGAATTTTAAAAAGATTATGTTTTATCTTTAACTTTTTCAAATTATATATTTTACCATACTATGAATTCGGTCCCATAGTGTTAATATATCAAAGTGCAACACATACATACATATATTACAAAATGAAGTCTGAACTGAAAGAATATATAATATGTCTTTTTCCTTTATGGCTCTGACTACTTATAATTAGAGGACTGAAAACTTTAAAATCTAGTTTGTTGGGTTGTCAATTAACAACAAGAAAAGATATTCAAATAAATGCACTATGGCTGTCTTGTGCCTCCAGCAGCTCTATTATTGAAAAAGAACAACACAATCATTATAAGCCAATCATTACAGCACAGCACACAGTTGAATTTAACAAAAATAAAATATAATAACAAAAGGGAACATTTGTAAGGAATACTGAAAGTGGGTTTAGGTTGCCAGATCACCGAAAAAGGGACTCTTATCGTACTAAATATCAAAACTAAAGAGCGTAATCTTTTTTAATTGCTTATTTTTGCGTGTCTTTTAGGCCACGAAAACGAAAAACTACGACTTGGAAATTTCAACGCATTTATTCTATCTACAATCGTGCAACTCAAACATGTTTTCCCATTTAAACACCAAAATGTTGCAATCTCAACTGCCAAAGCAATAGCAAAAAATAAATTAATGTGCAAATAAAAATTACCGACAAAAAAAAAGATATTTAAAAACCTCCTAATCAACTTTATGTAGGATCTTTTAAAAGATTATCTTGTTTGCTTGAAGTCTGCCTGCTTAATGTTAACGTTTTTCTACATTTATTTTATACACACATACATAAAGTATGTAGTATATTTATTTTTTTGTGTAAATAACAGCCCAAAAAAAAAAACGTCAACCGCCATCAGACATGCATTTAATCTGCAAAAACACTAATTAACACTTGCCAAACATACAAGTACACCGGCACAGAGAAATATCAGCTGCCATGGCGCAAAATTAATATTGGGGGAAAAAAATAATATAACTGAAATTAAATTGTTTTTAAATTCAAAAAATTAAATTTAATGAATAAAATGAAAAATCCAAAAAAGGATTGAAACAAACACTAAACACACATGTGTCAAATGATAAACAAATCAACTGGCCTGTCTGTCCGCCTCTCTGTCTGTCAGCGTCTTTAGAGTTGATAAGTTTATCAACAACAGCTTATCACAAAAACGCAACGTACATACACACACACACACACACACACACAGCAATAACAACAACAAAACATGCATGTGTATGTTTGGACATGCAATATAATCGTACACCGTCAACAAATCAACGCAATGCAACGCAACAAATAAACAGCATGTAAACAAGAGTACTTAAAAGTAACAGGCATTGTAGTTTGGCTGATAAGCAGTTGCACTATGGGGCGGCAATTTTCATCAATTTCATCTTTTAAATGTTATTTAAAAGGCAAGAAGCTACAATCAGGCGTTGAAGTATTTTTCACAAACACTAAAATGATGAAAATTTACATAAAGCAAAAGGTTTATTTTTAACAAATATTGGAATTCTAAATTGAAATTTTTCCAAATATCAAATCGACCAAATGTTTGTACATTTAATTTGTAAAAAAAAAAAGAATCCTGCCGGAAATATGTTTTTATTTTATTATTTCCAAACACAACAAAAATTTTGATTGTTTCGGGTTACAAATTTTATTAGAAAATATTTTCTTGCGTTAACTGAAGGCACAGAGTCACGAATTCAGCGGCTATAGGAAAAAACAAACATAATTAAGGGGCATGTTTTTGCACTAGGGGTTAATATTGGAAAAAAAGGAAAAATATATGGACATTGTCGGAAATAATGCAAAATTTTATAATTTTCTGGGGTAAATAATACTATTAAAATTCTTATATATGTGCCCTGTGGATCAGTATGAAAAGAATTGAAAAGGCTCTAAATATTTGTAAGAGGTTAAACAACTTTAAATAATTACTGTAAAAAAATTTATTGTACAAACTTAAAAATAATGAAAAAATATTTGATAAATGCTTAAGAAACAATTTACAATTGTTGACAATACTGACATATGTTTGCACTATGGGTCATAAAAAAACTAAAATGTTTCTAGGACTTTAAATAATATAATTAATAAATTATAGTTTAGCTTATAAGGAAATTTTAGACTGAAAGAACAGAAACACCTGCACAATGGGACCATTTATTTGTTACCTTTTTCATCTCTCTAATCAAACAGGCGTATTTGTCTGAATTCGGTGGCTAAACATTTAGGAATATATGAAAATTTTTGGTAGCTTTGCACTATGGGGCGCATACACTGAAAAAATATTAACAAATATTCAATCAAATTTGGTTTGAGTTGCACTATTTTCATTTAAGAGATTATTTTCTGTGTTAAGTTACTGAATCTAATCGGTGTTCGAAAAGTTGAAAAATTCGACAAAAATATTTTAGTTTCTAAAATATTTGACAAATTATTAGCCACATTAATAGAACGCTTTTCTTTTCATTCTCATTATGCTTTTAAAGACAATTGCAAATTCGAATATACTTTACAATTCTGCGGAGGAGAAAGAATGCATCAAAGAAATTTCGTCATATAGACAGCTGGAAAATAAACAAAAATCAACGAGATGTTCTCTTTTTTTTATTGGAAAAAGATTAATACATTTTAGTTTGCTGTAGTAATCTTTAATATATAACTCTTTTCTAAATTCTCAGACTGCACTATGGCTTGACAAAGATACGGAAGGTGCCAGGTCCAATATTTCGGCTTATTTTCTCTACACAAAATTATTGCTTTAAACGAAGAAGATTTTTTAAGTTTTTTTTTTTTTTTTTTTAGTTGAGGATATAATATATAATAATAATAAATATAATAATAATAAATAAATAAATAATAGTTTATCTATATATGTATGTTTTATGGAAAAAATAAAAATTTTCAAAATTTTAAGTCTGTTTGATTCTTTATAAATAAATATTAATTCACTCAATGTTTCGGTACTTCCTGTTGCATCGTCTCAAAAAGAAAATGACAAATTATTAATAGATATTTTTTATTAAAGCGGAAGAAACCGCTCAAGCTGGAAAAATTTTACTCATTACTTGACTATTAAAGGATTAAAAATTATTATCATGGAATTTGAATTTATTTTTTTATAAAAAGTTCTTTAATTCTAAGATGAACTAAATTTATAATTATATCTTAAAGTTGTTATATAACCTTTTTAGTTTTATTTTTTTAAAATTCAAGCTATTGCCAGACTGCCACTGTGCACAGGCCTTGTTTCTTTAGACCATCATACACCAGTATTCTCAATCAACAACCAGCATTTAAAACGAAAGTAAAGTGCGTAAAATACGAGTACGTATTGAAACGTCTATAAACAAGAGGCGTTTTTATATGCTCAAATCAACACATGTTGGCTGGTGTTGTTGTTGTTGCTGTTGCTGTTGCTGTTGTTGGCTTTTATCAACATTCACAAACAAACAAAAAAGGATATTTAACAAAAACTACACATGCAACTTCAACATTTCAACACGCACATTTAGACTTGTGTCAAAGTAGTTAACTGGCAATTAATATTTTTTCCTTTTTTTTTTTTTGTAATTTTATTTTATGAAAAAAAATTGTATTGAACACTAAAAAACATGCTGTAGAGATTGCAACATGCGGACCCGATTTAGAGTTTTTAAAAAGTTCGTAGGTTTGACTTTATCTGTATATTTTTGTGGCAAAGAGAAATATGAGGCAAAAAAAAAATCTTATCTCTGTCAAGTGTCTTTATGAAATTGAAAATTAAATGCAAACTAATGAGGAATTTAAACTTTAATTAGTCCGCTGTGAAGAATGAAATATGAGTGTTGGCCCAAACCGAAAGATTTATTGAATTTGAAAAAGCATAAAAAAAAGGAAAAAACAAACTTTTTAACGAATTTAAAGAAAGAAAAAAAGCCAGTAATTTAAATAAGTTTTTAAATTTCCAAACAACAAAAGCAGTTTAAAGCGGACTTATAAACTGTTTCTTAGTCTCTACTAAAATATTTATTTTTCAACATCAGTTTTTAATAATCATGTTTTACTTCCATCTCAAAATAATGCCATTTAAAAAATAGTAGTTAATAAAAAATGCGTTCTTAAAATCATTTGCTCAACTTCGCCGTGGGGTGCCTGCCACTTGAGTTGTTCTAAAGTACTCTGCTCGTATAAGGAAACGCGGCATTTCTGTTGCTCGTGAAACTAATAACTTTATTTTTATTTAAACGAATTTAGCTAATAAACTGTTAAATATTTTCACTTTTAAAAACCACTCAAGCATTTAAGGGGGGGAGGTTTTCATTTTCTTGAAACACGAACAGAAACAATGATTTGAAAATAGGGTAGGATTTCAACTAAATACTCGTAAAGTGAAGTAGAATTTTAAGAAAAACACCACATGTGGTTCGACGGAATAATAGCAGCATCTATTAGAGCACTTAAAGGCAACTACTGCTCGGCAAAACAGAACAGTTCGAAGTATGAAATTGCTTTCATAATCAAGAAGAATTTCAATACATTTGGTTTTTTGTAGCTCAAAAGCATAAGAAAACAATTTTGTTAGAAAAACGTTTCTGCACTATGGAGCGGTGAAAAAAAATTTAAATTATATTATTTAAGTTTATGGTACCAAAAAAAATTAATGTTTTAACCAGCTGCTTTGGCAATTTTTAGCACATATTCAATGTAAAAGAAATGCACTATGGAGTGATATGTAACTATAAACAACATTAAAAAAAATTATTATATATTAAAAATGCAAGCAAAATATTGTTATTGTAATAATAATAAAATTTCAACACGTAGTTAATTTATTAGAAAATTTAAGCCGCTTAAATTTTCATAAATTATTTCATAAAAAATAATATAAAAATCCTTAAATTTTTTACAAAAGTAAACAAAAATTATGTTATTATAAAAATGTTATTTTAGAAAAAATTGTGATGTGCATGACAAAATTTCGACAAAAAAAAAGAATAAACTTGCACTATGGGTCGAAATTTTCAAATAATATTCTATAGAAAACATGATTTTATTGGTGGTAGTTGCTTAATAGTAATTGATCTTACACAAAATAAAAACAGTCTTGCACTATGGTTGCAGAAAAAGAAAAATATATGTTGGAAATACGGAATAAAATATAAACTTTTAAAAATTGAATAAACCATTTCATAAGCAACATAAACAAGACACAATTAACTAACCCAAAAGGGCACAGTGGGCCAAAAAAAATTAATATTTTTTGGTTTGATTTTTTGTTTTTCCTTAATAATGTTGCGTTTCTGTTAAATCAACACAGAACAGCAGTTTCTTCAATTATTTGCTGCCATTTCTCTATACTTTCTTTAAAACAAACAATTCCCTATATTTTTGTTTTTTATTGTATTTGCCACTAAATTTCATAACAAATTAATTTTACACCTCATTTAATAGAGCCCATTAAAACGTATAAATTCCTTTGCTATTAACAACTTCTTAAATTTCACTTTTTGCTTTTTCTTTAGCACAGGGGTGACTCCTTGTTGTTATGCTTTTGGGAGTGTGTTTTTTTTTTTTTTAATTTAAAGAGGCAAAATAAAATATCACATTACAACAAACAACTCTTTGTTTATTTCATGTCATAGACTTGAGTAATTTTTTTATTTTAACACAAAATTTAGAACACTTAAGGTGGTTAATAAATCTTAAAATAAAAATATATTTTTTGGGGGCAACTCAAGTTCAGATGAAAAGCTCGAAACTGAACAAGAAGTAATAAAATCAATTTGAAATTTCTGTACCTTAATTTTCGGCTATTTAATTATTGTCTAACAAAATATTTACTTGTTATGCTGCTGGTTTTCATTTTTTGCGTTTAACAAAATTCTAATTATATATAAATTTGTTTCAAACTTAATTATTCATTTATTTTATTTGCTAAACACTGTTCGAAATCTTGAGTTGAAATCGTGGACTTGTTCTTAACAAAAATTTTTGTCTGGAGAAAAACAATTCTTCGCCTTCGAATAATTTACCTGGAAGTGCTTGTCTAAACAAACTCTTACATATATTTAATTGTTTAGGCAAATTGTAATTTTATTTTAATAACAAACAAAAAATTATCAATTTGGAATTTTTCAATAAGAGCGGGTTTCATTAAAAATACCCATCCCCGCCATTATGGTATTTAATATAATGAAAATGTCTACTGCAATTTCTTATCATAACACGAAACCAAGCAGGGCAATTTTCAATTAGTCTACCGCACAGTGGGATGAGCAAATGGCCAATGGCCTTATTTTTATAAACTTTAAGGACAGCAGTCGACAACAGCCTGTTACCAGACAACTGCAACTTCAGGAAGTACCACAGAAAAGCTTCTAGTGGGGTAAAGTATGACGTCATGTCACCTCTGCCAGCATGAATTGCATCTAGCATGCAGCTTTTCTTTTGCTCTATCAATTTGTTTATGCATTTTTACACCAACTTTTCAGAAGAAATATTTTCGTACGTACGTGTTTTCTATCCAAATTGTTTATAATTCTTTTATTTTTGTTGTTTCGTCTAAGTGACATGATGAAAAACGGAATCTTCGTTACTGGAAATGGATTTCATTTAATGAAAACTCTTGACAGATATTTAGACAAATGATCTGCAGCAAACAACAGATGTATTTCAAGAATAATAATTCCAGAAGAGAGAAACACATTTTTGGAAATTTTAAAAGAAACGGTTACGGTCTGCGGCAAACGGGTTTCAAATTACATTTTCATTTCATTTTCGTTAAAACTGTAGCAGCTAATGATGCTGATGCTGATGCTGCACGCTGCACGCTGCACACACTGATGCATTATTGTCTCGCCCTTATTGACATTTCAAGTGTAAAATGAGTAAACAGTTTTTCCATTACAATGCAGCAAACACAACAACAACAACAACAACAAACAGCCAAACAACCTGGAATAGAACACAACTAAAATGTCAATTTTAAAAAGTTATAAAATTGATGAAATTTAACAAAAGAAGACGCTGGAGGCGAAGACAAAAGCAAAAAGCCGACTATAAGTCAACGATAAACAGTTGTTAAGTGTCAAGAGGGATTCTTATTCAAACAACAACAACTCAATGGCATCCAACAATAGAACTCGAGCGTTCTAAAGCGAATGCCACAGACCAGGTGAATGGTTTTCGAGCCGAAACTTGTAAACCGGATATAAAAGAAATCTGCTATGAGACACAAAAAATCAATTTGAAATTTTAAAAACAATTATATATATTTCGTCTTCTTCAACAATAGAGAGAGGAATGAATATGTCTCTTTTTGTGTTCAGTTTTATAATATGACAAAGAAAAAAACTGATTGGTAACGCTGGTAGACCATAAAACTGATAAACATCTCTATTTTTCAGGCCATTTTAATATAAAACTATTTTACATAAAAAATTTCTATTACAGCAGGTGGTTTTTGAGAGAGTTTTTCTTTAGAAAAAAAGGTTTCGTTGATTTCTTGTTTATGCACAAAAAAACAATTATATACAACTTAATGAATGACAGCCGTCAATGTATTAGAAATTTATACCATATTTCTTGTCTGTGTATTTTCAATTAAATGTCACTTGTAACTTGAACAGACTTCTTTAGCCACAATAAAACATTTTAATTATTTATTATTTCTTATTTGATGTTTTGTTTTTGGTTATTTGAGTTTCAACATCTTTTCCATAAGAAAATGGTATTTTTTATTGAAGTGTAATTTCTTGTTTAAAGAAAAAAAAAACAGCTCTTTGAAACTGGATAAAAGTAAAATTCGGATTGTAATCACAAGTCAAAGAATTTTATTTATGGCCTGAACTCAAACAATTAAGTTTTATGTATTCTTTTTCCCCCGAAATAAATATCATTAAAGAAACAAATAAAACAGGAACTTAAAAGGCTAAAATAAAATCAAATAAAAATATAACAAAATTTCGGATGTTAAAAGCACAAAAATATCAAAAAATAAATAGCCTTTTGTATAAACAGGCTGTTAAAAATGCAGATATGTTTGTATTTCTGAAGAAAAGAGCATCAAAAAGCATTATTTTTAAATCAAAACTCGTCATAAAACGAAGCACTGTGGGCCGAAACCATGAAATTGTAATATATTGCTTTAAGCTGCATCAAAATTTAACAGTTCATTCTAGAAATTTTCATAGCTTAAACCAAAAGCAGAAACTATTATTCATTATGTATGAGCCATAGTGCACAATAAGAATATTTTTAAAATCTGAGTAACAAACCACTTTTGAAATTTTAGCTAAAAGTTATAAATAAAGCGTTTTTATTAAGAAATGCTCATAGTTTCTTCAAATGGTCCACTGTGCAAAGTATAATTCATATCCAAATTAATTTTATTGTCTTGAAAGAAAAACAAAAAAAATTCCCAGCATTATATTTTCTAGCCCATAGTGCAAGATCAGGCTGTTAAACAACAAACAAAATATTTACTTTAATGTTTTAAGAAATCAACTTCCAAGAACTTGTAATAAATTGAAAAGAAAAAAATATATGTAAATCTGAGCCATAGTGCAGTATAGTTAAACTTTTAATTTTTAATAATAAATCAGTTGTGAAATTTAGCCAAAAGATAATCATTATGGTTTTTGCTCAAAACTAAAAAAATTCCATATATTTCTTAATAAATTTATAAAAGAGCCATTGTGCATGGGTGGTATTTTACTTTAATTGTAAAAATTTCTAAACTACATATTTTTTTTTTATATTATTAACAAGTTAAATCATTTTTTTGTAGAAAATAAATAAACAAAAAATATATTTTGTCCCATAGTGCTGTATTATGCTATTCGACAAAAAACTAAAATATTTCTGGTCTTTTTAGGAAATCAACTTTGTTTTAAATAAAAACAAATTTTAATTTCCAAAAAGAAAAATATTTTATACAGCCCCCAGAGTGCAAGTGAAGCTAATTTTTGTGTTCTAACAAGATTTCTTTGAAATATTAAATGTTTACAATTTATCTCTGCAAGAATTAAGTTTTTTAAATTGGTTTAGCTGCAGTTAATAACTGGCGTTAAAAGCTTTTTTTGGAAATTGCCGGCATTACACTCCAATTCGGGCGGTTTGCAAGGCCTCAAAGTCCTTCTACTTCAACACAAACAGAAATTGTGCCCTTTTTCTTAGGACTTTCAGTTGTGGTTGTTTTTTCGAAAAAATTTTCCCCCATTTATTATGCAAAACCAACTGTTTGACGTTGCCATCGCCATCGCCATCAGTCGTTAAAAACAATGGCACTGATCTTAACCAAAACCATTGACAAACAACAACATTAACAGCAACAACAACAACATTAAATCATTTATAACTTCTTCGTGAATGATTTTTTATTGTTGACCATAAATCAGCGACGAGCTCCAAAACGTTTGTGACAACACAACCCTTTCATAACAAAAACAAAACAAAATGCCTCACTTGACCCCCCTCCGAAAAGAAAAAAAGCCCCTTAAGCCAACAACAAACAAGTTTGACTATAAAAAACAAATCAATGAACAACTTAAACAGACATGTAGATGTTACAAACGGCAACAAAATAAAGACTTGAAGCCGCAAAAAGCGCACGTGTCAAACTGTCAAAAAAATCAAAAATTCATATTTCGATGTTGCCATAAAAACAAAGTAAAAAAATTTGTGGGGGGGAACAAAAAGCGAAGAGAGTTTGTAACACAAATACGCATCGATTGAAATTGTTACTCCTAC
Source organism: Epicampocera succincta (assembly GCA_932526305.1). Lineage (NCBI taxonomy): Eukaryota > Metazoa > Arthropoda > Insecta > Diptera > Tachinidae > Epicampocera > Epicampocera succincta. Next base: position 61,376,593 of record OW052036.1, on the reverse strand, counting down.
TAACATTTAACGCCAGCATTTGTGCTTATGAAGACACCAAACACACAGACAGCCAGACGGACAGAGACAGGGAGAGACAGACGGCGAAAAACTGTTTATAAAACGCAAACGTTACAAAATAATCATGTTAAAAAATGACATTTACATGAATATTTAATTTACATCCTTTAATCATGTTAATAAAATTGTTAAATTTTATTATTTAATTTTATACTTTTGCTGCTCTTCTTTCTCTTTTGTTGCTTTTTTGGTTAAAGGCGCGTATTGATTGTACTATTGCCGCTTTTGATAGACGTTTAAAATTTTCTGTTGGCAGATGTCTGTTGCTGGTGCTGGTAGTAAATCAAATTTGTATTCGGCCGGATAGAGTGTAATAAATACAAACAACAACAAAAGCACCGCAATAACTTTGTAAAAAAGGAAGCACAGTTGAAGTTGTGTAATACATACTTGGAGGTTAAGGGTATTAAGGGTACACATGTGGCACTAACACGCTGTTAAAATTCAATCTGGAAGAGTTGAAAGCCAAATTACAGTTTTAAGAATTATAGTTTAAAAATCACTTGTTTTGAAAATTGATTTGTCTATATTTTATCCAAACAGCTGTTTAAAACAAACCCCTCGACAAACAGGCTGTAGAAATCCTAAGTAGAGGTTGATAAAATTTTTAATGAATTTATGATGAATTTCCTTTAGCATGAGGAAAAAATTAAATTAAACATAATCTTACGAACACAGAAAAAAAGAAAATGCTTTACAAGAGTCTGAAATAAAAAAACCCCTCAAAACTATATTAAAAGCCTGTTTAAATATTGGGGAAGTGGGCGCTCTTTGTTCACTCAAATGATTTTATGTACCGCTAATCGCTAACGAACAACAGAACTCTACAATAATCTAAGAAATAAAAGAAAACAATATAAAAATAGCCAACTTAATCTCATCCTGTAACTAAATGACCCATAGTGCACTAGAAAACTCTGAGCAGAAGTCTCAAAATAAAAGAGCTAAAAAAAATTTCCAAGTTAACTGAAAAAAAATACGACGCTACTAAAATAAATAAAGAGGCTCTTCTCAAGGACACCATCTCATTTTTTATAATTTCCAATTTTTTCCAAACAGAATTTTTCTGTTGTTATTGTATTTCAAAATGATATAGTCAAAAAATATTTTGAATAAAACTTAGAATCTTAATAAATTTTTAATTTAATAAATAATTAAAGAAAATTAGAGGAATTTTTTCTAGACCATAGTGCAACTTATTTTTTGTTTTTGTAATTACAACAAAATATCATATATGTTAAAAACAAGTTTTTTGATTTATCTTTCTTATTTAAAATTTATACAAAAAAAAATTATATATATGTATATAACTGAGACCATTGTGCAAATTTGAAAAAAAAATTTCAGTCCTTTTAGAAGTATTTTTGTAAAACAAAATGTCATGCACATACATTTGATGACATTTTTTTTTTATAATTTCACCCTTTGTCGGCCCATAGTGCAGAATTTTCTATAAAATTTTAACACAAATAATTCATAAAAAACGCAAAGTAAAGCGTTTCCTACTTTACTTTGTGGGCACCAAAGACTAGTATTCAGTATTTCCAAATCATTAAAAAAATCAATTCTCAAAAAACTTTGCCTGAATTGGTACCCTTCTGCTCAGAAATTTGTTTTCTTAATTTAGCGGTAGCAGTTGGAAAGTATTTTTTTAAGCCGCATTTCCTCATTGCGTTTATTTATGCCTTCGATCTAGCAGTTAAAAAAACCTTAACTTTAACGATCGGTCTGTCTTGCTAATGAAATGAAGACGCGCGTTTTTCTTTGAAATTAAACTTTCAAACTTGATATAATTTTTATGTTTCCTAATGAACTTTAATTGTAATCGATAAAATTCTTACCATTTTTATGGATCAATTTTTATCTGTTTCGTTTGGAAGAGATGGCTTTTGGTCTTGTGTATCAAAATGGAAAAGTGTATCGCAAACATAATAAGTGAATTACATAGTAAAAATGAGGAGGTTTCTAAGCGTTATTTTGTATCTGCTATATGAAAAAATTATCATATCAAATTATTCCCCACCAACTGTTTGTGGCAAAATTTCTAAAAAGTTCAGTGTAAATATTGGATGATCCTGCAAAACAATGTTTTAGGTCAACGTGCAGCAAAAGTGTTTTTTTGTTAATGCAATAAAATCCATATTCCAACAAATATATCGCCAATTCACAAATGTTTTCGTTGCTTCAGTTACCAATTTTTACTGAATATTTTTTTCTTTGCATAAAATATTATAACAAAAAATTCCTCGAATGCAGGAAAATCACATGCAGGCACTCATTCCACACAAATCGTAATTTATTCCATAAAAAATATTGAATTTTGAAAAATTTGTGTGCAGAGAATTTTTAGTTGAAAAATTTCTCTTTCGGAAAATTTAATCGAAAAATCTCTGCCATACAAAATTTTTAGCCAAAAAGTCCTTCTATCTTTCTATAGAAAATGTTTAGCCTTCATTATTTATCTACAGACTTTTTTTATCGAAATATATTTTTATTTAAAAAAATATGTTGCAATTAAAAAATTTCTATAGACAATTTTTAATTGAACAAATTTTTCTAGCAAATTCTTTCTATTTTCTTTAGAAAATATTTTAGAACCGAAATTTCCAAAAAAGGTTTCTGCAGAAAGTTTTCTGCAAAAAAGGGGTTTCTGCAGAAAATTTTTAGTAGAAAAGAAAAGTTTTCTTGTAAAATTGGTTTAATAGAAAAAAATTGTCTGCAGAAGGTTTTAGTCGAAAAGATTTATTTTTGGTGATTTTCCAGAATATTTTTTTATAACGAAAATTTAAAAAAAAAATATTTCACATCATTTCTATATAAGAAATTTTTGTTATTTTTAGAAAAGTTATTCCATGAAACCTACTTTTTTTAATATTTTAAAAAATTTACTTTCGTAAAAAAATTTTTATGAATAAATTTTGTGTAAAGAAAAATTTTCTGAAAAACTTGTTTACAAAAGAATTAAATAAATAAAATTTATAAATAAAAAAATTTATAGAAAAATGTTCATAAAAAAATTAAAAAAAAAATTGTCATAATAAAATTTGTATAAAAAAATGTAATAAAATGATTAAAAAATTTTTTTTTTTAAATTTTCATAACAAAATCTTTATAAAAAAAATTTTATAATAACATTTTTTGAACAAAATTTTCATAATAAAATTCTTATAAAAAATGTTTATAATAAAACTTTTATAAAATATTTTTTATAATAAAAATTGTATAAAAAAAATTTGTATAAAAAATTGTTGTAAAAAATTTTTTTATAAAAAAATGTTCATCTGTGTCTTTTTTATAAAAAAATTTTCATAATAAAATTTTTATAAAAAAATTTCACAAAAAATGTTTATAAATAAAAATTTTTAAAGAATTTTTATCTTAAAATCTTTATAAAAAAATGTTATAATAAAATCGTTATGACAAAAACTTTATAATAAAATTTTTTGAATAAAATTTTTATAAAAAAAGGAATAAAAAAATTTGGTAAAAAGGTTTTGATACAATAATAAAACAAATGTATAAAAAAGTTGTTTTAAAACAATTTCTATGTATTATATATTTATATATATATATTTATTTATTCTATAGAAAATTTAGAAAACTTTTATTTGTAAATTAAGTTTTTCTTGAGATTTTTTTAAGAACAAAAATATGTGGAGAATTATAAAAACAATTTTCTTAGCAGTGGCAGTTTTTTCTTTTATTGTACTTCTACACATTTCAGGCTGGTTGGCTTAATGCCCGGCTAATGGCCGCAAATCAATAACAACAGCAGTAGTTTTCCGCTACCGTCATTGCTAACGGCTGCTGTGACACGATTAGCCACTTTGAGAGCGGTTGTTAAAACGATATCATTGCCGGCATTAAGAAGCTACAAAATAAAAACCATAAAATACTGATTACAAAAACAAAGTGCGCATCTGTAAAAACGGAGCCTTCGGAAAACCGGTGGTCAGACAAACTGCCAGAGCCACTTCACAATTGAAACTTAATCGAATTTAAGTGCCTGAAAAGCAAATGAACAGTTGCTGGGAAAATCGTTGGAGGTTTTGAGATGAATGAGTGTGAGAGTGAAAGAGGAAAGCGAAAAAAAGGAGAAATCGCAGCAAAAGTTTTTTCAGGTATTTTGCCCAACTTCCAATTCTTGAAAATCGATAAACAACATATTTTAAAACTTAATGGCACACGAAAGATAGCGGGAGGAAAAAACAATTCTCTCAAGATTTAACACACATTTTATCATTTTAACCTGTGACCTGTTTCAACTTTCTTTAAATCCATCAAATCCGAGGCAATTTATTTTAATTAAAAGTCCATCAATTAAAATTTCCTTCATTTGTATTACAATCTTTAACGATTGATGGCCATGTATTTAGCCATCTGTATGTCTTTATCTGGCTGGTGTTTCATGTGTGCGTAAAAGTATAAGTGCGTTAAGAAAACATCCACAAAATAATTTACATGGCCGGATCGATGTTTGTTTTCATTTATTTTGTGGCTGGATGACCCAGTGCATTGCGATATCAAAGAAAAGACCCTCTAAGGCAGAAAACAAATACAAAATTTATATGCGCACAACAGCTACAAAGGAAACTTTACGGTCTTTTCTACCTTTCTGGTGATTTTTATTACATTTCCAGTCAAAACAAGACACACACAAAAAAAAAAAACACGCACAGAAAACTGAAAACTGAAAAACCAAAAAAGAGACCCCAAATCGAATGTTTTCGATGGATGGCTGGGTGTCTTTTTGTAACAACCTTTTGTTGTTGAAATTGGTTTTTTTTGTTTTGTTTTTTTTCTTTTTTTTTTGGTTTTTAGGGACAGTTTAAAATCGTTTCAGTTTTTTTTTCCTATTTGGTTTTGTTTAGACAATGATGTGTACAACAGGCACCTGATGTTAAATTGTGGTTAAATGTACCATTAATGTGTTATTTGGGTCTGTTTTTCTTTATTTTTTTTTCTTCTTTGAAGTCCAATTGTTTGTTGCTGTTTTATATACATATTTGATAGGGTGCGTGTTCGATTTAATTCAACAATTGTTTGGTTCGTTAATGCCCACAAAAATAAATAAACGCGTAAAAACGTATATTTTGTGGTTGGGGTTTTTTTTGTTAACAAAAAATGAGCACAAGTCAAAATAATTTACAGATTATTCGAAATGGAATAATCCCGCCAATTACAGCAAAAAACACAAGTGATTGCTTTCCCACTTGTTTTAACACAAATTTCATGCTGTTTACCCCATATAATGAAAAAAAAGGATATAGCAGAGGCCACCCTCAGTGGCATAATTTATCCACCGGTTTTGTTACAGTATTTTATAACTTATAGCCGCCAACAATCGCCAGATTAAGTTTATTACTGCAAGCAAAATTAAATTTTTAGCACACCGGTTACATTGCCCGAAGCCAAGACCTTCCATGTTTGAAAATTTTCCCTTTTTACAATATTATTTAATCAATTTTACGTCATTGTTAACATAAATTCCTGAAAAAAAAACATATTTACAATAAAGGATATATGAGAGGCCCGCACATTCTTCATTCTATCAAGCTTAAATTTCGTACACACATTAACAACATTCTGTTACAAAATGTAGTCAGCATTTTTTTGTCACAATCGACATTTAAAAAAAAATACAAGCCATATTTATGTAGAGATCCAAAAAGGATCTTTGTAAAATAGCCAACTTTTCGAAAAATGTACTCATTTCAAAGTAATCATTATAAAGAGAATGCTCTTATTAAAAAAATAATATTTAAAAAAAAGAAGTTTTTTGTAAAAAGTTTTTTGTTTTCAAAGGACCTGTCCAAAACAAGTCACGTTTTTAACCAGCAAAATCTATGCTGTAACTCAAATTCTGGATATTAAAAATATAATAAATAATAAATAAAAAATTTGCGCACATTTCTAAAAAAAGGATGTATCACAGGCCTGCATATGCTTGATCCAATCATGGCTAAATTCATTTTTTAGGCATACTGCCATTACTTTACAACCTAAAATTAGTACTTCTTTGCTGTCAAAAAAAATCCTAGCCCAAATTATCCTGATATGAAAAATTGTTTCTAAAATAAAGGACATATGAGCAGGTTGCAGGTCCTTGATGCAAACGTAATAGAAGATTTCATGGCGCCTGGTGGCAAGATTTTACAACCTGTTGTCCTCAACTAGCAGCATTCAACTTAAAAACCAAACCTAAATTAAACTTGTTTGAAAAAGGATTTAAAAAAAATATATATTTCTTGGAATTATAGATTTCAGGAATATTTTTTAGATGCAAAAATTCGCTATCCATTACGCTTTAATGCAAAAACTTTTTTCGCCATAAAGGATATTAGGGCAGCAGGCATATCCTTGAGCGAAAAAGAACGAAATTTTCTGCCGTATTTCTTGACAGGGTTTTACATGTTGTTGGCAATATTTTAATGTACTGAGATAAAAGTTTTGGCTTTAATTAAAGCTAAGCCAAAAATAGGATATTAAAAATATGTGGGCTATTTTCTGCCAGAATTGAAGAACACAACAAAAACTTAAATAAATGTTTGATTTGGTATTTGCTGAAAATTAATTTTAAAATCAAGGATATATGCGACGCTGCTATAGTTTTAACTTAAACGAAATTAAATTGCAGTGAAAGCTTGACTATATAATATTGCAAGTTGTAGCAAGTAATTTCTGTTCTAAATGTGTAACATTTTTTTGTTGTACAGATTTTTGATGATTCCCGCCAGCCATTGATTTTGTTTAATAACATATTTTAAACTTAAGCTCTTCCACACCTCGACTTACATTCCTGTCTCGACTTAATTACCCTCTTGAACTCGTCTGTTATTGTACTATAACCGTTTCGTATAATTTTTCCACTAAATCAACTATTAATTAAAAACCATTTCGGAAAACGCTGCTTTACGAAGCCACAAACAGCAACACATGAAGAAAACAATATCCTCCATTAGTGTCGATTGTAGTTCACACCACAAAGAAGAAAAGCCGCTGCATTTCATCATTAACAATTGCTGTTAATAGTGTCGCCACTTTGTGCCTCAAAATTCGTCATACTTAAAAGCTGCTGAAGAACTAAAAATACACCAACGGAGGAAAAAACGACTTACACTGCCACCACGGGCCACATGCGTTCATGCAGCCACACACACACTTGCACATACAACAGCCGTTCTTTAAGGCCACATGTGTGTGATCATCATAGACAAAAATATGTACGAGAATTGTGGATTTTCGTCTTTTTTTTCCCCATTTTTATCCAGCTTACAAACAATTTATGTTGCACACCGTCATCATTATGGCCTGCCTGGTATTAAATATAGTTTTTCATTTTGTGCAACATTAACGACTTACAAAAACAGAAAACAAAAAACACAAAAAAAAAAAGAAAGCAGAGGGAAAGAAAATAAACTGTGAAAAATTGCAGTTAATTTTTGTAGTTTTAGTGCGGTTTTTTTATGAACCCACATAAATACATAAATTTTAATAGAAATGCACCGCGATACTGTAAATAAATTTAAAGATATACAAACTCCTAAACCGACCATCTTCCATGAAATGAAACACACACACACACACAAACACACACGCGCCCGCTAAGAGAAATGCTCGAATTGTGGCGAACACCCAATTTGTGGCATGATGATTCGTTTGTACTTTTGTGCCCCCAAACCAATCAACATTTTTATTATTTGAACAAAATAGTCATTTCGGCTTTCAACACATTAAATAGTACGGCTGCCTGCCACCAAGAGGCCAGAAATGTATTGGCCCAAACAGGGCAACAAGTTGTTTTCCATTCTGAAAGTGTTGTTTCATCACAATCGAAATATAAATTTTGGTACGAATTTTATAAAAAATTTTTTTTTTAAGACAAACATTTTCAAAAACCCACAAAAATTGTACAAAATGTAAAAACCATCAACTTTTTCATTACCCTTTTCGAGTACATTTTAAGCAAGAGAAAAGTCTAAAACAAAAACTTATTATTTTTGGCAGTAAAAACAATAGCGAGGCATTGAGTGCGCCCATCATACGATAATATTCGCACATATTTTGCTATAAAACCAACCCATAATACAAGTCATACGTAAAAATAAATAACGCGCACCGTATAGAACACTGGGTATTTGTGGCACATTCGCTTGTCTATTTTTAATGGCGTGGCGTGATCATAAGAGGCGCTCTGAACATGAAAACAAAATGCCAGCAAGAAAAACAAAAAAAAAAAAAAAAAACTATATTAATGCTGCTTCTCTGAAGCCGTTTGATGGCGCAAGAGGAGGGAAAACGAAATTCATAAAAAAAATGTTGCATTTGAATTTGAAACGCAAACATATTTTGCGTAAATTGCTGCTGCTGCAAGCAGTTGGGTGTCTGCTGTGACTTGTCTTGGGATGCAAAAAACCACCAAAAACAAAAACAAAAGCAAAAGTAGAACAAATTATAAGCATTAACAGCATAATGCAAATTGATGAAAATCTTGGGGAATTTAAGCTAAAAACTATGAAAGTATGTGTGTCCGGGCGACATGAAAAGTGGCAAAGCCAGCAAAGATTTATTAAACATCTTTGATCTAATTCGCAAGAGAAAATATTTTATAGAAATTAGTTCACACTCTGTTCGCGACTATACAGTGATCGTTCAGCTTAACGATCGAATTATAGAATAAATCAACTGTCCGTCCGTTCAGCTTAATGACAGTATTTATTCAAAAATCAATCAAACTATAGAACAAATCAACTTAAAGATGCTGTTGATGTAAATACCGCTCACATTAAGCAACCAGGATTTCTCTCATATGACAAAACTTGAAGAAATTTATGATCTGAAGTTGAAGCTGATTTTGCTTTTCTCCATTCTGTTTGAATAACTAATTATATATATATGGAATTTTTGTGTACTAGTCAACGATGATGGGAATATTAGACACGTTTCACCACTCACTCATATAACAGAAAAAATTAACATTTTGGAAATGCACAAATAACTTAATTTAATATGCAAACACGATATATATATATATGGCTATAACTATATATGTGTGTGTTTCCAGCTGCCTATAAGCCGACATTTCGTAGGCATCAGCCTACAACAGATTTTTAAGTTTTTCAATATGACCTTTGAATTTAAAGGTTTCCGGGCCTACTGAAGAGTAGTTTAAAACCTAGAAACTATAGACAGCTAGAAAACACACCAGAAATGTACATAAAAAAAATTCTTTCAAATAAAATGTTCGAAGTCAAAGTCTATAAAATGTATAAATTTCAATGTATTATTTGGTGTATTTGTCCAGTGCTGTTTGTGTCTCCTCAGCATCCTGTCGAGCATAAAACTTTTCGGTAACATCTTCTTCTTGCTCTAGTCTGCTAAAACCTCTTATAACAAATTTGTTTAAAACAAAAATTTAATACAATCTCTTTTAGTATCATTCCAACGCATTTGTTTCTCTGTTAAGCATCCTGTAGGGTATAGAACTTTTCTATTGCGTCTTTTCTTAAGAAAATTGTTTGTCTGCCCCCCACCCCACCCGACAACAACCACTCCTTTTCAGGCACTTTGTTACATTTTTAGGCCGCACAACAACAATAATAATTTTTCTCCAACCATTTAAAAACTATTTGCTGACACGCGCTGGAATATTATGAACAGCTACAAAACAGCTCATAAGCAGAAAGTATTAGACAGATAATGCCGTCCCTGTGCTCGAGTGTGTCTCTGGGTCTGAGTATATCCCCTTTGGCTGTCTGTCTGTCTGTTAGTCTGTCAATCGACAGAGACCAGACTGAATTTTCTATTACGGCACTTTTATGGGTGTCACTTGAAGGCGTTTTTCACAAATACCTCCTCCTCCTCCTCCTCCTATTTTTAACACATTTAAAATCTCTAAACAAAGAAAAAGAAGATGAAGAAAAAAATAAAGCAATAACAACAATAACAACAAAAATCTTTATGACTTGTTGTGCCTCATTTCGGTTAAAAATCAACTCCAATGCCCGCAAATGCTCAAAAACATGAAAGTTTTAATTTAATTGATTTTTATTTACGATTTTCAACAATAGGTCGGTGTGTGCGTGCGTGTGCGTGTGCGTGTGTGTGTGTGCGTGTGTGTGTGTGCTGGTTATGGGTTTGTTCCAGCAATTTTCACAACTTCAAAAACAAATAAGAGCAGAACAAAAACCCACAAACATCATTATCAAATTCATTTTTATGCCACTCAACTGAAGAGTGAATTATGAAGTTCTTTATTTGATCGTAAATGTGTCATTCGTTCAAATGCATTTAAGTCCTTTTTGGTTATAAATTTCTCCTTCTTCAGCAACTTTTGCTTTCTCCATTCAATTTGTAGCCCATATGAATCAGTGTGTTTTAAATTATACCTGTCCGTACTTCATGTGTGTGTGTGTGTGTGTGTGTTGGTTGTATTGAACAATATCATTTCGTAGCGAATTGAAAAGTTGTTAGACAAATTGTAGAAATTGCTGTTGTTTTCATTTTAATGTGGGGAAGTTGCAACTCTTTGTCGACCGATTTTCATAATTTGTTTTCTCTTGGAAGATTTATGTTTATTTGCCCTAAATAAAGTTTTTACTCCAGCTAATGATACACACATTAAGACTTTAAGTGGTCACCATGTGCTAATGGAAAATTGAGATGGAGTTTTGGATTAAAAGAAATTATTGGCTAAACAGTAACAGAAAGTTTATGCCAAATGCTTTTTATTGGTCAAATAAAACTTGTGATAAACAAAATTTCAAACTACACATAAACGGCAAAATGCTACGAATCATAAAGACTTTGGATATGAAAGGGAAAAGTATGGGAGTGTCAGGATATATTAGAAAAGTAGTTTGGAAATGTTAGAAAAAAGTGCCTACAAGAGCAGAAGACCAACAGTCCCAGAGCAGAAGTTAGAATATTAAAGCACTAAAGTTTAAGCTTAAAGCATTGACAGTTTCAAAAGCTTAAAAGAATAATAAATTCTTACTAGATACTTAAAATTTAAAACATATGCAAATATAAGAGTTCCAGACAATGGAGTATAAGATTAAGCGAGAGAGTATACCACAACTATAGAGAGAGAGAGAGAGAGAGAGAGAGTATAAGATTAAGCGAGAGAGCATAAGATAACGAGAAACGCAATATTTTAATTTAAGTCTTAATCTAATGCTCTTTCGCTTAAGCTCTTATACCAGGGATGGCAAATTTTAGACTATTCAAACTCGAATAGTATAATAAATACACTGATGGCAAAATTTAATACAATTAAGGAATCTTCTCAGTTTCAGAAATTCAAAAGCAAAAAGCAAATGAGTTCAGATTTCAAGAACTTGCGAAAATTGTCAGAGGAATATTATCATCAGCAAATGTGGCAGAAATCTTTTCCTACAGACTCAACTCAACCGCAACTCTTTGCGTATTAAGCCAAACAAAAGATTTACTGAATACACAGAATGGCAACTATTATGCCATAAATATATCAACCAAAGTTATTTATTATCAAAATTGTAATTATGATCCCAAAAACTGTGTAAAAATCAGTGTCTGCCTTAATTTTTTTATATGTAAATAGTTTCAACATCTTAAATATTGAAGTAATTTTTAGTTATATTCTTCATAAATCAATGTAATACAAATAATATAATTGACAATAAGAAAAACGAATGTGTGTTAATACAAATAAGTTGGGAAAAGTATAATTTTTTAGCTAATTTAAAAATATTGAATGCCAACCCTGATTTTAAGGCAGCTCTAATGTTTTAAGAGCATTTTGAAGATAGACAGGAATAATAATGTATTTTAGTGTGGCTTGATATTAATCATGCGCGAAGGTGGCACAAGCTACTTATGCTGGAAGACCAGTGTGACCAGGTATAACTTTTTTACCACCTTAAACAAAGTTAATTGATAATCATATGACAGGACTTTATCCTCAAAATAACGTGTGCGATTTTCCACATGTGTACGTTAACATGCAACTATATTATACCAAAATGAAGCCGGAACCTGCCCCCCTTTAAAAAAAAAGAAATTAACTGGCCTTCCTTCATATACAAAAAGTATTTAGAAAATGGTTCCACAAATAACGTTCTTATTGTTAGAAGCAGTAACATATTTCTTTAAAAAAAGTAGCCTATAACTCCAGAGTACCAGTTTTAAATGTTTTGAAATTTGCAGGAAAATGAAGTTAAGACATCTGGTCTGCTATAAGACACAAAGAAATAATGCGGTTTATATATATGTAGATCGATTTTAAATAACAGGAAAACCAATAATTGTGCTAAAGACAAGATTTACAAAGAAATATTGCAATACTGAAAACAAATTATTAAAAAAAAATTAAATTAATTTAAAGCAAGAAATAAAAAAAAATTATTACATTTTAAAACCATTTCAAAGTTCAATATAAGAGTATAAGACTTTGGAGTATAAGAACTTCTATACTATCTATTTATGTAATATCCTACCAAAAATTCAATATATTTATTTATAATTTACTATAATTAAAACTATAATAAATGTTAATAGCTAAAGCACTAGCAAATAAAGACTATCGGTTTAAAATGGCATATGGAAATTGGAAGACTGGGGCCGCTGCTTCAAACTTTATTTTGGCATTTATTTCTAAGCTCGAAGCTTAATATTTAATATTAATGACTCGTTGCTGAAATGTCACGTTATATTCCAAAGGATTTTGCTCTAGTGAGATCCAGGAATTTTATTGCCAAACACCACCTAATTTTATGCCCTCGTAGTTGATTGGAGAGGAGCCACTGTACTGCACAATGCAAGACAGAGAAATTATTATTATTAAATTATTTCTGGTACAAATTGTTTGTCTCCTGGATACTGGCGCACGTTTAAAATGCCAAAATTTTGTTTTACGAATGTTTGAATTTTATTTAATTTATTTGTGAAATTTAATCAAAATCACAATAAAATAAAAACGTATTAAATACAACAAAACACATTATTTTTTGCTTATAAAGTCATCAAGTCGAGGTGTTTTTGTTATATCAACTCGCAAGTTGTTAAATATTTAAAGCTTTCAATATAGTTCGCTTTAACCTGTCAGCTTTAATAGTATTTCCGTTGTATAAAACTGTCACTTTTTATAACAAACACAAAATAAAAACTATAAAAAAGAGAAAAAAAATTCAAATTTACAGCAACTTTTAATTAATCCTCTTTTGTTTATGCCAATTATTGTAACAACATGTGGGTGCTGCTCTTAAACACTTTTCCAAAAACTTAAACCCTTTTCTATGAAGCTATAAACAAAAAAAAAAACTTTGTTGATAACTTTTTAAAACCACCAAGTTCTTGAGAAATCCGACACTTTAAATTACTGGGAATGAAGAGGAGAGAGAGAAAAAAAACCCAGAAAGAATGAAAAAAATATGTGTGTGTTTGTTGTAATACGTGGCACATAATTCACACCTACAATTACAAATTTTATGACCTTAATAACATTGAATAAAAAATATGAAGCTTTAAATAAGAAAATGTGTATAAAAAAAAAAAAGAAAACAACAACATTTTTATAAAGTATTAAATGAAAACATTGTATGTTGGCTTAAGCCAGAGACAATTAAGGAATATAAACACTAAAAATATTCTTGCAGACTAATAAACTAAAACCAAAAGCCTAAATGAAAAGGTATGACATCTTTTTTAAAATTTCAAACATAATGAATAAACATTGAGTTTTTAAAGGATTTATTTTTGCACCCTGGGGGGATGGGCCAGTGCACTCAGGGCAAAGTTGTTGATTGCTCTCAACCTGGCGAGAAGCCAGCAGCGATCCCTGAAAATGGACTGGTCAAGCTGACATACTGCCTCCCCGTGGCGCCCCTGGATAGCCCCTACAGCACCCGCTTAGAGGTGAACCAAAGTGTGCAGCGAATCCCCTCTGTCCAGGGGTCTAAACCAGGACCCGGTCCTCCAGGTTTCGGGGGTTGTGCGTGGGGGTAACTTCCCTACCGTGTAAAAACACACTAGTTTCGACACAACAACAAAGAATAACTTTGTTGGTTGAGGCCCAGGTTCACCACGGACTGTAGCGCCAAAAGAAGAAGAAGAAGAAGATTTTTGCACCCTTTCAACTAGAATTTAATCCTGTGAAAAAAAATTATTAAATATAATTTCTTGAATAAAATATTTTCTTTGCAAGATATTGTAAACCCGTTTAATTAAGTTTAAAGTTAATGGATTTTTGTACTCCAAACTAAAAAAAATATATTGCTTTTGAATGCGGGTTCTCCGCTTACAGCCTCACTGTGCAGGCAACCTCCTTGTGGGGTTTCAAAAATCATTTATTATTAAACCTGCAAACATTTGCAAAAAATATTAAAGTTTTTGGAAAGAAGCGGATTTCATCTTTCAAATAAAGCCAATTTAATGGCCAAATTTTTGGTTTTTTTCCTCATTTTCATTACTTTTTTCAACTTGTTTTTATCTCTTTATTTTTTCTTGGCGTAACTGGCCCCTTAAATTTAATCATATTACAAACTAAGATTTAGAAAATACGTTTTTGTTGTATAAGATTGCTTTTGTTTGCAGATTTAGATAAAATGCCTGCCTTCAAAAAAAACTTAACAAGGATAATTGTTTATTAAAATATTTTAACTGGTATTTTTTTATTTATTGAAGTGATACCCTTCTGTTGGCCTAAAATTGATCCACACTTAAAGATTTCATTCTTTTACATTTGTATGTTTGGTTTGTTACTTCGCGTATCCACCACAAACTTCAGCCATATTTTCGTTTGTAAATTCTTTAGCGTATTGTATAAAAGCGACGAACATGAAATGATTTTTATCGCTTTTAATTTGGTTTTTATTTGGTATCATATTTCATTTTACTAAAACGAGCAGACAACAAGAAACAACACAAAAGAACAGCCACAAAAAAAATATCACACCATAATGCAACGGCATCAAAAGTCCTGCTTTCGTTATGAATCATGTAACATTAAAATATCGGTTTAGTTTTTTCTTTGTATATAATAAGATATGATTTTATTTTATTTTAATTGTTCAAACAAATGCACAAATTTTGTGTTAATGTGGAAATTTTATATGAAAAAGTGTTCCGGGATCTTCCAATAGAGGCATTTGTATTGTTGCAGTTTCATTTGATGAACTGTTTGTTGTGGGTTGTTTTCTTCTAAAAGTCTTAAGCTTTCGTTCAAAATCCATCCTCCTTCTAACGCCCCGGCCTTTCATCAATGTAGATGATGGCGAATGGCAGGATCTGCAGGAAATATCGCTCCAGGCCGTAAAAGTGTAGGAAAGCGTTAGAGGCTGTTACTTTCGTGTCAGTGAAAGTAACTTGATCAAATCACAGTTTGGTGAAATTTTGAAAATATTCAACTGAGACAAGGGCGAAAAGAGAAAGACTTCGTTGTTGAATGAACCAGATGAAGACTGTTGTAAGGTGGAGCTGCAGTAGGTGGAAATTGATAAAGTTGGGAAGCCGAAATAGTTCGACATTAAAGCAGTTGTCATTCAGAGACATTGACCTCTATATTCACTAAAAGAATCAGCTTCCGACTTAAAACATATAGTTCAAGAGCTAAATTTGTTGACGTTGTCCGGTCGAAGAGTGTATCTGGGGCCATATGTCCTTTGGGAACAACGTTGACCTGACCATTACTGTCAATGCCAGCAGTGATTCCTTGAGATCGGTGCCTTACAAATTCTTGTGATCGGAATTGAATGACAGGACATGTGATTTCATAACGAATATGATGCATTCTTCACTGGCGGGGATATGACTTCGAAAAGGGTCATGCAAGGCCCCCCCACCTATACCAGTTTTCATTCATAAATAATATATCTGTATATAGATGGCAAAAGCCGGAATATTGTAGGATTGAAATGCGTGCAAATAAAATCCAATTCCCCCTAAACTAAAGGCTGAACACCAAGACTGGCATAAAGTGGCCGCTGAGATCGTGTAATTTAATTCCATTATACTTTTCCTTAAGCGGTTTTCTTTCAAATAAGTTATAAAAACCCAGCGATTCTCAAAGTCATATTATCGAATGCCACTATAGGAAAATTGAACGCTATGAAGGGCCGCCTCTCAGCGAACTCAAGTTGGATTTTAACAGGATATTCCATTCTTTACATGTTGTTTTTTTTTTTTTTTTTAAATCTGTTTTATTCCTTAATTTAATAAAATGTAGTGGCAGCTTTCAATCGAATAAAATTTAATATATAACATTTAATATATAATTTTTTTATTTAAATTTAAATTTATTTGTTTCAATGTATAAGAAACGTTTAATATAA
This sequence comes from Epicampocera succincta, assembly GCA_932526305.1. Taxonomy (NCBI): domain Eukaryota; kingdom Metazoa; phylum Arthropoda; class Insecta; order Diptera; family Tachinidae; genus Epicampocera; species Epicampocera succincta. The sequence continues at coordinate 61,360,226 of OW052036.1, read as the reverse complement.
AATTTATTATTAATTAAAAATGTATTATTAATAAATAAAGTAAAAGCAGGCTGCGCTCCCGCCAGCCTTAAATGAAATTAAATTTTCTCCGAACCCTATTAAATACAACGATGTAGCCTAAAACGCAGTCGTTGCTGATCTGGCTAAAATAAAAAAATCGCTGTCCAATAAGAGATGAATAAAAAACACACAATTGCTACAACAACACACAATACACAAACGTCATAATGTCATAAAAATGTCACATTTTGTGCATAACTTTATGACGGTTATAAAATATAAAAATACGCAATGCTTTTTTTTCTTTGTTTTCCCCCTTCTTCTTCTTCTTCTTCTTCTTGGTTTTTCTGAATTGTCTTTTCTGTTTAATTCTGCTTTGTTGTGGCTGTTGTTTTAATACTGCGTAGAACATGAATGCCCCCACCTTTCCCCACCACTCCGACTCAAACAACACGCACCCAGTTTTGGCGGAAATTTATAAGCACTTGTATGACAAGAGTTTTATTTCGTCTTCGGATCAAAACATAAAGTAATCAGAATAGCGATTTTAAGTTTTTGATTTCTTGTGGACTATTTTCGCCTTCTTTCTGTATTTTTGTTTATGGCCAAAATTTAACAATAACTTTTCATTTGTCTGACGCTGTAGGGCTAAAGATAATGGTACAGCCACTCTGGCTGGCCTGTCTTCAAGTGTCACTATAAATTTCGTTTTGATTTCTCTCCGTTTTTATTACGAACTTGTCCGTTTTGATGTGAAATTATGTGATTTTAATTTATACATATTTTAAACGGTTTGTTACCAACATGTCTTCGTACTTATTTAGCATATTAATTGTGTTTTCTTTGCGTGTAATTGATACATTTAAATGGTAAACGAGTGACTCGATTTTGATTCTTAGGAAGGCAAAAGAGCGTTTGTGGGCTAGAAATGCGTTTGAAGTCGCAACAAGTTTTGTTTCGAGGCCTGTGGCTTTTATATTAGATTAGTGGCAGCAATTTGTATGCTTCGTGTTAAATGTCAGAGTTCTTGGAACTTGTAGGGAAGAATTCTAGTTTTTCTTTAAATCTTTTGTAAATGACAACCGACTACTAATTAGAGCTGTTACCGTTTTATTTAGAGTATTTTTATTTAGTTGTTGGCGTTGTTAAAATCAGTTCACTCTACTCTAGGAGTGCACCGGTACATCGTGTGGCCTGAGAGTCTTCACCCAAGAAAGAGAGTTGTGCGACTAGTGTTTTCTTTTGTGTTTCATTGCTTCTGATTTTTTCTATTTCCATATTTCACCAGGCAAAACCACAAGAGTTTTTTTCGAAGAAGAACATTTTGGGACTGTCAGACAGTCGTCAAAACCCTAAACGTTTGTCCAGGAGGGTGTTGCCATAATCCTATCTGAAGGCAGACACACTGTCTTAAGAATTAAAATACTCTAAAATAGTCCAAAAGAGACGACAGACGGCTGTAAACTTACAACCGCAAAACACTTGGAATCAGATTATTCTCACCTCAGTGCCAGGACATGAGGGCTGAACAGGTAAAGAGCTGTCAGGTATCTATGCCAAGGGCGTGGAGCTAAGGCGACTTATATTACACGCACTCCATCATTTTCCTTCGACAAGAGTCCTGGCAAAGAGAAAGATTAAGGTATAGATACGCATCTGAGATATCGACGCCCAAATAAGGAGCTGAGAAGACTTTCGCTTCAATAAGAGTTCCCTCCAAGAGAGAGATAAAGGAATGGTCAACAAGACTTGCAGATATCTACGCCAAAAGAAGGAGCTGGCGTGACTTCCCTTCGATCTGCTGCAGTTTCTCACGTCAATAAGAATCTCCTTAAATAGAAAGATATGGGAATGAACAACATCCATCGAAGATGTCTACTACAGCAAAAAAGGTGCTGAGAAGATTTCTCTTGGATTCACTCCATTTGTTTTGCTTCAACAACAGTATCCTTGCCGAGAAAGATCAAGGAATGGACAACATCCAATGCAGGTATCTATACGAAAAGGAAGTGTCCTCTTCTCAATGAGAAAGATAAAGGAATTGACCACAATATTTGCAGATATATATGCCAAAAGAAGTAACTGAGGAGACTTATATCGGATCCACTCCATCCTTTTGCTTGAACAAGACTCTCGTCAAGGAAAGAGGTAAAGGAACTGACAACATGAATTGCAGATATCTACACCAAAAGAAGAAACGGAGGAGATTTCCTTTGGAGCCACTGCATCCTTTTGCTTGACTAAGAATCCTCTCAATGACATGGGTAAAGGAATGGACAACATAAACTGTATATATCAAAGGAAGGACCCACTTCGTGCCTTCGCTTCAACGAGGATCTCCTCAAAAAGAGAGAAAGAGATTAAGTAATGGATAATCGTCAGAGAAGACTTTCATTGCACTCAGTCCATTCTCTCACTTCAACAAGAATCTAAGAATCTCCTCAAAGAGCGACAGAAAGACAAATTAAGGACATCCGTCTTGGGCATTGTTGAAGCCTTCAGCATTACAAACAAATGTCTCAGCTTCGAATGCTACGAAAGGGGAATGACTTTAAAATTGGTCAGGAATAGTCTAAGGATGGGGGTTGGGGGGTGTTTACAATTCACCAACACCTGCAGCCTGCCTGCCTTAATGAACAGAAATCGCCAAAGCACTTGATCATTAGTTGAATGGTGGCACTGGGCACTGGGCTGGGCAGGACTTGCCAACACACCCATTTCAATTTTTATAACTACGCCCCCATTATTATTGAAACTGTGTTTAGAGAACAGAGAATTCCATTAATTTCCTTAATAATTTATTTCATTTATTTTTGCAGTATCATGTTTGCCTTAATAAACTCCTTTTTACTCTTTGATTGTGGTTCACGGTGTTTATTTTATAAGTTTTTCTTCTTCTAGTTTTCTGCTCAAACTGCATCCTCCTTTAATGTGGCCATGTGGTACGTATTCAAATCACGCTTAAACAAATCATCAAAATTTAAAAAGGCAGCTAAAAGGAGGGGAAAAAAACTACATGTAAAAACAAGAACGAAACATAAAAATCGTGTCGAAAAAAAAACTCAATGAATTTATCACAAGAACCGAACCGAACAGAAGAGAAAGAAACCCGCCGAAAATAAAACCAAACCAAACCAAAAATACCGACAAAACGAAATAAAAGACTACAACAACTTCATTTGTGTGAAACAAGCACTCTGTCAAAGCCCGTAAGGTAATTAATCAAAAATCACGGGGCGTGTGCTTTTTAAACAAAATCGTTTTTTTTTCTTTTCGTATTTTGTACAATATATTTCTCTACTCTTTGATACTCTGGCAAATGCGGGAAGCGTAAGCGACAGGCCGAGTCAATACGGGTACAAATAAAAATGCTTCAAATCTGGCCGCGTACATACAACAGACCGTAAGAGTTTTAAATTTTAAAACTAAAAGAATGTTTAAGTGTGTCAAAAGACATGTGTTGCAGTATAAAAATCTACCTCTGGTCTTAAACACACACACACGCACACACACACACACACATACACTCCCCCCGCATACATGTTCCTACATGTCATTTCGCTGGATTGCTCCGCTTCAAATCTCCTGCCTTCACCCACCAAGAAATGAAATGTAAATAATGGCACCGAAATAAATTATGAATATGATTTGATTTGTCAGGGTAAGAAACGATTATTGCACTCGTTTTATTATTAATATTAACAAGCGCTAATTAATAAGTTTTAATGGAGATGAGGCATAATTCCTACAACATTGAGTGAGACTCAGTGATGCTCGTGATGGTGACACTGTTTGTTTACGATTATTGTTATTGCTGCTGTTGTTGCGTGTGTTGGCGGGATAAAAATGTTAACGATATGATCAGGAATAAATACCAAGAACTTCTCGGGGATTAATGTCAAAAAGTCGACATGGCAAATTGTTATTAAAACGAAAGCAATCAGTGATAAATCTGTTTGCGAGTCAAAAAACCAACAATCACTTATTCGAATGGATTCAGCAGCATGAGGTGCACAAGACAAAAAGAGAATCAAAAGGAGGCAGGAAATAAGAGAATAGTGGAATAAAATGAAAATATAGACAAGACAATAGGCAAGAATAAAGTTTAGGAAAAGATTCGGCAAGCCGGGCAGGCTGTTAAGGGACGGCAGCGATATAAATCCTACATCAAATTTGACAATTCCAAGTTTATGGTCCTGTTAGAGAACGGGCCTTGCTTGGTAGCAACTTTTCCCGGCAATTGGACCAGCTTAAAGGCCGTTATATGTGATCAATAAATAGTAAAGGAAACTGGGAGCATCGTTACTGGACAGGCCATGGCAAATCCAAGGGGCGAACCCATCAACGTCTCACCACTATCATCACATATGGCTTGCCAGGTAAACAAATAAGAACACCTTCAAAACACCAACCTAAGCAAAACTGGGGAGCACGGTCATCCTAATGCCGCCCTAGACAGCTGCAAGCCAAGTTTTTGATGTCGGTTGGACGTGAACCTATTTAGGATATTGTACCTTAAATAACTTAACTTGTCCTTGTCCCAACTAAAACCGATATCTATTGGGTAGGAAGTAAAACCGCGAGGACATTTGGGTGCACGAAAGCAAAACCTTGCGCCATCATTAGGAAACAACAACGCCTCATCTAGCGTTTTTAGGTTTAAGCCGATGACCCGATGACGCAACGTTTTAGATGAAAACGGCAACTGAACCTATAACTAGCCCTAGGAGATCTTAGTGGAAAGGCATCCCAGGAGCACATTGCTAACCGTGTTAATAGTAAAACGTCGGGGAAGGTTGCAGGAGTACCTGAATAGCAGCAGTTTTGTATGATGTTAATTGGCAAAATAACCGTCTAATTAAGGCCAAGGAATGGGGACATTGATTGCCCTTCTGCGAATTGACCTCTGCTTAAGGTTTTGGAACAACTTCGTAGAACTTTCGTTGCCGTGTCACTCAAGCAAAACCCTTCTCCTTAAACTCAGCCTCAGTTTTTGTGGGAATTGTTGTTTTATATTTATGATTAATTAAATTTTTCCAGCTTAAGCATTTACTTTAATTTATTCAATAATTTTTTAAGCGGCCGATAAACTTATCAAAAAGCCTTTGTAAACAGCTCTTAAATTAAACAAATCCTTTGAGTATTTTAATGATCTGGTTTTGTTTTTTTTTTCGCTTATCGAATTTCCAGCAATAAAAACCAAAACCTCAAGACCTTAAACAACCGTCAGTCATTAGAAAATGGGAAAACACTTTGAGTTAAAATAAAAAACTCATAAAAAGATTGTAAATAATAATCACATTAAATGTTAATTATAACGAAACTGATGGTTTCGTTTCGGAGCCGCTTTAAACTTGACCTTAAAACGATATTGAAAGAAACAAAAACCAACCACAACTATAAAATTTAATTTCCTCCAGCCCATTAGTTGTACATAAAAATGTAAAAATTATATCAAATACTTTAAGAGTCATAAAAAAAAGTATTAAAACCCTGTTTTAGACTAGAACAGAGAAATTAAGAAAACTATTTGTTCTGCCAGTGGGTAAAACTGGCGCAGTTTTCCCGTGGAGTGCGAGTACTTTGAGTTCAGGCTGTGAATTGTTTAACAAAACTGGCTGGAGGGGTTGCACTTTCGATTGTTTTTGACTTACAAAAAGCTGCGCAGTTTGGTTTTTTTTTTTTTGTATTTTCTAATATAAAATATTTTTCATGACCCTCATTTCGAGTTATTTGAGTTGCTGTAAAAGCAAGAGACTATGAAACCGTTTCAAAAACTATAAAGAAAATATAAGAGAAATGAATTAAAATTATTAAATATAATTAAAATGCATGTCAAGTGGTAATATTCATAATTTTTTATGCAATTAATTTCCAGTTTTTAATAGAGCATTAAGGCGATTAAGAACAGAGAATAAAGGTGGCTGCCAAGAACACAGAATTTCGTGGCGAATTGCCCAGAAATGTGTCGTAAATAAAAGTAACATTTAAATAGAAACGGATGAAAAAAAAACAAAAAATGTTATAATTAAATTTTTAGCGTTTCGTATATGATTCGGTAGCGTCAACTAAATATTTCTGGATTCGATTACAATTACCGAATTAATTCGTGTATAAAATCGAATATTAGAGTAAAACTATTGGCATGCAGTTTTCTCAGTTCATTAAAGAATTAAGAGTTAAATTTAATTAAATTTATAGACACAATATAATTTCTTGCATTTATATTTTTATGATCTAAACTTTTTGTCAAGTTCAACCTTCATCAATATTTAAATGTGTCTACGAAAAACAGCAGCCTCCAGCCTGTCTTAATAATGCAAAATTTGCTCAAAATTGAAATATAAATCGCAAAAGGACCTTCTGTATTAATCATAGAAGATCTGTTCAAAGTTGAACTGCAAATCGCCAAAAGAAAATGTTGACAATTTCTCATGGAAACAGATTCACCTGCACCTGGTACCGCTCTAGTCAGTAACTGCACTGCGAAATATTAAGCCGAGTTTCGAATTGATTTTCGTTCTATTCAATTTGTTAATTAAGCTAAACTGTTATTTAAATGCTGAAAATAATTAATATAATTTTTTTTATTATAAGAAAGGATATATGCAGCTTAAACATGTCCTTGCACTTATTCCAGTAAAAACTTTACAAATGTGCAGTATGATAATCTAGACAATTTTTTGCCTTCTTATATAAATACAAATTTAAATTTATGAATTTCAGATTATACCAACAATAAAAGTATGTCCTTGCATGTATTATGGAGAAATACTTGTATATCCTGTATTATGAAGACATGTTCTATTAGGACAAACTTGCAGGCAATAGAAGTCAAAGAATACACAAAATAAAGGATACCTTGGTATGTGAGCAGGACATTTTCTTACATCTATTCACACAGATGCTGAAAAGACAAATCAATGTGCCCGAAACAATTTAAGTATTATTTTTAATATTTGCTTTTAAGGATATACGGGAAAAAAGTGCAAGTACTTAAATATGTCTTTAAAAAAGTTGTACAGTTCTGGGGACTGCATTTTCAACACAAATTTTAAATTATAATGGTTGAAGACAACTGTTAAAAAAAAGGATATATGGGAGGTAGGCGTGTCCTTGCATGCATTTATATAAAATTTGGCACAGATATTGATAATACATAATCACATTCTTATACCAATTTCAGTTCTATTCTGGCCATAAAAAAAGTAAATTTTCTCTTTTTTAAATGTAAAGATATATGACAGGGAACAAATCTTCACATTTATTGAATAAATGAATAAATTCAAACCGTTCAAATGTACATTCTATATCTTATAAGGTTTGATAAAGCTATAGAGGCCTTATGAGAAAAGAAGATCTTTGTTTTTTTTTTTTTGGAAGAAGGGGAATGTGTTGTTAAGAAATCAATGTGCATTTTGCAGTTCTTAAAGTTCGTTATTTTTATAGTTAAATTTATTTTGAGTTGTACTCAAGATTCTTTATTTTTCTTATTTCTTTTATTTTGCTTTCTTAGACCACCAAAAGTCTTGTCTTCTACAGCAGCCATTTATATGTCCCATTTTCTTATTTTACATTAATTTTTTGTTTTTTATGCTTCAAAGTCCTGCTGCTGAAAGCCAGAGCAATAATTAATGATGCTGAATTCTGTTGAAAACAACTCACACAACATATTAATATATAGTTCAATACAATAATCATTAATTGTGTGTTAAATCATCAGTCAGTGACAAAATTTATAATTTTTAATATAAATTAATAGGATAAAAGTTGTTTAAATTTAACTGTGACTAAATATTTGGCAAATGTGTTATTTAAAAAAGAGATATCATTGTAAGCTGTCACTAGTTTTACGGTATTTTATAAAAGAGCCAGGGGAGATAGTAAAAAATATGTGGAAATATTGAAGCCTTCATGCGCTGAGCAGCACCAGCATAAAGTTGTCTGCTTTTAAGTTTTAGATGGAATTTCTTTCTGCTTTTCTCGGCACTTTTAAATAAGTAACTCTGCCATTATTTGCTTTATTTATTTATATTCATTTTTGTTGGGGGTTACAATCCAAGGCCAGGGTACCCTCCTAAGTATTTCAAGTAACAGAGCTCTTAAAACCAGTGGCAAATTGTTGGAATTTAATAGAGTTTTAAGTTTATAATAGTTTTGAAAAATTTACCAGGGGAGATACCAAAACCATAAGAAACAATTTTGCCACTTTTTAGCTGTAAATACCAGATAATTTACAAAAATGCGGGCAATTATTTGGCGAAACGATTTCTTTGCACATTAAACACAAAATTTACGTATGTCATGGGCGTATTCAGTATTTGGGGATATCAAGGATATAGTAAAATCTTATATATGGACACAAGATTTGAACTCTTTAAATTATGATGTCCTTTTGATTTAATTTTAGGGCAAATTAATCATTAATTTTTATAAATAAAATCGGCTATAGAATCTGCCAAACATGATCCTTCAATTCTCTTATACCTTCAAACGGCATAGTTTTCTTAACTGCAGCTCCCAAGGCACGGTCCTCTTAAAATTAAATTGTTGGGTTTTTTTTTCTTGTTGTTTTGGTTGCAGTGTTTCACTGTTCTCCACGCCGAAGACAATACGCGTAATCATTTTTGGTTTTTTTTCTTTCTTAATGTCTACTCATTGCTGACAAATGATAAATGATTTTGCTATTTGGTCTTTTTCCAGGAAAATATTATGAGTCATTAAAAAGTATCTGTGTTGGTTTCATTACAAATTATGTTGGCTTGGAAAAGCAGCGAAGAGATTACCCCGCCAAATCCTTTGCGTTGGTAAAACAAACAAGAAGAAAAAAAAGTTGACGTTATACTCTTTTAATTAAGCCTAAATGTTATTATAATTTTTTTAAAACATTGCTTTTAAATTTCATTTTAGACTAAACGAACGGCACACTAAAGTCCTGAACAAATGACAAGTCATCAATCATTTGCCTTGATAACGATGTATTTTGGCATTTGAAGCAGCCAGCAAAACATAATTTTTCCGGCTAAAAGGGTGAGGGCATGATTTTGCGTATGAAACGAAATTAATTATTGCCTTTTTAATCTTAAGCTGGCTAAAATTTTGCATATTTGGTATAACGTTTGATCAGGCATGAGATTGGCAGCTCTTTAGGATTATTATTAAAAATTAACTGAGGCTTTAAAAGGGGTATAGCCTGGCAATCGTTTTATTGTGGCCATTTTTTTTTTAAATCATTATAAATAATACTGTTGGCTTATCAAACTTGAAAAAAGCTTTTTATTTATCATGAGTTCAAAAAATTCTTATTTTATTGTAAATATTGTAACTTTTTTTCTTTATTATACTTTCAAGCCAAACATATTTTTTCTAAAATTATAAAATAATTTAATAATGAAAAATTAAACATAATTTGCTTATATTTGCGTATAAGATTTTGCGAAACAAAGAATGTATTTTGAATATTATTATTACAAGCTTTTTATTCACATTTCCATTCCACTTTATTGGCAAACTTTGAGTGGTACCAACGGTTTAGACTTTATTTCCTTGTAAAACAACCGCCCTAATAATTATATCTTGATTCAGCGAAGTTCATTATTCAAGGAAATATTCCTTCGAATCAGCAAATTATTTGTTTGTAGAAATTTGAGTTTTTTTTTCGTTAAACTTAATGCGTCCTGCTTTTCTTTAAAATGATTTACAAAAATGTCTGCCACCATTTGGTAATAGATTAAGGAGAACAACTTTATCTAATCATTAATCTGGTACAAAACTGTTTCACTAATCATTAATCTATTACCAACCTGTAGATATTATAATGGAAAATAAAAACTTCCTTGAATTCCTGAAATTCCCAAATACCACAGAAGCAAACAAATTACAAATTTGTTTTCCATAAATAAAATAATTTGCTTTCTTTTGGCAGCTTTTGAACGAAATAACTTTTTTTTTTAAATATATTAAGATTTATCAGCAAAGATTTTGAAAAACAAATAGTTTATAATTGCGGATTTGTAAAATATTTGGCAAAATTTTATAGGTCAGTTTGTCATACAATTTGCTCTAGTCTTATTATATTTCTGTCCAGCTTTTGTTGTCTTAATAGCACTTGAACATAATTTTATTTATTTTATTATTTTGTATCCTTAAATACATCTTAGGGTCCTCCCTACTTTGTTGTATTCATCAAACATTCTCAAGTCCTCTGTTTTTTTTCTCATTAACCCCAAATTTATTTAATATCTTTTTTAACCCATTTTGGCATGTCTTGAAGATTTGAACATGCAAAAGTTGCATTAATTTAACTTTTGAAGTGTCTTTTCTGCCGTTTTTCCCTCCCTATAGCACCGTCTCTTTCACTCTCTATCACTCATTCTGTTTCCAAATAATATTAATAATGCCTTTCGTTTGCTGTTATTAACTTGAAGTTCGTCATACGTTTTTTTTCTTCTTAGTTTTTTTTTTTTTGTTGTTAACCAAGAGAAAAAAAACGAACACCGAAAAACAAATGATTATTAATGGTTTTGACAACGAATACTAAAGACTTATTGATGTTCAAATGAAGATAATAGCATTTTTCTTTTCGAACATCTTTGAATGAGTTTTTTATAGTGAACTTTTTTCTGTTTACATTTTGCTCAAAGTGGAGTCTTTGGGAGTGAGGTAAGACCTAAATGTCAAGATTAACTGATAAATATCTTTTAATTTTGGTTTTATTCTTCTTGTTTTAAGTATAAATGCTGGGCTTCAGTTGTTGGCTGGTAATAAAATGTGTTTGATGTTCCTCCAACAAAAAAAACGTTAAATTTAGATTAAATTGTAAGATCTTTGAGGACGTGTTCAGTTCAGGCTTGAAAAAAGATCAGTAATATTTATTTTTTTTTGTTTTTTTTTGGTTGATGCTCATAACTGTCAGAAACACTTAATGTGGGAATATAAAACAAAAAGATATGTACCTACATACACACATACATACATACATAATTGAAGAAATGCAGTTGAATTTTATTTTTTGATTTAAAAAAAAAAATATACATAATTAATTTTTTTACTCACACAAAATTCTTCAAATTTAAGAAAAACATATTAACATATTAACTGGAAGAGATCATATTTTTTACAAAATTTTTTCTAAAAAAAAAATTAACAATATCGTAACTAATCCATAGGAATATCTTAATAAATTTATAAATTCCTAAAAAAAAACTCTGCTCTGAATTGTACGATGAATCTATAGTTGTTACGAACTGCTTATCTGTCCTTTACAATAACTTTAGGACTCTAACTCCTGTTACCAATAAAAATACATTCCTAATTCGAAGCAAATGCGTTAGAAGAAACAATACATTGATTTATTTTCATTTCAACACAACAGACGTTTTATATGTTATTTATTAACACATTTCCATACACATGTATGCATGTATGTATGTGTGTGTGTATGAACACTTACATACAATAATTATATCATTTCTATATTCATTTTATCCGAAACACGATATTTCTCTAGCATGCTATAAATTTCTATTGATACAAAAAAACCTCCACACAAATTTTCCAGTACCGGTATTTTTCTTACAACCTCCTCTTTGTTGTTGTGCTCGTTTACTGTTAACTTCGGCATTATTGCCAACGAAATGAAATCTCCCTGTAAACAGTTGTCGTTGAGTGCATGCTTTAACACACTGACACTGCTATCGAATTGTTTGTTTATATATTGTACAGCCAGAGTTATTTAACAGCGAACTGTTGAGGGTCTAGTTTAACATTTGAACAGCATTTAATCGTATTGGAAATTGTTCTGCTAAAGCAACAAACAGTTGTTAAACGTTCGTTTATGCGAGAGGATGTAAAATACGCATTAAGTAACGGCGCGCTAATATTTTTTTATAGAAATAGAATGTTTGTGTGTGTGTGTGTGCTGCAGCATATTAAGAAAAATGCTTATTAAATGAAAATGAACGAAACGAAGCATTTATTTCTTTCGAAGGCAAGCAAATTAAAGTTGAAGCTGAATTTAAAAGGGCATTAAGACGGTTAAAGGGAAAAACTTAGAAATGGCAAAAGAAATTACTATTTAAATTTAGTTAGTGATTGTTAATTGTTTATGGTTTTCGGTGTTTTGTAAGACGACTCGTGGCAAGAGCAGAGAAAAATGTCAACAAGTTCTTTGTTTTGGTTTTGTCTTTCTTAATGTTTGTCTCACTTTAAAACGTCTGAGTGTCGCTGAAGTAGAAGGTGTGTCTTTGCAAAATAGAACATTGCCATACAAAGTTGAAGGCGAATAACCCACCAAATGACAAAATTTGAACGCTTCAAATAGTTTCAAACGGCTGCTGTTAAAGAATTTACGATAACAAGCCAACACCAGACCCACCACCCTTCTGTGCAAATTGCAAGGGAATCGTTAAATAAAAATCCCTTCAAATTTGTCTGATTTAGAAAGCAGCTCGTAAACAAAAAATGTAAACAAATGTAATTTGTTTGTGTCACATCTAACAACAACAGCAGCTTTACGAGTTACGAGTTATGTACGAACTCTAGCGATCTATGCAAAAGTTTAATTTATACGCTACTCCATCATTGTCGGCAACGACAGCACAGCCACTCCAACGATTCCCTCCCCCCAAAAAAAATGTCATCACTTTCCTACAAATCGGCCGCATTAGTTTCATATGCCTGATGGCGAGATGTGATAATGTATTGCAATTCTTGTTATCCCAAGCCATTTAACAACAAGTGATTGACAAAATAAAAGTAACGAAACACACATACATACGTACATACATACATACATACATACATACCTACATATGTATGTACATACATACAAATATTTTTGTAAAGTAAACTTGGCAAAAAGCACATAAAATATTTATAATTTGCTTTTACTGTGATTGATTGTGGAAAAATATTCAATAAAATAAAAAGAAATTTACCAAAATCAAAATAAACCAAAAATATTGGCAAATAAATCAAAATAAAAAATGAAATATTTTTCTGGAAAAATAAATTTAAAAAAAAATTCATAATAATATTGTAATAAAAAATGTGTTTGTATTGCAAGTGATCTATGAGCATTTTAAAACGTGCGTTTCTGGATACGATACGACCTATCAATTAAAACATTTAATTAAGGATACGTAAACTAATACATCAAGAAATACGGACAGACAGACAGGCTTGATACCCGCAATACCGGACGGACACATTAAAGGCTCTGTACAAATCATCAATAAATCTGAGGATTATTTTATGGATTGAAAAGGTAAGTGCAGCAAATTCATTATATTGTATTTTAACTGAACACATACAAATAAATGAATAAGATGATGATATGAAGAGGGAAGGATGCTGTTACTGCTATCAATACAAACTTTTACGTATAAAGATTTGTTTGTTCTTTTATGGGCGCTACAAACATTATCACGTTTATGTTTTAAGAAAATTTAAACTCCAAAAAATTAAAAGTTAACAAAATTTATTGAAACAAATAAATCGCTGTTTGATGCATTTGTAAAATACTTTTGCAGATTTCGCTCTCAACTTCAAATAAAAGTAGTGAATGCAATTAAAAAATTAATTGAATCAAATTAAATTCAATTGCATTTTTGGATAAAATTGCTTTTGAACATGATGGAATTGAATTTGAATTTGATGGAGATAATTTTTGCGCTCGAAAAACTTTCCGGCATTTTTATTTCCCCAACAGAAATATATCGATTGCTTTAGTGTACTTTTAATTTTGATCATTTTAACAATTAGTTTTATACGCCAGTATCGAAGAACAGAGGGCTAACTCTGATGTTTTGTTGGCAGCCGTCCAACACTTTTTTATATGAACCTCAAGCATTTGATTTGAAATCCAATAGAAAAAATCTATAGAAAAATGTCTACTCAATAGTCCAAGAATTTCAAACAAATTAAAACAAATTCCAATTTCAAAGATTGAAGTTTGTTGTCCCGTTAGTCACAATTTAAACCATTATAAAAATCTCAAATAAAATAAATCAAAACATTAAATTTGCAGTGTCCCATTAGCTACATTCCAAAAAAAGGTGCAATGTCCCACTAGTCACAATTTTTTAATTAAAAATTATTTAAATTAAATACGGTTGTTCTTAATGAATTTTTTATTACAACAATTGAATGAAATTCCAATATTCCATTAGTCACGCTTAAGGTAATTAAAAACTTTATACCTACAGCTAATGATTTATTTGTCATATATTCAAATTATAGTAACACAATGAATTTTAAATGTCCCATCAGTCACGTTTGTTTGGCTAAAAACTCTATATCGCTGACAATTTATAGTCTAAATATTAAAATTAAATTTAGTATATTGACTTTTAAACACAAAACAAAGCAACTTTAATATAACACTGCAGTTTGTTCAGAAAAATGACAATATTTAAAATCTAACGATTTAGGTTTGATAAAGTTTTTATACAATTTTTTTATAATTTAAAAGTGAAGATATCATAATTTGCCTAAACATTCGAGTCTGAAGGCTCCTCAGTTGGTTGGTGTTTCGTGTATAAGTTTTCTATTCCTACCACAATTCTTTTTCTGTTGTTTGCAAAGGCCTGGGGTCTTCTTTAGTTATTTAATTTTTGGAACACTGAACACTTTATTTTTATATTTTTTACTTTATTTAGTTTTGTATGGTTCGCTTAAGAAATTCAATGTCAGCCACGCTGCTACTTCTTAAGTGAATATAAAATTAGGGACCCTCTGTCTCCTGTTTTTGTTATTGAAATATTTAGTTTTTGGAATATTAAAAAATTTTTGGTTTTATTTTATTTTATTTTAAACAATTTCTTTTTAATAACCTGCCAATTTTATCTTGCCAGTGAAATGCCAGTAATTATTTCCAAACCAACCGCTAATTCAATATAATTTCGTCACCTTCCCGCTGCTTTATTTGTTATTATAAATTTTATGGATTTAGAAAAAACACATGTTTCCAGAAAACTTTACTACAACTTATAATTTTATCTGAGGAAAGAAACAAGGTTTCATTAAGTATAAATTTTTAAACATTTTACCTTTCAGTCATAAATAATAAAACGGCACAAATCCCAAACGGCAAAACTTAAAATCGAAGTTGATTTCTTTGCCTCTATATATTTAAGTCCATTTTTAAATATTAGTTTCTCTAAAGCAGGGAAAAAATTTCAAAAACTTTTTCTAATACTTATTAATTATAAACAATTTGATATTTCTCATTCATAACAAAATTTATTAGTTTTTAATAGGCTACAACTGGTTATTAAGTAAAAACTGAGGCATTTATAAAATCATATTATTATTTTTCAAATAGTCTTAATAAAAATTATGAACTTTTAATATTAAATGGGCAAAGAAATTCATTTCAAGCCATTAAATAATTTCTGTTGTAGAAGAGTCATGCTTTTAATTTTATTTTTTTGTCTATAATTACTAACAATAAAATTTTTGTAGCCATAATAAATGTTTGTTAACTTAAATAATTTATGCCGGAAAATATGAAATTAAAATAAAAATTGAATATTATAGAAATCATGACTGAAGCCATCATCGTAATTATTATTTAAATTAATTTATTTCTCCAAATTGCGAAAATGCCCCCCAACAGTGATGTTTCTTACAGATGACTTCAAACCCGTTTTGATTCAACTTCAACAGTTGAATATACGAGCGCATAAACCATTAAATATTTAATATGTCTTTCACAGAGAAAAAAAGTTTTAATTTTATGCACATTGTGATAATTATGAATTCTGTTTTAAGATTTCTGGTAAAAAGAAAAATATTCCCACAACACCAAATACATATTTCGATTTCATGCAAAACAAAACCCCGAGCGGAAACAATTTTATTGTAATTTTCATTGCAAACAAATCATTATTTAAATTTTGTAAAGGGGCATTAATAAAGAAATCGGCAAATTTCAAAATTATATAAAGAAATTAAATAATTTTTGCATTTTGTTTCAATAATATTAAAATATTTTGTTGCAAAATTTCCACACTAGGGACTTAATTATTTTATTTTATTTTATATCAGTTGCGCAAAAATATTATAAAAGAAAACCTTTCATTTTAATTTAAAAAATTAAACAAACTTGTAAAACAAATTTTTCTTTAATTTCCCATCCATTAAAAAAAAAATTTCTTCATAGGGAAATATATTTTTTATTTTTTTATTTTAAGTTATTTCTTTTTGTATTTTTTTATATTGTTTTCTGTGGGAAATTATTTTTAAAACATAAATTGCATAATTTTTAATTAATTTTGTTTATGTTTATGATTTAAAAAAAAAAATTTCTTCCGTGTTATAATTATAATATTCATAAATATCCCTAAAAGGAAAATATTTTGTGACATAATTTTTTTGAAATTCGCTAAATAATTGTATTTTAAAATACATTTAATGTAGGCCCAATTTTAAAAACATACTCAGTTTTAAAATTTCCCTAATAGCGCAAACAGCAACACCCCGCTCCCCTTGAAACGTGAATGGAATTCAATATAATGTTGTCACTAACAAACCCCAGTCAATGTTGGTTCCATTTGCTTAGCCTAAACTATCACAAGTGGTTACTTAAGCCTCAATACACTTGACATTGATTTAATTTGCTGTTGCCTGCGAGAAACCAAAAGTAGGTGACTGCTTCAGCATCTCTTCATTAAAACAAACTTACAGGCATTTTCTTGAAATATGAGCACATCTGTGTATTTAAAAGAAACATAACTTGAACATGTTCCACTAAAATATCTCAATCTTTGAATGTTTCAGTTGGAAGAAAATAAAAATACTTGTAAATATACCACTAACTTGAGAAATGTTTCCTTAATGAATACTTTCCCTCTCTCTCTCACTCCGCCATAATCTTAAGACATTTTTCCAGTAATCTTGGTAACCTTAAGATGAAACACTTGAAACAATTCATTAGAAAAAAGAAAAGTAAATATATGTTTCTACATATTCAGACATTTACATGTTCATCGGCTGCAGAATGAAATGAATAGAACGGTTTTGTGTCGTAGAAATCTGTGCCTTAATTAACCTTTAATAAACTCAGCACATAAATTTCCCTATTTCAAGTGGTTTTTTGATTATTTTTTCCCTGATGAAGTGCTGGGGTTTTTTTTTAATTGTTTCTTTTATTAAAGGGAATATCTGCTTTGTTGTTAATTGTTTCAGACGAATTTTTGTTTTTAATTCTTTTTTCTTAATTTTTTGTTTTGTTTAAGTCTGAGAGATGACGTTACGAGGATAAACAGAAGAATCCTTTTGAACAATTCCAAGTTCACGTTTCAAATTTTTTGTAAATACTAAAAATATGGAAAAAATGAACGGAATTGCCGCTGAACAAATTTTTCATCACATTTGAATACGCGGATCGTATTCAAACAATTTGTTAACTGATTCAGTGAATTCCTGTATTCATTGCAATAAAATATATACACCATCGTTCTGGTAAAAGTATTTCCTGGCCTTTGGCTTGTTAAAGCTAAGTTTTTACATGCTACTGGTATACCTTAGGGGAAATAGTAGCTGGTAACACGAGTACAAGAGATTTTTCAATACCTGTCTATATCCAAAATAAAAAATATTATTTGTTAAATTTCCCGGAAAGGAAATTTTTATTTAAAATTTTAGAAACTATATCAATTTTATTTTACCATTTGAATTCACAATTAATAATTCTGCTCATACATATTATAGTTTTCATAAAATTATTCCAAGTTGAAAAATTTCCCTAAAGGGAAATTTTTTATTTTGGGTAGAATTTAAAAATTTTATTAAATTTTTTTGAGTCCATGAATTTACAAATAATTCTACTCATAGTTTTCATAAAATTATTCCAAGTTGAAGAATTTGCTAAAAGGGAAATTTTAGTTTTAGAAAATTTTAGCTAAAGTTTTAAAGCCACTTCAAATTCTGAAAAATAAGTTGCAAAATTTTTCAACCCAAAAAATTTCCCCACAAGGGAAATTTTTATTTTGGGTAGAATTTAAAAATTTTATTAAATTTTTTTGAGTCCATGAATTTACAAATAATTCTACTCATAGTTTTTATAAATTTATTCCAAGCCAAAAAATTTCCCTTTTAGGAATTAATTGCATTTTATTACATTTGAATTAATCTGAAATTAAGCACATAAAATTTAAAAACTTTTTCAAGTCAAAAAAAAAAGTTCCAGAAAGAAAATTCTTAAGTCCTTAGTTTTTGTGGTATTTTAACTCAGACATAATTTTGCATATCTTGGAGGCCAAAAAAATTTCCTCTGAGGGGAGTTTTTTTTATCGAATTTCTATAAAATTCAATAATTTTAATAATCGAAATATTTCGAGCTAAAAGAGCGAAGCACTATAAAAAATAAACTTCTCTTAATAAGAATTTAAATTTTTGCTGGAATACTAGAATCTTAATTTTCATTAAAAATAACTTTCATTAAAAATAACAGATAAAAGTAATACCTTTAAATTTGTTGAAACATCCTTAATAATTAAGTCCAAAAACTACCCAACACAATTTTCTTAAACATTTTGCCTCGATCCTCGTGTTAAAGCATGTGATTATTCGTTTATTACGAGTTATTTGTTGTTTTTCTCTGCTTAGTTTCTTTACCAGATTAGTCTTTATATAATTTTCACTTTTCAATGCTTTAGTACCTGGTACTAATTATTTGCCAGTTGTTATATTCGTACGTGAATAAAACACTTGAACTAGTTTTATTTATGAGCAACCAACTACAGGAGTATTAACATTTTTTTTCTTCTCTGCAGCTTGATGTTGTTTGCTGGCTGCCTTCCATTTTTTTTTTTTTTGTGTAAACTTTTCTAAAAGGGTTTACGTTTTTTGTACAGCCTCTCTGTAACCACTTCAAGTCTGCTGAGGTTTATTTGATGTAGCTTTTTGCAGCTTGATTTTTTTTTTTCGTAAAATAATATTATAAACGTGGCACCCGCATGGCTTCAACAGTTTTGCTCTGATGAGTGGCTTAACAAGTGACTCTGGTTGTAGTATTTTTGTTTAATGGTTACAATATAAAACATCCTTTACGCCGCTGGGGCCCTTTTTGAGAACCCTTTACACTTGTAAATAGCAGTTCTAGTTCTGTTAACGTATTACTACGGTAGAAATGGATTGTTAAAAACACTGCGAAACCACGACAGCAAAGCATTTAACAACAAGACCTTGGCTGGCTTTTAAATATGTAGTTATTTTAAATATTTAAATTTTAACGTGTTAAGTTTCAGTAAGTAATAAAAAAGCATAAACCTTTCCTAATGCCTTAAATTATTTTAAAATCTCAATTATGGATGAAAATATTTAATCTATAAAGTAAATTTTGGTTAAAAACTTAAATAAGAAGATATTTAAATTGAGAACACAAATTACGCTGCAAGAAAAATGTCTTTTTACTTAACTTTGAACAGGATTTCTTAGCAAATATCCTTAAATTGGAGAACAGACAAGTATCTAGTGGCCTCCATAATGAGGCAGAGTTCGATGGAACTTATAGTGGGAAAAATACAAGGATTAGAGTAGAGAAGAGAAATGTGGAAATAGTTGACTATTAAACGGTAGAGTAGAGTAAAAGAGAGAATTTAAGACAAAAAGAAGTTAAGTGAAATAGCAGAAGAGAAGCAAGAAAAAAAAGTTACATAAAAGTAAAGAAAATGGCGAAGAGATGGGAGAAGAAGAGCAAAAAATAGAAAAAAAGAAAAGAAAATAGAAAAAAAAGAACAGAGCAGAACCGAGAAGAAAGTAGAGGGAAAGAAAGAATGTAAAAAAGCAGAAAAAAATAGATGAAAAGAAAAAAGTGTAAAAAAGTAGAAGAGAATAGAAGAGAACAGAAAAATAAAGAGAAGAGTAGGGAAAGAATGAAGAGAAGATAATTAAAGAAAAGAAAAGAATAACAAGAAGACAAA
This sequence comes from Epicampocera succincta, assembly GCA_932526305.1. Classification (NCBI taxonomy): domain Eukaryota; kingdom Metazoa; phylum Arthropoda; class Insecta; order Diptera; family Tachinidae; genus Epicampocera; species Epicampocera succincta. The sequence goes on along the minus strand of OW052036.1, from coordinate 61,340,298 downwards.
AGAAAACTAAAAGCGGAAAGCGAACGAAAGCGCACAATGCATAACAGGAAAAAGGTAAAAGAGAAAAGAAAGGAATAGAAGAGAAAATAAAGGAATAGAAGAGAAGATAAAGGAATAGAAGAGAAGAGAAGAAAAGAGAAGAGAAGAGAAGAGAAGAGAAGAGAAGAGAAGAGAAGAGAAGAGAAGAGAAGAGAAGAGAAGAGAAGAGAAGAGAAGAGAAAAGAAAAGAAAGGAATAGAAGACAAAAATAAAATTGAAGAGAAAAAATGAAAAGCGACAAAAAGATAAGATAAGTGAAAAGAGGAGAAAAAAGATAGGAGGAATAGAAATAAAATAAATGAGAAGTGAGATGGAGGAAAAGTATAAGAGACAAAAATTGAAATAGAAGAAAATAAGTGAATAAAAAGGCGTTAAAATAGAAAATAGAGCTGGAAAGAATTTATCAAAATGCAAGATCTGTCAGCACAATAGACACTTTTTTCTAAATCTCCACCTATTGAAAAATTGAATAACATAATGTTTTTAAAAGTGCACCAAAAATAATAGCAGGATCCAACTACACCAGAGCCCCGAATATAACAAAATAAAAATCAGAAAAAAACTTCTTTTTAAAAAAGATATTAAAAATTAAAGTCTTGACTTTTTCCTTTAACACACTTTAAAATCCACTTTAACTTACGGAAATATATGATTTATTAGTTCTGAAAAACCAACTAAACAGGAAATCTAAAATATTTCCCCAGTGTTTTTTTTTGCTTATCTAATTTCTAAAACTTCTTTTTAATATGCCATCAATATAATTATTACTTTAAAATTTCTCTACAAACGAAAATATTTCGAAATCATACTCAAATTAACTTATTATAATTTATTCCAAATAATATTTGGCTTTTCCTTTTTGTTGATTTCATTCTAACAGAAACTAACATCGTAAATAACCATGAAGGAAATATTTAAAACACATGTATAAATATACAGAAAACAAAAAATAAATAAACATCGGAAATTATCGTATGCACCTCAATAAACCCGGCTGGGGTAAGAGTTCTAAAACAAATACCCAACAGCTACAACAACGCCACGTTGTATAAATGAGTTGTACAATAAACATGCGAACATGAATTGCATTTCACGCCGTATAATTAGTCACGTACTGTATGCACTTCTCCGCATGCAGGCACGCCGGCACACAGGCAGGCAGGTTGGATGGTTGGTTGGTTGGTTGCTTAATGTTAAAATGTTTAGCACCCAAAAAGCCAACACTTATGCAGCGCCACAAATATTAAAATTTACAACAACAAATAACTCAATACATTTAAACAAGAAAAAATAGTAAAAATAAATATTCAAAGTCATTAGACGACTCAATATAAAATGTATATTAAAATGATGACGCTGACGATGACGTTTGCATACTTGGAACGCCTGATGTTCAAAAACAAATGTTTGTCTATGAATATGAATAACGATACGCCGGCAAATTGTAAAATTAGTGGTATCGTGAGAGGGGGCAGGGAGCAGCCGCAGTGATGAGTAGGGCCAAATTTAAATGCCAGAAGATGATTGAGCCATATTTATATTAATTTGTCTGTTAGTTTCTAGGTGCAGGTCAACCTCAACAACTCGTACAAGCTCACACACACACACACCGAGTTTATGGTAAATGTGTACTTTTAATTACCGATTGAAGTTCGGGCACAAATATTATACAAATATTTGTTCACACCCCTCAGAGGATGTGTTTTTGATATAATTTGGTAAAGCGGTTGATGATTTTATGGTTGTATTTAATAACTATTTTACACAACGATGACTTGATGTAATACAATATTATAATACATATTTATTATGTTTTATATGTTATTTTAAACTGTTCGGCCGTACAACAATCTCTAAATACAAAGCAAAAAAGTTCATTCAGTGAAGCTGAAATTTTAATGAAAGGAACAAATTAATTCCTATTGCCATGAAATCATGTGTAACTGGTATTTTCCATAAACAGACAAGTTTTGTGGAGGCAAAACTGAAATAAAAGAATCGGCCAAAACATCGCAGCAGTCAGTTTCCTGTTATGAGAAGTTTGACTCTATATTGAGGTCTCAAAATTTATTATCGTATTTTTATTCGGTCTGCAAAGCCAACATTTGCATTTCCTTTAATGATTTTCTACAGCAAAAGAGTGGCTAATTTTAATAGCGTTAATTCTTCTTCACAAACTAAAAAAAAGTTTTTAAGTTTTTTCGAACTACAAACAATAAAGTAAGATATTAAAATAAATTCTCTGATCAATTAAAAGCAACACTTTACTTTATGACAAAAATTGACCAGGTCATCACCCGTAACACCGGAAAGGGCATCATCTATTTTTGGCATCAATTATTATTTCAAGGAGAGTGAAATGATCACCTCACGCAAAGATGTTGTATTTAACCCCTTTAGACTTATTCTAATGGCAGACAAACCATAAACGATTCTTAGAGCCAGTCACCAGTTACGCTCTATCCAGCCTCCTCACCAAGACAAACATTTGCGAGCTGTTTTATTCTAATCCAAATGAATCTAAAATTCCGTTGATATATTATACATTTTAATTTTCAAATAGGAAGAGATTAAAAAAAGAAGAACATATATATAAATTTAATTTCTTCTTTGAGCCGAGTGTACACGAGTGTAAAAAGTTTTTATATTAATTATTGCAAGAGATTTTTGAAAGTGAAAACTTTAAATTTTTTTAAAAACTGAAGGTACCAGCGAACGAAAGATCTTTTACTATATAAGACTTTTTCCACGGGACTGTAAACATATGCAGTTTTATTGATAAGCTGATCCTCAGAATTATTACAAACTTCCAGATATTTGAAAACTTTGAAAATATAAAATTTTATTCACAGGGAAGACAAAAATAAAAACAATCCCCTTAATAAATTTACAACAGCCTAACAAATCCCTTTGTACAAACCAAATTTGTTGTAAATGTCAAAGAATGAAATTAATAAGAATCTTACAGGCTTTTTTCATTCACCATAAATTATTTAATTTTATGTCAAACCTTTAAAAACCATGAAAGAAATTCATAGGAAATTTATCACTCCCAACAAGGCATTAGAGTAATAAAAATAAAATCTTGAAATTTATGACAAGAAATTAACTTACAGCCTCCATAAACACCCTACAAACTGCGCTTATGAACAAATAATGAAAGCACAACTGCTGCATTAGCATAACAAATCTAGTACATTAGCGTGCACAATCATGCATTCACTTGGTTCCGATTCATCATTTCGTTGCCGATAACGTCTGCCATTTAATTTATGCATTTCTTTTATTCTATTTCGTTCTATTCTATTCTAATCTATTTTCAAAATTTTGGTTTATGCAGCTGTAAAGAATGTCTGAGTTTTCTAAAACTGTTTTCTTACAAAACCACCAAAAAGTGAAATTTTGTGTTAAAAAAACGAAGAAAAAAAAAACTTTAATTATAATCGTGTGAATTATGGCATTTGATACCAAAAAAAAAACACGAACAAAAAAAATCTTAAATATGAACATGTTTTGTAACGGCTCCGTTTCATGCTTTCCCCACGAAACACACAAACACAAAGAGGGCGCTGATCGCATTGTGGCATCTAGCGACTTGTGTGGCAGGTGTCTTTGTGCAGGCTGAAGTGTGTGTGGGGTTTCTTTTATTCACTTTTGGTTTCGAAATGCGACATTGGGCCATTGGAGAAGGTGCTTAAAGATCGTAAACAAAAAATTTATATTTAATTGAATTCATAAGTTTGCATTCGTGCCGGCTAAAACAGATTCAAATTGTTTGATAAAATATTTTTGGCATTTTTATTTATTATTCTTTTTATTTATTATGATTTTATGTTCATATTAATTTTATTGTTATTTGATAAAACTTTGGAAATCAACAGAATGGTTGTACAAATTATGACATTGTTAATAGACAAATTTGAGTTGAGTTATAGGTAAAACAACTCCGGCCAAACTTTTAACATTAGATCGCACTTTAAACAGCCTTTAAAACACTTACACACATTTTAAGGGCCTGTTTCACGTTCTCGCACATAAAGATTTATTTGTAAGCAACTTTGAACGGCAAAAAATCATGTTGGCGTTACACTCTAAACTTTTCGATCCGTTTTTTAAAACAGTAAAAATATTTCCTTTCTGGAAGTTGAATTCAAAGGCAATTCGTCTTATTTTAATGTTGTCTTCAATATGAATTCAGCAAGAATGAAAATAATTATTCAATTGGACAAACTGAAAATTCTTTTTATATGTTATTATATTGTTTTTTGAAATGTCTGAAACGCCAGGTATGGAAAATGCCATATATCAAAGTTTTCTAAAAATTATATGTAAAATTTTTGCCAGCAACTTAAAATTTCTCAATCGTATAAATAAAACACAGTTTTAAATAAAAATTATCAAGAACAAAAATGCAATATTGGAGAATTGAACGATTAGCAAAATCACACCTCCTTCAAACGAGCTTGTGAATTGAACAAATACTTACATAGTTGCATAGTTTTGCGAAAACCAGGGTAGAAAATATAACAACTCGGAGTAAAGAAGCTGGCGCTAAGAATAAAACATTGATTGCATTTGTTTTCCCAACGCTGGCAGACGCCTCAACGGGCAAAGTACTTGATCGTAAGAGCCTAATTTTGTTGAAATGTTCGCCACAAACTTTGATTTCATTAAAAAATTTATATATTGCATGTATGTGTATGAATAGGATACAATTAAAGTAAAAAATACTTAAAGAAATTAAGTTTCTGCCACAGAAGCAAATAGTTTGAGTAAATGGAGGCAGCCTTTAGTTTTTGCCAGACTTCAGGTGATAGCAAAATAAAACTTGTTGCAGTCTTAAAAGGAAACTGTCCAACCTAAAAAAGCCAAAAATGTTCAAAACGAGCCTCTCAAAGGGAGAGAAGAAAAAGAGGAATATGAAGTGTTTTAATTAAAATATAAAGTTAACCAGGTTAAGAATTCTCATACGCTATTATTAAGTACGTGGTTAAAAGCGGGCAACACTTTTTCATCACTTCTATTACCTGAATATTTTTTTTCTCTACCTTATTTTTTCTCTTTTAATTTATTCTATTTGTTGTCATATACAAAAATGGCATCTTTCTCTGTGCCGGTGACATTACAATATACAAAAACATTATGATATTTTTTGTCTGCTTCTGGTTGCTGCAGACTGACTACACAAACAATTAAATCAGCCAGCCAGACAGTTTCGAATAGACTTCCCAACTGCCTGCCTCCGCCCCCACCACGTTTTTGGTTAATAACGAAATTTTTATGCTGCATGTACGAGAGTAGTGAGTGGCAAAAGCGTAAATTGTTTTAGCAAATAATACGTGATGTTGTTGCCTTTGAATTCTCGGTACATTTTAAATGGCAGCAACATTATGTGTCTCTTAGAGCAGGATCTGCAGTCGCAACATTGGCAGAATTGGCAGCACTAGTGGAGACATGATGTTGAAAATAGACTTTTGGTTTGGCAAATACAAATGCAAAATGCATTTTTATTGTCTTATTTATTTTGAATTGTTTTTTTTTTTTTTATTTATTATTATTGTTGGGTTTTTTTCTCTTTTCTATAGAATATGTGCATTTATTATTTTCGTGTTTCAACAGTTTAAAATGTTAACAGAACTTTAAAATGTATAAATCATTACAAGTGACAGCTTAATTAGGGGGAGGCTTTTAGAAATATATAAATTACAAAGGGACCACACAAACAGTTTTTTGGAATATCTACAGAAACGTATTTGCATGGCCCATAGTGCAAAACTATGATATTGATTATTACTATTATTATGCTAAACATTTAATTGAAGGATTTACATATAGAAAATTGAAAGTTAAAGAATCCAGGGTCAGACACTAGACATTCTAAAACTAAAGAACAGAATATTTTTAAATAAAAGATATTTCATAAAACATTTGCTTTCTACTTTCATATCAAAATAAAATAATGGAAGTGGAAGAGTTTCTTCACAATTTTTCATTCATATGAAAGGCTTAAATATAAATAATTTTGGCATCGAGGCAGGTTCGTGGTGACGTCTTGTTACTATTAAGTTCCTGCTAGCGACCTAATACAGGTTGAATTAATTGCCAAAGTCTTGGAAAATTACAAAAAAAAAGTTGGTGCCTTGATAAATCAGTTATTAGAGTATTTGATCAAAAGTCCAAAGAGACCTACAAAGGATTCTGGTTGTATTTAGCGTTTCGGATACACATATGAGGGCGTAATACTCATTGAACACGTGACGTTGCTTCATACTTGTTCTCCGTAATTTTGACTTCCAGACAGTTTCACTGTAGCCTCATGCTCTCTTCGCAGTATTAACCGACTGCCAACCATAAGTTCAAATTGACGACCATCATTTCCGTCAGTATGATTCTCGCTAAAAGCCCGTTTATGTGGCCGTTAACATTTCGTTTTTATTCGCCCATTTTATAACACATCCTCTCCGGTATTGTATGGCCTCGAGAAAAGGCCTGACCATATAGGACACTTTTCCATCCGGTACTTTAAGTACTTCTTAAAATATCTAAAAGCAGTTCATCACTGTTATTTATAAACCCAATTCAAAAAGAGAAATTTGTTAAAATCATTTTGTATATTATGATGTTGGGTTAAAAACATGTACATATTTGCTGATGTAGAATCAAATAGTTACAAACAGACTTACACGCAGGCCGCACTAATACACACATACATACACATACATACATACGTATGTACATATAATTATACATATGTACATACATACATTAAAAATTATGAAACACTACTTCTACATTTACGATATAATATTTGTTTATAGTTTTGTTTTCATTTACTGATTGTCATGTTTGAACATGTCATATGCAAATATCATACAAACAAACTAACACACATACACAACTACATACATATATACAAATATGTACATACATACAGACATACATACATATGTAGTACCACTTAAGAATCCATACATCAATAATATTTACTCATATAAAAATTATTTTGATTCAATTAAATTATTATGCAAAATAGGAAGAAAAAAAAAAGAGTCATATGTTAACATGCACAAACATGTTGCACAAAATCAAGTGTACGAGCATGTGTGTGTGTGTGTGTAGGTGTGTGTGTGTAGGTGTGTGTGTGTAGGTGTGTGCGTGTGTCAAAAAATATGCTTCGGTAAGAAAAACAATATTCTAATATTCCAATATTTATCTTTATTGCGTTTTACATTTTAATTGGCAATAATTAAATTTTACAAATTAATGTTTACTTTATACTTCATGAACAAAAATGTTCATTACATTTGTCATGTGTGTACGATTGTGTGTGACTTTATGTGTTTATAACTAATGGAATTATAAATTATATGCAAATATTTCAATGAGCATTTTAATGTTAAAAATTATTCTTTTCCTCTGGTGAAAAAAACAAACTCAAAAATTGAAAAAAAAAAATGTTTAAATCGAATTTAAACAATTGAATTGGTTTTTTCTTCAAATATAATTTTAATAATATCAGAAAATTTATTGGTAAATAAAAATTATGGCAGCATGTTGATAAAACGGGGAAAAAAAGTTCTGTTAAGTTTAAGAAAATGTTTTTGTTTAAGCGAAATAAAGAGACAAAAACGTATTTGCCATATTTTCGCAGTTAAAGTTTATTTTCTTAGATGTTTAAAAATAATAAAATATTTGTGCAACTAAACAACTTATTTTGTATTTAAATAGAGAATGTGACAGTTATTTTGTACCACAAGCTCCTGGTGGACCAAATTATCACAATTTTTTTTTTTTTTAAGATTTGCGTATTAAGAATAAAATATTATTATAGAATATTTAATACATTTTCTGTAATAGATAAAATTTTAATAGTTATAAAGCAACAAACGCACAAATCTACTAACGTTTACAGTATTACTTGTATGTAAGATTTTATAGAATATATGGTTCTATATGGGTCTCAAATGAAAGACCGTCCAAAAGAAGGAAAAAACTACCATCCTGATGAATAAGGACTGAGGAAAATTAGTTATCAAGAATATGCCAGTCTATGTTCGGTTTTGATGTTGGATGGCATTCAGCTCGGCTTCGTATATGTATTTCCACCCCTTAATAGATCCATATTTTCTTCAATAGTCTCTTATTTTATAGCATAACAGTTAAAATGAAAAAGTTTTAAAAATCAATTTGCTGGGCAATTTGTTTGGTCACAAATTTAACTAAAAATCCTGCAATTAAAAAAGGTGGCTGGACGCCCAAAAACTTTAAAAAATGTTGCATAATGTTTAAAAATTTCTTTCAAAAAATACAACTATACTTTATTTATCATCCCTGATCCCTGCCCTCCTTTTCGATTCACCATAGTGTAGTAAAAAAAGTAATACATTTTATTGTATTTGCTATACGTATGTAATTCATAAAACTTCTAAATCATACAAAAAAAAAAAAGAACTGCATCATTATTTACTAAGAACTGAGCTGTAGGAAATAAAGTAACAACCAGACACATCTCATGCACTCAAGCTTCTAAAAGGCTTCATGTTTAGAATTTTAACTCACAAATATATTTCGCCATAAACTTGTGCTCGCAAATATGGAAATGCTTACACTCGTTTAACATTCTGAAACAACGACCTACAATAAGAATTTGCAAAAAGCAAGAAGAAAAAAATCATATATCTTTTAAATCTACTGAAGCAGCATAATACCTTTATGCGGGCATGACAGTGCACAATGGGCAATGGCGGTGAACAAATTAAATTAAAAAAACACTGTTTTAAAATAAAAGCTAAACTAATTACCATAAAGTCAAAAATATATTTTTAAAATCTCCCTGCACATTGGGCTTGTTATCAACAATAGTCCTACCAATCATAAATTACGCTAATTAAAGTTTAGTGAAATTGAAATCACTTACAAGCAAAAATGTCTCTTAAGGTTAAAAACTGTTAACATTTTGAATTATTTTTGGACACAGTGGGCTAGTTTTGCACAAAATAGTTACATATCTAAAAATTGTGATTAATTGAAGTGTATAAAGAGCAAACAATATAAAACAAATTTGAAATTTTTTTATTTAATTTGTGCACAGTGGGCTGTGTAAAAAAATTATTCTCTTAAAATATTAAGATATTCATGAACTATTTCTGATTAAATAAAACATATTTAATAATTTTTCTAACAAACTAACTTAAGAAAATTTCTTTAATGACAAAGTGCACAATGGGCGAGAAAATTTGAAACGTACAAACAAAACAATCGATTGTCTTAAAATTTAATGTTATATAAAAGAGAAACACTTGATGATTTAAAACTATTGCGAAATCGCAAAACAATATCGCACAATGGGTTAAACAAAACAACAAAATTTTTTTCAATCCAATGAAATAAATATTTAAGAATACAGTTTTTACTTAGCACGTAAAAATTTTTTTAAAATTTTTTTAGCAAAAATTACTTCACAATGGGTTGTTTTGCCTAAAAAGTGCGTAAACAAACTTTCTGTATTTATTTATGTATTTGAGAAAGTAAATTGAATTTTAGCAGCAGCGTTAAAACAAAAAATAACAAGGCTTCAAAAATTGCACAATGGCGGGAAAAATTTTAAAATGCTATAAAAAAAATTTAAATTTTGAAAATGAACATGAAAGCGAAAAGCATATAAATATATTTCTGAGAAAAAATAATACAAAATTAAAAATTTTTTTCTTGCAGCTGGTTAAGTTTTCAGCTTTTGCAGTTTTGTAAAGCCCCATTGTGACGCATAAAATAAGACAATAAAATAAAAGTTCATAAAATAAACCACAGAAATATTTATCACCCATATAAAAACCAAAGAAAGAGTTGTTTGACTAAACTTATTATTTTAATGCAAATGTTGGAAACAAAACAAAATATCAAAGAATAAAGTGGGAAACCATATTAGCGAAGGGCAAAACTATTTTCTTCTATAGACTACATATATGGAAATAAAATGTGTAATTCGGCTATCGATCGCCAATATATTAAAGGACAAGAACACGATTATAGAACTTTATTTTGCCAAGTTCATCCATCTATCACTCACAATAAATATTTCCGACATATCGCGATTTTTTTTGCTCTTAATCACTTTTCTATTGGTTAAAATCTTGGCGAACATTATTTTTTATATAGGGGCATAGGCCGTTAAAAGTATGAAACTTAACATTCCAATAGCAAACACGCGCACATTAGCTTAGAATTAAAAAATACAAACCGGCTTGTGTTGACAAGTTTTATGAAGAAAAAATTAAATCATTAATATATTTATATAATTTATAACCAATGGAATACTAACAGAATTCTAATAGACTTTTAGGTATCCAAATTAAATATTTACTTTTTAACTTATAAGGCCACAAACGCACAAAGACTTAGATATACATATTTAAATATTTTCGTTTCAATTTGGTGTCATAAAAAATATTATGTTGATAAATTTTTGAAACAGAAAATCTTTATTGCTGCAAAATGATGTGCCGCAAATGTTTAACTCTTAGGTGAAGAATTAATTTCTTCGCCTACCCAATATTCCAGGCATTCTATACAAAAGAAATTCTACTGCAAAACTCTGCCAACAAATATCATCCACACTAAAACTAAAAGGAGCCTGAACAACTAAAATAAAACTGCTGATTATTCTATAGCAATTGGAAAATATGTGTGTACGTTGCATATAAATAAAGAACAACAAAAAAAAAATATCTGCTCTCCCTGTACAGTTTTTATGCCTTGGAATCAGCCAGTCTGTCCTCCAGTCAGTCTATTTGCTATTTTACTCATGATGGGTTTTTTCAAAAGAATTTTCCTTTTGTAGAATTACAACAGCAATATAGTATAATGATTACATTAACATGCATTCACTATACAGATAAGCTTTATATTATTTTAAAAAGAACTCTAAAAGTCATTCCTGTTTTTTTCTTTTCCTTAATTATAACCTCAATCTGTTTGCATTTCTCGTTCTGCCGAAGAAAAGTAATAATAAATAAATAAACAAATTAAAGAAATCTTTAAAGTTTTGTGTCATTAAAATACAGTATAAAGGTTTCATATTTACATATATTATAAAGTATTTAATAAAAGAGTTGCCCTTAAAGAATTGCAAATTATTGAGGAAAAATATTTGGAGAATTGAAAGGAACACGGTGAAACGTGTTTGAAATTATGCTCAAACTCTAAGCAGTTAAAATAAAAAAAAAATTTAATATAAAAAATATAAGTGGAAAAAGACACAGGACATCACACAGCAACTAAAGATAAGCAAACTCAGCAAAAAAAATATACAATAATTGCCAAGACAGCTGCAGCAAACAGTAACGTATTTGTAATACTAATTGGCCGACCAGCAAATTTTCATTTAAAATTGAGAAAATTCCAAACTAAATTGAAATTTTTAAGTTAAACTGGAATTAGTTAATAGTGAAACGGAGATTTTATATTATTATTATATATTTTGGCACCATAATAAACAACATTGGAAATTTCTTGCTTTCAACAAAAAATTTGCAAAATTTTCAGTAATTTTAAGAGTCTGTTGTTGATATTGACAAGTGTCCAATACAAATTGCCAGTAAGTCCAATCAAATTCAAAAACTTTACCAAAGTTTAAAAATAAGTAACAAAAAACCACCCGATTTTCAAAAACCCCCGAACAGTTCATTTCTTCCATTTAAATTCAGAGCAACAATTGGCTACAAAAATTAGTTTTTCGAAATCTTTTACTTTATAGAGGATAAAATTGAAATAAAATATAAAACTTTCGCTTATTTTTGCGATAAAATCAATATACAGCCACTGCGTATAGACTTAGATCCATCTTAATATATAATAAATTATATATTTTCAAAAAAAAAAAAAACATACTTCTGGCACTTGGATGTTGGAAATTCATAGGGATGGCCGGAGGAGTGTTCTCCAATAATTTTTTTTCGCCCATCTCCTACCATTTTCGGAAAGAGAAGCAAAGTCCTTTTTAAAATTTCAAAAGTCGAAATCTGGAAAAATTTCTTATTTTCAAAAAAACACACTGTTGCGACTTTTGAATATTGGACATTCATAGATATGGCCGGAGGAGTGTTTTCCAATAATTTTTTTCGCCCATCTGCCGTTATTTCCAAGAATTTTCATGAACTTTCTTTAACAAAGTTTCTGTAGTCTTTTTTGATGATTGAGTTTATTTTAGATTTTTATGGGTTTGAGTCTGGGGTTACAAATTTTATAATGTATCTTCACACTCATGATTAAAATTGCAAACAAATAACAGGAATAAATTTCAAATAAAATAAAAATATATATAAATTGAGATTTTCTATTTAATTTATTGCCATTTTCTATTTAATTCATTTATTTATTGCCAATAAAATAAGGAATTTCTTTTCAGTACCAGAAAATTTTGATAATAAGTAGTTTCCTGTTCTAATTAAGAATATTTTGTATGTTATTCAGAAACCTTAATAATTTTGTGGCATTAACGAGTTTATTATAAAAAAAATCGCTTTAACTTCAATAACTTCAAAGCATCAATAGAACGGGAGTTATATAGATATATTTGTCTGGTAAGAAGGTGCCAAATTGTTGGTATGCAGTAGCACAGAAATAAATGTCAAATAGATCTGAAGTTTTTGACAACTACAATAATAAATTTAGGAACTTCTGGATAATTTGCAATACCTAAAGAAGACTCTGACGCTTTGTGGTAAACATCGTGGTAAATATACCAGATGTTTAGCAAAATAAAAAGTGAATATGACAGTGTATTAAGTATAACTAAAAGAACGAAAATCGTTTATATAATCGTTTATGGGGTTAAAAAGACCAGCATAAGAGGTTGTACAGAACATTTGTGCTAAAAGTACCCCAAAATAATTAGTTACTAGAAGTTCCGTGGGCTTCGCGGCAAAAAGTATAGCATAGTAGTAAATATGAAAATTTGGAAATACAATTGAGAATTAATGTTAAAAAGAGAGGTTAAAGTTCAAATAGCAGCATTATAAATCTAAAATGGTATTTTTTTTAGAGTGTTTTTGCTTAACACTCTTCTGCTGTGACACCATGTTTTATTTATATTCTTTTCTTTGCATCTTCTGCTTCCCAGCAAAACATTCATTTGCAATCTTGTGTGCAAGATTTTTATTATTTTTTTTTTATTTTTATTTTTAATGCATAATTTTCTTAGTTGCCAAGTGTCGAATCAGTGTTTTTATGTTTGTTGTTATTGCGGTATATTGACACTTATCCGGTGGCATTAAATAATGTCATTAATGCAGTTGCTGCGCACAGACATTCACTTGCTGCCAGTCAACATTCGCCGATGTGCAACCCATTCGGGCAGCGTAATTGTGGCCGTTGCTTTGGCTGGACAAAAAAAAAAAATGTTGTGCTATTGATGTCGTTTTTGTATTTTGAATTATTTTAAGTCTAAAGTTTCTTTTTTCTGTTTTTCTCCTCGATGATTTTTTAGGTGAAATTGGAAATTATTTATCGTTAAAAAAAATCGTGAGATATTTAATTTTTTTTCATGTTATTATTATTCGTAAGCCATTCATTCATTCGTTCGTGCGTTCTTTCGTTCGCTCGGTCAGCAGATAAAAGCTAAAGGTGTTAAATGTTTTCAAGTTATTTATGAAATTGATTGGAAAATTGAGCTTAAGAAAAATCAAAAAAAAAGAAAAAAACACATGCACACACATTTCTCTTAACAAGATTTCTTTAATAGTTTTAATGCTTATGACGACCCAGTTTTATGCTTTTTAAAAGCTGTTGGGAGAAAGGATGAATGTCCAGTTGCGAGTGTAACAAACGATAATAAATGGAAATTTTAATTAAAATAACATTAAATTAAATAGGAAGTATAAAGAAATACTGTAAAGCTGGTAAAAACGAAAAACTATTTAGGAATTGAAAGGCAAATGACAGAGTGGCACTTGTTATTTATAGAAATGTTGTTTGTTGTTACAAACATTTTAAGTTTTCTTTTGTTATAAGAGGAAATACAAATTTTAGTATTTCAAAAAGTTTTTTGAAACTTAGCATTGGCCTCAAAAGCTTTAAAAATCTATCAACGAATTAGTTGATTGAAAATATTTGAAAAAATGATTGTTCAGAAAGAAAAAAAAAATTCTTTTTACAATATTGTACTCAAAGTGCTGGTATTCTCGTCAAAAATAGCGGCTTTCCACTACATTTTCTTTTTTTTTAGCCGAGTGTGATTTTCCTGAAGCAACTCTGCTTTTTAAGCAATATTTTCATTGTTTCAGTAAACAACTTTTATTGAATGTGTTTAAGCAGCTGTTTCTCTTTCCATAAAAATACTATGATATGAGAGAAAAAATTTATTAACTGCTGGAAATCCATTTAAAGATCCACTTCACACACAAATCGTAATTGTGTCCACAGCGAACAGCCATAATTTGTTCCATGTAGTGAAACACTGCTGACCCACACTTGACATTGTCACCAGTACTACTGACTTGATATATACATTTAAAATGTGCTAAATTGTCAGTGCTGGGAGTAATACTTCAAAACAGTCAACTTGTCATGAATTGAAAATATTTGTGCCCAGTTTTCCTTCAAGGAAGTGACAGTTGCCACAAATTCCCATGACAAAAAGATTTTGCAATCGTTTTCCACTTGCAACCATAAAAAGGAATTTTTCTTACACCAAGTGGTTGCTTCAATAATTAATTCTGAATAGAAAAATATTACTTCCAACTCCTGCAAATCTTTTAAATTCATAAATAATCAGCTGATATTAAAACAACTTCAATATTTTCCAAAAGTTATTTTTCACACCTCAAAATTTGGCTTTTGATGATCTAGAGGAAATAAAAAATCAATTTCTAAATTTGACAATTCTTGTTTTTTTTATATCTCTGGCAAGTATAAAAAAAATATCTCTAACAAGCATAAAAAAACTGGCACAAATAAATTAAATAAAAACAAAATAAAAAACAAAAACAAAAACAAAAACTCTTGAGAATCAAAAAAAAAAAAAATAATAGGAACGTGACTTATCATTGGAAAAACATCATAAATAAAATATTCATATATAAAAAGTGGTTGGGGAGGGGGAGAGGGAAGCCATAAATTATTATTTTTTTTTCTATAAAAACCGCTTTAAAAAACCAATAATAAAACGTTGATTTTTAAATTCCTTAATCTGAATTCTTAGTATTAATTATGATTGTTTTTGACAGCAGGTTTTAAAAACAGCTTAATTTTATCTATAATTTTTTTCTTTAATTTTTAAATTATTATTGAAAACAATTTGGAGTTTTAAGTTTTTGTGTTTTTGACCAGACAAAGTGATTTCTCTCAGCATTAGGGCCACTAGTTTGTTATTATTAGATTAAGTCTCCTTTCTACAATATTACAATATATTCTGCTTTGTCATTAGTTTTATTATTAGACACCCCCATAAATGAAATTTATTTCCAATTCTTTTGTTAGAAATTTTTGAGGGCTTCTTTTGGCTTTAAAAAGAAAATTTCTTAATTTTATGCCCTTTTAAAAATCATGAGTTGGAGTTTCTTGGCTTAAATCAATTTTTTGTCCTTCTTTATGGAAATTTAAAAAATCGTATTATTTCTTATTTTCTGAGTAATCATCAATTAACTATTAAATTTTCTTTTATCATTTTAGGTGAGTGAAAAGAACACAAAGTAGACAACCAATAATTTACTCCAGCCAGATGGTTTGTTTCCCAAAGGACTAGTGATTAAAAGCAAAAGAAGGAAATTTTATTTAAAGCCGTAAATATGTTGAAATGATTTGAAAAAAAATCATGAAATTTCATAAAATTATCTATTTGGGTGGTCAATAATAATATGTTTAAACGAATCATAATAATATATTATTACCATTTATTGAAATATTTTGAAAAAGTTTGGGTTTTTGTGATCTGCATTTGTTAAGACCAGGCCAGTCAAACTAAAGCCCAATGATGAACGAATTAGGCAAATAGAGAGAGATTAATTAAAACAAATTCTGTTCATATTATTAAAATTTAAGTTTTACTCTGAAATCAAAAATATTCTCTATTTTAAATATTCGTCAATTTAAAGTCTTCGTTTTTTGATTCAAAATTTGTGTGTACGAAAACAAAATCGTTATTCTCGAATCCCTTCCTTGTCCTATAGGCGACAACGAGCTGAGATGTCACTAAAACAGTTAAATGGCCGGACAAATATTTTCTGAAACTGCCTGTTTAAGAAATTTTTAAAGGTTTTAGTTCTTTTTTCCCTTCGTTTTGTTGAAACAAAATTATTACATCTCTTTCATAAACTTTAATCAGTTTGCAAAAATGTTTGCTCAGTTTTTTGTTTTGTGTTTTTTGTTTTATAGAATTGTCACAGTTTTTACTTCAGCAGCTCTTAAATATGAATTCACAAAAGAAACAAAATTTACTTTAACATTTTCTTTTACACAGTTTTCTTACAATTTTTTTATTTCCTTTCAAGTATTTTAGTTTAGTTTTTGTTTCCTTTGTGCGGTTTTCTTAAGAAATAAATGATTTAAAAAATGAAAAAAAAAAGAAGCAAAAAGGAAAACTGTATTTTCTTAAGCTTTTCTCTACTTTTTCAGCTCTTATCTGTGGACCGTATTATATATTCTATTTAACGTAAATACTATTTAGTCATAATACGGTCTTATTTTCTTTTATGCAGTTTTGGTCACAAGCAGTTTTATTTATACTCGTACTTCCTTTTTGTCAACACCATTTTGTAATCTGTTTCTTTTATTTCGTCCTTTCTTTGCGCTTAATTTTCTAGCTTCACAAAAGAAATGGATCTTTATAAGTTTTGTCGAAAAAAGTGCCTTTCATTTTTCGCAAAAACACTTCAAGACAATACATGAAATTGCGTAGAAAAAGCTTAAAGAAAAGTATTAAGTTTTATTCAGAATCTGTTTGTCTTGTGTTCGTATTTAGTTATCTGCTCTTTAAACCACCCCTCTTCTCACCTCTTTTTCAAAAGGATGCCTTTTCGAACATGTGATTTTATCTACTAGTTTATATTCTCTATGGCATTTCCTACATAAAATTCAGTTGTTTGGAGTAGAATAAAATGCAAAATGATGATTTACCTTCATTGATTATGTATTTTATTTCGCTTAAATACGAATGTTTGCTTGAAGAATGAAGGAGGGCGTTGCTTTTGCAAAATCTCCTTTAATGTTTATTCAGGCGTATCGGTCATACTTTAAGTTATTACTTTAAATGTAAATCCTTTATAATAACAAATGAAAGTTTCAAAGAAAATGGTGAATTTTGTTTGACACTTCAAAGCAGGTGAACTAAAATTTAATAAAACCGATGAAAACGTTTAGAATTAAATCTTGCCAAGAAATATTCTTGGCAAATTTGTCTTAGCGCTTAATTTAAAATGTATTTCTGGCAGTTAAAAATCAAAAGCGGAATGTATAAACAAACCATATAGCATTCAATGATTGATCAATTAAAACAGATTCTATTTGCCAGGGCAGAGAATTTATATGAATCACCTATTAATTTGATTCAGTTTCTAAACTCCTTTTTTAAAACTTAAGAACATATATTTTGCAATTAAAAGTATTTAAAATACTAGGTGAAAGATTTTATAGCTAAAACTCAAATATTAGTTTGATTCCGTTTTTTAATTATTATTTTTTTAACACATTTATAATAAAAATACTAGGAAAATCGCAAAGCCAGACACTTTGACTCACTTTTTGAATTCCTCTTTTAGATCTCAAGATATTTTTAAATGAAAATATTTAAAAAATACAGAACAAACTTACATTTTCGGCAACCAGGGGAAGGACATTAACTTAAGGACAGTACTTTTAAAAAACATATAATTTGAAAATAAAACAAGAAAAAGAAGAATTGATTTGAAAAACAAATCTATTTGGCTAAAGAGAAAAAACCTTGAATAACAAAAATAATTAAAAAATAACCAGGGGAAAGACCTGCCAATCAAAAGCTTAATATATTGTACTTAAGCAAAGATCTTGAGGACACATATTTTTCAATTAAAAACTATTAATAATAAGAGGACAAAATTTAAGATTTTAGCGGTTTTAAGTTGCCAGGGGAAAGCATTTATTTTATTGAAAAACTATAAAAATGTTTATCATATAATAAAGAAAAAAATATACTCGATTTTTCATCTCTTAGGAGTTAAATGTGGATTTTGTAAGGCCAATTAAGCCAATAATAATTAAGAAAAAAAATAAAAACAAAGTTTGTTAGTGTTGGCATCGCTTTCAATTCATCTCTAAATACTATTTTGTAAGAGCACTTAAAGTGTATAACTCTTTTAATGTTCGTTGTCGTTCCACGAATTCAAATTTAATCTCTCCCTAAAACACATATAAACACAATAATTAAACATCAATCATTATTTGCCATTAATTTCGAATCTTAAGATTTGCTTCTTTTTTTTTAAGACATCGAGTATTGACGCAGAAATCATTTATTTTAACAATCACATACAGCATATCACTTGTCACTTTGACATTTCACTACATATTAACATGTACATGAACATACGCACTCACACCACTAGTGAGTTGAAGGGCCACAGCATCGTCTATAGCGTAAAGTGGCAAATGACAAGACACATCAGGAAAAATGTTTGTAAAATTAAAGTAGTTTTCATAATTTGAAATAAAAAAAAAATGTTATCGCTTATGGGGAGTGTTAAGAAATAATTATGAAATTTAATGGACTTTTACAAAGATGAGATGGAACATTTTTCGAAATGATTTTCTTTCATTAAAGAAAGTCTAAATAAATTTGAGGGACGATATAAATTTCGAGCTTAAGTTCAAATTTTCGAGTATAGCGTATAAGTTTTCTGTACCGTCTAGTCAAATTGTTTGTTGGAATTTACATTTTGAAGTTTTTTACTAGTTCGAAGCTATATTCGAAAAAAAAGTTTGGGCTGGTCATGTTCGAAAAATATTTTTTTTTTAATTTTGTATAAAACTGATTATTAAAAATAAAGTAGCGATGAATTCCAGGCAAAAATTCAACTTCGAGTTGAAGTTCGAACTTTCGAACACAGAGTAAACTCTCAAGTATATACATTATCTGCACTTTCTAGTCAAATTGATTGTTATAGTTGAAAATTTAGCTTTCTTGCTAATTCGAATCTCTGTTCGAAAAAATTTCTTTGTTGCACGCTTTTTCAAAACTGTTCGTTAAAGTAGAAAATACCTAAAACTCGGGACAAAGAAACAAATTTAAAACATTTAGATATTATGTTCGAAAATTCGAACATAGATAAAAACCTTTAACAAATGAAATTTTTGCTTTTCTATTTTGAAATTTGTTTAATTTTTTTTTATAATTTTTTTATAATTTTTTTATATCTTTTGGTTTCAGTTTCTCATGTTTTCACAGCTCTGCGCCACTATAATTAAACAAAATTTAATTCAATTACAAAGAGTTTAATAAAATATTTTGACATTTTTGTTTTTGTAGTTTTTAAACCCATCCCTTAAAGTTTAAATTTGTGGTAAAAACAAAGTTCTTAATCATCAGAATACGCCCTGTTTCTAATTATAGGATACAATTAACAACATGCTTATTTTCGAAAGCGAAATACATATTTATTTAATTATTTCTATTTAACCCCAAAATTTAAGAAAATAAATTTTAAACAGTACAAGTATGTAAGAGTATGTTTGTTGCTTCTTGTAGCCATAAATAGTAGATTTTGTTTTTACTGCAGACTACTAAAAAATTTAAGCAATAATGAAAATATTTTAAATAGAATATGGGCTGCAAGTGCGGCATATGGAAAAATTCCCACACATCGACACAAAACACAATATAATTAAATTGTTTAGACAGACAATCTACAACAACACTGAATGACACAACATACACAACAACAAACAGTAGCGCGGCTCACACTCAGTCACACACATATCCATGAGTTCGTACTTGCAGCAACAGTGACAGACTTATTAAAATCGTGCTGGAATCAGGAAAAGGCGCAGAATCAGGACAGGGGTTTACAAACAACAATACCGGGGCTAAAAATTCAAGTTTAATTTGATGAAAATTTAGGAAAACAATATTCATTATGTATGAGCATGAGTGCAAGTGAGTCAGCGATTGAGTGAGTGAGTGAGTGAGCGAGTGAGTTGGTATTAGTTGATTAAACAAATCAAAAATATTTTTTGCTAAAACTGTAAATATAGGGGAGTCACCCTTTTTTTTTTGTATTGTAATGTTTCTTTTTGCTTTTGGGAGATGTCATTTCTGTTAAGAACAATGTCACTTTTTAAAGTGACATTTCCATAAACATGGCATTAATGCGTTTTACATTAACGTGTTTGTAAAAGAGAAAGTTACGGCGAAAAAAGAAGGGAAAAGATGCAAAAAACTAAAACAAATAAACAATCAAGCCAACCAAGTTAATGGATTCGCAGGGAAACAAAGATTTCTCATTAACACACACACACGCACAAACGCACGAACGCACGCACCCAGATCCAAACACCACACATCTCTATTTGTGCCAGCCAGTTCGCCCAGGGCACCATTAAGTGCATTTAGTTTCATTTACGTACTTTAGTCATACATCAAGCCAAACAGTCAATCAAAATCCATCAACCACCACTTTGGTTTTGATTTTCTTTTTTTAAACAATATATTTATGTTGAATTCTGCCAGGGAGATGTTTCGAGCGAGTACTCGCTCTGTGGTAGGTAATAAATTTTAAACAAAATGTCCATTATACTCTTGTATATCTACTTAAAGTAGTTTTTTATTTTTATCTTAGTTGTGTTTTTAATGTTGTCAATTTTTTAAGCCTCATCACTTGTCACTAAAAGTGGCAAGTGCAGAAACAGCTCTTACAGCTTTAGGCTAAAAAGAGCATGACAAAATACACAACTTTAACAGCAAGATGGCTATTTGCAGAACAAAACGTGCAGTTTTGCAAAAATAATAATAAAAAAGAAACCCTTTAACGAAACGTAATTTCTATTATATTCTATGAAATTTAAGTTTTTATAAGTTTGCACATTTTATAAACTATTTTAACTTTAGTTTTTATTTTACCATTTAATATATAAAAATTTCAAATTAATTTCGTTTAGTTAATTGCATTAAAGCTCCAAGCGACTGCAGTCCAAAAATTTTAAATTATTAATTAAAAATATTGTTTAAGAGACATTATCGGAAATTAGTTTGTTTGTGTCCCATGAAGTTCAAAAATCAATTTGCCTAAATCCTTTATTGTACGTCTGCACATACAAATGTCGAACTGTATACGAAAAAATGGGTGTGAAAATAAATTTTAAAATGTTAAACCCCAGACTCAAACCTGCAATATTAACATAACGCTGTTAATTAAGTGGCAGGGCAGGGCTGCAATAGCTGCTCTATGCATTTAACTATGGAACAACCCTCTTTACCTACCCCTACAATAAAAATGAAGACTATATATTGAAAAGGAGGACCCGTATCATAATATGGAGCAATACCCTTATGATAAATACGAAGACCCTATAAGGAAAAAGGGGGGAACCTTATCATAATATGAAGGCACCCTATAAGGGAAAAGTGGGCAACCTTATCATAATATGAAGGCCCAATTTTTCAATATAGGGTCTTCATATTTATCATATGGGTATTGCTCCATATTATGATAATGATCGATAGTGCTCTTTTCAAATATATCAAATTATTGTGATTTGAAGAAATTTAAAAAAAAAATCCATATACATACACTGCGCTATTTCTTTGTCCAACCCAAAAACTTTATTTTTAATAAAATATGACAAAAAAATAAAAGAAATTTAAAAGTTAACGGAACTCTTCCAAAGAATTTTCGGAAAAGCAAAGTAGGCCAAAATAATAGCATAGAAACACATAATATATTCATTCCAATTTTTATTGTGATTCGACTTTTACTATGTAGTACGTAGGTGCGCTATTTCTCCGTCCATAGCTGTATATGTATATAGTTAAGGATGGATCCAAGTCTATCCGTATTTTCATATTAATAATACGAATATTACTTCCATATTAAACTTTTTTAAAAAAGTGCCTGTTTTTTAAACGAGCGGCACATTCGTATCCTGTAACATCTCAAACTTAAGTCCACACTTGATACACATAAATATTAAAGTAAATATCGTTAAAAGATTGTCTTAAAGTTGACAAAAACGAGTTGATTTTTTTTTTGTGCATTTCGATAAAAGTTTGAAAATCCTTAACAACCTCTTTTAATATGGAAATCCATCTCCCTCGTTTTTTTCTGTAAATTTAATGTTCAGTTCGGATTATAAATATTTGATGTAGAAATCTTAATTATATACATAAACATATATATTAGAGTTTTAATTAATGTTTGTCCACTTTTAAAACCTTATTAATGGCTGCCCAGTAATTACATCTTACCTAAAACAACTTCTGACATGCATTTAATTTTCATTTAGTTTTTTTCCTCTTCTTTGAGTTTCAAAAATAAACACACTCTTATCTGTTTAAAACAACATGATTGGCAACATCATGAAGAGATTTCAAGAAGAAGAAAACTCCAATAAGGCAACAGTAACCAGCAAAAACAAAAAAAAAAAAAAAAAAAAAAAAAGAAACAGTTTTGTTGACCTCTGCTGGTTATCGCCACTGTGGACCACAACAATGAGATTGTGTAAATGAAACAAATTACAGTAATTAGTTTGAAAAGGAGCGGCAAGTTAAATAGACGCTGCCGTGTTTTTTGTTTCTTTTGTAAATTTAACAGCTCAATAAAGCAAAAGTGTGATAAATTTAAAACAAATTTACAACAAATTATCAATTTTTTCCTTGATGTAAAAGTGTCTTTTGGTTTTTGTTTTTGTTTATGTCATATTAATGTTGTTTGTTCAGCTTAAAAGTGGAGAAAAAAAAAACTGAATACAAAAAGGAGGAATGCCAGCGTCATGTATGTACATATGTATGTATTTTTGTGTTTTGTTGTTGCTGTGTTAAGTGGGTGAGAGAGTAGTTGCAACAAGCATAAGATACCCAGAGCAGCATAATTGTGTTGGTTCAAAAGAGATCATTTAATAATTCATACAATAAAAAAAAAACACTTGTAAACATTAGCGCTGGTTCTTTCGCCCAGGTAGAGAAGGAGGTGGTGCCTATTGCAGGAGTTTGCAATAAACATTTTGCTAGAAACACATTAAAACAGCAATAAAATAACGCCTCATTGAATATTGTTGCTTATAAGTTTAATATTTATATTTTTATATAAATTATTAACAAAAAACATGCAATTTACTTCTTTTTTTTTGGCTTTGTTCGTTACATGTGCCAAGTTGCGGTTCATGTTAATTAACATGATTAGTATCAGGGTAACCCAAAATATGCTTTAATTAAGATTTTTTGAAGAGTTTTCTAATGGTTTCGCTTGCTAGTGCTTTTAGCTGTAGGATTTACTGTAATTTTATTAATAATAAATATGAAAATAATAATATATATTTGTTTTTTTGGTAAAACAGATTATATTAATATATTATATCTTGTTGACATTTACTGAATTATATTGTGCTCAAATTGTAATTGCTATTATTTGATTATATGACACATAAAGTACTCATACTATAACGCATTTAAAATCTCTGAAGAAGTCTTTGGCATCCATTGCGGCTACATTGTAAACAAAGTGTCTGCCTCCATTATTTGAATTTGTAAAAATATTGACAAAATTTTTTGAATTCAATATCTCTAAGTGAAGTATTTAACATTTGCAAATGTCTATAGCCCAGTCAGTAAGAATGGTCATATTGTTCGTTAAATGAGGTCAGGCAGTCGTCAAAAAAGCGAATTAACATTTCCCTTAGGGAATGAGTCAAGTTAAACAGTCCGATTTTGGCGTAAGTGCTTCTATTGTAGGTGTGTGAAAATAGATTTTAAAATGCTTAGCCCGGTTAATATAGTATCACAGCATTCTAATGTTTGCTCTAAAAATATATTTTAAAGGCAAACAAATTATATGAAAAAAATACATAAATAAAATTATAGTTTCGAATAATAAAGATTCAAATGAACGCACTGATAAAATAATATTAGACAAATTTTATTTTGAAAAAATTAGTAATTTTTTTAATATCACCGCGGGGGGTGAAAAAGTATTATTGAATCAAAAGTCATAATATTTTATTATTTTGCCATTAAGCATTAAATATGACAAAGATAATCCCAGATCTTTTTTTTATTTTATTTTTAAAACTGGTTTAATATTTGCTTTTGGTATTTTTTTTTTCTATTAATTTTTAAAAGATGTTAAAACACATCATCAAACAACCTTGAACCAAAACTTAAGATTGTTAAATTATTTGTTTTATATGAAAATGTAATATTGCTCATTCATCTGTTACACTAAAAAACGATCATGCCTCAATTTATAAATAAAAACATGAGAGGGCAAACTTTCGGTTTCCCTGACTAACACGCTCGTATCGTGATAGTTGTGTTTATTCTCACAGTGGGGTGTTGACTTTTGTCAATAGTATACGATTGTCATGCTGATAAACAATTGAAAGCCTGAACAATAACAATCATTTCATAATATTCTTATAATTCTAGAAACCACATTCATTCCGGCACACCAACAAACTTATGTATGTGTTTTGCTAATCTAGCGAGTCTCTTTTATATTAATGATTCAACAAAAAAATAAAAAATATACATAAAAAATATGTCTTAATTTATGGGGGTTTAATGTGCGTGTTTTTATTCTTTTTGGTCGTGCGAGCGAATGTGTTTCGGACAGTGTGCAAGTGATTGATACAAATGACTGCCTGTTTGCGCTTTAATTTTTGTTGTTTTTGTAAAATATCTTAACTAACGATTAAATATCTTTGTTTATTTATTTATTTGAGAGTTGCTGAAATTGATTTGTTGTGGAGATTTAGTTGTCCACTTGGCAGCCAAGTGATTAATTTCTTTATTGTCTATTGATGAGCAATTGCATAAACTTAAGAAACTAGAATAATTGTTTTCCGCATAAAACATTGGAAGCAAAAATTGTGTTCCTTTTTTCAGCATCTTAAACAATTTAAATTCAAAATATATTTCTATAGAAACTTTTCCTGGCCCCGTCCAGTAATCGTTGGACACCAAAAGCAAAGTAATCTTACAGCAATTAGATATCTTAATGTTGATGTTGTTCCTCCTTAATGTTCATGTTTATGCATTGCATTTCGCACTGATAACCGAAAATGAGTTAAAGTATCTATTATCTTAGAAAAAGTAGAGAAATAAAGAAAAGGAGAATTAGTTCGATTCAAACATATTCTTCGGCTTCACTTTCTGCAAAGCAGGCAAATGAAGAGTTACCAATTCTGGTTTTTTCACCTTCAGACACGTATATTTTTGGAAATTTAAATGAAATTTAACTAAAGCATTAAATTTAGTTACAAATTTAATATTTCGAACAGAATGTTGGCTTTGTTGTACTTTTATGATTTTATTATCCTTTTCATACTTTTTACATATTATTTTACTCATCACTTTGTATTTACTTATGCTAGTAATTATGAACGAAAATATTTACGTTCCAGTTCTCTAAAACGCTTAGTTCGCTGCCTATGACAATTTATATTGAAGACAAATAACAAATTTCAGAGTTTTGTTTTTCTTGTCCATGCAAAATTTCACACTTTTGTAAAGTAATTTTGCCTTAAGCTTCTAATTTGTCTAATTTCAAATAAATGCCACCTTTCGCGGACAACACAAACAATTTTTCATCGAATTTCAATGGCACTGGCGTCTTTGGCGACAGCGTGAAAACGAAATTTTTCAAAAGCAAAGCCAAACCAACCAAAGCCTGCATTTTGCCAAACCTTAAGCCAATACAATTGCGGGGCCCTTCTCCAAAAGGCAGCCAAGACATGGCATGACGTTTGTTGATTTCCTCCGCAGTAAAACGTTCCGGTTTAAATTCCAAGGGATTGGCATAAATGTTTGCATCAAGATGTATCGCATCGACTGGTATAATGACGGTGGTTCCCTTGTCAATGATGTGGGTAGAGTTTGGTACTCTGTAGTCTTTCAGAGCTTTACGTATAATGATGCTTGCAACAGAATATTTGCGCATGGTTTCTGAAAGAAGGAAATTCGAAAATTGTTTGATTTAAAAGCTCGCAAAATTAATTTTAAAAAAACCCCCCAAAAGTTCTAAGAGCTTTAAAATTATTCAAGTGATTTATCTATCTATAAAAAGCTTAATTAAAAAACCAGCTTTATTTATATTTTAAACTTTTTTTTAATACGTAAAGTTTTAAAAGCTTTGAATACAAATTGCGGAAGTTTCTTGAGCCTTTAGACATTTTTTTAAGCTGAAAATGTTCATCTCCAGCTTCTACATCTACATCTTGGCTCCTTCCTAATGCAGCTTTGATGCACTTTTTGCACAAAAGACTTGAACCAACCAATTTATTGCCTTGTGAAATTTGGTGAAATTTTAAACTTTTCTCTTACTTTTTAATAATATATTTTCATAACAGACCTTATGAGTCCATGTAGCTTCGAGAAAAACTTACCGTACAATATTTGCTGCAAATATATTAATTCCTTCATCCCTTCGTAAGTCAGCCGATTCTCATATTTGTGGAAAACATCATTAATTTCCTGTCTTGCCTTGTCCTGTATGTCTTGATTTAGCGCCATTTCATACATTGCAAAACCCATAGTACTGGAGCTGGTTTCAAAGCCGGCCAAAAAGAAAACAAAAGCTTGAGCAGCAATTTCTTCGAGAGTAAAACCCTCTGTATCGCCGCGATTTTTCAATTCAATTAATAAATTTAAGAAATCATTTTTTTTTACGTTTTCACGCTCACGATACTCCACCGTTTGCTTAACAACACTCATCATAAATGCTGTGACATCTTCGTGTTGAAAGCATATGCCCAGTTTTCGAGCTAAACTTGGAAACGTTTGGGCCAACGAAACTATGACACGACCATGGCGTCTGGAGGAAAAGGCTTTCTTGCCCATGATGCGAAACTGTGTATTGGGATCTTTCAGGCTGTTACAGTCCAAGCCGAAGGCACAGGAGCCTATTACATCAGTAGTAAAACGTGCCAACAGCTCACGTATTTCCAAGCCCTCGTCATACTGGTAATCATCACTGGCGATTAAATGTCTAAGCACTTCAATAAAACGCTCTCCCACGTCCACAATACAGGGAAACATAAATCTCATTTTACCCGAAGTAAAAGTCGGCGTCAATTTGGCTCTTAGTTTCTTCCATTTCGGACCGTCGACATTGAACAGATGGGCGGACAGGGGATCATCTTTTTCGTTGTAGTAGTTGCCACGAGCCGCAAAATCATTGAAGTCCGTTATCAGCACCTGTTTTATCAAATCCAAATCCAGCAGAAAGGCTGCTTTACGAAAACTCAAATAGAAGCCACCAAACAATGCTTTTCCCTTAAACTTTTCATAGAATTCCTGGAAGGGCTGTTTCAATGGCTGCGTTTTGCCCACTTGGCTCACATTGCCAAGGAACAGGTTCGGCTTTATGTGCACCACATTGCGGCGCTGCCAAAACGTATAGTGCTGGTGTACAACAACAAAGAATAGGCTGATCAAGGCCAGCAATAAATAAAACAATATTTGTAAAAATTCCATGGCGAAAAAGCAGAGCTTTTGTCCTCCCACCAGATGCAGAGTGGATCGTGGAATCGGTTATACTAAACGGAGCAGAGAAAGCGTTTGTGTTTTTAAAGTGCTTTGGAATTAAGAGATAAAACAGATTTTAAACAGCATTTATCAAAAGATTGTGCGAAAGAGCGTAAAAACGTAATCAATGTAAAAATGAGAGCTCATTTTGTAAGCAGTTAAGTGTTGCCAAGGTGAAAATAAAACGATTGATGTCAAGTAAGACAAGTTGTAATACATATAATGATGGTATATTAAAGTTGTAAGTACTTGCTGAAAGCTGTAGCAACTCTCATCTCAGAGGCTTCAGTCTTTCTGAAGAAGGGCATATCGTAAGCACTTATCCAAGGCTGGCCCATCATAAAAAATAAACTGCAAAGTTAAAAACTACTACTTTATATCCTTAATGCTATATTTTTTTATATCTGAAGGATACACGTTACTTGAGAAATTTTGTGTTTTGTCTCAATATGAAATAAAGTTCAAAATAGACCAAATTAAAAACTTTCGAAAAATTCTGCAACTTTAAATGGCAAGTTTGAAAACAACATATTCGAATAAGAATTCATTTTACAAAATTTTTAAATAATGTAGAAAATGGAATTTAAGCTTTCGAAAAATTGGAAAAAGTTTAATGTTCGAAATTTCGAAGATTGACAAAATCAATGTTTTTTTTTATTAAAACATGTTTAAACGCGTTACAATTATCAGATTGGAAGTACTACTAAAAAAATGTTTCCAACTCTGAAGTGTTTTGGAAGAGGGGCAAAAATTAAAGTTACAGCTGCCATGTTTTTTTTTTTCAAAGCCTTGAGTGTTCGAAAACGAATAAAACTTAAGCCCCGGTATATGGCTGTCAAGTTCTTAAACGAAAGAAAGCAGTTTCTTAAGCCCTTTGAACTTTTAAGCTGAACATAAAGAAAAAAGCTTGATCAGCTCACGCTTCAAAGGACATTTTTTGCCACAAATTGTTATTGACATATTTTGTTATTATATCCCTCATACATAATCTGGCCCCCTTAACAAAACTAAAATATGTATAAGGAACTAATTTTGTTGCACTTTTTCTCTCAATTTTTCAAATTTTTTCGAACTTTATTAATATCAATTTTCCAAAAGAAATAAAACAAATAACGATTACAACACTTTGGTTCTTAACTTTATGAAATTTTATGAAGCTGTTAACACTGGCCCTCAGTGCCTGCATGTATTTGTTTGATTTTCTTACAGCTTTTCTCTTTTTACAAGTTCTTTGTACGAGTATATTTTTGTATATGTTTGTTTGCTAATTAATTTGCTCATTAAATGACCTTTATTCTGGCCTATCTCGGAGCGTTGCAGCAGAACTTTCGGTGCTCAACAATTCTTAATCTGGTTAAAATTTTATTAATTATCAAATGATTTTATTACAGTGACTTGCTTATTATTTTGCTCTACTTTGTTGTTATAAATAAGACTCAGAGACGTTGTCGTTTTTTTTCCAAGCAAATAACTGATAAGATGACAAAATAAAATTTGCTAAAAAATACAGCTGCGTTCATAATAGTAGAACACAGAGTTTAGTATGCATTTCATCTGTGCTCTGCATAAAAAAACACAAACAACATAATATTTTGGTGGAAGCATTCATTGCAAACGAAAATCTCTGATGTGACACTTAAAGTTAAGTATGAATTTCGTCTGTCCTGGTCATAAAACCACAATCTAATAATTAATATTTTATTGAAAGCATTCATTCGAAACGAAAATCTCTGATGTGACACTCAGATAAGTTTAACTTTGATTAGTACTTAATTAAGTGTGCATTTACACCATGCGACTAAATTTTAAACAATAAATACGATTTTTGGGGTTTTTGTGTCTTATATTAAGGGGAATTATTACATTTTAATTATCAGTTTGGTTTTGTGCTGATTTTATCTCCCTGGCGGAGTAGGTTCTGCTTTTCAAGGCAACTACAACTTTAGGGAATTCATATAGTGCTATTTAGCACTTTATTTATTTGACAAAAGTCAATGGGCAGAGTGGGTACCAACATGCCTGTGGCATATCGTGAAAGGGAGCTAATGATGTTGGTGCTTAAATTGGCTGAAAAAATCTGGCTGTAGCTAAAATCTAAAAACTCAGCAGCTACTGGATTATTAGTACTCTATTTTCCATGTTCCAAATGTCCTTGAGATGCTGTTGTCTAGCAGCAGAAGACTGTTCCTCTTAAGCGACGACATGGTGGGATATGTCGAGGTATTTTGGGTATTCCTTTAGAATTTTGAGCTACCAAATTAGTTGCTTTGTTTTCCTTTTACAGTCTCACGAATTACATGCCGAAGGGACTAGACAACTTGCGTTATATGCCCTTCCCACATACCACAAGAATGTGCCACTTATGTGTAACTGATAAGCCACAAAAGCGGCCTTCAAGAAAGAGCCTTTGAAATTGGTCCGTTTTCAGATTAGGCCATATTGGCAGGTGCTAATATAAATCAATTTCACAAAGAGCAGAAAAAATACGGACATCTTAGAATATAGAAATTGTCTACTGCATGATTTTGTCGAGATATGCCGGCATATTTTGGTGCTCTGGCCACACATCTATTCTGCTGCACAGTGTCATTTGTATAAACAAATTGCTTCAAAAATTGTTGGTGTCTATTCGACATCATTATCAATAACAATTCGGCCAGAATGGTTTTTAGTTGTGATGACTCAGTGCCACATCCACAGGATTAATGTTTCTTTTATTTTACATTTTTCTTCAATTCAATTAAGAGTGTTTGAATTCCAATCTTTTTTTTTTTTTTAATCATTTGATATTTTTCTTTTACCCACCAAAAGCAATTCTATTAAAATTTATTGCATATAGCAAACATTTTTGGTTTTCCATTCCAATTTTTCCTCTCACTCTGGCCAAAATTTAAAATTTCATTTAAAATATGCATGCCTTTTATGAATAGTTTCATTTCGTTTCGTGTTTTTTGTTGTTGTTGTTGTTGTTGCTGTTGTTATTGCTTTTTTCACCATACTGGTCTTATAATTGATTAAACATTATAAATACCCTCATAATATTGTTTGTAGAAAACGAAAATAAAACAATTTCTATTTTCGTTTGGCTTTCGCAAAACCATCATGGTATCCTTTGAAATTGAAATTTTTTTAGTTGAAATTTGCCCTTTTGGAAAAAAATCAAATTTTTTTCTATTAAATTAAGCAACTAACAAGAGCTCTGAAAGAGAAGTTCCTCTATTCAGGCAAGTCTAAATTTAACTGAGCAGAAAAGCGTAGCAGGAAAAAAAAGGCCTTTAAAACCATACAAAAAGTCTAAGTGAATAAAGAAATGAACATTTATTTGAACCACAATAAAAAAATAAAGGACACATAACATATGTGTGTAATCGTACATTTTTATAACCTTTAGATAGAGATAAGGATAAAATTTAAAAAAAAATGTTTGGCTACTTTTCTATTTACGTTAATGGAAAAAAAACACCACAAAAAATAAGAGTGTATAGAAGACAACCAACCCTCGTTGGGTTTTTTTAAGTAAAAAAGTTGGTATTAAATGGGAGTAGTTAAACCCTGTATTATTGGCATTATACCCCTTGTTAATAAAGGACTGGTTGTTCTTTTTTACCAGAGCTGGGACTGTTCGGCGTAAACATAAAATGTTAATAGTACTATATTACTTTAATATCGGGATTATAAGAATTTTGATGAGCCATTGTGCAGCTTAAGCTCATAAATAATTGCTTTTCACCTCGTAAATCTGGGGATTTTTAATTCTTTCAATTTTTAAGCAAATGAATATTAAAAGAAACCCTCTTCAGGGTATAAATTGTACTGAAGTGAACAAGACAGGTCCACTAAAAACTAACCGGACAAGTTTAACATATTCCCTGCAATATAATAATAGGAGTAGATTGTAGGTCCTTTTATTTTGAATTTTTGAATGAAACTGCCAAATCTGTATTGAGCTGTTGCCAATGCCATTGAGAAGAAATTCAACCGTAAATAGAGTTGTATATATTGAACACATTGAGCTGGATAAGCTGTAAAGTTAGAGTTCTAGAAACAAGTTGCGCACAAGATATTCCAAAACCATTGTGCTGCACTTGAAATCAAGTTAATTACTCCGCCCTCTGCACAATGTTCCGCTGACCAAGATCTGTTTGTGGTCTAATCGCCGGCACTATATGGCCAAGCTATCTGGCCGCTGCACAGCATTAATTTTTACCACGTTTGTGCAGCTAATCGCGGGCTTAACAAATAGTATCATACGCTGAGACCAAAACTTGCTAAAGATATTGTTGTTAGAATCATGCCTTGAGCATGCACAATCATGTTCTCGTGCATGTGTAAATAGAGAAATCTTTCTCAAAGAATACTAGTTTTTGGAAAGAGGGCCGAGTAATTTGCAGAGATCACTTGTGAGTAGTGAAAATAAAATACATCAGTCTTTGCTACTCCTTTACTTTAGTCTCTTAAAACATTATACTCTTATACTTGGCCTTAAATTCAGCGATTTTCATCATTATGCTGTTCTACTCTTATACAATTTAGCTGTTAAATTTCTTTAATTTTTCACTTGAAAGTTATTTTCAATTTGAAATATTTCAACTTTAAGTTTCCATCTGTTTCTTTCTTCTGCGGTTGAAATACATACAACCATTTAAATGCTATTTGCTTGTCCCATTGTCTGTTTGGCTTTATGGCCAGCTATTTAGTTCCTAATAAAACATTTACCACACTTTCAAAGTCTGTCTGTCTGGTTATTTTTTTTTTTTGCTTGCTTTCTGTTTTTTGGTTTATTTGCTCCCATTTCTCTTAACACATTTTGTGGTTTTCTTTTAAGAAACATGAGCTTTTCATGTTCAATTTGGCTTCGTTACAAAATATTGGGTTAGTAGGCGTTTTTATTATTATTTAAGACTCTCTCAGATGTCAGTTGTAACCGCAAATATGTTTAATTTTAAATTGTTAACTTCTTTATATGAGTTTCTTTGGCAGCCTTAAATTTACAATTTAACACCAAGATTCACAACTGAAATGTGAATGAATAATGAAGTGTGACAAAGTTAAAACTTTAATTAAAATTTCTGGCACAAGAAAATGTTTATTACGAAGTAAAAAAAAAAAAAGAATGTGGAAGGAAAGAAGAAAAAACCGAAATGTTCTTTAAAATTTAATGATAATTTTGTGTGTGTATGCGGTTAAACCATATGAATGTGTAGATGGGGCCAAGTACTCAGGCCGCCATTTTCTTCACTCACTGCAATTATTCCCCCAGATGTACATATTTTCATGTTTTTGCTGGTTAAAAAAGCATTTTATATCAAAAATAGTTAAATAAAACTTTAATGTAAATGTGTACATGTTGTCATATGACTAATTGAGGTCTCTACCCTGGCTATTATAATATTTAATGGTTTTTCGTTTTTAAGTTTCTTAAGCGTTAAGGGTACTTTTATCTTTTTTACAAATAGAAAAATGTATGTCCCTCGAGTACTCAGATGCTAAAATACATTTACGAGATATAAAAAACCTTTTCCTGGGTAAAAACAATTATGTCAGAACAAATTTTCTATCACAAAAGTGGTTCTCTTATTCGTACACGAACATGCCGCATTTTATATAAAGAGTCTCTTTCCATACTTTTATAGCTGAGAGTGATCATGTTTCGATGCTACAATTTGGTTGTGATTTGCCTACTCCAAGTCACCAACAAATGCTGGTGAGAGGTTTGGATAAAAACGGGTCCACTTGTTCGGTAACCAACAAGTTAACGATGACGAAAACTTACAATCAGTCAAAAATATTGTACTTCAGAATTCGACCTCTGGTATGACTACAACCTGATCGTTGCAAAATTTAATATCAAGGGGCCTTAAAAAGGAATAAAAACTTTTTATGATATCTTTTAAATAATTACTTCTATTTCCATTTAAAAATATGATGCAATTAATTAAATAGCAACATTTACAGCCAAAATGAGTTAACTTTTTTAAATTAATTTAATTGTTTTTAATTTTAGATAAATTTCATAATTAAAAATCCATTTATTTAGTTGTGATAATTTTCTTATTCTAATTGCAATTGTTTAGCATTAAATTGTTCAGTTGGCCTGTTTTGTTTTAAAAAGGTTTTCAATTGGTTTAGTTTTGTGCCACTATAATGCAACAAAAACAATAGAATTAGTGATTTCTAAAGGTGTTTAGAACGCCAAACACAAATTAAATATCCACCGGCTGGTACATGTTTGGGAAAATATTGAAATTGTAATTGAAATTGTAGCTGAAATAAATTTAAAATAAATATCATGTGTGGAAATTGATTGTTTTACGAGGACTAAAGTTGAATAGGAAGTCGCGTTTAAGGGCATTAGCAGTAAACAACAATGTTGTTAATTAAAAATTAAATACAAATAAGCGGGCAGGAATTGAAGCTGGTGATTTGAATAGAACGCTCTGTTAGAGTGGCAATATAAGATAATAGAATTGTAACACCCCAGTCGAAAATAGGCTGTACGATTTCGTAAATTTCTCATAACTTGTAACTCCTCTGCTCTTCAATAAATCAGTTTTGGGTTATGACAATAAAATGATTGTCCCTGAGTGAAACTTTATTGGGCAAATAAATAAAATGGTTTTTCTTATTCAAGTTATAATATCCTGCCCGCAAATAGAAGAACTTCCACCTCCGTTATATGTCTTATAATGTGTATCTCCTCTGGGCCTCAAGTGAATAGTTTTAGACAACTGAGTTGTTGTGAGGAAATTATTATGCCTCCGAGTTAATTTTGTTTATTCAGGTTTATGGTGTTTTTTAATAAATCAGCCTTTTAAGCTTTCGCTTGAAATGACATTCTGCTTGGTGGGACTATTTTATTCAGCGAGTTCTCATTGGAAAACTTATAGAGCATTTTCTTGAATTTAGTGGACTTGCCGTGTTGGATATTGTTTTTATAAATTAATGGCACAAAAAGAGTCCTTGTTGTAATGAGTATTTCCGCTGGTTATTGGTAAAACAGAGATTTTGTTTTGATGCCAATATTTCGATTGTGATTTGAGAATTTCTCCTGATTTTTTTTAAAGAAAACTAAAGCCATATTTATGTATTATATTTAAGATACTGTTACATCTAGTTTAAAAGAGCTTAAGCTTAGATCCTTTTTTAGTTTTTTTTTTCCATAGTCAGGACTCATGAAAGATTTAAAGTTTTGCAAAAATTTGTTCTCTATATAATTTCTTTTCAGCTTTGAGAATAATTATTAATAATTTTTTTTTATATCATTTTCTTTTGCAGGTAACGAATGACCAATATCTAGTATGTGTTTATCTTAAAATTATAAGGTATTTTAACACCAATTATTTGAAGCAGAGAAAGATATTTTCAAAAAGTCATTACAATATTCCAACATAAATTCATCTGAATACATTTAATAATATCATCTTCTAATAACAGTTAATAACTCATCGCGTTAATTACTAATCCGCTGAATACCATTTTGCTTCATAAATAATAATCATAATTAGAAGACTGCGGAGCCTCAGGCATTAGACAAAAATTAGTTGTTTCTCTAACACATTTAATTATGCCGGCAAAGCTCTTAAATCTTGCCAGCGAATGATGAGCGCAAGAACACACACACACACACACACACACACACACACACATACACACACACTCAACTCAACTATACTTCCTCGGCAAGTGAGTAATTAAGTGAGCTTAAAGTGAACCGAAGTGTTTCGGAGATTAAGTTAAGTCACACTGTATTATTTCACATCATGTGGAGGACATTTCTTAGCATTGTCTTTGCGCTAACATTTCGCTTACGGAGAAGTTAAGAAACATTTATGTAAATCACTCGCATTCGGCTGTCATGTTTTAGCTGTGCTGGCCTCCAGCATAAAAAGAGGGGGAAAAAACTTAAATGATAGACATAAAATGAAGCTAAAGACAGATTACACAAAAAAGCAAAATTAGATCCGTGTATGAGAATGTAAATGTTAAAGGGAAACGAAAAGTGTATGTGTCTAAAAGCTTAAAGATAATTAAAGAGGTTTTAAATTTTTTTTTTTTTTTTTTTTTTTGGAGTCATAATCGATAACTTAACAGAAGTAAAAACATGGAAATTTATTCATAACTTTTCCACACAAAAGCAAAGTTATCGATGTCCTAAGTTTTGTGCAAAAAAGTTAGAATGTTAATAATTTAACTTTTCCATAGAAAGACAAAGTTTTCGATAACTTAAATTTTCTACGGAAAAATTAAGTTATCGACACTTTTTTACACAACTTATTGATAACATTTTAATATAAAAATAATAACTTAAACAAGTTATATTATCGATAACTTTTACTATAAAAAGTTATATAATCGATAGCTTTGTAAAAAAAAACTTCGATAACTTCTATGCAAAAAAGTATAGCAAACGATTAGTTTTCTATTCAAAGCTAAAGTTATAAACAACTAAAAAAAAGTCGTTTATAATAAACAAAATTTATCGATAAATTGTTCGTAGACAATAAAAGTTACTGATAACTTTTACAAGAAAAATAAAGTCTTTCGGCAAAAAACGAATTTCATCGCTAAATTTGCTGCCGATAAGTACAATTATCTATCAATTTTCTATACGAAATAGAAAGTTATCGCTTTGCTTTTCGGCAGAAAATAAAAGTTATCGATAAGTGTTTGTGGTTGTTGAAAATGAAAGTTAGATATAACTGATCCATTTAGAATTAAAACTATCCAAGTTTTTCTTAAAAACAGTGGCGTTATTAATCACTTTCCTATAATCGGTAAAAGTTACCGATAACTTTACTTTGCTTTATACAAAAGCAGAATAATGTTATACAAAATTATAGCAAATTAGAGCTAGCGACATATTTTCCGCAGAAAAATTAAATTACCGATAATATGTCTTTGAAAAAATACAATTATCGATAACTTTTATATCCAAAAGTAAAGTTATCGATAACTTTAATATCGAAAAGGTAATGTTATAGGTAATTTTTCTGTGGAAAGGTAAAGCTATCAACACTTTTCAATATAAAAGTAAAGTTATCGATCATTTTTCTTTATAAAAGTAAAGTAATCGATAACTTTTATATGGAAAAAGTAAAGTTATCGGTTATTTTTCTCTGGAAAGGTAAAGCTTTCGACGTTTTTCAATATAAAAGTAAAGTTATCGATAAGTTTTCTTTATAAAAGTAAAGTAATCGATAACTTTTCTATGGAAAGTGTAAATTTATCGGTTACTTTTCTCTGGAAAGGTAAAGCTATCGACGTTTTTCAATATAAAAGTAAAGTTATCGATAAGTTTTCTTTATAAAAGTAAAGTAATCGATAACTTTTCTATGGAAAGTGTAAAGTTATCGGTTACTTTTGTCTGGAAAGGTAAAGCTATCGACGTTTTTCAATATAAAAGTAAAGTAATCGATAACTTTTCTATGGAAAATTAAAGTTATCTATATTTTTCCATAGAAAAGTAGTGTTATCAATAACTTTTGTATTGGGAAAAATAAAATTATCGATAACTTTTCCTTGGGAAAAGTAAAAATATCGATAACTTTTCCTATGAAAAAATAAAGTTATGCATTATATTTTAATAAAGAAAACGTAAAGTTATCAATAATTATTTTTATACAAAACTAAATTTATCGGTAACACAAAGTAGCCAATATTTCACTTTCGTAAAATAATGTCCGCTAGAAAAAAAGCACAATTTTTCCTTTCTTGTTGAAAAATTTCTTCTTTCAGTGTATTTTTAAAGCATGACTACAATTCACATAGTTGATGTTTTGCTCCAAGGTGCTTAAAGTTGTACTTTTTTTAGTTGGTACTCCTTGTAAGCTGCTCCGCTATTAGATGCTACATTTTTTGCGCTTTAGGTCACAGCATAATTAATGCTCTCAATGGGTACGAGTACGTTTGAGCACAAATGCCGTATTAATGGTTTCAATGTTTTAATTTTCATTTAGTGCTAATACAATGTTGTTGTAATATTTTTTAACGCGCACAATCTTCAAGAAATCATTTGAATTTGGAATTTGCTATGCCCGAAGCATGTGGTGGTAACAGGGTGTTACCATTTTCATATAAGATAAAAATTCAAGATAAAAAGCACAAAAACGTTACTTTAATGTATTATTGATGAGGTTGTTTTTTTTTTCTTCCTGTTTTTTTTTTTTTTTTTTTTTGTTGAAGGGATTTCGCATAAAGGCAATTATTGTATAGCGTTAAGTATAATTATATTTAATATTTATGTTATAAAAAGAAAAATATTTGTGAAAGTGGAAATGTGGGAAAGGAAATTATTAAAGCACTAAAACAATAGCAGGCAAATTACTGAAGCAATAACATAAACGAAAGAAAGTTATTAAAGCAATGAAATGAACGTTAAATACTTTTCCACGACCATAAATTACAAAATAACTTTCTTGCTTTGCAACATTTTGCATATGAATTAAATTCGTGGTAAAAACCCGAATTTGTAATTTGAAATATATTCATAATAATTTGCTGGTTTGTGCAAATATTTGAAAGCCAAAGAGTTTATTATTTGCTTTTTCAGAAATCAAATATTTTCAAAGGCTGGCAAAATGTAGAAAAATAATTTTGAAATTTAAAAAAAAAAAAAAACTGGCAGATCGTAACTTTAAGAAATGGTTCATCATTTCTTCTACTTGGTAAAAAAAAAAAAAATTTTATATATACATTTTTGTTGCCAGCTCTTGCTAAATCTCTAACTCTTAAAACATATCGGGCACTTTAGTAATAGCAAAATTCATATTTCTCTTGGAGATGTTTTTTTCAAAATTAATGTTAAGCCAAACAATATTTTTAATTCCCTTTAATTAAATCTTAATTGCAGCTACCGCCTGCCTTTAATTATTTTCATGCTCGTATTTTGAATGTCTCGGTGTCCTTTTCGTACGTCCTGATAATGTGAAGGCGTAAATGTCATTAGACCTCCACTGCTTGTTTAACGTTTCGTTTTCCTTTGCCTTAATGACCCCGTTGTAACCCTGTTGGAATATTCATTTCCTGTTAATGTATTCGTAGCTCTTGTTTATTTTTTTATGGGGGGCTGGTCTGTGTTATCTCCACAAAAATGTCTCTTACTTTTATTAAATAATGAGTAAATTTTAATTTAATTATGACTGCGTTAATGTATTTCGGGAGACACATTTACATGCACAAGTTTTTTTTTTTTATTTCCTTTTATATTTATTTGTTGGCTGTTTTATTTTTGTGTAAAAAAAAATATGAATATGTTGATTGTTTGGTTCAAACGTTAGCACTGGCAGTCCTTGCATGTCAGATCTCATTAGTTTCTCTTTGCCTGAGGTTTGTTGTAGTTGAAACAATTTTGACGGTTATTCACTTGGTAGTCGTTTAATTCATTATTATTATTTCACGAAAAGTTCAAAGGACTGTTGTTTTTGCTTAAATTAGTGGCTGGTTGGCTTCTTATTTACAGAAATTCTCTTAGGATAATTTTTTTTATTTTTTCGCGCTTCATGTGCTGAGCTCGTGTTTCAAGTGTGTTGCTTGCTTTAGGGTTGCCAAAGTCATTATTTAAAAAAAAACACTTGTCTCCAAAAAAAAAAGAAAAAAAAAAATGAAACAGAAAAACTAGAAAAAAATAAAGCATTTTTGTAATTAAAAATAATTTCCCTTTCGAGTTGTCATTTTGTCACAGAGACTCAAACACCGTTCAAGAGCCGGCCTTTGGGCCGCAGGTCATGCATAAAGGTGATAATTACTGTTATTTAATAATTTATAAAAATTTTAATTTAAACTTTTTGTTATGACTAGTAGTTGTTGCTGTTCACTTAAATGTTGTAATTATTGTTTGCTTTTATTTTTGTTGGAGGTTGTTCTGACAATTTATTTGGCTTTCAGCTTGTATTTAATTTGCACTTGACACGAAAATTCGTTGGTTTCCGTTTCCCTATAAATGTGTGCGTTCGTGTGCGAGAGTGTATTTGAGTTTTGTTTCAACTGAAATGTTTGTTAATTTAATCAAATAAAACAGGAAAATTCAATTATTTAGTAACAATAAAACTAAAAAATTAAAAAATATTCACGTCAAAAACCACTAAGATCATATGAAACCAAGAAGATAATTCAGAATTCAAACAAAAAGAAAAAACAATTTACATATGGATGTGTATCCAAAAAGTGCTTCCATATCTTATAAAAAAGGACTTGTAACAATTTCTTTGAAAGGGTTTCAAGCACACATTTTCTCTTAAGAAAAGTAAATATATCTGTATTTAAAACTCACCGATAACTTTAGCTTTAAACGAGAAACTTATCGATTGTTTTGAATTTTTGTGAAGAAAATGTCTGGATAGTTTCAACTTTTACTAAAATTTATCGATAACTCTTTTATTAAAAACATACGAATGATTTAAGTTTTTATAGAAAAGATACCTCTAAATATTTTATATAAAAGTTATCGATAATTTCATGTATTTTTTCATACAAAACTTATCAATGTCTTACTTTACTTTTGTGTAAAAAGGTTTTATATAAAATCATCTTTTTTATTACTTTATAGAATATAAATATATCGATAGATAATTGTTTTTCTATAGAATAATTATTAACAATTTAAGTCTTCTATAGAAAAGTTATTGGTTTCGTTTGTTATCGATCATTTTATTTCGCCAGCAAAAATGAAAATTCTTCTATATTAAAATTATTTAATATTTAAATCTATCGCTAATTTAACGCTTCGATAATAAAAGTAACGATGATTGCATTTTTCTATCGAAAAGTTATCGATAATTTCTTGTAGAAAAAGTTTGCTATGAAAACGTTATCGATCACTTTACTTTTTTATGCCAAAATTATCAATAACTTTACTTTTCCATGAAAAGTTCTCAATATAGAAAATTTATTAATAATTTTAATTTCATATAAAAAAGTTATTGTGACATTTATTTTACGTTATTGCGGAGCTAATTTTTCTATAAGAAAGTTATCGATAACTTTACCATTCTATTGCAAATTAACCACAACTATTTTTGTCCAGTTTCAGATTTAGCAATTTTTTTAATTCAAGTTTCCCTTAATATTTAATACTGTACAAATTGCATGTCCTTTGAAAAATTTTGTCACTTTACAATCGAAATTTACCATTTCAATATATGATTTAAAAAAGTGCTGCTGTCGAAAAAAATGTAACCGATTAATGTATTCTTTAAATTAACACTGTTTTCACACACACACACACACAGTGATTTTGTGATACGAGTGTGTGTTATCCTGTACTTGCTCGGTACTTAATTTCTGTACAAGTTTGTGTTGTCGGTTTCAGAATATCCTTTCACCAAAGTCACAAAATATAAATTTTGTCATTAACCATGTTTTCGCATTAAAGTGAACCATAATTCTGTTACACACGCATTTAAAGACATCTAACATGCTCGATTTCAGGAATACAATGGGAAGGCTCATACGGAACGATAAGATATATAATAGGGTGGCACCGACTATGAAAAGGAAGGGTTGCTTGAATTTTGAAAAGAAATGTTATTGTATTTAATAGATTAAATATGAATTCTTCCTAAAATTTGTTCCGGCCAGAGTTGAATTGTATGTGACAGTGTGCGTGTGTTTGTGTGCGTCATAATGTGATTTTGTCGCAGTCGTTGCTGCTCGCCTGCCTTTCATTTAATTTGTTGTTCTAACTTGCATGTCT
Source organism: Epicampocera succincta (assembly GCA_932526305.1). Taxonomy (NCBI): domain Eukaryota; kingdom Metazoa; phylum Arthropoda; class Insecta; order Diptera; family Tachinidae; genus Epicampocera; species Epicampocera succincta. The sequence goes on along the minus strand of OW052036.1, from coordinate 61,298,869 downwards.
ATACGACAAAGAAAATCAACAATAACTTTGTTAACAACATTGTTGTTCATATTATTTAAGATTGTTGTCGTTGTCGTTGTCGTAGTTGTTTTAGCCAGTGCTGTTGTTACAAATGATGCATTGCTAACATTTTAAGCAGAGAGCACAAACCCGGCAACACATGATTACTGCTGAATGGTAAATGTCGTTGTTTTTGTTGTTTTTGCAGTTTTACAAAGGATGTGTGACTGCATGTCGTGTCTTATACGAAATAAATCAAGTGTGTTTGTTTGTTTAGATGTGGCCATGTACTCGTACAGCCATACAAACTGGCGCACGTATGCGATAACGTGCTAGTGTGAGTTATAAGACTCTCACTCACTCTCTGTGAATACAGTTATTTATCATCATGAAAAATAAAAGTTGTAAAACATTTTATCATTGTTATTGCTACTAATGAATGTTACGTACTCCAGCAAGGACTGCCATATGCAGCCGAACACTATCATTTAAGCCGACAACACAGACTCAGACAAACACACACACGCTGCAACATGTTTGCATTTACATACATACATACACACATACATATTTATGTTCATAAAAGATAGCATTGAATTTTATTAAGGAAAATACTTTATTTTGTCTAGAAACTTTGTTTTCTTGCTTTAAATGTTGCTGGTTGTTGTTATCGATATGTTTTTAAGTTTATTTTTCGCATAAAAAGGAAATTTTCATGTGATTTTCCTGTTACTACATCCTAAATATAACTTTTCTTAAATTATCAGATAGTAGCAACTAAATGAATATATATTTATATTCTCGTTAAGGAAATGGACAAAAATTGTGAAATTTTTTTTTTGATTGTACATGAATGTTTGTCAAAAGTCATAAAATTAATTTTCGAAGAATTCAAATAATTTTCATGGAATTTACCAAACACAAAATAAAATTATCAATTTTCTTAATTTTTCTATAGAAGTTATCGAGTTCTTTACATTTTCTCTAGAAAAGTTTCTAAGATCCAACTTTTCTGTCGAAAATTTACCGATATCTTTACTTTGCTATAGAAAAGTTATTGATAATTTTACTTTTACATAAAAAAAAAAATTTTTTTAATAATTTGAATTTTTCTATAAAAAATTTTGCGTCAATCTTTTATAGAAAAGTCATCGATAACTTAGCAATGTTTTTGCTTTTCTACTGAAATTTATCGGATCATTTTATGTTTGTATATACATTTTATAAATAATTTAATTTATTTGTAGAAAAGTTATCGATAACTTTGCAATTGTTATATACTCGTATAAGAGTTATCAATAAATTGCTTTTGCATAGAAAGGCTATCGATAATTTTTTTATAGAAAAATCTATATCGATAATTTAATTTTATAGAAAAATTATCGATTAATTTGCTTTTATATATATAAAAGTTATCGATAAGTTTGCTTTTATATATATAAAAGCTATCGATAAGTTTGCTTTCATGTATAAAAGTTATCGATAAGTTTGCTTTCATGTATAAAAGTTATCGATAAGTTTTATTTTATGTATAAAAGTTATTGATAAATTGCTTTTGCATAGAAAGGCTATCGATATTTTTTTTATAGAAAAATCTATATCGATAATTTTTTTTATAGAAAAATTATCGATTAATTTGCTTTTATATATATAAAAGTTATCGATAAGTTTGCTTTCATGTATAAAAGTTATCGATAAGTTTTATTTTATGTATAAAAGTTATTGATAAATTGCTTTTGCATAGAAAGGCTATCGATATTTTTTTTATAGAAAAATCTATATCGATAATTTTTTTTATAGAAAAATTATCGATTAATTTGCTTTTATATATATAAAAGTTATCGATAAGTTTGCTTTTATATATAAAAGTTATCGATAAGTTTGCTTTTATATATAAAAGTTATCGATAAGTTTGCTTTCATGTATAAAAGTTATCGATAAGTTTTATTTTATTTATAAAAGTTATCGATAAGTTTTATTTTATGTATAAAAGTTATCGATAAATTGCTTTTGCATAGAAAGGCTATCGATAACTTTTCTTTTATAAAAAGTTATCGATAACTTGCTTTTGTGTTGAAAAGATATCGATAACTTTGCTTTTATGAAGAAAAGTTATGTATAACTTTGCTTTTGTGTAGAAATTTTATGGATAACTTTACTTTTATATAGAAATGTTATCGATAACTTTTCTTTAGATTTTTAGATTTTTTTAGATTTTCCAGCACTCAGTACCTTAAGTTTCCTGAAGAAGACTAATACCGAGCCGTATATATGTACATATAGTGTATCTAATTAAAATTACGCAGTGGCTGGACTTTTATTGCATAAATTTTCGGTTTAATTTCCATAAAATAAAAATTTTCTTTTAGTTTGTGGTTTCTTTTCAGTTAAATATATTGGAACTTATTGATTTTTGTACAAAATTTCCAAATCATTTACCCGAATTTCTGCAAACAGAAACGGACCTCAATTGCATGTCGCCAGTTGTTGCAAACTTCATACTCAAGAAAATATAAGAGAAAACTCGAAACTATCAATCATGAATTTTGACCATGACAGTTCTACTCCAGCAGAAATAAAAAACAGCCTTTGGTTACAGAAAGAAAAAACTTAAACTTACCGTAGTTGGTCAAGTTTAGCTGAAGTACGAGTGTATGAATAAAAGGCTGCAGATTTGGATGGCTGCAGGATGACTAAATAAATTTGACCAAAAGGAAAGAAAGAAAGAAAAACGGAAAAAACAGAAACATACAATTGAAATTGTTTGAGCATTTTAACGCTAATTTAAGATGCACATTTGTAACGCAATTGTGCTTTCAAACCATACAACCATAAAATTCAATTCTTGTGCTTCTTTCACACACACTCTGGCTTCTTTTCCCCTAGAAACATTCGATTGCAGCATTTGTTTGCCCCAAATTGGTTAAAAGTTTAAATGAATGAATAGTTGGCTGGTTGGTTGTGGCTGGTTGGCTGCTTGTACGTCCGGCCCTCATTGCATTCATTTGTATTTATAATTTTTTTTTTCTTTTTTTGTTTTTTTGGTTAATGGTTGGTTTGTGCTTCATATTTGCTTGACTTTTGGCTTTTGTGGTTCGAACAAACCAGGCACCAAAGATTAAGAAAATTATAATAGATCCGACAAGACGGGCTAGAGAAGCCAATAAAACAGATACAAACAAACAAGTACGGTAATTGCAAACAAATAATTTTAAACACGTACTAAAGAAACTTTTAGATGCCGATAAAAGAAATGTCCCAGCAAATAATTGCACAACCAACTTATCAAAACGATAAGATTTCTTTCCATGTTTCTTTAGAAATATATTACCGACAACTTTTCTCTAGAAAGTATAATTATCTTTATTTTCGAATGGAATATTTTGCTTATCGATAACTGTTCTATACATAATATTAAAGTTATCGATGACATTTATCTAGAAGAAACATTTATACAGAAAATAAAACAGAACGCAATTATAGTTTGAATAATTATGTTTTTTTACAAACATATTTTTTTATAAATTTGTTTAAGTTTTTATGAAAGTTTTCGTTAAAAAAAACACATCAAATATGCTGTGTTTTGGCTTGTTTTGCCAACAGTTCTGTGTACGTACAATATTCAACAATCGAACTGTTATCTTTTCTTTCTTATAAATATAATTTTTTACTTAAATCTGTAACCAACTTTAACAACAATACAATAAAACAGGAAAAAAAACTTAACTTTTCTGTATGATTGTCTGTTGATGATGATTGATTACAAACGTACATTTTGATCGACAGACACACAGGCCTAAACCGCAACATAGAAAGAACACAAAACAATAGGAAAAACAACAGCTCATCGGATGCAACATCAGTGGTATCAAAGCGAACAAACCTTTTTCATACTCTCCTCGAAAGCAGCAACGGAAAGTCATGAATTATATTTGTGAACAATTGTTTGAGGAATGATGAAGTCAAGAGAATGAATCACATCATCTGTTCGCTGGCAACTTTGCAATCGTACAGAAAAATCCCAAATGAAAAGAATTCCACGCTTCGCACCACAACCATTGAAACTAAATCAGAGATAAAATAATGTCTGTACGTATTGCCAGTACGATTGTTTGAAATGTTGTTTTTTGTTGTGGGCTGTCAAGTTAGAAGGAAAATAAAAAACGGCTTCTCCGTTTTTGGATTTCAAACAGAATCTTTAAAATATGATCTCTGCTTTCAAATACAAAAATAAAAACAACATATTTTGCAGTAACTTTAAGCCAGTTGTTTTCTTCTTGCCTTAAAATTACTAACTGATGAGGGTAAACTTTATATTGGATTTCAGATTGAGATCTTCAAAGAAGCTTCCAATAAAGAAAATTTTTAATGTCAGAAAGCGAAAAAGCTCAACAGTTGATCATCAAAAGTAAACAATTAATGGCTGAAAGCAGACAGGAAAGCTAATCAATTTCTACATTTACAATAAACGGATTGAATTTCACTATTGAAACTGCAGAACGCCATAAAAAACTTAATCACCCGTAAACCGATAGTATTCGTTAATGAAGAGTCGTAAAGCCGATATCTTAAAAAAAACTCAACCTTCTGATTAGCTTTTCCACAGAAAAGTGACGATATCGATAAGTTTTCTACAGCAAACTCAGTTATCGGTAGTTTTTCTGCAGCAAGTAAAGTTATCAATAACTTTTGTATAGAAATCTTTTATATGAACAAGTAAAGTTATCGATAACAATTCGCTTTTCTTAAGAGAAATAAATTTATCGATAACTCTGCTATTAAAAGGAAAAGCATCGATTACTTTTGCTATACAAAAGTAAAGTTATCGTTAATTGTTCAATATATATGCAAAGTTATTCATAACTTTTCTATAGAAATTCTAAAGTATCGATAGCTTTTCTTTAGAAATGTCAAGATATCGATAATATTTCAATAATAAAGTAAATAATTTTTCTTTGCAAACGTAACATTTACTCTTCTGTAGAAGGGAGCAATTTTAGGAAACATATTTTTATATGAAATTATCGATGCCTATTTCTCTAGAAACACATTATCGATAACAATACTTTCAATCGATAAATAAATTATGGGCATGATTTAGTTAGCGAAAACTTGGCTTTCTTAACAAAAACTTTAGAGAATAATAATCGTTAGCCAAGACAGCTTTTGGTAACTCTCTAATTAAAAGTCATCGAAAACTCCTTTAAACGTGGCAAACCTTTATGCTTTAAAAGATATAAATTTTCCTAAATGTATAATTTTACTTTTGTCTGCATTTTTAAATAAATTTGCCCCTAAAACATCATTATTCAAGTTTAAGAAAAATATGTCACGCATTTCTGTTATATATCTTCAGAAAGCTTTTGCTCTTCATTACTTTGGGCTCAAGGCGAAAAAAAAACTCATTTCTTTAACGCACCAGAAAAACCTTAAAGAAAACTGTTACAATTTTTTAACCAAACGACATCAACAAATTAACGTCAGCTTTTACCTCAGGAGCTGCATTCATATTTCTAAGTAGAATTTATTTAAATTAGAGGTTCATTACTCGGCAAAAGGAAAAGAAGGATGAGGCAACGCCGTTTAATGAGTTGGCGTCGAACAGCACGCGTGAGTCTTAAAGAACGTCTCTGACGAAATGAAATTTTATTGGCAAAAGCGAAGACGGAAAACAAGAATATTTAAAGTGTCATAAAATAGGGAAATTTTAAAAATAAACTTTTTAAACTTATTTCTACAATAAATGAAAACAATTTCTGTAAACACGAGCAACTTTATGCCAAGAAAAATTATAGATTTTTTATATTTCTATAGAAGAGTAATACAGAAAGTTCTCAATAATAAAATTTATCGGAGGAAGTTATCGGTAACTGGAAACAATTAAAGTAAACACGAGCAATTTTATCCCAAGAAAAATAGTAGAATTTTTGTCTGTCTATAGAAAACCAATATAGAAAATTAACCAGAACTTATTTTTTTGCAAAGAAAAGTTATCGATAAATGTACAATAGAAAACCCATCGATAACTTTATTTTTATATAGAAAATTTATAGAAAGCTTCAACTTTATTTAGGAAAATAATCGATAATCCTGCTTTTTAATATAAACGTTTACTCCCTTCTTACAAAAGTTACATATAACTTTAGTTCTGTACAAAATAGTTTAACGATAATTTTTTTTTTTTTTTTTTAATTAATGTTATCCGTTATTTTACTTTCCTTTAAAATGATAATTTGAATTTTCCATGTACAGACATTTATAGTTTTCTATATAACAATTATAAAATGATTGAAATATGGTGAAAGCTAAAGTTATCGATAATTTTGTTTACATATAGAATAGATAAGTTTACTTCATTGAAGAAAAGTAAGCGATAACTTTAGCTTTAAATCGAAAATTTATCCATTTACTTACTTTTCTGTAAACGAGTTTTTTCCTAAGAGGAGTTATCGATAACTTTAGTTTTTCGACAAAAATTTATCGATATTTTAACTTAAACATATTAATGGGAAACTTTTTTCAAAAAAAAAAAAAGAAACTCTCCGACAAATTGAAATTTATCGCAAAATAAACTTATCCATTATTTTTAAAACATTTTTTTTACTGTAAAAAAGTAACGTCATACATGAACATATTTTTTGCAAAGAAAAGTCATCGATTTATTTTTTATTGCCGATTATTATGCTTTTGGGAAAATAATGTTATCGACAATTTTTGTTATTTTTTTTTTGTTTTTAGAAAAATCAAAATGACACGTGAATTCTTTTTCTAGATAATTATAAAATTTTTTTTCATAGGACTGGAAAAAAAGTAACGATTTGTGAGAAAAATTAATCACTTAAAATCAACGTTGAACTTCCTGTTCCTTATAATTTGATGCCATTTTAACGTATTGAATACCATCCTAGAATTTTCATAAACTTTATCAACAGCTTTTATCAAACATATTTTTTTGCTGCTTTTAAGGTTTGGCTTTAAAATTTGCCAACACTTTAAAGGGCAACGAAACGTAACTAAACTCTTTCCTTTTTCTTCTTGGCATTCTCTTGTTTCTTTTTTCGCCGTTTAATTTGATATTTATTTATCTTATTCAATGTTAAAGATTAATTTACTGATTTTACCAAAACGGCAAAGTCTAACCAGGCAGGCACACGTCTTCCAAGAACATACGATCACAATAGAAACAGTATTAAATGGTTAAGTTATTAGGGGAACTTTTTTTTTTTGGCATTCGCTGTTGTTGTTATTGCTGTTATTGTTTCAAATGTTACGTTAAGGAAGAGAAGAAACCGGCCATATAAAGCAGAGTATGAGCCAACTAAAAAAAAAAGTATACGAGCTCCTTCTTAAATACGAGTACGAGGCCAAAAAGGCAGTAGTCTTGTTCCTGAACATTTAAGTTCTTTTAAGGCGTTTTTGGTGGTATCTTCTTTTTTCTGTTTAAAAGGTATGATTATTACCATTAAATTGTGGAGGTTGTTTGTAGTTACAAACAATTTAATACCCATTGAGTTCTGTTACCGCCGAAAACCACAAAAAATACTCTCTTCAGTAGAGCTAATCTGTGATGAAGACAAAGAAAACAAAAAACAAGGAGTTCAGTTAATCTAGAGGTGCCTAGACTTGAGTAAAATATTTCTTATTGTTTTCTATTTACTGGCTATTTGTTGGGTTTTCGTGGGCTTACAGAACGCCCCTTTTGATGGATAATGAACAGGAGGGAGCAAATGTTTCTAGAAGACTTCTTGCTTCACAAACGCTTAAGTCTTTCAGGGCCACAATTGAATTTCAGGTGCACTTCATTAGCGCAACCAAAGACCAAAATGCTGAATTATATAAAACGATAAAGATATTTTTAAATTTTAAAATATTTCATTTTAGACATTCATTTCATAACGCCTGTAATCAGGCGAAACATGTCCTAGAACTTAAAAAAAAGAAAATCGTTTTTAATAACTCATTTGTGAGATGTGAGAATTAAAGCTTAAATCTATATAGAGACTAAAAATCTGTAGGGCATATGAAATGTCTTGCTTCTCGGAATAATGAAAAGTATTTAATTTTTTTTTTTTTAAATTCCAACTTATAGAGAATAGTCACCTAAATAGGTCTGGTTTTGTTTTAATATCAAAGTACATTTTAATCAGAAACCAGAAAAGTCATCACCTTCTAAAAGCCTTATTGAAGTTTTAACATTTTCTAAGATATTAAACTTTCCGAACTTAGAAAAGTCTGATCTTTATAAAGCATTAACATATTTTTATTTAGCGGTTTCTTTTTTTTTTTTTTTGTGGACCACAAAAAGTCTGTTGCTTAAAACAATTTCTAAATTTCTCTTTGTTAAACTTCAATATTTGTGCTTGTAAAGAGTCAAATATTTTTCGGAAAGTTTTTAAAGAAACAAACTTCTTGCCTTAAATTAAGTCGAGGATTTCGTTTGAGCAAATTCAAAAAAAAACAAAAATTAGTATTTATTTGGCCAGAGCAGAGGCTTGGAAAAGCTTTAGTTTATCACAAAAGTGTTTGCTATTCCATATAATTTTGTGAATTATTTATTTATTTTTTACAAAAATAAATGTTTATATAAAATTTATTAAAAAAAGAACAATATTTATGACCAAAGCTAAAAGTTTACTCAAACATGATTAACCCTTCAGTTAAATATAATTATTTAAAAAAAAAAATTCTATAAATGCTAAATTCTTTCAAAGAAAAGGCTCTCTTTCACCAAAAAAAAAAGAAAAAAAAAATGTTCTTGAAAGCTTTAAAGTTTGTAAAAAGTTTTTATGTCATTTGCATGGAGAGCTTCCAGAAAAGTTTGATATTACAGAAAAAGGTTTGTTCTATATCACATAAACATTGGCTATATTTTCTTACTTAAAGTCTGAAACTTTGGAAAGAATTTATCTAGTATTAATGGCATATGAGAGCCTTTATTGGTAATTTCGGAAAATTTCTGATTATTATTTATGGCCTTTAATGGGTTACGTTTTTATTTGTTGCCAAAAAAAATATTTATTAATTTCCATAGATATTTATGCCTCCTATTATTTGGGCAAAGAAAAACACAATACAACCGCACAAGTGGATGTGGAAGCAGACATAAATATTGCCTCTAACAGAAGCTTTAATATGTCTGTGAGGCAATGAAAGGCCTTGTAATTTTTAGTGGTTTCTGCTGGTGGCAGCCGGGGTCGGAAGCCCTCCCATTCCCACTGCCGTTTGTTTGCTTCACTTCAGCTTTCGTTGATTGTTCGAAAATATGCGAAGGTATTTTTGGCATGTCTGGCTTTTGTTAATGTGTGTTGGAAAGTATTTTATGGATTCGAATGTGTTTTTGGGCTTTTCGATTTTTCGCTTTAGATATCGCTTAAAACGTTTTATTTTTATTATTATATGACCATTTATTGTGTGCAGTATCGTATCAGGGTACTAGTGTGTTATTGTACTTTTTCTATAAAGATATTTTGAACAAAGCTTTTGCTATTTCCAATGCAGCCACTATCTATTGTTTCCCAACAAACGCAAATAAATGCCCCTGCTCCTGGTGAGCAGCACACAAATGTATTAATATGAAATTAGTTTTTGGCTTGAGGTTAATTTGGAGCCTCTTTAATTTATATCTGTATGTACACGTTTGGATTTCTTTTGATGTTGAAGTTATCTAATCGCTTTATTGATTGTTTCTGTGTTTAGTTTTAAGTATGTAAGCAATTTTTTTTTGTTGTAGGCAAAGGGGGGGGGGGGCATACAAAGCAAAATCTTTTTCTTTTTCCCCCCAAAGCAGACAAAAAACATTTTTTTAATTTTATTTGAAGCTAAAGTCGATAGTGCTTGGCATTTGTGGAGGGCTTTAAATGGAAATGAAGGAATGTTTTGTTCCTTTTTGTTAAAAATCAATTATATCAGTAAAATTAACAATTATTGCGCATTTTAAATATATTTCTGGCCATAGTTTTTGTTGCTATTTTATAGAACAACATACAAAAAATAAGTACAAAAAATAACTTTGGTTCTGTTTATGGTTGATAATTTAATTTTTAAGCTTTTAAAAGTTTATGAATTATAAATAAATTTTCGAACGAATATTTTCGATATCCACGAAAAGGCGCTGAGATTAAAAACTTAAAAGCGCTTAATGTTAAAAATAGTCACGTTTTAATAAAAGCAAAAATAGAAGTTTTTTTTAGCAGCTTCAATATCGTGAAAGTGGGGTGCAAAAAAAAAAAAAATAACAAATTTTTTACTGGCATATTTTAGCTGTGATTTTAGAACCTTAAAAAATTTGAAAATCTGGGCAGGCGTATCATTATGAGTTCGATGATTCTGCTTTATCTGCAGTCCTGAGCGACTCTTAATATTAGAGAGCCACTGTTTTTCACGTTCTTGGCTATAGAAGTTCAGTGCGATGTTGGTTGGGCTGAACATATTTTTCTTTTTGCCAAAGAATCACTCAAGTTTCTGGGAATTATGAAACTTGTCTTACGCCATCTAAACTTTCGTATGGTTATAGCGCGAAAGTGGAAGGTATTTTCCTTTTAATTTATAAAAGATGGGATGGAGCAGGAGACAGATCGCCATAACAAACTCTGAAAGAATAACAGAGTCCTGCAAAAATTACAAGAGTTTTCTTTTTGCCTTGCGCCTCATCTTTCCTCATAAAATAAGTTTTGTTTTAGGGGAATATTCAACTATGAACTGTGAAGTGTAAAATGAAGTGTAAAAAAAACTCTTTTTGCCTACATTTTGTGTCACGTTTAATGCAGAAATCACATCCTCTATTACCCCATTGCAAATATTTTATTTTTTCTAGTTCCGTCATACTGACGTCTTACACTCCAGTTCTACTTCCAATTAAATAAAATAATAATAATAATAAATTCCACAATAATATGGCTGGTATAAGAAGAAATTACTGTAGCAAAACTTCAAATAGCGCATTTGTTCTTTGTAACAGGACTTTTTTGCTGCCATTTTTATAATTTTAATAGTCCTTTTAGAATGAATTTATGTTTTGAATTTCTTTCATAATAGCCATTAAAAGCCATTGTGAAGCTCTAGTCAAGCCTGAATCAGGCTTATCATGCAGGATGATATGCAATTCATTAATTTTATTCTTAACGCACATCAACATACGAAAATCATCTCCCAGCAAGTTGGCAAAACAGTTGTCCTTTAAGAAGATGCTAGACATGCTGCAAAAGCCATCAGCTCAAGTATTGTACATTGTTTGTCAATTTCTGACAGAAGCCACCTACCGCCTTGATTACATTTATAATTTCATCAACATACATTCATACATACATACAAATATATATAGTATTTTGTAATTTTTTCCTTTTTATATTTTTAACAAATTTTATTGCCCCGAAACGGCTTCTGCTTGTCAAACACTTCAGTTAAATGCCACCGCCAAAGCTGCAGGGGGAAAAAAAAATACAACATAAGAAGCAGTTACAAAAAAAAAAAAAAAAATTAAAAACAGCCAGTAGGACACTCCAACACACATGTAAAGTCGAATATAAATATAATTTTTTATTTTATTTCTTGGCTGCATCAAAAAAAAAAAAAAAAAAATAAACGCCACACGTTGTTATTCTGTAACTTAATACTTGACTCCCGAAAAATCAAGAGAAGACAAATCAAAAATAAAACAGCAACATATTCAAACATAAAGAATGAAAGACTGCTGCCACTTCTAGAAATCTTGTATATTGTGGCAAGATGTTTGTTATACCCAAAAATAAGAACGTAAAAAACAGAAACGCAGATTCAATGGCGACACATGAAATTCTTGCTGCTCTTCACATGTGTTCTATCACGCTGTGTGTGATTGTGTTTCGTTAAGGAAGCAAATATTATGACAAGACGCAGAGGAAGAAGAAGAAGAAGCAGCAGAATAAAAAAGCTACCAAGACTGACTGACTTGTTAAAAATAAATGATTTTTTTCCGTCTTTCATACTTCATTTCTTCATTTTTTAGTTCATTGAAAAGGGGATTTTACAATGTGTTGATTTATAGTTGTCGACTTTTTTTGGTTTTTTTGAATTATTGTTAAATTTGTTGGAAGCAATTGAAAAAAAAAACAAAAAATGTAGAAATCTTATAAACCAAGTATAAAGTTTTTGTGCGCTCTTGAAAATCTATACCATAAAGAATGACTCAAAAAGTATTATTCGTTATTCGTTTGGCAGTGATTTAGACACAGAGAAACAGCCAAACAACAGCAGAAAGTTGAAAGGTTTCGCCTGGGAAATAAAATTGCACAGAGTTTTAAGCGAAACAAAGCCAATGACATCATAAACAAACAAAACAGAAAAAAACTGCCCCTTTCCAGCAATGAAAACACATGCTTTGCACATAAACTTTAAGATTAGAAAGCTTAAAAAATCTATAAATTATGTAAGCCTTTAGTCTAAAAGCGTTGCCATATTTTCTAAAGCTAATTTTTTTTAATACATATTTCATTTCAAATATGAGTTTGAACCGCATATAAACAGCTTTCATAATCTAAAAAGTTCTTGTTTGTGTTTAAAGTGTTTTTACACTCTGAAGCTTTTGACATTAAAAAAACTGTTTCTACTAGTTTTTCGTGAATTAAGCCTGAGCATTTTCTAAGTCCATATTGATGTGTCTGTTTTATGTATGAAAACTGTTTTAAAAGTTTTCAGATTATTAAAAATTAAAGCTTTTTGAACAGCTTAACTATAAAGATTCTTAAGCTTTTAATATAATTAATACTTGAGGGCATTAAATTTTATTTAGTTGCATCCATAAAGTTTCTAACGTCTGTACTGCAAGCATTAATGGATCACTCATAAATATCAGAACTCTTTTAAAAGCTTTCGTGTTTTAAAAAGTTCTTGGAAATATTAAAAGCGTAAAGAAATAAAAACTCTAAAGGAGCAGAAATTCTAAGTAAATTAAAACTTTAAAGAAATTAAAACTCTAAAGATTAAAATTGAAAAAGAAGTAAAAACACTAGAAAGATTGAAATGCTAAAGAGTTTAATCTAAAGAGTTGAGCATTAAAGCTTCTGAAACATTCGAAGCTTTCAGAATTGCTCAGGATTAAGAAAGAGCTTCTTTATATAAAAGTTTTCTTTAAAGCTTTCAGATTTCAAAAAGCTGCAGCGTGTGAAACTCCGATCAATGAACGAGCATTTAATTTGTAGTTATTGTTTTTTAATATCGATGCAAATAAAAGCTGTAGCAAAAATAGAGTGATAAATCAAGAAAACAGAGGCTGTGGATTCGAATCGGGCTTTTGCCGCGATTCGGTAGAGAGAAAATTTGGCCTATTTTTCGAATAAATAAATCGATGCATATAAACCAGATAAATGACAGTGACTAGACTATGCTAAGCCCTTGATTAGAGTCATTATTCAAGTTTCCAATCTGCCAAATGAATAAAAAATAAAAGCCTTCACTTGGAGTTTTAGCTTAAGGTTGAAGTAAGTAATTTTTAATGAAATTTATAGAAAAACTGTTGGGTTAAATTTAATGGGAATGCTTTCACAATCGACTTACAATTATATACAGCGAAAACTTCGATAAGTTTTCACCTGATATTTAAAAGCTTTAAAGTTTTCTTTATAAATTTGCCATTTACAACAAATCGTATTAATTGTAAATAATGCAAAAGCTTTTGTATAGGCCAAATCTATTTTGCTTTATACTTAACAATACATTTTCCTTTTACAATATGTTTCATCTTTATCCTGTTTGATTGATTCGTCTTAAAAACTTTAAAGAACAAATTATTTTATACTTTGAACAAATATGTGCATTTTCAATTAAACTCCACGCCAAAAAATAATAATAATTTTTTTTCCAAAGAATTCAAGAAAAGTTGCTCGGATATTTTCCAACACAACTCAACAAAGGAGAAAACAAAATTCTTAATAACAAAATATTTGTTTGTGCAACTTGTTCGAATACAACAACCCTCAGCAATAAATTCGCAAACAAAAAGAAAAACGCGAATTATGCAAAATAAGAAAATCATTCTGTACCAACAAAACTATTAGTAAACTTTAATCATTTACTATATAACAAGTCTGCAGGAGCAGGAAGAGAATAAGAAAACCTAAAATAAGCTCAAAAACTACTCAAGAAAACTAAACGCTAAAATCCTGCAGAAAAAAAAAGAAAATGGCATAAAAAAATGTTTATGAACAAACAAATTGCTTTGCAAAGATTTCTGGCGAAAAAAATCGTTCGCCATAAAGAGAGCAAAAAAAAAAAAAGAACAACAACGAAGAAAAGCAAACTTTTTAATGAAATTTAATTATAAACTTTGACAAACAAATAAAAACGCCATTTATATTCAAAACCCAACAACCATGATGCAAAACAGAACTTGTGCCGCAAAGGCAACGGAAAAAGCAGAGGAGGGAAAACCCAAACTAAAAGCATATCAATTTTCTTGATGCCAACTGAAACGAAAGTGGAGGATAAAATTCAATTTATTTACTTGTCTTTTTTTATGCCAATTGGCTTTTTATTTTGTATAATCGATATGAAATTGCATTTAAATATTTTAAAAATCTGTTGAATTCAAAACCACATGGAAATGCAACTTCCAAAGTGCACGAACGAGGCAACCGAAGCAGAGACAAGTTTGGAAACAAATGGATAAATGGGTAGCAGAAATACACAGTGAACTCGTTTTATCACGAATTAATAAAAACAATAAATATTTTAAAATGGACTTCATTGGTCTAATTGTTTAACATTGTTTCGCCACTCGGGAGCTTTTTGTCGCTCATATGCACCACTCCCATGGTGAGCAGGTTTATCCTGGGTGTATCACAAAATGAGGCATTCGGCTGTTTAGAGTATAGATGGGATGGGGTATAATTCTGGCAAGTTCATGTATCATTTCAGTTATACAGGCTCTAAACCTTTACCAATGATCAATTGGCAGAATGGTGGCAATCATGCCCCTGGTTTCTCCTTGGTCATTTCTCCTTGGTCTTAGATTGAAGGGCCATCATTCTGGCTGTGGCTTAAACCTAAAAAAGTTGTCAAGTTTGGGTTCTAATTTTTTGTTTGGTACGAATACTAAAATATTTAGTACTATAATTTCAAATGCCTTTAATTTTAGTACTTCAAAATTTTTGGTACTACTGACTTATTTTTTTTTAAGTTGAATTGGTACTAAAATATTTAGTACTATAATTTCAAACATTTTTAAAACTTAATTCTTGTTTTAATTTTTTTCGTTCCAAAATTTTTAGTACTTGAACTTGTAATTTTTTTTCTAATATTTGGGACAAGTTTTTTTCTTTTAAAATATTTAGTACTCTGGTCTTAAACATTTTTAAAATTGAATTAAAAAAAAAATTCGTACTAAATGTTTTAGTACTCGAACCTGTAAATTTTTTTGTTACTAATTTATTGTTTTAAGATTTTTTGGGGGTAGAATTCTTAGTACGTCTATAATTTTTAGTACAAATTTCATTACCTTCTTTTTTAATTTTGTGGTACTAAACTATTTAGTACTCTAATTGTTAAGCATTTTTAATACTGTTTTGAATATATTTTTTTTTAAATTTTTTGGCACTAAAATTTGTAAAATTTTTGCAATAATTTAATTTTTTTTTTTTAATTCTTAGGCACTAGAAATTCTTAGTACTCCCTCTTTTCTGTAAGTAACTAAGAATGTAATTTTTTACTATTGCAGAATGAAAGTTTTATTATTTCAGCTAATTTTTTTCTTTAATTTTAGACATTAAATTCTTTTTGCTTTTTGTAGAGTTCTATGAAAATTAATGTTTTAAGTTTGATTTTGTGGCTGAAAATGTGTTTATGTTAAGTTTTGTAATTATTGGGATTAATTTTAAAGTAATTTTGAAAATTAAATATAATATTTTTATATATTGGCTCCCAAAGTCTGACAGCAGCACTGAAAACCACATAAAATGTTGTGAAATAGTTTTTGCACAGAACTTTCAGCTTTTTAATAAATTAAATAGAATTCCGTTTTCTCGGTAACAGAAAATAGAACAACAAAGTTTCGCAATTAATTTTTTCCGAAAAGCAGATAGAAAAAATTAAACTAAAATTTTTTTCCAAACAAACAAAAAAAATATATTATATTAACTCGGAGTGTTGAAAACTTTAGTTCTTTGCCTGCTCTTAAATTTAACAAAACGATGCTAAGAAATATTAAAAAAAAGAAAATGACTTGGAAACAAATTAAATGTGTCGTTTGTTAAATAAACACCTTCAGAATCTCTGAACACGCCAAGGAGCCGCTGCCAGACACACTGTTTTTCTTTATGAACGCAGGTCGGCCAGACAGAAGACACCCAGACACACGAACACTGCCAGTCTCGTTTATTTCAATACAACAATTAAACAATTATTGTTTAAGTTGTTTAAAAACAACTTGAATTAAACAATTCAAGCATTTCTTTAGCACTTAATTAATTTAAACATACAATATTTTTCGTGCTTCAAAAAGAAACCTCCGTAAAACTATTGAAAAAAAATCAAACAAAACTTTTTTGTGACCAACATAAAACAGCAAAAACAACCTGTGGTGCTATTCGAATTGTTTATTCTGAAATAATTGAATATTTTGTTTGCGCTTTATTGAGCCCTGATCCGTTTTTATGGTTCGTTCAATTTTTGATGAGGGCATTTAAAAATCATCATTTGCATTAACAATTCATAAATTTATTTGGTAATTTTTCCAATAATTAGGTGTTTATAATTTGTAATCTTCCATGTGGTTGGTACAAAAATTTCAATCGGAAACAATAAAATATAAAAAATATTGCACAATAAAATTTTTCATTTCTTTTTTTTTCCAAACATAAATAAAGGGTTTTTCAAGTGGCGCGGTTAGATGTGCTACTGAGCAGGATGTCCATAGCGTGTTGCGTGTGTTGCTCTCATTTTACGTCACAGGACTACAGCCTTCATAGTCTACCATTCAACCGTTGCATAAACAATAAAACCGTACTTTGTTCGCAAATTATTATTGTTTTGTGCGGAGTTTGCGCCGGTGGCGTTTTTGATTCATGGGCTTTAGATTGTGAAGTTGATTTACATCAGCACCTGCCATAATGGCCTAATCTTATGGTGCACCACTTGGTGCTCGAATACAGCCGTTTCTGTGTGGCACAGGCATAGAAAATTGGCCCACTCTGCTCCGAACCGCCGTAAGAAACCGTGGCAGACATTTGAATGCGAGGCAACTTCAAGTTCAAAAAGAATTTCGTTAATAACTCACACATACCAAGTCTTATTCCTTCTTTTCAACATCTAACCTCTCTTATTAAATTACCCTTTACCAGCTTGAAGTTTTTA
The DNA here is from genome assembly GCA_932526305.1 of Epicampocera succincta. Lineage (NCBI taxonomy): Eukaryota > Metazoa > Arthropoda > Insecta > Diptera > Tachinidae > Epicampocera > Epicampocera succincta. The sequence goes on along the minus strand of OW052036.1, from coordinate 61,281,547 downwards.
AAAGTTTTTGCCTTTAATAAAAAACATAAGTATGTAAGACGTTGTTTTTTTTTTTTTTTTTTTTGATTCCTTCACACATTCTGTTTCTTTTTCTAAAACTTTCAATTGTTGTGTTTTAGTTGTTGAGTTTTTCAACCGCAAAAAAATTACATCAAATTTTACTTATAGTTCAAGTAGAACCAATGTTTCCTTTCGCCAAGGAGTCGGTTGGCTTAGTTGTACTAAAAATGAAAAAAAAAAGATATTATCTCTGAAAAAGCTTTTTATATTTTACAATACATATTGTAAATATTTTATCTTTTTTAATACTGCTTTTTAATGCAACATGTTCTTGCACTAAAACTGAGGATGTAATCGCTTGGATGAAAAAAAAAAAAAATTAAAGAAAAAAGTTATCCTGTGCATCAGCAAAACACAAAAATGATTGCAAAAAGCAAGTAAGAAAAAACAGACAAACAAATACAAGCAGAGTGGAGTAGTAACACGTATTTTATATTTTAAAGATCATTATGTTTTTAGTTACGTACTCGTACAAGTATAACAACATTTATTTTTCAAACGAAAATAGTTTCAAGGGGGAGTCACCGAAAGGCATAATAAAAGGGTTAACCATAGCAGAAGGCTTTCAGTTGCTTCAAAATCCAACAAATGCGATATAATATTTAAGATTTATTTAAAACATCAAATGATCCTTTTATTGATATTTTGAGCTTAATTTTGCATAATTTTAGTAAATTTAGTACATAATTATTTAGCAAATAATTATTTAGAACATCATAAAACTCTATTTTCAATAAGTTGTATTGAATTTTTACTCCTCCAAAAATCTTCAAAAGTAGTTGATGCCAAATATTTGTTTATAAAAGATTATATTTTGTGAAGTTTTCTTTGAATTTAAATATTAAAAAAATATTTTGCAAAAAAAAAATTGGTACTTTTAGTTTTACTCTTCCTGTAGAAATGTTCGTAGCTAAATTTATTTTTTAGTATTAAAATTTTTCTATATAAAACTTATAGTATTTTACAAAAAAAATGTTCAGCTTAAAATTTTTCCTACAAAAGTTTTTTATTAGAAAAGTATAAAAACTTTTTGTTTTAAATGTTTGATACTGAATTTTTTCCCTAGAAAATTTTTAATACCAATTTTTTTGTTTTAAAAAATATTTAATATGTATTTAAAATGTAATAAAATTATTTTCATTCAAAATTCTGAATATCAAAATCCTGTAATAAAAAATTTTATGTACTAAAGTTTTTATTTTTATAAAAATTTTGCTAGAAAATTGCAAAATAATATGATTCAATACTGAAATTTTTTCCCATAAAACACTTTAAGCACCAACATTTTGTGTGCTAAAATATTTCCACCATAAATTTTTTAACGAAAATTTTTAGTACTAAAATTTTTATGCACACAACTTTCGATAAGAGAGCATTCTGCAGACAATATTCTGTACATCAAAGAATTTTTTAGAAAATTTCCGATTTTAAAATTGTTCCTATATAATAATTTTGCGATGAAATTTTTACTTGCTAAATTTTTAAAGAAATAGTTTTAGCACTAACATTTTTCTATTGTACATAGATTTTAGTATAAAATGTTTCTGCATAATTTTTTCTTGTTGTACCAAATTCTTTTTACTAATATTTTGTTTAAAATTTTGGGTACTAAAATTTGCTAATAAACACTTATGTCAGAAGATTTTTGCTTTAAAATTTCTGGTACATTCTAAAATTTTTAGAAAAAAGATTATTAACATTTTTCTTTACCAAATTTTTTTTACAAATATTTGTTAACAAAATTTCTGTCAAAAATTTTGGTACTAAAAAAATATGTTTTCTTTTTTTTTTTGTTAACAATTATGGTTATTGATATTTTGCGATACTAAAATTTTTAATCAAACATGTTCGTGCTAAGACTTTGCCATTAAATATTTTTGTTTCTTATAGTTTTGTACTAAAATTTACCCACAGTAACTTCTGCCTCTTAATATCTTTAGAAAAATATTCTGGGATTTTATTTTTTCGCACTTTTGGGAAATAGAATAAACAAATTTGAACAGCATCACAAAATGTATCAAAGAAATTGTTGTGTCAAAATCCGTATGGTGAAGACCGAGTTGTTAGAAAAGTAATCGAATAAATTCGGACGGCATACCCTTTACTTATTTATTTAGTATTGTAATTTAAAAGTAGTTTTGACAATCATTATAAGAGTATGACCATCGTTATAGATAAAAAAATGTCTGCACAAACACTGACCAACCAGCCAGGGAACCAACCAATCCATAATAACGGGCATTACAAAGTGTACGAATGACTGACTGAGTGACTGACTGACCATTGCAAATCGTTGTTAATAAAAAATGAGCCGTAACAAAAGGAAAAATATCCAAAAAGAATTTTTATTACGAGTACAATAAAATGAATATGTTTTTTTTTCTGCTTACAGATGAAAAATATTTATATATGTGCACTTATTCAACACTAGTTTTTTTTCTCACACACCAACCAGTCAAGCCAAATCTGAATTGAAAATTACAAACAAAAAAATGCTTTTGTCCATCCGTGTTTGCAACGTAAGAAAGAGGCAGTGTGAGTGTGAGTGTGTGTGCGTGTGTGTGTGAATGTGTAACAAAGCCAAAGAAATAGAATTGATGATGTTGAATAGTAAAAAAAAGTTTCTGCTTATTCATGGCACGTTTATGATTAAAAAGATTATATCACTTGAAGTCATTTCTTTAAGCAAAATAAAAGCAAACAAAACGAGCAAAAGTAAACTTCATTTTTTAAGTTCACTTCAGTTTGATTGCACATTTTTTCTTTGCTTTCTTTCTTTCTTTCTGTGCTTTTGAGAAATAAAAAGTCAAATCTAATTGAATAATTAATGTTGTAATAATGTTATTTTATGGCTTTGATTATAAATGTTCATGCTCTTAATTAAACAGCAGTCTTTGATGTTCGAGAAAGTCATTTCCCAGCTGTTTTTTTTTTCTCTACTGGATATTTACACTGAAATTTGGACAGATGGCCAGAAAAAATGTTTCTTATCTACAAACTAAAAAAAAAAGGGAGAAAAAGAAAATAAAGTATTGGCAAACATTATTAAGCAAATAATGTGAGGTGGTCAATGTGAATGCAGAGCACAGACAGCAACCACTAACAGGCGCTTCAATATCAAGCCGATGTAGAAAAAATGCCTCGAAAATATGGTGCAAAATAGATTTTATTAATTTCATGAACAAGATTATGACAAATGTGAATGTTAAAACTGCTGAGAAGGGCAAAGTCTACACTAAAACATTAACCCTAAACATTAAAACGCATTTAAGTTTCTTTAAAAAGAAAAATGTAAGTTTGGCTTGGTGGCTCTTCCTCTGGCAAAACGGATTTTTCTTTAGCTTTTTAAACGCTCAAAACATACAAATTTTAAACATATCTCGGACTTTTTATCCTGCGGACATCTGCGCCGCTAATGTGTTCGTAGACACAATAATTTTTTTATAGTTTAAGGGCATTTTTTTATATTTTTTTCCTTTATTTTATGTTACACAATAAATTTATTAACGCATCCATTTTTCACACAGAATTTTTATTTTTATATAATAACCCTTAACATTTAAGTACAAATAACAGTAATTTTGTTTTATAAATATAAAAAAACATATAATTATTTTAAAATCCTCACAAAAAACCGGTTGGTTTTATTTAATAATTGGTGTTTTAAGTCGGTCCCTCCTTCGTTTATTCGTATTTACTTAAACAATTGACCAATTATTTCATAAAACTTTTTTTGTTGTTGCTCATAATTTAAATTGTTGCTTAAAATCCTATAATTTAAACACTTTATAAAACACACCCATCTCAAGCGTTAAACGCTTTTGTAACACACCAATATCCTGTTTGATTTGGCAGCAGCCACAAGAGCCACGCATTTGTGTGGCTGCCTTTCGCGAAGATGATCTCTTAAGGTAATAAAAGTAACCTTAAGTCACGCTTTTATTGAATAACCTACGCTACGTACTCATACCTCCTTGTCGGCTGCTTCCCTCAAAATAATCGCAAGCAATTGGCAAGAAAATGTATATTTGTTTTTAGATGGTTGTCAGCTGCAGCTTTTGTGGGTTTTCAATGCGTTAAGTAACCAGTCACAACCTGTTAAGAATCAGTTCCAATTAGTGGCATCACATGAAAACGCCTTAATTAATTTTAAACATTAAAAACAAAAACAAAAAAATAGGCATTTCAAACTCTTTAAATATTAACAATTACCAAAAGAAAGATAAAATTAGGCAAAATTATAGGCGGATGAAAAAACAAATTCTTCATCTTTAAAATCTAAAAATAAGGTTTAATAAAATTTAATTTGTATGACGTCAACAACAGTTTTTGTTCCAAACATCATTCAATACTAAATTGCCTTCATTTTAATTACGTTTTCTTTTCGTTAAGACAAGTTTTTCCTGTTACCGTTTTACCATTTGGATTCAGTTGTATTAATATTTCTGTTAAATTTTCTTTAAAAAAAAAAACCAAATTGATTTAAAGCAACACACACACACACACACGCATACATACACACATAAGTGCGTATTTAACTGGGCTGAAAGTCACAACTTTTCTGCCTTGTTAACTTTAATATGGTTCAATAATATGAAAATATTTGTTTCGTTCTTCTCTGTCCTTACCGAGTCTTGGGAAACAGATACGTTTAGTGAGTGTTTGTTTGTATAAGTGTGTGTGTCTTTTTAAACAAAATAAACATTTTCCTTTAGTATGTGTTTGAAGAGCATAGACTTTTTCTGAGCTCTAAGTATGTCAAAATCAATGAGAATATTTTAAATACATTTATATGTCTGCATGTGTGTGCGTGGGTGTGTGTGTGTGTGTGTATGTCAATGTGTGCTGTTATCATTACAACGCCATCTTCATCTCGTACTCGTATCACAATTTTTTTTGTGGCTAAAACAAGTAAAAGCAGATTTTTCTATAAGAATTTTCTTAAGATGAAATTTTTTCTGCTCTTGTCTTACTTGAATGTGTATAATCTCTTTTTGTTGTTGCTGTTGCTGTTGTTTATTGTGATTACACATCTGAAGAAGGTCTCTCTATTGGGGTGTTGACTTCAATTGACTTGTATTGTATCCTCCAGATAAGATTTGTGTTTGTGTTTGTGTTTGTGTGTGTATGTGTCTGTGCTAGAATTCATATAACTTTTGTATTGTTAAACGGATTTTTTTTTGTTTGTTTCTCAAGCAATTTTACGCTCTATAAAGTTTTGTGATAAATAGATATTAGTTAAAAATTTAAATTAAAAGTCTTGTTAAAAGAAATTCACTTGAGACCCTCAAAATATTGAACTGTTTTTAAAGCAATTTACATATTTAATAAGACTTAAAACAAGTCAAGTTTACCTTCGTAAAATAAATAAATATGCTCTGCATAGACGATGTTATATTAGCAGTCGATAATTTTATTGTATGGGAATTTAAAATGATCGATTAAATTTGTATGGACAAGAAAAAGTTTATCATTTCTACAGAAAAGTAAAGTTAAGTACAACCTTCGCCACAGGAAAACAAAGTTAACGACAATCTTGCTACAAAATTAAAGTTATTGATAACTTCTTTTTGATAAAAAATAAAGTTATCGATGACTTTTCTATAGAAAAATTAAGTTATCGATGACTTTTCTATAGAAAAATTAAGTTTATATAAAAAATGAATATTTGTAATATCCGTTAGAATAATAGAGTTATCGATAACTTTTTGCTAGAATAGTAAAGTTATCGATAACTGTTCTGTTAAACAATAAAGTTATATATAAATTTTCAGTAACAAATTAACTTATCGATAACTTTTCTTTACAAAAATAAAATTATCGATACCTATTCTTTGCAGAATAAAGTTATCGATAACTTTCAGTTACATAAATAAATTTATCAATAACTTTTCTTTACAAAAATAAAGTTATCGATAACTTTCCATAGAAGAATAATGTTATCGATAACTTTACATAGAAGAAAAATAAAGTTATCGATAACTTTTCTATAAAACAATAAAGTTATATATAAATTTTCTATAGAAAAATAAAGTTATCGACAACTTTACGTTAGAGTAATAGAGTTGTCGATAAATTTTTGTTACAGTAATAAAGTTATCGATAATTCTATTACTTTAGTGTGGAAAAGCAAAGTAAACGACAACGTTTTTACAAAACAAAGCAAAGTTGTCGATAACTTTTCTATAGAAAAATAAAGAAATCTGTATTTCTTTTCTATAGACAACTTTTATACAGAATTGAAATTTAAAAATCATCGATAACTTGTCTTTGATACATTAAAGTTGTCTATTCTTTTTTTACAGAAAAATAAAGTTATCGATATAGTCGATAATTAAATGAAGTTGCCGTGTTATATAGTTTTGCGGTTCTTCGAAAGTGCAGTTAACTTGGTTCCACGAAAGTTTAAAAAAAAATAATGCTTACAATTCTTAATTTTTATTAAATAATATTCGCATTTCATTTAATCAAACTGTTGCACAAATAGTTTTATGCAGACATTTTCAAAAAAAAAAAAACATTGAAATACTTTTCCTTTTTGTTATTTCTAATAGTCAAGTTCTCCTTCCATATTATCACATTATTTTCACAGCTGTCGTACAGACATTTGGAAAAGTTTTAATACCTTTAATGAGATAAATATCTAGACACAAACAATTTGCCAAGAAAAATACAACCAACAAAACTACTTCTACAAGGTTTGCTGGCGAAAGAAAAATTAAAAAAATACTGACAATTGTTTTCATTATTATTTATTAATACAAGCCAAGTCAAAGTCAACAATTGAACAATTAAACCTGTTCGAAGAAAAGAATAAAAAAAGTTAAAAATAGTTTAAGAAACGAAAACAGATGCTGGTACTTTAATTGCCGAGAATCCCGAAAATATGCAATACAAAATATTTACTTATAAAAAAGGACTTTAACAGTCCAAGGGAAGAAAATAGGATAGATGATAATCTCTAATTCTATCGGCTGATTAGTTGATCTAAACAACAAATGTCGTTAGTTGTGTCCTTTAAGAGATTAATTTAATTAATACAATAATATAATTAACCGGGATAATGAAAAGGTCGGGTATAGTCACAAAAGCCCCAAAGGTTGGTCACTTTAATAATATAGCAATACTTTATGACAGCAACAACATGATTGTATCATTGATTACGGCTCCAATATCACATGTTACAACAATTAAATGATTATTTATGGGAATAATATGTGACAATAATATGGTTTTTTATACAAAAAAAAAATTTGACTTGTTTTGAAAAGACTTAATTCAGTGTTTTATTTGCTAATATCTTGTCATTGGAAATAAATGCTGTGATATTTGACTAAATAGAGTATTTTGTGCCTTTTGGAAATTTCTTTGTTTCCTTTCCAATAACGAACGAACGAACTTTGCTTGTCTGCAGAAACACTCAGAGTTTTTGGTAGGAATCGAAACTAGAACTGCTGTAAAACTGTACCTGCTTGAGGTTTTTTCTTTATGTTTTTATTTTGCATACGAGCCAATGATATTGAAAACACTGAGCGAAAAAGTTGTGCTATAGTGTAAAAGAAAACTAAAAAGAGCTTTAAGTTAATGGAACTTTAAAGTCTTCGTGTCTGGCTTAAAAGCTTTAAAAGCATTTACAATCTAAAATGCTTTTCGTTTTTTAATAACATTCTGCATTTTTTTAACTTTTATTTAAGTTTCCTTGTTTTAGCTTTTGATTTCTATAAGTTGCACTTAATTTCTTTGGAATTTTTAATTGAAACTTTGAATAATATTTAACTTCCTGCTACGCCTTCTTTCCACATTTAAATTTACACTCCCTAGATTTATACATTCAACGTTTTTGTCTTACTTTCCTTTTTTTTCATTTTAGTTTCTTTTCTTAAGTTGTTTTACCTTAAATAAAAACTTATCACAATCATAATCATCAATTTTATCTCGCTTTCTTAAACCAAAAACTCTAAAAGTTTTCCCGAGGTTTCTTTTAACATTTTCTTTCAACATCGTGAGCAAGATTTTTAGTTTGTTGATAACGATTATGAGTGCGCTGGCATGAATTGTCTTCAGCGAAGGGCTGGATATGGGAGCAAAAAATGCGAAATTATTTTCTAAAAAAAAAGAAAAAAAAATATTCCGACTCTAATGACAATATCATTAGCATTTTAAGTGATAGTTTTTATTCCTGGTTGGTCTGCAGCCACAACGACGACAGCCGAAAGCTTCTTTCTGCTCCAGCAAAAAAAATAAACTGCGAAGCGTTAATTTTAAAGTTAAATATGCAGTTTGCTGCCAGCCACCCAACCGCACTATGAAGTTGGTTGGTGTTTTCTTTTTCTGCATCATTTTGTTTTCTTCGCCATCAACAGGAGTTAAGCTTTAATAAGTTTTCAATTGCTTGTAGAAATTACAGTAGAGGTTTAATGGTTATTAAAGCCATTTGAGAGAAAATACAGACTTAAATTTCAATTAAAAAGTAGTTAAAGTTAATTGTTTGTGGGGTTTAGAAAAGCAACAATTAAATAGAAGTTAGCGGGGGAAAATCAAATAATTTCAAATAATTTTTCTTATTGTAAACTTTTAAATAAAACTTTAACTGGCGTTTTTATTCTGAATTCTTCTTCTTCTTCTTCTTCTTATTTTGGCGCTACAGTCCGTGGTATTCTCCATGCGATCTACATGGCCCAACCATCTTAGCCGTTGGATCCGTAGGCGCCTGGTTAGGCTCATGTCGCTGTACAACCCGTACAGTTCATGATTGAATCTTCTTCTCCAGAAACCATCCACGCAAACAGGGCCGAAGATTGAACGCAGAACTTTTCTCTCGAAAATACCAAGGACTTCCTCATCCGCCTTCGACACCGTCCATGCTTCTGCGCCATAGAGAAGTACAGGGATTATCAAAGTGGTATATAGTGTCAACTTGGTTTTTCGAGAAAGGGCCTTACTACTCAATTGCCGCTTGAGCCCAAAGAAGCAGCGATTGGCAAGAGTTATTCTGCGTTTGATCTCGGTACTGATGTTGTTCATACTGTTGACTTGGGAGCCAAGGCAGACGAAGTCCTTCACTACCTCGAAGTTATAGCTGCCTATGGTGATGTTCTGGCCCAGTCGTCGGTGTTGCGCGTCCTTTTTTGATGACAGCATATACTTCGTTTTGCCCTCGTTCACCGCTAGACCCATTTTGGCCGCCTCCGTTGAAATCCCAGCAAACGCTTCAGTGACGGCTCGCTGTGTTCGACCAATCACGTCAATGTCGTCAGCGTATGCCAGCAGTTGCACGGACTTTTGGAAGATCGTGCCTCTGTTGTTGGCGTGTGAGTTTTGCACGATCTTCTCAAGAATTATGTTAAAAAAGTCACATGACAGTGCGTCGCCTTGTCTAAATCCCCTTCTGACATTGAAGGTCTCGGTGAATTCGTTACCGACCTTGATGGAGCAGCGAGAGTTCTCCATCGTCATCCTACACAGCCTGACGAGTTTAGTAGGAATGTCAAAACTAGACATGGCTTCGTATAGCTCGTCCCTATACACACTGTCATATGCGGCCTTAAAATCGACGAATAGGTGGTGGGTGTCGATTTGCATCTCTTGGGTCTTTTCCAGGATCTGCCGTAGTGTGAAAATTTGGTCGATGGTGGTTTATTCTGAATTAATGTTTAATAAATGTTACATTCGTTTTAACGCAATAAAGAAAAAGTAGCATACAACGGTGGCCCTTGTTTTTGCAAACTATGCAACTCGGTCGGTCTCCAACCAAAAAATGCAACACTGGCTCAATTTATAAAATGCAACCTTGTTTTCAACTAAAAAATGCAACACTGTCTCAAACCACAAAGTGGGATTTATAACAGGTAACTTGTTTTTGCTTTTGTTTCACCTGAGAAAAGGACACACACATTAATGACAAATATCAGTAAAGATCTTACTACAACCTCTGAATGGCGTTGCAAAAACACAGGGTCGATTTCAGTGTTCGGTAGACCCAATGTTGGTTATTAAACGCCCGCCAGTGCGCATTTCCAGCTTTATTCTTAGTATTGAGAAATAAAAAGCTTTTTCACAGCGTCTCAAGAAAGAAAGAGAAACTGTGTAAGATTTACTTCACTCCACATCATCTCATCACTATTTACATCGCCTATAAGCGACGGAAAATGTAATATAACTTTCATGTATGCAGCCGATACTTTAAAACCTATTTTGAGGTTATTCAATCGTATGCAAGAAAGACAGCGAAGAGATTTAACGGTGACAGTGACTCAATGTAACATTGTCACAGTGTCATCGTCGCTATTATGAATTTGGCTTTGACGAGCTCAGACATCTTGCTCCCAAAACCTTTATTTTCTTATGTAACACAAGTTCATGTTGATCCATTTGCAATTATTTGGTCAGAGAATCGCACAATTTATTAATTTTATTACTCTGTGGAATAATCTGCCTGTAGTTCGTAGTAGTTTCGTGTCACTTATAATGTCCACAGTGACTAAAGCCCCTCAAATTCCCTTTCCTCTATTCCATAACTAATTTTCCTACTTCCGGTGTAATGGAATGCACAGGTAGAGCCGCCCGGTGAGCACTGGTTCAGGTTTCAAAAAAGGTGTAACATTTAAGCAATATTTTTGTCCATATGAACAAACGCCGACAAAGTGTTTTGGCCATATTGTTCGCTTAAAGAGTCCCGTACAACTACAATGTTCTTTTCACTACCAGCTAAATAGGAACAAACCGGTTGAAGAACAAACACCGAGACCGAAATCTTTCCCCTAAAGCAGGAAAAAGAACTTTGATTCTCGTTGAACTATGAAAAACGGGAAATATTTACGAGATTGTTGCGGTATGAAGCCTTTGCCTGATGAGCTTCCCGCACAATCTAACGTTTATGGCCACGTGTCATAAAAAATTCGATTTTCTTTAAACATAATTCAGGCACCAATTCAGACACATATTAAAATTCATACAATTTTTATTTGTGCAAAGTTTATCTCTAACTAAAATGTGACTGACACCTTTTGCCTAAACTTTTCCTTTAAGCTCTTCTTTTTTTTCCATGTTTGCTTTCCTAAATCAATATTTTCTTAACTAAATCTCTTTTGGCAATTTTCTAAAACACTGACAATTTGTTAGTAATTTCCTTAGCATTTTATTGAGTTTATTTAAAATTTATTTCAATAAATTTGTTTGTCGTTTTGCTGGCGATATGCATTTCCAACTCGTGCTTTACTTGTTAAAACGATAGCAAATTTTTCATATCAATTTTCTTGTTTTTTTTTTAGTTTTTTGTCAAATTCAGCTGAACCAAGTTTGTTGTTCACTTCTTCACATACAGTTTACATTTTTAACAAGCAATAAATATTGAACTATTTTTTTTTTGCTCTATCGTTTTTTGTCATACCACTGAAATTCAATACTATTTTTCCCACATACAACGACTAAGTTGCTACAGAGTCAAAGAAGTGCTGCGACAAGAAAAAAGTAGCAGAAAAAAACTGCATACAAGTAAAATTTGAAAAAAAGTCTTCTGCAATGAAATTGTAGCTGTGCTCCAGTCTTCATATAGGAGTAGTACGTACGTACGTTTACACGTTACTCGAAGTGACTTTCCACCCACAAATTGAAATGCAACAGTCATGAATACATTTTTGCTGTTCTTTCAAAAAGAGTGTTTAGTTTCACACTAAAGCAATAAATACATTTAGTTGTCGAACATTTTCTATACTCGTACAATATACATACATTTTCTAACACATGCCGGCAGTGGTTAATAAAATTAAATTTCAGTTTCTGAAAATCTCCACCAACAAAATGACATCAAAACAAATAGTCAGTCATCCTCCACTTTCCACTTTCATATTTTAAAAAAGATTTTACTTCTTATTTTTTTCACAGTCTTTGTCCAACCGGCAGTTAACTTTTGTGCTTAACTGTTGTTGTCATTTAAACCGTCTTCTAAAAAACTATGGCAACAAGATGACACCAAAACCGATAAAAATTCTCCACTTTCGTTTTTGTCATATTTTGGTTAAGATTTCAGATTTTAAATGGTTTTTTTTTTTGACATTCGTTCTCCAACTGGCAGTTAACTTTTGTGCTTGACTGTTGTTGCCATTTAAAATGTCATATACACCAGAAACTGCAAGAAAATTATAGTGTCGTCTAAGTTCCTGTCGCTGCATAAAATATAAATGTGACAACATTTGACTTCTATACCGGGGAGTATTACGAGCAAAACTCTATTTCAACTAAAATAAATACATGTATTTTTTTTATAACCCAAAACTCGTACATGCAGTTTAAATGCTGATCATAAGCAAGACAAAAAAAAAATAAAGTTTCGATATTTTATGTTTGTTAACAAATTATAACACTTTATTTTTGACGTTTTTAGAGTTGCCTTTGAAAGGAAAAGAAATGAAAAAAAAATATATAAACATGAAATATGGCTGAACTTTCGTTTGTAATATGAAGCAATAATTCAAAGTTATTGATTCATATTTAAAAATGTAATTTATTTAAATGAATTGGCTTCAAATAAAGTCGTTTATTTTAAAACTGAAACTGAACATGTTATCGGCGCAAATCCAGCTAAATGCAAGAAAAGCACAGCAAACATTTATGCAAAAAAAAAAAATTAAGAGTTATGAATTTTTGAAGGCCTGAAAACAGTTTTAATTATCCTTAAAAAAACATGATAAATTCCAAAACTTAAAATTTTTTTTTTGTATATTTCAGACAAAGTTTTAACTTTGAATCAAATACGTTGCATACGAGGTGTGTTCAAAAAATTAAGTGAATTATAAAATTTCTCGGGCTACACACAATCGATTATAGTTTTTTTTCTTTTCTTTCTCGTGTCGTGAAAGATTGTTCACAGTTTCAGCTGTTCATCTTGTTGCGTTTGCTGGTCACAGGCCTAAAAGTTGGAAAAGTTTTGCTTGACGCTCAAAGAACTTCTTTAAACATTTGCTTTAAAAATATGAAATTAGAGGCAGACGATGATTGTACAGTTTTTGAAAGAAGATCGAGAAGATGTTCATGATGACCGCAACTCAGCAGCACCCATGGAAATATGTTAAGAAAGTGCAACAAATTGTTGTGCAGAAGTGTCGTAGTACTATTAGAAAAGTTGGCTTAAAATGTCGGTATATCGGTAGGCTTCTGCCAGGCAATATTTTCTTTTGAAATTTATTTTTGAAGTAAAGTTTGTTCCAAAATTGCTGAATTTCGATTAGAGAAACAACATCGTAATCAGCCACTGCGTTTTCACCAGATTAGAGCCCTCAAGACTTTTTCCCACTACCAAGATTCCACAGACCTGTGAAAGAGCGAAAATGATAGAGAATATAAAAACGCTGGCACAAGTATTTAACGAGATCTATTTTGACGGCCGCAAAATAAAAATTTATGAATAAATAAATAGTTTTTTAATTAAATCAAAATTCACTTAATTTTTTGAACAGACTTTGTATATGTTCGACAAATAAGTGATTTCGAATAGCAAAAACGGGTGTTCCGGACACATAATTTTCCGAAATCATGTGGTTTTACTCTGTTCTCAAATAACTTTCAACTCTTTTACTGTTAAACACATGTTAAGTGTTCTGCTCCCATTCTGTTATACATTTTTTAACACTATTTTGACTTTGTGAATATTATAGTCAAAGCTTTTCAGTTCTTGCCCCTACAAGTTTAATCTGTAGCTTTGATGCCCTTTTTATTTTTCATATCCTTATTAATTTTGTATGGCCTTATTCTCTTATAATTCAATCTCATACTCTTATACCCAGATACTTTCGATTATCAGACACTTGTTTCTTGCCTTAACGAAATATATCTTTAATTTTTCTTTGCACAAGTTAATGACATCTCTAAACAAGTTGTTCGTCTAAGGTGTTCTTTTCTCGTATGTCTCCGTGTTTTAGCAAAAGTATTCTATTAACAGAAACATCATCACAGTAAGCCAGGATAAGAAAAAAAAAGAAGTTTTGAAATCCTTTTTTATTGTTATTTATTTTGCTACAATGACAACCAGCCAACCGCCTTTGTCTTGTAGCCAGAAGGACAACTAATGGATTCAAACAGATTGTCTGGCATTTTCAATAGGCAAACAATGTTGAAAGGATCTTTTTACCTGGCAACAGTTAAAACAGTTGTCGAGTTTCACTGGCAATTGTCTTGTTAAACTTTTCACTTTCACACAGCAGCCAAAAATGTTCACAAATTTACAGCATTGAATAAACATCGTTTTAAATTAAAGTAAAAATAAATATACTTTGATTTCTCGAGCATTTTCTTGCAGCAGGAAAAGTGAAAAGAGAAAGTAAATAAAGCGGAGCCTTTATCTTAGTCTTTGTAGGGGGAGGCGGGGTTTTTGATGTTCAGCCGCTTTAAAAGGGGTTTCCGTTGTTAAGCCACCATTTCCCCACTCTTCTTATCAGGAAAATGTTGTGGTTGTTTTAAAAGTCAATAACACAATTCCGTGTATTTAACAGTAGAATTAAAGGCGAATGAAAAGTATGTTTTTTTTTTTTTTTTTGGTTGTGCACAATTTTGTGTGGTTTTGATTTGAGATTTGTTTTCGTCTGGCGTTTTTGTTTGTCTGTCCACTGGCGGTTTCAGGGCGGTTGGGTTTTTTTGTCTGTGAGTCGCTTTATTTGGTTGTTTTATGACCGGGTTTATTGCTCGGTTGACTGGGGTCTGGTTTGGGTTAAACGGCATGAATGTTGATTTGACAGCGGGTTACTGTTCGTAGACTTCGTAGAGGGATAAAGTTGTTGTTGTTTTAGTTTTTTCTGCAACACTGGAGGTTTCCTTCCGTTTTTTTTTTTTTTTTTTGATATATAAAAGGAATTGCAGTTTTGTTTGTAGTTGTTTATTTTATGTAGAAATTCAGCAAAAAATATACAAAACATTCATTCAAACATTGAAAAACAATCTAAAGAAAAAAAGAAAACGAGAATTACCAAGATATTAGTGGTTTTAAGAAAAACATAGAAATTTTATTAAAAGGCAACCAATTATTGTAGATATCAAACTGGAAATCTTCTTATTAATATAAAATTTCACAAATCTTGTTTAAAATTTATGAGAAAAGGGAAAAAATAAATTTTAAGAAAATTTTATTTATAATTTCTGTAAATTTGGGGCTTAATTTCAGGTTCAGTTTTTTTCACTTTTCCTTTAATTACAACAAAAAGTCTTTTGTTATTTAGAGAAAATGTATATTTGAATATAAACTGAGCTAAAACTAAAAAAAATTGAACTTTTCAAGTTTTTAAGAGTCGTCTGCAAGTACAAGTACAATCGAATTTCTGATGCGGGTCTCAGGTAGATAAAATTAAACAACTTGAGTTTAAGCAACGGTTGCTTATTTTTTCCTAAATTTTTCATTGATACTCGTAAAACTTTTATAAAACATTTTCCATGTTGCTGGTGTCAAAGTTATTAAAATCTTAGAATTTAAAAGTACCAGATTCTGGGCTTCACTTTGTTCATATGTACAATGTTTTAGTCGGTAATCCTTTCGTTAAACACTTTAGTCCTTGAAATATTTTATAGTTTATTTACAGCAAAAGTCTCAAATTAATATGTTTTTTGTTTCGTTTTGTCTGGGTTACTGTTACTTTAAGTTTGTGCTGAAAATGCATAAATGACTTCTTTTCCTTTCCTTCAGCATCATCATCATTATGCTGATTATTAGCATTTAGTATCGTCATCATCATGATTTCCGTTCAACTGGCCAAACGGTTTGATTGATGTTGATGCACTCTGTTCTAAGTCAAAGCCGAGTGTGGGTTCCAAATGTCGATCATTGTCCGCTTGTTGATGTCAGGGTCTGGGTAGATGTCAGTGAAACACATTAAAGAGTTAAACGTTTCACTTTTTGACATTGACAATAAATACCTTGCGGTTGTAAACAAACTTATGATTATGACAGCTTTATGTCATTGGATTCTGCACGCGGACGAAAATTGTGTGGGAAATGTTTTAAACTTAAAACTCATCTTTTCGAATTTTAATAGTCGAAAACACCATTTGAATAATTTAAAGCTTTAAATTTGTTTTGAATCTAAATCTAAACAACATTTTCTGTCTTGGCAGACAATTTTATTACAGTGTTAATAAGTACCTATAATCAGATTTTTTTAGAGCAAATTTCTAAAAAAAAAAACACAAAATCGATAAAACGCCTACCAAAAATGGATACGTAGACAATCTGGCAAAAGCAGTTGTTAAAAATAAGCTAAACAAAATATTCATAAAATCTTTAAAAAAACAATAAAAAAAAAGTAAAAGATTTTGATTTAAAGTCTTGCACTAGTTTTTCCTACTTGCAGTTAATCTTAAAACATAATGTTGAATTCAAGAGCCAAAGAGCAGGGCAAACGAAGGCACCATTGGAAACCGTTTAAAGGCATCCATTTTATAATTTTATGTCGTAAATCAAAACTACACGTACAAATTTATTCATCATGTTCAGTTTTTTATAAATGTTTTGGCTACACAGAGAATTACAATAGAACAACAAAAATGTTGCTTTTGGTTTAATAAAATTTACGCCAGCCAGCCTTTGAGCCTAAAAGAAAAGTGAACATCAGTCATTTAGAGCCTTCGGCGAATAACGTCATTTGATATGAAAACTTAGGCAGCTTGAAGTGGGAACAAGAATTATGTTTATATTGTTTTAAGAGCGCATTAAAAGGGGGAGTTTTGATAATCATTTGATTTTTCTATAGCGATACAAAAGAAATAAACTAACATTTTGAGGATGAGAGCAAAAGATTACCAGAGAATTAGAGATTCTTAGATTTTGTTAAAAAAGCTAAAAAAAAGTACAGAAAAGGGTAATATAATAATACACTGAGTATAAGAGTGTGCTGGTAAAAGAGTCTGTTATTACAAGAGTGCTTGAATAAGAGTCTATTAGTATAAGATTGTACCAGTACAGGAGTGTACCAGTATAAGAATGTACCAGTATTAGAGTATAGCAGTATAAAAGTTTATCAATATAAGAGTGTAGCAGTATAACATCGTACCAGTGTAAGAGTGTAGCAGTATAAGATGGTACCAATATAACAGTGTAGCGGTATAAGAGTGCACCATTATAAGAGTATGGCAGTATAAGAGTGTACCAGTAAAAGATTGTACCAGTCTTATGGTGTAGCAGTATAAGATGGTACCAGTATAACAGTGTTCTAGTATAAGAATGTACCAGTATAAGAGTGTGCCCAGTATAAGAGTGCAAGTGGTTAATATTGTACGAGTACAAAAGTTGTCCGAGTATAAGATTGTACGCAGTTTAATAGTTCATCAGTATACGAGTGTAGCAGTAGAGTCGCCATACTTTTGTTCTACGAAATGTGCAAATTTCGAACAAGAAATTTACTTTTCAAGTGAAAAATCGCCACCTAAATAAAGCTAAACAGAACATAATATTAGCACAGTTTGGTTAGCATATGACTAATGATGGTGATGATGCTCTGATAACCACGTGTTTTCAAATCACGAAAACAAAAAATATTATTACTTCAACTAAATTAAAACATTTTACTATAAATTATCAGCTCAGCATCATTTTGAACGTCGTAATGTTAGAAAAATAATGCAAAAAGAACCAGAAGTCTGCTTTTTGGTGCAAGTTGTTGTTAGAAACCACGTGACTTCAAATAAAGTGGTTTTCAGAACAGACAACAGCAAAAACTCCGCACTGCTTAACTTTTCGAAAGACTACAAATTGTGCACTTGGCAACGATTATTGTAACTAAAATTGCGGGTATTATTTTTTGCTAGAAAACGTAATAATACCCCTCTTCTCTGGGTATAGCAGCATTAAATGCCCTCTGCCCGATTTGGCCGCTGTGACCAAAATCAGTACAGGGATGTAGTCGTCCATGTGCCATATAAAGGACCAAAATTCCGCTTTCGTTTATTTGTGAAAAGATTCACAAATTAATTTTGTATGTCTGAAATTTTGGAATATGTAAAACTGACTGGCGCTGTCTCACCAAAAGATCACGTCTATCGTCGGGACTTAAGCCAAGCGGTTGTTGCCTTCACTTAAATAATCTGTTACTGTAAACACTGGCTGACACAGGCTTTGATATCAATTTTGGCTGCTTAAACGAAATCATGTTATCTGTCTAAATAAATCTTTTGCTTTAGTATTCAAAATGTTTTCTTGAAATTGTTACATAAATAACAAATTTCAGAAGTTTTTGCCAAATTCTTCATTTCTGTTTTTTTTTCTTTGGAGTTTAAGGCAATGCAGCATATGGGCATTTATTTTGGCACTCGCACCAGATTTTTGTTGTTATAGGCCTTTTTCTCCTCAAAACTTATGCATATATTGTGTAACTGTGTGAGTGTGTGTGTTTTAAAAATATTATGTTTTACTAAATTGCCTCAGAAAATCTTTAAAAAGCACAAACTTACGGAGAAAATGCAACAGAATTTTGTTTTCCAAAAAAAAAAAAAAAACAAAGATGTTCTCGCTTTAATTTATGACAACATAATTTAGCTTCATGCATTAAAATCAAACACATTAAACTAAAATTTATTAATTGGCATTTAAAAAATTTACACATTCATTAATTGAATACATGATGAGCACATATTAAGTTTGTAAACTCCCCCCGCAGAAGGAATTTCCGTTGAGTGCTAAAATAAATGACTAAAACTATGCGCTCATTCTACGATATGATTTTGATATATATATTTCATATTAAAAAGCCTTCTGGGGGAGAGCTTTCATATGTTCATAATTTTTTTTTTTCACTTTTTCGCCCACTCAATTTGGCTTTATAATTTATTAAGTTGTTCTGTTAGCAGGTTTTTCTGCTTTTGGTTGTAAATTTTAAGGTGGTTTTTGTTGAACATTTTATGTGTTCTTTTAATGCTTTCGAACATACGATACGACTAAAGTTGGTGGCGCGAGGTGTCTGTCGGTGTTGCAATAAAATGGAATCTTTTCTTTTTTCGTTTTAATTATGATTGTTCTCCGTTTTGTTCGCTCTTTGTTTTTTCTTTTTTTTCTTTTTGTTTGGGGGTGGGAAAAAATAGTTTCAGAATATTTGCAATTTGATGTGAAACAGTTGGGAATTTTTTAAAATTAATTTGGCACAAAATAAACAATCGTCCAATGGCTATACAGAAAAACGTACTACAGTTCCACTAAACACTCAAATATGTTTTCTTATATTAAGGCTTCATTATATATTATATATGACAGTAACTTATGTGAGTAGCGAAAGAAGACTTTATAATAATATGACTGTATGATGACTTTATGCTTGTACAGTTATAGGACTTTACAATATATGATTTTACATTTACTCAGCTATATGACAATCTATTGTCTTAAGAGTTTACGATCTTATGATCGAATGTCTGAACTGAATGTCTTATCTTAATATAATTATAAGACTATAATATAAGACTTTATAATTATAAGACAATAATATAAGACTTTATAATTATAAGACTTAATAATATAAAACTTTATAATACAAGACTTTATAATATAAGACTTCATAATATAAGACTGTATATTATAAGACTTTATAATATAAGACTTTATAATATAAAACTTTATAATATAAGACTTTGTAATATAAGACTTTGTAATATAAGACTTTGTAATATAAGACTTTATAATATAAGACTGTATATTATAGGACTTTATAATATAAGACTTTATAATATATGACTTTATTATATACGACTTTATAATATAAGACTTTATAATATAAGACTTTATAATATATGACTTTATAATATAAGACTTTATTATATACGACTTTATTATATAAGACTTTATAATATATGACTTTATTATATACGAGTTTATAATTATAAGATAATAATATAAGACTTTATAATTATAAGACTTAATAATATAAAACTTTATAATACAAGACTTTATAATATAAGACTTCATAATATAAGACTGTATATTATAAGACTTTATAATATAAGACTTTATAATATAAAACTTTATAATATAAGACTTTGTAATATAAGACTTTGTAATATAAGACTTTGTAATATAAGACTTTGTAATATAAGACTTTATAATATAAGACTGTATATTATAGGACTTTATAATATAAGACTTTATAATATAAGACTTTGTAATATAAGACTTTGTAATATAAGACTTTGTAATATAAGACTTTATAATATAAGACTTCATAATATAAGACTGTATATTATAAGACTTTATAATATAAGACTTTATAATATAAAACTTTATAATATAAGACTTTGTAATATAAGACTTTGTAATATAAGACTTTGTAATATAAGACTTTGTAATATAAGACTTTATAATATAAGACTGTATATTATAGGACTTTATAATATAAGACTTTATAATATATGACTTTATTATATACGACTTTATAATATAAGACTTTATAATATAAGACTTTATAATATATGACTTTATAATATAAGACTTTATTATATACGACTTTATTATATAAGACTTTATAATATATGACTTTATTATATACGAGTTTATAATTATAAGATAATAATATAAGACTTTATAATTATAAGACTTAATAATATAAAACTTTATAATACAAGACTTTATAATATAAGACTTCATAATATAAGACTGTATATTATAAGACTTTATAATATAAGACTTTATAATATAAAACTTTATAATATAAGACTTTGTAATATAAGACTTTGTAATATAAGACTTTGTAATATAAGACTTTGTAATATAAGACTTTATAATATAAGACTGTATATTATAGGACTTTATAATATAAGACTTTATAATATATGACTTTATTATATACGACTTTATAATATAAGACTTTATAATATAAGACTTTATAATATATGACTTTATAATATAAGACTTTATTATATACGACTTTATTATATAAGACTTTATAATATATAACTTTATTATATACGAGTTTATAATTATAAGATAATAATATAAGAATTTTTAATATAAGACTTTATAATATAAGACTTTGTAATATAAGACTTTATAATATAAGACTGTATATTATAAGACTTTATAATATAAGACTTTATAATATAAGACTTTATAATAGAAGACTTTGTAATATAAGACTTTATATTATAAGACTTTATATTATAAGACTTTATAAAATAACACTTTTTAATATAATATAATATAAGACTTTATAATATAAGACTTTATAATATAAGACTTTTTAATATAAGACTTTATAATATACGACTTTATAATATAAGACTTTATAATATAAGACTTTATAATATAAGACTTTATAATATAAGACTTTATAAGTCAAGACTTTATTATATACGGCTTTATAATATAAGACTTTATAATATACGACTTTTTAATATAAGACTTCATAATATAAAACTTTAGAATTCAAGACTTTGTAATATAAGACTTTATAATATAAGACTTTATAATATAAGACTTTATAATATAAGACTTTATAATGTAAGACTTTATAATATACGACTTTTTAATATAAGACTTTATAATATAAAACTTTAGAATTCAAGACTTTATAATATAAAATCTTATAACAATCTGTGATTGTTTAAATCTATAAATCAATAACCAGCCAATACAGGGTTATATTGTCATCTGATTTTATACAAAGATATGGCCCCTAGTACTTAAAGCTTTTATTTTTAAATATCAGGAAACTTGATTCATATACATGCATGTGTATATTTTTGAAGCTGGTAGTTTTCTGGATGTTCACTTGAAATTTTGCCTGATTTTATATTCTCGTAAGCAAAAAAATATGTTTCACAATTTAAAATTCCATTTTTTGTTCTCGTGTCTTTGGCGCGCAAAACGAAAAAGAGATGTTTTCCTAAGACAAATAAAAAAAAAGGACACGATACCACTTTTTAGTGGAGAAACAATAAGGAAAGGAAAAAAAAACTTTTCAGACATGTTTCATTAACAGAAAATGTTGTTTTACAAAATGCATTTTTACCAAATGCATTCAGGCGAACGAACAACAATCAAAGAAAGATCCATACAATCATACACACACACACACACACACACACATACATTCATAAAGCATTTTACAATTATATTTGTAAATTCAAACGGACAGAACAACAGACAGACCGACACAGAGACAGACAGACCCAACCAGACATTACTTGGTTGCACGATGACGCCACACAACACAAAATGTTTTAAATGCAATACAAATGTTTTTCTGCGTTTTTTTTCTGTTTTAGTGTTTCCATTTTATTTTTTTTGGTTTATTTCTTCTACAATGTGGCAGGAGACAATTGCCACCACTACGTGCAGCATCAGATTTGAGAAAAATCAACAAAACTCACACAAATTAAAACAAAAAAGTCTCTAGTTCTGAAAAATTGCTTACAATTCTATTCTTAAACGAAATGCAGTGTTTCCTTCTTTTATTTTCTGCATTATTTTTATTTTTACCATGAGACACTGCGTCTAAAATTTCCACTTAAATGTAGCAAAAATACACTCGAACACATTTGTACGAAATGCTTAAATAAAGTTATCATCTTACACACACACACACACACACACACACACACACACACACGCACACACAGAGCGAAAAGCTGTTCAAATGAGAGATGTTGCAACCAGCACATCAAAGTATAAATAAAAGAACTTTGTGTATTGTTTTTAATGAACACAAATGTTGGCTGGAATGCATGAATATTTTTGAGAAACGAAATAATATTTTTGCCGAACAAAAGGCAAACAGCTAAAAGATGCATAAAAAGCAGCCAGCGCAAAGAAAAGATAAAGGTTAAACTACTGTTAAGTTCAAATTTCACAGAGACACAAACACCGACGAAAAAACAAAACTCCATTTGTAAGTTGTTAAAAGCAAATATTCTAAAGTTCAAGTTCTTTTGCCACTACTTAAAGGACATTCCTTAAGGATGGGGGCAAAGTTTTTGTTCTATGAATGTTTGTATGAGCATAAAGTTCTATTTGTTTATTAAAGTATAGTTTTAGGGGTTTGTTTTAGTCCCGAAAAAAAAGTCTTAAATCTGAAGTTTGAGATTTTGTGAAGACTTTTTTTCCAGCAATAGGGTGCAGCTTACAGAGCAGTATACGAGCAACATGTTTAGGACATTTTGTATGAAAAGCTCTTAAGTTGCTGAGTTCATTATGCTAATCCTTCAACCGCCTTATATTTTCGTAGTCCTTGATGTTGCAATAATATGCCACGAATCGGACGACTGTGTCAAGGATAACAGCTACTTTTTAGCGCCTTTTGTACTGGAACGATCGCCATGCAGCCGAGTTAATCGAGTTTATGGTTGATGGTTGATGGTACCTCACGACTCAACCACTTTATGCACTTTCCGTATCTCGTCTTCCTTAAGCGATACACGATTTTATTGGGTGTTGATCATGTTTTTTTTTTTGGGTGAGCTGAATATTTGATATAGTTGTCACGTGTTGCATCGCTAAATAACTCATGCGCACGGCTTAATATTCATTATAGAAACGAGGATCTCAAACATTTGCATTTTCTAATCATTCCGTTTTGGGTGGTCTAAATATTTGCCATCATCAATTAATGTTAGAGAGTCCTTGCAGCACTTAAGACCTTGACATATTTATAAATATTACGACTTGAACAAGAGTGCTTCCCTACGTTTTGTCCGCACATAAATAAAGTCGGCTGAATGATGTGTTCGTTGAATGTCAAAAAGAATTTAACAACTCACTTTGTCTTCAAATTGCTATTAATTAATGTAATAAGTCACGGAAGCGTCATTCTCTGCTCTGCCATCTACATGAAACTGTTTATTGTTTTCCGATAAAATGGATTGATTATCCCTTAGGAAGTTTCTAACTTTGAAACTTGATGGCGTTGATGTTGTGGGAGGTACTCGTATATGCCATGGAAATAGGTGTCTTTATTAATTCTGCTTGTTTCGCCAAGTTATTATGCCTCAACAAAACGTTCCCAAATGCGTGAAAATGATGAAATTGTTTTGAAATAAAATGAATGTTTTGATTGGGCAACATTTGGCATATTTCGACCACTTCCCATTCGCCTTAAATTTTTCTACCGCCAGGACTCCCCACTGTGTGGTAGAGACTTTTGACCCCTTATCCGTAAGATGATGGCATGTAAGAAACATTGCCGATGTCCATGAAAATGTGCAACAGAGTCCAAGACCATCAATTTCACTTTGCTCACAAGAACTCTGTTTGCGGCAGGCAACTAGTGTTCTAATTTTACGTAATAACTTCAAAGTGCTCCTGCACGTGACTATCAGCGGAAATAGATAATGACAGTGACGACTGGGCTCTGAAGCAGTCAGAAATGAATCATTTTGCCGGTTAAAAAACCATCGATTGGCCTTTTAGACGCATAAAATGATTGAGTGATTTCTCACATAAACTTTTCTTTCATCAGAACTGATATCACTTGTCTGATAATTTTATTTAGCAATAATTGATATCATGCCACAATGTCAAATATATAATATCATCACACTATGATGGTCCTTCGAACCACATCATATTTTTTTTTTTTTGTATCCTTGATCTTGAAATGGTTCTTGTGTGTCTTACTCATGCACTTTGCGCCAGAATTGTAGCCTTTTATGGAATTTATTACGACAAGGTTCTTGTCTAGACTAAATCATAACCAGCTGTCTTGAGCAAAATACCTGTCTATTTAGTATCTTTTATGTGCCATTTTTTTTTCTTCTCTACATTCAACTTTTTAATGAACCTTTCACAAGCAGGTAACAGCCTGCTGAAAAGAAATAAATAACTTTTGTTTAACAATAAATACGGAGAAAGCAAAGATTTAAAGGAACAATAACTTTTGGGGAGGTGAAAAAAAACATACATTGAAATGGTAGCGGTTGAAATTTATTGCGTTTGTGAAAATGAAAGTAATTTATTTTCGCCAACTTCTTCCTCCAGCTGACGTGTGTTTGTGACAATTTTGTTTAACAAGAAATTGAATTGGAGCGCTGCTGCCATCAATAGTGTCGTTAGCACGTTTCCTTTTTTTACTTGCCACCATAGAAAACGAAAATATACAATTTAACCTCTCAGCACAGCAAGCGACAAAGTGATAAGGTTACTTGAAATGACCAGACTATGCGAGAACACGTCGTTTTCAAATTGTACCCAGTTTTGCCTGAAGTAAATCGAAGAAATTGTTTTTTTCTCTTAATCCCGTTTCTTTAGTTCCTTTTTGCAGCTTTTTTGTTTTCTTTTGTTTGTGGCAGCAGCAAAGTCAAATTAAATAAATAGAAATAGAAGTGAAACAAAACAACTTTGTTTTCTCAAGAAACATACATCTCAATTTCATTTGACGTTGCAACTTTCGTAAATAGTTTATAGTTGCATGCAACATGAGTTTCAATATGAACAATAGTTTGTTGTTTTATTTGCTAAGAAAACGAAACAATGGAAATGAATTGAATTGAATTGCGGTGGCAGGCAAAAGCAAACAGAAAAACAGAATTAACAAATATAAAAACTTAATTTCAAATTTCCAACTTTGTCACGAAGTTGTTTATTGTTTAGTGGAGAAAAAAAGTGTTCAATGGCACATGCAAATACTGAATCTGTTGCTTCCACTCACTCACTTTCAACCGTTTGAAAAGGCTTAAAAATAAACAGAATACAATATTTTAATTGTAATTGAATTATTCTGCAGGAACTTAATTAGTTTTTTGATTTGGGTTATAGGTGTTTTCTTTTTGTAGGCGTTCGTGTTTTGTGAACAGGATCTGATTAGTATTTTAACACGTTTGAGGGAGGCTTTAAATAAAGTAAACAAAATATATAGTTTTTCCAGTAATATCAGCATTTAAGCATTTCTACAACATTTAAGTAACTAAAACGATAAAAACTGAATACAGAAAACCATAAAATAAATAAGCAAAAGCCCACAAACGCACCATAATTATGTTCCAAGTGGCGAAAATCGAATGCACTAACAAAAGTAATGAATGAAAAAGACAGCCAGCAGATAATTTCCTAGTGAAAGCATCATTATATTAACAGGCTCTACAGCTTTCACTGTTTCCAACTATTCCAAATTTTAAAAAGGAAAAGAAAGAAATTTGTTGTAATTTAGTTTAATCACTTTTTCATCTTTCAAATATAATAACTAAAGTTTTAAGGTGTATCACAAAAATACTTTTGCCGACCTTAATAAAAAGTAACCAATTTTTAATCCGGTTTCCAAATAGATTAAAATATTTTTGTTGCATTATTGACAAGTTTTTGGCTCAGAAAAAATAAGTTTCCTGTTCTTGAGCTCTTCTTTGCACCGAAAGTATGGACCGGTCACACATTCAGATACACTCCTATACTGACTTTCTAGGAAATACTGGGAGATACTCCTATGAATTTTACTCATTTCTGTTCGAAGTCAACAACGAAAGTCAAATTCTGTTGCACACATTTAACCAAAATTTAATGTTGCCGGCAAATGTGATATTTTGCTGAAAACTTGACTCAGTCTGCAACTGCTCACCAGTCCATCTAGCGAACACTTGCTGCTGTTTACCTGCAGCTCCTGACTTGGTTCAATTTTGTGCCATTGTAAAACAAAGAAATTCATTGCAAAATTATACCCATTTGAGGTGTTGCCAAATACCAATTTCTTGTGAAAGTTGTAAATTTGATGATCTTGCACTTCGTGTACGTGTCAGCTTTCGAATCAATGGACTCAATTTCATCCATCTCACGGCGAACAGTCCAGTCTTCAGCACGATTATGGCGACTGTAGAGGGAAACGTTACCCATCCACTTTGATGAAACAATTTCATTATTTCCATATGTTGGTTAACGATTTATCTCTGCCTTATCAATCAGCTGACAAAACTCTATAGTCCCCATTGTAGGATCTTCTATTTAAGTGTTTTTTTTTTTTTTTCAATAAAATATTAAACAAAATTTCTTGGCCAACTGTTTCGTTATTGCTGGCCTCCTCGATTTTTCGTACAGCTGCCATTTCGTATAAAAGTTTATTAAAAATATTTTCTAATTTATTAAAACATTTATGTTTTTACAATTAAGTGTCTCTAGAATCAGTTGCGACAAAAGCACAATTTAGCTTAAAACTTTTTGTTGAAACTTTTTATTTTGCAAACTGTTGATACTTTATTGAT
Source organism: Epicampocera succincta (assembly GCA_932526305.1). Classification (NCBI taxonomy): domain Eukaryota; kingdom Metazoa; phylum Arthropoda; class Insecta; order Diptera; family Tachinidae; genus Epicampocera; species Epicampocera succincta. The sequence continues at coordinate 61,254,349 of OW052036.1, read as the reverse complement.
TTGTCATAAATACCAGGATAAATATCTGTTTGATCCCTTTTGCTGCTGTGTGTGTGTGTGTTTTTTTATTGTTAAACTTTTTTGTGCCCATTAACTTTTAATTTGTAACAATTTTTCCGACTTTTTTTTCTCCTATTCCTCCTTTTTTAACTTCCATTAAAACGAACAGAAAACAATTGTTTCAGTTGAGCAGCAACAAACAAACAAAAAATTAAATACTTCCGTAATGTTTTTTTGATTAGCTGGATACCTTCTTCTTCTTTTTTTTGTCAGCATTTTGAAACTTTTCTGTTTAAGCTGAACAAACACATGCCTGCATGAAGTCTATTATTATTTTTAGCCGAAAAATCAATAAAATAATATCGATAATAATTGGGAAATAAAGAGAGAATTTGGCAAAGTTTTTTTTTTTTTTTTTTGTTATTTGATTTGTTTGTAAAATTTCCCCATTAAATATAGACGCAAACAAAAGCGAAAAAAGTTTGCCGGAAAATATTTGAATGATTTACGGAGAAATAAATGAACAGAAATATTTTGCAAAAGCAAAACAAGAACAAAAATTTGCTGTTTAAGGCAAAAATATCTTCTATTCATCAATAAAAACTTGCAAGCGATTATTTTTGAACAAATATTTTACACAATCTACTTTTGCTTCGCATGAATCGAATACGAGCGCAAAAGTTTTTCAAAGCAAAACAGCACCGTAGAACAACAACAACAACAACAAAATGTATGAAATTTTTTGGGAAAATATGTGTTAAGTTCCACGAAAAGCAGTTTCCACAAACATTTCTTGCGAGGCAAACTTTCCAACACACTGAAAATTTTATTCTACTCTCAAATTTGTTTAAACTTTACAATCCAAAAATGTCCCAACTAAAGAAAATTTCCATTTTAAGGCAAATTTTTACCATCATAAATTTGTTTTTTAATTTTCTTAAATTTTGCATGTTTTTGATTAAAAATAAATGGAAAACAAGTAATAAAAATAAAAGTTTCAAATAATTTCCCTTCAGGGAATTTTTTCCTACATCTTAAACTTTAAACTTTATTAAATGCTAAATTTTTTCAATAAATAAAGACAAAGTTAAAAAATTAATATTTAACGAAATTTCCCTTTAAGGGAAATCTTTCATACCAACTTAAACTTTAAGCTTTCAAGTTTAATACTCGTCTTTAATAAGGACCAAATTAAAAAAAAAAAAAAAAATTTTTATCCCTTTCAGGGAAGTTCTTTCCGCGCAAGGGGAAATTTAGGGATTTCTTAAATTTTCATCCATTAAGTTGTAAAATTTTTATTAAAAAATAAATAGAAAGCGAGTAAGAAAAAAAAACGAATGTTTAAGGAAGAATTTTTCTATGTGGCAAAATTACTTTGCGCGCTTAAAGCTCAAGTTTTAAAATTAAAGTTATCAATTAAAAATAAAGAACAGCCGTTAAATAATATAAAAAGTACATAAAAATATTTAATGTAATAAGAAATTACAAAGATTTTTTTTTGTATTTTTAAACAAAGTAAAACTTAAAACTTATTTTATTGTAATTTTTTTTCTTTTCAGAAAATTGCTCACAAAATGTTGCCGCTGTTGATGCAAAACTAAATATCGTAGCAGCTAAACAATAACAACAACATCCAGCTGCATGAATCGTTTAAATGTTTTTCTTTAGAAAAAAATCTTTTTAACGATTTGTTTTTTTTTTTTATTGTTCAATAATTTCCGGGGCACCAAACGAACGAAAGGTCCTAATAAGCGAACGAAAGGTCCTAATAAACTACTCGCCAACCAACCAACCAACAAACCAACCAACCAACCACCTTCATTCAGCTCCATGTCTTTGCCCACAAAAATGAAACATTTACACAGAATAACCCACGTAAGATGGCGTTTAAGTTCGTTATCCTGTACTCTGACTTGGCTGCACTTAAGCTCATTATTGTTAATCCTGCTCAGCTATCGAACACAGTATACGCAGGCTTTTTGTCCCTCCAAGTGTCAGTGTTTGGGCAGTGATGCCAATACGAAGGCGTATTGCGTGGACGCCGCATTAGAAGATGTGCCAATACAACTAAATCCAGAGACCAAATATATTAATTTAACTTTAAATAAAATACGAAACATAGAATTTACACTGCCTTTCTATATGAAACTGGAAATATTGGATTTGTCGCGCAACATTATCGAAACGTTGGGTTCGAAAAATTTCGAATATCAAACCGAAATGCGAACTTTGAACTTAAGCCACAATTCGGTGAGTTCATTGCAAAAGGATGCCTTTAGGGGCCTAACAAATTTGCTGGTATTAGATTTAAGTTTTAATCGCATTGACATGGCACATCCGTCGGCAATGAACGATTTGGCATCACTGATAGAATTGGATTTGACAAATAATAATATTGTCAGCTTGGAGGATAATACATTTCGGAGTTTGGAGTCTTTGGAAATTTTGATATTTAAAAATAATCAATTGTTGGATGTGCCGGCAAACAATTTGCAACATTTGCATTCTTTGAAATCGCTGGATTTGTCCGTTAATCTGGTGGAATATGTACGAAATGATAGTTTTGAAGGTCTGCGCGAACTGGTGACTTTAACAATGCGCGGAAATGTGATAAGTGAGTTGGATTTGAGTGCTTTTGAGGGCTTAATAGCGCTGAAGCACATGGATTTGGCCGATAACAATTTAACGGTAAGAGAAAACATGGTGTACAGTATCTTTTGACGCTCACTGTATATGCAATGTTGTTTGAATGGAACTTTCTTTTCGCGAGTTAAAAGTCTTTTGTTGAACATATTCTGCATTATGGCGTAGAGTAGCCATTAAAAATTATAGAAGTTCTATTGCGACGAATAGAAATGTAACACCGCATCAGGGCCGGGTGCACGCCAATAATGACAACTTTTGTGACAAAATGTTGTGCCAGCGAAAAGTTCGAAACACTTTCTTATACAATATTTTTTGTTAAATTGTGTTTTGTTTCGTAAATACTTTTTACTTGTCCTTATTTTATTTGCAAATCATATTTTCATTTCGAGTGTGATAATTGTTACTTAAAAATTCCTTATTTCCTGAACGAATAAAATTAAAAATAAGTAAAAATACTTTTATCTATTGAAAAGTATTATTTGTTTGCCAGAAAAGACCCCCCCAGTTTAGTTTTAATACTCGCACATAGAGTTTTGAATGTAGTTTCTGTTAAGAACTACAATAACAAAAAATAAAAATAAAAACAAAGAAAGACTTGCTTAAGCATGTCTATCTCTCTCTCTCTAGAATTTTGTTACTTTTTCCTCTTTTCCTTTTTTTCTATTGTACAACCACAATAACATATTATGGCTCTTTGGTTTATTTGCGTGTAAGGAACATGGTTTATAAAACAGCAGGACCTGTATTAAAATACTTGCCTGACTCTAACACATAAACACTCACTCACACACACACACACATATTAGTCTTGGCAAAAATGCAGGCAGGACCTGGTTTAAGCTAGAATTTATTGTCATTGTTGCTGGTATAAAGTTATACAGCCTTAAGCTTTTTAACATGTTTGTTGTACAGGACCCCTTGTACCAACGCAGACACACACAAACTCATGCACCAACAGGAAACTACTTAAAATATTTCTCAAAAATTCTTTAGAATTTCATATTTTAGTTTGTCTGTTCGATTTTGTTTTTAACCATAAAATGATAAAAATATCTGTGTGTCCATGTGTGTGTTACTAAGTGAGTTGGTATGTTTATAGTAGCCAAGTACCTGCTTAGTGTTCTAAAACAATGTCTGTCTCTTGTGTAAAAAAAGGATATTTTAGGTATTTTATTTGTCGAGTTAAAAGTATTTCCGTGCAGTTTTATATTATTCTCTTTTTTTTTTTTTGCTTTTTTTATTTTGTAGATTTTAATAACTTATGAAATGAAATGAAATATTTAAAATTTCCTGCAACACAATTTGCCAAATAAAAAACTTTATTGCAACAAAAAGTATTATTTAAATTATGAATATTGAGAGTAATTGAGGTATTTCCCTGTTGAGAAAATCATTCTGGAATTTAATATGGGATAATAACTTCTGCGAACTGAAGAGAAAAATATTATTTAAAAAGGAAGTAATGAAAACGAAACAGAAATAATGCAAATGGAAATGCTGCAAAACTTTTCTTTTATCTTGAGTTCTGCGAAAAACTTTCTTAAATAAAATTATCTTTCAAAGAAATGCATCTTCCAATTGCAGCAATAAATGCAATTAAAATTGGAATCTAAATTTTAAAATTAAAAAACTTTTCAGTAAGTTTTTCTAACAAAATTTAAAACCCCAAAAATAATTTTCTTTTTCCTAAAAAAAAAATTTCTTAAAGGGAAATTTTATTTTGAATTTTAACAACAAAACATATAGTTTCACTGAGACTTGTACAGGCATTAAGGTTTTATTAAAAATAATTGTATTATCAAAAAAAAAAAAAAAATAACTATGAATTTCGAAATTCTCCAAAAAATCTATTAATATCCCTTTTCGCAAAATTCTAGCCAAAAATTAATTGATTACAAAACTTCCTTTGAAAACTTTCAGCCTCTGTTAAACATGTTCACCATTTTTTTTGTCGATAGTGGAAAACTTCTTTTTATAAGGAAGTTTTTTATTTGTAAAAAGTTCATAGAAAAATGCTTATTTCAGTTATGATATTTAGTTATAAGCAAATCGGTTATAAAATATTCAAGATTATCCAAGATTTTACAGAACGAAAAAATATCCTTTGAAAGTAAAATTTAAATTTTTAGTTTCAGAAAATTTTTCAAAAATAATTTCGATATAGAAAACATTTCCTTTGCCTCAAAACACTAATCTATTATTTTCAAATATATATAAAAAAATGTCATTGATAGGGAAATTTTTAAGAAAAAAATGTCCTTGATGGGGAAATTTCAACAACAAAAATTCCCTGCTAGGGAAATTTGTATGTCTATATATTATGCAGAAATTGAATATGTAACACGAGTTTAAATTAAATTTTTGCTTGATTTTTGTCTTTAAAAAAGAATATCCCTTAAAGGGAAATTTTTGTTTTTGGTGATTTTAACAAAAATTCTATTGGTTTGAAAAATAAATTAAGCTAAACTTTGAAAATATATAAAAATGTTAAAAAATTCCTTCATTCGTACTCGTACTAGAAAAATTTCCCTCAAAGGGATATTTTTTTTTTAAGACAAAATTCAACCAAAAATAAATTTAAACCTATTTTACATGTTCAATTTCTATATTATATATAATATTATTAATTATTTTAACATAAAAGAAATTTTCAACTTTTTTGTACGGTACCGTATTAAAAAAATTTCCCTCTCAAGCAAAATATTTAGCGGCTAAAATATATTCAGTAGAAATTTTTTTCAAATTCTGATTTAAAATTCACACTCATATTCATGCCGAAAAAAAAATAAGATTCCACTTATATTGAAAACTATTCCATAAAACATTTACATATTTCAAGTTCAAGTCTAGAACTCCAACAACTGACAGGCATGATAATGTCGTGAACTTAAACCAGCTATTAGCTTCCTTCCTTTCCCTTTGGTTGCGCGTAAACCAAAAAAAACAATATTGTTTTTTTTTTGTTTTTGTTATAAGTACTATTTCATGTGGCATTATTCAACAACACGTATTATTTATAACGTTATCGCGATTTAGTGGCACGTTTTAAGGCAACAAATTTCTTGCCAGCGTTTTTTTATGCTTCAGTCGTTTGGTTGGTTTTTTCTTATTTGGCTGATTTGAAAGCAAGAAAATGTGCTCTAAATCAAGTTATATTTTGGTAGGATTTTTACTTTCATATAAAAGTAAAACCAAAACTAAACTCTCAGGTGGCTATTTCGGCAGAGTGTTAAAGACAAGCCAACCAACAACAACAACAGCAGTCTGCAAAGGAATTATGGTAAAAGTAAGAAATTTTTTGCTATCGACTCTGGTCTGGCCATAAAGTGAAATGGCCAAACATTTTTATAAATTGTTTAAAGCGGGTGGGTGGTGGTGGCTGTTGGTGTTTTGGATTTAACGGCTCTCATAAAATATTTAATTTTTTTTTTTTTTTTGCTTTTAGAAGGGAAATAAGTTTGATTTTATTACATAAACAGTGTAACTTCCACCATCAATGGCGGAGCAGAGGGAAATTTTCCGTTTCACTAAAGGCTGTGGTCAAACGGAACTGCGAAGCATACCTTTCCTTTTTTTTAGCTCCTATTGAAAAAGTTGATTGTAAAGAGTTACAGATTAGAAGGCAAGAATAAATTTTAGGCTTTCGGATTCTTGGTGAAAAATATTCCTTCAAATTAAACGTCACTATCATACGTTTTTATAAATTAATATATTAAATGCCGATACTTGCAGAGTAGTTAAAAAACAGATAAGAGCAGACTGGACTAATTCAACTGTTAAGTCACTAGTCATCAGCGGCTTTGAGTCACTTAAGTATCTTGTTAATCGTCAAAGATCTTGAGAAGTACAATTAAATTTGAGGGCGTGTTCTATTTTTAATTATATATTTATATATTTTTTTTTGCATAAAAAATCCTTATAAATGAGATTCAGTTGTATTACAAAACAAGGAAGGACGAAATAGGCAATATCTACCTCGGAATCGGTTTGTCAACAGTTTCCAAGGACTTGGTCCTGCCCCTATCAGCAAAACTTGTTGCCAGATCAACTTAATGTTAGAGCCACAAAATTGCCAATATAAAATCCTGTTTATTTGTAGGCGTGGCTTTGTGCACTCTTGCCATTATCACCACACATTTAATAAAAAAGCGAGTCCCTTTTTTGGACTTGTAAGTGCCAACTTTTGCCAAGACAACGTCTTAAAAAAAAAGCACCTCCCCATGCTGCACCCTTTTAACAGCGTATCGCAACTTTTCATTTTCTACAGGGAAAAAAAGAACCATTAGCAAAAAAATATTACTGCAGAGTTTAGTTGTTGTTAAAAGGAAACACTGAACATACGTTTCCGTTTCCTTTTTATATTTTTTTTCTAGCTCTTTCCTATAGAAATATTTAAGAGGGAACAATTGTTGTTGTTTTCATTTTATTTAAAACCATATTTTTTGTTTTTTACATTTTTATTCGAAAACAAAAACGAAACAGTCTTTTATATGATGGAGCAGAAGAAATTTGTTTTGGCTTTCACTATTTAGCGAAATCCATATAAATTTTCTGCTGTTGTCGTTTTCCCTTAAAACGGAAGGTTTGAAGTTTTGCTTTCGCTGGTAAAAAAAAAGGTCACGTATTTTTGATATTTTTTTTAAATTTTTTTCTCGTGTCCTTAACAAAATAATCAACAAAGTTTTCATTTGCCACATTGTGTTTCATTGTTGTGTTCAGTCAAAGTCACTTTTTGCATTTTTTGGGGGAAGAACTTTTATTATAATTTAATTTTTTTTTTTTATAGGAAAAACTAAAGAGTTTATTAACACAAATCCAAATTGCCTTTAATTGCTTAATCAGAAAGGAAAACAAATTTAAAACAATTTTTTTTGTAGAATTATTGTTTTAAAAACCCCACGAAATGAAACGTTATTTGATGGCAAATCTGGTCAGATGGTTTGTCTTTATGGATTTATTGAATATTGAAAGACTTTTTGTTGCCTTAAAAATCCTCTCTAATGGATTTATTTTGTAGTTTTCGATTATTCGCTTAAAATTGTTCCAAAGATTTTTTTCTCGTTTTTTCTTTAACTCCTTTAAAATGGATATTTTTAGCTTAAGCCAGAAGAACATTCGTTTATTCGCATAAAATTACATATTCGAATAATGGTCAAACTTCATAAAACTTTAAAATCATAAATATAATAAAATTTGAATGCTTTTATTAAATTAAAAGTGTAGAATCAAAATAAGTCGTTGTGTATTTTTGGCGAACTCATTTGTATAAAATTATCCGAATACGATTACAAAAGAAATTTGACTTTATTTTATTTATGTAATTTTTATGTTGTTTGCCAAGAAAAGCATTAGTTTAGAAAATGAGACATGTATTCGTTTATAATATTCGAATAGTATTTTTAATAGTAAAGATTTTTTTTATTGTTTTTAGTTTTTGAAAACAGAGGCAATTTAAAAAAAAAAAATCCAAATTAATGTAATATTTTAATTCGGTGATAATATTCGAATAATTTTTTTATTCGTAAAGATTTTTTTTATTGTTTTTAGTTTTTGAAAACAGAGGCAATTTAAAAAAAAATCCAAATTAATGTAAAATTTTAATTCGGTGATAATATTCGAATATATTTTTTATTCGTAAAGATTTTTTTATTGTTTTTAGTTTTTGAAAACAGAGGCAATTTAAAAAAAAATCCAAATTAATGTAATATTTTAATTCGGTGATAATATTCGAATAATTTTTTTATTCGTAAAGATTTTTTTTATTGTTTTTAATTTTTGAAAACAGAGCCTATTCAAAAAAAAATTCAAACTAATGTAAAATTTTAATTCGGTGATAATATTCGAATAATTTTTTTATTCGTAAAGTTTTTTTTATCGTTTTTAGTTTTTGAAAACAGAGGCAATTTAAAAAAAAATCCAAATTAATGTAATATTTTAATTCGGTGATAATATTCGAATAATTTTTTTATTCGTAAAGATTTTTTTTATTGTTTTTAATTTTTGAAAACAGAGCCTATTCAAAAAAACTTCAAACTAATGTAAAATTTTAAAACTTTAGATTATTCGAAAATTCGGTATTCGAATAATGTTCGCTGATTCTATTAAAGATTAACAGAAAACTGTAAATATATAGAAGAGCCTTGCTGATCTGATGCATATTTTAAGTGTAATTGTAAACTTTGCCAAAACCAACGTTTAATTTATACAATTTCCAGATGGTGCCTACTCAACAACTCTCCAAACTATCAAATCTAACTCATTTGACGCTAAGCGGTAATCGTTTTACATATTTGCCAGCGGTGGGCTTTCTAAATCTGTTTCATTTGAGAGAACTGCACTTAAATCGCTTGGATTTCCTCCAGCGCATAGACTCGCGGTAAGTTGCACAAAAATTCCATTTAACAATAATTACGTATATTATAATATCCCTTTTTCACATTTTATATGACGTTGAAAAAATAAAAAATTAAAATCAAATTTAATGCTAATGATTTCGCCAATTCCGCCAAACTTTGTTTTAACTGCCTGCGAACCGACAACACAAATACCAACTCAAAATTACTGTGTCGTTAAAATAACTGGCAGTTAGTTTTAAACGAATTACACATAAATGTCTGCAGACACATCGTACATGCCCGAACATGTTTTTAAACGCTTTATGCCAATACCGGCTAAAGTATCTATTTGTGTAATTTCGCCATGGATTTGTTAATGTTTCATTTAAATTCTTGCTAATTTACAACGCAATTATGCTAATTTAATGGAATTTGTTGAACGTGTTTTTTTTCGCAGACAATAATATTCGATAATGTGAATGTTGTCAAAGGAGGGCTGCTGTAAAAGGATCTTAAAGAGGCAAACATGATTGTTCGTCTTAGGAAATTACAGAACACATCGATAGGCAGTTAGTGTTTTTGCAAGAAAAATTAAAAATAAATGCTCGCCTTAACAGGGGCCACGAGGAAGGAAACTCGTGTATTTTTTGCTTGAGCTTAAGCAAAAACCTTTTTGTTTTTTAATAAAAAATTCATTGAAAATATGAAAATATTCTACAAATGTTGGTCACAAGAGGCCGTTTTTCCTTAATTTTTTTACAAAACAAAGTTTTGCCTTAATGTAGGCAATGCGAAATATGTACCCTAAATTTCGTTTGGAAACAGCAGGTGCGCCTTAATGTAGGCAATGAAATTGTTGCTTAATTTATGTTGACAAAGAAAAATTCGCCTTAATGTAGGCAAAGCAACAAATTGTTCTTACATTTTTGTTTTTTGCCAAACACTTGCAAAATTATCCTCTTTTCATTTTGAGTACTTTGCCAAAATCGAATCCTGTTTTTTTTTCCCCCCAATACTTTAATGTATTTTTATTAAATTGCATACAATTATACTTTATGACATTATTTGTTTGTGTGTTAAATTTATAATATTTTTTTAATATACTTCTGCTTGCCACTCAAATACCAAACCGTGGCAACCACCACCATATTGAGCTGAATGTTTAATAAAAGATTGAAATAAAGAATTGTTATCCATTTACGAATTCAGCTAATAGGTTTATACGCTCCTGTGCCGCAAAATATGCTACACAATTTTTTGTTTCTGTTTGTGCATAATTGTTTATTGAGGAATGAAAAATATTCGTTACCAGTTGTTGGCATTCTCAGGCTTCTTTTGTTTATACTTTAATATGCCCCCTCAGATGGGTTTCATTTGCTTTTGTTGTGATTACTGATTTTTTTTTAAATGTTTGTTGAAGTCTTTTATAATTTGATTTATATAATCAAAATCTTTTTTGTGGCAATGCAAAATTCCTATAATCGGTTTCAAGTACTTACGTTTATGTGTTGTTATTGGTAATATGTTATTAATAAAAAAAAAGGTTAGCAGAGGATGGGAAAACCATTAAATTCTTACATTTTCATTATCAAATATCTGGCAGTCTTTGCTGGTTCATAAACTTTTTATAAAGGTTTGTTCGTTTGTTGTAACTAATATCTGCTCTAGGAAATACTAAGATGTTTTAATAGAGACAGCAAATGATGACAGAGTGGATTGAACAAGATCACAAATCTTAGCATCAACAAGTTGTTGGAGGAGTTTGAAGAACTACCAGCCCAAATAACAAAAATTAAAGGTGATGGATATGAATTTTACTCTCGTTTCGTGATCAAATTAATGTAATACAAAAGTATGGAAGACTTGGAAGTAAAATATCACTTGTTATTTTCAAAGCAGAAACAAACAAATGTCCGATAACTGCATAATACAGTGGGCCAAAGTCTAGTTAATAACGAAAGTTAGTAAAACAAATTAGTCCACAAATTATAAATACCTTGAGAAACCCTCGAAGGCCATATTTTGCTACAAAATGTTAAATCACAAATAGCGAGGTATTGTAAAAATACTACAGTTAATTACACAAGGTATTGTAAAAATACTACAGTTAATTACACAAGGTATTGTAAAAATACTACAGGTAATTATACAATACCTGACCAATGCTGGACAGATTCGCTGCAGGTGTGATTGGAACTGAAAAAGCAAACTGTCTGTTTGTAAGACCTTTGTAAGATATAGAATGTAGGACCAGCTGCTTAAGGGCAGTAAATTCTTACGATATCGTGGCAAGTAACTTGGTCGTGGTATTTAACACGAAAATTACACACAAGGAAACTCTGCACGGACTGGACACTCAAACCCACTCTTATATCTTATCTATGGTGCTTTCATAGCAGCAAATATGATAAGGACACATTACAACATTTTTTGTTTACCGGAATCTTCTTCTCTAAGAACTGTGATTCCCTGTCTTCGAGGATGATATTGTACTTTACCACACTCGTTTACCAGACTTCTTGTTCTTGAGTTAAGACAAACCTCAGCCATTTTTTGTCAGCAATTTGTTTACTCAACCATTCAGAGTTATTAAATATATGACTATTCAACCGATTATTGATGTCAGTTGAGTCCATTTTCCTCGTTCTTTGTATGCATTAACATTTAGATGTTTTAATATACCAACAATGCCAAATGATTATTCAATTGCTTTAGTAACATATTCAATGACGTTGACATTGGAAATGCTAATTTCTCAAGCGTATGCGGGTATATGACAAGTACTATCCGCCTTAACAATTATGCCATTTGGTAGCTTAACAATCCCCCCCAACCCCCCCACACCGCCCGCTTAGCAAACATTTGAATAACAAGCATAATTTCAATTTGTTTGGTAAGTGATATTGGAGCATTATTTTCCACTATTGATTTATTTACCAGCCTTCAACGAAACAAAACAAACGAACAGAACAGAAAAATAAACTCCCCTGTTTCTTAACCTTTGTCACACTCATGATCTATATGTTGCTTTAAAAACGCGATACCAGCATAAAAGCTTCTGACTTCTTATGCCAAATGAATGAGTTTTAGTTGAAAAAAACAAACAAACAAACAAATTGCTGAAGCCAGAACTTTCCCACTTGGCAAATGTAATTGTTATTTAACACTTCAGCGCGGTGAAAGGGAACAGGCAACAGACTGGAATTCTTTTAAGAATTCCTTTTGTAAAAGAGTATATAATTTTATGTGACTGACATGTTACCCCTGTTGTGGGGTCACCTTAAAACAAACAAGCAATTTTTCCTAATACCCGAACAATTTCAACGTTTCTGTTTACTACCGAACAAGGTATTAAAATTGAAAGGCTAAAAGGATATTGATAATATTAATTTGAATACACAAGCCCTTAAAAGTATGCTACAGCAGTAGAAAGTTAATAATATAAATAACCCTCTTCGGGTAGCAACATGAAACTCTAAGCTAGACAATTAAACAATAAAGAAAACACTGTCAGAAAATGAGGGTGTTTTTGAATAATTGAATTTTTTCGTTTTTTTTTTCTAAAAGCTTCAAGATTTCCAATTCGTTCAAGGATAGAAATGAAGTATTGAATAGGGCGTTTTGAAATTATTAGGGATTCTTAAATTTTCTGGCATTTTTTTAACACAAACATCCATTTCGCTGGAATATATAATAGTTTAATACTTAATGCCACGTTGTAATATTTTTTTTTCCAAATCTAGAGTTTGATTTTCAGTCTAGCATTTAGTTCTGCGATATTTGTGGTCTGGCTGTCCAGCTAATTTTATTATTTGCAAGGCTTTACTAGAAGTTTATTGCTGGAAATTTGTTTGCCATACAACGAGTTTAGCTAAAATATTTATTATCCTCAAACACAGTTAGATGTCCATAAAGTCCATTTTTGTTTTAGAACCGAGTTTGTATTGTGAAAGCTTTGAATCCTTCAATTGATTTCTAATAAGACTGACAAATTGCTTATTCAAAATATTTGCTTTATCAGAACTGCTGACGTCCGAATTTCTTTTTGTTTTTTCAAATTTTGTTTGCAAACATTTACTCGCATTTCATCTCTAGACACTTTTATTTTGGAAATTTTCTTTCAAGGTGTTTAGTTTTAAACATTAAGTCTTGCATTTTGTATTCATATATTTTCCTTTTAGTAAAATTGTATTTCCCTATATTTGTCCTGTCGAAAATCCTACAAAGTGCTTCATATTTGAATTTTGGATTTCTTAATTTTTTATAGATTTTCGAACAATTTGTTTTTTGCATTTGCAAATGAAGAGTTTGTCCTTTTCAATTCAATTTTTCTTATCACCACTTAATTGCTTTGCTTTTGTCATAGTTTTTATAAAACCATTTTCTTGCATCTCTTTCCCTCATCTTGTCCGATAATTTTGTTTGTTGGGCTTTCATTTCTGCTTTCGAAACTAAATTTTTCGGAAACTGGAAACTTGAGACTCCAGTTACAAATATTGAGTCTTGCATTTTGCATTTCTTTATTTCGGGATCAATTTTCAAAGTTCTTTTCTTATTTACAAGGGCTCAACTCAGATTCCGGCGAATGCACAATTCCGTCAATTATGTTTGCAGTTTTTTTTTTTTTTTTTTGGATTTTTTGTGATTAATTGTGACTTTTTTAATCTAATTTTGCTACTTAAAAGTATTGTGGCAGGTTTTCTTTAAAAGATGCTTTTCTTCAAGGTCAGAAGTTTTAAAAATAGAAAAGCAAAATTTCCAGCCCCAAAACTAGTGTAACCTGAAATATTTTTGGCAAAAGACCAACCAAAATTTGTATTTTTTAAGTTGTTTAAACTATTAATTAATATTTATATCTGAAATGAAGAATTGTTGCTGGTTTTTTTTTTTCTTTTATATTTTTTTTATTGTATAATTTGCCCATTATTTTAGTTTTCGATTTAGATTAGATGGCAAATAAAAAGAAAAGAAAATTTATTTAGTTAAATGTAGTTTTGAAAACAATTGCCAAGAAAAATCTTTAATGAACTAAAAAACTCCACTTTTGAAATTAATTTTCTAATGAAACTCATTTTTTAATGAAATTAATTTTTTAATGAAACTCATTTTTTAATGAAATTAATTTTTTAATGAATTTCGAAAGTTGACGAATTGTTAACGGCCACCAAAAGTACGTTTATTAAGCTAAAACGAATGAATATGCCATTTAGTCTCCTGTAACACCATCCTTTTGGGATGATCCTTTTTCAACAGTGCTGGCAAAAAGGCAAACCGAACGAGTTGCCTTTTTAGTCCCTTTTTGTTGAGGTGGGGGGGGGTTCGATAGTGTTAGTGAAAACAAATTTAAACAATCTCTATCTTTATTAACAATTAACGGCCTGCTTGTCTGTAATTTTATTAGTTTAAATTCAGTTGCTCACCACAATTCTTTTGCTGCAACAAACGACCTTAAATTTTGTTCTGTTCCATTTATTTACTTATTGCAGGAGAAGAGTTTCCTACAGTTTCATGACATCTTTTTGTTGGCATTATTTTCCCGTTCTGTTTTCATTTCCATTATTATTTATGTGGCACTTTCAACATGCCACTTAGCTGTAGGTGACATTCTTTTCATAATAAACTTTTGCCTGTTTCCTCTTCTTTATATATATTTTTTTTTTAATTTTTTCAGTTTTTGGAAAACGTTCTGCTTGTAGCTTGTGACGCTGAATGAAACGTTTTTTGTTTCTTAATAAACTTTTCAAATTCTGCTTTCATATACCTGTCAGCCAAGTATAACATGTGCTGTTTATTAGTTTTGTATGAATGTCTTGTCATAAAAATTAAATGAAATATATTAAATGAGATAAACATATTATGTTGGCGTTTTTGCTATAAAATAAATTCTTATCGCCTTAATGGAATATTTTGTAAAAATTTATGGTTTCGTTCGAAAGACAATAAATAACGTTGAAGCAGAAAACAAAAACACATATTAAGAAACATTTAATGGCGCTGTTTTCCAGCCACCAGAAATAAAACTCATTTCTCTGCTTAAAGTATTTCAGCAAAAAAGTTTTATATGAAATGGCATAAAGCTTTTGGCTTGTTTTATATATTATAAAACAGACAAAAATCAAGGGCCTGTCCCACAGTATTTTGAACAACAAACACATAAATGCCTAAACGACAACGAAGGAAAATGCTGCAATTCTTTAGAAAAACAAATCCTTAAGACACTTTCACAGATTCACTCTTAGAATCTATTGCTGGAAATCCAACAGTATCCTTCTACTTTAAACTTTTTATGTGCGTATATTAAGCATGTTTCTTTCAACGTGCTTTCATTGCGTCACGAAAGCTTTGCTCTCCAGCTTTCTACATGCCAGCTTTCGTTTTTTTTTTTAAATCTTGAGAGCTTTCAAGCTGCATTTGTTTAAGAAAAACATAACACTTTTTGGAAAGCTCTCTATAAGAAAGTTTTTACCAGTTCTTTTCAAAAGCTCTCCAGCTAAAAGCTTTAGAACAAAAACTTATTTTCTAAACTTTGTTGTAATTCAAAATTCTATAGAAAAAAAATTTAAAATAAAATAGAAAAGCTGTCAAATGAAATGAGAAAATAAAAGCTTTTTTTCCCTGCTGAACATAATAATATCTTGATTAAAGTATTTATTCTTCTTCTTGTGTTTTTCTCAACAGAGCTTTTGTCGACAACACCCACTTGCAGATCCTGTATCTAAACAACAATCCTCTGCTCAGTGATATACCCATGCGTATGTTCCAGGGCAATCCCAACATTGTAGAGGTCTATATGCAGGCCAACAGCCTACAGACGCTGTATGCAGCCCAATTTCCCATCGACCAGCTGGAGAAGCTCTATTTAGGCGATAATCCTTTGCAGTGCAACTGCACACTGTTTTGGCTGTGGCGTTTGGTGACGGGCAACTTCGATAACGGCCAAAGTGGCGGTGACCTGAAGCCGGACAATATGATGGCGCATGATGCGGGCTCGGTGGCTGCCTTGGGCACTGACATGGCGGCCGAAACAACGGACGACAATTTGGTGAGAGTCGCCGCTTACGTGGCCGAACGCAAGAAAGATGTCACTTCAAAATTCCAGTACACAAATCCCTCGCCGGCCATAAATAGTGGCTACTTAAAGCTGGACTCGGAACGCATCGGCTGTGAAATATGGCATGACAGCAAGCGCACACGCAAACACTTGGCCGCCATGACGGAGGGAGAAATCACCTGCCCGGCCCACGTCGTTACCATCGTCTGTGCCGTTCTCACCTGTCTGCTGGTGGTTATGACCGGTGCCAGCATAGTGTTTTACATGCGCTTTGTCAAACGGCGCAGGAAGCTCATGCACGAGCGCAGCCTACGTTCCGGCAAATCCATAGTCAATGTACACGATCGCATACTGCCGCACCAGCCGCTGAGCGCTCAGGCAAACGGTGGCATAGCCGGAACACTTATGAATGGCTCTTATCCCCATCACACTTTGCAAAGCCAAAGATCAACACTGAACCACCACAATATGCATCCTCTGCATCATCAGGACTATCATCAGACGATGCCGCAGGTGGACAAACTGGAACTGGAGAGATATTTAACGGCCCAGGCCATAGCCAACGAGTACAGGGCGCTCAAACCCTGGGAGCTGCCACCCGTCAAGGACTCCAACACCTACACCGATGAACCGGAACACCTGTACGAGAAGTTCGATCACTATGACTATCCCGACGCCCACACAATGGTGGCCAAGGCCACTAACGGTAAACACAAAATGAATAAGCAAAACAGTCACCTGTCGACTGGCCTCTTAAGCTCGAGTAGTGGCGGCGGCATGAATGCTGGCATTGGTAGTATGAGTAGTGGTGGGGTTGTTGTTGGTGGTGGTGGGGCTGGGGCTGGGGGTGGTACTCTTAATAAGCCCCATATAGTCTATGTATGATATAATGGTAGAGAAAAGTTGATCATTGATGAGGGATCTTCTAGTGATACTGTGGCATTAAGCAATTGTTTAAATAATAATTATAATACAATGTGTAGTTATATCAAATTAGTTTAGACACAAACCTCTCGAAATTTATTATTAATTCATTAACAAAACAGCATGTTTAAACTTTGGTTAAAAGCTATAAAAATAACAAACCAAAAACCAATCTAATGAAAACAAACAAAACTCCTGACCGTTTCTCAACAACTACTCACAAAACTTAAGCAACAAACAAACAAATAACTAAATTCGTTTATAAATAATTTACGAAGAATTCAACTTGGCAAAAACAGGGAACTTATTAAGCATGAACAAACAAAAACACTTTGCAGAAAACTAAAAATTAACTAAAAGATATTATTAATTATTACAAATAACAAAAAAACTAAATATAGTCAAAATGAATATTTAAAAAGCTAAACAAAAACGAAAGATGGTACAGCGGAACAGTTAAGAAAAACTGACTTTAATTTAATAAATTCTGTTTCTTGTACTTTTTATTTTACTATCCATTTCAACAAAATGAAATAAGTTGAAGAATTCTAAAAAAAAATTACAATATTAAAAGGCTTAAGCTTTTAACATTTCAATGATCTCTGTGTGTGAAAATATTTTACCAAAAGCTTAAAGCTTTTCACAAAAAGGCAAAGCTCCACCAAATAAGCCTTAAGTTTTCATGTAAATGCACTTTTGCAATTAATTTACAAAATAAAAAAGTTTTCTTTTCAGATATTTTAAGTCCAAATAAAAGTCCAATCTTCAACATCAATTTTCCAATAAATAAAAACTGAAATCTCAGGCAACTTTTAAGCTTTTTCTGCAAAACTTCTAAAGACTTGAGGGGGAGCATTAACAAACTGATATATAACAAAGCTTTTAGTGAAAAAAAAGTTTAACACTTTCTTTTCATACTTAATTTTGACATTTTTTATTGGTTTTAAAGAACTTCAAATTAAAGAACAAAAATTTTATTGATTTTAAAGAACTTCAAATTAAAGAACAAAAATTTTATTGGTTTTAAAGAACTTCAACTTAAAAAACAAAAATTTTATTGGTTTTAAAGAACTTCAAATTAAAGAACAAAAATTTTATTGGTTTTAAAGAACTTCAACTTAAAGAACAAAAATTTTATTGATTTTAAAGAACTTCAAATTAAAGAACAAAAATTTTATTGGTTTTAAAGAACTTCAAATTAAAGAACAAAAATTTTATTGGTTTCAAAGAACTTCAAATTAAAGAACAAAAATTTTATTGGTTTTAAAGAACTTCAAATTAAAGAACAAAAATTTTATTGGTTTTAAAGAACTTCAAATTAAAGAACAAAAATTTTATTGGTTTTAAAGAACTTCAAATTAAAGAACAAAAATTTTATTGGTTTTAAAGAACTTCAAATTAAAGAACAAAAATTTTATTGGTTTTAAAGAACTTCAAATTAAAGAACAAAAATTTTATTGGTTTTAAAGAATTTCAAACTAAAATTTTATTGGTTTTAAAGAACTTCAAATTAAAGAACAACAATTTTATTGGTTTTAAAGAACTTCAAATTAAAGAACAAAAATTTTATTGGTTTTAAAGAACTTCAAATTAAAGAACAAAAATTTTATTGGTTTTAAAGAACTTCAAATTAAAGAACAAAAATTTTATTGGTTTTAAAGAACTTCAAATTAAAGAACAAAAATTTTATTGGTTTTAAAGAACTTCAAATTAAAGAACAAAAATTTTATTGGTTTCAAAGAACTTCAAATTAAAGAACAAAAATTTTATTGGTTTTAAAGAACTTCAAATTAAAGAACAAAAATTTTATTGGTTTTAAAGAACTTCAAATTAAAGAACAAAAATTTTATTGGTTTTAAAGAACTTCAAATTAAAAAACAAAAATTTTATTGGTTTTAAAGAACTTCAAATTAAAGAACAAAAATTTTATTGGTTTTAAAGAACTTCAAATTAAAGAACAAAAATTTTATTGGTTTTAAAGAACTTCAAATTAAAAAACAAAAATTTTATTGGTTTTAAAGAATTTCAAACTAAAATTTTATTGGTTTTAAAGAACTTCAAACTAAAATTTTATTGGTTTTAAAGAACTTCAAATTAAAGAACAAAAATTTTATTGGTTTTAAAGAACTTCAAATTAAAGAACAAAAATTTTATTGGTTTTAAAGAACTTCAAATTAAAGAACAAAAATTTTATTGGTTTTAAAGAACTTCAAATTAAAGAACAAAAATTTTATTGGTTTTAAAGAATTTCAAACTAAAATTTTATTGGTTTTAAAGAATTTCAAACTAAAATTTTATTGGTTTTAAAGAACTTCAAATTAAAGAACAAAAATTTTATTGGTTTTAAAGAACTTCAAATTAAAGAACAAAAATTTTATTGGTTTTAAAGAACTTCAACTTAAAAAACAAAAATTTTATTGGTTTTAAAGAATTTCAAACTAAAATTTTATTGGTTTTAAAGAACTTCAACTTAAAAACAAAAATTTTATTGGTTTTAAGAACTTCAAATTAAAGAACAAACATTTTATTGGTTTTAAAGAACTTCAAATTAAAGAACAAAAATTTTATTGGTTTTAAAGAACTTCAAATTAAAATTTCATAATGAGAACTTCAGAAAAAAATAATGTTTTTTTTGTCTATTACACAGGAAACTCGATTAACCGCAAAGAAATATAATTTTTTTTCTCTGCCGCCATTTTCTTTTGCTGTGGTATCGTTTAATCGTAATCACCTTAATTGTGTAAATTGAACAATAAAGCGCACTACGGTGAGCCAGAAGCGTATAATCCCGTGTGCAACATTTAGTTTTATTTGCAAACTTAAGAAGTGAAAATGTATAAAGATTATATGAAAAAAACAGCTCAAAATTTGTAATTCTATTTTCAAAATGCTTTCGCTCCCCAACCTTTACATATAATAAAGGTCGCACTGTAATTAAAAACGAACCAGGAATTTCCGCCATGACTTTGAGTTGAAGCAGTAAAAACATTTCAAACATTTAACTTTTTCTAAATACCTAAAATGGCATATTTTGGCTTAATGAAAAGAAAGCGGACGGAAGAGCAAAACAGGACCTTTTTTATGCAGGAAGTTCGAAAAACAAGATACATATTGTGTCCTTGGGACACAAGTTCTCAGCAACTAGGACTACTCACTTATTAACGCCTTTTAAAACTCCACTTCAATCCATTTTTGTTACGGATTGGTTTTTTGTTTATTTTTGTTTTATTTTTTTTTTCATTATCAAAAGGAAAAAACGTTTTCTTTTTTCTTCAACACGCAAAAAAAAATCTCTGAAACCAGCCCGACTGGCGTCATGCAACAAAATGTATGAGCATTTTTTAATGCAAATTTATTTAAAACCCACTATACAAAACAAATTATTACAAAAAAAAAAAACTAAATTATATAAAAAAAAAATGCAAAAAAAAACAACAATAACTTTAATAAATAAAATAACAAGACAAATGAAACAAGGGATTATATAAAAACATTAAAAAGCAAAAACAAAAACAAAACAAACACAAAAAAGAAAAACCTAAATTAACAACAAACAAAAAAATATTTTTTTCATATATTTCATTATAAATCTAATAACTAGAATTCATAACACCATAAATTAAAAATTTAAATTGAACAAAAAGAGAAAAATATATCTGCAAAAAAGTAAACAAAAAAAAAACAAAAAACAAAACAAAAAATTATATTATATACGAATAGATTTAATGGCTAAACGAGAAAACACTACGGAAACAGACAACAACAAATTATAAATAAATATTTAATTAATAGACATGAAAACACACACGGAAAAAAGTATTTATTTAACAGTTTAAGGCCAATAATCTGTATTGAAATGTTACATTCTTTTTTCTTTTGCTAAAACAAAAAACAGCAACAAAACAAACAACAAATATTAGAATTTATCGAATTGTAAATAGTCGAAAGCGAAATTCCAACAGCAACCATAAATCTACGATTAATTATGAAATAAAAATTTGATAAATCAAAAGAATTTAACGGCAATTAAAAACTATTTGGTTGAGGAGAATTTTATGTGATTTTTCTTTTAATTTTATTTGATTTTTGTAGAATTTCCATTTATTTTTTTGAATTTTGTACTCTATAAATTTTTTTATAAATTCGACATTAATACAATTTTTTCTCGATTAATGTTTTTAGAGGATTTTTTTTTAAGGTTCATAAGTTTTGTTTCGTCTTCTTCTTCTCGTTCAGTGGAAAATCTGTTGCGTTTCTCTGTACAACTAAATCCACCCAAATGTTTATGGAAATGTTCTCCATAACAAAAATTCTTGATTAATTGCAAAATATAAATTTTCTATTAAAAACCACTGCTGGAGAAAATTTGTCAACAGTAACAATTTTTTATATAAAATAACAAAATTTTTGACAAAAAAACTTTTCGCTAACAAAAAGATTAGATGGCGTATATTTTCCTCAGAAAATTTTCCAGGGAAAATCTACCGATAACAAAAGTTTTCTGCACAAAATTTATCGATAACAAAAAACTAATTTGCCGTAAAAAATTTCTCGCTACAAAGCGATTCTTTAAAAACATCTTCGAAACTCGTTTTGCCCCAAAATTTATCGATATTCAACATTTTTGGCGGAAAACGTTTCGATTTTATCCATAACCAGTATTTTTTTGCAAAAAAAAAATCGATGGCAAAAATTTTCTAAATCAAATTTATTGATAAAAACATTTTCTTTTAAAAATATATCGATATCAGCAAATTTTCACAAAAAAATATATCGATAACAAATATTTTCTTTAGAATATTTACCCATAGCAAACAGTTTCTATGGAAAATTTATCGATAACGGCAAATCTCTCTGAAAAATATATCGATAACGGCAAATCTCTCTGAAAAATATATCGATAAAAATCAATTCCATAAAAAATTAATCGATATTTTAATGGAAGGTTCATGGATATTAAACATTTTCTATCGAAAATTTATCGATAATATATATTTTCTATGGAAAGTTCTGTCGAAAATTTAATATTTTCTGTGGAAAATTGATTGATGATATTTATTTTCCGTAGAAAATTTATCAGTAACAAACATGTTCTATGGAAAGTTGAACGAAAGCCAAAATTTTCTATCGACAATTTATCGATAACAAAATTTTTTTATTGAAAGTTGATCGATAATAAATATTTTCTTCGGGACACAGACATTTTCTTTAGAAAATTTATCGATAAAAAACATTTTCTATGGAAAGTTGATCGATAACAAATATTTTCTTTAGAAAATTTATCGGTAACAAACATTTTTTATCGAAGTTCTTTAGAAAATTTATCGGTAACAAACATTTTCTTAGAAAATTTGTATCACTAACAATAATTTTCTGCACAAAATTATCGATAATAAAAACTTTTCAACATAAATTTTATCAATAACAAAGATTTTCAATAACAAATTTTATCGATTACAAAATTTTATAATTAAATTTAAGTTTTTAAACGTTTTTAATTTCAAGTTCTTTATTCAATAAAATTAAAAGAAAATAGTTGGAAATATGTTTTCATTGACAAAAAATTTAAATAATATTTAACAGAAGTTCCTCTGCTTTTTTGTAGTGTTGGTTTTTTTTTTTTAAGAATTAACCCCTTAATTATAATTTCTGAACGCCGGGGCGAAAGCGACTTATTAGAAATTATTTGTCTAATACTTTTTTTTCTTTTTCCCGTAATTGTTTGTTTTCGTTTCTTTTTTTATTGATCAAAACTGTTTTTTAATATTTTCTTTCTACATCTTTTTTCTGATTTCAGGTTAAACTTTAAAAACATATTAAAATTAAATGACAATATTAAATAATGAAAAGTAAAACTAAAAGGAAAGAAAAAACAAAAAACTTTATTAAAAATTACTATTTGTATATAAAATAAACTTAGAAAATAATTACTTAAGTTATAAAATAAACTGGATAACAAATTGTAAATAATTTCTTGAATAAAACTTTAAGTTCTTTTTTTATTAAAAAAAAACAAAAAAAAAATTCAAAATAAAATGACTTTTTAATTGAAACTGATGAGCAGGTAAATCACACAGTTGAGAGTCTAGATTCCGGTTTTCTTTTTTTTTTTTTTGATACTTAAAAGTATTTCCTATAGAAAAAAATACGAAATGGAAAACATAAATCCTTTTAAAAAAATTCATTGGCGATATAAAATAATGAAAATCCAGGAGAAATATTCCGCCTTTTACCAACAGGCGTCCTCCTCGCAGACACTTAAAACCCACCTAAAAAATGTTACATGGTTTAAGCTTGAGATAATGTCACGTATGTGTCCCGTATAGAAACAAGTCACACAAGTGATAGTTTGTTTTTGCTGTGGCGTCAATAGTGAGTCTTGAAATAGGATCGATCGATTCAGTTTGATAGAGAAAAACAGCCTTTTAATAGGACAACGATACAAAAACCCCAGCAAAAGCTTTTCTTTATACCTAAAATTTTATCTCTTCCAAACAAAAACTCGTACCACCAACTTTCGATAAAATGGACTGACAAATTGCAGAAAAGCCACATAAAATTTTCTAACGACGGAATATTTTTATTACAAAAACAATTCCTTTAAATCATACTAAAAACAATAAACAAAGGAAAATAAAAAAAAATAAAATGCCAGGACAAGCGAAACATTTAACATTTATGACGAAACAGAAACACTGGAAACTGTTCAACTTGGAAATATAAAGATAAATTTCTGGATTTTTTGCGTTCTGTGTTTAAGTTTGCGACAAATGTTCGTTATCGTGCATCGGTTTTATGGGTCTGTAATAAATTTCGTTCAAACCGTTTGATGTTGAAATGGATCTTAGAGGCCATTAATGTAAATCATGCGTGTTGACGAGTGTGTGCAGAATTGCTTGCAGTCCCCAGCAACGTGCCTTGAAATACACGGCAGCCATAAGATTTTGTCAATTTTAATTATCGCCAGCAACTGGCATCAAGCAGCCAGTTTCAAGCGCATTTGTTTACCAGACGACGCAATTGCCACAGAAATTTCTCTTACAAACTGTTGATTGGAAAACTTTAGAAATGTTGCCTGCTTCAGTCATGCTGAGAAGATAACAAAAGCTGTAATTTCAATTTGCTTTCCGAAAAGTACGTGTTAATTATCAACACCAGCTCCAAAGGAAACACTGTCTGATGGAAAAAATGTTTAAAACTGATCAAGTTTTTCTTTCAAGAATAAATTTTCTTTAAGCCGCTACATCTACGACAATCTTTCTCTAGAAAATATTTGTTATCAATAAATTTTCGAAGCCATTAAAATATTTATTTTGTAAAAAAATATTTATATATAATGAAAATTTGGCTTCGAAAATTTATTGTAAAAAATTCATCAATAATCAAAATTTTTACAGTTTATTGATATAAATATTTTTTTTACAAAATATTTACAAAATATTTATATTTACTTTGTAATTATATAATATTTATATTTATTTTCTAAAAAAATATTTATATCAATAAATGAACTATAAAAAATTTTTGTTATCGATGAATTTTCTCTACAATAAATTTTGATGATGGAAAAATTCTTTGTAAAAAATGGTCGGTAAAATTTCCGCACAAAATTTCAAAGACAAATATTCTCTAGAAAATATTATAAATTTTCCACGCCAAATTTTCATTATATCAATAAACAAACTTTAAGATATTTTCGTTATCGATGAATTTTCTCTACAATAAATTTTCCACGAATGATTTTCATTATTAATAATTTTTTTCTGAAAAAATATTTATATCAATAAATAAACTTAAAAAAATCTTTATTATCGGTAAATTTTCCGCATATATTTCTCGTCATCGATAAATTTTCTGCAAAAAAAATTTTTTAACACTAAAATTTCTGCATAAAGAATTTGTTTTCGACAAAAAAAAAATTCTTCATCGATAAATTTTCGGACTAAAATGTTACTGCCTTGTACAAAGAATTCGTTATCGATAAATTTGCAC
The DNA here is from genome assembly GCA_932526305.1 of Epicampocera succincta. Lineage (NCBI taxonomy): Eukaryota > Metazoa > Arthropoda > Insecta > Diptera > Tachinidae > Epicampocera > Epicampocera succincta. The sequence continues at coordinate 61,229,401 of OW052036.1, read as the reverse complement.
AGAAAAAAATTCTCTTTTATTGTTTAGATAAAATTTTTGTCATCAATTAATTTTTCGAAGAAAATAAAATTTTTCACGATAAATATTTTGCACACTTTTTTATGATCGATAAATTGTCGTTATAAAATTTTTGCTATCGATAAATTTTCTATATAAAGATTTTGATAACGATAAATTTTTCATACAGATTTAAATTCATGCATCCATTTTCCCCTCCAAAAAAAATATATTTCTCGTTTTCGCTGGATAAATTCTCTGTAGCAATTTTTTTTTTTTGTTCTCGCTTTATTTTCTATTGTTGAAATTGTAGAATTTTCTTAAAAAAATTTTTTTTCTTGTAAAATTTTTCTATAGAAAATATTTTTTATTGTTATAGAGAAGTTTTTTTTTATAAAAATTGTTTAATTACAATCTGTTTGTACAACAATAATTAAATTAAATAAAGTTAAGTTTTCCACAGAAAATTATTGTTATCAATAAATTTTTATAGGAATTTATTGTTATCGGCGGATTGTTTATAGAAAATGTTTGTTATCTAGAAATTTTATATAAAAAAAAATTAGTTTCTTCAGGAAAATGTTCGTTGTTAATTAATATTTGCTACAGAAATTTTCCATTTTCAATCTGTTCTGTTGACAGTTTTTCACTTTCCATTAATTTTAAATATTTTTAGTTAAAAAATAATAAATTTTCCTAAATTCCTAAAAAAATTAAATTAAACTAAAGCTCTCAATTTGCATGAATTGAAAACATGATTTATTTATAAAATTAACAACAAACAAAAATGTATTTTTTAAAATCTTTGTTGTTTTCTGTTGAGATTTTGTTAGAGTAGATGCAGGGCATCCCCCGCATTTTTAATCTAGTGTTCTATTTTTTTAATATCTCAAGGGCTGTTTATAGATTTCCATTTTCCTAAAGACGTTTCTAAAGAATTCCGTTTGTGAATAATTGTTTCCAAAATAAAATGCTTGTCTTTCGGCACATGTTGAATTTACATATTCCAACATTTTGCTTACGAAAATTTCACTTAAAAGGGTGTCTTTAATTTCAGCAGTCAATCAAAAATAATGTTTTATTGATTTAATTTACGTTTTCTTCTAATTTTTTTTTTTTTTTTTTTTTTTTGGTTGCCGCCAACACTCCTTTTGCAAGAGCTTAATGTGCTTAAGGGTGTCGTGGGGCGGGGGAGCTGGAGGACAGCGGTAGCATATGTTGCTATAACGATTTCAATTACTCTACAAACACATTACAAGCATTGACAGTGAATGGCAAGGCGAAATCTTTTTGTAGCAACAATAAACGAAAACATCTTTTGCATGTTTTATGGATGTTAATAACAAAAAAGTTCTCAACAGCCCAACCACCGCCCCGTAATATTCGAAATAAATATTCCGAAATACTGAGAAACAGAAAAAAAACAAGCACCCAAGATATATTACTATTAAAAGACAAGAAATAAAGAAGGCATGCAGAAATAAACAGACGTCGGGGAAAAACACCCACTTGCCGAAGCCGCCTGCCTGACAGCGATTGCAACGTCCCTTCCTTTGAGGAGCAACAAAACGAATAAAGAGCCAAAGCAAAAAAATTTGCATATTAAAAAACATGGAGCAACTAACAACTACAAATATAAATGGCTGGAAATACCAGCTACTCAAGTATTTCCTGTTTTTCTTTTTGCACTCTCTCCACGGCAATTCTTGTTTCAACACAACAGGGTGAATCCTTTTGTTATTCACGCAAAACACCAACAGCCAAACAAAAACAATTTATGGAAAGTTAAATGTTGCAGAAAAATGCAATTTTAAACAGCTAAACATTTGAGAAATTTATTTCAGTCAGTTAATGAGAGTGATGGAAAATTATTCGATTAAAAACTAATCGATTAAAACTAATCGATTAACTATTAATTGATTATAATTTTCTTACAAATGATTAATGGTTCAACAAAAAATTGCATTTAAACTGATGCCAGGCCAAAATATTATTGAAAGATTATTCGACTAAAAATTAATCGATTATAATTTTCTGTCAAATGATTAATGGCTTTAAAAAATCTCCACTTATCAAAGGTAAGTAACTAAACTGACGCCAGGCGAAAATATTATAGAAAGATTATTCGACTAAAAACTAATCGATTGTAATTTATTTTTTCAAACATTTAATTGTTTCAAAAAATTATTACATTTTAGCGCCTATTTATCAGAAATAAGTGACTGAACTGACGACAGGCCAAAATATTATTGAAAAATTAGTCGAACAGAAATTAATCGATTACAAGTTTTTCAAACCGAATAATTGGCTTGAAGATAAGCACATTTTAGTCCCCATTTATACAAATTTGTTATTTACACTCTTAAAAGATTCCTCGATTAAAAATTAATCGTTTCTAATTTATTTTTCAAACAATAATCGTTTTAAAAAATATTCATATTAGCAGAAATTTTTACACTTTTGTTATTTATATTATTTTTAAGCCAAAAAATATAATAAATTTGTTAGATGCTCGAATAATTTTCGAAAAAATATTGTAATAAATATTGGAACAAATATTCGAATAATTTTCCAAATAATTGTTCGAATAATGTGTTATTTATATTGTTTTTAAAGCAAAAATTATAATATTAATATTCGAAAAATTATTGTAATAAATATTCGAATAGTTGTTCGAATAATTATTCGAGACTTTCACATGAACGACTTGTGTAGTTTATTTTATTTTTAAGCAAAATTTAAAATAGATTTTGATATTGATAGTCGAACAATAATCGATTAATTATTCGAACATTTTTTCGAATTGGAGCTAAAAAAAACTGTGATTTTATTTAATATATTATAACAGTATTGCCAATTTGATTCGATTATTCAAAACTAAGCCAAATATATAGTTTTGTTTGTGGCTATTGCAATTCATAGAGTTTTCAAGTCCTTAAATTCCTAAACTGGTCACCGTCCCCCGCATGTTAATCCTTCCACAAAATATTTGCGCCACAGGAAAAATATCACCCGTTCCAACTGGAACAGAAAATTTATCGAATGTATTGCATGCAATTCTTTGCTTATTTTCCTTTATTTTTTGGCAATATATTTTCAATAAAAGCTTTAGCAAAACAATTTCTGTGTTCTCTTTTTGCTCCCCTTAAGAAGAATAGAATTAGAAGCCGGGGTTAATATTATGGCATAATATTTATTGCGACAATTTTCTTTCCACTTTTTTGCTCTATTGCTGGTTCGCTTGCAAATGGTCTCGTCTATACGACACATGGCAAACAACAACAACAAAGAAAAGAAGACTGCAAAAAAGGAGTAAAAAAAAGGAATAAGAAAATATTTGAATAACGGAAACGGAAATGGCGTATAGACACTTCAGTCATGTTGTACTTGAAATGTACTGGCTCGATGGTGCGATTGTTGGAGTTTGTGTTAATGGAGACATCAATGTTGTGCAATAAAACTAAACAATGTTGAAACAAGAATTTATTTTAAAATAAATTTAATTTTTTTCTTATAACGAGCCAATTTCTTATGCCTGATTGGCTGGTCGGGTATAATATTTCTTTTCCTTAAATATACAATAATATAAAATAAAATAAAAATAATTACAAAAATAATCGGTTTTACATCGTTTGGGTGCAGGTTACTGATATTGAATGTAAATGATTAAGAATTACGAATTCACAGAAACCTGATATATATTTTTTTAGTGTTATTAAGATTCTTATGATCGTTTAACACATTTGGCGTATATTTTACGCCTTTTATGCTGATTTTTTAAACTAATTTTCTTTTCTTTTCTTCTACTTTATAAGTGTAACAAAATAGATCAGAAAAAGTTCCATTAACACTAACCATTAGTCGAAAAGACTAACACCAGCCTTGTAACTTCAAAAGAAAATGAAAGACTTGTTGAAGATAGACGACGACTACCGATACACTGTTAAGTTTAATTTACATCAGCAATTGCCATTAGAACCCCATCTGATGGCGAACCAACTTCACTTGATGAACTGGGGCAATGGTTCACCAACGCCCCACCCCCCGCCACCCTTTTTGCTTTTTTGTGGCGTACCAGATGCACAACTGCTTGTGATATGCGGGGACCCTACAAAACAGAAACTTCCAGAACGAGAGTTCGAAGTATGTAGCCCCTGCTAGCGTTAATGCCCTAGACAGTAAAAGGAAGACGAAACACCTGAGTTGGTGGCCCGAAACCCTCAACGAACATCAGTCCCTAGTTAGACACGCTTGTACATTTCTCACCAGCCAATTCCTTACAAAGAACAGGAATCTGCTGCAAGTTATAGTTCTCGTCTTGTCAGCCCATCACACACTCAACTAATGTGCAGCATATAAATACAAAAAAAGCTACTGTTAGTCGCATCGACTAACATTACAGTTCTAGGCTTAACAAAACTGTTTCTCAAACTAGTCTAATTATCGTGATTTTGCTTAGGAAATTGCCGAGACAGTGATTTAGATTTTTCTCAAATTGGTCTAATTTTTAGCAATTTGCTGAGTTCCTTTAGACAACGACAAGGACGCCAAGCAGAAGGCGACAGTTGAAGTCATAAATAAATTGTTGTGTCCAGAGTTGTGTGACAGGCAAAACTAGTCTAATGCGCGTACATTGCGGTAAGACAATTGCAATATGCAATTTGGATATGTTGCTAGCAAGTGAAGTTGGCTGCGAAAGATTTTGTCCGCTTAATCTTTTCATTTTATATCGAGCAACCTACAGTCTGTTTTACGGCTGACATAGATACAGAATGAATGGTTCTGGGCATCCGCTCCCAGAAATAATCTGCTGCCTAAAGAAATGTCAGCAATAAATATAAAAATAAAAAATATTAATTAAATAAAAATATTATAGAAAAACTATATATTAATGCCATCAAAAACATGGACTATAAAAAAATGCTGCCTTAAATGGTGATGACAAGATAAAGTATTTTCTTTTTTTGTGTTTGTTTTTTCAATGACACAACAAATTTCATTTCCAATAAAAATAAAACTTTTGTTTTAATAGTTTTACTTTTGAAATGTTAAAAATAATAGAAGAACAAAAACGTATTATTGCCTTTAGAAAAACTTTGCGCTGTTCGTTGCGGCAAAGTGTGTACGATTTATTATTAACTTTTTTATATGGTTTTTTTTTTTTCTTTCTTATAATACAGAAACAAGGTCATTGAAAGTAGATGTTGTTTTACTTTTTAATAAAAAAAAAGTCCTTTAAAACTATTAATATTGTTTTTTTTTTCGTTCAAACCATTTAAATACTCTTGCGCTTTTGCTGTGCGTTTAAAACATAAAGTTTTTTACGTAATTTTTTTATTTTGCTTTTTCCACTTTTAAGCCTCAAATAATTCTACAGAAAAAAAAAAAACTATAATAATAATAATAAAAATAAAATGGCATCACAGAAGTTGGTTTTCACTCTTTGCCAGAGTTTTTGTGAGTTGCTGCCCGTCCCGCACCCTCAGCACTCAGCAGCGTTTTAAGTGCAAGAAATTCCAGCTGAATAGTCAAAGGTGAATACCAACCAGCAGTTGACTGTTGAGTAAAAATATGGAATAATAATAAAAAAATAAGAAAGTTGTGTTGTAAAAAAATTAAGTTCATAAGGATACTTAATGTGTTTGTTGGGTGACGTTTTGCACATTTATTTATACATGAAAGTTTGTTAAAGAGCGCAAATATTTAGGGCCACAATTTGCTATAACTTCACAACAGGTTTCCTTCAACTTATCGTTATAGCGATTTAAATTTGCGCGCAAAAAAACTAGATCCCGAAAATTGTCTTAAAGATTAAGCGGCAGTTTTCGAAATGATAGTAAAAATTTACTCAGTTGTTGATGGTTTGGGGAACGCAATCACCCAAAAAAAGTATTCGATTTGCAAACGATACGTTGTATATTTGAAGTGCGTTTAAAGAGTCATGGTCCACGGCCAGCAGCGTTGCCAAATGTGCAGATTTTTCGTAGCATTGAGCAGTTTTGAAGTTTTTTGTTTCAAAAAAAAAAAATTCCAAATTTTGCAGTTTTTGCATCATATTTTTATGAATAAATTTTTTACTCGCAAGTTTTTCAATTCTGAAGTTTTAGTTTTAGCCCATTATAGGCATTTCTGCTTAATTGTTTTCTGGCCAATGCTGCCAAAAAAAAGTCAAATGAATAATTTCAACAAAAACTAAGTGTAAAAGCCCCGGTTTAATGGAGTCCCATTTAATTGCGTTAATTGACTCTTTAATTTTAACAAATCACATACAAAAAGTGACACTGAAATTCCATTTGCTAAAAGGAAAACCCCCCTTAATTGAGTCCCTTTTAATTGCGTTATCCCTTTAATGGACTCTTTAAATTTGTTTTAACAAATCACATACAAAAGTGGCGTAAATTGCCAAAAATATTGTAGTACTTAATTTTCACAACCAAATAAAAGTATTTGTCAAATTTTAAAAATCATATCTTTTTATATATTTTGTAAAGTTTGTACGTTTTATTGATTGCCCTGCTCAATTAAGAGAGTTTTTCTCTTAATTGAGTCGATGGATCAATTAAACGAGCATGGGGTAAATGATTTTCCCCTTAATGGCGGCAAAAACCAGACACTTTTAGAAACTCAATTAACACAATTTGTGAAACAGTGGTGCTGTAATATTTTTATAGCATCCTTTTTTGCAACACTGGCTAAATGCATGAGTCTAACTTTATGTTTTGATATATAAATCATAAAATACTTCCTTTTAAGCCGTCGTGCAGCTCTTCTCTGCTTCGTTTCCTTACATACATACATACATATGCACATATTTATATGTATATGTATAAAATTTAGCTTTAATTAGATTTCTTTTGTGTGCAGTTTTCTTCTTCGGACTTGAAAAGCAGATTTTTTATTACAATTTTACAGATTTTGTAAAAACAAAAATATGGCAACACTGACGGCCATTCGTCTTTGCGCCTCGATTATACTGGCATGTTCACACAGTTCCAGCTATTCAGCGTGTTTAGTTTGAGGGTGGGGAGCCGATTTTCTGCTGTCTCCTGAAAAGGATTTTAATGGATTTTCTTGAAATTTTATAAAATTTAAAAAAAAATTTTATTAAATTATTTTTAAATGCTGGACTACAAAGAAAAGGAATTTCCCTATATATATATATATATAAATGTATATGTATATATGTGTACATATATACGATATGTATATATATTCTTCATGTTTGTGATTAGTTTCCGCTGTGGCTGCCTGTCACTGCCTGCTTTCTGTTCATCGCTGGTGTTTACGGCAGCTGTTCCCTCGCTGACATGCAGCGCATTAAAGCGTTCTGATATTGTATTTAATCAAAGAAATATGAGTTTATATTTATGTACCTTCATATACTATATATTTTGTTAACAAAAGCGTTTGTCTGTTATATGCGAGTACATACACACGTACATACATGTGTTTGTTTTCGCAGCTTTTGTATTTAATTCTTTTTTTATGCCAAAAGAAAATTGCTTATAAATAAGTACTTAAAAGTCTCCTCTTGTTTCTGCAACTGTCAACCCAGTCCGCTGATTTTCGGTTCACAGAAACTTTGCTTCAAACATAAATACATATTTATGTTTTGTTGTTGTTTGCAAACAACAAAAAAAGTTCACTTTACATATAGAATACAAATTTATGTGCATAAATAATGAATGACATTGAAAATATTTGCTGGTGTGTGTAGCAGCGTTAGTGGATGGCTGGTGTGATTGATGTGTATGTGTGTGTGCGTCTGTGATTGTGTGTGTAGAATATCTGCGAGCTTGTGAGCTGGAATCTGTGGTTTTGGCACCATAATCAACTTTATGCTGCTGATGATGATGTTGGTTGGATCTGCTGTCATTTAAATTTAAAGCGTTTGTGCGCTTCACAATGAGCGAAATGATATTAAGTGAAGTGATTTTACATACTCACACATGCATGACAAACAAATTTTTTACTCTCTCAGGTTTTATAGAATGTTTTTTCCCTTTTTTTTTAATTAAAGTTATTATAAAACATAAAGTCAGGATGAAATTATTTATGCTGTTGTTGGAAGTAAGAAAAAATAAATCATAAATAAAAGCTGCACAATATTTCATAAAAACAAAGTGAAGGGCAAATAAGTAGTTTAATCAAACATATTGTAAGTTGAAGCTGAATTTTGCAAATTCATTCAATTCCTGAAAGTTTTCTGTAAGAATTTTAATAGAAGACGTCCAGGGGAGAGACTCTAAAGTAAAAAATATATAAAAAAAATTATATGGTCAGGAAAGCCCGGGAAAAGGTGCTTTTTTTTATCACAAAAAATATTTGTGGAATTAATTTCACTGAAATTATTTTAAAAATAGATTAAAATAAAACTAAAGCAGAAAATGTAAGTGTCGGGTATAAGAGCAAAATTAGATAAGAAAATGTTCTCTAACCTGCAAAGAAACTTTTGCCATATAAATGATTTTAAATGTATTTGACCTGTTTGGATGAAAATTATAAAATAAAAAAAATGCATAAAAAAAACTTAATTTTCATATAATAGAGCAATAAAATTTTTAGCTAAAACATCAAATTAAGTTGTCAAGTATAAAATGATAAATTCAATACAAATATTTAAAAATAAATGAGATCTTAAAAGTAGGATATATAAATTCTTTTATAATTAAAATTTTTCCTTTTTCTGTGACTCTGCAAGTGCCAGGTTAGAGGTATATATTTATATTATAAAAATGGTGAGATAGTTCGAAGTATGGCTTAAAATTTAGTGATATGTAATACTCTACTGGTGAATGACTGTCTTGTTTCCTTATGCCAGGGGAAAGACTGTTTTGTTATGCAAAACCACTTAATATAAAGCAAAACTGCAACAGATTAAAATAGAACTTAAAGTGTAGTGATAACTTATATTTCACTTGTAAATAATGTTAATGATTTTCTGATTTCCTTATGCCAGAGGACAGACTTTTTTTATCCACAACTACTTTAATATATGACAAAAATGCAATAGACAAAAATAAAACTTAAAGTGTAGTCATGACTAATATTTTACTGGCAAATAACTTTAATGATTTTCTAATTTTCTTGTGCCAGGGGAAAGACTTTTTTGTTATGCAAAACCACTTAATATACAACCACTTAATTAAACAAATCAATACATGATTGAAAGCTTGTTATTTCTGCTTATTGATTTTCTATCCTTTTGATTACTTTCTATTTTCGTTACGCCAGGGGAAAGATGTCAAGTTCGAAAGAGCTTAAGAAATTATTGAAATACAAGAGATCAATTTAGTCATATTGTTAGGCGAATTTACTGCCACTTTCTTTGTGCCAGGGAAGACACATCTAGCAGGAAAAATGTAACACAAGTGATTAGTTTTAACGTCTGGCGGATTATTTATTTCCCTGCTGAAATATTACACAAGGACAATTTTAGCCAGAAATAATATGAATAATTAAAGACCATTAACATGCATATTTATTGTCAAGGGTTGTGAATTTTTAAAGATTTGCGCGAAAAAACTTATATGGAAAAAAATTGTTTTTGTTATAAACCGCGTCAACTTTATATTATACAATAAATCCTTTTTTGTCCAAAAATCTTGTTTTCTTTATCTTTTAAAATAAATTCATTTTAAAAGAAAATTCATTTCTTTTACAATAATAAAAACCAGTCTCAAGGCAAGACCTTTCGGTGCTTCATATCGCGCTGAAGAGAAAGAAAAACTTAATAGCATTAAAAGACGACAGGTGTGAATTGCCACCTGTTTTTTTTCTGGCGTTTTCAATTCTTAAGTTGTGTATGAATTTTTTCACTAACGTCAAGTTAATATGCCATAAATTTCCAATGACAATAAAACCGAAGGTATTTTGCAACAACTACAACAACCAAATATGTATTTGAACACATTTCGCCTGCACTTGGAGCAAAAACCATTAAGTCTTCAGAACAACCGTCTTGGCCGCATTTTTCCTTTTTTATTTTATTGTAGTTTTTTCTTTTGATATTTTCAAACAGACGTCTGGATTTTATTGAATTTTTGTTAAACCTTTCCTCCGTCACTGAGAACATGGGCCATGAATTGAATTTTGTTGTTTTTTTTTTTTTTGATGCAGTCGAAGTAAAACGAAAACTATTCAATGGCCATAAATACAAGCCTAGACTTTTCCACTTTTTTTCCTTTTGCTTTCTTTTGTAAATAACTGAAATAGTAGTTCAAGGATGGTGTTATTAAGCCACCAACACCCACTTGACTGGGGCGTGTCTATGCCATGAAATCTTAATGGGTGTGAAATAAACAAAATTATTGTACTTAATTTTAACTAAATTAACAGAAACCTGTTAATGTAATAATTATTAACATGAAGCTGTTAAAAATATAAATTATTAAAACTGCTAAAACTTTCATTCACTTGACTTTCATTATCACAAATTCATGGTTTGTGACGTCCCACCCTCAACTAGGAAAATTGGTTGGGTGAAGGAGGAAGGAGTTGGAATAGTATTTGTGAACGTTTGATTTGCATGTTAAATCCTGAATTGTAAGAGACAGTAAAAAGTCTGTGTATAGTTTGAAAAGGAGAGCAAGTTGGCACTCAACTAGACAAGGATCAAGGAATCACATAAATGGTGGGAATAAAGTATTCCACAGACACATTCCATACGACAGAAAAACGAATTGTGTGTGGAAATTTATTGTACGACTCATCAGGCCAAACGAACGCAAATGACGGAGCTCCTCCAGACGATAAGAGCTCCTCCAGACTTGAATTTGGAGAATAAGATCTGTGATCTCATCAGAACAACATTCATTGTGAAACAGGTTGACGAGAGTTCAGTAAATCAATAGACTGGGGTACCCAACTGTTTGTGGAAGCACCAACCCAACCATGAGAGTTACATTTCACGTTCGGTCGAGGGATAAAAGTGGAGTGAAATACATATAACTGGCACGGTTTCCCACAATTCTCGCCACTTGAATGTTACTTTTGCCAACCTGTTCTGCAAATCACGTGCTTTCAAATCACACATTTTTTGATCATCATAATCAGTTTTAATTCGTCTAAATAAAATTATAACACACATTTTAAACTAAAAGCTAAACAACATCTTACAGGTCTTTATCTCAACAAAGTAGTAAAGGACCAGCTGAAAATCAGGTTTTTTGGTGTAAATCGTTTTGAGAAATCACGTGATTTGCAGTCATTGACAGGAATATTTAAAGCCTGGTCCAACCGAAACGCACGATGTTAATTGTAAATAAAACAATAAGTTTTCAGAGAATTATCTTAAAATTCTTGATGAGGATAGAAGAATCTGTAGCAATTCTGTATGTGCAGGAAAAAAATATGGGCCAAAATGCTCGCCACAGCTTCGGTGCCATACCTGTAGCCAATAGTCCATATTTTCAATGACTTTGAGACATAATTGAGGTTAAGAGTCGTTAATGTGCCAACTTGTCGCATCCTTTAGCTCTTGAATTATTCGTGGCTGATTGCCGCAATTCTTGCGCAAAAGAGCCATTGTTTCGTTGGCTGTGCGCCGAGTGGCACCGTCCTATTGGAACCACACAACGTCCACATCCATATTCTCATTTTCTGGCCATTCCACGATAGCCAGCACTACTCACACCAACTACTTGGCCGACATCAATTTCGAAGAAGTAGGCCCCGATGACGCTGACAACCCATTAACCGCAACAACCAGTCCCTCCTTGTGGATGCATCGGCTTTTCAACAATCACGCCTAGATTCTCATTTGCCCAAATGTGGCAGTTTATTGCTTGTTAACGAATCCACTCAGATGAGAGTGTAAGTCGTCGCTGGCAACAAAATGCATTTTGATTTGAAACAGAAGATTATTTATATTTTAATATAATACAATTATAATAGTAAATATTAAAGAGAAAAAGAAATATATAAATATAAATTAAAATATAAAGTATATTGAATTAAATATAGATTTGCAAAACACTTTTAGGCCAATCATAAACGAAATGTTAAAATATTTTATTAATGCCGACAAAAGTATAAAACTACAAACAAAAAAATAGCTCACAAACATAAAACTAATCGGCCTGAAAAAATAGAAAAGCAACTGCTCACAAAACAGAAACATTAGGCTCCTAAAAGTAGACTACAGCTAAAAAAAAAAATAAAGAAGTCAATGCCCCGCCGGTTTTTTTCCTACTGCTTTCAATCTGCATACAAAATTCACATTTTTTATATTTTCTCTACAAACACTTTAGCTTATTGCCAAAAATATTATTCCATGAAATTTGTGCTCTTTTTTTCCTTCTTCACAGCGAGTTAAAACTATTCCCGGAAATGCGTAAATATATTTCCGTTTGTTTTATTAGTTTCCCCCCCCCCCCCCCCCTTTCAGTGCTATTTTTCGATGGTTTTGTTGTTTGCCAGTTTGTTGTCTGGCAATTACTTGTTGTTTGTCTGTGTGTCTGTTTGCTGAAAAAATCACAAGCGAACGCACTCTAGTGGGGATGCAGTCATAAGTGTGACGCCAGTTATGGATTTCCTATAAACGGTGAAGGCTACAAAAAAAAAAAAAACAAATGCATTTTTCATTCAGGAAACAATTCATTTGTGGAAAAATAATAAAACTATTTTATTTTTATTTTCATGCAAAACTCAGTTCGATTAAATAAAAGCAGGACTTAAGTAATCGGAATATTTTGGAAAAATATTGTTGGCTGTTTCAATTGCACTGAGCAAATGTAAAAACTCAATCTAAGCTGAAGCGCAGTTCCCGTTTCAGTCCTTGATTGGCCTGAAAACGTATAAAAATTTCTATAGCATATTTTTAGGCTGGCGAAAATGTGCACATAATTTTTACATGTCATCAAACATTTTTTTCTTTCTAGAAATTATTTACAAAAAAATATTCGCATTGCAAAATATTCGCATGCAAAGAATATTTTGGAATGAGCAAGAACTGCAATTCTTTTTTTTTTTTAAATCATAAAAAATTTTTTTCTTTGGAGAAATTATTTACGAAAAAATATTTGCATTGGAAAAATATTCGAATCATTTTTTTTTAATATATTTAAGTAAAAATATTAATTCTAATAGATTTTATAAAACTACAAAAAATATTTGTTTCAAATGGCACGTATTCGACAAATTATTGACATATAAGTATATTCGAATAATTAATCGCTCATATTTTTACAATATTATTATCGGTTTTATCCGAATAGTTATTCGACAAACCAAACTACTCATTAATGTGAGTATTTACTCGCTTAAACTTAGTCAGAGTATTAACTTTTTTGAGCAGTTATTAGAAAAAAAAACTCATTTCATGGCATTAAATATTTATTTAATTAATTTTTATGTCCTATAATCGCTTAAATGATGGCTGGTACATACATATATTCGTATATTGAATTCATATAACAATTAATTCGATTTATTTATTTATTACATCAAATATCTATTAGATTTCCTCTTTTCATTTTCTTCTTTTCTTTAATTTTTTTCGGCTTTTGCTCTCTTTTTTCTTTTCTTCTCTCCTGCCTTCTCCACTCTACTTCTTGCCACTCTATTCCTTTTTACTCAACTCCCCCTGCTCTTCTCTTATCACCTCTTCTATAATTTTTCTTCTTTTTTTCTTTCGCTTTCTTCTCCCCTCTATACCTGTCCTTGCCCCCATTCTTTTGTTTTCTTTTCTTTTCCCTTCTTATCTCATATCATCTCCTTTTTTACTTTTCATTATTTACAGTCGCGGAAAAAATCCTTATTTCTGATTTGAAAAAATCTCAATTTTTCTTACTTTTTTCCATCAGATAATTTTAATTTTAGTTTTAATGATGTTCGCAATTACAACACAAACAAATTTCACAGGATTATTTAATAACAACTACTTTCAGTTTCTTTTCCTAAGAATAAGAATTTTTTGCTCTTAAGAATATTCTGCAAACATTTCAAACTGACAAGCAAATTTGTGTGTTTATGAATCTTAAAAATATATGTACGAGCACAAGTTGTTTAATAAATGCAGTCCTTTTTGGAAATAAATTTAATTGTGCACGTGTCTGTACGTGTCGCCGCGAAGAAAACGAGAATGATATATTAACAGTCTTGTACGAGTGTCTTACGGATTATCCTGCAAGTGAACATATAAGTATAGGGTAAGATGTCTGGAGTAGTAACCCGACTTTGAATGACTTTTTGTTCAGCTTGTTTCTGTGCTGCTCATTTCCGACACAGATTTGATATCCTACGAGCTTAAGACTGTACACGGTGACAGCTTTAGTTTTCCTAATGTCAAGTTGGCAGGAATTTAAAAGTGTTTTGTTTTATGAAAAATGTTTAAGGTTTTGCCAATTGCAGCGGCTAAAATTTGGCGGCCAGTCACATCGTGCTGTTTTGGTGGTGCGTGGCTCATCTATTATTTATTACTCGGTTACTGATGCCAAAGCGCCAACAGCTAAATGTTTAGCTTCAAATCAAAAGACTCAAGTTTTTGGTGACTAAATTCAAGACAATCAGTCTGGTAAACGTTAAGCCATCAGCCAGAAACATCGCCACGTTCCATGAAAATTTGTAGTAGAATCGAAGACTATCAATTCTTTAAGTGGGCTTTAGCAAACTTCAACGTGGTATTTTTGTTTGTTTGTCAACACTGGCGGTGTGGACGTAGAAGATATGCGATATCAGCAGTATGGCGTTACGTGACCCAAAAAAGGGATGCCCTTATGCACATTCTGCATGAACGATTTGAGCTCGCACACAAGTGCCGAGTCATGTGCTTTGACTCCACAACCATTTTTGTTGTAGGTTGGCTTTTAAGGCTTTCTGAAGTCGTTAATGTCCCGTAGATTAATTGAACTGTTCAGCCGCATCTGTCCAGTAGATTAACTAAAATCTCAACTACTTGGATCTATACCACCATAAAAAGCCCAGCCAGAGATTGTAGCGTTAATATATTTCCTATATAATGGCCCACCGGAGTTCTTCAATACATGAATTTTGACATATATCTGCCTTTCAATATCTTATTGGAAAACTTTCAAAAAGTTCCATATACGTTTTCCTTTTTTTCAGATTTCATCTTTATGAATTGATGTGATAAAAGAAAAGCAACCAAAATGTTTTACCCTTTTAATATGATTTCTTTATCAAATACTACACTAAATAATCCCTGTTTTTATTTATATATTTTGCTATATATTTTTTTTTTGCTGTTGTTTAATCCTGCATGTCATGTCATGTCAGTATCTTTAAAGGATTTATTGCTTTCTAGTCTAACTTTCGCAAGCAAACAAACAAAAGCACATAAATGTTAATAAGCAAATAAAAACGTACGCTTCGTTTATGCACAGAGACACGCACGCACACACGCACACACGCACAGTGACACAACCGAAAGACTTTCACTCGCACACAACCGAAATACACGCACACACACACACACACGCACAAGCACTTTTTCCCTCGGCAAAGAATTAAATAATTAAAACGTTAAAGGAGAGAAAATATATAATTTAAATCCAGCCGATGGTGACTGAAGTTTTGGGGGGCAGTTTTCTTTAATCAGTGGATATATGAAAATGGAAATAGATGCTGCCTGATTAATGACAAAAACTTTAACTCACCTCCGAATAGGGAACTGTCGATCCTTGGAGGTTAATGCCGAAGTACAAGCTGAAGAATAAGTTGCTTAATACTTTAACTTATTGCTTTTCAATACAAGTTTTTGCTGCATCATTTTAGCTCAAAAAATATTCCAAATAAACAGAAAGATAATCGAAATCTTATCCAACAACTTAAATTGTTTTCCTTAGCAATAACATTTTACATTAAACCAAACAACAATGAATCCTTAACGAAGGTTTAGTCAAGTATCAATTACTTTTCTTTTTAGTTCTCTCTCTCTCTATCTCTCTCTATCTCTGTTTTCGAGCTTTCTTTAAAAATGCCTTGCTGCAGCATTTACATAAAATTTGTGTGAATTGTTTTCTTTTACTCGTTTCAGGGCTGTCAGTAGAAATAAAAATAGAACATTTTGTTTGACAGCTAAAGAGAAAAAAGCCTCATGCAAGACACTTAATATAAGACAAACTTAAATTAACATGTCCATACACATATTCAATTCGAAATAATATCCTTAAATAGTGCCCAAAAAAAAGTAAAGGAGTAAATAAATAGATGCTTCATTGGTTGAGGCACTAAAATTGATGTTATTTAACAACTGAAAATCGTTTTCAATCCTTATTGTTTACAAAACTCTAATCATGTTTTAATATATTGATAATAATAATAGTTCACATCAGCACTTCAGATATCCTGCCATAATTCTCTTCTTTTCATATTTTTTTTAAGTTTTTTTTTTTTTTATTTTATTTAAAGTTTTCATTTCATTTTAGAACTGAACTTTTATTTACATCCTTTAACTGCCGGCTCACAAAACCCGGCCTTATAAAAACACTATAACCGCCATAAACTTGCGTTAAACTTGTGGCAATTAAATGTCCACTCAATTAGTTCATATTTGTGGCAACATTTTTATCACTGGCTTCTACATTTGTAGATACTAACGAAAATGTCTGATGCCTTTTCCAAAAGCCATGAAAAACATAAATTGTTGTCAAATTAATGGCTTTTTGCGATAAGTTTCTAATACATTTATTGAGCTGAAAGTTTATGGGTTATAAAATAATATTTTGTTTATCTGTCGCGTTATGCCAGCAGAAAGCCATAAAGATATGACTCCAGTCTTTAACCGAGCAGAACTTTGTGTGAAGTTTTCAATTGTTTACCTGCGCGTATAAGTGTGAGAAATTAGATGCAAAAAACACTCATACGCACCGGAGATTATTTTAGGAGTGGATGTGAAATTTTGAAAAAATTAATATTTGCATAAAAAAAAACATTTTTGTTATGGAATTTTTGTTGAGCAGAATGGAAGGCTCAATCAAATGTCTTTCCATGATATGGGAAAAAAAATATATAAAATGAAAATATATAAACAAAAGAGTTATTAAATTTTTAACATCCAGGGTGATTTTTGGCTCATTTTGTAACACTGTCTTATTGTCTATAAAACACTTATTTCATTATAAAACTTCTTCATCTGTAGAAAAAAAGTATAAAAGTTTTCTATAAAAAATATTTTACTTTAAAATATTCATATCGCATTAAACCATAAAACATTTCAATATCGGGACTGATGTGAAATTTATATTTTATAAAAATGATTTGGAATCACAACAAACGGTTTAAAATCATTTTGTTATTTTTTCAACTTTTCTTTTGAAAACCTCATAATAAAGTGCATAAATACATAAATCCCTTATTATGTGATTGTTTTATGAAACAAAGAAAATACTGTCAAACTAAGACAATTCCAAAACACTTTTTCTGGTACAAAAAGTTTTTTTGTTTTTGTGATTTTCGGTGTGATTTAAAAAAAATAAAACTGTTGCTGTGTGTTATGTGCAGCTGTAATTTGCAGAAAATCACATGTGTGGTTTTAAAACCACATGCGATTTGAAATCGTGTGTTTTTCATAACAGTCCTCTATAATAGTTTTCCAAAAAAAAAGTTACGATTTACAGAGCAGCAGAAAAACATAGCTGTGTTTTTAAAACCACATGTGATTTGCAAAACTATCCCGTATAAGAGTTGAAGTTTTTCTTCTTAAATTTAAAAATATTTGTGCACGAAAAATAATCGGAAAAAATTCTATGAAACAGTTTTTGGAAAAGATGCTCCTCTATATACAAACAGAAGACAAATTTCATGCGCCAAAAAGAGACTTTAAGGATCTGTGCCACTTTGTCGAACATTAACGTTCGTCAACTGTTTGAACAACAGCAACCCAATTGTGACATGCCAGATAACAGGAACATCAGCTTTAGATCAACTTGGCAAAATATTAAGTTCATAAAAAGACTGCAAATTAGTTGAAAGCTGGCCAACATTAACGTTCGATATCTGGGGACATATAATAAGAAACGCTTCTTATATATTCATATTTTTTTCATACTTTTCAAAAGAAAGTAAAAAGATTTCTTTTATTTTAATGTTTTATTTCAAAAATGTATCTACAATTAGTCCATCAAGTCACCCACCGCAAACTATTTCCATACACTTGAGTTGAATTAATGTTGAGTAGAAAAGCCAAAACTAAATCAAAAGAATCTCTTTGAAATAGATGCAAAAACAAAATAAATATTCAAACAAAAATTGCAAGAAAAACACTTAAGTGTTAATTATTTAGAAAGCCATAAAAAGTCTAGAAAAAATATAAAGGGTACATATTTATATGTATGTATTTTAGGGGAAAAAAAATTAGAACAATATTTTCTACATAAAATATTAAAACATAGAAATTTCCTTGAAACAAACAAACCAAAAAACTTTTGTTTCTATAGGGGGGTTGCTCGCCCTATGGTCCTTTCACAGCAACTGGGTAACTTTCTATATACATATGTAACTGCTGTTGTTGTTGTTGTTAATAAAGCTATTATTTGCTTAAGTTATTAAAGGAAAAATCTGTGGATAAGCTGAAGAACAGCAAATATTTCCGTAGCCAGGACAACGAAATAAGAAAAAGTCAGTTTGAGTTTAACAACAATAAATTCATAAACAAGACCCACATACAGTCGTGCATAAGTACACACACATGTACATCCCAAACACCAATTAACTAAAGTACATCATATACAAAGTGATTAAGTGATTTTCTGTTTTTTTGTTGGGAGGAAAGTACTCTTGTTGTTGTTGTGTATATGAAATTAGTTCTGGCTGTGAGTTAGAAGTGGTCAAACATTTATAAAAAACGAAACCAGTTAAAGTTTTCATGTTACGGTTTTTGTCTTCTTAATATTCTTCTAATGCTACAAACATGGTAAAAAACAAAAACATGGTAAAGAATGTAAATTTTTGCTTGACACAATAATATTTTGCAAATTTAATTTAAAGGACAAGAACTGCTGAAGCTTCTTTTGGATTTTCTCATATAAGTCTTAAGCCATCCATCATTTTAAAAAGCAATAAGAAACAAGTTTCGAAAAAAAACAATAACATGGACGAAACAAAATTTTTTTTTCGAAATCAAGCTCAAATTTTCCAGCAATAATTTCGAATAATAGCAAATTATACACAAATTATAACCAACAGCTGAAAACACGTATTTTAAATCTACAAAATATTATCGAATTTAACTTCGAATTTTCGAACTCATAATATAAAGTTAAAATTTTATTGTAAAACATGCCAATAACTTATTATCAAATATTCATAAGTAGAACACATTTTTTCGAAATTAATTTCGAATTTTCGAATATGAATTTTTTTTGATTTAACATATTTTCTTAACTTTAGTTTACATCTGTCTTGTCGCAAGCAATTCTAAATATAATTTTCAAGCTAACAAAACTTTTTCGAAATTAATTTCGAATGTTAGAAAATAAACTAGACGTAATCATTTTGTTTTCACATCCTTAATTTGTTGAGATGATATTTGGTTCATTATAAAAAGCTTTAAATTGAATGTTTAAGCCTATACAAAATGTTCGAATTCAAGTTCGAATTTTCGAACATAACCTTTTCTTTTTTCTTTTACATTAAAATAACAAATCTATTACTTTAAAAAGCATTGAAAAGGCACACAAAATTCGTTTTATATGAAAAAATTTCATTTTCCTGCCTTTATTTCATTTTACGAAACGGTTGCAAAGAAATCCAACAACAACAGCAAAGTAATAACTTTGTTACAATATAATAATTTGTAATATTGTTATTCCTCTCCTGCTGCTGCTGCTGCTGCTGCTGCTGCTGCTGCCGTGTTATTGCACACGTATTCCTTCTCTCTTTTCTTTTGTAATTTTGTATAACACGTTTCGGTTTAGTGGGTTGTTGCTGTGACTAATATTTTGACCTAGAGAGATTTATATGCAATTACGTTTTTGATTATGTAAAAATCAACCTGCTTTACTTTGTTCTTCTGTGCAATTTATATTTGTTATTTTAGTTTTATGTTTTTCCTAGATAAAACTTGTATTATTGTGGTTGGAATTATTTGTTAAGCTATTGCTGCAGAAATACTTTCTAATTCTGTTCACAACAATTTTGCAGTCTGTTAGATGAAATTCAGAAACCTTAAGATTAAGAATTCAATTAACAGAACGAATACATAATTTGAAATCCAACAAATAAAAGAAAAAGAAAATTGTTAAATTTCAAATATAGTGAAATAGTTTTCAAAAGTTTTTTCTTGCTAACAAAATTTGAGTCCTTGACTTGAAGTTAAAATTAACAACATATAAAGATTAAGGAAAGGAGGTATAATATGAGTTAAAAGACTATTGAACACATATTTTCAAGACTCCACTTCACTGTACTTCTGCACCGTCAGCTTGAGCTCTAGACCTGACAAATGCGTTTCTTTTTAATTATGCACAACTTGTGCAAAGTTTTTATTCAACTCCTTCTAAATTTTGTTTTTAATTTTCGAACATAAAATGCCAATTTGACAATTCATGTCAAAGTGAAATTAGTGTCCAAGTCTCTTCAAAATCGAAAAATTCGTTAGAAATTTATTTTCGAAATTAACCTCCAAATATGGATGGGAGTCATCGATTTCAGTTTTAATCTTCTATTTTATTTCCGTTATTATTGTACAAGTGAAAAATGAATTGGATTTATGGCAAATATTCTTCAAAATTTATTTCGTATTTTTTGTTTGCATTTGAAATGGCACAAATAGTTATTAAATAGCCACGGACAGGGCAGAAAACTTTAAATTTTAACAAATTACGTTGATGTTTCGCACAAAAGCTCAAGTTACTGATAATAAAAATTATTCTTTTGTTTAAACATGTTTTAACTTCACAAAAGAAAATAAATATGTTACACATATTGAAATGAAAATATGTTGATACCTTCTATCTGCATGACTCGTCTGGTTTGACATTCCCAAAGTAGAATTTCGCATGAACCTTTTCAAAATAAACATTTCAGTATTTCAAAATAAGTTCTAAAATGGCTTCGGACTTTTGAAATTGTAGTAAATTGTAAATAAATATATTTCTCTAACATTTTGCATTTTCCCTCTTTAAAAGCTTTCATTTTCATAATAAACTGTTTTCAAATATTTCTAAGTTTTCCAACAAGATTTCGAACATGACTTCGAATATTCGTCATTGCTTTAAAACTTCATACTTAGTCTTTGAGAATAACTTAATTCAATTCCAACTTTTCGAACATGAATTCGAATACACAGATAATTATTATAGATTATTGATCCGTATTTTCATATAAAACCCAAACCATAATAAAAGGCTTTCGAAATTTGGTTTCAGCTCTAGCCACGACTTTTCGATTATATGGTTGAAAAGCCGGTTTGTTTTTTCTCCACTTGTTAACAATTTTATAGTGTGGATGAGTAAAAGAGAGAGTCACATCCCTGTTTTGCAGGGTTCTTATGGGTATCTGCACAGAAAAACATACTTTAAAATCGATTTTTTCCATTCGGCCACATATTTTGACCGAAAATAATCGAAATCGATACAAGATTTTCTTTTCATAGTATAACAAAATTATACATCAGATATGATGAGACTAGATAAAGACTAGAGAGGAATGACATGTAATGCCAGGGCCAAATACAAAAGCAGTACACGTTTTAGTTTTTCATGGCTTTCCATCACAACTCCAGCAATTTCTTAAACTGTAACTTTCAATCTTGTTTTAAGTAAAACTTAAATAACAAAATTTCAATTTCTGGACATAACCTTAAAAATTTCTTAAACTGTGACTTTCATTCTTTTTTTCTTTTACTTAAATAACAAAATTTCACACCTTTTTGTTTAGTCTAAAGATTTGCAAAACGTAAAAATAATATTTTCGATTTCTTTCAATATTAAATTCTTTTTTTTTTTTTGTTTGTTAAGAACTTTTTTTGTATCTGCCATAAAGTGCTAAAGAAAGTTTTCGTAAGCAAAAGAAAGTTGAAACCTGAAAAGTGTAAGTTCATGTTAAAAACATATATTTTACACATCGATGACTTTCAATTGGTTTCTTTTAAAAGATAAATGGTTGAGAAGATATTTTGCTCATCTTGCTGGTAAAGATATTGAATTGTCTCTCCTCCTTCAACGTTCTAGAGCCGTTGGAAGGTGTGAAGTTGTTATTGGTTTTTGTGGTCGAAAAGTTTTTCTATTCTATTTACATTTATGTACGAGTATGATGTATAGAAATTTATTTAGCTTTTATTTTATTTTTTTAGCACAATAATGATATTGAGGATTTATGTTCTCATATGTTTGTTTTTATGCTAAAGTTTGATGAAATTTTGCAATAGCTTTTCTTTATTGAAATGAACAACTTTTTCTACCGATTATTGTCGGTACCGATTTAAATATGGTATAAATTATTATAATCAGAAATATAAATGAGTTTTTTCCTCAGATTCTTAATTTCTGTTTGCCAGTTGCTGGGACTTAATTCAAATAACACAACTGCCTTAAGGAGGCCTTGTATTAATTTGAAACATGAAATAATACAAAAAAAAAATATTCTATATCAAATATAAAAAATAATAATATATAAAATATGATGATATATAAAAAAAAAATGAACGGGAAATATTTGCAAAATATTTGAGCTAGAAAATGTGGGGAGTTCCTGAACTAATTTGTGAAATTTTTGGGAATTGTTTGTTTATTAAGAAAAACACAAATTTATTAAGAAATAACTAAAGTCGAATTTAAAGATTAAATATTTACATTTATATACAATATATATATATAACAACAACAAAAACCCGTAGAAATTAAAAATTTTGGGTATTCGAGTGAAATGTTTGGGAATTAATTCATTTGTTTGGGAACATAAAATAATAGAAAAATGGCAGCAAAATGTTATTTCTTTGCCTATAACTTTATATTTTCCTTTAAGTCTGAAACAGTTATTTTTATGATTTTCTAATAATTTGCTCTTAAATGTAGGGGATCAAAATGAAAAAAAAAACATGGCTCCAGCCTGGTGAATGTATTCATCGTTTTTTTTTTAAGAAATTCAAAGTAATGCTTAATAAAAATACGTCTATTTAACAGCTGCTGATCCTCTCGCTAACTTCCTTTATGGCAAAATTAATACAACATTTTTTTCTTCTTTGCCGTCTATCGATTGAAAAAATGTGTTTAATTATACATCATTCATAAGGTCCTTTTCAAAGCCTGACAACGTCTTTACAAGTTTAGAAAACATCTGAAGAATGTCATTAAATATTTATCAAAGAGGTAATGACAATTTATTACAACTTTTACGAATCAAACAACTAAATATAAATAATACTCGTTATAAGATTATCTGATTATTACGAGTATTAGTATTAAAGAACTTTTTAATGTTGAGTTTTAAAAATTCTTAAGTGCAACTCAGTAAGAAGCGAGTGAAAAGTGTGACCAACCTGAAACTTTGGCATAAACTGCAAAACTTTTGGTTAAATAAATACAAAATATACATTTAAAAAAGTAATAAATACATTTTAAAAGTTATTCTGTAAATTCCCAAAATCACATTTCAAATTCCCAAAATTCCTGAAAAACAGATTTAACCGTAAAAACTTCATTTTATACCATTTCAGTTTGAATCCTTTACAAAACACATAATTCCCAAAAATTTTACTCAAATACCCAAAGTTACCAATTTTTTAAATTTTTTTGTTTTATTCCGGTTTTTAACACAATTCAATTTCTTTTTTAATTTTATTTTGTGTTATTTTGAATAGTCTGGCAATTTATGAAAATATCTATTTAAAACTCCCAAAAACTTCAAATATGAAATATTCTTGATTCTCAAATTAATACAAGCCCTTCTTTAAAAAAAACTACGTTTTTAAATTTATGATCCAGCAATTGCCAAATAAGGCTTTAAAATCCTTAAAGTCTTATATATCAAATATATCGATATGAAGTTTCAAATCGTTTTAATCTGAGATTTCTTTTGCCGTTCCTATATCCGAATGTAGTTAAACAAATATTCAAAGCCAATGACTTGCAATTCCAAACGCAAAGAAACGGAAAGTACCAATTTCTAGGGAGCCCAAAGATATTTCGTTAAATTGTTCATCTGATGCTTAATATCCTTTTAAATAGAAAACGAAACAAGGAAAAACTTAATATAGTTGGTCTTATTAAGCCATCTTACCAAAACAAACTACAAACTAACAATTTCTGAAGTGCGAGTACACACCAATCTGAAAATACATGTGTTTGCTAAAGTACATTTATTTACAAACACACTTTTATAAGTGTGTTTATAGTTTAATACAAAATACAAAATGATTGTATTTAACGTATCGATTGATTGGTATGTTTCATCTAAAGCATCTATACACATCTAAATCCTTCAATCGTTCACCCATTCATTTCTCAATTCATATGCATAAAGACATTTGCTTTGTACAACTGTATACATTATAAATACTACTGCTGGCTCTTGGTGAGTTTCAACAGAGTTTGCCTGAAACTGTGCTCGTGTTAGTGCGTGCGTGCGTGTATGCGAAAATGTGTGTTTGTATTAATATGTTTGTAAATATTCAACAACAACTTTGCCATTAAGTTGGTAATGTTGGTTTTGCAAATAATTTCCTATGAAAATTGCCTTTTATACAAAAGACTTTTATATTTAACATATTCATAAACAAAAGTTTATACTTGTACATGGACTCTCAAATGCATGCGTTAAACATAAACAGGACGTCAGATAAAAAAGTTTTCTTAAAACCAGCGACATAAAATATTTAATTTTTTTCCATTTCACAAAATACTATTAAAATAAGTTTGATTTAGTTTGTGTTTATGCCTTTTTTTTAGTTTTGCTTGAAATTTAGTTTAAGAAAATTAAGCCTCAGAAGTTTTTAGATATAAAAAGTCAAATGACCAAATTCGAGCAATTTAATTTGATAAAATTTTTGCTTAAAGACAATGATTTTTTGAAATTTTATTTAGTCACAACTTGCGTCGGCCATACAAGATTTTTTTAATGTAAACAAATTTTTAGCAGGACCATTTGTTTAGAAGCTCACCATATATCCTTTTTTAAGATGCCACGAATATTTTAAAATTTTTTAGATAAAAACCAGCAAATAACAATATGGATGTTTTTTCCACAACAAAACTGAATAATTTCAGTATTTTTTTTTTTAATTTTTTTTTTAAAGGATATAGATTTTTCAAAAATTTTTTTGCCACAAGTCGTCTTTAATATCTAAAATTTTAATTGTTTAAACAAAATGTTAGCAAGACTTCTATTTTAGGAGCTCGTCATATATCCTTTTTCAAGACACATACAAAACTGCATAAAGCAAAAGAAAATTTTATAATAAGATTTTTGACATATTTAGGGAAAGTGCTTTCACAAATATAATATAATATAATATAATATTTCTTTTTTGTATCATATGGACAGTTTATATAAAAAAAATATTGTGTCCTTCAGATTTGGCCTAACTACAATCTCATCAGACAGCCTTCGAACACAAATGATTGTTAGCTGTTTGTTTACTGGTTTGCTTATATGACTTGCTTGTGCAAGTCTGCGTGCTGTACTCTTTGTGTGCGTGTGTGTTTATGATTGCTTTTGTTAATGTTTGTGGTATTTGTAACTGTTAAGTTTATGCCCTTACTGCATTTATTATTATACGTAAGTTCGTATATCCTTTTGAGTGCATATCTAAACATGTAAATGTTCTTGTGTGTATTTGTATTTTTTTACTTTGTGTTTTTAAGTGTTCAAATCGAAAATGTACTTTAATGCAAAGCATAGATTTATTTGAACATACAATATAAAATTGAATTGATTGTTATAGATGGATTTGTCAACTATATTTGCAATAATTTAAACAGAAAATTATGACATCGCAAATGTTAGTAAATATACTTTGTATAAAACAAATGTATAATCAACATTTAAGGACGTATTTGTGCACATAAAATTATGCAAATAGCAACCCCATAATTGACAAACCTGTGACAGATTATATAATTACAAATTATACATTTCAAATTATCGTTTTAGTAAGACAAAGAAGAGAAATTCAAAAATGAAATATTAAGAAATTACGGCTTATGAAAAATAATGTATGTAGTTTATGCAGCAGTTAAAGTGGACGCATGTTATAGACTAAATCAAGCCTTAAACAAACATTTAAACGATTCTTATATAAATATAGGATTAAGCACAGAATTATGTAAATGAATTAAGCCAAAGCAAATAACTTTTCCATTATAATGATTGGTTGGAAACTAGAACTAAATATGAAAATACTGAATTTTTGTTCGAGCTTGAATTATAATTTAAAAGGAAGTTTTGCTAACAGACTAAGGCAAACAACTTAATTGTATAAAAGGGCAAACAGGTGGCGTTTTTCACAAAGTAAAACATAAAAAGCTAATAATAATTTTATGAAAAATCATGTTTATTAATTATATCAATAAACATGTGCTATATATCACATGATCTGGGATTAGAATGATTGCTTTGCTGTGTAAAGAAAAAACTTGTCCTTTAAGCTGGTATTTCCAAAAGATAGAAAATCGTTTGCTTTAAAACACATAATTTTTGTTCTGGTCACATATCCTTTTTCAAAGCGATTGTAAGCAATTAAAGCTGAAGCAAGATTCCCTCTTTCCCTAACTTTTGTAATCAATATATATATATTTTGTTTGCCTTAATGTCCTATAAAATTGACTTGGTAATATTTCTTCTTTCTTTAATTTGATGTTGTAACTGACAGGCTTTAATAATTTTCGTTTTTTTTTTTTTTTGAAAATCAAGAGTTGGCACAATAACAAAATAATAGAGAGAAAAAAATTTAATATAATTCTTTTCACTTTCTTTTGACAATATAGCCTTTTGAAATGCTAGATTTTTGTTGATGTAGTTGTTATTGTTGATGTTATTATTGTGGTTGTTGTTATGAGCCTTGTTCGTTCAACCATTTCCTGTTATTTACTCAACTCCCATACATGCATGTTGGTTTTGCTTTTCCAACACTCCCTCTTCCCTTCTATTTTTTTGTTAATGTTTTGCTAAAAACGAACACACACACATACACTACAATATCCTTGTACGTGTGTGTGTGTGTGCATACTACATGTGTAGGCATTTAAACAGAAAAATCTGTTTTGCTTTTAATATGAAAAATAGTTGCTGGCCTATAAGGCTGGTTTTGTTGTTGTTTGTTTTGTGTTTTTTTTTTTTTTAACTTGTTAAAGTTTCTTTCTTCAACACATTTTCACCTGTTTCTTTTGCAGCACAACCACGCGCACAAATTTCGTTCAAACCGTTCCCATAATGATGATGATGAAGATGTGGTTGCATGAGCTTATAATTTTTTTCCCAGCTGTTTATTTTAGTTAATAGAATAAAAACTATATGAAAAAAATATTGTTTAAAAAACAAAGTAGCAAACGTAATAGAATAAGAAACAAAAACTAAAAAACTCTACTGTGAGCAGCTTTTATGTAGAAATATGTATGAATATGTGTGCAGGCCTACTTGTATAAAAATTTTGTTGTTTTTGTTTAACGGCTTTCACTTTGACATTCAATGTGCAGAAAATGTTTTTACTAACCGAACTGATGCAAACGGCACATCAACCCACCAAGTACGAGGGGGGTTTAAGCAAGTCAAAGGGCAGGTTGTTGGAAAAATATTATTACAATATTTTTCTTTTAATGCTCGTGGTCTTTTGAAGGACAATTGAATATAAAATTGCATGTTTGAACATATTTTTCAAAGTCTCTCAGCTCTAGGATAATACATACGAAATATCAATATATATAGACAGCTGGAAACAAACACACCAGAAACAGCTATATATTTTATTTTTTTTAAAGACAGCTAGAAAATACAAAAAGGAACGGCTATATATTTTCTTTGTTTAATGTTCTTATGATTCCACGACTATTTGCAGATATATAGACGTTTTGATAGCTTAAACATATGGGCTTTTGAAAATATTACAAGATGCATAAAAATTACTGTAAAATTGGTGTTATGTGTTCATAATGATCATAGGACTTTATGACAATATAAAGATCGTATAGTAAGATCTTTTCAATATATAGGATGTAGCAAACGGGCCACATGACTCCACAAGATTATATGAGAATTTCGTATCTGACAATTTAAGTAAATACACAACTGACTAAATATCAGGTGCAAATTAAAATATGACTATAGTATCGTATACAATCGAACACTATATGAATAACTGACTGCATGAAATTATTATTAAGGAAAAATATGACTATAGAGCCAAATATATATGGACTTAACCAATATACACATGCAGGTTCAAATGACTAAATGTGTAAGTGACTATTTGTCTATAAACAAATACAAATATCTGACAATATTATTGTACTATATATGATTACACGACTATATAACTGATTATTATATTGCAAAGCCATACATCTTGTTTCATACAAATTACCTGTTTTTATAATTATATAACAATTTGAATGTCATAATTTTCCGATGCCTATAAGACTATAGAACTATATGACCAAATTATTATATACTAAAATGAATTTATAGTTTGAAATCTATGTGATGTCATGTCTTATATGATAGGCCAACTGAATAGGTTTCTTTCACTTTATAATTATGTGAAGATATAAAAGTATTCGTATATGACTATTAAGATAATTCGCCGTAAATCTATATGATTATATATTTTACGTAAAACATAATTTAAGTTTCCCCCCCTGTATTGCATTTTCATACCGTGCGCGTTCTTATTTCATTGTTGAAATATACTACGTGGGCTTGTACTATTTTATATAATATTTTTTTTATAATAGTTTACGATATTTTTGAGATTTTTTTTTTTTTAATTTTTTACATACAAAATTTATAATCTGCTGGTATGACGAATGTATAATTATTACGAACTGATCATCCAATACCATAATTGTAAGACTCTAAGCTTTGTTGTAAAGGAATACCAATAAATAAAAAAAGTGAATTTATGAAATTTGACACACTAGGTGGCTTTTCATTAGCAGGATAACATATGGCGAATTTAACATATTATGTGTACGATTTACGATTTTAGGATTAGTATTATTTTTTCATCATATTCCCTTAGATCTATTTATAACTCTATATGAGACACTATTTGTTCATATGATTATGGCACACGACATAAAGGTTTTAATATTATAAAACTATATCCATATAAATTAAAATGGCTCATGCCTGTTTAACTATATCACCAAATTCGCCAGCACTTTGTGATTTTCTTTTATTTGGCTATAAAACAATATGATTATACAACTTTGGAAATTTAGCACTAGAAATTCATGATGCTTAAAACATAATTCACTCCCCAGATCATCCCCGCTATTACGTTGTGCATAAAGTTAAAATTTAATGTTGAAATGTTTTTTTTTTCTTGCTTTTGTTTGTTTAACTCGGGTAAAGGTAACCTTTTTATTTTCCACGCTATTTTACGTTTATATACAATATTTTTTTTCTGACTTTTTGTTTGTCCAAACTGAAAAGGCCTTCTTTGTGTGGGTTTGTGTGTAAACAAGTAGTGGTTTGTTTCGCTTACTGGTAGTTTTTATTTGTTCTTAGTTTTGCTTGTTTTTTTGCTGTACTTTCTTCTCATTTAAAAGCAACACTAGTTTCAGTGTGTTTGTAATTTAAATTTATGTGTGTGTGTGTGTTTTTTTAACTACTCTTTTCGATTTGCGCAAAAAGAGAAATGCAAAGAAAAAAAAATGTGGTATAAAAATTAGCGCGTAAAACAGAAAACCCTTTTCCCAAACAACACAAAAACAAGATTGTTTGTTTGTGGAACGTCACAAAGAAAAGTGGGGAGGGGGAAAAAAAGTCAACCAAAATTAGGCCAATTGGTTTGTTAATAAAGTGCTGCACTCAAATGAGCAGAAAAATGTGTGCGTGTGTTTGTTTGTGCGTGTGTGTGTGTGTGTGTGTGTGTGTGACACAAACAGTAATTTGTAAAAGCGGTCAAATACACAAAAACACCGCCAAAAGCTGCAAAAAAACACAAATGAAAAGCCTGGCATGGCGTATGATAAATATCAAGCAGCTCAGATATCACAGAACAACTTACAAGAAGCAAAAAGAAAACACTTAAAAGTCTAAGTAATATTATGAAATAATTATAAGATGCACAAAAAAAGGATATATTATGTATAAAAAAATACTTTCCTTCCATCTACAAACGAAGTAATTTGCTAACCTTTTGTATGCGCCAGCCATTGTTTTAATATACGAATATGCCACAAAACACACAAAACTTGGGGCGGCACAGAAACAAATGACTTCAGTATTATTTCTATACTTAATGCTAAAGATTTTTTGAATGGTTTGTTGTAGCCGGTACTTAAAACTAAAGAGCTGGAGCAAACAAAAGTATTTATTCATATAAATTAATATGTTGCCATAAAAAATAACTCCCGCACTTTGGCTCAAATTCTCCATGGTAATAATTCACAGCAGAGATAAATGCAAAAAATAACAAATAATAACAAAGTCAAAATAACAAAAGACCACTTAAGCAGAAGCCTCAAAGTGATTAAAAACGGAAGTGTGTCAGGAAGAAAAATGGACGAAAGGAAAAAAACACATTAATGAACTTTTTAGTGCAAAACCTCCTCACCCAGTTCGCCTTCGAAAATCACACCACTTTTTTTTTCTTCTCTTTCGTTTCGTTTCGTTTCGTTTCTCATCTTAATATTATAGTGGCCAATATATTTCTATGATTTATTTGCTTGGCTCGGTTTTTTTTTAGGTATTTTGTTAAATTATTGTTACATTTGGTCTGTGATGAAAAATCGACAAAGAAAAATATTCTGCTGGTTTTGTACCACCCAGCTTTCTTTTTATTATTTATTATTATTTTCAATTTATTTTAAACAAATAGTCATCCTTTTTTGTTGTTGCTTTTTTTAACCCAAATTTGCCAGCAAGTGGCTGGTGTTTAAGGTTCTGTACAGGATTTGTTAAGGATTGTCTAACTTATAGTTTTATAGCATTAGAAACTATTTAAAAAAATGTTTAAAAACTTTTTTCTTTTAGCCGTTTTATATGCATAAGAAATAAAAAAAGTGGTCATAATTTAAAGGTTTTGAATTAAAGTCGTTTTAAAAGCAGTAATTAGATAAATCTAATGGCTTCTGTATTGAACAAAAATATTGTGATTTTCAATTTGCTCAGATGCTGATTAATCGTAAGGAAATGCTTTTTTCATAACATCCAATTTGCTAACATCAAAGTTCACCAATAATTAAAATAAAAGATTGAACAGGCCCGTGGCAATTCCATATGTGCTGCAATGAAAGTTGAATATTCCCAAATGACGCAGCGCTTGTAGCCGTCCACTACAATTATTTGGAAATATTTACTTATTTAGCAATAATTTTTCAAATTGAACAATAACAGCAAAATGCCTTGAAAAATGTTAATCTTTTATAATTCATTAAATCAAATTCTGAAATCTGCAAAAGGTGCATCTATTTTGAATAATTTGATGAAATATTACATGTTTGGTTTGGCACAATTGTTTGTCGTATTAGATGTTGAGGAATTTTTGTTGAAAATTTGTCTTAAAACAGATTTTCTGCTGAAAATTTATTTTTGCTTATCTTGACTTCAGCTATTATAATAAAACTCCACAGAAATATTACACTATTACGCTGAATCCTTTAAGCTCTCAATTATATACCTATAACGTAATAGCTCACTTGTAGTCACTTTCTACCAAAATATTTTATCCTGTTTATAATTGTTAAATCACTTTTGAGCGGAGGTTTTCTTCTTTCCCTTTCAACGTTTCTATTTTTCAAAGAAAAACACTTTTTTTCTGGACGGCGTGTGTTAATTTTTTCCCATTCATACTTTTGTTGAAAATTTATGTTTAACATTTTTCATTTTTCATTTTTATTTTCATCTTTATTGAAATGTTTGCTTAACAGAAAAATAGCACGAAAAGCAGCGCCCCTAAATATTTAGAAAAAGTATATTAAAAGGATCGCATGAAACCCCTTCGGATGACCGCAAACCATTTGAAAAACACGCTTACAAATGATTGTTTTGTAACAAACGATTTTTCAAAGATTCATACACCGAATGGGATTTGTTTGAGGAAGACTGATTTTTAAATCTCTTATAAACAACGCGCTTCAAAGATGGAAAATTAATTTATATTTATTTGTTTATTATTTTATAACTTGCAAAGTAAATTCATGAGTTATAACTGCATAGAATGAGTGCGGTAACGAAGACCACATGGCCATGCTGGAGCTAACAGACTTTTTCAAATGCCTCTGTGTCCAACTTATACGACCCATGGCCGCTATAAAATTCCACGAGGCAAATAAGTCAAACAAGCCTGACGGTATTTTAAAAATAATTACGATGATGCCAGAGCTTTTTCTCAGCCCAGACCTGCTTTACGACTAAATTAGTTTATAAATCTAATTTATTTGAAGAGCAGTTGTCGATTATATAATTATCTATTTACAAAAACTATCGATAACATGTTGCTTTTGAAAATAACTGCTGACTTGCTAAAAAGAAAACGATGGATATATTTTTCTAAATCGACTTTCTTTGATACTTTCCAAAAAAAAAAAAACCCAACTTCTCCAGAAAAGTATCGATAGCTTTGCTCTTCTATAAAAAGCTATCATTGAGTTATCTTTTTTAAAGGAAAGCTATCGATAACTTTTCCCGTCCAAAGAACAATTATCGATAGCTTAACGTTTTTAAAAAAGTTATCGATAAGTTTACTTTTCTACAGAAAAATTATCAATTTCTTTGTTTTTATACAGAAACTTGATCGATAACTTTACTTTTCTATGGACAAATTATCGATAATATAAGTTTTCTAAAGAATGTTATCGATTCTACTTTTATTGTATTGAAAAATTATCGATAATTTCCCTTTTCTATTGAAAATTTGTCGATAACTTTGTATTTCTAGACAAAAGTTGTCGAAAACTTTACTCTTCTCTATATAAAACTTATCGAAAACTATAGAATAACTTTAATTTTCTATAAAAAATTTATCAATAATTCAAACTTTTTGCAAAGTGATTAGTAAATAGCTCTGGGTAAATATATTATTGTAGTTTATAGAAAATCTTTAATATTTTACTTTTCTGTAGAAAAGTAATCGAAGCTTGTTTTTAAAAAAAAATTTTTATTTTGCAGAAAAGTTATCGAAGACTTTACTTTCCGTATAAAAGATTATTTTTTATATCTTCCCTTCTCATAACTTTATTTACGCAACACAAAAATATTGTTTTGAAGAGGGACATCTTGTCACCTTAAAGTTATTCAGAAAAATTTTCCAGAAACCCTTAG
Organism: Epicampocera succincta; assembly: GCA_932526305.1. Classification (NCBI taxonomy): domain Eukaryota; kingdom Metazoa; phylum Arthropoda; class Insecta; order Diptera; family Tachinidae; genus Epicampocera; species Epicampocera succincta. The sequence goes on along the minus strand of OW052036.1, from coordinate 61,196,020 downwards.
AGTCGGTCAACTATTAAGCCAAAAATTCAAATCTTTAACTTAAAGACAAAAATTTTGCAACGTTCATGACAGTTTTAGCTTCAAATTAAATTCTAATACAATTTTATCTTGTTGAAAAAATAAATCAGGAAAAAGCCCCTGTTAAGAAATCTATGTTTTAATTAGAACTGTAGTAGGATCATAAAAGAAATGAACTTGCACGCACACACATGCCGGTTATATAAAACACATAAATGAAATTGCACAGAAGAAGAGCCGAAACAAAAAAAAAACGGAAAAGGAAACTCTCTTTTATTATCTTACAGTGTTGTAAAAAGTTGCAATTTAAATTAAAATGAAACAATTAATCAACATAAAATATACACAACATATGCACACACATACACACACACACACACATGCATGTGTGCGACAAACGCACGAACTGAAAACACATGCTCATAAGAAAACACACATATTCGCACACATGCAGGCACTTAGCTGCAGAAATGTTACAATGAACTTAAGCTGCAAGAAGCGCAACTGTAAAAAAGAGCATCACTTACAAACAAGTTTTTCATAACGAATGGAAATAAAAGAACAACAGCAGCAACAGAGGATTTTCAGCAAAAAGAAAAACAAATAGTACGAGTAAGGAAAAATTACATCAAAACATTGAAGCAGTTAACAGTTAAAGAAATGAATTAAAGAAATAAAACATAAAAAGTAAAGAACGAAAGAAAATTTTGCTGCAAACACACACACACACACACACACTCACTCACACACACAAGACAAGGATTTATTTAAAGTCGTCTATTTCATCTTAATAAAATACCATGACATGACACTTTAACTTACAAAAAAATATTACACATGCACTCACACACTTTCGCAACGAAACAAAAGTGCATTCACACAAAAATCTGTTTTAAATGAATGTTGGCTTAAGTTTATTTCCAGATATTCTCCACCGCAGCAAGTAAAAGCGTAGAGTTTAATGCCTTGTAACTTGCACTCAGTAAAAGGTAAACTTTTTTATTTTACTTTCATGTTGTGTAAAAGACATAAGTATAAATGTTTCTGTTGTAGTCGAGCTCAGTGCTATTCTTTTTCTTTAGCTTTTCTTGAGAGTGAATTCGTTCTTGGATCTTAACGAAATTAAAATGTGCATCAAGGCGTATGAGTGACAAAAATTCCTATTTGTTAAGATTTAAACAGAGTAATTTACATCAGACTTCTTCTCTATAGGGAATTAAATCGTATAAGTCCTTATTTTTTATTTACAGTTAAGTTAACAAGTCAACAGAAATTCTTGCAATAATCTCAACAAGAAAAAAACTGTAGAAAATATTAATAATAATTTCGAAGCGTCAAGAAAATAAATGGAAACCAACAAAGTTGAAAAATAAATTCATTAATTTGAAATACAACAGAATATGTTTTTTTTCAGAGACGTAAGGAAACGAAAGGAAAAACAAAGTTATCGATATCTTTTTAATAGAAAAGTAAAATTATCGATCATTTTTTGATAGCAATGTAAAGTTATCGATATTTTAAAAAAAAATTAAATTATCAATGGAAAAACCAAGTTATCGAAATCGTTTTAATACAAAAACAAAATTATCGATAAGTTTTCCTAAAGTTAGCCTTTTCTGAAGAAAGTCGTTCATAACTTTTCCTTAGAAAAGTAAAGTTATCAATAATTTTTCTAAGGAACAGTAAAGCTGTCGATAACTGTTCCTCAATTATCGAGTAATTTTGTGTTAAAAATTAAAATAATCGCAAGCTATTGCCTGCAAAAGCAAAGCTTTCTATAATTTTTTATTAAAAAACAAAGTAACTTATAACTTTGCAATAGACAATAAAATTGTCGATAACATTTTTATAAACAATGCACTTTTAACGATTAATTTTCTCTAAAAAACTCTATTTATCGATAACTTTTCTATACAAATGTAAAGATAATGAGTGCATTCATATATAACTTTTTCTTAGCAAATTGAAGCTGCCGATAACTTTTCGATAGAAAAGTGTAGCTATAGGTAACTTTTCCATCTCAAAGTAAAGTTATCGACAAATTTTCTGTAGAGAAATAACTTTTGCTTAAGAAATTAAATTTATTGATAATTTTTCCATCGAAAAGCAAAGTTATCGAAAAATTAGTCTTGCACAAGTAAAGTTGTGTAACGATAACTTTTTCTTTTAATGTGACAAGTGACGTTATCAATAACTTGTCTATCATAAAGTGACAATATCGAAACTTTTTTTTATTAAATAGTAGATGTGAATGTGGATTTTATAACAAAATCGTTTTACCTTTTTAATAAAAAATTAAAACAAAAATGTTTGTTATAAATAAATAACAAAAATTTTTTCTTTTTAATAAAAATTAAAAAAAAAAAGTTTAATTTGTTTTACTATTATTATTAAAATATCCTGAATTTATTTTAGGTAATTTATATTAAAGTGATAAGGGCTTAAAGCAATCATGGGATTTTAAATAAATTAAAAACAAGCCATTTCATATGGATACAGGTGTCATTTGTTAAGCCAAACGTGATACTCTTCCTTTCCTTTGTAAAAACAGATTTGTAACCAACAATTATGCCGACATCATCCCCCTTGACTCCAGCGCCTTTATATATGCAATATGTATTTGCGACTAAAACCCTTTTTGATATGCAAAATCTGCCTGCTGTTACAATCTTGCTTTTGCTCGTTTCTGTTTTAGTATTTTTTTTTTCGGGTGGTTTTTTTTTCGTTGAAAAAGGTATTTATTTATTTAAAATTCTCTTTGTCTGCAAACATTTTTACACCAAAACACAGATGATAAAATAGCTCAAGTAACGAATCCTGGTACTCTCATTTACACTTGTATATCAATGAAAAGTTGTGTGGGGAATAAAACGGGTGTTGTGCGAATCATTATAAATATGCATATGTAAATTGAAAAATATTTGAGGGAACGATAGTTGTGTATGAGGGGCAAAAGGCAAAAGAAAGAAAGGACCGGCATTCGTATCAACTCAACTCAACCTGTATAAATATGTTTGCTAACACTCTGGCCCAACAAAAGCAACTTTAACAGTAACAAGTCCATTTTTGTTTTAGTACGAATAAATTTGGACAGACAGACAAACAGACAGAAAGATAAATTCGCTTGTGCAGAACAAATATGCATGTGGGCAACAACAGTTGGCACAAAAAGAGGTGTTATTTTGATTTAAGAAATTTAATTGAATAATTTAAATGCTCAGCATTTCAGCGAATTTAAATGCTGTTAAACACATTTCAAGTGTTTAGTGTTAAAGGTTATAGAATAATGAAACTATATAGATGTATATATAATATCCTGTGATGGCTAACCTGTGATGGCTAATATACATACATACGTATGTAATTGTGCCTGTTGTCCCAAGTGTATTTTAAAAGGTTTGTCACAGAGCACCTCATGACTTAATTTACCAAAAAAAAAAAAACGAAAAAAAACCGTAAATGCGAATGTGAATGAATCTACACACAAACACACATACAATCATAACTTAATACGGCACAAGCGAACACACACACACACACACACAAACACACACGCGCGCTCTCACACAGCCATTCTCTCATAGTTGTATAAATACGTTAGTGAGCAACTTACACACACGCCTGCACTGCGACTCACAAAGGCGTGTTAAATGGGATTTATGTTCGTGTGAGTGTCTGGATATTGGTTTTTTATTATGGCAAAGATCCATTAACACATTTGCATAAATATTCATAAATGTAAAAGCAAGAAGAAAAAAGAAGCATTTAATATAAGCAAAAAGTGAAGACCGAGTACTGAAAGAGTAATTTTAAACAACTGCAGTAAAGCCGTGAATCTGGCTTTAGGACAAAAAGGGACTTTGAGCGATGGCACTCATTTGAATTATAAACAAAAGGGAAATGAACGACATATGTATGTACACAACTAAAGGGACTTAAAAAAAAGCCAAAGTCTAAAATAGAGCAACAACAAAAACAGCTGTCATGGAATTTATTTAAAATGCTTTAAACTATGAAAAATTGTTGTAGCTTTTAATATATTGTACATACAGATTTAAAGCCTTTGTGAAAGTGTTGCTTTGGCAATTATTCAAAACAAAGTTTTGATTTTCATTGTGCTTTTACCAACTAATTTCGCCTCTCTGTAGACAAAATATCGAAAAGTTTTTGTTAATTTCCGCTAAATTTCTTTTAATTTTTCTTTGGCTTAACAACTGCAAAGTGTATCTAGTGACACAAAATTCATAAATATTATTTTTTGTTTTCTTTAACTGCGTTTTATTGGAAATTATATATGATTTGATGTTTTTCAATCTTATTAAAAAATTGCAGCCAAAAGGGGTTGATTGCAGGAACAATTTAAATAAATTGCAGCAGTTTCCGCTTGTCACATGTCATTTCCACAACAAATAGATTAGTGTCTTTCGTAACTGATGGGGTCGAGGATGTGGCGGGGGGTTTAAATAAATCTGCTGGAAGCCAAAGGATAATAAAATGTTCTTATTCATTTTGGATTTTTTTTTTTTTTTTTTGTAGTTGCTTCCGTTGAAAATTTGCATGTGTATGAAAAGAAATTAAACTTTATCTTAATTTCTATAAGTTATTTTCTATTCTGCTTCTTTCTGTTGTGTTGTGTTTCCTTATTTTCATAATTTATGCACCTGACACTTTCTTTTTTATTTCTTATTCTTTAAGCGTGTAATTTTTGTTTTCTTGAGTTTTTTGTTCGCGCTGTATTTTAATATAAACTTCCGCTTAAGCGATGTGCTGGTTGTTCGAGGTATTTCTTTACTTGCGGTTTTTTTCCATTTTCCTTATTTCTTCTGTTTGTATGTATGTGTGTGATATGCTTGACAATAGTCACATATGTTTTGCGCTGCAGACTGTCACGTCAGTCGCAAAAAAATTATATTTTTCTTTCATAATTTTTGCATATTATTTGCAATTTAAATTTCAGAGACCCGTTGATTGCAGGTGATTGTGTATCATAAGCGATGTATAAATTTTAGCAAATTGTTTAATTCTCTCAAGGCAAAGTCTAGACCATTTTTGTCAAAACACAAAAGACAAGACACACAAATTTCAGACATTTGCTAAATTTATTTTAATTACATTCAATGTTGCTTTTAAAGACAAATTATTAAGGTTTCTTTCGAAAAAATAATATTTTAAAAACTTTTAGCCAGAAAAGAAAAGTCATTTCTAAATTTTCCATAAAAAAATAATTGCTTTTCAACAGGCCTTCGATAAATTTCACACTAGAAAGTCAAATATTGCAAAATTAGTTTACCTTTTCACTCGTCTATAAAATCAAAGTGTTCAGATACACAAAGTTGATACTTTACTTTTGAAGAACGCATCGATAAGTTTCCCAAAGACAAGAAAAGGAAAGTAATCGAAAGTTTGTTTTCCTTTTCGCTCTTCCATAAAAATAAGTTGATTATTACGTTTCAAAAGCGCTGCGATAAGTTTCCCCCCAAAAAAGTTAAGTAATCGCAAAGTTTGATGTTCTTTTTGCTTCTCGTTTTTCACATTTCGACGAATTCAGCTAAATAAAATTGTTAATAAGTTTCATAACAGAAAAGTAAAATAATTGAATATTCGTGTTCTTTTACACGTTTAAAGTTTTTCACATTTTGACCACTTTAGCTAAATAAAGGCGACAAAAACTTTCCAAAAAATTAATACAATTGAACATTTTTTCCGCCTTTTCTCTCTTCTATAAAAGACCTAATCACTGTTCTATCAAAAAAAAAAAATATTATACGCTTTTCGACGATTTCAGATAAAAGAGTTTGGATAATTCTATCGTAATATAATCGGAAATTTGGTGCCCTTTTCTCTCTATAACAAAAATGTGTTCCATCTTTAATAAAAAAGAGAAAAATTGTTTTCCACATTTCGACATTTTCAGCTAAAAGGATTTCAGAGTTTCGTTAATTTTTCTGGTCTCAAATTCTCTTTGGTTTATATTGTTTCTTGGCATCAATTGCTGATACCACTAGAAACTAAATAAAATTTGCTGATGTTGTCATTCAATTTAATCATAAAATATTATATGAAAAAAAAAGAAATTCATTTATTTATTCACTTGTTTATCTGTGTATTTGTTTGTGCATTCATTGGGGGAAGTTTTGTAAAACTTAGCAAATACAACAACAATAAGGACTAAACAATAAAAACCTTAACTGTAGTCAAAGAAAACGGAAAACTGGAAAATTCTATAGTGCTCATATGTTTACAAGCACACACATACACACACAGTCTTACACATATTAACATGCACATGTATGGACACACACACATGTCTGGATGAAATTAAATATGTATGTATGTACGTGTGGCAAAGTATTTGTTCTATTTTGCTTCCTCCTGCGATAAGTAATCGTTGTTATTATTTGTTCGATTGCAAATAAAAATATTTTTATGTCAAGACAGAGAACGGCAGCTGGGGAAGACCATAGAACTTGCATGAGTTGGTGGGGGTCAAGCACAAACATTCCGTCACAGCCACACACAACCAACCATACAAAAATTCTATAATAAAATCAGCAATTACACACAATTTGACATGATTATGTGGCATACTTAAGGCATGTGTCACCATGATATGATGATTTGACAAAAAAGAAAAATTAAATAAAATAAAAATAAGAGAGATGGACAAAAATCACATACCGACATTTAAGACTTATTTCTGTTGCTGAAGTTTTGCTTGAAGAAAATTCAGAGTGGCCAATCAAAGTTGATTGTTACTCTTATAAGTTGTTTCAGTAAAAGCTGATAATGTTTTGTTCTGAACTTGTTTTGCAAATATGTTGTTTATGATAATGAAATATGTATGTATGTATGAATGTTGTCTTTCATTGAGATTTTGTGTTGTTAAGTATTTGGCCAAATACTTTCAATTTGTGTTATCAAATCAAAACATCTTTGTGATATAGTTTTGCGCAATTAATGCCTAAACTGAAAAAATATTATTTATTTTATTGTTGCAAAAAAGAATCAAATTAGTTGCTTAACAACTTATCTTACAACTACCCAGCAAAGTAAAAGTTTATATTAATATTCGTAAATGGAAACTCTGTATAAGTTATCGATGATGTCAACTTAGGAATAAATAGACTGTTTTTCTTTGGAAAAATATGCCTGAAAATTATTGCATCCTTAGATCGATAATGTTTCTATTTTTTATAAAGAAAGACAACATCGAAAATCTTGTTTTTCTATAGAAAACCTGATTATTCCATAAAAAACTTGATTTCTACAAATTGTTCTAAAGAAAAGTTTATTTTTCTATAGACATTTTTTTCTATAGAAAATTTGATTTTTTCACAAAACGTTTTTTTTCTATAGAAAAGTTTTCAAAAAACGTTAATTTTTCTATAGAAAAGTCTAATTTTCTGTACAAAAGTTTATTTTTCAATAGAAAAATTTATTTTTCAATAGGAAAGTTAATTTTTACTTCTTTACAAAAGTATATTTTTCTATAGAACAGTTTACCTTTCTATCGAAAAGTTTAATTTTCTCTACAAAAGTATAGAAAAGTTAATTCTTTTCTGTAGAAAGTATATTTTTACATAGAACCGTTTAATTTTCTATGGAAAAGTTAATTTTTTTCAGTACAAAAGCATATTTTTCGATAGAACAGTTTGTCGTTCTATAGAAAAGTTTATCTTTTTATAGAAATCTGTTACGGTTTTTATAGAAAAGTCATGGAAAAATTTTAATTCTCTACAGAAAACCTTTCGGAAATTGCGCTTTTTATCATAAAAGTTATCGATAAAATAATTATTTTATAGAAAAGTTATCGGCACTATTTTTTTGCAAAAAGAGACCAATGATGTTATTTTTCTTAAAGTCATATTATCGATAAGAATTTGTCGTTATTATTGCTATTCCATAAAAAAAGTTATCGGTTATGGTTAACTTTTCGTTTAGTTTTAGAAAATTCGTCAGAAATTTTTTAATATAAAACTTTATTTTTTTTCTAGAAAGAAAAGTTATCAAATAATTTAGTTTTTTAAAAAAAAGTTATCGATAAATTTGTTTGGCTTTAATAAAGTTATACAGAATTATTTCACTTAGAAAACTTCTTAATAAAGGCATTAGATCTATATCAAATTTGTCAACAGCTTTATTTTTCCAAAGACAAGTCATCGATAACGGTGTGTGACTTGTAAACGTAAATTGCTCTAGAAAAATTATCGATTAGGTTACTTTGCTATATATAAAATGCTATCGATAACTTTGCCTTTTTGTAGACAACTTGCTTTGCTACAGAATATTTATCTATAGTTATATTTTTCTTAAGAACATTTTTCGATAACTAGGACTTTGCTTAGTTCTTGATTAATCTAGAGGTAAATTTGCTTTAATTTTCCTTATAAAACATAAAATAATAATATAATTCTTTAGAAAGCCATTAACTTGTTTTGGAAAAGTTATGAACTATTTTAATATGATAAAAATGTATAAGAAAATCAGCCATCAAGTATTGAAATTTATAGATTTATTATTCTTAAGTTCAAAAATTAATAAAAAAAAAGTGTAATTACAAATATGCCGCCATTAATTTTCAAAAATAAAGAAGATGCTGCCCTCTTCTAAGCCATCAGTTTTCTCACAAATCGAATAGTAAAATAATAAATTATCTCCATAAAACTCAAGGCGCTGCAGCCCAGAAAGAATCCTGCCAGGCCACCAATATAAACTGCAACATAAAATTAAAAGTTATTTTAAATACTCCAATTAAATTTATTTTGTGCAGGTTCTCACCCAATACATCGGCGAAGGAGAATATGACATCACGCCGCAACTGCATCTTGGGATATTCGACTATGCCCCATTGTAAGTTTGCACCCAAGAACCAAACACGTGATCGCTGCAACCCATACAAAATCTATTCTATATTAATGTTTTCGAAATATAGTTTCGAAACTCACGTAAGATTGAACAAAGAAATTGGAATCATCACAATTCGCCAGACATTTACAATTAATTTTGTAGCGTTTGGATTTTAGCGAAATTATTTCCTCTTTGAAAGATGAAATTATTAAAACTCAATCTATATCGAAACTAAGACTTACTCTTAATTTCAGCAATGCAAGCTAAGCCCCACAAGTCGCATATGGGTAAAACACGGCCATTGCGTACTGCAGCGGAAAGTAACAATAAATTTTACAATATCAACGCACACACTTGCATACGTTTTCAAACTCACATGTATTTCTATAGAAATGAGGCACGCAGCTGCAAACGCTTAAGGCCAAAAACAGACGACACTCAGCCAAACACAAGCCGAAGCTGTAAATGGGTGCCGTAAGCATTTCGTCGGCTTCGTGCTTAAAGCGGCACTTGCGTTGCTTGGTGGAGAAGCTGGAAACACACTTTTATTTACAAACGTAAAAAATATTCGCAAAATTCTTCAAACTTTACGTTTTGGCCGCCTCATCGGTGAAAATTTCCAAAGCGGTCAGCTCCACTGTCGTGTAATCGTTTTCGGGGAAGGTGTAACGCTGTTTTGTAATGCTCGGTATATCGCCCGAACTGTGAAAATACACATCGTAGACTGTCGATAAATTTATTATTTGGGCATTAATTTCACCATCCAAAGGATGTACAGTGACGCGTTCGCCATGATCCACCAATTTCCATTCGTTGTTTTTCCAGTATTCATAAGAGTTATAGCGCGCCACCAGACTGTTGACCGAATGACAGATGCCGAACTCGGTTTGGGTTTCGAAAATGAGCATTTGTGCGGCAGCACCGCTGCTTAGTTCGGGCTCGAACTGCCATTTGAAACTATGAACTAAATCTAAATATTTATCGCTCGGAATGCCGTAGCTTTTGTTCACGGGCAGATGCTCGATGTTTTCGTATGACAAATGGGACAATTTATCAATGAATTCCTTAAAGCTCTCCTTATCATTGTCGGTTGCAAAGTCAGCCGGATGAGACCTGCTTAGAGCAATAAATTTTTTATATAAATTCTCTGAAAAGTTAAAAAACCAAAAAAGAATAAAAATCAACTTTTTTTTTAACTTTTTCGTGGACAACTGAAACTGAATTTATCAATTATACTTCTATATAAAACTAAAGTTATCGAGTACTTTTCTTTAGAAAATGAAAATAATAAAACTGAACTTTTCCTATTACTATTTCTTGGTAAAAAGTATTTACTGAACCAGTAGCGCAGAGCCCACAGAAGGTTTCTTCTAATAAATATTTATTTCATATTAAAAAACTACAAAAAAAAAATCTTTAAATTTGGCCACAATCGGGAAAAAAGAGGGGAAAATTTTTTGAATTTGGATTTAATTGGAATTGATTTGTTGACAACTTTTTTGTCTTTTCGGGCAGCAACTGAGCTGATTGCTACGGCTTTTTGTTTGTTGTTTAATTTGAAGTTTTTAATATTGAATTTTTTATGTTTGAGGTTGTTGTTCTTTTTTTTTTTGTGCCCAATAGTCGTTTCAAAAGCACCAATAAGTCGCAATCCACTGTAAATCAATCTACTCGTTTTGTGGTTAAATCAGCTGCGTCGGCAATCGACCACTTTCACTAACTGTGTGTTGTGAGTGTGTTGTGAGTGTTCGCGCGTGAGGGCGCGCGCGTGTGTGTGTGTGTGCGTGTGAATGGATATGCAACTGTGTAAAAGAGAGTAATGGCTAAAATTTAGCTTTGGCTTCCAACAAAATGTAACCGTTTATTGCAGTAAATAAAGTTAATATGTACTTACATAATGTATTCCTCAACTTTGAGCTCATCGATGCGTTTGTGCGGGCACACAGTCAATGATGGAAAACTGGTATTCCAAACCAATTTATTGCGATCCATTGATATGACCATCGGTGAGGTTTGGTAACGTTGCCAGGTGCGATGACTGAGCGAAATAATCCCAAACATGGCCACGCAAATAAATGCCAACCACAAGGTTCTAAAAATGCCGTGCAGCAGCAGCAGATAAGGACACAAAAATGTATGGCGAACATTTTAACAAATAAATAACATTTTAAATAAAATAGATAACTAAGAGTATTAAATACATACATACATACATACATACATACATTTCTATCAGATATTATTTTATATTTTGGTTTTTGGTTTTTTTTTTGTGCTGCTGTTTTAGCTTAAATATTTCAAAACAAATGAGTATAATAACATTGTGTTGCTGCATAAAAAAGGATAAATATTTTATAAAACAAAAACACATTTATGTTAAATAATATTCAGCAAACGCTGCCGGGCCAATAAATCATATTTAGTTAGATTTATTTCCCCGCACAAGTTGTTTGCCCCGTTTCAGGGACTTCCAAAGACATTGCGCTAACACGAACACTACCAATAATTCTTCTTAATAACGAGTCCTACTGCTGAATTACTTAAAATATCTACCTCTCTATGACACTCAAGCCAATTTTAGCCAAATATCCCAAGCCGTGTATAGAGGAGTCCTGCAAAAACTCCTCAAAAAACTCTTTAACTTTTCGCAAGAGCCCAGCTCTGCCAGAGCTTCTAGTTGGCCTTAAATCGTCCCTTTTGTTAACAATATTTGTACAATTTAGTCGGCTTTCTTTGTCAAACCTCTGGACCTTATAGTAGTTTTTATAGTTATTTTTGAAAAACTGATTTTGTTGTGTTTCTGCAGCAATTCCCGGCTGGCGTGTGCATCGCGCTGCTGCTGAATTGTTTCCAGCGAAACTATTTAAATAAGTTCGGTGAGCGGGAAAATTTTGTCTTCGTAATTGTTGTGATTTTGCGTTTGACTTGTTGGCCCCAACAGTCTTGTCACTAGCAAAGTTCAGGGCTTGATGGTGGTGCCCTGGCGGCCGTTGTTGGTGCAATAACTGCTTTGCGGCGTAGGGTAACATGAGAGTTTTTTGTATTCAATTGATAAAATAAATAATAAAATTTTATTTGCTAATATTTTAACTTTATGTTTCGGTAGTCGCAGTTCAACTAAAAGTTTGGCATTAAAACTCAATAAAAATGATTCAAGTTGTCTGTTTCTAAAAATCGTTTATTAAAAATGTGTAAAACGCTTGCACTTCATATATGGAGCTCCTTTTCCAACAACAAAAGAAAAAAACCACAGAATAATTTTCAGAAACTCCAATTATTGTTCATGTGAAATCAAACACTTGCAGAAAACCATAAAAGCAATAATTAGTCTATTCCTGAATGTATGAATGGCAGGCATTTAAAGATAATATCTTTTAGTTGTTAATTAAAGAGAGAGGCCTATATGGATAAACGCCCAAGCAGGAAAATGAACCCAAAAGTTGGCTCATTTTGGTATAACACAATAAAAAGAATTTCACAAAAATTTTTGTTACATAAAATATTTATTGCAAGGAACTATTTTAAGCTTTTTTTTAAGTCGAATGTGAGGACGAAATAAGCGGCATCCGTACAAAACCTAAATGAAATTCACTAATTCTTTTTAAGATTATTGTATATAAATTCTTTTAAACTTGTTGGACAATTGTACAAAATCAAAGGCACAACAGACAGTGAAACTTCCCATAACTGGATAGTCATTGTCGCGGTATTTTTCCCTGGTTAATGCGTTTATGCCAGTTTGCTGGTTTACCTTTTTCTGTTATGAGAGGTTTCACTGTCTTTTATTTTTTTCATTTAATTTTTTCAATATTTGGCCTCTAAGTCAATTTTTCCAAAAATTTCACTGGTTTAGTCATTTAAGTTTGGCCTTTTTATCGACTTGCATTTGGTCGCTTATTCATATAGCCAAAATATAAGAAAAAACTGAAGCTAAAGTTTATGACATTTAGTTACTCAAATATAGCATGTAATTAATTTTGTTTTCATTAAAACTCGCTGTTGGGCACTTTAAATCCTGTGATATCTGGTTGTTGTTGGGGTTTTTTTTTTTTTTTTGTCTTTTTAGTTTTAAAAAGATTTCTTACATTTCTTTGTCTTATATGGGTAGATAAGAACTGCTGTGGATAGATTTCAAAGGAAACTCACACCAACATCAATGTTAATTTATTTTTAATTAATCTTTGCAGATTATCATTACAATGACTTCTTGTGTTAAAAGATTTTTAAACGTTACTTACAGATAAAACAAAAGCATTCCAAAATAAAATTATATTGAAAGAGAATTGCCAGCAACGGTCAATTGTCTGTAGCGGCATCAACGAGTAGGAGCCACATTCACTATGATCATTATTATCGCTTTCATGTAACCATAATAACAGTAAAGCCACTTCATTATTATTATTATTTAATTAACATAAAATGGAATATGCACTAATAAAGCAAAACACATACACACAAGCACGCTTTTCAATGGCTATTAAAGAGAAACACACACACACACACATATATACAGATGCCAGAAATAAACTCAAATAAAACAAATGAAAATTTCAGTGTTAAAGGATTATAATGAGAAATCAAAAGAGAAAAAGAAAAAGAAAACGCACACACACACACACACACGCACACATACAATAATCGTTAACATTAAATGAAAAGGATACTGTTTGGTAAATACTTTTTAACATTTTCTTACCGCTTTACTCTTGCAAACAAAAACGTGCATTTCTACAAATTTAAATATGTTTTTTAATGAGTCTGTTTTCGCACTGGCCATGTCCGTATGACTGTTTGTCTGTGTGTTGGCTGCTCTTTTGTAAAAGAATTAAACAAATAACACACTATTATTAAAAATTTAATCCAATGCACTTACAGGATATTAATACTGCCGTTTAATAAAGACACTTCCATACAAGCCGTCAAGCACATGCAATCATTTACATGCACACAAATATGTTCATGGTGCTTCATTTGCTACAGGCTCTGCAGCAGTTTACAAATCGGGGGAAAAGAATCCCTTAAATGGCCTTTGATGGGCGAACATCTGGTGATGAGTATAACGAAATGAAATGATGTTAAAAAATAACGAAAAGTTAACAACAATAACAACAAAAACCCGTTAAAAAACAGTTGATTTCCCCTAAAAATTGCTCAACAAAAAAAAAAAGAGCAGTGTAATTAAATGGCGCTATAAAGAAGCCAAAATGAAAGAAAATTCCACTTGAAGCACTTAAAGACAAGAATGTATTCGCGTGGCGAATAAATGACACCAGGAAGGTGAGTGCCGCAACACAGACGAGGGCCATAGAATTTTTGGTTTTCGCAAAAATATTTAAAATTCAAATAGAATTTTTGCCAAAAAGCCCAGATACGTAAAATTAACGTTATCGATAACTTTTATTTTTTAAAAAACTAAAGTCGCCGGTAAATTTTCCATAAAAAACCAAACTTATCGATAAATTTTCTTCATAAAAATTTAAAGCTATCGATATTTTTTCTTAAATAAAGTTAACGACAACTTTTCCAATTAAAATAAAACGAATTTTTTATATTGTAGGAATGTAAAATATCGATAACTTTTCTACAAAAAAATAAAATTATCGATAACGTTTTGCAATAAAAAATGATCGATAGCTTTAAATTTTTATATCGATAATTTGTTTGTAATCGATCTTTTTCTCTAGAAAAGTAAAGTTATCGATAATTTTTCTCCAAAAAAAGTAAAGTTATTGATAACTTATCTTTAGAAAAATAAAGTTATCGATCATTTTTCTCTAGAAAAGTAAAGTTATCGATATTTTTTCTTTAAAAAACTAAAGTTTTTCGATCATTTTTCTCTAGAAAAGTAAAGTTATCGGTAACTTTTCTTTAGTGAGGTAAAGTTTTCTTTAGTAAGGTAAAGTTATCGATCATTTTTCTCTAAAAATTTTAAGTTATCGTTAACTTTTGTAAATACAAAAAAAAAACATCCAATAAAATAATCAAGTAGTCGCTGAGCGAAAATAACCCATAACTTTTTTGTAGATGAAAGTAAAAGTTAGGAATTGCTTTACTTGGAAAAAATAGAATTTATCGATAACTTTTTTATGGAAAAGTAAAGTTGTCGATAGTTGTTTTTTAAGGAAATAGGTAAATTTTCTATAAAAATATAAATTACCGATTATCTTTCTACATAAAAATTAAATTATCTATCATTTTTCGGAAGAATATTATATTTTTCGACAAATTTTCTATAGAAAATTTAAATTATCTATAATTTTTGCTTTTAGAAAAGTATCGACAACTTGTTTATAAAAAAATAAGGTTATCGCTTTGTTTTCACAAAAATGATTAAATTAAATAGTTTTTTCCTGAGCCAAAATTAGGTTTTCGGTTTATAATAATAATGACTTGACTACAAAGATAGTAAATAAACTATTCTACAGAAGAATAAAATTAAATGTTAAAAATATTTTAAGAAAATTGTCGTTAATTTTTTTTTTTTGGAGAAATAAAGAAAAACTAAAAATTTTTTTGCGGCTGAGCATTCAAAACTCTCGTTGCGTGAACACAAGGTTGCCCTATTCCGCTATTTACTTTTTAGCTCCATAAGCTAATACTCTGCTTCTAGCGTCACCCCATCAATGTTGCATTTTAACAAGTATGGGGAGTTTAAGTAAAAAAATTGCAATTTTTCGTTTTGTTTTTTTTTTTGGTTTCAACCCACATAATGTGGTGTTATTTGGCTGCAGAATCATTTTTATTTGGGTGAGCATGTCCATGCATGCGCCTTTATAGAAAAACTGTTTGGTCAGTGCAACGCTGTACGGATGATTCCATATACCAAACCACACTTTCGGTCTATAGACAAACCAAACGAACAACAGAACATCATTTAACAAGAATGAAGCTTTTTGTGTTCTGGTCATTCGGTTGTTGTTGCTGGGCGAGTTTTTTTTTCTTTCTTTATTATTATTTTACAGCATTATACATTAAATAACAAGCTTTTATTGGATACTATGTAGGACTATCGGTGGCGCACATATTGGCGTATGTGTTCTCGTTTACTTTTATTTTTACCATTAAGCTCATTTAAATGCAAATTTAAATGAAATTGTTATTGTGTTTGAGTCGCAATTGTGTGGATAAAGCATGTAAAAAATGGAAGCTAGAATGGAGAGCTGAAGCGCGTCTTATGAGCCGGACGAGCATTTAATGCATTGAACGTTTCTGAATAAGTTGAGTTTTTGTGTTTTCTTGTGAGATCGATGATTTAATGGTTCTGCTTGCATTTTTGCAGTGCCAGGCCAGTGCAGTATAAGGTATTATCTGGTTTCGCCTAAAACTATGCTTTAGTTCAGTGGGTATTTTGTGAACATAAGTAGCGATTTGAAAATCGTTGGGAAAATATTATTTTTAAAATTATTGCCTACGTTTCTTAGCAGCATTCAAAATTCAAATTTGAAGCACCCGTTTTTCATTTTTCCTTCATCTTTAAAAGAAATAAAAAATAAAGACTGAAACTTGCTGCATATTTTCAATTCAGTTCGTTCGTTAAGCTGGTAATGGCCATGGCTTGTATACAGCAATTAAGGTTGCTACTTTTTTATTATCATTATTGTTGAACATTTTGGCTGACAGGATAACAACAGCCAAACAGTTATGCACACACACACACACACACAACTTACACATTGTACATACACACATACGTATAAAAACATATAATATCAATTATAGTTTATATTACATTTTTATAACGTATACGGCAAATTGTATTTAATTTTTTTTATTTTCCTCAGCGTTTGTTTTATATTATTTTATTAAATTTTTTTTTAATGAATATATGGTTATGATTTCGTACATGAAATAATCTGTATATTTTAAAAATGTTTTTCATTTAGTTGTGCATTTTAAATAATAATAGTAATAACAATGAAATAACAAAATGTGAATATTCAGCATAAATCCGAATCCTTAATAAGGATACAATTTGAAAGAATGGCTGTAAATGAAAAATTCACCAATAGAGATAATATGAATTTTTTCCAAAAATATCCTTTTCAATTGTATATCTATGCAATATCTATTCTAGTGGAACAAACTTAGTTTATTTGTTAATTTTCTTGAATTTTTCTATAGTATTTTTCGCCTCTTTCAAAACCAAAACTTTCCTCTCGAAACGGTGACATAGAAAAAGCAGTCCCGCTATCAAGTTGCCTTCGAACTTAGCCAATAAAATTGATCTATCGATGCAAGAAAAAAAATAATTGAATATGAAAATAAAATAATCTCTCCTTCTTAATAATCTTAAAAATAGAAAAATTGCTCATTTGAGCGGAATTTTGAATAAAAATTAAAAAAAAGAACTAAACACAAGATTATGAATTTCTCGTTAAAAGAAAATTATAAAAGAATATAATTCGTTAAGAAAAAAATTATAAAAGCCTTAAAAAAATTAAAACAAATTAAAAAATTGTTTCCAAAAAAATATTCATCTCATTATCTAAATTTCGTTACCAAGGCCAGACAAAAGGTGAACTTCATAAAAGGTGAAAATGAACACAGATTATACCTTTGATGTTTTAGCCGCCCTTGAATGTCAGCAGTTTATTTCTTGACAGTTCACAAACATTAAATAAAAACCTACATACATATATCGAATTTTGTTGTTATCTGGTGAGTTTACCTGATATGAATTCGTCTTGATTTGAAGTTGACAGCGCAGCTGAATTTTGATGTTGTTAGTTTGTAAATTTGCATGCTAGTTTATTCTTGAAGTGAAGAATAATACACCTAATCCTGTTTTTACGCGGTACATACGTTCCAGCGAACAGCGTGCAAGTAAATCGTGCAAAAAGAAACATTAGGCTATTCAACCTTGAAGGTGGCCTAAAAGATTAATACTTCTATGAAACATAAACATTTTATTTATTTTTCTTTATATAGCGTTGCATTTTAATTTAGTTTTATGATTTCTAAGACATAAAAACAAAGCAATAATTGACACGTTTTCTTAAAAAATATATACATTTTTTTTAAATAAAGAATCACATTTTTATGGAATATGAACAATCCGGTAGAAACCGTGTTATTTCAAAATCCTGTAAAAACCGGATTGGCTGTACATACTTTATATTCTATAATTCACATATTTATAAAAATGAAACTGAAAATAGTTGTGTGCCTGTTATGTTGGGCAGTGCCTTAAAAACTAAAACGTCTTGCGATCATGCGCAGCTGACGAGGCATATTTTTAAAACGATTCATATTCGCGAGTCTATGACTTTTTCATTTGCCCTATAATTAAAATAAACCAATATTGAAGAATGAATGTATGTAGATACATATATATAAAAGAAATCTGCGAAAAGTATGAAGTTTTAGGAACAATTAAAAATTCTCAATTTGTTGCCAAATAACAGAAAGGGGAGATTTTGTAAAAAAAAGTTTTTCATCTTGTCGACTGTCTTCACAAGTGATTGTATTTAATTAATTTTTGTAAAATTTACAAAAAAAAAAAAACACGACGCATAAATAAAAAAGGGAGCGCCTTAGAAATTTTCAGTTATTAAACAACAAAAACAACTCCTTTTTCAAATTGATACTTCGCATTCATTCTGTCAACAACTTCTTGTGTCACAATGACTGACATTATTTCGTATATTGTAATTTTTTTTTTTTTTGTACGTGTCTATATACTCGTATGAACGGGACAGGCAAAATGTACTCCATAATGATATTGAAATTATTCTGCTGCACTTAATATACTTCAGCGCTAACATTTTTCATTCTTACATACACACATACATACATTTTAATTACTCGAAAAAAGGAAACAAAATCATCGTTTTCGTTTTACTTTTTTAAAAATTTTAATAATTTCAACTTCAGCAAATGTTTGAGAGTTTTTGAATAAACACAGTTCACCTCGGCTTGTTATTACTTACACATACAGGCAAGGACTTTTCTGTTCTCTTTTTTTGTTTTGTTTTGTTTTGTTGTTGCGTATATACAGGGTTATTGGAGTAGTAGTGTTTATTGAGAAGCCCATCTCCATTTCCTAACCGCTATATTTGTATGTAAGTATTTTATTATCAGCGAGATTAAGGCACGGAACAATCATTATATATTTATAAAGTTTGTTTCGAAATTTAAAAGTTTTGTGTCCTTAACCGAAAGCGAAATCAAGTGCATACGACATATCGTGCCACATGCAGTATATTTCTATATAATTTCTTAAGCAAAATGTAATCCACTTTGTGAGTAAATTTCTGGCAAAATCTCCTCAAATCGAAGTGATGCCAAGCGATGGACTAAAAGATACAGTGCCGCACAGCATGTCAGAAAAAGATTAAAAGTTCGCATCCTTCAGTTTCTGCTAAATTATTTATATTCATTCAATTAATATATCCAAAAAACAGTAAAAAATAATGGATATTAATTTAAATAAAAGATATGCAATTTATAAACACTAATGGAAACATTCATGCTCTCTTAGTCAGCTGTTTTTATTATGAAATGTAATCCTGGTGTAAACGATATACATTTTATTAGAAATCTATCATACTTCGGTGTAAACGCGTTATTAAGTAAAGAAAATGATTCAAATAAGCAAAAAAAAAATACCAATTCTCTAGAAAAAAAATTACTGTAAAAAAATATTAATTTTTTGTTGAACCAGGATTGGGGAGGAGTAAAGGCGCAGTAGTATTCCACTATTGCAGGGATGAGTATGTCAGAATTTAACTATTGCTGTTTTGACTGTTCAGTGTCCAGTGGACATACCTTTGACAATTCACAGTCGACCATCAGTTGACCCAACTTTGCCTGTTTTTGTGTTGGATTTGTTTTTTTTTTTTTTGTGTTATTGTTTTTATTTGAAAAAAATGTTCGGCTCTTATTTTTTCATTTGATTTAATTATTCTGGCATCAATCATTTTATGAATTTCAGTTAGTGTTTCAATTCCGTTTACTTCTGGCCACTGAAATTAGACTCGCTAGAAGGAGAATCTAAAGTGTCCTGCGGATGATCAAATAAAGTATCAAGCTTCTTCATATGGGTAAGTGTCGTTTATTTGATGGTTTTTAGGAGAAAAAACCGGTCCGTTATCATTTATATTGTGATTTCGCAGGGTTCATTGCTAATATTGCCGTCGTTGGATGATAAGTTTTATTTTCCATTATCTATTTATTTGGAAAAAATAAAATATAAATGTTTACATCTGTGCAGATTTTCATGTTGCAAAAACATTTTTTCGTCAATCACTATGGGAGACCGTCCAATACGAGTAATTAGTGGTCAGATAAAAAAAAAAAAACCAAACTTTTGGATTTTCCTCAGTCACTGCCGGGAACACGTGCTTGTGGACCGTGTAAAAAACACAAAAGCTCTCACTCACTCCAATATATATGCATATATGTATGTATATGTGATTGATGTGTTTATTTGCTCGCCAATAAGTCCTTAAAGCAATGAAAACTTTAATCAATCTGATTTAAGTTTGGCAGCAAAACAGTTTTATATTTTATTAACTTTTTTTTTTTTAAATAAATTAAAAAACAGACTTTCATTTTAAAATCAAACTAAATTTATATCTCTCTTTTTTATAAAACCCTTTTAACATCTAATATGGAAGTCCCAGCTCATGAATATAAAGGATGATGTGTTTGTAACGATTTGGGCTTTGTCATGTGAGATTGTGTGGAAGTGTGCGTGTGTGTGTGTGTGTGCTAGAGTGTAATACAATCATGGACGTGCAATATGTGTCTTATTGAAGTGCATCATTATGATAATAAAGTCCGCATAATAACTTCAAACATTTTTATTTCTCTCTCAGGGGGAAAAAAATGTATAAAAACACTTCATAGACTTTTTTGCATAAATCGGGCTGCAATACGAAAGGATATGTGAATATTGAATACAGCAGCCCGCGCGCGTGTGTGCGTGTGTGGGTGTGTCGGTGAGTGCAATAGCAAATATGTGTGTATGTGTTTGTAGTTGAGTTTTTCTTTTTTTTTCTTCTTCTTCTTCTACTTTAAATGTTATATAGACTTTTTGCGCTTTATTAAAAACGTTTGGCATGGTTAGGCTGGCTGCAACGTTTAAAAATTCATTTGTATTCATTTAACAAGAGAAGAGTTCATAACGTTTCAATTTTTATTTTTATCCTGCTGTTGCGCCCTCTGTATTCCATGGATTTTGTGTGCGTACGTGTAAATGGCTATAAATAGAAACGTGCATGTGTGGCAATAGCAGCAACATCAGGTTATGCAACAGCAACATAAATGAAAGTGCCAAAGGATTCATAAAGGTTGTAAAGCTCTCTAGTGTTTTAAAACGCACACACGCACATACACTAATACGCCCTGAAGGCTTTTGCTATGGCTTTAAGCGTAGGTGTGAATGTGTATGTGTGATTCGGCATAAACATCTTTTTTGTAACCAGTGGAAAGCCTGCAGGGCAGCTCTTTCATACGAGTTGGTTGTTTTGTTTGTGTGCGAATTATCTTTGTGCGCAGGCAAGGATTTAAGGCATTCTTTAAGGTTACAAGTTTCGAGGGTCTTGTTCCTCTCTTTAGAGCAGCTTGTTGCAACTATTTTTGAATGCTGTTGATGATGATGATGATGATGATGATGGGGACGACGACGATGACGATGACGATGGCTTATGCAGTTTATTGTCATTGTTTGAAGATTGTTTTTATTTTCAAATTTGGCAGACGTTTTCATGAAATTTGTTGAAGAGTTTTCAAGTATTTTAGCAGAGTTTTAGTATTTAAACACTGAATGAAACGTGCCTATGAAAACATATTAAAAAGATAAAAATCTTTTATCCAAAGCAATTGAAAAATAAATTAATTGAGATTCAAGGCTGAAGCTGTTGCCACTAAAGGTCAGGGTCGCACGACATTTTCATAATTGAAGAAGCCTATCAAGACAAAAAACTGTATTAAATACAGAAATATGTAGGTAAGAATTTTCTTGAAAAATAAATGAATAGACTGCGAGCCCAAGAATAAGTTAAGAGAAATTAAAACAAAAAAACTCAGCATCGACTAGAAAACATTCAAAAGGCAATTCTAATCTATCCGGAATTAGGGGGTCGTGGCCTGGTTGTTATTTTAACCATTTTCAAATCTGAAAAGAATAAATAATCAATTTCTCATGCCTAAAACTAAATAAACTTTCCTCACTTTGCCAAAATTAATTAAAAAAAGCAACTGAGGTTGCCACCTGTAGTAGCCAGTCGCTATCGGTAATACCTTTTTGGCAACTGGCAACGCTACTGCAGTTCGGTTGCTATCGATAATCGAGACATGAACTGCAACGAAAACAAAATATGTAGTTCTAGCAACAAAATCACAAATCTGAAGTTGAACTTTTCGATAAAGAATCATTTTTTTCCTCATTTCAAGAATCGTTGTCGTCGTCGTCGTCGTCGTCGTCGTCGTCGTCGTCATCGTCACAAAAAGGAAACTTAAAAAAATTTAAAGCATGTCTACTAGTTGCCAAGAACAATTGAAATTCTTTTGCAGTCTGTCTATCTTATCTATCAGGCCTTACAAATGACAAGAGTTAATGAGAAATAGAAAATTTGCTGGCGATGGCAAATTTACAAGCTAAAGCGTTTTGGATATGGACTTGATGACGACTCTCGGTGAAAGGGGGAATATTGTAAATCGATTAAAAAATATGTCTATACGGTGTCAGGCCAATATGACCTGCGTTTAAAAATTATCGCCAGCGAAAAATTGCAATTTACCCAAAAAAGTTTAAAAACTTGTTTTCGGTACGTTAATTTTTTTCTTTTTTTTTTCCTATTAGTACATTAAAATATTTCAATCTTCGGATCTTTTTTGTTTGTGTATTTTAGTCCTGGCTTCCTTTTATTTAAACGATTCATTAAGCTGTTTGATTTATTTATTTTTACTATCAGCTAATAACTTGTCAAAACTACACAATGCGCTGTAAAATGAAGAAATTGATGAATAGTCATTTTCAGATTCCATTTCGAATCAGTTTTGTGATTAGGAAAACCAGTCAATACAGAATTATGCTTAAAATATTTTTATAAATACACACGAATTAGCAGTATCGTTTTTCCCAACCAAAAGACCCCATCACCAGTAATTAAATTATGAGATTTATAAACACAAATTCTACATCATACGTTTGAGACGCGCCTGTACCATCTCTGTTTCTGCACTTAAATCCTTATATGTTTTTTTTTTTCATAATTTGATTATTTTAAGTACTCTCAACAAACTGTTTAACAAATTGTATACAATTTTGTCGGTATTATTTATAATGTTGATCCTTTTTGTTTCATAAAAACAATCAATTTTATTAATAGTTGTTCGTTCTGTTTGCAAACTAAACAAAGCGCACTATTTTGGCGTCCATTTGTCTATTTCGCAACAAATAGTCACAACATGTGTACAGAAAATTTTATTTTTTTTATTTGTTTTGCTTATGAGTGGATTTTTTTTTTTTATTATTAAATTAATCAATTGAATTACAGCTTCGATTGCGTCAGTTACACAACACAAGCTTCAGTGTTTATTTGTGTGGAAATATTAAATGTGTGTGAGTGGAGTTGTTAAGTGTATTTGAACAGTGTCAGCGATTTTTTAGCCTGATTATTGAATAGTTTTCAATGAATCGAAAAAGAGGAATAATAAAAAGCACAGAAATAATAAAAAAAAGACTAAAATAGTTATTTACAATCAACACAAATCTATGGGGTATGGGGAACACAAATATTGTAATCTTAATAAATAAAATACTAAATAGGGACAGAAAGGAGCCAATTTGTATGAAAATAAAAGCGTTTTGAATGAAATAAGAACAAAAGTAAAAGAAAATGCAAATGGTGAATTCACATCAATAGTGTTGAAATGTCTATAACAGACATCAGGAATGGGAAATGGCACCTACTTAATTACAATTAATTTAACTTTGTTGCATTGTCGATTGCCTAATTCAAATATAGTGGGGAACTTATTAAATATTTTTAGCGTCACATTTGGCGTTTGTTTCATGAACAAAACATATTTTTCATTTAATTATTTGCAATCTATTTACATACTTATAAAACACAAAATATATGTTAATCATTTTCAACACCATTCCATAAATTGAAATGCTTAGATCTATTTTGATGTTAATTGAAAATTGAAAACGTTCAACTGTTACGAATTAGATTCTTGTCTTGACTTAAAACTTTATGACCACATAACAATATATACAACTGCTGCCGTCTATGTAAGCTTTTCATGTTCAGTGTTGTATATAAACGTCAATATTTGTTTTTATGTTTGTTTTGTTGTGTCTATTCTTCTTCGTTTCTTATTTTACTTCTCTTGAAATTTTGCATTAGCAAATTGCTGTATTTTTTTCTTGCTTTTATAGAAATAATATTCCAATTCTTGTTTATGTAAAAATTATCAAGTTTAAAAAATCTTATTTTTACAAGTTAAAATATAATAACTGCAAATGTTTAGAAAAAGAAAGAAATATAAAACATCTTGAACACTCGCACACCCAACAAAAAAAAAAAAAGAAAAAATATCAACCAACCCGACAATTGTAAAGAGTTGTTTTTTTATAGCACTGGCTGGCAAATTGTTATTGTTTTCAACAATAAACCAAACACAGACAAGTTGTTGGCACATTAATTAAAGTGGAAATACACAAAAAAAAAGTAAAAGTATTTCTGCAAGGAAATTGAACTTGCTTTAATTGACGTGTAATTAAATTCATGATTTATAAACTACATTAACAAAGAAGAAACACAAAAGAAAGACAATACCCAGTTAAGTGGAGAAAACATGATTTTAAAAGGGAGTACCCTGTTAAAGATACTCCTACATCTTCTGCTGGTGGTTTTAAGCGGCCAGCATTACATGATTACAGCTACGCATCTGCAAGGCACCTTCGATACTCAAGACTTCTTCAAATTTATTGTAAAATTTGGCTTTCAAAAGGCTGAATTGCATCGCCCACAAGCATCTTTTGGTTATATATATGGCAATATAACATCATTACAAAAATTCCACCAGCCCGTCACACTGGTGGTTTTGGACAAATCTACTTTTGTGGATTTCTATAAAAATCTTTCGCTTAGTATTTGGGCCCGAGAATATGCCTGCCAGCACATGTTTCAGCGCGTCCAGCTATTGGCATACGATGCCGATTGCAATGCTCATGGTAAGAGAGACTTCTTGAGACGCATACCCTGTCCGGCAGGGAAATTATGTGTGGATGAAGATGCTCCCAGCAATGTTATAAATGGCAATCAATTTACGTATGTTATTAGCGAGGTATCGCAGCCAAGGTAAGTTTGTTTGCCATATCAATATGTATGTAGCCATATGAGTATTTCTCTTTTTTTATTTTGCACAAAAGTAAAAAATCACACAAATGGTTTGTGGCACGATTACAAGTGGCAACTGCATCTGTTACAGCAATGCCAATTTGGCAAAGCAATGTTTTAGGGTTCATAATCAGGGTCATTAGTTATGTATGAGAAGTCTTTTTGCTCAAGTTTCCTCATCTTTTAGAAAAACAGATTCTATTTTTTAAATAGACCAACAACAATGTTGTTTATAAACGAGCACTTCAATGCAGGGATGAGATATACCTACTTACTACATAAATATACCTGAATATACAATGAAAATATCGTCAAATTTTTGTTAAAAAAGCTCTAAGTTACAAATAATTGCAAATAGATTTTTTGGCTGATTATCATGCACCGTATCAAATTATGTGTTTACGCTCGCACAGTTAAAAAAATACTCTTATCAACAAATCTCTAAAAGCCCCTGAGATAACCAACACTACTTTTTTATTTTGATTTTGTATCATATCGCTGCGAGCAATACAATGAACTGGATATTATTCTTCGAAAATTAAAAATAGACTTGACTGATTTAGACAGTATTTAGGGACCTTAGCTTGCCACACTCCTCGTCAACTCTCCGTAATGATTTCAGGCGCATCACGATTAGGCTAGTTAATTTGTTTTTGAGCAGTTTCCGGGCCCATAATTTTTCATATTAGATTTGTTGGCGTTTGCTGACAATTATTTCCAATGTAATTTGGTCCTTTATTTGACATCATATGACGATATGTTTAACCAAAAATACACTGAAATGTTGTCTAGATAAGATATCTCTAATATTTGTTGAAATTTTTTTTTTTTTTTTGCGCTATTATTTAAATAATGAATGGTCTTGTTCAATATCTTGTTTTTTTCTAAACTCGTTTTATTTTTTTAAAATAGAGATAAAATTTCGTTTTGCAACAATGCTTAAATGTTTAGATTGCTATCAATTCATATATATGTATGTATGTATGTGTATAAAGTTATTTGCAAACATTCTCAGTGTTGTTGTCTGTTTTTTAACTTGCCAATCATTGGCAGAAATTTTGTATTGCTTTGAAGTTTTGCCGCATGAATTTGAGCCAAATTTGCAAACAAATGCAGCTGGTTTTTCTATTGCCTTCAACAGAAAGCTGGTACCTATTGTTTAAGATGGAACGAGGCATGAAGCACTGCAAAGTATTTGTTTAATGTAAAACAGCACATTTTAACTGTCTTCAAAATAAACATATTTTTTACTTTTCAAAAATTTTCCTATTCCTATTTTTACTATAGAATGATGCCTCTTGGGCCGATATAATTTTTATTTTATGAAATTATTTAAACAGCTTTTGGCTTTTCTTGTACATAAAACAGCATTGCCGCTTTCTTTGGAAACAAAATGTTTAAAGGTTTAGCTTTATAATACATACAATTAACTTTTCATGGTTTTACTTTATAATAAATATAAGATAAATTCGAATTCGTAGAACATTCAGCTCATTCTTAGAAGTAAATGTTCCTTAAAACGTTTTAGCTTTACGAAATATAGACATACATACATATATAGACTGATAGAAAGGGCGCAAAAAAACATTTACACATGTACATATTTTTTTATTTTTATTTAACAAAAAATCAATTTCTTTCTTCCAAATGGTTTTATGATTTTTTGATTTTATTAAATTTAGATAAAAAACTTCAAAGAAATATAATTATTTTCATCTATTGGAGTCTTTTATGGTGCTTATTTCTCTTATAATTTTAATAAGGAGTCTGGAACAAGTCTGTCATTTAGTTAAACTGATTTAAAAACATGTATATATATATATATTTAGTTTTTTAGCTTATGTAAATGAAAGCAAAAGTTTTATTTATTAGATAACTTTTAGTTGGAAAATGTTTTATTGAATGCCATAAAACATCACTTTAATATAGAGAAAGCCTTTTGTTTTTGTTTTAAAATTTGTTTAATTATTTTTGTTTTTATATACAGCTGCTATTAAATAAATACCTTTCAAACTGCATTGTTTTATTTATTTTTTACTAATTAAATACGTAAATTTGCATTTCCTTTTGCTAATTAACAACTTTGCTTAGATTCTGGTATGTGGCTATGGTGGCCTGTTATCGCAATCGAACTACCTGCAAATGGCATGCCTACGATACTCTAACAGCGCCTGCTTCATTTCTTAACAACAGTATTGCCCAACTGCAGTACGATATACATGTGGTGAATGGACATCCGAATAACTCAGCTGCTCATCCTCTGACCTATGAATTTTCATTTGATCGTCAAAATCTTTTAGAAATGTATTTAATATTTTTACTAGTCTACGTTATAATCTTGCCAATGCAAATCTATGCTGTGCGCCTGCAAAAACATCCTGTTACCAAACTGTTCACTTTGAGTCTTTTAAGTGAATTTGTGAGCTTAGCTCTGATAGCAGCACATTTGATTAAGTTTGCCATAAATGGTGTAGGAATGCCAAATTTACAGACATCCGGTGACATTTTGGATATATTTAGTAGGGTAAGTCTGCCACCATTTTAAAGTGTTTGCGGAAAATCATGTATTACATTGCCCTACTTTAGGCAACCTTTATGCTGATTTTGCTGTTATTAGCCAAAGGATGGGCTGTGACTCGTCAGCAAATAAGCCGCACCGGCTGGATAATCCTAATGAGTATATGGGTACCTTATTGTGCTTTTCATGTGTTCCTTTATTACTGGGATAGAGTAGGTTTATTTACTGCTCACTAGCAAATTACCAAACAATTGCATAATATGTTTCTTTTTCAGACTGAAGTTGATATTATTTCTGATATTGATGAGTATCAAACTTGGCCTGGCTGGATTGTTTTAATTTTGCGGTAGTTTATTATTATTTTTTTTTTTTTGTTTTGTTAAATTGAATATAATTGATTTGTTTTTTTATTTTTAGCACCACATTCATGCTGTGGTTTTTGTATGAGCTGCGCAACACCATGAAATACGAGCATTCAACCAAGAAATTAGATTTTCTTTTACATTTAGGCGCTTCAAGTCTTGTATGGTTTATTTATTTACCCATTGTGGCACTAGTGGCTTTGCAAGTCAGCCCCATGTGGCGCTATAAACTATTGCTGGGTATAACTAATTCTGCGGACTGCTTGGCATATTGTGTTATGACCGGCTTACTGTGGCCAAACCGATCTGGACAATATTTACTTTTGACGGGTACAAAATATGCGGGTAAGTGTAAACAAGTTAAGGAACGAAACAAAGTTGCTTTAGGTTTTTTTTGTTTCTTTTAGAAAAACATTTATTCAATAACTGATTTTGGTAGGAAAAGTTTATAGAAATGAGTGCTTAGAAATTGAAATAATTAATTGAAAAGAAAATTAAAAATCTAATTGTTTGTCTGCTTGTAACTGTTGGCGCAAAATTAATCATAAAATTTTTTGTTTTTTAATAACTTTTGTGCTAAATAAAACAACTGTGATTTTGTTTGCTAGAAATCTTTATTTGGACCTAATGATGATTTTCCGCTCTTGGTTATTAAAATAAATGAAGGATCTACAGTAATTCACACGACACTGACGGTCAGCAGGCATCAGCTGATGCAGGGTTTGTGCTTTTACTAAAATTAATCTGATGATGCCCATTGGGAAGTCATAAAATATTCCGATATAGTGATTGATTTTGCGTCATCCTTATACATATATAAATATTTCCTATATACTATTTAGAAGGGGGTTTAAATTTAATATCAAGCCTGAATTCCGCTCTTAGTTTTTCTTTTGTCATCCGACAGCTGTTTCAATCTACAATTCTGCAACATGTAAAATCTAATAATTAAAATGGTGTCTTTTAATATTTATTAAGGCATGGACGAGTTAGATGAATTTAACGAAGCGCCGCACATAGTGAGAGAACGTGAACGACGGCAGAACTGTTTGGACAATAATGTCATTGTAGTGACAAATCCCAGCACTGTAGCAAGAGCCAATTTGCCAAACGGTGATGCTTGTACCGATTTGCTGGAGGCTGAAGACCTGGACTCAGAACTTTTAACTGACCTTAATAAAAATAGCCATGTTGTTGCATAAACCAGTTATAAGATAATCTTCACACAACTCACGCCAACACACATACACATGCATGAAAAAACATCACAATACCATTAAAAAACTCAACAAAATGTTTTACATAAATTTGCGCAATTACTACTGATAGTGCTTATGATAATAAAATGTTACAATCAAACCCACAAAACACACGACACAAGAAGTAATTAGCAAAACACAAAAAAAAAGTGATTAGTTTTGACTTGTTCTGCTGTTTAGTTTCTGTAAACAGGTAATAATCATTTGCCAACTGCAAAGAAAAAATCAACAACGTGATAATCTTGTTTATAATAAAACTTTCCAAGTTTTTTATTTTAACAACTATTTAATAACTAAAACCTTCATGAAGCAACGAAAGAATTTGTTAGAATTTCTATTTACAAAACAACCTACAAACTGCAACATTTACTGCTGTCTTAATTCTAAATATGTATTTGCATTAACATAAACATTTTCATTTTCATTTGAGCCTCCCTCCTGCTTTCCCACTTCCTCATTTAGTCTCTTACAAATTCTTCATGTATTTTATAAAGCAAAACATGCCATTTTTTGTGATTTATTAACGAAAACATAAAGAACAAAACAAAATCTTATTAAAAAAAAATAACAAACAAATAACGTTTTAAGATATTGTTATTAAGTAAATTGTAACAAAATATTTTTTTCTAAGAAAATATCAACTAGTTTTTAATGTACATTATTTTATAGGGTCTTTAAGATTTAAACGGAAACATATTTTAACGAAAACAAAACTCCTCATTCACAATACTTTTGTTTTACCATTAGAAAATAAAAGAAATGTTAAAAGAAAAAACACAAATAGAAAACAAATTTAATAAATTAAGATTATGTGAACAAAAAAATGATTATTGTGTTGATTTATTTATTTAAGACAAAGTTTTGAAATGGCAATTTTGTTACATTACAACAAATCCTAAAGGAGAAGAACATTAATTAAACTAAACTTAAGATTTTAATCTGCTATAATATTTCTGCAGCATAAAACTACTCCAACGTCTGGTTATTAGTCACTATATTTTCAGTTGCACGATGGCCAGCTAAAGAATGTTACAAGAGTTGGGCGAGGAAAAGGATTAATATTTGTGGATTTTAACAAAAACTTGAATTACTCCTCTAATTAAAATATACATTCTGCATTTATATCTTGCAATTTTTCGTAAATTAAATTAAATTAAATAATTTTAAATCACATGAATCTAAATCACATGGATTTAAACCACACGATTTTAAATCACACAATTTTTAAAAATACCACAATATAACAGACAGTTCAAATTGTTCACTTTAATTTTGTTTAGGTTTATTTTGCAGTTTGTTATTAATCCATGTCTATAACAAATCACATGAATTTAAACCACACGACTTGAAATCACACAATTTTTAAAAATACCACAATATAACGGACAGTTCAAATTGTTCACTTAAATTTTGTTTAGGTTTATTTTGCAGTTTAATATTAATCCATGTCTATAATAGATTGAACAAGACACACAAAATTCGAAAATATGGAATTAAACAAGGCCATGCAAGTAAAATTTCTTATATTAAAAAAGCCACAAACGTTCAAATTCAGATCCCGGTATTTGTGGTGCTGAGAAAATATTTGCGCAGAGCCCCAACTGGCATAAAGATTAATTTCATAAGCCAACTGGCTGAGGCTTTGAAAGCTGTTTTTCCAATAATTCACACATATTGAAAAACACCACCAACCTGGTGATAAGAGATATTGTGATGAATACAAAAATAAGCAAATCCTTCAGTCCAATAATATCTACAAAGTCCCAAATCAGTAAAACTAAGAACGAGAGGTAAATCAGAGCAAAAAAGGAACTAACCAGTACAAGTAATAATTGTAATTGAAAATGCTTAGGAACTGCTTCAGCTAAACTCTTCAGCTCGTATGCATTTTGTTCTATTGTTCGTAGTTCGTGTCTTAAGGCTTTGCAAACCGTTGGCAGAACCGCAATTGTCATACTGGCGCAGCGAGACGAAGTGCAAATATACAACTAATATTTCGCTAAAAGAGGTAATAAATTTCCTTAGCAAAAGACAACGTAACGTGTCACTGTCACAAGTTGATGGTTTTTGCTAACGTTTGCGGCAGACAAATTGATGCCACAAAGTCTTTTAATACATGTTTTGCCTCTTCCACCAGCTTTCCGCAATACTGACCACGAAGAGCAGATAATAGGAAATATATGAACAGATCTCAATAATGACAATAATGACTCGTCCCATTTCGTTATTAAACTCCACCGTGTAGAGGCAGCTGCCTGTTGAACGGCAATAGAAAGAGCCTGAACCAAACCGCAGTGGATGCTGGTGGGCCAGTGATATAATTCGTAATTATTTTTATAGGCATTAAAGTGTACGTGGAGATAATAGTAAATGGTGAAAATAATATTCATTGTAAGAAATCCTTAAATTAGAAATTGTTTAATTTAATGTTATATTTTTTTAAAGTATTTTTCCAGCTGCAGTTTTGTTGCCAGTTGAACTCTTAACTAATCACAAAAGTTTATTTAAAATGCGATATATTAATTCCTTAACTTCTGCTTGTTTTTACAGTACTTGTATTCCCCCAACTCGCTTTATAGAGACAATTAATTTTCGTGCAGCAGAGCTGTCCCACACTTGATTTGTTCTGCTGTGAGGCTATTTTGAAGCGGTCTTCGGTAGCCCAGTACCAGTGGACCTTCGCTGACGACAACAGTTGTTGTGCTGTTTGTGGCAGGGAAGGCGCAGTTATGGCTTGTGTTGACCCAGTTTTCGATCACGTTTACCACTACCTTCAGGCGCTCAAACCAGTATTTAGGCGTGTCAAAAATATCGGCACACTAACGGCAATATTATCGTGTAAGAGCTGTTTGTATTCAGTAGGGGAGATATAAGGACATACAGTTTGACATTCGTTATCAGCACATGCTCAGCTAAGGTCTGGAATACGTCTGCCAACTGGGCCACTGTAAACTCCTCACATACAATTGTGAATTTGATGCAGACAAAGGCGGCGAGATTGAGTCCAATTAGGTGCAGAACGCTCATCACGCCACTGTACAGCATCGTGGGCCACTGATACAAACTGTAGGTGTGTGCTGAAGTCTGGTAGAGAAACGCAAAAATATGTTGCAAGTAATCATGTGCGCATAAGATTGCACAAACAGCCCAAATATTCATATTAAAAAGTTTGAATGATATTTCTAAAAAGTTTTTTTATTTGAAATGTCTTTTTTTGAAGAGTTGTGAAAGCAGGCTATTGCTGTCAATTGTTGTAATGTAATTGAGTCCCTTAGGGCATAACAAGTTATTTCCCTTTGTCACACTATATTCAACACCTCCAACCACAGGGAATTGAAGCAACGCCAAATTATTGGCACAGTTTTATATGCCACTTAATTAACCTCCGGCTCAGATTGTTAGCAAATTTGTCACTGTTCTACAAAATTCAATTTTTAAAGAAAAAAGAAACATGTACTGGTTTTTTTCTAAAAAGGATTTGTGCCAAATATTGTGACAATGTACAATATGTCACGTGACATATGTGACAAACACATACGATTTATGACTAAACTCTGAATTAGCAGCAACTTTCTATTACTTTTCTTAGTTATAAGTATTTGTGAAAGTCTTAGTTGGTGGAAGGTGGACGACATGTAATAATTGTCCTGTCTGAACTGAAATAAGATTTACGATTTTACAAGAAATGCAATATTTTCTAAATAATAAATAAATTATTTTAAATAATAATTAATTTATTTTCTAAATAAAACTAGTGCGACTTTTTCCAGTCACAAATATTTCTGAAATTCTAAATAACAAAAAGTTGACCCACCAATAACAACATCCATCCATAAAAATACTTAAATTGAAAAAACTTATCTACTTGATTTCGATACCTAAAACAGATAACATTGACAGGGAACCGTTCACCTGAAGCAAAATCATGTTTAATTAACATGATTGCTTGTTAAAATGAATTTTTGATTCTAAGTCCAGTGAAAACAATAAAAAAAATATATATAAATCAAAACCGGTCAACTTTCGAACAATGTAACATCAACATTGTTCAATGTAAAAAGATTTTTCATAAATTTAGTTGGAAAGTTTTTGGCAAAAAAGTTGAATCAAAAACCTTTTCCCTGCAGGGAAAATTCTAAACACACAACGAACGTCATTAACAATCAAATATCAATTTGAGATTTGGATAATTTTTTAAAAAAAATATTCCTGCTACGAGACTTGATTATCTTTTTGAAACTCTATTAGTGACTGATTCTAAATCTGAATCTATTTGAAACGATTTTATTTAAACTTTAGCTGTTTTCTTAGGCTGCTAAGGATTTGTGATGGTGCGCGTGTGGGCTTTTATAGTGGTCCTATTTAACCAAAATTTGCTAAACTTTATTTCGAAATAAATTTATTATAAGTATAAGAAATTTAACAGGAAAATATGTACATATGTATGTAAATATTTTCTACAATTCGGCTAAAATTTGTATTAAACTTATGACACTAGTTAAGCTCGACTCCAGTAGATCCAGGCCGGTGCTGTTGTTGATTTCGAACAAACCATAAATGCTGGCCGAAAACCGATGGGGCTGAACCTGCAGCATTAACAGTTCCAACTGCAAATTGAAAAATGTAATTTTAGGGAAGCAAAAAATAACCAAAAAAACCAGCCAGATGTCACTCACATTCTTATCAAATTCATCTTGCAAAGAAGGCCTTCTTCTCGCCACAGAAGCGTAGACCTCAATTTTGTGCACCAAACAGCCCATGTTATTGAAACTCTTGGACAATAACTCGTACATGCTGAAAAATATAAAAATGTTTAGGATTTTTATGCCAGAGGTGACCACAAAAATCAGCAAATATTGCGTGTCCAATTCGTCGAACTTGGCGAAAATCAAATACCCGAAAACCATTAAATAGATTAAGTTTACAAAAAAACTTATACAGAAGAGCAGAAATTGCAGTTGAAAGGTGTGGAAAATCCGCTCTGCCAAGCTGCTCAGTTTGCTCTGAAGCCGACTTATTTCCATAATTGTGCGCCCCAGTTTTCTGCGCCATTTGGCAAAAGTGGCTGGCAGCAAAGCTTGGTCAGCCCTTCTATTTAACTGCAGATAAAACATCAGTCTGGCATCCTTAGACGTTTGTCTTACACGCTGCTGCAGTGCCTCCTCACACATATAAATAAAAGTCCAGCTGAGATAGACATTCATGTCAACGATATACACACAGAAGAACACGAGCTCGCCAAAAAAGTGGCTGGCTTCCAGATACCGGCGATCGATGGCCTCGCACTGCGGCACCTCATTTATCTGATACAGTTGATAGCAAATAATCGCAACAGCACACAAACATTTTGCTATCAATATATTTCGGACAGTTTGGCGTAGCTGGCGATTTTCGTCGGCCCTCAAGTGCTCAGAAAACTGTTCGAATAACGTTTGCAGGTCATTACAAATTGCAAAAACTGCTGCTCGTTTCAGCCAACTTTCCGCAAAAAAGACCACCATCACCAAATGATCAATGAGTATCAAAACTATATCCAAAATTTGTGTCAGTTCATATTCGCGGCAAATCAGCGCAAATTCCAGAAATACATAATTGGCGCCATGCAGACAAATCACACAAAACAGATTCATAAGGCCGCAATAGATCATAGTGGGCCAGTGGTATAAATTATAACGATTCGATGCTGGGCTGTAGTGGATATTTAGAACGCCCAAAAATACATTTATATAGTGATAGACAGCCAACGCCGCAGACATTTCGTTAACCTTTTTCACTTTTTGTTATCCTGCGAGTCTAATCCTTATTGTTTAAGTCCTTTAATATTGATGTTTGTCGTTTAAATAACGTTTTGTTTCGCAATATTTAAACTTAAACAAATTGCTTTTCGTGTTTTGCTTAAAAGTAATTTTAGTTTTTCAATATTAAATGTGCGATTGTTCCCTGAGGTCTTTAAGCTGAAAAACTGCACTCAACAAATTATCACAAAATTGTTTGGCCAAATAAAAAATATTTATCATTTGCCAGCAAATCGAAGAGATTTGGAACACCGAAAATATGGTCATGTCCCCATGTCACAAAGGGGACCAACACAGCCGGGAATGTTTCCTAAGCGGAATACTGGTGGTGGTCATTGGCTAAAACCTATAATTGCAGCAACAGGCTTCTTCTCTATTCCATTTTGTTTCCATCCTTTCCTTTTGAAATAAAATCTGCTTTGTAAAACGGGTGTGTAGCCTGTTGCCTGCTTACAGGCTGAAATATGTGCTTGCGATACATTTTGGCTAATATAGTATCTGTCCAGGGAGGCTATTCTCTAGACGTTTCTTTTCGTTTTCTTTTCCCATATTTTATAGCTCGTGAAATGATTTTATACAGCAATCAGCAAATAATTGGCCGTTACTGTATTTTCATTTAAATATTAAAAGCAGTTAAAATTTTTATATATGAAATTTTTCAATACCAAATACCGTCTATGAAACTTTAGATTCTAATTCTGTTTTAGTTGTCGCGTAGATTTCGCAATAAGTTCCCAGTGAATTCTTTGCACTAGACGTGATTTTACACTGTCAGAGCGCAGCCGATTTGTCTGGGGAATTCCTTTGAGTTTAAAAATTAAAAACTTTTTAATTGAAATTTAACAAACTTTTTCATTTGGCTTTTATTTATAAAACATTCATGAAATATTTACATTTATTTCAGAAAACATTGTTGAAAAAATATCTAAATGTCAAAACATTTGCTAAATTCACATACATTGTTTGCATATAATTGAGTTATTAAAAGTTGGCTGACAAACTTTAGTAAAACTTGTCATGGCAGGGATATTGTTATAATATAAGTTAATTCGTGGGTTTGTTGCAGTTGCTCAAAAGAGTAAAGAGAGAATATGTTTAATCCAATAGCCAATCCAGCAATTAATCAATCAATCAAACAGCCTCTCAAGCAATAAATTAATCAGTCTGTCAGCCAACTAAACAAAAAATCGAACAATTAAACAGTCCATCAGTCAAACAATCAAGCGAACAAACAAACAATCCCTCAGACAATCAATTAAGCCATCAATCAAACGACAATCGATTAGTCCAGCAGTCAGTCAATCAAAGAATCGATCAATGACCCACACAGTCAAAAAGTCCATCAGCGAACCGATCAGAAAAATTAGTTTTAGCCAACAATCAATCGAATAGTCGTCAATCACAAACATTCAATCAAGCAATCCGTCAATCAATCAATCTATCAATGAATTAGTCTATAAATAATAAGTAATAAATAATACAATAAAGTAATAAATAATACAATATTTCAAATCCTTCCAATCAAAGTCCGAGTTGTAGTTTAAGGCGGACATAATTCTGCTCGTAGTGCATTTAAAGTTCGTTGTATTCCGCACGAAAAATATTTAGTTCTTTCAAATTTAATTCTTCTTCATTCATTTGGTGTTTGTTGTTGGTGTATAAAAAGCCGCCTCAGACACATTTTTAAACTCAAAGCACAACAACTGCGCACAGATTAAATTGAACCCCAACAAGCGAAAAATATCGAAAGTTCTTAATATCGCATGGAGTATCATCGTCCTGTGCTGCCAAATGGCCGCCAAGCGCCAATTGCCTGGGAAATACAATTGTTCTTTCTCAATGTTAACTGGCCCATTAAGAAAGATGCTCGAAAATTTATGGTTTTTTATGAAAAGTTCATTATTGTTGCCGGCTGGATAATGTTTTGTTATATAAATGAAGCGGAAATGTATTATATTGTGCAAAATATCGATGACATTGGCTTGGCCTTGGAGGGTATAGCCACCTATTTAATTCTTATCGAAAGCCATTTGAGGATTTTTAGCATGGCCTTTAACAAGCCCGAATTCAGGACTATGATAGACGATTTTTTCCTAAAAATTTTTATTGAAAAGTAAGTGATGAAGTGCAAAGATTATTGATCTACAAACAAACATTTCCTTGCAGTTCTGCTTCAAGTCGGCAGACTTGCCGCGACATACAACGCAAGCTGCTGCCCACAAAGTTGTGCTCTTATTTCTATGTTTTGACTTTGTTCAGTTTCTGCTCGGCTGTAATCACAGGCTTTTTCCAAAACGTTCGTTTGGTACCCTTTAAGAGTTCTTATCATTATAGTTTCGATGTCTGGTACTACTATTTCCCTACTTTGCTGATAATGCTGTGGATTGGTGCGGCCGTTGTGTCAAATCTAGCCGCCGAATCAAATTTGCTGGCAACACTTATACTGCATCTAAACGCCAGATATAAATTATTACAGCGCGACTTGAGGGAGTTGCACGGCAAGCTGTTGCGGGACCAGAATGTCACAAGGACAAATGAACTAAGAGAGTTTCGCAGTGGCCTAATTGACATCATAAAGCGTAATATTGACTACAACGTGTTTGTCCAGAGTTTTCAGAAACGCTATTCCTTAACGATCTTTGCAACAATGGCATTTAGTGCTGTGTTGTTGTGCGTTTTAGGTTTTCTGGCAGTAACGGTAAGAAAATTTTCTGGTACTAAAAGTTTTTACCATTAAAACTTTTCTAGCGAAAATTTAACGGCACTAAAACTTTGTTATAGAAAAATTTTCTTCAAAAAAATAGAACATTTTAAAAAATGCTTAATACCAAAAATTAATTAAAATATATTTTTCGATACTAAATTTTTTCAAAAGATTAAACCTAATCTTATCTGAAATTTTTATTGTTCTGCACATTCTTATTATTATTTTTCCAAAAATAATTCTTTAAAAAAATTTTCTATAGAAAAATTTTGCGGTACTTTAACACCAAATCGTTTCAATACTAAAATTTGTCCACAACAAATTTTATAATATGAAAATTTTTATAGAAAGGTTTTGAGGAATAAATTATTTCTATAAAAAAAAGTCTACTGTGTAAAAAATTTTGTAGTATTAAAATTTTATTGTAGATATTTTTCGGTACTAAAATTTTTCATTATTTTACTACTCGGCTATCAAATTTTTCCATAGAATGTTTTTCCAATTTTTGTACATAGAAAATTTTTTTCCTAAAATTTATTTTTAAAAAAGGAAATATTTTCGCTCCTAAAATTTGTTTACAAAAAAGATATTGTAAACATTTGGATACTAAATATGTTTATAACAGGTCTTAAGGCGTTCAAAATTTGTTTGTAGAAAATTTTCGGTACCAAGTTTTTCTGTAGAAAATTTAAAAAATTTCTTTAATGCTAAAACTTTTCTCTAGATA
This sequence comes from Epicampocera succincta, assembly GCA_932526305.1. Lineage (NCBI taxonomy): Eukaryota > Metazoa > Arthropoda > Insecta > Diptera > Tachinidae > Epicampocera > Epicampocera succincta. The sequence continues at coordinate 61,157,432 of OW052036.1, read as the reverse complement.
ATATTTTCTTTATGGCTTTGCTACTAAAATGTTATATAGAAAATTTGTATGTACTAAAATTCTGCAGAACGATTTTAACTGCTAAGAAAATTCTTTTTCTGCCCAGTAGAAAAATGTTTTTATTGAAATTTTTCTATTGAAAATGTCTGATTGTTTGAATTTTCCTTTAGAAAATTGTTTGTAGGTAAAATATAAAAAATTGTGGGTATTAAAATATTTCTATAAAAAACTTGTTTGTACTAAAATTTCTTCATAGAACTGAACTAATAAAATGTTCATATAAAAAGCTTTTGGCACCCAAATTTGTTTATGGAATAATTTGTTGGTACCATATTTTTTTATTACAAAATCTTAGTATTAAAGTTTTGCTCATACGAAATGTTCATTTCGTTATAAAATTTTCTGAAATCAAATTACCTGGCAATTTTTTTTTTTTTTGATTTTGTTTTCCTTTAGCTGGGCATGGCCACCAAAAATATTCCCTTCATTAGCTGGATAATAGCAAAAATAGTGGAGTTATTGGTTTTTGGCACTTTGGGTTCAAATATTATCGAAACGGTTTGTTTGTCCAGAAAAATGTGTCACTTTCTTTTCATTTTTATTTCTTTTATTCCTGTTTAGACCAACAATTTGAGTACTTCTTATTACAGCTGCAATTGGGAAAACGTTGTGTTTAACTCTGGCAACGCAAATGATAACAGGGACTTAATGAAACTAATAGCGCTGGCCATAGAACTGAACCAAAAACCTTTTGCGATAACCGGCTTCAATTACTTCAGTGTCAGTCTGGAGACAGTAGTCAGCGTAAGTGCTTCTCTGTTTGTCCGTTTAAGGACAACAAAAAAATTTCATTTCATGAATTAAAATCATTTATTGTTTTTCTTTTGCTGTGCCCATTTTTTTGGACAGATTTTGCAAGGAGCTGGTTCATATTTCACCTTTTTGTATGCCTTTCGTTAAGGCGGTCACGTGGTTGAATTTTCAATGAGCAAAATAAAATTATAACTTTCAGATGTGGGCCTCAAGATTATTTTGGCGGTTTTATTTGTGTTTTTTTCTTAGTTTAGTTTTTGTTGTAAATGATTCAGCTTCCTGTAATCAAAAAAAAAAGGCTTTTGAAAATTAAATAAGAACGATAAAGCAACAAATTCGCACTGAGAGATTTGTTGGGCCAAAGTATTTATTTTGTGTCCTTTTGGAAAATACTGTTCAAGTTCGTACTCGACTGAAAGAATAATTCCTTGAACTCGTTGCTCTGTATCTGCTTAGGAGCTCTATTATAAATTGCCTCCGCTACACGTACAGTCAACTTGCCCATTCGCGTTGGCACTTGTGACTTTCCTCTCCCGCATTGGAACCCCTTAATTTATATTCGTTGTGCGTAAATCATGTTATCAACTTATTTATGACCGCAAAATGAACGTCTTTCACTTTTATTTGTTTGCAGGAATGCTTTCAATTCGGTCATAGACTTTATATGTATGTAAGTGGCTGCTCATAAATATAATAAAAACTAATCCAGCATAAAGTAGAGAAAACTGAATATGTGATATCGAAGAAAGAGAAAAAAACATTAAACTATTTACACGATTTTAGGCAGTTGCGATAAAAGTGAGTTGTTGTGTGACACTTTAATCCTGTCCATTTGTTGCGCAATAAGATTCTGTTTAGATAATTACTTTTCTAGAATTTGTCTAGCAAAAATATTTCCTTATTATTTTTCCTTTGAAATATTTCCTTATTTTTTACAGCATATTTCTCTACAAATTAATTAAAAGTTTTCTTCAGCAAAATTTTGTTTGTAGAAAATATTAATCACTAGAAATTTTCTATAGAAAATTCTTATATAGAAAATTATTTTACACTAAATCTTTTCAATAGGAAGATTTCTTCTTTTCAAACTTTTGCATAGAAAATTAACTGAACTAAAACTTTAACAAAACGCTGTAAATAAGTTTCCAAGTTAGAAAGAATATTATATTTTCGACAGCCGAACAGAAAATATTTAGCACTAAAATCTTTTCAGAACAATTTTTTTTTTTAATTTATTTAAAAAATTATTGGTAGTAAATTTTTTCATAGAAAATTTTTTTCAGTACAAAATTTCTTCAGTAGAAAATTTTTGACATCAAAAATGTTTTGCCCGTAACTTCTCTTTTACAAAATATGTTTGATTTTAAAATTTTTGTAAATCATTTTTGATGTAGCCAATTTTATGGAGATAAGATTCCACAACAAATTTTTTGGTACAAATTTTATTTTTAATTTTTTACTACTGAAATTTTTTGGCACAAAATTTTTTGATATTAAACCTTTTTGTTAGAATATATTTTTGCTACTGAATTTTTTGGTATTGTACTAAATTGTTTTCTATAGAAAATGTTTTGGTACTAAATTTTCTGTGTCGATGATTTTAGAAGTAAATTTTTTCAATCCCAGAAACTTTTTTTAAGCTAAAATTTTTCTATAAAAAATTTTCTGATATCAGAATTTAATCCATCATCCCTGTGTTTAGTTTCGAATTTTTTTCAAATAGGTCTAAGGATAAGCTTCTTTTCTTTTGTTTTCACCGCCAATTATATATGTTTGGTTTGCAGCAGATATGAACAATTACGCTGAAGATAAATTATTTGCATCCTGCTTGAGGAAGACGAATCAGTGACGCCTCCAGAAAACTTATATGACAACCGCTTCTTTGCAGCATTTAGTACATATTTTTCAAACTTGTAAACAGCACCTTAGACTTTCGATTTTCAACACACAAATTCATCTATTTAGAAAAAAAACTTTAACAATCCTGATGTTTAGTTCCATCAATCCAAATGTTAAATAAAACTTCTGAGAATATTGACAATTTTCATTTTAACTGTCCAATTAAATATAATTGAATAATCAAGAACATTTTACACTTCGGTGACTTTGACTCTTTTTTTTTTTTTTTTTTGGTTCTTTCTTAAAGAATATCATGGCCATCATCATCGGTTTGATAGAAAAACGCACATACGACAACCTTAAAGCCACAATTCACAAATTAAAGGCATTTCAAGATTTATTTGATGTTTGAAAATGCAAATTTATATTTTGTTTTCTTCGGCAGACAAGAATCTTCAGGACAATCACTGTACACACACACACACATACATATGTACGTCTTTTTCAAATTTAAAGGAGACATCCATCGCAAGGAGGGCTTCTATTTACATACTCGCACTTTGTAGGAACTTCTTTGCTTTCAACACAATTCTTGTGGCTTCTAGGAATATAATTTGGTTAAGTACGATTCAAGTGAGTGAATGAGCGTGTGAGTGTGAGTGTGTGTGTATGTGTGTGTGCAAATGCTTGTACAGTTTCATGTTATAAACAAGAAAACCTTGAGATGTCAAAATATTTCTGAGCAAATAAAAAAGAATAGATATAGTCAAAGATATTTGATAAAAAAAAGGAAAAAACACTCAAAGTAAAGAGGATGTTTTGTCTTGCATCTACGCACTGCACCTGACTTTCCGCGCCTGTGTTGGTGTTTAGCTTTCCAAGTCTTTTATTTTAACAACTATTTAATAACTAAAACCTTCATGAAGCAACGAAAGAATTTGTTAGAATTTCTATTTACAAAACAACCTACAAACTGCAACATTTACTGCTGTCTTAATTCTAAATATGTATTTGCATTAACATAAACATTTTCATTTTCATTTGAGCCTCCCTCCTGCTTTCCCACTTCCTCATTTAGTCTCTTACAAATTCTTCATGTATTTTATAAAGCAAAACATACCATTTTTTGTGATTTATTAACGAAAACATAAAGAACAAAACAAAATCTTATTAAAAAAAAAAACAAACAAATAACGTTTTAAGATATTGTTATTAAGTAAATTGTAACAAAATATTTTTTTCTAAGAAAATATCAACTAGTTTTTAATGTACATTATTTTATAGGGTCTTTAAGATTTAAACGGAAACATATTTTAGCGAAAACAAAAAACTCCTCATTCACAATACTTTTGTTTTACCATTTGAAAATAAAAGAAATGTTAAAAGAAAAAACACAAATAGAAAACAAATTTAATAAATTAAGATTATGTGAACAAAAAAATGATTATTGTGTTGATTTATTTAGTTAAGACAAAGTTTTGAAATGGCAATTTTGTCACATTACAACAAATCCTAAAGGAGAAGAACATTAATTAAACTAAACTTAAGATTTTAATCTGCTATAATATTTCTGCAGCATAAAACTACTCCATTGTCTGGTTATTAGTCACTATATTTTCAGTGGCACAGTGGCCAGCTAAAGAAAGTTACAAGAGTTGGGCGAGTAGAGAGAGCAACTGTTGGAGGAATAGGATTAATATTTGTGGATTTTAACAAAAACTTGAATTACTCTTCTAATTAAAATATACATTCTGCATTTATATCTTGCAATTTTTCGTAAATTAAATTAAATTAAATAATTTTAAATCACATGAATCTAAATCACATGGATTTAAACCACACGATTTTAAATCACACAATTTTTAGAAATACCACAATATAACAGACAATTCAAATTGTTCACTTTAATTTTGTTTAGGTTTATTTTGTAGTTTAATATTAATCCATGTCTATAACAAATCACATGAACTTAAACCACACGATTTTAAATCACACAATTTTTAAAAATACCACAATATAACAGACAGTTCAAATTGTTCACTTAAATTTTGTTTGGGTTTATTTTGTAGTTTAATATTAATCCATGTCTATAACAAATCACATGAACTTAAATCACACGATTTTAAATCACACAATTTTTAAAAATACCACAATATAACAGACAGTTCAAATTGTTCACTTTAATTTTGTTTAGGTTTATTTTGTAGTTTAATATTAATCCATGTCTATAACAGATTGAACAAGACACACAAAATTCGAAAATATGGAACAAAACAAGGCCGGTGCAAAAGAAATTATTCAACCAAATTTTTATTATTTTAGTTTGTTTGTATTTTCGGTTTGTCTGAAAAACCACGAATTTGGCAGACATTCATTTAGACAAAAGTTTCGCTGATTCGGCAAATTATTTCATTAAAAATGTTTGCCTTATTTATATCTTTCTTTCCAGCTTAATTCTAAGGCATTGCCTTAAGTTAGTGTTTGTTGCTTTTTCAATCTGACCTGTGACCGGTGACGTTTGGAATTTTAGAGACCAACCCGTCGTATTTAATAATTTTAGTACAATTTGATTATAGAAACTGTTAAAGTGAAAATGGCTTAAAATACAATAGCACAAAAGTTTAAGGCTTTTTGTGAAATTATGGCTTGTAATTTTATTTTATTTTGTTCAACAACCTGTTTTCCTTTTGTATAACAAAAAGGGATGTAGCGTTTTATAGAAAGTATGATAAATTTGTGGCAGGATTTGCCTAAATTTTAGGCCTGCAAAAATATTATTGTAAAACCATTTTGTTTTAGTTTACAACCCTTAATAGATTCTATGTTTTTGAGACTTTTTATAGCAATTTTATTTCACCATAATTTAAGTCCTTCTTTGTTATAGCAGTCAAGAAAAGGTGCAATATTTCAATAAACTTATTTTGAAATACTGGGAATACTGAGATTTTGTTTGGGAAAAAACTAGCAAAATTAAAATATTTCTAAAAAGGATACCCGAAACCAAGGGTGTGTATGAATAACCACTATACCAATTAAACTGAAATTCTTATAATATAAGTGCAGCGTGCAACACATGGCATATACAGATATTGTTGCAAAAATGTCCTTTTTAGAAAATAAGGATAAATGGGCAATAAACACATCTCGTTATTGTATCATTGTACAATCATATATTTACTTTCCAGTTATATACCCATTTCTTTGCAACTTGAGCATCAAGAATGTAACTAATTATTTTTTTTTTGGAAAAAAGGACATTTGAAGAGTAGTGTTTGTATTACAGCTATCGAAATGAAACTGATCATTTTATTATTTGCTAACAAATTTTCTTCCTTTTGTATATAAATTTCAAACTTAATCCAGTTTCATATATTACAGGATTTGTAGTTGTAAGTCATATCCCTGTATTTATTGAAAAAACGTGTACCACAAGGCCTATTAACAAAGTTTTAAGTATTATCTGCAGTTTTAAGCTGTATTTCGATCATAATTATAGCTGTTGGCTCAACTTGTTCAAAAAGGACATTTATAGATTTAGTTTATTATTAATTGTATTATATAAAAAACATATTGCAACGTTTAACTGAATTATTTTTTAGTATTAAGGTGTTCGTTTTGAGTTTAATCTGTTTTAAATACAATAATTATTATATAATTATTTTATAACAAAAGATGTGGTATAAAATCCAATGATCAAAGTTAAAAATGGAAACCCATTCTAATAAAATATTAAGTTAAAATTGAAAATTTTTTTTCTAAAAAAAAGGATATATGCAAGGACAGCATATTCGTTCAGTTATTGCAATTTCGTTAAGTTGTATACGCTTATTAGTATGATTTCATGTATAGCGAGCAATAAAAACTTAATACTATTTTAGTTTTAACCTTCTAATAACAAAAGATATGTGACATGTCCTTGTAATGATGAACATAATTATTAGAAACAGTCTTATTTCGCTACGGCTTTTTAATTGAAACACTTTCTAATGGAAGTTTAAACTGAAACTAAAACCTTTCGAAAAAGGATATGTGGCCGGAGGCCATATCCTGACACTTACTGACATTTTATTTGGAACTGTGCTTAATAGTATGATTTTACGTATTGTAAGCCTTAAAAACTTTTTATAATTTAAATTTTATGATAAAGGATATATGGGAGACTGACTTGCGTTTGCTTTCTTTTGGCTTTTCTAGTTTTATTCAAGCCTCTAAATATAATTTCTTTGATAGAATCGTTGATTGCATTTGATTTTGAGGACATTTAAGACTTTTATTCAATTTGGAAAATAAAGGATATATGGGCAATAGGCAAACCCTTTAACCCATGCGTTTGAAATTTCACATACAGTTTTTTATTATAATTTTCCAAGTTGTTATTAGGAAGTTATGGCTATATCTCTATTTTTATGCTTAAATTTTTCTTGTACATTTTTTTACAACCGAATATGGCTGTTGTTTTGGTTTCAAGTTTTATAATTGAATAGTTTTTTGTATATGAGCTTATCTCATCTGCAATTGGCAGTTGTATCCCTAAAGCTTCATTAAGTCAGCATTTAAAATTTTAATATTTCATGAGTTTTTCTCTCTTTTTCTAAACATTACTATTGCTAAATTCTTGTTGTTTCGGTTATTGCTGAGTCGTTCTTTTTTTCTGTTTCTGTCTTCTAAATTAAACAAAATTAATGCAACATTTTTTGGCAATTAGATAAAATTGCATGTACACAATATGAATACAACTTTTAATGTAATCAACAATTAAAATTTGTTGTTATTTTAGTTGCATGCCACACAGTTTTACGAAACTTCAACTAACACTTCTCCGTTCAGACGCGGGCAGACCTAAAAGCGTTTCAGATCAAATAGTGTATAAGTTTTCTAACAACTAAAACCGAGTTTAGACAACTTTAAAGTCTCCTTTCCTGGCAATTGTTGTTATACAACTAAAATTCATAACATTTCGACTACAACAAGATTCGTGTAGTTGTTATCAGACTCCCCAGTCATGTTGCAAACTGTTGGTGAGTGTGTAGATTCAGTCTGTGGATTTAGTAGGGACAATTTTGGTGTGTCTATTTGTGTGTGAAAATATTATATATAATATTTTTTTATGGCTTCATGTTTTTGAATATTTTCAGTTTTGTAAATGTGGTGGTATGTTGTTGCACCACCTGAACATCAAATGGAACATTTGTGTTGTGCCGCTTGTTCACTATCCTTTTCGATTTCGCTGTCTCTGTAATACGTTTTATTAGATTTGCGTTATACACGAACAAGCAATTTTCTTTTTGTACTCCAGTATAATTGCAGCATTTTAAACTAATTCGCCTAATGACTGATTTAATTTAAATGTTTTACTTTACAAACAAATACTGGCGTTAAACACATGCCGACTCAAAACAAATCACTCCTTTTTGCAATAATATTACGCTAAGAAATCTGTGCGCTTAATTTTGTGCTCATACGAGTGTTTGTAGTTGTGAGTAGAGTTTGTTCATTTTCGTTTTATGTATTAATTGCAATTATACGCACGGCTGGGAATTTTCTTTAGTTACAATTATTGATGAACGGAGAAGGTACCCAGCCCCGAACATGCTCAGCAACAGCATTAGAGCAGATACTGGACCAGCTGCTAAACCTTTTGCCGGCGAACTTTAAAAAAACTCCTACACTTACTTGATGCCATTTAGTTGCTTGCGTCCAAATTAATTTTTGTCACAACCTTGTTAGAAATCATGAAGTCCTGAAGAAAAAGTAATAAACAGAAATGTACCAAAAACGAAAGCGCTTGTGGAATAGCAGACATTCTTAGTTTTTGCGGATTTTCAATAATATGTTTTTATGTAGTTTTTAAAATTTTTTATTAAAAAAATATTTTTTAAATGAGTTAATATTTTCCGTTTTCACTTTGTTTCACTTTGAAATAAAACTTCCGTTTGTAAATAATCGTTTGGCAGTGAACTATGGCGTAAAATGAAATTGCTTCTAGCGGGCTGTTTTTAATAAGTCTGTATGTAGCACGTTGCCTGCTTTTAGGCTTAATATACACAGGGTATGCATTGCCTGCTTTTAGGCCTAATAATATCTTTCCAAGGGGTCTATTCTCCGGGGGGTTCTTTTCGTTTTTGTTTTCGTTTTCTTTTTCAATATTTTATAGCTCGTGAAATGATTTTATATATCACTCTGCAAATAATTGGCCGTGACTGTATGTTCATTTAAATATGTATTAAAAGCAGCTTAAATTTGTGTACACAAATTTGTTCAATACCAAATAACGTCTATGAAACTTAGATTCTAATTTTGTTATAGTTCTCGCGTAGATTTCGCAATAAGTCTCCAGTGAATTGACGACACTAGACATGATTTTGCTCTGTGGCAGCGCAGCCGCGGAAAACAATTTGCTTTTAACTTTAAAATTAGTTTGGCCATACTTTTTGAGTTCATAAATTAAAAATTAAAAGAAACAAAAATTTCCATTTTAAATTTTACAATTTAATTTGTTAAATTGTTGTTTTTACAAATTTTAAAATTTCATCAGTTGCTTTAATTGAAATTTTACAAACTTTTTCATTTGACTTTTATTTATGAAACATTAATGAATTAAATATTTACTGTTATTTTTGCGAAAATTGTTGAAAAAAAACCTAAAATATTTTCCGAACATTTGCTAAATTCAAATACATTGTTTTGCATATAATTGAGTTATTAAAGCTTGTTTGAAAAACTTTAGTAAAACTTATCATGGTAGGGATATTGTTATAATATAAGTCACTTCGTGGGTTTGTTGCAGTTGCTCAAAAGAGTAAAGAGAGAATATGTTTAACCCAATAATCAATCCAGCAATGAATCAGTCAACCACACAGCCTCTCAAGCAATAAATTAATCAGTCTGCCAGCCAACTAAACTAAAAATCGAACAATTAAACAGTCCATCAGTCAAACAATCAAGCGAACAAACTAACAATCCCTCAGACAATCAATGAACCCATCAATCAAACGACAATCGATTTGTCCAGCAGTCAGTCAATCAAAGAATCGATCAATGATCCACACAGTGAATAACTCCATCAGCGAACCGATCAGAAAAATTAGTTTTAGCCAAAAATCAATAGTTGTATCAATCATTGTATCAATCAATTGATTTAATTGAACAATAATCGATGAAAGAATCAATGAATTAGTCAATTTAGTAGTCAGCCATTACATAAACCAGGCAGTGAAATGAAAATCAGTCTGAAACAATCAGTCAGTCAATAAGTCACTCTATGAACCAAGTACACGATCAAGCAGCTGATCAAGCAGCTAATCAAGCAATAAATCGAATCAGTAATCAATCAATCAAGCACAAAATCAATCGACATGTCACTCAGCCAGCCAAAGGATAAACAAATCAAATCAAAAACCTTTCAATCAGTCATTAAATCCATTGAAAACAAAAACTATCAGCCAAACAATCACAAAATATAAATTTCTACACCCGCGGTGGCTCGTGTGCCGACTTCAAATTTGGAAAACAGAATTCTTATTTTATGCACTGCAAACCGGTTACAACATTGTGGCCTCGCTGCCTGGATAATAGTTGTAGTTTATGGAGGGCATAATTCTGCTCGTAGTGCATTTAAAGTTCGTTGTATTCCGCTCAAACAATTTTTAGTTCTTTCAAATATAATTATTCTTTATTCATTTGGTGCTTGTTGTTGGTGTATAAAAAGCCGCCTCAGACACATTTTTAAACTCAAAGCACAACAACTGCGCACAGATTAAATTGAACCCCAACAAGCGAAAAATATCGAAAGTTCTTAATATCGCATGGAGTATCATCGTCCTGTGCTGCCAAATGGCCGCCAAGCGCCAATTGCCTGGGAAATACAATTGTTCTTTCTCAATGTTAACTGGCCCATTAAGAAAGATGCTCGAAAATTTATGGTTTTTTATGAAAAGTTCATTATTGTTGCCGGCTGGATAATGTTTTGTTATATAAATGAAGCGGAAATGTATTATATTGTGCAAAATATCGATGACATTGGCTTGGCCCTGGAGGGTATAGCCACCTATTTAATTCTTATCGAAAGTCATTTGAGGATTTTTAGCATGGCCTTTAACAAGCCCGAATTCAGGACTATGATAGACGATTTTTTCCTAAAAATTTTTATTGAAAAGTAAGTGATGAAGTGCAAAGACTATTGATCTACAAACAAACATTTCCTTGCAGTTCTGCTTCAAGTCGGCAGACTTGCCGCGACATACAACGCAAGCTGCTGCCCACAAAGTTGTGCTCTTATTTCTATATTTTGACTTTATTCAGTTTCTGCTCGGCTGTAATCACAGGCTTTTTCCAAAACGTTCGTTTGGTACCCTTCAAGAGTTCTTATCATTATAGTTTCGATGTCTGGTACTACTATTTCCCTACTTTGCTGATAATGCTGTGGATTGGTGTGGCCGTTGTGTCAAATCTAGCCGCCGAATCAAATTTGCTGGCAACACTTATACTGCATCTGAACGCCAGATATCAGTTGTTACAGAGCGACTTGCGGGAGTTGCACGGCAAGCTGTTGCGGGACAAGAATGTCACAAGGACAAATGAACTAAGAGAGTTTCGCAGTGGCCTAATTGACATCATAAAGCGTAATATTGACTACAACGTGTTTGCCCAGAGTTTTCAGAAACGCTATTCCTTAACGATCTTTGCAATGATGGCACTTAGTGCTGTGTTGTTGTGCGTTTTAGGTTTCCTGGCTGCAACGGTAAGAAATATATTATAAAGAACACTGTTTTTTCGGTACTAAAATTTGGTAGAGAAACAATTTTCCGGTACTAAAAGTCTTTGCCATTAAAAGTTTTCTAAAGAAAATGCATCAGCACTAAAAATTTTCCACAGAAAATTTTTCCACAGAACATTTTTCGACAAAAAACTATAAAACTTAAAAAAATGATTGGTACTAAAATTTACTTCAAATAAATTTTTCGCTACAAAATTTGTGCAAAATAAAATAATGTTTAGTACTCGTAACAAATTATGTTTAACCATTAATAAAAAAAATTTAATTTAACTAAAATTTTTTTTGTACTAAAATTTTTATATACACACTTTTTTATATAAAAATTGTTGCAGAAATTTTATCGCCATTAAAATATATCTGTTAACACAGTTCTTATAAAAGATTCAAAATATTTTTTAGAAAACTTATTGCACTGAAGTTTTGCAGAACGGTTTTAGTTGCTATAGAAAATTCTTCGGTACTAAAATATCTCTGTACTAAATTTTTCCATTGAAATTTTTTTATAGTTTCGGTTTTCTTGTAGAACTTTGGCCTTAAAGTATAAAAAGTTGTCAGTACTAAAATTTTTCTTTAGAACTAAAGTAATAAAACCCGGAATAATTTTTTGGTACCTAATTTGTTAGTACAAAGAACTTAGTACTAATTTTTTTTAAATTCTCTGAAATTATATGACGCAATTCGTGTACGCTCTTGCAAATTTTTCTTTGCTTTTGTTTTTTTAAAGCTGGGCATGACCACGACAAATATCACCTTCGTTAGCTGGATAATAGGAAAAATCGTGGAGTTATTGGTTTTTGGAACTTTGGGTTCAAATATTATCGAAACGGTTTGTTTGTCCAGAAAAATGTGTCACTTTCTTTTCATTTTTATTTCTTTTATTCCTGTTTAGACCAACAATTTGAGTACTTCTTATTACAGCTGCAATTGGGAAAACGTTGTCTTTAACTCTGGCAACGCAAATGATAACAGGGACTTAATGAAACTAATAGCGCTGGCCATAGAACTGAACCAAAAACCTTTTGCGATAACCGGCTTCAATTACTTCAGTGTCAGTCTGGAGACAGTAGTCAGCGTAAGTGCTTCTCTGTTTGTCCGTTTAAGGACAACTAAAAAATTTCATTTCATGAATTAAAATCATTTATTGTTTTTCTTTTGCTGTGCCCATTTTTTTGGACAGATTTTGCAAGGAGCTGGTTCATATTTCACCTTTTTGTATGCCTTTCGTTAAGGCGGTCACGTGGTTGAATTTTCAATGAGCAAAATAAAATTATAACTTTCAGATGTGGGCCTCAAGATTATTTTGGCGGTTTTATTTGTTTTTTGTCTTAGTTTAGTGTTTGTTGTAAATGATTCAGCTTCCTGTAATCAAAAATAAAAAGGCTTTTGAAAATTAAATAAGAACGATAAAGCAACAAATTCGCACTGAGAGATTTGTTGGGCCAAAGTATTTATTTTGTGTCCTTTTGGAAAATACTGTTCAAGTTCGTACTCGACTGAAAGAAGAATTCCTTGAACTCGTTGCTCTGTATCTGCTTAGGAGCTCTATTATAATTTGCCTCCACTACACGTACAGTCAACTTGCCCATTCGTGTTGGCACTTGTGACTTTCCTCTCCCGCATTGGAACCCCTTAATTTATATTCGTTGTGCGTAAATCATGTTATCAACTTATTTATGACCGCAAAATGAACGTCTTTCACTTTTATTTGTTTGCAGGAATGCTTTCAATTTGGTCATAGACTTTATATGTATGTAAGTGGCTGCTCATAAATATAATAAAAACTAATCCAGCATAAAGTAGAGAAAACTGAATATGTGATATCGAAGAAAGAGAAAAAAACATTAAACTATTTACACGATTTTAGGCAGTTGCGATAAAAGTGAGTTGTGGTGCGACACTTTAATCCTGTCAATTTGTTGCGCAATAAGATTCTGTTTAGATAATTACTTTTCTAGAATTTGTCTAGCAAAAATATTTCCTTATTATTTTTCCTTTATAATATTTCCTTATTTTTTACAGCATATTTCTCTAAAAATTAATTAAAAGTTTTCTTCAGCAAAATTTTGTCTGTATAAAATATTAGTCGCTACAAAATTTCTATAGAAAATTTTTTTGTACAATAATTTATCTGCAGTCAATATTTTTCTATGATTTTTATATGGAAAGTTCTTTTATACTAAAACTTTACAGTGGAAACTTTTCTCCCTTAAAACTTTTCTATAGAAAATTTTCTGTACCACAACTTATATGTATGTAGACAATTTGTTTAATAAAACATTATTTCTACTAAATTATTTTATATAAAAAAAATATCCACTAAAAAAAATATTTTTCGCTAAAATTTTTGTAGCGGCAGGGTTTTAACAAAAAATTTTTCTGTAGAAAATATCCTTTACTAATTTTTTTTTAAATATTTTTTTTTTATTAAAAAAAAATTTGTTCGCTAAAATTAAGAAAAAAGTTTGTCATAAAAATATTTTTGAATTAAAATTTTCTGTACTAAATTTTTTACATTGAAATTTTTCTACCGAAACATTGTTTTATAAACGCAGCTCTGGAATATATTTTTCTGCCATAAAATTTATCTTTATAGAATATTTCGACATAAACTTTTCGGCAAAAATGTCTGTTCTGAAAATTGTTTTCTGCAGAAGTGTTTTGCAATTAAACCTTTTAAAACTTTCTTTAGCAAAATTTTGCCATAGAAAACTTTTTTCAGCTGAAATATGTTTTAATACAAAAGTTTTTCCATTCAATATTTCTGCAGAAAGTTTTTTTTTGTTGGCCACAAAAATTTTTGTATAAAAACTTTTTTTTTTTTATATGCACAATATTTCTATAGCAAATTTCCTACTCGAAAATTTTCTTTGTAGAAAGTGTTTTTGACCATAAAGTTTCTGTAGTAAATGTATTCCTCTAAAATTTGTTTATAGAAAATAATTTCGTAAATTTTTTTTTTATAAAAAAATTGTATTGAGTAATTTTTTTGTTTAAATCTTTCTACAAACTCTTTTTAGAGAAATTTTAACTTTTAAATTTGTTTAACACAAAGTTTGCAGCTTTAAAATTTGTTTCGATAAAAATTTCAGACTATTATTTCCTTTAAGAAATTTTTTTTGCTTGAATTGGTTTTATAGAAAACTTAACACCATAATCAACAAATGTAAGAGCGGCTCACCCATTTTTTCCATTATTATTTATGTGTAGGTTTATTTTCCTAATGAAAATAAAAGGGCAAAAGAAAGAAAACTTTTTTACACTTTCGACTGAAAAGTTTTGTTGTTGTTGTTTGTGTGTGTGTGTTTTAACTTGTGTATTATAAACCCAGTTTAAATTTCTTTTTGTTGTTTTATTATTATCGCCAAAGTTGTTGTTGTTTTGGATGTTATTGTTGCTGCTGTTGTTGTTTTTGTTGTTGTTGTTTTAATTCACCGCACAATCTAGGTCAAGTAATTTCCTACACATCTGCAACTGTATGCGTAAGCACACACACACACACACATTCATGTACAGTGCACTCGCGATAATAGGAACAACCTCAAAATAGGAACACTTTTTTACTACCATTGAATGCTCTAAAATATGAACAGTTTATTTTTGTTTTTTAAAGGATTTTATTCTGAAATTTTACTTTGAAATCAAAATTAACAGGGTAGTGGCCAAATTCTAATTCAACTCCATAATATTTTGGGGATGGGCAAAGCTGTTTGCTATTAAATTGTCTTCAGCTGTCCAACAAAATTTCTAACCTACAGTTTTCAGTTAGTGCACACATTCCGCTGGAACGCCATATTCAATTTTAAAATATAGATTAAACAATGAAAAGTTTTTTTCAACTGTAAAATAAAAATCAGAAATTTTAGAACAATTAGGAAAATTTTACTATTTCAGCAAATAAATTTGGGGGTGAAAAAATCGGCAATACGCGCAATAAAAAAGAATAAAAATGCCCTTATCGAATGCGTCTATTGGACCTGGAAAAAGAGAAACCTGTGCGGCCTTTCGAAAAGCCAGAAGTAGTAGTAGAAAATGCCTTAAACCGATGGTTTTTGATTATGAGAGACAGAAAGATCCCTGTTAACACATTTCTGTTAAAATAATTTGGCCTTTTCTTTTTTGGCTTCACAATAATGTTAAAGAAAATTGCTTTTTTGTTTTTTCAACATAAATTGTTTTCTTTTCAATACAGTAAACAATTTATTTTTGTGGGAAAAATTTTTGTAGCTGACTGTCAGATGAATCATTCGGAAATTAGTGTAACAAAAAAATAAAAATTTTGATAACTGGCTGGACTTTTATTTAATACTAAGATTTCATTTATGCAAATGAAGATACAAAAATGAATTTAAAGTTAAAAAAAAAAACCAAAAAATTGCAAATATGAACAATCTTGCCAAAGTGAACGGGCCTGTCATCAATTAGTTCATATTATCGCCAGTGCACTGGAAACATTTAAATAAGTTTGTTTTCAATTTTATAAGTTTCTTTTCTATATTTACGAGCAAAAATGAGTATTTCCAAAATGCACTAAAATTTTTTAAAAGCAAAATTTCGATAAAAAATTATTACTAATAGATTTATGCAAAGAATTTTTTTTTTTTCAATTATAAATTTTTTATGAATAATTTTTTATAAAACTTTTTTGACACCAAATATTTTGCTTCGGAATTTTTGTTTCCAATTTTTTTTTAATTTTTTTCCGTTTTTAATCTAGAAAATTTTATGGAGCTAAAATTATCCTTTTGGTAAATTTTTTAACACAAAATTGTTTCCGTAGAAAGTTTTTCAGTTGTAAATTGTTTTCATAGAAAATTCTTATGGATAATTTTTTAGTACCGAATTGTTTCTATAGAGAATTTTTTGGCGACAAAATATTTCATTAGAAAATTTTTTGGTACTAATTTTGTTACAACGTCTTTCGGCACTGAAATTTTTCTATAGAAAATTTATTGGTTTGAAAAATTATTTTAGAATTTCTTTTTTTTGGCTACAAATTTTTTTTTTCACACAATTTTTTTTTGCACTCAAATTTTTCAGTAGAGGGATTTTTGCTAATAAATTAGTTTTTAAAGAAAATTTTTGAACTACTCGAGTTTTTTCTTTAGAAAAATTTTCTGCAACAAATTTTCTGTAAAGAAAATTGTGCCAATAAATATGAACAAATAAAAATCTTTAGAAAATAAAATTTTTCTATAGAAAATTGTTTGATGCCCAAAAGTTCTGAATTTGTTACCCAGTGAGCCATCCTCTCTCTTACTTAGTCTTACACAGTCTCACTCTAGTGCTGTGTTTAATTTCATTCAAACACTTCTAAGGATACGCTTGTTTTCTCTAAGTTTATTTTGTTTTCACCGCCAATTATATATGTTTGGTTTGCAGCAGATATGAACAATTACGCTGAAGATAAATTATTTGCATCCTGCTTGAGGAAGACGAATCAGTGACGCCTCCAGAAAACTTATATGACAACCGCTTCTTTGCAGCATTTAGTACACATTTTTCAAACTTGTAAACAGCACCTTAGACTTTCGATTTTCAACACACAAATTCATCTATTTAGAAAAAAAAACTTTAACAATCCTGATGTTTAGTTCCATCAATCCAAATGTTAAATAAAACTTCTGAGAATATTGACAATTTTCATTTTAACTGTCCAATTAAATATAATTGAATAATCAAGAACATTTTACACTTCGGTGACTTTGACTCTTTTTTTTTTTTTGGTTCTTTCTTAAAGAATATCATGGCCATCATCATCGGTTTGATAGAAAAACGCACATACGACAACCTTAAAGCCACAATTCACAAATTAAAGGCATTTCCAAGATTTATTTGATGTTTGAAAATGCAAATTTATATTTTGTTTTCTTCGGCAGACAAGAATCTTCAGGACAATCACTGTACACACACACACACATACATATGTACGTCTTTTTCAAATTTAAAGGAGACATCCATCGCAAGGAGGGCTTCTATTTACATACTCGCACTTTGTAGGAACTTCTTTGCTTTCAACACAATTCTTGTGGCTTCTAGGAATATAATTTGGTTAAGTACGATTCAAGTGAGTGAATGAGTGTGTGTATGTGTGTGTGCAAATGCTTGTACAGTTTCATGTTATAAACAAGAAAACCTTGAGATGTCAAAATATTTCTGAGCAAATAAAATAGAATAGATATAGTCAAAGATATTTGATCAAAAAAAAAGGAAAAAACACTAAAAGTAAAGAGGATGTTTTGACTTGTATCTACGCACTGCACTTGAGTGGCTGCGTTTCTGTTGATGTAAAAATATGACAGAGCGTGAGTTTTTACCAGAAGAATTAATTTGAAGCACATAAAGATCCTGTGCGTTCTTAGAACACAAAGTTACGAAAAAAATGGCACCCCGCAACAAATAGAAACAAAAGCCGTAAACACAAAATGTTCAGCTGGAGATCCGAAAATACCTGCTTATTGCAAGCTGGGTTATATTCCAAACAAAAAACCGAAACCAAAACCGATATAAGTAATTGAGAACGTAAATACTTAACACAAAGTCCAAGGAAAAAGCTGTTGATTTTGAAATATGTATTTTATAAATAAATTTCAGTGTGAAAATTCGGATATATTTTACTGCTAAGAAAAGTTTTTATAGAAAAAAATACTTTTTAATAGAAGAAACTTTTCCATAAATAGATTTTCGCAGACTTTTTAATAAAGAAAACTTTTTCATATAAAAATTTTGGTATCGAAATTTGCCGTAGAGAAATTTTATTACTAAAAAAACTTTGTATAAAAAAAATTTTATGATCAAAAATTTTCCATAGTAAAAATTTAGCACCAACAAATTTTATATTGATAAAATTAATATACAAAAAGACTTTGTAAAACAATTTTATGATCGAAATATTTTGCAAACGAAAAATTTAGTAACAAAAACATTCTATAGAAAAATATTAATAGCAAAAACTTTTTCAATCAAAAATTTTAGAACTGAAAATTGTTTCATAGACAAATGGCGTTTTCATAAATAAATTTAAGTACCAAAATCTTTGTCATTAAAAAAACTTTAGTACTGTAAAATGTTCTTTGGAAAATTTTTGCTTTAAAAACAACTTCAGTATGAAAAAATTTTCCATAGAAATTTTAGTACGAACCAATTGTTTTGTAGTGAAATTTTAGTACAAAAAAAAATTACTTAACAATTTTTAGTCCAACATTTTTTTCCCAAACTCTAGACAAAAAAAAATTTTATAAGAGAATTTTAGTGCAAAAATTTTAGAATTGAAAATGGTTTTTTCATAAATTTTAAAAGCAAAAAGTTTAGTAGAGAAAATTTTGGGCAGCAAAAAATTTGTTTATTGAAATGTTTTAGTAGAAAAAAATTTGTATCTGTATTAAAATCTTAACACTTGACAATATTTCTTAAAAACTTTTAGTACCATATAATATTTTATAGAAAATATTGTAAAAAATATTTATATATATAAAAAAAATAAAATAAATAAAAAATGTAGAATAAGTAGCCAAAGAAAGGGAAACATATAATGGAGTTTTGGGAGACAAATTTTTTATAAAACTGAAGTTTTGGTTTAATTTGAAATCTTCTTTTAGTGAATATTGACTGAATCCTTTCCTGTTACGCTGCAAATCTTAATCTGCTTTAAGTAAAACACATAAATTTTGTTTTAAGCCAAATCTTTAACAAATTAATTTTGCTTGAACAGCTTAAAATGTTGCACGAACACAATTCTTACACTTAAATAGAAATTGTACAATAGGAAAAAATCAAAATAATGAAAAAGTCCTTAAGAAAAGCAACCTTTTACTTTACATCCTTAAGAATTTGTCATAAATCATTGCCATTTAATTAAACTGAACTCAGCGTGACATTCTTTGGCAAAATGTTATAACTGTGACCTTTGCCTCTCTTAATAAATTCCTCGCCGGTCTGCCGGTTGGTTTTGGGAAATTTTAACTGTGTGCAAATGAATTTCGTCCTGCACAGGCATCAGCGTGGCGCAGTAGTTTGTAACAGATGTACAGGCAGCAATTTACAAAACAAACGCCCTGCCCTCGCTGCCTTTCAGTGTTTCTGTGTCTATTTAAGATTGAGACAAAAGTGTAAATTTGCTGCAAAAAAATTATTTTTCTACAGGTCTGCATTTTTGTTGGCGAAAGAAAAGTTGTAATAATTTTGAACAATATTTGTTCCCTTTGCCGTGTGAGTGTTTAGTTTTGTATGGCAGCCTAAAGAGAGAATCCACCTGCGTAAATCGTAAATGCTGTCGTGCTGCTTTTGGCTGCCGCTGAATTTGTCAAACGTCTTTTAAATGATTCTGTGTTGGGCAACAGCTGGCAAAGAAAGTGATTTATTCATATAAAATTTAGTTGCTTTAAGAATAATTAAAGTGTTGCTTAATTAGTATTAGTTTTGTTGTCTTTTTCCATATAAAACCTTAATTTTGTTAAAACACCTGCTTACATTTAACTCTTCGTTGGCCAAACAATTTTATCAGCCTACGATTTTCTGCTGCAAGTAATATTTTTATGAGCGCCTCTACCGCCGCCACCGTCAAAGGACGAAAATAAAATTAAGGCTGTGTCTATCACACTCCGACTGCTTTGAATTATTCATTTATTCATTTATCAAGGTGTCAGCTTAGCGCATAATTAACACAGTTTATTAATTAAGCATAATGAGGTTTTGTTTTATTATGTTGGAGTTGCTTTAAATATATATATATATAGATTTTAATTCCGCACAAAATTAGGGCATTAAACGCAATAAAAGAAATGGCCAGTCAGGCTGAAAGAAGCAGACAAAAAGAAAGTTGTACATGTAAATACAAGAGTTAAGACTTTAATTAGTTAATAAACTTAATTGTGTCGATTAGAAACGACGTAATTAATATTTACTCTTCAATTAAAGTTTGATTTGGTGCAGGTAATTAAGATGATTGTTGAATAAAGGCGCAAAAACAGCATTAAATAAAGTATTTTTTTTATTTAAATCCTTTTAATTATTGCTTATACACGAGTGAGGCATTTAATAATCTATTCATAATACCAGAGTCATTATAGTAGTTACTTTGGGTCTGGCCCACCAACACGAACGTGGACGTTCGTTGCAACTTCGAAGCAAATCGAAACAAATGATTGGGTGTAAACTAATTCCCAGCGACGCATCATATTGGATGTAATTAATGCCAGCGTTAGATAAAATTTGGCTGCTCCGCTTTAAAACACAAACGTACGAAAACGTTCGTTGTCGTGGAACAGGCGAATTAAAATGGCACAAACAAGTTTCCATGCCAATAACCTAATTCTTAGGGACAACAATTAAATATCATTAAAAAGTTCTATCCATTATATCATTCTAGTATGTTTTCAGGATAAATAGTGTTAGTCAAGGAAAGAAAGAGAAAATGTGCAAAAGAGAAAATCGATGTGAGACAGATGACAACTTTCGAACCCAAGTGATACAAAATGCTGTCGTAAAGCTTAAAATTTGTAGCTTTTAACATTCAAAATAACTAGTGTAAAACTTAGCATAAAAGGAGGTCAGCGGCAGGTCCTTACAGCGGCACAAACCCTAAATTAATTTAAGAGTTTAAAAATATTTCTAAGGATGCTCTAAAACCGTGATTTGTTTAGACTTAAATGAAAGAAAAGAAGTGAAAAATTTCATTAATTAATTTTATTCTCTTGAAAGGGGTAGTCACGTGATGACACATCGGATGAAGTCATAGAAATGTGTGCTGAAAAATGTTCACTTGTCCTTTGACGCTGGCACATAAATCAGACTGCATGTAATCGATGAGTGATGAGTGATATTGGCCTTAAGGACAATGGCTTATGGCGGTTTATTTAAGCACACCCACAGATCTTGTGCAAGAAATTTGGCAAGAAAAATTCAAATGGCGGGATCTCATGTGCGAATATTGACAGAGCTGCTAAAGCTGGACGGCCAGCTGTTTCGTCCTGCTGAGCTCACATATATAACATAAAAAACTATATCATCCACTTCAGGCCACCATCATCAGCAGCGAAAGCTTAGCCTCGCTTTATTGTGCGTTAATGGCTTGATCAATATGGAAATAGAAGTCTGCGTGGTTTTATATTGTCCCAAATTAGACAACAAATAGACAAAATATAATCCTCAGCGTTAGATATAGTTTTTTTTCGGAAAGTTAGAGCCAGTTGCAAACTGCCCACACATGTCCTTGACCTTGACAGTTGGTTCTAAGCTGCTGTGTCAGTTTGTCTCATTAATTTGTGGTCTGCCAACGACCAGCATTTTTGTGGTTGTTGCAAAATAGACCACCTCACAGTTTTGAAGTTAAACACATACATACAAAATGTTGACATATCCTTTTATACACTAAAACCCTATTTGTCAAATAGTTTTGAAACTTGTGTGAAGCTCTTTCTTTGGTTTGCTTTTTAATGTTTCCAAAATGAATTTCAAAGGATCGAATATGCTTCTTCTTATCATATTGTCCAGCACCTCTGAACACTCATATTTTATTTGAAGCAAAATAATTTCGAATTTTCATATATAAATAAAATCGTTTTTAAATATTTTCAAATATTATTGATCACAAAATACTACCAAATAAGTGGATATTAATTCAAACATTTTGTGGGCTTTAGTAAACAAACACAAAATCAACATTCCAATGAGCCATGGGAAACATTTATTGAAATATAATGTGGCCAATACAATAAAAGGACGAGAGAAGGACAATAGTGAAACCGCAACTAATACAGCAAATAAATAAATAAATAATTATAATTAAAAGGCTGGGTTCATGGTGTACAACAATTATGTCGATAGCCGGACAGTAGAGTGTTTTGTTGTTTAAATTAATTGTTTCGAATGAGTTGTGAGACGAGTGGCCAACAGAAATGGCTACAAAAAATAAATTTTAATTATTGAAATGCATTTTATACTCGAGACATAAACATAAATGGTAATTTTATGGAGAGTTAAACGACTAACTGGAAACAGGGTATAGTGGAATCTTCTTATCCTTTGGTTGCAATTAAAACCCAAATTTGATACTCAATTACACACAAGTGGAATTCTTTTTGTGTTTTAGGTTCACAAGAAAACGAAAAATGCAACAATTGCAAATGAAAATGGAAGAGTAGAAATGTCTTCTCCTTCAGCTTCCTTCAGTTTCAATTCAAGCACAAATTTAAATTACCATTACACACAAGTGGAATTCATTCCATGTTTAAGTTTAACAGAAAATGAATTATGTGAAGTATTTTTCAGAAAAAGAAAACATTTTTAAACGAAAATAAAAACCATTTCATTTGCAAATTGAAGTTCTTTTCTCTTTAGGCGTCAATTCAAACACAAACTGAAACTCAATTACACAAAAGTGGAATTCATTCCGTATTTTAACTTCAGAAAAAAATTAAATAATTTCTATTGAAAAAAGGGACTGATGTCCTCCTATTTTTTTTTTTTTTTAAATTACAACTTAAATTGAAACTTAATTACACACAAGTGGAATTCATTCCGTATTTTAACTTCAGAAAAAAATTAAATAATTTCTATTGAAAAAAGGGACTGATGTCCTCCTATTTTTTTTTGTCGATTACAACTTAAATTGAAACTTAATTACACACAAGTGGAATTCATTCCGTATTTTAACTTCAGAAAAAAATTAAATAATTTCTATTGAAAAAAGGGACTGATGTCTTCCTATTTTTTTTTTTGTCAATTACAACTTAAATTGAAACTTAATTACACACAAGTGGAATTCATTCCGTATTTTAACTTCAGAAAAAAATGAAATAATTTCTATTGAAAAAAAGGACTCATGTCCTCCTATTTTTTTTTTTGTCAATTACAACTTAAATTGAAACTTAATTACACACAAGTGGAATTCATACCGTATTTTAACTTTGGGAAAAAATTAAAAATTAAATAATTTCTATTGAAAACAAGAGAGTGATGTCCTCCTATTTTTTTTTTGTCAATTACAACTTAAATTGAAACTTAATTACACACAAGTGGAATTCATTCCGTATTTTAACTTCAGAAAAAAATTAAATAATTTCTATTGAAAAAAGGGACTGATGTCTTCCTATTTTTTTTTTGTCAATTACAACTTAAATTGAAACTTAATTACACACAAGTGGAATTCATTCCGTATTTTAACTTCAGAAAAAAATGAAATAATTTCTATTGAAAAAAAGGACTCATGTCCTCCTATTTTTTTTTTGTCAATTACAACTTAAATTGAAACTTAATTACACACAAGTGGAATTCATACCGTATTTTAACTTTGGGAAAAAATTAAAAATTAAATAATTTCTATTGAAAACAAGAGAGTGATGTCCTCCTGTTTTTGGTGTCAATTACAACTTAAATTGAAACTTAATTACACACAAGTAAAATTCATTCCGTATTTTAACTTCAGAAAAAAATGAAATAATTTCTATTGAAAAAAGGGACTGATGTCCTCCTATTTTTTTTTTGTCGATTACAACTTAAATTGAAACTTAATTACACACAAGTGGAATTCATTCCGTATTTTAACTTCAGAAAAAAATGAAATAATTTCTATTGAAAAAAAGGACTCATGTCCTCCTATTTTTTTTTGTCAATTACAACTTAAATTGAAACTTAATTACACACAAGTGGAATTCATTCCGTATTTTAACTTCAGAAAAAAATGAAATAATTTCTATTGAAAAAAAGGGACTGATGTCCTCCTATTTTTGGTGTCAATTACAACTTAATTGGAAATCAATTACCCACAAGTGGAATTCATTCCATGTTTAATAGATAATGAAAAGAAATCCTTTTCAATCGAAAATAATAATAATTTCAATTGAAAAAGGGAGACTGTCAACTCCTTTACTGCTTTATTCTAAATCAACACACAAATTGACACATAAAATATATGTATTTAGAAATAGAATTCATTCCACATTTTCGTTTAATAAAAAAGGAAAAAATAAAAACATTTTTCTTCCAAATTGTTTCTCTGTTGTTTTGGGCAAAACAAAAATATGCACTCGCGGTACAGGACTTCAACTCGGTTACATGGCTGCTAAATATATGTATGTATGTATGTATGTATCAAGGACGAAATTAAATCTTTTGGCGAGTTTGTAAATCGAATTGTACTAAAATGATGAGATGTAAAATGGCGGCCACAAAATACTGGAAACTGCAGGCTTTATCGAAATTCACTAAACCAAAAATGCAGAACTTGAGCTTGTGGCAGGCCAAATAGTCGCTGAACTGATTGAGCTGCAAATAGATAATGGAAAAACAAGATATCAGATTAATGTGTTAGAGGTCAATATGTATGAAGAAAGGCCATAAGACAAGCGCGTACGTCTTCTAAAAAACTTGCAGAAGCGTTAATGTTCACTAAAAATGTCACAAGCCCAACCGCAACGGCTCCGATGTTGGTTGTAATTATTGAAAACGAAACAAAAAAACATTGAACAATAAGACATTTTCATAAAAAAGAACGGACTACGGCTCATTACTATTTATAAGTGACAGCGCACAAGTGCTCGCACCCTCTTCACATTCGCTGGTGAACAGTGTCACACCCATTCCATATTATTTAAATATTCATTTTATATCCTAGTAATGAGACAAGAAGCTGGCGCCATGGAAATTTACTATTCTTGCCACATCAAAATATATTGCCTTTGGCATTGTAACATCACGACAGCAGTCACGTGCCCAGAGTTACGCTGGGGAATCTGAAAATTTGTTTTTAATTGTACAATAACTTGATAAAAAACAAACAAAAACAAAACAAAACCATAGAATTCGTTGTCCTAATAACTCTTTTCATTCAGTATTTCGAAAATCATTTCGCGGTTTTGTCACGCTGCCTGCATTATTTCTTCAGTGTTCTTACCACTTGTGTTATGCACTTTGCCAGACGGAAATCCAACTCCCGCACCGCCTCCACCTCAATCCAAGTAGCGCTTAAAACGCTTGCGGCGCCATTGGCCAAACTGAGCGCTTTGTCAGCGGCCAGAGTGACCAAAAAAGTATCCCAGTAGAACATCACAAGGCACAGGACGTACATGGACATCATCAGGCTGTCGGTGGGCATAAAGCGCATGGCCATCAACACCATATGATATATGATCACTATATTGGTGGTGAACATTTTCATCAGCATAAACAGAATAACGGTGTTGCAGGCTTCCAGCCACGCTCCTGCCAGCTGGTGGCCATTCACGTACATTTCGTAAATTGTGCCATAAAAACGATATAAAAAACGTGCTGAAAATCTATAGCCGTTTAACAGCTCCAGAGCTTTATTCAGGCAAAAGAAGTTCCATTGGATTTCGCATAAGACCAGCGTCATTAGCAAACAGGCCACAACGAGATACAACGTCTGCAGCGAGTTGACCACAATCAAAATGTAATAATTGCAATCGGGTTCCTTTTGGTGGCGTAGAAAATTTATTTGTATTATCAAAGGATTAAGTTGCAGGGTGAGAAATTTCAAAAACACAAATTGCTGCAAACGCTGACGCTCCGCAGCAAATTCGGGCGTAAAGTTAACATCGAAATATGCGTAAAACCAGCCATATTTCGCCAAAAAGCTCTGATACGTTTGAAAAATGCGCCGCAAGTTTTGGCGTTGCAACCAAATCTGTCCGCTTATAAACACAATTGTCAGCACCCTGACCGCCTTGCCCACTATATAGGTCCATTGTAAAATGGGCTTTCTATCCATAAAGTTGTGGCTGTGCCTGAAATAGGGCGAAGACAACGGCGTGATTAGTAAAATCATTAACTGCATTACGGCACTATAGCAAAGATAGGCCTTTTTCACTTTAAATGTTTTGGTGCGCCGGTCATATTGTCCCGGCAAAAGGCCCAACACCAGCGAATAGTAATAAGCCGCCTTAATGACAAACTTATGCAGTTGCTGGCGACGTGACATTCTCAAGTGCCGATGAATAACTAAAAGGCTGTGAAATACTCTCCGCTGTACAACAATTTGTGGGGAACATTAAAGTTTTTGTTGTCCTCAATTTATTGGCTGTGAAAAGTCATTATTCAAAAAAAAAAAAAGCGAGAAAGTATCTGAATACAAAGACATTAATTTGATAAATGGCTGGCTGGACAGTCCCAGGAGGCTTTGAAAAATCTACAACAAATGATGTCAATTTGATATGTGAAAAAAGCTGATGGTTATGGAATAGTAAGAGGACGTGCGGTTTGGCGGTCGTTTTGTTTTTATCGGGTGACAGATTCACCTTTAGTAATGGAATGTCACGGCCACGTTTACAGTTTCCTTTGAAGTTTCTTCTCACGAATTCTCATATTCTCATTTTGAGAACTTTATTGGTCTTGTCTTTCTGGGACCCGCAACAGATGCTCAACCTTTTGAACGCTGCCGGTGTAAGTTATTTTGTCATTTAGTCAGCGAACATTATTTTTGAGACATCAAAGCCTTTTCCCTTATCCTTTAAGCGGATAAAAAGTCCTGATGTACTTCAGCACCGATTGTTCTAGGATTTGAATGCGAGCGAAAAGTGGCTGGTGCGCTGTACAGGTGGTGATTTTGAGATGGCAGGCAAAGCATAAGTTGGAAACCAGTAATTTGGGGGGCATTAGTTCATGAAATATTCGACACATGTAAGCAAATATCGCCGAATCCGTTGACTCCATGACTGGCTGGCTCTATCATCAGTCCAACTTATCAGTTTTTTCAACCGTTAAAACGCACTTTCACTCCCTTTCATGTTTTTTTTTTTGTCCTGTCTATTAAACATTTCATTTCACTTCGGGCTGTTCTGAAAATCACTGTATTTGAAATCACATGGTTTCCAAAAACGAATTACACCAAAAGCACAATTTCTTGTTGTGCTTTCATTATTTTTCTAGCATCAAAACATTTAATATGAGCCTGAGCCTATAACTTATAGCAAAAGGTTTTAATCTAGTGGCAGTAACAATATATTTGGTTTTGGAAATTTTGTGATTTGAAAACACGTGATTTTCAGAACACAGTATTTATATATTATGCAAATGTTTCCAAAATAAAATCATAAATTACGAAATTTTAACTCCCTTCTCAAAAAATATAAAGACTGCGACATCTTAATTTGTACTTACCGCCCGCATAAACCTTTCGTAGGTCGCCAAATCATCATCGGGTCTCATTTGAAACCAACTTTCGCGTATAACTTCAGCTGTCACATTGACAGTTGTTAGCGCCTGATTAATGACGGTCACGTTCAACGAACAGTCCCAATAAAAGTTCACCACACACATAATGCCCAAAACATGCCCCAAGTCGTTGACTTTTAAGTTGCTCGTTGTCATCAATACCGCATGATACAACAATATGATGTTGGTGGTAAAGATTTTTATCGTCACAAAATTGTTGACATTTCTGGTGGCGTCGAAGAACGCGCGTATTATCTGCTGGCCCTCCAGATGCATTTGCTGCAAAATGCTGCAGTGTGTGAGCAGCTCCAGCGCCGTTAAGTCGGATATTTGCAGGACGCCAAAGGAATCGTTTATAAAGGCAAATCTCAAGATCGCCTGACACATAAACAAAACAAATTGTAGGTTGCTGGTGAGCAGATAAAAGCTTTGCAACATGTTCACCAGGATCATAAAATAGTAGTCGCCCTGGGGATTCTCTTGCATTTGCACAAACAAGCTGCCGATGGCGAACGTGTCGATGTGCAACGAACACAATTTGCAAATCAAGAGTTTCTGTAACTCGACATCTTTTGCTTTCAAACTGCTCTTAATTTTGAGGCTAAAATTTGCATAAAACTGTTCATATTTGCTGGCGAACTGTTCACAGCGGCCGTACAAATCAATCATATGATGCCTCTTCTGCCAGGTTTGCAGACTAACGAACACTTGGGCCAAGATCAGGGAAGTCTTGGCCACCATAAAAGAGCCCATCAAAACGGGCTTGTCACTCATGTAGTTGGGCCTACGAAAATTAAACGTCAGGGCAACTGGTATCAGGCCAAAGGAAATTACTTGTATCAGAGCACTGTAGAGCAAATAGGATTTGGAAAGTTTAATTTTCCTTTGCGGCCGATCAAAAATACCCGGCGCTGTGCCCAGCAGCAGGGAATAAAAATAAATTATTTTCACAACAACTTTGTAAGAAACTTCAATGACACGCGACCACATTTTGCCGGCTTAAATTTGCACCAACTATTAATTAAATGGCATTTCGTTTTCTCTTAGAATACAATTTTGTGGCATGTGGCAACAACTTAATGCAGGTGGAAGTAATTTATTTAATGGTTCGATGCTTGTTTTGATAAGCTTTTATGAATTTTTTTCGTTTTTGTGTAAAAGGTGTTAATAATTCCTTCATACCTTTAAGGGGAATTCATTAGAAAATGTCAGTCTATTCTGTTACATTTTTGTTGCTCTTTTAAAGGGCTCTTGATGACACCCTCGCCAAGATCTAACGGACTATAGTGAGATTATTACAATTTCATATGCGGTGTAATAAATTAAGGGACACCGCCATGTAATAGAAAGTAGAATTACTTTTTAATGTCAGTGATATATTCTAAGGGAAGTTTCAATCGATAGAAGTTAAAATTTATTTGAAAGATATAAACCAAATTCGGTTTTCAGTTGCCAGATCTTACCGAGGCTTACTGTGGTCTCGAACACTTTTCTATGACTCTGCCCACCAGATTTGCCTGCAGTTAGACAATGACATTATTTACGTTGGCTCTAAGTGGGAGGGACTTCAGTAGTACCACTAATAAAAACTCTAGTGGCGGCAAATCACTGGATCCTGGTGGCCAGTTCAAGTGGCTTTTGCGAGGTCTAATCATAGCCGCAAATCGCTTATACAGAATGTGTATCGCGTTGGCCGCAGTATAGCACGTAGCGCCATTCTGCTGGAGCCACATCCCTTCCACATACATAAATACGTTTCAATTTAAGTGAAAAGAAAAGCATCAACCTGCTGAGCTCACTTTTACATTGATGTTGTCAGGCTTCAACAACTTTTGCAGGCTCTTCAGCCCACTTTCACGGACCACCAAGGTGGTCCCCCCCCTCCCCCCCCCCCCATTAGACGTTCCTTTGACATATAGTTGCTCGGCCAGTTGTCACTGCGTGTGCCGTAAAGTGGATGCAACGACTATTTAAGCTCAACTGTCGACTCCGCCATGATTGTGTGGAGCGGCATTACAAGACAGTTGTTCAGTTAGAAGTTTTATCTAGTTTTAGTTCGTTTTCAAACCACGTTTTTGTCCTTTTTCTGTAAAACTTGATTTATTTTTCATTCATTCCCTGCTATTCTTTCTCCTGCTACTTTTCATTTCACCCAAATTGCCCGATTTACAGTTTTTTTAAGCAAAATTCTCTTATCACTTCCTTGAGTCTTCCGTTCGTTGTTTCTGACGGTTTCGATTAAAACATTTTGCCTTTTACTGTGTTCAGGTATTTATTTATTTTTTTTTAATATATTTTTCTTTTCTTAGTTTGTTTTTATATCCAATACTTAATATCTGCTGTTTGTCTCTAAATGCACACAATCTTCAATTTACATCAAAATGTTTTATTTATTTTACTTTGTTATTATTATATTTTTCTTATTTTCTTTTTAATTAATTTATTTATTTATTTACTTCCTACAAGGTAAATATTTGAGTTTTTATAGCTACAATTTTTGTTATTCATGTTTAAAACTAAGTGTACAATTCATACTGCTAATTCTATAAGTAGATATATATGTATATATTTTTGTCATTTCTTGTCCTTTTTGTCCTTAAATTAAAGAATTTAATTTTTTTCTTACATACATACCAGTATTGTTTTTGTGTTTTTGTGTGTGAGAAAAAAGTTTCTTCACCAGTTGCTTTCTTCGTTTCTTTTTTTTTTTTTTTTGGTTACAATTTAACTTTTCTTTCAACCGTTCGGTTTGTTTTATTTAGAATTTAGTTTTTTTATTATTAAGTGTTTCTTATTTAATTTCCATAAAAACTATTTATTAAAATATTTTTCATTTAGTTTTTTCAGTTATTTTGTGCAAAAAATATGGCATTTTTCATTAATTTTTTTATTCGTATTATTTTATTATTATTATTATTATTATTATTACCTTTTATTAATTAAATGTTTCTCATTTTATATTAATTTTTCGTAAAACAAATTATTTTGTTTAACAAAACCCTTTTCAGCTACAAAGAAATCATGTAGTTTCAGAAGGAATATTTTCTTAGAATTTTTATGGTAAAATTTGTGACGAGAAAACAACAAAAACTGACTTTCGATTTTTATGAGTCCTGAAATCAAAGTGAAAGCCATAGAATGAGAAAAAGTACCTTTTAAAAAAACTATTTTAAAAATAGAAACTTTAGAAAAAATTTAAGAAAAATCTTGAAAAAAATTTTATCTTTTAAATATACTTTCTAAGAAGTTCCGTTAACTTTAAAAAAAGTACATTTTAAAAAGTACCTTTAGAAGAACTGCTGCTACTACTCTTTAAAAAAATACCCTTTTAAAAAAATACCCTTTTAAAAAAATATCTTTTTAAAAAGTACCTTTTTAAACGAAGTACATTTTTAAAACTCTTTAAAGAAAAAAATTATTTTTAAACAAACTACTTTCTTTAAAAAAAACTCCTTTTTTTTAAAAGTACGTTTTAGAAAAAACTACCTTTTTTAAAAAAGTGCCTTCTTAAAAAAAACTTTTTAAAGTATCTTTTCAAAAAAGTATATTTTCAAAAAAGTACATTTTTAAAAAAGTACCTTATCAAAAAAGTACCTTTTCAAAAAAGTATCTTTTTAAAAAACTTCTGTTTTAAAAAACTACTTTCGTGAAAAAAAGTCCTTTTTTTAAAAAGTGAGTTGTAGAAAAAACTACGTTTTGTAAAAAATCTTTTTAAAAAAAATGCCTTTTTAAAAAAGTATCTTTTCAAAAAAGTATATTTTCAAAAAAGTACATTTTTAAAAAAGTACATTTTTCAAAAAGTACCTTTTTAAAAAAGTAGTTTTTCAAAAAAGTACCTTTTCAAAATTTATATTTTTTAAAAATGTAACTTGTTACAAAAAGGGGTTTCATTAAAAACAGAGACTTTTTCGAATAGATTCCTTTTGAACAGGCGCTTACTTAAGTGGCATATCTGTCAGGTATTTTTCCAAGAAGTACTTTTTTTTAAATTACCACTTATAAAGTGCTTACTAGTTAAAAATAGCACCTATTCACAAAAGTTCCCTCTACAAAAAGGCATACTTTTT
Organism: Epicampocera succincta; assembly: GCA_932526305.1. Taxonomy (NCBI): domain Eukaryota; kingdom Metazoa; phylum Arthropoda; class Insecta; order Diptera; family Tachinidae; genus Epicampocera; species Epicampocera succincta. Next base: position 61,125,773 of record OW052036.1, on the reverse strand, counting down.
TAATTTGTATAAAATAGTAGTTTACCTTGTCATAAAGTACCTTTAAAAAGAAATACCTTTTTAAAAAAGTATGTTAAACAAAGATACCTTTTATAAAAAAAAGCACTCTTTAAAACAGAATTAAAAAAAATACCTTTTCAAAAAGCATCTTAAGCAAAAGTGACTTTTGTACAAAAAGGCCCTTTAAAACCGTATTTATAAAAAGTACTTTTAAAAAAATGTTGCTTTTAGAACAACAAATACATTTTAAATTAAAATTAAGATTCGTTTTTGCGACACGGAAACTGGTGCAGCCAGATAAGAAGGATTTTCCGATTGAAACAGTTTCTGACTTATTCATAAGAACTGAAAATTTCTTAAGATTTTTTTAAGTTTATTAAGTGTTTTCTTTTAGATGTAAAATTGTAGCTAAAATGTAAACAATTTGTGTGTTAGAGCAAGATTTTCTTTTAATATACTTTTGTTTTCCAAATAAATCTGTAAGAATTTTTACACTATTCACTAAATAACTGGTTTGTGTCGAGAAAACTTTCAACAAATTCATAAAAGTTGGTTTTGTAGATGTGTGTGTTTGTGTGTCGGCTGTTAATAATTTACGGAAGTATCCTTGCGGCTAGAAGTTTTACACATGAGACGCAAAATCAAAATTAGTAGAACTATTATCGCCACCGAAATGACAGCGAAGAAGATAATTTCGGTGTAAGTTAGTTTTCGTCTAAAGGTTTTCAGGCAAATCAAGGAGGACTCGTCGTCCACAATGGCGTTCATCAAGTGTTCTTTGCTTTGAAGATCCTGCCACAAATCAAACTGTTCGAGGTTCCATTGTATGTGCTGGGTTAAGTCTTCCAGTGAGGCAGAGTGTGAGATGTTGGGACAGTTTTGTATGCCATCACACACCAGATGGCGTGGCAGGCAAATGTGTGCATTGCCAGGACACTTGAATTTGCATTCGTTGTCTTGCAGCAGGGAGGCAGCCAAACTGCCGTCAGGATTGCGCGGCAGATGAAACAGTTCCGTCCATACCAAACGGAAAATATTCTTGCCCGGCTGGCCGTCACCGGTGTATTGGATTAGCACGGGCAGAGGTTCCTGATCGGCTCCTAAGGCTCCCAAATCGGCGGTCGATAGAATGGGTAAATCTCTTGCCAGAGAAATATTTTCCGGACAGATGATGAAACGCGGTTCCAGTCTGCCGGCCAGATACACCTCGATTTTGGCACTTTCACAGGTACGATCACCAAAACGAGCCTTTTCCAAATTAAGCCAAAGATCCCTTTGAGAGGCCACTTTCAATTCCCAAATACATTTTTCCCGTCTGTAGTGGTGCTCTGGCTGGGCGCCCATGGGCCCCGTTACTAAGGCCAGAGCTTTTTTGAAAGGATACACCAATTCGCCGTCCGGTGAAGGTCCCAAAGTAATGGGCCCACACAAGGGCCCATGAGCAAACTCATAGGAGGCCTCAAATAATGGATTGGGATTTTTGAAATACGATGTGATGGCGTGTTGGCCCTGTACTATCATTTCCAAATTCATTTGATCCGCCGACGAGATGACTCTCACCGGTCTCGGTATGTTGTCACAAAAACAGGCTAAATTATTCTGAAACTTTTCCCTCTCCTCCCATATCACCAGCTTATCTACACGTTCCTCATGGCAACGCGTGCAGGCATTGCTGTTGTAGGGCAGCTCCTTAAACATCACGGAGTTAACCTCGATAACTGCTCGCGCATACAAACGTCGGTCGGTAACAAATTTATACTGACAGCGCACATCTGAGCCACCGGTACGTTTGAATATTAATGAATTCATGGGCGAACGTATTTTGCCGCCAGGATGTTTCCACGCAAACATGACCTCATCGCACAGAGTATTCGGCACCGGATCACCAAAACGGGTGTTATTGAAGAAATCGTAATGGGCCCAGTAATACAAAGAACTGCCGCTATACGAGCCCGTCTTCGATTCAAACTGTACAAACAGCGAAGGACTGGTGCTGACAAAGTCCACTTTCTCCATGGGCCGGGAAAACGTGTCGCAGAAAGTCTTAATTATGCGCGCCGGATCAGCATGGTCTGAATCGTAAATAGTCAATGACTCGCCACAATCTCCGTCATATTTCAAAATGGGCGACTCTATGCGATTTATGCGAAAACTTTAACGAGAAAAGAAATAAAGAATTTCAATTAAAATTTGTTTCTCTATTTTTTGCACATTTTATGCAAAAAATTTTGTTATCCTGTATTTTGTGTAATATAATTTTGCAGTTTTAAATCTTTTGCGCCTAAAATACCGCAAAGCTATTACCACATTCTCATTTATATTTTTTTCTTTTTCTTTTTCTTTTTAATAAAATTTGCAACAAATCTCAGTGTTAGTAACTGGCACACAGCCAACATAATTCCTGGCCTAAAAGGAAGAACGGGAAACCGAAAAAAGTCATATTCCTTTGGAGTAATAAAAACGAAAAACCGAAAAAACAATCTCATCCTTTGCTCAGTTATTACTCATCCTGTGTAGAATTAGGGAAAGAAGTGCCAACATAGAAATACTCGTTACAAAAGAGGAAAACATACCTTAGAAAACAAAAAAAAAAGCTTCAAATGACAGAAAAGGCAAAGAAGCCCAAACAACAACAGGCAAACAGTGGCGTTAAAATGGGAGTACAAAAACATTATTATTCAATTATTTATAAAATCAGCTAAAACCAGTGTATTTTGCTGTCCTCTTTTCCAAAAAAAAAAGAAAATTGCAGCATAAAACATGCTTTAAATAAATATAAAAGTGCGAACTACGAAATGTCTTGCAGGGTTTCGAAAATATTGCAAAAATTATATTTTTTGTAAAAAGGATATATGGAGGAGTCCCATATCCTTGCACCGATTATAATACAATTTGCCAAAGAGTTAAATGCTGTTTATTCACGAGTTGTAATAAAGTTTTTATTCGATTTAAATCACATTGCCACTAAACTAGTAATTAAATAAAAATAAAAAACAGAGAATACTTAGATCAGAATAAAATTGATTTTAGCTTTAAATAAAATAATTGAATTTTAATTTTTGACGCATTTTTCACGATAACCCAATTCGTTTTTTTTTTTTTTTAGCTGAAAAATGTAAGGAAGATAATCATATCCTGGCAGATTTATATAGTTTTAATTTTTGCTGCATTCGGCGCATCAATTTGAAATTTTTTAGATGAAGGATGGACGTTTCGATCAAAATATTGCAAAAATTTTATTTTTTAGGAAAAAGGATATATGGAAAAGTTCCACATACTGGCACTGATTGTAATGAAAGTCGTCACAATGTTAAAGGCTAGTTATTCATAAATTGTTATAAAGTTTTTTATCGATTTTGAACGAAACTGCGTCCTAAAATAGCAATTTTAAAAATGAAGGATACCGATCGAATTGGCATATAATTTTATCAATCAAAATGAGAATAAGTATGGCTTAAATTAATTTTTGCCGCATTTTTCACCACACAATTTAAGGGTGTGTGGATAAAGGTTATAAGGACAGTTCTCATATCCTTGCACAGACTGCAGCCAGTTTTACTTTAAAGCTGGTGACAAATTCTTATAAGGCTTGTATTTATTTAAATGACAACTCTGGCTAAAATATTACTATTAGCCGCAAACGTTATTTATAGTGTAATGTTTTAGGAGACTATTCTCAGTCATAATTGTATCCTTTTGAAAATCTATTCATAACTCCGCTCGTCTTAGAATGTATTGGTTTTCATCAAAGAAATCTTAAGTGCCAGGCTAAAAACTGCAGCATAGAAGACAACAGAAAACTTCATATGAAATAGAGTTTCTCTAACGATTCGAATTTTCCTGTTAAACTTTTTTCAGTATTTCAATATTATGCTGATGTGAAGCCTGCAGGTATATTCTTTATAAAATTTTTAGGCAATTTTACACCACAACGCACACAAAATCTATGTAGAAAATTATAACCAACAAAAGAAAATTTAATACACTTGTATTAAGTGTATAATAATATGCTTAAGATATTGTATAAGAAATTAGTATAAAAATGTTGTACTTGGCATAAAAGATTTTCCAAAATTTCAAATTTTAGGCATTTTCTTAATTATTATTTTAATTCCGTTTTATTAAAGTCCTTTTTCAGGCAAATATATTGCACTTGTTGGAGGTGGGAGGTGTGTGTCTGTGTAAGCAGTTAAGCCAAAGTGATCATTATTATCAGCGCTAAACTATTAAATTTCTTTTTTTCCCCCTCTTCTTTTTCAAGCCTGGATATAACGAGCTTACAGTTATGAAACCTCAAGTACTCGTACATTTGCAAATGGTCATAGAAAAAATATGGGCTTATGTGCTTCTAAGCAAAAGCAAACCCATTTATTTACTTATTTTTTTTTTTTTTAATAAACTTTTAGGTCCCTACAAAAATATACTCACACTTACGAGCATAACGATGACAAGGTTTAAAATGTTGAGCCAACAGCCGCGCTGAAGCTCATCATGAGCAAGAGTTCATAACAACATTGTCGCAAGTGTGTTATCGTTTCTTGTTATAGTTTTCGCATGGCAGAAGAAAAAAAAAACAATTTTCCTTTTGGTACAATGTTGTGGGTTGTCTCTAAGCCAGGCATATAACTATATGGATTATAAGGACATGCCGCAAGGCATGTTAAAGAATCCTTGTTTATTTTCAGTTCTAGTGTTTTTTTTTTTTTGCTACAAATTTTTGCCTCCAATAGGGAGGGTATTATTGTTTTAGAGAATAAGTTTGCTGGGCTTATATTGAAATCAAAAGTAAAGAAAAATTTAAATTTAGTATCTCGAATTTAATATCCTCGACTGGATTTATTCTTGTCCGCCTCCTCATCACACCAAATTTGTCACTCCTAATATGACAAATTTTGATATGCGATAAATAAGAGATATGATTTCTTAAACAAGACACCCCTACAGGTTTCAAAACAACAAATATTCATATAAAAAAAACCACTTTGAGTTTTTCTTAATTGTTTTCAGAATCGAAATTGTTCACATAAAATTTTCATATCTTAAGTTTCTAATGAAAGGTTTTATATTTTCTACCTTTCGTCACAGCAAGTCGACATCAACCAATTCTCGCACTTGTACTCGTCCTTTGTCTGATAGACACTTCACAGGTTGTTGGCCCAAGGCAATAGATAGAAACGGTATAAACGACATAATGGCGATTTTTTTATGTCGACTACGAAGACGAACGATTCTTGCATTAAGGGGAACATTTAACGTTCCTCTCTGTAAAGAAATTGTAGTTATTTTTTCCTCTAATTGTGCATAAAATTACTGACAAAAATTTTAACTTCTTAGTTTTAACTAATTGCGGAAAAAATGGAAACTTTATTCTTTATCCAGATGCTATTGCAACTGACATAGACTTTAGTGGAGGAATATATAGAAAATTTCGGTGGTACAGTGACCTTGATTTCGAAACATTTATTTTATATTCTTTTATGTGTTTTAATTTCAATTGCGTAAAAATTGTTTGGTTCATTTAAAAAAGTTTTCATTTAATCTACCAGAAACTTTTAGCCACCCTAATCTTATTTTATTCCATTTCCATTCCAACGCCCTACAACTTTATGCACGTTTATATCGTAAATACAATTTTCATATAAAAATTCTTACTTCCATTTATTTGTTGGTGTTGGGTGGTTTTTTTTTTTTTTCTTATCAAAAATATTATCTTCTTTTTCGGCAAATAGAGTGGAGCGTAGAGCAAATAAAATTGTAATGAAATTGTGCTGTAACAGCATAATTTTTGTTACGTTTCTTTATCATGAAAATGCTGACTTAATGCTTCTCCAATTTCTTTGGTATCCTCTGCTATTTAAGATTCTTGTGCTGAAGTTTGGTAGGCGTGAGGCATAAAAACCTTTTTATTAGCTTTAGTTTACTTGTTCTTTTATTAATATTAATTTGAACTTGGAGAAAAGCTGAGTGCATAAAGTTAAGTAAGGATTTTGTTACATTGGGCATACAAAGCCACTTAAATATTAAGGAAATGCAAAAGAAAAGAAAAATTTAAGAATTTATATGTTGAAGAAGGAACTTTTTGCGTTTAAGTTTAAAGAATCATAAATCATAAGTTATATTGTATAATAATAAAAACTTCGCTACAAACTAAGATTTATAAAATTAAAAATAAAATAGTTTAATTTGTTTTAGGTTTCGTTGCAAGTGAATATTTCCTGGGCTTTCAAAAATTATGACAAACACACCAGCACTCTAATACCAGGCATAGATAAATAATTAGAATGTAAATAACACTATATTTTTGAATGCCTTTCATATAAAATTTTCTGGAAAACTTCACTACACCACATGTCACGTAACGCTATATTTTATACTGGTTATTGGTGAATACTCAACGTTGTCCTAGTCCATTGACTTGGATAAATGAACAATATGTAAATAACGCCATATTTTTGAATGCATTTCATATAAAATTTCATGCAAAATGCCAGTCACGTTACGCTATAGTATCTACCGTTCACTGGTTTCGATATGTAATCAAAAATTAAATAATAGCAAGGTTTTTAACGCATTACTAAAACTTATCTTACATAAACTTTCATGTGATAGACCACATGTCACGTCACGCTATACTTTCCACTGACCATTGACTTCAATAAGTAATGAAAAAGTAAATAAAAACATGCGCTCAAATTTCTTAAACATATCAAATATAAATTTTTTTGGCAAACTATAGTCGACCACATGTCACGTTCGGATCTAGTGTTTGCCGGTCGTTGACTGCGGTAATGAATGAAAATGTAAGTAAACGTATGATTTTGAATACACTTCTTAAACATAGCTGATGTAAAATTTCATGGAGAGCGCCAGTAGACCACATGTCACGTAACGCTATAGTGTTTGCTGGTTCATAAACTACGATAAAGAATGCAAATGCAACTAAAAGTATGATTTTGAATGCATTTCTTAAACACATTTGATATAAAATTTTAGATCACATGTCACGTAACGTTATGGTTTATACTGATCATTAGTTTCCATAGATAATGAAAATGTAAATAACAGTATGGGTTTCAAACTTATCTGATATAAAATTTCATGGGAAACTACAGTACACCACATGTCACATAACGCTATGATTTCTGCTAACTGTTGGTGAAGGCTCAGTAATAGCCAGTGGTCTATTAATTTGAATAAATAATTAAAATGTAAATAACTCTAGCGTTGTCAAAACATTTCTAATGTTAAATTTCAAGGAAAATTCCGCTAAGGACATTCCAATCAATTTCCGCAGCTTAATTCATTTGATAGCTTTTTTATAACATTCCAAAAAAGCTGGTGTTTTTATGGCAGAAAATCACAAAACAAAAGTATACTTCTATTGAGCAGTTTCATCTGCAATCATGATCATACTTCTACCCCCCAAGAGATTTATAGTATCAACTGCTTTTCTGTAAAAATTTTCAAAATTTAAACTTGAAAAATGTTCATCACTTTGATTAGAATTTATTTCTTTTATTTAATACTATTCTTATGCTGAACATTTTTTAAACATATTTATTTTCTTTTAGGCATATTTGTAATGGGTTTTTTGCCTACAAAATATGTTGTCACTTTTCTTTTAGATAAGCCGAATATAATTCTAGCCAATTTTGTGATTATTTTTCTGCCTTTTTTATTTCCTTTTCAATCTTTTACCTTCTCATTTGTGCCCACCTGTAAAATAAAAGGCAGAACACAATAACAATTCCAGCAAAAGTAAGAAGACAGCTGGAAAATAATGTTTGTTGGTTGGGGGTGGTTTTTTTTTTTTCTTTTTTCTTATTAAGCCAAACAAATGTGTAGGCATGAAATTTATGTAAGACGATTATTAGTCAGGTTAAAAATTTATACAAGACGTGCGTCTGTGTGTGTTATAGAGTCTTCCATTAAGTGCTGTCTGCTTTTAAACTTATTAATAGCAAACTATATGTGAGATGTTATCAACACTTTTGGTGGCTTAGGAATTCTATTGGTAAGAAATACCCAATAATATTCATACAATAATATCAGTTAAAGTTGTTATAGATGTGGGGTCCTATCACACACCAATTAGCGTTGACTCTCTGGCTCATACATCAGGCTGATCTGGTGTTGGCTGTGAGCATTGCGGTGGCTTGCATCTTATTCTCAGAGGCCTGTGTCTCCACAAAAAGCCAAAATTTCCCGATCTTGATGGCCAGTTAAAAGCACCGCCACATGAACTGCCTAAATCTGGAGAATATACCGATTTAACTATATAGACCTATAACTCTCATCCTTAAAGTTCACATCCAGCAGTGATTTCTTTTGGGACCTTGTGTGGCTTGATAACGTCCTCAAATTAGACAAATTTCCTTATTAAACGTTCTCATTCAGCCCCAAAATGGGCCCCACTGCTGAAACTACGGTTTTGTATTCTTCTGCACAGTTTCATTTTGCCTTCACACGGAAGATAACTCCTTGTTTGGTACATTTATTGGGCCTAAATTCACCCACCAAACTGTGTAAAATCCACTCGATAGATTGGGAGATAAATGATTGCTTATGAAGATGTGGGAACTAAAATGTCACCAACACACTGGGAATAGTCCCCGAAATAGAAGGTTATAGATGAGGGGTGGTTGTTTATGCTTTATTAAGGTGGTGGACCCAATCACGCATTATATTGTGAATAGCACTCTTGAAAGGACGATTATGGTTACCAAAAAAAAAGGGGCGTAGCGTTCGCAATGTCTGCCGTGCAGAACACAATTTTATTAATTTTCAAAACTTGATGTGAAACGCTATTACCGGCCAAAAGTGATTTGGGCAAAAGAACTGACTGACTAAATGACAGTTTTTGCCATAAATTTAGCTACAACGATAAGGACGATTATGGTAACCGTACAAAGAATGTAAGTGCCAGCAACGTCACCTCAAATCAAATAAATGGTAAAATAGTCATTTCAATAAATCTAGCTACAACAATTTATGTTCTCTATTAGTTATCAAAGTTTGAAAGCGCCTACTGCCAGACCCTGTTGATGCGCATATCCTGAAAATGAAAATTCTGCATGTTTGCAAGAACTCAAAAGTTTTTTATGGCATTTCATGTGACACAATTACAATTGCATTTATTTTATTTTATTTTATTATTGTGCAAAATTTATTTCTTTATGGATTTACTTGTGTGTTGTGTGTTTACACACGAAATACATACACACATGAACATACATACGTAAATGGATAGATTCTCGTATGTGCACATATGAAAGAGGATATACGTTTGGCTGTGTGTGTGAGTGTGTGTGTGTGTGTGTGTGTGCGTGTAAACGTATTTGTATTCATTCATATTTTGTATTGGTTGTGCCTTTGCTTTGCTTTTGACTGAGTTCAATCTCTAGTTTTATTATTACTTTTAAGGCCGGTTTTTGTTTGCCATTTATTATTACTTGTACAATATTATTATTTTTCTTTATAATACGTTTTTATGATATGCCGAGTTTTTGCCTTTTCTATTTCATTTTTATAATAATGAGTTTGTGCAAAAGTAATTGAAAAAGTTTTTCTATTAATTTTATTAAATTCTATGTTGTCAAATCCAACAAAAAAGGAAAGCATATATTTTTTTTTTTTTTTTTATGACAGGCAAGGAAGTAGATCATGAAATGGCTTAACGAGTGTGTGATGTGTTTCTTGTTTTTTCTTAATTTCATAATTCTTCAAAGAAATGTTTTAAATTTCATTTGAGATTGTAAACTTTTGAGACAAAATTTCAAAGGAAAATTTCTGCCTGCATAGCAAAGGATTTAATAATAAAGTATCTAAGGAAAAAATTGTATGTATATTAAAATAAGTGTCATTTTATTTTATTTCAGTTTATTTCAAGCAGTAAAAGTATATGTATGGAATATTATATTACGGCAAAAGATCTAGATATGTATTGACAAGAATTTTAGAATTATATAGATATAATCCTTAAATAAAATATTTCAAAATAGGCAGCAAAACTTGTGAAAAATATACAAATAACTCGTATAATTTTCCTATTATAAATTTGGCGGTAATTGTTTTGCATCCACTAGTCGTCCCCTGGCAGGTGAAATTAGGAAAATACACACTTCTAAAAAAAAAAAAAATTGGCCAGTAGGAGCTTCCGTGACTTCACAGTTAATTGTAGTCTATTGAATTGGCTGTGGCTTGTTTAATGTTCTTCGCCAAAATCACTATATAAGAATATATAGTTCAAGTGTTAAAATTGTCTTATCGAATCTGGCATTCCGAGCAATCCAAACTTTTGTCGTTGTCCTAAACTTTCTACCTTTTAGACTATTCGCAGTGGTGGTGGCGATGGTTAGACGAGTATGTGAGTTCATTGGGTTAGTTAGAGAATCAACCAAATCCGTATACAGCCGGTATGACATAAAACATCGCCCCTGAACCTAAGAATATGCAAAAGCGTCGAAGACAGCCAGTGTCAGGCCGATCAAAAGATTTTGGGCCCCCAGAATTTGATAAATATTGCACTTGGACAGTTCGATAAATCAAATGATTTAGACGGTGAAGATTAAGTAGTACAGAATTAGCTGAAGTTGGGCCCAAAGTTTCTATCTAAAATCTATCTTCAGTGATGAGACACATTTCGGCAAAAGTAGATCAATAAAACAAAGTATCAGGCTTTTGAAGTTTGAACAAATCACAGACGAGTTACTATTTGTGGCGAATTTTAAGCTGCTGGCATCATTGAATCATATTAATTTAAAAACGAGGCCCTAAGGCCATCATCGTTAATGGCGACTGCTATAGTTCCATGATTAGGTGCTCTGAATTGGATGATAAAGACACCAACTGTCTGTCGATGTCAATAAAAACTATTCCGGCAATCAAATAGCTTTGAATTTATGCATCAAAAAACATTTCTGATAGAGATTATCGAGTGAAATCGTGGCGAACATTTGCCCCAAACTATATTTAATGCATAATGACATCAATTGGCATCGCCTAAAGGCCTAAAATGTTTTGAAAATATCTTTTGTTTTGTTTAAGTTTAAAGACCAAAAGTGCTGAAGGATAGGATTTTTTTAAACATATTTATAAATCGTGTATGAAAAGTTACAAACTACATACAATTTTAGTGCTGTTCTTAGAGGATCTTTTATATGTATTTGCTTTTCCTGGCAACAGTTGCACTAATTATGGTAATTTTAAGGCACATTCGATTTTAATAATTCTAAGTATTTTAAGTTTTTTTCCGTTTGTTGATGTGCGCGCATATTTCGAATTTTGGACATAATTCCTTTTCAAATTTTGGACATAATTTTCTGGCGTTTTCTACGTGTATCCAAGTCTTTAAAATGAAATATATGCCTTAACTTTAGCTTTGCAATAACTGCAAATTTCAGTTGAATGTTTCTATTGATTTTTTTATCTGCTCCTTGTAAAAAGCGGAATGGCAGCTTTTCGACCATAATCACGACTATTTTTTTTTTCTTTCCTTTTCTAAGTTTTCCCACTTAAACATTAACTTTGACATGCAACAACATTGTACTTCAAGTGTAACATATTTTTGTGGTTGTTAAGTTTTACAACCAGCACGCCATTTTGCTCTGTACGCCATTCCCGTGCTAATATTTTTCCTTCCGAGCACAAAACAAAATCCTTGCACTTACACGCGCACACACACACACACACACACTGTGTTAAAAGGAAATTTTCTGAAGTTCATCTGAAGCGACGGGAATCCGAGCACACACCCACAGACTTCAACGACAAAATGAGCAGTTAGTACTTAAAATGTAAGCGAAGAATGTAGTCAACATACAGATGTAGGTGTGTGTGAGCGCCGCGCAGCATCTTTAAGTGAAAACTATTGTTGTTGCTATTTGTGTTACTGCTTTAACGTTTCAGTTTTGCGCCACTTAAATATTTTAATGAAAATTCTACTAAAGATTTATGTGACGTTTTAATTTAACCTGTCATTTGGGTTAAAATGCCGCGTCGTCTGTGCCTTCTCTGTAAGTGTATGTAATGCACATTATTTGTGCGTATTTCCATTATACATATTTTTGTAAAGGATGTGCGCCAACTGAATATTGCACAAATGTGTTAAGGTCCTGTCTGTCACTTTGTATTATATTTGTATGCACTTTAAAACACTGCCATCAACAAACACAAGTAATAAACATGATATACAAAACATATAATATAATAAAAAATAGATGCAGTTGGAGTTGAGCTGTAGCGATGGCTTCAAAACAATAATGAAATGTTTTGCGAAATGATTGCAAATGAGTAGAGTGCAGAAAACTTCACTAAGTAACAGTATTTTTTCTTTTCTGTTTAGAGATAAGAAATGTTTGTTATTAAGGCTTGAAAATTGGTGAATAGCGAAAAACAAACTCGCAGTCAAGAACGCGACACTTGTAAATTATTAGCCACCAAGAAGCAAGTAAAATAATATTTTCGGAAGAGTTGATTGTGAAAATCTATTCTTTTTACATTTTTATTACAAAAACTTTTTATGCTAAAACCTTAAAAAGCTGTCACTAACGTGATTAAACGAGAACTTTTAATAAACCGCTTATAACACAATTATAGAGTATGGAGGTTAAAATCGACAACTTTCGGCATTAACTCTCTAAGCGCGAAAAAAAACAAAACAACAGCAAAAATGCACATCTTTCATACTATCAACTACTTGCCGATCAATTTTGCTCTAATGATCTTTTGGCTGTTTTTGTTTTCTTGCAAAAACGATGGTAATAAACAAAGAAAATTTAAGCAAAAAATCTTTATATGTCACATTTGGCACGTTAAACTTTGTTTGCTAGAATAACAAATTGTTTTATCTGGTAGGATACGACCCGTACCCGGCCATCTGTTTCTTTAAGTTTGTTGGGTGAAACAAGAATTCTTGTAGCTTGTAAGCTGCACAGCTGTCCCTCGATATCGAACGTTAATTTACGCCAATATTTTGAACAACTGAAAACTGAATCTTGCAAGTGTTTGCTTTTGAAAATACTGACAAACGTTAATGTTCGATAACGTATTAAATAGGGAATTCCTTCTTTAGCTGGACTTTTCGACTGTGAAACAAACTACTCGACGGCCTATTTTCTGGCACTTACAATTTCTCTGCGGTGGGCAGCTTTTGCGTTGGCGAACTTCGTCGTCAGGACATTCAGCTTTTCGGAGTAGAAAGGGGGTAACCCAAAGCTCTGGGAAGTTTATGTATCAAGCATGTTGTTCTGAAGCCTTCACCAAAAGTCAATTTGTATTCCGGCGTTGATCATTGGTTGAGAAACCTGTTTTTGGCTGAAACGTTTTGGCTGTGGCTTAAACCTTAACAGGCAGGAACAAGCTTGCAAAGATACTGGGGTAGCTAAAGCTGCCCCCGGTTAAGCTCAGCTAAGTGGTAGTTGTCTTCAAGGTGCTGTTGTCTAGCAACCGGCTCTGTTTGTGTAATGAACTAATAGAAAGGGGAACATACATGCGAGTCTGGTTAAGGGGTCTGATTTTCCTTGAGGATTTCGGACTCCAGCTCTGGTGACTTGTCTGATGAATTTACAAAACAGCAGGTATTAGATGAGGATTTATGCCGTCACCATATTTTATCACAAGTTGCCAACTGTGTGTGCCTTGCAAGTCACTGGCTCACACTCTGTGAGATTGGTCCACTGTCAGCTAAGGCCCTAATGACAGGTGCTGGCATAAACCAATTCCATAAACACTACTTTTCTCCTCCTCTGCACAACCTATTTTCTTAGTTCTGTTACAATATATTGCTTGCTTAGGGGTTGTGCCTTGAGTACTGGTCCAAAGCAAAAGAAAAACCTGGCCAGTTGAATTTTTCTATTTAATAAGCAAAAAATCCTCAAAAATAGTCTCCATGTTCGGTACACATACATATATGTACACACATACATACATATACGGTGACTAAGACACATGTTAATTCCTTTCAAACTTGCACAATTATGCTGCCTTAAACGCCCACATACACATGTAGCCATTCACATGCAATTAAATGCAAGTATGTGTGTGTGTGTGTTTATTTGCGTGACTGGCAAAGCTTTAATGTTTCTGCTTCTTTAAAAAAAATATATCATTGTCTTACTTTGTATTTCATTCTTTGGTTCATGCTCGTTGTTTATATTTCATTTTATAAAAAAAAAAGCAAAACAAAACAAGAAAACAAATAAAATGGAAAACCGTATTTTTTATTTATTTTTGTACATTTAATGCGGGTGCTTTTCGAAACTTAAATAAGTGTGTGAAAACAAAAATGTATGCGGTGGCTTTGCTGGCCATATAAACTGTGTTTCAGACCATAAATAAATGTGTGTGTGTGTGAAGCAAATTTTTGTAACTCTGTGATTCCCTGCTGCTGGCAATCGTGAGCATGTCTGTGTGTATATATCTGTATAACCAACCCTACAAAATAAAAAACTCTTGGCTTAAAACATACATATTGTCTAGACACTGTCAACATTGTTGACGGTGGAAAACAAAAACTATTTGTTTGCTGACTTTTGTCTTTATTTTTTCGTTTTATCCTTTTAAAAATTGTGAAAAGTTTATTTTTTTAAATCTCATTAAGTCGTTTCTTTTGTTCCACTCTCTCTCTCTCGCTCTTACTCTTTCTCTCTCTCTGTGGCAACTGTACACATGTTCTTGTATAAATTTCCGTATTTCATATTGTTACAAGTGATTTTTAATTTCTGACAAATATATTTGTCAACATTTGTTCCGGGTATAAATAGAATTGCAGGTGGAATAAACAAAAAGTTGATTGTGTGTATCTCGTATTGTTTTTGTTAAGGCTAAAGCTTGCGAATGGCCAGAACTATTTTATGAATGACTTTTAGGTGATATTTAAGCGCAAAACACGTAGCGGCTGTGCGAAGGCCAATAACGAATTATTTATTTGTGCAAAGACCTGATTACGTATGCGCAATATTTAATGAATGCTCAACCATTTGTAGGCATGACGTATGAGTGATAAGTAAATGTTATAAACAATTAATCAGACGCTTTATATCACTTTAAAGCAAACAAATTCAGTTGGACTAACACCACCAGATGGATATAATCTGCTTTATAGGCAATTTTTTCCCCTCCATACTTTATTTCTAATGGCTTCTAGCGTTTGAATCGTACAATATCCTTTAGCTGTATAATATATATTCCACAAATATTTTTAGGCTAAAAATTCTAATTCATTTACCACAAATTTTTCAATTATTATAATATTCTACAGCAAATTCACCGATTAATGAATATTTCGGATGGAGAAATTTTCAAATGCTAATATTTTGTACAGAAAATTTTTCAATCGCTAAAAAATTTTCTAGAAAATTGTTTAATTAACAAAATTAAAGAATTTTTATAGTAAACTTTTCAAATATTAAAATTATTTGCCAAATATTATTATTATATCTTTAATTGCAAAAATTGCTAAAAAAAAAAACTTTAAAAAATTGTTTCAATTTTAAAATTCTTAATTTTTTCAAATTCCTGTAGAAAATTTGTCAATCACTTACATTTTGTGTTGAAAATTTAAAAATATTCTAGAGAAATTTTTCAATAATTAAAATTCCCTTCAAAATAATTTGAATTTTAAGTTGTAGAAAAAATTCTCAACTAATTAAAAATTGTGTATAAAATATAAATTCGATTTTTTAATTTTTCCACAAAACAAACTACAATTATGTATAAAAAGTTACAGGTTAATTATTTAATCATAAAATTCTCTTTGCAATTTTTTTTTGATAATGATTTTTTTTTTTTTAAATATTATTTCGCAAAAAAAAATTATTGAGATTTTCTATAAATTGTTTTCTCTTTTAGTAGATTTTTTTGTAGAAAGTAGTAAAAATTACATATTAATATTTTTTTGTAGAAAATCTTTTAATTCCTTAAGTTTTCTATAAAAAATCTTTCAATATCTAAAATGTTTGAATTCTAATATAGAAAGATTTTTACTAAAGTTTTCTATAGAAAAAATTTCAATCATTAAAATATTCCTTTAAAATACAAAAGTTTTGCGGAAAACTTTTTTATACTTTTAAATCTTGAAAATAATATTAAAGTTTTCGGTAGAAAATCTTTCATTTAATATAATTAATTTGTTTCAGAAAATTGTTAAATTTCTTAAATTTTCTTCACTTTTATATCAAAATAAACTCATACAAAAAAAAAAAACATCGCCTATTGCCAGTGTTTATCTTAAAATTTCTATATATCTGAATAATAGTATTAATATTCTTATGCTAGACAAACAGGTTTTTTTTTTTTCATCTTATATTCGGTATCAAGCGCAAGAAAAATAAAAAATTACCGACATTTCTTTATAATTTATATTCAAGTACTTGAGACGCAGAATTTAGTGCTGAATTTTTAAAGGAAACACAACAAGCGTTTCGCGTACATTATTTAAGCACGCAATTTGTTCAAGTTTAATCATATTCCGTAATGTTTTAATATTCTTGTGGTAACGTCATAAAAACGAAAAAAAAAAATAGAAAACACAGAAAACAGGTTTTTGCAAATTAAACAACTTACCTGGGAAAATACAAACGCACAATTTCGCCCAAGCGTCCTTTGATGTGGTAACTACACGAAGTATTGGGTGGATACCAGTGGGCAATACTCAAAAATATACCCTCACTAGCACTGCTATCCTTTAGTGAATCGGAACTAAGTAACCAATCACAAATGCCATGTTTAATGCCAGCTGTTTCCACATGTCCTGGCCAATTGCCAACATTAAAATGAAAGCCAGTGTTTAATAAAGGTCCAGCCGGTGATGTAACAAATTCAACATACATATACTGTGAGGTACCTGAAGCGGCAACAGAAAAAAGCACACAACACAATAATAATAAAGGGAAATGAGATAAATGTGAGTACAAATATATATATATATATAAATGTTTACTATAGAATACATTTCTACACATGTAGATGTATGTATGTGTGTTCGCCAATTGTATATTGGATTATAACATTATTTAGATTAAAGGTTACAGTTTATCACTCGTGTGTTTTCAATGGAAGCAGACAACTCCCTCTCGATGTCGTTGTGTTGTAGATTTTAAAAATGTTTGACATATTAACATTTAATAAATATTAATTACATTAGCATTTCACATCCTCTATATGACATATTTGGACTTAATAAAGTTGTAAATAAGGGGCCAGCAAACACGAGCAAACCCAGCAAACATATTAAGTTCAATATCACTGCAGAATATAATCATTAAATATTTTCTCTACAGAAATTTATTATTTATTTTAATAGCAGCAGATTTTGTATTGATGTATTCCAAACTGCAGCCTTTGGCTTTAAGGAGTATGAATGTGTTAGTAAAAAAACGTTAAAACAGTAAAGGGTAAAACTTGATCATGTCGCATGCCGTTAAAGAAGAAGTTTTAGGAAAGGACAAGGAATTGTACGAATACGTTTCAAGCTATAGCCAAATACTTATTAAAAAATTACTTATTAATTATTTAGAAATTACAATATCTAAAACAGAGTATATGTATGTGTATGAATGATTGAATAATAACTGGCACTGTGACCATCTGTGATCTATTGATTTCCCTTCAAGGGTTTAATGAATCGCAAACAAATTCACTAATTCTTTGACGAAAATGTTAGCAAGTCCTGTTCAGACAACTTCTATAGGTATGAAGTGTCCCAGCGCCACGTTGATGTTAATCAAGTGTTTCATGGGCTGAACCAGCATGGAGACTATATATGAGTAAAATAATGTCGGTTTTTTTTTTTTAGCGGAAACAAAAATAATTTTTTCCCCGAATTGGCAATTTTATCTTTATTTTCATTGCATACGTTTGCTGGTGCGCTGCCCCAAAACGTTGCACTTACTTTTAAGTTTAACACACATACTTGTAGTTCGCTTAAAAAGCGTTCAGTTTTCTTGTAGGAAAACAGCCAACAACCTGCACCATCATCTGCATTTGCAAGTTCGTTTATGCAACATTGTTGCCTATTGATGTATTCACCAAATTAACATTTCATGTTATTGGGGACATTTAGGTCATACCCAAATGAATATTTGTATGCGGGTTGTATTTTAGCATTTATACATAAAAGTAAAAAAGAAAAGAAACATACAAATTTGTATCTTTCTTTTCATTTCAGGCACTGCAATATTTTCACTTATTTTCGGTTGCAAAACTAAATAATTTATGATGCAATTTATGGCAAAACTGCAAGAGGGTGCAAAATACACGTTGTGTTTTTATTAAAACAAGCGAAAGAAATTACTTTAAAGTCACTGGTTTATATTTTTTTTTTTAGGTTTTTAAGACTAATTATTAATTATTTCTGGTTTTAAATTGTCTTACCAATTATACTAAAAGGAAACTTTCCAAGGCCACAAAACTTTCCAATCAATGGTGAATGTTCATCTCGACCATCGTAAACAGCCAACCAATCGTAAGGACAGTGCTCATTGCCCGAGCCAATCGGTCGTATGGGACAAGTCATGACATTTTCACATCTAAAAGAAATATAAAAAAAAGGAAAAGTATTTAATTAAAATTACAGACACTTTAAAAGCCTATAAAAAGAAAATCTCTAGTCCGAGCAAAACTGTACAACAAAACTGTTTGCTAATTAAGTGCCATCCCTTTTGTAGATCCCTATTCTAACAAAAAATTCCCGCGAATTATTTATTTTTTTTAATTGTATTTTTTTTATTAACAATCTATTTTATAATTAAAATAACGATCAAGTTTTATAACTTTTAAATAAGTTAAATTAAAAAACTAAAGGCAATCCCTTTTTGTAGGTTCGTATTCTAGCAAAAATTTCACTGATCCAGCGAGATCTTTAATTTTTTGTTTATTTTAATTTTTTATTAACAGTATATTTTACAATTAAAATAATAACCCAGTTTTATAACTTTTAAAGAATAAAGAAATAAAAAAATGTAACCGCATACAAAGATGTTTAATTCTAGAGTAGAAATGCGATTTTTTTAATTAAGAATATATCACTGAAATTCATCATTTTTAACAAATGGGCTGTGATTTTATTCCAGCAAATATTTTCATTGTTTCAATAAACAATTTTCATTAAGAAAGGCAAAGCTGTTGACAAATTTTTCAATAAAAATATTATATCAGAAAAAATTCGCTAAATGCAGGAGGACAAAAATCGTAATTAAAGTTGAGAGAAAAATAGCCAAAAACATGATTAAAGTAAGAATGAAATATGTCCATCAGTCATGAGTCAATTCAACTAATTGGTAACAGTGTTTTTAAGGGGCAAATTTTATGACAGCAGAATGCAAACAAAATTATATTTCTAAAACATTTCTGCCCTGTCCGTAAGTAACCTGCCATCATCATCAATTATTTAAATGAAATCTAGATATAAGCAAAATAGAACAACAACAAAAAAAAAACCAAAAACAAAATGCAACTTAAAACTGATATTTATTTTAATAGAAGCCTGCAAAACGTGCGTGTAAAACTGTTTTTTTTTTTGTGTTGTCGAGGCCAAGTAATAAAGTCCAATGGAATAGTTCAGCATACGCCATCGTCATCAACAGCATCATTATTTCGACGGGCACCAGCATCAGCATCAGCACCAGCATCAGCATCAGCAATAAACCAACCAAACAGCAAAACCAAAATGAGAAAAAAAAACCCAACAACAACAAAACAAAAAGGAATAATCATCATCTGCAGTTCATCCTCAACCAGTCATTATCATTAACGTTATCATTAGAATCACAGGCAAACATAACAACGAAATGTTGCTGCAAAACAAATAGATACAACTACAACTACAACTACAACCAATAGCCAGCAACACCAACAACGGCAAAAGGCTACAATCATATAAATTGTTTCATCAACTCGATTCATTCGTTTATTTTGTCCATTGTCAGTAACAGGAGGTTAAATTGCCCCCATATTACAGCTGCCTCATCGTCATTGATGTGATGATGCTTTTGCTGCTGCCAGCTGCCAGCAGCCGACGGTTTTAAACAAAATTTCTGCCATAAAATGAAAATTATCTCTTACTCATTATTTTGCTGCTGTTGTGCAATGCCGATGATAGTGGCGTTATTTTTGCTGCTGGCCACGCTACATGTCATGCTGGCCCCTTCTTCTACACATACACACAAATACATATGTATGTACATGTTGGCTTTAATAATGATAACGATGATGATGATGATGATGATGAGGACGAGGGTGATAATGCTGTCAAAGATAGATGAAGGTTAAAGTATAATTATTATTTTTAAAATCGCCAACCCAGCACAATTTAATCACTTGAAGTACATTTTTGCTTTCTCTTTACGTTTTTTTTTTTTTTTTTGCTTTATTAAATTTTATTTCTCGAATGCTAATGAGCAGCGGAATTCTTCCAGCCATGACCATTAACAACAACGAATTTAAATATTTTACAAATCTTAACTGGCAGCTGGGCAAATTTATATAATCATTAATTTCATAAGCAGTAACAAAAATAAAATAGAAACCCTTAAAGATTTGATAATTTCATAACCCAACGTGCAATTTCGAATGCTTTTAATTGCAGCTAAGCAAAGTGCCAAGATCCTTGTTAAGCCGATCTGGGCTAAAGTAGACAGTGGTTGTTTGGACAGAGTCAAAAACGAAACCAAACTCAAAACCATGAAATATTTTCATTGAAATTATAGCTTCAAGTTCCAGATACTTGTATAGTTAAAACGTTTCTGTACTAACGTTTCACGATTCCTACTTCTTTAACGATTGTCGCAGCGCGCTATAAAGTTATCCGCTTTAATTTTATATCTTTTTGTATGCGCAAGTTTGAATTGACTTTTCTTAAATTTTGTTTTCCAACGATCCACGCTCTGTAATTTAACTGCCTCAAAAGAATATTTCTTCTAAAAATAATCGCAATACTGTTGCCATACAAAAACAAACAAAAATATGCAGTTCCAATTGAGCCGGTATAAAAACCAGTTGATGCTTTTGGCTTGTTATTAGTATTCTGCAGAAATAAAAATTACAGTTCAGCGAATTCAGTAGTAAAAAAGAAAGCTGTTAAAAAACGAATTAACATCAAAGCAAAAATTCCTTATTGCAGCCTAAAAATATGCTTTTGAAAAATGCGTGACCAATAAAACTAAGCAACGTGTTTTTTTTTTCTTCGTTTGCAACCTTCCTCACATCTGAAATGGTGTCTCCGCAAACATTTCGGGGCGAAAATGTCTGTAAAACCATAATACAGGTATCCGGATTGTTAGAAATGTTTTATTATCTTCTTACTTTTAGGAAGATGCGACGGAAAATGGCGACTTTTTTTTGGGTAATAAATTTTGCTGAATCTTGGACATGCAAACGTTTGCAGGGATTTCATTGAAAAGAAACTGTTGCCTTCTTTCTGTTTATAACAAAACCTTTGACAAACAAATCCTTTCTAATTGAATTTTTTGTTTTCTTTTGCCCACTTCACTGCACAAATTTATTAAAAACTCTAAAAGGCTTTAAAATCACGAAAAAATATCCAAATAAAAATTCAAATACAAATTACAAATAACAACAAGTAAATATTTTCATGTTTTTTTTTTTTAATATTTGTAACAAGAAGGTCCTTTGTGTCAAAGTATGTGTCAATTTTATTACAAATGAAATTCTTTACTAAACTCTTTCCTGATTTAACTTTATATTAATTTGCTTTTTATGCAGAAAAAGGTTATTTGATTTTGTTACTTGTTGTGATTCTATTTCCATTGTTTTTATGACTTTGACCTTTAGCTTTTGTTTAACATTTACGGCGTGTTTGTGCCTTGTATCTGTGTGCCACATTTAATTTTAGACTTATTTCGGGAACTACTGCGGGAAGTTATAGGCAAATACATTGGCGTAGACGAAGACGAAGACAAAGATGAAGACAAAGACGAAGACATAGACAGAATCATTGACAAGGATATAGACAAAAACAAAGATATAGCCAGAAATAGATGTAGATAAATATTTAGCCAAAGACGTAGAGAAAGACACAGACAAAGCCATGGACATAGCCGAAGACATAGACAAACACAAAGCCAAAGACAGAAGCAAAGACGCAGACAAAGACATGGACATAGACATAGAGCAAGACATGGACATAGACATAGAGCAAGACATGGACATAGACATTGAAATACGCATTCACATGGACAAAAACAGAGACATATACATTCGCAGGAAGAATTGGAAATAGGCATAAGTACTTCGCAATAAAAAAATTTTATGAAACTCTGCTTCAAAAATAACTCTACCAGGAATTTGATAAAATTTATGTGAATTTCTTAGGCTTTGAATCGCCAATCTGAGTTTTCTTTCTTTTTTAAATAAGAGCAAAAAATGTAAATGTTTCCGTTACGCCAATACGATATGATTTTAATTTCCAATTATTTGCAAACTTTTACCTGCAGACAAAGTTAATAAATCTAATAATAATTAACTTAAGGCAATTACATACATGCCATCTTTCTAAGAAAAGATTCTTGGAGCCACCTTTTGCTGTGCGTTTGCTGCGCTCAATGCTGCAACAAATCATTAGAAATGAAAGCAATTGTTGGCGGCAATCATTTCCAAGTAACTGCCAATCTTGCAGCAAATTGCATTTATTCTTCTTTAACTGTTGAATACGGGATGTTTTAAAGAAATATTTCAAACAGCTTGAAACCATTACAAAACTTTAAAAATACTATATATATACATATATACGAGTATGTATGTATGTATGTATTTAGTAATTTCCGTTTTTCAAGTTGAAACATGTTAAAAGAAAAATGTAACAAATAAAGATAAAACGGAAAAGGCGACCGACCCTTTAGCTTAAATACATTTTTAAAGTTTAACTTTGAACACGATTGTATAGCTGCTGACGGTTCTGACAAATATGTGTTACCGATAAAATGAAATCAAAAGAACAACAACAATATTGAAAATTTAGAATCCAACAAATGACCTGCCGCCTTTCCCATCATTTGTATCCCATCTACTTTTCTCACATTGTCTGCACCGAGACGAACCACTTACACCAGTCATGTCCTTTCAATCGTTTGAAACTTAGGAATTTCCTGCGCTCAGCTTTCTTTTGAGTTTTTCTTTTCGGTTTGCTGCTTGTTATGCACAACCCCTCGCACAACGTGTTTATTGCAAATAAAAGTCAAGGAAATTACAAGCAGAAATTGTTTAAGGGAGGATGGTAGCAAAATATAAACTGTAGTTGGAAGGACAAATAAAGGAGTTTAAATAGAAAACTGTTGCAACAAAAACCAGATTTATGCTTTCGTTTAAGCAAAAAATATTTTAATAAAACCAAAGTAACACTTAAGGTCTTTCAACAGGCATGTACTCGTAGGGGTTTCGAACGAATCAAGGTTCGTTGGTGGAAAAATCACACAATAAATCAAGATTTTGTTTCTAGGACTGTGTTACTATATCAAGAGTGCTGGTTAATGTCTAGAGCAGTGTCAGCATCTATGAAATATATGGATTTATAGCTTTGCCTTTGTCTTGTTTTTTATCCATGTGTATGTCTATGGTTATGTCTATGGTTATGTCAATGTTTATGTCAATGTTAATGTCTATGTCTATGTTAATATCCTACTATGTTTATGTCCGTATTTATGTTTTGTTCACGGCTTGTTTATGCCTGTATTTATGTTTTGTTCATGTTTTTGTTATGACCATATAGATGTTTATGTTAATGTCAATGCTTATGACTATATAAATGTCTTTATATATATTAATCTGTGTTTATGGCCATACAAATGTCTTTGTTTATGGCTGTGCTTGTGTCTGCGATTAGATTTGTGCATTTGTTTATACTCAAACCAGTATTTTTATCAATTTCTATATGAATATCAGAATTTCTAGGTTTTTGTCCCAATATATATATATTTCTTTTGTTAGATCTGTTTCCTAATTTCAAGTTTTGTGTTAATTCTTCATCACCGTATCCTTCATTAATATCTCTTAATTTCAATACTCATTTCTTACTTTTTAACTGTTTTTTTATTGTTCTTCATGAACAGTTTTATACAAAAAAGGATAATATCTTTTACTACGATGTCTTATAAGAGTTTCTCCTGTCCATTTTTCTGACCAAGTAAATATTATTTATGATTTTTTTCTTTCGCTTTGTATGGTCTTAAGCTTTTGTCTACTTTAATTGTTTGTCATAACATTATATTATTATATTAAATCATGAATATCCTTTAAAACGTTTCACATATCCTTAACGTACTAAATTATTTCAAATTAAGAGAAAAATATAAGAACAAAATTCTTTAAATATATAAAATGTTTAGAAAAAAAAAAGAACTCTTTATCAAACTAATTTTGTTTGCATAATTTTACTTTTAGTTTATCATGCACAGACGCACACATGAGTGCGAATACTATTAAAGAAAAATACTATAA
Source organism: Epicampocera succincta (assembly GCA_932526305.1). Lineage (NCBI taxonomy): Eukaryota > Metazoa > Arthropoda > Insecta > Diptera > Tachinidae > Epicampocera > Epicampocera succincta. Next base: position 61,101,323 of record OW052036.1, on the reverse strand, counting down.
AACTTTTATAAAGCATCAATTTCAATAAACAGTTATTTAAAAGTTTTTAATGCATCCAATAAACCCAGACACATTCACTGATACACACATTCCAATACACACGAAAAAGTTGACAGATGGATGAATGTACGGTGTGACAATCACAACGCCAGATGACAAACAACCACAGAAACAAACAATGATGACAGACAAGCAGCGACAACTAAGCAAATACTGGCTGGCACAAGGATATACTATAAATTCTTATAGATTTGAAAACAAAATGATGGTGAAAACGAAGATTGGTTTTGGGAAATATCTTTCATTTCGAATGGTTAGTGGAGGAGTCTCGTTACAGAGCAATCATGTATTGGTTCAACCTGTGGGATGGTGTCTGATTCTCTAAATTTCTTTATTATCCTTTCAGAATAAGTAGAAAAATTACGCAAAAATAAATCTCACGCTTTATTAAGCTGCCAAAAGAAATCATAAAGAAACGCCAAACTTTTTGCAGTTTATTTGGCGTTGGTAAGAAAAGATATAAAACAAACAGTAGCAGAAACTTTTTAAATGTCTTAAAAAGAGATAATTTTTTATTTAATGTACAGTTTTATTGATTAATTTTTAACAAGAAAAAGATAAATTAAGTTTTTATTACGAAGGGCAATAAAACAGACGCAGAAAGCTGGGAGGGAGAATTATTAAAGGATTAGAATAAAAAATGTATAAAAAATAGAATTTTTAACAAGATCTCTTAATGTATCTTATTAAAAATTTAAGTGTTTTATTTTTCGTTAGCTTTGTCAAGTTCTGATTGATGGACTGATTGACAGACAAGCCGATGGATTGATTGATCGATATATTGACTAAAAGATGTTCTGATTGTTTGTCTACTTGACTGATTAGTTGATCAAGTGATTAATTTATCAATTGAGAGATCAACGTATTAAGTGATTATATTGACTTATTGATGGAATGGTCGTTTGATTAACTAAATTATTGATTAATCAATTGCTTGATTTACTGGCTCATTTATTGATTGAATGGATAATTGACTGATTGATGGAATGATGAATTTGATGGATGGAAGAATTTATATATCGATTAACTCATTGTTTTATAGATTTATTGATTGATTGGTTCATTGATTGATTGATTGCAAGCTTGATTGATTAACCGATTGATAATTTGCTTGCTTTACTAGTTGACTGACATTGTGATGTACGAGTCGTTTGATTGGTTGATGAATTGGTTTATTGGTTGGTGGACTGATTAATTAACAGACTGATTGACGAGTAAATCCATTAATTGATTTCTTTGCTGATTGTCTGATTGCTTGTTCGATCGCTTATTTGATTTACTGTCGAAAGATAAAGTTAACTGAGTGATTTACTAACTAATTAACTGTTTGATTGATCGATTCCTTGACTTAGTGATAGATCTTTTGATTGATTGGTTGATAGATAGACAGATTGATCGATAATTGATACACAGACGGATCATTTGATTTGTTTGAAGGAATTTTAAGCAATTTAGCATTTTGATTAGTTTTATTAGGATTTTAAAAATTTTTTTTTTTTTATAAAAACATTTTGCAAAATGATTTTAAAGATTTAATATATGACGAGTAAAAACATGTACGTATGTCTATTTCTGTGTCCATAGAAATGTCTCCCACTAAAATCTTTGTTAAGGACTCAATCTTTGTCAAAGTTTTTATCATTTTAAGGCCTTTTTCGATGTTTGTCATGATGCCTTTTTCAGTATTCAAAGGGCTGTTGCTTTTGAATGGTTCCATGTCAAAGTCAGTTTTCAGTTTCTTTGTCCATGTTTACATCAATGTATACGTCCAAAAAGTGTTATGGCAATGCTGTTGTCGCTGTTGTTGCCATTATATATCCCAGCATATGCCTACTTTTGGTGGATCAATAGGTTTTTTATTCCAAAAATTATGTTTAATTCTAGTCCTCTTACTGCTAAATTATATTTGGGACTGACCAGACCTTCCTTAAATAAATTTCTTTAATTTTTTCTTCTTATAAACTTCAAATTTTTCTTATAAAGTTTTTTGATGGCTCTTATGTTTCAATCAGGTCTTTCTCCTGCTCCATAATTCTCTCTGTCAGTTACTAAGTATTCCCGGATGGAAATCTTTTATCTATTGAAATTCTACGTTTAAGATAATTTTAAAAAAACCTCAAACAAATGCTTAAACTTGTTCTCCAGCTTGTGAAATTTTTTGGAAAATAAATATTATGGTTTTACACTTTATTAAAAAAAAAACATTTTTAAAAGTTGCTGCTTTGCTGGGAACTTTAAATAAAACAAGAAGAACAAAAAATGCAATAAAAATTATATAAAAATTTATTGCCAGAAAACTTTCAGCGAAAAAAAGGAAACTTTAAACATTTCTGTTTGTTAATACTACTATTGTCAAAGTGCCATTGACAATTTGCCAGCAAAACGGAAATTTCCATAACTTTGGAAACACATTACGTACACACACACACACACACACACACACACACACACACACACACAAGCAAACATTCATAGCCAGCCATTCTATATATTATACATTTATGTGTATTGTTTTATAAAAGATATTTTAGAAAATATTTGATGCTCTTAGAAAAATATGACCAACTTTTATTTTATTTTATATCCAGTTAAATGTTCCTTTTTCCCCAAAAACTTTCTTAGTGTTGAAGATGTGACATAAGCAGTTGCTTGTTAAAATAAAGACGTGCCAAAATGACAAATTACTGTGAACAACTAAATAAACGCTAATTCCTTCAAACAACAATAAAAACTAAAAAAAGAACCACTCTAGATTCTTTGTTCATTCATGTTCTGTAAAGCCTGTGCCAGTTGTCTGCCAGTTACATGTGAATGTATGTTCTGCATCCCTTTTTCTCTTGTTTGCTTGCTGTTTGTGTCACTAATGTGCCAAAAAAGTTAAAAGGTCCATAAAAGGGGAAAATTTTTCAGATTTTTCTGTTCTTTCCCTTTTTTCTAGCTTATCCCACGTTCTGCAAAAGATGAAAAAAAAAACCAGAAACACAAACTTACCTCTGGCCATCGACCGCAAACTGTTCATTTTGTAGATACAATTTGATGTATGGCTGTCTCGTGTGTAATTTATAGCGGCAATTTAAAGCTCTTGGATACAGACCGGGATAAGCAGGTGACTGAACGTAGCAGGTTTGTAAACGGCAATCGCGATATTCCCGTTCACAATATGAACTGGAAGAGACAAGAAAAAATTTCATGTTAAAAACCAAAAAATTGGTAAAATCGTATTAGTGGGATTTTTAATATTTTAAATAGTTGTTTTCTATTTAATATGAAGAAAAAAAATTATTCATACAAAATTATTTTTTTAATTATTCTTTTAAAAAAAATCCCTTCGGCACAATATTTATTTTTCAAAATACTCATGCAAATACGAATAGCGTCTTATATATGTATACATGTGGAATATTTTTCAAAAAAGGTACTTTTTTAAAAAAGTGAAAAAAGGTACTTTTTTAAAAAAGTGAAAAAAGTACACAGTTTAAAAAATTACTTTTTAAAAAAAAAAATCCGTTTTATGAAAAACTACTAGATTTTTATAAAAGTACCTTTTTATAAATAGTACCTCTTTCAAATATGTACCCTTTTCAAAAATGTATATCTTTAAAAATAATGACTTTTTCAAAAACTTTATATTTTTATATTGCAACTAATGCTTTTTTAAAACAATTATATTTAAACAAAAACCTTAAAAACAGTATTTTTTTTATAAAAAGTGTCTGTAAAAAATTAAATTTTTTACAATATTAACTTTGAAAAAAGGGATTTTTAAAAAATAAGTGTTCTTAAAATTACCTTTTCTCAACAATATCGTTTTAAAAGCAATAATCTTTCAAAAAAAAAATTTTTTTAAAAAAACCGATTTTTTTTTAAATAGTCTTTTGAAAAAAGAATTTCTCATAAAATGTCATTTAAAAAAATTTTTTCTTAGAAAAAAAATATTCTTAAAGAAGTATCTTTAAAAAAAAATAAAGTGTCGTTAGTAAAATATTTACCTTTTCCGAAAAGTACCATTTACATAAAAATATCCTTAAAAATGTGATTTTTTTTTTTTAAAGTGGTTGTTTTTAAACAAATATTTTTTTAAAGGTGCCATTCTAATAAATCATCTTCTTTAAAAACTACATAAATTATAATAATTAAATTAGTTTTATGAAAAACAAATGTTAAAATGGCCTTTTCAATATTTTTAAATTAATATCTTCTGAAAAAATGCCTTCCTGAAAACTTTTGTAACAGTGTCTTTTAAAAATATGACTTTACGCACAAGTTCGCTTAAAATGCTTGTAAAAATTCAAATGTTAAAGCCAATTGTTTAAACGAAAAATTTTCCAAAGAACACAAAAACGTATCTAATATATTAGGTAGTATTATACGAGTACTCATATATAAAATTTAAATTTTCCCCTGGCTTATTTAATTAAAGCGTTAAAGTTTTACAACTTGCCTGCAAAGTTGTTGTTGGCAGCAAATCGTCTAAGAGGGCGGATTTTGCTTATTCAAACAGTCTGAAGTGTTTGCAGGCAAATATAATTTTATTATTTTTCTCTGGCAAATATAATTTTATTACTTTACTTTCATAAACCAATAAAATTTTCTTATTTATATTCTCAATTGCCTTTTGTTATTGACTGGCGGGATTTTTTTATTTCATTATATTGTTGTTTGTGGTGCGTGTAGTCGTATTATTGAGTTAAAAGTTGATTAGGTTAAATTTGCTTCTTTTTTTTTTTTTTTTTAGCATAAAGACAAGCGAACGCAAGTGATTTTCTACGCAACGATAACAAAAAATTGAAGGCAATAACATAAAATTCAATTATTGACATTAGATTATAATTTAGCACATGTACGGTAAACAATTTACATTTGGGCTTTGTTGTTTTGTTATTGGTTTTATAATGACGATAATTTTTTTGATATTTTGAGGATTGAACTTACCCCTGAACGACTTCGCCGCGTCTGTTTGGATACAATTCGGGATGTTGGCCGTAACGCAAATAAACTTCTGTTTGTTGTTCGGCACGTGAATCGAAAGTGAAATAAGTCTGTAATCAAGAAAGCAGAAAGCAGAAATCAATAAAAGATTATAGAGCAAGAAAATAGATTTAAAGAAGAAGAAGAAGAAGAAGGGAAGGTTAAAAGGCGTTTTGAAAAGTGTGTACAATTTTTTGAAAAACATGAATTAACTTTTATATAAGAAAACATTTAAATTGTAAAAATTAAAAGTAATAGAATTGCCATGGAATATTTAATGTTTAAACAACTAAAGCTGTGTGCAGAGGGTTGCCAGACCTTACAGCATTATATGGCAATGCACTGACAATGAAAAATTATCATCTGCCGGTCAGTGCAGATGAATGTAACAAAACCTTACAAATCTGACTAAATTTTAAGATATTGAAATCTTACAATTTCAACGACGGACGATTGTCTGACAACAAAGTTATCGGCCAACAAAAATTGCCAGCTTAAATTGCCAATTATTGTATGACAAAGATTTCCAGATATGATGTTAGACATCGCCAGAAGACTTAAGGCATTTACGTATCCATACACATACATAAATGCATAAATAAATGGAGGATTACCAGTATAAATATCTCACTAGACCATAACGCCATATTGCCAGATGATGCTCTAATTTAAACACATCTGTCGATAAGAAATTGTTTTTCCTACAGTCAGATGTCTGGCGATATTGCTGTCTTACAATGAACTGACAAGTTTTATGCCGTAACGCGAGCAAACAACATTTTATGGCAAAACATGTCAGTTCATACACATATTCAAGGACCTTTTCCTATCATGCCGAACAGCCTTGGCCAATAATCCATCCACCAAAAACTAATTAAAACGACAGTAACTACTTATTCACTATTTATATATGACATCATTAATGCCAGCGCTAGACAAACTTGTCAAAAGAAAGCTAATAAACAGTGTCCAAATCAGTTTGTTTTTCTTCAAAACGTTCCATATTTTGGAATAAAATTTAACAGTCTCGGCAAAGGAAGCTGTTGAAGAATTTCTTCTGCAAATTATTATAATCTCCGTCATTTTCATAATTAAAGTAATCATATTGTCTCAAGTAATCTTTTCAATTTTTGTTTTATTTTTTTAATGCACACATTTTTAGGATCATTAACCTTTTTGTTACACAAACAAATTCATAATTTTTATTTACAAGGTTTATGCATAAGAAAATATTATATTTTCTACAACAGCTCTTCATTACTATCATTCCAAGCGCTGTTGTCTTCAGCACTATAAACTAAAACTTGTGTCCCTTTTATACACATTTTTCATGCAAATAAGATGTTTGCGAATGCATTAAGCTTTGGCGCGGCTCTCTATAAACGGTGTTTATAACTTATAACTGGCTTTCGCCGATACCCTACTAGTCCTTTAAGGACATTCAATACACGTTTCAGCCCAGTTTGTGTATGAACTGTTCCGAATTGAAAACAATTATCGAACACTAAAACTCATTTCTATAGCCTTTTTAAATGAAAACTTTAAGCTAAAGATAAATAATTTAAAGAACAGCAATTTCTTTGCTCAGAAAATGTACTAAAAATTATATAAAACCTAATTAAGTATGAGTTTTAAAACGAATTTTTAAAGAATGAGACTTACAAAATATTAATATTAGTCTCTCGAAAAGATTTCTTTCTAATACTTCTCGTGTAGCGGAGCAAAAAATCAAATGCGTTCACCTTCAAGATTCTACAGATTAAATTGAAGGCACATGACATAAAAATCTTGCCATAAGAGCAAACCCAGATGGTTTGTTGTTGCTAACCGTTTTTGGTGAACACGATACTCAATAACGGAATTTACCGAATCAGTTAATAAATTGTTTGACTAGGAACATGTACAGGAAATCACGGTTTCAAACAGCCATTAAAAATGGATGTTGAACGAAAGTAGCCAATTTCATAACAACTTCCACCAAGAAGTTATGAAAATTTTGTTTATAATTTTTGTTTGATATGTTTAACTTCAAATTATTTTCAAGCAAAAAAAAAATGCTACACCAAAACACATATTTTATCAGTTGTTCAAACAAACTACAAACATAAGATTCATTAGATATAAATATTTATGGTGAAAAAAAATTATCTTTTAGACAGAAAATTTATTGAATTGTTTCAATAATTTTAAGCAGCGAAGATTTGCTTAAAAACCAGTATTTTTTCCAGGACATTTAAAAAAAAAAAATATGTATGTAGTTATAAAACAAAAGAAAAATAGACATTTGTAGCCTGGATTAGAGTCGCTTTGGCCTGAACTTCATCATAGTAAATATGTACATATATATTTTTATTTTCCATTAATATTTTTTTTATATTTAGTTTTAGCTTCTTCTGCTGCCATCCTTGTCGTGCTGTTAATTTCGCTCATATTTACTATCATTTAAACAACTATAAACAGGAAGAACTTATGGCTTGATGAGCAACAGCCAACTCATTCTAATGGTTTTTTCAACTTTTTTCTTTGTTTAGCTGCAATATTTTCTGTTCCTTGTTTTTCCAACTCCTGCAACTACTTGTCTCTCATACCAGACTCTTGTCAGCTCTCTGCCGGCCTTTAACCCTCTTAGACTGATAAGTGCACTGTTTAGTTTCGTAAAATTGTTGGAGAAGCACAACAAAACAAAGAAGAAACATAAAAAGAAAAGAAACAAGTTTTTCATAAATATTTATGACTTTATTAAAGGTGGTTTGGAAACTGTGAAACAAACAAAAACTACAAACAGACAGACTAACGGAAGTAGTTTTAAACTTAAATGTTGAATAGTTGCAGTTGCAAACGACGAGTATGTCATCAAATGAGTGAAGGAACAGAAGAATGAACGCAGAATAGGCGAAAGAAGAGAAACTTAAGAGTCTCTCTTTTATGTTTTTGTTAATAAATTTTCCAAACTTTTGGTACAGTCATAAGCAAGAGTTGTGAGAATAGCTTCGCACAAAGCGGCATTTGTAGAATTTAACAAACATTTGATTATGCAATTAGTGGTTTATCAACAAGAAAGCCAGGGATTTTGAAGCAGACAGAGATACACCGAATCATGTTTTATTGAAACAAAACAACGTGTTTAAGGCTGATAATTGAAAAATAAAATACAAAATAATTTGAAAGGAAACTCAAAACCAACCAAACACCCTATGGAAAGATGTTGTAATTAGCATTTATGCACTGGACAGCTGCAATATACATACAAGCAGCCACAAAATAGAGCGCTACACTCTGTAAGAGCTTAGAATAATGGTGTCAACTGTCAACAATCAGCCGGTGGTGTTAGTGCAAAGGGAATGTCATGTCGACTCGACCACACTGGAAGCACAAAGGTGGCATGGTGACCAACGAACTGGCTGTGGGTCTCACCACACAAAACCTGCAGCGAATTTTCTTAAATTTTCTTAAAAGTTCTACTCATGTTGCCGTAAAAATTGTAATCGTTGCATGAGCGGATGCCTGCAAACCTTCAGTCGCATGTAAATTACTATATTGAAGGGAACGATTTGGAGTCATCATGAGGTTCAAAGAAAGATTCTTTTTGTAAAAGAAAAGTTATGGAAAACAAAATTCTATGATTAATTTTGTGCCACACTGTATAAGCAGACAAAAATATTGCTGAAATGTTTCCAGTTTTATTTTGTAAAATAGTAAAAATTATTTCAAGACATATTCTTAAATGAATGACATTGAAATTGTCAAATGTTTTGACTCAAAAAACGTTCACTTTTTTTTAAGGTCTGCTTTGCCGCAACACCCTTTTGCCATTTAATTTATTAATAATATAATTATTGCAAATTTAATCTTATAATTAATTAGTTCTATTACTACAAACTAGTTTATTTTTGCCACTTTTTTTTTTGAGTTTAATCCGCATTTAATTTGAAAATTCATAAAATGTCTGACAATTTAATTAATAATGTAGCAAATTAGTTTACAGTAAATATTATTACTATAATGCCAACAACAGCACTAATAATGAAATTATAAATTTTAAGTAATTGATAAATAAAAAAAAAAAATATATATTCACACCTCACGTTACAAACCACAAAATTGTGTGCACTGTGTGAAAGACCAGCCGTTCAGCTGGGAAAAATGTCAGTCATTTAATGTAATAAAAATCAAAAATTAAAGTTTTAAAAATAAAAAAAAATAATTATCAAATAAAACTTAAACAACAATAAAATTAATGTAGAAAAATGACTTGTGTTTTTGCAGCCGGCTGCCGTCAACTACATGGACGCCATCATAATATTCGATTACAAGAACGACACTAATGACATGTCTCTGTATAGGCATTAACAGTTATAAATGTGAATGAATACACGACGGAATTCCCCCAGTGTATTTCAATATTTATTAACAATTAATTTAATAGGGAGCTGGCAATATAAAAAGTAATATTTTTGATAAGCATTTTGTTTAGAAAAGACTTTTTCAATAACGCACGATTTCAAAAATGTATTTCTTTTAGGGTTTTTCAAGATTTATTTCCAGAAAATAGTTAATACCTCAAAACATACACTTTCATATTATACGGTACTCTTTTAAGGTGCTACTTAAAGGTCCTTTTACCTATACCACATATTTGCTTTAGCTGTGCGCCAACTTCATGGACAACTTTTATTTCGATAAAAGCACTAAAAGTATTTTCATCAGCATAGTTCAATATGTGCGCTATATATTTAATATAATTTGGAGTAATAGTCGCAAATACTTGCGGTGGCTGCTGTCCCCCTAATGAAGGACTCAAATGAACAATTATACATGCAAATACAGCGTAAATACATACACAAATGAATGCAAACTTAATGTAAGCCGTGTAAATAGTCTATGAAAATATTTTGTTGCATGAAGTTCAGAAAGTTTGATTCCACGGATTTTCATAAAATGCACAAAATGTGTGCAAATATGTGTGTGTGTGTGTGTGTGTGTGTGTGTGTGTGTGTGCAAATGGAATTGTCAATATTTAATGCACATTGACTGTGTAAGATGATATTTGCGCTTAAAAATCTTTACCGATAACGTAATGCAATTTCACACACTTACAACCCTGCCTACATAACGGCATTGATACATATCAACACACACATTCGCGCGCGCACACACACGCACACACACACACACACTCCTCCACAAATATAAACATATTTTTGATGAATGTATTGAAAACGTATGACACTATTTTACGCACAAAAAAAAATCATATGTAGCAGAATTTGTGTGTGTGCTTTTAAAATTAAATATTTAAAACTGTTATGTTATACGCGTCCTTTATTCTCACATACTTATAAGCCTATAAACACAGGAATCTATTTATTTTGTCCTTTTGTCCCAGCAAACATACTGAGACTTGTTTTCAGTGCAAGTCTTTTATTTTATTCATTTATTGGAATTCCTGTACAACACAACTTAAAGAGTCTTATAATTATAGTTCGTAAGAATTATATATTAGCAACATTTAACATAAAATCAAAGAATTAAACAAAACTATAAAATAACTATTAAGGTGTGTTAAAAATATTTAAATAAAACAAATTATATATATTTAAATATTTTTTTTTTTTTAATTTCACCATTAACAATAAAGCCATCTTTCTTAAACTGCGTGGTACTACTAACGAATTGTAAAGATAATGGTATTGAGTTCCCTGGCCGAATAGTGTGGACGAAAAACTGCCATTCAGACAGCCGCTTCCTAAATCTAGTCTAGACCAGATTTTTACTTCTTCTTGACAAGAATATAAGAATACAAGATGCGGCTCACCTGTATAAATAATTTTATGTAAGAAAACTAGAGTACAAAAACGTGCTCCATAAAGTTTAGTCTTAGGGGGTGAAGTATGCGAAAAACGTTTTAAGTTGAATACATATAAAGCTTGATTTTCGGCTCAAGACTTCAAAAAACTTCACTGCCATACAGTAAAACTGGTATAAGGTATGATATAGCTAAAAGCCTAAATGTGTTAATCGGAGTCGAGAGTTGAGTTGCTCATAGTGAACTGAAATATCGCAAATACTCTCCCTGCCACATCGTTTATATGGTCAGAAATGAAGAATTTCAAATAATGCTAAAGTTTTTTGTCTTCTTGCAAATTTCCATTTGTTGTCAGATCAAGATCATATTGGGCTCAATAGTTATTTGATTAGTGTTTCTGTATATTACAAGGCGCTTAGATTTAACAAAAATCAGACACAGGCCACATTTTGTGAAAAAAAACAGGAGAAGTTGTTATTCTCCATCTGAGAAGTTCACACATAAGGCGAAAAAACTCTTCAGATCATGTGAAAGTTAAACTAAAGATTTTGATTTACGATCTTACGAAAGTTTACGTTCGCCAGCAATTGAAGCGGCTTCTGATTTGTAGACTAAACAAAATTTTTTTTTTGTTGCTAAATGTTGCATCTGAAGTAGCGCTTTTACACGATTTGTTGCCACTCAAGTCCAAATATAAACCGCAAACAGGGTTTTTCATCCTTCACACTAATGGCGAACGTTAACGTTCAAGATAGCGAGTTCGAGGACCTAAAACTCGGTTTTGCTTTTCAAAACGTTTGAGAATTCTGTTTCGTATCCAACGATAAACATTTTATTTTCAAAATGTTTTACTTGGTGTTCACTGGACATGTTTTACTTTTATTGTGTCACATGTCATTTAAACGTATAGAATGTAAAATATTTTTAAAATAGTAACTTTTATACATTTTCAGCGAAAATCATGATTCCTGTTGAGGTTGATGTTACAATATAAAATATGCATTTAACGCCGTCAAAAGCATAAAAACTATAAAATAAAATTGTATCTATATATATGGAGAAGAAAAAAGTTTAAAGAGCTGAAAGCACATTTGACTGTGTTCATTAACTGACCGGATTTTGATATTGAATGAAATATAATTTCATAAACTGTCTTTGATAAATTGTGAAAAATAAACAATAAAAATTATATAATAAGTTTTTATTAGAAAATAATATAAAAAAAAGATATTCCAATGTAAAGATATTTAGTCTACTTTTGGCAAAGACACTCTTTGGGCTTAAAAAACCCTTCTAAACCAAATCAAATCATCAAATCTTTAGCTAATTTATAATTTTAAGTTATTTGAATATTTATTTTCATATTTTATTAAACAATTTTAGTATTAGAAATATACATATATATATATATATATTTGTATTCCTTTTATTTTATTTTTAAATTTCTATTCTTTAAGTTGTGCTACTTAATGGTTCAGTGTAAACATACGAGTAAAGGATATATAAAAAATTATACCACAAGAAATTTTGAACAAATGTCTATGTTTGTGTCCGAACAACTAAACGACTGCATTACTAAATGTCTACATACGTGACTATATAGTGATAAAACTATATGATTATAAACAGTTACTGCCATATGACTGAATTACTCTGTGACTGAATTACTACCTGACTGAATTACTCTGTGACTGAATTACTACATGACTGAGTTACTATATGACTGAATTACTCTGTAACTGAATTACTACATGACTCAATTAATATATATATATAACTTCTTTAATATATGACTGAATTAATATATGTATTATTAATATATTTCTTAATTATTATATATTACCAAATGGACTACATATGTGTGAATATATGACTATACTATATATACTATGCATGTACTATGTCTCATTATGTGACTTCGTGACTATGTAAATATATGATTATGTACGTACCATAAGACTACAACACTATATAAAGATATGATATGACTTTAAAAATACTACATGACAGTAGAGCTTTTTAAATACACCACCATGATTTTGATGATTATATGATCATAAAGATATGCCAATATCACTATATGATAATAAGATCACATAGAAACAGAATAGTTGATTAAATATAAGCGAATCAATGGAATAACTTTACAACGAAAATTTGCATAACAAAAAACCTGACAATAATATGGCATGAAATGAAATGATTTTATTAATATAGAACTAAAATTGATGACATTTAACTTCTCGACTAAATCATGATAATCAAAAACATGATAATAAAATAAAATAGAAATAGAAAGTATGATTATAAGCGTTTTAATTGAATAACTTGGCGACTTAAACATGAATAAGAAAAACATGACAATAACATCAAATGGACATGGCACCCAAAAACATGTCAACAATGAAATGACACTAATTTTTAATTGATATAAGTTTGTAACAACCACGATTTGACTATATCACAATAGCTCTAGTTATATGACGAAATGAAAACATAATAATAAATATTATTATTCCTCCATATAGACTATACAGCTATTTGATTCCATTACTATCAGCCAGGTTCTGCATATCACCGCGAAATGAAAGTGAAAATGATTTTAATTCCACATAACCGATTTTCTTGTGTTCTGAAAATCGTATGAAATCGTTTTATAGTGCGATTTTTTGTTTTGAAAAGTTATTTGAAACAAGTTAAGAAAAAACAAAATTTTGTTGTACTGTGAATTGATTTCATTAACAATAGCATTTTATAATTAAAAAAATTAACAAACAAAATTTTAAACTTCTGTGCAAAATTATTTTTAGTAGCTTAAACGTGTTTTAAACTACTAATATGAACCAATCTGCTGTCTATCTCTCTATTTACTTGTTGGAAAGAGAAAAAGAACGAATACAAAGGATGCAGAGGAGAAGACTTGAGGGATCGTTCCAATCCAGAGATATCGGAAGTTACCATTAAAATTGTAGTGAAAATTATCTTGAACGAAGAAAAAGATTTATAGAATATTTTAGATTAAATAAAGAAGGCCTTTTGATGCTGTTAAATGAAATGCTGTTAAATGAAAGATTTATAAAATATTTTAGATTAAATGAAGAAGGTCTTTTGATGCTGTTAAATGAAATATCAACCAAAGTGGTCGAAGCAAGCATTCCACTGATTTTACAATTAGCTACGGCACTTCGTTAAATGATTGGAAATGATTGTAATCTGGGAAAGGAGTACCGTGTCCAAAATTCTGGCCAACCTGTTTGACGTATTATTTACTAATTACATTTCGTTTTTTAGCTCATTTAAATTATTTACAACAAACTATTTAATATATTTATTCAAAAGGTATTTTTTTCGTGCCGTCAAAGGCCAACTGTTTTAAATACGTTTTTTTGTAGCAAAATTCATTTACAGAACATAAAACTATAATGGAAAAAACGGCAGAAACAATTAGAAAATGAAATTTAGTTTTATAAACCATTTAAGCGATTTCTAAAACACAAAATAGACGAAAATTACACTTTTGGCGATTTTTTGACAAAAAGTGATTTACAGAACCTGGGTGTATATGTTTTATGGCTAAATGACCACATCACAATACAACAACATGACAATATGACTTTATCACTACAACACTTATTAATGGCACAACTATATATGACTGCCGGACAACATCAATAACTGGCTATTTGATGACTGCAAAACTCTGTAATATAGAAACTAGTTGGTAATATAACAAAATGACAATATATATGGCCAGGCAACTATTTCGTTTAATAATGAAAGTATGGCAATATAGACTTATGAAATCTTTAAAAAATAAAATTGTTTAAACTAATTCCGTTTGAATGTTTTTATTACACAACAAAACCGGTATTCAATAATCTCGCCATTGGAATATTTGTAATTTCAAAACATTAGAAGTATTAAATTGGTTACGGCTCTACAGCCCTTAATATGACTCGTGTTTTCCGGCATAAACTTTCCTCATTCGAGAACACACAATATCATGACTTTTGCTTGCCATGATGTACAAGTGACTTATAAATAATACAAGTACATTTTAATTTTTAATCTTTTACTTTTTCTCGCCAGCCAAATTTTTAGTTACATATTTTTCGAACATTACCTGATCTGTAAAGTTGTCCGTATGAAACATAACCTTAACATAACTCGTCTCACTAATAAATGTTTGAGGTTGTTCGGCTTCGCCACAAAACATGCCAGGCTCTCGACGATTGGAGACATCAGTTTTGGCATTGCCGTCCACAATCTGCAAATGGAAAGAAGCAAACAATAGTTCAAAAATAGCACAGACACACACACATACATACAAACGAACTCTATAACAAATTGATAGAAATTTCAAATTCATTACACGCCGACAGTAAAAACACAAGCAACATGTGAAATAAAAAATTTAAATGAAAAAAGAATACATACATACTTATTGACTAGAGACGCTATTTTTTTTTTTTGTTTTGGCTCTAAAAGGACACAGTATTTCAAGAATATGGCAAAAAAAAAAATTATGCTTTAAAGTTAATTTTTGATTTTGTGTGTTGGTTATTTGAGCTGAAATAAATATGAAACTGACAACGGGGGCACGACTATTCCCATATGTCATCATTTATGCTACAGCTTTAGTGGCCAAAATTCATGAAACAAAAAAGAAATGAAGGTTATTTTGAAGCGCAAGGGAAATACATAGGAAAGCCATCAACTTGAACAGACTGTTAAATAGATGGAGCAGGAAATCAAACACAAACATAGACACACACACACACACACACACGCTTACACTTCAAACACAGACTCACCAAAAAAAAAAAAAAAGAAGAAGAAAAATTTATTCAATCTTATAGGCAACATTAGTATGACATCCATATGTTGAGCTCATGTCAAGCATTTATCTTGAAGGAAACAAGCCACACTCGCTCCCAAACGCCCAAATGACACGCATCAAGAGTGCGTTTGTGAGCGTTTTGGCCTGAGCACGTGTATTTGGAACGTCGGCAGTGGTTGTATGTTAAGCAATAAATTTAATTTGATATCTTTATTTTTTTCATTTTCTTCTTCTTCTTCTTCTTCTTCTTCTTCTTGCGTTTCCATTTGATGTATTGGCGTGTAGGCTTGTTTGTGTATGTGTAAGGGCCATAAATCACAATTCCTTTGGGACTTAATTCTTGGCAAACAATAAAAGTTAACAAATTATATTGTATTCAGTTTTAAATGCGCCTAATAAGGAAAAACACGACATAGAGCTTTAAAATTAACACTTAAAGTTTTAGCGTAAAACTAAAAAAAAAAATTAAACAGCAAAGGAAAAATATATGAATCATAGGTTGGAAAACAAGGCTCCAAGAGAGAGCTTTAAAATGGATATATTTTTCAAGCTGCCGCCTTTCAAAAAAGGGTTTTTAGAATCTCAGGTTTTGCAAAACGTAGTTCAAAAACTTTGTGTTTGAATTCCATTTCTTCTATATAATATATAATAATTGATATAATGATTGATATAAAGTACCTGGTTCGTAAAGTGCTACTTATTTTTGAAACAGACTTTTTAAAGCATAATATTTTTTTTTTAACTATTTTGTTATTATTTGTATTTCTGTGAAACAAATTCTATGTACTTTTATTAAAAGTACTATTATTAAAAGGACTTTTATTAAAAGTACTTTTATTAAAATTCTATATTTTAATAGATTCATTTTTTCAAGAAAATGCAAACAAATTGTTTTTTAAATAATACTTAATTTAAAAAAAAAATACTTCTAAAACTTTCTTTATTAAAGAATGTATTTCCAAAAACGCGCTTTCTTAAAAAACTATTTAAGAAATGGCTATTTTTTAAACATATTTCTAATAATAGTACTTGATATATAAAATACTTTGAATAATGTTTTATAAAAAGATAACATTTCATTTATTATTTATTTACTTTACAAAAGTACTACTTAAAAAAACAAAATATTTCTTAAAAAATTGACATACTTTTTAAAAGTTAATGTTAATTTTTTCAAAAATACTTTTTTTAAAAATTTGGTTTTAAAAATTTTGCTTGCCAACAAACTCGTAAAGACAATTAACATTTCTTTGCAAATTACTTTTAAAAAAAATGGTATTGTTTCGAAAAAAAAGAGAAAAATTTCTTACCTGCAAGAATCCCCCCTCGCAGTAGGTGGCGTTCATAAGTGTACCAATTTTGAACTTTTTAAATCTTAGTCGAAGCACAAAATCCCTGGGAGCACCTTTAAGAGTACGAAATCGATACCAGCAGGTTAAGGGTCTGCCAACATTTTGACTCGTCACTTCAGGCGAACTGACATCTTCGAAAATATCCACCGTTTTGTTGCACTGGTCCTTACTAATATCAGCTCCACCTAAAAGAAAAAGGGTTTTCTCTTTTTAATAAAAGTTATAGACAATTATATAGTTAAAATAATTGTAAATTGTTTTTTTTTCTATTTTCTTAATGAGCAGCTCTTTCAAAAACTATTATTCTATTGTTCTTGTGCAATTGAAATGGAGATATTTTGTGTTTCATTAGAGCCTTTTGTTTGGAAATAAAAACGAACTACAACATGCAAATTGAGACTACAGTTTTTATTCGTTTGTTTAAGGAGGGGTTCTCAAACGGCCGAAATTAACAAATTGCGATACTACAATACAAAACCTGCAGTTTCTTTTTCTCTTCAAATCAGTAGCACAAATGAACTCTTGCTGAGGCTGTTGTATGCAATTCATAACAAAACAATAAAAAACACAAACCGAAAAATATATTAAAGGATAACATTTTGCCTAAAAACTAATAATAAAATCAGGCAAAATTTAAGAGAAAAACATGACTGTCACGTTTCAGTTAACGAATATTTATGAAGGAAAAATGTCTGCTAGTAAATTTTAAGAATGTTGATGGAATATGAATGAATAAGCGCAAGGACTCACAGTTACACCAATACAGCGATTAGGCAATCGTGCAGCCAGAAGCAACTAAAGTAACTGAAATAAGGCCACAAAATAAATGATTCGAGCAGGAATGTGAGTAAATTTTACTTAAAAGATTTTTTATTACAATATTTTAATTCTGAACTCAAGTTTTGGATCAAAATGGAAAGAATGTTAAGTTATGCCTGAAACAGATTCAGCGTAAAAACTCAAAGGATCAAGATTTTTTATTACATTTTTTAAAAGATTATTTCAAGAAATATTTTCAAAACTTTTTAAGATTTTCTTTTCCTAAAGCTCCACTCCTTTTAAAGGATCTGTTTACAACAATACACAAATTGTCAATATTCTTGTCTCTATTACCCTCCATAGGGTGCCGGCTGGCTTCACTTAGCAAAGAAACGACAACAACATAATATCATGCTGTCCAGCATTAATAATGGCCCTTTTCCAAAAGAAAAATATATATAAATAGCAGCCAAAAAATATGCTAAATTTATAAATTAAAGTGTGAAAGAAAAAACACGCCATGTCATATTATCTGCAACTTCTGTTGGAAGTTTTCAACATTTCCTTTTTTTTTTATTAAAATTTCTTTTATGCTTCAAATAAAATTTTTGCAAGACCATAAAATAAATGGTGGAAAAAAAAACTCAGAAATTTCCTTCACAACTTTTCAAGTTTCGTTGTAATAAAAGGCGGCAACGTGAATTACAAATTCAGCACAATGTTCAGCACTATTGTTCTGTGAAATTTCAAAAGTAAATTTTTAGGAAAACAGCAAAAAACACTGCATGAAACTAAAAAATAAGTTCCACAAATATATATGTACATATACATACATATATTAAGGACAATAACGAGCTTGATGAAATAAATGAAGACATAAAAAGGACATACTGAACATACATAAGTGGGAGGATAAATCACTAGAAGTGTAACAGAAAAAAAACTAAATTATATATCTACATACACTCATATATATATATATATTTGTTTGTATAAAAAAAATTGTTTTGTTGTGTTAAAATTATCACATTCATTAAGTGTCTTGTTCATCTCCTGTGTCTCAGACATGGTCTTCAAAGATTTTTGTTGTTTGTTCTTTGTTGTTTGCGCCTCAGGCTATTTATTCAATTTTCTTTTTCTTTTTTTTTTTTAATTAAACTCTCAGTGACAATAATTTTTTAACAAAAACTTTGCTTTTTCCATAACAAAAAACCCAACGAAGTAATAAAGAATGGAAATATAATCAGAACATAAAAATACAAATCAAATAGACAATTTTTTTTTTTTTTTTGCAAAAGATTATATCTTCTTTTTATTCAAATAATGGGAAAGATTAAAGAGCTGTCCCACGATGATGAACGACGACAACGTTTGGAAGTGCTTCGAAAACAAATAACTAAACAAAAACCAACAAACAAGGCGTCATGTATGGAGAGGAAGACAGGAGAGGCAAAATTTGTACAACATTTATTGTTAAAATCATCTCTTAAACAATTTTGATGTTTGATGGAATTCTTGGTGAAAATAATGTTCTTTTCCTCAGTCAATTTTAAGTGAATTTTAGATATTAATAAGCAACAAAAAGGCAGTTTCTTTTCTTCCCTCTTTTCCTCTTTCCCTCTTTTTTTTATCTAAGAAAAGTAGCAATTTGAGGAATTTTAATGAGAAAAAGACCAGCCACACTTTTTAAGAGGTCTTAAATGAACCCATGTGTTTCTTGCGATTCTTGAGTTATATTTTACTCGCACTCTTTAATGAAACGTTGTCAGCCAAATGATCTAGTTAAGTTATCATTCGTTTCTAATGATCTAGTTCTTATTCTTTTGTAAGTGATTCGTTTTATTTTCTGAACTTGTTTAATTACATGATATTGTAAGTGAACCAAAAGATATACTACATTATTCGAAGTGCATCAGTTGTCTTCTAACTAGGCCAGTTTTTTTTTTTAACGACAGTTTTAGTTCACATTTTTTATTCTATCCTACTCAAAACATTTTAAACTTCACGCTATAATTAAACTGGTAAATTGATGCTTTTGGGCCAAGTGAACTAGTTAACTTTTCATACCATTCTAAGTAATCTGGTATATTTCCTTAGAGTATTTCCATATTCTAAGCAACTTTCATGTCAATAATTGAACAATATACTCTCATAATATTACAAGTGAACTAGTTGAGTTTTTACGTTATTTTGACTCCTGTAATTGAATTGGATTCATTCATATCTGTATTAGAGAACTAGCTGAGTTTTTACTATATTCTAATTGAACTAGTTCAACTCTAAACGCTCTTCCAGCCGAAGTGTTATTTTTTGAATGATATATTGTTGCCTCAATTCACTATGAAAATGATCTGAACTCCATGTTTGTGAAATTTCATATTCTTTAGCGAAGCACAAAACCAAATTTATTTTTATAAGTTTGCCAACGCTTTTGGCTTCTTTATTTTCTGGCTTTTTTACAACCCAGTTTCCCAGTGTCGTTTTAAATTAATGTAAACAAGTTTTTAAGCTAAACAATAAAACAAAAGATATGTAAATAGCACAAGACAAGTTGTAAAATTACAACAAAATGCAAAGAGTGATGAAAAAAAATTGCTATAAAATAATGGACTTAAAAATACGCAAATAGAAGAAGAGCAAAAGAAGAACTAAATTGATATGCAAACACAGAAGGAGAAAAAAACGAGAACTTAATGCTTAAAATTAACAAAACACGCACATTGATGAGCCAAATGGAAAAGCAAGAAAAAAAGAAGGTGAACCAGCCAAACTGAAACAAATACACTAAGAAGACTAAACAAACAGCCAGTCAAACGCAGGACAACTAGACAGCCACACACACACACACACACAAACAAAAATTAAAAGGACAATGATACTTTTCACTAGACTTACAATGAGAAAATAAATGAAATAAAAGCCATCAACTGAATGAATGTTATAGTGCAGACTTGTAATAATAACATCCTTGAAAAACACAACCATTGAATGGATTCAGAAATAAACTAAAGAGCAAGACGAAAATAAACATACTACCAGACTAACTTGCTGCGACTGGTCATTGAAGAAAAACTCCAGTTTGTTTGTTAGATGCTTTACACAGACCACCACTACACACGAGTGGACAAAAAGACGATACAGTTAAGTAATAAATCTGTTTAATTTATCAAAGTTTAATTCTTCTATGGCAGTGCTGGTGTATTAGTGAACCTGGAGGCATAATGTCACTCGCCCGTCCTTTAAGCACTCACATACTGCTGCTGCAATGTTGTACAAAACTCTGCATTTAAAAGTCGGAACACAAAACGGACAAAACTCGAGACATTTATAAAGTGTTTGTACAACAACAACAACAACAACAACAACAAAAGCCAAGTGAAAAACAAATAAAATATTGTATATTCGAATACAATCAGTTTCATTTGCTCTGCTTGAGACACATCGTCGCTTACGAGAGTACATTTTTATTACCAGCACTTTTGTTAACTTTCACATTTGCTGGCTGTTTCCATGTCAAGGAGTCTTGTCTTTTGATGTCTGGCAAATTTTATTAACATGTTTATGTTTAAATTTTATGAGTAAAAAAAAATGATTTTATTATAATGATTTTTAGAGTCATATGTTTAATAGAAACTAGTGCTGATTTCGTATTAATAATATGATTTCTAGGGCCATATGTTTGATGTATTTACACTAATATTGATTTCGTCTTAAGACGGTCATAGACGATGTGGTTTTAGGTCTATTATATACTCGTACATTTAAAACGTTTAGCATTACTTCTGCTTATCAACTTGCTCTAAAAGTAGCTCAGCTCAAAAATGAGTTGCGGCAGTAAAAATCCACCGTCAACTCACAGATTTTCTAAAGTTTTTGCTTGTCTCAAAACGAAACCATAACACAACCGCTCACTTTTCCAGCTAAGAATATTCTAAACTGAAGCTATTTTTTTACGCCATTTAATGCGAAACTATTCAATTTGCAAGCCTTTCTCAGTGTACCGGTTCATTACCTCATGATATTCTCAATGCAGTGTTTAACTTTCCTCGCAACAGGACCGCTTTAATTTGCATGATATTCTTAATGGAATAGCTGAATTGGCTTGCGATTAGAATAGCATAGAACCGATTTACTTTCCATGCTAGAATAGTAAAGTTTCTTTGATTTTTTATGTAGGAAAAGTCTTCAAATTTTCTTAGTATCTTAAATGCACCGGTTCATTTTGCTGGTAATTTCATGTGAAATGCTTCAACTTAAAAGCTATTCTATGTGATTGGGACCATTTATGATGCTGCTTTATCTTTCAAGCTATTTAAAGCGAAACGTTTTACTTTCCCTGGTGTTGTTTCTTAAAGGCTTTACTTTCCACGCTACTCTAAGTAAAAACATTGACTTTCTATGCCTTTCAAAGTGAATCGGTTCACTTTCCGTACTATTCCAACTGAAGTTTCACAATACTCTAAGAGCGCCGATTAATCATTTTACATCATCCACCAAGTGAACTGGTATACTTTTCATACGAGGAATTGTTTAAATTTTCATATTATTCGCATCTTAAGTGGACCGATTCATGCTTCTTATTCTCATCTATTCCAAGAGTCATCAATGCAGTTACACCAACTGGGCGTAAATGCTTCTGGTAGTCTCTATCTGTAGCGTTATGGCTAGAATTTCTCAACTGTTTATTAAGACTAGACAATTTTTGTTAACGCAGAGCATAAAGTCTAAGCTTTTATGATAACAACTTGATGTGATGACGATAATGACTCTTGGCATATCAAGGCATATTCAAGTATAGCTGATACACTTTTCATACTATCCCGACTGAAACGCTTCAGTTTGTATTTTTCTAGGTAAGACGGCATAAAAAGTGATCTATGCGATCTATCTATATTCTGCACTTTCACATATGAAACGAACCAGTTCATCATTTCAGTTATTGTATTATTACTGAAATGTTTTGTTTTTTATGCTACTCTTTAAAAATCAATTCATTTCGATATTATTTTAAATTAAATGATTTTTAGGTGTTCATTTAGAGTAAATTCGTCTTGATAGTTTTTTAGTTAGTTTACATACTTATTTGATTTATATCCTCAATACTTTTATTTAAAAAAAAAATTCTACTTTTTTTAAAATTTTTTTTTTAGTTTCAACATTTTATTTTCAAACTTATATTCTTATATTTTCATTGTATATCTATTGCATATCCTAAGAATAATGTGGCCAAAAAGGAAACATTAAAAATTGTGTAGCTTAAATAAACAACAGCTGAAATATTTCTTAGGAAAAAGTAAAATCACTTAATAAATAGTATAAAGTGCCCGGCCAATATGATTTGCAAACTATTCCTTTATCAGCCAACGAACTTTATTACCGTAAACTCTGTGTTGCTTTTCTCTTCTTAAACAAAAAATAAGAGAAAACAAACTTTAAAATTTGATAAAACGAATTCTTTTGGCTTTAAAACGCTCAAGATAAATATTTTTAAAAATACTCGGCTCAATATTTATTTATCCTAGTTGAAATGCTTTCATGATCTTATTGCACAAGCCTTAAACCGTGTTTATTTAAGCTTAAGCGGGGAAAGAAATAAATAGAAAGGAAAAATTTAAGAAAAAAGGTCTTAAAGCTCAAATATGTTTGACTTGAGGGCTTTTTTTGTTTAAATTAAAAAAAAAAAGGAAAAGAAAAGAAGGACACAGTGTAAAAAGCACGCACAGGCAGACACACACACAGCGGATAGAACAATTGTTTCTCAACCCATCTTATTTTATCTGAATATTCGAGATTGTTTTTCCCCCCAACATGACAGACAAAAAAGGATTTTTTGTTTATGTTTGCAAAAAAAGCAACAGAACAGTGATATTGATTTAAGAACTGATATAGACAATACGAGGGTATTGAGGCATTGGGCAGATGAGTGTTCAAACCCCGCTGCTTGAAAAAAGACTTTAAACATTCTTTTTTTTCAAAATATTCATTTCCAAAAGTTTGTTTAAAAAACGAAAACTTCAGAGATCAGAAATTCACATATAAAGAGACAAGGTCCACGAACACATAACTACCCTCGCATGCTTTTTTAAAGTGTGTATGTGTGTGTGTGTGTGTGTTTTTTTTTTTTTTTGCCTGCTAATAAACCATAAAGGGAGCTTCTTTTTATTGCTGGATCTATCTAAAAAAAATCATTACAATTTATCTTGTTTTTTTTTCAGTCAGCAACTTGTCCATATAGTGTCATTATGTGGCCAAGGTCCGCACATAAACTACAGCAAATGACAAATAGTGATGAGTTCAGAGAAGTTCATTCATTCGCATACACATTCTTGTCTAAAATTTGTAACAAAAGCTTTTGTTCATTGAACAAATTGTGGCTAAATGTTGTTCAAGGCCTGGATGCCAAACGGAAGTAGCTAAAGATGCTTTAATGTTGGTACAAGTCTATTGAAAGAGTTTGTTTTGTAAATGGCTGTTAAAAATTGATGATGACCATAACAATGATGAGTCCATGAAACCAAAACTAAAACTAAAACAGGTCTCAGTAGGAATTTTCCCAAAAAACAAATAAAAGTAGATGTCTTCTTCAAGACAAAAGCCAGTGCTAATTTTTGTTAACATGCGGACATGTGACTGTGACAAGAACAACGGAAGATTTTGGCCTTTAACCATAAATTTTATTAAGAATTCAGTATCTTTTAAATACTTTAGACATTTTCATAAAACTTTCTAAATTACAAAATGCCTACAACGCAATTGCAGTTATTTTGAAGTGTCCTGCGAAAAATGAACTTGTTATTAATGCCATTAAGGTCACGTATGCCTGTTAAAGACAAATGTACTCAGAAATATTTGTAATAAAAATGATTTCAAAATCCTTTGCTCCCTAATCAGTTTACTCCCACATATTAATTTTCTTTTGCTAGCAGGCGGTAATTGCGAATGCATTAAAAATACCATCACGAATCTGAAAAGGATCTAAATTTCCCTTCCTACATACATTTTTGTTGTATTTAAAACTTTATATTGTACCTTTTTAACTCTTCTATTTGTGAACTTCACAAAGCATTAAATTTATAAATTTTTTGAGTGACATTTGGCTTTCGCAAAGATTTTTGTTTTTTACTACATCTACTTAAACAAGAGTGTCCTGTCACATACTTGTCAATCCTTTATCAAATTCCCAAGCATGACTGCGGAGCCAACAAAAAATACATTTATAAACAAACAGACCATCCCCGTCTTTCAAATACTAAAAAATATCCATAGAGAAATTTTGCTATCTTCTGTGACGCGAGCCTGCGAGTCAGAGAGAGAGAGAGAGAGAGAGAGAGAGGGATAGAAAGAGCGTGAGTTCGAATTTGAGTTAGGTGTCTCCGCAAGGATTAACTTTTCAAGTTTTAAATGTTACAATATAAACAAAATTTTTGTCGATATAAAAAAAAAACATAAAGTACATGGTCTGCAACGGAAATGTTAAATATTGCTTAGACAAACATGTTGACATGTTGTCAGTGTGTTTAAATAATTTTTTGTTTCTATTTATTTATTACTTCACAGCAAAAGTATTGGTTTTTATAGGGATTTCATGAAAAAACCATTTTATTTTATGATATCAGACATCAAGTCTATAACGTCAATACCAGCTTTTTTATTTTTATTTTGTTTCACTAAGAGGGAGTTTAAATGATTTGTCAATATTGAAAATTATACAAAAAAAAAAAAGTTGGCAACACAACATGATAAATTGATGTTCAAGAAAATTGACATTTTTATACTATAACATTTAAAAAATAATACGATTTAGAAAATTTCTAAATAAAATACTTTATAAGGTTTATGAACTAAAGGGCATGTTTTTAAAAGTAAAAGGAATTTCTGCACATAAATACATCAAATAAGTACTTTTTTATGAAGAAAAACACGCTATTATTAAAACATAATCTTTTTTCAAAGGACTTTTTTAAAACCAGTACTTTTTTTTTACTATATCCTTGTTTATATAAATAAAAGACTCTTTCAACTCTCAAATGTATTTAAATGAGAATCGATTCAAAGATATTTTTTTTAATACTTTTTTAAAAGATACTTTTTTTAAGAGGAACATTTTATAAAAGCTACTTATTTTAAAAGGTACTTTCTTTAAAGGGTGTGTTTTTTTAAAAAGTACTTTTTTTAAAATATACTTTTTTTAAAATATCCTTTTTATAAGAGGAACTTTTTTTAAAAAGATACTTCTTTTAAAAGGTACTTTATTTAAAATGTTTGTTTTTTTAAAAATATACTTTTTTTAAAAGATACTTTTTTAAGAGGAACATTTTATAAAAGCTACTTATTTTAAAAGGTACTTTCTTTAAAAGGTGTGTTTTTTTACAAGGTTTGTTTTTTTACAAGCTGTGTTTTTTTAAAACGTATTTTTTTAAAGATAATTCTTTTAAAAGGTACTTTTTTAAAAAATATTTTTTTTTAAGATAACATTTCAAAAATTATATTTTTTAAAGTACTTTTTTTAAAATATACTTTTTTTAAGAGGAACTTTTTTTTTAAAATATTCTTCTTTTAAAAGGTACTTTATTTAAAAGGTGCGTTTTTTACAAGCTGTGTTTTTTTAAAACGTATTTTTTTAAAGATAATTCTTTTAAAAGGTACTTTTTTATTAAAAAATTATGTTTTTTAAAGTACTTTTTTTTAAACGGTACACTTTTAAAATGTAGTTTTTTTAAAAGAGTACTTTTTGAGCAACTGTTTTCAAAATATACTTTTAAAAAGTACTGTTTTAAAATCAGTTTTTCCAACATTTTCACTTTAAAAAGAACTAATTTTAAAAAGTCCCTGACATAATTTGTACTTCTTTGAAAATCTATTTCTTAAAGACACCAATTTCAAAAGGTACTTTTTGGAAAAGGTAGTATCGCAATAAGTATTTTTTTCAATACACTGGTTTTACAATAGTTTTGTCTAAAAGATAAATTTTTTGAATTTCTTTTTCGAAAGATACTTTTCTAAAAGGTATTATTCTCATTTTAAGCCTTTTCTTAAACAGAGCTTTTTTTAATTAAATTTTTCCAACGATACTTTTCTTATACACACATACTTTTGTTAAAGCTACTGTTTCTAAAATATACATTTTTTTAAAATGCTTTTTTTAAAAAGTACTTTTCTAAAACTTATTTTCCTAAAAGGTATTTTTAATAGATGCACTTTTAAAAGGATACTTTCTTGAACAGGTGCATCTTTTAAGTGCTACTTATTTAAATAATGCTTTTTTAAATGGTACATTTTTAAAGGGCACATTTTTAGTTGGTATTTTTCCTTCTTGAAAATTATTTTTTAAAGGGTATTTCTTTTACGTGTAGGAATATTGATAAACGAATTTTTTAAATCACTATTTTTAAAAAATTATTTATTTTAGTGGCCGTTAGGAAACATAAAAAGAGTTCAATGAATTTAAAACAAAACTTTCGTACATTGACCTTTAAATCAAATTTGCTGATTTAAGCACAAAAAGTACAGACCCAGGATAAAAATTATTTAACCACCATAAAAAGTTTAAAAAAAATTTAAACTAAATAAACAGAAGCAAAACGCAAAATAAAATCAAAAATCAACGACGACATAATAATGCTGACGAAGAGAACATTTTTTAGCAAACTTTTCGAAAGAAGAATAAAATTAAATCATAATAAATAGAATTTTTTTCCCGCCCGACAAAAGCGATCCAAGATAAGAGTGACGAAAATATTACTTTAAAATCGTTTAACTTAATTTTTGCCCCAAAACTAAGTACGCACCTAGATGTCAAACAGAAAAGCCAACACAACACAAAAAGAGGGGAAAATATAAACGAAAATCACTACAATCCCTACCAAACAAACAAAGCATTTATAAAGCCGCATTACAAAGAGCCTTTCTATGCGATGTGAATCCCTTCATATCGAGTTTTCAAATGGACAGCTGGTATTTGCTGTTTGCGTTGCGTTCGTCTCGCCCCCGGAGACAACTATGCCCCACAGACACCCACACCTAATAAAAATGCTTGCAACAGTATGTTACAGCCATGTGGTTGTGGCGGTGATGGCAGCTGCATTTATGGCGTTTGTAGCAAAACTCATGTTGCTGAGTTTGTATTACTGTGCAAAAACTGCAATACAGGGCGCCATAACGCAAATCCCAGGTCATGGATATTTTTTTTTAATATTTCACACAATGAAATGCACCCGCTTAAAGGGCTTTAGGGATTTTTTTTCCCAAACAAAACCAAAGTTTTACACAAAAGAAACTGAAATCTGTTAAATTAATAGAAACATATTTAAGTCTGATATGACTTAAATTTGGAATGGAACCAATACAAATTCTAAACTTTCTAGGAAATTTTTGAAAATATTTTTAAGACTTTAACACATTTATTTAAATTTTTTTTAAACAAAAGCTGTTTGTGAAAGGATATTTTTGAAATAAATTTTGTTGAAAGTAACTAAAAAGGTTTAAAATTTACTTAGATAAAAGATACCTTTTAAAAGGTAAATTTTTCGCCAAGTATTTCCTTCAAAAGTGCCCTCTCTTTAAAGTGTATTTTTTTTTTTTTAAATGTAATTTTTTTACACTTACTTTTGTTCAAAGGCTACTTTTTCAAAGGCATCTTTATCAACGCTACTTCTTTAAAAGACGCTTTTTGGACAAATACTTTTCTAAAAGATAAGTTTTTAATAAATACTTTTAGAAAAAGGAAATTTTCAAAATGTACTCTTTAAAAAGAACTTTTACAAAGGGGAACTTTTTGAAAATGTAATTAAAAGGCACTTTGCATTAAAAAAAAACTCTTATAAACAAATGCTTCAAAAAAGTATCTTTTTCATAAAGGGGCTTTTTTAAAAAATACCTCCATTCTGACAAACTGTTTTTTAAAGCTTTTAAAAATATGCCTTATTGAAGAATCTTTTTGAAAGAGTTTCTGTATAAAAACATTTTTCTATAAGAAATTTTTTAAGCCAAGTACTCTGTTAAAATTTACTTTTTCTGAAATGTACTTTTTTTGTGAGGTACTACTTTTAAAAGTGACTTTCTTTTAAAAGGCAGTTTTTTGAAACATACTATTACTTAAAAAGTACTTTTTTAACAGGTACATTTTTTAGAAGGCACTCTTTTAAAGGTTACTTTTTTAGCAGGATTTTTTGTTAAAGTTATCTTTTTATAAAAGGAACTTTTTGTAAAAGTCACTTTTTTAAAAGGTGCCTTTTTAGAAGGTACTTTTTTATAAAAGGAACTTATTTTAAAATAATCTTTTTTTAAAAGTAACTTTTTTTAAACTCAACTGTTTCAAATGGAACTTTTTTTAAAAGGAAAATTTTTAAAAGGAACTTTTTTTAAGAGGACTTTTTTTTTAGAAGAACATTTTTTTAAAAGGAATTTTTTTTATAACTAAAATAATACAAAGATACTTTTTTATAAAAGGAACTTATTTTAAAAGAATCTTTTTTTAAAAGTAACTTTTTTTAAACGAAACTGTGGACCTTTTTTTAAAAGCAACTTTTTTTAGAGGAAGATTTTTTAAAAGAAACTTTTTTATAAATAAAATAATATAAAAGTTACTTTTTTATATAAGGGATTTTTTAAAGGTACTTTTTTATAAAAGGAAGTTTTGTTAAAAGATTTAAAGGTACTTTTTTTATAAAAGGAAGTATTTTTTAAAAGATACTTTTATTTTAAAAAGTACTTTGTTTAAAGAGTCCTCTTTTAAAGCCAGTTTTTAAGACACACTCTCTCTCTTATATATTATAGATTTTCTTTTAAACATCACCCTTTTTTAAAAAGCACTATTCCTGCAAGACATTCAACTTTCAAACTTGGTTTTCAAGGAATTTTTTTATTTGAAAGTATTTGAACTTTTTGATTTTGTAAGAATCCACCATGAATAAAAGGACATTTCATAGGCTTTTTAAGATATAAATTTACATATTTTTTTAAAGGCCTTGCAAATGTCTTTTAAGGACTCTTCATTCTTTTTTAAAAACAAAGCAACAATATTAATTTATATAATTTATTGCTGAACTTTATTAAGCACGTAAACTTAATATCAATTTAAATCGTTGATATTCAGTTGACAATAAATTTGTACCATAAACAAAATTATATATTCGATTGTTTTTAAAATATCAATTTTCAAGCAGTTTTCTGCTTCGAAACTCCGTAGCAATTTTAAATAGTTATAGCACGTACAGACCAGAACAAAATCCAAATCTAATTAACTGAGAAGAAATTGAAAATTTCAATTTCATAGACACAACAATTTTGTTAGAAATACCGAAAATCATGGCAAATTAGAAATATGTCTGCGGCAAACAAAACGAGACTGAATTCGTAATGGCAGACAAACAAAACTGCACAATGGAAGTCACCAACACAAAAGACAAATTAAATAATACGAAAGAAAAGGTGCTGCTTTGCATGAGATTAGAAGTTTGGCTTTGAAAACAGTGATCTTAACAAATAAAAGGATATCAATTGCAACCTGGGCTAATTTTGAACATTGCGGGTAAGGTTTGCGGTTTGTGTTATTTGCTGGTTGAATACTGACTAAAAATCAAGAGGATTTGGAAATATGAATCAGCCCGTGTTTGTAGAGGTCGCTTGGTTTCAAATATATTTTGTTAAATAAGTATTTTAAAAGTACATTATTGCTTCTAACATAATTTATTACAGCTGCGGAACTTTTTCTTATTTCATTTTCGATAATGTCTTGTGATGCTCAATTAAAAAAATATGTACATACATATATTTATAAAAATAGGATAAATTAGAAACTGAACTGTTCTGGCTTCCTAATCTACTTTTCAATTCTATATTGAGGTTGCAGATTTTGCCATGGAATTATATCTTAAATGATAAATACTTTAAAACTCAACAATATTTTTCGGCTTTCGTAAATAATACGACATTTCAAATGCAATTTATAATGATAACAAACTACATGCGAATGTGAAAATTCAAATTTTCCTAACACACATACAAACCTTCAATATCAATTATAAGACAAAGAGACAGCAGTGGTTTAGTTAAATAAGTAAATTGATTTGAGATATTAAGATATTGCGAGTAATAACTTCTTGTTCATTATCTGAAATTATATTTTGCAATGAAAAATAATAATAAATTCTTAACATTGATAAATTACCTGGAATCAACAATAATTACTAAAAACGAAAATTAAAAAATTAAGCATAAAGGATAGAAGGATATCTGGCATATGGTAGTACGGATTAAAAACCTAATTATAAGACATACTTCCCACTCTAATAAAAGGATTTATACACTTCAAAAACCGCTGATTAAAAGGATTAATTACACAACTTAAGGGAATTCTTTTGCCACAAAACCTTTTTTTTTCTTTTATAATAAATAAATTGATCATAAAGCATAAGCAAAGCCTTAGAGCTACAAATTTTGCTTCGCATTCTAAAGATAGTTTGAACTTTTCCTACGAAGAGTTAAAGATTCAAAAGGATTTTGATCAATTTTGTCTACATTTTGTAACCAAGTTTTTAACATTTAGTACAATATATGAAAATTTATACACAAGAATATAAAGAATTAAAAAATTAAACGCATCAATTAAGCCGACAGTATAATAATATATTTTTCGATTTTTCGCATTTGGATTATTTTTAAAGCTCCTACTTCACATTCTAAAAGTTAAAAGGCATCTTTGAAGAAATTACCACAACAATTAATCGGCCAATTCATTTAAATTTGTGCCCTCTTTTATAACTGAAATAAATATGAAATTGGGTGTTTTTTATTGAGGTATAGAACTTTAAGTTGGCATCACTTTTTTAACTGGCGGCCATTTTGTCAGCTGTCAAGTGATTAATATTTAGTTTGGTTTGCCATTTCATCATGAACAGGTTGACAAAAGAACAACGCTTGCAAATCGTGCAAATTTATTTCGAAAATAATGGTTCAGTTCGCGAAGTTTACCGCAAGCTCCGTCCATTTTATGGTCGACATAATCGTCCATCAGAGCAATTAATTCGGTTAACCATGGATCGTTTTCGCACTACGTTTACTCTATGTGATAATACGCATCCGCAGAGACGTCAAACAGTGCGCACCGAAGAAACAATTGCCGCTGTAGAGCAAAGTGTTGAAGAGGACCCGAATGAATCGATTCGCCACCGTGCACAGCAATTGGAGCTTTGTCCATCAACTTTATGGAAGATTTTGCACAAAGATTGGATGGCATGAATGTGGATGAGTTGTGGTTCCAACAAGACGGCGCTACATGCCACACAGCGCACGTCACAATCGATTTATTGAAGGAAACATTCGATGAGCGCATAATTTCGCGGAATGGACCTGTCAATTGGCCACCAAGATCGTGTGATTTGACACCATTGGATTATTTTCTTTGGGGATATGTGAAGTCGCTCGTCTACGCCAACAAACCAGAAACGTTAGGGGACTTGGAAGCCAACATTCGTAGCGTTATTGCCAACATACGGCCCCATATGCTCGAAAAAGTGGTTGAAAATTGGACCTGTAGAATTGGCTTTATTCGAGCCAGCCGCGGCGGCCACATGCCCGAAATCATATTTAAACATTAATGGCATAAAATTATCCTTCCAATAAAGCCAAATTGATGGACATTAAAACGATTTTCTTGTGTTTTATTTCAATTCGAAGTTCTATACCTCTAAAAAAAACACCCTGTATGTATATAACAAAAAAGGACAGGCCGTGAGCAAGTCCGTCTTAATAACCATGCAAAATAAACTAAAGATTTTAACAGTATAATATTGCTACTATTTCTGCACTTTTACCGTGTTTTAATAATTTTCCGATATTGTAACATCTTGTCGAATTTTGCAATTAAATATAAAAATATCATCAAATCGCAGGCAATTTGAATTTAATATTTTAATTAGTATAAAATATTTTTGTTTTGTTTCATTTGAAATTCGCCAAACATTTCCCTTCAACTTTTTATCGAAATCAGCTTAAATACATTTTCTTTTAAATTTTATATTTTTTTTTTTTTTATGTATTCTTGTTTTTAAAAGTTTATTCATTTCCTTTATTCATGCACTTCTCTGGCAATTAGCACTAATTTAAACTCATAATTCATGTTATAGTCAGTCATTATTTAAATTCCATGCTGATATATTCTACATGCTAAAAGAGTAAATTGGCCCCTTTTGTTAAATGCACGTGTATGTACGTGTGTGTGTGTGTGTAATTTTACGCATGTACATAAAGTTTTAACTAATAAATTGCTTAAATTAACGTCTATTTATTGTATTCGACCTACTTTTTATCCACCTCTTTGGGTGTTGGTTGTTGTTCACTTGATTTTATTTTCTTTTCTTTTTTTCTGCCCCCGGTCTGAAATTCAAGAGTTAATTTTGCTTGTGATGATGACGGCAATGAATATGATGAGTTCAGCTATAAAACATAACAAATTATATGTGATTTGCGGACGGACAGAAAGTAGTAACATCCTCAACAACATCATGTTGCATGAGAGAAGAAAAAAGGCAACAAAGTATTGAGTTTCAAAGCAAAAAAAAACAAAAAGTGTTTTTCAGTTTTTCATAGAAATCTACTTTTTACTCATCAAACGAAAGCATTTCAAAATGTGTGTGTTCGAGAGGCGTCAGTTGTTTGCGTGTAAAATATGAAAATAAACAGGAAAATAAATTGCAAATTTTATTCAAATTTTTTTTTTTTTAAATGATTGACAGTGACTGAAACAATTTGAACGATAACAGAAGAAAGGGGGAGCAGAATTTAATTGTAATTTGTGTCGAAAATAAAAAAACAAATCAAATGACAGATTAAAAAAAAAGAAGTTTTACAGTTTTTCAAAGGCAGTTTTAAAGGAAATTTTATGTAAACATTTTCTTAAAGATGTATGTATGTATGTTAAATATGTCTATTTAAAGGACGAAAATTCTTTTAAAACAGGATAAAGATTTTTTGAAAACTGTGTGATCCTAAAAAGATTCCCTACTCCACAGGTGCAGTCGAAAAAATAATAGGTTTCATGCTTATTGAATATTTCGCACGGGGGGTATATGAGTGCGTAGTAGGTGACGCGTTTCAACCCTGTTATAGTTTATCTTGTAGGCATGACGTTATAATCTATAATAGGATTAGCAGACCTTTCACTTTTGGTCAAACGTACGAAAAGTTTAATGAAAGGCCGAAACTTAAAAAGCTGCCAATATTAGGTAAAGCCTCTGCCAGCAAAAAGACAAGTATCTATAGTTTTCTCTCATACAAGCGGAACTTAGGGCACCGTTATCATGTGTGCTTAATCCCACAGCGCCCATTTCGATAACCAAAAGTGCATTATTGGGCACTTTTCACCAAGTAACAGGAATATAAATACTGCCAGGAACAAACAGCTATAGCAACATCAATGAAATTTAACATATTGCAAGAATTCTGTCATTAATTTTGCTATCATTATTCTTGTAATGTATTCAAAATTTTGTTTTCGGCCATAAATTAATTTCAATTGAAATAAAATTCAATTGAAGTTGTTACTTTTTTCATGAGTTCTCTTTCTTTTAAGGCCCAAACACAGAGTCTCATGCCGCCTACTTTTTTTTCAAAGAGAAATATATATTTTTCATTAATATTTTCTTTGTTTACTGCTCGCCCATCGTCTGCTGGCTATAAATAACACTAAGCAATTATGCTGGGCCTCCTGTAAATATGCTACAATTTATTAAATTTCAGTTCTCCTTAATATAATTTTTTCGCAGGCTTTTATACAAAACTCCTATATAAATCAAAAGATCTTCTAAGCTTCCCTTCCATTCTTATCATTTTTCACCCAATTTGTTATGATGGCCATGAAATTTTGCTTTTTTTTTTTTTTTGTCTTTTGTATTTACTTTTTAACGCTTGGATAAGGGTATATATTTCATTATTTATCAAAACAAAAATAAAAACTTTTAGGGCGGAAAAGGACCCTGACTGTTATTTCCACCTTCTAAAATGTTTTAACTAAAATATCCTAGAAGCGAAGAAACAACAAAAAACAATTGAAATATTAACAGAAAATAAAAAGATGCTGTTACGCTTGATTTGCGCAATCACCCGGGCGAATAAGAAAAAATTTTAACATACTTAAATCCGGCAGAAAAAAAAATAATTTAAGATAAATATTAAATTCTTATTTTTCTTTTTACCAAAAGAATATATTTCTTCTTGTTTTGCCTTCAAAGAAAAGTTTTGTCACCAAACCCAGCAAACCTGAAAGAAATTTCTTTAAGGGATCTTCCCTTAAATGTATAAATATTTATTAGAGTCCAAGATACATATAAAAATATTAACCAAATTTTAATTATGAATTCGACAGGAGAAGGGATATTCAAAAAGCGATCTAAGTAACGTTGTCTAAAAAGACGTGTTTTTCGAATTGCTGCCCTAAAGCAAGCAACGAACTCCTAGCAAAACTTAAGCCTTATCTTATCTTGTTCAATTGGCCAGGGTAGATATTATTTTTATGTTTGAAGAAAGTGGTTTTCAAATTTTGTCCACCAGAACGAAAATGATGTGTTGACAAAAATAAAATCTTATTTTTTATATTACAAAAAATATTCATTTACTCAATTGACCAGGGTGTAGATACAATTGTTATGTACGTAAAGAAGAAGTTTTAAAAAATCACAATTATGTTTTACAAGAAATACTTTTTTAATCTACACATTTTATAAAATTTGATACACATTTTATAAAACTGAACAGAAATTTGATTGAAATTATTTCTACAAAGAAGAAAATAAAATTTTTATAAAAAATAGCCAAGCCTTATCTTATTTTACAAGAAATACTCTTTTAATCAACTAACCAGGGGAAATACAATTTTTTTAATTCTGTAGAGAATACAAAGAAGAAAATTAAATTTTAATAAAAAAAAAAGAACCAAGCCTTATTTTATGTTTTACAAGCAATGCTCACACTGTCCAGGGGATATATTTGCTGCGTCAATGGAGAAATTCAATCCACATAAAATCTTGACAAAACGCTGAGAACAACATCAAAGGACAAAGAAGACGGCCGGAGAGTCAGCGTACTACCATCTTTGACTGTTTCCAGTTAAAATATTCGTAAAACTTCTTAACTCTCTGAAGACGTGCTTTCATATACCAAACGTGCAAACGCTTGTTGGGCACATTTTTCCATTTTCTATTTAAAAACCCCTTATCAAGCGCTTGTGAATATCACTTGGATTTACTTTTGCTGCCTTCGTCAAATCTTGTTACAGCCATTTCAACACTCTATAACAAAACGATAGATTTACTGTAACCGTTGATGGATCATTAAGTTAAACAATTTTTCTTTTCGTTTCTCTTTAAGCTGTAACGTCTCCACACAACGAGAACATCAAAAATGTTATTAACTTTAAAAAAAACCACATAAATTTCGAACATTACTGGTCAGATTATGGCCTCTGTGCCCACTCTCTAGCCAAACTATACACGAACCATTTAAGGGTCCTTTCTATGTTTGAAGGCACAACACAAGTTGACAGATTATTTGGGTGTGTTGTTTTCTTTTCGAAAAAGCATTAAATGTGAACGTAAACTTAATGTCTTGTCCTTTTTTAAAGTTCTGCTTTAGTAGTTTTATTATAGGCAGCTAAAAGTTTGTTTTCTAAAGAGGCTTTCTCAAATTTCATTTTCCAGCATTAGCTTTAAGCAGTTGAGATTTTCATCGCCTTTGAAGGATATTGTTAACAGAAATATTTATTTGGGAAGCAGCCTATTATTTTGGCTTCAAAATACTTTATAATATCGGCAGCACAAAAGTCTACTGAGAATAATACACAGAAAAAATTAAAGCTTTTATGTTAAGGATCTGGCGTTTTGTTGAACAGGGTTTAGTACTCAACGCGTGTTTTTATCTTATATTTTGGTAAACAATTCAATAGAAAAATTTATTTTGATAAACAATTCAATAGAAAAATTTATGAACAAAGATTTCTACACGTTTATAATGAATTGTTTATTGAGACAGGGAAAATATTTTAGGAGAAATCATGTCACACTTGGCAACAGAAAACCGTAGTAGACTTCTTAGTGATTAAGAACTTTCAACAAAATTATAGGTTTTTCAAAAACATCAAACAAATTTTATAAACAAAATTTAATATATTGTTCTTTGAATCATCAAAAACTTATTTACATTTCGAACTTAAGCAAATTTTTTCTGTGTATTGTTTTCTAAATTGTTACTGGCTCTGTGACATTTGACGTTTTTATGGACTTTGAATTTATGGAGCATTTAATTTTATTAAAAAGATTTCCTTTGCATGTAAATTAAATGCATATTAAATTACTTCCGTAGAAAGTGATATCTGAAAGTAAAATTCTTTGAAAAAGCCGCTGTACGTTACCGTTCAAATAATTTATAAATTGCTATAAAATATTAAATTTAAGTACCTAAAGAGAAAAAATACGCAGCACTGTGAGATTGCACTAGAGACCAGAAGTGGAAAAAAGAAAATATGTATTTACGTCTTAATAAAGTTTCAGCAGAATTCTCAAAATCGCTTTTTCAAAGTTTCATCAACATGAGAGCAGAATTTTACAAGAAACCATTCAACAGCAGTCAAATGAAAATGAATGAGTCAGAGAGAGAGAGCGAGACCAACAAATATATTTCATAAGAATGAGCATCATTTCCCACATCGTACAATACAAATTAGTACTCGCAAAGCAATTGTGAATAAAAATTGCTTAAATTTAGATACAAAATTCACAAAAATCTAATCAAATCAATCAAAAGCATAAAAAGAAGGTGAAAACGAAGGGCGAGGAACTGTCCATTTTGTTAACATCGCACTAAATGACTGCAAAATCTCTATATCTACGCCGAACATTTAGAGTTTCTAGTAAAAGATTATTCAATAAGGGCGGGCAGAAATGGAAGTGGAATATATGGGTGATATTAACGAAATTCGTTTTTATGGAACACATGTCCGTCGCCCCTTTTTCGGGAGATATGGATGCGAATGATCTACCTTTCAATGACTCTGGCGCACAGATCCAGCTGAATTAAAGCAGTGCTTTCGGTTATGCCGACATTAAAGGCATCGCTTGACATCGGCTTATTAACAAAGACCACCAACTTCAGAGGAAACGTGACAAGGAAAAGTACAAGGCACACGATCTTGGTAGCCAATTCACTCACGTCAACTGTGAGGGACATGGTAATACCCTCAAATCGTTCTCGCAGAATGTGCACCGTGACGTCCTGTATGTGAGCTATTGCACATTTCCGCTGGCACCACAAGGCATCTACCCGCCCCAGCGTTCAATTAAAGACAAAAGGAGTCGGTTGCCATCATTCTGTAGAGGCCCCCTTCGAAGACGGCGGGCTCACTAACGTTGTTTTTAAATAAGCACGGAGGACCACTAACAACGTCAGCGCAAATTTCTCCCCAATCATTGGAAGCATTTGCACCTCGTAAGGCTCGTGTGGGTACGCATATAGCGTATTAACAGAGCCATTCAACCAAAAGGATACAAGGCCATCACACGTCATCCCACTGAATATTGAATCTGAAAGTAGTTAAAAATGTCGAAGCCTGAACCAAACGTAAATATTAACCGGAAGTGGCGCGGGCTTTTTCTGTAAACAACAAACATTATTTCGCAGTAACCTCCACAATCCAGCTATTTATCGGAGACTGAGTAGAAGTGTTTAAGGCAAAAACGTGGTGTGGTTTCGACGTTATTTCAAAACCTAAAATTATGCTATTTAAGAAATTCAGTGCATTATAAAGTTTTTGAAGATTCAAATTTGCTGAACCTTAAAAAAATAACATTCACTTTTATATGGGCTTTACGATGCCGTTCCCGCTGTAAATCACAATATCAATTACAATATGTAAAGACAACCTTTTGAATATTTTAATTTTAATAAATTTAATGTCTCACTTTATATCCTGAAATACAAATACAATGACTTATAGTTGCAACAAATATTATTGTTTTTGTATACTTCGTATATGTTGGCGTAATTGTAAGACAAACATGATAATGATGCCATGGAAAATAATGTTTTTATATGTTTAGCATTGGCTGTGTGTGCCAGCCTGGTTGGCAGGCTGGCAGGCTGGCAGGCAGTCGAATTCTCTTGCCTCTAACGCCAACGAACAACAACAACTAAACCTTGTCTGCCCCGTAAAGTTGCATAATATCGTAACTAAAATGTATGAATTGCAATTTCGTGTTAAAGTGATTTGTCACTAACACACCTACAATTTTTACACAAAATGACAAAAGGGAAAAAAATTAAAGGAATAGATTTAATGGCAAGTCTTGCCGCCTGTCTCCTGCCTTCAACTGAATAAAATTATTTGCTAGATTTTGTGCCAGCAAGATAGAAAAATAACAATATGTATGTATGCATGTATGTATTTATGTGTGTATGTATAAATTATTTAAAACATGACAAGGCAGTAAATTTTAAAATTACATTTATTTACAGAAGTGATATGCATTTAAGACATCATTTATTCATACATCATGTTAAACTCCCTGTACACTCAAATGAATTTTATGTTGCTGCGTGTGTGTGCGTAAGAAAAGTAATTTAGTAATCACTGCCATCAAAACGACATTTGAATTTAAAATGTAATGAATTTGTTTTAATGTGATATTTATTGTTTGCATTTCAATAATTAGACAGAGCAACAATTAAAAGCATACTTCAAGGCAAATGTAACGTGAAATAATATATAAAGCTCTTGCCAACAGACAACAGGTGAGAAGTGCTCTCAAAGAAAAAGCAATTAATTAAAACAAAAGACAAAATAAATACAATACACTGCCGTGACTTGCAATTGCCGACTGGATGTGGTAAAGTTTTTCAAATTTAAAGCATACTTTTGGGGGCTTTAAATTAAAATAAATATAATATTTAAAGTAAGGGGATCTTTTTAATGGTTTAGGCTTTAATATCAGGCGGCTTGTTGTTGGTTGCAGCCAATTTCAGAAAAAAACGGATTTTTTTAAAAACTTTAAGTTATTGGTATTTTCCAGATCAAGAATAAATCATTAAAATATACATAAATGGGCAGCACTTTGCAATTTTACAAACACATTTCAATTAATATTCCTCATTATGTACATTTATATTGTCTTCTTACAAAACAACAGCAAAAAAATCGCAACTACAATTGAAAACTTTCGTCGTTATCCTTTGCACCTTAAGTGAAGTTAAATACGTTTGCATCAACAGTCATACAGCCATCACTAATTATTGCAAATATTCGCAGACTCCATTAATGGCAAGTTTTTTTTTCCATCTATATCCATCATATATAACCATAAATGTTAAAAACCTCTTCGAACTCACAGCTACCGACGCTGACACCACACACACACACACACACACACACACACACACACACACACAGACACCTGCACATACCAACACACCCTCACAGCTGATAAACTAAAACCAAAGGAATGCAACTTAACGGCAACGTCATGCAACTCACCTCAAATGGTAATGGATAAAATGGCGCGGCAGAAAAGTCAAAAGAGAAAAGCAACTTTATAGCAGAGCTTCAAAAGGAAACCAACGTAATAACTGTAAGTGCAGACTTTGGCATGTTTCGGTTTGTTGATTCATGTAACGCACAATCAAAAGCCTGATTAAAGTCAATGCTAAAGTTTTTATAGGATTTTATTTGTACGATACGGCTGCAAAGAATGTTAATAATTCTTTTTTATTTTGTTCTCATTATAATTTTTTAAGATCTATTGAACGTTAAATGGCAGAAACTTGGTACTAAATTTCGAAAAGCAGGTAAATGTTTAAGCGGTTTTCGGAGGGAATTTGTTAAGCCTGGAAGACAACAAAAATCCAATTAAGCAGGCACTTAAAACATTATAATAAATATATGCCCCTAAAAGTAGGCAAACAACTACTTTAATATTATCAACATTATTAAGACCAATCATTAGGTAAGAATAATCAGAAAAAGTTTCCTCATTTAAGCTAAAACAGTCGGTGACACAACTGGCGCTCTCTCTCTCTCTATAAATGGCTCAACTGATAAAATACAAATTTGAAATGTTAGAATCAATATTAACACAAATTGTGGGTTCTGCTACTGTGTGCCCCTCTGAACACATATATTTTTGCAATTGAAATAAAACACAGGCACTCAAACTAAACGATTTAAAAATGGCTACAATCGTACGAATTTAGTTGAGAATATACTAGATTTACGAGACGAGATTTGTATTCAAATTAGGTTGGAAGAGCCCAAAAGACCATCCTTTCTAAGTTGGTCCCTTAAAACAATTTTTCATAATTTTATACAAAACTAAAAAAAAAATGTATGTGCAAAATTCAGTTTATAAACTAAAAGAGAAATGAAAAAAATTAACGACTAGAAAACAAGGAAACACGCCATATGAAATATACTTAAATAATGGCTATTTTTCTTTAAGACATAATATTAAGGCTGCCTAATGTACGCTATTAGTATCAAAACCATTCAATTCGACCCGTCCAATTTATAAAGGTGCCTTAATATATGCTATAAATTATTCAGAACACGAGCGATTTGAAATCATTTTTTGCTAAGAACCATTAAACATGAGAATTTCTCAAAAACAAAAACTTTCTATGCCTTAAAACAGCCATTTAAAACATACATTTTATTTATTTAAGCTGCAAGAAGAGTAGAGCACTGATTAATTGGTTGAGTAAAATACACGACAGTTCTTTGGATTTAATTTTGATTTCACAATCACAGGTGTCTGTGTATTTTTTAACTAAAATATATAATAAAAATATAGTTTTAAAAAATGCCAGCTTAAATTTTAGAATTTTTCTTTTGCTCCTCAAAGTACAGCTTTCCTTTAAACTTATTTCACAAAAGTGTAGACTAAGACAAATTTATCCCGTTTGCCAAAACAATTGCAGTGAGCAAAAAGAATGTAATTTATAGCATAAGCGCACCAGAATATGCAATATTATTTTTTATTTACACAAAATTTATTTAAATTTTCACACACAAAAAAAACAGAAACAGAAGTATTTATTCAAAAGCCAACGCGAATTATTTTAAAACATTCCTCAGCATTCCTTTTTCTAATGCAAATGCTTTATGCAAATACAACCTTTTGCGCCATCATTATTTATTTTCCCTTCAAATAAAACAGAAACGCCTTCAACATTTCCGTCACAATACAATTACAGCTAAAGCAATTCATACTACACCTTGCCATAGAAATTATTTTAAAAGTCATACTGTCTCTAGTTTAGAATCTGTTGGCTTTTTGGTTTGTTGCCTGCTCTTAGGCGCTTGAATGGTTGGTTAGTGCCAACACTGTGTACAATTTAAGCCATTGCTACTGATGTTATGCAATTCATCAACGCCACCAACATTAAATCAACATGATTTCTAGACGAATTTAAAACAGCAACAAAACGTACCGACATAGAAAAATTATACGTGATGCTATTTAAATTTAATACTCTGTGACTTCTCCCACAAAGAACCGAAAGAA
Organism: Epicampocera succincta; assembly: GCA_932526305.1. NCBI lineage: Eukaryota > Metazoa > Arthropoda > Insecta > Diptera > Tachinidae > Epicampocera > Epicampocera succincta. The sequence goes on along the minus strand of OW052036.1, from coordinate 61,058,996 downwards.
GAAAAGCAAGAAGGAACACAGGAATTTTCATGCAAATAAATAAAAACACTGGCATACAGAAAATATTTTACGACTTTTGTTTAAGCAGCAAAACCATTAATAAAACTACCATAAAAAAAATACATACAAACTTTTTTCAAACAACTTTTACACATTCTTTTGTACAAAAAACGGATTATATATAAAAATACAGCATATAAAATATCAGGTTGAAAACAACCACACAAAAACCAGTCAACTTACAAAATATAAGAAAGGAAAAGGTTATTGAACGTGTTTACGGAAAAGTTATGCAAATCTATATGAAAACAAAACAAACAAATAAAAATAAAAGGAAAAACAAAAAACTTTCCAAGATGAATGGAAGGTGAAAAAGTAAATGGAGTCTGTTTCAAGACCGTCAAATAAGTGCATTTTATTTTTCGTACGTTTAAAGAAAATTTAACAAAACAAGCAACAACAATAAAACAGGAAGTAAATGGAAAAAAGTATTGAAGAGAAATTTATTCTGTAAAGTCATTAACGAAGAAGAAATATCAAAACTTTTAAAACAACAGTTTAGGGCAAAATCTTTTTGGAAAAGAAACACGTTTTAAGCAACAACAACAACAACAAAACTTTTCTGGGTACAACGAACTTTGCAACATACAATTTGATTCTGTGGGATACTGATAAATTGTACAATGGCCGGTCGCTAAATCCGAAAAATGGTCACCAGCTGAGAGATGGCTTAACTCATGGCGTCAACAAGGATTTGCTGATTTTGATTGAAGTGAATTTGATTGATTGTCGGTTCTGAAAAAACCACAAAATACCGCTCAGTAACACAGTCGTTTGACATAGAGAAAATAAGGCAAGTAGTATATATGAGGCAAACCAAACTACATACCCTTGATATATGCAACACATAGACAAGTTATAGACCTTTGAACTCGACTAGTACATGGACAAGACAAAGAAGATATAGACAAGCCACAGATAAGACAAAGATAAAATATAGAAAAACATTAACAAGACATAGACAAACTAAAGATTGCGACGGATACAAGATATAGATGCGACATAGATGAGACATAGGCAGGACGTACACAAGACTGGCAGGACATTAATAGGATAAAAAGAATATATAGAAAGGACAAATATATGGAAAATACAGAGAAGATATGAGGGCAAGCCACAGTTATAGAAAGAACATATGTGTGTGTATATAGATAAAACATCAAAAAGACATAGACAAAATAAAGAGACGGACAAGCTATAAATATGACATGGACACGACACAGCCAAGACACAGCCAAGACATAGATAAGGCATAAACAAGACATAGATAAGATATAGACAAGATATAGATAAAACAGAAACTAGAGATAGACTAGACATGGACAAGACTAAGGCAAGATATATACACAGAAGACATAGACAAGACATAGATGGATCTTAGAATACATTACCAAGAAATAAATAACATATAGACAAGCCATAATTAAAGCAAAATCAGAGACAACATATAAACAAAGAGCACATAGACGGATATAGCAACGATAACAGACATTAGGTAACGCATTAAAAAGATTTAGACAGGAGAAAGCGTTGACAAAAAGACAAAAACCAAACATAGACCAGAAATACATACATAAATACCATGAAAACTACAACATTTTTATCTGTCAAAAGTCTCATCATGGCATGATAGAAAGCGACCAAATGCATATTCCAAGGACTATTTTAATTGGTGTTTGACGGTTTTCAAAAGACCCAATACTTAGAATAGCTTTCTAAAACAAATATTTGAAAATCGTTACGGATGCGGCACTCCACAAAAATAATAATTTTAAAAACAAATCCACAAATAATTACATCTCAAAGGAAAATCTCAAGAAAAAATTCAGAATTTCTTAAGAACAGAAAGCAACAACTAATTCTACAGCTTTGCACTTTCTGCTGTTTGCTCTCTCTCTCTCTCTCTCTCTGTCTCGCTCTGTACTTCCTTAAAAAACTAATAAAAATATAAAATTGTAAATTTATTTGTCCAAACATCCTGACAGCGAACAAATATTGTAAAGTATTTCTCAAACAATCCAGCACAAAACCAAAACAGCCAAGACGTAATTTTTCTTTTATTGTGAAATTATTTAACAAACAGAATCTTATAATGCGAGTATTACGGCGAACAGGAAACAGTTGTTAATTTAGGTCCTTATAAAGTTTGTTTGGGACATGATTTATAAGGCAGCTGCGAAAGAAGCACCAAAGCAATTACTTGTTTTACTTTCTTCTGTTGTTGTAAACATTTCAAATAAGTATTTCAATTGTTATCCTTAAACAATTATGAACAATTGTGGTAAAATTAAAAAATATATATTTCTGCTGAATTTGTTATGGTTTAAATCATAAACTCAATGCTATGGAAAACTAATTTACTTGGGAATCCAAAGTTAAGCCAATCCTAACCTAATTGCAAGTACTCAGTTCATAACTATTGTCTTGTCTAAACTTGTCCATGTCTTATCAATGTTTTGTCTATGTGTTATTTATGTCTTGTCTGGATGTTGTCTCATGTACATATATCTTATATCTGTACTATTCATGTTTATCTACGGTTTGTCGCCATGTCTTGTCTACGTTTTATTTCTCTTGTCCATCTTCATGTAGTGCCATTATCTTCCCTGGCTTTTTAGTTCTCTTCCACGTACAATCATAAGCAGGAGTATCTTGTTTACGTCAATCTCTTGTCCATGTCTACGTTTTTTCTGTCTTTTTTTTTCTCTCGTTTTTTTAATATCTTGTCTATGTCTTGTATTTATTTTTCCAGTATTCATATAGATGGATCAAGCCTTTTAAATAATTTATCTGTATCTATATCTTGGTCAAGTCTTGTCTATTTCTTGTCTTTGATTTTTTTTTTCTATATTTTGTCTATGTCTGAACAATTTTCTGTCTATATCTTGCCTTCATTTTGTGTTTTTTGTCTTGTCGAAGTTTTTGCATTTTTCTTATCTATATCTTGGCTACGCCTTCTGTATGTCTCGGCACTATCTTGTCTATAGCTTGTCCAGCTCATCTGTCTTGTATAGGTTTTTATCCTTATCTGGCTTAATATATATATGTGTATATGTGTATATCTTATTTGATTCTTCAGTATCTTGGCGCTCTTTAAATGAAGCTTCAAAATCTTTATATCCGCTCTTTCTACCAACTAAGACACCACAAATCTTTAAAGAAACTTATATATTGTATATACTTTTTAATACATTTAACGAGTCTTTTAAATGCTTAAATTGAGCAAAATTTTTTTTTTTTGTAATTTTTCCCAACTCCCTGCCAAATATATTAAAATATTTCCGGTTTTTTTTTCTGCATAGTTCATTATTTGTTGTAAAGTGTTGGCATGTGTCAGAATGTTTGTGTGCGTGTGTGTGTGTGTGTGTGTTAAACCCGTAGATATTTTAACTATTGTCTGCATATTGATAGTGTAAATATGATTTTAATCTTGTTCATTTTTCTTTCTGCCACTGCTTACGCTACTACTTTGCTTGATTGTATTTCAGACAGTCAATGAACATGAAAATTTTCATTTTTCTTTCCTCTTCTCTGCCTTAGATACTTTGCAACTTCCTATGAAAACATTTACATACATTTGGAACTGGGAAATAGATTGAACAGCAAAAAACGAAAACTTTTCAATATAAACATGGAAATTTGTTCAATAAAAATCATGCATTTATACAGTTGTAAGGAGTCAAGTGCAATTTCAGTGAGGACAAATGCAATAAAAGTTTAAAAACGAAGGAGGCTGTTAATCAGAAACTGAACGGAATTCGTCCTGATAGAGATAAATCTAGTTTTTCAAATAAACGGCAAATTTCATATAAAGTACGAAGAAAGAAAATGTTTCATTAAAATAGCAGAGATTTCAAAGCTTATCTGCATTCCCCCCACAACACAACGCCAAACTCTAGTCACCCTCGTACATATTTTCGTTAACACTTCAAATCATTTTGAATATTGCTGCCCTCACTTTTCATTTTGCATACTGATACTGATTTCTAGTCGTTTCTACGGCCGGCTGCAACCATTGCCACATATTGCAGGATTTGTTTGTTGAAATTTTAAACTCTGTACGTGAGTACAGAACGAGTACATAATAGTATTTGTAATAGGGAGTCTAGGCAAATATAATAGTTATAAATATCCTTGATTGGCTAGACTTTATTTTATGTTTTATAATATTTTTATGAGAATTTTTTGTTTCAGCAAAAACTTACAGTTGAAATTGCACAAACTGCTGCTCATGAATGTTATTTACCTGCAAATAGAAAAATATGTATATATTGAAATTGAGTAAACGATTGAAAAGTTTTCCAATTAGTACAATGAAATTTACTTATTGATAAAGGAAATACAAGTATATAAAAGGATTTTTCATACACAATTTAATGCAACAAGAGAAAGTCATTTTTCGGACCTTAAAATATCAATAATCTATTAATTATTTGTTACATTAGAAAGCGAAAGGAGATTATTCTTCCATCTGCTGGTGATTTTTGTCTTTTGACTCTGTGACCTTTCTTTGCCTTCTTATCTTATCTTCCTCACCGATGTCGTGGTCAACATGTGACAGAGACTTCCCAACGACTTAATCATTTTTATCATATATTTTTTATGAATGAACTAAACTATTACATAATTTAATTATCTAATCATTGAAGAGCTTCAAATTTCTCCACAAAAATGTGTGAAATCTTACACAACGACCTCCATATTTTGAAGGTACACACACACACATACATACATATTTCTGCTCAACCTTAAACCGCGTATCGAACTAACAACAACCACTCTTATATTTCACATACTGGAATACATTTATTACATATGGTTTTTTTAAATCATTTTTCTCATGGCAGAGCATTTTCAAACTGCATGAAAGCAAAAAAAAACAACACACCCAAGTTTTTTCAGGCTTAACTTATGCATCCTTCAGACTCCTTGCACGGTTTTTCTTTACACAAATGTAGTAAACATTGCAGTCTTCTACTTGTGCCACGATAAACAAGTCAAAAAGTCTAACCATAATTTGTAAAAATATTTACCCACTATATAAAGCCAATATATAGGCCAAATATACATTACAGTGAGTTTGGGTTGGCTTTTTCTACGTTTATTTTGCTTCTGGTTTTTTTTCGTAAATTGTGGTAAAATAAACAAAATACAATAAAAACAACAAACTTAGCAACTTTTCGCATATTTCTACCAACACAGGTTTGAAAACAAAATGTATGCTGTAGGTTGGGTGCATGCAACACAATTGCCAGTAAAAATGTACTTGAAACCCCTTTTACGGGGGATGCTTGTTTTTAGGAAAATTTGTTTTCGTTGGCAAGCGAATATTTATTCTTGAATAAACGGTCTTTTTTTCAAGAGACATTTCCTGTGGAGAAAATGATTTCTTAATAGAAGATATAGTCAGGATAAGGACAAAGACTAGACAAGAGAAGATAAAGACATAAAAACAAAAGAAACACAAGATAAGATAAAGACTAGAACTGGACAAGACAGAAAAAAAAAATAAAGCCAAAGGCAAAGATAACACCAAGACAAAACAAGACAAAGACACAGGCAAGACAAATACTAGACAAGGAAAAGACAAATACTAGACAAGGACAAGGACAAATACAAAACAAAGACAAGACAAATACAACAAAAATACAAAACAAGGACAAGACAAAGATAAGATTAAAGATCAGACATAGATATATATCGAGGTATAGAGCTAGACATAGACATAGACATAGACATAGACATAGACATAGACATAGACATAGACATAGACATAGACATAGACATAGACATAGACATAGACATAGACATAGACATAGACATAGACATAGACATAGACATAGACATAGACATAGACATAGACATAGACATAGACATAGACATAGACATAGACATAGACATAGACATAGACATAGACATAGACATAGACATAGACATAGACATAGACATAGACATAGACATAGACATAGACATAGACATAGACATAGACATAGACATAGACATAGGCATAGACATAGACATAGACATAGACATAGACATAGACATAGACATAGACATAGACATAGACATAGACATAGACATAGACATAGACATAGACATAGACATAGACATAGACATAGACATAGACATAGACATAGACATAGACATAGACATAGACATAGACATAGACATAGACATAGACATAGACATAGACATAGACATAGACATAGACATAGACATAGACATAGACATAGACATAGACATAGACATAGACATAGACATAGACATAGACATAGACATAGACATAGACATAGACATAGACATAGACATAGACATAGACATAGACATAGACATGACAAAACCAAGACATAACAAAGCCATTAATGCAAACAGTATATAAGCAAGGTATAGATAAAACATATTTATTGACATAAATAGACATGGACATGGACATTGGCTTAGTTAAGATACAGACAGGGCATTGAAAAACTGTAAGAAATACGTAGATATAGAACAGACAACATATAAAAACGACATGCGTAGGTACAGATAAAACATATATATGTATGTATGTATGTCAATATATGTATATCGACATTAACATGGATGCTGACAAGGCATTGACAAGATTTATGCAAGAAGTGAGATAAGCACAATATAAAAAAAAATTAAAACTTAGAAAGAAAATGCAAATAAGATATGAAGATGAAGGCGAAATTTGGAAAAATTTCAAATCTAAAAAACAAGTTCTTTTATGACATTTTTCTAAGATTTTCTTTGCAGCGGCAACTACTGAGACTAACGCTTTCTAAAATCTTCCATATTTCCAACATCAAGGTATCATTTAAAAATAAACTCCTGTCTCTTAGTTTTAATTATTTTATAATATTTTTGCTTTCCGTAAAACATTTTATTTTGTGGTATTGATCTTTCTTTCTGACCATTTAAGTCGCCTTCAAAATTCATATCGTTCAATAAATATTTCATTATATTTCGTATATTCGTTTCTTTGGTGCCTTTTGGTGTTTTTGTTGTGGCTTGTCTTTATTAAATTTTACCAATTTTCAGTCCTGTTATGACATGCTGTTCATTTCATGCTGCTCATCGAGTTTTTTCTTGTTTTTTTTTTTTTTTTTTGCTTTTTGTTATGCTGCCTTAAGAAAAGTTTGAAAACTGTAATTTTGTCTTTCTTTAACTGCTTCGAAATCTTTCCTTCTTTTTTGCTGTTCTGCTTTTTACTCTATTATTTACTGGTTACTAAAGTTACATTTATATTAAAATGTTAACGTTGACTTTAGTTATTGAAAGTTTGTTATATTAAAATCATAAATTTAGTTGCAACGAAGAAAAAAAAGTGAAGGCAAAAATTTACAAGAAAATTTCTTAATAAAAACTTTTTGACAAAAATTATGTGAAAGAACTTTCTATTTTTTCTGTTTCTTTCACAGATATTTGAATTATTTTGCAAGCGTTAAAAAGGAAAATGTCTAGCACATTTTGCTTAAATTTGAAATTTGAGGTTAAATTTAACAGATGATCTAAGTGAACGAAGTTAGCGCTTTTCATTCATTCGGTTCAGCGCTCAATTTTGACTGCTTTTGCTCAAGTGCTTGTTATTAGAATTGTGAAGATCATTAAATTGAAAGCGAACGAAGTGAGTCGGTCACTTAACTGGCCGCTTTTCTTTCAAAAGTGTTATGTTCGATTTTGAAGATTGTTCATGAATGACTTAAGCAAGTTTTAGTTCAAACGCATAACGTTCGATTTTGATTACTTTCGTTCATGTCCGTCATATTGGAGATGTATCGTTTATGAAGCATACGCTTAAATTGAATTGATTTGCAATTATTATTGAACTGAACGCTTTCTGTTCAATAGTGCAACACGTTAGATTTCGATATCTTTTGTTCATGAGCCACATATTAGACCTGTGACGCTCATGGACGATCAGTTTAAGTTGAACGGCTGGCCTAAGAGACCGAAGTGAACCGCTCACGAAACGGCACAGCTGAAAGACACACTAAAAATATATTTCTTTAAAAATATCTAACCGCTATAAATAATAACTATTTTTTTGAAAGAAGGTTTTATAATATGTTTTTTCTCTATTATTTAAAATCAGACATTAATTCGCTGTTTTTTGGAAATATTTTAAAAAGCAATATTTCTTAAGTCTTTTTTTTCCCCTTCAAGTTTTACAGCAATTAAACCTATTGCAATTAAATGGTCACTTTAAATCTTTTGTATGTGCCCCATATAAAAAGTAAAAGTTTAAAGTCCTGTGGCCTGCTTTTGCAGCTACTCTTTTTGTTTAGATTTTGTCCTGCTTGTTCGTAGCAAAAAAGAAATCCTTATTTTTTCCTTTCCATTCTTTGAGCCTTGTAAACAATGGTAGTTAACATAAGGTTTTCAACCAAAAACAATAACCGGCTGTCAGACTAGTTAAAGTCCGTTGTATGTGTTAGTTGGTAGCAACTCGTATAGTGTATTTTGGTTTTTGCCTTTCAGGATATTATTGTTGTTGTTTTCTGTACAGTCTTGTATCGTAAACTTTTGGTTTTTTGTCTTCTTCTCTCAGACAAAAGTGTTGGGTATGCAGTTTTCTTTTTTTTTTTTTTTTTTTTTTGTACTGGTTTTTACTTTTCTTTTATGGTTTCTTTCTTGTTATTGTTTTAAATTTTTATTTACTAGATGATGTTGTGTCAACTTTATTATTATCATTTTCTGTTTTTTTTTTTCCTTCACTTCAGGCTTCTATCACTCGTTTTTACTCTGTAGAGTCTCTTGAATAGTGTCGAAAGCCGTATATGGTCTATGGTTGTCCTTTGTATGATGACTAAACTTATGTCAACAGCCACAGTTGTGTTATTATGTCAACAACACACATAAAACTGGTAGAATTTTCATGAATAACTTCCGGAACGGAATTTTTTGTAAAACAATCTGCCCCAAAAGAAAAGAAGTTATTAATTTTTAAATAAAAGAGAAAAACAAACTTTATTCATGCAAATCTGAAAACTGATGTATTTAAAAGGGAAGTCAAATTTATGAAAATATATTATTGCTACAGCTTTAGTAAGATGTAATTTTTGCAGGATGTTTTATTAAGAACTTCCTGTCGTTAAACAGAACAACGAGTGAGTGTGCGGTATGTCATGGTTTGGATTGGTGACATTTTTTCACTCGAACAGAGAGTTCAATGCCACATAAACTGTACGCCAAATCGGAAGTTTGTTTTGAAGCACAGGCTAGTGAAGTCCATGTCATCCAATTCAGGCTAAAGAGTTTCAATTAAGTACCCATTGACGGCCATGGTTTAATCTATGCCATATAGTTCTCACAAAGACCTGCACAGATAACGCTGTCAAGTTTCATCAAATTTATCAGTTACAATGTGGACTTTCAAATGGGTGAGCATTCTCAGAATGGAATTCCTTTTTCAATAAAACAATTTTATCATTTACAAATATTTTTGAACGCGGTACTTGGTTGTGGTAAATTAGCAAAAGAGACAACCACCGCTAGCAACCATAAGAGTTGGAAGGTTCTTCTTGTTGGCATATTTTTTAATGCAGCAGCCAAAGGACATGATGATGGGAAATGCTTAATCAGTAGAAAATGAAAGAACATTAAAAGAACATATTTTCCAGGATACTCTCTTATAGGTACTTTTTGTTTCTCGTCCCAAAACGCAGCTAGAAATCATTGTCTCGCATCATTTGACCCAAATAATAACTTCAGCAAAGTATTATTATGGCACTTTAATTAGTATTCCCCTCATAGAAACGAAGCTTTAATTATCAAAACTTTAAGTAACGAAGTCGTTAAGCAGAACCTTAAAGGTTTTATAATTTCACATTTTAAAGTTTTCATTGACACAATAACCCCTTTATTCTAGCCTTTAAAAATTTTTAATAAAATTATAAATATTATATATAAAATATTTGCTTTTTTCCATTATGTTTATTTTCATTTTTATTATTATTATTGCATACTACAAATTATAAATTAGATATTAATTATATAAAAATAATATGTACTTAAAGCCGTTTTTGTTGCAGCAACTTTTATTTATTTACTTTTTTTATTAACCTAATTTTTTATCATGAACTCGAAACAATGTTTGTTCATTGAATTGGCTTAAAATTATAATGAAAGTTTACCACAACCTTCAACAAAATCAGTTACTAAAAATAAGCTTATTTACAGACAGAAAGAGAGAAAGAGAGAGAGAGAGAGAGAGAGAAAGCGAAAAAAAACAACAATGACATGTTGTTAAACAAATTAAAAATCGTAAAATATCATGTTATTTTTAATTATGCGGAAATAAAAACCATAATAATGTCCATTATTTCTGTGTTAATTTTTTGCTTTGAACTGAAATAAATTTCATCAAAATTATTAAACACATTTTAAATTTAATTTTGTTAAAATATGCACTAAAGCCTCAGGGTGGATAATAACTAACAAATAAACAAATAATTACTATCTGGACTAGGTAAGACTAATTAAAGCTGTAGGTTAAATTGGGAAGGCTTCTTCTTCAAACAATTTTCATTTTTAACCGTTTTAATGTTATAAAATCCGGCCAACATTTTTAGCTAAATTCCTAATTGTTTTACTTAAAGTTTCCAGTTTTAATTTAAACTCATTTTCAACTTCAACGTGGCAGCACAATTCAGTCAAAAAATTACAGGGAATAGAAGAATAAAAGTACAGTTTACCAATAAAAAAACAAAGCCCAAACAAACTTTTTATTTCTCATTAATATAAAATAATTAAATAAAAAAAACAACAAACCACAACGACCTGTTTAAGCCCTAGATGCAAATGCAATTTTTCTTCTCTATTTGTGCTTTTGATTGAACAAGTTTTTCATCTATTCTTTTTCTAGACTTTTAAAAATATAGTCCAAAACGTGTTTTTCAACTGAATATTCTTCATAAACTTAAAAAAAATGTTGTCAATTTTATTATGCTGTGGTTTCCTTTTACAATTTCCCATGGCTTTAAATGAGATATAAACATTTTTTTGGTACTTTTTTATGCTACATTTGTGTCATTGTGAACTCACATTCTGATACTAATTGAATTTTCAACCTAGTACTTACGACCTGCTTTAATTAGTAAAAATTGTAGATAAAAGTTTATTTTGAAAAAAATAAGCCGATAAAGTTTTCAGAATTTCAAAAGTATGGATAACAATCGCCAAAACAAAATTAAAGCCTAAATGAATAAGAGTTGAAGAATTTTTGTTTATACAAAATAAAACAACACGAACGAAAAAAATGTTTATTAAAAAAAAAATTTTGTTAAAAAAATATTTGTTTATACGGTGCAAGACTTGCAATTTTTCCATTAATTTTATACTACAACTTGTTATTTCAGGTCAAGACCCTGGGCCGGTAAATATGTTAAGTTATGTTGGCAAACAAAAAAGTTGCCCATATATCCTTTGTTTTGATATTATAAAAAAAAATTCATAAAATATTTGTATGCCACAATATGTAGATGTGCTCTTTAATTCTACTACAAGCAGAATTTTTAATCTAATTTGCTCAATAACAGATCAGCCCACATATCCTTTTTTTAGCCAATCAAAACTTTGGCATTAAGTATTGACATTAATTTGCTACAATAGGACATTGAAAGTGAACTAAATCCATTGGCTGAATATTATCATTTAAAACTATAAATTTATTGATAGACTGTAAGATATCATTTTTCAGCGATGCTTCTAAAATGAAGAAAAAAAAAATTGAATGCCACCAAATTTATTATCATTCTTCGCTTTATTTTATTATATTTAATTAAATACAAATAATATTTTGCTGTTATTTTTGTTTCAGAACCTTTTTTTTTTTTGCTTTTGTTTGCGGAAAAAGATTTATTATCATTTGCTAATTTTAAATAAATAAATATTTTAAATTTAGTTTTATATGCGAATATTTGTAAATTTATGCATGTTAAGCATAAAATACAAAACTGAATGTGATTATTTAAACTTTATTTAAATTAATTTATTTAAAAAAACCATTTGACCATAAATGAACAGGAATTGAAGGATTTTTTACTGATAAAAAACATTTACGTTTGGGCGTCATATCAAAAAGTTCTTATTTTTTTTTTTTGTAAATAAAATATGCCATATTTAGAAATCATTTGCTGAATGTTTGTTTATTTTTTATGACAGAATAATTTTAATTTAATATATTCTTTAGCGTATCTCTTTTACACTGTGAGAAAAACGAAGCGATTATCTTAACGATTGACAATTCAAATACCACTTTAACGAATCGAAGTGTTCGGCAACAGCAGCAGAGCTTTAATAAAATTTCAGAAAAAGTTTGTTTCATCGTGTTTATTAGTATTTCGTATTAGAACGAAAATTTAAATATCTTTATCGAAAGACAAAATCAGAAAATACTTTAGATTTTGTTTCTTATTCCAAGAAACAAACAAAAATGTTAGGCACAGGTCCTTTCTCTAAAAGCCAATGTTTGCCTCGGCTCAAATTTTAAATTTATATAAATATTTCGATCATAAACTCATACAAAACAAGTTAAGAAAAAAAATGCTGCTACAAATACACGTTAGAAATAATAAAAACTTAACAAAATATTTTGTCTAAACCACAAAAATTTTCTTCTGCCGTGAGTTTTGATTTTCTTATTTAAATATTTGAAATTTGATAACAATCCACCGAAGCAGTTGTTCTAAGTCTAAACAAACAAAGCAAAGCAAAATAATACTTACTTCTATGCATAAATATAAAAATTTTACACACACACACACACAAACATAGAAAAGTTTAAGTAAATATTTGTTTTTCATTTATACCTCTCATATTAAAGGAAGAAAATTTTATATTTCAAAGGAAAATACGAGGATGGCGAAACCCGTCGAATCAACTATTGTTCGTACACCAGAAGTTTTTTGGTACAAGCAAAATGTAGGATTTTTTTTTCAAAAGCTGAAAAAACGTATAATTCCACATACCTAAAATATTTTATTATAATTTAGTTAAAATATAACTAATCTCAGTGTGCCTAAATGAGCATCTCCATGCATCCTATGCAGAATACTACTAAGCCTTGTTTTGAAAATTCATAAAGTTTAAAAATATTATTATACCACAACAGGTGTCGCTTTAAAAGATTCTTGTGCCAGCAGTAGTTTTGAGCGCGATTTCCAAATAAGCAACTTGGTCGTACATCCTTTTTCTCCAGCCATCTTAAACGTTCATGCAATTCACTTATAAGCCTCAAACTTTTACCCATATGCTAAAAGGCCGGTTTAAAAATCCGCTTTACAATATTTAACTAGTTTTAAGGAGATTAAACAATATTTTCATGCCACAACATGCGGTTGCTTCTCAAGACTCTTAAAATATGCAGAATTTAAAACTGGTTTGGCAAACAAAAATATTTTTCACATCTCCCGTTTTTTAATATTTCTTAAATCTACACAAAATTTTGACATTTTGGAAATCCATTATATTTTTTATTGAAATAATTCTAACTTGGAACGGACTGTTCTAACCCAATTAATATTACCTGGGACTTTGCTGTTAAGCAATTTATCACTCCAAAAGCATTTTCTTATATAAAATTCTGTCTACTTCTTGAACCACCCTCTTTCAGTCCTAAGTATTACATCTGTAACTTTTTGCATTTCTATAAATGAACAAATAAGAGCCCTAAATATCTAAAATCGTAAGTTTGTTTAAGCATAAAACTGAACATTTTTTACAAACACATCCTGCCTTTGGAAAAAAGTTTAATAAATTGGTTTATATTGCAAACCCAAAATTATCTAGGCTCATGTGAAGTCCTTAAAAAATCGTATACAACAATATTATGACTAAAGTTATTGTACATGTTAACACAACAACAAAAATATTGTGTCCGGCACATAATGCTCCATTTCCTTAAGCCTAAGGACGTAAAAGAAATTGTACGAATAAAATGAAAAATAATACAAAAGCACTAAATGAAATAGTACTTTGTATTTTTTTTTTTTTTTTTTTTGCTGCTTCTTATAATAGAAAATAAAATGCCCTTTAAGGGGAAATGGAAAAAAATAGGTAAGAGTTATTGTGAGCCAGTAAACAACGACTGGAAATAACCACAGGGTTTAACAAAGATTTAATGAAATTTCATAAAATACGAAATTGAAAGCTCAATACAAAAGATAATAAAGTTATAGAGTAAAAGAAAACAGAACATTAAGTATTGAATTTATTTCCTACGCAAAAATGAGTTTGTAACTAATTTTCGGTTATATTTTTCATTAAATCCAACAGAAAGACTAAAATATTTACTAAAAATATTTCTTCAAAACAATAAAGGATCCATAACAAATTTTTAACAGTTCCTTAAAAATTGGAAAGACAATTTTTTTTTTTTTTTGAATTATTACAATAATATGCAATTTGTAGGGGAAAAAAATGTATGTTTTTCGAATGAATGCTAAAAAATGTATGAAGAAAAAAATTGTTTATAAAATAATAAATATTTACAAAATGTTGAGATCTTCGACTTGCTTCTATAACACCAGCGATTTGTAAGTACTTGTTTTTATAAACTTTGTTTTGTTTAAAATTTAGATAAACAAATTTTATTTAAATTTATTTAAATCATTGAACGCAGACACAAGTTGTAGCCAAAAAAATATCTCATATTAAAAAAATTAAAAAAGGCAAAATATTTTTCAAATAATTTAAATTAAAAATAATTTTTTGAAATAAATTCCGTTAAATAAAGACCACCAGCGATTTATCAACAGCTATTTCAACAATTTTTATTAAAAAAAAAAAAAAACGATTTATAAAGACCAAAAATGTCTAGGAGAAGAGTTCCTTTCGTTGAAAAGCTAGAAAGATGAATTTTACTCTATTTGCAGCACTTGAAAAAGACACAAGTTGTGGCACAAAAAAAATTTATCATTTCCTCTCAAACACAAAAAGGAGTCCTGCATAAAAGATAAAAAAAAACTTTATACGCTTTCTTGAGCATTACTTTTGCTACAAAGGCTTCTTTCTGTTTAGCAAATCTTAAACAGCACACCAATCAGTATTCAAAATCTTTGTGCAAAAAAAAAGACAAAATCACACAAAAAACTTTTCAAGTGTTATTTTTTCTGGGCAGAAGAAAAAACAACAACGTCATCAATTTCCAACTTAGCATTTCTATTATTAAAGATCTACAGAAATGTCAAGCATCGACCCGAATGTGAGTGTGCAGCTTGTTTTCCATATGAGCTAATGACATGGAGGCAGGCCCAGTAATTTGTTGCAGAAACGTCTTGTCAGAAAGATATACAGATAGTTCTGTTTTCTTAGACCTTTTGTGTTTTTTCGAGTGTTTTTGTTGTCTGCTAAAGAACACAAAACTTAAGTGAACAAAACATAAACCTACTTAAATTCAAAACTGATGACACAAACATTTGCTCTTTTTACACACTCGCCCACGCTTCCCCCTCCAGCCCTAATACGAATATACTTAAGACATGCATACTCATTTCGAATGATGTGTGTATGTACATACATGTAAATGTACACTATAAATAAATAAAAGCCACAACAACATTCGCAAAAAAGCTAAAAAAAAAGGACAAATAAAACAAAACAAAGATTACATGGCAATTTTTTAAGAGATTTCAGAAGATTTTTATTTCGAAATCGTAACATTTATTTAGATTAGTTCAAACATGAACGTGCAGCAAGTACATAAAATTTTATTTATATATGTATGTGTAATATCCACTAAAATGTTTGCTCTCATGTGTGTATGGGTGTGTGTGTTCGTGTGTGTGTGTGTGTGTGTTAAAATGTACTATTTAGCTTCTTACATATAGCTTTATGTCATTGTGCTTTGAAAATGTTTGTAAGCCTTAGCTGCAGGAAGTGGAGAAAAAAATCTAACACGTGTTTTTTCAAACGAAATGATTTTAAAAGATTTATATATATATGTATGATTACTTCAGTTTTCTTTATTTTGTTAACAAGCTCAGAGAAAACAAGCAAGCGGATGTAAGTGTTTTGTTTCTCAAAACAAAAGACTAGTCGTTAATAGTATCAAATAAAACGAAAATGAAATTGAACAAAACATGTCTACATCAACATCATTTGCAAAGAAAACAGGTTCTTAATTACATCCTGTCAGAATAAAATTTGGAGACAAAAAAAAACAATTGAAACATTTTAAATATTTTTCCCAACACACGTGACTTGCAAAAGCATATAATTTGAATATTATAAGTTACCAAATTAAAAATCGAATTTTCTAAAAGCGATAAAAAAGGATATATGGCAAGCTTCACTAAATGATAAAATAGCAACAAAAAAATTTGTATGTATAAAGTTAGTGCTAAAAGGTACAAGTTGTAAGAAAATAAAAATCAGATCAGAATAAAAAGTTATTAGCAAAATTTTGGGTATATTTTCAAAATAAAAAATATTTTTCTAGGAATTTAAGGTTTTTGAACAACTACATGAATGGCAAGAAAATAAATAGTCACATTAACAAACAAACAAAAAAACAGTAAATAAAAAATATTTTATGAATATAATTTTTTCCAAACAGAAATCTTTTTATAACATTATTAACTACAGTGCAGCACAATTAATTATTTGTATGTATGTACATTTATTACAACACTTCAGCTATGGAACTACAAATTTATAAAAAAAAAAAAACATTCATAATGTATCTAAACAAGCAAAGAAAATATTAATCCAACTTTAAGTGCTTAGATTTTAAACTTTCTAAAACATTAAGTAAAAAGGACATACATACATTTTCTTAGAAAACTTAAATTTTCTTAGAAAACTTAAATTTTCTTCATTACTACCCATGAGCCTGTACTAAACACAAGTTTTAGAAAAAACTCTTCCAAAAAAAAAAGGATATTCGAAGAACTCTTGCCATTTTCAAAAAATTTTAAATTTGTTAGCACTTTAGAGATCTCTGTTAACAAACACAAGTTGTAGGCCAAAAAAAAAAATTTGTTTATAAAAAAAGGATATTAGAAAAGCTTGTTGGTTAAAAAACATATTTTCCAAATTGTAATCGAGCTTAATAACTCAACTTGAAAAGCAAATTGTAGAGTTATAAAAAGCTTGTATTTTAATTAAAGACCATAAAAAATTATATAATAAATAATATGTTACAAAGAAGAAACAAAATTACCTAAAAGATTAGCTATCCAGAGAAAAAACTAGTGTAATGTAATTTTATTTTGATGACAAGACTACCAATTCTTAGCCCGTAAGTTCGATAATAAAACATTTATTTTGGCACACAGTTTAAAAAATAATATTTACTTCACCAAGTGCTGTAATAAAACATATAAAGTTTCATTAAGGAAAATATGAATGCTGTTTCCTTTATGTCTCGAAGTCGGAAGTGTTGTGCAACTTATAACCATCAATTCCAAAGCTGCGCTTGCAGGTTCAATTCCTTCTATTCTACACGTTTCTGCAGTTAAATGAAAATCATTGCAGTCTCTTTTCTTTTTTTTTAGATATAAAAAATGTTGCTTCAGATTTTCGAAACTTTTTAACGCTTTAACGAAACTAAATTATTTATTCAATTATTTTATTTAAAAAAAAAGAAATGTTATTTTTTTACAAGCAATAAAATAGAATCCAGCTTTTTTAAAAATTTCGACAACAACAGCAATTTGTGGTGCCATAAATTATCAAGTCAAGCAACAGAATGAAGGATAAGTTTATTCCAGTTTATCAAAAAAAAAAAAAAAAAAAATTAAAAACTTTTAAGGCATTTCAATTATATGATCATTTTCAAAGCCTCTTAAAGATTGTAAAACGTTTCCAGCAATTTAAATAATACAAAATGATTTGTAAATTTTTTGATTGTTTTAAAATAATTATGGGAAAAATCAAAATTCTTATTTTGCTAGAAAACAAAATACATACATTTATATGCACGTTCCTGCCATTATTGTGGCAATTGGACACACAACAAGCACTGGACTATCAATGAAATCATAAAATAAAGGCAATTTATGCAAAAATATTTTGAATACAACAAATTAAATACAAATTGCGTATAGGAAGAAAATTGAAATGTAAAAATTTACCGGCGTTTTGTATAATAAATATGAAAATAAAAGAAAATATATAAAAATCTGTAGGAGAATAACTGCTTAATTAAATGAGCAAATTTTACACTTAAAATTTTATCTCAAAAAATATTCAAAAATTCTAAAAGGAAACTAAGTCGTGATCAGAAAATATTTCATTAATTAAAAACCAGCAGCCATTGGCTTATTGCAGAGAGAGAAAAAAACCAAAAGTAATAACAAAAACGTATTGTAATGCCTGAAAACAATGACGTTTTCCCCAAGGTATTAAAAATTTACGATATCGTTATAATGAACAGTATAACAATCTGTTTGATACTTTTTCCATTTAGATCCTTTTTTCTTTTTTGCTTTTCATTCGTACTTTACAACTTAGTCATCATGATGATGATGGTGATTCTTTGCACTAACATTGTCTCATACTAATCTAAAGCATATGCTAAAGGGCAAAAGGATAATGGTGAGAAACAAAAACACGCAATGACAGCAGAAACAGACAACAAAAGAAATGAAACAAAATATGTGCAATCTAACAATGGCGGTGTGAAAAGGAGTATAATCGTAAAAAAAGTGAAAGAGGAAAATATACAATATAAATGAATGACAGAAATGAAAGGTCGATTGGAAGGAGGGGGGTTTGTTTAAAATATTTTCTTATGCGCTAATATTTTATTTAACTTTCAATTGTTTGATTGCCGTAACATAAAGTATTAAAATAAAAATTAATATGAAACAATGTTGACAAACGTGTCACTGGGGCTGTATTTTATCAAATTTAATTTTCTAATAAAATCACGACAGGCAAACAATTTTCATAAAAGAATACAGGGCTGTAAAAAAACTAAATTTGATTAATATTGAAAAAAAGTTTTTTTTTAATAATTTCAAAAAAAACAAACCAAACAAAAACACTTTTAGGAAAAAAAAGGATATAATTAACCAAAGAAAGAATCCAAAGGATTTTAAGATAAAATAATTGTAAAAAAATATAATTTTTTTTCAATTTTTAACTTAAGTCCCATATAGCGAATAAGTATTAAGACATTGAAAAAAAAATGTATATATACAAAGTTGGCAAATTTTAACAATTTTTACATTTCTAAACATGTTATTAAGTTTGAGAAAAGTTGTAGAGAAAAAAAAAATTAGCCAAGGAAAGGATCCAAAAGATTTGAAGATAAAATAATTGGGAGAAAAATATGTTTTTTTTTCTTTAAATAAACATTTAAAACTAATGTTCAGTTTAAATCGCCCATTGTTGATAAAAATTGTGATACTGAAGAAAAGGATATATGAATAACTTTTGCAAAGCAAAAAAAAAATGTTTTGTTATATTATTAAATTCTGAAACAAATAAAGAGTTGTAGAAAGAAAAAAACAGATAAAAGAAGAATGTTATAATTTTTTTTTTTTTTGTTTTCCCAAAATTTAACCTTAAATATTTTTATTTTTTTTTAGTGTTTACAATTAACAAAAAAGTATGTGCAAACATTTTGTTGTTATAAGCCCTAACAAAAATTAAAAATAATAATTTGTTTTTCTGCATCCAGCCACAAAAAAAAAAAAGGATCGCCAAAAACACCCATAAAAATGGTACAGCAAACTGCCAACAACCTCTACATTACTTTTTGTTGTTTGTTGTTTAATATTGGCGCAAACATTTTTCCATATGGTTCTTTATTTCTTTTTTGCTTGGTGGCAAAACAGAGGGTACATAGTAACGAATCCAAGCTGTGCGCACACAAGGATTGCTGCAGCAATTTATTCATTTATTTTGGTTTTTTTTATGTGCACAAGACACCAAATAAACAAGAAGCAACAGAAAAGAAATCTATTAAAATCAAGTGACAAAAGTCAGCAAATGTCAATCCGTTACTATTGACATGGTCACTTACCATGAAAACAGACAAAGAAATGAATATGCAAATCACTTTACACTCCAATTAAAAATCAATACTGATTTTTACTTTTGCACATTCTCTTTTAAACACATATACATATAAAAACTCATCAAAAGTATAATTAATAAGTTTATGTGGGAAGCGAACAGAACTTTGTGCATGAAACGTTCACAAAATAAAACTTAATTAGATTTTTTTTGGAATACCAACCAAAATCGAGTTTATATCAAAAAGAAAAATCATCATTTTAGAAATAAGTTTTTAAATGAAAGCAATATGAAATGAAATATTGTTCAGCTTTCTATTTGCTTAATGATATTTGTTTAGGCTCTCCAGAATAAGGATGCTTTAAAAACAATATATTTTCTGAAATAAAATATGGCAACAAATTCATTTGAAAAACGTTTGATATTTCTTTTTTCAAATAAATATCAAACAAATTTCCTTAGTTTTATGTCTCGAAAACCAAAATTTTGATTGAAAAGCGAGTAAACAGCTTTTTCATTAGCTTTGCTAAATATATTAATTGAAACTTTAGCAAAATATATATTTTAAAGCATTTGCAAATGTCAATATTTTTTTTTTCTATTTTAAAAATTTCTTTAATCATTTTTGCTTCAGAAAATTTCTTGTTGCTCTATATTTTCATTTATTTATTTTCAAAACAATTCATGCAAGTGCTTAATAAAAAGAAAAATCTTTTTTAAATATATACCAACACTAATGGCTGCAAAACCACACATTGTGAATTTAGTGTAAAAAGTGCTGAGAAAAAAACTAATAAAACCACATCAAATTATTGCAAACAAGACAAAACAAAAAAAAAGAAATAACGGGAAAACTCATAAAAAGAAAAATAGAACAACTTCAAATCACTTTAAATTGCAGAACACAATTACTCATACGCCTCGATAAACAATATAAATTGGAATTTGTTACCACATTTTTTTGCTCGGTCAGAAAACTAAAAACCAGTTTGTTTAATAGTTAACAACAGCCTAAATCAAGCACGAAAATTGAAAAGTGTGTGTTTTCTTTTTTTTTTTTTTTTTCTTTTGTTGAGGGCATAAATTTCGACCAAAGCTTTCCCTGTAATATGACGTTGTGGCAAATACAAAATTTGCTTTCTTGGCAAAAACGATGTTCGCAAACTTGTTTTGTAGGCAAAATGTTGATTACATACTTTTAAGTTAATATTTTATAGAAAGACCTACAAGTTGTGGCAAATAAATTTCAAAATCAAAACAATTATTTACAAGAAAAAAAAAAAGGATAAAGTATCAGGTATTTTGTAAAGCAAAAATTTCACATAAAACTGTACTGGTAAACAAACAGAATGCAAAACTACAAGGTGTGGCATATGATGTCACTTCTGGAAAAAAGGATATAGGGTCAAGTTTTCTGGGAAATATTCACTCTTATTCCAGTTGTCGTCATCAACGTCAACCTCGTTTTAATATCAACATCATTTTTTTTTTCAATGTCATCATCAATTCAATAACAGTTTTGCATTCTATAACAGGATGTTTATTACTTTTGACCAAAAATGTTATTAAAAATTGAAATGTTTTTTACTTGTGAGATAAATGCAGAAAACAAAACCTCATATTAGAACGGAAGCTGCTGAGACAGAAATTCGACATATTTAATCTACCGGACAGCAAGTGAGCAACAATTTCAGTCTATTATTTTAATGATTGTATAATTTATTTTTTGAAAGGTTTGAAAGTTACTGCTTTTAAATATGTATGTCTTACAAACAATAACACCTAATTTGAAAAGCGGGGTAAGTTCACAACATACATTTCCAAAACAACGAAGTTGGCAGCTACGTTAAGATTTTTGGCACAAGGGTCATACCAACTATTTAGGTGTTGGCAACGATTTCAACTTGGGACTACCGCAACCAATGTTTTCTAAGATTTTGTCGCAAACACTAAATGCATTGGAAATGACAGTTTGTCCCCAATGAACTAAATTCGAAATGACGGATAGTGAAAAACTTGAAGAAATTACTTGGAAGAATGCCACTGCGAAATCCCACTGCCAGAGAGGGATTCTTCTGCAACTCTTTCACTAATTTCTCAAACTGGGTTGCAGTTGTTATTGTAAATTTTTCCGTTCTTTCCCTTTTCAAATTATTTATGCTTCAAATAAACTCAAGTCGTTATGAAAATTGGCGACGACAAATTCAAAGTCGTTTCAAAACAATATCGCTGTCATATTTTCTGGTAGAATGCAAATTCTATGTTGACGGTCATCGATAATATTCGATAACGACAACTGGAATAACAATTTGAAATAAACAAGGCAAAACAATATCGTTTTGTTTCACGTTGACAACTGGAATAGGGGTGATTATTTTTAAGAAAACCAAAGCCATTGTTAATTAACTATAAAACTTACAAGTTGTCTGGAAGAAATCGAAAGGAAATTTTCAATTTCTCTCTATATACTTTTTGCATGAAACTTTTTTGCTGCCAAAAAACGTTTCCAAGATACTAAATTTGCCATTCGACACAGACAATATTAATGATTTTCTTGGATTTTTTTTCTTTTTTTTTTTTTTTTTTTTTAGTTATCTAAAAACTATCGAAAAATCCTGAAATTGTGGCAAATAAATCATTTTTGAAAGACTAAAATTTAACTGCTTTTTTAATTTTGTGCTCTACAAACAAATATCAACTTTCTTATTATTATGCCTTAAATAACATTCAATTGTATTTTTAGTATTTCCAAACAATATTTAAATACGACTACACTTTGCTAAAAAAAAATGTTTATTGGCTTAAAGGGAATTAAAGTTGTAAGCTTCTGCTGCCATCTGTTTACCCGTAAGCCAAATTTGTGATTTCTTATTGTTTTTAACTTTTTTGTTTGTTTGTGTTTTTGTTAACAAACAATTATCACTTCCACCGACACCACGTGCTCTGGCGTTGTTATAAATTGGTTAAACAATATTTTATGCTAAGACCGTATGTTTAATAACTTTTACATACAAAATTTTATTTCTCCCCTTAGAAGCTCTTCTTTTTTTTTTGTGTTCATGTGTTGTTGAAACATAAAAAAAAATCGTAACTTTATTGTCATAAATTTGTACACATTTTAAACAAATGTTGTATCATTTACCTCTGCTGTCGTTTTGTCGTTTTATGTACATACATACTTTCCTCCCACTACCAGTCATATTAAATTCGAGTTTCTCATGAAAACCTACGCAAGCAGACACAATTTGTTGTCTTTGCTCTTGCTTACACTTATGCAAATATATTTGCAGTGGCTTGCTGGGGCTTGTTGTTGTTATTCATTTTTTTCCCAACAACTAAATTGTGGCCATTTAAAAATATTTGTGTAGAAAAATACCAACAAAAACAATGAACATATGCTGTTTACAAGTTTTCGTGCTTTTGCTTTTTTTTTTGTTTAAATGGTACTTTGCAAAAACAAAAAGCGAAAAGGGTGACATAGATAACAGTAAAAAGCAAAATAGGGAGAAAGTTTTGTAGGATATAAAATATTTGAACTTTAGCTAAAAAAAAAAAAAAAAAAACTGAACAAAATATTAAAGTTTAAAGATTTAAGAAAAAGGACATGAGAACAAGTTTTTGGTTGTGGAGAACTAACATAAAATTCTTTCTAGGATTAAAATCTTGAATAGAAGCGCATGTTGTGATGTAAAAATATTCCTAACAAATACATACATATAAATGTGAAACAAGGATATATGAAAAATTAAATAAAAAGGACTAAACATAAAAAAACCGGCTTTTAACTTGGTAAATCTTTCAGACTCTACTCATACTGGCAAAAAGATTGATTTAAGGCAAACGAATATCTTTCTATATCCTTTTTCAACAAAACTACAAATACTGAATTGAAGAAGCAGAAAAAATGCGGCAAAGTGAAATACAAGGTGGCGCAAAAATAACCTTCCGATGTTTTTTGGCTGTAATTTAAAAAAAATAAATGAAGAACTTTGATTCTTCTTGTGGATTATTTTTATTTGGTCTTTTAATTTTTTTTTTACATCAAGTCGAGAATATGATGTCATGTAAATGGCCGCCGCTACAGTTGATTGTCATTTGAGCCCTTTTTATGGCATTTTCCATCACTTTGTCCAAAACTTCCCCCGATAGGTCCTCACATTCTTGACGGATATTGCCTTTAAGAGCTGCAAGAGTCTGAGGCTTGTTGACATAAGCCCGCAACGTCAAAAAGCTCCACAAAAAGAAGTCTGAAGCGGTCAAATCAGGCGATCTTGCTGGCCAGTGCAAATCGCCAAAACGGGAGATTAGGCGCCCGGGAAATGCATCCTTCAGCATATCGGTTGTGGCCGTTGCACCGTCCTGTTGGAACCACATGTTTTCCAATCCCAATTCATCAAGTTGCGGCAAAAAGAACTCGTTGATCATTGCTCTGTAGCGCTCACCATTCACAGTAACCGTTTGGCCCGCGACGTCTTCGAAGAAAAAAGGTCCGATGACTCCTCCAGCGAAAACAGCACACCATACAGTGACTTTGAGGGGGTGTAATGGCTCTTCGTGGGTTACACGCGGATTTTCAGTGCCCCAGAAGCGTAAATTTTGCTTATTTACGTACCCGCTAAGATCGAAATGGGCCCCATCACTCATGATTATTTTTGATGAAAAACCATCTCCCTCTTGGTGGTGATTAAGGATGGCTTGAGCGTATGTTAGACGCGATTGGCGGTCAGCAGCTAACAGCTGATGCACCGTCTAGACTTTGTACGGAAGCATCTTCAAATCTTGTACCAAAATTTGCTGTAAAGGCCGTCGACTGACAACCATTTGCGTGGCACGTCGTCTGGTCGATGTCGACGGCGCTTCCATGACATCCTCAGCCACAGCAGCAATATTCTCTGCAGAACGGCTACTCCGGGGTCTGCCACGCCTGGCAGCATCTCGTGTTGTGCCAGTCTGTTCGAGGCGAGCGGCTAAACGTCGCAGTGTTTCACCAGTAGGCGTTGGACGGCTAGGAAATCTGCGACGAAATTCACGTTGTGCCAAAGCCACCGACCGATTATTGGTCAAATAAATAGTCACCAATATTCCGCGTTCTGCAGCAGTGTAGCGTAACATTGTTTATTAACGTGTATTTCGCACAAATGTCAAAACAGAACTGACATTAGGGGCCAATCGCAAAATTTATAGCATTTTCTGATGGGAGGATTACTTTTGCGCCACCTTGTATTATGAACAGTTTTCGCCTCAATAGAAGAAAATAACAAGCAGAAATCAAAAAACTAATAAATAATGAAATAAAACTAATAACTTATATATTTCTCAAGGTCGGCTCTAGGTCAAATAATTTATTTTAAAAATTATACCGAACAAAAAAGGATACCTAAAAAGTTCTTATGTTTTAAATATTAGAACAGAATTTTTTTACGGATACAAAATTTATCTTTAAATTTTACTGTAGAAAAAATAAAGATAACGAATTCCTGTTTGGGAAAAAAAACGAAACATTTCCTATCCCACTTAAAAAAATATTATGTTTTGTTTATCAAAAGCATATAAAAAACATCAGTTATTGTTATTGGTGCTACATTTTACTTCAAGAAATTTTTATTTTTGTTTAACACAAAGTTATAGCACCAAAACACAATAATGTTTTTTGAAATACGCAAATCTATCACCAGCCATTATTGTCCTGCAAAATTCAATATACGAAATCAATTAAAAATTAAAAACAAACAATAGATAAAATATAGGACATATGAACAACTTTTTTGTCAGGTGGAAAAAGCAATATATATTATTGCAGACTTTAATTTTCCCCACAATACTACTACAGGTGGTGCCACAAAAAATCATTAAACACTTAAAAAATGTTTAAGTCATAGAAAAAGTATATCAAAAAGCCAAAAAATTTCAAAATCTTTTAATCTGAATTTCTAAAACTGTATGTAGAAAGCAGTACATCCTGGATGGTGTACTTCAGCTTTTTTGAATGCTGTTTCATTAAATAAATATATCAACATAAGTTTGGCATAATATAAATTATACTAAATGAAAAACTAAGATAGCCGGGAAAATAGCGAACAAACGGAACAATTTTATAAAGAGGAAAAAAAGGATATTTTTACATATAACAACTAATTTATTTGGAGTACTTAATCGAACATTTTTTCAGCCTTAAAAGCAGCCAAAAAATATTTAAAAAAAGTTTTAAAAACTTAAATTTAAAAAAAAAAATGAAACTTTTTATATTAAGAAAAATAAATGTTTTTATATAAAAATAAAATAAAATTGAAACAGATTGTGGCTTTAACAACCACCCTTTTTCTGTGTCATTTTGTTGCTTTCAAAATGTTTTTTTTTTTTTTCCTTAAAAAAAACTCAAACTTTATGAAATGTGTAAATATTTTTCTAGCATATTTTTTGTAGCTTTTTGAGTTAATCCTTCCATCTACGTAGTTTTTTCCTCAGTAAAAGATAAGCACATGTTTGTTTAGATGAAAAATGAACATTTTTACAACTTTAGTATTCAAATCGCGCACAATTCTTTATTGTGGGATCTAATGTTTTAGTAACGCTGTTATTTCACGTTTTTAAACAAACAAACAAAAAAAACAAGCAAACAATTTAATGAACAAAAATATATATGCAAATTTTATGTCGTTATTTTATCCTTATGACAATAATAATGCACAACAATTTCAGCTGTTCGAGAAGAGCCAAGAGTTATTTTAATTATATACGACGCGTTTCAAAAATATTTCAAAGAGGATATAAAAAATTTAGCAGACTTTATGTATAATTAAAAACTTTTCATAAAAAAAAACTTATTACAAATGGAAATTTTTAAAGAGCTTAAATTAATCTTCAAAAATAAAAATATTAAAGAATATAAAGCAGTTGTTTTTGCTTCCAAAAATAATCGTTTAAAGAATTTAACAAAAAAAAATTCGCAGTATGTAAAAATATCAAAAGGTTTTCTACAAATATGTCGTTCAAATATGAATTTTTGTATTTATTTGGCAGCTACCATGTACTTTTCACGATTTTATGAAGATCAAAACAGTTGCGAAAATATTCGAAAGTACATTTAAAACTCAATCTTAGCACAAGCTTTATAATAAGACAAGATAAAATAAGAAGCGGTTATAAAAAAGGATATTTGGAAGGTACTTAAAGTAGTATATATTTTTGGCCAGTTTATCCTCATAAGTTGAATGCAAGTTCTGCAATATATTTAAAGGATTTAAGGGAAAATCTTCGTTCCAAAGTGTTCCAAAAGAATACGTGAAAAAATGTAACGAAAAGAATATTTACAAAAAAAAAGGATATATGGAGCAGTTTCTGCAAGAGAAGTATTTTTGAAAAATGTTAATGTGATGACGCTGAAAGCAAGCAAAACACAAGTTGTAAGCACAAAATCCACATTATCCGAATGAAAATGTATTATTTTCAAATTTAGCTATTATTCGCATTATCCATGCAAATTCTTTGCCGAAAAAGTCTTTCAAGACCCTTCTCTTGCTGGTAGCAATCAACAACAAGGCTGGTATTTTTCGCTTCTCCTGCTTTATTAACTTTATTGTCTCCACTTATTGACTTAAAACTTTTCCTATATTTACACACAAAATAATCAACTTTGTTGAATTTAATTAACTAAAACCCACTGTTTCGAAAAATATATTTACTTAAGTGAAAAATCCCATTTACATTTTAACTTCGAGTTTATAAAATTTCACAGAAAGCTTTTATGGCAAAAGAGTAAAAACTAAATTAAACCCTTTTTTGTTGAAAAACAAACCATAACCAAATCTTAAAATGAAATTATATTAACAAGCATTGTTAAAGAAGTTTTTGTGCAATAAAACAATATTATCCTTTTCGTTATACAAATTCACATCCCATTTCAATTGATAGCTTTTCTTTCCTTAGGAATTAAATCAAAATGGTTTAAAGCATCAGCATCTACGCATGTAAGTGCCTGCGTTTGTAAGTCTGACCCAGTGTGTGTTGGGCAGAGCAAATAATCTTTACTAATGTAAAAATCTGTCTTTTTTTCACATTTTCAATCCCAAAATGTAAAACACAGACAACCGAAAAAAGACCTTAAAATGAAACATATAAAATCATTTTCGAGTTCCATTAACTGGACGCATGTAACAAGCCAAGTAATTGTATTTCACAGCAAACCAAATAACATGGTTAAATTGCTCAATGTTAGTTTTGTTGTCGACAGAGAAGAAGAGGAGCAAAACGACAATGAAAGGGAGTGAGAGGGGACTTGGCAGATGAGTTAGTAACGAACCGTTCTTGTCAGCAATGCGTGCAAAGACGAGTACATTCAGTTAAGTGCAAATTAGTGCCAAAATGAAAGAAAAGGCAGGAACATTCAAGCGTGCTATTGTAATTTAGAAAAGAACTGTAGGCACACAATTTAATTTGGCCTCAAATGATACTGGAGCGGATACATGTATATAAGAAGTTATGCGAAATGTTATCTATTTCTTCCTACAACTTCTAAGTCAGGGATAACAAATTGCTGTTTCATCCGATTTAAAAAAAAAAAAAAAAAGAGGGAACGTTTTGCTGAATTAACGATTCGATGGTTTTGAAAATCCCTAAACCAGCTAAAGTGTTTGCAATCTTCTCGAAAACACCTTAAATATCACAATTTTTAAACGTTTTAACGAAAAACTAAACATTTTCATAAAATTATTACATGTTTTGCAATATCGTCTAATTTAATTTATCACACAAAAATTTTTAACTTTTAACATCATCTCACAACATCATCTCACAATTACTAGAAAATTTTCTAATAGACTTCATAACTAGAAAGCTCTTTGTATATCCTTTTTTGAATAAAAAAAAAGTGCAGGTTATAAAACTTTAAAGATTTTTTTCTTAGGGCTATTCCTTTTTTAATAACTGTTTTGTAAATTTTTTCAGTATTTAAACACATATTTTTTAAGGCAAAAACTTGTTTATAACAAAACAACAACTTGTCTTTTAGACAATAAAAAAAATACTGAATGAAAAAAAAGTTGTTCATATATTCTTTTTTTCGAAATTACGATTTTTTTTTTAAATACTTGTCATTAAAAAAATTATTGGAAACAAATTTATATATTCTCCCGTGTCCTTTTTATGCCCACTAGAAAAATTATTTTGCAACGATTTGTATTTTGGAATGTTATATTTTATATATCAAAAGTTTCTCTCATATATATAGGACCGATAAGATTTTCTTATATCCTCTTTCCGAAAAGTCAGTTTTTATTAAATAGTTTGCGCTTTTTTCCCCTTTTTTAAAATTAAATATTTTTCCTTATGTCCTCATCTAAAACTTAATATCTATTTAATTTTTTATTTTAAAAACTCCACGATAAAGTATAATACAACTTGTCTGCTAGAATGTTATTTCAGAATCAACTAAAGCTTTTTGTCGAACTTGCGATTGAAATTTTCTTAATTCAGCAAAAAAGAAAACAGTTTTTCATATATCCTTTTTTAAGAGTTTATAAAAAAAAAGCCAAAAAATGTAAACATGAAGCAAAAAATTTAAAAACTTTTTCATAAAGCCTCTATTTAATTATCTGTAAGTTTCTTGCCGCTTGTTCAATTTTATTAAAGACTTTAGACTTTTTTATGTATTCAAATGTGTTGAATCTTTATTTGCAGTTGAAATTTTTTCAATTCAAATAAATGCCAAACTTTGTTAACCATTCAAGCAAATATAATTTAAAGATTCAACAAAATATTCGCCAATCTCATGACAGCATTTATTTACTTCCAACAAATCAGAACATTTCAGCAACAGATCACTCCTAGCAACAATTTCGGTAACGTTTATTGCATTTTATAGACTGTCGTTTCAAACCAAAGTTCAAACCAATAAACGACCTGCTAATAGCAAATAAATAAAATACATTAAAAAAAATTATACACAAAGCAAAAAGAAAAACGCCCTTAACTTTGTATGCCACGTTAAAAAAAAAAGGTTCAAAAGAATATAAAATAATAAAAAGACGGAAGAAAAAGGAAAAGGAAAAAAGCGATCAATGGAAAATTAATTTCAATTTTAATTTGTAAACCGAAATCAAGTGAATTTTTATAATCAAAACTGACAACTTATAAAGCAAACTTAATACATAAAAATAAAACAAACACAACCATTTCAATTAAAAGGGTTAAGCCTTAATGCCGTAAAAGTATTTAGTGAAAACCAAAGAAAGAAAACAAAAATGACAAATTTGAAAAAAAGAGGGCACCAAAGACGAGTTTCCCTCTTGCCAGAACAGACTAAAAGCGCTGTAAATACCATCAATGATTAATGTAATTTCACGCGCCACTTAACATTATCCTTGCAAGGACATATTACTTAATTGGAAAGCTTACATTGGACAACCAACCAAACTTTAACAACAATCTCACCATATACTTCATGCTTTAGTCAGGCCAAGTAAATACTATTAACCGACTACATTTATTTTATGCTGCCTCAACAACCAGTACAAAATGCACAATGAAGAGTAGAAATACTAACAGTAACAGTAAACAGTAACTGGAGTAGGGCGAGTAGGTAACTGGCTTTCTTTCTCCTCCATTATTGCTAGCGCGGTCGTAAGAGATGCTTCGCTTATTTCGTTAACACAACAAGTTTAAGCTGTTTTGTATACAGCCTGCATATGTCGGTATGCAAACCTTACATAATTTCTTCTTTGTTGGTAAAAGTCATCGAGAACAATTTATATGCCCGCGGTTATTTAATATGCGAATGAAAAATGAAAATATCAAGAATTTCATACACATCATCTACTGCCG
This sequence comes from Epicampocera succincta, assembly GCA_932526305.1. NCBI lineage: Eukaryota > Metazoa > Arthropoda > Insecta > Diptera > Tachinidae > Epicampocera > Epicampocera succincta. The sequence continues at coordinate 61,028,144 of OW052036.1, read as the reverse complement.
GTTTTGGTGTTTTCTCTATAAAATAAACTTGTTATGGTTATGCAAATTAAAGTAAACAAATTTTGGTACAGTAAAATCAACAAAATATATAAAAATTGTGAAAAAAGGATACAAGGGTAGCTTCTGCAGCAATCAGATTTAAAACGATTTTTCCTTTAAATGACTGCCATTGAAGGCCGCTCACAAATTGATATGGAAAGAAACAAACCAACATTTCTATAATGCCAAACCAATTTTTCATTATTAATAATTATAAACACAACAAAACTGATGGCTCTTATAAATCAAAAATGAAAATAAATAAAAAAAGGATATATGGCCGACTCCTGCAAAAATAGTTTTTTTGGAAAATGAAAAATATATAAATATTTCTGAGAAAAATCTACAAGTTGTGGTTTATAATTTTTTTAATTAGTGCTATTATTTTGAGCGTCAGGCCTTAATTAAAATTTTTTGTCCTGCAGAAAATGGTGTCTAAAATCTAAAAAATTTAATTTTAATGTTTTTATAATTAGTGGCAAAAACAGGATATATGGCCGTCTGCTGTAAAAATATTTCTTTTTTTTTTGGAAAAATTATTGTGCTAGAAGTATTTTTTAGAAAAATCTACAAATTGTAGCGAGCAATTTATTTTGTAAGGCCTACTTTTTTCAGCCTCAATCTTCAAATAAAAGTTTTGTCTTTTAAATTATAAAATCTGTAAAATGAAGCTTTTATTTATTTATTTTTTTTTGTTTTCATAATTAGTTGCAAAAACAGGATATATGGCCGTCTGCTGTAAAATTTTTTTTTTTTTTGGAAAAATTATTGTGCTAGAAGTATTTTTTAGAAAAATCTACAAATTGTAGCGAGCAATTTATTTTGTAAGGCCTACTTTTTTCAGCCTCAATCTTCAAATAAAAGTTTTGTCTTTCAAATTATAAAATCTGTAAAATTAAGCTTTTATTTATTTATTTATTTTTTTTTTGTTTTCATAATTAGTTGCAAAAACAGGATATATGGCCGTCTGCTGTAAAAATATTTCTTTTTTTTTTGGAAAAATTATTGTGCTAGAAGTATTTTTTAGAAAAATCTACAAATTGTAGCGAGCAATTTATTTTGTAAGGCCTACTTTTTTCAGCCTCAACCTTCAAATAAAAGTTTTATCTTTTAAATTATAAAATCTGTAAAATGAAGCTTTTATTTATTTATTTTTTTTTTTTTTTCATAATTAGTTGCAAAAACAGGATATATGGCCGTCTGCTGTAAAAATATTTTTTTTTTTGGAAAAGTTATTGTGCTAGAAGTATTTTTTAGAAAAATCTACAAATTGTAGCGAGCACTTTATTTTGTAAGGCCTACTTTTTTCAGCCTCAGTCTTCAAATAAAAGTTTTATCTTTTTAATTATAAAATCTGCAAAATAAAGCTTTTACAGTCTAAAATATTTCAGTTCATAGTAATACTTTAACAATTAGTTGCAAAAAAAACATACATAACAGGTTTTTGTTATTGGCAATATTCATTATATTTTCAATATTTTTTCAAGACTTATCGACTTTTTGTTAACAATTTCTCAAATTTAATGCATTCCTTAAATGGCACAACAATCGCACGAAGATATTCTTAAAAACTATATAAGGAACTAATTAAAATGAGCATCCAGTATTTTAGTTTCCTGTCGTATGCATGCAACTTAATTTCTGTGTAGCAACAATATTCTCCCAGTATCTTGCTTGTATGTTGTTACAATATTTGCTTATTCATAAGCAAACATTAACTTAATTTCCGTGGTTGTTACACCCAACTCTTAAAAGCAATGCTTAAATACAGAGACTCGTATGTTCTGCTCGTTGCTGCAGCCAACATCAGATGATGTTCTTGATGTTATGTTTATGATTTTTCCAAATCTGTATGTATTTCACTTAAACTCTTCTTTTGTGTGTGTGTGTGTGTGTGTGTGTGTGTGTGTTTTGCAATGAATAAAGTGATGATGGTAATGAGTTTGATGCGGAAAACTATGCTACTGCTGATGATGAGCATGTTCCGAAAATACAGTCGTTATTGTTTCAAAACTCGAAAATGTGTTACAAAAACTAACAGTTCGTAAAACAATGTTTAGTTAAAGATTTGTTTTAGAAACAAATGAATTAATTTTTTTTTTCTTTTTTTTTAATTCTAAAAAAGTTGCTGAAAACGTAAAACAATATGATGTGGGCAAGAAATTATTACGTGTGAGAGATTTAAAATAAACATATGATTAAAATGGGTTGCAGAACTATAAAGATATTGTAGATATAAATGTCATGGACACGTACTGATCACACTAACAGACAATATCCTAGTCATATATTCATATCATAAAGAAGCCATACACAGTGAAGCCGATCATATCGAATAACTCGAATAACTGGACAAACTTTATAGGATAAAATCTACTCATCAGTTTCAATAATAATAATAAAATTCGTTGCAATAATCAGATGCGAATACTACGCGAAAAAAAATATAATTGCAAATATCTTTTAGAAGAAAATAAAATAAAAATTGTGGTGATTTGGTATTCTGGTGAATTGATGATTGTGAAATTGATTTTTATCAGTACCTGCCATGACGGCCTAATTCCACGTACGAGCTGGCACAAAGGCTCACCACCATGACAACTGTTAGGCAAATGGCACATATTACAAACTCTCGAGATCTCGGGCTATCTCCTGTTAATAATTGCCTGGAAATTACAAGAAGGCAACTGAATTGTTAGCTTAAAACTCGAAAGGAACATCATACCAGATTCGCACTATGATTCCCCACCATCCAGTTCCTTGCAGTGTCTATTGCAAGACAACAGCATCTTGCGATTAATTGCATTCCCCAAAAAAAAAGAACCACCTGTCAAACCTCCATTATCAGAAATAACTAACACAGCTTTTTGCCATTTAAGGCTTAAGCCACAACTAGACACTTCAAGGTAGGATACCTCTTTCCAAGCATTTTATTTTACAGTGGCGGCTGCATGCATGTGCATGTCCTGCAAGTTAACTTTTTATGAAGATTAACAAAAAAAATACGCACAACTAAAGTTTTTTGCTAGACTTTTGGTTACCATTTCACGCGAAGTCCCAGAAAGCCAAGTGACAAGATTTAAGAAATGTACACAGTAAAATTATAAAATAAAATGTTTAAAATAATAAATGCGTGGTGATGTCACAAAAGAACGAGCTTCTAGAGTGAGTGGCCCGTTTTGAGAAATTTCACTGTCATCTTATAGCCTCATATTCATATGAACAAAATTTTCTTACTAGTTTTAGTTGTATTATGAATGAATTAAAATTTTCTTTGTAGTTTTAGTTGAATGAATCAAAATTTTTTTTACTAATTTTTTTTTTTAATTATTTCCTCAACTCATTTTACTGACATCCTGTTTTAAATGTTAAAATTTATTTTTATTAATTTTTTTTTTTGTTAATATTGTTGTATTTGCGATCTATTTTACAATTAAAATAATAAGCAAATTTCATGACTTTTAAATAACAACATGACAGGGTTTCCTAAAACCCAAAAACAAAATAAATACAAGAAGAATTTACTTTTCAATTAAAATACAGAGTAGCGAATTTTAACTTTTTCTATTTTCGGAAGGGAAGGTAGTCAAGTACATGAAGTCTTTTAAGTCTTTGGATTTCATTGCTATCATCTAAAAGACTGATTGCTAACACGTTGGAATGATTGCTTAGTCTATTTAGGTATCTCTCACTGAAGTTATTTATTTCGTCTTTGACCAATAAAATTCGAAGATCTCTGTGTATATTTTTGTTGGTCATAAATCAAGCCGCATTTGTTAAAAGTCTTAGGGTTTTTGACTGGTATCTCTGTAGTATCTCAACGTTAGAATTACTTGTAGTTCCCGGTTAATAAAGCGGTATCATCTGCGTATGTAGCAGTAGTTATATTTTCAATTGTTTATTGTTTATTTAATAAACATTTTTTTAATATTTTAATCAAACCATAAACACTTCACAACAAACCCCCGAAAACAACAATAGCTTTCAAATAATCATTCAACGAAATAACTAAAAAGAAAATACTAAAAGACTTTTTTAAAAATTGAGTTATCAAATTTGTGATGCATTTTAACGAGTAAATCCCTCTTGTGTGCAGAGGTTGTAAAATTGCTGTTTATGCAACTGTGGTCAGGCAAAAAAAAAAAAAAAACTTTCGCAAAGAAACAGAGAAATGTTAACAAAACATTTTTTTTTTTTTTGCTTTGTTTAACAAGAAAAAAAATCAAAAGAAACAACTTTTTGCTTGTTCTACCCCTCCAAAAAGTAGGCTACAAAAATAATAATAAACGTATTTGTTATGCCCGCAGGAAAAAGATTTTCATTTAAAATTCGTTTTTTTTTTTTTATATGTTTTAACGTGCCTTCATTTAAACAGAAAGTACAAAAAAAGACGAACGGATTGTGGTCATTTTTGTTTCTTTATTATTTTGTGCTTGTTCATATAGTGTAATAGTTATGTAGAAATGTATTGTATGTGCTGGCAGTGTGGTGAACGGTGAGCGAGGGAATGCATGTGTCTGCATGTGTATGTTAGACCTTGTTTACGTGTTTCATTTATAGTTTATATGCCTGGCGAAAAATAGTTACATTCAACTTTGTGCTTTAGCAATTTTTCAGTTTATTTCCACCTAACGCCTGCACAATATGTGATGCAGACGCTCAGCACTAACGTTTAGCTTTTGCAACACACATTCATATTAATTCAGATGCATGGAAATATACGCGCGCGTGTGTGTGTGTGTGTGTTTGACTGTACACAAATATTTGTTTAAGTTGGCTTTTATGCACTCACTCTTCATTTTTATTTATACAAGTATTACATTTTATTTAGGTTAATTCCCAATTACTGTGTAAATTGCTTCAAAAAAAAAAACAATTTATATATACGAAGTGTGGTGTTTAAAAACACGGCACAAAAAAGAACAACAACAACAACAACAAGACCTGACACTATACAATTTTCACTTCACACAAACCCATACCCACACACACACACACACACACGCTTCTAGTCTAAAATATATGAGTTCTCTATATTGAAGCAAATAGTCTGTTGCAATACCAGCAACTATAAATAAGTTGTGAAGAGGTGAAAAAGATCATAAAAACGTTTGTGTTTTTTCTTTCTTTTCTACTTCTAATGGCATAAACAAGTTTTAAATCTTGTTTATTCCAAGATAATCAAATTAAATTGACACATTTCTGCCATAAACTGTTTGCAATAAAACTGAATTATATATAAGCAATTTTTAAGCTTTTACATTTTTAATTATCCATAATAGATGCAAGATATCTCCAAGCACTAGACTTTTTAAAACATTTAAATGAAATTAAATGGACAAAAATATTTTTAGGTGCTTTTGTTTTAAGTGTTTTGCCAGTCAATGGCGACTGCAAAGAGACATTTCTCATAAAAATTTAAGACTTTATCGTATTCTTTTATGCACATATTCAAATAAGCTGCAATAATTGATCGGACACAACATTTATAAGTTTTTTAAAAGGTAATTTTTAAAGCACGAGTTCAACTTACTGGAAAAGCCATTGAAAAGCAACAAATTCTTACCTGAAAATATGAAAAAATTAAAATAGTTTTTTAGAGAAAGTTAATATTTAATCAAAACTTGATTTAAAATGTATCAATAAATAGCCTTTTGGAAATATTAATATATTAAATAGATAAAAGCAAATATATAAGTTCTTACTTCCTTATGATTTAAGTCCTAAGATAATTATTTAAGCTTTTATTTTGAAGAAAAAAGAAATCATAAAGGAAATTTACAAAGGAATGTCGGAATATAGAAATAAAACCAGAAACATTTATTCCAAAAAGCTAAAATTATTTTTGATTGCTCGCACACAAAAACAGAAACGCCTAATACTAGTCATGGGTGCTACATGCCAAGAAAGTTGATCCTAAGACTTCTGCAGTTCTGGCTGTTATGCCAAATCGACTAACCACCAAATGTTTGAAATTATAAGCAGTATAATTTATATAAAGCACAACATTCGCAGCGAACTGATTGCAATTTTTCATGAGTATTTTGTTTAACAAGTAACTGTGCCAGGCTTTTCGAAAATCACTGAAAAAAAATCATAAAAATTTGTTAAGATAGAAAAAAACGCACGGAAAAAGTATTTTTCATAAAAAGAATATTTGAAAAGATTCTTATCCCTCAGTTTGTTTTTAAAAAAAACTTTTGCTCACCTCCCAACAGTAAAAATAACACAAGTTGTGGCTACAAAAATCTAAAAAAAAAAACATTTAAAAAAAACTTCGGAAATAATGTCTCAAAATTAGAAAACAATGGATTTTGCAAACACTCCATAAAGTGTTTGCACAAAATTATCACACCAAAAAATAGCGTGCAAAAAGGATATACGGCCAGCTTCCAAAATAACGACTCGATTTAAGAAAAACTTGCCATTAATTCAAGCACTTAAACTGTTTTAAGTTGTGGCCTAACAAAGTTTGTGGAAATTTATGTTTTTTAAATTATATATGAAGAAATAAATTTTGTTTTTGGAAAAAAATCGCACTTCGAAAACACTTAAACATATACATATAAATCATTGGGAAGGAAAAACAGTTAACAGCACCATAAATAGTTACCTACAACTCCTTGACTGCTAGTTTCGTTTTATGATTATTAGAATTATTCCTGTCTGTCTAACACTGGTTTTGCAACATTTATAATCCTCTTCTTTCCATATACTTAACATGTTGGCAACCAAAGTAAAATTTTGTTTTATTACTCTAACACCCTTTAAACTGAAACATTAAACTTACACTCAAAACTCACATCCACTAACACTTGGCTTCGCAGACAAATTTAAAAGTATGCATGCGAAAATTTCCATATAAAGACACAATAAAGTTTATTTTTCAAATGCTTCACTACTACTATTCCCAACACGTTTGTAAATAAAATTGCCATAAATTTGAACACTATTTTTTAGTTTTTAATACATTTGAACATTATTTTACACTTTAGCACAAACAATAACAACAGAATAGAAGCCAGCGAACAACTTAAAAATCATAAAAATTTAGTTAAATAAATGTAGAAAAATGAAAGGCAAAATGCACATGTTGCAACTATCCAGGGAACTTGAAAAGTAAACGAATAGAAAGCTTTTTATAAAATAGTTTAAAAAAAAAATTACATGAGATGCAGAAAAGGAGCAAACGATAAAACTAAGCATATCAACAAAAATAATCTCGCTTATATCCCAAGTGGTCATAAATAAATTCAAATATTCAAATATTCAAAAATAGTTAAGTCGCGTACGATGCTTGTTATTTAAGCCCAGACACCGCCAACTAACCAGCTAAAAGGACTTAGAAATGCAAGTGCAAAAAAGCAAAAAAAAAACAAACATTCCCTGGCATATGATGCTTAAAACAGAATGCAACAAACGCTTAAAACAATACAAAATAAACCAAGAAGTTTTTTTTTTGTTTTTTTTTGTTTTTTTTAAATAAACAAAGCATATTTTATTTACATAAAATCACACATTTAGCCTCACTTGAACACTGTTAAGTCCTAGCAAAAGAATGATTTTTTCATATATTGGTACATACGAGTCTACCATATAGACAAATAACAGTTGAATGAATATCCTCAAAAAATTAAAAAAAAAAGTGTACTAAAAGCTACAAAATAGTGTGGGAGCACCAACACCCCCCCTTCCCCCACCACCACACACACCCTCACATATGTATGTATGTATGTATATGCACAAGCCTGTTTTAAAATATTCAAAGTTCCATAAAGCTGGCTATTGTTTGCTGAAAACGCCAAAGGGGATTTTTGTCTATATTTGGTTTAACAATATGCATGCTTGTGCATGCTTGTGCATGCCACGAAATGAGTGTGATTCTTGAGTGTATTCTCTCCCTTTTTTTTTCCTTCACCGGCAAAAAAGTTGAAGTCTTGTTTGTTCAGTGTGGAGAATTTCGAATTAAGCGTTTGTATTTAAAGACTTAATAAAGTGAAAACGAAATACATTAATATTAAAGCAGAGGGGGATTAAAAAGGGCGTGTTGTCAAGCTGAAAATTAAATTTAGAAAATGTTAAACAAATAAAAAAAACTGTTATGGCTGAGAAAAAAAAAGAGGGGAAAATGGAGTTTTGACCAACTACACAAAACAGCGAAATCTAAAAATATTACACCCTATAACAGTTCAATTCACACATTTAGTTCAACTAACAGTTTTACAGTTAAATAAGTTCCAGAATTTCCATAACCCAACAGCTTTTAATAAACGAAATTATCTAAAAAAAAGTAACTCCATTACTTAACAAAAGGATACATTGAAAAATCCTTAAATATAAAATTTGTTTGGTATTGTTTTTTTTTTTTTTTTTTTGTTATTCTACAAGCTGATGTAAATCTACCAGTTGTTGTGACGAAAAAGTTTGAAAAGGCTAAGTTTTAATAAGGGTTAAAAGTATAAGTGAAATTCCTTTTTGTAGTGCACTTAATCAGAATATTTAAATTAAAAACATATTCAAAATAACATGTTGTCAAATCACATGATTTTCAGATCGCAAAACAAACGATATCTGAAATTTGTTTAAATACAAATAGTTTATCACCTCTGCCAACACAAACCCAAAACATATATTGTAAGATAATTCGTTTAAATTATTTTCCAATTCAATTTAACACAATTTTGCTTTAGTTAAGCAGAACTCAAACATAATTCTTAAAAAAAAATGATATACCTGCCAGCCCATTGGCTAAAACTCATGCAATTAAAAATATGTGTTTTTTACACAAGACATCTAACAAAAATACAAATTGCCAGCTAGAAAAAAAAGGGACTAAAATCGTTCCTTATAACATATAAAAATAATTTAAAGGAATTCAATTGAAAAAAAATTAAGCCCTAAACCATAATTTTTATGACAAAGTAATTTTTAACATGTTGACAGTTGTTTTCTTTTGTAAGCCATATTAAAGAAAACAGCGACACAGCCTTAGAAAAATTACTTTAGGTTGAGTTTTCTAATTACTGCAAATGCCAAGGGCAGTTTTAGAAAACACACAGCATGTATTTTAACGAAACCAATTTCCAACAAAAAAAACCATGTTTTTCCAAACACAAAATAAGTGAATTAAATTAAATATATTAAAGGAAATACTCTGAGGAAAAAAAACACTTGCAAGTACTTAAAAAAGTAAAGCCATAAAGCAAAGCAAAAAAAATCTGCAAATATCTTTAATGTATGAAATAAACAAAACAAAATAAAACAACTCAGTTTCACAAATGACAAGAATCTTTTGCTAAGCAACCACCTTTTCGAATCAAGTAGAATATGGAAAAGTGCAAATAAGCAAAAATAAGAAATTAGACAAAAAGGATATATGACCAGTTTGTTAAATAGCAAGTCAATAGAAAAAATGTTTGCTAGTACTTGAAGTCCTTTCAAAAGCACAAGTTGTAGAGGAAAAATTTTTAAAGAAACATATTTTATACAAAAATTAAAGAAAAAGGACATATGAAAAACTACTAAATGAAGAGCTGCTTTGGAAAATTTTCTGTCATTTAACTTATACGCCAGAGGAAAACTAACAGATGCTTGAAATGTTCACTATATAATTTTTCTTCATGGGATATAAAACCTGCTGTTTCAAAATCGTATACGATACAGTATTAAAAACCTGTAATAATATAATATGTTATTCTATAGAAAATTCTTAACCTACAGCCTTTTATAGTAACATTAATTTCTTAAAAAGAGCACGAAAACTCTTCCAAATAAATGGCCTAGTCAAAATTCGTTTCTTTTTTTAAAAAGAGCAATTCTTTAAATCGCTCAAATGAAACCATTTGCTGAAACAAAATTTCACTAAATAATAGTTTTTGGAAAATAGGATAAATGAACAGCTTTTAAATGAACAACTACATCGAACATGCGTTTGTCAATTCTGATACGCCTTTCAGAAGTACAAGTTGTTGTAACAATATTTTTATAAAAGCGTTTTATAAAAATTAAAATCAAATATATATTTAACAATTGTTTAATTAAAATTTGTTCTTTTGTTCAAGTGTTGTTCTTATGTAAATAATTGCAATAATTTCAAATTCTTTATAAAAGAAATTTTTCAATTAAAATTGCTAGTGATAAAATGTAAGCAATTTAAAATTTTACAAATACAACGACTTAATCATATTAATTTTTAGATTTTATTAAGCCAAAGTGCAAAATATTGTTTCACAAATTTATATACAGTAATTTGTTGAATACTTAGAAAAAGGATATATGAAAAGTTTCCACAATAATATTTTATTTTGAAAATAGTTGGAGAACAATGAAACTTAAGAAGAAGCACAAGTTGTGGCGTAAATATTTCAATGAAATTTGCTTTTAACAACTTTTATGCACAAAATGAATTTTTTTCGTGCTAAAAGTTTAATTGTAATCGAATAAATTTCAATAGGTCTTTAAAAGTTATTGCTGTAAATTAAAGGGCTAGTTTGCTGCCAAGTTTAATAGACATATTTTATCATAACAGAAAATAATGGATAAATGGTGAACTTTTAATATAATTTTGCCATTTAAAATCCGTTGGGCAATTATTAAAGCCCGTTCAAACGCAAAACTTGCTGTTCTAAAATTAAAGTAATTTGGTTTTAATTAAATCTTACTTGATAATAAACTTTATTTTTGAAATTTTATTAAAAATTTAAAAAAAAGTATATAAATTGTTGCAGCAAAATTTTATCTATAATTTAATAGGCCTACACCCGAAAAGGACCATAGCGCTTTAACAGAGTTCAAATTCTACACGCTGTTGCTTTGTTTTACAAAACTGTGCTCAAACATTTTTAAAAGTATTTCCAAATTTAAAAAGAAACAAAAATGAATTTATCAAGGACAGTTTATTTTTATTTCCATGCCGTACACATTTAGATACTTTTCAAAAGCGCCTTAAATTTCCTTTCCATATATATTTACTTTCTTCGTTCACTCTGCCAGACGAAATTCAAAAAAAAAAAAATGTTAAAACCTTTGAAGCCTAAACAACAAACATATGTTTGATTTAACATTTAACAGATCCTTGTTAACCACAATATGTTTTTTGGCCAACTTGTTATCATTAACTTTATGCAAATTTTAAATTACGGTAAAAACTAAAGAAAGACCAAAAAGAAAAAACACAAGACACATACAAGTTTTTCTTCTAACATGAAATTTTCGCGCCGCAATTTAAATAATAAAACATTTTATTTTTGCATTTGTATTTTACTATCTCTGGCAAGACATTCAGCCGAACAACAAGAATGGAAGAAAGAGTTGTTATGGCAAGAACAGCAGCAGAATGGTAGAATACTTGAGTTAAATAGTTTTAACATTTGCTTTTAAAATATGCAAATGAGATTTTTATCACTGTCATATATGTGACATTACAAGGACTCTTTACATTTCTGTTTAGTCTTTTTTGTTTTATTTCTTATATATTTATAACACTGTCTTTGTGTGTGCGTGTGTGTGTGTGTGTGTGTCTCTCTCTCTCTCTGTGTGTGTGTGTGTGTGTGTGTGTGTGTGTGTGTGCTTAGTTTTTTTCCCGGCCTCCTATTGTTTTTAATACATTTGGCAAAGAGTTTTGATTGCGAGTTTGAGAGTGTCTGTGTGGATGTGTATGTGTGTGCATTTGCGTAAGTGTAAACTTTCACTTAACAATGTTAATGGCATTATAACCTTCTCCCTCCACAGAGACAAATATTAAAAACAGACTTGAATTCAGTGGAAGTGTGTTGTATATTTTGGTTTTCTTTTTTTTCTTTTTTAAAGGTTAAAGCCTTTATGTAGGCTAAGAATGTGAACACTTAAATTGGATTTTGGTTGTCAGCGTGATAGGCATTATATTCCAACAAATCGTAAAGGTTATGAGTAGACATGAAATTTTGCATAATGTTTGATATAAAAGCATTTTTTCTTCTCTTGATGTGTACGAGGTTGGCCGCTAAACTCCTTGCAGCCGCCTTAAAAAGCCATATAGTTTTTGCTGCAGTAAGAGAAATACCTGCTAATAGTTAAACATTTTGAAAAATATTAATTTTGTTAACAAAGTTTTCAAGCCATCAATACTACAATTTATGTTCTTTGATACACTTCATTATAGGTCAAAAATGTTGTAGGAAAACTACTAAATAAAAAAGCTGCTCATATATCCTCTTTAAAAATGTCTCTTTTTTACAAATTTTTCTTTCTCGTTATATTACAATTTCGCTTTTTGGCATGTGTTTAAATATTTTAAAGTAATTTTCCAATATATTTGTCGATAAAAAAAAAAGCTGCTCCTTAAAATTCGTTACAAAAATTTGTGCCAGTAATAGAAAATTATAAAACACCATCCAATTTTCAAAAACAGCAGCTCATTTCAAAGCCAGCTGTATATCCTTTTTTAGAGACATTAAATGTGTTTTGCTAATTTTTTGTTTTGTTTGTCGATAAAAAAAAAGCTGCTCCTTAAAATTCGTTACAAAAATTTGCGCCAATAATAGCAAACTATAAAACACCTTCCAATTTTCAAAAACAGCAGCTCATTTCAAAGCCAGCTGTATATCCTTTTTTAGAGACATTAAATGTCTTTTGCTAATTTTTTTTTTTTTTTTTTTGGATTTTAGTTTCAATCGGAAAATTTATTACTATTTAAAACAGCCATAATTATTTTAAAAAATTCTCGGTAGTAGAGTTTTCTTATTAAACATAAAATAAATTATTTTTTGTGGATCTTTAAAAGAATAATTTTATATCTGCCCTCGCACGTTTAAATGTGTTATAATCTTCACAAAGCAGTTTACACTTTAATTAAATTTTAAATGAGTTTATAAAAATCTCTCGAAACAACAGCGAAACTCAATAAAAAAATAGATTTGATTTTGCTTTAAAAAAAATCAAATCAAGAAAATGGGAAGGTTTTAGAGCAGCTCAAATGCCAGCAGGACCAACAACTACTCGTTTCCCTTTTATTGCTGGTTGTTTTATGGTTTCAAGCTCAGCTTTTATTAATTTTTTGTTCTATGAAACAGAATTTCATAACTTTTATGCTTTCATTTTAAAAGTAATAATTTTTCTTTCACCAAACGATGTAAAACAGTTTAATTAAAAAAAAAAAAACTGAACGCGTTGATTTTGGGCAGAATTTCAATTTTGCTACACACCTTGTGCGGTGCGTTTGTATGAGTTTTATTGCTGGCAGTTATTTTCTGAAAGTATGCAATTAAAAGTTATTATTTTATGCTTCAGGTATTATGCAAACGCAAACGTTTGTCTTTGTGTGTTGGAAAGTTAATTTTAAAAAATTAAAACAAAAGAGAATCCTTTCATGCGTTTCTTGGCCTTGCTTTGATGCGGCGCCATCAACAATAACAACAAAAATTGCCAGATTTTCCGCAGATTTTAATTATATAGTAATTTATGCTTTAAATGATTGCGGAACATATTATAGCGATGAATAATCATTATAATTGAGGAAATCAACTAGAAGTTTAAAGGACTTTGTAAAAAAAAAATATAAGTATTTTTAAATAAAAATATGCAGCTGATTTCTGTCAAAGGAAATTAGTTCACAAGTCATGTTTAAAACTCTACTCTAGAAATAGTTGTGATTGTTTGTTAAACAAAGTCGTTTTAGGAGCTCCCACAAATATACTTTTTTCATACTCTCTGTTAGTGGCAGTCAAAATTTGTGAAAGCTGCACCAAATATTCTGTTTATTGATTTGCAAAATTTTACATCTTTGTTTAATCTTTTATGCCTTTCTAGAGTTGTTGAAACCTACTGACTCGAAGATTAATCCAAAATGAAAGCTCTGGATTTCAAAGCAATGATTTAATTGTAATATTTTAAGTTGTACAATTTGTCGCTTGACTCAGTTTAAACACTTTAATAGCAAAAGTTGTAGCATCTGATGCTGCCTAAAACATCAATTCCAGTTTCAAATGAAATAAATAATCCATAAAAAAAAAAATCAATTACGAATTCGAAAATACATAAATAAGCACAGATTTGAAATGAACATTTGCCCAATAAGGATGGAGAAAAAAATACCATGTTTTACATATGGTTTTAAACATCCATGTATTGATAAATATTTAAACATTTATCTTGTTGTTGTTAAGATTTACAAATATTTAAAGAGATTTGTTTGTAAATTGTACATGAAATAACATTTTAAATGAAATTCTATCAAATATTCAAATTGGATGTAATGTTGTGTTGAATGTTTTATTTAATTTTTGCGTTTTTTTTTTTTTTTTTTTTTTTTGCCTGAACTTAAACTCAACTTGTGCCAGCAGAAGTGTCGAAAAATAACGAAATCTTAAATTCATCTAGTTGTATTGTATTTTATATGTTGTTTCAAACATTTCAAAATCGAAAAATATTTGTAGATTGTAAAAAACTGATAAATTAAGTTCATTTTATTTTGGATTTTTATAGCAAATATCTGTATTAGTGCGTGCTGGTATAACGATATTACTTCATTATTGTCAGAATTATGGCCTGGACTACACGATTAAATAACTCAATGCCTACATGACTACAATAATGTATAGTTTTAGAAGTGTCTGCCTATATTACTAACGCCATATGTTTTTATTGTTACTTATATATTATATTGAGATATTCATAAATTTCAAATGAATTTTAATTCAAATATTCCTGATAAAATTTATTTAAAACTAATTTTTAATACAATTGATTTTTAAATGTGCTCTTAAGGCTTTAAAAGAAACAAACAGAAAACCATAAGACAATAAAATTATGAGGCTTTCAGAATCTTACAATACTACAGACTACTATAAAACAGTAAGATTACAACTCTACAGAACAATGAGACTATAAAACTATAATACTTTAGGACAGTTATTAGAAAATAAGATTATGAGCTTAAAAGACAATAACAGTCTTATAAAATTATAAGACAATGGGAGCTATTCTGAGTTTCGACTCGGATCGTAAATTTCTCCGTCTGGCAGCTTTGGTATTCTGCGTTTCGATTCCGCTCAGTTTCTTTCGATTGTATGTATTATGCATTACGAACGGAGCTCCGTTTTTCTCAGTTGTTTTTTTGTTAACGGAGGGGTTTTCTTTATTTGTGTTTTTTAGTTAAAAAGTTTAAAATTGAAAAAATGTAAGTAGAAAATGAGATAAAATGTTCAGAAACGATTAGAAAACACTTAAAATTATTTTTAATTAATTTATTTAATTAAATTAATTTTTTTGTTTTTCTAATTTTTGTACCTGAATCTGATGTTTTTTTATGTATTACAGGTCAAAAACAACAACACCAGAGCAGTATGAAAAATTGGCTACCATCAACGTTCAAAGGAAGAAGTAGTAGCGTTCTGGGAGGAAGTGGCAGGAATCCTCAATGCACTCCAACAAAAAATGCCAGTGCACGGAAAAAAGTAGGTATGGTTTGCGTATAATTATTGCAGAAATTAATATAAATTTATAGGTTTGGATTGACTGGAAAAGCTACATCAAACGGAAGCTGTCAACAAACAAAAAATAAATGATGAGCACCGGAGGAGTTTCATGCCGCCTACAGCGTATTAGCCCACTTGAGAAAAAAGTTATTCAGTTGACGGATCTGGTAACAAATACCAGCGCAATTAGCGTTTTTATTTGTTTATTAATTTTATTTATTACTTTTTAGTGGATTGAATTTGACTTTTTATTAAAATGTTTACAAAATTGTTTATTTTTACTGTTTCTATTTCACACGTTTCACAGCAAAGAAGCTAATTTAAACATACCCTGTTCTTCTTCTTTTTCTTTCGATTCCGTTTTTCTGCAGAATACCAATTTTCGATCGCAACGGAACTCAATGCGGAGACTTAATCGAAACGCACAATAGGAGTGAATAAGACTATAAAACTATAAGGCTATGAGAGTTTCGGACTATAAAACTACAAGGCTATACGATTATAAGACTATAACACTACAAGGACCATAAAACCATAAGACTGTAATATTATAAAATTATAATGCTATCAGACTATAGGGATATAAGGCCATAAGACTCTAAATGGTGAAAATATTATAACACTGTAACACTGCGATTCTTTAAGATTAAAAGACTATGAAGCAATAACACTAGTATAATAAAGTTTTAAAACTAAAAGACAATACAGCTAAATGACTATAAAAGTAAAAAACAATAAAATTATGTGACTATAATAATGGAAAACCATTAGATTGTAAAACAATAAAACAATATAATTAAGATATAACACTATACGACTATAGCACTTTAACATTATAAGACCATAACACTATAAGTCTTTGACACAACATGACTGTGTCTATACGGCTTTAATATCAACCTGTGACTATATGATATTACGACTATATGCTTTATCATTTAACAACTATAAGTATTACCCAAAGATGAGTTGTTTTTACAAGTAAAAATTATCAGTTCAATTTCTTCTGCCCACTTCTGTCCACTTCTGTCCACATCTTAAGACAAAACGTTGTTTTTACAATTTCCTATCACAGAAAAATTATCCGTTCAATATCTTCTGCCCACTGACCACATCTCAGAACTGAAGGCTGTTTTTCCGTACATATTTGCAAGTTGTAATTTATTATGTTTCAGCATATATTTGAATTTTATGTATTTTGATTTGCTGTAAAATTTCAATCAAACAACAGGAAATGAAAGAAATAGAAATAAAAACACTTAAAGAAAAGCAACAACGATTCGACAAGTGTTTTGCACGAAATCTTTATTGAATAATTATTTGGAGAAAAAAAGAAAACTAAATCATGGTTTACAGCAGCTTAAAGCAACTGTACAGATTCATTTAGGTTATTCTGAATTTAATACTTATCTACAATATGTATGTATGTATGTATATGCGCTCTTGGATTTGTTTGAGTGTAACGATTATATTAAATCACTTTCTTTTCACACATAAAATGCAAACACAAGCATCACAGAAGCATCACACACACACACACACACACACCCACACAGAGAGTTAGACAAAAAAACACTCAGTTGGATAGAACATATTGTTGCCAAACCCACATTTCATTGTACACCTTTAAAGCAACAGTAGTAAACAACTACAACAAATATTAAAAAAGCAAAATATGTTGTTCATTACAATTGTGTATGTATGTGTGTGTGTGTGTGTTTGTGTGCCTCTGTATTCATGTGTGTGTGTGTGTGTGTGTTTGTTAGACAGGTGTTTTGTTAAATGTATTGCTTTTAATGCTAAAATAAATTTTGTTCTTCTTGTTCTTTTGCCACATCATGTTCGTCTAAAACACAATTGAAGATTTTTGTTAAAAGGTTTTTTTCTTCTTCTTCTTCTTCTTCTTTTTTTTTTTTTTTGCAGTGACTGTGTGCAATTTTTTTTTATTTTGTATACATACAAATGTATGTATTACCCAATAAAACTTCTTTTTGTAAAATAAATATTTTATGCAAAATAACAAAAATGTTCAAGGAAAAAAAATTAACAAAAGTGTTCTGGAATAAAAAAAAATGTATCAAATTGGTTTTTCCAGCTACTTTGCGGATTAAATTTAAAGTTACCAAAAGAACAAATATCGTTATCTCAACATAGAAAGGCCCTAACTCCGGTTTTTTCCATTTTCTAAACCAAGTCCTTTGCATATTTCTTCTTCGTTTAGTTTATCAAAATTTTCCGAAAAAATCACGAGTTTGTAAAAATTGTAAGTTAAGGCCTTTCTATGATAAGCGAAAGATATTTAAAATTGAAGCTTAAAAATTACAGTTTATGCTAAATAATGTCATAAGATATTTTAAGGAAAATCCTTTAATTAGATTTCAAAAATTATGTTTAAATTGAAATTTGTTTTGAAGGCAAGAGTTTTCATTTGAATTCGGCCTTCCTAAAACCAGTTTTGCTTCTTTTTATTTCACAGATGAAAGGTTGGAAAGGAGGAAGGTGGGGGGCTTTAACATTTTATTATAAAATTCTTATTTAACAAAAGTACTCCGTGAAGAGTTTAAACATTTTAAAACAAGTTTATGTTTGATTGTATAATGCTATAATGCTGAAAGATGACAAGGACACAGTGTCAACAAGGTCATAACTATTTACATACATTATTTTTGAGGTTTTTTTATTTTTACTTAACAAGGTCATAAATATAAAAGTTCTTGATACTCATGATATATATATACTAGACGTTAAAACTCTTCACTGAATATCATGAATATCAAGGAAATAAGAGTATTAAATAAAACAAAACGTTAAAAGCCTTTAATGAATATAATGATTTTGCTTGGAAAAAATATGTTAAATTTTAGGGTTAAAAATTTAAAGTTTAAAAATTTGTGTTTAAAACATTTTGATGCATCTATAGTATAGAATAATCAGCGAAAACTTGTTAATGTGTTGCAACAACATACTTTACAATATCACTCCGTTTACCGTCTACATTACTTAGAAGTAGTCAAGTAACGACTTGCATACAAGTAGTTGTGCACACTTTTCAATATCAGACCATTTAGCGTCTGCATTGTTAAAAAAGTACTGAAGTAGCAACTTGATTGCTATCTGCTATATAAGTAGATGTTCTTGGCAAAACTGCAATTTATTTATTCTTGCAATTCCATTTGCAAAATGCAAAATGAAAACTTGTTCAATACGAGACTTAATCTATTAACAAAAGTAACAAAATTTACGTTTTCTTAATGTTTTTATTTCAAAACATATTAGTGTTATTTGTTTTAAGGACTTTTAAATAATTAGCTGCTCTAATGAACGACTTTTGTTTAGGGGCAGGCATTTTGAATTAGTTATCCGTAAGCGAAAGTGATAAGTAATTGCCTACAATAATGCCATCGCTATGTTAAAATAATTACTTAAACTGTTGAAATCGAAATAGTGAAGAATATGTTTATTAACATTTTAACGCATTACTTGACAATAGAAGTTTTCGCTGGGCACGAATACGCCTGCCCATTTAAGCCCATTTAATATCTAAATAGAAAATTTTGAAAATATTTCCTTAACCAGAATTACATTTATTGCTTTAATGCGCCAGTAGCATGAAATCGTACATGTTGTTCTATACACTGTGTCATGTGTAGGAAAGAAAATAAGAAAATATTACAGAAATACCGTATACACTTTGGATGTAGATATTAAAACGTCCTTTTGCGTGTCTGAGTGGGAGACAGAGAGAACGGCAGGTTGCATGTGTATTTAAAACATTTCATTCTGATGCTGGGATCTAAATAAACAAATACACTTTAAGACACGCACGCATTTTCGTTCATGTTGCCTTTTTATTTTCTTTCTTTCGTTTTTTCTCCGCTCAGCTTTGCAATTTTAATACAAATATTTCTCGGTGCTGTGCTGCCAGCCATAAAATTCCGACTGGCAAAATGTATAACAATATAAACCTAAGTAAGCATAATAGTGTAACTCTTACACAACAAATTGACAAGGCAAACAAATATGAAAATGTTCAAGTAGTAAGAAATAATTTTAAATCTCAAAAATAAAATCGTAATGTGCTGTATTTAGATGAAAATTTCAACTTAATATTGGAACACATGTTGGCTCTTTATGTTAAGAATCAAAACAACAAAACCTTATCGAGGCCACAAAATTTATTTTCAATACAATAACTGCCTCAAATTGGGCTACAAAATCCAAAACTAAAAACAATTGTTATAATGTTGTGACTAAGTGTAAGTGTAAGTGTAAGTGTGTGTGTGTGTGTGTATGTGCGTTCGTGTTTTGGTCCCAAAAATAAAGAGAAAAAAACTCAGTTACCAAAACAATGTTGTTTTGCAAAATTGTTTTGTTGTTCAAAAACCTATTATTTTTTTAGCAAAAAAAAACAAATGAAATGAATGAAAGAAATGCTCAACACACATATTTATATAAAATGAAAATAATACCAGAACTTGTTTAAAAATGTGTTAAAACTTTCGTTTACTTAAATACAGCCTGCTGGTAGGCAACAGAAAAACATGAACACAAAAATTGTTTTAGTTTTAGTTTTAAATACTTGACACAGATAAACTTAGGAAAATTGAAAGTTTCCAATCAATAAATTAAACAAAAAAAAAAAAACAACGAAGACATGAAATTGTTTTTCCTTTTAATTCGAAAATAAAACTATTTTCTGCCAGCTTAAGCATTGAGGTGTTACAAATAAACAATAAAATTGTTGTAATTAAATTTCTTTTTACAATGAAATGAGTGAGAAATTTTTGTAAGTCTTAACAACATATTTTTAAAGCACAATTTTACATCAAACTTTAATAATTATCTTTATGCAGTTTAAAGAGAAAATAAATAAATAAATTAGCAAATACCGTTCAAAGAAAAGTTTTTGTTAAAGGAAAGTAACAAGGGAATATTTCAAGGATCCGTTTTTAACAAGATACTTTTCCGAAAAAAAGCAAATTTTTACAAAGTGAGATATTACCAAAGAATTTTCGTAAATGATGGATAAAATATATTTTTATATAAGTACTTTTTTAAGGGATACATTTTTAAAAAGGAATTATTCAGTATTTTTTAAAAAGTTTTTGTTAAAGAAAAGTAAAAGGGAATATTTTAAGAATCCTTTTTTAAGAAGACACTTTTCCAAAAAAAGCAAATTTTTACAAAGTGAGATATTACTAAACAATTTTCGTAAATGATGGATAAAATAACTTTTTTAAATAAATATATAAATTTTTAAAAAGGAATTATTCGTAATTTTTTAAAAAATTGCTTTTTCAAAAAATATTTACTTTGTAGCCCTTTTATAAAGAATTTTTAAGTACTTTCTTGAAAAATTACTATAATAAATATGTGTTTTTTTTAGTATTTACTTTTTCAAAGACTTTTAAAAACATTTTTTTAAATAGTCTTCAAAATTAGCTTTTTTTAGAAGATAATTTTTTCAGAAGTTACTTTTGCAAAAAACACTTTTTGCCAAGAATACTTCTTTTTAAATGCAGTTTTTTCATAAGGTACTTTTTTACAGATACATTTTTTCGGAAGCTGTTTTTTCAAAGTTATTTTTTCAAAAGCTGGTATTTTGAAAAATAACTTTTACTATTTTCAAAACGTTCACTTTTAAAAACAAAACTATTTTACTTTAAAAAAAAAAAGTTCTATATTTTAAAAACAAGTACCGAAAAAAGTACTTTTTTAAAAAAGGGGAAAATTTTTTAAAATTTACTTTTTAAAAATGTTAACATTTTAAAGGTAATATTTATTAATAGGTACTTCTTTAAAAAAGGTGACTTTGTTGAAAAAAAGTAGTTAGAAAAGTAATTTTTTAAAATGTTTTAAACGCCACCATTTTAATAACTTAAAGGTTATATTTAACAGAAGGTACTTTTTTCAAAAATCTAACTCTTTTAAAGCAAATATTGGCGTTATTTTTTTTAAATATTTTTTTTTGTCTTTTAAAACAATTGCATTTTGTCAAAAATTCTCACACACTTTATTAAAAATGCTTTTCTAAGTACTTTCTTTATATAATTTGTTGTCTTTTTAATAAATGATTACTTTTTCCAGCATTTAAAGCTTCAGAAAATAAAATTTTGTAAAATACTTGCTTTTTAAAGTCAGCCTGTCATATTTTCCGGGTCATTCTTATCACAACTGAATAACATCCCAGAGGATAGGGCAAATGTTAACTAATCGTGTTAATTAATAACAATTTGTTGTTTCTGAAGCCAGCAGAATTTATTAATCTTCCAAAAGAATATTAAAGTTATCTTTTGTGTAAGTCTGGATTTTAATTAATGGTCTTGATTTATACCATAAAATTAATATATCAATATAATTAAAGTGAAATGTATAATTTGCTACGAACAGACTACATTCTAGAGGCATTCTAAGGACTTAAAATCAATTTATATTCTTAACTTTCACAATAGAAAATAAGATAAAGGCAAAATATATTTCAGCAGAAAGTCAACATGTCTATGACAGATTTTGCTAAACAGTGTCTTATAAATATGGGGAGGAAAATCTTTTAAGAAACAAAATTTAATTAAAACATTATACTTCTGAAGCAAGAGTTTCACTAAATTTGTTAAATATTATTGCAAAGGCAACATTAACAATGTTCTAATTAAATATAAAGAAGCCTTAAAGTATCTGACTGTTGATAAGATCTGTGAAAATAAATATTACACACTAAACTAAGAATTTTTTAAGCACATCCTTGAAGTTTTGCTTTACTTTCAGAAACGAATATTCTTGAAAGAACATGTTTGAACTCTAAACATGAGAAATATTAATTTGTGTTTTGCTCCCTGTTTTCTTTAATCAATATCGACTAATTCACATCAACTGCTAGTAGATACTCCACTCCATTTGCAACTCACTCTTCAGTTTACTACCACAACTCAATCTAGCGATAAGAATAAAGTCAAGGAAATAAAAATTCACTTCTACATCTTGCAGAAGAAGTAAAAAATAGTTATCTATGGCAGGCGAAGCCAAAAGTAATGGAAAATAGAAAGAGGCGGAAAATATGATTTCGAAGCACACTTTAACATCTTATTCACTACTCATAAATTCAAGATGCGTAGCCAAGCTCTACCTTTAGAACAAAAAAGAAACTCAAAATGAATATGAATATGTGCATACATTCATATGAATATTGGAATGTTAGAAGTTAATGTACGGTAAAAATTTAGGGGTGGCTCGGCAGGATAAGATGGCAACTGAAATACAACACCACAGCATAAGAAGCAACCGTTCTTATCGTTACACTGCCATCGAAAACGTTGTTAGGCAAATTGATGTTGCTGGCTGGGTGGTGGGGTGATGGTGTGGTGGTGTGATATAACATTCTTGATGTCCTTGAGCACGAACACATTTTACACTTAAAGCCAAAATGGTGTTTCGTTCTACAGCGTAGGCAAAAGGTTTGTCGGGCCAAAAGTGTTGCTTTGACTAGAGTTGAAGTACCACACAGCATTCAGCAGAAAATACTTAATTTTGCGAAACATGCTCGTTAAGATACTACTGCTGGCCAACAAATGCCTGGCAAACGGCTATAAAAATTTAAGAAGAGGTTGTTAATAAACAGTAAATGTGTAGTTTTAACCAGTTTTAAAGCAAGTTTTCCATAAAGATCTTTATTTTTTTTAACAATTAATATCTTCAACTTCTTAGCAATGCATTGCTGTAAAGATTATTGTGGTCACTAAAAAAAGAAAAAGGATAATCCCGTAATAAATACATTGAAAAAGGAAAAGAAACGGTCAGAAAAAGGCTACTCTGCGTTTTGAAAAATATTATTGAAACTCTTTAATAAAATATAAAATTTAATGTTTCCAAATTGCAAGTCCATTGACGAGTAGGGCAGCACCCCTACTAAATATCGTCATTTACTCGTAGGCAGCTTGAAAACTACAACAGCAAACAACTGTATCTTTTATTTAAAAACAAATTTCAGGAAAAACAAAGTTTGAAGGACACACAAAAATGGGCTCATTTAATCGCTTCAAAGGCAGGCATTCAACATCACTGTCGCGTAAGGCAGCACCTACTAAATATCGGCATTTACTCGTAGGCAGCTACACAATAAACAGCTTTAGTAATCATTTCAAAAAACATTACAAAAAAAAAAAATTTTTCAAAGATAAAAAATAAAAGTTTATTTATTCACTTCAAAAATTCTCAAGTCTACCTACGAAATCTTGACATATAGACAGCTGCAAAACACGAACGAATAGATTTGAATATTATTTTAAATTTTTTTGCTTTTTAAAATATTTAAAAAATTACAATAATTTATCCCACTAGAATTTTTATGGGCGCATGTGATTTTCGTGTGCTGAAATTTATTGTTTTCAAAAGAAAACTGAAAGTGTCATGTCAAGGTAAGTGAAAAAAAACTGTTAATACTGACGAATTCGTGATTTTGAAACACACACAGACATATGTAAAGGGTGTTTTTTATACAGGTATAGAACTTTGAAATGGTATAAAATAACTATGATTTTTTTTTTTAAATTGATATGAAATTTACTTTATTGGAAATATAATCTGCTGTCATAATAATTTAAATATGAGCTCGGACGTAGTCTAATCTGGGGAACCAATTTTCGATCAGTTTTTGACACATTAACGCTGCGAGGCGGTCAATCGTTTCCGGTTTATCGGCGTATACCAGCGGCTTCACATATACCCACAGAAAAGTACAGCGGCGTTAAATCGCACAATCGCCAAAACATTTCTTAATTAAAGGAATTAGTTGCTCTGATGGACGATTCTATTGACCATATAAATTTGCACAATTTGGAAGCGCTGTTCAGGCGTCAATCTATTCATGTTGAAATGCCAAACCAAACTAAACATAAATCACTTGATAACCGACAAAATGCTCGCTACCTAAAAACGTGCTGCCAACTTAAAGTTTTATAGTGTACCTCTATAAAAAAAACACCCTTTATATATATGTGTGTACATATTTATTTTTCTTAATACTTGTTATTAGCACAAAATCTTTTTCAATATACTAGAGGAGTAAAATTACACTGAAGGAGCATAAATATAGTGAACACAATAAACACGAATATATTATTTGTAAACATGAGAAAAAAATTTAATTCAAATTCAATAAATGTATTTAAATGCAAATCTCTAGAGCAAAAAGTCAGATATTTTTTTCTAAACCAAACTGCATTTATTACTGGCTTTAATATAAATTTATTGTGCAAAATTGAATTGCGGATAAAAACTATTTAAGAGAGAAAAATATATAAAATAAACATTAAAACCAAATTGACTTAAATGATATGAAAATTAATAACAAAAAAAAAATTATTTAAAAAATGTAAATTCTATTATCGAAAAATCTCCTTGCTTTGATGCTTTCTCGCTATTTCTTTTTTCCCCACCTTGCAAATAACCCCTGAAATATGCTGCTTATGTCAATGGTAAAGTATACGCCTCGATGTAGGCAATATTTTTCAACTATTTTCTATAAATTTGCTTTTGTTAACTTGTTTGCGAGCATATAAACTATTTTTCTTTTCAATTCAAGTGAAACCTGAAACATAAAAAGAAACCCGAAATAAATTTCTTTTCATCGAACATTTCAACTTTTCAAGCATAAACAAAGCAACCCCTTTTCTTCTTCACTTTCTTTAATTCATTTGTACCGGTTAAGTGGAATTTAAGTCACGTTTTTCTAAGATTACTTTCTTGGCTTTTCGGGTTTGATTTCTGTTTTTCCAAATATACAACTTTCTTCGTTTTGCTATAGAACAACTTTTGCTTTCATTTCTCCATAGAAGAACTTCTGTACTTTTCGGTTTTTTTTTCATGCTGCCTGATAAAATAAATCCAAAAAGTGCTTGCAAACCTATTCACTTTTATAGACATTTTTCTTCAACCAGGCTTTTGAAAAAAAAACCAAAGTACAAGTTTTCTGTGTATTATTATTATTTTTGCCAAATATTTGTGAGGAAAAAAACGAAATAAAAAGTTTGGTAAAAATAACTTTTACGAAAGATTGTCGTAAATAAGAATTGTTGTTTTATTAAGATTTAAGTTACCAACATAAAAATAACATGTAAAAGTTAAAAAAACATCTTGAAGTTTATTTGTTGCCAAACAACCAGGCATTCATTCTTACAAAAAATGTGATGTATCAAGAGTAGCAAGAATAAAGCTAAGTAAAAGCACAAGCATACTTTTAGGTGGATTTAACATTCCAATAAAATATATACATACATATATATTTGAAAGATATTTCTAAACATCAGTAATATACATACACTTAGAAAGTCTCTTCTTAAGCTTAAAAGTTTTTAAGGAGTTTTTCATGTTTGTGTAAAATGATAAACAACTTAAATTATAGCCTACTTAAAGGATATAAAAAATGTTTAAAGAAAACAGGGATCAAAGTATTAAAATTATCTGTAATAAATATTAAATAAAACAGGAAAAACAATAAAAGGTGATTTCAGGGCTTAAGGAACATAAATCAAGATAAACAGATATTGTTTCAAAATAATTCCAAAGCAAAACAACAACTACAATGCAAAAGCAGTTTCGTTACCAAACAGAGATCTTATAGAAATTATTTAGAGGTGGTAATTTTCAAAGAATTTCTTTTAATAACTTATAAAAATTACAAAAACCTGCAACCAGGGCACTCAAATAAAAAAATTGCCGTCCAGAGAAATTCTTCAACTTCTTCACACATTTTTGTATTTGGAATTACATGTACGTAAATATTGCTGCAATTTTGTAGCAATAACATCTTAATAATGAGTCATATTAATGGTCATAGAAAAAACTTCCTAAAAAAGGGATTTTTTTTTTTTATTTCATATTAAGGATTATTTTTACATTTACAATCATGAAATGTGCGTCTTTTCAACACGAATCTTTTTGAAATTTGTCGTATTACAAAAGCTTATCCATAAAGTCCTTAAACATATGTTGAAATTACTACAATAAAAGAAATCCCTAAATGAGAAATTTCTGTTTGTACAACTTTTCAGCCAAAACCTCTGCCGAATTTGCTAACATTAAATATTACTAAAAAAAAAAAAAACACTGCAAGAACTTTTGAATTTTTTCTCCTTTATGCAAATTTATAATAGAAATCTTAAGTATTAGAAATTCTTAACACTTTAAATTATAAGGAACGTTTTTTTCAAAACTGCTGCTAAACTTGAGTATTGAAATTTTGTTTAAAATAAACAGTATATTATTAAATTAAGGCAACCCAAGGTAAAGTTTCTAAAGTTCACCATCTTTTCAAATATGTTTCATAAAGAAATTTCTATTTGAATATTAAATTGAGTACTTTTTTTTAAGTTGTTCATAAGTTCAGTTTTTGGGGAAAATGCCTAAAAAAAAGAGTATTTTTTCTCTTCTTCTCTAAAAAAAAAGAGAAAAAAAACAATTTTTTTTCAAATTTATTCAAACAAATTCTTAGATGAACGTTTGCAAGAAAAGGATATTTACCGGCTGGGAATTTTTTTAAGACAAAGCCTTAAAGAAGAATGTGAGGCAGCTTCTCTTACGCTAAAAATCTTTTATTTTGCAATTTCAGGAAATTTTTAATTAATTTTTATTACTCGAGTTAATAAAAACGTGTTCAAAAAATTGTTCAGCCTGAAGCCCGAAAATTTCTTTCCCATTTACTTTTATAAACTTTTTTGATATAAAAAACTTTAAAGGCTTTACAGTTTACAAGTACAATTTTGATTTCGATATATATTTTTGTGTACTATTTCATTTATTTAGCTTAAAATAAAAACCTACATATTTAATACAAAAGTTTCTAGCAGATTTTATGTTGGTTTTTAAAATTGAGTTTTTGGTTTAGTTGTATCCAACTTTTGTGTTATAACCCAGTACTAATATGTTAATTTATTTTTCTACTTTAAAGATACACAATTTAATTATAATCCCTGTAATTTTTGTGTACCTTTTCGCCTAAAACTATGCAATACTTTTAGGCTATTTTCTGCAAATTAAATCCTTAACCAATAAAGACACTTTTTACTACTTTTCCCCTCTTTTTGTGCATTTTCCTTAAACCTAATAAACTTAGAGCCATTAAAAAATGCACAAAACTTTAGCCATTCAGCCATAGTGTTGCTTCAAGAAATAAACATTAAATAAAGTTTTCTTTTTTTTCGTCCTCATTTTCTTTCAGCAACCACACTGCAAACGTTTCTGACAGACAGTTTTCGTTTTTAGTCCTCTTTCTTAGTTTTCCAGCCTCTTGTTTATTTTCGCCACTGTATGCGGTTGCATATTATTTTGAGAAATGGCAGAGTAATAAATAAATTAATTTGGCCAGTAGTTGCCAAGAAATTTCGACCATTTTTACAACCACAAATACCGCTGTAACCGAAGAACTTTGGTTAGGAACAGTACAGAGTAGCAGTCAACACTATGGACAATTTACCAACCAAAAGCGAAAAAAGAAAATCAACTGATGCCAAACAAGAAAACTATAAAAAAGTCCCAACTCTCCTCAACGAAATCAAGAAAATGGAGAAAAAGTTTTTTCTTTTTCTCATTTGCCGTCTTTTTTTTCTAAGAAAACGGAATGGTAATGATGACTGTAACAATTTTTTAACTTTTTCTAAAAAGAAAAAAAACTTTTCAGCAAATGGTATTCTTCTTCTTTTTTTTGTGCTGTAAATAACTTTTGCAAACTTTAATTGTTTTTCCAGGATTCTCTAGAAATGAACTATTTGAAAGTTATATTTACAGTTTAAAGCAACTATGGCTAATATTTATGCAAAAAAAAATTGAAAAAAAGTTGTAGAAAAAATATATAAAAATTTTGTGAACCAAACCGGAATAATAATTTACAGTTGTAAATCTTTTGTTAAAATTACAAAAGTTTGAAACGTCTAAATACACACATCAGAACAGGGATAAATTTCAGCAATTTCAATTTATACGAAACGGAAAAAGGTAATAAAAATAAAACAGTATAATTTGAAAATAAAGGAAGAAAATTAAGTGCTTTTGAAATCAAACAACAGAACAAACAGAATTTTTTTTGTTTTTTTTTTTTTGTTTTGACACACGGATGGACTTTCATGGAATATTTGCTAATAAAAAATGCTTCAAAGGAATAATCTATCAAATACTGCTAAATTTACATGTTATTTAATGACGACAAAATATGCAGGTGAAAACATAAAGCATAATTTGAGGAATCCTAAAAGTTGGTGTGGAAATAAGCGTCTGTAAAATCAAATGATTGTTCAGCAATAGTTAAAAAATGTCTGTACCTGTTAGATTTATTTTTTCTTTCTTTGTTTTCAAAATATAAAAATATTCTCAATGTTAAAACGGCCTGAAAAAGATATTTAAAACAGCTACAAATTTCAATCAACTTTTAAGAATTTTACTTAAAAAAGTTTTTATAAAAAACTATAACTATATGAAAATCAAGTATAATAGTTTCGGAGTATAAGAGGTGTTAAGGAAAGTATAAGTGTGTACAATATAAGAGATATTTTGTTACAAATCAAACATTAAACTGCTGCATACATTAAGACTGTCAAAAAGTTACAAGTGCATTTCCCTAAAAGAAAATTTTAGCTTTAGCCGCAGCTAGTCAACAAATATATTAACAATTCTTTTCCTCTACTAAAAAAAACGAATAAATAAAGTAAAATTGAGTGGTTGACAGCTTAAGTACTAATTGATTAGTCTACTTTAGAGCAAAAACTAAAAAAATTGAATTTCAGAGTCTATAAATAATTTATAAGCTCTAATAAAAAAACGTGGAGAAAAATAAATTTCTTGTCACATTTGTAATTTGCGATTCAATAACAAAACAAACTGCCGTAAAGCAAGAAAAATCAAACTGCCAAGATATCAAAAAAGAAAATATAAAAAACAAAAATATTGCTTTATTGTTGTAATTAAAAAGTTTTAGAAGAAACAAAAAACAGTTTGCAAGGCCGATGTTCAAATAGGCAAGAACTTATAGCCAACATAAGGGAATATGATTTCGAAAGGCTAAAATGAAGCAAAACATAAAAAGTTTTGTAATTAAGTTTAAAAAAGTCTTTACCAAATTTGTTAGGTTTTTTGCTTAGGAAATAAGGTGGCAATTATCTATTATACACAATAATGGCTTATAAAAGGTTTATGAAACAAAT
Organism: Epicampocera succincta; assembly: GCA_932526305.1. NCBI lineage: Eukaryota > Metazoa > Arthropoda > Insecta > Diptera > Tachinidae > Epicampocera > Epicampocera succincta. The sequence goes on along the minus strand of OW052036.1, from coordinate 60,998,467 downwards.
TTCCGGACGTAAATAATTTTTTAAGTCTTCCATAAAAACAGGACATTTTACAAAATATGCAAATATGCAAATGAATATGCGACCAGCTGATTAGAGGTGATAGTTTGTTGAACAAAATAGACATACATGAAAAGCGTTGCCTACTTTGTGGCATTTCGAATGTAAAATATATTCCAGCAAAGATGAAAAAACTGAAAAACTGCGTCAACTCCAAAAGACTGTCACTTCCTTCGACATTATCTAAAACTCACAATACATATTCCCTTTTTTTTGGGTGAAAATAATTCTATAAAATAACCGAAATTAAAAGTAATTACCTTTTGATTTATTTGACCATATTTATACAATAAGTAAATCCAAACACATCTACTGATTTTTGTGTTGGATTAATTAAAATCCAAAACAAATTTATATTTCTAATCTGAAACCAAATGAAACAAAAAGCTCGCCAATTCACAATAACACGAAGTATTTGCGTACGTTGTAATGCCTGTTGGGGAAACCAATTTGAAATTGAGAAGAAAAAAATATGAAAACCAATAATTGCACTAATAAATCCTTTCATAATTTCAACACATTTATTTGGGATTTCCCTTTTATTTGTATTTTTATTTTAATTTTTTTTTTTTTTTGTAGTTCGATAAACAGTCAAATGAAAGAATGTAATTTGAACAAAAGCAACACTGGTAAAAGTAAAAAAGCATCACTCAAAAATATATGAGGTAATAATAATGCGCAAATATAATACAAAAAAAATTATGCCAAACGTGACATACGTATGCAAAAGTACATAAAAGAACAATTTTTTATCAGTTTTCAAAATTCTTGTAATAACCATTTACTATTTCTTATGTTGTAGGCAAAACTCTTCAAGAACGCGACTACGATTACAATGCGTTTATGTTTTGTTCAACATTTTCATTTAATATTCCTATATACATATATCTATATATTGATACTATATAATCTGACATTATAGCCGCGATTATAGACAAAATTAAGCATTTCTGAATATATGAAATTAGTATACAAGAGTGCGACAGTATGCAATTTTTTGTTTCATCACGAACCACCTTGTTCGTTCTTCTACTGCATTTGAATTAAGAACACAACATTAACTAAATGTATAGTATTAGTCAGTTGATACAAAGACTTAAGTTCAAAAACGTGACATTGTAAAATAAGATATTATGGATTCAGGGAAAGCTTGTTTATGTCTTTAACACACAAAAATTGCAAGTAATTTGCTTGTTCATCAATAATTGTTTGTTTTTCTTAATTAAATGTCATGAAGAACGCGACAACACAATACACGACTCATTTGACGTAGTATTTCGTGGCTAATATGAAAGTTTGTAATCAATCATTTGGGTTTCTGAAGATTCACTTAAATAAAGGCTGTTCAAAAATTGTATTTATTTAGCAGTTTCGGGTCCTGTTTTCTTCTTGTTGCCCACTGTAAACAATTTGTCAGCCACTTTGTTTTAAACATGCGCACATATTCATTACAAACTATACCGTAAATATTAATTTTCTTCTTTTATAGTTTACTGCGTATTATTGCGTAGCATGAAAAAGTGTTGCTTGCTTTAGGGCGTATGATTAAATACAACAACAGAAATATATGTAATAAATCCATAATAAATAATACTATAACTATTAATTTTATGTTTAAACAAAACACTATGTATTCATTCTACCCGGCAGCATTTAAACATTTGTAATTTTATTATTGAAAACAAAAAAAAATTAAATGAAATGAAATTATTTATTTTTTATGCCTGCCTTTTATGCAAATACCTAATTTAATTAGTTTAAAATTAATACTTAACAATGAATAAAATTAAAATAAATAATGTAATTGCTCGTGGACAGAAATTTAAAACATACATTAATAAATTTAATCAAATAATAAAATGGTTTTTTTTAGGTCGCAATTCAAAGAAATTCAAAATAATAGAGATTTAAGAATTTATAAAATAAATACGTTGTGATTTTATTAGTGTTTTAAATAGCGATTAGTTATTAAGGGCAATTTAAATGCTAATCAACGAAAACCGCAATTGTTTCAAAAGTGAAACTGAGTTTGTGGCAAAATTCTATCTGGTTGGAATATGAGAAAATTAAAAAAATTTCCTCGAAAACAGGAGTTGGCTTAAAAAATTTAAATTGTTATTTAAATTATTATTGTGTATGTACTCTGTTTTACGAGTAGTGAAATGACATTAATAATTTCAAGCCATAAATTTTAGTAAAATTCATGGAAAGAAAATTATTCGCAGCCGTCTTAAGTACTAGATATTTACCCTGGCATGTATTTTCTTAAATAAAACTAAACAAATATTTAACAACTATTATATTTTTTAATTATTTATTTTAAACAAAACTTTTAACTGTTCCCAATAATTCCGCTTGAAGGACCATACCTATCAAACGATTTAACTAATAAATAATAATTAGTTAAACCAATTAATACAACAGAATTCTGGATTTAAAATGGAGAGACGTTTGGAGAATGTAAATTAATTTACAGGGCTTTGGCAGTTGCGGTTTTCTTGTTCATTATCAACTTCAAAAGTAATAAAAAAAATAAGACTTATTAGCACACAGTTCTATATATAAGTTATAAGTAAGTGTTTCGCTAACGGCAAATACATATGTTTATTGTGTTTTCCTTCCATTGTCATCATAATCTTAATCTAAATCCTTCTTATGCAACTTCTCTAGTGCTTCTGTTAGGAAAATTTTCAGACCTTATACGCCCATTAAAATCATACGTACATACATATATTGCTGTAGCCAATTTATTTTCTTGAATAACTCTCCATTTTGTAGTTAATCACGTTTACATATTAATTTCTGAGGCGAGAAAATGTTGTCGCTTAGTTCTCCCAACGAGTGTTATGCGAACTTTTTTTTTTAATGAAATAAAGTTTTCGTAAACTTTTCTAATAAACACAAAAAACAAATTAAAGCTGCAAATATTATGAACATCCAGCAACTTTTTCTTAGAAAATTTTAAATTACTCTTGAACTTTTCGTTATTAATTAGAAATCAATAAAAAATATTCTGCTAAATTTACTCGTTTCCTTCTCCAAACAAGTTAATTAAATACAATTAATTAATGGCTGTTTAATAATATTGTTGTCTTTTTTTCTTGCTCTCTTTTAGAACATTTGCAAAGAAATTGAGGAGCGTGTGTGAGTGTGAGTGAGAGGGTGAGTGTGTTTGTGCAAGTGTGAGTAAAGTACTGTTCATGTAAATGAGTTTACTCAGTTAATTATTGTTTTTCTTTTTCTTACTTTCATCATTTCTTAAATACCGTTATAAGACAAGCATGAGTAGGAAGAAGTTTTTGTTGGCAGCAGAAGTTTTTGTTGCCGGTGTATTTGCATAGTATCCCAGCCATCGTTGTAATAACTGTTTAGACACATGATTGTTGTAGATGAGAAAAAAAAAACGCAGTTGATTTTTGTGCACTTGGAAAAAGGCACTTGAAAACGTTTTTTGAAAATTGTGTAAAAAACAGTATTCAGATGTTTTCCGAAACACAAGCAAAAGTTTCGTCGTAAAAGCGTGTGTAGAACTTAAGTCGAATTGATTCATATACATTTTCTTAAATTTATGTGCAGCTTAAATGGAATCGAGTGCTTTTCTTAGCAATTCTTGTTATAGAAAAATGCGGCATAATTTGAAAACATCATATTATTTATATTCATGTAAACAAACCAGAAGTTCAAATATTAACAGCATCCTGACCGTTAACGTTCGCCAAACTTTAAAACCGCAAAGAAACAGTTTTACCAAAAATGTATTTTTTTTTATTATGAATTTGTATATCTTTGCTATATTTTTTTAAAGTTTTTTTTCGCTTACAGATAACAACAGGAAACATTGCCTAAATTTTAATAAAAAGATAATGTTTCAAAAGCAAGCTGATTTATTTAGATTTATTTTAGAGTGTAAAATTTTGCTGCATAGCTTTTTTTAACCAAGAGTTGTGTCATGTGAACAATTTCAGGAAATTTCAAAGTGTATGCGGCCAAATCCAACTCTTCATGCAGCTGCCACATGACTCAAAGAAGACTTGTCAGCTGGAGCCATAGTCCATGCATAGTTTTTCAAATTGTTGGCTGGGTGGTTTAAGATGAGCGTGCAATACTTTTAATGTTGCCAGCTTTTCTTGTTTCTCTTAAGTACTTATAACAGTAGTTTTACTTGAAGTTGTGTTTGAATATGTTGCAAAGGGAAAAAAACAATATCATATAATTGGCACATAGTAAAATAAGACATGTTTACTCATACACGCCCGTTTCTTAGCAGGGTTCAGTTGAAATACTCTTATAAACCAGATTATTATTTTCTTTTATTTAACAATATTTCAGCACAAGAGTAGAAAGTTCGTTAGCAGAAATATGAAATAAAGTATGTAGAAGAAATTAATTGAAACTTGATGACTTGTTAAATACGAAGTTGTTTACGCAGACTTACTAAAACTTTTTAGAAAAAAAATTAATATTCCTGAACATATGCCGACAAGGAGAGAAGATATCTGGCAGCTGGCTGACAGTAAAACCAACAAAAGTTTTAGGGTATATGATTATGTAGGAGTATCTTATATGCATATAGAAATCTTAAAAACAATTTAGCATCTAATTAATATCAGTATTGAAAATGGTGCTTTTCACCTGATCTTGGCATACAAAAATAATTTCACTACTCCCTAAGGTATGCCACGTTATTAGAATTTTAAGCAACGCCTAAATATGCTTACAAAATTTGTATTATTTTCTTTAAAAAGAAAAATCTACCTTAAGGGCTGTTTGTTTTATAAGAGAAACAAATCAAAAACAATAAAATAAAGACATTCAAAAAGGCTATAAAATATGTGTACGAAAACAAAGACAATTTACCTCTTTTTTGCAGCTGCTGTATCGATGAAGATGGTGATGGCAGACAATGAACAAAGGCCAAAGATGAAATTGCTATACATAACCAAAGGCAGTATGTCCAGAAATACGATGAAGCTAGTGGTAATGTGAGTGTTGATACTGATGATGATGATGATGTCGATGTCGATGACGATGCTGACAACAAGGACCAACATCGCTGTGACTGTTTTCGTTTGATGACATTTTCGCAACAAATTGTACTTTTTTTATCGCCACAAATGGTTTTGTTTTTCTTTTCGTTGTCTGTATAGTTTTTATTGGATTTAAGTGTTGTTAGCTTATAAAAATGTTGCTGCTGTTTGCTCTGGTCTAAAGATACTGCTGTCGTTGCCGGTGCTGGTGCTGGTGCTGGTGCTGTTCCTGTTATTGAATTTCTTTTGTGCTTAATACTGTTGCCGCTTTCGGTTGTGTCGGTTTTTGCTTTTGTTGCCTGCCTTAAATTACTGCTTTGCAGTTGCGTTATGGTTGGTTTTTGTAATTTTGTTATTGTTGATGTGGTTGTTGTTGGCTTTGTGTGAAAAGGTGAGTGGTGTTGGCATAATGGCCATAATTTTGTTGTTGCTAAGGATGATGTTAAAGTTGATGTTGGTGATGATGAGGTTTTTGTTTTATTTGCAGTTGGCATTATTGTTGATGTTGTTGTAGAAAAAGGCAACATTGTTGCAATTTTTTTTATTACTTATACGATTTTTTCTTATTTAAATTATTTTAAAAATCACTTTATCTTTGAATGGCATTTATTTCGAAATTCACTTAATATTTTTCTTAAAATAAACTATGAATTTTTTCTTTAATAAAATCAATAAGTTCAGTTCTTTAAAACTTTTTTCGTTATGGAGAAAAAATTTATATTAAAAACGAAAATGTTTTTTTTTTCCTTTAAATATAAACTTTTTTATAGAAAGCGAGTATAAATTGTGCTTCCAGAATTAAGCCAACAGTCTTAAAACTACAATAGACTTTAAAATGTTTTTTTTGGCCACAAATAACTATTGAAAATATAATAAAAGGCAACACTCTAAAATTATTGAGATTGTTGTTATGCAACAGTTGCATAAATTCTTTTATAAGCCTGCAGATATGCAATAGGTTTTAAAAAAGCACTTTATAATTACTTGAAAAGTAGCCAAGAAGCTTCGCTATAGCATCTTTTTGTCTTAAAAAGATGCGTAATGCAATAATTCATATGAAGCTTCATTAAATTTAATTTTTTTATTTAAATTTTTCATGCCTAAAATAAACTCATGCTTATGATTTTGTGAGACCCCAACGGGCTTAAAAAGAAATCCTTACATTTCATTTATAGCATAGTTTTTTTAATAGAAGCTGGTGAAGAAAAAAGTGTTGCTTAAATGGGTCTGTTCTAAAACTGATCAATTGATTTGATGAAACATATAAATGTATGGTAAATGAAGTAAATGTTGCTTCTCTCGAACTGATTAATAATGTTTTAGTTTTCATTAACAGAGGAAAATCTCTTAAGTCAATTTGCGATTATCTTAAGACCAGCTAAAAGCATGCAACATAAAATCTGCAGCCTAAAAGTATGCAAGATTCTTAAAATTAGCATTTGCTATTTTCAATAACACTTAAATTTCATTTTCCTATTTGTTGTTTCTACTTGCAATTTTTTCTCAACTTTAATCAAACATAATTTTCTAATTTCTAGCACACGGTTGAAATAATAAAATTCTACAAAAAATTTCCTTTTTTAATTTCGAGTCAATAATAAATTTGCCATTTCATTTCGTTTGATGTTCAAAATTATTTTACTATCATATTTAAACAAATAACTTGATTACTATCTTCTTTTTTGTAATTTGCTGTAAATTTTTTTCACTGAATTTGTACAACTTACCGCCTAAAGGTATGCAGCTAAAACTCATCAGTTTTATTGTACATATTTTAAAAGCCCTAATAATGAATTTCAATTAATTTTAGCTAAATCTGCCGTTAGTTGAAGCAAATGTATACAATTTATAATTTATGGTGGCTGGTTAGCAAATTAAATAAACCTGTGACTAGTTACCTAAAATTGGATATAAAAAGATTTCGAACAAAACATGCTTTGAATTCAGCAGCAAACTTTGATAACGTCTTCAACAGCACGCTTTTGAGTTTATGCTGCACTTTGTGTTTCGACTGCTTTGGTTTCTGGAGTGATGTCAGAGTCTCAGCTTGTTTTGCCTAAGAGTAGGCTTTTTCTTAATAAACACAATAATAACAGCCGAAGTGGAAACTTCAAACAAATTAGAAGTTGAAAAAATTTTCTTTTGAGGACTTGCCGCAAAATATGCTTTGGGTTGGTTACAAAAGGAAAACAAAATTAAAGAACTTCGTGGCAATAATGCTCGTCTTATTTAAATAAAAAAAATGCTAACAAATTATTTATTAAATTTAGCTTTAAACTCACTACTGTGGAGAAGTAGTCAAAGGATCAGGACAATATATTCAATCCGTTGTATAAATTCAAATTTCAAAATACTTTTATGTATCTGATTTTTCTCAAGTATCCTTTTTTGCCAAACTATAAAATTTATAACATGCAAATGCATTAGTATTAAAAACTATGTACATATGCATATATAAATGTGTGTCCAATCTTTTCTTTATATTTCGCTCCGACAGAGAATCCTTAGTGTAATTATTAAAAAAAAATACATATTTTGCAAAATTGACTGTCGTGATAGAACAAAAAATTTTCAACTAATAGGTGACTGTTTCAGGAATAATACCATTATTTGTGTGCTTCAGTTCAATCGTTGCAAGTTCACACCTGTCTGCCTAATGTCCTTTATTATCAAAATTACAAATAAAGCAAAAATTGTATTTAGACAGCAATGAAAATTAGCCTCCCATTCTTTTCATTGCTTAAGGTTTAAGGACATACATTTACACACACTTACATACAGCTGCAATCATACACATGTATACGAGGATCTCCCATATATCCTTTGTTTTTAAAATTTATTTCTTATTTATGGTCTTATCAAATATGTTTAGGATCGATGAAATAACATGCCTAGAAGTCAATTCTGCTTTATTTTTAAATTTACAAACTTGAAACAAAATTTTCTTTCCTACACAAAAGGTAATTTATTTCGTGCAAGGAATCAGTTTTCCTAAAGAATAATTATATAATTTCTGCAATTTTGTGTGAAATGAAACTGAATTCTAGTAAAAAAAAATGTTTGTATTCTTTTTAAGACTGTTTGCTGAAATTGATTTGAAATTATTAATTGCAAAATTTAAAAAAAAAACTCTCATGTTACATTATTTTTTTAAACAGTTATTTTTAAATCAAAACACAAGTTTTTCTTTTTTGTACTCGTACACATACATACATACATACATACAGTATTTTGTATACCATACGCCAATTTTTTTAAATTTTTTTCCAACTAAAATAGATACTTTTTTAAACCACTTTTAATATCTATATTTTTTTAGTAAACTTTTTCAAACATTTTTGTTTTTAAATAAATTTTCGCATATTTTTATTTTTACACACATGAAACATTTCTGATTTTTAATACTTTTCAACTTTCCGTCATGTGTTTCGCTTGCAAAAGTTCGAACATAACTAACGAAAGTATAAAAATAAAGTTTGCACCGTTGCTGCGTTTTTTTTTTCTTTTCTTTTCCTTTTATTCCGTCAGCGTTTGCCCAAGTGGCGGCCGGATATTAAAACAAAAATCCGAAAGTAACAAATCATAAACACAACATCAACAAAACATAACGAAAGCTCTCTTGTCTTTGTAGATGTATTAACAAACAGTTAAACACACTTTGTTTGTTAGTTTTTGAGACCGTAGAGTATTTCTGTTTTCCACATATAATTCAATTATTTAAACCGTCATCCTTTGACTTTGTATGTAATAGAATTGCAGAGAAACAGAACCATACCGTACGCGAGTTAACAGCAAACTAAATTTGATGCTTGATAATCATCTCGTATAAATAATAAACAATTATTCATAACCGGTTCAATTGTAACGGCAAAGCTTTTGAGATGGGTATTTTCTCTTGTAGAAATCTCCAAAGTTTCTCTTGTACTCATTTCAAAATTATTCCTTGTTTACCGTTTTTGTTCTCTTGTGTTGGGGACATTCGCACTTGAAGTTTGTTTACATTCTTTTGTCACAAAAATACAGCTGTTTGGTACAGCGTATTTGAGGGGAAATATTGCAATTCCGTTTATTATTGTTTTGCTTTAATTTTAACGGGGAGGTAAACAACACGAGTACTAAAATGAAGGAGAAAATATTTGCCACTAACCAGAGATGATTATTTCAACTGAATGCATTTCAGGAAAATTACGAAATTTAAATGGCATTGAAAAGGTTAACTTAAGAGTTTATAAAATAAAAATATACGGTTTCCTAAATTTGAATAGCAAACAGCTCAAATATTTAACTTCTTGATGTAATTGATTGATATTGTCTAAAAATAAGTAACAAAAACAAACTTGCAAGCAAAAAATTCAACATCATATATGTACATATTAATTTAACTATTCGTTTTCTTCCTTCTTTCTTTCTTTCTCCACAGAATGTTTATGCTTAGGAAATATTAATGTTATGGACTAAATTGAATTGCAAAAGTAGAGTAATTGATTTTCATATGAAATTTCTTGGCAAAGTTGTTCCCTTGTAGCTGAGAAACAACGCATTTAAAGAACTGATTTTATAAATGATTTGACATCATGTAAATAAAGTATTTTTTGAATTTTTACAATAAAATTTTTTTTTAACTTCTACTATTATTTTGCTCTTTACTACTTATTTACATATCCATATGCAAGGGAATATAAACATACATACATATGCATACACATATGGATGTGTATGAACGTAGTAAATACATAAAAAATTTAGTCGATTCGTAAAATTTCCAAATGATGGGTTCAGCTTGTGACAAAAGTTACGCTTATAATACATTTATTTTCAATTGGGTAAAAAACTACGATGAACAAATAATTATTTTAACAAATGCAATGGAAAGTCTACAAAATAAAGTACAGATATACAATCATTTGTCTTATCAGCAATTGAAGGAGGTTATAGAGAAATGTGAGTAGATATTGACATTTATGGCAAATGAGGCCAACGTTGCCAGCTTTAATGTTTTTGTTTTTCTACCAAAAATTTGTCAAAAATCTCTTAGATTTATATATATTTTATCAATTACATATATTAACAATGTATACAAAGAAGTCATATTTAAGTTAAATTTTCTAAAAATAATTCGGTTTATACTTTTTTACAGTGAGCCACGCCAATTTCGAATTATATAATTATATTGTAATTATCATTTTAGACAATGAATGTCAATTCGAAAAATTCGTTAAAACAGCTGATAATCAAATTATTCTTTTGCATTCCGAAATTCTGACACGTTTACAAACAAATTCCACTTTAAAGGATATGACCAGATTACTTATAGTACAAAAACTTTTAGACTATACCGATATGGATGATGAAAATCTTTACAAAATCGACGAAATAATTAAGGAGCGCCAGAAGAAATTAAATCAATCCAACACTTTATATTCGGGTTTAACAATATCCTTAAGAGCAGATGAATTAAACAGTAGTTTTCGTGACAGTCCTTTTATGGAAGTATTTGCAAGAAATTTTCGAAATTACGCAAATACATTGCCAATGAATTTAATTCACAAGGAAACTTTAAAGGAGATTAAATATCAGCGTTGTTATAAGTAAATTTATACCAAAAAAAATATTTAAGCAATTTTTCATCAGTAAGTTTTTCTTTTCTAGGATAAATATTGAATTTGGCAGTAATGGAACTAACAAAAGTAATCTTGTGTTGGGCAATGGTATAAGCGGCGATGTATTAAGGGACTTTTTTTAAGAAAACAAAATTTATTGTTGATTTGATTAAATTATTAATTAATTAGTTATTATTTGCCGTTCAAGAAAGAAACAAAATAAAAAAAGTTTTTATAAAATTAAAAATATATATTAAAAAATCGATTAATGCAATTTTATTAAAACAAGTAAATGAAACATATCGGAATCTTTTACATTTCATTTCTCAAATCACTTGTATGATATATTTCTCTCTCTAACCAATAAACTATTTCTTTACGTTCCTTTTCGTTGCATTCAGTAACACATTTCAAGTTTCGAATGTCTTTCAAACAATTTTCTTTCGTGAAACGTTTAACAACCGGCATAACACCCATTTCACGAAGACTCTTAAAAAGGGTGGTTTTGAATACATTCATTTCGGAAAAAGAAACTATTATATAAATATATCTTACCTGCAAACAATACAACTGCAGATTACTCTTTAATGCGTCTTTTGCCAAGTTTGTTAAGAGCACTGGAAAGTTGGTAAATTCTCTACATCTCCACAGACATTTCTTCGCAAATAGACCCTGCATCAAAGCAAACGCCACATTTTCAAAATTATCTAAAGCTTCTTCGTTGAAAATTGTATGCAATAGTTTAATGCCATCAATTTGCACGAAACGCTGCTGACCCTCCTGGCAGCGTAAAAGTAATGCGAAGCATTTCATATCCCAAATATGATATTGTGACAAACGGCCTGTGATGCGTTTGTGCAGGATTTCAAAAAAGCCCCTAAAAACACCTTCCTGCGGAGTCTGTTCTAAAATGTGTACCAAATGCAACCACAAATCATGCGGGTATTCGGAAACACAGTGATCTCTATTCCATATATCAAACAGTTTATCAAGAACTTTGTAGTCATCGATTAATTTTAAACAATTTTCATTGTCCGCGCTTAAGAGAGGTAAAATATTTGACGTTATTTCCATGTACTTTTCACGAGCGCCAATAATTTTATAAAATTGATCTAATAAATGATCATGATCTAGAATTTGTTGGGCACCATTTCGATGCAAGGCCAAATAGTCTAAAGGAATTATAAGAAGTACACTTAAAATTTCAGAAAACATTTTTTTCTTCGTTTCCAATTCACTCGGTATTATGAAAAAACATACATATGTATGTACATACGAGTACATACATACATACATATGATGTAGAATTCGCATGCTTTGAATAACATGTAAATTTCTTTTTGTTTGTTTGATGTGCTTAAATAATTCTTAACGTTGGAATTTTGTAAAGGCGGAAATATGTAAATATCCATATAATACTTACAAAATATAACCAACAAACGCTTTGTTTCTCTAAACTTGACTCTGGGAAACAAATTTCGTATACGCAAAAATAAATTTTGACATCTTTTTGATTCAATGGACCAAAAAACATAAAACATTAAAAAGACGGACTTATTCCTAAAAATAACATCTTACCTTCTGACAATCGCCAATGGTTTTTGTGTTAAAGCTGTTTGGGCAAATAGCGGATTAATAATATATTCGGAAAGTGAATTAATGGCCCGCCACTGGTGCACATGATCGTCACTATTTAATTCCTTCATTAATTTTGGTAAAGCCCAAAAGCCATAAGCCAAACATGTACGATCTTCAAAATAAAATGCACTCTTACAATTGTCTTTGGAATATTGAAGTTTCTTGCAATTTTGACGACTGCTTTGCATTTCAATTATTTCTAAACGGCAATACAAAAGTTGAAAAGGAATGCAACTTTATCTCCGAATATTATTCTTACCTTTGTGAACCATTTCATTAATTTGTTTTGGTTTTAGACCTTTTAATTGTATTTGCAAAAAACGATTTTTATAACGTTCATGTTCGGACCACATTTTCAAAACAAAATCAACGTCAGAGCAGTAGAAAATAAAAAAATATTTAAGTATGTATCTGAAATTAAAAAAAATTAACCCTTTATTTGTAATGTCTTTAGCCCTTATCTTTCAAAATTTTAATGACAGTTGTCGCTTATATTCGTGTCGCTTTTAACTGCCTAATTGTTATTTACATATGGATGTATGTAGTATATTTATTCATGTAAATGCAATACAAAACAAAAACTAGTTTCTGCCTGGCAGTGGTAAATATCTGTTGTATGCAACAATATTTCTAATTAAAGCAGCAACAGAAATAATGCAAATCATTCCGGCTGGCATTAGTTTACCCGAACGATTCCATCTAGCACCCATCATACCAGCCAAAGCCAAAGATGTACTTAACTGCAACAATGGACGTGGTGGTTCCTGGGAATTTAGATGAGCACCAAAGCCGAGAATAGCACCAAAAGCTAAGCCGGCACCCAATGAGGGCAACGAACCTTTAAATGCAAACGGCAAAAATAGTTATTGCACAATTAGAGAAAAAATCCACAAGAAACAGTTGGAAAACAAACCAGCCTTAACATAACCCATAATGCCACCGGCTGCTACAGTGGCAGCATAAAGATAACCAATGAGATCAGCAGGCATTTTTTTCTTTGTTAAATAATTGAATTTAGTCTATTCAGTAAAAAAATTCAATTGTACTTTCACTCGCCGTACTTTAGGAGATAGTTAATTTACTTTGTCACCGCCAATATAACAAGTGCAAGAAAACGTAAAAACAAAAGCCAAATGTCAAACCTATCTAACAGTAAAGGGAAATTTTTTTGGTGGTAGGGAAATTTGTGTTCAAATAGATGCTTTAATAATTTAAATCAATAGAATTCTATTGAAAATTATTCTTAATCAGTTTTTGAATTTACCAAACTCGATAAAGACCAATAACATAATTTGTACAGGTCATATCATCACAATTTTTCAGCATAAACCTTTGTTGGCCAGTGTTGTAAAACAATCCATTTCCTTTTTCATGATTTTGACGTTAACAAATACTATTATTTAGATGTTTTTAACAACTCTGCTTTTCTATTTGGGATATTTTTCTGGAACATTAATTTCTTAAATCCGCCATTTGTATTTTTTCATGCCGCATTGGTAGAAACTTTGGTAGAGTGCTGTGAAAAATTGTACATTTTTATAGAAAATACGAAAAATTTCAATATAAAACTTGAAAAATATTGTGTATTATTACACATACAACAACATATAATAGAAATTCTGCAAATTTGCTGGACATTTAACGTGGAAAATAGCATAGAAATTTTATGCAAAAAGTCTTCCGCCCTTCTCAGAATAGAATTTTGTGAAAATTTTGCGTGATCTAAAAAACAAGCGTGGATATTAAAAAAAAACATAATTGAAAAAAATATGGGAGATTTTGGGGGTTCAACAGCAGCACAAAATAACATAAATCAATCGCAAGCATTTGCAGCAGCTTTACAACGAGCTAAACAGGTAAAAATTAAAAGAATTTCAGGGTACTAGAATAAAAAAATCGATAAACTTCCACATGTATGTATGTACATATGAGAAAAAATAACCTAAAGAGAGATAGAACGAGAGATAATGATATTTTTGTGGTCTTGTGTTTTATTCTTTTTTGTTGTAAAAGATTGCCGCTAAAATACAGCCGAACTCACAACAACCAAGCGGTGGTGGTAACGTTGGTGGTGCAGCCGGTTTTAAAAGATCTCTAGACGATTCTGACTCCGGACCAGAAAACAAACGCTTCACCAGTCCAGACGCTAATGACTACGGCCATAACAGCAATTCCAATATGAGCGGTGGTGGGGGATCCAACTCTGGCGGTGGACCAGCCATGTCACAAGCCATTGCACAAGCTGCAGCAGTTGCAGCCCGTTTAGCTGCTACTGCAGGTAACACTTGCGAAGAACAAGTACGCATTCCCGATTGTCTTATGAACGCGTTTTATGGACGTGGAAGTAACGATACCATATCTCATATACAAGGGGATTCTGGTTGCAAAGTGCAAATGGGTCAGTCTGAAGGTGATCGTGTCATAACACTAAGGGGATCCCGTGAATCCGTCACCAAAGGTCGCGAAGTAATGCAACAGTTGGCCAATCGTAATGGTGGTGGTAACGTTGAAGTTGTACTGACCATAAATATGCCACCTCCAGGTCCAACTGGATATCCTCCCTATCAGGAAATTATGATACCAGGTACCAAAGTTGGTTTAGTCATTGGCAAGGGTGGTGACACAATTAAGCAACTGCAAGAAAAAACAGGAGCTAAAATGGTTATTATACAGGATGGTCCCAACCAAGAAGTCATAGTAAGTTTTAAATCGTATATTTATTGATGATTAGCCGAAAGAAATTAAATGGAAACCATTTTCTATGAATTGATGTAGAAACCCCTGCGTATATCTGGTGATCCACAAAAAATTGAGCATGCTAAGCAATTAGTTTTGGATCTTATAGCTCAAAAAGATGCTCAACAACAACAGCAGCAACAGAATAATAACCGCCCTAGTATGGGTGGCAACAGCGGTATTGGTATGGGTGCCAACAATGGTCCCAATAATGGCGGAGGAAATTATAATAACTTTGGTGGCAACAGTGGTGGCGAGCAGTGTGAAGTATTTGTGCCGAAACTGGCTGTTGGTGTTGTTATTGGCAAAGGCGGTGATATGATACGTAAAATCCAACAGGAATGTGGTTGTAAACTGCAGTTCTTACAAGGCAAAAACGACGAACCCGGCGACCGTAGGTGCATTATACAAGGTACAAGACAGCAGGTTGACGACGCTAAACGTATGATTGACGGTCTAATTGATAATGTCATGGTAAGTATGAAAGTAAAACTGTACGAACCAATAATTAAGGCTTATTCTTTTTAAACTTGTAGCAAAGAAATCGCAATGGCAATGGACCAAACAGTGGCAATAGTGCCGATAACGGCAATTCTAATTATGGTTATGGCTACGGTGTTAATCATGCTCAACAGCCAGCACGCGAAGAAATAACATTTATGGTACCCGCCTCAAAATGTGGAGTAAGTTAAAAATATTTTAAATGTAAAAAAGAGCAAAAACAAAGATATACATACATATTAATATTCAAAAAAAAAATCCATAATTATCAAAAACCAGTTAAGAAAATTAAATATTTTATTTAGATTGTTATTGGAAGAGGTGGTGAAACTATAAAATTGATCAATCAACAGTCCGGTGCTTATTGTGAAATGGACCGCAATGCAGTAAACCCGCCATCAGAAAAACTTTTTAAATGCAAAGGCACGTCGGAACAAGTAGAAGCCGCACGACAAATGATTGCAGAAAAAATTAATATGGAACTGCCAGTTATAAATCGCAAATCCATAAATGGTGGTCCACCAAATCAGCAAGGTGGTGGAGCTGGAGGCTATAATCCTAATGATCCAAATGCTGCGGCGGCAGCTTATCAACAGCAATGGGCTGCGGGTTACGGTCAGACAGGTGGTTGGGGCGATCAAGCACAACAACAACAAGTTGCTGGTATGGGTCAAGGTGCACCTGCTGCGGGAGCACAATCTGCAGATTATTCACAGCAATGGATTGAGTATTATAAGTAAGTCATGTTTGGCACATACAAATTTCGTATGTAAAAAAATGTTTTATTTTTTAGATCTATGGGAATGCACAGAGAAGCTGAAATGATTGAACAGCAGCTTAAGGCTAAACAAGTTCCATCCGCACCTCAACCTCAAGCCCAACCCGCTGCGCAACCAGCTGCCCAGTCGAGCGGCCAACAGTCACAAGACTACAGTGCGCAATGGGCTGAATATTATAGAAGCATAGGAAAAATTGAAGAAGCTGAGGCGATCGAAAAACAAATGAAGGTTAGATTTCTTCAATAATTCTCTATGCAACACATAAACTCAAACACACAGATTTTATGAACCCCTATTCACACTTTAAAAGTTTGATTGTTAAATCAAACAAAATAAATGCATAAAGATAAAAAATGCTTCACAAAGTTTTAGTTTAGGCAAAAAATATTGCGTTTTTTTAAGTAGTCTGTTATTATTTTTTTTAAATGTTTCTTGTACGTTTAGATGTTTTATAACCAATATAAAACTACTGCAATTAACTTTGGAAAACAAAAAAACTGAATTACTTTTTAAAACGTTTTTATTTGTTAATAATAAATAGGCTTTACAACCATCGGCCTCAACAGCAGCATCATCATCATCTGCCTCTGCTGCTGCTAGTGGTGCTGGTAGTCATACACCATCTGGTGGTGTTAGTAGTGGTACTTCGTCGGCTGTTGCTGTTGCTGGTCAACAATCTAAAGACTATAGTGCACAATGGGCTGAGTATTATCGTAGTATAGGTAAAATTGAAGAAGCAGAAGCTCTTGAAAAACAATTGAAGGTACGTTGTGTATTTTTTTAAAATAATAAAAAAATAGGCAACACTTAAAATGTTAAGAATATATTTTTAAAAAAATATCTATGCAATATATGTTTATATGTATTTATGTACATACATATATAATTTTTGATAGATAAGTTATTTTCCTTGTGAGTTAATTGTGGAATTTGCATACAATCAAAATATTTACTTACACATTTCAGTCACAAGCACCATTAGACTGCTTCAGTTTTAAGAAAATATTCTGCTATTTTTCTATTTTCCAAATGTACTATAAAAATATTTACACAAAAAAGTGTTTCATCGAAAAATATTTAACTAGAAAAAGTAAAGAAACAATTGAAAAAGACCCGTTTCAACGAAATTCGCTTATATTTTAGACAAAATCAATATTTTCTGGCTATAGACAGCTATTAAAAATTATTTTTCAAAAATTTATCGTTAATAATATGGATATAAAATTATTATCAGCGAAAAATGTAAACTTGCTGCACTTGTAGTTCTCTCAAAATGCTCTGCATCTATAAATTTTATTTATTGCCGGTATTAATTACATCCGGCCATACCATACCACAATTAGGTCGGCTAGTTTGCTTTCAATCAGTTTTTTGCTGTTCATAATGTTGGCGAGCGTTAACGTTCGAAATCCTGGAACAGTCTCTTACGCTAAAAGGGAAGGTAGTAACTAACACCAAACCTCAAAACAGCAAGCAAAAAACGGCACCAAAATAAGTTTATAAAAGTAACAATGACGCACGCGTTCATAAGTGTAATGTTTACGCAAATTTGCACACGTAAAAACGTTTTCAGCAAATTCAAGCATCTTATGAAAAAGTTTTTTTTTTTTTTTTTGCTGAGAACATGTTTCACTGAAGCTTCCTTTCATTATGTTTCGTGTGTATTAATTTGGTAAAATAAAATTTGTGTGCTTTTGTTTTTAGGGAGGCCAATCATCTAGCTCTGGAAGTTCTGGTGCCGCCGGCAGCAGTGGTCCTGGAGGTGCACCCGGAGTCCCCGGCGCTAATCCTGGCGGACCAGCCGCCCCCGGAGGTGGTTATCCACAAGGTATGACCCCTAGCCAATATGCTCAATATTCACAATATTATGCCGCAGCTGCTGCCCAAGCGGGAGGATATCCCCAGCCTGGTGGTTATGGTGGCCCCGGATCAACTGGTGGCTATGGAGCTCCAGGAGGCTATCCCGGAGCTCCACAACCACCAGGCGGTGGTCCCAATCAAGGCAACAATCAGAAGAAAGGAGACAACAAACATTAAAACGCTAAGTTATTTTAAAAAAAATGTAAACAGTCGGACGAGCCATTACCAGAGATGTCTATAAAAATGGATTTTTAAACCTTCTCATTAATGGTAAGTTAAAGTTCAATCGGTAAATATTTATTTAGATTCTTTTTTTCTTCATTGATTGATTTATTGTTTTCCTCAAACATATTTATTATAACAAAAAAAAAAAATAAGACCAAAAAATTTTTTTTAAAATTGAGAATTTCTTATCATTAAAACCTTTTTGAAGCAAATTTTTTATATACAATAATACTTACTTGAAATGTTGGGTGCTTTTATTCATATTGTGTTTGAAACAACATATTTTTATAGAATAAACCTTTTTAAAATGCATTTATTTTTAATAATTTATTTTTCAAACATATCCTATTTCATATGACATATGACATATTTTTATACAAAAATTATTTTGCCACAATCAAACTGCCGTTATGAGTGTATTTGATTGTTTTTTTTTTCTTAATTATATACATCTAATTATGTATATTAAAATAATACATTTATTTAAACCTAACTTTTTATTTCTATTTTCTGTGTTTAGTAGTGTCTTTTTATTTAAAATATATCAAGCTTTAAATATTTTCACTGATATCATTTGTATTTTTTAGTTTTATAATTTTTTTTATTAAAAACTCTAACATAACAAACCATATTTCTTTTTTCCTTCCATAAAATGTTTTTTCTTGCAGCTTTCAGTTTTCATAAAAAAAGACCTTCTATACAAAAAAAAAACAAAGTCTCTCTCCAAAAAAAAAAAAGAAATAATTAAATATAAATTTATATATAAATGAAATGTTTTGTAATTCTGCGTAAGAGTTTATTGAGTGTGTGGACGTGTTTGGTTTGATGTAAAACAATAGGAAATAAGAATACTTAATTGCATTATCAAGTTACTTTGATTTCACTCTTTAGTTTTTAAGTGTAATTTTCTCTTTAATATAATTTTTTATTATTATTAACCATAACAAAGAATGATGAGGTAATAAGAGTGTGTTATACCTTTAAATATAACAATAACATATTACACAATTTATAAAATAAAAGAAAAGAAAAATATTAATTATAAACATTTATAACTCTACAACAACTTATCAGGAATGTTTATTTAAAAAAAAAAACAAAATCACAAAAGTATAAAATTTTCTAAAAACGGCCGTTTTTAAGTTAGTTTTATAAAGCACATATTATAGATTAGTGTTAAAAATGATTTCTTTATTTACTGTAAAGAAATCTAGTTAAAAATAGCTTCCTTCTTATTTAATTTTTTTTTAATAATAAAAACATTTAAAGAAATACATATTTGTGTAGCTTTAAATACCTAATTGAATTTTTTTAATATGTATGTATATCTTTTTACAAAATTTCATTATAGAACATAAAACTTAAAGAAAAAGATAAAAAATATTCATACAATGATTATTATTACAGACAGCTCTTAAAAGTAATATAGCAGGCAGTCAGTCTTCTTTGGTTCTTCTTTATAAAAAATTGCATTTTCTGTTTTTCCTCAGTTACAACAAGTGACCTTTTAAGTACATAAATTTAGTTATTAAAATATTTTACGTTAGATACTAAAAAAAAGGAACAGAAATTCTGATTTGCCAATAAAAATTTTCCAATATGCTAAGATTTTTTATTCAAGTTGAGAGCAAAAGAGTTAATGTTAGCGAATAGTTGAGATTCTACTGATTTGTTCAGATTTTCTTGACATTTTTATAGCAGCAAAATTGAAGAGCTTTCAATGTGAAAAATCTAAAATTTTAATGAATCGAAGAAAAAGGAGAAAGCATTTTTCTATTAGTCTTCAATATGTTATTTAATCAATTTTCCTTATTTTTCTAGGCGTTTATTAAACTGCTATTGAATCGCCACTTCGATACCAAATAGGCATGACATAAAGTAGAGAAATCTTTATAAAAACGATTAGTTGTGCAAAATTTTCCAAGTGAAAAGAACAGAAAAAAAAACACTTGTCCAAAGAGCACTGAAAAGTGGCAGACATATAATTTTGAAGCTTAAAACTGGTATTTTTGCACTCTCCGCAATATGTATGCAACGGCTTTTTTCTCAGTGTTAGAATTAATCACAAAGAAAAATATAATATTTAGCTCAATATCCAATAGTTTGAGTTGCAATTTGAAAGCATTTTAGTCTAAAATATTTTAACTGATAAATTATTAGTCCTTTTAAAGAGCTGTCAGAAAAAACAGAAACTAAACATCACCATTTTTAGTTTCCATATTGAAATTTATACACTTTTTAAAACATTGGTTTCAAACTTTTTAACATTAAATGAGTAAACAAGAAGAAAAAAATAACACAAACTATTTTCAAATCATACCAAACCCTGCTTTGTTGTTATTAAGTGTTGTTCTTTAGACAGAGAGTTTTGAGACTAAAAAGGATGTTTGCTGTTGGCGCACTAAAGTAAAACCGATGACAATTGTGTGTAACATTTATGGGCAGGACGATGACAGCAGCTTTTCTTCAGATTACATCAACTTCTTCATCTTTCATCTGCTGGGAAATGTGTTACTGGTAAGGAATTAATATTGTGTATGTAAAATGAATTTAAGTTATGAAATTTATACTTATTTTAAAAGATTTAATTGTAAATGAATTTAATGTGAAACAAAAATATCATAACTATTTTATTCGCCGCCTTTATTTTTCAACACTGCATACCTTGCACACATACATATGAATATTTTCAAGGTTTTCGAAGTTTGTTTGGAAATAGGAAAAAAATATTAATAAGAAGAGCAAAGGAAATATTTCTATAATTTTTATCTTTTATACACATATGTATATATTTCAACAATATTTCACAATTTATTTTTACTAAAGATCCTTTGAAGGCAGCATTAAAAGGGTTTGCTTGATTACAATTTCAGCATTTTTGTGTTTTGATACAAAAAATATTTTTCTATAAAATGTATGTATGTATGTCAAGCATAGAAATGAGTTATCATATTTTTCATATCTATTTTTCCGTTTTGAATTTGGTAAGCTCTAAAAATGCAGTAATTTTGATTTTGTATAAGATGAATATGTGAATATATCTTAGAATTTTGTGGCACAGAGTGAATGAAACAAAGTTATACCAGCGAAACGAAACAATTAATAACCGATTCGTTAAAAAAAAGAATGGGATCTCACAAAGAAGTTCTCTGACTATGTTGTAAATATTTAGAAATTTTTAAATAATTACTTTTCAGCTATTGTGGATAATTTTCTGATTCTGATTGTATATTTTATATGTAATAGTGTTGTGTGCAGATCAAAATATTTTCAAAATCATTTGTTTTCTATCGACACTATTGATCATATACCTGAATGGTTCTGCTACTGAAGCGACTCATTTCAAATCATAGTTGTTACTTATAACAAAAGAATTTAAAAAGTTTCTTACAATTATTATAATTTTTTTTTTGTAAAACTTTGTTTTAGCTAAAATAATTTTTTCCTATAGAATTTTCTCTTGAGCTGCTTAACTAACATTGAATGTTGGTTAGACGAATATATTTTTATATATCAGAAACCAATCCCGTTTTTCAGGCATGCTTGAACAGCGACAACAAAGTACATGTAATTATTAAAATAAGATATATAAAAAAGAACACGAATGTAATTTATGGATAACGCTAAAAAGGAAAAGAAATCGGAAGCTCTTCATAAAAACTTTCTACACAAGACGCTCGTTCGGGTTCTGTAAAAGCTCATTAATATCTTGACATTTCGCATATTCCAATGAATTTTTGTAAAATATCACACAATCACTCAATTTCCCCAACAATTGACAAATTCTTTTTTACATATATTTTTATCAGCAGAATTTGTCAATTGTTTATTTTAAACTTCAAATACTTCTGGGTACAATATGTCTGATAACTACGTTTTACATTTCTTCCTTCTGGGAAAGTAAATGCTTTCTCTTTTTTCCTATACACATCCTATATTTTCTTTTCACCCGCCGATCAAGAATTTGTCAATTATCTACCAACAAATTTTCTAGTTTTATGAAAAAGGTTTTTAAACTGAAAACGTAAATTTATTGCTTTCTCTACAAAAATTGTAAATGATTGAAGTTTTTTTTTCCTGCAAATTTATGCTTTATATAAAAAAAATACTTAATTGCGGTAAGGTTTGGTAAAATTTTAATAAAAATATGTATTTAATATTTCCAATATAAAACTTTTCTTTTTGTATACATATTATTATCATATTCATACATATACATACCAAGATTTCCATGTATCAAATCTATTTCCAGCTTAAAATCACTTCCTCTCTCTCAAACTTAAGCCTTTGATTGAAATGATTGATAAGATACATTTGAACATTATAACTGCATAAAGAACTTAGCATTCTGGTTAATGATTTCATTTGTGGTAAGATTTGTTTCTTAAAAAAGTGAAATATTTTATTATTTTCCCATTTAAAAAAAAAAAAAAAAATATATAACTCAAATTTTACATAAAATCAAACATAAACAATGTGTGTAGTAAATTTCATATTAAATGAACTTTTTCAAATCAATAGCAATACGTCTTACTTGAATTATATATGTATGTAGCTAATAAGTTAAGTATCTGAAATAATTAATAACCCATAAAAAATGTTGCAACATTTTTTTCTTCTAACCAACCATATTTAAAGAAAGAAATTATTATACTTAAAAAATTAATGAAAAGTTATTAAAACAAATTAAATAAAATTTTAATAATATTCAATATAAATTACCAACACATACTACATATGTATTTCATGTCTTACAAGTTAAGAAATATGAAATATATTGCTGCGTTTTATTTTGTTTCAAAAATATAAAAACTACTTCCAGCACAAGTTATTTAAGATGACGACGAGTTGTCACAGACACATACATAATACCAGGTCTCGATATTGATTTTTGTTGCCTTCAATGGTATGTATATAGTTGCAAAACCAAATGAACTTAAAATTTCTTTTAAAAAAATCCCCATGCAAATTTATAAATTGAACCATTTCTTTTCATTATTAATTATTATATTAAGGAATTTTCAACAACAACAACAACTATAAATTATAATACATACATACTATATAGATATACATACTATGTATATTTTTTTATTAAACAATTATTTTTATATTTTTGATATTTCTTTAGTGTTGAAAGTTGTTCGGCTTTCTACAATTTTTAAGTGCAGGAGTTGGGATGATTGGGAGTAATAAAAAAAGGAGCAGGGACTATCTAACACAGAATCAGTTACATATTAAATCTTGAGCTTTGGGTGCCTTTTAAATACCATTTCAGCTTTAGCTTTTAAAGCAATCATTGATGGAAACAATAAGTAATTCGATTTTTCAAATCCATTATTATATAAATATTTTATATGTATTATTTGAAATTGTTTCATATGATTGCGATTTTAGTTTTGTTATATTGAATATGTATGTATGTATTTGCAAATTTTTGTATTTCCCCCTATTATCGTATATAAAAAGTCATTGTCGATATTACGACAAAATAAGAGCAAGGAAACCGGAGAAACATAAATTAAAGACATCCTACAATAAATATCTTGAAGTGCTGAAGTCAATACATGTTATTGTAAAAGAAAATATTTATCGGAACAATGTCTTGCAATCTAAAATATTATAGGAATACAATCTTAATACTGATTATGACAGGATATTTTCAATGATCGGCGTTTTGTTTAAACCAACTTGAATGTTCTTCTGGTTATGTACTCGTAATATCTTGTTTTCTGTTGGTAGTATTATCGATATTTATACATTCGTATATAGAATTAGAAGAGGTATTAAATTAATTACTTAATCGACTACAAACCTATCGTAGAATTTTTCTTTTTGTATATTAGCCAACCACGAAGGGTATTTGATTTGAATTATTCCCAAAAGACACCAACAGTAAAACTTTGTTTAATTAAAAAAGAAATATCTTAACTTTTAGTTGTTTTAATACTAATTGAAAAAGTATCGATACTTCGTAGTAATTGCGATTTGGCAAAAAAAAAAAAAAAATTGGCCGACCTTACTTAGATTTTAATAGTCCTGTCTAAATGAGATTCATTCCAAGGCTTAATTTAAACTCTAAAATAATAATGTTTTTTCTTTTAGACTCCCTAAAACTGTACATTTCTATTATCGAATAATTATATAATTGGATGGATCAGTTTGTTTTCGAAATTCCTTTTTATACATTAGAAACTTTTGACACACAACATTTTATTTCGTAATAAGAAATTATAACTATTGATGTACTATGTATGTAAGTATTGAACTCGAGCGTCGGTAAGTACATCTATTTTGGTTATATATGTATATATTATATTATATTTTATTTCTCTAAATTCGCAATCACAAAACAATTTTGAATTTCTATTTTATTTACCATTTTTTGTACATTTCTGTCATGTGGATATATTCTCTATTTACAGGACAATTTATATTGCTTTCATTTTTTTGTTTTCATTTCTTAATTTACTTACATATAATAAAAGTCTGATTTAATGAATGGCATTATTTGTAAATAAATGTACAATAACGAAGTAATTTCAATTGAAATTGTTTAAATTTAGAACCCAGTGCCTGACATTGAACTATTTTATGAATAATTGTTCGTCTTAAAAGCCAATGCAATCGATTGGATTATAATTCTTTTAAACCAAATCTAATAGATTACAATTACAAACTTGTTTGTATTTTTGCACACATGTTTTGTGCCCCATATTCCAACGGTTTACACTAATATATTTAAATTTCTTTCGCATAGGCCAAAGCAGTGTATTATTTGAATAATTAATTTCATGCACAGGTATTTTCAACAACCATTTCTGTTCTACTGCAGTCTGCCAAGTTTAAATAGAGCATTTTGCATAATCATTCCGAATTGCAAGTTGTGCGTTTTGGCTTCCTAGCACTAAAAGATGATTGTATCGAAAACATAAATGTGGGTTATGGCAAAATGTTTTCGGCTCTTGACCTTAATATAGAAAGGCCCTAAGTAACGTTTTCCTGACTTTCCAGGAGAGCGAGAAAACTTAATAAAATTTGTTGTTGTTGTAGCGTCGAAACTTCAACTGCTTATATTTTTTGTTATTTTTAGTCGTATCACGTAAATTTTATCAATGATGTGGTGTTGGAAGATCGTCTTTCGAAATTTACAAAAACACACGAGTTAGGGCCTTTTTATATTAAGTCAACGATATGTGTGTGTGTATGTATATAAATAATGTTAAGACAAGAGGTTGAATTCTACATACAAAAAATAAAAGAAAATGAAATACGACTGGGCTTTAAATAAATTTTTTTGGTAAAATCGATTTTGAAAGCGATTCGTTTTAAAAAAGAAGGTATTTTCCGTTATTTAAACATGTGTCATTTTTTGCAATGAAAATATTTTTAAAACTGCAGATTTTATGTTAATCTATCGTAAAAGTGGCCATTGCCATTCAACGACAATTTTTTATTTCGTGAATATATTTTCAAAGAAATTTTTCAACATTTTCTCGTTCGTTGGCAAAATGTTAAATTAATCTGCTAACATAGTAAATATGACAGGCCTGTGTCGGTTGTTTGCAATCCTCATTGGCGTTCAAATCAGTGTTGCCAGAAAATAAAGGAATAACATTTTGTATTGAGTTAAGAAAAATCCTGCCACAATGTTCCGCAGATGAAAAGCCCAATGTTAAAATTTCTTAAATTTGCCGAATTGTTTTCACATTCTATTTCGAAAATAGTAAATTTTTACACACGAATATAAACAAATTTTTAAATGCAGTTATGCGATGAAAGCGTACATGATTGAAGAAGTAAACAACATTCAGACACCGCCGCCAATTATTTTGGTGTACCATCAACTAACGTATCAATGTTGCCACCACACAAAAATTTTGTTGCAACGATATGGACATATTAACGACTTGACCAAGACTTTTAATTCCTTGCGTTTCGTATTTTCTTTAATAAACTTTCTAAAATTTTGCTGGTATCATTATAAGTCTTTATTTTAATATTTTACTGTTCGCCAGTTCCATTTCGTCTGCTGAAATGCTACCCCTTGACTTTTGTCATGTACATACATATGTATGTATGTTTTGTTTTCATTATAACTATTCTTTGGTTAGACAAAGTCTTTGTTATATAGTCAATAATTTTCATATTTGGATATAGACATATGCAAAACAAACCTATTGATATTCGTTGCAAGCGCTAAAAATTCAGATGTTATTGAAAAATAACTATTAACTAACACTCGAAAGCTATAAAACTCTTTAGCTCTTCCACAGATAGCAATAAAAACTATTTTCCTTGTGTCATAGCGCGAATATAAACTCTAATATTAAAAAAAAATCCAGTTACATGTATTCAACGAGTGACTTGTTCGAAAATAAAAGTAACGAAATTGATTTTCATGACATCGAAGTTTCCAAATAGAATTCCGAAAACATTGATTTCTATGACACAATCATATCAAATTATGCAGTTGTTAAAAGGAAACAATTTCGTTTTATTAATTTTACAATATTTATTGTTAAAGAACATCGAATAAAACATAATTTACAATTAATAAATTTGAGTTTGTTTCATTTACTTGGTTTTATTATTGTTTATTCTTTATTTGATGTAAGAAAGAAATAGTTAAACATTTCGTTCATTGTATGATTTTTTGTTTGTTTGTATTTTGGGATATTGACAACTATTTTGAATATATCTTTACTTTGTATTATTGCAAATGTGTATTTTATAATTTTGTGTGTTTGGAAAGAAAATGTTTGATTTTGTAATAAGTTTAAGTAAAACTGTAGATCATTTTTTAAAGTCTTAGCAAGAAGTATTTTTCTTTTTTTTTTGTTATTTTGTTGAAAATCGAAACCGACTAATTAAAAATAGTGGTGACTAATTTGTATTTCGATTCGAAAACAAAACTGTGGAAAATTGGCATGTAAACAAAAACACCAATTCCAAAAGTTTTTATTTCTTGTTAAATAAATAAATTTTATATCCAATTATTTGGTTTCTTTTCTATTCCCCATACTTTCTTTTTGTATAGTTTAAAGGCCAATTTTATAGAACGCAACAACGAACATGAAACAATTCTTATGTCTTATAGAAATTTTGTGATTTGAAGAAAATGAAAATCACCATTTTATAAAATCAACCTCATTGCAAAGTTAATATTGTACTGACGCATTTTTGTGTGTTATACTCCTTCGTATAATTGAATAATGAAATGAATATAAAAAGTAAAGTATCTTTTTCGAATTTAGTTTGTATTAAGATTAGTTTCTATTTTATTTTTCTTTAGATTTTATGCTTTAATATACATTTCCATAAATGTAGAATATATCAGATAGGCAACTAAAGTAAACAAAATTTTCAAACTCATAAGAAATTAAAACGATATCGAAAACAACATTTTTTCAAGATTTATGATAAAAAATTATATGTTTACGGTTTAACTACCCTAAATTGTAAAAGTTGTTTTAAAGATATTATTTATATAATGTAATGTATCGTTTTCAAAAAAATTAGACAACATTTTGTTGTAGACTTGCACACGTACACAATAGTTGTAGGTTATAAACTAAAAAAACAAAAGAAAAAAAACTTATACAAAATTGTTGTTGGTTCTTTTGAAAAGGATTTAAAATAAACAGGATTCAGTTTTTAAAAGAAAAATTAGATGCGTGGGTTTTTTATTTTAAGCGGCAATCAACTGAAATATAAAAAAGAACATTTGAAAATTTTAATTATGTTTTTCCTGTTAAAATTGTACGTACCGCTTTTACTGTAGCTTTGATGAAATCCTTTTTATCTGTTAAATCAAAATCTGGATATTTTGCATAAACCTGTTTGCAAACAGTTTTCATAGTTATCTCTTCCAGATTAGCCTTATCTAAAATTTCTTTAACATATGCACGAATTTGTTCATCCTTTAAAGAAAAATATAAAAACAAATTTGTTAAGACATTTTTCAAAATTAAATTATGGGAAAGAGGCTTGTAAAAATAATGTATAAATGGAAAATGTTGTTAAAGGCCGAGCTTCTCGTCATACACAAAGATCAGGCTTAGCCCACTGCCACTTTGTAAACGTAAATACA
This sequence comes from Epicampocera succincta, assembly GCA_932526305.1. Classification (NCBI taxonomy): domain Eukaryota; kingdom Metazoa; phylum Arthropoda; class Insecta; order Diptera; family Tachinidae; genus Epicampocera; species Epicampocera succincta. The sequence goes on along the minus strand of OW052036.1, from coordinate 60,969,951 downwards.
CTTTGACACTAACGAATTTTATAATTATACATCAATACACAATTGTATATCAATAGCGAAAAATTTATAAAATATATCTGATTCAGCTGCGGCTTGAACTCGGGTCGTTAACAAAATCATGTTTGCTCGTGCATGATATTCAAAGCTCAATTTTCATAACCTCAATATACATTAATATTTAATGTAAAAATATGTAAATATCCAAAAATATTATAAAACTTTATATGTATCGGCAAAACACTGCCAAATTGCTTTTAAATTGAAAAAGGGTACAAAAGTTGTCGGCAAATAATATATATATATATGTATGTATGCGTCTACAATAAACTTATTACGTAGCTACCATTGGTCTCAAGTTGCAACTACCGAAGCCACTTACCGTGGGGAATAAGGCTTTGCCCTTTTTGTTTAATGGCTCATCTTCATCATCACTATCATCTTTTTCATCTTCTGAGGAGGCTTTCTTAGATTTCTTAGGACGTCCAGCAGCAACTGCTATAATATTTTTTAAAACTCATTAGGTTCTAGGCTTAACAGTTTTAAAGGTATAAGCAAAACTTACGTTTTACGGGAGTTTTATTGTTAGGTTTGTTATTTTTCGCAGGTGTAACAGGTTTTTTATTCTTTTTCGATTTGTCTTCCTCCTAAAAACCAAACAAAATTAAAGAAAACCATTATCTAGGATACAAAATACAAAACAAATGTTTATAATATAAATCCTGGAAGGGTTCTGAAATTTAAGTAAATTTTTAATCTTTTCCACGAAAGTTTTTTTTAAAAATTTCACAGGCATGAAATGTAGTTATATGAAAGTTCAAAAATTTACCTCGGATTTTTCACTTCCCACATCAGACATTTCTTCCTCTTCCTCATCTTCTGAAACCTCTTCTTCATCACTTTCAGAATCTTTTCCTTTACGTTTATTTTTGGAAGGCTTAATAGCGGCTGCACGACCTCTTCCACGGGGTGAAGCAGCAGGTCGACCACGTTTACCGGCACCGGTCGATGGACGCTTCCGTTTCGGTGCCGCCTATAAAAAAGTATATTATTCTTCATAGATTCATTTTGGTTTCATAGCTACAAATGTTTAATAACTAAAGATTTGCTAAGAAAAAATGCACGTATTTATTCAGTAATATATTCATAAGGAAGCCAAAATTATGGAAAAAAAAATTTTACTTACATCACTTTCAGCTTCAGAGAGTTCAGATTCTTCTTCAGAATCGGAATTTCTTCTACGAGATTTGCGAGCAGGACGACCACGAGCACCTCGAGCTGCAGCAGCAGCAGCTGCCTTTCGTCCTTTGCCACCATCAGAATCCGAATTGCCTGAAGGATTGTACTAAATAATGAAATTAATTTAATTATTATTAAATAAAAGGGGGTTTACAAATTTTCATATATTACTTACATCGGATCCAGATTCAGATTCCTCGTTTCGTCTTCGCTTTGTCGGTATTACTTTGCGTGTGTCTTCATCTGAACTAGAGAAATCAACGTATGCTGACATTTCTACAAAAAACAAGTATTTCAATAATATTATTTCTATGGTATTTTTTTAAACTTACTTTTGCCAGCTGTAGCGCGACGTGGACGACCCGATGTTCTACCACCAGATCTGCCACTAGATTTACTTTTACGTTTTTCATCCTCACTGGGCTCTTCATCCACACCATCGTCTTCATCCAGCATATCGTCATCCACTTCTTCATCTTCTGGAGATGCTTCTACACATAAAGATTCATCTGGCTCCATAAGGAATTTTAGAATTCGATTTGCAGTCTCTTCTTTCGAGCCTTTACGTTCCAACGAAAGAATGTCACAAATATGTTTTAGTTGTTTTAAATCAATTTTTTTTATCGATTCAAACTTCTTTTTGTATTCCGAGGAGTCTTTTTCGAACTCAAAGCCCGCAAAAGAGCGCAGATTTTTCTTAACGACATTATTTTTGCCTTGTGAACCAAAACATATCTAAAAGAAATGAGATATTAAAAATCATAAGCTTAGCTTATAAATAAATCTTACGAGGACTTACCGCATGTAACGTTTGCAAAGCATCTACTCTAGTTTTGTTAATGTTTTCATTGATTTTATCAATTTCAGCCAAAGCTACAACATTTTCGTCATCTTCCGCGACTTCCGTGTTTTCCTTCTTTTTGTCCTCAACTTTAGCTTCTTTGTCTTCTTCATCTTCTTTTGTCTCAGATTTACTCTCAACATCACCATTTTTAACCGAATCATTTTCATCAGACTCATCTTTTTTTATATCATTTGGTTTTTTATCTTCTACTTTAGAGTCTTCTTCTTTGTCATTTTTGTCTTCCTCAACTTCTTCGGGTTTTTCTAAAAATATTTAAAAAACAAATTATTTTGACTGTGAAAATATAAAAAAAAACTACATTATAAATAAAAAATTATTTTCAACCATTAGGAAAGCTTACGAGCCTGGCAACTGACACAAGTAAACCATGAAAAACCGTGAAATTTTTATATACCTTGGACCTTACTGATCTTAATCTTTAAAGGCAGATTAAGCATGAACAAATACCAAGGGGACAAGACATTTTTAAAAGATGATGGGCGCCGAACTTAGGAACCGAACTCTGACGATTTAGAAAACTCGTAATATACTACCAAGTACATAAACAACTAGGCTAAAGCATAGCTGATGTTCGGAACCAATTTTCTTAAACTAATGTAGTCGATCACAAGAAATACATATATAAATAAATCTTCTTTAAATTAAAATAATTATTAAGTCTTAATTTAAACGATTAACCAACAATACCTTCATCTTCCTTAGACTTTTTATCGTTTTCTTCCTTTTTTTGTGCACCAGTTTCATTATTAGTTTTTTCCTCTACAGCCTCAGTTTCGGCAGCAGGTTCATCATCACCGCCTTCATCATTAGATTTCTTATCATTTTCAACAGATTTCTCTTCTGTTGCTTCTGAAGTTTTGGTCGTTTCTTCGCATTTTTCCGTTTCCTAAAATTAAAACAAAAGGAATCAGCAAATTTTATTTCTGTTCTTCTGGCAGCCTAGTTTAATTGGTAAATGTGTGGCAGTTTTTTTTTGTCTATAAATAGCTGTATAAAATGCAACACTGCTTTGTAAATAGATTTTGGGGTTGTAGATGTGTAAGTAGTTCGTCAAAATTGTTTTTTGTTTTTACTTGAATTTCTTTTAGACACAATTCTTTGCATGTGAGTCGTAATTTTTTTTCCCCCATTAGAGCCTTTCCAGAAATAATACACCATACTTTATATATTTAAAGATATCAGATTAATAGTTTATGCCTAAATAGCTAAGCACTTGGCAACACTGACACGCATGCAAATTCTACTGTCCGCGAAATTCAACCAACTTCAACGGCGCACTTATTCTTTTTTTTTTTCTTTTTTAAATCCAATCGCCCAATGCCGCGCTCTTCATAAACATGGAATTACATACACTAATACCTTTCATTTATAATGAGCAGAAAAAGAACGAACAAAAACATTAAAAAACACGGTAGAAAAATGGACCGACGCCATGTTTATATACAACGAAAAAAGATGAAAAGGAAAAAAGAAAGGTAATAATGCAAAGATGAACTGAAAAAAACGTCGTTGTGTAAAATTTTTGGAAGATTCCTTTTCAGCGATGTGACGCGCTCGAAATTTTTACTTGCTTATTTTTTAGTTTCCGATAATAATTGTAATAAAATTTTCACTTCCATCGATTGGTTGCACTTTTTTCTATACTTTCTGCAATATTTTTACTAATTACATACCATATTTTCAATGGTTTTTTCTTTTTCACCGTCAGCCGACATGCTTATGGAAAATACTCAACCAAATAAAAAATTCACTACTTTTCTTCGTCTTATTTTCTTTTTCTCTACCTTTTGTCCTCAATGAAGAGTTGCAGTTTTATGTACTAAAAAGGGATAAATTTTGTCTATATAAAGATATTAACAAATTTACTATATTTTGTTTTATGATGTATAATTAAAGATAAAAATGGAATTTTGCGTCAAAGAGAAATATACGAAAACACGTGTACATATTTCTGTACACATGTAGCTATGACGTAGCCTGTATCTCCTGCGTCCCAGTGCCACGCATATGGCAAACAGATGTTCCATTGACTGCCCCTATTCTCCGTAGACTCTATTGTATAGCGGATGTATTGGATATGTCCGTTTAATAATGTTGCTTATATACATATATAATTGGTAGGGTTTTCCGTAAAGCAATTTCACAAATAAGATATATTTCAAAAGTCAAAGAGGGAATATAAACGCCAAACTGCTATAAATACGAATTAGTACTATAATTCAAACACAGGGGGCGTACAATACAATGGCAAATTGGCAACATTAACGTGTAAACAAAATAAATGCCGCCTTTCTTGCATAAAGAACGCGTAGTTTTTGAATCGATTTTGGTGGAAAAAAGTTGCTTTTGAAGTATTTGCACATATTTAATCATGGGAATTTTAGGTCTATCCAAACTAATAGCCGATGTATGCCCGCACGCAATTAGGGAAAGTGAAATTAAACACTATTTTGGCCGGAAAGTTGCCATTGATGCCTCCATGTGCTTGTACCAATTTTTGATAGCAGTACGAGCTGAAGGCGCACAACTAACTTCAGTAGATGGTGAGACAACCTCGCATTTAATGGGTATTTTTTATCGTACAATACGACTATTGGATAATGGAATAAAGCCCTTATATGTGTTCGATGGTAAACCGCCTGATATGAAATCGGGTGAGTTGGCCAAAAGAGCTGAAAGGCGTGAGGAGGCGCAAAAAGCTCTTCAGAAAGCTACCGAAGTTGGCAATGAGGCTGATATGGAAAAATTCAACAGACGTTTAGTGCGTGCAACTAAAGAGCACGCCAGTGAAGCCAAAGAGTTGCTAAAACTTATGGGCGTGCCATATGTGGATGCGCCATGTGAAGCAGAAGCCCAGTGTGCTGCTTTAGTCAAAGCTGGAAAAGTTTATGCTACAGCAACTGAGGATATGGATGCTTTGACCTTCGGTTCCACAGTATTATTAAGGCATTTAACTTTCAGCGAAGCTCGCAAAATGCCGGTCAAAGAGATAAACTATAACAAAGTGTTGGAAGGATTTGGCCTAACAAGCCGAGAATTTATTGATCTTTGTATATTGCTGGGTTGCGATTATTGTGAAGGTATTAAAGGCATAGGACCTAAACGTGCTATCGAACTAATGAACAGTTACCGCGATATAGAAACAATATTGGAAAATATTGATCGCAAAAAATACACAGTACCTGAAAATTGGAGTTTTGAAGTGGCACGTCAACTCTTTATAACGCCAGAAGTACAGGATCCTACAGAACTCGATGTATGTAAGAAAATTTTAAAAATTCTGTTTAAAAAAATTTGTTTGTTTTCTCCTATAGTTTAAATGGACGGAACCTGATGAAGAGGGTTTGGTAAAATTTTTGTGTGGTGACCGGCAATTTAATGAAGATCGTGTTAGATCGGGTGCCAAAAAAATACTTAAATCTAAACAAACACAAACTCAAGGCCGTCTGGACAGTTTCTTTAAAGTGTTGCCTTCTACGGGTACACCAAAACGAAAAGTCGATGAAGACAAAAAGAATGCAAGCCAGAAAAAGGTTAAGGCTGGTGGCGGCAACAGAGGCAGGCGCCCTAAATAAATAAAGCAAAGGATGTAAATTCCTGTTCGCGTAAGGATTTCTTATTATTTATGCATTTATAACTTATAAATATATATCATAGGTGTGAAAATAAAACAGCAAATGAAATAAACTTGTAAAGGGATTAAAGCAAATACTGTTTCGCCAAAGCTCTAAGAAAACGCGATTTTCTTATAGACGCTGCCTCACGTTTGATTTCATCATTATTATTGGCATTCAATTCTAAAGTGCCCATTATTGAAATCTATAAACAGAAAGTTAAAATAGTCTTTCTATATATTTGCTTAAACCAAACTTACGGCTTCCAGTTTCCTGCTATGCTCACCCTTTTTGGCATGCAAGTTTATGATAAATTCCAATAGAGTAGTATCCCAAATACAATTGTAGTACCCATCCATGGCATCCGTAAAATTAGAACATTTCTCCGACAGATTTTTGAACACTATGCCATAATCAATTTCTTCTAAGAACTGCAAAGTAGAACAAAAATCTTACTTTTCAATTGTTATTTTAAAGTTGTAAGTCTCGCACCTGGCACAGAACAGTAGCTTGCATATGGCAACCCAAATTCGAAGAACATCTTATCATTTTTCGTAGGATGTAATCATCAGCCACATTGCGCTGCAGCGGTACGCTGCAATAATCAGTACCGGTTACTAAGGCATTGACGTAGCAACGCATTGCCGCTTCATTGTTTCCAATTGCTAGAAAATTAAACACCAATAAACTAAGTATGTCGAGAACTGGAATGTTTTGTATTTCAGATAAACAATTTAAATGCCCTTGCTTATAGAGATTTGAATTTAATAAATTTAAATCTTGTTATTCTTTGTAGATAATCAACATTTATTTTATCAAGATTCAAGAAAAACACATTTTAATTAAAACTCACCTAATTCAAGATCTCCCTTCATTTTGAGCCAGGGTATAGTCTGGGGATAATAATTTAAAGCTTCGGTAAGTAGCCAATGTAAAGTTTCACAAACAGATCTTATGCTGTAGCCAATGGGGCTGTATTCAAAACAAAATGAAGTGATTGAATGTACAAAAAATATTTTTCTCAATACAAAAATACCTACTTAGTTATAGTAGTAGGCCATAATTGCATATATTCCCCGTTTAAATCGTGATTGGCATCGTCCTTTAAAATATTGTGTATCTTGCCCAGCATGGAAATCGCCAAATTGAATAGCATTTGGTGACGTATACGTTTTAAGAACGGCTGCAAGCCCGTAGAAACGGCTAAGCTGGGGGAATTTCGAGAACTACCGCCACCACTGCAAGAACCGGCGCCAGCACTACCACCTCTTTTACAAGTATTAATAAACATAGACAAAACTAGGTCCCACACATCACGGCAAATCTTTTTGGGTCCTTTCATTTTCTCCATATCTAAAAATGTAGCCGCAAAAGCTATAGGTAGTTCCAATTGCGGAAGTCGCTTGTCCAACAGCATTATACTATTCCAGTCATTTAAATTTAGCAGCATCAGAGCACAACTTTCAATAATCTGAAAATCATAATTTAATTTTTATTCGCTGATATATACCAAAACTTGTCTTAAAAATAAACACTTACTTCTATGCGCGGTATGATGTTGTCATTTGTTTGCAGAGATTGTAAACACTGTTTACAGCGATTACCTAGAGATTGCAAATCCAAAGACTTATTATTCCATTCATCTAAACATTGGGTGATTTGTATAAGTAAAATTTCCCAATTTACTAACTTCCCCAGTTTGGAAATAATGGTGGCATTTGACAGTTCTGGCCTCTGGGTTTCTGATTTTAGAATGCTTAGCATCGAAACGGCTCCCTCGTAATTCTACGAAAATAAATATTAAACAAAAATCGCAGCCTAAATTGAAACATTCACTTACTCCTTTGGCTGTCAGTTCCCTCGCCTTGCCCAATAACACATAAGCAAAGTCTTGTAGAAAACCTCTTTGCATGGACATTAAAACGGATTTGATGGGTGTGGCTATCTCCCAGCTAGGATTGACCGTCCACAATGGTTTCGAAGGATTGGTAGCCGCTAATTTTACCAATAATTTTCTTACGGTATTGGCATTCGTACAAGATATCAATTGCCTTTCCAAAGAACCAATCTCAATACGAGGCATTTTCGAACTAAATTTCCATTCGTTGAGTAGGGCCAACGTGGCATGAGGCAACTCCGGTTCTTGTATTTGCTGCAGCAGGTCTTTAAGTTCTTGCGAGCAAAATATATTTAAATGCATTAATTCTTGCAGCCATTGCTTATTTTTATACTTGAGTATACACTCAGTTAAAAATTGTTTAAGCACGTTCTGTTCGGCTACGGAACAAACTGGCATAAAATCCACGATGCCCTATAAACAAAGAAGATTTTATTTTATTCGATATATTAAACATACCATATGGTTTTGCTTGCTTACCTCTATTAGAGCGGAAAAGCAATTCAGTTGTGCATATTTCTCAAAATAGTCTACGCTGGCAAATATATTGCCTTCTTCAAGTTTACTGCGTATCAAATTTAAAGCAGATACTTGCATTTCTAATTGTTTAGTTTCCTTTAATATTCCCTGCGAAATGGCGCCTTCAATATCCAATTCCAAAATGCGTCTGTTTACCAAGGGAATTTCGCGTTTACGATTGTCTAATTTTAGAATTTCGACAATATCCTGAAAGTAAACAAATTACAAAAAAAAAACAGATTTAAATTTAACATCAGAAGGAAATACCAAAAGGCAATTGTAATTTTTTTTTTACCTTATACTGACTTAATTGAGACGTATTGAAGCGTTCCGTCAATGTTTGTGACTGGGCACTTACACCGCATGCCAGCAAATAGCCCTCCAATTCATCTTCATTAACATGACAGAACACAAACTGGGACGGTACTTTACCAATCATTTCATATTCATTTTTTGTTAAATTCAAATAGCGACGACACTCATTAACCGCATCTCTGGCCAGCATATATTGTTTGGTATAGAGATAGAAATTAACCAAATCAAAATAAATTTGGGTTCTCAATTCGGCCGGGGAAATTTGTAGCAAAGCATCAAAATTTTGTGGTGTGTTTACATCGTCGTTGGGATGTAGTGGCACAAATGTTTCATACGAAAACACATGAAATGGCTCTTTCGATTTGCATAATTCCTGTAAATATTCGATACTTGGCTGAGGATTTATTTCGGGGGCGAAAAATTGATGCATGGGCTCCAGCGGAACAAACCTAAAAGCCAATACAATTTATAACTGAAGTAAATTGTAAAAAACAAGCAGTTACTTACATATTGGCCATACTGGGGCGGGCGGCTTTAACAGCTATATCTTTTAGGATTTGCAACCTTAACACCCAACGGTGATAGAAAGTTAAAGCAAACTTGGCGGCATTTTCGTTACCTTCAGAAGCTAAAACAAACAATTTTTTGTTATTAAAAACAATTACACACAGTTTTAGTCTTGTTAGTCTTACTTATTGTAGGCTGAAAGTCATTTGTCAGAGGTATGACAACACGTTTGCCGAAACTAATGGTGCATAGATCTCGCAACAAAAACATCTGCTTGGGTATGGGCAGATTTTTCTCAAAAACATCCAAATTCCATTTAAGCCAGGTGGCCACTTTTAGAGCTAATACTTTTAGGGCCAACTGTTTGCGTGTTAAACGCAAACCTTCCACATTAAGAGCTATGGGGGGCGGTGCCATTGGCATGGCAGTCGGTTCAGCATTGGTCAAGTCGAACTGTGGAACAATTATATTATCCGGTGCCATGGAAATAAACTGAGATAATAGTTCCAAAGCTGAGGGATCTAATTAAACAGAAATTCTCATAACACTGGTTTAAAACAAATATTTTTGTCTCTTACCCGGATTAATTTTCTTTAAGTGCTTGGTTATTAGCTCGGGATCTAGTAAGAACTCAAACCACAGTACAGTCTCAGCGGCCAAAGGAACAGCTTTTGGTTTAAGCGGGTCATCCATTATGAGAATTTGCGTTATATATGTATATTTTAAAGTAGAAAAATTTTCGTAGAAAACACGTCTTTTTGTTTACAGTTTAGAAATATTGTTTTTATTCGTTCTTCTTCTTGTTCTAATGATGGTGCTGCCTTACTTTTTGGTTTTCTTTAAATGGTTAGATGTATACAAAAGCTTGTAGTCTTGTTAATTGTAACACGGAGATGCCATGCTGTTTTGTATGGCGTTATTGGAAGTTTGTTCAATTCTAACAGCTTTGGCTATTGTCTATGATAATGAAGGTTTTAAAACAGGCTTGCTTTAAACGGAAACAGTAAGGTCTCCAAAGCAACAACAAAGGTTGTGGCCATGCAGTACACAAATTATGTATGCATGAATGTATATGGAATAAATGTGTAGAATAATATAATCTTAAATGATAAATAATGAAACGTAACACATACTTAACGGTAAAACATAGAATATGACTATGGCTGTTTCAACATGTGTTTAAGTATTACAGGCTGACCATAGTTGGCTCCAGTGTAACCACCTTGTGGTGAATACAAATATGCACATATGTATGTATGTACATATATGTATTTATTATTAGTTTCTTCCACAAATTTCTTAGCTTTTTAAAAACAATAATTAGTTTTCAATAAATTTCTGGCGCATTTGAATGACCGAACTGGAATATTGCTTCCATTTTAACCAACTTTCTTCATTTGGAGTGCAGAAATTGGCAAATGCGCTGCAAAGTATATTTTTATTAATAATATTTTGGTTTTATGCGCTTTAATTAAACGACAAAACTGAAAATCTATTTCGGTCTCGTTGTCACATGACGAAAGCGTTAAACTTTGACAAGTTTTTTTTTTCTTTTAATGAAATTATTGCCATGCAGTTCGTTATTTATTTATTTATGTATGTGTTAGGAATTTGTTCAAAAAAAAAAACAACAAAAATGTTAAATATTATCAAATTAGGAAATAAGACCAGCTATTTGGAATAAAATACATTTATAAATTAACATATTTGCATTAATTTTAAATATTTGAAATTATTTTGATTTGTCCGCTCTATTATACGTTCAAGTTTATGCATTTGTTTCAAAATTTGATTTAAAAAAAAGAAGAAGAAATCATTAATTATTCAAATTCGTTTCTATGAGTAAATTATAAAACAAAATGAACCTGTTTTCTTCACAAAAAAGGCTAAATATTGTACTAACTTAAATTTTGTTTGGTGGTGATGCCACAGATAAGTTGAGTTATTTGATGTCAAATAATAGAGAAACTTTTCAACGTAAAATAAAAAGTATATCAACAATTTATGTATATGTATGTGTAAGGAAAGCAAGTGCTGAACATGAACATGTATGTGTGTATGTATGTTTTTTCATATAAGTAGTTTTTATACAACTTATCCCTTTTACAATATTCCATTAAATGAATGTCCATGTTGTTGTTGTTCCTTTTCTTAATTTTGTAGGTCAAAGAACAAAACCAACCACCAATAAATCAAACAATTTGTCTGATTAGTTTTTTTTGCGCCTCTCTTATAAATTCATGTAGTTCCCTATATTTCTTTTATTGTTCTGTACCTGTTGGTACAAAACACAAAAAAAAAACAAAAAACCAATGCCATTGTCTTTTTTGGGTGTGTGCGTTTTTTTGCCAACCTTTTTTTTCCACAAACGTTGCAATAAGTTCTTAACTTTCCTAAAACGCACATACAATAACGATCACAATCATATGCCAATTTGTGTGCTGCCTGCAGAATTGAGAGGAAGAGAAATGTAAAAAAAGAAGATTTAAAACGTTTAAGGTTGATTGTGTGAGTCGGAACGAAACCATAAGGGACATTCCATGGCCACTACTGGTATCTGCACTTGACTATAGAACTTAACAGCTTTTCTTTTCTTCTTTTAGTTACAGTCATACATCTCTATAGTGAACTTGTAAACATACAATGAAGCTCGCTCGCTATTACGAATTCATGACAAAAACACAGGTTTTTCGTTTCAATGTGTATTTTCATCTCAATGAATTTCCATGCAGTGAACTTTTCTTTGCAATGAGGTTCTGGCGCTTATGTCTGCCTATAAAGAATTATTGCAAAGAAGAAGGTGTGACGTGAATGAAGTAATAGAATGTAATTCGGTGATATATTTTGTAATGATTGTTCGTTTTATTGATTGCGCCGCTCAATTAAACGGGTTTCTTTTTAATTGAGTCAATGGATCAATTAAAAGAGTATCGGGTAAATGATTTTCCGCTTAAGGGCTGCAAAAACCAGGAATTTTTACAAACTCAATGAACTCAATTTGTAAAACTGTGGTGAGGTAATGTTTTTATTTAATGTTTTTGTCTAATTTTATGGCTTGAAATATAATTCAAGAAAAGAAAAGAAATCATAAAATACTTTCCTTTAGAGGCCTCGTGCAGCTCTTCTTTGATTCCTTTACTTATATATGTCCATATTTATTATTTGTTTAGGGTCATGTCTTTTGACTTCAAAAGCAGTTTTTTTAATCGAAATTTGCAGATTTTCTAAAAAAAAAATATGGCAACGCTGGTCCCAATTGATCTTTTACATTAAGGCCAATTAGTTTGTTTCTCTTCGAGGTCAGATAGAGTGCGAATTCATCCCTACAGAGAACTCGACAGGCTGAAAGCTGCAGCAATTAAATGCAGTCCTTTAAAAGGTGTTTTATAAGACCGCTTTAATTTTGTCCTTCTACCGTTCTAAGAAATTTGGTTTGCAAGAAAGTGATCACCGTATCATTTAAATATTAAATTTAAACGCTTTTAATTAAGACACAAAACAAAAATACTTTTTCGTTTAATTTTTATTCTGAAAAGACTTTTTTATTTTGCAACTTCGTTCTTTCTTTTGTGAGTGATTGACACAAGTGTTTAACATTTTCGTATTTTGAAACAATAATGACATATTTTTCATACAAATACATACATCCATAAATACATATGTACTTAATTTTTTTTTAGGGTGATGTGGTTGGGGGGGGGGGGGGGGAAGATAAAACAACCTATTTAATGGTTTTGAACAAATAAAAGTAATCAATTTTTAGCTGAAAGTTTTTTTTTGAAAGGGGGGATCTTTGTAAGAATCAATATTATTTCTCCAGACCGCAAATGTTCAATTTAATGATCTGATTCTATTCCAAGACTTTTAAAGCTTTTCACTTTATATGAACTAAATCAACTTGTGTTGTTTGTCCGAATAAAAAACTTCCCGATGAATTTAATTTTCAGTTTCGAAACTGTTAAAGTATTTTTCAAAGTGATTTTTATAAAATTTGCAGGAAATATTCCATTTTTGTGAAGAATTTGCTTTGACTAAAGCAATTCAAATATATCTTCAGATAATGGCAAATATGAAGGGAAAATTTTCCCTTCAATAAATTTTACATTTCTATCTACAAATAAAACTATTTAAATGGCAAATAAAAGTTTCCCTTCTGAGGAACTTTTAATTTTAGGAGTTATTTCATGATTTTTCGGCAAAAAGCCGAAAAACCTTCAAATAGAAAGAAATTTGATTATAAATTAACATTAAGTAAAAATTTCCTTTCTAGGGAAATTTGAATTTTACCAGTTATTTTAGAATTTAATTTGATTTTGTTGAAAAAAATCTGCAAATAGAAAGAAATTTGATTATAAATTAATACTAAATAAAAATTTCCCGCTGATGATATAATTTTTCTACAAAAACTTCAAATAAGAAGAAATTTTCTTAAAAATTAACATTAAATAATAATTACCCATTTAGGGAAATTTAAATTTTTACAATTATTTCCCTATTTTATTTTTAGTTTTCAACAAAATTTTCATATAGATTAAGATTTAATAAAAAATTCCCAGTAAGAAAATTTTTAATTCGGAACTTTCATGGTATTATTATTTTTTTTTCTTGATCTTTTAAATATAAATTTTGTTTTTATATGAAATTTTAAGAATTTCTATTTTGAAAAAATATTTCCCTTTTAGGGAAATTTTAATTTCAGGAACTTTCATGTTATTTTTTATAAATTTTTTTCTTGATCTTAAATATGACGTTTTTTTATATAAAACTTTAGCTATTTTTCTTTTAAAAAATATTTCCCTTTGAGGGAAATTTTAATTTCAGGAACTTTCGGGGTATTTTTTATAAAATTTTTTCTTGACTTTAAATATGACGTTGTTTTTTATATAAAATTTTAGCTATTTTTCTTTTAAAAAATATTTCCCTTTGGGAGAAATTTTAATTTCAGAAGCTTTCATGTTATTTTTTATAAATTTTTTTTTTTGTTGATCTTAAATATAAATTTAATTTTATATGAAATTTTAAGAATTTCTATTTTGAAAAAATATTTCCCTTTGAGGGAAATTTTCATTTCAGGAACTTTCATGTTATTTTTTATAAATTTTTTTATTGACGTTAAATATGACGTTGTTTTTTATATAAAATTTTAGCTATTTTTCTTTTGAAAAATATTTCCCTTTGGGGGAAATTTTAATTTCAGGAACTTTCATGTTATTTTTTATAAAATTTTTTCTTGATCTTAAATATAAAGTTGTTTTTTATATGAAATTTTAAGAATTTCTATTTTGAAAAAATATTTCCCTTTGAGGGAAATTTTAATTTCAGGAACTTCCATGTTATTTTTTATAAAATTTTTTCTTGATCTTAAATATAAAGTTGTTTTTTATATGAAATTTTCGGAATTTCTATTTTAAAAAATATTTCCCTTTGGGGGAAATTTTAATTTCAGAAACTTTCATGTTATTTTTTATAAATTTTGTTTTGTTGATCTTAAATATAAAGTTTTTTTTTATATAAAATTTTCGGAATTTCTCTTTTAAAAAATATTTCCCTTTGAGGGAAATTTCCATTTGAAAACTGAACGAACCCTTTTAATTTTTTATCGTGTTTTATGGAAAACTCGTTTTATTTATTTTATGACTGACTGTCAATGATGATGGAAATATTATAAAATAAAAATTCCCATCAGGTTGTTGAAGGGAACAATTTGAATTTTGAACAATTTTTTAAGCTTTTATTTAAGTGTGTATGATTTTGCTTCTTAAGCATGAGATGTCCCACTGGTATTCACATTATTTTCATAACAAAATTTGCCAGGGCAACTCTGTATATTTTGACATGTGCCCGCCCATAAGATAAAGAGTTCGTCGGCTGACACCTCTGTGGTGGCATATTGTTATCAAGTCGTTTTGTCCTTTGGTTTTATACCAAGAGCTGGTGCAAAAGTAAAAGTTGAGTTTCTCTAAAACGTTTTCTAAATATACCGTTAGGAGCGCTCAGAGACCGTTAATTAATTGCATCAAATCATACGCTTATTTGCATAATCGACAGCAAAGCAGGTGATCCGTACAGCGCTCACAGCGTCTGTAGCGAAATCAATGAGTGATTTCTATGCAAAATCTAACAAATGAATATAAATTGATATTGAACTTTTGTTTTAATCATATTTTAATCGATTCCGTCTTGAGCGTAAAACACAAAGTGGCGTAAGAAACAAAAAAAAAGTGCTTTTGATCTTGTCGAGCATTTGGAAAGCGAACAACAACACACACGCGCTCTAAATTATGCAAAATTTGCATAATTAAATTGATTAAATTGTTTTTCGCTGTTCGACAATATAAAATGTATTAATCAAAAAACCATATTTATTTATGTATGCACATATATTTATAACAAAAGATCTGAAATGCTTGGCAGAAGATACATACGTATATGTGTATTAAAATGTTAATTTGCACGACAACAACAACAACAATTACGGCGAATGCTTAAGGCCGCTCGCTACACAGACAGAAATTCGAAATGACTTGTAGCTGGAATCTAATCGCCGCACACGATAACAAGCAAAATTGATCGAATGTGTTCAAAGGTATCACTTCGTTGTCATGACCTTTAATGACGTTGTCGGAAATGTATCGTAATTTATTTAGATGACAGGTCGATGTAGAGAAATCACTTCACTATCAGTCGTTATGTCCGCTTCCATTTCTTTTAAGTCCTAAAAATATATAAGTTTTATTTCCATCTGAAACTCGTTGTTTGGTCCTTTTCGTTAACAAAAGCGTGGAGTTGCAGACACTCCGGTACAGAAATCCTGGAAATTCTATAAATTCTGATGTCTGAAATGCAGGTCAAAGTTGTATGGAGCAGCATTTTAACTCTCTTGCTGCTGTTTGATGTCATTTGCACGTTATATTGACGTTTTGGTAGTTCGTGGCGAAATCCTCCTAAAAATCCAGTAATTCACGTTGGCAAGTTTAAATGTATTCCAAAAACGAATTTCTATTCATTGTTTGGAGAACATATTTTATGTCCAAAATGTCCAGCTTAACTGATTCAATGTCTCGGCTAAACATTAGCAAAATTGTTATAATTAAGTTCGTAACTTTTGATAAACATTTTCATCAAGGCATTTAAGTTTTTAGTTAATCAGGTTTAGGCTTTTGTTTCTAAGAATAGAGAGAAAGAGAGAGAGAGAGCACAAGACCTCAGGTCGAATAGACAACGGCTCAGCAACGGCTGTTGATTAAACAATCAATTAATCATCTAAGTGGACGGTCACAGACATCTAAAAATTATTTCAACAGGTTGGGAAAACCTGTGTCCTGTAAGACCTTTAATAATAGAAACTACTCTGTTTGAATCTGCTTTGGCTATGAAACTGTATGAAAGCAGACTGTTATATATTGACATACCAGGATCTCGTGTCAAGAGTCTCATAGTCTCTTATATATCCCTTCGAACGGGGCTGGGAACTTTGCACTTTCTAGATCCTCCCAACCCCTCTTCGATTTCGTAATAAATTACTTAGATTAAGGAATTGACTTAAGTCAGCACCTGTCATTAGGGCCTAATCCGAAGGTGATCACCATATAATAAAAACCTTTTGCTCGCCAGCTTGGTCTATCTAATTCCGGACAGTAAAAGGATAAGGAGGCAACTGAGTTGGTAGCCTACATTCCTCAAGGAACATCAGCCCTTAACCAGCTCCCCTGTACATTCCCCAACATCTAGTTCCGTACTGAGAACAGAAATCAAGTGCAAGACAACACAGAGCGTCGACCACTACAACCGATGGCTACCAAAGCCCCTGCCTGCGTTTTTAGGGCAGCTTGGTTCCTGTTGTGCCAACTGAAGGCTTCGGAGGAACCTACCTAATGGAAGTTGTATATGAACTTCCTGGAGTTTTGGTTGCCGTGTCAAGCCGGGCATCGCTTTCTCTGTATAACCCGAAAAACAGAGTGCCTCAACTGGCCATACGCCAAGATAAAACCTGCTTTACAAGGGGGTAATAAATCAGGCACAAGTATTTGGTTGTCATGAAACTCAAGCGACATTCATAATATGTGTTTTAAATATGTCACGTGACACAACCTAGTGATGCGGCCTTCCGAAGAGACCGTAGTATCGGAAGCCTGCTAATGGAGCAGTGCCTTAGACCGGGCAGAATGCTGTGACATTGGAGTTGGTGTTCGGCGTGCTTAACCTGTGTCATGTCCCAGTTGTACGGTTGTCAAATTCTTGCAACTCAAGGGATTTCTGAAGGCCCAGAATGCGATCAGACATCGAGACGGTATCAACTCGGCTGAGTCTTCTGAAGTCCCCATCCTCATTAAGATTGTGTCTGTTGCTAGACAACCAGCAGCTCAAAAACATTCAATACGATTCCGTAAATATCGGGCACTAGCACCTCATTGTCTGACAGCTCCAAGCCTAAACAAAGTTGCCAAATATTTGTATTAATCGCAATATGGCAACTTGTTCCGATTCGTTTACTATCCCTCCTGCGATTCGAAAACCCCACTTATGCTGAACTTTATGAATATAACTTTTTGTTTGTTAATAAAACTATAAAATTTGTTTAAATTATAATTTATTTTTTTTCCATTTAATAAGAATGCGGATGTCTATAAAGCAAATAATAATTCTATATTATTTTAATAACATTAAGTTCAACATAATAGCAAATATTTGTGTGTTCTAGTAACAAACAAAAAACAAAAAGAACAGAAGGAAAAAAAACGCATTTCAGATAACCTTTTTGTTTAAAGAACACGATGATTATTTAGTGGCAATTCAACAAATAAACGAAAAAAAACCAAAACATAAAAACAAATATATGGACAAAGATCTACATGAATTATTTCGGTGTTTTAGTTGAAAGAATTTGAAAAAAAAAATATGTTTTAAAAAAAAATTTAATTTCCAAGGTGATATTTTTACGCAACCAATTTTGTCGCTGATATTTTTTTATTGGTTTTCTTTTCACCGACTATTGTTGCCACGTTTAAGAAAGAAAGCATCATAAGTTGAAGTATTTTCGTACACATGTGTGTGTGTGTGTGTGTTTGTGTATTATAAAGAAAAGTTGAAAATTTTATATTTAAAATGTCACTAATATGCCATAAATTAACAAAATTCATTGCTATTGCTAAATCCAGCAGCAGCACCGACACCGGCAACGGCATCGCCATCGCCATCGCCAGCACGAGCCGCAGCAGCAGCCGCAGAAATGATCATTTAACGCATTTGAACATCTCATTTCTTTTCGTTTCGTCGTTTTTTTCATCTTTTTGCTTATTTTGACATGTTTGAAAAAAAAAGAGATGAAACAAAAAAAAAAATGAAATATTTTTGCTTAAATCACAATTCTTGACTTTTAGCGAAACAGTGCCAGTGATGTTGAAAATGATCGGCCAGAAAAGCTATTTATGCACAATATATGGGGCACTAAATGTATACAAATGCTCTGTGGCCCGGCCGAGACTTGACTGTCGTCGTCCGGTCGTCACACATCAAATTATGTTTTGGCCAGTTGCACGCCATCGCACATTAACTGTTGCCAGCAATTTAATGCTACAAATTAAAACCTATAAAATAAAAACTATTTAGGAACTTTCTTTTGGCAACTTCATTTAAGGTTCACACATATTGAATTCCTACATCTAGCGTTTAATTAGTTTTTTTTTATGCTCCAAATGTTGCATTCGGCAGCGTGGCAAGGGCTCTTTATTGCTCACTACACTTGGCCGATTTTGTTTATACCAATATTTCAAGAGCGATGATTAATGCAGGCCCCGCCAACACCAGCGAGCTCAACTTGTAGGGGGGTTCCTATACTAATCGGATTCATTCAGGAACTTTCTCTCTTCTCGGCGAAACACTGCAAACAAAATCTAGAACCCTTTCAACTCTCTGTTAACAACTTTCGGCCTCAGTGTATTGAGATGATGCGCAACCCCATCCAGGCCACAGGGAGCAGCATTCAGCGTGGCTGGGGCAAAGTGTTGGGTTGAAGACTGTGACCAATCACCTTTCAAATTGTAACAACGTTTTAAATTTTATCCTAAAATGTCTTCGTCTTGAAAACTTATACTCGGAACATTCTAATTGTTCAAGCCTTCAAGACGCTGGAATTGAATTTCTGCTTGGCTCCGAGTTAGGCTCAGTGAAAAGCCATGTTTACACATAATACTCAATATTAAGGCTAATGGGTAATCTCTTGCCCCAGGGAGCACTTTTTACCTTAAAGCACCTCACTCTACACTCTGAAGTAGTAACGTTTATTGGTGCGCCGTATGGCGAAAAGGAATGCACGACTTTTTAGTCATAGAGAAGGAAATACCTGAATCCTTCACAGATTATTCGGAACCGAGATCAGAAGGTTTCTAGGGAGGTTTGTTTACAAAAACAATCTCTATTTCGACAGACGGTGGGATTCTGTATGGTTAATTATTAAAGTAATTTTCTTATGCATTTTCTTCACTCCACACCACTGTGCCCTGATCCATATACCAAATCCATTGTGACAAGGACTAGAGTAACTTTTAAATGTGTCATTTGTTGAAGAAAACTTTGTTCTAACGAAATCAAAAAGAAAAGTTGAAAAATAAAAACTTAAAAAACAATTTGATTTGAGAGATTTAAAAGAACACACAATAATTTTCCTTTATTTTTGCTGTTGTTGTTGTTGTTGTTGTTGTTGTGGTTGGTGCTGTTGAGTTTTCCGTGTTGCGCCCACCTAAAGTTTTAGTGTGCTGCGCCATAAAGTGTTACTAAAAATTTAAATTCTTTTAAATGATGAGACATGGATTACAAACGAATGGGATAGTGAAAATAACATTAAAGTAATTAAAAACATGTAGTCACAAAAGCGAAAAATAAAATTTAAGTGGAAAGACTGCTAAAATCATGAGTGTATTAACATTAATTTCCTGATAACATGTAAATGAGTCTAGAAAACAAAGAGCAAAAAACAAACAAACAAAAACAAACACTTGGGTAACATTTCATTTCGTTTGGAAAATAATTGTGTTTCAAAGCGACAGTGTTTAGTGAAGAAAATAGATTTTGCAGTGCCTTAAAAGAACGTTGTGAACAGCTGCGGGTCCAGGGAGGTCTTGCACAGTTTTTAATTAATCAATCCTTCAAGCTCTTAGTACTGCAAAAAACTTAGAAAAGGGTTTCAATTGGCGCAGCTGGATGTTGGCGTGCTGTGACCGTCTTGTTGTTTATTTTTTAGATGGAATCTGTCTAGTCTGTTGTTTATTGTTCGTTTAGGGATGCCCAATTACCCATGACAAATCACACCTCCAAACAATAAAACGTTATTCTGAAAATAGCTGTTTGTTAGGGCAAACTTTGCCCGTTGTACACATGACGTAGTGAGCCTTAACAGGCGACGCTCCAACGTTTAACGACCTATACGAGACAATCGTTTCGGTTAGTAATAACGTCCCACCTGTATGTTCAAAGTTTGGCAGATTGGTCGACAAGAATCGGAGTCAGGAGAACCTGAGGCCATCAACGTCAATGACAGCCGCTACAGAATGATCGCTTTTTTCCCCCCAATGGAACAATGTGGACTTAGACGACCTGGAATTTCAACAAGGATGGCGCTACGTGCCATACACAGGATGCCACGATGCTCATTCTGCTTGAACGATTTGAGGATATCGTGATTTCTCTCAAAGGTGACATGAGTTGCCGTTGCAGTTCGTCAGAAATGAGAGCACTAGACTTTTTCTTGTGTGGTTTTCTGAAGTCGCAGATCTATATCAATAAACCGCAATCGATTGAAGGCCGCCTAACGACGACTTAATCCAAGCCATTGTTCAAATTCAGCCGTACCACTTGACTCCTTCACTCCTTAAGAATCCCTTACGGACATTTAAATGATATTATATTTCATATATTATTATTGGCAGTCAAGAGTCTTTCAAATACGAATAAAATTTCCTTAACGCCTCTAATTTTGCTTGTTTTACTCCATTTGAACAATTAACCGCTCCCGAGTTTTCAAACTCCCTTATTAGGGAACTGGCTTAAAAGTTTTTCTAAATCTTGCAAACTTTATGACAAAAGATTGCATCTATTTAATGCTCTGATTTCTCAGCAAATTTAAACTGTCTCGTCACGTCTCAAAATTGTGTTACCGAAAATAAAATAAAAACCAAAATGTAAAATACTTTTTCCTAAAATTTTAATTTTTTTTCCGTGATTTGTTGTTATTGTCGTTGTTGCTGTTGCTGTTGTTGTTGCTGCTGCTGCTGCCCGCCGCTGTTTTTGTTGTTGCTGTTGTTGTGGTTGTGACACTACTTTTTCGCTAAATGTTGAATAAGTTGTCTGTGGAGGTGTTGATGAAGTTTTTTTTCCTCTCGCCGTTAAGATCTTGTGTGACGTTTTGTCACAATTGCCTAATTTAGTTGTTGCTACAAAAATTTAATGTTCTTTTCTTTTTCGTATATCCATCTTCAGCATTTCCATTGTCGTCTCATTTAGTTGGTTGGTTGCTTCTCTGATCTCCGTTATTATCATCAACACAGTCCTCATTATTACATTTGAATACTTAAAACGAATGTATGTATGTATGTGCACATGCATATTTTCCAATCTTTTCTGCTGCTTTATTTCGTTGTCATATTTGGTCTGTCTGTTTGGTTGGTTTTTTCGTGGTCCAAAATGTTTGAGGAAGAGTCTTTTTCTGCGTTCGTTTTCGGGCTGCATTGCTCGGTGTGTGGGTTGTTTAATGCCAGAGGAAAGTGCTAAACAAGTTGGCTTTTATTTTACGTTTCGTTTTCCTCATAACGGAGTAGAATTTATAGAGAATTTTCACATAAAATTTTCGATTTTATTAGAAAGGAAAAGTACATATTTCGAAACTGGGTTACACAATGCAACTTTTTTCTCAGCGATCAATTTGCAATTTGTAATCGCTTTCGGTTCAAATAGTGTTCTTAAACGTTGTGTAGAATAATAATGAAATATTCCTGAAGAGTATATAAATATGTTTGGAAAGTTTTAAATCACTTTTATTTTATTTTATATAAAAACGAAACGAAACGAAAGTAAAAACAAAAAGCAGAAGAAATGTTGAAGTTTGAAAATTCTACTCAAATATATCATATTTTTTTCATTTTTTTGAAAAATGTTCGAACTTGAGTTTGAAACATTTTTCAAATTGCTAAACGAGTTCCCTAATTCTCGGTTTTTTTTTTAAAGAATTTGTAAATAATTTGCAGTTTTTAACAATTTAAACTAATTCCTAAGTTTGTTTGAAAATTCCAAGTTAATTAAAAAAAGAACAGTTTCAAACAAATAATTTCCCCAAAACAAACGAAGGGTATAACCTTGGAAACTTATTGCACCTGGAAAAAAATACTTGCACACAAATCACAAAATTTCTGTGTGATTATGAAATTCGAACAAAGAAATTTTTAAGAAAAAATACAAATTTTCAGCTGCTTTCTGGTTTTTGGTGAATGTGGACGGCAAAAAGAAAACATTTTCCGATGTTCGAAAACTAGGACTTAATTTCGAAATATATATTTTTCTCTACCAAACGACTTTTAAGACGTATTTTTTTGGGCGACACAGTTGTATGTTTTTGTACTTCAATGTAGTTCTTTTCTTGCAAAAAAAAAAATTAACAATTTTTGCACAATATTTTTGTGTGTTCGAAATTCGAAGCAGAGAAATTTTCCAAAAAGTTTTTGCCATTTTTGATATTTTGATTATTATTAGTGTAGTGCAGGAAACGAGTGTTTTTGCTTTTTGTTCGAAATTTCGAAGTCATGTTCGAAAATTCGAACTTAGGTTTGAAAATTTTTTAAGCGCCAAATGTGTGTTTTGTGTTAAGTTATTTGTCAAAAAGTTAACAGAATGGCGATTTGGTTCATTTTCGTGCATAGTTTTTAATCAAAAACTATTTTTTTCTTGGGTGCGAAGTATAAAATATATTTATGTTCGAAAAACTGGCTAAAATTGCTGAAATTTTTCCCGTTTTTTTTTCTTTTGGCCAATTTGGCAAAATTTTAGTTATTTTTCTTATTGTTCGAACTAAGAAATTTTACTTACAACAATAGCCAGTTTGTTGTAAGACTAATTATGCGAAAATTTTAACTTAAATCTTGTACAATTTGTATCGTTCTGTCGTTCAAAATTATTCAACTGGAAAGAATGATTAAAAGATGAGCGAAAATTTCTTAATATCTTAATTTATTGAAATGCTTAACTTTTTAAATAATAAATAAATTATTAAACAAATTGCCTGGCGACTCAAAACTTATGCGCACCATTTCCATATCTATTATATAGTATTTGCTTAAGGCAGCTGTCATCCATATATTTTTTTCTCATTTACTTATGTAGGTACATATGTACGTGTGTATATCTATATTTTGTTAAATATTTGTGTTTTTATTTCAATAAAACGAATTTGAAAAGAGTTTTTACCTCAGAGGAAAAACAAACATCATTTAAACATGTGAACCGAAGGTCATTGGCATCGGCATGCAGACACTGTCAATCCTTCGACTTTTGCTCTCAGCAATAAACAAAAGGTTAGCCAGTTATGATCGCCAGCCAATCTACACGTGTCAAAAAAAAACGAGACATTTTCAATACATACATACATATTTATGTATAATAAGATTGTAGGCCAAGCAAACGACAGCCGAGAGAATCAGTACGATCATAAACATTGAAACACTTGATGGCTGAAAGAATTTTTATTTTTCATTTATTTTTTCGAACGCAATAAATTGAAAATCACTAATTGTTTTTAGAATTTGTTGAAACGATTTAGACCTCTTAATACAATATCTAAAGTGTATAATAAAAAATATTTATTGTAGTTGTCAGATTTGTCTAAAGTTTAAGACTCGCAGAATTTAAAAAAAAAATCATCATTTTTATCTATTTGAAAATATGCTGTTCCTGTTCTGCTTGTTATAGTGGTCGTACTTTGTAATATTCTGGGATAAAATTTGATTGTAATTAAAGTATATAGTCATCAGTTTCATATAGAATAATGATCAGATGCCTACTTTTGCAGATTTTGCAGATTTGTCAATAGTCTAGAAATTACAAGACTAAAACATCTGAGATATGTATGTACGAGTATGTGACAAAATGCTTTCTGAAAGGGTGTCTATATTTTTATTAAAAAAAACGTTTATTTTATTATAATTATTTCGGACTTCAATCTGTCTATAATTGACAACAAATTCTGAATATTATATACTTATATACCGTTAGACCTTAGACAACCAGTCCAGAACACCCTGCGGCAAAAATTTTTCACAATTTATTTTTCAATTTGTAATGTTTTTCTTTCGAAATCGAATCGAGTTCGCTGTAAGCAAGATTTTTTAAGTGCCGCTCTGTGTGTGTGATAGAAATCTATTTTCAAAATGATTCGTTCAAGAAAAACCAAAGGAAAATTGTTATGGAAAATATTCCAACTCGTTAATCATCACTTTTCTTCAGTTTTGTTACATATATTTTTTTTTATTATATTCTGAATGTTGTATAAAAAATGGTCAAGTCAACCACAAAAAACATTTTCCAAATCGATGGTTTTCCGTCATACATTCTGAAAACGAAATTTTACCAAACGATAGTTTTTAAAATTAAAGTTTTCAAAATAAAGATTTTTAAAACGAAACGTTTCAAAAGAATAGTTTTCAAAATTATAGTTTTCCAAAGGAGAGTTTTCACAATGATAGTTTTTCAAAATGAAAAGTAATTAAAATAAGAGTTTTTAAAACAATATTTTCCAAAATAAAAGTTTTTAAAACGATACCTTTCAAAACAATAGCATTTAAAATAATAGTTTTCAAAATGAAAGTTTTGAAAAGAATAGTTTTCAAAAGCACAGTTCCCACAAGGATTGATTTCGACAATTTTCAAAAGAATAATTTCCAAAATAAAACTTTTCAACATAAAAGTTTTCAAAATAAAAGTCAAAATAACAGTATTTAAAATTATAGTTTTCAAAAGGACAGTTTTCAAGAGTATAATTTGCGAAACGTTGGCATTCCAAACGTTCGATTTTCACTATATCATATATGTACATATATGATTATTATAATTTGCTTTGTTTTGCTAACTTGGCAACAATGTTTTTGTTTCATTTAAGGCCTTTACTAAAAACAAAATTTATGTGAATTGAAAGTGGCAGAAAATTTAAATTTTTGAGTTTCATATTAACAATTTTCCATCACACCTCGCAACTAAAGAAAGTAAAGCTTTAATTTTTTTTCTTTGTCATACAACGCAAATAATCAGGTTTTAAACTGATGGAGGGAGACTTCGGATCAGGGCTTTAGAGCAATTTCTTGCTTTCAGTTGCCGAGTTTAAAGAACATCTATTGACAAATGCGCCCATAACAGCAAACAATTTATTTACGAATGGCCAACCGAAATTAAAAATATGGCCACATCAAATATTATTTATTTTCTTAAACTGAATACTTTTTTTTTTGGAATTTTGTAACATTGTTTTTAAGCCGCACACTCTATATGAAAAGAAAATTATATAATATTTTTTCCGTTATATTTTTTAACGTGTCTTTATTTGATTTGTTTTTAATAGTTGAAGTATATTTTTGTGTTTAAAAAACTGTGTAAATATTTATATACAAAACAGGTTTCTTTAGCCAAAGCACTGAACATTTTATGGGTCTGAAAGGTAATTAAAAAACAACAATTTGATTTTGAAAATTTCTAGGTTTCGTTACACAATCGTTGTTTTCAAACTGAATTTAGTTCATGTGTTAATCGGTGGCAGCAGTTCCTTGAGTTTAACAAGGCAAATGTATGTATGCGGCTCGATTAAGTTGGTGTTTTAAGCTTTTCAGCTTAAACAAAAACTATTCTTATTTAAAAATAATTGATATTATAAATATGTATGTATGTACATCAGTATGTCGTTTTTCACGGCATCATAAAAATATATTTTGATTATAAAATTTTCAGCCTTTTGTCAATTAAACTTTCAGGAAGTCTCTAGCTTTCATATGTATAAAGCTTTGATTAGCATTGACCATTCTTTGGCCTCAAACGCTTTAACATTAAACGCATTCGTTGTTGGCTCTTTATTTAAATATTAAAAACATTATTTATTATTTGAAAATTCCAAACTGTACGACGAATGTGCTAGAATTGTGTGTTATCACTGAAAAAGGTTATTAAAATTAAAAGACTTTAAACTATTGACCTAAAAACACATTCGCTTTGAAAAACACTTTAATGAATGCAATAATCCATTTTGTTTTTAAATGATAAAGAGTATTAAAAAAAAGCAAAAATATACTCGTATAGCACATGTCATTAATGGTGGCATTTTGTTATTTTGCAAATGCAATAAAAAAAAAGAATATATTTATTTAAACATTATGAATATTCACAACTAATTTAGGTTATTTAGTGCTATTTTACAGCGTGACTTTTATTTTTTAGCCCTCAAAATGGTTCGCACTTTAACATTTTACTTATTTTATGCGTTCGAATGTGATAGAAGATTTGTCAATAGCGAAAACTTTCTGTAAGAACTTTAGTTGTATAGAAAACTTGTGAAAAGCAAATGTTTTCTATAGAAAAATCATCGTTAGTAAAAATTTTTTAAAAAATATCACAAAAACTCTTCTAGGGAAAGTTTGTTGATACCAAAAATTAGATATAGACAATTTATCGTTGTTAAACAATTTTCTATAACAAACTTATGTACAAAATTTATCGATAACACAAATTTTCTATAGCAAGTTTTGTTGATAATCAATTTTTTTTTATGAAAAATTTATCAGCAACAAAAATTTTGCTTTAAAATGTTTGTCGATGGCACAAATTTTCTATAGAAAATTTATCGATAACAACTTGTTTTTGAAGAAAATTTATCGATAACCAAATTTATCGATAACAAGAATTTGTTATAGAAAATGTATCGTTTAAAAAAATTTTCCATAGAAAAAAAATTCTGTAAAAACTATTCATAACATAAATCATCTAAAGCAAGATTATCGATAACAAAAATTTTTTTGAATAATTTATCGATAAAGAAAGTTTTTTTTATAAAATATTTATCAACATCAAATATTTTCTATAAAAAATTTATTGGCAACAAAAATTTTTGATTTATCGATAACAAAAATTCATCAACATCAAATATTTTCTTTAGAAAATTTAGCGACAAGAAAATTTTTTTGTTTTATTTATAACCACAATTTGTGTATCATTTCATCAATAGCAAAAATTTTTACAGAAAATATATCGACAACACAGTTTGTTTTTAGGAAACAAAATAAACTTAAGAAAAAAATTGCAATTAAAAAAATTGCCTGGTGAATATTAACCGATAACAGAAGTTTTCGCAACATTTTTTCGATGGCAAAAGTTGTTTACAGCAAATTTATGGATAACAAATATTTTTTTTAAAAATTGGCCTTAACGGCTTTTTGTTAAATTTTATCTGTGGCTGATTTTATGGTTTAAAAATTATATCGATAAAAAATTGATTGACTAAGAAATATGTAACGCTAACAAAAGTTTTTTTTTTGTTTTTTGCATAATATGTATTAATAAAACAATTTCCAAAGACAAGTGTTCCGTAACAAACATTTTTTTATCGATAACTTCGCGTTAACAGCAATTTACTATTGAAAATTTATCGATGACAAAAATTTTTTGCAGAAATATTTTTCATAACCAAAAATTTTATAGAAGATTGTCGATAATAAATATTTTTTGTAGAATATTTATCGCTGACATAAATTTCTGATAGATAATTTATCGATAACAAACATTTTCTACGGAAAATGTATTAAGAGTAAAAACTGTTGCATAAAAAATGTGTCAATAGCAAAATTTTACTACAGAAAATTTGTAAAGAATATTGTACACAGGAAATTTGTTGATATGTAACAAAATTTTCTAAATTTATTGCTTAAAGGTTTTATAGATAGTGGATATTTACAGATGTCTGGTCACAACAAAAGCTCTACATTCAAATTTAAAGTGTTATTGAAAATACTCGTTTAAGCCGTCAATTCGACACTTGTTTTTTGTAATCCTATTTATGATTTTGACCTCATTTGCTTCAGCTGAAACCAGTTCAATGCGCCATGTTTGGAAATTCTTTTTTTACACAATTAAACATAAATTTAGTTTTGATTTTGAAATGGTTTTAAAATAATACAATATGATCTGCTTAATCGAAAAATGAATCTTTTTCTGAACTAAAACTATAACCTGGCAAGTCAAGATGGCCGTGTCGAAGGTGCGTTCGCTTATTTAAAAAGTGCAATAAATTTTAATTAAAATGGAAAAAATAGAAACTATTTAACAGGTGTTCCCTTCAACTATTTGGAAGAGATATAAAAAACCTACCAAGACCAAAGATAAAGATGTGGATTTGCCATTAAAGTAAATATGGAAATTAGTTTTCTCGACTCAGTTTCTTTCCGCTGTCTTCTAAAACTTAATTTCATCTTGTAAGAAGACAAAACAAAAATTTTGACAGAAAAGAAACCTTAAAAAGTCATTAAGTTTTTGTTTAGCATAAATTAACATAAAATGATAATTAGAAATATTTCTTTATTCTCGTGCCATCCAGTTATTGGATTCTCCAATGTTTTTGTTTTCTTTGATGATATTTTTCATTTAAGATGTGATAAATTTCAATTACGGCGACATCGTTTGAGTGAATGAAAAGGAAGAACAGTTCAGTTTTATGTCTGTGTAAACCTTTTGCAACAAGTGAAACGATAAATGTTAAGTATATAAAATGTACCGTTAAGAACAGCTATACTACAGGGTATTTGATTAAGGCGACTTTAAGATTCGAATGAGTTAAATGGTTTACAAGGAAAAAGCTAAATTTTGTAAAAACAGCTTTAAAACACTAAAAAGATGCTCACAGTTAAAACTATAATAAGATATTTTAATAAACATTTTATTTTAGTTGTTTGCCTCTAATTTAGAGAGTGTAAGAATAATTTCTGCTGTGAGTTTTTCTTTCATGATGAATTAGCGAATAAAACTGAATGCACTTTTTGTTATTCGTTCAAATTTGTCTAAATGAATTTCTCTTTAAAATATCCTTCAAGGCATACCAAGTGGCCAAAAATTTATAAGTTTATTCTGATTTTGCTTAGTATATGTATATAAAATCTGTCACGTATGCACCATACCCTGATTCGCTACAAAGGGGTTTTCAGTTGGCGACCTGTAATTGCGGTACCGTCAGTCTAAACGGTTGTTTCTATATTTGATTACTGAAGCCCAGGCACCATGACAAGTTGCACGATGGAGCAGCTCGCTCGAATCATAAAGTTTTATTATTAAAATAAGTTTTCATCAGGGTAAATTTTATAGGCGTTGCGCCCCAATTTACGGCAGGTCTGAAGTCTGAACCTTCACATTCGACTTTCCCACATTCAGTGTGCAAATAAGCCAGCGCCTGTTTGGCCTACAGCATCACCGCGTTCTGTGAAAGTGTGCAGTAGCAGGCATCGTTGAAGCCTTCATTGTTAACGACGAGTCTTGCAGAATTGTTTTGTTTTAAATGGAACCATATGGACGTAGATGAACCTGCAACTGAATGATGCTACATGCCACACAGTGGACGCCGCGATACACATTCTGCATCAACGATTGAACGGTATGACGATATCTCTTGTTTTCTTGTTTCGGTTTTCTGAAGTGCTGGATTTATGTCAATAAATCGCAATCATTTGATGTCCTTAAAGTCAGTGTTAAAAAAAAGGAAATCGCTTCGCAATCTTCTTTATAAGTATAAAATAAAAATGGAGTTATAATCCACGCGGGAATTGCTTAGTTTAATGACATTAAATGTAATAGAATTTTATGTACTAAAAACTGGCAGTTTTCGCCAGTGGTGTCAACAGTCCGCATAATCAAGGCTCTTGTCCAAATTCAGCCGGATCTGTGCGGCAGAGAACGAGATTGTAAAAATACACGATTATTCTGCATATCTAAAGGCAGTTAATGGATGTTTCGCATGAAAAAAGAATTTTCATTTCAATATCGAACCGCCCTTAATGGAAATAAATTTTTTTTTCTGAATTTGTTGTCATTAAAAAATGACTAGTGCTCGACTGAAATTTTCCGAAAACTTGTGCCGCGCATGCGAGATTTTGAATGTGTGTAGAGAAATAAAAGAATTTCTTATCTCTATCATAATAAATAGTCATAAATATTAAGTGTTCGATATCGTTTACACTTAACACATACAACTATTTAACATTCGTTATCGCCTCAAACTGGATATTCAATGCGTTTCCCTGCCCACTTATATATATATATATTTAAAATACATACATATATGTCTACTTATCAGCAGATTTGTTTTTAAAACATTTCGTATCATTTAAAATATTTTAAATTTGAAAATCTTATCTTTCAACCAGAAGAACACAAAAATTAAAGGAGTTTTTAAACATATTTGTGTTAGAGAAGTATTTGTTTTGTGAGTATTTAATACAAATCTTCAACGATATAATGTCATAAAATTTGTCTCGAATGATAGTTTTGATACATGTCGGGTGTTCGATGAGACCAAGCAAAAGCAAAAATGCAGTTTTTGTTTTTTGCAGAACCTACAATTTAAAGAGAAAGTGTTGAACTACATCAATACCTTCCAAGTTCTTTACAGGGCCTTCATATTGTAACACATTTGCACTTACACAAATATTTTGGGATTGCTAATTAGGTTTCGCTATACTTCCCCTTGTTTAAATATGTAATAGCTCAGCACAGGTTTTTTTTTATGTAAATTCATTTATTGATAATTCCGTGTTTATAAAATTAAAATTTTCAACGATTTCGAAACATAAAATGCTAATGACTCAAAAGAAGTCGTTATAAATATCATTCGACTAGTTAATAAAAATATTGTTTTTGCTAAGTTTTTTAATATAATAACTTTCTTTCCATAAAAAAAAAAAATACTTAAGAAATAAACATTTCAAATTTTCATTTTAATCAATAATTTATGACTTTGAAATATAATATGGCTTTGAGGAAAAAAAAAACGAAAAAATAGTTCCTATAACATAAACATTATGGTTATAAATGAAATCGACACATTAAAATGAAAGTATTGCCAATAAAATGAAAAAGAACTCAGTTGTGTTAAACTTGGGAATATGGGGGAATCGATGAGCACAAAAACACGAAGAGTTTTCGATCGTACTGAAGACTTTTTTAAAATATTATTATTATGTAAAATTTGTAATTTAATTGTACCATAAAACTGTGTGGTTACGTGTAATTTCCCAATTTTTTAGGACGGCTCAAAAACTGCATCTGTTTTTCTCATGTCACGTTGGAATTGTTAGATGGTTTTTTGTCTATGTTTCTGTGAACCAGAATCGCCCTGTTATATAGATAACAGAGCTGCCCTTAAGCATAAAAATTATACTAAAAATACATTTCTTTTGTTTTTTCTATTTCTTCATTTTAAATTTATGTCACTGTCACGTCACGACCCATATGTTGCTTGGAGTGCATGGCCTCCGGATCTACGCCTTCACTTAGGCAAAACTTAAAATTTTTTTTACAAACACTAACTTTGTTTCCTTTTCTATTTCTTCATTTTAAACTTATGTGACTGTCACGTCACGACCCATATGCTGCTCTTAGGGAATGGCCCCCAGTTTGTTAACTTACATTAAATTTAAGAAAAGAAAAAACTTCACAAATAGTTCTGTTGGATTTTCCCGACAAGTTTATCGAAATTAGTGAATTTTTCTGAAGAAAAATCTCCGTAAAAAAAAGCAACATGAGTGAATTCTTTTTAAGAGCTCCATCATTTCTTTGTCTAATACCTCTTCCCAGGCCTGGACGTCTTACATTGCTAAAACTATCTAATCCTGATGTGTAAAGTTGAAATTATTGTTTCTCTTTGTTAACGTATAATTAAATGTTGATTAATTCGAATTAAGAAGAAAAATATTAATGTCTCTCTTCATTAGATGGATCATAAAGTTTTATTTCCCCGATCAATGAGATTTAAAATTTCAACGAACATATTTTCATCGATTTTGATATAATAAAAATGGCATAAAAGAAACGCCATAAAATTAAAAACTTGTAGACAGCGCTGTTTATAACGGTGAATATTTTTTGACAACAAATAAAAATTACATGCGTGTGTGTGTGTGTGTGTGTGTACGAAATACTCGTAAATTCTTACCATAAAAACCAAACACCTTTATTTTAATACACAATTAACGCACATTTTCAATAATCATAAAACAAAATTTAAGCCCCATAAAAAAGATGAATTCATTCAGAAAAACACTTGGGCTGTAAAAGAAAAAACAGAAACAAAAAAACTGCAGATAAAAATAATAACCAACTATAAATGGTGACGATGACCACAAATTACATGGAAGCCTCCACTTCATCTCAACATTCGTTCCAATGTGTCGGGTAAAGAAGAATCCACAAAAACCTGTACCTGCTTGCAGAAGTTGCGGTTCAGACCAAAAGATTGTAATATTTCTATCTTCGCTCAGTGTTTTGTTTCATTTGTTTTTGTAGTCTGCTGACTTCTTTTTTTTAGGTGTGTTTTTTTTGTTGCTGCTTAGCAAAAAAGTTTTTTTTTTTTAAAGAAAACTACTTTTTAACGGATAACACCCAATTGCCCATAGTGTGTGTTGTTTTGTTTGCTTTTGTTGTTTCTTTTTATGGCCAAAAACATGCAACAAGTGTTAAAAGTGTGTTATAATATTATTAAAGTTTAGACAGAAGGAAAAGAAAGAGATGCCAGGCGACTTAAGTGGGCGGTACTTCTTATTGCTGTACATCGGCGAAAAATTATGGATATTCTTCAAGTACTCAATTCTTCTTCTTCTTTTGGCGCTACAGTCCGTGGTGAACCTGGTAGGCCTCAATTGTGCACACCAAGTTGGTTGAGGTCCCTCTCCACTTGTGTGCACCATCGGTTCCGTGGACGTCCTCTAATGCGTTGTCCCACAGGTTCGGAATCGAAGATTCTACGGGTCGGAGCAGTATTCTCCATGCGTTCTACATGGCCCAACCATCTTAGCCGTTGGATCCGTAGGCGCCTGGTTAGGCTCATGTCGCTGTACTCAATTACAAAGTTTTTAATTTTTAAATTTGTTGGGCATAATCAGAACTTATTTAGTTCAAAACAAATTAGTTTTTTTTCCTAAGCAAAAAAATTTTCCATCCAACAATTTGCTGAATCACACAGAGCCAAAACTTGTCTAATGGAATCAAGAACATTTTCTCTATGACATGTTGGTAGGCTAAAGGTTATACCTTTTTCCGAAGAGATTTCTTACTATTTTCATATGCTAAATCTTTCTAATTTTATCAAGAAGAAAACTTGTTATTCACAAATATTTGGCACCAAAAATCTATTATCTATTATTATAAAAAAGTTATCTATTATCTAATTGAATTTTTCAAAAAGGTATATTCTTGATTCATTTCACTAGATTGTTATATGGTCATGTGTAAATTATCTACTTTAGTTTCTTAATAAGGATATCTTCTTATTTACATATATTGTGTGTTATTTCTCATACCTGATCTTTTTCATTTTTGTTCTGAAATATTGCTCTGCTGCCTAGACTTCGATCTCTGCATATTTACACGTGTCGCGGCTCATAACTCTACTTCTCTGCACTTTACATATTAAAATTGAACTTGTAGTTGTAAGTGAACAAGTGGGAAGATTATATATTTATCTGTTGTACAGAAACTTTTGTTTGAATACCCACCTACAAAGGGATTTCATTGAATCAATAAATACTTTTGTTATATGATACAAAATAATAATTTTTTGTTATTGCACATGAAATATTCTTGTTTGGCTGCATAAAGGTTTTTGATTGCATTTTTTTTTTGCAATTCTGTAATAAATAATTTCTGTAGAAATTTTTCTTTTTAACATAATTCTTTTGGTGTCAACTTTATTTTCAATGCAGGCAGGTGTATAAAACCTTTATGGCACTACATTTTCTGTTTATTGTTCGAAATACAGTATAATAGGTGAAAATTTACCAAGTCCGAGGAGTTTTGATGTTTTAAGCAAAATAACAAATAGAAATTAAGTCCTGTAAGAAATAAAAATGTAAAATTTTTCAAATTAAAATTGACATTTCCAGCACTTGAAACACTAACAGTGTTGATTAACAGCCGGATTTATGGCCCTATTAAGCGATTTACCGTTGTTTTTCTGTTCGGTTTTGCAGTTTCTTACTAACGAAAAGGTTGTCAGTTTTGTTTACATTTTATTTATTGCCGGCTTTTTTCTTTAACATTTATTGTTATTTTCTATCAATTAATCGCTCAATTAATGCCAGAAAAATGTAATAAGTATCATAAGAGCTTAAGCAGGTTTTATAATGTTATATATCTGTTTTTAGTTAAAATTTTTGGGCTTTTAATACCAAAAAAAAAAAAATCCAAAACCCGATTTGGCTATAGAAAGTACACACATATATACATAGATACATAGTATGTAGATATTTAAAGCAATCCTAGAGGACTTCGTGTAATTTCCCCTGTTCCTGCCAGCTGTCTGTTGTCTCAACACTCCTTAATGATTGTGTGCTCGTCTGGCATCCAAAAAATAGCATTCAACGAAAGCCCGACTGACTGAATTTGTATTAGAAGGGTCTGGTAATGGCATTAATGCTGAATTGCGCAATCTCTTATTTTCCTATAGTGGCATACCAAATGCTAAATTATTGCTGCTGGTTTTTTTCTTTCTTTTTTTATGCTTTATACTCCTGAATTTTAAAATTTATAGCTTAGTGGCATGTTAAGGCGTGGAAAGATAGACGAATGCCTGGAGATAAATGGTTGGATGGCATACGATACTGGCTGTACACTATTGTACTATTGCATGCCCAGCCAATATTCATACTCGTACTACGCATGCATCACTGATCTCTCTTGTAAATACATATTTACCTACCACTAAATACTTGTTGCATGTTTGTTGTTTTATTGTGGAGCGTTGCTAATATTGGTGTTGCTGCTGCTGCTGCTGTTACTGCTATTGTTGTTGTTGTTGTTTTAAGAACACCAGGAAGAGCTACCGGTTCCTAAACTAAAGTTAAACAATTTTTATAAAAGTAAAACAATTCAAGAAATTTGCTACGACAACAACTTTTCAGGCATCAGATAGAAATGCAGGAATAGCAAACAGCATTACAGCTGTTGCCATAAAACAACTTACAACTTTACTTTTGCCACTTTTCATAAATCTAACCTGCAATGTTAAGCGCTGCGAACATCTGCATGTGCTCCGATGCCTTAATGTGTCTAAATATGATTTTAAAAGCTCTTGGCCACTGCCTCGTCTAATGTAAAACACTTGTTGTAAACATGATAGACGGGCTCAACTCTGGCAAGTGCAGGCCCAGCTGCAACCATAACCGCAGGCTGCTGGCTATGAAGTTAATGACTAAGAAGAAGTTGTAGGTTGTTGAGTTGAGTTGAGTTGAGTGTCTGGAGTTGGTTTATGTTTGTGGGGGAGTACGTGTTGGGCGGATTGGAAAGGCCTCAAGGGCGGTCGAAGTTCATTTATTGATTGCAACTTCTTTTGTTTTTTTTTTACTGATTTTGAGTCCAAATTGTGCCGGAAAGATGACACAGCAGCTATCAAATTGGACAGCTCGTTCATTTGTCTTTTATTGAAAATCCCCGTTAAGGCCGTTTGGGCTAAGTAACACTTTCGGGCTTGTTTAATACTTTAATTTTGTATCTATGACAATTGAAATATGTAGATCAGGAAACAGTTTTAGCTGAATGAAAATAAGCACAACAATTCATAAAAGTTTCTAAACAAAAACCACAACTTTCGGAATTGTACAAAACAAATACTTTTAAAACGGGCAAAAACAATTATATTATTGCTCATCTACTTGCTTCCTTTCACCCGTACAATTGTACAGCTGGACACAACACAAAAGCTGTTTACGCTCCAAAACAATAAAAATTTAAATGTTTTTGATTTGTATTTGTTTTACTCACGGCACAAGTGCGAAATAAAATGATATCAAACGTTTCATACTGGTTTTGGTTTTGCGTACTGTGTTCTTAGTTGAAAAGTGTTTGTTTCCTCTACTGTGCTGAGAATTGTGCGTTCAATAGATCTTTTATTCCATACTCTGGATCTCGTACAATCGATGTGTTATGGCGTCTAAAACAATCCACAGAGCGAAGGCATTACAAAATGCTCTGAGCGATACTAAAAATATTCCTATAAATATATAGTTTCAGAAGGCAGCGTGTGAATACTAAAACTCTTAACAAATTGAGTTGCTAATGAAGGAAAGGATTCTTTTCCTCAGATTCCTGGACTAGTAGTTTTCTTCATGTCAAGGGGTGAATATTAAGACCATATTTTAATTATAATCAAATAGTAGATATTCCCAGATGGAGATAGATTTGTGTCAACTCAGGACACGATTTGTTTAATCATGTCGGGGCGTGAATACAAAATTTTAACCCAGTAGTCGTTTCAGTTATTTCTGGTATTAAGGCCCATGGAAAAAGATTTCTCTAAAAGCCTGTTCCATTTGTTTAATCAGTTACTTTTTCCCTACCGCAAGTCATCGAACTCTGTGCATCTGGTGCATATGAATTTAGACTGCGACGTATTTCCTGGCCCCCCTTCTAAGTAATTGCATTTGCCGAATCTATGGTCTGCTGTCCAGTGTAATCATAGAAAAATTCCTCCAGAAAAAAAACACATTTTAATTACCATTGTCTGGTTTTTGATGTCAAGCTGAGTCGATGATAATAATAGTTTTTGGACTTTTAGTATATAATTTTTTTTATTATCTATATCAATTTTCGTTTATTGAAAAGAAGTAAGAAAAAAAGAAACAGTTTTCTGTTAAAACAGAACTGGCTGTTGCCTGCGACAAACGACCGGCTACCTGGTTCTTAAACGGCAACATTTCAACCTGTTTTTCATTAAACTTAATAAATAAAATCTAAGGAAGAAATATTTATACAACAACTACTTTAACACAAAAAAAAGGTAGCAAAAGCAACACTAACAACAATTTGCTGTGGTGGAAACAATAAATACAGCGCAACAGGTATGATTTGATTACTTTTATTATTATTTTGTTTTTTTTTTCTTTTCAATTTTTCCCCCATTCTTGAAATTGCTCTCATTTTATTTCGAATCATATGTGGCTACACTGTGCAAATTTTAATGTTGTTATTGGAATCCCTTTGAGGTCTTTCTCCTTCAGCACGCCGTTATGAAATTTTTGCAGGTGTAGCAGAGTTATAAAATGGTTTGAGCGAGATTAAGTTTCTATTTATTCAACTCTATCGGTCTGTCTGTCCGCGGTGTTTTTGGCGTGCGTTTAGCTGACCATTGGTTTCTAAAAGTTTAT
This sequence comes from Epicampocera succincta, assembly GCA_932526305.1. Classification (NCBI taxonomy): domain Eukaryota; kingdom Metazoa; phylum Arthropoda; class Insecta; order Diptera; family Tachinidae; genus Epicampocera; species Epicampocera succincta. The sequence goes on along the minus strand of OW052036.1, from coordinate 60,932,583 downwards.
TCAAGTTTTTTTTGTTTCGTTTTGTTGCTTTTGTTGCTGTTTCCTTCCCTTGCTCTTTAAACTTGCTTATTATGAAGTTTTTAGCTTAAGTGGTCAATTAACATTTGCATGACTGAAACTGAATTGGAAATTAGTGTTTAACTAATTTAACTTTTAAGTTTTTGTAGTTTATTGTTGCTGCTGCTTGAAGTGGAAGTTTGTTTTTGTTTTAATTTTTATACTTCAAAAAGAAAAAAAAAAGGGAAACACATTTGATACGTTAAAATAGTCTAAAGTCTGTGTATGGACTTATCTCGTGCTCAAATTGAGGCACACGCTTTTCTTTTGGTTATTAACCTTTATTAAGGTAAGGCTAAGAGCAGTGTTAGCTCAAACAAGCTATCCTAGAATAACATAGAACAGAATACACTAGTGCTTCGTCCGGTAACGTTCGGCAGTAACGTTTCTGTAAAGTTATACTTTCCACCACTACTGGCGAGATATCGGTGATGATATTTTATAAACTGGCTTCTGGTTGGAAATATTTAACTTGTATGATTCTAAAAAAGTTGTACAATTGAAAAGTTGTTGTAATGAATTTCAGTGGACGGCTAGACTTGACAGCTATCCATAAAGTACTGCCTTAATTAATGTGACCGACCCTTACATTTCTGTTCTTCTTCCTGGAAAGTACTCGTACTTTTTTGCGTTGTCCTAACTTTGTCATGTCAGAGCAATCTTCATTTTAGAGCTTAGAAATGTACTGCTACCTCGTATGGTTTGGCATCCTAAACTGTAGGAATTGAGAGGAAATCACCCAGGAACTCCTCAACTCTGCATCAATACTTAATTGGCAGAACGTGAAGCACAATATGGTCTCTTTTTCACCAAATATCCTGTATTGATTTTTGTTGAGGTGCCTATACCTTGGCTGAAACACTCTGGCTGTAGTTGAACAGTCGATTGCAGGAAAAGTGAACTGCTTATGATTCAGGTACAGGCGCCCTTGTTTTCATGGAGCATGATCGCTTTTTCAATTGTTATTTTTTTTCTTCTAACAGCTGATGCCACAAATGAATGAAAGCACAGCTGATATTTTTAAGAACAGTTATAGCTCTTCTATACTTTTACCTTTACTTGTGTTTTGAACTTACTTAGACATCCTGTTATTATTTTTAAATACACTGCCAACTTTAACTACAAAAAGGAGCCGCGATTAGCCGATATTGAAGTCTAAATAAACCAAATTGTTAATTTCCATTAAGCAGGAAATTCAAAGGCTTAAGGTGTGTGCGAGCAACTCACTCAACTGCGATATTCAACTTTCCTTGCTATCTATTTTGTCGAAAACGACGTCTTTAGGAGAGCGAGGGTTTTAGGAAAACGAGAATTTTAAGTAAGCGAAGGAGCGCTCATTTATTTTATTTTCTCGGCAGCATCTGGCTGTTGGAGTATTTGGTGGGGATTGTGGTGTACCCTTAGAAACCTTGAGAAAACGTGCTTAGGGTACTTAATAAGGTACGAGGAACTGGTTTAACATTAAAATACATGCTTTCAGTATTTTATTCTGTTTCGTATAACAATCAATATATTTAACTAAAATATATGGCCGACGATATTGAAAGTTTTACAAAGATCAGTAGACATTAAACTGACTATAAAGCCCCTTCACCAATTTTTCCCTGACATTGTTCTCAGCTGTTTCATGTCATGTCGTCACAACATAAGCGGCCGTCTCTTGTCAAGAAAATTCACTTGCGATCAATATTTTTTGGGTGATTTGTACCAGTATAAAAATCTTTTTAGATAAGTTTCACACATACAACAAGAATTTAGAAATTTTCCTATAAATTCCTATACTTTAAAAATATAATAGTAGTTTTTGCCATTAAAATGCAAATGATCAGGTTATAACAACATACTGATATAATGACTCTTATTAATCAATGTTTTTCTAATAACAGTTGTTGTTTTTATTTTGCTTCTTTTAATTATGATTACAATGTTTAAAATATTAATATTAAACGAAAAATCTAACACTGGATCGTAATAATAATTTCCGTTAAAGCTCATTAATTAATGTCATAGATCAAAGTCTTAAGTTTTTACAATAGAAACTTATTGCCTGTTTGTAGTGTGGAAAAAAATCTAAGCAAATAATCGATCATTGAGTCAGTTGAGGTTTGACGCTTAAGCTTAAGAGGATGTTATTGCCACCAACATGTTTGAGGCATTTCGTACTGTTCAGAATAACCGTTCTTATCGACCGAGCAAAATATAAAGAATCCGCTCCTATTAGCAATTGTGGAACCAGTAAATCATAAATTTCTCGTTTGGAATAGTGCGGAATCAATGCGATCGTGTCACAAGATAAGTCTTTGATGTTGGCGCCAAACAAGTTGCCACCTGAATCAATCATCATCTGGCAACACCTGTCAAATGCCATTAAATGGCGCCCAAGTTTATTATTGTTTATAAATTCTTCCACTAAGTACTTCTACCTAAAGTTGTTTAATTTTTTCATACTCGCCACTGCAATTTATTACACTTTGCTTTTTTTCCTTCTCTTGTTCTTGTTGTTTGTTTTTTGCTCTCGTAATACTTAATGACTCTTGATTTAAACAAAAATGTTTATTATAATAACAGCAGTTGAAGCAGTGACAGCAAAGAGAAAAAAAATGAAAATAAGAAAGAATAAAGTATAATAGTCATTGATAGTTAAACTGTCATTGCACTTTTGAACCTACTTTGCAAGGGAGGGAGAGGGAGAGCAAATCAGGTTGCAAAGAACGAGATGAAATCATACTCGTCAGGAAAGCAATTCAAATCTGGTTATAAAAAGCTTCTGACTTATTATTATAATAATACGTTTGGGATGTTGTCGTTATTTTTTTCTCTTCTTTATTCTTGATATTAACTAGATGAAATGCGTTTGACTTTACGTGTCAAGAGCAAATAGCCGTTGGCAAAAGAATGTAATCTTTTCTAGCTAAACCTGCACCATATTAAGGATGTAATTAAAAAAGTTTTTTCTCAGCCTAAAAAATTAAGCTACCAGTCTCTAAATAGTGGATGCTAGAGGCCTTAGACTTTGCAGTTTAGTGCAGATTTTGCAGCAGAGAGTATCTTGTGTTTTTTTGCTTTCAACTTGCCATATTGTTCTCAAATGGGATCAACACAATTGTTATATCAATTACAGACTTGTTATATTAATTAGAATTTGCACATTAGTTCATAACAAGCAATTCTAATTAAGTTTTTCATTGCCATGATTAAAAGTTTAACTACACTCATTAAATTTTTAATATAATCATTTTTACATATTTGATAATTAGTATCTTACTTTTCTTCGGAGCACATGTTTATTGTAACAGATCCTGTTATGTCTTGTCCGATTTCGATTTAGAACGTGTCCTCCTCAATAATATTCAACACTTTCACAGTTGGTTGAAACTCTGTAGGACATTTAAAACTATATTGTCGAGTAAATGATTTTGTAATTAAATACTTTGGCATGTATGAATGAGAGAAAAATCCTTTTTGCATCTGTTACTGCCGGAAAAGTTTTAAATAAATATTTCCAGAACTAAGTAAACAAAAGTAGATTTGTTATCAAGTAAAGATTCATGTTCTGTGACATAGAAGTCCAATATTCGTTGCTCACTTTCATTTCATGATGGATTACTGGCCCTATTCGTCTCTAATGAGATAATGTCTGATGTCCTTAAATACTGCCTTAACATATTAACAACTCCAAATGCATGGGAAATTCACTTTAGAATTTCAATTTAAAACAACTTTAAATACATGTAAAAATAAAGTTAATTTCAGTTTGATAGTTTGGATATTTTCTTGTTATTATTACTGAACATTTTGTGTTTGTGGATTATTGATGAAGCCGGTTATTCTCTTCAACATATAAAGCATAAAGCAGGATAGTCGTCTTTGTTGGAACTTTGGCCCCTGTGATGACTTTTTCTGTAACAAACTTACATCAAATTTAGTTCTGGCATACAATCATAAATATGTTTCAAATATCTTAATCTGTTGATGGTTTTACTCTTTCAAAAGGCTGTGAAGCTTCATCTGCATACAGTATAATTTACTTAGAATGTATTTAAAAAAATCTAAGCTTGAGTTGAGAATTAAAAAAATAATAACACAGTCACACACACACACAGAGAGAAAAACTTGTCCTTAGACTTGAAAAGAAAATTAATAATCACCCGTCTTCTGACATGTCTCTTTCTGGCTCAGTTCTGGTTGAGTCTGCAAGCCGGTCTCCTTCCCTTCTGCATGTCACCTGCCTGACAAACTCCACAGAACAAGTTTTATTTCCGCACATTCCGGAGGGGTGTGCGTGTCCGCGCGTGTGTATAGCATAAGAAGATTGTTTGTGTTCCAAAGAGATGTTAATAGTGGTCTTGACTTATCCTCTAAGGTAAATTTACAAGTACGAATAAACAGGATCTAAATTTAAATACTTATTTGTAAGGCTGGTCTTTCATAGTGGCTGGTATTGAAAGTCATAGCAAAAATCTAAAGTAAACATTGTAACGTATTAAATTAAACTTTAATGCATCTCATGCCACATCAAGTTATGTGGCAGACGACAGGTGTTTATAAAGCCCGCAGTCCTTATTTAACTCAACTGCTGCTCTTGTGTGCCGCTCCGCAATCAACGTGTTTTTAATATTTGCAGGTTTTTTCGTTCAATGCTTTTTGCGCGGTGAATTAATAAAGAGCAATTGCATTAAAATAATGTTCAAATTTGATTATTTATTTTGAGTTCTTTCATATACATACATATTTTTTTTTGCTTTTAATAATATCAGTTGGCGGCAGCTTGTTGGTCTCAATAACGCTTGTTTTCTATCCGGCTTAAATTTAGTTTGTTAAGGCACTTTGTATGGGCTTGTTGTGCTAATGGGCAGTTTTGTTAATCATTAACTTCCTTTTCGAAGGAAGGGAAAATCATTTCCATTAAGTCTCTGCCCCTGCCTGACTAGGCAGGAGTCCTTGATCCTACTTTTCACTTCAATGTTGTAGACTAACTTCAAAGCTTGGGAACGATTATCACCGAAATAACGCAGTTTATTCAGATCCGTAGGGAATATTGATTTTCGTAGTAAAGTTCTCTTTGTATTCTTTTCTTGATTTCATGCAAGTTTATTAATGTTGGGTAGTTTGTTATAATATGCAAATATATTTAATCAATAATTATTTTGTGTGTTTTGTTTTTAGAAAGCAATTATAAAAAAACTATAATATATAAAATAGTTAATAGTTAAATAGTTTTGTATTTTAAGTCACCAGTTTGCGCTGTAAAGGAGGGCTAGAAATTGCTACTTGTCAAGAAGTAATAATTAATAAAATATAATAAAAGTTATTAAGTGACTAAAAAGATTTTTATTTTGTTTATGTAGCGTAGAAAATTTTCCTCGCAATTTTAATCGCAAAGCGGTTAAGAATTGAAGGGTTTTGACAGTTGCGCAAACATGGTTTTTGATCAAAGTGTTGAGAATGGCTTGACAAGTGATATGCTGGTAACGACCCAAGAAACATTTATGTCACTCAGCGCAAGTGATTTTCTAACCGCGCAGGTCACAAAAACAGTCCTATTATTGTAGTTCGCAGGATCTAGTAGTTCGTTAAAACGGAGCGAAAAAAGTATGATGATATTTTATCCACGTGGTGCCTAGATTTTACCCAAAAGCATTCTTCAGAGATTTTATAGTTACAACAGAATAAACTTTGGTGAAGTGGTTTCCTACCACTAAGATCAGGCTACAGTAGTAGTGTACAATGGAGTAGTTACAATTAAGTAGTGCACGAAAAAGAAGTGTACTCGTATAATAAAGTAGAGTACAGAATGGAGTGGGGTACAGTAGAGTAGTGTAATATTGAGCAGGGTAGAGTAGATTAGGATAGAGTAGAAATGAATCGAATAGAGTAGAGTAGTGAAAAGTAGTTAACAGGAGATCTGATTAGGTACAGTAGAGTAGGGTAAACTATAGATCAGTATTGCAGAGAATTGTGCAATAGAGTAGTGTAGAATAACGTAGGTCAGGGTGGAACAAGTAAGAGCAGGGTACAATAGAGTAGTGCAAATAAGGGTACTGTAGGTTAGAGTAGTAGGGTAGTGCTAGGAAGAGCAGAGGTGGCATACAGTAGAGTAGGGAAGACTATACTAGAGATGAGTATTACAGAAAAGTGTACAATAGAGTAGTGTAGAATAACGTAGGGCAGGGTGGAGCAAGGTATATCAGGGTATAGTACAATAGTGCAAATTAGTGTACTGTAGGTTAGAGCTAGGTAGAGTAGAGTTGGATAGAGAAGAGTAATATACACTAGAAGTGAGTAGAGTAGTATAAAATACAATAGTAGTAGCTTAGATCAGGTAGAGTAGAGAAGAGTAGATTAAAACAGTGTCCAATAGAGTAGTATGATCCATGGTAATAGTATAGCAGGGTACTGTATAGTAGGGACTAGAGTTAGGTAGCTAAAATGGAGTGCAGTACTGTGGAGCTGTTAGCTGTTTAAGTTCCTGGCATTATGTCTTATTTTTATAAATAAATATAACATATTGGCTACATATGTATGTATACCGGCGAAGCAAGGCAATACAACATATTTCATAGAACATACATATGTATTACAGAAATTTTCAATTGCAGTGCAGTGCAGGCTGCATACCTGATACTCTGGGCAAGCAGGCTTTAATCCATTTCATCCTCCAACAATCAATACCTTATTATTCTTTTAGCGAATTAATTCAGAATTGTTATGATCTCTTAATGAGCCAAAATAAAAGTGAACACAGTCTGCTTGGCTCGTTGTCCAGCACTGGAGTTAACAACCCTGAGAACCATTTTATAAAAAGAAGCGAAACTAAGCGGAGATCTATATCTTATCCGATTATATTTTCAAGATCTAGACATTTGACAGTCATTTTCATTCGCAAACTTTCTAAATAGCCTGACTGGTGTCAAGTATATCGCTACAGAAACTTATAGTGGAAACCAATACAAATGAAACACACAATCTTAAATATGACCACAAAACGTGCCAAATATAATTCAAACTTTTCATATAAAAAAAAACTAACAAGATTATGGCAATTATTATAAGATAGTGGAAGAAATATATTTTTATTGCTGAACATAGACACATTTTTTTGAATTCACTTGAAAAAAGCAAAGAAAAGAAAATACTCTAACAATAATTAAAAAGTTGACAAGCCGAAAAAACCAAATCGTTTGTGACAACTAAAGTCTGCTTATTTTTATTATTTATTTTTTTTTTTTTTTGCACTTAAGGCATTAAAACAATTATTAACATTTAAGAGATTAAAAACTAAAACTTATACACTAGTCCATACATATTAAAACTTGAGTAAAAAACCTTACAGTTGTCACCAAGAGACAAACTGTACGTTCATTGTGTGTGACAGTTATTAAAAGAGTTATAAATAGATTGTGATATGAAAACAAGGCTGTTCATTACAGCTGGAGAAAGCCGATGGATTAAAGTTGATGTTGTCAATTAGGTCTGGTACTCCTATTATATTGTATCAAAATACTGAAATCATAAATTTAAAAGCAATTTAATTGTGTTGATTGTTATTATTTCTTTTTATTTTCAAAATAAGAGTTTTTTTTAGATAACAGTGGACAAGTTTTGATTGAAATTTCTAAAGCACTGTTTTGTTACAAATATATTTTTAAAGTTCCAATTAAACTTCAAATTAAAGTAAGTCACTGACTTGATCTACTGGTACAAGACAATATTAATCAGAAAAGTTAATTACTTATAATACTCGTATTTTAGTTCCATGGAGTCAGTTGCCGTCAAACGAGAAGATTGGCTTTCATATTTTAATATCGAAATACATATACGAGCAGATGGAGTACAAAATGAGCTCTTTTTTGTCACAAACTGTTTTTTTGTTTGCCCTTTTTTTCGATTTTCGCTTACATTAATGTTGCAATAGGTCCACTTATTATGGTTTGTCATCATCAATTCTAGCTGGCAGAATTCCGATTATTTTTCTGGATTCCATTACGCTGTTAGTTAAATGCACCCCCGTAAAAGGATTTCTAGGACTCATATGCAGTGTATAACCTATAAAAAAAATATGCCACATTCAGATTAAGTTGTTTGTGTTTGAACACGGGTTGTGTCTGTGATAACGTATATGTCAGTCGGTACCGTACATTTCTGTCATTTATTGTTTTTAACTTTGAAAGTGTCGAAATGCGGCAAGTTTTGCTATACTTTTTTAATTTAAACAACAAAAGCCACTCAATCACACCAATTGCTGACCGAATTGCTTATGGTGAATATGGTTTCATCCACTTCAAGGGGCGACGGATGGTTTGTGCAGTTCAGAAGTCGGTGATTTTTAAACAATAGACAAAGATTGACCAGACTAGGCAAAAAAAGTTTGAAGATCAAGAATTGGAGGCATTAGTGCATGAACATTGTGGTCAAGCTCAACAACAGCTTGCAAATTAATAGTGATTTGGAAAGACGATTTTGCATTTGCAGGTCAAGGAATATCAGCAACAGCTTTTGCATATTCAACATACAGTGTTTATTGAAACTCCGGAAATAATATTGTAGTTAAATAGTAGAACTATTTTTTGGCAACAAGTAAATTCTTCGAAAACAAAAACTTTTTGTTTATACATATTTTTAATGAAATAATTTACTAAACCGGCAGAATTTTTGTTTGAAGTCGATGGAGTGAGTTTCAAAATGAAATTGTTGCAAAAAAATATGTTTTGTTTTTGGCGTATTATGATAATTTGTTGCTCACAATGTGCATATAAAATATAAAGTTGGTGATTTACTTGGAGATCTATTTTTTTCGATATAATTTTCGCCCTTTCGCTTTGCCCTAGAAAACTTTTCCCATTTCCCCGTAATTGGGACTATAATTAATTTTTCTCTTTAAAGATTTATAATTCGGTGCAATACAATTAATCTCAAAATTATATGCATTCACAATAATGGTGCTATTGTGAATAACATTTTCAATGATGTCTTACCCTCTTTCCGTATTACGAGTGTTCATTTTGTTTTGTCTCTAGGGAATTAAATAAAAATTGTAGAGGACTTTTTACTTTTTATTGAATATTTAGATATTTAAAATATATTTTAGGTTGAGCTCAATAATTAAAGTGCAAGAACTTCTCAATAAGATGCAAAATAATATATCGATTAACTGCATGTGGAATGGATAACGCAAATAAAAATTCACAATTTTTATTATAAAAATTCACCATTTTTCCTGTTTGGAGAATGAAAGTTTTATGGAAAGATAGGAAATTCTTAGGTAATGATAATTTTTGAAGAAAAATGTCGCGTGTTCTTCACAATAGGGGCAATTGTTGTGCAGTCAATGTAGGCAGAATAATTTTTCAATTTGCTTACGATAGCAATTGTCCTTGCCATTAATACTTTTTTTATGAGAACAAAACTTCACATCATTTTTACACTAGAAATGATTATGATTTTTAAACTTCGTTAGAAAATTGCAAGGAATCGCCCTTTAAGCGGACACGCCAGGAACTCGAGCAGGTCCGCTGATTTAAATTTAAACATTTTTCTTTGGCACGTGTAAATACTATTCATATTCATTTTAACATTGTCGCAATATTCCATATTTTATTTGAAAACTTTGTCAAGTTTTCAAGGTATGACTATTTCTTGATAATATATTGCCGCCATAAATAAACCTTTAACTCTGAAAAAAAAAATTTGTTATTTTAAATTTTATATTTAACACCTTTTTGAAAAGTTAAAAAAATAATTTATTACAAGAATGACTTTACAGTCATTTCCTTTCGTTTGCTTTCGAACATTAATTCAGATTTGTAGAATTTTTTTGTTCATTTCAAAAGTCATAAAATGAAAGCTACGTACATACATATGTATGTATGTAATTATATTAAAATATTTGTAAGTACAGTCTTAAAGATTATGATTTAAAGTGTTTATTTCAAATTTTCTATGCCTATTCGTTAGTTTGTTTCTTAATTTATGGTTATTTTTAAGCATTTTCGTCTATACGGGGCCATAGGACTTTTTTTCTTGGTTTTTTTCATAAAAAAAATTATATAACATTCAGTAAAATAATTAAAAAATAATTTTTTGTTTGCTTAAAGTGTATTTTTAATTGCTTTGTTTTCTTTTTTTTTTTTGGAAAATAAATATTCATCTTCCGACATTCCTTCCCTCTCTGAAAATGGGGGGAATCAGTTGAAGTTGTCATAGTGAAACTATTATGGAAACTTTAATTAAGTGTTTAAGTTTAGGATACGGCTAAAACCAGATATCTAAGTTGTTCACACAGCAGTTAACTCTCCGCGTCCGAAAATGCGTGTCATTAGGCATCAAGGACTTCCTTGCTTCGGTAGTCAATGACAGCTTCTTAAATAATATTATTATCAGATTGAAGGCTTGTGTTTCAGTGGTTGTTTTTTTGTTCTTTACTGTAAAGCTGCAGCTTCTGTCTGGTGCATCTTTGGAACAGTTCCAGTTCCCTGCTTTGGTAGCAGCAATATTGTCGGCTGGAGGCCATAGGGCTGGTCATCATCATCTTTATTATGTAGTTGGAAGGCACTTTCTTCTTCTATACCATCAGTGTCGATTACTACCAAAGACTCTTTTTAGATATAAAGTCAACTTCATATTTAGTTTTTGGATACTCGCAGACATATCAGCATTTATTCAAGTTTCTCTGGCACAAAAAGTTCGGTAGTATTTCCATCCGTCTCACAGGAAAATGGAAGTTTATATCTTATTCCAGTTAATATGTAATTGGTGAAAGAAGCTGCTGCTGCTTACGAAAATTTGGAAATGGGGTGCAGGATCTTGATAGCAAAACATGTGCTCCAACTTATAAGCTGTGCTTGCCAACTTTGAACGAAGTACTTGCTCCTAATAGTCGCAAATACTGAAATCTTGTTTTGCCCAAATTGGAAAAGATAAAGACTTCCCCGAAGTCAGGCAACTCCAATGGCTTTAATATTTGTAAGTTGTTAATAAATTTCTCGTTATAAAGAGAATAAATCCTTTTCTTTAAAGTAGGAAGGGTATATTTAAGTATTGACTTTCTTGGAGGAAATATGACAAGAATTAATTTTTTGTTTATAACTTAAGTTATTTTCTGAAAATCAAGTGTTTTAAAATTGAAAATGGTTTGTACTCGTATTACAGCAACAAGATAGATTTGTATATTGTAAATTAAGCGCTGAATAACCTTTTTAATGTCTTCAACTCAAAAATATAAGAGAAGGAAGGGCAGTAGATAACCTTTTTGGGGCAGTTTATATTTAAAAATCACGTGGTTTCAAGTAACATGATTTTCACAACAGACATGTTGTGTATTTTGCCAGCAGGTGCTTAGGAGGAAGGTTAGGAAAAAAAACGCGGTTTGAATGTTGTAACGAGTTAAACGCCAAGATTGTTTGCAGATATTTTTTCTCTTATGACGTCATCAAACCAGAATTCCTCTTTTGATCTCTGCGTAAGATATTTTCATTTTCATTTTGTTTCTTACTTAGGAATTCAATAAGACTCTCCTTCATTTTAGCATTTGCAGCTACAAATAACAGATTTTTGTTGGCATGAACTAGTTCGCTGTGAAATAGCTCTTTTGACCTAAAATAAATTTGTTGTTATTCTTTAGTTGATGAATATTTGAAGGACTTGAGGCCAACAAAACGTTTGAAATCAACTCAAAATGGTGTCGTAATCAACTTTTTTGTCGAAGAAATTTCGAAATTTGTTACACTCAGCCAAATATTAATTTTTTTCGCTTGTCTAATTTATAGTGATTTTTTATATTTTTTTAAGGTTTTTAATTGGAATTTTTTAAATTGTTGCCTTTGCTGAATAAGGACCCGGACGACATCTTTACCTGACAGTATTAGAAAAATTTCAAATATAATCTAATGCTGCTCGGTAAGATGTGAACAGATGTCCTTCGAGTTTGGCATGAAATTTAAGCACATTTTACTCAAACATTAAATAATTTTAATACAATAGTTTGTAAGAAACTGCTTTCATTTTCTTTCTATTTTTTTTTTTTTTTGTTTTTTGCTCACATTATACACTTTGAAAAGGTTTTTTAATTTTTTTAGTAATTGTTTAATCAATATTTACACAAAATTATAGTTTGTTAATGTTGTTCATCTTCTTTTTTTTTAATTTTTATATTTTTATGACGATTTTGCTGTCTAAATATTTATTTAATTTTTGTTTTGCAGTTGCATCTCGACTGTTTGTTTTCAAAATTAAATATTTATTTATTTTTTTCTGTTTGACAAGTAATTGAAAAAGCGTGTGGCGAGTGAGTGCAGTAAGATAATTTTTTTTTTAATTTTAAGCCAACAAAATTAATATTTTAATAGTTCCTTTTTACAATAATGTTTAAAATATAAAATCAAAAACAAATTTAATTTTGTAAAACGTTGGTGATGGTTTTAGTTTTTTGCGGCTTAAATTTTTCAAAATTCTTGTTCAATATGCATTTAAATCATCGCATGACTGGTTGATTGAGAGTTTTTTTCTTCTTTTAAATGGCACAATTTAAACACTGTTTTAAGCACCTTTAATGTAAAATAATTTTAAAAAACAGGAACAGAAAAATTGTGTATATTGAACAAACACGCAAATGACAATTTCGTAGCAACTCCAACACGACTGATGATTTTGCAGGTAGTTAAGACGGCGACTACCGTTCAGCGACTGAAAAGCGCTTATCAATAGTATCAATACACATCCGTTCAAGCGCCACCGTCTAACTGAAATAAAAATAGGCGGGCTTCACTTCGAAATTCCAATCAAACCTAAACCAGCTAGCAGCAAATGCTATAAACAACAACAGCACCAACAACCACAGAACGCCAATAGATAATTAAAAAAAAACACAAAAACAAAAACAAAAACACCACAAGCTCCATCACACACATGTTTATAACACAACAACTATTTTGTTGAATTCATACAGCGGGGGGACAACCAGCAAATGTTACTTTGCTCTCTTTCGTTTCTGTCTTGCTCATTAAATGCTTGATCTCTCTTCAAACATTAAAACGATCGAACTTGTTCCATAATACTAGGCATACATATATGTACATATATATATGTACATATGTATGGCAAAAGTTCTTTTTGTCTCGAGAGTTTTCTTATTTTTTGAAGCGGAATTTATTTGTCAAATTCATAAGTAAATTTTTCAATATCCGATGTGGACTGGCTGAGGTTTCAAACAAGCCGAAGTTTCTTGAATATTTTTTCTATTAGAAGAATGCTGGCCAATCGAATTACATGTACATATGTATTTCAAAGCGTCTGAGCGGAAAAAAAATCTACATATCTACATATATGGAGTGATGGGAAACCGAAATTTACTGAAATAGGCCACTAAAATGTTACAAACAAGCAAATTCAGTTTAAAATTAAAATTTCTTGCTTATTACTTTCACTCCATATATAATACTTAAGTATTATAATTCTTATAAGTTGTAATTGATGCCAAAATATGCCTAATTTCAGACTGATAAAATTTTGCATTGCTGTAATGCCAAGTGCAACGAAACCTTGAATCCAATATGGAAATAATCCTTAAGAAAACATACATACTTATGTACATAAATAATGGGATGTACTCGTATTAGAAAGTTTTTTCAAGTACATTTCAGAAATAAGCGTAGAGAAGTTAAATCGATCTACAAAATAAGGGAATGGGCCAGACTTTTGGCACCTTGAATAATGGCTAAGCCTTTATTTGAGCAGCCAAACTCAGTTCATGGCAATAAACTTTTGTATTAAGACCTTTCCTTTGTTTAACTGAAACTATAAATTATGGTTGTAATAACAAATCGAGTATCAAGATGTTTGCGATTATACACAAACTACACAACGAAGATACATGAGAATAAGTATGATAAGAGTTACATGTAGTCGGAGGTATTGGTAGGAACAGACATATACATATTTCTTAGCCTTGAGTTATTCGGTTTTTAATATTATCATATTTGTCAGACTTTCTTTTGTTTAATAGAAATTTTTATTTGTTAAGTTTACTTACATATATATTAGTGTTCATTGCTATTCTTATACAACAAAACTTAATGTCTTCAAATGTCGGAAAAGAGTAATTTTATCATGCGCTTTATAATATTTGTTTGCTGGCCTTCTAATAAATGCTTTTATTTTCTGTTTCAGATTCATTATTTAGTTGCCTGGGGTAAGTTCAAATTATTTGTATGAATACTTAAATATTTCCCATGATAAGTTAGTGCCAATTAAATCTGTCTTACTATAAATTAATGGCGATTCATTCTATATAGGCTGCAATAATTTTCCCCAAATTGTTTAGAATTCATACACAATGTCAGGATATTAGTATAATTGTAATGTTAGAAGTTTTGTAAACTCCTTTTAAATATAGTTGGCTTGTGAATAAATGTGCGGAGATTGAAACACATAAGGGTAGAGCAAAACATTCGCCGCAGGCTAATAGCTGCATGTAACAGTCTTGTAACTCCTTGCCAACTGCTAACAATCGTAAAAGTTCTGTCTAATATGTATGTTCGACATCCTAGATAATTTTTTATGGAAATACCTGTAAGTGTTTGAAGCCAAATAATGTTGTAGACTGTTTGCTGCAATCACAATTCGTTGGTGTATAGTTTCAGTGTGTTGGTGAGTACAAGTGAAATGTTCATGTTTGATTCAAACCTTTTTGTAAATATAATTAATGCTTTCCCAGGGGCTTCTCACATGGTTTTTATTGAGTTTTGAACAAGATTCAAAATAATTTATTAAATAGGAAAAAGAAATATGTATCTTGTTAGAAGTTTCTGCTTTAATTTCTGTATGTATGATTTTTCTGTAGCAAAATTTAGTTAAGCATGTGCTACTATTTAACGCATATCAGTTGACACAATCAAAATGTTTGAATCATCCAAATGATGATCTTCAACAAGTTTCATATGATTTGATCTTAATTTGAACCGACAACAAATCACAATAGGAAAAGAATTAAACGTCATGGCAGATTTTTTTTTTGTTTATCTAAAGTAGTAATTTTTCCAAGTGTCATAAGCAAATGATTAAAGTTTATTGCTTTTAGGATTTTGGTTGATAAAAAAGTATGATATTTTGGAAGCCACGATAGCAAAAAGTTACCTTAAATATTTTACGGCCACAATAAAGATTTATTAAGAAAACGCGTTTACAAGTTGTATAGATATACATCTACACAGTTGCGCTAGATGTCAAAATAATAAAAACTATAATATAAGCAATAAATTTCTTTAAAAAAAAAAATACAAATACGTATGTATGTATGTATCTGACAACTCTAATTTCTTTCGATGAAATATTGCTTTAAAATAAAAATACAAAAATATTTGAAAATTTTTCCTCTTTCCACCTTTTTTGTTGTTGGTATTTTTGGCCTTTAAAACGTGGTGGCAATAAAATTAATACATATGTACATACATATATATATAAATTTAATATGGAGTTCCTCAGCTTAATCAAGAGAAACTAGTTTTTCAAAACGTTGCTTAAAATCGTTTTCCAGCGGCTGTTTTCTTATTGAAATTAAACTTTAAGTGTTTTCGATAGAGAATTTTAAAACATTAAATTTATGTATTTCTTGTTAATGAATCAGTCAGAAACTATTTCGTAAATTTTATTCAAAACGAACTTCGATAATTCGAAATTGTGACTTAAACCCTTAGGAAAATTGTTAAGGAACTTAGAACGGCAATTTTGCATGCTATAGTTTTACAGTCCGAACTTTTGAAAACTGCAAATTGTATGGTTGGAAAAAATCACATAAAATTATTAAATATGTAGATATGTATACAGATGTTGGAAAGAGAAAACTCGTAACTCAGCATGATTATTGATAAAACTTTAAATTTTGTTCATAATTTCAAATATTAATTAACTTTCTGATTTTTGGTTGGCATTGGGTTAAGCCTGGCAACTCTTATGTTGTTTCGTACAATTTTTTATTACCAACCAACTATAGCTGCTTTTTACTGTCTTTTGATTCAGGTCTTAATCTTTTTCTTAGTTGTTTGTTTTCGTGGGACTATAATTCCTCTAAGTTCCAGCTTTAATGAGTCATTAATTTAATTTTAATAGCTACAAAATCTTTAATTTTTCAGCGGGTTTTTCCTCTTTTTAGTACTTTCAAGTTCAAACTTTTAACATATAACAGCCTATAGTTTCTACCCTTTTTAACATGACCTATAGATAATTTCAGCCTTACAGAAAGATACGCTAATAATTTCAGGATTAATTGGTCCAGCTGTTTAGTTGTTTATAGACATTGTATGAATGTTGGGCTGGGCTTTTGAATTTTGAAAATATTTTTCCCCGAACTTTGATATAAGTTGCCAATTATAAGTTGGAAATTTTTGAAAGCGTAAACTTTAATTAAAATTATTCTTAAGCCCTGAATTATAATGTTTTTTTTTTTCTGATTTTCTTCTCAAAATTGTTTTAATTTTCCAACTATAGTTTTGATGCCTTAATAAGCTCTTTCCTTTAAATGTTTTATTGATTTTTCAGTTTACAAAAAAGAATTTAAAATATACATCCGGCTTTCGAAATTATATTCGAAAACACGAAAAAAGCTTTAGAACAAAATTTTAAATATTTTAACTGAATAACATGCGAACATGTGGCATTGAAATTCGAATATGCGAAATCAATGTTCAAATGTTGGCTGCGACTTTCCTGAATGTTTCACTAAATCTTTTGAACATAATGTGGTTTTTGTTTTTAATATTATATTAACTTTAGCGTGTTTGTATGCAAGTAATAAAATATGTATGTATGTATGTATGTATGTATGTATTGATTTCCTACACACATTTTTTTATATCATTAATTTACATAACAAAGACGTCTTCTTCTTTAGCGCTTTTGCTTTCCAGTTTTCTCTATAAATAAATATTTACGTACATGTAAAACTAGTGAATACTATTTAAAAAAAAAAATTACAAGTATTTAGTGTATGCATGTTGATTAGCAATTATTTGTGTTTAATATTTAGTCGGTGTTGTTGTCTAGTTTCGCTTATTTATTAACATTTCATAGGAGAGGCGTATTTGTTGTTGTTATTTATAGATATACTCTATGAAATATTTTTATTGACTAACCATAATTCAAAAGGCCAACAAAATTTTTACAACCCAACAAAAGGCAAAAAACAAAACTTAATAAGACAAATCAATTTATTGAGTCTTCTCAGAATTGTGGAGGGGTTAATAAACAATCGAATATTTAATAAATAAATATTCATAGTAGTTCTGAAACTTTGTAAATAAATAAATAATATGAAATTAATTTGCATGTTTTAACAAAAATAACGTTTGCATTCGCAAAATCGCCACAAATCATTATTATCTATATGTACGAGTATGTATGTATGTATTTTGTTATAATTCTGTGTGCACTCGATAATCAAGGCACTTGATAGATTTCATAAATTGTTAATATTTTAAAAACAATTGCAAAAGTAACATTTTTATAAATATCTATACACTTTCTTTAACTGTTGTTTTTCAAGTACATAAAAATATATTATTTTTATTGGTTTCAAGGAGCGGTTGTTACGCTTAATCCATCAAATATATGTAATTGTTATTTTTGTTTTATACTGTTGCCACGATATGACGTGAGAGGCACTTATAGATAAATGTTTCTATACGTTTTGAATTATAAATATTAACAAAATAAGTTCTTTTTTGATTTGCAGATAAAGTCTACTGCCCAATCTATACTGACTTGATTATTTTGTCAACAAAACCAGCTGTTCATTGATTTCAATGTGAAGGCACTAATTTAAACTGCAACAAAGCAGACTTACTCTACACATGCATACTACTCGCTTACTATTGTACAGGTGGATAAAAAAACAAACTATTTTGCTGTAGCAAAAATCTTTAGGATAATCTGACAGCTTTTCTTTTAGACCTAATTGATTTGAAGGTGTGTCATAAACAACGAAAACTTTGAATGGCCAGGCCATTCGAACTTGAGATTTTAACATTTTCTAAAAACGTGTTTAAAACGCAAAAATTGGCAAATTTTGTTTTGCAATACTTTTAATATGAGTCTTTCTCCGTGATTTCAAAGTCACTCTTCATTATCTGATTCTTTTTTTTTTCTAAATCCGCAAAAATTTGCAATTTGTTTATAAAATACTTTCAAACTGAGTCTCTGTCCGGTTTATTTGAATCACTATTGACTTCAAAGAGTGGCCATTCTTGTTTAACATTCGAACAGCAGATTTTATCGCTTTTTCTAATCCTTAGTTTTTCTAAATCCGCAAAAATTTCAATTTGTTTATAAAATACTTTCAAACTGAGTCTCTGTCCGGTTTATTTGAATCACTATTGATTTCAAAGAGTGGCCATTCTTTTCAAATATTCGAACTTGAGATTTTAGTTTTTGTTATCATTTCTTTTAAATCTGCAGAAATTTGCAATTTTTTTGTGCCATACTGATAACGTGAGACTTTCTCCACTTATTTGGGCCATCATTGGCTTCAAAGTTTTACGTAGAACAAAATTTAGGCAGGCCACGTTTTTACGCCTAAAGTAAAAAAATTTTTATTACCTTAACATAAGATTATTAAGATACTATATACATACATATATACATAGATATTTATTAAAAGCTTAAATTTTAGGTCTACCTGAAGAAAACCAAGAGTTGTGTTATAGTTTTGTTTTTGTAATTGTCAAATAAGAGATCTAATAGTGCTTTTTGAAAAATTATCTCTCCAAAACTTGTAATAATAATCAAATAACCTTTAAGTAACTCTTAACTAAAGATTTTGGCTGTAAAAGCAAAGCCTAGATAACTGCAAAGTATTATAAAGAAACAAGTTTTTTTATAATTCGAACTTTAAGTCTAATCACTTTTAAAATGTTTTAAAGCCATATAAGGGCCCATAATACACTGTGGAATACTGAATTAGAGCACTTCAGCATTACAGTGAACATGAAAAAATTTACTCAAGTGAAGCCGTCGGCATCGTAGAAAAAATATATACAATATACTTGGCCGAGTTGAGTAGAATGATCGGACTACCAGCATATCTGCACAGTGCCGAAATCGTAGAAACAAGTGACTGTAGGACATACAAAATGAATACGCAAATTTTGTAATATTATTTATTCCCAAACCCTGCTTTCTGACAGTTGCAATTCCGCTTTATTGAGCAAGATACGATACTTCAGCGGACTTGTGCCGATTTAAAAGTAGGTTCATTAGGGGAAAAAGTTGGGGAACTGTGCGCAAAGCACGAATTGTGTCTTAGGCCGTAACGAATGTGTGACGTGTGGTCTAGTCATTGATGGCCGATTGTATTTTTTAGCCTTGAAGACCTATTTGCAGTAAGTCGGGCCATTGCTTCAATAGACTAACCCGACCATTGGATCAAGAAGTTGTTGAATGAAAAGTGTTATGAGTATTTGTCTAAATTATTAAGTAATCAGTACAAGACGTTGGCGAAATATTCTTGTTGTGAACTTTATGCATCTTCACCTTTCGCCAGCATTAAAGATTTTTATTTACCTTGTTTTTAAATCAAGCTTTCTCTTAACACCGGCAAAATCCTCTTCAATAATTTGAGTGCAAATATTTCAAAAGACCGCTAAATAGTCCATGATGTCCACATGTTCTTATGCTTTATTTTGAACGATTTTCTTTGTAATCATAAAATTAGTCACATTAACCGACGCCTAAGACATTTTCGTTGAAAGTTTCAAGTTCCTTTCTTTAGATTGCTGTTGAAAACACTTTGTTCGTTTCGAGAAGATGGAAGTTAAGAAAAAACTATTGTTTTTAAAAAGTACAACAAAAATACAAAGTATATTTTCAATAATTAAAATAAAATGTAAGTGGGCATTAAAGTTCTTCTTGATTTCAAACACGATTCGAAGTTGTTTTCCGTGTTTTTTTCTCTTTATATTCAATTATTTTTGCAGTCACAATTTAATTGTTTTATATACATATGTATGTACATATAAAAAAAGAACTGGTTTGTTTTTTTCTTCAGTAAGTATGTAGGTGTTCTTTTTATAGAAAAACTTATAATTTTTTTTTCGATAAAAAATATTTTTGTTGAACCAAAACAGGCGTGTATAGGTCTGTTAACGAACGCAGAGCACGATCAACTGTAACGGAATGTACAAATCCGAACACTGACTTAAGAAAGTGTGAACGCGTTACTGGCAGGCTCGTTGTTTGCCGCAACGCAGCGACTTTTTTCTTTACACTGCCAGCGCAAACGTCAACGTTTTCATAAAGCAAAAAAAAACAAAACCGCATTATTTTGTTAAAAGGAAAAATTTGTATATGTTGGCATGTTGTTGTAAAACTTAATATTTAATTTACACTTACCATACGATTGTTTTATTAACATTAACAGTTTGGTTGTTATTTTGTTTGTCACTTACACTTATAAATATGAGAACAAAAAAAAAAAAAAAACTCAAACAGCGCAACATTTGTTCATAGTTTGTTTGTATAACAACTCGTTATAACCTAAATGACAACAACAACAATAAAATTTCTAACTGCAGTTTTCAACAAATGTTTTACTTTTTTATGGGATATGGATGTGAGTATGTGTTAGATTTGAGTAAGTAGCTCCACTTAATTTCTTATATTTTATTTTTGCCCATTTCGTTCTGTTGGCCTTTGAGGTCTAATATAGTTTAGTTTTATTGTTTTCATGCTATGGTTATCTCTTTTTCACGCACACTCAATTGCCACTTAACAACTAGAAGTCTGCACTAATCTACAACTCATACCTGCGCTTGAACACATCATCATTTGGCGTTAAAACATGTTGTAACCTCGTGTTTAATGTATGATCTTTGATAGAACCAAATCAAACTTAAACAACCAGCCCAACCAAAATTAACTTAAATGCTATTCATGCCAACTTAACTTTTCCAAAAACAAAAGATATTAATTTTTTTCAACATGTAATTTATTCTCCTGCAATTATTACTTTTGCTCCCTTATTTGTGCTTCAGAATACCAAAAAAAAATCTCAGCAAAATAATAATCATACGCACTTACATACATACATACATACATACATATACAGATGGGTGTGTGTATAAGTTAATTCCGATTATTATTTTTTGTGTTTTTAAAAACTATCTTCAGACAAGTAGTCTGAAGACGTTGTTCTTTATTCAAATATTTAATTGGAACTAAAACTTTATTAATTTAGTTTACAATAAGAAACTTAAGAATTAAAATGCAATTAAGCAAAATTATTTTATTTTGTTTTCTTTTATTCTTACAATATTATATTTATTTAATAAATGCTAAATCAACATTTTTGCAACAACCAACTTGTAAACAATTCTTTGGAATTGACACAGTTTGTATTATTAAACGTGTGGGAAGAATTATTAAGAATTGTGCAATAACTTCCGTTAACTCCTCCGCCCTTAAATGCGTTCGTCCTCGAGCGCTCTAAAAGTAGGGTAGGTTATGTAATCTTGCTGTTGGAATTGAATTAGTATCCTTTGGAGCTGGTATTTCTATTTCGGGACTTACTACTACTGTGGTCATTAATTTTTTATTTTTTGCTTTCTTGATGGCCAACAGTGTTAAACTAAATGTGAAAAGAAAAGCAATAGAGATAGTAGCATTGGATACCCATGTTTCTCTTCGTATTTTATGAATTATTTTTATGTTTTTTAAATGTAGTTCTTGAAGTGACTCTAAAGATAACAAATTAAGTCTCTTCTCTTCTATTGGGGATTCTTGTATTATGGCGGGTATTGGCGTCATATAAGATGCTTCTAGATTTTTATATACCTTTTCTTTGATTCTTATTGTAGTATTGTCAAATCTTATAAGGAAAGTTCCTCTTAGCTCATATCTCATGGATTCTGTTATTATAGTTTCGTTTACATTATTGAGAAGAATAAGTCCTTCTGATATTTCTTCAATGCGCTGGACATGGTGAGTGTTACTGGTTGTGCAAGTTGATCTTTGATTAAGCATGATATTTTTAATACATTTGTCTTTACTTAAATCTATAATTTGATTTCTTTTACAAATTTCAATTTTATTAAATTTTAAGCAATTATTAGTTATTGCATATGTTTCATTTTCGTTCACAAACATTTGCTTAAAAGTTAAGTTTATAATAGAATCATTTTTAATAATTGGTTTTACAATAATATTATTGTATAAAATAGGATTTGTCAAAGGAATTTTAATTATGTATAAGAGGTTTGTATTATTACTTAATATGTTAACATTTGCCAATTCTAAAGCTTCCTCTATATTGTTAAAAGGCATTTTCTCTTTTTTCAATTTATCTATAGCAATATTCATCTCTTCTTTATTTAATAGGAATGAATTTATAATATTATTTTTAGCCCATTGTATGGCATACTTTATATTAACAATTGTCTCTTTTATCAATCTTATTTTATTTCGCAAAATTTCTATTTCTTCATTAATTAATGTTTCGTCCTTTCTTATTTCATTTGAAAAATTATTTACTAAGTTTGTAATATTGTTCAGCCTGTCAGCGAAATCTGTGTTCATTATCATTTGCCTCTCATTATTGTCAGCTATTTCGTTTAGTGTCTTGTAAATGAGTTCAGCGTCATCATGGTCGGGCGATCCTGCAATGAGTTTCCAAATTTTTCCTAAGGTATCTATTGATCTGGCATTTCTTTGTGGTGTCGTGATCCTAAGAGTAGCTAGCAGATCCAAGCTTTGATTTAGTTCAAAATACATGGTTGGATACAATGGGTTTGTCTTTGGAATATTTTTGTCGATGTATCTTTTAGTGTCACACAAAAAGTCATCATATGATCCAAGATTAATTGGATGTATGAATTTAAAACTTCCGTCTTGAATTTTCCCGTAGCCGTTACCTATAGTCACAACGTGTGAGTCCGTATAGTTATGTATTTGAACCTCTGCCCTTAGCATTGGCAAAAGCAGTCTAAAAAAACAAGATTAAAATATAAAACAAACATATAGTTTTCATAAGTTCTATTCTTTCTTCATCTTCTGTCCATTCTAGCTCTTTATAAGGTCCTTATGTACCGTTCTGTTTGATTCTGTTAACACAGTACTTTTCCTGTTTTCCAAAACGATTTCCTCCTTATATCGAGGCGATAATTTTGTGCCTAGTCTTCTATTGATTCTAACATATATTTTTTCCCCTATTGGGTAATCTTTAAATGGTTGCCTGCTCTTGTTATGGACCTTAATATCTTTCTGCTGTTTTCTTACAATTGCCGCTATATTCTCTTTCCTAGCTCTTTCATATTGCTCTGGACTAGTAGATACTCTTCTTCCAAAGAAAAGTTCAATTGGTTTTTTTCCCGTAGTGGAGTGAATGGTGTAGTTGTACTCATAGACTGACCTGTCCAATAATTCTTCAAAGCTTCTATGTTTTTTCTCTGTTTTTAAGCATCGCATTATTTCTCCTAAGGTCGAATGAAAACGCTCCACCTGGCCGTTGACCGAGCTTTTGTAGGGTGGAGTTTTATATATTAGTATGTTTAGTTGATCCTCTAGCAAAAACTGTATTGAATCGGAATTTAGTGATTTTTCATTGTCCAGAACAACTATCCTAGGTACTCCAAAATTAAAAAGTATTTTCCTCAGTGGTTCACGAATATCCCCGATTGATCTTGATTTTATGGGCGTTGCCTGAACATACTTTGTGAGTTTATCTATTGCGGTGAGTACAAAGTTTTTTTCAGTAGTCCAAATATCTACATGAAGTATTTCTCCCGCATATTGAGGAACTGGAGTTGGTGAAATATTGAATTTATTAGGGTGACGGTCATATTTTCCTTCTTTACAAATTTTACACTGACTTATTATTCTGTTAAGTTTTTCACTCATTTTTGGGAAGTAGAAAGTTTCTATTAGCTGCATTTTATTCTCCCTAGCATTACGGTGTGCTCTCTTATGAACTCTGATTATCTCTTCTTCCTGCTTTGCAGTGTCAGTTAGGTCCTCTACTTTTGTTTGCGTATGTCTGACCCTATATTTTGAAAAATGAAGAGGATATATTGCCTGAATTCTCCCCATTATAGCCTCACAAGTAAACAAACCGTTTACAATAGATGGATTAAGGTGTTTCTTCAGGATTCTTACTAGTTCGTCATCTGTGAAATTTGGGGCTGTTATAACATGTCTATGGTAAGTTGGAAATGGTAATTTAAATTGGTATTCATTTGACTGGCCTAAAAGAATTAAGATTTGGTTTTTAAATACATTAATAGGACATTCCACTGAAGGAATCAGGTTTTCGCCTGAACTTTCGTCACTATGTACCGTGGCTGTTAAAGCATTTACATCTATATTCCTATTACATGGAGGCCTCGAAAGAGCATCAGCTACCACGTTACTTTTTCCGGGTTTATAATGGAGTTCATAGTTGTACTCCTCTAGTATGGCTTTCCATCGCTTCATTTTTGCGTTGTTATTTTTATTGCTTAACGCGTAAGTAAGTGGTTGGTGATCCGTATATATGATTACTTTAGCGCGACCATACAAATAGTTTCTGAGCTGATTTAAAGACCAAATAATGGCCAACATTTCCCTTTCATTGGCTGCGTAGTTTTCTTCGGTCTTATTGAGGGATCTCGAAATGAAGGTGATTGGCCTATTTTCCTGGCTAAGAACGGCTCCTATGGCGTGATTAGACGCATCAGTTGTAAGTTCAAAAGTTTTATTAAAGTCCGGGAATGTCAAGATCACATCTCTGGATGACAGTATGGTCCTCAGTTTGTTAAAAGCTTCCCTGGCAGACATATCGAGTTCTATCCTTTTTTTGCTGGATTGGTTTCGGGACACACGGCCCTCTTCCCCTCTTAAAAGGTTTGTCAGAGGTTTTGCTATTTTAGCATAATCCTTGACAAAACGGCGGTAGTAACCGGATAATCCAAGAAAGGATCGAAGGTCTTTCAATGTATTGGGATAAGGGAAATTTACTATGGCTTCCACTTTTTTCGGGTTTGACTGTACCCCTTCTTGAGAAACGAGAAATCCTAGAAATTCCACTTCGGTTTTAAAAAACTCACATTTGTCAAGCTGAACTTTCATGTTAGCTTCATGTAAGGTTTGGAAAATCTTATTGATATCAATATTATGTTGATCCTCATTGGGGCTGAAAATGATTATGTCGTCAATGTAGACATAACACCTAACTCCAATATGAGGGCGCAAGATTTCATCCAGTGCACGTTGGAATATTGCCGGTGCATTCTTAAGCCCAAATGGTAGCCGAGTAAACTCGTATTTACCATTATTTATGGAGAATGCTGTTTTCTCAATATCTCTTGGCCGTAACGGTATTTGGTGAAAGCCGCTTTTCAAATCTAGCACTGTAAAATATTTACTTTTTCCCAATTGTGCTAGTACCTCGTTAATTTCTGGTAGGGGGTATTTATCCGCTATGGTAATTGCATTCAACTTACGATAGTCGATGACCATACGAAACTTCCTTTCTCCACTAGCGTCGACCTTTTTTGGTACAATCCACACCGGTGAATTGTATGGGGATTTTGATGGCCTAATAATTCCATCTTCCAATAAGGCTCTCACTTGAGCTTCTATTTCGACTTTCAAGCCCATAGGGTAAGGGTATGTCTTAGAATAAATTGGATCGTCAGTCTTCGTCCGAATTTCTCCCGTTATCTTTGTGGTATATGTTAGTTTTTCGTCCGGAGCAGAAAAAAGATTAGCGTAAGTCGATACAGCTTTATTAAGCATGTTTTTTTGTCGTTGCGTCATGTGGTTAGTCCGGATTGAAGTCATATTAATGCTGTCTGTTGGGAATTGTTTCAAAAAAATTTTCTTATCGTTTCCCAATTTCATATAGTTATGTTTGGTATAAATAATGGCGTCAAAGGTTTTGAGAGTGTCGTTACCAAGGATGCCATGAAAAGTCTTTAGTTCTGGAAGTAAAAAAAACTTAATTGGTACGTCCGTTCTTCCAAATAATGTAGCATTAATGTGAAATTGAATGTCTACTTTACCTGCAATTGAGTTTGCGTAAAAGTTTTTTTTGTTTGGGATAGGGTTTTTTACAAGATCTGGTCGTATATAATTTTTATTCGACCCAGTATCAATTAGAATTTTAAGGATTTGTCCGTTGTCCCTCTTACACTCAAAATATGGAAGAGTGGACGAGTTTAATCTAAAAAATGAATCTCGTCAACGTTGTCAACATTGTCATAGACGTAATCGTGTAATGTTTGTTTGTGAGAAATGTCTTCTATTGGTCCTTGGTCGATTTCGTCCGTGTCCTGCTTTTCCATAGTATGGTCGGTCTCGGATCTTAAGTGAAAGTTTCGGCTTTGTTTCCGGGCTTCTGTATTCTGTGGTGGTGTTGGTCGTTTGCCAAAAAGTCCATTGTTTGAAGGTCTATTCATGTAATTAATATTCCTCGTTCTAATACTTTGGTCCACGTCCATAGGCTCAGGCCTTGGTTGTGGTTTCGGTGCAAAAGGTCTTGGTGGTATATAACTTTGATATTGGTTATATTTAGGAATGGCACCTTGGTGTTGATAATTTCTCAATCCTTGGTTGAACATATCTCTTCCTTGAATTGTATCCGGAATTCTATTAGGTCGTGGTGGCGATGGAATGTATGCCAATTCAGGATGAAATTTATTCTGATTTCGTAAAGCAGACCGATTTCGTGAAGAGTATGAGGGAAATTGGTGTTGTGAAGCATATAGAGTAGATTGATTCCGTGAAGGAATGGTATTAAAGTTCCTATTTGATCTCAAGTTATGAGCATAATTAGTTCTAAAATTCTGGTTCTCCAATTTCAAACATAAATGCAAAGCATTGGGTAAATCTGTAGGCTCCTTTATTGCAAGAAGTCTTGGCAAGTCGCCTTTTAAGCCTCGAACAAAAGTGTCCAGAGCCTTGTCCCTATACGTCTGAGTGAGTAGAACCAAAGATTCGTGTCCTATATCCATTGAACTTATTTTATTTAATATCAAAGACAAATGATTATATACCCTTTGATAGAATTCCTGTATTGTTTCTGCACCTTGAATCAGAGAAGTCATCTGATATTCCAAAGTGCCGATGTCCCTCTTGTCTGCATAATGCATAGTGAGGCAGCGTGAAATACTGTCCCAATTAAGGGGTGTGTTATATGATTCAAGTATGGCGTCTGCATTGCCAATGATCTTGTTCCTTATAATATTTAGTATGCCGAAATACTTTGGTGTACCCCTAAGATGCTGGTATATACCTAATATCCTCTCAACAGATTTTCTCCAGGAACTGTATTCTCCTGGCTGACCCGAAAACTCCCTAAGGCACCTAACGACATCCGGTATCTTATCCAAATCACTTAAGGTTCCCCTGTGTTGAGGGTCAATCACTTGATCCTGATCAATTTGAACAGCAGGATTCCTAGCCTGCTCCCGAAGAGTCTCAGTTATTATCCTCCTAATTTCTTCTTGTAATTCTGCCATATTAACTCCCGGATTCTGTGCTACATTCAAGACAGGTGGTCTAACAAGATTATTTGGATTTGCCATTGTCAATTATTAAATTTAACAAGGATCTCAATATGTTCGTCAAAAAAAAATAAAAGCAAATAAATATTTCCGCAAAAGAATGTTCCCGCAGAACTTATTTTGTGATTTGTACGCAAATGAGTTGATAAGCCTCTCAAACAGACACAACCAACAAAGCAACAGAACAAACAGGCCAAAAAATCAGATGCACAAGAGCCTCAATAAAAATAATTTTATATGATATCGCAATAGTTTTCCTTTTTTTTTTTTTTTTTTTTTTTTTTTTTGACTGTAATTTGCTGTAAATTCCAATTATAAATTTTTCTCCTGCGCTAATTATTAATTATCTTCTTAAATATTGACTCAATCTTTTTCTAAAAATTCGTCCGTTTCTAGTTACTCTTATGTTACATCTGTCCCGTACAATTTCCTCTTCTGTCAAGTAACCGTCGTCTGATTCCACTCCTGAGTCGAGTGCTATCTCTGTAGATCCGTATACAGTGTTTATTGGGGCGTATTCAAAATCGGACGGGCATTCTGACAATGAATCACTATCACTCATTAAAAAAATCTCACAATATAGAAGATACTCGTATAAACAGTAAAAATATCCAATTTTGCTAATACAAATTAAGTCATTTTTCTCACTCTTTTGTTTTTGAATTTCCTTATTTATAAACTCAAAAAAAAAATTCGCTATATCTTTTCCTCTTTTTCTTGTCTTTAAAAAAATTTTACTTTATATTAATTTTTAATTTATGTAATATTCTTTAATTAATTATCTTTTCCTCTTTTTCTTTTCTTAAAAAAAATTTTACTTTATATTAATTTTTAATTTCAGTAATATTCTTTAATTAATTTTAAATTTTATAATATTCTTTATCTTAGATTTCCCTTTTTTTTAAATTTATTTTATATTCTCCTTTATTTATAATTTTTTATTATTTAATTTATATTCAC
Organism: Epicampocera succincta; assembly: GCA_932526305.1. Lineage (NCBI taxonomy): Eukaryota > Metazoa > Arthropoda > Insecta > Diptera > Tachinidae > Epicampocera > Epicampocera succincta. The sequence continues at coordinate 60,904,045 of OW052036.1, read as the reverse complement.
TTTTATCAAAAATTTGAACTTATCTTTTCCTCGTTTTAATTAATTTCTTCAATAATAATATTTTAATTCACTTTTTAAATTTTTTATACTTCACATATGTATATGCTTAAATGTAAACTTACAATAACATCAACATCGCGTTCTCCCAATTGGTGATTGATTGGTGACTCTAGTTGTTCCTTTTTATCCCACGAACGGGTGACTCAGGCCTTCGGTACACACTTCACAAGAAAAGGACGGCGATGGATTGTTGTGGTTATCCTTCGGAACCCAGTCAGGAAACTGCTTTTTAGATGTAATCGTATGTAATGACTCCTATGGAGGTTTTTATTTTACACGTTCTCTTTTAAAAAACTATTATTATATAGTTTTTTTTAAAACAATTGTCCTGCTGGGCCCCACGTTGGGCGCCAGTTAATTCCGATTATTATTTTTTGTGTTTTTAAAAACTATCTTCAGACAAGTAGTCTGAAGACGTTGTTCTTTATTCAAATATTTAATTGGAACTAAAACTTTATTAATTTAGTTTACAATAAGAAACTTAAGAATTAAAATGCAATTAAGCAAAATTATTTTATTTTGTTTTCTTTTATTCTTACAATATTATATTTATTTAATAAATGCTAAATCAACATTTTTGCAACAACCAACTTGTAAACAATTCTTTGGAATTGACACAGTTTGTATTATTAAACGTGTGGGAAGAATTATTAAGAATTGTGCAATAACTTCCGTTAACTTATATAAGAACATACATACATACACTTACTAACTGTATTCTGTGCTTGTTTGTGTTTGCTTGTGTTACTGAGCCAAACAACAAACATTTGTATTTGCTTGTAAAAGGAAAGCAATAAGAAAGAAAATTTACATTAAAAAAACACACTCTCGGTGTTTGCTTGCACGTGTGTGTGGTTTTATGCTGTCATCTTCGTAGTTGTTTTTTTTCGTATTTCTTTTTCTGTGACCATTCGATTACCATATCAAACTTTTTCATATTTCCTTATACATGCTTTAATGTTTGCATGTACATACATACATACATACATACGTATGGGCATGTGTACACACGTACATACCTTCCCTTTGACAACAACCTCAGATGAGCAAAAAGAAAAAAAAATGAAGCAAAAGTGTGTGCGTTTTTGTTGTTGGTTCCATCATGGTTGGATCATCGTCTTCTTTTCAGGCAGTTCATTAACACTTTTTATGTTTGTGTATCCTTTTTACCAGTAGTATATTAATTATAACCACATACAAATATATTGTGTATGTTGTTAGTATATATACATACATACATATGTATGTACATATGCAAGTACCTACATATAATATATGTATGTACATACATACATGCATATACATACATATATGCATGTGCGTACACATGTAAAATAATTAAGGGGAAGTTAATGTTACATTGTTCGATTTCGAAGCCCACAATTTTTTTGTTTGATTGAGGACAATTTTTCGAACAAAACTTTTGCTTTACTGAACAGATCATATGTATGAATATTTACATATATACACACGTACACATAAGCATACACACATACATGTATACATATGTACATACATGCATGATTTTTTAACTTACATATTCAATAACTAACGTTGAAAACTAACCCCACCGAAAGCAACCTAAAACGTTGAATAGCATAATAATTAGTTATCCATAAATGTTCTTTAAAAAGTCTTTGACCATCAATAAATTTTCTTTAGAACACTTTTGGTGGTCAATAACTTTTCTACAGCAACATTTTTGGTATCGATCAATTTTTATCAGAAAATTTTATTATCGATAAATATTTTTATCCAGAACATTTTTGTTATAAATTAATTTTCGAAAGAAAATTATTGTTATTGATGAATTTCACTGTCAAAATTTTCAACTACATATCAATAAATTTTCTTTAGAAACATTTTGTTATGGCTGAAGTCACTAAAGAAAATTCTTACTATCACTACATTTTCAATATAAAACTTTTTTATAGATAAATTTTGTTATCGTTATGTTTAAAATTTTCATATCAGATTTTTGTTATTCACAAAATTTTCTATAATTTTTTATAGCAAGTTTTTATGAACTATAAATTTTCAACAGAAAATTTAACTACCGATTAATTTTCTGTAGAAAATATTTGTAATCTATGAATTATGAGTATAGAATTTTCGTTATCGAAAAATTTTTGTTATAAATAAATTGTCCATACAAAATTTCTATTATCCATAAATTTTCTGTAGAAATTTCTTGCTATGGTTAAATTTTCTGTAGAAATTTTTTTTTCAGAAGTCCTTCTGCTAACAAAATATTGTATTTTCTGTAAAAATATTTTTTTATTGCTCAATTTTTTTTATTTATACATTTTTTATAGCAAATGTTAATTATTCAGATAAATTTTGCGTAAAAAATTATTTTTATCAATAGATTTTTATAGCGAACTTTTCCGTTTTTCGGCCCGTTCCTTTGCCTTTAACTTGTAACTGAGTGGTTTGAATGAACTTTAAAGAAAATAGCGGACTCAGGTGATTGTTAGCGTTTTGCTACTCGTATCAATTTAATATTATTAATCTTAATACAAGTGAGTATTAAAACAGTTTAAGTTATTTTTAATTATTCTGTTTGACTTCTACAAATTCTAAAATAAAACAATTTATCATTTTCTGAATTTTGATTATATTCGTACATTTGTTATTTTTTGTTGTTGTCTGACTTCATTAAGTGACGGCTTGACTGTTTGGTATATTGACATTTTAATGCAAATTACAAAAACAATACACTCCTTGTAAAATTGTTGTTTTATTACATTTTAATTTTTTGTTGTTTAATGAATGCAAGTAAATACTTAAGCACACAGTTACACACCTTTTTACGACGGCAGTAGCATAAGCAGTTGCGTAAAGTCGTATTGAACAAGATGATATTATTAAAATTTGTTTTCAACAAATCTGAGTGGGTCGTTTCTCTGCACAAAGGCGTTTAGAAAAAGAGACCAGATTTGTCCACATGTTGAAACAGGCGTTCAAATTTGCCATGTCTTACGTAAATACCTGCCTGCAAAATGGCAAGTGGAAACATTAATTCTTAGTACGCCCTCGTTTCAATGTTTGCCAGTAACTTGGCACATGCATTTTTGTATTTAACTTGTTATTATTGTTTGTCTTTCTAGCAGCGCCTGCATAATAAAACAACAGAAACTATTTGCGAATATCTCAAAGTTGCTGTAGTTGTTGTTGTCTTAAGAGCATTTCTTTTACATACATACATACATATGTACTTACATATGTATAAGTTGTTTTGATGTTGCAGCTTTCATTTCTTATGTACTTGAGTAGTGACAAAAAAAAAATTAAATTTTGTATCAATGTTTGTCATCGATGAATTTTCTGCCGAAAATTTTTCTTATCTATAAATTTTGTACAAAAAATTTTTGTTAGTGCAAAAATTGTTGCCAATAAATTTGTTTTGCAAAATGTTTTTATCGAAAATTTTAATTATCTGCATATTTTCTATAGAAAATAAATTTCTGAGTTATCGATAATTCTTGTCCAGAAAAAACTTTTAATTGATGAATTTTCTGAAGAGCATTTTTGTCGCCGATTATTTATTGACAATTTTTGTTATCGATAAATTTCGTGCAGAAAATTTTCAATGGTAAATTTTCTATAGAAAGAAATATTAATAAATTTTCCAAAGAAAATTTTCTTATCGATAAATGCACTATACAAATTTTAGTTATCGATAAATTTTGACTTGCTCTAGAAAATGTTTGCCATCGATAAATTTTGTTTTATAACTTTCGTTTTTATTAAATTTTGGCACATAAGTTTTGTCGTTACCAATAAAATTTCTTTTCGTGCAAGATGTTAGAATTTCGAACTATAATCGCTATTAAGTGCTGACCCATTTCGTAACAGGGATCGGAGCGCAAACAAAATTTAATTCCAACTTTATCGCAAAAAGTTGCCTAAATTTTGCTTCAATAGAATGTGGCGAATATTTCGTATTTAATGCATGTTTCGAATTCATTTAAATGGCGGGCGCGTCACTGTCACATTGACTGCGCTTTTCTGTTGCAAGTACTCGTACTTGCACCACTGCCGCATATGAGGATGATATACGAGTACTACAACCTACAAGAATGTTTTAGTTTTTAATTTAATTTCATTCTTGTTTGTTTTTTGTTGCTGTTGGCAGTTGTAAGAGCGTAAAAAGTCTTATTTAAACAGAATTGAATAAAATAAGTAAAATAGAACGAAATCACTGCAGGCGAAACAACTGAAAGGCATTCATGACTAAAACTAAAAATATAAATAAATAGTTAAATCAATACAAATATGGAGTTTTGTTTTGTTACATTTCTTGTCATCCTCAGTTTTGTTGCAGGAAAAAAAGAAATTTCGTTTATAACAGAATTCATATGCAATCGGCATGCAACATATACTTAAACGCAACTATACACAGAGAGAAAATCATTTGAAGATTAACATTTTGATTGATAAATAAATAATAATAAAAGTTATTAATATCTGTTGATGATAAATTTTTCAGTTATCGCTAAAATGTTTTATTATCGATAGATTTTCTGTAGAAAGCATTTTTGCTCTGAGAATAACCAATTTTCTACATACTTATTTGTAATTGATAAGTTTATATATGAATTTTTGTGTTCAATGAATTTTCCATTATTTTTGGTAATTTTTTCTATCAAAAATTGTCGTTATCTTTAAACTAAACTAAAAACCGAATCCGAGTAAATTTTTTTGCTTTCTTAAAACGTTTTTTTAGCTGGACGCTCATAGTTTTATACGGTCTTAATTCGAGTACGACCAGGTATCGTCAGCAAACCAACTGCTCTGATATTATAATAAATAATAGAAGAAAAAAAAAATAATTATCATTTAAAATTTGGAGTCCTTTTTTTTCTTGAATTTGAATAAAATTATTCGCAGTTTAATGTGTAATTTCCTCCAGTTTCATTCCAAGTTCTATCTCGAGTAATTTGTAAAACACCAAATACTGATTTGCTCGTTTTTAACAATTTCTCGTTTATGAAAACAATTTGGTTTACAGAACACACCCGATTTTCTTCAATTTAATGTTTAATTTGTGTTTAAATATTTTCATATTTTCCTAGTTTGTTTTTGGCAAAAAACTAAAATTTTATTATTTTAAGTTGTTGGAAAAAGTTTTGCTTTTCATCTAATATTTTTATTGTTTTAGTAAATAGTTTTGTTGAATATGCCACAACTGTTTTTCACGGCAACTTGCATATTTTTGGGAAACTCTTTTCTCCATGTATTAACTTTTAGACGACAACAACAACAACAACGTAAGCAGCAATAACAATGTTTTACACAACATTGTTAATGTTTCCATCATGTCTGCTACCTGGATGGCTTCCCAGTTCGTCTTAATGTAAACAATTCTTAATTCTTGTAATAAGCTTGCATTTTGTTGTTGTTGTCATTTGTACGACAAGTTGTTGTTCTTGTTGTTCTGAACTATTTATAACAAATAATTTCTTCGTTTGTTTTTCAGTTTTTCAGCTTTTTTTTATGCTTCTTAGGAAGTAGAAAAATTCTTGTTGAAAACTTCGTTTATGGATTTGTTTTCATTTGTAAAATGACTTTGTCAACATACAAACGTCTATAAACGGGTGTCTGCTCCGGTGTGTGAGTGAATTCTCATATCATTTTACCACAAAATAAAAAGAAAAAAAAATAATAAAACGAAGAAAACAAAAGAAACAACCAGATCAAACCAAAAGAAAATATGTGTAAGTGTGTCGATGATGGTTGCTCTCCCAGATATGGGTTTTTGTTTCGAGCTGAATTTCTGTGAAGAGTTCAATTCTTAAGCTTGATTGAGTTCTTGTTCGTTTTGGTATTTTGTTGGAAGAAAAATAGGAAAAAAATCTGTGCACGCAAAAAGAAACAGAGTGAAAAAAATGTACTCGTACTCCGGTCAAAGAATCATGTAACCAGCCCAGTCAGCATGATGTTGCCAGTTTTAGTGCTTAATTACAGGTCTTGTGGACTGCATGACAATTTTTGAATCTGCACAAAGAATGTTTGGAACTGAAGTTAGAATTTTAATGCATTTTTGTTAGAAGCGCACAGATTTTAACACTTTTTTTTTTTTAATTAATCGCAATTTAATTCGTGTACCTCCACTTCGCTTTAGCTTAAAAATTACTGATGAATTAATGTTGATAATAATGGCTTCTATAAAGAAAATTGATTTTCGCTGCAAAACTTATCGATATCATAATTTTTTAATATATTGTAAATTGAGGTACTAAAGAAAACTTTTGTTATTGTTAAATATTCTTAAGCAATTTTTATTTTTGACCAATTTTCTGTAGAGAAGTTTTATTAACTGTAAATATTATATAGACAATTTTTGTTCTTTGTAAATATTATATGGAAAAGTTCGGTTATTGTTTAATTATCGTTAGAAAACATTTATTATCGATAAATTTTTCCCTGAAAAATTTTAATATCGATTGATTTTCTATACAAAATTATTGTTATTATTAATGTTTTTGTTACCAACAAATTTTTTATAAAAAATTTATTCGATAAATTTTGTAGTAAAAAATTTTGCTATCGATTAATTATCTCATTGAAAATGGTTGTCGATAAACATTACATCGATATATTTCTGTTAGGGATAAATACAAAAATTCTTGTTATCGATAAATTCTCTTTTTTATGAGTTGATTTTCTATATACAAAACTATTAGTTTTTTGAAAGAAAATTCTTGCTTTCGATGTTATCGGTTTTCTCAACAAAGTTGCTGTTATCGTTAAATTTTTTTTTTCAAAATTTTATGTTCTCAATAAATTTTCTGTGAAAAATTTTATTGATAAATTTTCGTGGAATTTTTTTTCGATAAATTCTGCCTAGAAAATTCTTATGGATGCATTCTCCTTATATAAGGTTTGTTATCGATAAGTTTTCCTTAGACATTTTTCTCCAAAAATAAATATTGTTAGCTTTTAATTTCCTTAAAAAAATATTATATCGATTAATTCTTAAGAAACAAGTTTTGTTATTAGTAACTTTTCTGTTAAATAAATTTTTCTTCATAAATTTTGAATAGAATATTTTGGTTATCGATTAATGTGTTTGTGAAAAGTATTTTTTTGTTGTTGTTCTTTAATATATGTATGTGTATAGAACGTTTTTTTTTTACTTCATCACCACTTTTTCAGTGCGACGTACCCAGAATTAAGTTTGTTTTTAATCTATAAATAATTTAAATCTTGTTTCTAAGTGGTGCTGGTAACATAAATTTACTGACACAAAAAAAAAATCAAATCAGAAATGAAATTAATTTATTTATTCTTATCTCTTAGTGGTTGTTTTTGTAATTCATTTTTTTTCCAGCTTTCATGCCACAGACATCAATATGTGGACTGCTTTCAAAAAATTATGTCAAAGTTCAACATCATCATTTAATATTTTTATTTAATGATTTTTTTCTTTGCTTAACACATTATTTTCATAATTTTTGTTTTTGTTTTTTTTTTGTTTTGCTGTTATCAGTTTGAAGCACATTTTAGTTTTTATTTCAAATTAACAGTATTTTTCCTTTTTGTTTTTAATGTTCTTTTGAAACAATCATTAAAAATGAGAATACTGAGGGTATAAAAAAGATGTTTATTCCACTTTTTTAGACAGCAGCAACAGCAGAAGATTAGAGAAAAAGGTTGCCAAAGGCTATCGATTTCAAAAACAACAACAACAAGAGCAACAGCAACAGCAAGCGAGCAATAAATGCAAAGCAAATGTTCGAAAGCCATTAAAAGAAATCTCGTTTTCAAATATAGATCATTAGCTGCAAACTTGCGTAATCATTTTCGAAAATATACACTTTATTTTAACACTTCGTTAATTTATTATTTATGATACGTTTTGTCTTTGCCTATTGTACGGGCTACTCAAGACTTTTTGTGTGATTTGTGATTTTACGGGCGGGATTCCTCACAAACTTATGTATGTAATACAACGCCTTCGAGTCACCACCCTTCGAAGTTTCAAACAAAACTGTTTTTTTTTCAACTTGACCCATGAGAAACATTTCCAATCTTCTGTAATTTCAAGAAAACGAAATCGTAAACTTTTGTAGTGTCGTAAATCATACGATTTTAATTATTAATCTCTATATAAAATGTTTCAACTTTTATGAAAAGTCGGTGGAAAGTTTCAACCTTCTATTGACTTAACTATATCAAAATATGCTATAGTTTTTGAACTTAATTTGATAAAATTTTTCAAACATAATTACAATTTTTCGCCAGTTGCCAGCTTTCAGCAGCTTTTCAATCATAGTTACAAATTTGTTTCGTTCGGTTCACAAACACCTCTGGCAAATTTTCGAATTACGTGTTTCGAACTGAATTTCGAATTTTCGAAGATGCGAAAATTTAATACCAGACAATAAAAACATCAATAATATGTGTTTTGGTGGCTTCAAAATAGTATTCAAAATTGAACAGTTCAAAAAACTTACTTTTTGAACATAAAACAGAATTTTCAAATGTAGTAAAATAACACAAAATATTTGAAGACTCTTAGAAGTCAATCGAGGACTGACCGCATTCTTATTACCAGAAGTTCGAATTTTCGAATATTGCATAATTTTAATGATTAATAACTGAGGTTTTTAAAACATTATAAATGCTAGACAAGTTTTGGCTGCTTTCGAACTTGAATGTCGCGTATTCGAAAATAATTTTTTAAGGTTTTGTCGTAAACTATTTGTTATAAACACAATTTAAAATGTGAATCCAGTCAATCTTTTAGGCATTTAAAAACTTTATACGCTGCAACCAACTACAAGTGGGCACCTTATATAACCGGAGACCTCCTGTGGGCAGGACACCTTCAATAACCAGACAAGTTTTGTAAAGCGAAATCTTATAAGCGAATAACTCTAATAAATGGACAAAAAATTGCCTGTCTATGAGGGGTTCCACTGTATGATTTTCGTATTTTTTTTATTACACTGAATGTAGTATTAAGCAGTTTGCAGCTTTTCAATTTGTGTGCAGAAACAGCCGCAAAAACCTGCGGCAACCGAATGATTTTTGGAATGAGTATTTTTTTTTCTGAGCTCAATGGCGAAAACTAGAATATTTTCGCGGTTGATAACAAATGAACTGCAGAATATTTTTGATATTTAATCGGTCAGACTGCCAACTGTCAACTTTCGTTTGTTAAACGCTTTGGTTTGTGGTCATTTCGCAATATTGTCAAGCAGAATTGTTAATTCTTATCAGTATTATAATTTTTCACACCAGCTTTTAATTAATGTAATTTTTGTGGCTGTTCTCTTAGGACTGTACAATTTCACTCACTTTACACATTTTTCTTCTTCTTCACATACGTTAACACCATCTGCCACCGCAGTTAGTCCAGGAGAGGGGTGTCCCTGCTGGATATTTTTGTACTCGATATTTGCAAATCATTTCTTGGTCATTTAATAAATTTAAATATCAAGACACTTTACATTAGTTATTTAAAGATTTATAATATGAATATTGGCTTTCGATATCCATTATAAATTTATTCCATTATAATTAATATTCAAATTAAAACAATCAACAGAGATTTTTCGTAATTGCAAATTCATTATTCGTAATTGCGATTTATGTCCATTTAATGTGGATATAAAACTTGTTTCCTGCCAACAAATTGTTTTATAAAACTACTTTGGTTCCAGTGTATTAAAAAAAGAACGTTTTTCTTTCTGAACGTATTTTATATTGTAATTACAGCTATAACTGTGTTAACGGCCTTAAGTAAAGTAACTTTTAGTAACGCATACCAGCAACCAGTAGAGTTTTCCGTGTCCAAAAATTAGTTCTCCAGTACTTCGTATTCATAAGATTTAAAATCAAAATTGTAAACTGTCTTTTCTGCAGCCATCCGGCGGGCTTAAGTGTTACCCTCAATATCTGCAAACAGTTAATATGTAACTCGATGAAATATTTTTTTTTTATTCTTACGTTGAAAATTTACAACACAGATTAGTGGAAAAATTATAGCACCTGTTTGTGTTGTGTGCTCTGATTTTTGTTCAATTCATTGCCTTTCTTTTCCAATATTTATAAAATTTTATAAACATCTGGACATTATTGTAATTATTGTAAAACTTGTAGCAAAACATTGTTAATCTTTTCAGGTATTACTTGAAATGACTCGTTTGACATTGTGACTAACGTCACAAGAACCAATTTGTTTGGGCTTAACTGGAAAAATAATGAAAAAAAAAACAAGTAATTTAAATATTAAAATTAAAACTATAGTAGTATATTGTAATTTTTAACCGGTATATAAACAGCTTGGTAACAAAGTCTAATAGCAGTTAAACTACTGCTGGGGTTTGAAATTCAATAATATTTGCGAGAATTTAAGCGATTTATTTTCTTTGGGAAATTCATTATTGATTTCTACCCAAATAATCTTATATTCGTCATATTTTTATATCTATGTATATAAGTATATTCTAGATGACGTAACAACTTACGTTATATGACATAAAGAGTTGCGTCGTATAAATGTCATGACACAACCAATTATGTTATAACATTTTTTCTTCATCAAAACTCTTTGTGTGGTATTAAAATATATGTAAAACGGAAATTATTATTTTTCAGATTGAAAATAAACATAAATGTTTGTGCAACATAGTGGGAGTATTTTGCCTAAAATTTTGAACAATTTATTGTAATTTTTTTTACAATTTATTGTAAATTGTTCAACATTTTTCTAACAAAGGAAAAACTCCATAGAAATAAATCATAAATTTTCTTAGTCTGCTGTATATTACAATACTTTAAGGCTTTAAAATTTTTTACGTCATAACTTTTTCCTTTTACGTCATAACTTTTTCCAATTTTCCTTGGACAGACAGGGGTTTTCGTCTAAAAAGACGCAAAACAGCCCAAAGCTGTTACGTCTTAAACATTTTTAATCATATTTATTGTGAAATTGAAAATGTTTGTGCGAATATTAAAATATTATAATCAATATTGTTGCTTTAAAATGCTGGAACATGATATTTTAGGTCATACATATTAAAATCGTATAAACTTACGTACTTTTTAAGCAGCTAAAATAACTGATTAATTTAATTTAGATATTGTACAATATATTTTGATTACGTTATAAACTTATAGGTTTGACTTTAGCATAATCTTAAGAAACGTGTAAATCGTTAAGTTTTGTAGCTTTCAATTCTGTTAGAGCATTTGGATAGGCGCTACCGTAAGAAGTTATATTCCACACATAATAAAAGGAAATTTCGTCAATATCTCAAAGTCAGCTTGTGCATTCCGTTTCATTTGTCTCATATTATTTCCTAATAGGTCAAATTCTGGTTAAACTCTTTCGGTCTTGTGCTCACCAGAATGCTTTCAAAAAGCAAAATTATAAAAATGTTATCAAAAAGTTAAAATTTTTCTTAAGTTCGTTTGGGCATTTATATTGTAAATATACGACTAGTTCCATATAAACGTTAAACATAAACATTTTCCAACCCAACTTTAAAAAATTAAAAAAAAACTGGTCGTAAATTTCTCGTTCCTAGTAAATAATTTTTTTTTTTTTATTGTACAATTCCAGCAACTTTGTTTTAAACAAAAGTATGTTTTTGCAGTTTTGTATTTTCAGGCATTATTTGAATACAAAATGCACTTGTCATTGTCACATCATTAACAGTTCGAACGGACACAATTAATGCAATTCGCAAAAACGCAGCCATAAGCCCCAGTATGGAAAAACAAGTTCAACATGAGCACATTTTTGTTCGTTGCTCGCTGTTTGTTCAAACCGTGGCTTTTATGCAGTTGAAAGAGACAAGGTCTTTTTGAGCCACTTTCTGTTGTTGTTGTTGTTGTTTGTTTTTGAAACTAAAATGGTCATAAAAATTTCAAACGTTTCAGAGGCATTTAAAATAGTTTTGAGTTTCATTCTCTGGACTGGAACTTTGCGAATAAAAAGCGTGACCGAGAGAAAGAAAAATGTTTTTAAAAATACTTTATTGGCAACGTGTTAGTTTTTTAATTAAAAACCAAATAAAACAAATATAAAAATATTTAAGACTTGTTGCTGTTTTTTGCTGGAGCCACTAATATTTTTTTGAGCTGCTAATTCTTTAAAATTGTTATTTATTTGTCATTAAAGTCCTCTATTCGAAAATTCGTCTACGATATTCGAAACTATTATTTGTATGAAAACTCGTTTTCGAAAAACAAGATTAAATAGTTTTAGGAAGGTTTGCAGTTTTTCTATATTTTCGAATTCTTATTATGTTTGATAAAGTAAATTACCGGCATATTTTTTTTATGTAAGAAATTTCTTTTCAGAATTTAAACCAATGTTTTTTTTGGCACTTTCTTATATATGGATGTGTTTTTGGGGTTTGAATGTGTAAAAAATTCATAAAAACTTTAAATTTGTATGTTTATATACAATGACGATAAGGTAGATTACAAAAATCGTTTTCGCATGTTCGAAAATTCGAAACTATGTTCGAAAATAAGTATAAAAGTTAAATTATATATTTTGGTAAAATTATAGGAGAAACTATAAAAATTCAACGATTTTAATAAGTTTTGGAGATTTTCGAACTTGATAATATATCATATGTTTAATTTTTTCTATGGCCCTCTATCTGGTTTATATTGAAACAAGAGTTTATCAATATTTTTAAAAAAATTCGAAAGTTCTTGTGTTGTTTTGAGTTTTATGAAAGTTGTTTGCAGAAAACTAGATTTTGATATGTTCGCAATTTCAACTGGAAGTTGGAAAATATATGTATACATATATTTCAGTTGTTAAAATAGCCTGTTATTATAATCTACTTGTTTCTATATTCGAAAATTCGAACTTAAGTTTTTAAAGCATAAAAATGCAACCATTTTTTTGGAGAAAAAAGTTTTAAAAAATAGTTTTTATTCGCATGTGTTTTGATGCGAAATTGAACGATTCTTTTTGATATTTTTCTTTCTTATGAAATAAAATTTAAACAAATTCAAATTCAAATTCTGTTTGAATTCAAACTCCGTTTTTTTTTTCTTAAAAATTCTTGGAAAAACACACAAAATGTGTGAAAATTTCAAATAATAATGACGATCATCATGTCATGAAGTCAGCGAATGCGAAACGTTCTGTTCGAATTTTCCAAGAAAGTGAATCTGACTAAATGTTAACATTCTGTTGAAAATTTTAGTAAAAACTTGTCTGATTTTCATAATTTCCATTAATTAAACATTTATGCAAAAAAAAAAAAAAAAATAAGAACAGGAAAAATACCAACATGTTGTCTGCTGTAAAATGTAATTAAAACTTTGGTTTTTGTAGAGTGGTAATAGTGGCCTAGACATGACTCTCCACAATGCTGTTGCTGTTGCTGTTGCCAAACAAAAATAGGAGGTGGCATATAAAAATACGGAAACTTGCAACATGCCAACGAAGAAAAAACTATATAAATAAATTTCTTGAAAAACATTTTTTAATAAAGCAAATAAATTAGAAAATCTCTACACATCAGAGAGCAGAACGCAGTACGAGTACGAGTGTGTATGTGCACACAATTGAAAGTGCTAAAGTGTATAATCAAATAAAAAATAAAGATATTTCCAAATCTTGAGGCCAGACAGCGTTACAAAAACTATTCAAATACTTCGGTGGAACTGCATCAGCTAAAGGAGTGCGATCAAAAAAAGAAATGTATAAAAGATTTAAAATTACAATAGACTAAGACAGACTATGAGAGGGTTGCAACTGTTCTTTTCAAATTCGTTTCGAATAAAAAAAAAAAAAGGATTTAACGCCTGTATCTTTATAGCGGACGTTAACGACAAAAGGACTGACTTTTGCTGCAAAATTAGACACTATTTTGTAACTAAACACCAGATCACTCGTTCCATTTTCATGCAATATGCCATCTTTCAGATTAGTTGTGGATCACAAAATATATATTTTGTTGCTGTCACAAATGCATGCGAACGTTAACGTTCGAGATCATGAAACAGTAGCTTAAATTATGTGTGCATTTTTATTGGTTTTCGCATGTATATTCCCCTAACACTGTTGTTCTTAAGTCGAAATTCTTTATTTCACATTATATGTATGTATGTACTTTTAATTCGGGAATTCCCAGATAAGTTCGAAAATTTCGAATGTTTTGAATTTTTAAGCAAATTATTAAAACTTTGCTTGGACAATAATCCTGGCAAATTCAAACCTGAATTAGAAAAATTGAAGAATACCAAAATCGAACTGATATTCGTTTAGTGTTTTCGGATTTCTTTTGTATTTAAGCGTTTTCTACACGGTTTTTCGTGCAATTTTGGTCTTTTTGAATTTTTTATTTTATTTTGCAAGTCTCTTGAAATTCAGATTATTGCAAACTCGTGATGTATTTTCTATATTTCTGTTTTGCTCTTGAAATGTATGTATTGTATATATTTTCCTAGTTTCAGATTTTTTCGTTTCATTCCTTTTTCAAAGTGTTTTTTTTTTTTGCAAAATGTTGTAAAAAAATTAATGGGATTTGATGGCGTTTTTCGTGATTTTCTTGTTTTCTTTGCCACCGAAGCTGACAAATCACGCAATCACACTAGTTTTGCAAATGACTGACACTTGGTTAAACAACAAAAAAACAAAAATGGGTTTAATCTAAAGCACATGTCACCGACATTTTTTTGAGAATTTTTCTTTACACATATTTTCGGGAAAATTAATGATTCATAAAAATTGTTTGTAACTTAACTAAAAGTAAACAAATTCCAGTCTTTGTTACACAAACCCACCCAATAAAATGAAGCGCTTTGATTATCAACAAACTAATAAAACAAAATGCCAGAGGTCTATAACTTATAAGTCTGTCTAAAAGCAGCAACGAAATGCCAGCCATTAAACTTAACAGCCAGTCAACCGTTTGAAAAAATTAGATGCAGACCCAAATCTCAACAAGCAAAAACCAAAAAAGAAAAAAAAAACACGAAAACTCACTACAGACAAAACAGAAAATAAATTTGTAATTTTATAAATTATTTCATAGTTCGTCATCACAATATAAAAATACCGACTCATTTCACTCATTCTCTGCAAACGCCAAACATGAACAGGCAGGCAGATTGTCATTTTTCTTAAATTTAGCCTAACAAATATTTAAAACAATAAATTTTTATTATTTTATTTTTAATTTGGTCTAGATGTCTGTCTGTTTTATGGTTTATAAATGCAATTTTAGTTACACAAAACAAAAAAAAAGTGAAAACAACTGAAAAAACATGAATCTAAAACCATATGGAAACATTTTGTGTTGCTTTTTTTGTTCTTTCCTCAAAACCCATTCGCTATCGTTTGTTTGACCATCGAAATGATTTTGAGAAAATTTCGCGTTTTTAGCATTTTTAATTTGCCTTTCAAATGCAAATAAAACTGATGTGTCTACATGTCTGTTCCTTTTGGGTGACAATACTTTCCTTTTGTTTCTTCCTAAATTCGAATAATCAAAAACAAAAAAAAAAACAAAATGTCAAGAAACTTATATTTTGTTTTTTGCTTAGAAATGATATGGACCCAAAAAAAAGGAACATTTTAAATTGTGTTGATATTTTTGTCTTTAGAGTTCCTCCTGCCTATAGACAACGCCACGCCACGCCGTACAATGGCAAATACCCAAAAATTTTCATTACACGCATAAAATATTTAACGCCGCCGCTTTAACAGAAAACAAAAACAAACAAAATGTACTTCGCCAGAGTCAAAACATCATAATATTTGAAAATGATCATTAATGCTGGGAGTGTTGCATGTTTTTAAACATGTCCACATCATCTCTCAACTCATACTGATCATCACCGTCAACGAAGACATTTGGATTAATTTCTATATTTCTGGCCCGTTGTCACAGGGTGGTGGTTGCCACGCCAAATTTAAGAGGGAACAGCGAACACTTCAAAATTAAAAGTAATGTTTTCTACTGGAAATATATATAGCAAAGTTCGAAATACAAAATCACGAACGTGACAAATAATAGATGGATCTTAGTTTTTCGCCTGTTGTACGTTTTTTGAAGTCAAAAGTCCTATCTTTTTAGTCAAATCTCCCATTTTAAAATTAATTTTTCAAAAGATATTTTTTTAAAACTATTATTTGGAACCTGAAAATTTTGAAGAAAATTATGAAATTTTTTTTATTACAATATTTCACTATTTTATCATATATTTTGAAACACATAGAAACGTGTTCTAAACTTGAATTTAAATAAGAAATGATTGCTTTTGTTTTATGTACAAGAACTAATTTGTATGTAACAGATTTCTTTGTGAGTTTTGACTTTTTTCGCATTTCGAAATAAATTTTTTTTTTGGTATATTAATTTTATGCCAAAAACTTGCTATTTTGAATGTTCGAACATTCGATGTTGTATTCGAAATTATAATTTTTCTTAGTTTATGAGGAATAATATCAAGTTTTTGTATATTTCGTTATCGAAACTGGAAATTTTCACAAAAAAAGGCTGGAAAATGAATTCGATTCCTTTTAGTAATTTAGCAAAATTAATTAAAAATTATTGAAACAAATCGAAATTGTGAGAGCAGAATTTTCGAGAAAATTGGTGGCGTGTGTTCTTTTTTGTTTAATTTTTAAATAGTTTAAAAAAGTGTTTAAAGGCTTAGAAACAAAAACTTAATTCCGCCAACTGCTGTTTTATCGTATGTATGTATATGTTTTTGTAGTGAAGCTTAAATTTTATTGTTTTATTTGGAAAGCTTAACACACACAAAAAAAAAATAAGTAAAAATAAATTTCTTAGACTGGGAAAAATTAGAAATTTCTACCACGTGTCTGGTTTTTTGTTGTTGTTTCAATTTTAGTAGGTTTGTCTGTCTCCAACGTGCCAAGTTCAAAAAATTTATGCGTTTATGTCGACTGTCTGCCAATCTTTCGTTTTTCGATTTTTACACATACATTTTTCTTCTACATACTCTCTTACATGCCCAACAGACCTCTACTTTTAACTATAAACACATAAATGTTTATGTTTTTAGTTAAAAGTTAAAAAAAGTATTTATGTATTTATTATACAATTTCTATGTAGTTTTACACAAAAAAGAAAATGCGGACACTGTTTCAACACAAAAATAGTTCTCTTATGTCCATTTTTAAGCGAAAATTTTTTAGAGACTTTAAAATTTTAACGAAAAAAGGAAAATTTTAAAGTTAGCAATAAAATTATCAGGATCTTCTTTTAGAGTTATTTGCACCCGTGATTGCCTGATACACAGTTTTCAATGCTATCAGATCAGGCCAACCTGTCTGGTATTGATGATAAGCCAACATCAACTCTGTTCTATTTTAAATTTAATTTTAATTTTAAATTTAATTTTAAATTTAATTGTTCCAAAAGTATATATTTACATATTTTGTTTAAATTGCACTTCTTTAGAAAATAGTAATTTTATCTACTTTTAAACGAAATTTTTTTTGCCCCTTTTTTTTAATTTTTTGTTATGAATCATTGATCATATTAACGGCACAATTTGTAAATGTACAATGAAAAAAATCTAAACAATGAAAAGCTCATAAACATAAACGAATTATTTTCCTCATTAAGATACAATGTAAAAGTTTTTTTTTTTTTGGCTCTGTTTGTCTTTATGAACAACGATGGTGTTGACACGGGCCATAATTTCAAATACTAGTACAGATATTTGCGGCGAAAATCGTTACAATGTGCCAATAGGCGGATCTTAGCGAAACGTACAAGTTTAACAAGACTGACGATGCCAATTTTTCCAATAGATTACCCGCCAATTTGCCAAAGCCACTACAAACGCTCTATTCCCCCACGGCCGTTTGCAATTTAGAAAATGAAATTTCTGTTATGGCCAGTGTAAACCTCTTATTTTATCTCAGATAGCGTAAAAAAATCATAGCTTTTCATTGGCATACGAATGAACGAGCAGTCGTCGTCGTTAATAAGTTAATGCTGCTGGCAGCGGGGCATTTGTACGAACGTATAGAAATTGCAAATTTCCTTTCATGCTTATTAATTACAATTTTCACATAAAATCAACAAGAATTTATGGCGCCACACGTTATACAACTTGTATTTAATGTTGTACATTTAAATCAAACATCTGATTCTGCATGAAAGCGAACAACTAAACTGCACATTTGTACTTTAAACCATTAAAAACAACTTAAATGCATTCGAACATAGAATTTTGTACATAAATACATAAATCTATACGTTTTCAAAACGCATGGAATACAAACACATACACTGATAAACTTCGCTTGCATACATTTTCTGGCATTTTGTTCAATATGAATTTATATCAGTTTGTTTTATACAAACATACATTTTTTTGTTTGCTTGTGTTTTTTTTTTTTTGCATATAAAATAAAACTTATTAACGACATACTTTGCATAAGAATTTTTGCTTGATTTCATTTTATGTGATTTAAATTTTTTTCTTTCTTTCTTGCTTTTTTTAATACAATTTTAGGCAGGCAATCAAATACATACATACATTAAATGCACATAAAACCATGTGTAAGTTAACTCGTGTGTGTGTGTGTGTGTGTGTGTGTGTATGTACTCGCATGTACTGAGACAGCATTTTACGAAATCCAGATGAAAATTCGAATCTAATTTGGAACTTCTTAACGATCAAAATGTTTATTCGTGTTCTCTTTTCAATACAGGAGAAGTTTTTTGAGAGTAGTGCTGCCAAGTTCTTTTCGTTTTTTTACTGGCTAATTGTTATGGACATTTTCATCTCTTTTTTTCGAATCTAATTTGTAACTTCTTAACGATGTATGTTGTAATTTTCTTACAGGAGAAGTTTTTCTTGGGTTTTTTAGATTTTCTGTTTGCTGGATGACTGTTTTACACATTTCCATATCTTATTTTTGAATCTTATTTTTGCAACTTCTGAGCGATCAAAATGTCTATTTATGTCGGTCGTAAAAAACAACAAATATTTTTTTCTTTTGTAATTTATCACTTGGCAACTAGAAAAACTGAGTGCCCTTATTGCAGTTTTGGTTTTTTCATATGAGTGTGTGTGTATGTGTGTACAATGCTGAATGATTGCTTCTTTAAAATTTGTTTGATTAAAGTCTTAATAATTTAATTAAACTGCTATAATTTGTTTTTCTTAAGTTGGGGAAATTAATTTTATTTGCATTTCTTTTGCTGTTTTCGAAAAATATAAAATTACTAATGAGTTTTCATGTCAGCTGACAGCTTAAATAAATTTTAACTACAAAAAAAAAAAACAAAAAATATGTCACGGTGGTCGGATTAAGAAGGGCCGCATTAAAATGCAATGTATTATTCATAGCCAAATAAAGTAAAAACAACAGCTAAGAATTTTAGATAATTTATAAAGCCACTAAAAAAAAAAACTGGTGCTAGAAATTGAGCATTTTGCGATGTTGATTCTTTTGGTTGAAAAAGTTTTCGATTGATTTTGACAAGCAAAGTTAAGTTTTAGATAACTTTGCTAAATAAAATTTATCGATACTTGTTTCTTTTATAGAAAAAGAAACGCCATCGATTAACTTTCCATATGTATTTATGTATATTTATAACTACATATATAAAACAGAACGATAACTATATAAAACAGAAAAGTTATCGATAGGTTTTCTATAGAAACGAAACGATGGCAATAAAAACTAAAGTTATTTATTACATGTTGGAATTTGGAGACATTTACTGTGAAAAGGATACATTTTCATTGAAAAGGCAAAACAGTCGATAGCTTATCTGTAGAAAAGTAAAATTAGCGATAACTTTTCCATAGCAAAATCTAGTTTGCAATAAATTTTTCCAAGAAATGGAAAATTACTGCAATAATTTTTTTTAAATAAAATTTTAAAGTTGAGTATTTAACAACTTTTTGTTAAGAAAAGGAAAGTTTTCGATAGTGTAACAATATTAATAACTTATATTTGTACATTATCGATTAGTGTTATCAAAGTCTATGAGGACATTTCATCGCTTGATATTTTGGTTACATGAAAATACTTTAAGAAATAAACTCTGTTGCAAGTACGTTAAAAATTTTCCCACATTTACAAAAAGTGTTTAATGCAGTTTAAGCAGATTTTTTTTCTTTTCTTTCCACATATTTAAACTGCACAAATTTTTTGTTCTTGTAATTGAAGCCTTTAAGCGAAAAGAGCACCAACAAATTCCTTGCGCTCAACATATGAGAACCATAAGGTGGCAAATTGCCGCTGTAGGCAAAATAAAAATATAAAATACGAAATTTTGTTTGCAGTTATTAAATAAAATAATTTTATTAAAATTTTCTCAAAAAACTGATTTTTTTTTTTTTTTTGAATAACTTTTAAGTGACAAATTATTTAACAAAAACGTAAACCACAAAAAATTACGTTTAATCAATGAATGAATGAAACGTTTCTTGGGGTTTTTTGGTACATACTGACATACATGCATACATACATACATATGTGCAAACATTTGATTGTGTTGAATGTTTAAGTATGTCTGTACATACATACATATATGTATTGGTGTACGATCAGAACAAGTATTTTTTTATGCCAAAAATTAACAATTTATTAAAAAAAAAAAAAAATTAAAAGAAATTTAATGCAAATTTGTATGATATTTTATCAACAATTTGCCGGTTTTTGGTTTCAGAACATGAAAAAAGTGTACACATTTGTTTTGCTGTGATGTATAAAGGACTGCTTTCATAAATGTACATATTTCCATACATGCATAAATAATATATTATATATTTTATTTCATTATGAAATTATTCATTATGAAGAAGGGAAATTTTCCTGGTGGCAGGTTTTCATTGTCAGTTCATTGTAAGATCCTGTGAGATCTGACAACTGTCTTTCTGTTTTCAATTGTACAAAGTTGAATTAAATTGTTGTTTTTGTTTAAAAATCTTGGCAACTCAACTTGCCGTAAAACCATGTTCTGTCACTATTTAAAGTCAACGAACTAAGAAAGCTTTATAAAATATAAGTTAAGCAGCCTGTGAAATAACTTGTTATTCAATAACTGTAGCTGGTGCTTCTAAAGGACACGTCAGACTATCATAGTTTGTATTAAAACTGGTTCAAAATTCGTATAATAATACGATTGAGAGATTTGACTTATTATAAGACCTCGTCATTAGTAAATAAATATTTTGTTTTTTTTTCATTTTAGCCGGTTTGCAATATCGTAAAACGCTTTTTGATTACTCTATCGTTTTGCAGCTGATAAAAGATTTCTCTGTCATACCTGGGCTTAAAATTTATAATTTCCTTCAGCTGATAAGAAAAGGTGAATGTTTAGTTTTTGTGCTAACAAATTTTCCTGTTGTGCATTTCAAAGGCCATATATTGTTATTGGCCAGCAAGTCTTCTGCTGATTGAGATTTTATGCAGCCATTTCTTTTCTACTCATATTTTTCTTAAGGACTTGGCATGAAATTTGTCATCTCATTAGATTTCTGTCATAATGTAGATCTTAGGACTTGCATAATAGTGTAAACAGCATTTTAGTATAAAATAAAAACTTCATTCTTTTGAATTGCTGTCAGCACACACACACACACACACACACACACACACACACACACACAGTTTTGTTGGTTCTTGATGATGATGAATTTGACTGCAAAAGTTTTCCTTTCATTCTTGATTATTTTTTTACTTCTGTTTTTTTCTTGGTTCGCCTTTTTGCTGTTTGCTCGTGTAAATTGAGTCATGTGAGTGTTAAAAAAAATACGATAAATACAATTTTATTGTAAGCAGATATATAGAAGTAAGAATTTTGATGCATAACAAATTATGAAAAAATATAGTGTATTTATTTAATTAAAGCAAAATCTACAGCTTAAACGGATACAGTGCATTTCAGTAGTGATTTTTTTTTCTTTAACTTTATAATAAAAACGTTAAGGTTTTAAAATTCATTAATTTCCGGAAGCTAAAAATGAAGAAGAAAAAAACAAACAAAAATTATAATTATGTGACAAATTAAGGCCATTTTTATCTACAGCATATTCTTACGCTGTCTGTGTTCAAAAGTATCAGGCTTCAAATTTCAGACTTGAAGTACATATTTTAAGCTATGGTTGAGGTTAACCTGGAACTGGACATAAATTTATTTTTATGTTTATAAATATAATACATTTTTTTTTAACTAAAAGTTGAGTTTTATTCTCACAGTAAAATAAGGCGATTAAAAAGTGGCCGCGTGTTTTTGTTAGGGGGGGGGGCGGGGGCAGCCAAATAGTTTACTTATCTAAAGGTTTGTTTAAAATAACAACAAGTTTAATGACCACAAACGAATAATGATAATTCTCCAAATAGTATTTTGTAATTCTTGGCTATTGTGGCTTTTGAACTTTTGTACATTTTTTCAAAGAAATTAAACCACAAAATGAATTTTTTTTATCGCTCGTCAGCTAAAAGAAAAAAAAACATTTCACAATTTTTGCTGGTCTTCTTAGTTGTGTTTTTATAAATAATTTACCCGCCTGTCCCACACTATCGAACGATAACGTTCGCCTGTACTTTGAAGCACAACAAAACTGATTAGTTGCAGGGGAATTTCTGTCTATTGCACCTGTAGTTACTCGGTGCTCTCAATAAACATAAATTCTTACCTGCAAAGGAATTAAATTAAGGGATAACAACTTTCCTATAACTTTTCTTTAATAAATTTTCTTAAAATTAAATTTCTTATATCCTTATATTGTAAAAATATTATTCAAGCGATTATTTGTGGTCCTTGGAATTATTTTGAAATCAAATAAATCTTTACTTAGAGTTAAAAGTCTGTTATTTGGAAAGAATAAGGAGTTGCTTGCTTATAGCTGCAGAATGCACTAAATGAACAGATGAGACTTTAGCTGGAAAACGTAGACTATAATATTTTTTTGAAAAATGTGCGCAGATTTTGCACTTTTGATATTGAAAATTATACAACTTTTGCTATTATTTCTGTAGGACGTTTTATGCTTAAGCCTTAATTAAGCCTTTTATGTCAATGTCTAGAGATATTGTTTAATAATAAGGTCATAGTTGCTATTTTGACAGGAATTTGTCATACATTTTTATAAAAATCTAGAAATCTATAAATTTCGGCATATTTCGCGCTTTTGTTTTTTAATTTCGAAATCTGTTATACTAATTTACTACTATAAACTGTTTATAAAAATGTAAAAAGAAAATGGTGGGAATAAATGTATAAATTTAAAACTTGTTTTTATTTTACTTATATCTATTTCACTACCTTAAAACTATATACAAATGATACGTCAGACACTCTTACGCCTTCGTACTTCCCCACCAACTCTTATACTTTAGTCTTATCTACTCAAACAGGGATTGTGAGACACTTTAGAAATGAAATGTACGTATGTGTTAAGGGAAAAAGACATTTTCAAAATGTTCAAACAAATAAACTTTTGTTTTGTTTTTTTTTTTTTTTTGTTTCGAACAATTAACACGTGTTTTATGTCATCTCTTTTATTTTATTTATTTTTAGTTTAACATTTCATTGTTAACAAGAAAACAATAAGTGACGATCTAATCATACGATTGTAACACTGAAAAACATACAAAATTATGAGATACGAAGGGTAATAACTGTTGGGGAAATTGTCTCTTTCGTTTTAAGAAGACCTTGAAAAAAATAAAACTTAATTATTTTATATAGTTTTTATAGTCAAGTGTATAATACTTATAGCATGTAAATGGTTTAAGATTTTTGAAAGATTGTTGTGTTGTTTTTTTTTTTTAACTGTGATTACGCTTATTGTTGCTTAATACTTTGTACTATTTTTTTTTATTTGTTTCACAGCGTTTACACTCGCTAATCACCCAATAAACTTGATGTTGTTATTGACACAATTTTTATAGTAAAAATTCTAAAGAACACGATAAGTAGCATAAACACTTGTCTCTGATCATAAACATTAGTATTTTCAAAACCATATTTCTTCACAAATTGAATTGTTGCCTTCTGCAAATATGATAATAGATGTTCTATGATAAAACTCAGTATTTGTGTTTTAATTGTGAAACAGAAGATTATGAATAGATCTTGTTCAAGGCGGCCAGTATTATGTTCGAAATTTCAAATTTCGTTCACGGCTTTTAACAAATCCAAAAATGAGGACCATCCATAAAAACATGCTTATGAATTTCGATTGCTGTTGCTGAGACGTTCAAAAAGTCATTAACTTCTTGAGTGTAGCTGGCCTATCAAGAGATGATGAGAAATACCATAAAATGTACAAAGTAGTTGCCGCTTCGTAGGACCAATAATAGATTTAAAATTTCAATTTTAATTGCTGTTTTTAAGGCCCACAAATATAATGAAGAATTCGTCCATTTGTTAAATAAAATCAGGCAAATGATTTCTTAGTGTTAATAGACGTGTTCAGATATGGAAATTAGTTGCCGCTTCGTAGGACCATAAATAGATTTAAATTTTCAATTTTAATTGCTGTTTTTATGGGCCACAAATATAATGAAGAATTCTGTCATTTGCTAAATAAAATCAGGCAAATGATTTCTTGGTGTTAATAGACGTGTTCAGAGATGGAAATCAGTTGCCGGTTCGTAGGACCATAAATAGATTCGAATTTTCAATTTTAATTGATGTTTTTATGGGCCACAAATATAATGAAGAATTCTGTCATTTGCTAAAGAAAATTAGGCAAGAAAATGAGCGTAAATTGCTTTTTTGATTTTAATAGACGTGTTAATAATAATAATAGTAATAGAGATAAAAAGCAGTTGCCAGTTCGAAGAGCCATAAATAGGTTTTATTTATTAGTTTTAATTGTATATATCAGGAAGTACAAATAAAACTAAACCTATAAACAATTCGGCCACTTATTTTAAGAAATCCAAGCAATAAATTAAGCGAATCTTGATTGAAGCTAACGTGTGCGGAGATAAAGAGCCAGAACACAAGCTTGTAGCAAATCTGTTGCCTCGAAGGACCATAAACAGATTTTACCTGTTTATTTAATCGCTGCTGGCATTAAACTGTTTCAATAGGTTCAAGCAAGAATATAAATAACAATTGGAACTAATTAATAGCTTAAGAGACGAGAAAAAAAAACCGGATTGTTAACTTTACCTGCTGTATCGAAGGACCAAATCTCTCTAATATATGTCATATAATGACTGATATTAAGCAGCATCGAAGACGACATATTACTCAGGCGGCTTATTTTCGAATTTTTCGGCAACGCTTCATTCACGCCGATCTCCTGATTGGAATTTATTTTTCTTTCTCATATGGATCTTCGATCGATTTTTAATTACATCAAATCCTTCAGCAGGCTTGTATTTGTCTAATTATTTATTGTGTATTACAAATTTCTAACACGTTGTTTCACTATTCCTGGCCATTAATGGCGTCTTGAGAACACAATAACACCAGTTTTTTTTTTGCCATTATGTCTTGAACAAATTACGATTATTTTGTACTAATATGAAAGAATTCAACATCCGCAATTAAATTATTTTACAATTTCGAATTCCAATGACTACAACAAAAACCATACCAAACAGATCAGCAAAAGAAAATGAAAAAACAAGAAATATGTCGTCACTTGAGAATTTAAAGAATGAATTTTGTTGATTTTTTCCACTTTCCTCGTTTGGCGGAAAAAAAATTGAAAAAGAAATTAAAATCAAAATTGGCAAACAATACAATGAATAACAGCAGCGAGTGGTACAATCAAGAAATTGTCTAAATTGACACATCAAACGTCGCGTCTAACAATTGACAATAGGTCGATTCGAATAGACATTATATGTACGAATAAAACACAAACAAAAAATAGACAAACCAGCGAGACCAAATACAACAATAGTAACAAAGTTAAAGGCAACAACTCAAATAATTTCTTAGTTTTCGAATATTTTACTTTTTGCTTTTTTGTTACTTTTTTTCGTTTTTCTTAAATTGAATTTTGTTTTAAATCACCAAATAGAATTAAGAGGAGAAAAAACTCGAAGAAATGAAATGTGGAGTGCTGCTCGGAACAGAGAAGTATATTCTGAATTGAGTTCAATGACCAATATTTGTAATTTAAATTGCATCAATGCATGGGCCAAGTTTTATTTCAGTTTTCCTATCTTTTTTTTCTGTTTTTTTGTCTTCAAGCACTAAAATCGTTATTCAAAATAACAAAATATATAATATTTTTTTCTTTTGCTTTTACTTGCATTTGAAAAAAAATGTAGGGAGGAAAACATGTATAAAAAGCAACAAAAGCGCGATTGGATTGTTACAGATGATGTTGACGGCATTAAAACGTATAAAAAAAAAACGCGGAAAACCAAATAGTTTCTGTCTTCTAAATAGAACTAAAAAAAAATTCGAAACTAAGTTCGAATTTTATACAAAGTCTTCAAAATTGGCAAAAGTGAATTTTGCAGCTTGTATAATATCTGTACATACATTTTTTATTTAAATAAAATATAAATATTTTTTGGCCATGAAAGTGTTTTGTTAAAAATTTAGAATTTTCGAAATTCTTTAAAAATTAGTAAATTTAAAAGTAAACTTTGTTAAACTGTAAAACTTCTCATTTTTAAGGCATATAACAAATTTCGAACTTATGTTCGAATTTTCGGACTTACCCAAAAATTAATTAAACGGCCCATTTGTGATAGAAATTCTCTTAAATATTATTTTGACAACTTAAAGTTGGCTCAACATTTATGTTTTGTACGAAATTTTTCATAATTATTAATTTTCCAAAATTTTCGAAATTACATATTTCAAAACAGCTGGTTTTTACAAATTTAAAGAAAACTTTAACTAAATTACTCGTAACTAAATTAATTTTAATGCCTATAACAAATCAACGAATCTATGTTCGAATTTTCGAACATCATCTAAAATCAATTAAATGCTCGATTTGTGTGCAGAAATTCTCTTAGGAAGCTTTCAAAATTGTTTTAAGCGAAATTCTTCCTAAATTTTCGCTGTTCTTTGTAAACTGTTAATTTATTTTTGTTATTTTAAAAGCAAACATTTTTTAAAAAATATGTGTCAAACTTTGAAAAGTTCTTTATTCCTTTTTTGTCCCTGTAATATATTGACAGTCAAGTTATAGTCGTTTCGCTTCATTTGGTTTTTTTTTCTGCTCTTTTGCTTGAAAAAGTTGCAATTCAATTAAGATCTTGTTTTTAATCAATAATAGACATCAAATAGATTTTTGCCATTTTTTGTTTGCTGATTTCTGAACGTCTGCCTGAGAGCTGTCGTTTCAGAAATGTGTTGACTGGATGTCAGACGTTTTAAAAAAAGTGATTTTTTGTTTTTTTTGGTGTTGCTTTTTTTTGGCTCAATGAAAAAGGGAAGTGATTTGTGTTTATATGGCAAGTATTTCGCTATTTGAGTTTCTTTTTTTAGATTCTGGCGTTTTTTCCCCTCTATGAATTTAAGACTTGAAAAGGGCGATTGCTTTGTAGATTTCCACTTATTTAAGCTGATCGCATATTCTACGGATTTTCTAGCTGGTAAAATATTTTCAATACAATATTATATTTGTTTTCTACTACTAGTGTCACAGTTTTAGCGTTGCCATGACAAATGTGTTTATTTATTGTTGTAAAATATTTTCAGAACGTCAAATTCAAATGAGGCAACACACCCACCTACTTTTGATTTTCAATATCGTCATTAAAGTGCCACAAATTCAAACAAATAAAAAATACGATGAGTATGTACTTCTAAATAAGAGGGCAAACCAAAATGACAGCAATTTTTTTGGTGAAATCAGAAACTGAAACGAAGTAAACAAATAATCAGCTGTTTAATTTAGATGCTTACGAAAAAACTAAAACGAAAACTTGGCATGACAACTTAAAATAAATTTGCATTAGACTTTAGCAGACCGTAAAAGGCCAATTGATTATTTAATAATTCTAATAGAGAATTATAAAATCAATGACTGTTTGACTTTGGCTTGGAAAAAATAAAGGAATGGAATGTATGACTGTGCCCGATGAGTGCTGCATGATTAAGCAATGAAATATTGAAAAAAGAAAAATATTTTAAAGTAAAAGCTTTCAATTTATAGTACACACGTTATAGTTGTTGTTAATTAAATTATCTATTGCAGAGATGGCAACCGATTGCGAAATTAAGTACGAAATTTTTAATTTCTATTAAAATTGAAGTGCATGTTTTTAAATTGCGTTATCAACAGCTAAAGACCATAAATTTTTTTAGTTTAAATCCAAAAACGAACATCTAATTAGTCATTCAAAGATATCGAAATTTAGGTCGAATATTCGAAAAGCTACAAAATTTTTATAACAAAAAATACCATAACAAATATTGCAATTTCGTGGAATAAAAATCGTTAAGTTCGTCACTTTTATAAAAATAAACAATTTCCAAGTTAAATTCGACATTTCGAAATGTCGTAGTTATTGTTCGAAATGTTTTGTAAATATAATGTTGTTGTTAATGACATCCAAAAGTTGTAATTGGAAAAAAATTCAATAAATTTTTTTTTTTTTTTGGTTTCTTAAAATTGATTTCGAAGTGGAAAATCAAAACATTCATCACATCACGCCAGCCCAGGCAGTAAATTAAGTTCTTAATTTTATTTTATTGAAAGCAAATGTATAAAAATCCAGAAAACAAACCACGAAATTAACTTCGAATTTTCGAAAATTATGCCAACATATAAATTATGCCAACATTAACAGAAAAAAGCTGAGACAAAGAAATAATTACTGATTTATTACACAATAAAGTGCAGTTATGCTAGAATTTCGAATTCAAATCGAATTCGAAATTGAAAAAAAATAATTCATACAAAAAAATAACCTAGAAGAATATTTTTCGAGTGTGCGAATAATTTCGATTGTAAAATTTTTTACAAGAAAGAAACTTGGTAAATGGTTTAAACATGAAGAAAAAAAAACAGTAGATCTGTCTTAACAAAATCATAAAATCATTTCAGGATGAAATCTTACACAATTTGTATTTGTTGTTATTTTGTTAATACAACATAAAATTACTAAAACAATGTCTCTTTTAACTTGGCCATAAAGTTGAGCACGAATTATTTCCAAACTTAAACGCTCGTTAAGTTTCTTAAACATTATTCTGATTTGATTTAAATGCTTGAATATTTAAAACTATCACTAGACTTAAGAACTTGTAAAAGCAACAAGAACAAACCCTGCAAAGAAAAGAGAAAACGGCTTAACAAAAACAAAAGTAATTCTTTTTTTTCTTTGGTTTTTTTTTCTTTTTTTTTTGTTGACGTCAGTCTGGAACGAAAGACAGCGACAACGAAAGAATAAATTATTACAAAAGCACTTTTTGTTAACACATGAGTTGGCTTTACATGCCTAATGTGCTTAAAAATGCATATAAATTATTGTATAAGCATAATTTTCGTATACATGCAGGTCTATAAAAGAAAAAATCCACGCTATTAACATAATTTATAAGGCAGCAAATATCTATATTGACGGGAAAAGTTGTAATCAGAATGTACTCAAAATGTTAATTCATCTAAATGTATTCTATATTTCTGTATATAGTACGAGTATATGCACACATATTTATATATGTGTGTAGAAACATAGATACATCTTTTAAAAAAGTACCCTTTCAAAAATCAATTTGTGAAAAAGTTTGTTTTGTGCCTTTTTAAAATAAAGTACTTGTATCTACTGAATAATGTGCACGTTTATAAAGTACCTTTTATAAACGGTTACATATTACATTTTCCAAATATTATGTCTAAAATAGTACCTTAAGCATATCTTTAAAACCAGTTTTAAAAACTATTTCTTGAGGCCGTAGGGCTCTTTCTACCAACAATCGATAACTTTCAGCACTCGTTTTCTACAAATGAAAGAAGTTTATCAGACTTCCCCGCCAAACATCTTTTTTAGGCACCACATTCGACATTATTATAGCGATTGAAAAAAATGTGTTTTTACACTTTGGCGTCTATCGAATACTGAATTATAATGACAGAGATGTCTACCCTTTAAAATACCTTATTTGTTATTGTGGAGACAAACCATATGTGACAGTTATGCCATATGTTGTCAAAATCGACATTTTTAACTTTTATATAAAGCCAATATATTTTTAATATTTTTCTAGAAGTATTCTTTAAACTGGAGCATTTCAAAGAAAAGAGTGTCTTCTAAAAAAGTATCTTTTAAGAAAGTACATTTTACAAAAATAGTTTTGATAAATTGGCTTTCGAGCAAATTACTTAGCAATAAAAAATATGTTCTAGAGAAAAATTTTTTGAAATCAAAACCTTTACAAAAAGTACCATTTATTAATAGTGGCTATTACGGAAAGTAGCTTTTAAAAAAGTACCCTTCCAAATAAAAGAACTTCCTAAAAAGAACTTAGTGAAAGAAGAGTTCTCTCTTAATTAAAAACATCCTCTTTTAAAAAAATTCTTCTTAAGAAAATGTTGTTTTAAGATTATTTTTGTTTTTTGTTTAAACTTCTTTTTGTTTTTTATTAAAGTTCTTTTTGTTTTTTTTTAAATTTCTTTATTTTGAAAAAATGTCCTTTTACAAAAAGTTATTTCTAAATAACCTTCTTTGAACAAAAAAAAAATTCTTCTAGCAAAAAATTATTTTTACAAAAAGTTTTACAAAAAAATTACACAAAATATCCTTTTTAAAAAAATTGTGTTTGTAGAAAGAATTTTTTTTTGATAAAGTAGTTAAAATTGTATTTAAAAAAAAATAGTGTTTTTAAAAAAATAGTGTTTTTTAAAAAAATAGTGTTTTTAAAAAAATAGTGTTTTTTAAAAAAATAGTGTTTTTAAAAGTGTTTTTAAAAAATAATATTTAAAAAAAATAGTATATTAAAAAAATAGTGTTCTTAAAAAAATTGTGTTTTTAAAAAAATAGTGTTTTTAAAAAAATAGTGTTTTTAAAAAAATAGTGTTTTTAAAAAAATAGTGTTTTTAAAAGTGTGCTTTCAAAAAAATAATGGTTTGGGAAAAAAAATATTTAAAATAATAGTATATTAAAAAAATTTTGTTTTTAAAATGAGTGTTTTTTTTAAACTAATATTTTCCAAAAAAATAGTGTTTTGAAAAAAATATTGTTTTGTAAAACAGTGCTTTTAAAAATAGTGTTTTTAAAAAATAGTGTTTTAAAAAATTGTATTTTTAAAAAGTTGTGTTTACAAATTTTTAAGTGTTTATAAAAAACTAGTATTTTTATAAAAAAAAATAGTAACTTTAGAAGGGGACATTTTAAAATCAGTAGCTTTAAAATGAGCATCTCTTTAGTAACTGAAAAAAGAAAATCTGAATTTTAAAAACAGTAGATTTAAAATAAGGAAATTTTTTCCAACTTCTAAATTAGAAAAAACTTGTTTTTGCCCAAGAACGAACTTTTTACGAAGAGAAACTTTTGAAGAAAGTACAATACATTTTACAAAAAGTTCCTTGCACAAAGCAAAAGCTTCTCCCAAAAGAGGAAATATTACAATTTTTATTAATTTTTTTTTTTGCAAAAATTTGAAAGTTAAACATTTTAGTTTTTGAATTACGAATTCCAGTCGTTCGGTTCGTAAAAAGCCAATTGTTAATTTGAATTGTTAAATTGAACTTCTATCAATGAATTCATTTTATTGATTTTATAAGTGCTAAAAAATAACATATGTACATAAATATTGTATGTAAATTACGTATGTATGCAATATGTTAATGGAGCTGCTCGCTAGATAAATTTAATGTTTTGTAGTGCTTTTGAATTTAAAATATTTACTTTTTGTTGCTTCATCGCTTAAAAATGCTAAAATGGTGTTAAAATGTTGAGTTGTTGTTGTCGTTTTTGTTTTTCTCCTTCTCCTTTCTTACATATTGTACAAAAACAAAAGCGTTTTCTTGAACTATTTCAGGCCTAAAAGTTCATTTAGCTATTTGATTTTTTGTTGTTGTGCCACAATATGTTTTCCACTATATTAATTCAGTTCGTAGCAATAAATCGTTTTGGATCATTGACAATGCATAAACGTCAACGGAGTAGTGTTTGTTGTTTTTTTCTTTTCTTACAATACATATTTCTTGCTTTGCATATCGCATGTGACATTTGAACGTTTTTCACAGTGTTTTTGTTATTGGCTGTTTGTTTGGTTGTTTGGTTTGTCTCCGTAGCCAAAACGGGGGCAGAGAACAAAAATTGGAACATTTGGAGCCTGAATAATATTCTTTTAGGGAGGAAAAAGAATCTGCTTAGCTGAATAAATACATGCATTAGACAGTCGGTTTACAGTGAAAGGCAAAAGAGAAAGTATTTTATTTGCTACTTTGGTTTGGATTCTTTATTTGGCGCTATTTTGGCCGCTACAGAGACAACTTTATTTAATCTATGATCATATTGTCAACTGAAATGCAAAAGCATGTAACCTTAATTTTTAATATATAACATTAAGGTAGAATCCCACTTTGGGCGCAATTAGCGCATTGTGTAACGATATTGATGCCTGATTTATTTTCGAGCATTCACATTTACAATTGTGAAAGTTTTAATATAAACGTTTCTATACGTTTACACTATCGGCGCACCATGAACTCATATACGGCTTTCTTTCGATCTCTCTCTTCCTTTCTCCATTCCTGTACTTACTGGTAAATGTTTTTTTCGTTTTCAAAAGTTTATACCCTCGGGATTGAAATTATCGACGCTACCCAAAAAAAATTTGATCGGCCAAAGCCAGCACGATTTCGGCGCTTGCCCGTTGCGAATTCGAAATTAATGTGCGTTCACACGGTCGGTACAGGAGTTTTCCCAAATTGGGTGGCATCTCAGCTTAATAGTTATCAGTTGGTACAACATTTTTATGATCACGAGTGTCTTGTGTCTCGTGTTGAAATATGTTTGCATTAAAAAAAAAATTATAGCAGAAAAATTAAATTTATTTGCACCATAAGAAAACAACTTTCAGCTGCAACACAAGCACTGAAAACCACAAAATATAGATTGGACAGTTGAGAAAAACCTAAAGTGGGTTTTATGACCAGCAAGAGCATCTTATACTTCAGTCGGAAGAGTAGACAGTTAAAGGAAGAATAATTTATAATCTAATAATATCTGACATTATATAGTTTGCACTATGGGTTTGTCCACTGTGTATTGTATTAAATATTGAAGATATAAATATGTTAAGTAAATATATCTAGTTTATATTAAATATTATTATATTAAAATGAAAACTATAGAGGACAAGGATGAACTTGATCCAAACTTTGATTAAGGATTTTTGTTTGCTAGTTACATGGTTTTGCATTTCAGCTAACGATGTATATATATTTATGTATATACTTATACATATATGTATATAAAAAATAACTCCTGGCATTAAAATTAAGCTTTACGAGGTAATTGTAAAGAATATCAAATTAACGATTGTGTGCAATTTTTATAACTGACAGTACGCATCTGTTTTTAGAAATTTTGTTCACAATTTTTCTTCGCTTATGGTAACACTGTGACATAAAATAATATATGTATAATGAGAATACAAAATTGCTTAGTACTGAACCAATTGTAAGGACTTTATTTTTTGCCAATTTAGTGGATCGTTAAATTTTATATGACTTCACATGTTTTCGTTTAAGCGAAACCTCCCATCAAAGTTGATTGCCAGAAGGGGAGAAGCGTTCCCCCGGCCAGCCTTTAAAGCGGTATTCCGATCATTCGTTAACTAAAAAGTTCTGTTTACAGTTGAAACTTAAAACGAGAATCAGTTCTGTGAGTTTGTATTTCAGCCCACCATATACAAGTTTTTGTTTTTACTAAAACCTATTATTATTAGAAACTTGAGCTTTTGCTCTGGCAAATTTAAACATTAAATGCAAGCACATATTTGGCCTATTAAATGCAGAAAAAAATGTGCCACGTGTTAAGTCAAAACTTAATCTTGTTTCTAATAAAATCAATAATAAAGTCAAGTGTTAAGACGAACAAAAAGTATCCAACGATTACAATAATTATGCAAAAAAGTATAAAAAGAGAATATATTAAAGCTATAAATAATCTAAAATTCCAAAATAAACATAATATTTCAATCAAAATTGTAATAAGGAAACGATTACGAAATTAGGCAGACAAAA
Source organism: Epicampocera succincta (assembly GCA_932526305.1). NCBI lineage: Eukaryota > Metazoa > Arthropoda > Insecta > Diptera > Tachinidae > Epicampocera > Epicampocera succincta. The sequence continues at coordinate 60,869,860 of OW052036.1, read as the reverse complement.
ATAGAAAAAAAAAACTTAAATATCATAATGACAACTGAAACTTTAAGCATGAGCGGTTTTAAACCGATACCAGGAAGTAGCCAAAAGTGACTGAGTCTTCACAACTCATTCGTGCTGGCTCGCAAATTACAATAATTCCATAAATTTTCTGAAGAATTATATACAAGTTGTAAATACATACATGTGTAGACTACATTTGGGGACTTTAATATTGTAAAAAAATTTCGGTTGCAAATTGTAGAACAAAAAAATGTTGTATTATGAATGGCAACGTTTGTCAGTTGCCAAGAAGTTATCGATAATGGTATTTCGACACATTAGCAACCATAAATGTTTTAAGTTGAAAAGAAAATAAACATTAAAACGGTTTCATCAATTGTTTTGTTGTTGAACTGACGAACAAGAAAATATACAAAACGCAGCATCGATTAGAAAACTGTTAATAAGAGACCTGCATCTATCCTGAATTAGGGTGTCAAATTGCTGCCTGATTGTTATTTTAACCATTTTCAAATCTGAAAACAATAAATAATTAATTTCTTATGCTTTTTTAACTACCACCCTAATTTGCATTCAAAAACCACACGGCAACCAAAAATTCCAAGCTGCCAAAATTACTTTAAAGAAGTAACTGAGGCTGCCGGCTTTAGTAGCCAGTTGCTATCATCTGTACTATCCTTTTGGCAACTGGCAACGCCACTGAAGTTCGGTTGCTATTGATAATTCAGCCATACATTTTCTATAGAAAAATTAAACGATAAAAATCTTTAAAATTTCCATTGAAATTTTCTATACTGAAATCGTTAGAATTTTAAAAGCAAAATTTTCTAAGAAAACTTTTCACTGAAAATCAGTAAATTTTGTATCTTTTTGTTTTATATTATGATGAAAATTGTTGAACTTTCCATAACAACTTGTTGTGATAAAAATTAATTGAATTGAACGAGAAAATAGAAATCTTTGTTTTCGCTGAGATCTTATAGTTTTAAATAGAACATTTTACCGCCGAAAATCGTTAAATTTTCTGCAATTTTTTAAATAAAAACTGTTAGAATTTTGTTAAAATTTTTACGCAGACATTTTTAATATAAAATGATGAAATCTTTCATAGAAAATTTTTACAAAAGAAAAGTTTATATGGAAATTAACACAAAATTTATTGAAAGAGTTGAAGAGAAAATTTAACGATTTTCAGCGGTAAAATCGTAAAATGTTCCGTTCAAATTTCATCGCTTAGTTTAATTTTTTATCGTTAAATTTTTTATACAAAAATTTTCCGCTAATATTCCGGAAAGTGTTTTTCCACAAAAAATCGTTAAATTATTTATAAATTTTTTTTTTTAATGAAAACTTCTAGAATTTTTTAGAAAAGATTTACCATAGAAATGGCTTTAAAGTTGCTATAGAAAATCTTAAAATTTAAAATGTAAACTTGTTTCACGGCAAATGTTAAAATTTTCCATAACAAATTTTTCTGCTAAAATTTTAACATAAAATCGTCAAATTTCGCATGGAAATTTGTTTCACTGAAAATCGTCAAATCTTCCGTAGGAACATGTAATAATCAGAACGATTTGTTTTAAGACATTTTGCTGGTGAAAATCAGAACATTTTTTATGGAATATAAAAAATAAAGCAATAAAAATCGCCAAATAATTTGAATAAAAGTGTTGATTTTTAAATTTATTTCAAAACATTTTGGTGGTGAAAATCAAAACATTTTTTATGCAATTTAAAAAATATAGCAATAAAAATCGCCAAATTTTCCAATAGCTTAAATAAAAATTTAGATTTAATTTGTTTGATATTTAAAAAGTTGTAAGAAAGAGAAATGGTATTAAATCGGAATGAACTTGTTTTTCTAATTTCAAGAAATGTGGCCGGCCATAAAACAAAAGAACAAAAAAATAACAATCACTTCTTGACTTCTGGCTGAGAAATGCGATTCCGATGATTTTGTTTTATTTTTATGGTGTGCGCTTGTTGTCATTTTTCAAAATACAAAACAAGTCCTTCCTGTTTCAAACTGGCCAACAACAAAATACAAAACTATTTCAACAGACACGTCAAGGAGTTATATAACCGGAGATGGTCGGAGACATTAAAATACGCTAATGGCAAAGAGAATTTGAAAAACAAAATATATATAAAAACGCCAAAACATTGTAAAACAGCAGAGTTTATTGAGAAGCTTAAAGTGAGAAGCTGAATGTGATGGATAAAAGTTGCTGTAGGGGCCACTGTAAGTCGATTAAGCGACACCCCTGAACAGAAATACCTTTAATGTTAATAAAGAAATATGACAAGCTTGGAAAAAAAAATCTAAAAATAATTTGTTATCAAAATAAAGAAGAAAAAAAAGTTAAAAATGCTAAAAATTCATAGTATCAAAAGCAGGTTCTTAAAGTTGGAGTAGCTGGATTTTTTTTTACATTTTATTTTACAAATATTTGATGTGACACCTGCTTTAAGGTTGTCCACGGCCAGCATTCATTCATACACAAACTGAGTGGTCAGTTTTGTGGACAGAAATTATCTGGGAGTTGCTTGCAACAGGACAACCGTATCGTACCGTAACACAACATACCTGTTTGAAAAGAAACAGCAACAGCGAAAAAAAGAAAATCAACATAAAAAACGAAATATAAGTGGTGGTGGTACCACAAACAAGATGTTGCAAGAAGTTGTTGATTGAACATGAACATTGTGTGGTTGTCTGTAAACTCATTGCAGCAAAAGAAAAAAGGAAAAACAAAAAAATCCTGTTGCAACAATATTATTAAACAGAGAGAGAGAGATAGAGAGAGGGAGAAAGGAAGAGGGAGACAGAGAAGAAAAAAAAGCCAAGCGAGTGGTGGCACTGTTTAATATGCAGATTGTGTTCTTGTAATATTCAGTCTCGATTATTAAAATTTTCGGATTTTGATTATTCTGCAAACACTCTACATCGAGCATTATGCTAAAATTCAAGATACTCATTCGTAGTCTGGCAACTTCCTTCAATTTGAAATTGTTTCTTTGAAAAACAATGCATTTTTGAAAAAATCTCTCGGGAAAAATGATGATCAAGTTTACTAATTTGGTTTTTCGAAAGGAGGTTTCACATAGAGCGGCTGTTGCGATGACTTCTGTCTAATCTGTTGTTTGTTATTCAGTAAATAATGCCAAAGCATCATGACAAGTTACACGATTGAATAGCGTTTGCAATTCGGAAAACTTTGTTATCAACAATAATACGAGGGCTAGCTTTGGGCAAGTTACGACCATTTTACGACAGACACGTTGGCCCTTCACAGTCTACTCTCCACAGGATTGGATGAGCGATTTCGAAAGAACAGCAGCCGGATGTTGTCAAAGGAACGCCAGACTGGCCGCAAACATCGCTGTGGTGCCGTGAACGAGTGCTTAAGCACCCTCTGCAGTAGGTGAACCCATCACCGGCAACGCTGACAGAATGATGATAAGCAATTTCTTTGCATGTTTTTCCATGTGACATGGACAGAGACGACAGATGGTTCTATTAGGATGATGCTTTATGACAGACAGCGGACGGCAACATGCACAGTCTGCAGCTGCAGGACTTGAGGTTATGGTCGTTTCCGCTGGCAGTAACATAAATCGGCGATTTGGCCAATTCACCAATTTGCTGAAGTGGCAATTCTATGCCAATACGCCGCAAACCATCGATGCACTTAAAGTCAATGTAAGCGAGACTTATGCAATGCAGTAATTGAAAATTGTACAACTCGAATCCAAACCCCTCCGTATTATTAAGCCCCGGTTGACATTTGAGCGATTTTATTTTCCTTGCGTAATGGCAGGCATGAGTCTTTTAAATAAAAAAGGATTACGTCAATAACGCATTTCTAACGTGTTTTATTTTATCTCAACATCCAGCCGCTGTTATTGAAACTAGTCTTATACATATAATTGAAATTAATAGAAAACAATCATTTATCTGACATTTTTTATATAATTTTTGATCATTTTTATTGGTTTTTAGTAGTTCAAGAAGTGTTGCTTTTAATCCTCCTATTACCGCAAGCAAAAATTCTTGTTTAATAAGGTTTTTTTTTGTCTTTTTTTTTTTATTAAAATTTAATAAATGAATACTCGTATTTAGAACCAGTATCCTCCCATCTAAACTGATCGCTAACATTGCGTTTGTCATTTATATATTTTTGCTTTTTAGCCAGAAAAAGCATAAAACTTGCAGGCAACAACAAACGTCTTTACAGCCAAGAATATCATGACCAAAAGAGTTTTCCTTCATATCAGTTGAATGCTTCTGCCGCTTATTTTGTCCATCAACAATGTTTTTTAATTAAAAATTACATGCAACATACAGGCAACTTGTATAATACATTTTAAAGCCATTCAACAAAAAAAAAAAAAAAAAAAAAAAAGCAAACCAGAAAAAGAAAAAGATATTCGTCTTTGTAATATGAGCAATTAGAGATGAAATTTAAAGAATAATCGGTTTAAGGCATAGAACAGATTTTGCTGCTAATGTTTTTAAAACAATGCAATATTTTAACAATAACTTTCTTCCCTCTTGCTTAACTAGGGCAGGCCAGCAACGACATTGTTTCTTTTGGCCTTTGGGCGGGCGCCTAACAAACCTGCGCTTGTAATCGATTTGTTGCCTATTCGGTTCAATGTTATGCCATCACTGGGCACCCATAAGCCAAATGCCCGTACGTCAAGCTGAGCTTTTTTTCTCTTCATGCATTTCTTGAGTTATTTTACAAACTTTAAATGAGTTTATATTGCAAGCCTTTTATATAGCAGCAGTAGGAAAAAAAGCACATTTTTATTTGGGCGTGTGGGGAATTTATAATTATTTTTTTTTTTCCAGCGGGCGCGCAGTAGTTGTACGTATTGCGAGTATGAAATGCACTCAGGATGAAATCATACGCTGGTCATATCGAATGATTGTTGGCAGGGGCTTAATCAAAAGTAACGGACATTAAGTTAATATTACGCAAGGAAACCAATACACACATGCACACACATGCACACACATGCACACACACACTACATACATACATATACATATATTTATAAAGAGATTTTATTAAAGTTTGTTCAGAAGAACAATATTATTTATTACTTTTGCTATGGATTTCATTTAAATCTTTCTCACATTAATTTTGTTGTTTAGCTCGTCGCATTTTTTCATAATAAAATATTCTTTCATTGGCTTTTCTCACATTCAATTTTCCTCACATTCAATGTTATTCCTTTAAGATAATAATATAATAATTAAACGCCGGTAAAGGGTCCACTCAAATCCATTAGTTGTATTGTAATAAAAAAAAAAAAACATTTAAAATTGATTAAGACACATAAATGTTGAAAAATAAGTGCAATCATATTTGAAAACAAAATTGAATCGTGATAAAACGGGCGGGACTTTGATAAAAATAATCATTTCATACAAAAAAAAAAAGCTCATCAAAATTATTGAAATCTTTGATCACATATTTTTATAGAACATTTTTACAATCAGTAAATTTTGTTTAGAAAATCTTTGTTGATAAATTTGCAGAAGGGAATTGCTCGTAATATTGTTGATAAGTTTTCTTTTTTCTTTTTGCTATAAACACTAATTGTTGTCGATAAGTTTTCTAATAGAAATGATCAATATTTTCTCAAATATTTTTGTTTTCTATCGCTAAATTTCTTATGGAAATATTTTTTATCGTTGACTTTTCTATAGGAAAAATTGTTATCGATAAATTTTCTGTGGAAAATGTTTGTATTCTGTAGAAATTTTGTTATTATATATCAGCAAAATATCTACAAAACATCTTTGCTGGTGATAAATATTCTAAAAATATTATTTATTATCAATGAATTATTTAGAAAAAAATTTTGATAGCAATAAATTTTTTATTGAAATTGACAATATAGGCAATAGACAATATAGACAATAGACAATATAGACAATATAGACAATAGACAATATAGACAATAGACAATATAGAGAATAGACAATTTTTTTATAACAAATTTATAGGTTTCTTAATGATTTTTTTATCGACTTAAAAACAAAATTGTTAGCGATAAATTTTCTATATGGTAAATTTTTGTCATCGATAAAATTTCAACTAAAAATGTTTGCTATCGACTTTTGTTAACGATAAATATTCTAACAAGAATTGTTATCGATAAATTTTCCATGGAAAATTTTTGTTATCAGTAAATATTCCAAACCAAATTTGTTATCGATAAGTTTTTTATAGAAATTTTATGTCATTATTTGTTTAGATAATTTTTAATTGAAAATTTTTGTTATCGATAAATTTTCTATATACCATATTTATTATCGCTAAATGTATAAATGAATATCTATATGCAAAATATTTGTTGTAGATCAATTTTTCATAAAAAAAATGTTTCTTATCGAAAATTTTGCCGTAGACAATTTTTGGTATCGATAAATATTTCCAAAAAAATTGTTATCGATAAATTTTTTTTTAGAAAATGTTTGTTGTTGATAAATTTCCCATAGAAAATTTTGGTTATCATTTTCAAAACAAATTTGTTATCAATAAATCTTTTATAGAAAATTCTTGTCATTATTTGCTATAGATAGTTTTTAATTGAACGCTTTTGTTATCGATAAATTTTCTCTAGAACTTATTTATTAGCGCTAAATGTTCTCAAAAAAGTTTTTCATATCGATCAATAATGTTTAAAAAACTCTGGCTATTGAAAATTTTTTAGAAAAAGTATTCGTTATGGGGAAATTTTCTACAGCAAAAATTTTTGCGCAATGCTTTAATCTGAGCAAGGAAACATTAAAAAAACCAAGTGACAAGCTTATTAAGAACAATTCAAATTCTATTATTTTTCTTTGTTTCGAATGTATGTTGAACATTTAAACCAAAAAAAAAAAAAAAAACATTCAAATGTTTAGAGCACGCAAAAGTACACATAAATCATTTAAGAGGCAATTTAAATTCAAATCTCAGTTCGTTAACAGATTTTTAAATCACAAAGAAACAATTTCAAACTAGTTTCATTAACAAACAATTCAAATCGAAAACAAAATAATTTCGATCAAATTAGAATATTTTAAACAGGTTGAAACACCAAAAGCAATTCAAATATCTGAGTCGTTGAAAGCCGACAGACTGTTGGCCGAACGGCAGGTTAATTTGAAGTCCATTTAGATGTGGTTTCTTAAATGTTTTTTCTTTAATTTTTTTACTATTTCTTCATTTTACAACAATACAACGAAAATTAAGGTGTATCGTTCTAGTTTGACTTGTGTCTTTTCAACGTTAACTTTTTTGTCATAAGACGTCAGCCGATCAAACTGAGTTGACCACCAGCAAAACAGAGCAGAAGGAAAAAAAATGAAAGAATTGTGACCGAAATCGAATTCATTATTTTGTTTCTCTAGCAATTTTGTGTTAACAGGTTCTTTAGATATTCAGTGGAATACGCTACAGTTTTTGTATTAGAAAAAGGAAATTTAAAATTCATTTGAAACAAGCAGACCAAGAAGTTTGTGTTATCAATACACAGACACATCTGTTGGAACAAGTTTACATTTTTTGACAATACGGGTACAAATTATTTAGAAAAAATTAAAATAAAATCGTGGTCGATAAGTTTTTTATAGAGAATGTCTGCTGTCCATAAATAAAAGAATAACGAATAAAATAAAAATTTGTTTGGTAAACTTTTTCCAACGATAAATTTTTTGCGGAAAAATTTTGTTAATGGTATATTTTCTACAGAAAACCTTTTTGGTCGATATGTTTTTTCTAAAGAATTTCTATTATGGATACATTTTTGTTATCAATATCTGTGTTTTCTATAGAAAATTTTTGTTATCGATAAATTTTTTGTAAACATTTTTTATAGAATATTTTTTTTTCTAAATTTTAGTTACTGATAAATTTTTTCTTCAATATGTTTGTTATCGATAAATATTCTATTAAAAATTTTTATTATCTATAGCAACATTTTTAGCATTGATAAATTTTCTACAAAAATTTTTTGTTATCGATAAATTTTTTAAGAAAATTTTAGTAATAAATAAATATTTTTGTAGCGGCAAACTTTTTACAGAAAGTTTTTGTCGTCCATAAATTTTCTTCAAAAAGTTTTTTGCGGATAAAATTTTGTGTTATTATCGATCGATTTTTTATCAATTCATTTCTTTTTGCCCATAATCTTTCTATAGAAAATGTCTGTTATCGATGAAAATTCTGTAAAAAACTTGTCTTTCGTTATCGATTAATGTTTTTATAACCTCTTTTTGTTATCCATAAATTTTTTTTTCAGAAAATTTTGCTACGCGGTAAATGTTTTATAGAAAATTTTTGTCAGCGACAAGTTTTTTATAAAAAATGTTTAATTGTCGATAAATTAAAAAATAAAAAATATTATTGACCAATTTTCGTTGCTCCTTTTGCTGTGGATTTAATTACCTATTAAAAATGTTTCTATTTTTGTAATCGATAAGTCTTTTAATGTGCTATAGAAAATGGCAGTTGTTTTGGTTTTTTAAGGTCATTGTCAAGTCGCTGAAACCGCTTCTCTGGCCACTTTTTTCACTTTGGTCTAGAATTTTAATTCATTTAAAGGCTTTTCGTAGCAGATTTGTATGTAAACAATATTATTTATGTCTTTTAACTCTTGTTATTGAGTCCCAAACTTGAAGCAGACTTCGGTTTTTGTTGAAAATTAATTTAATTGTTTGGATTTTTATTGTAGTTTGTGAAGGCGCTTTTGTTGTTTTATGTCGCAACCCCATACAAAAGATTTGGAAAGAATTTTTGGATAGAAGCAAAAAATGTTGCCGATAAATGGCATATTTTGATACTTACATATTATTTCTTTGTCTCATGTCAGTTTTCTAGACACTCTGACAAGTCAGTTTGGGGGCCAAAGAACTATTGGAATGGCCATTATAGAAACGAGACCGTGATTCATTCAGCAGCGGGTTACAGACCATTTCAAGTAACAAATTTACGTACATATTTGTATGTGTGTTTGAATAAATTTTATAACCAGTTTCTTAAAATTGTAAGCGATAATAGGATTAACTGAGACTTAAATTAGTTTAGGTTTAAGCCGTGTATAGTAATTCTTGAACTCAAGACTGGTTTCAGCACTTATTTTTATGTAGAAATTTCACTTCCTACTACAATCGGCGCCAGCCAGTATATTTTACTTTTGTATTATCAATTTGATCAAAAGCAGCAATTAGTTTATTAAGAATCCGGAGCTACATGCGGTCGTTAAAACTGGTTTCTAAAAACGAGCATTTTGTATATAAAACTAATTTTCATTAAAATATTAAAAATAAAATTGTTCTGAAAAGCCAAATTTTTGTACAGAAAATTAATCCGTAACAAGATTTTGCTGTAGAACATTTCGTGGACACAAAAGTTTGTCGTTTACCGATGACAAGAATTTTGTATACAATATTTAGCCATTTCAAAAATTTTTTATGACAAATTTATCGATAACAAAAATTTTCTGTAATCAAGTTATCGATAGCAAAAATTTTTTATAAAATTTTCTATACAATTTGTCAATTACTACATTTTCTACTTAGCTTCCGGATAACAAGAATTTCTTACATAAAATTTATCGATAACAAAAACATCGCATACTAAATTTATCGATTGAAAACATTTTCTAAGGCAGCTTTTCGGTAACAAGAATTGCGTATAGAAAATTCATTGTTAACAAAGGTTTTCTGTAGGAAGCTTTCCGATAACCAGAATTTTGTATAGAAAACTTATCGATAACCGGCTTGAAAACAGGAACGTATTGCAAGAAATTTAAAATAGTTTTTGATTATCAATAGACAAGAATTTTATAAAACAATTGAAGGTTTCTTAAACCCAATGGCCACATAAACAGCTGAAATGAGATTAGACTTAACAAAAAAAAAAAATGTATTAGCTTTGGCCTGCACATACATATAAAGTTGTTTTATATATAATTTTTTTTTTAATTTATAAACCTGAGCAAACAGTTTGTGTAAGTATGTGTGTGTGTGTATGGATGTTTTGTAATATTTTAATTGTTGATATAAAATACATAAAAATATTGACGTAATTTATGCTCGTTTTCAAACAACTTTTCAAGAGATTTTTTTTCTTTTTCTAACAAAAGTTCAATGTATTTGGAACAAAAAAAAATTTTAAAGCAAAAAAAATAGAATAAAAATGCATTCGTAATAATGAAATAAGTTTTAATATTTATGAATAAACCGATCAAATTTCAACACCGAAAAGATTATTGAACAACAACAAAAGCAACAGCAACTGCTACACCCAGTACGAATGCCGGGTACGTTTGACAAGAATTACGTTAATCTCGAACTGAAATGTTCAGTTCGACTGGAAAGGCACAATCATTGTTACGAATACGAGTACAAACGCACGCAGTTGCCATTTTTGTGATACAAAGTGGTTTTTGTGTGATTGTGTTGGTGGCGTACCCTGCAGTTTTGGGGAAAGTTTGTAAGCGGCCAGCAAAACGATCGAAATATACCAGCTGTGTGAAGCCGAATTTGTCTCGAAATCTTAGATAAACTATTTGCCTTTTCTAAAGGAAGTTTGAATTAGATGCGTCTGTCTTATCTAGTGTTTATTATTGGTTAACCGTCGCCAAAGCACCAGGACAAGTTGTACGATTGGATCGCCCGTCCAAATAAGTGTTTGTGGGTGTAAACTTTGCACTCGTTACACGCATTATATGACAAACACACTGAGACGATGGGCTCAGCAAACAATAAGCAGAATACACGTACGTCAAGATTGGCCGCAAACATCACCACTATTCGTGAAAGTGGGCAGAAGGGCGAAACCACGACAGCTGATGAGACCTTCAACGTCAATGGCGAGCACCGCAGAATGATCATGAGCGATTTTTTTACAACGAGTTGAATGCGGACAACTTGTGGTGTGGAGGTAAGCGACTGGAGGTTCCAGCAGGATGGTTTAACATGCCACACTAGGCACATTGTCCCGGAAGGATTTGTGTGTATTGTAGTTTCTCGCACACGTGACATGAATTGGCCGTGAATATAGTGCAATTTGATCGCTACTAGTACACTTTTCTTTGGGGCTTTCCTGAAGTCGCAACTCTTTGCTAATCAGCCACAATCGCCGCATGTCCCTAAAGCCAATACAAGCTGAAATTCAAACGGATCTAAACGACTGAGTCATTGAAAATTGAACCACTTGGATATGTGACGTTTTTAGATGCTGCGCCGTACATTTGAAAGATATGAGTCTTTCAAATAATAAAAAAAAGTCATTTATGGTTTGTTTTGCTGCATTTCAACATCCAGCCGGCCTAATTTTTCAATCCTTGGAAAAGTACAATAACCAACAAAAAACTTATCCTTTAATCCAATTTAGTAACACGAGGAGCTGTCGAAAGCTCAGCTTCTTCAGGAATCTTTTTCTATATATTTTTCAATCACATTTCTTCAACCTCTCGAAGACTTAAAGGGTGATACGTATGAAGAATGTTTGTTGGTTTGAAGCATTAGAAAATGTTTCGCGTCCACGAGTAACTGCCCCCTGGCCAAAGTACTCGTATCTGTTATTTGTACGTCTGATGTTTAAGTTCAGAAAGTAGAAAGAAGCACAAAAAAAAATTAAGTGTTAAAAAATAATAACAAGACAATTGTCAACATATTGAAAGATACTTATCTTTAGCGAAAACATAAATACAAAAACACTTAAAGATAAAATATCTGTGACGCTGTGTAACAACAGCTTAAGTCGAATTTGAAAATTTGCAAAAAGTACATCTTATTTTATTTAAGTTTTAAGTATTTGCCAAAAATTGTTTTAATTTCGATTTATATATTTTCATTTGTTCTTTCAGCAAAATATCATTTAAGAACTTATTTTGGTCTTATCTTGACTTAAGCGGTTGTGGTATAATGTCACAGCTGTAACACCAAGACGGACAAACAGATGCGTCCATTTAACCGAATTCTAAACGTGATAAAGTTGCAATTTTTGTTCTTGTTGTTGTTTGTCTAAGAACTGTTTTGTGCTTTGATAAAGGGTTTTTCAATAATGGCGGTTAGATGTTGAAATGAAACAAAACCAGCCATGTGTAACTTTTTACCGAAATTCCTTTTTCCATTTAGAAAAAGGCATTAAACATTGTGACATGTCGAAGCGGCATAGATGCGAGTGGTGCAATTTTTTATAACTCTATCGCACAGATTGGGTGGAGTTTAGAGAACAATTACCTCGATTATGTTGACTTTAAGGCTCGATTGCGGCTTATTGGCATTGAACTGCCACTACCGCAAACTCCACATTAAATAGTTTAGTGGCGTCAAAAAGCATGATCTTGGCGGCCAATTTACATCAACTCTGCGAGAGATAACCCTAAACTCTTCAAGCTGAATCTGTATCATGACGTCCTGGGCATCATCCTACTGTAGCCTCTGTTTTTCGGTTCCTGGCATGTTCTCCAAAAAAACGGTATTAGTTATTGCTCGAGCTGTTTAGCAAAGGTTTTATGATGTGTGCCGGGCAGCATATTATGAGAAATTTTGTGTAAGTTTCAAGCCACAGGAAGGCGCTAGCGGACCGTCAGCCTGTTCACTCAAGTGCATTTGATCCACTGCCACCTATATATATGTATATATATAGATCAAGGCAGGTGCTGGCATACAATCAACTCCAAAATCTGTAGTCTCTGTTCATATCGTTCTATTTGGATGAAAAGAAATCATTCATCGTCATTTTGTAGCGGTCGCCTTTAGCTGTCCAGGGTCCGTCCTGCTGTCTAGTTCCAGTGACCGCAGTGATGTTTTCGGCCTATTTGGCATTCCTTTGACCTACGTGTGATCGGCTTACTGTTTGTCGAGCCAGTTGTCTCACATTTGGCTACCAGACCTCGGAGAATCTGAAGTGAAGGGCCACCTTATGCATCTACCATAAAACTAGAGCAACGTGCGCAGAGTTTTTTTTGATAATAAAGTAATTGAATTATAAGCCAGCCATTAGACAGATGCCACCAAACCAAAATGGCAGCTACAATTGAAAACCCCTCTAAAAGACAAAGTACTCGTACCATTTGCCGCAGCGCACTCAATTGTTGGCTGGTGTTTTACCATCAATATTTCTTCGTCTTTCAGTTGTATACGCAACAATAAAACATTTCTCGTTAAATGCTATAAATCGTTTTTGAAAAATGTATTTTTTATGGACCTAAAGAGAGACATGAACATAATTTTTCTATTATAATTTTATTAATTTATGCATAATAAAGTGATTTGGTTTCGTAAACGTGTAGTAGAATTTTGTTTTTATTTCAATTTATCAAGTTAATTTACATATTTAATAGTTTAAACAAGTGTCTGCTTAAAATACACATACAACAGCCAGTCGTGTACACACTTTGGTAAATATAGAATTTAAATTTAAAGACGAAAATTGACAACTATTTGGCTGTTTAGGCTAATAATTTCGTCATCTGGTTTTGGGGTTAAAGAACAAATAACTGACATAAACGTCTCATTTTTAAACAAGACATTTTAAAACAAAACAAAAATTTTGTGCTTAACATTTTTGTATTTCATATTGTGAGGGAAGCAAAAGCCTAACGGAAATTCTAAAGTAAATAAGTATTTAGGTTTTCAAAAACTCTTCTAAAGTCATTAATTACTTGTTCGGAAAGAAAAAGCTGTTTAAATTTTTGTAGAAACAAAAAAAAAAAGTTAAATACATTTTGGTACTTAGTGACACTATTTATCAAGCAAAATGTGGTCTTTTGGTATAAATTTTAATAAAAATTACAACTAGCAAAGAATATTCGAAATATAAAATTGTCAGGGGAGAGACGAATTTTCCTTATGTCTCAAGTACAATTGCATAGGCAATACAAGCAGCTATTGTGGGTAACATTTTTTATATAATCAGAGAACCAAACATAAATAACTTAAAAGTCCACCAGCGGCCAGGGGAAAGTACTCGTACATTACAATATTGTAATAATAATTAAACTTGTGACAGGCCAATAGCATGGCACGTGTTTTTTTTTCGCACAAATATTAATAAAATGCATAAAAACAAGCTAAAACTTAAGGATTTTAGGGGTTGACCAGGGGAAATGCTGACTTTATGGAATTACTTTCATTGTAATATAAGTGGTTATAATTTATTATATATCATGTTGTGTTATAAAAGATTTATTTAGACAGAACATTCATTTTGAAACTGGGCCAGGGGAAATACAATATTTTAATTAGCGATATTTTTATGTTTGCATTGTAAGAACCAACTAAATTTGTATCGATCAGTCTGTGTTGAAAGTTATTATTTTGAAAGCAATGTAGAGATGGTGACCGGCCAGGGGAAATACAAAACTTTAGTTACAGCTGTAATTATGTTTTATGTTATTACAATTTTGACTAGAGGCCACCATTTTGTAAATTATGGAAAGATTTCGTTGTTGGCACCAACCAGGGGAAATACAGCAATTCCAATAAAAATATATCTCTAATTAACGGCACTACAACTTTACGATGGAAAAATTTCTTCATATTCAAAATTATTACTTGAGAAGGAAATTCGGTTTCAGCCAGGGGAAATACAATATTGTTGCCAGAGGGAGAATTATCATATTTGAAATTATTATTTAGGTGATTTATTTTAAGTAGCAATTTTGTAAATGAGTGTCTTTGCATTGAAAGAAAAAAGGGTGCAAGTGAAGTTATTTCAACAAAATTATTACAAATTTATTTAAAAAAAAAGTATTTTTTTGTAATTAAAAAAGAAAAATTTATTTTCTTATTTAAGCCTTTGGACTCTGAAGTTGTCGAATTAGTCCTGTCGAATCCGTTTTGTTGCCGTTTGGTGCTAATTTGCACCACAAAATTAGAAATTATTAGTTAAAGCTTGAAACAAATTTTCTTGTTGCCATTTTAAACATCTTCTTTTATGTCACTTTGACACCTAACAAATTTTTTTTTTTTATTTTCAAAACTTAAACAAAGTTCATTTAATGAAATATTCAGTTCGTGTTTTTGTTTTTGCTTTTTCTTTTTATAAACCGGACTTCTTCTTTTTATTGCATGAATTGATCGCCTTATAAATAATTGACCTCTTTTGTTTGCATTCAAAATTGTATTTAATTTTGTGCAAAAATGTTGTGTTTTTGACTTTTTAATTAACAAAAACAAAAACAAAAAGAAAACAATCTAAACTAGAAAATTATACAAAACAATTCGTTAGACGTTTTGAAATTTGAATTCGAATTCAAACATCCGGCTAAAAAGCTTTAAAGACACTCGTATGCCTGAATTAATATCCTGTGTTGCTCGTAGAATTGTATTTGGAAATTGAATAACAAATTTCTTTTGAGTTATTTTGCATACATTTTTATTTAGGACTGTTGTCCCGGCTTCTCCAAACAGACGAGAAAGAGGGCAATGCACCGCACCGCGCCACCAACCCTTGTTCGTCCTCAAACTCCAATTTGTCGATTTGTTGTGTATCGTGAAAAGAAGAAGAATAAAAAAATGCAACGTATATTTTAGTGAGTGTGTGTGTGTGTGTGTGTGTGTGGCATTTGAGGTGTTTGTGTGTATGTGAGTTTGGAACATACATAATTTTCAGTGGCCGTTGTTTCGTATTGAATGCATTTTTTATGGGGTTTTAAAGTCAGAAAGGTCGTATATATTTGTATAAAATTTTCAGTGTTGTTCTTGTTGTTTTGTTTTCCAAAGTGTTGTTTAAATAAATTTATTTTTGGTGTCTTTTCTGAATGTTTGGCATACGTAAGTGGAGCAGAAATACTGCATTATTAATTTGCCTTCTTCTTCTTTTTTCTTTTTGTTTTTATAATGTTTTCTGTTCAGTCTTTTATGCCATCAGACTTTAAATAGCGAACATTGTTTTATTGTATAACTTTTTTTTGCCAAAGAAACTCGACTACGAAATCGATTTTGTATTCTCCTAAAGTTCTTGCTGAGCAGGCAATATCACAATTCAAGGGTTGTATAAGGCGCGACCATCGAATTCGGTATAATTTCTCAGCTGTGAGTAAAAATTTTGCAACTCTTTTACAGTTCAGTGAAACTACCGCTTCCTTTGCAGTGGGATAATGAAAGCAGTAGAGGATTTTTTATCGCTAATACGATAAATTTCTTTTTATATACAAACAGTTATCGATAAATTTTCTGTGAGAAACGAAAGTTATCGAAAACCTTTCTATGGTATATTAAAGTTATCGAAATTGTTTTTATGGCAAGAAACATAAAGCGATTGATATCTTCTCTACAGAATATTTATGTTATTGAACATTTTTTTTTACAAAAGAATAGAGTTTTGGAAAATTACTTTTCTATAGAAGCTTAAAGCAATTGACAATTTTTTGTTAAGAAAATTAAAGTAAAACGATAATCTTTTCACAGAGAAGTTAACTAATCGATAAATTTTATATAGAAACGTATATTTATCTCTAACTTATCTAAAGAAAATCAAAGTTTGCACTAAATTTTTTATAGATCAGTAAGAAGAGTAAAGCTATCGATAATTTTGCTGTAGAAACTAAAGTTATGGCTAAGAAAAATTAAATTATCGATAATTGAATGTAGAATGTAAAATTATGATTAAAATTTCGGTACAAAAGGAAAGTTATAGGAAAGTAATGCTATTGTTAATATTTCTATAGAAAATAGTGCTCTTGATAACCTTTTTAAAGCAAACTAAAGCTATCGTTAATTTTTCTATAAAAAAGAATGCTTTCGATAACTTTTTTAAAGAAAATTAAAGCTATCGATAACTTTTCTTTAGAAAATTAAAGCTATCGATAACTTTGCTGAAGAAAGTAAAGTTATTAAAAAACTTTCTGCCGAGAGTAAAATAAATTTTCTGTACAAAGAGAAAGTTATCGATAACTTGTTTTGAGAAATTTAAATCTAGCGCTAATTTTTTTGTTGAAATTGGAATTTTCGATATATTTTCTGGAGAAAATTCGATAACATAAATATATAAAAGCAAAGCTATCGATAACTTGTTTAAAGAAACGTAAAATCACTTAGTTAATAGTAAAATTATCGATAGCTTGTCTATAGAAAAGTATAGTTATCGATAACTTATCTAAAAAATAAAGTTATAATTTGGTCTTGATCGGTCTATAAGCGGATTTCATTTCGAATTTAAAAATCTATAAATCTAAAATAATTTCTTTACACAACTTTTGTTGTCTTTTATGCAACAAAATATCTGCTGTTTTAGTCGAATATATTTTAAGAGCTTCTGAGATCATATTTTCCAAAATACAATGAAACCTCCCTTAATCGGAGACTCAACGTCAAGGTATTTGTGGTCAGTTACTGGAAGTACCAGCTCATGAGACAGGCACTCAAGTATTTTTATTTGAAGTTTGGTTTAAAAAAAAAATTGTGCCGCATCGGTTTTTTAGGCCGGTTTTCTATTTGAGAAGATTTCACGGAACAAAGTGTCTTCCGCCAAGAGCTCTAAGCGATAACATATTCGATAAAACTATGCCCTTAAATTCTTCAATGGAGTCATTAAATTAAATTGAATTTCAAACCGATTTTTTTTTATTTTTAATTAAATTTTACTCACCAGTAACATGTTTTTGAGGTATTTTTTTCATTTGATTTTTCTTTGTTCATACTTTGATTTGAATAAAAAATTTATAAATAAAGAAAATATTCGTAGGTGTTTATTTATTATTAAATTATTGAGTTAAATAATGGGTTTGTGTGTTGTTTATTTATTTATTTGTTTTAGTCACTAGCGTTTTATTCACCAACAAAAAAAAAAATATAAATTTTCTTTATCACTTGCAAATGTCCAACCACGAAAGTGATTTGTTTTTTTTTTTGCTTCGTTCAAAATGCTTTTTAAACAGTGAATGATGTGATGGGATGATCGAATTTATGAAAATATACAATAATAAAAATTTAAAAAAAAATATCTTTCTAGATGATCATTTTAATAACTAATAATTAAATGAGACTTTATTTATTTTTTTGGATTAATATTGTAAATGTTGTTTTTTTGAATTTTATAAATATATTAATAAGGAAATGTTGTATTCTTTAGTCTGTTTTGTATTTATATTTATAGATTAAACCTGGTCGTTTTAGGTCCTGCGAGCAACTGCTTTCACAATTTTATTTTTACCTAGCTGGTAAGCCAAAAAGTATGCTTCGGTTTTTCTATGCAAGACAGAACGTTTTGGTTTTTATTACACCTGTTCGTTGTTATAATTTAGTGCCTGCTTTTTGGCTTTTCGTTTGCGAGCCTGCAAGTAGACACCAGTATTTAGTTTTTCACTCTCGTCTTGTTGTTATTGTTGGTGCTTTCGCAAGCAAACAACAGCTTGTGCAGAGTGTATGTAACAATTTTTCAAAATGTCCGACTAAATACATTCGTTCAGCCATGTTTCTATGGCTGTTTTCGTTTTTATGTGACTCGTGTGTGCTTTTTTTTGCATTTTATTTTAAATGTATTGCTTTAGCAGCTCCGCAACTGTGACATATTTGTGTGTCTAGCAAATATTAAAATGAGTATTTATTCAAAATATAAAAAGGGACATAAAACGAAGACAAATGAAGCGTTTTCTTAAAGCAAAAGAATGGCAATTTTATTTTTGTTTCAATAAATCTCATAAATAAAATGAAACAATTAAAATTCTTGGAATTTGAAACTGTGTTAATTCGAATATATATAGATAAACATTTTTTTAATAAATTTAACGAATTTCAAATATAAATTTATGAAAATATTTCTAAATTTAAGCATTTGTTGCTTCTGAAAAGCGAACACGTTCGCACAGCGTCCTTCCCCTTCCTGCAACACACAATCTTTAACACTTCCATGATTGTTTTATATTTCAGCGACAAAATTTTTCATTCAACTCCTTGTGTTTGGAAGTTGGGGACAAAGAAAATGAAATTTTCCTAAAAAAAAAAGAAAAAACAAATCTAAATTTTTCGTGTGTGTTGCTGCCACTTGAGTATAAACGTTTGCAATTACATTCGTTCAAACATTCAAATTTTATTTTCTATACCGAAACACGATTGTTGTTTGTCCCGATGAATTGTGTTCGCTTTAACTATATGTTATTGTAAAAATGCAAACAACAAAATAATACCAGAATACGTAAATATATATTTTGAAATTTCCGCATTTTCCTTTTTGCTTTAAATAAAAATCGCCTAAAGGCACGCAACAATTATTCGCTTCACTGTATTAGTTTGTGTGCGAGTGTTTGTGTTTCGAAACAAATCATGTTCGTTGTTGGGTTTGTTGTAACTTTTAAAACGTTCTACTGGCTTGTAAAGTTTGCTCTGCAGGACTTCTTCTCAAAGAAAACACCGTGTTTGGAAAATAAAATAAAACTGATGTTGAATTTTATAAAAAAATAAATAACAAAATTAAGAAATTAATTCACGGCACAGCACCGTGTTCAAATTTATACTAAATTATTAATATATTTGCGGAAGAAAATGTTTGCTTTTGTTTTGTATAACATTTTTTTGTTATCGGTAAATTTTTTATGGCAAATTTTTGTTATCGATAAATTTTTTATAGAAATTTTGTTTATATGTAAAATATTCTGCAAACAAAATTTTACATTCGATAAATTTTTAGTATAAAATTTTTTTATCGATAAATTTTCTATCAATAAATTTTCTTTCGATAAACTTTTGTTACCGACAAATTTTTGTTAGAAATAAATTCTTTATCGAAGAAGTTTTGTTTATGTTTGCTTTCCATAAATTTTCTATAAACAAATTTGTTATCACAAAATATTTGAAGAAAAATTGTTGTTATCGATCAATTTTCCATAGAAATTTTTTTTATTATATGTATTTATGTATTTTGTTATTATTTTCTTATATATTATTCCACAAATTATTAAAAAAAAATTTTTGATAAATATATAATGAGAAATTTTTGTTATCGATAAATTTACTGTAGCCAGCGTTTGTTATAGATGAATAAAAAAAACTATTATCATAGATATACTTTCTACAAAAAAGTTTTGTCAGCAAACAATTTTCTGTTGTGTATGTTATCGATAAATTGGCTATAGACAGTTTTTGTTATCAGTGATTTTTTTAAAGACAATTTTTAATATTAAAAACTTATTCTGAAGAACAATTTTGTAATGAAAATATTTCCCAAGAAATATTTTTTGCTTTCTTATCTTAAAGACTTTTATAGAAAATGGTTATAAACGGTAAATTTCAGTGAAAAATTATTGTTATCGATGGTTTTTTGAGGAAAATATTTGCTAGGAATAAATTTTATACCGAAAATTTAGAAAAAATTAATTTTGTGTTATCGAAAAATTTTTCTATAAAATTTTACGTTATCGATAGATTTTTAATAAATATAAATTATTGAAAATATATCTTTAGAAAATTTGTGTTATCGATACATTTTCTATAGAAAATTTGTGCTATCGATAAATTTTATTTTGAAAATTTTTCTTAGCCAAAAATTTTCTTTATAGAAATTTACTTTGGTTATTAATAACTTTTTTAATAAAATATTTTATTTGCCTGTTGCAAAGCAAAAATTCCTTCATAGTCAAAATGATTTTGGTTTTTTTTTTATATAATAACTCTGTTGGTGTAGATCTTGTTTGGGGATAATTAACGTTTCATGTCGGGTGTGTAGACGGCATGAAGCACGCAGTTTTTAATTATGGTTCTCTTCAGTTATTTTGGAAAATCAGACTTTGTTGTTGTGCACAATTGTCGAACGTAATAATTGAAATGGGCATGAAGTGCTTAAAAAAAAGATTATTTTAATTTTCGGTAATAAAAGACTTGCGTGTGTTTTTTTGCGTTTTTGGCGCAATCTTTGGGACGAATAGTTGCTATTTAGGAATAAAACTAAAATGAAATCGAAATTCACTCATATGACTGGCATTTGAGTTTGTTTTATAATAAAATTATTTATTAAAGAGCCAGTTCGTTACCTGGCCTCTCGAGTTGACTTTCAAGTAAATTTGGCCTTTTTTCCAATTTTGGAGGGATGGACAACAACGAGGTCGTGGCGAGTTAAAGCCAAGAGCTATAGACTCTGAACTGTCTGGGCACTTTGAATCCCAAAAAAAAAAAATTATTTCAAAAATTCTTTATGTAATAGTTGTGTTGGTTTAATATTCTTATAATTTATGAATAGATATTCATAAAACAATGTTTCGTTTTTAATTACTCATGAATTCCTGAATAATTTCATATACCACTTTTCGGAATATGTAAATAAGGAAACATTTTACTACAACGACAAAACTATTGCTTGACTGTTGAAAATTAAATGAATACGCCCCCTAAAAATGAAGTAAACGAAAACTTTTGCTAAAACCAATGAAATAAAAACTCTTAAAAACTAATACTTTTGTTCCATTGTTTTTATAGCATACATTAAGGCATAGGGAGTATAAGAAAAAATCAAAGCATATCTACGGCCGCAAATATTTTTTATTAAAAAATTTAAATATAACGTTAAAGAAGATTTTAAATTAAAAAATGGGCAGTCAAGCGAAAAAAAATTCTTTAAGCACTTGAATTCCAATAACAAAAAATCCACTAGATATCAAATATGTTTGCAAAAAAAAAACCTGCAAATATCTCTTTTTTAAATTTTATTCAACAAATATTTGTGGGTTTTATAAATTATATAAGAAAAAACACATTTAATTTCAATTAGATGATAACTGACGTAACGAGTTCAACGCTCATTTAAAGTCCAAATGCATTGTTGTTGCCCAAAAGTCATTAAATTTGTATGTCGCCAACCTGAACTGACGGCACACATTAAAAATTTTACACCCATTAAGCGGCACAATGCAAATAATGACTATGACAGTCTCTTTTGCCAAACAAGTTTCCTTTTAGCATAAACCCAAATGTAAAGATAACTAAAAAGTAATTTGCATATTTTTAGGCTGTTTTAAAAAAGAACAAAAGCACGAGAGCGAGAGAGAGAGAGAGAGCTATAATCGTCCGGTGTACTTACATACGTATGTAACATGAGCTTATTAAAACCCGTAAGTCGTTAAGTGGAACCCTCGAAAGACTCGAAACACCTTAAGGAAACGTTTCTGTGGCAAAAATGCTGGTAATTGTTTTTGGTGTACAAAATAATTGTGTTTCACAGCCATAAACATAAACATAAACATAAAATGCATAAAGTGTGTATAATGTTAGACAAGAATAACGAAACTATTACGTTAACAATCCCGTGGGAAATTTATTTAAGTTGAAAAAATAGAACAACCAAGAAAAATACGTATAACAAGTCTGGTAATTAATTATTTAGAATAAAACCATAAACAAATAAATTGGTGGTGGCATGTAAACTACTGCCTGCAATTAGGCGCAAGAATAAAAAATGCAAAAACCAAAAAACTTGCAGGCCGTCAGGGGCTGGCAAAACGACAAAAGAATAGCAAACTTTTTCGAACAATATCGAGCTATTTCTACAAACACTTTATATTTCATCTAAATTTATATCAATATTATTCATTTCAGATTTATTTGCTTTCTTTATATTTAAAATTGATGTATTTGCTTAAAAAATAGCATAAAATACACACCTACACTCAGCTTTTACAGGGTGTTTTTTTTAGAGGTATAGAACTTCGAATTGAAATAAAACACAAGAAAATCGTTTTAATGTCCATCAATTTGGCTTTATTGGAAGGATAATTTTATGCCATTAATGTTTAAATATGATTTCGGGCATGTGGCCGCCGCGGCTGGCTCGAATAAAGCCAATTCTACAGGTCCAATTTTTGATGGACAAAAGTTGATGGACAAAGCTCCAATTGCTGTGCACGGTGGCGAATCGATTCATTCGGGTCCTCTTCAACACTTTGCTCTACAGCGGCAATTGTTTCTTCGGTGCGCACTGTTCGACGTCTCTGCGGATGCGTATTATCACATAGAGTAAACGTAGTGCGAAAACGATCCATGGTTAACCGAATTAATTGCTCTGATGACCATAAAATCAACGGAGCTTTAGAAAACGGAGCGAACTGAACCATTATTTTCGAAATAAATTTGCACGATTTGCAAGCGTTGTTCTTTTGTCAACCTGTTCATGATGAAATGGCAAACCAAACTAAATATTAATCACTTGACAGCTGACAAAATGGCCGCCAGTTAAAAAAGTGATGCCAACTTAAAGTTCTATACCTCAATAAAAAACACCCTATATTTACCACAAGAAATCTTATTTTATTTCATAAAACCATCTATTTGTAATAAGCAAGAAAACTCGTCACTAATAATTCACGAAGAGAAATCTCATCATATGGCCTTTTCCATGCGAACTGAATTTTGGAACTGATTTTTTGTAAACCATTTTTCATTTTAGTTCTAAAAAAAATGTTATAGAAAAATTCGAGAGTTAGAAAAGTTTTCTGCTGAAAATGAATTATAAAAATTTTTTGGAAAATTTTTTTCTCTAAATCTTTGTGTTATTAGTATCTGCAAAATCCTTCCGAGTAGTAGCGGGCTTGCCTTTGTCCTGTATTCCGAACTGAGTTCCTCTGCTTTGTGGTGTAGAGAGTCAAAACTATAGGGAAGAAATCCGTGACTATTATTGTGTAGAATTTATATCTGAAACGTCTACATAAACAATATTTTTTCCGCTTATTTTTTTTTTGGAAAAATTGTTAATTGGCATTACTGAAATACAGCCGTCTTCAAAATAATTATATAGCTGGCTGTTCGGCGACAATTTCAAGTTTAGTTGCTACAATGAAGGAAACACCCAGCCCCAGACAACTTGTAAAATAGATGATGTTGTTCATTTGGTTGAGGTGCCACAGTTTAATATTGGCTCAACGTGAAAAGCGTAGCTGGTTACTATTTCGGGAATCCAAATTTTGCTATAGGCAGGGCCGAGGCTCATTACTGCAAATACTAGTCTAACAAAATCACTTGGTGCTGAGATGTTTTCTGTTGTTGTTGTTGTTGTGCGTAGTCCAATCAATTGCCCTCTTTTTAGTTGCTTCACATTAATAACCCCACCATATTCCCTGGAGTGTCCCATATTTGCTTTAAGCAAGAGAAAACTTCACAAAAAAGAACATAAATTAACATCATTAAAATGTGTAATTTATTAAGCAAAAATATTATATAAAACAGCAGAAAATATTTAGAACCCGAAAAAAAAAACAAATTTCAAACAAACATTTTGGAAATAAATTTTTTATACCGATTGTCTTTCTGAATATGATTTTTGAATAAAATGTGTGTTCGTTTTGAATATATTCCATTTGAATACCATTTTATTGCCTTGAATCTCTTTCACTTCATCATGATTCAGGTGACAATTTATGGATGAGTCAAGGGGCATCATTTTGATTGCTTTTTATTTTTATTTCAAGCAAATACTTGTTTTAAAGTTATTTATTTTTTCCCCCATTTTCTTAAGAGATGTTATTTTATTATATAAATCAAAGATACATATATTTTTATAGTGTGTATTTTTTCAGATGTCTTGGGATTTAAAATTAAATTTTATAACTAATTAAGTGAAACTAAACCACAGAAATTTTAATAGTTTTAATAGTATTTTGAATTTTTAGCCAATTTTTTTTCTCATTAAATTTTAATTCCCTTTAATTTTTTAAACGACTGAACTCTTATACTTTGTTGCTCTTCGAAATAAAATGCATAAAGTCTGCAGGTCGTAGCAATTAAAAGACAATTGGCTTATGTTTGCAGATTTAGCCGGCTTTTAATAGTGAGTAAAAGCAAATTTATAAAAAATGAAATTTTTTAATAACAAAAATTTACACACTCACAACATTTCCCTAATTCCTCTTAATTGGCCCACAAAATGTTAAAGAGTAATACAAAATATATCCTTAAGAATACATGCCAGGCGAACACTGCTTGCGGCTCCTTTCAACCACTTAATTAACCAGCTTGTGTTGCCTTTTGAAATATATAATTTAATTAATTTAATTGTACAAGTATAAGCCAGCTCGTGAGCATATCCTTTGGCAACAAAAAAAAACGAATCTTACATCATTTGCTGGCACTGAGTCGCATAGACAACTCCTACAACTACCCCAACAAGTTCAGGCATTCATATATAAACATCTACATACATACATACATACATACACATACACGTACACTCGTAAACATAAAAATACAATATATGGCATAAAGACTGTGGTTTGCCCTTTCTCTAAAAGTAGAAAATACTTTCTCTTCAACTTGTATCGAAAAATACGTGGGAAAGCAAAAAAATAAACTTTTGTGTCCGTAGTGATGGAAATTTCAATCATTTTTTTCCGCAGGGATATCTGGATAATTTTTCTAGAGAGAAAAAATATTTTATCCTTAACTTGTATCGGAAAATATATAAAAAACTAAAAAATATAAAAGTTTCGGTCCGTAGTGATGGAAATTTCGATCAGTTTCTTTTCGTAATAAAGGAAACCTTGATAATTTTTCTAGAGAGAAAAAATATTTTATCCTTAACTTGTATCGGAAAATATATAAAAAAACTAAAAAATATAAAAGTTTCGGTCCGTAGTGATGGAAATTTCGATCAGTTTCTTTTCGTAATGAAGGAAGGAAACCTTGATAATTTTTCTAGAGAGAAAAAATATTTTATCCTTAACTCCTATAGGAAAATGTATAATAAACTAAAAAATATAAAAGTTTCGGTCCGTAGTGATGGAAATTTCGATCAGTTTCTTTTCGTAATGAAGGAAACCTTGATAATTTCTCTAGAAGCAGTAAATACGTTTCCTTTAATTTGTGTCGGAAAATGTAATAAAAAAGCAAAAAATATAGAAATATAGTGATCGAAATTTCGATCATTTCTTTTTGTAATGACGAAAACTTTGGTAATTTCTCCAGAAGGAATAAATGCGTTTTTTTAATTTGTGTCGGAAAATGCAATAATAGAGCAAAAAACGGCTGTCCCCAGTGAGAGAAATTTCAATCATTTCTTTTTGTGATGAACCAAACTTCAATCATTTCTGTAGGAGGAGGAAATGCATTTTTTTTTGTACATTTCTATTGAAATTGTATAACAAAGCAAAACACATAAACATTTCTATCCCTAGTGATGGAAATTTCAATCAATATCAAAAATTTAAGCAAATCAATAACCCAAGAAGTTATTTTATAGGTTATGGATCGAGTTTTCAAGGTACTGCATAATTGTAGGTTTTGATTTATTTGCTGGTGGCAGGAAATAATATATTAAAATCTGAAATAAAACTCATCTTGTCGCCTTAATTGATTCGAAACGCAATAATATCTATAAAAGCTGGATAATTCAAAAAGTGGCGTTAGACTAAGGCACACTAAAGATGAGAGGGAAGTGGCAAAGCTCTTCTCTATTTTCCCCTGGACCCATTAATTTCTACAGGCAAACGTGTATAGAGTATGTGTCCGGGTTGACAGCCCTGATTGAACTAAATATTATCGTAATGATTATTTCAGGTTTGCTTGATTTGGTCAAGTCTTGGTTGCCTTTAATTTGATTTTATGAAAACTAATTATTCCTTTAACTACAACGAGTAGCTTTTGAGTATTATTTAATTGCACTCCTTCAAATGAGTGCCTCGAAGCATATTTTCCATATGAGCATAATTGTGCTGGTTGTGCAAATGTTTGGTTTCTTAAATGTGTATTTCTCCACTCCCTCCCTCTGTTTCCCTGTCCTAATCTCCTTCCATTTACAAATACTGTTATTTTTCCTAGTCACCGCCCCGTTTTATGTAAAACTCATTTGGTAAAAAAAAACTATTCACATTTTAAATTTTGAATTCAGTTTTAAGTTATTTTAATAAGAAAAGTTCAAATGCAGAGAAGAAAAATTGTTTGTCCGTCTTAATATCAGCGAAGAGCAGGTTTTGCTGTGTTTTGCTGTGTTTCTGGAGTAGAGGAGTAGGTGGCACCACTTCTCGGTTGATACGTCAACGTCAAAACACTTTCTTCTTGCATGATTTCGCCTCTGCAGGCTCTTCCGAAACCTTCACCCAGAATTGCGACCAGCGTTCCTCTAAGCTAAGATTGAGATCCTGGCGATGGTCAGTGGAAATGTCTAACTTTTTTGAAACATTTTGGCTACGATTTTAACCTAAAATCGCGAGAAGAAGCATCGATAATACCTAAAGATAGAGGTTTTCTTATGTGGCCCTATTTTCGTGGATCAAAATGTCCCTGATCTGCTTTTGTTTTCCAACAGATTCCTGTGTTTCCTAAGTACTATATGGTGGCAAATAATCAGGCTTAGCTGGTTAAAAGGCCTCATGTACCTTTGCCGCCACTGGCTGGTTGGGAATTTTCCAGCCAGTCTAATTAAGGTCTGATGTTCCTTTGGGAATCGTCCTTTTTCTACTGCCCAAAAATGTACTGATAGCAGGGATTTGATAGCCTCAACAAAGGCGTTTATTTATTATGCCACCTATTTGTGTCTCATAAGCCACCACAGGGCTGCTAATATTTAGTGAACTTCAAGTTACTTACATTTTAAGGTTATAAAATCGTCAATTCGTTACATTCATGCCACTTTGAAATTGCCTGAAAAAACTTGTGTTCTTTAAACATAAGACCAAATTTAGTACCGTTAAGAAATTGTGCACCTGCTACGCCGCTGTATTTATATTGTACAGAAGTCCTTTCGCCAGACTTGAGTAAAAAAAAACATGAAAACTCCTTCGACTAAATTAAATGTTTTCTAATAAATATATATTTAGTTGTTGTTTTTTGTACATATTTTATACAATATATGTATCTGGCTGAAAGTTTGTACTTGTATGTGTGCACAGTTTTCAGGGCAGACACTATCATCATCATCATCATCATCATCATTCTGATTATTTTCAACGTCATAGAATTTTCATATTTACATGTTCTATTACAATCAATATCAACCATGTAGCCACTGTGTAGTTGTTGGTGTTGCTTTCCTAAAAGGACTTTGTTTTGTAGCTATTCTGTCGTATTTAAGTTTTTCTAACAGTTTTTATACCAACCGAACTAAATAAATGTTTGGCTTCCGAGGTTGTTTGTCATACAAAAAAAAAAAAAAATAGTAATAAAATATCTAATTTCAAAAAGAAAAAAGCAAAATAACAACAACCAGAGTTTTGTAATAAATTTTGTGTTGTACTTAAAAGAAAAAGAATAACAAGTTATTAACGGCAGAGTGGCTAATTGTAATTTTCAATTGATTTATTAATAAACAGCGGGAAATCAATCGTTTTAATAAATTAATTCACCACAAAAGGATATACCAACTTTTTGTCAACCGGACACAGTGAGTGGCAAATAAATTCGCATTAACAATCGCTCTCGCTAATAAGATCTTGTTTAACAAATACTTATATTAAATAAAGTTGATCGATAACAAAGTGGTCCTTGCGTGAATTGCCCTGTAAAGCGGTTACTTTGGAACCCGAGCATTTTTAAATATGTTCGAAAAAGTATCCTTAACACATTTCTCTGCCATGAAGTTTTCCTCTTTCGCTATTGGGTCTGACTGCAGCACCGTTTTTTATTTTCTGTTGCTCTACATTAAAGTTGTCGCTTTAAATTTGCCAGTTTAGCGGCTGGAAAAAGAACGGATAGAAACATGACAGAAAGCTTGTTGATGATAACGGTAAAGTGGCAGGCAAAGACATGCAACAACAACAGCAAACATTCGTGCGGTCGTACGCAACAACGAATCTTAATTTTTACCGCATACAACAACCAACAAATACCGCAGAGAACGCAATAATAATAATAACAACAACAGCAACAAAAAAATGTAAGGAAATCTATTTAACAAGTGACCTAAAAATAATGGCACATAAAAACGAAATGTACAAAAAAAAAACCAACAAAAATGCTGGTGTTGTGTTTAACGGTATTTGCGTAGACGACTCCTTTTCAGAGGACGAGTCGCGGTGAGGAAATATTCCAACAAGTCGCATTTATAATAATTGTAAGGCTTCGGGAACCGTTAGGGGTTTGAACAAAAACAACAACAGCAAGTGTGCGTGTGTGTGTGTGCGTGTGTGTGTGTGCGTGTGCGTGTGTGTGTTAGTGAGATTATATTAAAATGTGTTCTTGTGTAACAAACACATTCTCTAAATTATTTAGTGGGCAAATAGTGTGTTCTGCACTGACACACATTCTGCTCTTTCTATATTAAGTTTTTGTACTTTTAATCTTTATTAACAAATTCAAGTTTTTGTTTTGTTGTGTTTTTTTTTTTTTTTTTTTGCTTGTAAAATAATATTAAATCTATTCTCAACATGCAAATCCCTCTTGACTCGTTACTCCAGCGAATGTATGACTAAAAAGATGGCCTACATGTGTTGCAAATAAATGAACAACTTTAGCTTGTGAGAGACATTTGCTGCTGCTTTTGCCAAAAAGGAAAACTTTTCATTTATAATATATAAAACCAAAGATGGCCAAAATGAGGTTAATTCCGCTTTATTCTTTTCTTTAAGGGAGGATTTTTCCAAATGAAGAAAAAAACAACAGCATCCCTTGATTTATTTTTTGCAGGCAATCTCAAAGGGGATGCTGCAAATAATTTGCTTCAAGATTTCAGAACATGCGTACGAAAAGTCATCAGGGGTGGTGGTTTGGCCATTATGTTTTCTATGTTTTGCAAAGAAAAAAAAAAAACAACCAATAAAACAGAAACCATTTTGCTTTTCCTGCTGTGGAAAGTTTTTGCAAAAATATTTGTAGGGCGCACACACACACACACACACTCAGTCTTTTACCCCACAGCAGATATAAAGTGCAAAAACTACAGAGAATTTGTACTTTAAATAACAAAATTTGTTACATGGGCGTTGCCTGGTCATTGAAAGGTTTTAAATTTTTAAGGCACTAGATGTAAAAAATATCAATCAGATGTGACCGGTTTTTGGATCATAAGCGTTCTTGGACTTAAGACCCTAAAATAAAGCATTTAGGGGTATTATTGATATCGTGCAAAGAATAGATTGGCAACTAAATTCATTTTGCGTGTAAGGCATATACATACATATACTTATCTATGTACATTTGTATGTATGTATGTGTGTGTGGGTTTGCATGTCCTTGCCTTAATTGTAACGATTAGCACCTAATCTGAATCTGAAAAAAATCTTTATTTCAATAAATAAATAAAATTCTATCTTAAATATGATTATCACAAAAAGTATATTTGAGTTTGTTAGAAAGTTTTTCGGTTTTGAAAGAGTTTTTTTGACGAAGTTTTCTTTAGTACTTGTTTTTCTTTTGCTCTATTCGCTGGCAAAAGCATCATATTGAGTTTAGAAGCCATGAAATAATTCAACAACTTTCTACATACATACATCGCTGAGCCGTAAACTTTTTAATGCACAGATGCATTATAATTTGCAGGGGGGCGTAGATGTATCAAGTGCAAACAGTTTATCAGTTAATGTCGGCAGTCGCTGAAAATCATATATTTTCTTTTGTAAAAAGAAAACTATTCAATTATGCAAAATTGAGTGATTAAATATTGTGCCAGCCTGTATTTAAATAATTTTTGGTAATGTATTTCCAGCTTGTTGTTGTTCTTTTTTTGTGTAAGAAATAAAATTTTGGAAAATATACACTGTAGGCCGACAAAGTAAAACCTACGCTGCCATCTAGTTGTCAAAAATGCTGCACATACAATTGATAGTGCGCCGCTAATACAGTTCTGTGATAACGCAGTTTCTTTACCGCGTGCATAAATAACCCCCGTTACAATAAAAACGCTTTCAATTTTTTTTTTGTTTGTTTTTATTCATCCAACATGAAATTGTGGAAGTTTTTTTTTTCTTTTCTTTTTGATGTTTTTGTTGTATTTTTCGTATGGTTTTTTGTTGTTCTTCCCGTTACAATATTAATTATATATATATATATATATATGTACGCAATTATGTATATAATGGTTGAAATTTTTTCTTGTTCATTATTTTTGTTACGTTTGAATAAAAGTTATTTATTTATATGAATGTATATGTTGTTGTTTTTCTTTTGTTTGTTTTAATTTATGTATTTAAATATTAATCAATATGATATTTAATAATGTTCAATGAGTTTTTTTTTTTTGTTGCATATTCGTTTAATATTTGCTTTATTTTGATATCGATATTGATGTTTATGGGCAAAGTTTTTAGTTGGGTAATTGATAGAATTATTATTGATGGTAAATTGTAATTGTTTATGAATATTAAATATGTGTGTATGTATGTTTGTAAGATGCTTTAATTTTAGTTTTTAGCATTTTTGTTTTAACATTTAATTTAATAATGCTTTAAATATTATGAGATTTCTTTTTTAAATTTTGTAACCTGACTAATTGAAAAAGATTTTTTCTTTCTTTTGTTCACAACTAATTTTTCTTGTGTTTTTAATTTTCTTTTCCGCTTAAAATTAATTTGGTTGAGTTTTTATTTAAAGTTTTTTAATATTTAGTATAAAAAAGGGTAGTTTTTTTTTAGCATGGTATTAATTTAATGGAATGAAATTTTCTTAATTGTGCGAAAGTGTGTGTATTTTTCAACTAATTTATTTTTTTATTAATAATTTTTTTAAGTTATTATAATATGTTTTTTTTTTAGTATAATGAATTGGGATATATAAATTTTATATGATGATTTTGTTATTTATTAGTAATGAATGAATGATATATGAGTTAATCAATGATGAAGATGAGATTTTGATTTTAGTGTTCTTGTTGTTTATGGCATAAATAATTTTTAAAATCTTATACGAGTATGATTAAAAATATGATAGAAAATGCTTTTTAACACAGTTTTTAATCGGAAGTTTTAGAAAGCGTAGGCTAAACTAAAAGAAATTCTTTGATTAAAAAAAGGATATACAAAAAGTTTTCATATCCTTTCACAGTAAAGTAATTAATTTCTGCTTCTAGCCAAAACTTATAAATTGTTACTAAATTGCGGCCGGTTTACATGAAAATTTTTACCCAAAATATATTTGAAAATAAAGGATATATGACAGTTTTCTGCATTCTGGAACTAATTGAAGTAGAACTTGTATCAAAGCTGCAACCTATACATTTACAAATAGTAATGAAATTTCCAAACATTTACACTATAAATATGGGTTTTATTTCTTTAAAAAAAAAATCCTTAAACAATAAAATACTGGTAACTTGAAAAGTTTAAAGGCCACTATGGCAAATTTTTATTGCTTTTTGACTACAATTGTGAAAAAATTTAAAATGTTCAAATAAAGGATATATGGCGATATATCTTATTGCTACACTGTTCTCAATGAAATTTTGTACAAGGATGTAGAACATAATATTATGAGTTGTTATCGTATTTTAGTGAAATTTTAACTGTCTTTGAAGCCAGTTATCTATTTTTCAAAGTAAAGGATCTGAATGTAAACATATATCCTTATATCCTTTGATCATTTCAAATGTTTAAATACATAAATTCAATTATAAGCAGTTTTTGTTGTATTTTAAATTCAATTGTTATCAATTTAAAGTTTTTTATTTCAAGAATATGTGCGAATAGTTTTCATCTCTTCACAGGTTTTTATGCCGAATACAATTGTAATTGTTCACAACTCTTCATTGTATGCCTTAAAAATCTATAAATCGTTTTTAAAACATTTTAACTTGCAGATTGAGTTGAGTATGAAAAAAGGATATATGATGGCAGCTGGCATCCTTGAAACAATTAAACTGAAATTGAGCACATGACTTAACATCATTAACTCATAAGTTTTTGTGGCATTGTTGCTACCTGCTGAAATTGCTTTCTAAAATTGTTGAAGTTAAACTGTGTTAAATAAATTTTCTTTTATTTAATGTATGTGGTGGTATTAAGCGATTTGTATTAACTTTCTTGGGATAATTGATTGGTTATTCATTTCTCAATATTTAGAAATTTTTAATGCCAAATTTTTTGTTTTGAAGCCAAACATTTAGTTTTATTCAAAGATAAGTTTTAATTTGAAACTTTGCCGAAATGGTATATTAATTATTTTGCTTTTTAGCGATACTTGAGTAAATTTTAAATTATTTTTAATTTTGATTTTCAATTTCTATAATAAAACTGGTTTCCAAAAACGTGGGACTATAAACTGCTAAAATCAAATATTTTTTGTTTGTTCTTTTGTTGTCTTTAGTTAAGAAAGTTCTTTAGATGTCATGAAACTTTCTTAAAAACTATTTTTTCTTCTTTGCCTTTTTATGAAATTTAATGCTTAATGCTAAGTTTTATATAATGTATTTTAAATATGTAAATAATTTTTTTTTTTAATTTGAAAATATTTTTTTTTATTTTGTGGTATTTCTTTTTCGTATTTTTTAATTTAAGCCATATAAATAGTTAATGTTCACAACACTACATTTATAATTAAAAATTTCGGTCTTTTCAATTACATATTTTATGTTTCTATGTAAAAAAATTTGTTCAAAAAGTTGTTAAAATATTTTGCTTATCGTTATTATTATAAATTATTACTATTTGGTTAGTTTTTTAAAATTAAATTAACTATAAAAAGCCTTAATGTTTCCAGCAACTTATATATAAAAACAAAAACAAAAAGAACAAAATAATATATAAAACCTTTAAATAGTGTAAAATGCAAACAATTTAAGCCTTTAAACTATTATTATTTTTAATAATGATATTTACTTTTGCCTTTTTATGAACATTTTACATTTTAGTCGTCTGAGAAATAACAAAATGAGCCAAATATTTTAAAAATTATTATAAAAATATTACAAAAGTTGCACAAAAACTTCTATTCAATTCGAAAATGCTTATGAAACTTTGCAAAAATTTTGAGCAATTCATCGATTCTATTCAGTCTTTTCATTTTTGGAAAAGTTTCTTTTTTTTAACAACTTTTAAAAGTTTCAGAGAAAATTTTGTGGAATCAACAAAAGCACAAAAAGCAAACACTGAAAACGATAACAAGCAAAGTAAAATCTTCCTGCCCTCCTTTCAAGAGTCGTCATCCCAGTAACACTGAGCTGTTATTCTATTCGTCCTTAAACATGCGAAACCATTTCTCAACGACGAGTACAAAAGCGACA
Organism: Epicampocera succincta; assembly: GCA_932526305.1. Classification (NCBI taxonomy): domain Eukaryota; kingdom Metazoa; phylum Arthropoda; class Insecta; order Diptera; family Tachinidae; genus Epicampocera; species Epicampocera succincta. The sequence goes on along the minus strand of OW052036.1, from coordinate 60,835,781 downwards.
GGTTTTTGCTGTTGACTTTTCAGGTGAGAATAATGACGACTCCCATTATTTTACAAATTAAATTAATATATACAAACCTTTTTTTTCCAAATAATGATAATTAAAATGACAAAAAAAAGAAAAACATAAATATTTTTTATAAATTATAATTTTTAATTAAATGAAATATAATTAATAAAGTAAATAATTTTCTCGTCTTTATAATAAATATATAAATAATTCTTTTGTTTAGGAAGCAAAAAAAAAAAGTATAAAAATGTTCCTTTAATAATGCAAATAAAATGTTAAAGCTTTTTTATATACTAAAATTAGGGGCAAAATAAAATTATATATTAACTGTTGTATGATACAAGTAAAAGTGATGTAAAAGGGAGAAAAAAAATATATGAATAGAGGAAGCACTTTCTTAAACAAAAATGTAAAAAATAGTTTGTAGCAAATTTTTTTTTTAAAGTATTTTTTTCTATTTAGAATGACGTTGCACTATTTTCTCTAGCAACATGAGAGTGAGGTCTTGATAAAGAACTTCTTTCAGACTGTAAGAAATCGTCAACACAATTTCAAAAAAGTTTGCAACATTTTGTTTACGAAACATGTTGCTGCACCATATAAACATGTTCAGTCAATGTTGGTAAATCATTTTGCTGCCATAAATCTTTATGAATACAATATCATAAAGTATTTCCAACAAATTGGAGAAAATTTTTATAATATGTTGCTGCAACAGTTTGAAAAGTAAAATTTCCCAAAAAAGGTTTTTTTCTTTCATGCTAAATGAATAAATATTAACAGATTTTTCATATTCAAATTTAAGCAGCCTGTGATTATTGCCAGTTAAATATTTGATCACAAAATTTTGTTCACCTGTTGTTTTAAAACATTAAAGGTTCATTTGCAACAATTAATTATTGCAAAGGAAAGTGTTTCGGTAAAAATTTAGCTTTCTTACATTTTCATTTGTTTTCGTGTTAACATTAATAGGATACATTGTCAAATCATAATTAAAAATACTTATTAAATTATAAAAATTATTATTAACTAAATATTTATTGGATTTCTTAAGAAATTTATAAATATCTCTAGGCTTTTTCCAAAATAATGGCAAACTTTTTAATGACTTTTCTTTATGAGATTCTTAAGAATAAAATTAATTAAAATAAAACTTTAAATTTAGGATGGTGGCCGTTAAGAATATGTTGTAGATGAAAACAAAAAAAACAATGATTTGTGCTGAAGTTTTTATTTTTTAATTTTTAAATTAAATATTTAATAACTGAGAAATAAATACCATTAAAGCGATCTAAATATTGCGGACATGCTGATGTTTCAAACGGCTACAAGAGCTTAAGAAAGAGTAGAAAAAACCTTTAAAAAAAAAATAAGCAACAATTTAGAAGACAATTCACAAACTTGGCCGGTTGTTCTCTTCTCTAATTGTTTGTTATGCTGTCAAATATATTTGCAGCAACATGTTGCTGTTCGCCAGCCTGTTCGTTTTTGTTCAATTAACTGATGCCATCTGACTGACTGACATGTGTTTTTTAAAATTGGTTCGCCAACATTGCGTTGCTACGCCACCGGCTATTGGAAACCTAAAGGCTGTTGCCATTAATTAGGCTGTAGTAAACATGTTGCGGAAAAAAGTCGGTAATTTAAAAGAAATGTTTAATTAATTCAAATATGACGACTGTGCGTTAGAAATTTGATAGCCAACAGCATGCGGCCAGACAACTTGATGTGGGAAAAAATTGCAAGGAAAACATGTTGCAGAAACTTTTCTCTTAGGAAATTAACATTTCAAAAGTGTCTTGTTGCCGCCATTTGTATCATTTCCCATATCAGTTGGCACTAGACTGACGATTTTTACTTTGGCCGTAATAATAAGGACGGCAACATGTTGCAAAGAAAAAGAACTTCGCATTTAAAGTTTTTTATTTTTAATATGTGTTTTATATTATGCCTTAAAATATGTTCCTGTTATAGGAAAATTTTTTTCTCATACAAAACAACATGTTGCTAAACATTTGTTGTATCTATTACAACCAGTCCACTTCCTGAGACAAATACTCTGTTCAAGACTGCAGAAAATGTTAAGCAACATTGTTGTTGTTTTTGCAGCTGGCAAATCAATCAGATGTAACCTGGTACGCGACTTTACTTATATTTTAAGTGTTTCTTGATTCTTTATTTGAAACGAGATCTTATTGTTTTAGTTTTGCAACAAAATATCTCTATTTCCTCATGCATTCACTGAAACATTTGCCGCTTAAATTGTAGCCCAACAAACAGAGAATGTTGCCAGTTACATTGCAGCAACATTTTTCTAAGAAATTTTGCGTTTCGCCAGCATGTCGCTTGAAATTTCCATCAAAGCTTTAAATTGATGTTGAAGCAGTTGTGATTTTTTCTTCTTAAAGATTCTCAGTTTTCTTATTTATCATATATGTCTATGTTTTTGTTTGTTTAAATAACTAATTTCTTTTGTGGTGTTTTAATTACTTTTCCTGAATTCTATTTTCTGCTGTTGCGGTTTTTTTCCGTTTTTATTTTTTGTTTTGTTTTTGTAAATACTTAAATTATTTAGTTAAAAAAAAGTCTAAGTTATGAAAAGTTTTTTTTTTGCTTTTTTCTTTTTTTTTGTTTTTTTTTTTTTTTTGTTTGTTTGTTTGTCAAATATATAATAATATTTACCATCAAAATACACTTAAACATTAAAAAAAAAAAATTGTTCTTTGTTTTAAATATGTTTTGTTTTCTTAAAAATGCATAAATTACTTTTTCGTTAAATTGTTTGTTGGGTTGTTTTGTTTTTTACTCTTAAGCTTTCGCACAATTTCGAAGCCTTACAAAACCTTAAAATATTTTCATATATTGAATGAATGAAAATATTTAGGTTTCTTGTCGTCTTCTGTGTGTAGAAGATCGAAGGATTCATTCCTAATGTGATGATGGTGTTTGTCATGATGAGGGGAAAATATGTTTGGGGGGAATTGGGATGAGGAAGAAAAATCTATTATATTATGGTTATAAAGATACGTAGATGTAAATGACTTAATATTAAATAGTTTTGTGTTCGTATTATTCACTCAATGTCTTGTTTTTCGAATTAGTTCTTCCTATATATTTTTAAGTTCTCCATCAATTTGTTTTAATGGGCGAGTGAGTGCGTTTCTATTTTGGATCTATTTTCAAGTCGTTTTTGGTGCGGCTGTTGTTCACCAGTTTACAAATTACACTGCCATAGTATCGTAGGCTGTGAATCCGGCGCCACTTTGTTGTTGGAGTTGTTTTGGACCGGCTTCGTTTCTACAGATGAAAGTGGGCAAATGAATTAAAATTTTTACACAAAAAAATATTTTCCAACATATTTAGTTTTAATTTTTAATTATTGTTTGTTTGTTAAACAATGACTTAGCAAATTAAACAAGCTTTTGGGTAATTATTAGTGTAACAAATTTGTTGTTTTAGGTCAAATATTAAACAATCATATAAACAATTTTAGACAGAGTTATTGAGTTTTGCAACAAGTTAAGGGCTTTGAACTACAGGGGACGTTCGTCTATGTTCTGATCAACAGCAATTTGATATCAGTGCGTCTGCGATAAGTGAGAAAAAAACACAAGTTAATAAATAGTCTTTAAAGCCGTTGGCTGTCCTTCAAAACTGGGCCATTGAAGGAAGTCTCCTACTGCCAAAAAAAAAAAAAAAAACGTCCTCTCTGCTTATGAATTAACATATTTGCTGTTTGTTTGTTCAAAAATCCTTTAATAAATTTATGCTTAAACGACGACTATTTGAGGGGGAGGCGGCCAAAATTTTCTGTCTCTCTACATCATTATACTTTAAACATTTGTTATGCTTTGAAGCTTTAAATATTATTATTATTATTATTATTGTTAATACAGATATTTATATATGTAGGTATTTATTGTTTTTAACAAATTTATTTTATAAAATCATTTTAAAACTGTGATTGCTTAAATTAAACTTTAAAACCGAACCAACAAACTAAGGAAACCAAACGCAAGCTTTAACTCAACCAAAACTTACGCTAAAAAAAAAGCTTTGAATCGCAGGCCATAAAATGATTAAATTAAAACACAAACAGACATGCAAAAACATGCACCAGCATGTGTCAAACCCCAAAAAAGAAACAAACCAAAGGAATGTAGTATAACATTTATAGTCTCACATGCAATGCAACTCTGAGCCATTTTAAAACCTCAGCACTGACAGCAATTCCACACAACTTTAATTTAAGATCCCACTTTTAACGCTATACAACGATTTTTGTCACATTTAGGCTCACGATTTGCTGAAATGTGACAATCGGTGCCGTCAAATAGCAGCTTTACAATTTGACTTACACAGAGGAAGACAGCAAATTAATTTCATATAAATGCAATTATGGTGTCCTTTTGTCTTATCAACAACAAAATATTTCTTTTTAATTTTTAATATGAATTTATGAAAATAACGCTGCCAGTGGAGGGAGTTTTAAAATGGAGAAGTTTTTAGTTTTTTCTATTTACTACTTTCTAACGATCGGTTGAAGAAAACCAAAACAAACCAAAAAATAATAATCAACTTACAAATGCCTTCGACTGTTACGGAATTAGGGATTACAATTGATTAGTGGGTGTGGCAGGTGGTGGTTTTAGCAGTTTTAATATCAAAGAAATTAGAAAGAAAATAGAAGAAATAGAAAATATAATAATTTATACGGATAACGAATGATCGGATGGAAAGTTAATTTATTTAGTAATCGAAGGCAGAACATAAAAGATCAGTTTAGTTGTGTGACGGCGTGAGCGTAAGATTTTGGAAAACTTGGGCGTGACGAAATATCTGTCAAATGAAAGTTTTTAGTTGAAAATTTGTGCCGCAAAAGCAATAATTTTCGCAAAAAATTTATTTTTTATTTTATTTCCATAGAAATTATTTTTTCTGAACGATATAAAAGGACTTTTAAATTTAAACAAAACAAATTGAATGTCAGACATTGTGGACACTTTTTTTTTTAAGTTCAACCTTCTTTCGCTGCCATTCTGTGCTGCAGAACATCCAAAGTCTCGAACCTTGACGATTAATTCACTTGACAGATTATCCCACTTATGTCGGCTTTGAAGGATGTTCGCTGCACGTTTCAGGCGTTTTTATTCACACAAACATTTTTCATACCGATTAATCTTTTACCAAAAATTCTTTTCATTTCCATAAATTTCTTTAAGTTATTAAATTTTGTGCAGAAATTTGGTTTTATTCGGAAAAATTTTCAATAAAAACTTTTCACTTTTTATGAATTTTCAAATTGATAAATTTTCTGTAGAAAATATCGATAAATTTTAAATAGGAAAAACATTCTTTTATAGCGATAAATTTTCTATAAAAAGTTTTGTTCTTTTCGAGGAATTTTCATAAACAATTTTCGAAGTTTTTAGAGAGAATTTATGGGCATGAAAAGTAAATAGATTTCCGAACGCTTTTGATGCCTTAAACTGATCCTTTATTTATGCCGCTTATTTTAATTTTTTTTTTTATTAGTCAATAACTTTTATTTTCATAATTTATTTGTTTATTTTTTGGTTTTTTTCAAATTAAATTGTACTGGGTATTAATACAATATGTGGCGTTTTTGTTTTGTAACTTTTCTTTACTTTACCTTTCGATCAATTTACGCATCTCTTCGGTGGTACGCTGATCCTTGTGCAAAGGAGATCTTTTAACAGCTATTTTTATTTAGGTTCACCGGGTTAGTTTTATATATTCAGTTTTTATAAGTCAGACCCAGGTTTTAGTTTAATTTTAATTTTAAAAGTCCAACAAACATTAAGTTTTTGTATAAAAGAAAACGAAAAGAAATAAAAAATTATAAAAATTAAGCAATAAAATATCGGAGTTTCTTAGACCGGATTTTGCGGCCACAGGTTAATCAAAAGGGGCCAGAAATGACACCCGTTTGTCAAACAAGGCGCCTTCCAGTAAATTTTGAGCTTTTAATTTCAAAATTAGCGCTTTTTTTAGTTTTTGGTGTAACACGATGATTGATTTCATTTAAGGGTCATGGTCATGTTATGATAATATACACAAAAAAAAATATGTATATAAGATATTTACAGGCGTTTTAATGCAACAGAAAAATATGTATGACTATGGAATTATTGGAAAAAAAATTACCCTAAAAATACATGCATTAATCACATTGATTTTAAATGAAATACAAATTAAATTAATTCGTAAAAATACATTGAAATTAAATGGCTAAAAACAATTATAAAATTAATTCAATTTTGGTGTAAGAAACAGAAGAGATTTCGCTCTCACCAAACAACGAAAAATTGAAATAAATGTATGCTAAAGGTTTGCTGGGACATAAATGTAGCACACAATTTGTCTACAGTACATAATTTCACTACAAATAGTCTTGAGTCATGTACAAAAAGTTGTCTGGCCTTAGAATATTATAAGAGTTTACAATATTACCAGATCTTACGCAACTGTAAGATCTTACAATTATAAAATCCGTGTCGACAGGGAATAATTTTAGTGTAAAAAGCCCGTGTACAGACAGTTGCCAAGCCTTACAATGTTATAAGATCTTATAATATTATATTGTACGACCTTGTATTTTAACACATTACAATGTTATTTAAATAGCAATTTCAGACGTTTGTACGAAAACTTTACTGTGTTTTACTGTCACATAATTATGTGACAAACATTTTTCGTACATTAAATTCAATTCAAGATAAATTACTACATCTGGTGATTGTAAAGAAATCTTATAACTTTTTTGTGTCTGATGATTCTGTAACAATAAGTTTAGCTTTCAAAAATTGTCATTTCAAACGATTGTCAGATTAGCGTAGTCGTATTATAAACACTGTCAAATTTCCTGTTAGATCTTCTCGTATTCACAAGTACGAGCAGCATTCGCTAAAATGATGTTGTCACAGTCGGTGATGACAGTGGAAAATCTGGCAATTATCCACTAAAATGGCACTGAAAAGTGTTCTCATAATTGTCAGATGCCTGATAATATTCGCATCGATCTTACAATGGACTGACAATATTTTCAATGACAACGTTTTGAAGCAATAAATGAAGGTATAATTGACTGACAATTTAAGCAATTTTTTTTGTCAATGTATTTGTAGTTAATCTTCTGTTTTTTTTTTGTATGTTTTAGCCATTTAATTTTCTTTGGAAAAAATTGTCTGTCTTAAATAACATAAAAATCATATTGTTTTAATCACAAATAAACATGAATTGAATTATTTTAGGTGCATTATGATATAAAAGTGCATTAAATAAAATGAAAATTTTAATTACTGAACAATTGAACCAAAAAGAAGGAAAACAAAATTTCCAAACGACTTCAAAAGGGGACCACAATACGCGCTTTTTTCATGTCAAATCCTGTACAATTTTGTCAGGTAAAATTAAAGGACAAAGTGATCGCAAAATTTAATTTTTATTCTGAGAAAAGTTCATTAAAGTAGTGGTTCTTATATTAAACAGACTGTCATGACAGCTCTGTCTTTTATGGACCGGTTTCTAAAAACAATAAATCTTATTTGAGACGCCTGACAAATTGTGGTTTTGGGAATCGATTAAACAAAATTGATTTTGGAAATCGAACGGAATCTTAATTGTAACCGAAAACTGTCATTTGTGGTTCGTTTTGCACAGGACTTGGCCAGACAATGTGGCCAAAGCGGTTGTTTACAGTAATTTTTAAAAAAATTACGCTTTTTTTTTTGGAAACTTCAGATCAGATATATAAAATTCTCTATCTCTTTCTGTCTCTCTTAAACACTTTAAAAAAATAATACATGGTCACACTGGTCGTCCGGCACAAGCAACTAGCCAACTTTGGCACATGAAAGATGAACTAAGACTTAGATATTTTTACTCTCTTCAGTGGTCTGGGAATATTCAAAAGCCTGCGGGGCTTTAAAGATCTCTGGCTGGGAGTTTGTCCCATTAAAACCTTCGTCCCCCTGTCTGCCGGCCGTAGGACCCATAGTGGCGCTTTAAACTTTTCGTGGGCAATTAGAAATCGTTTCCTGGTGTCTATTTTTTGTATATCAGTTTCATATTCGTTGGAATTTACTTCGTTATAGGGGGTTCCTATTGAAGTCGTTTGGCTTTTTTTTTCTTATAGGAAATAAAAATTAAAAAAAAAAGATAAATTTATTGCAAAACACAGTATGATTTTTTTTCCATGATAAAATAAATGTTTCTGTTTTTAAAATATATTGTACAATGCAAATGGTTTTGCAAAATGTGATACTTAAAGTAATTCGTGTAAATGAACCTTAAAAATACACTCCAAGAAAATAAATTGAAGTAAATTTTAGTTCGCATGAATTGAAATTTTATTTATTTTAAATTCAATTAAATAAAATACATTTAATTGGTTTCTCTTGACTTCAGGCAGAAACTAAATTTTGTTTAATTTTTTTTTTTTGGCGTGCAGTAATAACATAAAAACTCAATTTAAATTTAAACCCGACTCACAGTTGATTGGAATTTATCGTAAATTTATAGAATTTAAGTTTCATGGTTATGAATTAAAAAAAAAATGTTGATTAAAATTTAAAAATAGTTGATTAATCGTTAATTTGTATGAAGAAAGAAATATCGGCACTTGTATAATGAGGAATGAAATTATAAAATGATTCATGTAGTTTCCTTGCGACTTGTAACAGAGTGTCAGGAAACATGGCATGAAAATCGCGGCCCTTTATTCTTTATGCCGGCAGACACTTCCTTTCACTTTCGAGCCATTTTTAGCACCATATTTCAGTGTTCGATAATATAAAAACAAGTTAAATGGCCGCCAGTGAAAAATGTCATTAAAATAAACTAAACTCAATGTGGGTGGAGGCGGCGGCGACCCCTATTGATATTCAAGTTTTGCGAAAAAAAAATACCCGCAAATATCGAGAACTGAAAATCCACAAAAGCTTTAAGTGAATATCGTTGACAAATTATCAAGATTAGCATAAGAAAGGCTTAAAAAGGAACAGCCTTTGAGAGTTCTTTTGTTAAATTAGAGAATAAACAAATCGTTGAAGACACGCAAAAGACATTTAAGCCTCGTAAGCGAAGTCTGATAAGGATTTATTATAGTGAAAAATTTGTTTGCCAGGCCAAAGAGGAAAATTGGCATAAAATGGAGGACAGCAGTGGAGTGCCTCCACGCCGTATGAGTTTGGCAGAGTGTTCCACCAACAGGCCACAAGTTCGAGCACAAAAATTTGCCCCTTTTGTGTTTTTGTTTTTAAAAAAGAAATATACCACGAAGAAAAAATCACGTGGATCCATGGACAGCCGTAGTGTTGAAGACGGCGCCAGCGAAGCCACGATTATTAATGACAGAATATCGTAAATGATTAGTGTGCTCGATTCGGGCCCGTCTAAAGACAGCCTTTTGTATGTTAAAAGTGTTTTAATACGTCACTCACTCGACACGGTTTTGCGATTTACTTTAAACGATTACAACAAGTGCCAATATTTTGCTAACGCGCTGGACGTGACCAGGGTCACGACTGTCTCTCTAATAGTAAACGTGTGACAAGCTCGTTTGAATAGCCTAAAGAAATATATTTAAACTAAATTATTTGAAAATTTTATCAGCTGATTTAAAAAAGAAAAAAAAGAAGATGACTTTTTTTTATCGAGTGATTTTGTGTTTTTGGAATGATTTTGCATTTTGGCGTGAATGACAAAAAAAATGACTGATTGGAAATGTATAAAAATGTCAAAATGATTAAAGACAATTATAATTAAATTTTTCTTAGTTCTTTCCATCAACACACACACACTCACCCTCCTTAGAATCTTCTGTTAAATTTACAAAATTATATGTATGTTTTTAAAACAAAAAGATATGTATTTTGCCATTAAAAAAAATATATGTAAGAATAAGGAAAAAGAATTTTGAAAAATTACAACAACAAAAATATGAGTTAGAACATATTCAAAATTTGTGGTTTTGCAATTAATTGTTATATTTTAAATAAAAATGGCACATTTAAGTATTTTTTGTTTGGTTTTCTTATATAAAAAGAAACAAAACAAAAATCTTAATAATTCAAATTCAAAAGTGGAGGAAAGAATTGCCCAACTTACCGCCATAATTGCCACGTGGTCCATGATCACGATCACATTCGGCTTCGGATATTTCATTGCTCTCCTTGGAGTCATTGAATGAAGAATTGCTCATGTCATGATTACGTGGTGGAGGTGGTGGTGGTTCGGGCGAGCCATTGCCAGGATTGCGAGTAGAACCTGTTTTCGGTCAGAACAATTAATTAAAAAAGGTATAGGCGCGCGAATATCACAGCCACTTACCGACACTACGTCTGCCCATGGAGCCGCGTGAGCCATAATGATCGTAGGGTGTGCCATAGGGACCGCCATACTGAGAGCCGTATTGATCTTCCTCGGGGGCACAGTTGGCTGGGTCATCATATTCGGGACCAGGGCCAGAGTACAAACTGCCGCCCTGGGAATTAACACGTGTGTAACGGCGCTAAAAATGATAAAAAGAGAAAAACAAATTGTACAGGCTGTTCCTGTTCAAGGCCCTTTTCGCTACTCACATATTGATCTTCCTCAGCACAGTTGGCGGGATCATCGTATTCTGGAGCAGGGGTATAGATTGATGACTGGCCTCCTTGACTGTTTTTGCGAGCATAACGATTGGCGCGTGGCATAGACTGGGAGCCGGAGCGAGAGTGCATGTGACCGGGGTGGCCGGGTGGTCCCATGGTGCCGGCATGGCCGGGTGGAGCATGTCCGTTTTGGTGGGGGAAGGTCTGGAAGTTCATGGCCTTGGTGGGATCCATTTCTTCGCGGAAGCCCAATAGGTGGAAGGTGGCGTAGGGGCAGATTTCATCTTCCATGCCTTTTGGTTTGATTTTTGGTTTAATAAAACAAAAACAAAAAAGAGAAATCACAATTATCAAAGTCGGGCAATAATTTTGTGTCAGAGGTGATGGTGTAAAGTATGTGGTGGTTCGGGTGTTACGAGTGTGCGGTAAAACGAGTGTAATGAGTGTTTGGGGGGTGGTGGTGGGGGGCATGCTTTTTTGCTTTAGTGATTACTGGCGAAATAGCAATAATTTCAGTGAAACAGTTTTATTATTAGACATGAATTTACTTACAATTATTGATGTATTAGAATCTTGTTAGGAACGACCATTTTTGTTTTTAGTAAATTTTTAGTAATAAGACATTGAATGAAATAAACGAGTGTTAATGTTTTTTAAAGAATAAAATGAAAAAAAAAAAACAATTTTATTTATGTACATCCTTTAACGACACGGTTTTGGTTATTATTATTTTAAAAATAATAAAATTAATAGACTAGACATATTCGCCCCAAAACTTTGATTAACTTTTTCAAAGTTTAAAGAATTTTTCAAAACGCTTTTGAAGGTCTACGAATATCATAATCGAATATTTAAATTGGAATACTTATAGATTTTTTTTTCGAAATATATATTCCTTGATTTCAATTCGAATATTTTAACTAGAATATTTTATTATTCGAATTTAATTTGAATATTTTAGTTCGAACAATACATTCGAATAATGTATTCGAATATTTTAGTTCGAACAATATATTCGAATATTTAAATTCGAATATTATATTCGATTATTTAAATACGAATATTACATTTGAATAATTTTAATTCAAATATTGTATATAAACATATCAAATCGAAATATAAATTTTCAGATTTTAATTCGATTATTGTATTCGAATACATATTATTGTATATCTGAATATTTTAATTCGAATATTCTGTTTAGGCATTTTAGTTCGCAAAATACATTTTCAGATTTTAATTCGCTTATTGCATTCGATTATTATATTTGTATATTTTAATTCGAATATTGTATCAGCACATTTTCATACGAAATTAAATATCATTAAATATATTCTTGTACATTTTCATTAGAATATTTATATCAGAATATTTTTATTTGAATACTCGTATTATATATATTATTATATATTTATTTCAGTTCGAAATATAAATTCGAAGATTTTGATTATAATATTTTATTCGAATATTTTATTCGAATATTTTATTTCGAATATTTTATAATATTTCTTTTTAAATAAAGCACATAAGACTCAAGTTTTTTGCTTGTCCGCAGAATTATCCAGAGATATTCGAATAATTTTTTGCTCCACAAAAATTTTACATTTCTGAATTTTCATTTGATTTAATTATCTTCAATTTCAAGTCGTGTTTCAATGACAAAATAAATGTTTTTACAGAACACTTTGAGGCTTTAGTTCTTCTTCTCGACTTCAGAAATACAAATTTATTAAGTGATCTGTAGCCTTAAAATTTATCTAAATGTATGAATTTGTTTATATTCAAACTGAATTTCAACATTTAATCTATTAAGAGATTTATTTGAGCGGTTTTCGACAAACTTTGTGAAGGCGTTCCAGTAATAAATTAGTCAATTTAAGGATATTTTTCATTCACGGCGCTATTAAACAAAAACCATGTCATCTTTTAAACAAAAAAACCTTTAAACAGAATAATTGTTAGTTAAACAAACAAAAATAAAAAAGAAAGGAAACTGAAATGCAAAAAAACTTTCAAAGAACTTTAAAATTATATTAAAACGGAAGAAAGCACAAAAGCCTGCCATAAATAAACCCACCTGGATGTCTGTAGGCACATTCGTTAACCACATGTGCGTGACCATAATGATTACCGTGAGCTGGCACCGGTGGTGGTTTCAATTCCTCATACAAATTGGGTCTTCTGGGATCCCAAGTGGAGTGATTTGAACGCATGCCACCACGAGCTGATTAGTTTTTTTTTTTTGTATTTTTTGTTTTAACGAAATTTATACGCAACATTTTTTGTTTATATGAATGTGTGTACGTGTTTGTGTGTGTGTGTGTTTTGGGAGATTTTGGAGCACCGTTTGTTTCCGTCATAGTGTCGTCAATGTGTTTTTGTTTTGTTTTACGTATTTACAACATTTATTTTTTATTTCCAAACAAAATTTTACAAAAAACAAAATGTACAGCAACACAAAAGAAGGAGTGGGTGGGATTGTGTTTAAGAAACACAAACAAAAGCCAAAGTTATATGTAAAAAATAAAATAAAACATATATGTAAATATTTTTCAAATTGTACAGAAAAAAAAATATATATAATACTCGTACAAAAAAAAAAACTGGTAGACGATTTAATTTTAATGATCAGTTTTTATGGCTTATGGTTTAAATTTTTAGTAATCGAATAATAAAGTTTCACCAGTTTTTTTTTTTTTTTAAATATGTTTTATATAAAAACTAACTATTGATCTAAATTTTCAACAACATTTATAATAAACACCCATGCAAATCAAAAAATATGAATAAATGTATGCACAGGATGATCCTTTGACCCAATTCAAACTTTAAAATAGAATTTTTTTTAATCAAAATAATTATTTTTTAGTTTTACTCGCATAAATTTAATTAAAAATTTGGCCAAAAATTGTTTTATTATTATTTGAAAGCATTTGGCTTCACTGTGCATGGACTCTTTTGGATTATCGGTCAACGCAGAGTTCTTATGAAGACTGTGTATGATCAGTATTTGGCCCTACACCTGTCATTTAGGGTTATCAACATAACATTTATCATTCCTTTTTTATTTTAATTCCATTATTCGGCAAATTAATCGTTTATTCAATTAATCGAAGAATCTTGTGTAAAGTGTGTTTTTGTTTGCTATCACAGCAATTTATGTGATCAATCGTTTTTCAAATGCATATTCGTTAGAAATTATTCCCATGTATAATTATTTTATTTGCAAAGAATATTATTCGAATATTTAATTAATCGAGCATTTTTTTCAAGTTTGTTTTTATTATGACAAGAAAGAAAAAAATGCATATTTTAAAAATATTCGAATACAAATTTAAAGGAAATTATTCGAATATTTGAAAGTTATTCTCAAGGAAATATTCTATGACCATTTTTGTATTCGACCGAACTTATTCGAACTAATAATTTATTTTATTCGCAAAGAATATTGTTCGGATAATCGATTCAAAAAAAAATTAATAAACTTTTTATGTAAATCCATTTTTTAAAAGTATTACTGAATTATTCGAATATATTTATAAGAAATTATTCGAATGAAATTATTATCGAAAATGTTTTTAGTCGCAGCAATTCCTGTTATTTGATGTAAATAGTCCGAATAAATATTTTTTTTTGTTCACAGCGAATATTATGCGAATATTCGACTAATTGAAAACTATTTTAAATAATTTTTTTTTTTTTGTTATTCTTACAGAAAATATAAATGATCAAATTTTGTATTTGAAAGAAATTATTCAAGCGAATAATTATTTTTATTTCCAACGAATATTAAACGAATAACTCTGCTGATTTTAATATCTATTTATATTTGTTTTCTTATTCTTATAACAAATATAAATTATATTGGAATATTTAAAAAAATTAGAGAAGTATTCAATTCGATTGCCGGAAATTATTCGAATATTTATAGCTTAATCGTGCTGGTTTTATTTGAAACAAATTTAACTTGACAAAACTCATATTCAACGGAAATTATTTGCATGAATATTTTTGTTATTCGGAACGAATATTATTCGATTAAAAAATTTTGTTTAAGTCTTTTTTATTCTTAAAACAAATTCCGAAATTTTCCTGTGCATACATTTTTCTTCAACAAATAGATCTACTAATGAATGACAGTGTTTGGTAAAAGAACGAAATTATTAGAAAAAAAGCTAAAGCTTTTCGTGTGGATTTCAACTATATCCAGTGGCGCAAACTCATGTAACACTTTCTCTGGCTCTCTTTCACTCTCTTTTCAGAGAACTACTGTTTTAATGTTTGTATGCTATTAAATATTTTGCAACTCAAATTCAAAACGTAACAATGTTCATGGAAGTCGAATTTATAATGAATTCAAAAGAAAATTCCAGGAAAAAAAAAGATGTATTAATAAATGTTGTTTTGGAAAATTTAGATGCTTACTTATAACTGTACCTCGCTTAATCCGGTCACAGGTGTTGTAGTTGGAGCCGGGCACTGGGGGCAGCTTGCGGTTGGGTGGTGCAATGTAGCCCAGTTCATCGCGCAAGTCGGGTCGTCGCTTGTCCAGGGTGGCGCCAGGTCCCATTGTCTGATTATAAACTACATCATCTAGAATTAATATTTGATGTTCCGAAAAACAAAAATTTTGTTTTTAAATACTGAAGATGCTTTTACCAGGTTATTTTTTTTTGTTTTAATTTTAAAAAGAATTTTTTATATTTTATTTTTTTGATCTTTTGGAAAACAAACTCTTAAATTCTTTCTTACTTTATTTCTGTTTCTTAAAAAAGATTTCTTTAAATTTGGTGCATTTAAACAAATAAACAAATTGTGCCAGTTTGTTGCTGTTGTTGTTTTTTTTTCAATTCTTTTGTTTAAATACTTTCAACAAGTCACTCACAATCCAGTCGTACGCAAACGTTTTACTAAAAAAAATTACTGGGTGCTTAAAAAACATGTTTCTTTTGGTTAGATATTTTTTTAATAGAAAAAACATTATTAAGCAAAAATACGAAAATTTTTGAAGGAAAAAGTTGAAATGTTTTTTTTTTTTTCTGTAATGAATGATTTGATGTTTTTAATTTGAAAAGTCAACAATTTTTGCGATTTTCTCAGCAGTTCAATTCATAAAAAGCATCTTAGTTTTTAAGTTGAAACACAAGAAGTGGAAAAGGTGGCAAAATCGAAACGAAAACGAAAAACTTGTAACAAACAGGTGAAAAAGAAGAATTTACTGAAACTAAAAGCCGTGGGTACAGTGGGTAAAAATAGATACTGCTTATGGAAAAATTAAAAATGTAATACTTGCCTTGAGTTACTCAAGGCTTAATGTACAGAAATATATTTACACAATACGAGTATTTGAATATTTGCTAGATATTTAACGGTTAAAGGTTATAGATAAACAATCATCGAGGGCTAGATAAAATAAGTTTCTACTCAAACAATTCAGTTGTTGCCAAACAGAATTGCGCTTCGAAATATGATTTCAAAATATTTTTATTCAAAAGTTTTGTAGCAAATTTATAGTAAAACAGCTTTTTTAAATTAAATTAATATTTTCGATGCATAAAAATATATTCCAAATGTAAAATAAAAAATATTTAATTTCGATTTTGAGTGTTTGTAATCGAAATTCGAATTTTATATAAATATTTATCATGAATTTCCAGAGTTAAACTATAGTTTAAAATTTTCAAATACTAAATTCAAATTTGGATATTAAAATTTTTAAATATGACATATTGAAAACTAAATAAAAAATTAACTTGTTTTTATTGAATGTTTTAATGGGAATTTCCAAAATCAAACTATAAATTGACATTTTCAAAAGCCCCACTCGAATCTGGATATTTCAATTCGAATTATAAAATTTAAAATTTTGTCCATAAATTTTTTTTTTCAAAACTATAAGTAGAAATTGAAATTTTCAATTGGATTATAAAAATCTAAATTTTACAAAAATTTAAATTTTGAATTTAGAGTTTTTATATTTTTATTTTAAATTTCGTTTGCCAAATTATAATATAAATTCAAGTTTTTGAAAATCAAAATTTTGTAATTTAATAAAAATTCTTTATTTTTATTAAAATGTTTAGGTTTTAATTAAAATTTTTCGAATTTACAATTGAAATTTTTGAAATTTCATCTACTATTTTCAAGACATAATTTTGAAACTGAGATTAAACTTGCATTGAAATTTTCGACACTTAGACTCAAGTTGGAAATTTAAATGCTAATTTTAGAAATTTAAATTAGAGAACAACTTCGAATTTTTGGAAATTCTAATTCGTATTTAGTTCTAGTTTTTAGGACACATTTTTTGATTTCGATTAAATTAAAAAAAATTTTGAAATCATTTTCTTCTTCTTTTCGCAAGGGAAGTTTTTTTTTTAGATTTACAACATTTATGATACAAGGGGATATAAAGATTATTTACATTTATTATAGACAATCGCTGTAGAAGTAGAAAGGGAGCTAAATTACATTAAAGAGTTATAGGTTTTTATTTAAAACAAAAGAAATTTTAAAAACGAAAACTATTTGGATTTAGAGTTGGTATTTTAAATTTTGATTTCAATCGCAAAAATTTCGGAAACGATGATCCGAATTGATAAACTGAAATAATGATAGATGAAATTGCTTAGAATAACAGATAACAGATGTGAAGTGATATGAATTGATAAATATGCGATTAAACAGGTGTGATTTTAATGCTGAGATGGGTAAATCATTCACAGCTGCATTTGAGTTTAAAGAGCGGCCGGCATACTTTTAGGCGCTTCTGGTAGCATCTCCCTTATGAAGCTGTGAGTTTGATGAGTAGAAGTTGTGTTTTTTTTTCTTCAATTTCGAATGTTGAATGAAATTTTCAAAATGTGTGACTTGTTGGAATATGAAGTTTTTTTCTGTCTGTATCATTTTCATGTAAATGAATTGTTGAAGTATTTTTTGATTTGTTTGTTTGTAATGTATGTAAATTATTTAACTAGTCATGCTTTATAATAGATACATTTAAATTTGTTAAACATTTAGAAATGAAATCTAAAGATTGATCTAAAACTTAAGTGAACAAATTAAACCAGTTTTAAATAAATAATGAGTGACCTTTGAAACGAAAACTTTCCGCTGACAATCCGTACAGTTATTTTTTTTTCGTTTTTGTATAAAACAGAAATAAAATAAATATAAATATAAATTATGTAAGAAAAAAAATTAATGTTAAAAAAAGCTGGAAATATAATTTTATTTGCTTAAGAGAATAAAAAAAAAAAAACTTGCACTTGGAAAAGCACTCATCATCACCATTGTGGGAAATTGTTTTAAATACAATCAGCTCTGTTCTCCAAATCGTAGTAATTGAAATCAAGTGATTTCGAAAACGAAATCTCAGCAAACACTTGTGTCTTTATCATTTTTCTCAGATTGGAATGTATAAAATGTTGTTTAGCTGTTAATTTGTAATACAAAATTTTGTTTGGCGATTGCAAATCATGTGATTTCGAAAACAAAAGTGTATCATAGAGCTGAATATATACGGCTCTATTGTTGTTTTTCTCAGATTAGAACGCCAAAAAAATTTCTTTAGCCATTAATTTTTAATACAAAAGTTTATTTTCCTTTTGATTTCAGAAATTTAATGGTTTGAACTCACATGATGTTCAGAACAGGCTTGATATAATTTTTGAAATTTAAAAGTATAAAAGTTGGTGCATTAAATATATTTTTTTTATTTTTAAACCTCTATAATATGCGCTGTCAACTATTTTTATGATTTAAAATTATTTTAGAATTCATCAAACTTGAGCGCCAATTTTCGAATATCATAATTTCCCCAGTGAGAGTTAAACGAACACAGTGCAAGTTTTCCGTTTCTTTGGTTAGTAAGAAAATAGAATATTAAATCTAAAGCGACGCATTTTTCCGTCAGATAAATTATTTTAAAGGCATTCATAGATCAACCTACAGTACACATCCTTTTGTCCACCGCGCAAATCATCAGAGCGACGTCTCGATAAGGCAACACATACGACCAAAATTCCCACAAAAACCACAATAACCGTGGCAATTAGTGGTACCATAAAGTTTAGGTCTAACCACTCTGGCATCCAGGCGGGCAGGCGTATGCGCGTATGTAAGTTGCCAGAACCTCTGCCATCGTCCAAAGGAGCAACTGTGCCTGTGTGTTTGTGTTTGGCGATATTTTTCGGCGATTGGGTTCCATACAAACCATAATGATTTTCGGACAATAAGTTTATTTGCATGCATTTGAAGTAATAATCGAATTTTCGATATTTAAATTCGAAAATTCAATATATTCGTTTGAATTTTCATCATTTAAATTCGAAATTATGAAACAAAATTTCCGGTTTCCAAAATTAAAATTCGAAATTCATATACAAGTTGGCAAAATTCGAATTTTTTAAAAATTTCATTTTGAATTTTTGCATATTCGAAAACAAAATTTTTGCAGACGGACACCATTTTTTCGAGTTCGAAAGGAAATTTTTTAATTTTTCATTAACATTTTTATTAAAAGTTCCAAAGTTCAAATAACATTTTTTGGAAATTTTAAAGCAAATTTTCAAGTTTCATTCCAAATTTTTGAAATTTTAATATAAAAAATAATTAATTTTGATGATGCGAGTTTTGGAAATTTATGTGTCCATTTTGCGATATTTAATATTTTTATTTTTTTTATTTACATATAAATTTCCCAAAATGAAGTACGAATTTTTCGAAATAGGGTAAGAAATTTTTAAGTTGCCAAAATTGCAAAATATTAAAATTTTATCAAAAGGTCCGAATTTTAATCAGTATTTTTAGAGTTCCAATGCAAAATTTGCAAAATATTAGCCCGAAATTTACATATTTTTATTAAAATTTTGCAAAATTTTCAAAATTCGAATTTTGTATATTTTTTTTTTAAATTTTGGAGTTTGAAGTTAAATATTTTCAAATTTAATCAAAAAAGAAAATTTGCAGAGTTTTTATATATTTAAAAAATTTGTTTGGAATTTTTATTGCATCAATTAATTTTTCAATATTCGAATTTTGTATATTTTTTTTTAAATTTTGGAGTTTGAAGTTAAATATTTTCAAATTTAATCAAAAAAGAATAGTTGCAAAATTTTTATATATTTAAAAAATTTGTTTGGAATTTTTATTGCAATTTTTTAAGTTCGAATTTCGAAATTTTATTGTAAAGTTCGAATTGGAATAAGTAATTACGGAATTTAAATGCAATTATCCAAATTTTTTATACAATTATTTAAAATTTTAGACATTTTTTTCATAATTTCATAGGTTATAATTTTCGAGGTTCAAATTCGAATACCAGAAATTTAAGTTCAAGTTTTCGAAGTAATGGGAATAAACGTATAAGCCATATTTTTTAAGACACCATCAAACAAATAAGCAAGCAATTTTATGTGTTCGATTTTTAAATAAATTATAAAACAAGTGTTTTTTTTTGTTTTAACAAAAAAGAAAAACAATATAAAACAGAGTTGTATGGACAGTTAACAAAATGAAAAAAAAGAAGAGAGAGAGAAAGAAAAAATATTGAAATTAGTTTCGTTTGTTGAATACCTTTATGATGATTGCCTTTGCTACGCAGTATACAAATAACAATTATAGCAATAATTATGACAAGTAAAGCTGCGACCACGGGCACGACTAAATTTAAGTTCGACAAAATGATGCGAATCGTATCCTCAGCCGTTAGTTCGGGTAATTCGCGCGATGGGGCAATAGTTCCTGTAACAACCAAATATTAACCAAACATCATTTGTTTCAAAGAGAAGGAGGAAGTCCATCAAGACACAATGTTACACACAAAAAACGTTGAGACAGACAAAAGATACAGAGAGAGAGAGAGAAAAAAAGTGGCGTATGGTTTCGTTTTTTACCAGGCTTATTTCGTTTTTTTTTTTTTTTGTTTTGTTTTGTTATTTTATTCTAATTGAACGAACTACCAGCAAATTTTAATTCGAACATTACCTTTGTACCTCTAATATACAAATACACAAACATTTAATTTTGGAAAAACAAGAGAAAAAAACGTTAGAAAAAGTTAATTGAAATTTGCGCAAAAAACACTTTTTTATGTGTAGAAAAACATATTGCAAAACAATCTAGATTTAAAGATGACGTGAACATGAGGATAAGACAACGGAAAAAATGTATATGAAAAATTTTGTTTAAAAAAAATACAATATGCAAAATTTTGTTAAGAAAATAATTTTAGAAATTTTGATGGCTTTTTACAATTCAACTGGTTTTTAAAGGCTCTTAAAATCTATTTTGGTGTGTAAATTGTTGTAAAGTTAAAAAAAAACTCTTAAATGCAATTTGTTTTTTTCTTTTTTTTTAATGGTTATAAACTGGTTTAGAGATTTCTTTTAAGCAATATAAGTGTTAGCATTTAAAAACGTTAACAACATTCCGTTTAACTAAGTAGAGATAATTAAACATAACACTAGTTATTTAAATATTTTTAAAGTTAAGGGCTAAAACAGGGCTTAAAATGCAAATAAAAATAACTTTTCCAGGAAACTTGTGAGTTCAAAACGAACTTATAAAATATTTTTCGTTCAAATAATGCCAAAAAGAAGAACATTTTTTTAAACAAATAATATTTTTTAAGAGGCTTAAAGTGTGCTTTAAATTCGAAAAGCTTAAAGTAGACTGTTAACAATTTAAACCTTGTGCGCCTTAAATTATGCTTTAATTTATTCAACGAACAAACTATTAGTATAATTTTTTTTTTTTAACTGAAATTAATATTAATTATTAAATAGTATAAATATATTTGTCGTAATGAATTTAAAAATAAACCATAAAGTTTTGTTTAACAAAGTAAATCATGTAAAACTGAACGAATTTGGTATTAAAAAGAAAAACGAAATAAACTGCATTTTTTTCTCATTTCATGTTGTTTAATTTTGTTTTATTTTTTTCTTTAAATTAATTTAAAAATGATGAAGATTTTTGATGATTATTTTTTGGTTGTTGCAGGTAGAACTTTTTAGTATTTTTTTTTTTTTACTTTTCTCAAATATATAAATTGTATTTAAACCCCATTGATTTAAATTGATTATTTTTAAAGTTATTTTATTATTTTATGGTTCTTCAAAGAACTAAATATGCTTTTGAAATAATTTTACTCGAAAATAATAATGATTTTTTTTAAGGAAACTTAAATATGCTTTAAATAAAAATTAATCGTTTTAATGAAAGTTTTAAATCAACAACTAAGAAACGAAAATAGATAAGTGTAGTAAAAAAAATTACACATTTTTTCAAACCAATTTTTTTATGTATTTGAAATGTACTCAGTTTTTAATTTAGTTTTACTTTATGTTTTTGTGTCGATGGCAAATAATTGCGGTAATTTTTTTAAGAAATTCGTTAAATGTTCACATGTGAAAAGCATTTCATACTTTTTGGTTCCAAAAAATAAGTGTGTGAATACTAAATCACGGTTTTTTTTTTTAAATTTAAAAGTTGCTAAGGAAAAACGTTGCATACCCTATGGCGTGGCTTCAACTACAAATGTAAAGTATATGTTGCACGAAAGTAAATTACAGTTTTGTTCATTTTGAAGATGGGGACCACAGGTATCGGAATTAGACTTCGGCTTTTTAGTAACGGGTTTTCGATTACCAAATTTTTTGTTCTTACAAATTTTTTTTTCAAATCTACTTTAAAAAAGGAAATATTCCAACTTTAGAAAAATACATGTCAGACATTTTTTTAATAAAGAAAATTAGAAGGCTGTTTTTTGAATGAAACAAAATAAAAATCAAAAATTTTTGTCTTTTCAATAATTTTAAAACTTTTAAATTATTGCTTTAGTATTTCGAAAATGTTTTGTTGAATATTCTCTAAAAAGCCCTTTAAGTGGAAATTGTAAATGACCTTAAGATTTTCTGTTTCAAATCTCAGGACCTCATAAACAATTTTGGAATCCTTTGGGTAGTTTTAGGGCATAATTTTTTAACACACAAATTGGACTATCGTGTTAAGTTTTTTAATATTCAGTTTAGGGCTTTTTCGAATATGTGAAAAAAATGTAATCCCCTAAATTAAAAAGTAAGAAAAAAATATACATAAATATTTTTACCGTGTGAAGTCATTATGAACCTAAAAACATCCTAAAATTAAAGCTTTTAATTTCGCACTTGCTACCGGCAAAATAATTTTCTTCTAGTGATTTTGATTCCGACAAATTATTTAAAATCAGCCATTTTACACGATATTTTCATTCTTCAGAAGCCAAAAATCAAAGGAAGATGTTGGCATGGAATAATTTTGAACAGAAAATGTTAATTTCGCTCATGAAATTAAATTTTTTTTATTTGTAAAAACTTTTTTTTTATATATTTTGAAGATATATATAAAATAAGATTAGAATTATGTTGACGGAGGGAATCGAATCATGTGATATGGCAGCATATGCTGCAGGCTTTTAGGCATTTCGATTTAGTTTAATTATAAATTTCTTTTATGAAAATTTTTTATAAAAGATGTAACGCAAATTAAAGATTAATCTCTTAAACTGCAGCTGCCTGACTTAGATTGTATGAAATCTATTCGAAAACAAATTTGCTGTATTGCTGAACTCTCCAAATTATTGTAGTATTAATAAAACGGAAGTTTTTGAAATTTGTTGAATTTTCATTTTCTTAGGCTTGAATATAGAGCTTGTAAAAAAAAATCTGTTCTGGAAATAACGTTATTTGAAATCATGGAATTTCTAAAACAAAAAAATCCCACAAAAAATAGACTTTTATTGTGCTATTTTTTATTTATTATTTTTCCAAGATTAAGACGTTCAAAATATGGTTTCGAGCTTAATTTATAACCTAAAATGGGCTCTCGTTTTTCCATGACAGTGTTCTTTAACCGGAAAAGATATAAATTGTTATTATTCGGCCAAGACAAATGATTTTTTGATTTTGTGATTGAACAACTAAATGTAATACGTTGAGTCAGAAGCACACGATCACAAATATTAAATTGAATACAGCTTGACCACCCCAGAAGTGAAAATGTATAAAGGATTATACAGCAAAAACTTGTCCAAATTGTTATTCTATTATGGTGGGAAAAATGTTTATGCGGAATCGTCAGCATTCCCGACCATTACGTATAACTTTCTGGCGTTGTTGAGGTAATAATATTATTTTTGATTTCAGAAATTTCACTTCATATTTCAGTATTATAATTTTTTTTTTTTTTTTACTTTAAGGAAACATATTTATTATATTTTTCTGGTTAATGCCCTAAAGTCTTACATTTATTGTATTTAGAAGATAATTATAATGTACAAAAAGGCCATGACCTTTAAGTCTGAGGCTGTGAGAAACCATGTCTCACTATTTTGCAGGTTAGATTGAAGCTTTTTGTCAGAATTCGACGAGAAGGCAATATTTTTAAGAGTATCATATTTCCATTTCATGCAATATATGTATGTATATGTATGTATATAGTAAAGTATTTTTTCTTTCTCGTCATTGAATTGTAGTCATTTACAAATGATGGTATTCCAGTACAACATTTAGCCACATGCTAAACAATAGACATTTACAATGTCACCTGGATGGTTGTATTTTGGGGAGGGGAACAGCAGGAGGCACATTTAAATTTACAAAATGCTTTCACATGAACAATGTTTGCACAAAATTTGCCGAAATTCTGGTTACTTTAAATTTCAGCAAATTTGATTTAACAATAATTTAATTTATTTTCTTAAACTATAGACAAACAAAAATACGCACAAAATACCAAAAACGAGTACATTTTCTTTACATAAGATTTGAAGAAAAAAAATAAATGAAAATTAAATTTCTTTAAAATAAAATCTACAAAAAACATTCTTTACTTTTTTCTAAAAAAAAAAAAAATTAAAAAAAAAAACATAAACAGTGTTGTGTACCAAACAAAATTTAATAGTGATTTTCTATTAAGCAAAAATTTTGATTGTCAATACACTACCAAAAATGTTCACAATTTTTACTATTTTTTTTTTTTTTTTTTTTTTTTTGAATCAACAACAAGGGGAGGAAAAACAAATTGCATTTACGCAATAGATTTTTTTTTTAATTTTACATTCTTTTTTTTTTTTTGCTAGCAGCTAATTGATAATGAAAACCAAAAGAAAAGACAAGAAAAGAAAAGTTTTTTTACGCTTAAAGAATTTCAGACAAATTTTTAGAAACTCAAAAACCAGGCATTTATTTTTTTTTCTTTTTTAGTTACGAGTAAAATAAAATCAAAAAGTGCTTTTAAGTTTAACTGAAAACTGAAAGAAAACTAAAAACATTTTTACAATTAAAAAAGCTAAAAACAAATAATTTTTTTTTTTTTTTTTTTTTTGAAATTATTATTTATAGTTTTTACATTTAAGCAGGTGTGGCTTAAAATATTTTATATAATTATTATTTTTTTGTTATTTGTATATTTCATTTAAGATTTTTATTAAAAGAAAGTGTCGTGTTTTTCTGCAAGTTCTTAATAAAAATCCTAAAACAACGTAGTTGGTTTTGTGGTATGTACAAAAGCAATGTTTTGTTAAATTAATTAACGTTTATAAAGTTCAATTGGCAAACAGAACAAACTTACCGCCAGTAACAGTCAGAGTGGCAAAGTCGTATTCGGCTACCGTGAAGCCGGCAGAATTGTGGGCAGTGATGCGTAAATTATACCAGGTGGCTGGCTCCAAATCCAAAACTACGTAATTGTTGTCGGGCTTGACGTTGTTAGAAATTTGATTCCATTCGATTTGATCGCTGTTTAGGGTGACATTTTGCACAAAACTTAAAAATCTTGAAAATTTCATTTAGAAGCGACAACAACAAACACAAACCGTTTCTTGTTTTCTACCACAAAGTGAGACATGGGACAGCCGCCATCTTTCCAGGCCTTGAAATGCAACGACACCGAATTGGAGGAGACTTCAATGAAACGGGATTTCTCGGGCAATTTTGGTTTGTAGCCTTTGGTGCGGGTGTTCAAGATGTCCGAAGCTTCGCCAGCGCCAATACTAATTAAATGAAAAAAAAACACGACATTAAATATCAGGCCATAAACAAAAACAAAAAAAAAAAGAATATATAAAAAAGTTGTAATAAAATACTTGTTAAATCCGGTGGCATAGACTTGATAGCGTGAACCGCATAAGAGATTTTCAATAGTGTATTTCTGAGCATCAACCGACACTTCAGCCGTCTCCCATTCACCAAATTCTGTAAGCGAAAAATAAGATGAAAAAAACACTAACCACAAACTTTAAATTTCAAAATTGTTTAACTTTTATACTTTCAAACTAAATTTACTAAATAAGAAAAAAGGTCTATACAAAAACATTTTGAAAAGTACTAAAACCAAGTGACGGGCTGATAAAATAAAACACTGAAAAAGTTAAGACTGGGTTTTAAAGCAGCTACAACTTTTTTTCTTTTCAATGTTTTGCAATTAAAATCAGTTTTAATACAAATCTGAAAGGCCTTTTAAGGATGGCCATTTAAATAATTCAACAAGTTTTGCGTTACGCACGTGATTTTTTTTAGACTTTCAAAACTCTGAGTTGGCAACACTGCTTTATTTGACATTCCATTTAACAGCTGTTAAGTTCGGTTAGACTTACGCCCGATTGGCAAATTGTTGAAATTTTTTTTTAATCAAACTAAATATTAATATTAGAAATTTATGTCTTTGTTTTCGTATAATTTAAACTTGTGTAACTCTGAAAGAACACCCACAGCAATTGTTATTCGCAACTCCTTGTTTTTTATTCGACAGCGTATGGAATTTTGGCACAATTTATTATCTTCTTATAGTTTCGAACTCACCTGGTTTGTAGTGCAAAGTGTAACCGTGTAGGGGAGCAGTGTCGCCTTCATGTGGCTTCAATTTGACAGTCAGCGAATCGGTGGTTGTGGCCGACAGTGTAACCTGTGGTGACATGGGTGGTGCCAGAACGATCAGTTTGTGGGTAATGGAATCTTTGGCAATCGAATTTTCAGCATGACAAGTGTAATCACCGGCATCTTGACGGTTGACAGACTTAATTAGCAACGAGCCATCGGGTAGGACGCGCATACGATCGTTGCCGGTAAATTCGACACCCTTAATTTTCCAAGTAATTTCAGGTTGTGGAGCACCCACAGCCAGGCAGGGCATTTTGGCATCTTCCTTGAAGGTGGCAGTGAAAGTATCATCAAACGAGGCAATTTTGGCAGGAACTTGATCGCTGGGCATGGCAACAATGCTCTTTGAGGGCTGACCTTCGCCAATGTTTGTGCTGGCTGTGACCCAGAACTCGTAGGGTTTGTTCTTTTCCAGTTCGGTGGCTTCGTAGCTCATTTGGTAGTGGGGTATTTTTTGGCTCTTGGGCTCGCCTTCGGCACCCTCGACTTTTGTGTAAACGGTGTACTGTTGTATGATGCCGTTGGGCTGTGCTGGTGGACGCCAGGACACCAAGATGGCAGCATGGCCCATAACGAGAGCCTTAACATCGGTAGGAGCTTCGGGTACTGTAAAAAAAGTGGGCACAAGCGGTTTTAATTAAAACACAATTTAATGTTTTCATATTTCAATCAGTTTTACCATCTGGTTCAGTTTGGCAGTGAATGGCAGTGCTGCGTACACCATCACCTCCGGCTGTAGTGGCTAGAACTTGCATGGTGTAGTTGGTGTATTTCTTTAAGCCGTGTAAAACGGTGTCCGAGGAGGCAGTCTTCTTGTAATGACGTTTGGTTTCATCTGAGAAGATAGGAAAAGCAGAAATAGTTGAATGCAGCTTTTAAGGATTACTTTTAGGTGGACACTTACCATACCACTCTTCACTGGGAGCGTATACAACTTTGTAGGTCTTAATAACACCGTTTGCCGACTCCAAGGGTGGACTAACCCAGCTAACGCGTATGGTCTGGGATGTCAGGGTAGTGCAGGAAGTGTCACTGGGTGGTTGGCTGGGTGTCCCTTCAGCGGTGAATTGTTTCTCTTCATCAGACAAGGGACCGGCGCCAATTTTATTGAAGGCCTGTATTACAACCGAATACTGGGTGTACACTCTCAAATTGTTCAGTTCCAAGTTATGTTCTTTGCCTTCTTCGGTGACGAAATTAACGGTTTCAAACACATACGACGAGTTGGTGTTCGACAGTTTGTAGCCCACGTAATAGCCCAAAATTTCGCCATTCCATTCTGATCTTGCTGGTGGTTTCCAGGTGACACGTAAAGTGGTTTGATTGACAGGTTCGACTTTGATGTTTTGGGGTTTGCCGGAAGGTGCCTCTTCAGCGGTAATAATGGTCACAGCTTCGGAGGATTGAGAGGTGCCAATGGTGTTCTCAGCCACAATGCGGATGTTGTAAGTGGTGGCTGGATTTAATTTCTGTACCTGAGCTTCAGTGGTATCACCGGGCACCATAACACGATCGATTTCGTCCCAAGAAGCCCGTGAACGTTTGAATTCAATAATGTAGCGTGTAATGGGCGAGTTGCCATCGTAGGGTTGGGCCCAACTCAATTGCACCGAACGGCCAGATTTGTCCAAAACTTTCAGGGCATATGGCATTTCTGGTACTTCCTGGATAATCATATTGATGCTGGCATCATCGGAACCGAAGGCATTTGTGGCTACGCAAGTAAACAGGGCAGAGTCGGAACGTTCAGTACGCTTTATGGAGAGACTAGACATGACGCCGGTTGAGAGGATTTCTTCGCGTATGGTATAACGATTGTCATTCTTGGGATCCAAACGCATATTGTTCATGTTCCATAAGATGCCGATGGGTTTTTCACCTTTAGCTTCGCACTGCAGGACGGCTGGTTCACCGCGGCGGGCAGTTTGGTTGCGTAATTTCTCAGTGAATTCGGGTGGAGCCTGTACGCTTACCATTATGACAGCCGAGAGGCCAGAGCCAATGCCGTTTATAGCTTCACACAAATAATAGCCTTCGTTGGTCTTTTGTATATTGTCGATATGCAAAGTGCCCTCTTCGACGCGAATGTTGTCATTTTTCTTCAAGTCTTTGTACTCACCGGGGCTGTTACCTAGAAAATGTAAAACAGTCATTGAATCCAATTGTTTAGATCTAAAGTTTTTGTTTAAATAAAGGCGAATGGTTTAATGCCTCAATGAACTCAAGTTATACCCCTCCTCTTCGTTTTGTTTGTTCTACTTACCTACAGCTTTCTTCCATGTTACTTGTGGCTTGGGGAAACCGTCAGCTTTGCATTCAACTTTGGCATCTGATCCTTGAGCAAAGGCTTTGTCGGTGGGTTCCAAAATCCATCTTGGTGGTACTGTTTAGTTTTATTAACGTTTTTGTTTTATTTTATTTTTTTGAAGAATAATGGAAGAAAAAAATATGTTAAGACAAAATTCACAATTTTTAAACTTAACAATATTGTATGTTTAAAACATGCGGCATCAAAAGATTATCACAGACGGACCGGAGGACCAAAAGAAAAAGGTTTTATAAAAAGAATTTAGTCGGAATAAAAATAACATTTTGTTATAATATTACGAAAAAAAAAGAATTCTGTATGTCCTGCTTAAGGAAAACTTATGATTCGGAAAAAGTTAAATTTTTAAAACATTTCCATCCCTGACATACAAAACGTACCTGATGTACAATAGTTTTGTAGTCATTTTATAAAACCTTTTTCTTTCTTTGCACAACAGCATTGAATTATTTCCGTCTGTAAAGGTTTAATTGACTGCCATCAAGTTTGTGTCTTAAGTCTTTTGTGTTTAGACAGCCGTAGTATTCCAAGTTTGTGTCTTAAGTCGTATGTACGTGTTTTCAATGCTCTTACGCTTTCTCTTATGCACTAATAAAATAATAAAGCCAAACTACACCAGAAATAAAAGCTTAAAAACTAATTAAATTAATAAACTCAAGCATAAAAGGACAACAGAAATGTGTGTTTTTGTTGGAAAAGTGTTCGTGAGTGTTAAACGAAATAAAGAGTTAATGAAATAAAAATGTTAAATGTTTAGTTAAGGCATGCACGAAAACGAAGTGATAAAGAGTTTGCTTTTGAAGTATAATAATTTGGTTTGAAATTTAGTTATTTATTTACGACCAATTGCCACAACTCTTTAGCATTATTTTGTACAATTTGCTTCGTTTTGTATACAAATTAAAATGTAAAAATAATAAATGAAAAGAAAACTGAATAGGATGAGGGGGGGATGGCAGGGTTTGGCGGCGGAGTTTGTGTAAAGTGTTGGGAAGACATGAGGAGGGAGTGGTGTTTCTTGAGGAGCTTCTTTTATTCAAGTTGATGTATTTGCAGTTCAGAATTTAAAGGCTGCATTATTATATTGTTTGTATATTATTCTAATGAAGTTTGTTGGTTTTCATAGTTTTTAATAATTTTAATAAGATTTAGTTGAGTCCTGGGTGATTTTTTTTTTGTTATAAATTGTATAAGATTTGCTGCGCACATTTATATAGTTTTTATAATTACACATAGAAAATGAGTTCATATCGCTGGTTAAAGAAAAGCTGAATTCTATTTATACGAGTATAATTTTTAACCAAAAAAGTAAAAATATAAAAATATTAAAGCCACAAAAACATGAAAAAAGAATAAATAAAAATAAAAACAAAACAAAAACACAAGCCTTTAAATCAAAGCCATATCAGTTATTTTAGGTTCCAGTATTTAATTTAATTTCTTTCATAAATATGAATTGTGAGTATTTTTGTGGCTTGTTCTGTGCTGATCTGGGTGTGTTTTAAAGTTGTGTCAAAGTGCTGGAGTTTGTGTTTATCTTAGATTCGATTTGAAAAGGTGAAAAGGTATTGACTTGTGCTATAAGTGCTGTTTTTCTTGTGGACTTGTGAGAGAGAATTCGGTATGCATATGTTGAGCTGTTTTTTCTTGCTGATTTTTGTTTTGTACAATAAGTTTTTCTTTTTCATTGCCATATTAACATTTTAATAACCACAAATTATAAATATTTACACTTTTGATCTCTGTTAAAATTCAATTAAACAATATTTACGTCTTCCATTTCATTATTGCCTGATGAGAAAAGAACTGTTTAAAATAAACAATTTCTATACACACATATAAATATATTCGAAACGTTAACCTTATCCGCACAAATTCTAGCATAATGTGATTAAACGAAACTCTAAAAAATATTCTGCAAAAACATTTAACAAAAAACAGGAAAAAATATTTTCAAAGAAAAATAAATCCAATAGAAAAACGTTGTTTAGGAAATTTATCAAAATACATTATTTCTTTCAAAGTGTTATGAATGGGAAATTCTTTCAATAAGAAATTTAATCGATAACAAAAATTCGCTATAGACAATTCGCCGATAGCAAACAAAATTTATATAAAAAATTTATCGATGACAACTTCTATCAATAAGAAAAAGAAAATCGTCTACGAAAAAAATGTTTAAATTGTTTATAAAAATTTTATCAATAAAAATTGTCTACAGAAAATTTATCATTAAGAAAATTTTTCTATGGAAAGTTTATAGATAACAAAAAATTTTAAAAGATTAAAATCGTTAACAATAACTTTCTATAGAAAATTGTGGATAACATAAACTTTTTACAGAAAGTCTATAGATAGTAAAAGTTTTCTGTAGAAAATCTACTGCCAATAAAAAGTTTGTAATGGAAAATACGTCGATAACAAACATTTGCTGTACTAAAGCCATCGATAATAAGAATTTCTAAAAAAAAGTATCTCAAAAATAAAAATATTCTATAAAAAATTTGTTGGTAGTAAAAATTTTCCATAAAAATTATATTAGACAGCAAATATTATCTAAAGGAGATTCATCGATATGAAAAAATATATCGATATGAAAAATATATCGATAACCAAAAAATAACTTTCGATAAAAAATGTATCGATAAAAATATCGCCTAGAAAAATTCCCTATAGACAATTTATGATTATTCAAAATGTTCCCCAAAGAATTTAGCGAAGGCAAATATGTTTTCTAAAAATATTTATACAAATAGGCAAATTTTTCTGTAATAAAAATGCATAATAAAAGTTATCTATTGATAACTTATCGATAGCAAAAAATGTTTTTTTTTAATAAAAATTATCCGAAATTTATCGATAACAAAAAAATAACTCCAAGTTACAATAAAAAAATTATCGCAATAAAAAATATTTATTGGTATTTGATCTCAATATTTATTAAATGAATTCTGGCCATCGTTTAATTCCCAGTTGAAAACTTTTGTTTTCGAAAATTTATTTGAAAAAAATTTCTCGTATCCCAAAAATAAATTTTTTTATGAGAAAATTTTGCTCCTAAAATTTTATATTTGATTTTTTATTATTACTTGTAATAATTTTTTTATTTTCTTGTAATAATTTTTGTATTTAATGTGATTGTATAAAACTTTGAAATTTAATTAGAATTAATTTTTAAATAATACAAAAGTTAGAATAAAATTGAAGAAAGATGGAAAATCTAAGGAAAGAAATAAATGTGTTAGAAAATTTAGCAAAGAGGGCCATAATAGTTTCGCAATATATTTAAGAGAAAAATGTCAGTTTTGCGGTTGTCTCAGTAACCATTTACTTTAAAAGGAAATGAACAAAACTTCGCCTACCATTCACTATCAAACGCTTCGTGCGATTAAAAGAGCCGACTCGGTTATACGCCTTGCACAAGTACTGGCCCGTATGTTGGGCCGTAACCTGGTCAATCATTAGCAAACTGGTGTGTGAACCCACCGCGGCCACCGTTGTAAAGGGCAACGTTGAGACAATATCGCGTCCATTGAGAAACCATTCGATGTGAACGGGGGCATCCCCTTTGGTCACAATACAGGTCAGTTGTACATAATCACCCACATTGCTGAGCGATGATGACACCGATAAATTCGCCAATAGGGGAGGTTCTTGATGTACAAATTTTGTTATTCGGGAAATAAGGAAAGGTAGAGAAAAATTTTGTCAGCAAATAAAGTTTCGAAAAGCTTTTCGATAATTCCTATTAGTTTGCGGTTTTGAAGGATTTCAAATAAAAACAAACAACTTAAAAGAAACTGCTGTTGAACAAAAGAGACGCCACCAAAAAAAAAAAAAAAAACAGGCTAGAGACAAACGCTTTACCCTTGACCTTTAGAGTAGACCATTTTCTAGTCTCGCCGGCCTTGTTGCTGGCCACACAGGTGTAATTGCCTGTATCCTTGATATTAGTTTGACGCAACGACAAAATCAAAGTATATTCATCGATTTTATGATATATGGAACGCAACAAAGGCTGGCCATCTTTTAGCCAATAGATGTCAATGGGCAAATCTCCCGAAATGACCATGCACATGACACGCACCGCTTGGCCACCATTAACGCCGTTTGGATTGAATTGAAATTGCTCTATTTGCGGTAATTCTGATGAAAACATAAATAAAATACTTAAAATTAAACATAATTGATAATAACTCTTAAACGAAGCTAAAAACGTACAATATGAACATGAATTTGGTGTTATTTGATGCATATTTTTAGGCTTTTCAAACAATTAATTACAACAAACACAAACCTGCAAATATGTTTTTAGACGCTTTTAATGTTTAAAATTTACACTGATCTCGTTGAAGCATAAAATGATTATTTTTGTTTTTTTTTTCAAAGCCATTTACAATTAGTTAAGCCAACACCCCTGAAAGTATGCTAAACATTTAGATGCCTTTAACTGGCTAACATGGAAAACAGAAATACACAGTGTCATATAATATCATACATTGCAGAGTTGTATTTAAACTAAAAGCAAATTATAATAAAACCACAAACCCCGTATAGTTAAATGGGTGGACACTTCCATAAAACCCGCCTGATTGGCACCAATACATGAATATTTGCCCACATGTTCGGCCAAAACCGTCTCTATGCTCAACGAACTGCTGCGTTTGCTTTGCATTAGCACCGCTACACCCGGCACATTATTATTTCTAATCGGTTCTTCGTTATAATACCAGGTTATATTAAAGGGCGCATCACCATGTAACACCGCACAGTTCAATTGAAAATAATCGCCCAAAAATAGGGGATTGTCCACACTAGAGGGCAGAGGTGTCAACTTGGGGGGAACTTAAATACAACAGAAACAAACAAACATACAAACAAAAAACCAACAAAACCATAAGCAATTAAATATAAAAAAGCAAATAAAAAGTATTTAACCTATTGAAATCGTTAATATTTATTTAATATCCTTCATAGATACCATTAACTATTAAAGCGGCCGTGTAACTGCTTAAACCGGCTGCATTTTTTCCATAACAAGTATAATTGCCGGCATGTTGACCCTTAACAGATTCGATGGTCAAAACCGAACTTCTGGAGCCCATTTTAGCTATTTGTATGCCCATTTGCAGGGCCTGGCTTTCATTGAGTTTTTGCTGGTTGAAATACCAGTAGACAAGTAACGGATGATCGCCGTGTATGATGGAACATTGTAGGGTGAAATAATCGCCCGGATAGAAGGCATCAGCTCCGGTTGTAAAGGGTGCAATTTTAGGCAAAACTTGCAACAAATTGAATAACAAAATACACATTTTTTACAACCTTATACAAATCACAACTACATACATATAAAGAGACAAGAGTCTCTTTAGATACATTTTAGCTTACAGACATTCCATCGTATTATGTTATTAAACACGTTTCGAAAACGCTTGGTTTCAAAAACGAAAATTTTTCTTTTACGCGTTTTTTCTCTGCTCTTATTTAAATGAATTGAATTAAGTTTTAAATGATTCTAAACTTAGGATTAAAGTAACTAGAGTTGTACGGTGTGTAAAACCACGCGATTTTAAATCACATATTACAAAAATCTTCCTTTGAAATGCCCTCGAAATCTTTAGTTTTCACCAAAAAGTTTTCTATTTGGAATTTGTGTTTTCTAAAAAAATAATGTGGAACTAGTGGCGTATAATCGACTCACAAATTTTTCTATTCCGCCTGAAAAAACATTTCAATGCCGCGCCATTTTAAAAAATATAAAAAAATAAACAGTTTTTGCTACCTGAAATTGGCGGCGAAGACTCTGACTTGCAGCACGAAGTGGTTGCAAGCGCGTGCAATCAGTTTCGCCTTTATTTAGGAGAATTTTATTTGGAAAAAATTATCACTATAAATTTTTTTTTGGAAAATTTCAAGAAAACAACTTCAATAAAAATATTTGCTGATCCAATAAACAATATTTTCTTTGTGTCTGTGTGAAACAGAAGCAAAAGTTTATTCGTTTTAAGGAGAAAAATGTTCTCTTTGTGGAAATATTTTCTTGCAAAGTGTTTGAATAGAAAAATATGTTTTTTTTTTTTAATCGGGAAGAACACGGAAAAGTGTGCTGTGACTTTTCAGCAAATAATTTTTGTTGAATCTGTGGTTTCGTTGAAAATTAGTGGCAGAGACAGTGTTTCTCATTACAAAAGAAAATATTACGCTTTAAGACACAGTTCAAAAATAAAAATTCGTTGAATACGCGAAATCCACTTACCCAACAAAAATCGTAATTTAATACCATCATTTGAAGTGTGAGAAAAAAAAGCCTTGACAATCCCTCTATTTGATTTGAAATCTATTTTGCTGTAGATTTTAGATGTCGATACCAACTAGTTTCATGGTATTTAAATGAATATTTTTAATGTGTTAGGAATATAATTTCCAGTGCTATTCATGCAAAATCTTTAGATTTTCGGTGAAGAGTTTCACCCATCACTTAACATGCATTCACTATTAAATA
Organism: Epicampocera succincta; assembly: GCA_932526305.1. NCBI lineage: Eukaryota > Metazoa > Arthropoda > Insecta > Diptera > Tachinidae > Epicampocera > Epicampocera succincta. Next base: position 60,800,408 of record OW052036.1, on the reverse strand, counting down.
CGAGTATTTTACTACTTCAGAGACTAAATAACCCATTAAGTGCCAGCAGCAAAATCAGACCAGTAAATAGATTTTGTTTGTTTAGCATATTAGAAAAAAGAAAGTAAAATGTTATACATTTTTTTTTAGTAGTTTTAAGTCGAAAAAAAAGAGAAAAATCATAATAATAATAGTTTTGAAATACAGACTCATAAAGCAAATCTAACCATAAATATTCAGGCGGGTGGTAAATGTCTGCAAACCAGCCCGATTGCGAGCCAGACACGTGTAGTTGCCCGCATGATGATCATCTACCGAGTCTATGGTTAAAACACTGGTGCGTTTATTGACCATCATGGTCGATATGCCCAGACCTTCCTGCTCCACATCTAAATCGTTTAAAAGCCAAGATATGTTCAGGGGCAAATCGCCAAAAGAAACGGAACAGTAAAGGGTTAAATATTGGCCCGTTTGGGCAGGACCCTCCTCGAAGGTAAAGGGTCTAATGCGGGGTAAAACTAGAATATATTTTAATTGATTTGGGGTAAATCATAGAAAAAGAAAAAATGCACAAATTATTACCAAATAAAAATTATGAATAATTTTTTATTTAATGCTTAAAATATTTCTAATAAAATACGAGTACCTATAACCTTAAGCTGGGTAGTGAAACTGGCCTTGCCAGCCTGATTGGAGCCCTGGCAGGTATAGTTGCCGGCATTTTTGGCCCTAACACTTTCTATGGTCAAAACGCTACTGCGTCTACCCAACTTTGAGATTAAAATATCTTGATTGTCTTCATTGACTAACGGCTGATTGTTAAAAGTCCACAAAATGTTTAAGGGCAAATCGCCCTCGGTTATGGTGCACTGATAAGTTATATACTGATCTAGGTGCACAGCCTCAGCGCCACCCGTGGAGAAGGGTGAGATTTTGGGTGGTACTTGATGGCGTCAAGAAAACGGAGGGGGGGAAGAAAAAGAATATAGCCAGGAATTGTTAATCATAAACGAAAGCTTGTCATTATAAATTAAACAAATTTTAAAACTAAAGTGTGTAAGAATAAAATATTTTTAACCATTCACTATCAATTCAGCCGTATACTCCGTGGTCTGGGCCCGGTTGCGCGCTATGCAGGTATAGTTGCCCGCATTATGGCCATTCACCGAGTCTATGGTCATAACGCTGACTTTCTTGCCTATTTTGGAGGTTGTGGCACCCAGATAATCATTCAACGCGTAACCATTAAACAGCCAATTAATGTCGACGGGCAGGTCACCCTTGGATATAGTACACTGTACAGTCACCGAGTCGCCAAAATTAGCCGGTACATCGCCAAAGTCAAAAGGTGTTATATGGGGAGGAACTGTGCAATTGTAAGACGGTTTTTTTTTTTGGTTTTTGGAAAATAAATATTAATTTAAAATTATTAAAAAAAAACAAAAGCTTAAAACTATTTAAAATGTTAAGAAAAGAAGGAGGGAAAGTAAAGCAGCCACCATTAACATTCAATTCTGCCGTATGATTAGCTTTGCCCGCTCTATTCTCGGCCATGCAGGTATATTGACCCACATGGCCCGCATGCACTGCATCAATGGTTAGAACGCTGGCGCGTTTGCCGCTTTTCAAAATCGTTGTGCCGGTGCCGAAGGTTTGCATGACCATCTTGTTGTGCAGCCAAGTTATATTGACCGGCATATCGCCCGACGAGATCAAGCAGTTGACAGAAACCGAATCTTCAAAGTTGGTGGGTTCGTCGCCGAAATCGAAGGGCACCACTTTCGGCGGTACTGCCAGAAATAAAGCCGGTAACAAAATTGAAGTCAACAAAGGAGAATTTTTTTTTAGATAATTGGAAGTCAATATAACAAACATCAATGAACTCTACATCAGCTTCTTGTTTTTTGCGATTTGAAGTCAGGCGGAATTCAAAACGCAAGTGTATTAGATTTTTTTGAAACTTCCCAGTGGGTTTTCCAAACACATTTGCTAAAAATAAGATCTATTCCAATTTCCAATAAGTCCAATTTTGCCTCCCAGAATGGCAAGCTTCTCAGATGTGTTCTGAAAATCACTTTATATGAAATCACGTGGTTTCTAAAAACCGATTGCCCTTAAAAAAAACAAACGTCTTGTTACCTTTTCAGTATTTTTCTAACATTAAGGCCTTCTCAGATGTGTTCTGAAAATCACTTTATTTGAAATCACGTGCTTTCTAAAAACCGATTGCCCTTAAAAAAACAAACGTCTTGTTCCCTTTTCAGTATTTTTCTAACATTAAGGCCTTCTCAGGTGTGTTTTTAAAATCACTTTATATGAAATCACGTGGTTTCTAAAAACCGATTGCCCTTAAAAAAAACAAACGTCTTGTTCCCTTTTCAGTATTTTTCTAACATTAAGGCCTTTTCAGGTGTGTTTTTAAAATCACTTTATTTGAAATCACGTGGTTTCCAAAAACCGATTGCCTCAAAAAGCAAACTTTTTGTTGTTTTTTCAGTATTTTTCTAGCATTAACACGTTCAAAAAGATGCCTAATGCATAATTTCTAATAGAGAGATTTTATTTGATTGAAGATTTTTTGTTTTCAGAAATTCCGTGATTTGAAAACAAAGTGGTTTTAAGAACATGCCTGTCTGTCTGCACGGAGGCGTGAAAACTACAGCCATATTAAAGACTTCAAACAGATTTATTGATTTAAATGACTAGTTTTTATTGCGTAAGTTTTAAAACGTCAAACATCCAACAAACCATTCGGATTCGAGTTTCCATGTGAATTTCAATTTTTCTGTGAGTGGAAATATAAAAACATATCGACGATCTAGCGGCGATCTTCGTAAGTTTCAATTAACTCGGAAAGAAACAGTATCTTATTTATAATAATGATTATTTTGTATATAAATAACTTTTAATTTAAACATTAAACAATAATACAAAATATATTAATAAACTTAATTGCCAGCCTTATGTTACAAAAAAAAAATGCTCAGTCCAATGAAAGCGGCAAAAAAAATCTATTAAAAGCAAATTACGTGGAAAAGAAAAAAAGTCTGTTAAACTGTGAACCGCCCGTAGATTCCGTGGCAGGAACAAGAATAACTTTGCAATTGCTAAACAAGGATTTTTAATTAAATTTATCCTCAAACAGGGCCCCCTTCTGTATGAAAAGATTGACAGGCAGAGAGCGGCCAGTGGCCGTATGTTTCAGCCTCATCCAAAGAAATCATAAAGATCACATATTTTATTTTATTTTATTGCATATCATTTCATCTGTATTTTTTTTTTTAAATTTTTTTTGGATATTTTAAGAGCAAAATTGAGTTTCGGGACCTTAAGGATTCTTAACATTTTGCTAAAAGGAAAGAAAGTCTTTTGACTGGTGGATGACAAAAAACTATTTATTTGAGCATCACTGTCAATCAAATTTGATGTACAATATAAGAAATCTAAAATATAAAGTATAAAAAAACTGATTTTAGTGGCTGATTGGCTTGTGTCATGGTGACAGTCAGTCAGAACATTTTGGTAATGCCTTAAACGTTTCACTGCGCACAGAAGGAATGAGACACTGGGTTTATGGAAATTCATTATTTAACAGACTTTCTTATAAAACTGATTTTTAAGCTTTCTAGAATTAATCATGCATATTTAGTTTTTATTAAATGGAATTTTGAACAGGAGTTTTGAAACAAAATCGAGTTTTAATTTTCAGGATATTTTCACAAGGAAAAAAAAAAGAATCCAACAAAATATTTAACAAAATAATATGAAAAGAAAGTCAAAAGCTGTTTTTTATAACAACCATCATTTGATATATATTTTTGTTTTGTAAACAATCACCATTGACCACTAGTTGGGCAGTGTAGGACGAAGAGGACCACAGATTGCGGGCCTTGCAGGTATAATTGCCGACATGACGCGCACTAACGGCATCAATCATTAAAACACTCAAACGTTTGCCCATTTTCGAAACACTTATACCCGAATATGAATTAATCGGACTGTCGTTGAACAGCCATTCAATGTCTAAGGGCAAGTCACCAGACGATACTAAACAATTCACCGAAACGGAGTCTTCAAAATTGGCAGCAACTTGACCGAAATCGAAATGGGCGATTTTAGGAGCAACTTAAAATAATAAATTGGACGTTGAAGTTGGGGATTAGAACTTAAAAGTGAAATACTTATGAAAAAGATGTTTGGTTTTATTTTCTTAATTGAGCTCTTTTTTTTTGGTGTTTTTTGTTCAAAAAAAAAAAATTAATAAAAATTTTAATTTTTATATATCAAAATGTGGCCAATTTGAAAGTAACGAAATTATCGCTAGTTTTACATTTAAAGGGGTTTGCCAGCACAAAAAGGCGTTGCCAATGCAGAAGTTGCTGCCAACTTCAACACAACACAAAATTTTAAAAATAATATATTATTATTCTGGCCGTTAATATTGATTTCATGGTTTAATATTTATCGTATAAAACAACTTTATTGTTTTATTATTCGCTATAAAGTTTGCGTTATATCATAAACCACATTTTTTTTTTTTAGATTTGGAAGTTGCCATCTTTTCTCTATAATATGAAAAACAACCCATAACGTTGCCAACTTCAGCATAAAAGTTTTAATTTTTAAATAACGTTGCCAATATAGGCAATAATTTTAGAACCTTCATAACGACGGCTGATTAAACATTAATAAAACTTCTGCCAATCAATAAAGAAAAATGTATTTATTTAAAGCTTGAAAGTCTTGAAAATTAAGTTGCCAATTTACATGGATTTGTCCAAAGAAAATGTTGCCAACTTTGGCACCAAAGTGTTATTTTTTGTTTAATTTTAAATACTTCTTAACAACATTTGTCTACAATTTGCAGAGCAAAAATAATAGGGTGAGAAGAACAATTAATTAGAGAAAATGTTTTTTTTAAAAAGCTCAAATTTAGAAAATCAAACCAATAAAAAACTATATATTATATCTATGTATGTGTATTATATATTATTAATTTTAAATATATTTGAGTTTTTTTACTAATCAAGCCAAACTACCATTTACTATTAGTTCAGCTGTGTAATTAACCGAGGCGGCGTGATTTTTTGCCTTGCAACTGTATTGGCCCGCATGACGAGCACTGACATTATCTATGGTCAAAATGCTGGTGCGTTTGCCACCCTTGACCACCGTCATACCCGAATACGAACTTATGCCATAGTCATTAAACAGCCATTCAATATCTATGGGCTGATCACCCGATGATATGAGACAGGTAATCGAGACAGAGTCTTCAACATTGGCCGGCTCTTCACCAAAATCGAAGGGTACAATTTTGGGGGGAACTTGTTTTTTTTTTGGGGGGGGAGGTGGCAATAAAATTGTATTAATTAAAAATGAAATACATAAACAAATATTTATTGTAATTGTGTATATAAAATTCAGAATATAAAAGATCAACTACCATTGACTACTAGTTCGGCGGTATAATTTACCGCGGCCGCATAGTTTTTGGCCTTGCAGGTGTAAACACCGGCATGATGGGCCTTAACACTGTCGATGGTTAAAATACTGGTGCGCTTGCCACCTTTTATAACCGATATGCCCGAATACGAACTAATGCCATAGTCGTTGAACAACCATTCTATATCTATGGGCTGATCACCCAACGATATGATACAAGTCACAGAAACAGTCTCCTCAAAATTGGCAGGATCTTCGCCGAAGTCAAAGGGAGTAATTTTGGGGGGAACTTGTTGTTGTTTTTGTTTGGTTTTTATTTTAAATAAGAAAGAAAATCCAAAGAACAAAAAAAATATTTTATAAAAAAAAAGATTCCTTAATTTTAAATTAAAATAAATAGAAATTGTAATAAAACTAATACCATTAACTATTAGTGCAGCGGTATAATTTACGGCCCTGGCATGATTTCTGGCCTTGCAGGTATAGTTACCAGCATGATGGGCCTTAACATTTTCTATGGTCAATAAACTGGTGCGTTTGCCACCCTTCATAACCGTTATGCCCGAATAAGAACTAATGGCGTAATCATTGAACAACCATTCAATATCTATGGGCTGGTCACCCAACGAAATGATGCAAGTAACGGATACGGTTTCCTCAAAATTGGCGGCATCATCACCAAAATCAAAGGGAGTTATTTTGGGCGGGACTTGAGGTTTTTCATTTTTAAATAAACAAATAAAAAAAAAATAACAACATTATTTGGCAATTAATAATTAATAGATTATTATCAAAAGTTCTTAAAAGAGTACCATTTACAATTAATTCAACCGTATGATTGACAGCAGCAGCATGATTTTTGGCCTTGCAGGTGTAAAAGCCTGCATGCCGCCCCTGTACACTGTCAATGGTCAACATACTGCTGCGTTTGCCACCCTTAACCACCGTTATACCCGAATACGAACTAATGCCATAGTCATTGAATAGCCACTCAATGTCTATGGGCTGATCACCCGATGATATAATGCAGCTTATGGACACGGTCTCCTCAAAATTGGCCGGCTCCTCGCCAAAGTCGAAGGGAGTTATTTTGGGGGGAACTTGAGAAAACAAAATAAAATGCACAAAACAAAATATCCATGTAAATCCTCTACTTAAAAACACTCCACAAACAATTTTAAATCTAATGAAAAGGTAAATTATCAACCAAATACCATTAACAATTAAATCGGTGGTGAAGTTATTGGCGGCAGCATGATTTTTCGCTTTACAGGTATATTTGCCGGCATGATGGGCCTTGACATTGTCAATGGTCAGCATGCTGGTACGCTTGCCACCCTTCATGACCTGTATACCCGAATAGGAGCTAATGCCGTAGTCGTTAAATAACCAATCGATATCAATGGGTAAATCCCCGCTTGATATCAGACACGTGATAGAAACCGAGTCCTCGACATTGGTCGGCTCTTCGCCAAAGTCGAAGGGTGTAATTTTGGGAGGAACTTAAAAAAAGAAATAGTTTAAATCCAAACTTTAAATCAAACATAATTATAAAATGTGTTTTATACAATAAAAATATATATATATATTTTTTTTTTAAATTAAGCACCATTAACTATCAAAGCGGCCGAATATGCCTCAAAACCGGCACGATTTTTCGCTTTACAGGTATAATTGCCCGCATGGCCGGCATGCACCGAATCTATGGTCAACAAACTGGTGCGCTTGCCGCCTTTTACAACAGAAATTCCAGCGAATATGTTGACAGCTTCATTGTTAAACAACCACTCAATATCGATGGGCATATCACCGGAGGAGATCAAGCAATTTATTGATACGGAATCTTCAAAGTTGGCGGGTACTTCGCCAAAATCAAAGGGTACAATTTTAGGCGGAGCTAAAGGAAATTTTCCAAAAATAAACATACAAAAAATGACTTATAGCAAATATGTACCATTTGGTTCTCCAGCGGAATTTATCACCGTAAATAACTATTACTCAGATACTTTCCTGAATTTATAATAATACACAAAAAAGTATCTTCTGCAAAAATATATACATATATTGTAAAAAAAGGACTTTTTGAAAAAAGAACTTTTTGAAGAAAGTACTTTTTGAAAAATGTACTTTTTGAAGGAAGTACTTTTTGTACAGATACTTTCCTGAATGTATAATAATACACAAAAAAAAAATATCTTCTGCAAATATATATACATATATCGTAAAAAAAGTACTTTTTGAAAAAAGAACTTTTTGAAGGAAGTACTTTTTGTACAGATACTTTCCTGAATTTATAATAATACACAAAAAAATTATCTTCTGCAAAAATGTATACATATATTGTAAAAAAAGTACTTTTTGAAGAAAGAACTTTTTGAAGAAAGTACTTTTTGTACAGATACTTTCCTGAATTTATAATAATACACAAAAAAGTATCTTCTGCAAAAATGTATACATATATTGTAAAAAAAGTACTTTTTGAAAAAAGAACTTTTTGAAGAAAGTACTTTTTGTACAGATACTTTCCTGAATGTATAATAATACACAAAAAAAGTATCTTCTGCAAATATATATACATATATTGTAAAAAAAAGAACTTTTTGAAAAAAGTACTTTTTGTATTGAATGTATTTTCAAAAACGTACTTGTTATAGAACGGTACTTTATTTTAAAAACGTTCTGTTTTTGAAAAAGTTCTTTTTTCTAAATTACTGTTTGTAAAGAGTAAAATGATTTTTTATATAAAAAAATATTTTCTGTAAAGATTTTTTCTTTACGTTACTTTTTTAAAAAAATAATTTTTATTGGCAAATAGGGTTTTTAAGGAGACCCCTTTTAAATAATTTTTTTCCGCAAGATATTTTTCACACACATTTTGCAGTTTATCAAAACCTTCTTCCTAAAATTTAATTCTTTGATTCCACATTTCATTCGTATCTACAATTTTAAAATAATGAAGCACAAAAAATGTTTGGCGAGGTTTTCAAAGGCTGGGTGTAAAAGAAAATAAAAGAACACAAATAAAGAAGGAAAACAAGAACATAAAATTTATAGCATAAAAACCATTTCTACCATTTACAACTAATTCAGCGGTGTATTCAGCTGCATCGGCGTCATTGCGAGCCTTGCAGGTGTAGTTGCCAGCATGGCCGCCGTGCACCGAATCTATGGTTAAAATACTGGCTTTCTTGCCACCCTTCACTATCGAAACACCAGTGTAGGCGTTAATGGGTTCACCATTAAACAGCCAATAAATGCCCATGGGCAGATCGCCCAAATAAATCAAACAATTAACGGAAACAGATTCCTCAAAATTCACCGCATGATCACCAAAATCAAAAGGAGCTATTTTGGGGGGGACTAGAAAATATATGTAAATAAATAAATCATTATAAATTAAATTTACTTTAAAAAACGTCATTTATTGCAAAATTGTTCTTATTAATATTTATGCCAGAAGACTACCATTCACTATCAATTCAGCGGTATGATTAGCCGACGTAGCCTTGTTGACAGCTACACAAGTGTAACTGCCAGCGTGATGAGCTCTCACGATATCGATTGAGAGAGCACTGATTTTTTTACCCAACTTCACCATGGACACATCATAAACATCATCCGATATTTTACGGCCATTAAACAACCAAGAAAACGTGACTGGAAAATCCCCCGATGTCACCAAACATTGAACACTGGCCGATTCACCAAAATTGGACGGCTCATCACCAAAATCAAAATACGCTATTTTGGGCGGTACTTTAGGATTTCACAGGGGAGGTTCAACAATAAAAAACACAAAGAAAAGAAAAAAAAAAGAATAGTTGTTGCTTAAAACTAAAACACACCATTAACTTTAAACTCGGCTGTATGATTTGCGCGACCAGCTAAATTTTCGGCCACACAGGAATAATTGCCCATGTGCTTTGCCGCCACCGATTCAATAGTCAGTTCCAAAATGCGTTTGCCGCGTTTAGTGGTATAAATCTCTAAGTATTCCTCAAACGGTTTGTCATTCAACAGCCAGGTTATGTTCACCGGCATATCGCCGCCGGTCACAATACATTGGACATTTATGAATTCGCCGTAACTCATGGGTACATCGCCGAAGGTAAATTGATTCATTTTCGGCGGCACTAAAAATTTTTATTATGTTTTGTAAGTTAAATAAAAGCACCTGTTTATTGCCCCACCGGCAACACAAAGACTAACACGACGTTACTTTTTAACCTGTTTTATGGCTTAAACTTTTACTTTTTTAAAAGCTTCAAAAGGATATTAACACCTTCCTCAAGATATTGCACAGAAACTGAAGAAGACATTTTGTGTTTTTTTTTTGTTCAATTTTCAAAACTGTGTTTTTCTTTAAAGGAATTGGCTTTTTAAGTTCTTTTTTTTTAAGTTACACCGTTAAAAATGGAGCAATTTTTCAAACAAATGTGCTCTCTCTAAAAACAAGAAACTTGAGAAACATGTCCTTTTTTTATGAATAAAGGTACTTTTGAAAAAGTAGTTTTTTGAAAGAATGTACTTTTTTGGAACAAGTTTACAACCACTTAAAAAATTGCTTTCTGAAAAAATTATCTTCCAAAAAAAGTAAATTTGTGAAAAAGTTTTTTTAAAAAGTACATTTGTGAAAAAGTACTTTTTAAAAAAAAGTACATTTGTGAAAAAGTACTTTTTAAAAAAAAGTACTTTTAAAAAAGTACATTTTTAAGAAAGTTACTTTTTCAAAAAAATTACTTTCTAAAAACACAATTTTTGTATAAAAGTACTTTTTGAAAAAGTACTTATAAAAAAATTCCTTATTAGTTACTTTTGTTGCTTTTTAAAAACGGACACTTATTTGAAAAAAAAAGTAAAGGAATATGAAACGAAAAGTTCTTGAAAAAAGAAATTTTTTAAAGAAATTTCGCACTTTAATAAAGAAAAGAGTATTTGAAAAAGTTGCTGATTTAGAAAACAGTTCAAGGTTTTCAATTAATTTTTGAAAAAAAATTTTCTATCAAAAAATTATTTATTTGAAACCTATTCTTCTTAAAAAGTACTTATTTTTATATAAAGAGGCCTTTTAAGGCTTTCTTTTAAAAGTGTTGGTTTTTTAGGAACATTTTTGGAGGAATAACAAAATAAAATTTATAACAAAAAAAAAAAAAAAACTTATTTTGCTCTAAATTTATGTACGACACACACACCATTGACTTTCAGTTCGGCGGTGTAATTTACACGCCCCGCCCTATTTTCCGCTATGCAGGAATAGTTTCCCGCATGCTTCGCAGCCACAGATTCTATGGTCAGTTCATTGATGCGTTTACCCCGTTTGGTGGTATAAATTTCCAAATAGTCCTCAAACGGTTTGCCATTCAAAATCCAGGTAATATTAACGGGTAGATCACCGCCCGATATGATGCACTGGACGTTTATGAATTCGCCGTAACTCATGGGCTCGTCATTGCCGAACGAGAAATAATTTATTTTCGGCGGTACTACATTCAAAAGCGAATTACTCGTTAGCAAAGGAAATCAAGAAATTATTGTATGCAGCAAGACAGCTTAAAACTCTCGGTATAACATATGCACACTTTGAACAGCGACGAGCACTTGAACGAACTTTGTAGAATTGTTGCAGAAAAATTCGAAAAGCAGAAGGTCAGTGAGAGGAAACTTATTGTTTTGGGAATGGGAACACTTAAAAGCAAAATAATTGAAAATCAACAACAACAACAACAACCAAATAGACAGGTTTGCTTATCCACTAACCATTTACCACCAATTCAGCCGAATGTTCTGTCCTACCAGCTGCATTGTTGGCAATGCAGGTGTAAATGCCAGCGTGTTTGGCCTCAATGGCATCGATCATTAAGCTATTGATGCGTTTGCCACGTTTTTCAGTTAAAATTTCCAGGTCTGGCATTAAGGGATGCCTATTGAGAGTCCACATAACGGAGACGGGCAAATCACCGCCAGATATGGTACAATGTACCGACACCGGTTCACCAAAATTTAAGGGCTCCTCACCAAACGAAAAGGGCGTAATTTTGGGCGGCACTTTATATACAAAAGGTGACATGAAGTGGAAGTAGGGAGTAGGGAAGTCGAGAAGGGTTTTTTTTTTTATTTTGAGTAGAAAAAGATAAATAAGAGAAACCAAAAAACAAATTAATTAATGAATTCAATTGTAGACAAACCATTAACTATCAAACGGGCGAAATGCTCGGTTAGGCCGGCTTTGTTTTGAGCGCGACACGAGTAATTGCCAGCATGATGGGCGGCCACCGATTCTATAGTCAAGACATTTACTCGCTTGCCAATACGCGATAGGGAAATGTCATGAAAGCTGTCTATGGCTTTGCCATTCAACAGCCAGGTCACGTTTATGGGTAAATCACCGCCCAGAATGGTGCATTGTACCGAAGCAGGTTCGCCATAATTTAAAGGCTCCTCGCCAAAATCAAAAGGAGCAATTTTGGGCGAAACTTAAGAGAAAATGAAGGCGCAATTAAAAGTTTTCCTTAACTAATTCTAATAACAACTGAAACATGTGGCAAATAAATCGGCTACAAAGTAAAGAAACCCCCCTCCCCCCAAATTACATAACTTTAATACTAGCAACTCAATTATAGCCTGTTCACACATGAGTCTTAATTGAGGCAATACAATTTTAAATGGAGTTATCGATTTTGGTGGTTATATATATCAAGCTTGTTAAAAAAAAATCAAGCTGCTGTGATTTCGCTTTTATTTTTATTTTTAAGAAATTTATAATAAATTAGATTTTAATTAATTTTCCGTTTTTTCTATTTTCAATGGCATTTTCGCTTTCGTGTTGAAGTCTGTTCAGTGCGATTTACTCAATTTATGCTGCCCTGTTTTTGTGGCTTGTTCCACTTAATTCATAGAATTCCGGCATGACAAATTGAGCTCAATTAACACTTAAATTATATACATAAATTTGCTAGTGGCACAATTAGGATGTCTTGCTGGACGCAGTTTTAAAAGGATATTTTAAATATAAAACATTTAATTCAAATGCATTTTAGAAACTGGATTTCATTTATGTTTTTAGTCAAACTTTTGTTGTGTCTTGTGATCGTCGGGAGAGTAAAATCAAAAAAAAAATAATTATAAAAATTGGCTACAACGTGTTTTGTTTTTCATTTTGAACGTATATCAAACCATTCACAATTAAAGCAGCTGTAAAGGACGCTGTGCCCGCTTCGTTTTTAGCCACGCAGGTATAGTTGCCCGCATGATGCCCTGTGACACTTTCAATACCCAGAGCATGTGTGTGGCGGGTAAATTTCGAGGTAGCGATTTCTAAGTGGGCCGGTATGTGATAGCCATTAAAAAACCATTCAACACTTATGGGCCAGTCACCGCCCGATATGGTGCACTGCAAAGAAGCCGGTTCACCAAAATTCAGGGGCTCCTCACCGAATTGAAACGGTGTTATGCGCGGCGGTACTTTAAAGTGGCAAAAGATGGACAGAAGTGTTAGCAATGAAAGCAGACAATTGTTATATATATACACAGATTTCCAAAGAAAAAAAAACTTTTTAAGCGAGAAATACACAGTTAATAAATATGGAAATGTTAAGTATGTTAATGAAGGCTTTAATTCTCATTCAGTTGGTCGAATCGATTGTTTATGCAGTTGTTAAATACCGTTCACTGTCAGATTGGTACTATGGGCTGTGGAGCCAGCCAAGTTGCTGGCTGTACATGTATATATTCCGGTATGAGCAGGAGTAGCATTCGTTATGGAGAGCAGGCTGGATTTGCTGCTTATACGATTTGTGCGCATGACCGGTTGTTGAGAGCCAACGCGCAAATCGTCTGAATTTCGTTCAAAGCTCCAGTGTATCTTAATGGGACGGTCTCCCTTTTGCAATTGACAGAACAAATCCAATGAATCGCCGCTGTTAATGATGTCGTCATACGAAAAGGGTATGATTTGAGGCAAAACTAAATTGAATAAAAAAATTTTGTGTTTTCCAAATAAGAGTATCAATATATTCGTTATGCTCCAGTTCTTCAAAGTTGTGTTAGTATATCCTTGGCTATAGTATTGGACTAGTGTTTGTGTGGGATTAAACAAAAGAAATAAATGTGCAAAGAAAAGTTTATGCATCTACTGCAAGTCATCTACAAGTTTATTCATATAAATCACCATTGATAAACAATTCGGAGGTAAATGAACTCTGGCCTGCCTTATTGGTGGCCAGGCAGGTATAGTTGCCCACATTGGCCGCTTTAACCGATTCTATAGTCAACAAACTGATGCGATCGCCAATTTTACTGGTTAGAACTCCCAAATGAGAAAATAAAGGCAAATCGTTGTGCAGCCAGCGGATTTTTAGTGGCAGATCTCCTTTTGCCACATGACAAGTTAATTGCACGCTGTCGCCTTCGTTGGCTTCATTGTCAAAGCTGAAGGGATGTATAGAGGGCAGGACTTAAAGGAATAACAAATGTGGAAACATACAAAACGATAAAACAAATAAATATATATAAAACATGATGGCAACAAAAATAATTGTTTTTTTTTTGTTTAATATTTGAGTTGTTGTTGTTGTTTTGCCTATAACCATTAACTTTAAGCTCTACTTGATAAGAGCTTTCGCCAGCCCTGTTGCTTGCCCTACAGGCGTACATGCCCCGATGATCAGCTGTTATATAGTCGATATTCAAAGTACTGGATTTTGTAGACATGCGGCCGATTATGATATCGGCATCGCCGCTGCTTAAGGTTTGATTGTTCAGCGACCATTCGATGCTGATGGGCAAGTCACCCTTTGAAACGGAACATTGTATGCCCACCGAATCACCGTAATTGGAGGCCTCATCGCCAAAGGAAAATGGTTTAAGTTGAGGGGGCACTTAAATCAATTCAAAATGAAAGAAAAATTCAAAATTAAACTCAGTCATATTCAGCTTGAATTAGACCACAAAAAGCTCTTAAATAAAGTTCAATATGTTGCAGCAATCTAGTCGTATTGAATTTGGCTTAAATAAATTATAATTCAATGGACCCAAATTATTTTATTAAAACGTGTTGAGTTTTTGGTGTTCATGTAGAGGAAAAGGAAGTAGACACATCAACCGAAAAAAAAAGAATGATAAAAACTTAAATCTTGTGCTAAGGCCAGAAACCAATCTACTGTCCTGTCCTGTCTGGTCCTTAAGGCTTTACCATTAACACTCAATTCCGCCATTTGTTCTGCACTTCCGGCCGCATTTGTCGCAATACATTTGAATAGGCCACGATGTTGACCGTTTATCGCATCTATACTTAAGGAACTTAATTTCGGTGACATTTTTATAATCCTTATGCCAGCATGTTCGTTGGTAATGGGCTGGCCGTTTAGAGTCCAATGCATCTGTAGTGGCAAATCGCCCTTGAAGACCATACACTGAACGGCGGTACTGTCACCATAATTTGAAGGCTCATCACCAAAAACAAATGGCATTACTTGGGGAGGTACTGAGAACAAATGATTAAATGGATTATGAACATAAATTCAGCTCAGCTGAATAGGCATCAAAGTGATCATATACCATATAAAAATGAATTCAGCTGATATTCAGCTAATTTTAAATCAGCTGAATTGAGTTTTTTAAAGAAAATCTACAATATTACAAAAAATTTATACAGATTAAATAACCTTAAGTTTATTTATTGGTGTTTTTAAGCTTTCAGGAAAAAAGTTCAATAAAGTTTTGCACTCAGCAAAGTTTAAATATTTGAGAAATGAAAATTTTTAACAGATTTAATCTATTTTTGCGATAAGATTGTGTATTTTCACATAACAGGGAGGCTCAAAATTGTTCAGTAATTATATAACTAATTCAGCTGACTGAATAGAAATAAAAGAAGAAAATATGAAAAAAATAGGTTTTAAATAGATAAAATAAGGAAAACCGCAAATTCAGCTATTGAAAATGTTGCTGCATTAGCATAAGAAAACACTACAACATTTATCTATTTATTAAAATTATACTGAAATATGTTTTCTCAATTATTGTAGTTAAAAAAACACGGTTGATATTTTAATATTTTCTAAAATTTACCGCTTAGCAAAGTCGGTCCGTTGCTCAAGAAAACAGCTCAACACGTTCTCGAACAACCACAACGAACTAAACATAAAATTCAGCACTTTTTTGTTGTTGTTGTTGTTAAAATATCTGTTTAGCAAAATTCGACTGATTAAAAACGTGCACAGAGAAATCATAAACAATATTTTGGCAACTAAAACCGTAAGCCAGAGTACTTTTCATCCTACCAACCATTAACTTGCAATTCAGCCGTATATTCACTGGAGCCGGCCTTATTTGTTGTTAAACATTTGTAAGTGCCGCGATGAAAGGCCGCCAAAGAGCCAATATTCAAAGAGCTGGTACGTTTGTTCAAACGCAGAATGCTAAAATCATTTTCACCACTAACGATGGGTGCTGAATTTAAAGACCAACGTATTTCCAAAGGTAGATCGCCTTTGGGCACTACACAAGTGGCGCTAGCAATGTCGCCCACATCGGCAGCAGCTTCCCCGAAACTAAAGGGTAACACTTGGGGAGGCACTAAAGAGGTTTAAGAGAGTAATAATAATAATATAAAATAAACAAGTAAACAAATATTAATAACTGAAAGAAAAAGTAAAGAAAAACTAGAACTAGAAATTTTGTTTAAATGGTTGACCGACCAACCATTAACTTGCAATTCAGCCAAATACTCATCAGATCCCGCTTTATTTGAGGCTATACATTTATAAACGCCGCGATGATGTGCCTCTAAAGCATCAATATTTAACGAACTCGTACGAACATTCATGCGAGATAAAGAAAAACCATGTTCGCCGGTTATAACGGGCGCTGAATTTAAGGTCCAACGGATTTCCAAAGGTAAATCGCCTTTTGGAACCAAGCAAAAAGCGCCTGCCATATCACCCGTATTGGCGATCTCATCACCAAAATTAAAAGCTTGTATTTGAGGCGGTACTTGGGAAGGTGAATATACGAAATAAAGAAATATTTCAGCAACATAAAAATAGAGATAAACATTAAAAAAAAAAACTAATTTAAATTTTTCTTTATTATAATAATAGCACGATTATTAACCATTGACTTCCAAAACCGTAACATATTCAGCATAACCCGCTGAATTATTGGCTATACATTTATAAGTGCCACGATGAAATGCCTCCAGGGCTTCAATATTCAAAGAACTTGTGCGTTTGTTCATTTTGAATATATTAAAACCATGTTCTCCAGTAACAATTAAAGCAGAATTTAAAGTCCAATAGATATCCAAAGGCAAATCGCCTTTGGGAACGACACAAACAACGCTGGCTACCTCACCGCGATTCAAGGGCTCCTCACCAAATCCGAAATGGCTTATTTGAGGCGGTACTAAATAAATAAATAAAATAATTGAAAATGTTTCTGGCTTGCAACAGACCAACGACATTCTTAGCTGCAATAAAGTTATTCAGCGGGCGGCAAACTACTATTCAGCTGCCAGTTTGCCTAAGCAAAAAAAAAACTGTATGCAGCTGGTAATTTTTAGATAATGTCCCACAATATCGAACGTCAACGTTCGCCAGTATTTTGTACAGCAAACAACTGACTTGGAGACTATTTATGAACTTTGTTCTGTCACCAGAAACAGCAATAGAGAAACTGTTATAATTTTATTTGCTTTTGGTGTTGGCGAACGTTAACGTTCGATAGTGTGGGCCAGGTCTATTGTACACAGCAACAAATTGTTGTTATAAGCAGGAATGGCACACATACATATATTGCCTTATGCAAGACCGTATTTAGTTAAATTATGGTTTTAATCGTTTAAAAATGAACTTGTGGCAGCCTCCCTCCCTTTTAAAATTGCAATTCTCGACGTAAATGAGAAGCGAAAACCTGATCTTTTGTGGACGCTATGACGTCAATTAGTTTGCTTTTAAGCTGTTGTCCACTGTTTAATATGCTGGCGAACGTTATCGTTTGACTTCGGGGGACAGGCGCCAAAAATTCCACGCTTTAACTTTTACTCGCTACTGGCACAAACACAATTCCAAGCCAGCCTAAAAAAATTGCTTTGGTTTTCAATATAAAATTTGCGAAACTTAAGAAACATATTTTTGTTCCAACAAAATGACAATTTCCATCAATAATTCAGCTTCAAGTTTTAGGTTGTTTTTTGTGGGGGGCGGGAGTTAAGGGAAAGGAACAAAGAAAGATTGATGGAAGCTGAAACATAAAAACTACCAAAATTAAGAATTAAAAATATATCCAAATTTTTCTTAACCATTAACTTCCAAAACGGTGACATGCTCTGCATAACCGGCGGAATTGTTGGCAATGCACTTGTAAGTACCGCGATGATTTGCTTCCAACGACTCAATACTTAACGAACTAGTTCGTTTGTTCATTTTAAACAGAGTGAAACCATTTTCGCCATTAACAATTAAGGCCGAGTTAAGAGTCCAATAAATATCTAAAGGCAAATCTCCTTTGGGCACAATGCAATTGACGCTGGTCACTTCGCCGCGATTCAACGCTTCTTCGCCGAAATCGAATGCACTGATTTGCGGAGGCACTGGCACATAATTAAAATTAATAAAATCAGCAAAATATAAATCAAATACAAACTCAAATTCATTATGTGGTCGTTTATTTCAGCTAAGAAAAATGTGATTCGCACAAACGGCAAATTTGACAAGTTGAATTTTCAAAAAGTGAAGCGGGGAAGCGGGAGTTTAAGTTTCAAATCATAATGAAAAACAAAAATATTTAATTGAAAATAGTATGTCTTAACCATTAACTTCCAAAACTGCCACATGCTCTGCATAGCCGGCCGAATTATTGGCTATACATTTGTAGGTACCACGATGATGAGCCTCTAGTGAATCTATATTCAGCGAACTGGTTCTTTTGTTCATTTTGAAGAGATTGAAACCGTGTTCGCCGTTGACAATCAGGGCCGAATTAAGAGTCCAGTAAATATCTAAAGGTAGATCGCCTTTGGTGACAATGCAGGGCACACTAGTCACTTCTCCGCGGTTTAAAGCCTCTTGCCCGAAATCAAAAGGACTGATTTGAGGCGGTACTAAACGAGAATTATATCAAAATTATATATTAGACTTATTCAGCTAACAGATAACCAATTGATTTAAAGAACTCCAGGTATTCTTTAAATTCTAGCATTAAAAATTCAGCGAAACACAATCATTAAACTCACTAAAATTGCAATTCAGCCAAGGTTTTGCATTATTTTTCTCCTATATATATTGACTAAGTTTGGCTATTTAATAACTTTTGAAAAGATAAAGGTCAGCAGTTGGGATTCAGCAAACATTTTCAAAACAAATTTGTTTTTAAATTGGCATCACAGACTTTTTATAATATTCAGCTGAGCTTTAATTTAGGATTTTCATTTCGGATTTTAATTCAGCTGAAAAGAATTTTAATTCAGCTAACAATTGTGCTAAAACGTTTAAAGTATTTAACAAAATTTATTTCCTTTCCAAACAAAATCAATCTTAAAAATTCATTCAGCTGCTGAAACTTGCAATTCAGCTGCGATTTTCTTCCAGTTTTATGCTCGCAAAAAAAAACAAAAAGAGAAGAAATTTACCTACTTTAACAAAATTATTAAAATTTCTATTGTGAAAAGTAAAGAAAAATCATCATTGTATTTATTCAGCACGTCAGAGTTGTAATTCAGCTAAAGGATTTTCTTTTAAACATTTGTATACATTATTGTTCAGCTGAACAACAATTCAGCACCATTTAAAGCATACATTTTTGGTCAGCTGTTAGATTTTTAAAAGTTAAACATGTGCTGCGAAACTTTGTGATTTAATAACAATAAATAGATCGTTTTCTTCATTCAGCGCTATTCAGCGAAAATAGGTGTTAATTAAGCTGGAGCCTGATTAAAATCCTGCTAATAAAATCCATATTTAAACAGATATATTTAGACATATACTTTTAAAAGTTGTTCAAATCAAAAATCATTTTCCAGTTGTTGTAGGAATCGATTTGGGACTGGGAGTGACAGAAGGAAATAAGGAAAACACAACAAATTCAAAAAAAAAAAAAAAAAAAAAAAAAACTAATAACATTTTAAGCGTTTGCAACAAAGGCGAATTCATAGCAGGTAAACTGGCTACAACAACAAAAAAGTGAAGCGAAATCCTTAGTATATACATATTTTGTTTTTGTTAAATGTTCGTGAAAGATCACAAAAGTAATCAGCTGGACTTTTAATATTATCGGCCATGAATTCGCCTGGATTTTTTTACTTGAGAAATAAACTAAAGGATTTATTTTTGGTATTTGTAATGTCCTGACCATTGACATGTAACTCTGCAGCATATGCAGCTGATCCGGCTTTATTATTTGCTATGCACTGATACAGGCCGCGATGTTTGCCCTCCAAGGCATTTATATTCAGAGAACTGGTACGCGGATTGGTTCTGATTAATGTTGTGCCCATTTCGCCGTTAATAAGGGGCTGAGAATTTAAAGTCCAATAAATATCGACAGGCAAATCGCCTTTGCCCACCATACACTGGGCACCGAACCAATCGCCCACATTTAGGGGTTCCTCACCGAACGAAAAGGGTGTTATCTGAGGAGGAACTAATAAGGCGTAACATATTGTATCAACACGATTTAATTCAAAGCAAGTCAACTGGCTGGTAAACAAAAATGAAATGTTAAACATCAAACTAAAGATCAACAAAATTTTGAGAGCTGTTCTGAGTTCACCTTGAGCTGAAATTCATTATTATTTTAATTCCTCAGCTTCCCTATTTGTCTGGGCGAAAAGTTAATTCTTTATTTTTATATAAAAAACAAAAAACATGAAAAGTTTTAAACGGATCATATTTTTTAAGGAAAATCTTAATGTTTGCAGGCTCTAAATCTCTTCTTTATCGAGGTTTTCGTTCTTTTTTTCTTAATTTCTGCTTAAGCAGCTTCAAAAATTACATAAGCAAAATGATTGAGGTTAATTTAAAGTTAAGCGTTAAATAGTAGAGGGGGTTAAGATTTTAAGTTGTATAAGTAATTATTAATTTAGATTCAATATCGTAAAATTAAGAGTTTTGTTAAAAATTACTTGTTGTTTTTTAACACGGCATTAACCAAAAAATATGTTAAAATATATAAAATCTTGGGCATAAATAAGTACACTGAAACAAATATATCGGGCAATAGTTAAGCAACAAAAAGTAATTTTAACATCATCTCCCCCCACAAATAATCAACAACTTCTAATCAACTAATCGCTGGCACCCACCATTAACCTGTAATTCAGCAGCATATTCAGCTAGTCCTGCCAAATTCACGGCTATACAACGATAAATGCCTCTGTGTTTGGCCTCCAAAGATTCTACACTCAAATAACTGGTGCGTGCATTCATTTGTACCACAAAAAACCCCTCTTGACTCGTTGTTACGGGCTCTGAATTTAAAGTCCAATGAATGTGTAGCGGCAGATCACCTTTCAGCACCACACAATTTACACTCAACAAATCACCCATATTATAAACTTCGGCACCGAAATTAAAGGGCAAAACTTGGGGAGGAACTATGAATTTTTGGCAGGAAATTAAAAAACAAAAATTATGAAAATAATATTTTAAAAACTCACAGCTACTGGATTAAACACGACTACACATAGAAAAATTAAATTATATAATATAAATATTATTATGAAGCCCGTATATTTTCTAACCATTGACATGCAATTCAGCTGAATAGGAAATAAAGCCCGCCTTGTTGTTGGCTATGCACTGATAGACGCCCCGATGTTTGCCCTCCAGGGCATTGATGTTTAACGAACTTGTGCGCGGATTCATACGCAACAACGTAAATCCCTGTTCGCCATTCACTATGGGCTGTGAGTTTAAGGTCCAATAGATGTTGAGCGGTAAATCGCCTTTGCTAACCATGCACTGGGCCCCAAACATGTCACCCACATTCATGGGCTCGTCGCCGAAAAAGAAAGGCATTATCTGGGGAGGGACTGTGACAGTGACAGAAATTAGGGCAAGGAGAGTATCAAATAATATGCAATTTTAACGAAATAAAAATTGTTAAGAAAAACATAAACTTTTTTTTAGAAAACTTCTTTTTTTCCATCTACCATTAACATTTAATTCGGAAGCATAAACGGCCGTGCCGGCCTTATTCTCCGCTATGCACTTGAATAGACCTCTGTGATTTTCCGCCACACTGGCGATATTCAATACACTTGATTTCGCCGACATTTTCATAATAGTTATACCTTCTTCGTTGTTTATTAAGGGTCTGGAGTTGAGGATCCATTTAATGCTGATGGGGGTGTCGCCTTTTTGTATCATGCACTGAACACCGGCGCTTTCGCCCGTATTCACGGGCTCCTCTCCAAAGCTGAAGGGAACAATTTGAGGAGGTACTAGAGGACAATAAGCCAAGAAATCAGTTTAAGGTCAATTATTTGTGACCATCATCAATTTACACTCCTATAGAATATCCTTTTAAAAGACTTTAGACCTAAAAATTTTCTTAAAGACTTGTACCTTCAAGGTTTTATTACTAAAAAACACACATGTCAAAAGGTTTTTCTTAAAGAGTATATTTTTCGAAGAAGTACATTTTCAAAAATAAAATAAAAAAATATCTTTTTAAAAAGGAAACTTTTTTAAAAGTAACTTTCTAGAAAGATCTGTTCAGAAAAAATATGTTTCAAAACCGCCATTTCAGGAAAAGCAGCTTTGAAAAAAGGTACTTATTTAAAAAGTATTTTTGAAAAAGCTGCAATTTTAGAAGGTACCGTTTTAAAGAGAACAAAAGTACATTTTTAAAAAGAGTAAGTTTCAAAGAAGTACTTTTTCATAAAGCTACACTTTCAAAAGCCACTTTCAAAGAAAACGCCGTTAAAAGTTTATGTTAAATATTATTTTTTCAAAAAAAGGAACTTTTAATTAAAAAAGTACCTTTTTAAAATAGTAACTTTGTAAAAGGTAACTTTTAAAACTTTTACTTTTAAAAAAGTTACCTTTAAAAAAGTTACTTTTAAAAAAGTTACCTTTTCAAAAGTTGCTTGGAAATAATAACCTTTAAAAAAAGTATTTTTGAAAAAGGTACCTTTTAAAAAAAATACCTTATAAAAAAGTGACTTTAATGGAGAATCTTTAAAAATCTAAATACCTTCTAAGAACGTAGCTTTTAAAAGAGTACTTTACTGAAAAATACCCCTTAAAATGGCACCTTTTAAAAAAGCACCTTAAATGAGGTACCTTTTAACAAAATCCCTTTAAAAACACGTGCTTTTTGCAAAGCAGTTTCCAAAAAAGTTCATACCTTTAAAAATAAATTTTTTTTAAAAAAAAACCTTCCAAAAAAATTGCTTTTATGGAGTTACTTTTTATAAAAATTTAACTTTTTAAAAATTATCTTTTGAAAAAAAATATATAAAAAACTATTTTTAAAACATCGTTTAACGAACTTTTTATAAAGTAATTTTCTTTAAAAGTAGGCACGTTTATAAATATGTATATTTAAATTGTTTCAAGTAAAATTACTTTTTAATAAGTGCATTTTGAAAAAAAAAATATTTAATAAATAAAACTAAATTGACAAAATGGACGTTTTTTCAAAAACGGAATATTTGCAATTTTAAAAATAGCTTTTTCACCTAAAAATACTTGGAACAATTTTGCAAATAAATTTCTTTAAAAATAAGTTCTTTGCAAGAAAGAAAACGTGGCCCTAAACTGGCAAAATTTGGACTTTAGGAGTTTGGGAATTTAAAATAAACCATTCAAGACATTTACGTTATAAAAATGAGTTGCCAACCAACCCTTAACGGCCAAAATGGCCCACTGTAAAGTAGCACCAGCACTATTGGTAGACACGCAAGTATAGTTTCCGGCCCGCACCGACTCTATATTCAAAACACTTATACGCTGGCTAATGCGCGTAACAATTATGCCATCGTTGGTGAAAAACACGGCCACCATTACGAGTCCAATAAATATCCAAAGGCAAATCGCCCTTGTTGGACGGTACAGTAGGCCGATACCATATCAAGTTCATTTATACTTTCCTCACCAAAATTAATTAAAGGGTAAACTTTAGGGTAGAAGTGGCCAGGAAAGGATAATCAAAAACAAACAAAACAGAAATTTACAATTTTAAACTATAATTCGCACAAAAAACAAGAAAGAGAGGGAAACAAATTTCTGGCCGAACCATTAACCCTTAACAAGGCCGAAGAGGTAATAACGCCACCACCATTCGTAGCAACGCAGGTGTAATTTCCAGCATGACGGGCACGCACCGATTCAATGCTCAAGACGCTTAAACGCTGATTGTTGCGCATGACCACCAAACCGTCGTTGGTGTAAATGCGGCCGTCGTTGCGCAACCAATAAATGTCCAAAGGCATATCGCCCTTATTAACGGTACACGAAGTCGAAACCATTTCCAACTCATTAACACTCTCCTCGCCGAAATCAAAAGGCACAATTTGGGGTAAAACTAAACAAAATGTTAATGCATTTGAATTGATTTGAATAAAATAGTGAAAAGAATTTAATAATTTAGGCAACAAATCTTAAAAATACAATAAATGGAAAGAAAAAAGTTATTATCTTAACCATTGACTCGCAGTATGGCCCAATGTTTGGTAACACCTGCATTATTGGTGGCCACACAGGTGTAGTTGCCAGCATGACGGGCTCTCACCGACTCGATGCTCAAAACACTCATGCGCTGACTGGTCTTGGTGACAACCACGCCGTCATTGGTGTAAACACGGCCGCCATTTTTCAGCCACGCCACATCTACCGGCAAATCACCTTTATTCACGGTACACGAAGCCGACACCATGTCTAATTCATTTATACTC
Source organism: Epicampocera succincta (assembly GCA_932526305.1). Classification (NCBI taxonomy): domain Eukaryota; kingdom Metazoa; phylum Arthropoda; class Insecta; order Diptera; family Tachinidae; genus Epicampocera; species Epicampocera succincta. The sequence continues at coordinate 60,776,089 of OW052036.1, read as the reverse complement.
TCCTCGCCGAAATCAAAAGGCACAATTTGGGGCAACACTTCTCTCATCGCCGGTGAATATGACAGACGGGAAATAAAAGGGGTTCAAATCAATCATTTAATTAATAACAACTGAAAACAATCAACTACAACCAAATGTTTTGCTAATTTCTCAAAAGGAACAATATTGCAATTTTGTGTTTTCACCATTAACTCTTAACTCGGCCGTATGATATGCCACTCCTGCTGCATTACGCGCCACACATGTATAATTGGCCCGATGGCGGGCATGTACCGATTCTATGCTCAACATACTAATACGCTGCGTGGTTTTTGTGATCAATATGCCATCGTTGGTCATTAAACGACCAGCACCCAATGTTGGATCGGGCGCTGTCGTCCAGTGCAAATCCAAGGGTGTGTCGCCCTTATTTATGGTACATGTAGCCGATACCATATCATTCATATTAATTATATCGGAACCAAAGTCAAAAGGTACTATTTGTGGTGGTACTGAGGTGGTACAGGGTTATGAAACATGAATTTTGCTCTGTATCAAAACTTAATTTATAAACCGCAAAAAGTTTGATATTTCCGTGAAGGTTGTTTTACCGGCTTTATATCCATTAGAAGTGATCTATTGCCATTATTGAGCATTTAAAGGTTTTAGCGAACGGTATGAAGCCAAACGAAAACAATCGGTTGAGATAATTAAGTTTTTGAAACCAAGATCTCGTATTCGTTAGGATGGAATTATCACCCTAAAAATCTCGACTTTATCGAGGAAAAAACGCGAGTGAAGCGATTTACTATATTTTCGTTTGTAGGAACCGAATACTTTTCTTAGCAATACAAATAAATAATTGTAATTAAGGCCTAAAACTAGACTCATTCTTTTTGGTGTAAAGGAAATCATGTTCGTAACTCGTACTCAGTTGAGTTGAATAGCTTTTCGTTTACCGCAAACGTTCTAATACTTAAGCCAATCAATTGTTACTGCTAAAAAAAAAAAATTTAGTTGGACTACTTCAAACTCTTTTATGGATAAAATATTACGAAAATTATCTTTTTTTAAATATTGGTGTTTAACCTGCTAAGCAATCGGTTGTGGTTATGAAAGTTTTAAATAGTTCCATAAATTAAATTTCCGATTGTGGTGAGAAAACTTCGGTACTGAGTACTAAATCCTCTGGTACAGGTGCTTGTGGGTCATACCAAAATGAATGATCGTGATCTTAAAAATGTCTATCTTGTTACAGGGCATTATTTTATTCGGTTGGCAGAACCAAATGTAACAAAATCGCCTTTAGTTTTTATATGATGGGGAAATAACTTATTTAGTTGTTAACATTAAGATTCAATAAAATATTCAATATTCAAATCAAGAACATATATGAAATTTGTTTAAACCGTTTAACACGGTTTTTTGTTCCACTCAAGAATATTTCGAATTTTGTCAAACAATTTAACGCGGTTGGGAGAACCAACTTTTTGGTTCAACTGCAGGATATTAAAATTTTTTTTATAATTTTATATTCGGTTGGGAGAACCAACTTTTTTATTCAAGTCGGATGGGAAAACCAGGATCATAAAGAAAATGTTTTAATTATAGAATATTTCAGGTAAAAGATTTAAAACGCTAATTACGAGTACATATTTAAAAGAGCTTTAGATGAGGCGTTAAACAAAGAAATCACAAGTGACACTGTAAGAAAAAATAGTGTTTTTCTTGGCCAACCAAAATGTTTTCTTGGCTGCAACTCAATTTTGGCAATAAATTATTTTTATGTGTATAAAATGTTTTTTCGTAAAATAGAAAAGACTCCAACAAATGTCCTTAAAAATAAAGGAATACATTTTATTAGGTTTTCTTTTCTAGCGAATGTTATAATAGATTCTCAATTTCAGAGATTATAGCGAATAACTAGAAATATCAAACTTTTGGTAGTGGTTTGGTGATAGTGTAGGAAATGACCTGAAACAAAGCAACAATTTTCCCCAAAATCGATAACAACTTTTTTGAGAAGGCAAAAAAAAAAAAAAAAATACAGCCCACGTTGATTTGGAGAGAAATCCTTTTCAAAAATTTGTTTATATTTGTTAAGGGAAGATGACTGGTTCCAGCAGTTACAAATCACAGTTTTAGGTTCAACAACAAACGGACGGACTAGATGACAACTTGTCAGTTGTGTTTTTAACAAAAATTGTTAATTCAATAAAAACCTCAAATATTATTTGACAAGTTTTGCGACTATTATGACCCAATAATGGATGGCAACGGAACTTCAAGCTGCTCTGCTGGCATCTAAAAATTGTTACTTAAAGGCCGGCAACGCGACTGAAGTTTCGTTGCCCACCGTCGCTGGCTCATTATAGTCATTCTTTGGCAGTTCATCTTCCCTTTTTGGTTAGATGTTGCAAAAATTTCACGATCAACATCTGTCTCGCAATGCTGATCTCAAAATAGAACTTTTAAGACTTACCCATGACTTGAACTTCCAACGAACCGCGTGCAGAGAATCCTTCAGCATTTTTAGCGACGCAGGTGTAAGTGGCCTGATCGGAGTTACGTTCAACATTTTCAATGATTAAGGTGCCGTTGGGAAAGACTTTCTGTTTGCGATTAATAGGCAGGGCACGGTTGTCTACAGAGAACAAAAATGTCAATTAAAAAGCTGCAGTTTTGAAAGTTTTTTTCAAGTTGTTCATTTTACCTCTTTCCCACACAATCGAATCAATGGGATAACCAGCAACGGGACATGTCACCATCAAAGTTTCTCCCGCAACAATAGCTTTCTTTTCCATTTGTCTGATGTAGGGTAAACCGTAAACATTCAATTTGGCCGAGTGCTCAGCAACACCAACTTTACTCTTGGCAATGCACTTGTACAGGCCGCCATCGTTTGCGTGCACCGAAGTGATATTCAAATACGACACCACATCGCCGTTTACCGTCACGTATTGTCCGACTTGATAACGATCGTTGTTGGCAATCTTTTTGCCATCCAATTCCCAGGAAATTTCAGGTGTAGGATTACCGCCAGCCACACACTTGAGGAATACACTTGGTCCGGGTTCCATGGTCTCTTCCTGGAAAGCTTGTCTTATGACGGGGGGATCAAAACGGCCGCCCAATTTCAATTCAGCGCTGGCCTCAGCCGATTCCTGGTCGTTGCGTACAAAACACTGATACATGCCTTTGTCTTCTTTCTTAACCGATTCGATGCGTAAGACGGGATCACTGTGGCCCATGGCTTTGCCATCTTTCAGCCAGCTGATAGTCTTAATGGGATTGCCGGTATATTGACAGGTGAAAACTGCAGGGCGGCCGAAATCAACAGTTTGGGTGGGGGGATCAATCTTCGCCGACAGCGGAGCAGTAACAGTCAAAACGGTCTCGACAGACTCTCCGCCCACAGAGTTGTTCACCACACACAAGTATTTGCCCGAATCATCAACTACAGCATCTTTAATGATCAAGGTGCCGGATACTTGTTTCACGCGATCGTTTAAGACAACAGCCTGTTTGCGAGTAGTGCCTTCAATGAATTTGTACCATCTGTAAAAGGATTCAAAATGAAGAATTATTAGCTAAAGTCTTTCCGAAAAATGGCTACAAAAGATAAGGCACCAAAAATGATCTTGAAAATGTTTGTTCTGAAATGCTTGAGCTTTATTTTTCAGTGAAAATGCGTGGTAAACAATAAATCTGAAATGTGGCCTTGATCCAATCAAGACAAAAATTAGATTCTAACCAGTATTTTTTTAAAAAATTTTGCTCTTTCAATGCTAAGCAAAGCTTTAAAAATTGAGCTTTAACTCATTTGGTTTTCTTCAAGCATTTAGTTTTTATTTCAAGATCTCTTTTCTTGCCTTTTAGAGAACAGCAGTTCGAAAAGGACAGTATTACCAAAACCTGAACGACACAAAAGCTTTGATAATAAAAGCTTCTTAAAGGACAACTACTGAGACTTTGTTAGAACCTGCAACTTCCAAACATAATTTTCTATTCCATTCTTTATGCACAAAAGGGTTAAATTTATGCTTTCGCTTTTCCGCCGAAACTTTTTGTATCGATAATATTTCTAATATTAAGTTTTATTCAAAGTTTTATTATCCATTAACTTTCGGTAAAATTATTCAAGAATTTCTTGTAGAAGATTTTAATTATTAATAAAAGGTATGGAAAAAAATTTTTAGTTCCGATAAAATTTCTATAAAAAATATTTGTTAATATATTTTCCCAAAAAATAAATTCTCTTTTTGTAAGCGCCGATTGTTGTCGATAACTTTTCTAATAAGAATTTTGTTAGCTATAAATTTTCTGTAATGAAATTTCTCTTATCGCTAAATTTTCCCCACAAAATTTTTATTGACGATAAATTTTCTGTAAAAAATTGTTATCGATAAATTCTATAAGTAGAAAATGTTTGAAAGCCAGCCAGTAGGGCCAGAAAAAGAAGAAAATGTTTGATATGAATACATTATTAACAAAAATTGGTGGAATCGATAAAATATTTACAAAAAAATTTTTATTTATCGATAAATTTTCTACGAAAATGTTTTCTTATCGCTAAATTTTCTGTAAAAGTTTTTGCTATCGGCAAATTTGCTGCAGAACATGTTTGTTGTCGTTCAATTTTGTATAAAAAATTTATGGTATCGATAAATCTTATGTTCAAAAAAAAAATTGTTACGGATAAATTTTCCAGAAAAAATGTTTGTTATCGATACATTTTGTGCGGAAAATATTGGTTGTGGGTAAATTTTGTATGCAAAAATGTCAACATAATTTCTGTTATCGACAAATTTTCGATAAAAAAAAAATTTTGTAATCGCTAATTTTTTAAAGACAATTTTTGCCATCGATATAATTTATATAAACACATTTATGATCGGGAAAAACCTTTGTTATCGATAGACGGAAAAATTTTGCTACTTATCGATAAAAAATTATCATGATTGAGCTTTTTGCAGAAAAATTTCATTGTGTGTACCTATAAACTGGAACTGGATATGCTTGTCCTGGACAATGGCCTACATATGTTTCACCTAAAGGTACATCGGAGAATTCAATGCTCTTTGTGGCAACTTTAGGCTTAACATGACCCACAGGTTCTGGAAGAAAATTATACATTTTTTGTTGTAGTCCTACACATGAACAACGTATGTAAACTGCCCGAAAAAGGTATTAAACCAAATCGTAGTTACCTAAAAACCGGCACAGGATAAGCTTGAGCTTGACACAAGATGGCAAAGCTATCATTAAAACTCATAGTGTGCTCCTGCAAACGATCGCCCGAGACACGGGGAGCAACACTGCCAATGGGTTCTAAAAAATTTCAAAATTTCTTTGTAAAAATTATAGACCTAAAAAACATTTTCTCCTCTTCAAATCCTTGGGGAATATGGAAAAGTGAAAACTGCCTTTCGTTCAATACCTAAAAAGGGGCGTGGGATAGGATTGACCCAAACACAAAATAGCTAAAGTATCGTGGTCGCTTCTGGTAACCTCTTGCAAACGTCCGCCAGAAATTTTCGGGGCCACGCTGCCCATCGGCTCTAGAGTGAAATGAGTTGGACAAAAAAAGAGCACTTAAATTGCCTGAATATTGTGCGCGCTGAAAACTAACCTTATGATGGGCACAGGAAATGCTTGAGCTTGACAGAGTAAAGCAAAACTTTGATCGATTTCTTTGACAAATGTAAAACTTTTTGATTCACCCGAAAATGTGGGAGCTTTTGCGCCAACAGGTTCTACAAAAAAAAAATATGGAAACCAAATTAACGCATAAAAATTTTGTTTATCTTATTTTTTGCTACAATTTTTAAATTATTGGAAAAAGCTATAAGGCGAATAATTAAATTAAATTCTTTAAAAAGCAAAAATCTTGTTGTTGTTGTTATGCTTTTTAAGAAATCTTTGGCTTGCTTGTAAAAAAGCTTAAGAGACAAGTAATAGCAGAATTATTTCAAGCTGGACTGGAGTTTGAAACTCATTCTTATTTAAAAAAAAACCAGCCATTACCTAATTATAGGTACTGGATAAGCTTGAGCTTGGCATAGCAGAGCAAAACTTTGGCCATAGAAGCGTATAATAGTGGAACTGGCCACATCGCTTGAAAATGTTGGAGCTTTGGCACCCATGGGCTCTATAATTGATAAAGAAAACAATTAGTTTACAAAAAAATGTATTTGTTGTGCCCTTAAAGTTTTCATAAAATACTCGTATTTTATTAGTAACTAAAAACTTTTAGAGTGAAAAAAGTCTAATAAAACCAAAAATTTGTTAAACATTAAATGCAAATTAAAAAAGCGTTAAAATAATATACAGATATATATTTTGAGAGCTTAAAAGTTTAGAACCAGTTGGCAGCGTGACGCCATTTCTTAGCTTTTAATATTATTTTAAATAAAACTACCTAAAGAAAGGTACCGGATAAGCTTGAGCCTGGCACAGCAACACCAAATCTTGGCCCTGTTCTTCCCAAAATGTGCTACTTTTCATGGCAGAGGGAAAATTAGGAGCTTTAGCGCCTAAAGGCTCTGCAACGAAAAACAAAAAATATATTTTAATAGTCCCAACCGAAAGCTAATATTGGAAACTGCCTTTGATTAATTAGTTTTCTTGAATCACCTAAATACTGGCACCGGATAGGCTTGAGCTTGACACAATAAAACCAAATCTTGTTTTTGATGTTCAATAAAGGAGCTGGTCTTGGAAGATGAGGAAAATGCTGGAGCTTTTGCACCCAAGGGTTCTGCAAATCAAAAGCTTTATTAAATACTTAACGTACTAGCTAAAACCATTTTTATTTAAAACTGCCTGATTATATTTTGTTCTATTGGAGTCATAAATTACCTATAAACGGGTACAGGATAAGCTTGAGCAGGACAAAGTAAAACTATGTCTTCGCCCAAAGCTTGCCAAAAGATGCTGCCCTTGGACAGAGAAGCAAAGGCAGGAGCTTTGGCACCCAAGGGTTCTTAAAAAAATATATGTATGAGTAAATAGTATTAGATATGGATTAAAAGGAAACTATTTCAAAATTTTTCTAAATAGCGAAAACTTTAGCCTTTTTGTTGGGTTAGATTGAAATTTCGGCACTGAATATTGAAATTATAAGTCAATCGTGCACGCGAAACAAACAACGCCCTAAATAAATACTGTTCTTTAAATTAATTAAAGTAGTGATTTAAAGTTTCAAATATAAAATTATTTGTTTCAATTAAACGTTTAATTATTTCGCTTAAAAATTTAATTGTTTCAATTAAAATTTTTATCAATCGATTGTTGTTAGCATAAACTCTAAAAAACAAATTTAATTCATTTTTTTAGTTTATTACTTATTAGTTTTTTGGTTTTCTTTTGGTTGGAGATATTTTATTTATCAAAATAGAAATTCTAAACAGTTTCTGTTGCTAAACAATTTAAGTATCTTAATATTATTTGCCCTAAAAAGCATTGTCGTAATAAAGACTTAACTGAAAAGTCTGATCCGAAATGCGGGACCAAAGAAAAGCTTTAATACAAGAAACTTTATTAAACTTGTTCCCGAAGAGTTTCTTTTATGCAAGTGAATGCAAAAATACCTTCGTAAAGAAAGTCATTTAGAAAAACAGCAGCAAGTTTGTTTTAAATACAAACAAATGGTTTGACAAAATATTAAAAAAAAACTGTTGTGGCTTAAAATTCAATACAGCTTCAAAGCTCAGAAAACTTTTAAGCACAAAGAAGAAGATTTTTTAAAACTTTACCTAAAAAATGGCACTGGAAAAGCTTGTGCTTGACACAGTAAAACCACTTCAGTTGAGCTTTTGCCCAGCAAACTGCTTATCTTGGAAACGGTGTTGAATGTAGGAGCTTTAGCACCTACTGGCTCTGCAAAAAGTTAAACGTAAACACTTGTGGTTCATAAAAAAAACAACAGCTTAAAACAAAAAAATAAAAACTGCCCGACTGTTGTTCGATTTAGTTACCTGATTAGTGGCACCGGAAAAGCTTGAGCTTGACAAAGTAATGCAAAACTTTGGCCAATATTTCTCACATAGGAAAATGTATTAGAGTCGGAATTGAAAGAAGGTGCTTTGGCACCCACAGGCTCTGAGAAAGTAAATTAAATTTATTTGGAAAAAAAAAAATCAAAAGCTTTTAAAATAAAACTGCCCAAATAGATGAGTAGAAAAAATTCATTCAATTATTTAATAAATTTACCTTATTATTGGCACCGGAAAAGCTTGAGCTTGACACAGTAAAGCAAAACTTGAGTGTATGGCACGCACGAACATGCTCACTTTGGAATCGCTTGAAAATGTAGGAGCTTTAGCGCCTACAGGTTCTAAAATAAATTAATTGTTTTGTTTTTGCATATGAGTGAAGAAATCAACGGAATAAATATTGCCAAGAACCAGTTGCTTAGAGTTGCTAGACCAAATAGGATATTCTTTTGTTACAAATCTTAAATAAGCTAAAAGCTTAAAAAGTTTGCTCTTCAGTTGTTAAAAATGAAAGAGTTTTTCGGCGACGTTTTTACCTAAAATATGGTGCAGGATAAGCTTGAGCTTCGCAGGTCAGGGCCATGGTATCATTAAGGGCTACGAAAATGGTAAACGTTGTTGCCACACTGGGGAAAGAGGGAGCTTTATAACCTACAGGTTCTGGAAATTATAAAATAGATTGTTTTACTGTTTTTGTTTTTAGTAATAAGATTTTATATCATTTGTCTGAATGCAGGTTTTTGGATCTAATTTAAATTCCTTACAAAAGTTTGATTTTAAACTAAACTTGAGCCTTTTATGTGTTTTTTTTTAGTTATTTGCCGCCTTTCCACTATTTAATAAAAGTAACCATTTTCTTAAACCAATAATTTCTGTATTTGAAATAAATAAATTCTGTATTGAATGTCTAACCTATAATAGAAAACAATGTTTTCTTTTACAGTTACCAATTACTCGTACCTAAAATAATCTCTTTATAAAATAGCTTTTTAATTAATAAAGTAATCTCTTTGTTAAATTGTGTAGATTGTAATAGCAAGTAACCAATTGATTTGAGTTATTATTAGCTAACGATTACTTGTACTGAAAGTAACCGCATTATAAAGAAGCCATTTATTTAATTACGCAAACTTTTATAATTGAAAGTAGCCGTTTTTTAAGTAACCTCTTGCCTTCCCAGTTACCATTTACTTTCAAAGCTACTTAAAACCCAACACCTTCTTTATTCACCTAAAATATGGCACTGGATAAGCTTGAGCTTGGCAGGTCAAGGCTATAGTAGCATTTCTAGCATGTGGGGCCCTTAAAACCCAAAGGCTCTGAAAGTAAATAAAGATTAAACATCAGCTGGAATTAACAGCTGAATGCTGGGAAATAGACATGTAACCGATAGCTTTTCAAAGTAACTGTAACAATTACTGGGAAAAGAGAAATCGAAAATCGATCTTTCACTAGAGTTTGAACAGAGCAGAGCGGTGACGTTGCAAAAGAGACATGAGTCTTGCACTTTTCATTATTAAATATATTCAAATATTTAATCATTTGTGTTACAAATAATCGATCAAAACATTTTAAAAGTTGTTAAAGTAACTCCAAAATCGAAACTATGAAATATCTAATTAGTTTTAGTTTTGTGGTAATAAAAAGCCTCCCTTTTTAAAGCTCTTAAATAAATCAAATGGACAGTTTTACCTAAAAATAGGTACTGGATAAGCCTGAGCTTGACAAGTTAAAGCCAATGTGGCATTAATAGCCGAGTCGTAAGCGAATGTTTTAACTCCACCTGGAAAGGCAGGCTTTTTCGACCCCATGGGTTATAAAATAAAAGGCAATAAATTTGTTTTTTTTTTATCTAGGAACTCAAATTAATACATAAATTAAAATTATGAAAATTTGCCTGAATGTTTGAAGGTACTTTCGGAAAAGACAAACCCGCCCATCTTTAAAGATAGTTTCTTGCATTTTAATTTTAAAAGCGCAGCATGACGAAAGCATTAAAAATTGAATTTTGAAGCTCTTTGAAATGATGCCTTTGAATTAGTTTTCAATATACACTCTACAACTGGACTGACAGTTACCATGTTCTCAGCTGCCTGGACTGCCCAGAAGGTGAAACTATAAAAAACTCGTTAGAAAATATTGTTAATTATCGCTTTAAATTAGAGTTCCTTCGAACATTTCGCTCAATCAAGCGCTTAACAGCTGTATTTCTTTACTGTGCTGGAGGCTTGTCAAGTCAAGTTTGTGGAAATTCAAACATACGAGTACTATAATTATTGTATTATTCGTCATACTGCATATTCTCTGTACCGCAATTACAATTTTTGTATTGCACGATGGGTGTAAACTAAAAATATAATTCCACTAATTACACACTTTTGACCAAAGCGAGCTTCCAACAACAGCCTCAACTCATGTTTGAAGGTGTGTACTGAGAAATTTTACCTAAAAAATGGTACTGGATATGCTTGAGCTTGACAGGTGAGTGCCAGGGTGGTGAAAATGCCAGCATGATGCGAAAAAGTCTGTACTTCACCGGGAAAGGCAGGTTTCTTAGAACCCATGGGCTCTATAACAAAAAACAAAAGAATTCATATAGTAAAATCCATGATATCCCTTAACAAAAACGAATTGCCTGAAATGTTGGAACTATTTTATGTTTTTAAGACTTGTGCTGTAAATGAATGACATACTTGTGTTGTTATCGAAATCAGTTTTAAAACACAGAAATCAGTTGCGTATTCTTCAGGTTTGACACACTCAAATCTCTGATCATAGTTGGACTAAGCAAATACGTTTAAGTGGCGCTTAATCTCTGAAAAGGAAAAAGTTTCCTCTTTTCTATAGATGGGTTTTGTTTTAACAACTGTTTCCGTTTTGTGAGATCGGCTTGAAAAACGTTTAGAAAAAAGCTTCCCATTTAAGTCCTCGGCATTGCTGTGTTATGGATTAACTTTCACGGTCGGAAGCAAAAAGTCAGGAATTGTTTTAAAACTGAACTTTACAATAATTTTTTTAAGAAAACTGTTTTAAAATATCTTTAGACGGATTAACTTTGTTCCAGAAAGGGTATTGCTACTCGATTCCGAACCTGTGGGACAACGCATTAGAGGACGCCCACGGAACCGAAGGCGCACACAAGTGGAGAGGGACCTCAACCAACTTGGTGTGCAAAACTGGAGGACGCTGGCAAAAGACAGTGCCAGCTGGAAAAGTTTGTTGGTTGAGGCCCAGGTTCACCACGGACAGTAGTGCCAAAATAAGAAGAAGAAGAGAATAAATGGAACTATGAAAGTGCGCGAAATTTGACATCTGCGCGCACCAGGCCGCTAATTCTCTGCCAATAAGCCAGCTACTATACGAGGCAACTTTCATGGCATAATTTAAAAAAAAAGGCAAAAATGGTAGCAAAACTAAGACCCAGGAGTTGAATATGAGATCCTTCAGATGGATGCTGCGCGATATTTAAAAGAAATTAATTTAAAAAAAAAACTAGCCCTCAGAGATCGTTTTATTAAGCCTAAAATTCAATGCTGTTTAATGTCTCATTTTGAACTAGAGAAAAAAACAATCCAACAACATTTTCTATTCGTCTAGCCTTTTTCTATATTATTTTTAAAGCTTTTACCTTATTTTGGGCACTGGATAGGCTTGAGCTTGACAGAAGAGTGCAAAATCTGAGCTCTGGATCTTTTTTACTTCTATTAGAGAATATTCCAAGGAAAATGAGGGAGCTTTAGCACCAATCGGTTCTAAAAAACAAGAGCATTTTTGGTAAAGATATATTTTATTTCTTTGCAAAATGCACAAAACACCCACCATAAGTAATAAATGTGTGTGTGTGTACATATACATACATACATACATACATACATACACATTATGTATTCATACATTAAACAACAAACTGCCTGAATTTTAAATTTTATTATAAAAGCCTGAATATTTGCTTGAACTATTTTAATTATTCAATTTTACAACCAATATACAACCTTCGCCTTAATGCTGGGTTAGAGGTCAATGTCAAACAAAGAGGAGGTCAGAACTAAAGGGAAAAAAACAAAATGCAACATTAGCCAGTACCTACAAAACGCACACATCCACCCATACATCCAATATACAAGTATGAACACACTAAAGCAACAAGTCATTGACTTCGATTAATAAAAAACAATGGCCGAAAGAGAATGAAACAAAATGTGTGTAAAAATATATTAACACCAGCTACAAATACCATCTTTTGCTACCCACTTATATTGTGTTAACAACAACAACAACAACAACAACAACAACAACAATCACAACCAACACCGGTATTCAGGTTGTGAAAAGTAAACATGACCCCAAAACGTGTTTCATTCAATTCATTCATAAAATTCCTGCTCAAAATGTTGAATTCTCTTTGGAAAGGCCCCAGAGACAGTTTATACCGTTTGTTTTGTTCGCTCTTTTCTATACAATTGTTTTTTGTTACAACTCGCTCCTCAACCGCAGAGAAATTTCTTATTAAAAAGTAGCCAACAACATGGAAGCAACACGTTTTGTGGGCATTAATATTTAAAGGGGCAATTGTTGTGGGAAATTTGCTTCAAACAAACATGCGCTGTGGCAACAAGAGTGAGTGCAAAAGCCTGTAGGCGCTAAAACGAGAGAGCTGTAAAACGTAAAACAGCTGTTTAACTGAAAGAGGTAGAAGCGCAATTTTTTGTTTACTTCGTAAATTGGCACAACTAACAACAACCACAACAAGGGCTAACTGGTTCGAGTTGTTGGTGGGGGCTTATAAATACACACACACACACACACATGTACACTTAACTATTGTAAACAGTTTTGGTTTTTTTTGCTGGGGGGAACATAAAAATAAACAATTTGTTTGTTTTGTTGAATTTGCTTGGCGGAGACTTTTTTTCCCTCAAACTGGTTTACGAGTATGTGCGTGTGTGCTCGTGTTTATGTGGCTGTAAATGTTAGTAATTTACAATTGATTTTGCCGGTTCTGGCCACAAGATGGAGCGAGCTGTTTCAAAACGTGAGTTTCTTCTTAAATTGTTTGTTTGATTTGTCTCTGTAGTTGTGTGTGTGTCATATTTTGAGTGTATTTGTTGCACTATTTGATTGAGCATCAGCCAGACAAACAGGCAAAATTTTCATTTAACAATTTTTACTATTAAATGGTACAGCGTTTGCGTAGGAAATGCAAATGCCGAAATGTATGAATGAATGTCTGAAATTGAGTGTGAAATAAACTTGTTTGATTAACGAATTACTTATTGGCCGCAAAATCTAGTTTAAATAAATGACTGAAACGAAGGTTTCGTACATTTAAAGCTGAATGTTGGCAAAAACAAACAGACAAACAAAAATGCCAGAGATAACGCCCAACTATATTTTTTTAAATAGTTTTCTATTTATGTTACGAGTAAATATAACACTTGTATTTGCATAAACTTATGACAGCAAAGGAAAAAAAGACTTGAAAACTGATCCAAACCGAACTTAACAATTTTAAAGACATTTAGAAAAAATGTTTCAGTAAAAATCATTTTGCTGGAATTGAATCGGCAATAGACATTTGCTGCAGCCATTAAATCGATAATTTACATTTTTTACAGCAAATGTATTGATAAAAAGCAAATACAACTCCAGAGAAGATTCATCGCAAGCAAAAATGTTTGTAAATTTATCGATAACAAAAATTTTAATAAACCTAGAGAAGATTCATCGATAACAAATATTTGAGTATCACAAATTGATCGATAACAAAAAATTTGTTATAGAAAATTTGTCGATAGCAAAAATTTTATAAATAAAAAAGGCAGACAACTCCAGAGCAGATTCATCGGTAGCAAAAATTTTTGTAAATTTATCGACAACAAAAATTTTATAAATTTAGAGAAGATTCATCGACAACAAAAATTTTTGTATGACAAATTTATCGATAAAAATTGTTTATAGCAAATTTATCGATAACAAGAATTTTATAAATAGAATTTATATATAATATACATTTTCTATACAAAATTAACGAATAACAAACATTTTCTGTGCGCAAATTCGTCGATAACAAAACTTGTGTATGAAAAATCCATCCATAATCTAATTTTTCTGTAGAAAAATTTATCAATCACAAAAATGTTTATAGGAAATTTATCGTTGACAAAAATTTTCTGCAGCAAATTTACTGATAATGAAAACTATGGACTTCATGGACAAAGAACACTCTTTATGAAAATTTTATCGATGCCAAAAGTTTGCTAGCGAGAATTTTTTGACAACAAACATATTCTTTGGAAAATTAATCGATAGAAAATTTACCGATAGCAAAAATTTTTTATAAAAAATTTATTGATAACAAAAATTATTTGTGAAAAATCTACCAAAAATTAAATCTTTTTGTAGAAATTTATCGATAGCATAAGTTTTCTATAAAAAAGTTATCGATAACAAAAATTGTCTTTACAAAATTGCTCGACAAAAAATTTACTTACAACAAAAATTTATTGATAATAAAAATTATCTATAGAAAATCTATCAATTGCAAATTTTTATTGTAGGAAAGTTCTCTATAAAAACTTTATCGATAACAAAAATGCTCTATTGAAAATTTCTACAGAACGTTTATCGACTATAGAGACTTTCTATATAGTAAATGTATAAAAAAAGTGGTTGGTCTGCAAGATTTGTCGACAAAAACCTTTTGCATAGAAAATTCGCCATTACAAATTAATCGATTTGGACTAATGCCCGAAGTCTCATGTGAATGCCGCAGTTTTGTGAGCCACTTTAAAAAGCTCATTTAATTGCAGGCTTCAGGAATTGAATCGCATTTTTCTCCACAATTCAAAACCTACAACAATCAATATCAGTGTTAGTACCAAGTACCTAAACACGGGCACTGGATACGCCTGGGCTGGACAAAGGATGGCAAAACTAATGGCGCTTTTGCGTTCAATACCAGACCATTTGATGTCACCGGACAGTGTGGGCGCCTTAGCACTTACCGGTTCTAATAAAAAAATTCAAAATTCTTAAAAATAATCAAAACTTAAAAAGAGATATACACCTGAATGCTGGCACTGGGTAAGCTTGGGCGGGGCAAAATAGGGCCAGATCATGCGATTGTTGACGTTCAATCCACGATCGTTTGATATCATGAGAGATTAAGGTGGGAGCTTTGCCGCCCACAGGTTCTAAATACATAAATGGGAAGTTTGAGTTAATTTAATTGTGTGGAGGGTAATAAACACTTGTTTTGAAAACTGCTTGAATATAAGAATCTGTGATTTAACCTCTCACCTAAACAGAGGTGCTGGATAACCCTGAGCCGGACATAGCAAGGAAATATCTTTATTTCGCTTGAGTTCTAAAGGTTTTTGTTGCAGTGCGGGAGTTTTAGGAGGACTGCTAGAGATGGGTTCTAAAAAGCAAACAAATTTGTTTTTATAACAAAAACAACAAACACCGTTAAAGAGGCCTGAATGTTGGCAGAATATTTTTAAAATGCATTTATTTGATTCACTTAAAACCAGTTAATAGAGCTTGTAAGAAACTATTTTGGAAGATGGAAAGAAACCAGTTAAAGAATAGCTGGATACTGAATAACATTGGAGAGTTTCCAAGAACCAATTGTAAGAACCCGATTTCTGAATTTAACAACAAACAAATCTTTTATATACTCACAATACAACTCTGTGTTTAAATTATACATTCATAGTCTAAAATTGTTAGATGGTGCTAAATTTTGTTAGATATGTCTACCTGAAAACTGGTGACGGATAACCTTGAGCTGGACACAGCAGGGAAATATCAGAGTTTTGTTTCAATTCAAAAGGTTTGCTCATTATGGAGGGTATGCGGGGAGCAGTACTAGAAACAGGCTCTAAACAAAAGTAATCAATTTATTTACTTACAAACTAATCTTCAATTTATTGCATAATTTGAATTTACATAAATAGGAAAAGTCACAGAAAACTGTCTGAATGTATTAAGAATGTTTTGATTTTTAAACCCATTCCACCTAAATCTCGTTTTATAAACATATCATTTGTAGGGAACTTAACAATTATAACTTCCTACCTAAAAGTAGGCGCTGGATAGCCCTGAGCTGGGCATAATATTGCCGAGCTTTCGTGCACATCAACCACATTGGGTTTGTAGGTTAGCGCGTTAATTTTGGGAGGACTACTAGAAATGGGTTCTTCGCGTACAAAGAAAATATGATTACATTTAGTTATTATACGAGTACATGGAAAGATAAAAATAAGCCTTTGAAATAACTTGAAAACTGCCTGCTTGTTTTGAGTAAATCTTACCGAAAATTAGGTGCCGGATAACCTTGAGCTGGGCACAATATAGAAACGCTTGAACTGTGTTTCATAGTTAAAGGTCTGGCACTAACAGGCGGTACTTTAGGTGCTGTGCTAGAGATGGGTTCTAGGGAAAATCTATTCTTATTAATTTGTATAAGAGTTTTGCTTTTAAGTACAAAACTGCCGGAATGTCGATGCAAAAAAAAATTATATAAGAAACAAAAAGTTATACGAAATACTTAGTAGCAAACCCTAAACCTGTTGAATTGTGTTCAAGTTCCAGGACTACAACAAGAATAATTTTTTCCCCCACCTAAAGCCAAGATGAAAACGCGCCAAAACTACAATAAAACAAAGTGTGCAAATTTATTTAATGTATTTCAAATTTTCACATGCCATCGATACTGAAACAGAAGGTAAGACAACAGCTGTTGTTTCACTAATTCGTTTTGAAGCATTAAAACAAGTGTTTACATTTTACAAAATCAGCTGACTCTAAAGAAGCCGCCAGGTGTCTGTACGTTCTCTCTCTCTCTCTCTCTCTCTCTCTCTCTCTCTCTCTCGCTCTCTCTCTCTCTCTCTCTCTCTCTCTCTCGCTCTCTCTCTCTCTCTCTCTCTCTCTCTCTCTCTCGTGGCAAGGTTGGCTTTATTTTGCTTTATCTTTCGCCTTTCATAAAACTAAAACACTATATCTCTATTTAGTGATACTTTTTGTCAATGGCGGCACTTAAAAGTTGGTGTTGTAAAGCTATTGGTGATTACTTTTAATGAAATTATTTTTATTTTACCTAAAAATTGGCACTGGATATCCCTGAGCAGGACACAAGAGAGCGAATGTAGAGTGCGTGGCAAAAGTTTTCACATCAAATTTGGCAGTAGAAATGACTTTAGGGGCAGCACTGCTAATGGGTTCTAAAAATTGTTCAAAGCAGTACATAAATAAAACTGAAAATATTGGAAAATTTTAAAACTGCCGGAATGTAGTTTTGCCGGAATGTAGTTTTTCAGTATCACCATTATTTTGTTGACTCAAAGTGGCAAATTTACTTCGAAAGCACACACTTACGTTATCATACGGTTTGCTATCTTAGCTATACTAAAGTTATCGACTGACTATATTTTTTCAATAGCAGAATTTATTATTGCCGATAATTTGCATCTGTAGCTTCACTTTTCTAAATTATGCCCCGTTTTACTTTCCTATTACAAAACATTATTAACTTTAACTATCGATTACACTTTAATAACACTTTTTGGATTTTAAACTGATTTCCAGAACTATTGAGAATTTTTACTGTGAAATGAAAACTCCTAAAAATAAACTCAAAGAAAAAACGGTTTTAAGAACATTTTTCTTTTAAAAGCAACTTTTATTAAATAAATTAGTGCTCTTTTTTGTTGACAACAAAATATTAACTTTAGTTTTGGAAGCAATTTTTTTCAGTGTAGCCCGTATTTTTTTTTGAGTTTTTTAATTTTTGAATTTTTGGCTAAAAACAATAAGTTACCTAAAATGTGGCACCGGATAGCCCTGGGCTGGACACATTACAGATACAGTGCCATTGACCAGAACTCTATTCCGATTTTCTGTATCAAAGCAACTCGGGGGGCGGCACCGCTGATGGGTTCTTAAAAAAACTCTTTTGCTAGATAAAAATAATTTCAGTGCATTTAAAAAGAATAAGAAAACTGCCAGAAAAGGGGGAAGGTAAAGTAAAAACAAAACACTACAAGTTCCTAAACTTAGTGCTGTAATATATAATTATTTACCGATAAATTGGTACCGGATAGCCCTGGGCTGGGCACGTTAATGATACAGTTTTATTAAGAGATACAAACTCTAAGCCAATTTGTAAAGAAGTAACACGAGGCGCCGCACCGCTAATGGGTTCTAAAAAAGTATTTAATTAGAAAAGATTCAATCAAAAGTAAAACTGCCCGCATGCGGTTTGCAAAACAATAAAAAAATGTCCTTGTGATTCAACAGTTTCTGGAATTCATTCGCAAAATATTTCTAAGAGCATTACCAATTATTTATGTAACTTAAACGACAGCATCGCCTAAACCTGAGCGCTGGCCATAGTAAAATAGTGCCCTGTTTTTAGCTAAATATCAATATGGTTTGTCTTATCGCTAGAAATATATATTAGTTTTAACCAGCCAAGGGGTTTCCAAAAATTAAGCTACAAACTACTTATTTACACAATGAAAGGCTGCAAAAACTATCTGTAATTTTTGTATAAATTTATTTTTGATTTAGTAAAAATTACAGCCTTCCCAGAAAATGTTCAACAACATTAGTTTTGATTATTTAACTTCGGATTATTTATGTCGCCTTCGACATGCTTTAACTTTTTCGAGGATTCTGAGATACATTTTAAAGAAATTTCTTACCTAAAGATGGGTACTGGATATGACTGAGCTGGACACAGCAAAGTAATCGCATGATTTTCTTTCGAACGCACCATATTTAATTCATCTTGAGCACTAATTTTAGGACCAACACTTCCCAAGGGCTCTTAAGGAAACATTTATGAGATGGCAGGTTTAGGTTTATTGATTTCGTTTTACAGATTAAACAAAAAAAACTGGTCTGAATGCTGGGCATAAAGTCATCGGAATTTGCAACCTTTTAAATTATACGCCTTAATTATTTTAAGAAAAATTCTTTAAAATCTAATTTTTGAAAATTTGTATTTATAGACGAATTAAAAGTACATGAAAAATACAAAAAAAAAGTGATAATTTTACTGAAAATTAAAAGGAAACCTTTAACTTTATTTCTCTGGCATTGTTTTAGTGAACATGTCCTTCAGGGTTGGTAAAATGGGCACACTTGCCTTTTTGGCTTCCATGCAAACACGCAAAAAGCGGTAAACAAATGGATTTTGTTCAACTATTTAAATTCTAATTTATATATTGAATGTTTGAATGGAAGTTTGTCGATATACATATAAACTCGGCTATTCTAAGAGTTTATAAAATGCTCGAAATTTGATTTTAAAAAAATACTATTTCAGCAAAAAATTTATAACCAATATCTACATATGGAGATGGGTTCACTAGGTACCCAGCCGTCCGTCTCTGAATAAAAGTTTGTTAAAACGCGTTTCGCTTTAATATTTGCTTTCTGTAAAGAAATGCATATGAAATCTTTGCTGGAGTATAACCCCGATTCCCATGAATTTTTTTTTTTCGTCACAAAAAAATTACCTAAATAAAGGTACTGGATATGATTGGCCCGGGCAAAACAGTGTAATGCTTTTGCCCAAACCATTTTCAGCGTTTTTCAAACGATTTTCAACAGATATTTTTGGAGCAACACTGCCCAAAGGTTCTACGGAAAAAAATAAATGATATTCCAGCTTATTAGGGTTCTCGAAAACCTGCAGGGTACGTAATAGATTAAAGAAAATATACTAGAATTTGCTTTAGTCTCTTACAAACTCTCGAAGATTTCGAGAATCGTAATAAAGCCGATTAATAATATAAAATTTTATATAAGAACTGCCTGAATGTGGAATATTGTAAGAAAAAAATTGTTCATCAGAATTCAGAAAAGTGACGGACAGAATTTGCCCAATGAATTTTCACCAGGGACCAATAAGTTAAATATATTACAAAGAAAAATTGTAAGCGGTTTTGTCTACTTAAGTAGACTTTGTTTTTAAATAGCCCTCTTATGTGTTTAAATGATTTATGACAGTTTTGTAATAGATTAAAGAAAAAGCTCGCATGGTTTTTTATTTCCTTAAATCCATGACGATTTTAATTTATACTTGTGTTAAGCCGTTCAACACAAAATGATTGACGGTATTTTACAAACGCCGAAGAAAGTTTTGTAATAGATTAAAGCAAAATTACTTATTGATTAATTTGTTGCAAAAAACTGTCGCAGTTTTTGCTCCATTTGTTTGGACTCTTCTCGCCACCCCATGATTTTAACTTTTTATTTTTAAGTTAAAAGTTTCTTTTATAAACATGTGCTTTCCTTAATTAATACCTGTAACTTGGCATTGGATATGCTTGGGCTGGACAAAACATGGTGAATGTAGCATTCTCCTTAGCGGCTGCATCTTTTAAACGTTCACCAACACTTATTTTGGGACCTACATGACCCACTGGTTCTACAAGCAATTATAAGCCAAAAAAAATTGTATATTTAAATTGCTGGGAAATAATTATTTGAAAATAAAACAACTGCCTGAATATGGGAACCCCTCAGTAGTATCCCCCCAAAACGCTTTAAGATACAAGAATTGTGTAGGCTCCTACCTAAAAACTGGCACCGGATACGATTGCGCTGGACAGAACATGCTCAACGATATATTCACCTCAGCTTCGGCATCTTTACGTCTCTCACCCACACTGATTTTGGGCGGCACGCTACCAACCGGCTCTGGGGCATGGAAATAGGCGAAAGAAGACAGGAAGAGTAAACACCAAAGAGCATGAATCATATTAGCGAACAAGTTGCAGAAAGAATCCGCATAATGCTCATGGAAAATTAGTTTCTTAAGTAACAGTAAAATTAGGGTTTTGTTTTATTGAAAACTTTTGTGCCTCTTGATGTTGTTGCTGAAGAGCTTAAATAGGATTTTTGTTTTTACTATTTTCGAACAATATCAACATGCTTAAGCAGGATTACAGTGAGTAGTAAATGGTTCATATTGGATATACAAAAGAAAATGAAAACTGTGAAAACAAAGGGAAAAAATGTTAGGAAAACTTTTAGGGAGAGAAGTTAAAATCTACAACTTTTAAGTACATTCAAAACTTGTAAAAGAAAATTTCAACGGTCAAAATCGCACCAACACCGGAGTTTATAAAACAACGGTACTTTATACTGGAAAGTCTTCTATCGTAAATTAAATTTTCTTAAAAGACTTTTAACATTGAGGCTGTGATGGGCTTTGTCTTAACTTAAAAGAAAGTGCCTTTTGTTTAAACAGAAGCTTCAAAAATTTGCAAAGCGCTGCCGACTTTATAGAAAACAAAATATTCATATTTTAGTTGCCACCCACCTGTAGGCTGGCACTGGAAAAGATTGGGCTGGACAAAATAGGGCTACAGTAGCGTTCAAATTTACACCAGATTTTTGCAGCTGTTCGGCCAAACTAACTTTGGGACGAACACTGCCCAAAGGTTCTTAAAAAAATTAAAACAACAACAATGTACATACATACATATTCTATTTATCAATTAAATTCCACTACCCTGAATGTTGGAAATCTGTGGGCAAGAAGTGGTCTTTTTTTTAACACTTTTTATCTTCTAATTTTATTTTTTACCTATAAAATGGCACTGGATATGCTTGAGCTGGACACAGCAGAGTAATTGCTCGACCCTGATGGACGCTATCGGAAATTAAACTTTCTTTCTTATTAACGCGTGGCGCCACGCTGCCTACAGGCTCTAAAGGACATGGAGAAAATAACCAAGAATTTAACAAACTGAAGATTTTTTGAAACCGGGTCTGGAATGTTGGGGTAAAAGTTATAAACACACAATTTAACAATTTATATCAATTAAAATTTGGCTGTATTAAATAATATTGTTTAAATCTGAACAATTAATTTTTTAATTGCAATAATTAAGAATTTAATTATATCAATTTATATTTTGATTGCTAAAATTACAAAATTTAATTACAATTATTGTAATTAATTATTTAATGCCATCAATTAAAAAGCTTAATAAGTGTTTCTTTATTTTTTTCTACATTTTTACACTTTTTTGCGAAAATTTTCTTTATTTCGGGTTTTTTGCAAAAAAATTACCTGTAAATTGGCACCGGGTACGCCTGAGCAGGACAAAGAAGCGTTACTTCTTTACCTTGATAAACACTATCGGAATTTAGATTATCATTCTTGTTAACACGCGGTCCTACACTGCCCACGGGCTCTAAAAAGTTTAAGCATATAATTTTTTTTAATTTTATTCTACAATTCTAAAATGTCGCATCAATTCGCTAACTGAACTGAATGTTGGAATATTTTGAAATATATATTTAGGGAAATTTACCTAAATATTGGCACCGGATAGGCTTGTGCTGGGCAAAGAACTGCTATACTTTTGCCCGAGGCTATCGTATCAAAATCAAAGCTATCCTTTTTATTCACTCTAGGCCCCACACTGCCCATGGGTTCTGAAACAAACAGTCAGAGTTCAGAAGGTTTTAGATCTTTTAAGTTTAGAAACGATAACGCGCAGTATTATTCGATAGAAATGATGGAATATTTCGTATTTCGGCTTGTTTAGAGGACCAAAATCAAATTCTTGCGAATAATTTTAGGGCAGAATATTTTTCAATACTAAAATCTTAAATTTAAAAACTGCCTGTTTTAGTTTGACTTGGATTACCTACAATTCGGTACTGGATATGCTTGAGCTGGACATTGCAGAGCCATGGTGCCCTTAACTTTGACTTTTTCGTGACTAAACTCATCCTTGTGATTAACACGGGGAGCCACACTTCCTACAGGTTCTGACAAACAAATTTAAAATTTTATTGCAAGCACTAAAACAAACGCCCCAAGAAAAAACTGCCTGAATAGTGTATGCGTGTTTAGGAAACAAATTACCTATAACTTGGTACCGGATAGGCTTGAGCCGGACATTGTATTGCTATGGTGCCATTCAGTATAATTTTATCATGATTAAATTCATCTTTACGACTAACACGTGGCGCCACACTGCCAATCGGTTCTACAGTCAGAGAGATGTTTATTTTCTTTTAAGAAATCAAAATTAAAATTAAAACATAATAAATGGAACTGCCTGAATACTGATTTTTTCGTATTAAAATTTTTTGCATTTAGTTTTTCAAATCATATTAATTTGGCAAGTTGGCAGCACTGGCGAACTCAGTTTGCCTTGGCTTATCGTGATGCCACCTTATCGCCTAAACAGGCCTGGCAGTTTTGAAAATATAAATGTTTTAATACTCCTTTTTAATTTTTTCTGCCATTTGTTTTTTTTGTACAATTTTTTACTTTTAAATATTATCAAAAGTTTTACCTAAAAACCGGCACTGGATAAGATTGTGCTGGGCAGAGCAGAGCCAACGAGTGATTGCAGCTGGCCAAAAATATTCCCACTTTATCTTTAATTTCGACTTTAGGAGGCACAGCAGCCAAAGGTTCTAAAACAATTTTTTTTAATGAACATAAATTAATAAGAACGAAAATGCGAAATAGTTTAAAACTGCCTGAAGCAAAACGATGGGATAATTAGAAACAGAGTGTTTTCGAAGGCCAGGATATGACCAGTTGGAAGTGTTGCCGAAGCTTTTTCAAGAAAGGCAATTGTCTGAATTTACTTCAATATCTTTTATCACTTAATCTAAAGCAGTTCACTGTCCTAGAGCTGTTTGTCAGAAAAATATAAATTTTTGTTGAGAAACTTCATATTATTCGTATGGCTTTAGAACAGTTGCAAAAGTAGCCAAGTGTTTTGAAATCCACAAAGATTTTTGGTTCAATTGATGAAACGTTTTTGTAGCAAAAAAAGGTTATAATTTATTTAGAACAGAATTCTTTTACCTAAAGGCAGGCATGGGATAACCTTGAGCGGGACAAATCAAACTCAAGGAAGCTGTCAATTCATTGGTGGACATTTTCAGTTTATCATTGAGATCCACTTTAGGCGCCACTGAACCCAAAGGTTCTAAAATGAAAGTAATTTAAAGAAAAAATAAATTAAACGAATTGCAACAAAACCGCCTGAAAGTTATTTGTTTTTTCTGTGAATAAAAAGTTTTCTATAAAAACTATAGTTCTATAGGAGAACTAATTTGAGCTTAAAGAAATTTTTGTCAAAAACGGAAAAAGAATTTGAAACTTTTTGGCTGGGAAGTGTCTCTTCTTTAAGAGCGTTAATTGTGTATTTAAGAGCTTAAAACATGTTTTGAATTTGGCAAAACTTTTATATCTTCTGCCAGAAAGTGATTTAACTGCAAAAAAAAACTGATTTTGCCTTTACGAGGTTTTGCCAATATTTATCCGTAGACTTAAGGAAATTATTTCTGAACCAGACAAAGTAAGACAGACTTTAATATAAAGCAAATTTGGTCTCAAAAAATAAAAACAAATATTTTTTTATCCACAAATTTTCTTTTATAAAAGCAATAAAAAAATCCAACACAATTATTTATTTTGTAAATATTCTACTTAATTTTGCATTCACTATTCCTCCTACCCACCTTCTTCCACAAACTCTTTATAATCTACTTTAAATTATTATCTCGCTACCATTTACCTAAAAGCCGGCATTGGAAAACCTTGAGCTGGACACACTAAACTTAAAGCGTAGCCTTTTGAGTTAAATGATACTTTAACCTTATCCGCCAGATCAACTTTGGGTGCTACCGAACCCAAAGGTTCTTATATAAAAAGAGAAAATAAAACACTGAATTTTAGGCCTACAATTTATAACGTATCAAATTAACCATAAAAACTGCCTGAATTGTTGTATTGCCATTCGAATTACCTGAAAATGGGCCTAGGATAGGCCTGACCGGGACAGGTAATGCTCAAGGAGGTGTTTAACTTGCGTGTAACAAATTTCAATTTATCGTCCGTATCAATTTTAGGAGCTACCGAACCCAGCGGCTCTTTAACAATAAACAGAAAAAAAGTTCTTAGAAACTGAAAGGGAAACAAATTTTAATACAATTCTTATAGAAAACTTTTTCCAAAAAATTGATTTATAAAAGTTTTTATTTCGAACTGCCTGAATCTTGTCTTTCACGGTCTGTAGTTGATAGATAAAAGTTGTTATTTTTTACTTAATTTACCTATAAAACGGCACTGGATACGACTGGGCCGGGCATAACAAATTAAAATCTTGATTTTTTGGCTTGTTAGTCCAATTTATGCGATCTTTTTCATCGATGCGGGGCGCCACACTGCCCACAGGCTCTAGAACAGTAATAAAAATTACCTACTGAATAGTCTAGTAAAGTGTAAGGAAAACTCAGGGCCTGTTCATCGATTATTTTTTCGCTTTTTAGCTATTGAAACCATTTATAAGTCCTAAAGTGGCCAATATAAATTAAACAATAAAAATAAATATTTTGTTGTGCCAAAGGAAAAACAGTTGGAGTTTCTGCAATCAGAACGTTTGCGTTCAGGTTTGCAAAGCAGGCGCTTGAACTAATTTGCAATATATATTGTAAAGAGTTATGAAATACTTAAAACAATAGTTTTAATATTTTCCCGCTAAACCTATTGGAAACTGGCTGAATGTTTGATTTCTTTTTAAACAATTTTCTTGCAGGAACCCACCCAATTTCTTTTGATATTATTTTAGGTTTCAGGATAACTAAACTACACATTAAATTGCGCATATCTTTAAATTCTGCAAGTATAAGCAAACAATGTTTTCATTGCTTTAACACCGAACATCAGTCTCGTTATTAAAACGTTGTTAGGCTTCCCCACCTAAGGAAGGTAAAAAGTTATCAACTTTTCACAAAACTATTCAGATATTTATACATGTAGGTAACGAAAGGTAAAGGTGTGCCAAAAAGCGAGCCAGCCATTTTAAAAATACTTTAAGGATTATTTTATTTTTACTCCTAATTAAACTACAATTGCAATAAATTGATTAATTAAAAATATTCGCCACAAACTGATAAACAGAAAAAAATTTGAAATCTAAGTCTCTTATTTTTGGCACGAAAAACTAAATTTCGTTAAAAGAATTTTATTTTTTTTCTATTTCAAAAAAAAAAAAAACTTTTTTTCTGTGACCTTTCAAACACAAAACAATATTATTCATCTGTCGGCAAATAAAAGCAAAAACTTTCTTAATTTTTTAACTTCAGAAACCCAACCGGTTCATTGGTTAACTATTCCATTTCAAAGCCTTACGGGGTTATAAAGATATAACTATTTTCAAAATTTTGAATGCTTTTGAGTTATTTTTTTCTGTTTTTGATTACCTATAAAATGGCATGGGATAGGATTGTGCCGGGCATAATAAATTTATATCGCTGCTGAGGGCTTTATCTAACCAAGTAATGCGATCCTTAACATCGACCCGAGGAGCCACACTACCCATGGGTTCTATGATATAATAAAAAGAATTAAAAAAGAACATCTGCGGTGGTTAACAGCGCTCATAAAAAACACTCACGACAGTTTTGTAATAGATTAAAGACATCAAATTTAGTTTATCACAAATCTATTACAAAACTTTCGTAATTTTATTTTTTTTACTTCGCTCATGACAAATATTTAAACAAAAAATTAAAGGTTGCATATGTTTGATTTTGCTACACCTGAATGCTGGTAAATAGGTTTGTTTGTTAAGTCCTGAGAGTATTATGTAAAATTACCTATAAAATGGCACCGGATAAGCTTGCACAGGACATTGTAGGGCCATACTTTGACTGACATCAGTGCGAGCATTTGTTATTTCATCTTTTATATTGACTTTGGGGCCCACTGAACCCATGGGCTCTTAAACAAGAAAAGCGGTTTAGAATATAAGAAAATTTACAATATTAAGTCGACGAGCAGTTGGCCTGAATGTTGTATAGGGTTTTTCAAAATGTATGTCCAAAAAAAATTCCTTTCATTTACGAATTACATTTTTTTCCAGTCTTACCTAAAAACTGGCACCGGATACGATTGAGCAGGACATATGAGAGCTTTGTCGTGTCGTAGACGAACTCGGGCAAAAGTAAATTCATCACGGGTATCAACTTTGGGCGCCACACTGCCCATGGGCTCTAGAAATATGAGTTCAGGGGCAAAGAAATTTATTTTTTATAATATTTATCCGATTGGGAAACTGCCTGAAAGCTATTGCACAGTGGGAACTTGAATAAAAACCACAAAACTTTTTAATCTGCAAACGAAAGCAAATGATGTCTCGATTATCCAGTTTAAGATATTTTACACCAGAGTCGAAGATTGTTTTGCAGCCAAAGAAAATACAAGCAAAGAGAGGATTTTTGTACAGCAAATATCTTCATATGAAGTTTAATTTTAAGGACTAGGATTTATGGATTGAACTAATTGATAGACTTAAAACTTTCCCAGATGGTCTAAGAATAAAGTTTTATATATTTTTGTGCTTCGAGTGCTTTAATTATGAGTTCTGAAGTGTATTTTGTTCACACTTTTTACCCACCTTACGATTGGCACTGGATATGCTTGGCCGGGACATATCATGGCATAATCGTCTTGGAATTTCACTTGTAAAGCTTGAAATTTATCATTGAAACTGGTGATTTTGGGTGGAACAGAGCCCAAAGGTTCTACATACAAGAATACATTAAATATGAATTTTTTTGGTAAAAATTAAATAACAACCTGAATGTTGATTTTAGACAACTATTTGTTATACTTTTTAATCACGAATTTATGGATCAAATATCGAAACTAATACTCAAATCGAATCATGAAAATCTTCTGTTTTTTATTCCATAATCGAGTATCACATTTAGACACTAAAAAACATTTTTAAATACATTCTCGTAGAGGGGTTTTAACATCGATATGACGATGTTAAAGATCGCTGCCGCGGGGTTCGGCAGTACGAATATAAAAAAGAGAATGAAAATAGATCAATTACTGTTGGCATATATAAAGAACAACCGCGACAATTTTGTAATAGATTTAAGAGAACAAGTCTACTTATTCATTGAGCTATTACAAACTTTTCATGGGCGTTTTTAGTCCATCACTGGAACAACACAATAATTTCGTAGACTGAAATTAATTAACACCACCAGTCCCTTAATTTTTAAAGTGTTTTCCTTCGCTATTTTGCTACAAAACATTTACCTTACTCTAGGCACTGGATAGGCCTGACCGGGACACTTCATGGCATAACTGTCATTGAGTCTAACTTGTAGTACTTGAAATTTATCATGAAGGCTGGTTATTTTGGGTGGAACTGACCCCAGGGGCTCTATGGTCCAAAAAAAAGGAGATTTTTTTAAAGGAAATTTTCATACTTCGAAATATTTTCATTATTGTTCTTGAAAACTGAGCTGAATGTTGTTTGGTTTGGGCATAAAAGGTCTTTAGGAAAATTTACCTCACTCTGGGTACCGGGTAGGCTTGTCCGGGGCATTGCATGGCAAACTCTAAGCCCTGCAAAACGACTGTTTTCTGCAGCTGATCATTAAGATTCGGTAGTTTTGGTGGCACTGAGCCTAAGGGTTCTTGAAGTATAAACGAAATATTTTCAGGGTCAGGTGTTATAAAAACAACAACAACAACAAGAAAACAAATTCAAAACCGCCTGAATGTTAATACAATTCCGCAAAGTTCGTAATTCTTTTTTTTTACCTGACTACCGGCACTGGATAAGCTTGACCTGGACACTGCATGGCGTATTGGGAGCTTTCTGCTGCCACAATAATTTGTGATTTGTCATTCAGATTGGGTATTTTGGGAGCCACTGAGCCGAGAGGTTCTTTAAAATTAAAATGGCTTTTATTTTCATTTTCCAAAAAAAAAACAAAAAAAAAACAGACAACTGCCTGAATGGAGGCCTCTGGGTATTTGGAAATATATATATATTTTTTTTTCTTAATAAATAATAATATTAATAAACTGAAGAAGAAACTCAAAGATCTGATAACTTTTTAATTTTCCAAGTTTTCCTTTGTAAAGCACATAGACACAGGTACTGATCAAAATTTTTATTTGATGGTATTAATAATTTAATAGATTTAGTTACTTATTTAATCATTTCAATTAAAAAATTTCTATAATGTCTATTCGAGATATTTATTTGCATCCCATTACTACCACCATTTACTTACTGCAGAAGAAAAAATACTATTTGATAAAAATTCATTAATTTTTTTAATACTTCAATTAAAAATTTAATAATTGCTTTATTCGAGATTGTTTGCCTTTAAATAACATCGCTACCGCTATTTATTTTCGGCACAAACTAATATGCTGAGCAAACTTTGTGTTCAATAAAATCAACAATTTAATTGATACAATTTAATCGTCGTTGTTATTCGATTTGTTTTGCTTTGATACAATTTAATCGTCGTTTTTATTCGATTTTTTTGCTATCTCCGCTATTTATTCACTACATAAAATAATATACAAATTAAAGTTTGCATTCGATAGAACTAACAATTTAATTGATGTAATTAATATTTTAATCCCAGCAATTAAAAAGGTAATTGGTTTTTTGTAGTGACATATTTAAACATGTTTTTCAATTTATTTTTTTTAGACAGGCTTCTAAGGCCAGCAATATTTTGAGTGCCAAATTCTATAGCTAAATGCAGGGGGTTGTGGTCACACCACGTCACGTAATGCTAAATATGAAGTATTTTGTACTTTTAAGTACAAAACCTGAAAATCAAGGTCATTATTTAATGTATGAGAACGATGCTATCATTTAGATTTATATTTCCCCTTGAATTTTTAGCAAAAACCTGACCAAATGTTATTTTGGAAGGCACAACTTTAATTGTTATAATTAAATTATTGCATTTGCCTTTACCTGACTCTGGGTACGGGAAAAGCCTGTCCTGGACACTGCATGGCATATTGTTGGGCCTGTTCTACCTGCATGGTACGCACCTTTTCCAACAAATTCATTTTGGGAGGCACGCTGCCCAAAGGTTCTGGCAAAAGTAAATGTTGCTCAATATACGAGTGTTTAAAAACCCCGACTGAATGTTGTTCTTTAGGGCATAAATTTGGGGCAAGTTAATTTATTATTTACCTATAGACTGGTATGGGATACGCTTGACCCGGACATTTGAGACTTGAACTTTCGTTTAATTCTACTCGTGCATTTTTAAATTCATCATCAATGCTCACTTTGGGCGGCACGCTGCCAATAGGTTCTGCAAAATTGTTCCAAAGGATAATAGTTAACTCTTGATTATTTCGAAAGCCTACAAAAACCTTCTGTCCGAACTTTTTACGGTTGTGTTACGAAAATAGTGAAAAACCTGGTCCTGAATGTTGGGGTTTATTTAGGCATGGAAATATTGCTTTACCTATAAACCGGTACAGGATACGATTGAGCTGGACATTTAAGACTTAAACTGTGATTTAAATTGGCCCTGGCATTGGCTATTTCATCATCTATGCTCACTTTGGGCGGTACACTGCCCATGGGTTCTGAAAACATTGTACAAAAATATGCTGGAATTAAGAATTTATTTAACGCAACTGCGTAAAGCCTAGAAAATACAACCATGTTATTGCAATAACACTAAGAAAACAGAGTTGTTGTGCAACTGCTGGAAAAGCACGACTCTCTAAAGTTCCATGTCGCATCCGTTTCTTTCCTTTAATAAAACCCTTTAAAACTGCCTAAATGTTTGTTGGGTTGGGTAAATCTTCTTTAGAAATTTACCTAAACGCTGGCATTGGATAAGATTGGGCTGGGCAGAGCAGAGCAAAATCCATACTTTTGGATATTTCCCTTGTCTGTAGTTTATCCTGGACATTAATTTTAGGCTTAACGCTGCCCAAAGGTTCTACAAAAGAATTGTTAAAAAATACTTAGAGCAGAATTAATAGATTAAGAAATAAACTGCCTGAATTTTAGGCTCTTTTTATGAATTGAAATCAGCCAATTAAAGCCAAGTTGCATTTGTATTGTGTGTGGGCTGGGCTACTTAAATGTGGAAAATTATTGATAACAATAAATAAAAACTTTTGGTTAAAGAGATCATAATGAAAAGGCAGCCGAGAGCTTAACAAAATTCAAACCCAGATTATTTAAAATCAAACTGTTTGCTTCAGAACTAATTAATAAATATTTGTAATTGATTTACCTAAACGCTGGCATGGGATAGGATTGAGCCAGACAAAGTAGCGCATAACTTTGATTCATTTCAACATCAATAAATTGATGTTTATCCTGGACATTGACTTTGGGTCTAACGCTGCCTACGGGCTCTAAAAGTATAGATTTGTAAGGACAAAATTAGAAGAAAAAGCTGCCTGAATGTTGGTTGGCGTTTATTAAAATTTATGCCAAGAAGTTTTCCGGTTCGAAGGACTATGCACGAACAGGGGTAGTTACATATCCTCTGCTATATGTTTTTACATAAAAATGTTAAAATTTCCAACGAGTTATTACTTTTTTGAAATTTTTATTAAAGCAGCCTGGATAGTTTTTGCCCAAAGTACTTTGCATATAGAAGTTTTCTAAGTCCGCAAATATCGGCAATTAATTTCCTAATACCTTCAGCGTTAACCTTTCAGCAAATATTGTTTAGTTGCTGAAACTTGAAGAAATAAACAAGTTATCTCTTAATTCTTCGTATTTTACTACAAATTATATTAATTTTTGGAGCAGCCTGCAATAAACCGCCAATAATTTTTAAATTAAATGTAGCTTTAAACTTAAGCCAGTGATTTTATAATAATATTAGATCAAAGTTCGAATTAAAGAATTAAAGTTATCTTCGATTTGATGACTAAACATTTCTTCTATACAAATTTCCTAAGATTTTACCTGAAGAATGGTGTTGGATAAGCCTGAGCAGGACACAATAAACTTAAACTTTTATCTGATTTACTTTTTATGTGTTTAAAGTCTTCGCCGCTGGTAATTTTGGGACTAACACTTCCCATGGGTTCTTAAAAATAAAAATCAACACCAAAATACAACAACTTTTAACAAATTTTGCAAACCGCTTAAAACTAAAATTTGAAAACTGCCGTAAATGTTTGTTTTTGTTTCAAACACAGAAAAGAAAAAATTACCTAAATTTTAAAACCGGATAAGCTTGAAAAGGACACAAAAGTGCAACACTGTTATCTTGTTTAATCTTAACAGAACGAGAATCATCTCCTGAAGTCAAGCGAGGAGCTACGCTGGCAATGGGCTCTGGAAGAGCGGGAAAAAATGGGAAATTGTTTAAATCCACTATTTAGGAAATAAAATTCAAAAACTGCCTGACTTAGATTTTTGGTTTGATTACCTAAAATAGGGCACCGGATAGGCTTGAGCTGGACACAGGAGTGTGGCTTTTTGCTGTTGCACAACTTTAGGCGTTTTAATATTATCATCACCTCCGGTAATTTTGGGACTAACAGAGGCTAAGGGTTCTAATAACAGAGTTTTGCTTTAGATTATTCAAAGATAAAATGAAAACATATTTGAATGTTGTTCCAAGTATTTTACCTAAAAAACGGCACTGGAAAAGCTTGGGCTGGGCACAATAATGTGGCTTTACTTTTTAAATATACTCTGACAATACGAGATTCATCGCCAGATGTTAATTTGGGCAAAACACTAGCAACCGGTTCTAAACAAATATAAAAACTTGCGATAATAAAAATGAAAATCTTAATGTATTAGAAAATCAAGCTGAATGTTGGTGAGTACTATCTGGTTCGAAGGACTATTTCAATAATAATTAAGACTAAGAGAATTCTTTTTCCAACAAATTTCAATTGAAGTGTTCTATTATGGAGAACAATCGAGCTATAAATGAGTTGCCAGGTGCTGAAAATGCAGCTGGGAATTTTAATTATCTTCCATAACTTATACATCGTTTTTATAAGAATGGCCTTTGCTTATTATGCTTTCCATGTTTCATAAAATATCAATAAACTTTAAGCTTTTTGCTAAAAGTTAACCAACACTAGTAAATGGTTAAACATGGCCTTGCTTTTGATTATCTCTCGCTTTAAAGATTACTTTTGCCAAAACTGAAAATATAGACAATTTATTTGAATTTTTCCTTATAAAATAGTATTTAAGCTTCAATTAAAAACTATTTTTATTGCAAAATATTCCCAAGGAAAACAGTTAGCAAAATTTTTGCATATTTCTTAAAGGCAGGTCGTTTAAAAATTGACCACTCAGGCCTTAAGTTGCTACGAAATATAGTCCTTTAACCGCCAATGCGTAGAAGATAATTATTCTGCCTTTGACACTTTTAATATGTACCGGCAAAAAATCTTTTTTATTTACCTAAAAAATGGCACCGGATAAGCTTGAGCGGGACACAGCAATGTTATTGTCAACGAACTTGCCACACCTATAACTTTAATATCATTGCCGCTTAAAAGTCGGGGTCCTACGCTGCCCACAGGTTCTATACAGCAGCATTTGAAATTAACAAAATAATGCAATAAATGAAACAAATCGCCTTACAGTAGTGGTTTATAATTGTTTTATAATAAAACAAAAAATGAATTAAACATTTTTGTCTAAAAAAACTGCCCGATTGTTGTTAAAAAAGAAAAGATTTTCCGAAAATAGTTCTTTATAAGAGCGTTAAATGAAATTTTTCTTTTAAATGTGAAATTAATAATATAATATTTCTTTCAAAAAATTGAAATAAAGGATTCATCAATCTAGATAGAAAAAAGGGTTTTTAATAAAAAAAAATGTTTTTTTTTTTTTTTTTTTTTGCCTACCAGTAATGATAAATGGCAAATAGCAAATTATATTAGAATTGAAGGCAAATAATATTTATTGGCTTTGGAACTGTCAGCGACGTTCAGTTCACTCAAATTTATCTACCACACTGTGTGCTCGGTAGGACTAAAAGCGGATCGTTGCCCGAATTATACTGATAAAACAGTTTGATCATTTCCATGTATTGAACACTCTCTTCGGTCGTGATGAGTTGGCAAAACCGAGACTGAATAATTGACAGCTGAAGCTTGAACAGATAGCGGTCATACGATATCTTCAGTCAAAATTCGGTAATGGTCATTGAAAGGCCTTGTTCACACTCTTATATCCGTTTACAATACAAAAGATCTCAGCTGAAAACAAACTCCTTCATACTTTTCTGAATATAAAAAAAATTCATAATTTCAAAATGAAATGAAAATCTTAATAGATTTTCTGAAAAAAAAATACAATCATAGGTTAGAGTTTGTTTTTCTCTGCAAACCCTAAACTTGGCTGCACTAAATATCCAAAAAAAAACCTAAAATGCGTGTGTACTAAAAGTGATCCTCCAAAAAAAAAAAAATCCCCCATAAGGAGGAGTACTTTTATGTTCGTCGCGCGAAAAATATAAAAAAAAATTTTTTTATTTCAATTATTTTGTATACTTTTTGTTGCCGTTTCTATTATTAAGAAATAGTTTTCCTTTTAACCCACCTAAAAACAGGCGCCGGATAGGCCTGAGCTGGACATAATAGTGTTAAGCCTTGGGTAGCGGCTGCGGTAAAACTACTGCTTGTTTGTTGGGAGGGAAACTTGGGTGAAACCCTACCAACTGGTTCTGTAAATTTTATTAAATTTTGTTTCCTTTTTTTCCAAATAAATTTCTTACTCTATTTTGTTTTAGTTTAAAAAACATAAAATATTTCAAACTTACCTTCTCAAGGATAAGGGTTTCTATGAAAATTGTGGCAAAGGTTTGAAGTATTCAAAATTTAGATTTTCTTTTTTAAGCGTACCATTTACTCAAGCTCAAGTCAAGCACTTTACGATTATTATAATTTACGATTATTCAACATTTTATTAAAATAGAGGATTTTAATACAAAAATGTTTGATTGAAAATTTCTTGAATTTGAAAAATTTGTGATTAAAATTTTAAGTGCATATTTTTAGGTTCATACCCTATCCCAACATTCAGGCAGTTTTCAATAAATTAAAAAGGCTAAAGAAGCAACAATGTTTTGAGCAACGCGCAGTTCGTGGAAAAGGGATATTAAAGATTAGCTTATTTTTCTTAATAAATAAATTTAATTAAAATATGAATAAACGGCGTCAAAGAAAAAGATTTTCATTTGCAAAATCTTTTTGATTGTTGTTGATTATTGTCAAAAAATCTTCAAAAAATTGTTGCTTTTATAATATTTCATATAACTTATTAGTTAAATTTGAAAAGAAAAGTGTTATAACTTTTTTTTTTGGAAGCAACAGCATAATAACCTGTTTCACAAAGACGAACGTTAACGTTCACAGACATTTAAAATCGTTAAGAAATAGATTTTTGTAGCACAACAATTCGTTTTTGTTATAATCCCGTGCAATACATTTTGAGCCGATTTCTTATATTATTTAGCTTCTCAATAGGCTATTTTTTTAGTTCACGTTCAAGGTCGTGAAACAGGCTGTAAATTTTTCTGACAAATGGATATGATATTCTTTTTAGTTTCAAAACACTTTTCTTTGCAAAGAGAAAAAATATTTCAAAAGTTTAATCGCTTTTAAAGAATTTAAAAAAATATATATGTACAAGTTTTATGCTCCACAAAAAATCGCCTAGAAATTTTGACTAACTTTTTAAAAAATAAGGGAATGCTCAACATTTTTTGTAGTTTTAGTTAATTTTTTTTTTCTATCAACGTTTTATTTCTATAAAAAAGTTATCATTTTGAATGAATAATTTTTTCTATAAAAAAATTTGTAAACATTAAACAAAGAAAATCCCTCAAAACTTTAAAAAACTGATATAATAAATTTATAATCGCTGGAATTGGGCAGCAATCAATTAAATTTAGTACGTAAATATTTAGAATGCGGCAAAAATTATATATTTTGATCCATTTTTCGAAAAGTCTTTAATATTTTTATGAAGGCTAAACATTTTTTTTTTAGTTTAGGCGCCTTCTGATGCAGCCTCTGGAATGTTTTCCTTTAATTTTGTTGAAATCTTATATATTTTTTGTAGAATACT
This sequence comes from Epicampocera succincta, assembly GCA_932526305.1. Taxonomy (NCBI): domain Eukaryota; kingdom Metazoa; phylum Arthropoda; class Insecta; order Diptera; family Tachinidae; genus Epicampocera; species Epicampocera succincta. Next base: position 60,740,190 of record OW052036.1, on the reverse strand, counting down.
TATGCTTTCATTCATTTTTCATGGAGCCTTTAAGTGTTGCTCTCTTTTTGAAACGGTCTTTTTAAACGATTTTTTATGGGCCATTCAAATGTTGTTCCTTTTAATATTTTACTTTTTTTTTCAAAATTTCTTTTTTATTTTAAGCGATTTTTCAAGGAGTCTGTTATTCTTTTTTTGAAATTTTTTTTGAAATAACAACGCTCTTGTTTACAACGTCGTTAAATATTGGCCGAAGGTTTAAAAAAATAATTAATTTCATTAACTGATTTCAACTTTGGAAATATTTTTTCTCTTTTTATATCTAAAATTTTGGAGAAAAAAAACAAACCATCATAAATTTAAAATTTACCAAAACAAGTTTTTCTCAAAATCGCACAATTTTCTTTTCACTCTATGGGAAAATGAAAATTTGTGCATGAACTTGTTAAAACGTATTTAAATTTTTTTATTCTTTAATTTTTCTAAAGGGGTGTTCGAGAGAACCGTTCTTTCTTTGTAATTTGTTAAAGTATGAGCTGCCGCCGCACGCCAAATTTTATTGCTCTAAAAACGCATATGGAAAAATAATATTCCGCGAGAAAGCTTCAGGAACTTAAGCGACTTAGAATGCGAAGATAAACTGAGTGCTGAGCTGGGCTGCACTCACGCGGTCTTATTTTTCTCAATCTTTAATGATTTTTAAACTTTATTATAATAAATAAATTTGTTTGTCTTGAACCACCCTGTATAAAATCAGTGTGTTTTGAAACAATTTCTCCATAATTGTGGCTTTATTCAAAGTCTGGTTTGTTTTTTTTTTTGTACATTTTTAAATTATATTTAACTTTACATTGAGGATAAATTCAACTTACCTGTAATCACTAAACGGCCCTTGGTTGCGCTCAATCTGGTTTCTCCAGTTAAACGGTGTTTGGTGCGGCACTGATACGATTTGTAACCATCCTCGGGACCAACTTCGCGTATGTGTAGTTCTCCCGAAGGTAAAACCAAATATTTGCCATCTTTTTTTTTAAATGTAAAAGGAATTAAAAAAATATATTTTAGTAAAAAATTGTCCGAACTAATTAACTTTTTGCAAATAATAAACTACCAACACCTCTAAAATAAAGTTAAGAAAGCTCTTAAAAAAAATATTTAGTTATTTATTTAAAAACAAAGTGGATTTTGAATTTTTTAAAATTAAGCAAATTTTTTCTTACGAAAAAAATTGAGGTGCTTTTTTAATTTTTGTATAAAATTAACCCAATTTACAAAAAGAATCTTTAAAAGGACCTGAAGCTTCAAGAAAATTAGGAAAAATTGCTTAGCAAACACAAAAACTAAAACTTCAAATCATTATAAAAACTTTAGTTTAAACTGTGTGAAATTAATTTTTATTTATTGTCAAAAACAAAATAGTAACTTTTAGCAAAAATAATTGTTATTAAAATTTTTAAAAATTGTTTTCGATTCTTTAAGAACTTTCTTAATTTGATGTTTTATTTTAACAAAAAACACGAGATCTTTAACAAAAGCATTATATTTTATAAAATTTATATACATTTTCAAATATTTAGAGATTTTTTTTTTATTTTAATGGAAACCAATCTCTGTAGCAAATTTTCAACCCCGGCAAATTTGCAAGCCTAGTAAATTTGCAACTATACTTTGTTTTAATGTAAACTAATTTTATTTTATAAAGTTTACAATTTTGCTTTACAGCAAACATTTACCACCACCTGTAATTTGCATGATTTAACTTTTTTTAATTATAGTTTTTAATATAATGTTTTTGGAAAATTTTATTTACGCAAATTTTTTATTTTAACAACTTTTTTCAGTTTCCGAAATTTTAATTTGTTTAGTTTTATTATTTAAAGGCCAAAACATTTTTAGATCCATGTCTTCTAGATTCGCTAAATTTACTGGAGTAGTTTTGCACAAGACTGATTTCCAGTTTTCGATGCTTTTACAATTTGTCAGCAAGTGTTTTTTGCTAAATACTATTTACAAATACTATAAACAGGCATGCAAATGTTAGTTTATAAATAAATATATTAATAAATAGTATTACAAAAATTTACAGGTTTTAAAATGAAATCCATAAAAATGTTTCTTTTATTGCAAATTTAATGAAAATGTTTTAAAATTTAAAAAAAATGTATTACGTGCTTTCAATTCATTTACTTTTATTTATGAACAGCTGGAAAAGCCAAGCAAAACAGCTTTAATTCATTACTTTAATTTTCCTAAAAATCATTTCGTAAATTTTTGCTTGATTTTGTTTTTAATAAAATACTTTTAAAGTTCAGTTATTTAAAATAAATGGTAGATAAATTACTCAAAATTCGCTAACAATTTCGAAACTTTAAAAGGCGACAAAAACAAAACAGAATATCAAATTATATCAGTTTCAATACTTTAATAATATACAATTCAGTAATGAAGTTTTGTCCTGTGATAATCCTTCTTTAAGAAAAATTTAAACGGATTCCACTTCAATAATTTTTAGTTCATTTTATAATTTTTTACAAAGGATGTTCAAAAATCCCTCTAAAAGAGTGTATTACATACGCGTGCAACAACCAGGCATTCAATAAATGACAAAAATGCCTTAAAAGTTTAATAAAACTGAAAAAATTTTACTCAATAGCTGCATTTTAGCAGCAAAACAAGAACTTAAAAATCATACACAAAAGGCATAGTGCTGCCAAGTTGAAAACAACGTTATATTTTCGAATGGCCTCCGCCACCACATTACAAATGTAAACAACGTGCATACACAACAAAACATGTGTAAACAACAGTATCAAGAGTGTATGAATACAGAGATGTACATTTGAATACTATATAAAGTGTGTGTAATTTATTCTTTTTGCAGTTTTATTCAACTTTCAGGCAATTTTGTTTTAATTTTTACATAAGTTATATACAAATGATATGAAATTAAGCTAAATTTTTAAGTAAATTTTTTTCTTAAATGAAAATTTAACAAACATTGCTACTCTACGCACTACTTAAAAATGAAGGGGGATTTATTAGGGATTAGGGTAAGCCGGGAATGGCTTGTGGATAATTTTGGATCATAGGATTTTAAAGGAGGGACTTAAAAAACCAAAAAATAACCAAATTATATAAACCTAAAGGCCTAAAAACTGCTAAAAATAACCTGAGCCAACATTTGGAAAATCAAAACCTCGTATATTTTTGTTTTTGATAAAAAAAAATAGGTCTTTTGCACATTGAAAAGAAAAATATTTCGTTATATTGATTGTAAAAGGGGAAGGATAGTTTTAAAATGTACAATTAGGAAAAAAGACTTGGTTTAAAATGGAAAAAATTACCACTTTGTATATTCGTAGAGGAAGTAGCAAAAATTTCCCTTTCTTCATCTTCTAACCAGGAAGCAACTTGTATAAAATCGGCCACAAAAGAGGGTATATGACATTTTAGAATGGCGCTATTGCCACGTAAAACCGCCTCATCCATAACATTAACCGTATAAGATTGAGGAACAACTGAAATTTGTTGAAACAAAAAATTATGCAAAAGAAGCCAAGAAAATAAAAAAGGATAATTTAACAAACAAAAAAAAACAGCTTAAGGAACTTAAAAACCCCTTCATTTTCAACAACTAACTTGCACCTAAATATATAGACAAACAAGAATTTTTAGCCAGCTGGATTAACTTAAATACCGGTTTCATTTTTGGTGTAAACGCCCCCTTCAGTATCCAGCCAATCGGTTATTTCTAAATGATCGGCCACAAAAGAGGGAGTTTGACATTTGAATATGGCCGCATTGCCTTTAATGACATATTCGTCATATACCTGGGACTCGAAAAATTGTTTAACAACTGCAAGAAAATATAAAATTAAAGAAATTATTTCATACCAAAACTGTTCGAAAATTAAATTTGCCAGGAATGGGTTTTTTTTTAGATTAAAGGATTTAAAAGGAGTTTTTGTTCTATTTTGCTTCGAACTTTAACAAAATATATTTCTTTAAATTCAATCAAATTTACCCAGCTCTTCGTTTGTTTGTGATCTAAAAATTTCGTTGCCCTCTTCATCTACCCAGGACTCAATCAAAATAAAATCGGCCACAAAAGAGGGCACTAAACATTTCAAAGTGGCCGAATTGCCTCTTAAAACAAATTCATCAATCACGCGGGTTTGATAAAATTGATGGACAACTGAAGAAGAAAAAATAAAGAAATGAATGAAAGCAAAAGAGCAGTAGAGAACAAAAAGTAACAAAATCTGAAAACAAAGGACACAAAAGGGAGTTGCAAAAACGAGCAGACGGGGAAAAATGCTTGATTTTTACAGCGATTTTTTTTTCTTTGCTGACAAACAGTTTCTTGAATAAAGATACATACATATTTCTCTTTTTCAAGAGAAGTATATTTTTTCAAAAAAGTGTTTTTTTCTCGAAGATTTTATAAAGACGGTTCTCTTCAAACAGAAATAATCCTCTTTTAAGATTTCTTTTAAAATAAAGAACTCTCGTATTCTTTTTCTTTTAATTTATATATTTTTTTACCCGTCTGCTGAGCATCGAAAATATCTTCTTTTAAATACTTCTAGAGAAAAGACAAAAAAACTACTTTTAAGCAAAATCTTCTTGACAAAAACTTTAAGCCTCTAACCAATTTCTTCACTATTGGGATAATAATTTTGACCCTCCGAGTCCATCCACAGATCAACAAATACAAAGTCGGCCACATACGAGGGTATTTCACATTTCATGACAACCGAATTGCCACGTATGACATACTCATTATCGGCCTCGGATTCATACGATTGGATGACAACTAAAATGTTCAAGAGAAGGCACATGTTAATTTCAAAACTAAACCGAAAAAAGTATAAAGATGTTTGAAGGATAAAAAGGAGGTTGGAAAACATTTAATATTAAATAAGAAAACAAGATAACAACCATTAGTATGATACTACAGAACCAAAGAGATAACGAGTTGGAGGGAGAGGTGAAAGTACCATATGCTTGTGTGGAATTATTGCGCCACAACTCCACGCCCTCCTCATCGATCCAGGCCTCAATTTGAACAAAATCGGCCACAAACGAGGGAATTTTACATTTCAAAACTGCTGCATTGCCCTTAATGACATATTCGTTTTCGGCCTCGGTTATATAGAATTGTGCAACAACTTTAATTAAAAAAATGTATAAAACAAAGAAAAAAATTAATCAAGAAATAAAAACGGGATTTCATTCCAAAGGAAAGGGGAACTTAAGGGATGTTTTCTACAAACTATATAAGTATATACAACTGAAAAATAATATTTGTAGGCCAACCGTAATTATCAGAAAATGTCAAAACATTGCCCTCTTCGTCAATCCAAGACTCGACGCGCACAAAATCGGCTACAAACGAAGGTATGGAACATTTCAGAACCGCGGCATTGCCCTTGATAACATATTCGGTCATAATTTCGGCTTCGTAGAATTGATTGACCACTAAATGGTTTATGAAAAGAAAATAAAACAGTTTCAATTGCTTAACGAAATCTGTGATAAAAGCCTCTGGCGGAAGTACAATTCGTCGTATGCCTTCAAGAGTCGTGTAAAAAGTGGAGTTAAAATTTTGCAATCTTTCTGCTTGTCTGATTTTAGTACAAAAGAATAAATTTTAAAAATATAAAAACTAAAAAAAAAATAACAAAATTGTAAAAATTATTTTTATGGTTTATGGAGTAGTTTGGGGAATAAATATATTAATTTATAAAAATTACAGCACTCGGAAAAAACCCCTTCATTTAAATTCTTCTACAGAAAGAGAAAAAAACTAATAAGCAATAAAAAAAACACTTTTTTTGGGGAACCAAATCGCACCATAATCATCGGAAGGTCTCAACTCGGTACCCTCCTCATCTATCCAAGACTCGACGCGCACAAAATCGGCCACAAAGGAGGGTATAGAACATTTCAAAACTGCCGCATTGCCCTTAATAACATATTCCATCAAAATGTCAGCACCATAATATTGATTAACAACTAAATAAGAAATTAAGAATTATTTAAAGAAATCAAAAAAGGATATTATAGGGAAATTTTTTTCAACAACTTATTCTCTAAATTATTAAAAAGTAGGCGAAACATTTAAGCCTCTAACCAAAGTCTTCCGAGGGCAAATATTCGTTACCCTCACTCGACAGCCAGGCCTCAACTTTGACAAAATCGGCCACAAATGAGGGTATGGTACATTTCAGAACGGCGGTATTGCCCTTGATAACATACTCGGAAACCACCTCAGCTTCATAATACTGATTAACCACTGAAACATGTTGGCAAGCAAAAAGAATTGTAGTAATAATAATAATTTGGGATTGAAAAAAAGATCTAAACTTAAACGAAAAGACACCATGAGGAATTAAGGATAATGGTTTTTCATTGTAATGTTTTCGGAGGCTTTATGAGAAAAAGTAAAAAAAAAAATTCTACACATCCACTTAAACCTCAACATAATTCTTTTCAATACCCGTCGTCTTTTGTTCATCTAGCGTGGCATACAGTTCACCGCTTTCATCTTGCCAGGAGATGACTTGCACAAAATCGGCCACAAATGAGGGTATGGAACATTTCAAAACCGCCGCATTGCCTCGAATGACATACTCGTTATTTACCTCAGACTCGTAAAGCTGTTGGACAACTGGTAACATGCACATAGAACGGCAAAATGTTGGTTGGTTGGTTGGTTAGTGGTGGGGGCGGAGAACGACAAAAATGTGTCATGACAAGTCGACGTTTATAACAAACAAACGAAAGAAAGATTGAATTTTAATATTAAAATCCCTGAAAAAATTAAGGTTAATCAAATAAAGACATTAAAGAAATCGAAGCAATTAAAGTCTAATTAACACGACGCTGACGGCAGATTTTCTGCAAACGGGCACAACATAAAATAGTTTTAATAGGCAGCTTCCCGTGGCTTTGAAATACAGAACTTGTCATTGTCATTTTCCTTCCTTTCCAAGTTCCAAGAACAAATTATTGTTTTTTATTTCAAAAACTACTCAATTTTTTCTACTTTTCTTTCAAAACCACTAAAACTTTTAGCACTACTAGATACTTTCTTGATTTTCCCTAAACTTGCCTATTCTAAAAAGGAATTTTTACCAAAGGGAAATTTATGTTCTTGCTCCAAACTCAAATAGCAGGAATATTTAAAGTTCTAAATTCACTCATATTTGTTAGAAAAAATTAAATTAAAGTTCAAACGAAACATTTTGGGAAAAATTGCGCTGTTCTAAAAATGTCTCTTCGCTGGGAAATTTTTACATATTTTGCTTACTGGTGTTCTTTTATTACCCTAAAATTTTAATCTTACTAATTTTTTCTAAGAAAATGAATATGTTAAAATAAAGTTTTTCAGCTCTTACTGCAGGTTCTTCAAAAGAAAATAGTTTTTCCCTCCGCTTGATTATCTAATATTTGTTATTACATGGTTTTTAATTAGTTATTATAATTTTTTCTTTCTTTTATATAATTGCGCTTACAAAATTTTCTCACCTTATTTTATTTATAAATTTTCTGCACTATGGGAAAATATTAATTTCCCATTGTTACATTTTCCAACTTAAAAGAGCAAAAGTGCAAAATTCTTGATTACCCAAAGCTGCAGCCATTATTGTTTAAGTTGCAGTCGTTATTAAACTGAGTTGGACACGCAATAGAATTCAGAAATGTTTTCAGCGATAATTCAGTTGAGTTTGCACTTGAAAGTGCCCAGAAGTTTTCTATAATTAATAGATTCTATTGGTACATGCAACATTGAAATGGAAGAGCAGTGAACTCTAAACTTCAAGAAAACAAGTGAAAATAATTTTATTTCATTTAAATAATTTTTTAAAGACAAAATCAAAGTAACGCTTTAGAAAAAGAATATTTTAAATGGGTGTGAAGATAAATTTCAAAATTTGTAACCCCAGACTCAAACCTGCAATATTAACGTACCATTAGAGTCCCTCCTTTTCAAAATAGGGTCCTTATATTTATCATAAGGGTATTGCTCCATATTAGCATAATGTTGGCCCCTTTTCAAAATAGGGTCTTCGTATTTATTACAATTTTATAAAACATGGTTTTACAAATATATTATTTTATTTTATAATTATTACCAATTTTTTAAGTTTTAAATGCATTTTCAGTGCAAAATTGAAATTTTTTGGGCTACTTAATTAAGAGAAGTATGTTAATATGACAGGTTTGAGTCTGGGCTTAAAAATGTTTTAAATTAAAATAGAAAAGAAGGGAATTCATAAAGTCACATCAACAAAATATTTAGTAGTTTGAATAACAGAAACATAAATGATAAAATATAATTTCCAGGATATTTGGAAGTTTTAAGGACCCCTATTCATTTTCAATTTTAAAACTACTTTCATTCTATGAAATGTTTTAAGTTCACACAACAAACCATATTCACTGCCAGGCATAAAATCTTCATTTTGATCTGTATGCCAGGATACCACACTAACAAAATCGGCCACAAATGAGGGGATTTCACATTTCAAAACGGCCGCATTGCCCCGTATAACATAGGCCTTATTAACATCGGTATCGTAATACTGGGCCACCACTAAATAAAAATTCGATTTTATATTTTAATAGATGCAAGAAAAGAACAAACTGGTTAAAATTCATAGTGTCGAAAGGAAATACACTTCCCCTAACAACCCTTGGGACCGGTAAAAATTAAAAGTTTGATATAAAAATATTAAAATATAATAGAACGCGGGTATTTTTAAAAGTCGCTTAAGCAGGAGCAAATAGTATTGATTACTGCAGTGTATTTTTGTGTGTGTGTGAATGAATGAGTGTCGTTGCAGTGTATGTTTTGGAGTTCAACTGTAATGTGTTGTATTTGTTGTCAAGTTGCAGAGAAATATTTACTGCCACCAAAAAGTACGAAACAGAAATTAAGAGCTGGAAAAATATTAGCGAAATATATTGATTCAGTGAAACCTTTTATAGGCGGACAACTACTATAACCCGGACAAATTTTGTATAAGAATGCGTAACTTTTTCATAAGCGGATGCTTCTAATAACTGGCCAAACAAAACTACAGTGACGGTGGGTGTCCGTTTATGGCAGACTTTACTGTACCTTCATACAGTTTTTTTTTTTTTTTTTTTGGAAAAAGAAATTACTAATAAAAATAAACTATTGACCTATTAGTATAAAAGGGATTATAAACTTGCTTTTTTAAGAATAATAAAAATAGTAAAAAAAAAAGTCCCTGAAGACGAAATTTTTTCTCAATAAGAAATTTTAAAAGCTTTAAGAAAAATTTAAAAGCTTTGAAAAAAAATTGTATAATTCCCTTTCTAGTTTCATGAATAGCAAATTTCCTTTTTTAGGGAAATTTTACAAAAAAAAAAAAAGAATAATCATGAAAATTCTAACCAAATTTTGCATTAATTTAAATTAGAACTATTCAAGAAATTTTTTAATATTTCTTTAAAAAAAAAATGAGGAAATTTTTTAAATAGTGAAAAATTATTGTTTTTTTTTAATTTTTGTTATATATTTCCCTCAAGGGAAATTTGTTAAAAAGTACATAAATTTTCAGAAACTACGCTTAAACGAATCTTCAGCTTAAAACTTAAACGGCCGCTGTGAAAACAATAATTAAGTTTGTAGAACAAAAATTTCTTATTGGGGGAATTTTGTTTGGTGTGAAAATTGTTTAAAACCGGGTATTATTTTGCTCAGTTTTATTAACTTTATTTAATGGAAGAGAAATCTTGTTTTCCTTTTAGGAAAATTTAGTTTAAAAACAGAATTTGGTTCTAATTTCAAGTGAATTATTATTGCCGAAACAAAATTATGGTTGTGAAAAAAATAATTAGATTTTAGAACTAAACTTATTGTCTGGGAAAATAATCTAGTTTATCTTTACATTTGTGTTGTGGATTTTCATTTGTAGTAGAAAATACGAACATTCAGTATTCAGTTATACAGTTTCCAGTTTTATAACAGTTTGTATCACTGTAAGTGTTATACTGTTAAATGTGTTTGCTGTTACTATTAGAAATTTTTTTAATTGTTTTATTTTAAAATATTGTTTTAATTGAATATTATATACAATTTGTATCATTATCTAATATATTTGTTATATCAGTGTCATTGCCTAACTGTTATACATGTTCATATTAATGTTATACAACAAAATTGCGTAAAGTTACAATAAATATTTTGGATTATTTTTATTAAAATATTTACATATGGGTGTATGCGTTTGCGTTACATACCGCAGGTTAACTTAAGTGTTACCTGACAGTTATAGTTGTCAGAATTTTGTTAGACAAATTTACACACACAAGTGTTTAAAAAGTGTTTGTCAAAGTGTTCGTGGGTGGGTGGGTGTCTGTGTGTGTGTGTGTATAAATCTGTGTTTAGAGTGTTGATTTGTTTGAAATATTGCAGGATTAAGGATTTGATAGAAACAAGAGATAAATAAAGGATTAAATATACTGTTATCAATATTAAACTGTTATACAAGTGTTACAAATACGAATACGTTTAGAGTGCATACGCCATTTAACACACCATATTCAGTGCCTGGGAAAAAGTTTTCCTCTTGATCTGTGTGCCACGATATAACACTAACGAAATCGGCCACGAACGAGGGTATATCGCATTTCAAAATGGCCGAATTGCCGCGTATAACAAAAGCCTTATGAATATCCTCTTCATAGTGTTGGGAAACGACTAGATTTTTTTTTTTTTTTTTTGGTTTCAAGTTAAAGAAGGAAATACAAAAAAAGTTAAAGAAAAGTTAGAAATGAAAAACAAAACTAAAACAGAAAAAATGAGGATGATTTAGGAAAAAAATATGAAGTGAAAAATTTGGGTCGCTTTTTTCGTGGTTGGTGATATTTTTTTCTGAGTGTACTATTTGAAACTAACGTGCTTTTAGTACGGAAGAGTTGACAAAAACAAAATTAATCACTACACAAAGACATTTTCATAACTCTAATCTGTAGGCAGTAGAAGAATGGTTCGCACCGTATTCAGATCCTGGATAGAAATTTTCTTCACTGTCGGTGTGCCAAGACACCACTTCAACGAAATCGGCCACAAAGGAGGGTATCAAGCATTTAATAACCGCCGAGTTGCCACGTATAACATGTTCTTTATTAACATCGGCTTCGTAGTACTGGGCAACCACTGGGCAATGAGTTGAAATACAACAGCAAGAATTTCAAAATTAGTGATACTGTGAACTGAGGGCTATAATTTATTTCGTAAATATAAACAACCAAATATGTATGTATGACAGACACTCTTAATTGACAATTTAAGCCACCTTCCTCGCTCATTAACGTTGTTTTGAACAAATTTAACAATATTTTGTTGAAAGAATGTTCCCATAAAGGGAAACTTTATAAAAAAAACTTTATTACCAAGTAAAAAATAAGTTAAATATTAGCTTTTTATGACATTCTAAAAAATTTTCAAAAGGAAAATTTTTCTTTAATATTAATTTTCGAACAATTTAATACGTTTCTCAGAAATTTAGCTTAAACTCAACAAACAATATCCGAATTTTTTGTGTTTTTTTTTTCAAATTCGATATAAACAAAAATTTCCCTTTAAGAGAACTTTTTAAAATAAGTCACAGTTTCAATTATTTCAAGTAATTAGTTGTGGCGCCACAGAATAGCAGAAATGGCATCTTTTATTTTATATTTCTCTACGTTTCGCGTCGCGTTAATTTAACACAATCTACATTTTTATTGGTTTTTTTATGCATTTCTAACTGTTCAAATAAATAACAAACTAATTTGCATTAAATGAAATAGACTTCCGCTTTAATTAATAAAACATTAAATTGTTTTAAGCTTTAAGAAAAAAAAACTTTTATAATTAAATGACAAATGTAAAGTTCTTAAAAGTTTTTTTAAAGCTCTCTCTCAGTTTTACGTCATCAATTTGGCTCCCTGCAGCTGCAACAGGCGCAAACACACTTCTAAAGACATGCTACAATTCTTCTCCCCCGCCTCCATTAAAACGGCCTTTAAGTTAAGTGTCTTGGGAATCAGATTTCTGCCAGCAAAAGTTGATTAGATTGATTAGAACTCAAAGCAAACTGCTTTGAGTTTTTATTAAACGTATCTTTCTGTGGTATTGTTTTAATGCTTTGAAAATGGAGCGAAGTGGCGTGTCATAAAAGTTTAGACGTAAATATTCGTATGCCCGCACGTTTCTAGTCTGCTGCTGATGACGACAACGTTGAAGACGATGACGTGACTTGACACTATTTGGTTTTTACGGCTTTTAGTTTCATATCTTTATTATCTAAATATGTTCCATATTTTCTCAGGCAACGTTTCGCTTTAACGTGTCTTCTTTTTCTCTACCTTCTTGCCAATAAAGACAGGCCAGAGCATGTTTGATGGCTCTTACAATATCGTTAAGGAAGCAACATGTATTTTTTTATTTTTATTTTATTGTTCGTCTTAAACTGTCACTTTTAGTTTTTACCATAATTTTGAGGCCAAAAATTACTCTAAAAGAAGTCTTAGTTAAATGGTTCAAAACGTGTTTGTGTGTGTGTTTGCGAGAATGGGCTTGTTACTATGAAATATAATTAACATTTTAGTGGTATTATGATTAATTTCTCTGTTGAAGGTTACACCTTAACTGGTTAAATTAACGCAATTAAAAATTGTACATTTTACTCTGCGGAAAAAATTGTTTTATACGAAATAAAATGCTTATCATAACTAAAATTTATTTTTTCTAGCACTTAGTCTTTTACACACATAAACCTGCTTTAAAAATTTTGAAATTTTTCAGAACGTAAATATCATCCCTGTAGGGGAAATTTTTTCAAAACCCATTTTATATGCAGAAATTGAGATGAATTTCTTGATTCAAGTCTTCAGAAGAACTGTACATATTTACAAACATAAATCCACGGTGCTCCGAAATGAAAATTTCCCTAGAAGGATTTTTTTTTTTGCCTTTTCAAGGTAATTTATAAAATTTTATAATCATTTTTATTTTTTAGTGTTAAAGAAAAGATATCTGCGCTAAAATTGAATCATTTAATTTAATATACAAAAAAATCATAACCTGAAGCATTTTAGCATTAAGGAGTGTCTGTGTGTTTTCATTCTTGTAATAAATTCGTTCGTAAGACGTCCCTGTTAAAAATATAATTTAATAACATTTTTTTGTACTTGTTCGTTTTAATTACTTTTTAGGGGAATGCCTGTTTTACATTATGCGCTGCTTAATTAATAATTTGCACCGCATTACGTTTTACAATGTGAGCAATTTCTCGTTTTAATTTCATAAAATCTAAAAGTTTAATATAAAACAGCATTTAGAAAAATAAAAATACGTTTTCAGTTCCCAGGGTAATAGAGTCTTGAACAACATAAAGAGGTAAATATAAGAATCAAATTAAATTTACATATTACATGGCAGGAGGCGGGGGTTAAAATGTGGGTTTGTTTCAATTCCACCACTTGCAAATGGTTTTTCTTATAACTGCGTAAAATGAATTTTGTCACAGCTATTATTTCCATAATTTAAGGGGTTTTTTAACAAAATAAATTTTCTGTTTCGATGCCATTCCGTTCCACAGTAGTTTATCTTTTCGTTTGGCAAATTTTGTACTTTGTTTCCATTTGTTTCCATTAGTTAACGATTTTTCAACAAAATAACTTTTTTGTTCTGTTTCCATTTCGTTCCAAATATTTTATCTTTCCATTTAGAAAATTTTCTATGATTTCCATTTTTAAACGATTTTTTAACAAAATAAATTTTCTGTTTCGATACCATTCCGTTCGCCAATAGTTTTTTCTATTGTAGAAAATTTTCTTAAAATTTTAATTTCTCTAAATTTCTATTTCTATTAGTGTTTTTTATTTAAACATTTTTTAAAACTAATTTGTATGTCAAATCTCATTTTCTCGAACTGCATTTCAATTCCCTTTATAAATTTCTATTATTAAAACACTTTCCATACAAATCTTTTGCTTTTAGTTGCTGTGTCAAACAACAACAACAAAAACAATCCTCCACTTACACCGAATTATAACACATTCATTCAACAATTTTATAGAAGTTCATTCATAAAAAAAATCTTACTAATTCACGTTAAAACTCAAAAATAAACAAGCGTAGAATTGTGAGTAATTTTCTAACGATAATTTTCTTGAACTGCTGTCGTTTGTGTTTCTTTTTCCGTAAATTACACACATTCTTTTTTTGCAATTTTGAGGAACAATTGCAATTGTTTTATTGCATAAGACGGCGCTGTGGAAATACTGTCTGTAGGCTGTCGTTGTTGCTAAGAAAATTTAATTAAAATGCTATTAAAATGAAGTTACAACGCAAGTGCCAGCTTTCGATAAGTCTTGACAACAAGACGCTTACGGATTTCTTTGCCTGTCTGCATTGTCATACATATTTGGTTTTCTTTTTATTGCTATTCAGTTTAATAAAGTTTTCAATATATAATTGAGTGGAATGAACAACAAACAATTCGCTCTGCTAATTGAAAATAGTAAATCTAGGCCAGGCCGTTGAGTTCTGTGGGCAAAATATAGAAAAGGCAAAACGCAATCCAACGTAGTTGAAAGGATTTTCCAACGATGTGTCAAGAAAAACAAAAACCTAAACGCTGAAAATTATTAAGAAAAAAGAAAATTAAACGAGAGAGTAAGTAAGACAATTAAGTGACGGGCAAACAAATTATATGTATGTGGAGGTTAAATATGTTTGACGTAAGGACTGGAAACTTTATATATATTTTTATATGTGACGTAAGACCAAAATATAAAAAAAATGTTTAGCCGCAACTTAAACGCCATGACATTACTAATAAGTTACGTTTTTCAAGGTTTTTTTTTCAAACTTAGAATAAAGTGTAATAAATTTATTTGAAAAAATAAAAAAACTTAAAAATGGTAACTTTGTCGTTACGCCAAAAACATATCCACAATATACATATGACTTGAGTACTTACTTATAAGAAACTATTTAACGTCCCTCTAAAATACTGGACGTCAAAAACAAATTGAACCTGTCATATTTATCTCCCCAATTATAATTTTTCGTTCATTTCTTCGAATACCAGACCAGAAATTTGTTCCCAAAAAAAAAACAGTCTAACATTTCGATTTGTTTTCTATAAACAGTACCTATAATTTTATAAAAACGGTCTTATAGTTTCTCTATAAGCCCATAACAAATATCTTTTAGATCTAAAACTAAAACAAAAATGTCTCTCCACTGCTTTTTCTCCAAAACTTTCCCATAACTTTTACATGAGTTTTTATTCCTCAAGTTCTCAAATAAATTCTTTAATTTTATTTAAACTATTTAAACTAACTTTTTCCAATATTCTAATATTAAATTGCGAGCTAAATTTTTGCTGAAAATGTTCAAACAAAACGTCGCCAAATATTATTTTTCTCATTTCCAAATAAATTAGGAAAAATTTAGATATTCGTGTAAAACACAAACAAAAAATTATAAGTATTTGAAAAATTTACACAAAATTGTAGTAGAAAACTTTTCTACAACTTTTCAAAAACTCCCAAAAATTCCCTTAAAAAAAATTATGAAAAATTAAAATTGTAAATATTTGAAAATTTCACATAAAATTTATGTTAAAAATTGTATTTCACAAGATTCCGATATATTAAAAAAAAAATCCCAAAATCCTTTGAAAATAAATTATAAAAACTTTAGATTTTTTGTATAAAAACTGAAGAAACTGATAAATATTTAAAAAATTTACTTTACAGCTGATGACTTTTCATATTTTTATTTGTTGGCTGTCACAATTTCAAAAATAATCCTTTTTAACAGACCGGCTGGGGAATTTCGCAAAGTGTTACTTTTAAGAGATATGAACTTGTCTATTTATTATGAATATGCCTAAACTCGTAAGTTTTTACTTTAAGTGTATATTTAAATAACGTAATATATCACCAAATTTTCCGCTTAAACCTTTTCACTGCTTCAAGACTCGGCCTGTCCTAATATTTGAAACTTCTGGCGGGTAAGAAGAAAATCTTACTTGCTCTCTCGTTTTTTTTTTCTGTTGTAATAGAAAATTAAAAACTAACGTCAACTTACCGGCTCTGACATGAACATCACGCGATATGATGGAACCAAATTGATTGCGGGCCAAACAGGCATAAACTTGAGCGTGAACTTCTTGACGATAGTCTTCGGCACGGAAAGGAGGGAAAACAAGTTTGCCATCCGAAGAGATCTGTCTTAAGCCGGGGACATCACCAACAGCAGTGCCATCGCTGCGAATCCAAATAATTTCAGGCATGGGATTACCGCTGGCCTTGCATTCAATTTCGGCGCCAGTAGAGTTCGAGAAGTCAATACGATTGGTGGGTTCTTTTAGGAAAACAGGTCCTTTTTGGTCGGCATCGGGAGGATTGGCAGCCCAAACTGCCTGGGAAGCTAAAAAAAAAACAAAGAGAAATTTCAAATGAAATAACCTTCAGAAAATCTCTTCATTATTGTGTGTGTGTTTTTTTTTTTTAACTTAAAACCAAAACGGATGTTGGCGTCATTTAACGCGCATTTCTTACAACAAAAAGTAGAAAACCATTAATTTGGAATTATTTTGTTTTGTTCATTTATTGTACAAAGAACTTTTTTTACACAAAGGCATATAAATGCAGACGTGTGTGTGTGTGTGTATGTGGATGGTTTTTATCGTTTATGGTAAATTGTGGCGGCTCACATTTCCCCCATAATCATCATAAACAGGGAGACAATACGACTACACACACACTTGAAACTTTATTTATTGTTTATTTCATTTATTTCCATTATTACAAAACCTAAAATGCTTAAATAATGCTTCTACTCAAATTTAAACCAATACTGTGTGACAGTGTTCTTTTATTCAGACAGCCAGCCCGTCAGGCCACGACATGCCATCACACAGTCAGAGACATGTTTCATTACACGACTCTGTGACTGCCATGGATCAGTGACTCTAAATGCATTTGTCATACATTTTTCGTTGTTATTTATTCCAATAAAGCGAGGAGACACAAAGGAATATATAAGTGTTGTTTTAATTATAGTAGTTTAAAAATACTCCCGCTTTCTGGCTGTTGGCTGTAAACTTTGAAAACTTGCCGGCCAAAACATCTCCTTCTTTTCCCACCAGCAACATAGAAGCAGAAACCCGGAAAAAATTAAGAAGAAAAAAACACGAATGACGAAAAGGTGGCGAGAAAACTTTTTTAAAGTGTCTTTATGGCCCTGGTAGTCTTTTCATAAAGAAAGAAATAGGAACACATCAAGAAATGGGGAAAACAAATTGAAGGAACCAAAAGTTTCCTTGAGAAAAATCATAAAATATTTGTGGGTCTTTTGTTTTTAATGCAATATTTTGTTTTACATTCGAAAATATCGCTTCACAAAAAAAAAATCATCAAACATTTTGTTTTTAAATTTAAAGATTTGATGATAAGATTTTAGTTCTGCCAGCAAAAAATAAAAGTTTTGCCCCAGCAGCTGTTTAAACAAAAGTTACAAAAGGGTGAAATAGTTTAATTCAATGACTCAACTTTGAAATACATATTTAAAAAAATAACCAAATTGTTTTTAAATTTCATCCGTGCGGCTTTTCTATGGCTCAAGATATTTGAGTAAATTTTAGCAAATTTAGCACATAAAAAATGCCCATTAATTTAAATCATTTTTAGCAAGTTTTTATAAATTCCCAAGGGTTTTCTAAAAATTCTCAAAATAGCCACAAAAAAATTTTTCCATAAAATGTCCAAAACTATTATTGAACTTTTTTGGGAGCAACAAACTTGCATCATATTTTTTGTAATTTCAAGTTTGGGATCATATTGCTAAGAATTTTAGCATAAAAAAAAGTTTTCCAAAATATTGATAATATTTTACAAAGTTCTGAAAAGATTTCTAAAATGGCCCGAAAAAAACTCTTCTCAAATAAATGCAATCATTTTGCAAATTTGTTTGATATAAAAATGCAATAAATTCGTTCTTATTTGTTTCTAGATTTCAGGCTATAGTTCAAGCTCCTACAAAATTTCGGAACAATCACAAAAAATAATAAATTTGCGTAATTTGCTTTTAAAAACTTCTACTCAATTTACATATATAAACCAGATTTTAAAATTCTTCTAAAAACCTCCAAAATAAATTATTTCAGCTAATTTTCCCAAAATTTATGAAATTTATTTTATGTAAATTTTACAGAATTTTTTATTTTATTTAAATTTGTGAAAATTAAATTAGACTTTTTCGACTTCAAGCCTCTTTTATCACTGAATAAATTTCAAGCCGTATATCAAATTCCTAAGAATAAAAAAACCTCAAAATGTTAATTTAAATTAAAATTATTTAAACATTTTCGTAATTTTTTGTCGTTTTAATTTAAGGCAAATTTGTATTTCACGAAATTTTTAAAAGTCTATGATTGGTAAATTTTTAAAAATGTATTTTTAAATCATATAAATATATATATATATAATTGTGAGAATTAAATTCCCAAAAATTGAACAAAAGAATCGTCAACTTGATTTCAAGAATTTTTAACCATTTTCCTTTAAAGATGGCATTTTTTTTAGTAATTTTCTAGCCTTAAATTTTATTTTCAATAGAAATTTGAAAAAGAAAAGTTTTACACTTTTTCCAAAACATTTTTAAAACTTTAGTGTCAATTAAATTGAAATTAAAAATAAGAATTTATATTTATTGTATTAACAAGTCCTTGTTTGAACACCACAAAAGAAAAGATCTGATACTAAAAGCAAACGAAAACAAGCAAATGAAATGTATTATTTATTTGCAGCTGTTGAAAGAAAGAAAAACGGAAAAGAAAAAGAAAACATCTGCTGCTGGAACAGCTTTAGGTTTTTGTAATCCACAAAACATACGAGTACACCCTTCAAGCAAACAGAGTTCCAGTTAAATCAAGAAGCTGAGCGATAAAATTGCGGCCTAAAATGTTTTCAAACTGAAATGTTTGAAAATATAAAACAATTACATATGTATATTGAAAAAAGCGTTCGCGATCGTGGTTGTTGGTTTGTAATAAAGAAAGACGACTTGGAAAGTTGTAGACAACGAACGTTAACGTTTTATGTAAACACCATAAATCATCAAGCTTTAAAAAGAAAGTCCCCAGGAGTTTAAGAAAATATTATTAACAATTTTTATAGATCAATTTTATGTCTAATTCTTGAAGCAGTTATTTATGGTTATTCTTATTTTTCTGGCTTTTTTGGACAATCTACGGGTTCAGTTCAAACCAAATTGACCTTGAAGACAAATCTTTTCTTATGACTGTTGTTGTCTGGTTCACTCAAGTTGTTTCTGTGGTTTTTTTCCTTCTTTTTATTTTGGTATTTTTCAATCCTTTTGTGTTCTTTTCTCCGTTTTGGTTTGGTTTTATTTTGTATCTGCGTGTTTTAGTTGTTGATAATTACACGTTTCGTATGGGGGCACAGAGGCAGGTGTAATTTTTTCGGCCATCAAAATAAAAGCAAGAAAAACGTACTCAGGTATCTGATAGGGGGTACAGGTAGGAAACATATTTTTTTCTTTATTTTCTTATCTTCAAAAAGAAAAAAGGGAAAAAAACTGATTGATCACCAAGAACTAAAGAAATGATACAAGTAAACCCAGCAGGCATTTAGTATCATAGCGGAATCTCAGCTCACGCAGCCTTTTTTCCATTATTAATGAAACTCTCGTTGTGAATAAATGATGGAATTAGTATATAGAAACATTTATGATACGATTTTCTGATACAGTTTTGAGAAATTTTCTGGCAGCGCTTTTTTAATCTCTCATGCATGACTCCTTTCTAGCTATATTTTGCCATAAGTTTCCGTGGTTTTTTCTGTGCTGGCGAGTTATTCCAAAATCATATTCCTTCATATCTTTTTTAAAAAAATGAAATATGTTAAATAATTCATTGAAAAAAATGTTATTAAATTTGTTATATTTTCAAGAAATCATATTTAATGAATTAAAAAAATAAAACTGTCGCCCCAATGTTAGTTGGGTATGTGCACACATGAACATATAGAATATCGTTACTTTAATGTAGAAAGATCGCAACTCGATTTTTTCAAAATGAAGTTTTAAGACGAGCTACAAGTTTGTCAAAATTTTAAAAAAGAAACTAAACTTGGAAAGAAACCCAGTTAAGGCATTTTCCCATTAAACTAACGATATGTATTTATACTCGTACAAGCAGGTATATATGATTAATTACATATTTCCCATGTGAACTTGGCACCAACTTTGAGACAAGCGTCTGGTTTTCTTACACGAGTTAATACAAAAAAAAAAAAAAAATTTAAATATTAACAAATAAAAAATGTTTTAAAATTTTATCTTTTTAAAAGTTTTAAAACAAACTTATTGCGAAAAATAGTTTTGAGTTTCTTATTTAACTCAGTGAATAAATAATTTGCCGAAATCTGCAATTTGAGACAACAAATTCTAATAAAAATATTTTTTTTAGTTGTTTACAAAAATAAATTAATCGATTGTTAAGGGGCCCACACGCGCAATCATTTGCTGGTACCAGCATGTTTGTTGTGTGCGATGAGAAGTTTGTGCGACTGTACGCTTTACTATATGGGTTGCTTTAAGCAACCACTCAAAATGGTCTAAGTAGCAGCCTCCTTTCATAAGGGACGCTTCCTTGTGCAAGAAAATATTATTTCTCTACTAGTCCTCCCAACTACGATCTGCTCCCAGGTAGAAGCGATCCTTGCGATGTTCAAGCTGTTGTTTAGTCACTTCGCTGAAACGAAGGACAGCAATAGAAGATCTATAGAAGTCCGGTAAAGCCGATTTTGAGGCATAACTGAATCGATATTAGCTTATTTTTATTAGAAATCGTTAAATTTTATGTAAAGAGAGGTTAAAAGGAGATCTTTGAGTCTTCCTTACTCAGTGAGCAAATTATTAAATATTTCAGATTGGTTCAAGAAATTAATCGACACTGAGCGTTTGCGCTGTGGGGTCACTTATAGACAAGCTCTTGACTTAATTTTTAATGAACAACAAGTTTGCGGAAGCCGAGTTAAGGTGTTCTTTACGGCCAAAAATTATTTTTTATTAAAGACATGAATTTTCGGGCTGTATTAGCAACGTACGACTTAAGCCAAATGTTCCCCGGACTATATTCTTCCATTTCGGGCAACTGGAAGTCTATTATTATGAAGCAAATATGAATATGACCCCATGATGACACTTGACCACAAGTCCCGTGCGTTTTTGTTCAACAATTTCAGTTCGAATATTTTCATTTTGGTCTACAAAATTTGTTCACTTCTCTTTCGAGTTTGTATTGTTAAACAAACCATAAATAAATAAATAAACAAAAAACTCACTCATTTACCATGACACAGTTGCCATATTTAGCAAATCGCATAACTTTAATAATTAAATGTTAAAACATAAATAGTTGCTCGTACGTTCTGTAAGAATTACAAATCATATTTAGAACGTTTCCGCCGATCACTGAAACAAACATGACTGACTTGAAAAAACAACAACAAGAACAACAAATACTAATGAATTATTTTGTACACTTTTGTTCTTTAATTAATTAATTCATTCAACAGAGAGAAAGAGGGAGAGAGAGAGAGAGAAAAAACAAATTATCATAATTATTGTTAATGGAATGGATGTGTGCAGTTCGGACAATTGATTGAAAGGCTGGTAAAAATAAATCATCAGAGCAAAATAAGAAGAAATTAACAAATTGTTTATGAAAAGCCAAACAAATCGACATACACATACACACATACATATGTATTGTACATTAAATATTGAAAGCGTAACGTGACAAATAATATGTATAACAACAATAGTTTTTAAAATTAAAAACACAAATAAAACGAGGCATTTCAAACAGAAGCTGATCTGTTGAACGACAGTGCAATAAAAAATGTTTATGATGTCAGTTACTGGTTTTTCTTGTTGGCGATTGTAATTGAATACAAAAACACTGAGCAAATGAAAATAATCATCTATGGGTCTAGAGGGGTTGGTCACAGTTTTAACTTGAACATTTGGGCGGCTCACAGACCACTAAAGCAACAACTTACAAAGTTGATGCGACCGGACCGAACCACAAAAATTATATAGCAAAAGCGAATGCGAAATGTCATTTCTCATTCATTATTTCCCAAATTATGCCAACAATGCTGGCGGCCAAATGCTGTATTTTCTACGAATACGAAAAGCGATACATCTAGAGACGGCCAGTTCACCGATAACAAAAGCGCCACAAAGCAATTTGGATGTCCCACGAGCAAGACCGCCAGTTGACAGATGATCAATGTGCACCCAGCAAAACTTTGCCATAAAGTTATTATATCGAGTGCTTGGTGTGGCGTGGCGTTACTTTGTTTCGTTTAAAACCCAATGTTGCCAGCATGGCGTTTTACAAATTCGGGAAACAGAAACATGATCATTATGTTCCACACAATCAATATTTTGTACGAAATAAATTTAGATCTACAAATGAACATTAAACGCATTAAATTCTGCATTTTATATTAAAAGTCTCGAATTCCCAGAAACGTCCTCGTTGTCATATCAAGTCGATATGAGAAATTTACGCTTTAATACGTGCTTTTGATATATTCTACATAAATTAATTACTTTTTTTATCTGTTATATTTAATGTCTAAAAGAATTGGCCCAATTTTTTAAATATATTACAAAGTTGTCGAAACTTTTAAAATGACGTAAATATTTGCATGACAAGCTGTTGTGACGAGGGTGACAATTCTAGGAATAAGTTGGAATACAACGTTTGTTTTAAAATCGCTTCTGGCTACTCATCACCTAAAATGTGGGCAATTTTGCTAAAAACCTAATTATTAAAAAAATTGCCACGTTGCCGAAAAGTTCGATATACGACCTACTGCCTGAAACGTTGGATAGAATTCAAAAAGAAAATTCAAAAAAATAAAGAATATTACAAATCTCTAAAACAAGCGCGGAGCTGAAAATGTACGAAATTTTGGCCGTCGAACTGACTCGCAGCAGTATTTATATATATCCCCCACTGCAGCGGCAATATCCGCTTTTATAACGCCTTCATGCTCCAACACCGTACGCTGAGACTCAGATATGTGTTTGATTTTGCTAGTGAACTCGAAGGGTCTAGTCGTGTAACACAAAACATTTGTTGCTTAAAGGGCAAGCAAAACTGTTCTTCTTAATCCCAGATTTTGTTTAAGGCAGCTAAAAAATTACAATATTTCTATGGTAAAATATGCAACTACAAACACTGCATAACAAAATTACAATTACAGGCTGTGGAACTAAAACTAAATGAAAAGAAAGATCTAAATGCATCAGTTATCAATTGGAATAAAAATAAATTCATTAAAAAAATCAAAAGTATTTAAAACGAAACTTTTCTTTTTCATACGTTAATCCCTGAAGTTGGCTGCACTTCATTATATGACTAGCGGTTACCCTCAGAAATGTAGTGAAACATTTGTTTTTGTTTTTTGTTAAACTGTGATACTATTTTCGTTTTAATTGTTCCATTTGCAGCTTCTGATTTCTTTTTGTTTTCATCTACATGTGGCAATTTAAAATTTTTTAAATTATGTCATAATTATTTTTCCTCAATTTTTTTTTTATTTTTAATGTTCAACATAAATTTAATTGGTACATTCAATTATTTGCCTGCCAGTACGTACACATACATGTATTTACACTTATAACAGTTTCTAGAGTAATAAAAATGTATTAGACATTTTTAAGTGAAACAAAGAGAAGGCCGGTCTTTGCTCTGCTTTTTCAGCTCATGTTTTTTTTAATGAATTTTAGCTTGAAACGCTTCTATGCGGGAGGAATTGTTTGTATGTGGAAATTAATTGTTGACTGTCGCTTTTATCAGTTCCATTATTTTCTTTTTCTTTTTGTGTAAAAAGTAAACAATTCCGATCTCAAATTGTTGTCATGACAAAATAAAATAAAAAAAAACAGTAGCAGTTTATTGTAGGTTCTGAAGAGTGCGCCGTTTTTTTCTATTTTGTTTAAAAAACATTTATTTTTTTTCGGTTTTTTGTTGTTCAATATTTACTTAATGTTTGACAAATCACCCTACAAACCGAAAACTCTGTTCACAATTTTAATTTTAAAATTGTTATAAAGAAGTAAGAGAAGTATAAATAAATGGAAGTATTTGTGTGGGTGTGTGTTATGGGTTAAATAATTATTTGAAGGAAACTATTCCTGCATTTAAAAAATAATATTATTACTAACAAAATTTCTTATTTCAAGATTAATTGTCTCATGTATTGTATAAAGCTAAGTAAAATCAGTTACAGCTAACTTCACAACATAACCTAAAAAATCACAAAATTGCAATTGTTGCAAAATTAGGCAACATCGCCAAAATCCTAGATTTTTTCACATCATATTTGTCTTGGCCTTTTCTATCCCCCCTAAACAACCATTTCATTAATTTTCATAAGTTTTACACTATTTAATAACAAGAGTAATGAATTTCTGTTCATGTTTCTTATAAATACATATTTATGTACGAATATGTAGATAATAATACTGAAACATGTGTAGTTTGTGCGTCCTAATAAATCAGAAAATGCACATGTACCACATAAAGATACATAAAAATGAAGTAAAGAGACAAGAGTGCAAAATAAACTTAAAAAATACAATAAGAAACAGAGATAATTAAAAGACAAACAAATAAAAATCATGCAGAAAGAAGCAAAAACAAAGTTGAAAATTTAATGCCGCAGCACGTTTTTCTGCCAGCAAATTCTCGTTTTATTTTTTTTTTTTTTTTTTTTGGTTTCCCTTATTTTCCGCTCACGCAGATGTTTCTGATACAGGGAAAGTGTTTAGTGTTCAATGCACTGTTGTTTAGTAAGAGAGTGTAAATGACTGGCTCTAAGCTGTCAGATATCATATTGGAAAAATGTATTTTAGTGTGTCTGCCTGCTGCAGTATTAACAATGAAAAAGTTCATGCAATTCTTTAATATGTTGCGAGGGTGGTGAGAAAAGTTTTTTTTCTTTTATTTTGCTATTTAGGTTAACCAAGTAGTCTTGGCTGTGTAAGGATCAGGACTGTATTGGACTGTCACAACGGTATCATCAACAGCCTAGTGGCACAGAATCAGATTACTCTGATCTCGTTTCCGGGACTCGATGGGTACAGTGATAACAAGATGGCAAAAGGGGATTTTTGCTATATCCACTCTTTCCTTTGGCTTCAGCAGAAGTTTCCTTAAAGGAGAGACACACAAATGCTTAACAACTAAGGGGGGGGAAATATTGCAACAATACTGATGGTCTTGTACAATATATTACAAAGAATTTCTGAGCTTCAATGCCAGGAGGCCGGAACTAGTGCTAAAACAGGATAGAAAATGTCTAAGTACACTGTCCGGGACACATTATTCCTGTTATAAGCACTTATACCGAATGGGCCTATCCAACACAAATGCTGGCAGATTTTGCGGGGAAGAGGAGGACACAATAGAACACTTAATTACCAGCTGCACGGCACTGGGACACTGGCTAGCTGGCACCCTCATTGAAGTACCTGGTGCGGTTCCTCAATCTATTAAACCCTGAAAGAGGTGGGAAGGGCAGGCAGTCCGATGGGTCGTTCTGGGACAGACCTCCCCACAAGTGAATTTATGCGTGACAGGGGAAAAAAATATATTTCCCATAAAACCTCTAGCAATCCTCTACAGGCTAATGGTATAATCCATAACGAGAGGTAATTTGTGCAGCCACATATGTAATTGTTTTGTATTCTTTGCTACTAATACCGTCACAAATTTTTATTGGAACTGTACCTCAAGCTATCACTTTAAAATTTTGCAAGAACCAGGTGATACTTTGGATTTCCATCGTTGGCTGGTTGAGCAGTTTAGTGACAGATTTGGTAGAGTATTCGTACAAGAATTTATAGATCGTAGGTTGGATTGCTCACAAAGACTCCGGGTTCTGTATTCGGCAAAACTCGCTGGAGTTTTGTGATTGTAGTTAAATTTAATTTAAATTGATTTAAAAATTATCTGAGATGAATATCGGACTAATGGACATGCACTTGTGCAGGCACAAACATGAAATTTCATGCATAATCCTGAAAATGTTTTTAAAATACAATAGTATAGAAATCTAGCAATGAAATGCCATTCGCCATTTTACAATATATTTCAGGTAAATACAGTCTTGGAGATCTCTCATATTCGTGATATTTTACCAGTTGAAGTTTGGCAACATTGGCTGCTAGAACTCTGCCTTAAAACCTTTTAAATTTTCCCATCAACCAGAGTTTACATATTTATTAACTAATTCGAACCAAATTCATTATAGTAAATTTTCCAATTTGCAAAAACCAAAAGACTTAAGTGTGAACAAATATTCGCATCTACATACTCGTGTTTTCTTTTTTTTTCTTGCAATTCGTTAAATAACAATACAATTGTGTGACCTTATCACCCAATTTATAAACAGATTATTTTGAAAGTAAACTTGCAAGATGTTCGTTCAAATACTGAAGCATATAAAATCATATAAAATAAATTATAAATAATAACAACTACATACATACAAACAGACATACATACATGTATCTGCGTTATGCTTTCAATTGTATTAATTTAAATAAATTGAAAATAATCATAAAAATCATGCTTGCTCACAAATGTGTAAACTTATGTTGTTTGAAGTCGTTAAGAAAGAAAAATAATAATTTTAAAATAAGATTCTTTTATGGTATATTTTTGTTTTTTTTTGTTTGGTGGATTCTATTTGTTAAATAAACTGGCGAAGTAAAACTTAGTTCAGTCGTTTGCTGGATACCTATTGAATTAAACTATAAGGCCATCATACTGAAAACCTTTTTGCTGTTCCTAATACTCTTTTGTGCTGTGGAGCCAATACAAAACTAGAACATTCATATTCTTAAATAATATAGATATAGAAGTTTGCTGGCTTTTGAATTGGAATGTTGGTTCCAGTATAACTCAAAAACATTACACTCTATTTAAGTCTTGTTTCAGCAACGGATAAAAGCTGTTAGAAAAGCACGGTTCCTTTTTAAGGTACTTGATAGAAGTTGTTAAAAACAGCACAAGCCACAAATTTTAATGAAGAAGATTTCAAGTTGATTTTAAGCCACAACCTGCCTTAATGGCTATATCTAGCGGTGGATCGAATCCACTTGAGTGAACAGGATGACGACTCACTAGCGCCTCCATGTGGCTTGCAAGGCTCACACAGCTGGCAAATTCTTATAATGTGCTGTACGGCACAAACCGTAAACCCCTTGCTAAAGAGTTCGGGCTATCTAAATCCACAAGGAACACCAGACCTTAATATGGAGCAATACCCTTATGATAAATATGGAGACTATTTTGAAAAGGATGGATCCTTATATTGATGTATAGAATATAGTCACTCTTTAAGGGCACCTCTGTAACTATATATTTCATATTATCGCAAATCAAAATTCATATTAATACTTTTATGTTGCTGAAATCTGAGTCATTATATTCTGACGACTTACGCGTCACTCTCTTACGACACTTAAATTTATTTTTATTTAAACCTCTCAAGACTCCAACTAAACTTTATCTGAATAACAATAACAAACAGAAAAACCTGATAATTTAATCCAAATACATTCTGATTATTTATACTACATCCATAATCGACTACAATGACTTCATGGCACAAAAAGCAGATGGATGCCTTAAACCGGTCATACATGTTTCGTTTTTGCTCAACATGTTAAATAATATTATAATCTTGACACAATGTTTGCGAAACAGCTGAAGAAAGCAAAATGTTTCTTTTAACTGCAAATAGCTAAAAGTTGTTTTAAAACATTTAAGTTGTCATGAGAAGAAATTTGTCCCACACCTTAAATACAACATGTAATAGGAATAGGTGTTAGAAAAATCAAGCGCAAGTTTTGCTGTCCTATTGATTGACAATAATTTTCTTTTCAATCAGCACTCAAGCGTTTGTAATCGAAAATTCAAACACGCAATTAAAATCAAACAAAAACACACAAAAAGTTTGAAAACAATACAAAGTCATTCATTCAAGTAGTTTATTTTAGTTATTGTTTGTTTTCTCAGAATAAACTTTTAATAAATAATTTAAATAACTTTATGGAAGTTGATTAATGGTCAGTAAAACAGGAAAAGAAATAAATAAATTATGGTGTGTTTAGTGCGAAAAGAGTGTGAGGGACTGGGTCCTGAAGGCATTAGGATATATTGATTAGTTGACAACTTGTTTGTAAAGCGAAAAAATTCAATTTGATTAACAAAAATTAATAACCCAATGAACATTTATTTACAAAACAAAGTTGTTCAAGCAATTTAAAAAAAAACTAGTAGATCCTTAGGCCATTAGGATATAAAAAAGTAGACAAAAGAGAAATTAAATCGCGCCCTCGAGCAACCAAACCAAGACCGTATTGGTTGCGCAAAATTATAACAGCTGCTGATACCTGCTTGAATTCTGGAGAAATAGATCCATACATACATATTTCGTTTCCAACAACAATTTTATGCACTTTCGATTCTATAGGGTTTCAAAAACCTTCCAAATAATATAATATTTTGTAATAGAACATTGTTTTGCTAACATTTTCGGCTTCATATTTATTTAATCGTTTCCAAACAAAAGAAAACTGGCAACGTGGCTTTTTTTGGGAAATTCTTGTAGTGCTGGTTTTTTTAGACGTGTGCGTGTGGGTGTGCCATTGTCCTTTAACATATCGACTTATTTTTTATAAAATAAAATTCTTTTTTCGTCCTATAAAATTAAAAACAGAATTTTTTCTAAGTGGATCCTACAAAAGGTTTGCAAGGCAACGATAACAAAAACATAACATAATAACATTTGAAGGATTTTCGAAAGGAAAAACCTTAAGGCTTTGAAGAATTGTTTTTGGTTTTCTCTTTTTTATTCCTAACTAGGAAGTGTGCATTAAAAGTAGAATGTATTTTGTTGTTGTGTTTTTTTTTTAATTATTAAGGATAACAACAACATAACAAAGCAAAGATTTTCTTTCGACAAACAATGAATTCGAAAAACAAGGGATTTGAGTTCTTTTTTCTTTTTTTTGTCTTCTTTTAAGCAGAGAGAAAATTATGTACAACATTTCTATGGCTGGAGAGCTGCTGTTAAACAGAATAATTTATGCACAAGTGTCCAAGTATAACAGGTCAGGGTATATTTTTAGGGCAGGTAATTCTAGAAGTTTTGGAAAGCGAGATTGTCAAGAAAAATAAACTCTAAAACGTGGGGATTGGTGGTGATTGATTAGAAACGGATAAATTACTTAAAACATGAGAAGAAAGCAATATAAAAAAAGTTACGTATTGGTGATGGAAATTTCCCTCACACCTTTTATAATGAGCAATAAATCAATATCAATTAGTATTTTGTTAATAGAAATGTGTTGTTTTGTACATTTCATATGTATTGTAAAAATTTAAGAACAGCTTAAATCTCTCATTCTAATGATATATGTATGTAACTCATGACATAAAGAACTGCTTTCAGCTTTTCACCTAAGAGGGGTTTTCCATAAGGGCGATTAGATATTGAAGTGATATAAAGTCGGCTATTTGTGAGCTACTAAAGAAATTATTTCTTTATTTCAAAGATCCAAACCTGCCATTATGGATGAAATATAATATCGTGTTAATGTCCGTTGCTGCTTCTTAAGGACGGGCATGGGTCCGACTGGCACAATGTTCGTTGACTTTGCAACACAGATCCGGCTGAATTTTATATCACTGACCTCGATTATGTTGCCATCAGGAGTAGACCTGTGACTTGAGAAGACCGTCTGCCGCAGCCTCTTATATGGTGGCATGTATCCGAGTGTTTAAATTTTCGTCGACTTTTCCACACAGATCCGGTTAAATTTAAGCAAATGCATCGGTTGTCTTGACTTTTGGCCTTTTGGCATAGATTTGTAACTTCAGGAAACCTCACAGGAAAAAGTCGAATCCCCAATTCAGGTCACACGTAACCTTAAATCGTTCATATAGAATGTGCATTGTGCCAACGGTTGTGTGACACTTAGAAACTTGTTGCTGGAACCTCGTGTCGTGTCGTGTCGTCTACGCTCATACATATATGAAGTTCAATTTGGGCGGAGAGAAATCAGTTACTATCAAAATTGTAGTAGCCGCCGTTGACAGTGAAGGTGTTGCGGAACAATAACGTCGTCGCTGGCGCAAAATCCCCACTAAACAATAATTTTTTGTTTGGATGCCTTGTGACCTGCTGAACCTCGTGTGGTTCTAATCAAGATTTTTCAAATACAGTTTTTGGGCATAACTTTAAACCTTCTTTTAACTAAAACCTTTCTGTTTATTATAGTGAATGTGGCAAGAGAACGTTTAGTGTGAGATGTTTTCGGCTCCTACAGACTTAATTTATAAAATCCTTTTTTAGCATAAATTTAAAAACGCCCTCGTTTTTGTTTTGCTTGCTACAAAAAGCATAATAAAAATGTTCAAATACAGAAAGAAAACAGCCATCCATTCACTTGTGCGGAGCAGTTTTCCTTAAAGAATAACATTTCCCTTAACCTGCCCGTGAGTGCATGTGAGTGTAAGTGTGTCTGTGTTTTTTCTCTTTTCTAAACAAAACAAGGCTGCAGGGATGCTGTAGAAAAGGTACGAGCGAAAAATAACGCAATTGTCAAAGTTTTTCTTTCTAACCTACAAAGAGAATTTAAGTCAAATGTTAATGCAAAACAACACAAACACTGTTGCCACATTTCAATTAATGTAAAAGAAACTTCAATTTGAACAAATATTTGAAGGCATCAGAAACAAAACAACGAACAAATTTTAAAATTTTTAAAATAATCGTAAATTCAAACCCAAAGAAGGTGTTTCTCAATGGAGATTGTGGTGATAAAAGTGAATCATAAATGTGACACACATTTAACAGAAATTGTTAAACATTTGAACAGACAGACAGACAGACGGACACCTTCAGAAAAAAATTCTGGCATTGCCAGAATATGTATGTATGTACTTTTAAAGAATTGCTTAATAAAGCACAAGTTTAAGAGGAACTCTTTCATAATGTTGTGTTTGAAGAAAACCTTAATATTTGTCAACCACCAGAAATCAAAAAAAAAAGCCAAAAAGAGTTTCGTTTGAAGAGAAGAACTTAATTAAATAAAATAAGCACGAAATAGTATTTACATAAAACTTTATTTCTGGCTGTGTTTTGAAAATGTAAGATAAGCATAAAAGGAATATAATTATTAATAAACAAAAACAAACATAAGAAAACTTAAAATGCCTGCATGCTATTGCCATATGGCAAGAACTTCAAATATAATGGGTTATTGGAATACAACTTAGGATGTGACTTCTACACCAAAAGTTTGTGTAAACACATGACGGGTTTTAAGAGGATCACCTCACCATGAGAAATCTTATGAGTCTCTAACAAATGATTGATACGTTCGTTATTACAACAGCAAATATTGTTGGAAAAGAAATTAATTAAGTTTATGATCTGTTAATGAACAGCCAGTAAGATCAGGTATCAGACGCTCTTATTTTAATTAAAAACTTCTCGAAACATGTGCAAATACATACATACATATATAATATAATATCTCTAACTTTACAGGGCACAATCGACTGAGAATAAGAGACACTCTTGCCAGACTTAAGACCCCCAAAAAGAAACTGTTGATCCCAATATTTTTGGCCACCCACTGCCCGGCCTATTTAATAATAATTTTGGATTTAAGATTGTAATAATTATTGTTAGTTCAATTTAAAATTGAAGATCCAGGAAATAGTATAACTGGTTAATAAGCATATAGATCCAGACAGTCAATACCTATCCTGTCTAATAGGTATACCACACATACATGTACTTGCAAGGGGTCAACGTTAAAAGTTATGGAGAACTTTTTCCTCAGAACTTCAACCAATAGCTGTTTAAGCGACCGAATGAGCGTTTAATGCTTAATGTGAGGTTATTTTTATTGCTGATGCTGTATCATCGATGCCTTCCTTCAATTTCCTTGGCTGCAAAATGCTGTGCCAAAGTTTTATAAACGAACCCAAATAAAAGTAATAATCGTACAATAACAAAAATGTCATCAATCAGTCAGTGATGATAAATTTGATTGAAAAATACTGCAGCCGAAAGTGAAATTGCCACAAAAGGCATCACACCCAAGATTTTTTGTTGTATCTTCATTCCAAAAATCAATTCATTGGAAAACTGAATGATATATGTAGTAATTATTGCACAAATTTCTGCGTCTAAAATGCGGTTGCCATATAAGAGTGAAGCCAAATATTTTACAAGTGCTGATTTTAGGAACGTGCAACTATACAAATGCGCCAGTGGTGTAAAACACCTAAATTTCCAATCCTGCGCTGAATTTTTCTTCGAATTCAATTATTTGCTTAAGCACCAACCAAGTGCCGGTAAGAAGGATGCTAGACCAAAGGCTGCACTTCTTGCTTTCATAGCAACTCTTGTTTTGCAACCCGCATAAACTAATAACTTCTCTACGTTATAGCAGATTTCGTCTAAAATTTGCACAAAACAACAATTCATCGTTGATTAAAAGTACAATTTCGTAGCTGTCATTTGCCATCCCTGATCGAAATATGCATGTCGCAACTGTGTAGCCGGTGAAAATCTAAAAGTGTGAGCTTAACATGAAGCTATTGCTACTGACTCAAACTCCTTCCTGGGCCATCCGCCTCTCACTGGTTGTTGGTGTCTGAACATTTTTACCTGTTTTTTTTTATTGTATTTGTTTTGTATCTATTAGTTTATAAGGTTTTTGCGGGTAATCTCTTTGTGCTCCTTCTCTCTTCTTTTTGTTTTTTTTTTCTTTCTTCTTTTGTCAACTCAAAAATTTTTCATTTTTGTAATATGCTGGTGTTGTTGACAGTCGTGCTGTCAGTCAGTTTGGCATTTGCTGGTGTATATTAAATAATATTGTTTCTTACTAGTTGTTGCTTGCCTGCTCACATACTCGTACACTTTTGTTCTGATTATTGTAAAGTCTGTCAGTCAGTCAGTCAGTGTGGGTGAGATTTGTTGTCATATTTTATTAAAATAGATTTATTTTTAGTAAATGGTTTTTGAGTAGAGCTGGTGGATAGACGACGATACAGGGAAAACAGATTCGTGTGAAGAGTGAATGCTTTCATACATACATACATATTTCTGTACATACATATATATAAAAATATGTGGCCATGTATGTATGTATGTGTGTATGGGCATGCATTTGATGGCGATAAGGTGGGTGCATAAATACTAAATAAATTAAGAGGTTTGGTTTAGTTTTAAAGTCAGGTAGTATCTGAGTAATTTGTTTTGAAAAAATATTACGAAAATTCCAAGAATCAAAAGTTACATTAAATTATAGACCCGTAATAAATGTAATAAAAATTCCACCCATCTCTTACATAAAAGAAAAACTGACATGAATTTCGGAGCCGCCACAAAAAAGAAACGGCAGCCCAGCGAACACTGAATAGTGCGATTCACTGGCCAATCGACCACAAACGGGTGAGCTCTCGATAAAAAACGCGTTGTGTGTAAAAATTTACGGGCTTCGGGATCTATTCCGAACAAAATCCATCGTCTTACCGATAGAACAATGTAACGCAGCCCACACTGTGACGGTGCTTAAGAAAGTCTATAGTGTTGGATACCCTACAGTTCCCGATGTCTAGTAACTCCAAAATAGACTTACAGTACGACCAATTCTAAAACACTTGCTGAAATAGCAATAACCTGACAGGGTTTTCAAATTGCATATTCCAATGAGACGACGTATAGGGAGTATCGTTATAGGCGATTTAACAGCGTTAATAGACAGCATCAATGCCACAAGAGTCTGGGCAAATTGACCGACAACGGCGAGCTCTTTACTGACATTAAACTTACCATTCGAAAAGCAGTTTTTCGGATCAAATGGATTTACAAGGTCACTAGGATTTCTGCAGATCACTGCACTTAATCGATCATATTAGAAGTACATCGTAAATAAGACATACGGAAATTGGAACAGTTCGACTGGTCATTGTTTACTCGCAGCCGCCACTCTACTCCTCGGTGTAATGCTAAAAAGGGCACAATGTCGAAAATCATAAGACCCAATACTAGTAGTAAATGCACGCACTTCAGTATTCTGGGCAGACCAATGTAAGAATATGTCCCAATTACTGCAGAGACTACAGAGAAAACAGCAGCCAGGCAACTGCCGGCAAACGAGTGGCAGCAAATGGAAGATGTCAATATGACAGCAAAGCGATGACTAACGTAAAGAGAAATTTCCCAGGAATATAAAATTATCCAGAAACAAAAAACTAACCCAAAAATTAATAAGCACAACAAATTTAAAAATATTGTAATGCAAACATTTTGGTTTTTAACAACATTCTGCATTTGCCTCGTCGCTCTCTTGAATCTCTTTGTGCAAATTGTATTGGCTGATTATTTTATTATTTAATTTTTCATATTCGCACGCATTTAAATTGTTTATTTCCTGTTTAGCGCGGCGGGATTGCGAGTGCGAGACGAGGAGCCACAAGTAACGACATTCTTACATTTTGCCACAGTGTCTGTCTGTCTGTCTGTCTGTCTGTCCGTGTGTCTGATGATGTGTCTCTGTTGCCGATCGTCGTTAAAATTAACCACACATTTTGCCAACTTACAAAAAAAAAAAAAACATAATTTGTAGATTTAAACATGACCCCGCTTCCGTTTTGCTTTTCTGCGACCTGCCCCTGTTATCCGCGCAATTATCTAGGGAATTTAAAAATGAGCCAGACAGGCTGAAATTTTACAAGTATTTTGTTTGCGCACATGTTTGTTGGTACCGTTTGTGCTTCTTTTTTTTTTTTTGGTGGCAAGAATGAAGATTTCATAGAAATTTATGGTTGTTTTTATATGTGTTTTTAATTTCGAACAAATGTCTGCACATTTAGTTCAATTAAGTTTAGAATGTTTTGTTGAAAGTTTCAGAGTGCAGAGTTACAAACAAACCTGGCAGTGGTGGGCAAAACAAGTTAAGCTCAATTAATAATCAGTTATTGCAGGGTCTGACACAACTTCCCATCATCGATATTACCAACTGGATGGTGAGTTAGAAATTGAGAACTTCCGCAGAAAGTCTTTCCCCGACACTGTCACTGTGCGAAGGTTCAAATCCAAGGTACATGAACCCTACTCCCTCTGTCCCCCTCCCCATCAACTATTTTACACATGCGGCACAATGCGTCAACCATCACATGAATAGGAGTCATTCGCTGAGTGCTGGTCCTACGTCTTGGGCTGTATTGGCTTCCGGGCAAACAGTGTTATACATGGATTATGCCTTAAGGAACATCCAACGTGATTCAGTTGCGCCATCTCGACGGCAACTTCCTGTCCTCCCAACGCTAGTGCACACGCTCCAATATGGCCAGCAGCTGTGTGTCACGTAGCGCAGTCCTTTTGAAACCATATGTCCTTGGTGCCTATATCACTTGTGTCAGGCTCACTAGTCTCTATCTCTCTCTCACTAGTTAAAATGCATTAGACGTTGTGGCATCTCTTATAGATTAGGTTGTCGGTCCAAAACTCAACAATTTTGTTTTTGAACGTATTCATTCATAGAGAAATGAATCCCATCGCTGAAGTTGATTTTTGATGAGATTTAAAGTCTGTTTTCAACAGCTCCGCGGACCACCCAGTGAACACTTGCCATTTGCCTGTGGTCACTTACATTCAGCTCTTGTGTAGATTGAATTTTGCAGGATATAAAGTGCGTGAAAACCAAGTTCTTATAAGGGGATTTTCATGCGCACTCTCACGGACAGTGGCGGTGCTTCAGGTAGATTTGATGTTTCATCGTCGCACGGCTGTTGATTCATTATTTAATCAGTGGATTAAAATTTATCCACCACATACTGTTCTAAGTAGGACGATTATGGCGACCACAATTTAAACGAAAGCTGGGACAAAAACACCCATAACGATTAAACAATATTATTATATATCCGCGATAACTTTCCACCACTCACTGAATACATAACAGCCAATTTTATAGATGTAACGACCGCTATCAATTGGCAAAGTTCGGAAGTTTCTATTGGAAAACAAGCCGTTTAAGAGGCGCAGCTGCACAAACAGCCGACAGGAAACTAAAACTTTTTTAATAAGTGACAAAAAAAATTAACAACAACTTTTGATTCAGGTAGACGAAAACGTTTCAAGACCATAAGTCATAAGTCTGCTGCAAAATATTTCTGGTACTTTTGCTGGATTTTTTTTTTTTGGTTTTCTTAAATAAAATTCATTTAATAAATAATGCTGTCATGACTTACACATCATCTTTAGCCATAATGCGTAATACATGTCTAAAGATTAATGTATCCAAAAGGGTGAGAAAAGCAAATTTTCTTCACACTGACAGGCAATTCTTTATATTCCATCAACAAGTAGAAGATTACGAAATCCAAAAATTAAATACATACATATATAACATATTTTCATATGAAGAATGTATTTTGTAATCTGAACAGAATTTTAGAAAATGTGTTCAACAGACATTAGTTTAAGCACTCGAAGAGAACCAACCCTTTGAGCTAAAACCAGGTCAAGAATATTCATTTCCTTTGTGTAAGAATCATTTGTCAGCTATTTGGCCAGCTGGGTTGTTTGTTTTTATATTCTGGCGGCTGCTTGTTAAGCAATTGAAAAAAGAATAATCATTTTAGCCTAAAAAAGATTTATAGTTTTATGCTGCTGTGTATTCCATCAGCTTCATTTTAGAGGATGGCAGTTTTTCGTTTGAAATCAGATTTTCTTTTTAAAATCTTTTGTGAAAAAAAACTGAAACTTTTCGAAATTTATTGAAATAGATTTAGTATGAGATTTTCGTGTCTGCTTCAGTTGCCAGATGACAACAAACTTTTGTCACAAATTGAAAATAAAAAAAACGGAAATATTAGAAAATCCACTCACTCATCCATTCACTAAACTTTTCACTTCCTGCCCAGCCAACAACAAAGAAATATTTCCTATGAACGGATTTGTTTATGCATATTTTAAATTTTAACAAAAGCCGCATCGACAGCCCATTGTGCGCCCATTCGTTCTTTTGAAAGCGGTTGAAAGTGCGTGACATGCGTGCTGGTTAAATTTGTGAAATGAAAAATAAAAAAAAACACAAAAACTTTAGGCATTAATGATTGTAACACTGACAATCAAACAGCTCTGCAACGATAAAATGTACACAAGAAATTCTATTTCCAACGAAATGTGGAACAAATGGCTACAGTGATATTTATTTTCTTGCACATAATTATTTGTATGGCACACACTAGTACATACATACATGCACTAAATTTTTAAATGGGGTCTTTTTTTTTTGTTTTTCGTGATTAAAATTTTATCTTTTTAATGTGAAATATTTACAAAAATAATAATAATAATTTTTGTTTGAAATGCGACCACATGTTATGCCATATTTTTCATTTAAAATCTTACAAAGGAAAAATCTTCAGCCGCAAAAGTAAGCGAAACAGTATTGAAAGTCTCAAAGCGGTGCAAAACAATTAAAGAATCCCATTTTTCTCTGCATATTGGTAAAATAGCCAACATTGTGATGGATTATAAAAGGAGGGAAAAACAGTGCACACAGGAACATTTATGAGGGGCACTAGTGCTTTTGTGTTTTGCCTTCGTAATTCGTTAATTGTTATGTTCGTTTTCATTAAAGATTTGCCTATTGCTCATGGTTGTTTGCAAAAATATACACCATAAATTAGTATTTCTTAAGTAAGAATTTGTCACAAGTGAAACTAAATAACAAAAAATTAACAACAACAAAAAAAAGAAAATTTTATGCCAGCTACACGAACACAAAAGAAGTGTAAAAGAAATGCTATATATACATAAATAGAAAACTGTATTATCTGGCCTATATCTGTTTATAAAATCAGGTGTTTGGTCCTCTGATTCCGCAAAACAAAACTGCACTAAAAACCTCGTCATTTTTCTAATGTTAAAAGTTTTAAGCCCCCTTTTTAATATAAAAATTAAAATTTTTTTTGAACTCTCAAATCACGTGATTTCAAAACACTTGATTTTCCCACCACAAGTGAAATACATATTTTAATTAATAATTTTTTTTTTTTATTTATTTAAAATTATGCTATTATTTTTCCATTTCATTTTAAAGAAACATTTTTTTTGTTTTCTTACACAGTTTTACTAAATTTATTTCCCAAAAATTTCTTTTTGTGTAGCAAAATTAAAAGTGCCCATGACTCATGCTCCAGCAAAAATGTACTTTTCATTCAAGTGTAATTTATTTGTTTATTTTTTTCTTATAGTTGTTGAATTTTTGTACACAAAACTGAACAATTGTAAATGTTTAATTCAGAATCTTCAAAGTTGTTTCTCAATTGCCTGCATTAAACTTGAACTTAGAAAAGAAACTACAGACGCGAACACGTGCACTTTTAATTCAATTTTATTTATTTTATTTTTCCAGTCAAATTTAATCCACTAAATATTAAACTAAAGAAGAAACAGAAAGCAACTACAATATGAATCAACATGTTAAGCTTGTTTGCAAACTTGTGTTAAACTTTTTGTTTGAAATTTAATTTCTTATTTTAATTAAATATTCAAACATTGTCTCAACTATTATCGTTAAAAAGAACACGAAAAAGCTGACCATCTTAGTTTAATTTTGCTTTTATTTTAAGCTTTTAACGAAATAAATGCTACGAAAAGAATTTTAATTAGAGGCCAAAAAAGAAAAATATGATTAAAAAAAATCAAATTAAAAACAAACAGGAAGTTGGACTTAAAAGGTTTTGGTAACAAAAATTTATCAAAAAAAAAAAATAAGAAATAGTTGGAATTTTAGCAGCAAGGACGGATTTCCAAAAACAGCTGATAGTTTAGTAATCAAACCCACTGAGGCCACTTCAAACACAAAACTGTACCGATCGGCGCTTACAACATTTGGCCTTAACGCCACCTTTAGTTCCTTTACCAGCCCTGGTTGGTGACATTCATTGTACATTAAATCGACACTGAAAATATTGTGGTGGTTTTAAATCGAATTTCCTGCAACTCGAACGAAAACGTTCCACATCCACGAACAGGCGCAGAAGCTGTTCCCTAGTCAAGTTTATTTGTAGTGTTGGCTTGTCCACGAAACGCTTATAGAACGTGTAACCGTCCATAAATCACACAAGGTACACGACAAAAAAAACACAACCACAGATGCAAGTTTTCAAAATAAATTATTTAATGAAGTTCAATTGAATGATGACCGGTCTCAATAAGTGACACGAATGGGAGAAAAAAAAATAATAGAAAAAAAAATTCAAAAAATGCAATATTCGTTATAATTCAACGTATATCTTGAATACTTTATTAAATTTGTGGTTTTTTATTAAAACTATTAATAAAAACAATATAAGCATAATATATCCGTAAACTTCGATGCCTTGTATATTTTGTGTCCTTGAGTGTGATGTAAGTAGTCAATTTCGGGTACATCACAAATCTGTATGTCCTGTCTTTTTCTTGTGTATGTCTGCCTGGTCTAGATGTCTTATGTATTCCTTATCTATGTCTCCTCATTGCTTTGCCCTGCTTTTAGCTCATCACTTCTTGTCCATTTTTCAACTACATACTTACATATATCTTGTCTTATGTTGTTCTACTCAATACCTGGTTTATATTCTTAGTTTATGTCTCTTCTCAGCATCTCTTTTGTCTTTTCTTACCAGTATTTGTCTATGTTTTACATATTTCTGGCCTATATCTTTTGTTGTTTTTATACATACCTGATCTATATCTTATAGAGTCCTTGTCTCATGTATTCTTAGTTCATATCTTTTCTGTGTGTCACCTTTTGTCTTGTCTGTGTCTTATATATGTATGTCTTCTGGGTATCCTGAGTTTTTTTCTTGCCCATGCCTGGTCTATATACATATATATTATAATCTTGCCGTTTCTATTCTTGGTATATGCCTCTGCTGATTAAGGCTTTTGTCTGTGTCTTGCCTTGTCTAACTTGTGTCTTGTCTAGGCATATTTCTTGTCTATATCGTATGTTTTTCTAATACATACCTGCTCCATCATGTCCTTGTTTTACCTTAGTTTATATCTCGTTTGTGCACTCATTTTGTGTGTCTTTCCAGTGTCTAGTCTATTTTTTAAATACTTCTTGTCTATATCTTTATTATGCTATGCCCCGCTTATGCATTTGTTCTGTCTATGTTTTGCCTATATTTCTATTTTTCGTTTTTCTATGTCTTGTCTATATCTTGTCTATGGCTTGTCCATGTTTGGTCTATGCCTTGTCTATGGCTTGTCGATGTTCTGTCTATATCTTGTCTATGTCTTGTACAGACGTCTTTATG
Organism: Epicampocera succincta; assembly: GCA_932526305.1. NCBI lineage: Eukaryota > Metazoa > Arthropoda > Insecta > Diptera > Tachinidae > Epicampocera > Epicampocera succincta. Next base: position 60,699,709 of record OW052036.1, on the reverse strand, counting down.
TCTTATTTGTGTATTGGCGTGTCTGTATTTTGTCTATGTCCTGTATGTGTCTTGCGCCTACATCTCGTCAAAGTCTTGTTTATATCTATATCTAGTCCTTAGGTACGTTTTTGTTTGCTTCTTGAAACAATGAATACAAAACTGCAAAGATTTTTCTTTATCTACAGAAACTTTCAGAACCTTTGTTAAGAATTGAATTGAACCTACAGCCTCTAAACTTTTGATCGAACACTCTACCGACTGATGCCTCGATACACTCTTGTTTTATGTGTATCTAAGTCTTGTCTATAACTTGCTTTGGCTTTATTCATGTCTTATCTATGTCTTGTCGTATTTATATCCGTATATAAATCGTCGTATGTTTTTTCTATTAATTGTCTATGTCTTGCCTATTAGCTTTTGCCAAGCCCAGGTCTTATCTGTACCTCGTCTACCTCTTTTCCATTGTGCTGCCTTTGCTTTGTATATGTTTTATACGGCATTTACTATGTGCACATGTGTAAACATATATATATGTATATATCCTGTCAATTTGTACTGTTTGATTATATCTTGTCTATGGCTGGTCCATGTTTGGTCTATGTCTTCTCTATGTCTGATATATGTCTTGTCTATGGCCTGTTTACGCCTTGTCTATGTTCTGTCCATGTCTTTTGTGTGGCTTGTCCATGTCTTGTCAATATCTTGTATATATCTTTTCTATGTTTTGTCTATGTCTTGTCAATATTTTGTCTATGTCTTGTATATGTCTCGTTTATGTCTTGTTTATATCTCGTCTATGTCTTACTTTTGTTTGATCTATATTATTTCTATGTAGTGCCACACTTGCCATCCGGTTCACTTACATTTACTCTTATTCATTTCCCACTCTTCTTCTATCCTTTTCCTATATTGTAGTTTTTTTAAAGAATTTTCTAAAAAATTTTAATAATACCCTTCATTTTCTTCAACATTTGCATTTCTAATAACCACGATCTGACGACGGACATTGATATTTTAAATTACAATTTCCTTTTTTTTTATGTAATTTCAAGGTCACTGGACAGCATCTTCATTAAGTCATCCATATCGTAGCGAAAACATTTGTAAATTATTTAATTAAATTTGATAAATTATTATAATATTTAAAACGCAATTGATATTTAAGTATTTAGGTAGTACTCACAGTGAGCTGTGGCCACAGCCAACAACGTCAGCCATTTAATTATATTTGTAAATAGTCCCATCTTGGTTTGCAGCGTGCGCTGTTTTGTTTGTTTTGTTGTCCGCGGTGGAGGAGCGCAAATACGAATCGAGTGCAATTAGAAAATACACTTGTAAATGGCACGAAGGTTGAGATTTCTTTCAGGTGGCTGTTTTTGTGGTGTAATTTGATTTGAATGAATTACACGTTAATTTCAATTACTTAACACGTTTAACACAACGATATCGATTGATGTCTGTTTTTGAAATTTTCACCCTGTAAATTTAAGAATATGGAGCGTTAAGCAAAAAGATTTTTTTTTTTTTTTGTTGTAGAAACACGACGCGTGTAAACAGTTTTATGGAGGGCAGAAACAAAAGCAGAAGGCTGAAAAGAAGACAAAAAAGGAAAATATTATTTAATTAATACATTTATTAAGTAGCTGAAAAATTAGAAAAGTTATCGCCGCAGTTTGTACAATAAAATTGCCATGTTGAGGTAACGAAATGACAGCGTATTTAATAGACAAGAAAGAAAATTATGTTAACAAGATGCAAACAATACAAGACACAGAAAATAAAGTAACAAACATTAGGATGGTACAGACAAAAGTGGTCTCAGACACTGAATATACACCAGATTCTAATAAAATATTGACAAGACAAGGAAAAATCGTAGACAAAACATATAGAAAACCAGAAGACATTGACGAAATAAGAGCAAGACATGGATAATTCATAGACGAGACATGGCGAACATAAGGGTGAAACATACAATATATTTGCACGACACAGACCAGACCTAAGCAAGACATAGAAAAGATATAGACAAAACATGTATAAGACAAACTTTCAGATGGACAGATAAAGGCCAGACTTAGAAAAGCCAAACTAAGTTGTACACCAGACATTGTTTAAATAGGCAAAATTGTCCTACAGCTGTCCGATATGCACGAAAACTGAGCTGTAGTAGTCCTTCAAAACCCAAACTTAAATAAAGAACAAAATCTTAATACGACTTCACATTAAGGGAAGCCAAATAATTCTCAAACCAGACATTGACTAGACACACAACGGTGACATTCACCGCCCACAACTGCGAACGCTTAAGGAAATGTTCCAAAAATTATTTTTGCCACAACTTGGTGACAGAACCCAGCAAAGTTTCCACCTCTTCCCCCTTCTCATAAACGGCTTAACACTTCCTGCACAATACAAAATATGTAGAAGGGTTTATATTTTTCAGTTGACGCTGGTGTTGTGTTGCTGCTGTTGTTGTTTTTGGATCTGTCAAGTACAAAAATTGTTGTCACTTGAAGTGAAATGAGTCTTTTGTAGAAATTTGCTTCGGGTTTCTCTTAGCAAATATTTTGCTTAAACACAACAACAACAGAATATTGAGGAAGAAATAATGTTAGAACAAAAGTTTTGCTTAAATTACGACATGATGTTGATGAGGATTTTCGAAACTCTAATAAAGTGGAAAATTAAGGGCATTTAAAGCAGAAATGAACAATAAAAGAGTGTATGAGTGAACGAGGTTTAACTGTCAGCCGTTTGATTGTTCGTTCGTTCTTTTTGGATGCCTTTTTTCAGCAACTTGATATTCGAAACTGAGAAGAATTTTGAAGTATTTAAATATAATTTTTAAAAGGATTATGAAAACACAGTTAGTGAAGCAGAAATTTAAACTTTTTGCTTTAAGACACGTCTAGAACAACGTTCGAGGGGTTGTTGTCTTGGGCAAATATTATTTTACTTACAATATTTTGAGTGGCATTTAAATATTTCCTGTTCATTTATTTTTGCTTTCATTAGCGCATATTTAGCGCCCTTCAAAATATGGCTTTTGTTCAAATATTATTGATTAGTTTCAACATTTCACTTTAATTTTGGTTGGTTTTCTTGTCATTAGGCCATTAAGACTTTGTTTTACGAGCGCCCACATTTTTTTTACCAGAGTTTTCAAAATCTCATCTTTAAATGTGTTTAAAATTTATGGCCATCCAAATGCATTTTCCTTGTGAAAAAATATTTATTGTTTTACAGAAAGATATTTTTTAATAGCATTTTAAGTTAAAATTTATTGAGTTGTTTAAGTTTATTTTGCTTTCTTAAACGGTCACGCCAATATACTAAAAATACCATGAAAACCACTCCAAAGAAAAATGGAAGAGGAAAATGCAAAACAGAAACTTATTCAAACACATTAAACAGACGTTTGTCCACATCAGTGGGAGTTTAGAAAAGATCAATGATCTTTAAAGTAGGCAGCGAATCAACCCTTTTTATAACCAAAATGTCATTCTAATTTGTAGAGTTTAAAACATATTAATTGTAGTAATAAAATTTCAATTGGATTAAATGAAATTAAGAGGGTTGTTAAAATGAGACGAGACAAACACGTGACCAGGATTAAGTTTAATGAACATTTAAAACAAAACTTTAAAAAAATGTGTGACGATGCGTAAAATATTTTAATTAAAAATATATTTTTATAAAATGATTTAAGGATTAAAAATATTTTATTAATATGAAATATTTTTCTTTTCCAGTCTCTCTGACCGGGGTCATTTTTGTTTGGAAAATGTTTGTTGCAGAAAAAAAAATTTCTAATACAATAGAATGAGAGATTTTTCGCAAAAAGAAATTTTAACAAAAACTTTTTCAAAAAAATAGGTAATTTTCAAAAAACCTTTCTTATTCCCTTAAAAAATATTAGTTTTGTAAGAGATACATTTTTATTAAAACAAGTCTCTTTAATCAGCCATTTTTTTCTTTGAGATGAAAATCTCTACAATATTTTTCTTTTTTGTTATAAGAAATGGGTGGCAATAAGAAAAGCATTTATTAAACACATGGACTTTTAAAGCCAAACAAATTTCACTGAAAGAGACAAGTTGGCTATAGCGATGTTTTTCATAAGGAAAATAATCTTCCATCAACCACGAATATTAAAGAAATTATTTCTGTCAGATTTTACCATATTGTAAGAACTGACAATCATCCTTTATTTCACATCTTCCCAGTTAAAGAAATAAATAGACTGCGATAAGAACAATATGGTTTGTTTTTTGCTTCGTATTCGTTACTTTCATCATCGCTTTCTTCTTTGTATTCCGAAATGATTTCTTTAGAAACATTTTCAAATTTAGTTTTTCTTTTTACGCATAATTTTTCCGTTCAAAGCAAATTTTTATTTTATTGGTTAAATTTTATTTTAAAATATTGATTTGTTTTCGTTTAACCCCAAAAACGTTTTTGCACTTGGCAACAAATTTTTTTTTTTTTTTTTTTTTGTTTCGTTTTATTTACAATCTATCCAAGGATAATAAGCAAATTTAATAAAATAAGTAATAAGAAAATAACATTCATTGTTGAACTCCAATAAGAACAACAATATACAAACAAAAATTGTTAAAGTTATTTCAAGAATTCATAATATATACATTATATACAAAATCTTAAAGTTTTATCTATACTAATATTTACATATATGTATGTACACAGAATTTTATTTATGTATAATTGATTAGGTTCGAAATGGCAAGTCTAATATGTGGTTCCTTTTCAGTCTTCTTACTTCGTTTGTGTCATCTAGTAGCATTATTGCCAATGGGTTACAATGGTTACTCAGCCTCTCCAAGTAATTTTCGCTATATTTTCTAACTTCTTCTTTAATCATCGGAATTGATAAGTCATCATGAATTGTTTTGTTTGATACAAACCATGGAGCGTTAACTAAGGACCTCAATGTTTTCGACTGAAACCTCTGTAGAATTTCAATGTTAGAATTGCTGGCCGTTCCCCACAACTGTATGCCATATGTCCATACTGGTTTTAACATTACTTTGTACAAAATTACCTTATTCTCGAGACTTAGTTTGGATTTGGGACCTAGTAACCAAAATAGGCGCTTGAATTTCAAGTTAAGATGTTGCTTCTTAGCTTTAATGTGGTTTTTCCATGTAAGCCTGCGATCGATGTGCAGACCTAAATATTTGACTGAGTCAGATTGCAGAATATCACTGTTGTTAATTGATACACGCGAGCAGTTTCCACGACGCAAAGTAAACGTTACGTGTAAAGATTTTTCAGTGTTGACTTTTATCTTCCATTTATTTAACCAAATTCCTATTTCATCAAGCTCTCTTTGAAGATATAGTGATGCAACGTCCGAGTCTGTGTCAGCAGCTAATACCGCTGTATCATCAGCGTAGGTTGCAACTAGTACATTATTTATTAAGGGCATATCCGATGTAAAAATTGTATATAAAATTGGGCCTAACACACTACCCTGAGGGACTCCAGCCTTGACACTGTAAATTCCAGAAAACTCTCTGTTGACCTTAACATAGTAATACCTTTCGCTGATATAAGATTTTAGTACTAGGTAAAAATGTGTTGGAAGTAGTTTTTTAAGCTTATATAGTAGGCCTGCATGCCAGACCCTATCAAATGCTTGTTGTACATCCAAAAATACACCTGAGCAATATCTTTTGTTTTCCAAGGAATACCGTATAAAATTTACTATACGATGGCATTGTTCAGGTGTGCCATGCCTATGTCTAAACCCGAATTGGTACTCTGGTATTATATTTTCTCTTCCTAGTATTGGTAACATTCTTCTCAGAAATATCCTTTCAAATATTTTGGAGAATGTGACTAGCAAACTTATCGGGCGATATGACGTTACAACATTTTCTGGCTTTCCAGGTTTGGGGACCATTACCACTTCCGCACATTTCCATTGCGAAGGAAAATGATTTAGCCTCAAAATTGAATTAAATATAAGCGTAAGAAAAATAACAGCTTTCTTAGGCAAGGCTTGGACTACTTTTCCATCCACACAGTCGTATCCTGGTGATTTTTTACAATTAATCTTAGCAATCTCCTCCCGTACTTCATTTGGTGAAATGTGTTTAATTGGCCAATCTACTGGACATGGACTATCAAGAAATTCGTAGATTTCTTTTGTAGAAGTACAATCATTTATTTCATGTGGCTGAAATATTTTTGATAAATGTAATGCATATGCTTCAGCCTTGCTTCGATCTGTTCTGCACCATAAACCATTTTCGTCTCTTATAGGTGTATTTTTCTTCATTGGACGCTTTAAATATTTGGTGGCATTCCACAGGTAATGTTCATCATATCTTGTAACGTTGAGATTACTAACAAAATTTTCAATCTGTTTGTTCTTTATTTCAGTCAGCCGAAGTTTAAGATCCTTTGTGGCCCTATTAAGGATTCGTTTGTCATTCGGGTTTCTACTCATTTGCCATATTCTTCTTAGTCTCCTTTTATTTTGGATCATAGTTCTTATTTCAGTAGTTACATAAACCTGGTTTTGGCTATTACGGGTATCAGTTGATGGTGTAGATAGAAATCCAGCTTCATGGATTAAATTGTTGAAAGTTTCAGCCGCATCATCTAATTCCGATGCAGACTTTACTGAAATATTGAGGCTGACAGTTCTTTCTAACCAGGTGCTAAATGATGATAGATCAGTTTTACCATTCAAAATTTTATATCTTTTCAAGTGACAATGTAAAAATGTATTCAAATCAAGGATAAGTGGCGAATGGTCAGAGTTTAGATCGTAACTATCAGTTATTTGTAGTAAATTATTTGGTATGCCATAATATAAAACAAAATCCAATAAATCCGGAGTTTTCGTCAAATCTGTAGGCCAATATGTTGGACTACCCGTAGATAAAACTGAATAGTTGTTATTGCCGATACATCTAAAAAGTTCTCTGCCCTTAGGATTTATTAATCTTGAACCCCACCAATGATGTTTGGCATTGAAGTCGCCTCCTACTATAAATCTAGGCCCAAGTTTCCTAAAAAATTCTTGAAATTCCTGACACTTTACAGAATATCTTGGAGGAAAATAAATAGAGCTAATGGTAATGGAAGTCGAATCACAAAATATTTTAATACAGGCAGCTTGTAGACTTTGCTGTCTTATTTCGTCGGCGAATTTGTAAGTTATTGATGATTTTATAAGTATTGCTGCTCCACCATGTGCTCTATTGTCCGGGTGGTTAGCTTTTATTACGTCAAAATTTTTTATTTTGAAAAATGATCTGTCTGTGAAGTGTGTCTCCGAGACTAGGAGGATATCAATGAAATTAGTTTTAAGAAATATTTCTACCTCTTGAGTATGATTGGAAAGCCCATTGGCATTCCATATTGCAATTCTTAAATTCATTTGCATAGTTTTGATATTAAAAGAGACATCATATTTATCAACTTATTGGTCTGTTCTATTTGGTTTTCAATTAATTTTTCGAGTTTTTCAAAAGAATTGTTTAATGGATTTAGTTGCTGTGGATTCCGTAAAGTATCAGAATATGAAAATCTTTAATTTCGACTAGCGTTGACGTTTGCATTTTGGTTAAGTTGATTTGGGTAATCTTCACTATTAAATATATATTGGCTGGTTTTATCTCTTCTGTAGAGATTATTATTTTGCAATTTTCTTGTAAGTATTTGTTTATATACTATGCAGCCTTTATAGTTTGCTGGATGGTTTTGTAGACAGTTCACACAGCGTGGAGGAGTTTCAATATCTTTACTGCAGTCAATTGTAAGATGCCCTAAGCCACATTTAACACATCTTTCTTCTTTTCGGCAGTAAGTTTTGGTATGACCGAATTCTTGACATCTATGACATTGCACAAGATCGTTAGTTTTTCTTAAGGGTTCAATGGTGACAATTGCGCTATTTATGTGCCTAATATCGTATACGTTTTTGTTGCTTAGGGCAGGTTCTAAATCAACAAAGAACATTGGAAGGGGATTTTTCGTTATTCTACTGCGAACATTGACAATGTTCCGAACTTTATGACCATTTTTTTCAATTTCGTATTTAATATCAGTAGTTGACGTAGAATGATGTAAGTTTTTTATAACAACTCTATACGATCGGTCTTGCTTCAATTGGTAGGTATGGAACTTAATTTTCCTGTCATTTAAATGAGTAACAATAGTTCTGTACGATTTTACATTCTTTATTAGCAATCTTATTTGTCCATCTCTAAGTGACTTGTATTGAAATTCAGAGGAAGGAATAATTTTAGAAAAAGATTTCATCATTGCGCTAATATCAGCAACAAATGGTATGTATATAGGTGGTGGCTTTGGTTCATTGTTATTGCTGTTTTCATTACATTCTTCATCCTCAGTATCAATTTCGTCATGATCAAGACTAGCAAAACGATTATTATTTTGGGAGCCTGAAATAATTGTCTTTGTTTGTCTTGATGTACCAGCATCGTTGTTGTTTAATATTGGAATGTTGCTTGCATTTAAATGTGCATGCGCCTTTATTGATTTACCTGCATTGTTGTTGTTAACATTTCTTATTGAAGTTAAGTTGTTGCTGTCGATATTTTGTCTTTTGTTCTCGAATATTTTTGGTGATACACTTTGTCGTCGTTTTTTTGTTATTGGCAAAGTAACTACCTGCCAGCTAATATCATTATCTTCAATTGATTCACTACCATCATCCATGACGAAGGCAGCGTATTTTGTTAGTGTTTAAAAATATTTTAAGTATTGTTCTTTAACAAGACAATTATTTTAAACTTTTTGTACTCTTTGTATTTAATAAAATTAAATGTATTGAAAACTGTGGCTGTGGCGCGTGCACTTGGCAACAAATGAATAGAAAAACTGAAAAACTTTTACATATAATATTTAAAATATTTGGAAATGTCAAGATTGTCAGCAAGAAAAAAGTATATGAAGAGGAAATGACAGAAAAAAATGATATCCTGTAGAGAAAAAAGCACTTGTACTTCTATAAACATATACATAAGTATGTTTATGTGAACAATTGCCAGAAAAGCATTAATCTCAAAATACAGTGAAAGGCAAAACTAGTCAGTGGTGTTGCTTTTTGGGCTGGATTTAGAACACTGTAAATCCTTAACTACAAAATGCTTAAATGAAACACAAAGAATAAGTTGGCAACCTTGTTTCAGTGCTTTTTTTTTAGTCACTTTCACCTTTAAGAATTTAGATAACAAAGAGCTGCAAGACGAGCTCTGGAATAGCGTGGCGAAAACGAAGATTTTAAATATTTTTGTTTACAAAGATGAGAATTGAAAATCTTTTTTCCAAAATCTAGATTTAGAGGTTTCAGAATTATAATAAATTAAAAATGAATGGAAAAGGATTTTTTACGATATTTTCTTAAATTTAGATATTTTCTTGGCGAGCGAAGATTTTTCCATAAATTGTATCCGATAATTTCTCCAGCACAACTATACAGCTCTGCAATAACTTAAAGTATATAAGTAGTTTGTTTTCTATTAGATTATTGGACAATCAAATATAAATTAAATTTACTTCAAAAATATACAATTCGAAATTTACGGTATTTTTCTTTTTCTTTTTCTTTTGGTCCTTTACTGTTGTTTTCCAACAGCATGTTGAAGCAGAGCACAAAGAATTTAATATCAACACATGAGCATGAAGAAAGAGCAGCAACTGCATCAAAATAAGAAATTAGTAAAACACCAGCAACTTTAAAAAAAATGTAACAACAACAACTAAACTAAAACTATAAAAAAAAACGACTACAACGTGGTATTAATAGAGAAGTAACTGCACATTTAAGCAAGAGGTTAATATCCTAAAACACAGTTGTATAAAAGGGGAGGGAAAGCCAAAGTGTGCAATAAAAGAAAGAAATAGACGACTTTACAGTAAGAACCACAACAACAACAGTAGACTAAACTGAAGTAAAAAAAAAATACAATAATTTGAAAAGAAAAGAAATAAAAATCCATTAAATAAGACATGATGTTTGTAAAACACCCCAGAGGAATATAAACTTAATAAGGATGATGCTGCTACCAAGAGGAAAGAGCAGGAATTAAAGAAAGTACATATTAGAAATAAAAAGGAAAGAACAACAGCGCACATGTTTTCCTCAAAACAACTGAACCAGCCAAGTTTAAAAAACAACTTAAAAAACGTATGTACATACATATGTATGTATTTAGTATGTTGAAATTCGAGGAATTTGCTTAAAAATAGCCTGCAACAAAAATGCAATTCCAAAACATTTGTTGTTGTCATTTACAATGTAAGCCTTAATATATGTATGTATTTTTTTTTATTGTAGTACATATTTCTCAATGCTGTTGGGTCGTATTTCCTGTGTATGTGTTGCAAAGTGTTGAACCCAGTTGTGTAAAAAATGAAAGATGCTGTTTGATGCTACACCTTAAGAAGGACAACTGAAAATGCTAGAAAACCTTTCAAAACAGAATTTGCTACCACCCATTATACACTTCTTCTTGTTGCTGTTTTCGTTGTCACAATTATCATCGGATTCTTTTTAGTTTGACAGTTGTTACAATAGCATTTGACAGCTGCGAAATATAATACATATGTATGGCTGTGACTTGCGCATTAAATAATTGATACATCACACAAAAGAGGAAGATGAAAACACAAACAACAACTAAGTATGTATGTATAACAACAACAATATTAGTGTTAGAGTGAATGAATATACTAGATAATAAAGCATGAAGCAAGTTTGTGATTATTTCAATAGGAAAATAAAAAAACTTGTAACTCAATTGTTTCAATTTTAAGCGAATTCTATCATAGTTATTTGAACTTAATTATATTGTTTATAAATTATTACCATATACATATGGATGTATTTACATATTTATGTATTTCAGAAATTTTAATGCAAAGATCAATGACCACAACCCATGTCAGCGTTTTGCCCTTTTTGTATTTTTTAAAGCGAGAGCTAAAGCTACAATTCTGGTGTAAATAAAGTCAGTTTGTTAAATCAAATGTTCTTAGTTGTAAGCAAATATATTGCCACAAATAACAGAACTACATACTACATACATACATATGTATGTATGTATGTGGGCATAAGGGTAAAGCAATGTCCTCTCATATCTTGTTATAGAAACAAACATTTCATATCTGATGTAGAGATAAGAGGATACAAAATCTATCAAAGTTATAAAATCCATTTCAATTATTTGATCAGTTTCACTACAATAATCAAAAGAAACAATGACGGCTTGTACACATGTAGAATTGGTGGACTACAGGTCCCTTTTGCCATATTCAAATTAATAGAGGTTCCCAAATTATCGGCTGTTAAGTGTCAGTGTTGCATATTGAGCTAATTAAAGCATTCTTAATACTTATACATACATATGTATGTACATATGTAATATATCCATTTAGTGCGTCAAAAGTTTTAGACGTAATTTAAGTCGCCCCCTTGTGTTGGATTTTCAAACTGTGCGCGTTCTCTCAATGTGTTTTTCAATTACTTTTCGATATTTTTATGACTTGCGAACGGTTTTTTTTTAAATACAAATCCAAGAAAACTGAATTCATGAAATTTGACACACTAAGTGGGTTTTTCTGCAGGTTGACATATTATAAAATGCAGTCACTTTTCTATGGACAGCTTATATTATTTTATTTTTCAGCTGTTCCATGTCAATGAACGTTAACGTTTGCAGGTATTATTTAGGCCAAAAGAAAAACTGATTTGGCGACTATTTATAAACTTTATTTTGCCAAGTTTAGCTATCACTTGCATTAATGATTTCCAAAATGTCGCATTTTGTCAGTTGGCCTGCTTTTGATATGTTTTCTGTTGGCTTGCCCAGAGTGCAAGATTTTCCAAAACCTACTATATACTTTCTTTAGTTTTTAGTATTTATTTTTGTGGCGACCAGCGAAGTGCGTGTTCTGTAAAAAACTAAATAACGACCGATTTTATGACTTTTGAGATGTTGTTACCTGTATACGAAAGTTCAAATACGGATGGATGATTATTGACGTTTAATGTTTTATATCATTAATATTTGAATATAGTACAACGGCTGGGTGTGTTTTACTTAAATGTGCTGTCAGGGTAGCCGTCATCTTTCTAATTTCACATGATCGCGGATGTGTACATATTTCTACATGATTTAGAACTATTTATAAACTTCTAACGTTTAGGAATTTAAGTAGTTGCGTTTTTTACTTGAAGGTGCTGTCCAAGGCGATCGCCATCTTCCAAATTTCCTATTTGTTTAGCCAAAGTAAATTTTACATTTTATTCACTTTTTGACTGTTCCACCATATTGTTGAGCTCTAGGAGAATAGATTTTCAACGTAGAATCAGAGGCGACAATAGAACATAGAGTCTATAAAGTTGGCCTTCTGCTATGCTATCGCTAATATGTTATGGTTATGGTATGTCCCTTTTCTTATATCCCGTTACCCATATGATGCTCAGACTGTCAGGTAATGTATAAATTCAAGTCTTATGGCCTCAATTTTTCAGAAAATTCCGTGTTGAAGTTCATTTAAATGGCTGCACGATCTTACTTACGACATCGAATCGATGGGTTACAGTTTTCACCAACACCTTACCAGCAGGATTCACCTCATTGCGAAATACGCGAGCATTAGGAATACTCGCACACGAAAAAACGTTCTTCAATTTTCGTAAGATAACCAAATTCTAGTAATTTGGAAATGCTTTCAAGAAGCACTCAATTGTCTATTAAAAAAAATTAAAATACATACATAAATTAACAGTATGACAATGAAATACGCGTGATCTGACGATATTCTGTATGAAACTTTGAAATTAAAATAGAATACATTCTCAGTTTATTAATATTGAAATGAGTACAAATAATTCAAACACTTTTAGCCTGTCCTTAGGGTCTTTAAAGCGTCAATGAGAATGAAACGGTTTCTAACATGGCCGGCAAAAACATGAAAAAAATTTACTCCCCACAGTCATGCTTTAAGTCAATCAGCCACATGGACATGAATCATGCAAAAACAAAATATTTTACAGTTTCCTTGTTTGAATAGAAATGCTTTTAATGAACACACACACACACACACACACATGAATACGTAGCATATTACATACAATAAAAATAATAACGGAATTTTTATGAAAATACACAAACAAAAAAGTGTGTAGGGAAGGCAAAAGCGGCAGAGAATACGGTTGGTTCTCGCGCAGTGTAAAAAGAAATACATACACATGTATGTAAGTATGTTACAACAGCAACAAAAAACAGTTGAATACATACATATGTACATCCAGGAAAGAAAAAAGTAACAAATTCACCCAGTACACACCCTTTTGAACAGGGGTGGTGGGTAAGGGCACAAACACAGACGCACCGAAACACGCATTCGAACAAACTTTAACGCAAATTTATACAAGAAAGCTGGAATAAGAGCATGAAAAACAAGGAAAAATCAATAAAATTCTACAAGATACGACAAGTATTTAAGGATATTTTATTTAAATTGTTCTAGGAAATTTTAATACAAATTATTTCTTTCCAGCCACGAATTTGCTGATTAATTAAAGAATGCTGAAAAGCTGCAAAAAAGAAATATTAAAACCAATACATATGAATAAATACAATAACAACAACAATAGGAAGAAAATTAATAGTTAAATAGAGAAAACAAAAAACTAACGGAAAACACCACCCTAAAAATGAAATGTTGTTGAATGAAACTTTTGTCAAACTTTTTGTACGTAAATTAAAGGCAGCAAAAAACAGGAGTAGATAAGATACTATTTTCGTAATAGAAAAGGACAATTTTGTATCAGTAGCAGGAGTCAGGCCTAAGAAGCAGATATACGCGAACGTTTGTTTAAATAGCATTAAGAATGTATAAATATAATCCGGTGGATATGTAAGAAAACGAGGGTTTAGGAAAAAGTAACACATCAGTTTTTTTAAAGAGGAAATTTAAAGGCTCCTAGGAAATGTTTTATCTAAAGGCTGCAAGCCGTTTTAACTAAATGCTTTTCCTTTATTACTTGTTATTGTTAGTATTAATTTTAAAAATTTGCAAAAAAAAAACTGAATAGAAATTCCCCAAAATTCAGCAGCAAGGGATACAGAAAGTTATAGCATTTAATGAAATAAGTAGTATTCAGACAACTGTCCTGTAAACTATCCCTCATAATACCAGCCAGAAATGCCAGCGATATTTTCGCAACTATTTGAAATCTGCATGATGCAAAACAAGTCTGTAGCTTTACTTAGCACCGGGACTAAAATAGAGCCTAAAATTACCACTAATATAACATTAATGTCTTTTAAATGGGTCCAAAGATTAAAGCCTATAACTAATGAGGAAAACTCAAAAAGACAGAAAAGTATAGATAGCGCCGATGTTTCCAGTTGTAGAATTACTCATTAAAATTTTAGAAATGCGATGCCCGCTGTCCGTTAATGGACGATTGAAAGCGTCGTATACCATCAATAAGATCTTAGATAATAAAAATCAAATGCTGACGTGTTCAGTTTCTTTCTTTACGAATTCCCAATTCCCGATGATAATCAACCTAAAACTGACAGTGTGTTTTAGGACGGCTACTTTTTTCTGTATCTAGTACATATTTCTTATAAAACTGTCGTGTCTTTGGGAAATTCGTTTAAAGTTATCGCTTGGAGGGCACCGATATACATTTTGCTTTTTAGAAAACTTGGCATGACAAAGAAGAACGAAGATTACATATGTCGAAAGTGTTAGGTTCGGCATACTTTTCCCACGGTAAACTTAGCGAATTTCCCTTTTAAGTAACGCGGCAGGGAAGGGGTGCATAAATGTAACAAGTGTAAAGCCAATTATTAGTGTCAGGCGGAGGTCTAAAACCATGTTGTGTCGACCGATCTTATTAACTTCATGTCTCATCAGCTGAAATTGTGTTTAAATTCCTAATTAAGAAAATAAATGTGTAAACTATTGCTGTGACTAGTTTCTTAAAAGGTGAGGGGGACAGTCAGCTGTTTCACGGTCGCTAAAGCACTCATTCTGTCATCATTTGAAAGTAAAGATTTAATCACGGAAGCATTCGTTCCGTATCAACTTTTATAAACTATTCAATATAACGAAGATGACAGTTTAGTCTCAATGTATGTATGTTAGGCGGATACGCTACCATTAAGGTAATACGTAGTGAAGAGTATTAGGGAAGATTGTAGCCAAGGTGAATTCATGCCATGCAACAAAATTCGCCAAAATATGCCAATTAGATCATTGCGAAATATCAAAATCCAAACTTCACTCTCTAATATTTAGTTGACATCCAGACGTGCTAAAAATATCCACTATGAATTCGCCTCGATTACGGCCAATTGACTCCGATCTATTTTCAAAAAAATATGCTCGAAAACGAAGTCGTTCGTAAAAAAAATGGCGTTAACGACAACCGATATTTTCAGGTACCCAGTGCAGAGATTTAAAGAAAAACTTTAACGGCACCCTTGAAACATAAAATGTTGTCAAGTCGCAACAAAAACATTCCTTTTTTTTGAACGGCAAAAAAAACTCTAAAAATATAAAATATTTAATTATTTCGTAGCTTCTTTATTCAAGAAGCAGAGTTGTTTTAAAATTTATAATCTTTTTTAATTTTGAGTAGAATTTTAAGAATCTGATCAGAAAATCTCGGTTTTCCTGCACAAAAAGTACCTTTTTGGAAAAACCAGCTTCAATCCTAAATAATTCATCCCTGCCACCCTTAAAAGAAGTTCAGTTACACAAAAGACCAACAACACAAAACACAAGCAGCAGAGTACCGAAAAGAAAGATTGCAGTCAAACGACGAAACAAGAGAAAAAAAAAGCCCAACAAATATTACAACAAAGATGATAAATTTTGACACTGTCTGGCTTACCTTTTTTCCAAACTTGCTGCTTAGCGAGAAAAAAAAAACTATTTCAGACCTTAAATTTTCTATACACTTCTGCTTCTTTTAGCAGATAAAGATACAAAATTGATGAATTTCTTAGACACAGACACTTAAGAAGAAGTTTTGCAAAATGAAAAAAGCAAGAAACCTGCCACTAATCCGGGGGGTGGCTAGATTTTTCTTTCGTTATTTTGCAAAACTTTTATATTTTATTGCTTTTCCAGCGAATTTATCACCTTTGGCTTTGATTGGAAATTATTTTTCGCTTCAACTAAAGTCTGCTCAGGTGCAGCTTTAGATTTTTATTTGAACAGAAGCTGAATATATTCAAGCACTTGTTTTTGTTTTAATAAATTCGTATATTTTAGCACCCACGTTTAACCGACCGGTTTTCTTTGGTTTAACTATGGCAAATAATTTTCTACACACTTTTGCTTAACGCTGGCACCAGCGACGTGACTCTGCTTTTACAAAAAAAGCAAACGTACCGCACAACGTCTAAACGATGACTGTTTGCGGACGTGCCATTCAAACTTCAGCAGACCTTAAATTTCCCTGTTTCTGGTTGTTGTAGCGGCTGGAGGAGAAATTTGGGACGTTTTAGTTATTGTAGGTTTTGTTTTGATTCTGTGCATTTAGCAAGAGTTTGTTGTGATTATGATGGTTTTGCGTGGCACACAAAGTGCAGCACCTGTTGATTGGTGCTGAACGAAGAGGTGGTCAAAACAAGTTGAAATTAACGGATTTTTTCCAGGAACAACAAAAACAAATGAGACAGAAAATCCGATATTTGTGAAAAGTTGTCAGAAAAACGGTTATTTCTTATTAAAATAAATAAAATATAAATCGCTTCAATGACAAGTTTATCCAAGACGGTTTCTGTAACACCTAAAACCGGCACGGATTCTAGTTCGACTAATAATGCGATCCGATAACATGCGATTTCAAGACATTATATTTTTGTTGATTTCAAATCCAAAGATTGGTTCCTAAAAACACTCCCCGAAAGTTTTCGTTTCATAATTTAACAATAACTAAAGATATCGTTATTTTTCTTGGCCCCAAATTCTGCGTTAGAAAATTAATTATGTACCAAGAAAACGTTTCTATAGAAAATTCAAATAATAACACAAAAATGTTTATAAAAGACACAAAAAATATTCGCCGTAAAAACTTATCAATAGCAAAACATTTTCTATAGAAAATTATTTGTTGAAAAATATATCAATAGCAAAATATTTTCTATTTTGTGTGGTAAAGAAATGATATGAAAAAAATGTTCGCCTGTCGCCACGATATCGAACTTCAAAGAGCAATCAACTGATTTGGCAACATCATCCATCGCTCCCATTAATTGGACTTTGTGGGCGCTGCAGTACCAGTCGAGACCCCACAAATGCCAGTTATCCTTTATCACTTTTAAAAAGAAAATTTTTATTTGTTTTACTACCATTTTTCCCCAATTCCAATAATAAAACTTTATTTTTTATTGCTTAAATATGTCTTTTATTTAATATATTGATATAGGTTTTTATTTTTCTATAACATTGATAATATAAAATGTTGTGTTTATTTTTTTGTTAATAATATGTTATTAATTGTATCGTATTGAAATTTTTTAGGAAAACTAAAAGGATGGAAAAATGCTGTTCCAGGTTGACATGTTAATATGGAGATAGTGAGTGATTTATGCTTGGAAATTAAAATAAAAATTGAAAACGACCAGTTTCCCATACAAAAATTTATCGATTTCAACATTGTCGCACATAAATATTAAAAAACAACAGAAAAAGTATCAAAGTTCTGAAAATTTATTCTTAAGAATTATTTTTTATTATAAATCATAAATAATGTACAATTTATGCATAAAAAAATTGGTCAATAACAAAAACCTTTATATAGAAAATTTATCGAAACAAAAGTTTTTTATCGACAATAAAAATTGTTAACAGAATATTAATGGATTATAATAATTTTCTATAGTAATTTTTCCATAATGAACTTCCTTACGAAAAATGTATGCATGAAAATTTTTTTTATATATGAAACTTATCGATAACAAAACGTTAATATAGAAATTTTATCGATAACAAAAAAAAATTTCAAAAAATTTATCTCAATAATGAAAATTTTTTAAAGAAAATTAATCAACAACAAACATTTTTTACAGAAAATTTATGGAAAACAAAAATTTTCTATAAAAAATTCATCAGAAACAAAAAAATTTTTACGAAAATTTTATATAGAAAACTTGTTGATAGTATAAAATTCATTAATATGAAAACTTTCCCTATAGAATTTGTATATGAAACTAGTTCTAGAAACTTAAAAACTTTCGTCTTCTTGTAAATTGTTTTGCATTATAAGTAACCAAAATTTTGTTTGTTAAAGACTTACAACGATTTTAAGATACATACATATGTATATCTCAAGGCTATAGAAGAGGTATAGTTGAATATTAAATTTGAGTTGTGTAGTTGCACTATGACAGGAAGCTGTGGCTCCAGTTGTGAAAATAAACTATCAAAGATGTTGCAGCATCGTTATGATTTATGTGCTGCAAAGATAAACTGATACTTAACTTGCGGATAGGGATAGGCGGGGGGTAATTATCCTTTAATAAAGTTCAAAAACAAGTTTTTATCTAATCAGTTTCTAATTAGTTAAAAATATGAAAATAAAACAAAAGTAATTTAAAAATTAAAAATATTTATTAGACACAAATTAAAATTATATACGACGAGTATTCCGAAGACTAATGAAAGTTTTATGAGGTACATAAAGCAAAATAAAGAAATCAATTTATATTAAATATATATATAGTTTTGTCTTGGGGTGGGCTGTAATTGATTTATTTGATAACTTCTTGTCTGCCCTGTCCTTTGTTTTAACATTCGCCCACCGATTTCTATATCACATCGTTTTTTTTTCACATGACACTAAAAATAAACCAAACGCAAAACCGGCCTGTCAATATCAAAAAAAGGACTTGGCATGATCGTCATCTTTCGCAGCTAATAAAATGTTTTTATAAATAAAAAAAAAAACCTAATAACATTTTTCACGTGTCGAAAATACATTAAAAACTTATTAAAACTTAAGATTACGATTCAGACGAGTATTGAACAGTTTACGATCTTAAACAAAAACTTGAAAATGAGTATTTAATATTAAAAATACATAAAACATTTATGTAATTAGAAGTCTTAAGAGATCCGATATATCATTAAGTTATAAAATATGTTAAAAATATGTTTGGAAGCATTAAAATGGAAAAAATGAACAAAATTATAATACTTATTTGTTAAAGATGAAAACAAAATGTTTATATAAAATTATTTCAATATTTATTTTGAAAATACATATTTTTAAACTAAATTTGTTCATTGTTTGTGTTTTAAAACTGTTAAGGTATTTTTTAATATAAAAAACGTTTTTATTTTTATATATTGAAGATAAAATTGCGCAGTTTTCAAACAAAAAACCACTAATTAATGTTTTGTTAAATTTAACAAGAAAAATATATTATTGTAAAAAAACAGAAATTATTTATTTCATTTAAAAAACTTTTAACTTAAAACGTTAAACAGCAAATTACGACATCTACTAACGAAAGAAACGTTCATTTTCATTATTTTTGCACACAATTTAAAATTTTGAACAGCTCAATATTTAAAATTAACACAAATACATAATGTAACTTAAAAAACAAATAAATTAAAATTGAAAAAAGTTATAAAATTAATAGGAATTGGGCACACGTGTTGATTTCATCTATCAAAATACTATATGTTATATAAAAAAATCTGAAAAGGAAAGAAAAATAAATAAATATGTCAAAAAGTCAGTTCAGGGCAATTATTTTAAGGTGTTGAAATTAATGCTGAGCAGTAGTTGGGGGCGTCCCGTAAATTGTTCGCCTCCTTTAATTTTGAATAATTTGATGCAAAAATCAAAATTATAACTTAAATTAAATTTTTAATGATTTAGTTTAAAATAACAGTAAAATTGGTTCAAATATTTCTTGAGGGAAATTTTTCTTTTCAGCCAAATTTTATTTTTAGATTTTTAATAAAAAATTTAATTTTATAAAATAACAGTAAAATTGGTTCAAATATTTCTTGATATGAAAATTTCCTTTCAGGGGAAATTTTTCTTTTTAGCCAAATTTTATTTTTAAATTTTTAATAAAAAAATTAAATTTTATAACTCTCCACTTAAATTAACAAGTAAAATTGGTTAAAATATGTTTTGATATGAAAATTTTTCCTTAAGGGGAAATTTTTCGTTTCAGCCAATTTTTAAATTTAAAATTACAGAAATAACTGTAAAAATTTCAATTTGGAACTTTTCCTTGGTGGGAAATTTTTATTTTGTACAAATTTTGTGTAAATTCTTTTTATATTAATAACTTTTGTTTATTTTAAAAAACCTTCAATTGGAAATATTCCCTTAAATTAAACATTTTTTTACTTATAAGAAATTTACTACGAGTATGAAAATTTTAGTCCTGGGAAATTTTTATTTTGTTAAAATTTTTTGTATAAATCTTTTAAAACAACGTTTTATTTGAAACTCTTGTGCCATCTAATTTCAGACAAAAATTTCCCTCTAAAGAATTTATTATCGTTTTGTGCAATTCCTTTTTCTGTTAGAATTTTTTTTTGTTATCAGATATTTTTATAGAACTTTTATTAAACATGAAGTTTGATTTAAATTCAAAATGTCCCTTAAAGGGAATTTTTTATCTATTCGCAAATTTACTTGGAAAATTTCCAAGAATTACTTTTTTATTTATATTTTAAGTGAAATTTGTTCAAATTTAATTTTTCCCAGTAGGAAAATTCTAAGTGAAAATTTTATTTAAAATTACGCTTTTTAAAACCACTCCTTAAAAATGTTGTTGTTAAATAATATAAGAATAAGAAAATAAATTGAAAAATAAATTCTCACCTCTTTTTTGCAGCTTAAAAACACGACTTGGCTTTAATTTTTCCTTGAATTATCCTGTATGATAATTTTGTTCTTTTGCCTGGTCACTTTCGTGTTTGGCGTGTTAGTTGATAATTTCTTGAGATTCTCTTGAGGTATGACTGCCAACATCTGATCCTTGTCCTTGACGCGTTTACCGCTGGCCCCTCCACTGCCACCACCACTTGCCAATTGATTTGAAGCCGATGAAGTAGAGTGGAGTCCAGAAGAATCATCAGCATGATTATGGTTGTGGTGGCTGGCTGCATAACGTGTTAGAACTTGAAACTTGGCAAAAAGTTTGTTTCTAGTTTCCCGTTCTTTGTCTTTAAATTTGTCCAAAGGCTTGTATTTGGTCAGCGAAGAGGAATCTGTAAGAGGGCACATTTCCATATCGTTGAGTTTGTGGTTAGTGGGTTTTAACAATTTGCCGCTATGATTTGTTTGGGTGGCAGGCCATTCATATTCGGAATCAGTAAAACAACTGGTGCCCGAATTGACGGAGTGTAAAGTCAAATGATTGGCAGAGGGTTTGAAAAAGTTTGGTGGGACTTTGTTGAGGGGCTGCTCACTCAAAGAGTTGGAGCTGTTGGAGGTTTCATCGGCCAAATGTCTTAACATTAAAGTTAATTTCATTTCGTGTTGTCTCTGCAAGAGAACAGCATTGCGTTCGCCCTCTAGTCTGGCTTGACGAACTGCATTCGAAAGCACACGTTCTTTCCATTCCCAGGCATCTTTATCCCTCTCCAGTTGCAGCAACTGGATTTCCAATTTACGCGAGGAGTCTCTCAAATCAATCACTTTGGTAAAGTATTTATAAAGTAAAGTGCGCATTTCCTCAGTAGACAATTTATTAAGGCGGGCCATTAACATTTGCTCACCCTTTTCTCTTTGTATGCGGTCACTGGTATCAATGGATTTATGGCCGCAAATTAATTCATTTTTAAATTCAATAGCTGCATCGATAGCCTCTATGGCTTCATCACATTCTAATAGTTTGCGCTCTTCTTTGTGACTTAGCATTTTGTCACGCTTTAGTTTGCGATCTAAAGAACATCTTTGTTCCAAAAGATGGTCACGGGTTCTTCTAAGGTTGCGTATTTCGTGACGTAAGCCCTCACGTTGCTCATCATCGCGAAATAGATCTAAATTGTCAGATTTCTCTTTTAGAACATGATCCAAGTGGGAAATGCGTGCCTGTACTTCTTTCAAATGTTTGCCCTTTTCGTCGGGAACGGGTTTCGGTTCTATTTTCACCAAAGCCTTGGAGTTTTCTTTCTCTTTTAAGGTTTTCAGTTCATTTTCTAAGGCTTCCTTTAGTTTGCGTTCTTTTTTGATTTTCTTTTGCAAATCATCAATCAGCTTTTTCGATTCATGTAATGATTGTTGTAGCTTTTTAACTTTTTGGCCACTTTCTCCGGCAATATGCTTTATAGAAGTCAAATCGTTGAGTCTTTGTTCAAGGTGTGTGATAACGGCCTTTAATCGTTCCACTTCTTGTTTGTCTTTTTGTTGAACCACTGCTTTGGCCAAAGACTTTTTAGTCTTTTCGTATTCTGCTTCTAGTTTGGCTCTCTTTTTGTGAAATCTTTGTTTGGCGGTAGTGCGCGTGTCACTGTTTTTTATGAGTTCTGTTATGATATTTTGTTTTAATTGCATGGTCTCTTCAACTTCTGTAATTTGCCGGAGACGTGCTTCTATATCTGTGTCCAGTTTACGTAATTTCTTCTGTATCATATCAGCAGGTGTATTAAGATTCTGCCTCAAGTTGTTCGTCAAGTCCGAGGATGAGTCAAGAAAGTCATCATTTGTTGAGGGTGATTGTTGTTGTTGTTGCTGTTTGACACCTGCCACACGATTGAGCATAGCAATTTCAGCACTTGATAAAGTGGCACCAGGTTGTATGGATCTTCTGCGGCCCGACGTACCTACCGACTGTCTTCTTTCTTCCAATTCTTTATCCTCGTCTTTGTGGTGCTCCTTTTTCTTTGGCTGCTGAAAATTTTCTTCCGATTCCATTACAGCTTTTGGATGATTTTCCATAAATTCTTGATATTTACTTTTGACCAAATTATTTGTTTTTAACGTCAAATCTTCCATAAGTAATTCAATTTTCTCCTCGAGATCAGGCCTTTGCGACTCTGAATCAGATTCGTTGTCAGAGTTTTGCTGGCATGAAGTTTCTGGTTCACTATTGGTTTCCTCGGGCTCTTCAGCTTCTTGTATAGGCCCCAATTGTTTTTGACTGCGTATTACCTCATTGGAGCTCAAGCAATCTTCACACTCTTGCTTAAGAAATAACCACTCCTCGATTTGCTCTTTATCAACATCGCTTATGGCTTCTGAAGAAATTAGCCTGAACAGAAAAATTTAAAATAACCGACAATCAATTGCAAACATATGCATTACATACATATTTTACATTATATTAATAGAAAGTTTTGCTTAGAAGCTTCTACTCACTTGGAAAATAAGCCCTCAGCATTGGAAACTAATTTGAACCACTGACTGGCTGCAAAATGTAAGCCAAAATTCGTTTCAGGCACTGGGGGCGTGAGACCGGCTGTTGTCACTCCTCCACCACCCAAATCCGGCAAAATACCCTGCGGCGATAAAAGAGTATTGTCATCGGAAAACGTATTCATCACCACATAATTGCGCACACATTGAACTTTAAAAGAAAACTGGAGATTGCACAATGTTTCATTCATATCACGTTCGCAGGGTGAAACACACAAAATGACCAGAGTTTGGGCACGCCCACCAAATGAGTCTTTCAACAAAGTGGTAAGTGTGGTTTGATTGTAGGGTATATTACCATTGGCATTGTACATTAAAGCGGGGTCTGTCAAAGTATTAACCACATGCTCCAAAGATTGTAAGCCCAGGTCCTTGGGTAAACTGGATGGCTGATCGTGAGAGTTCAACATAAACAAACGATCGGTAGCACAAAGATCTGAAAATGAAGCTGTTGACAGACGATGCTGTATAAGGCCTTCCTTGGAAACCCATTGCTGTTCCAGTGTTAGGGTAAACAGTGTATGGCCCATTTCAATTTCAGATTTTGCCAACGATTGCAAACCAACTTGCAGCCAGTGAAAAACATCAGCAAAATTCATACAATGCAGATTGCCCACTCCCAGAAGGTCTCGTATCACTTCACCACAAATCTCTACCCAACCAATATTAACGGCATATGTGCGTTCCGGGTGATTGGTCATGTGAGTAAAAATTTCTCTAACGCATCTCTGAACAATGCCCTGATCTGCCTCATTGTAACTGCACTCAAAGCCATAGCCAAACAACGTGTATGTCTTGCCACATCCCTTTTGACCATAAGTTACTACCGAGGCATCGAAACCTTCCATAAACAGACTTATCAATGGAAACACTGTTTGATGATAAACTTGATTTTGAGCGCAGTCCAAGGGCAGGGCATGTGTAACGGGAAAAGAATGGGGGCCAACTTGTATAAGACCCGCCGTTATGCCCACACCATTGTCCATCAATCCCATACCAGTTGCCATGCCGTTATTAGCCATATAGCCGGGTTGTGCAGCCGCCAAAGGTATTGTTTGTATACAGCATCTGCTACCTTTTTCATCTTCCTTATCTTCCTCAATACGCTTAACATCGGAAGTCTGCTCCTTTACATTACCATTATTGTCTTGCCTGGCGTCTAAATTCGGTTCTCCTTCTTGCTGTTGCAATCCCTTGGAATAAACACGCACAGCGACTTGTATTGGTATTTCCATAATTGTTTCATTAAGTATCCATTACAAACATAATTTTCAGTTGATTTTACATTATCTTTTCTTAAAATAAATTCTTTTCTTCTTGTTGCAAGTAGAAATTTAAGTTGTATTAATTGATTTGCTAAATTTTCCTTTGCTTGCTCTCACGAAAACGATATTTTTTAGGTGTATTGAAGACAGTTGCTGTAAATAGTATTATAAGAGTGTCAGGTTGAAAAGGTCTTTGAAGCTGCTTTGCTGAAATGAAATTGTCACTAAAAAATATCATATATCAAGAAAAATAATGCACAGGTAAAATGCTGAAGCTAATGAAAATCGTTTTCAAAAAGTTAGATACTCTAAAATTAATATATTTCATACCTAAAACGAATTCGCCGTGATAAAATAGTATACAACTGCGCCGCATATTTATTAAAAAGCACGTAAATAAGCAACACTGTAAAGAATTTATTTTGTTCGAAAGCGCCAGTCAATCGCGTGCAAACTAAAGCGTGTTTTATTATAAATTTCTTTTGATATATTCAAGAAAATCTGTTGTGAACTGTGGAAAGTTTGAGCAAAGTTTTTACTTTATAATATTCCATTTCAGTAAAATAATAAAACATGTCTAAAAGACGCATTGAAGTTGGCGAAACCTATACGACCAAAATGAAAAAGTAAGTACATGCAATACTTATAATCGAAGTTAACTCTGAACGAAACGAGCCAAAAATGGCGACTTCAAAATCACTTTCGTTCGTAGCAGAGATGATGGGGCCACAACTTCAGGCAGTGCGACAGCTGGAATATCAACCACTCTAGCAGTTGGCTCTTCAATGACCAAGACACCGGGCACAACTAATCCTTTCAATTGTAAACCCTATACGGCACGTTTCTACGATTTATATAAGAAGCGTATAACTTTACCGGTGTTTGAATATCAAACTGATTTTATGCGTTTGTTAAATAATCATCAGTGTATTGTGTTAGTGGGTGAAACAGGTTCTGGCAAAACCACTCAAATACCACAGTGGTGTGTGGATTACGCGTTGTCCACAGGCCAAAAAGGGGTCTCATGTACTCAACCCCGGCGTGTGGCTGCCATGTCAGTAGCTCAACGTGTGTCTGAGGAAATGGATGTTAATTTGGGCGAAGAGGTGGGATACTCTATACGTTTTGAGGATTGTACATCGCCAAGGACTTTGTTAAAATATATGACGGACGGTATGTTGTTGCGTGAGGCCATGTCTGATCCAATGCTTGAACAATATCAGGTCATTTTACTGGATGAAGCTCACGAAAGGACTCTGGCTACTGACATTCTAATGGGTGTTTTAAAGGAAGTGATTCGACAGAGAAACGACCTGAAATTGGTAGTCATGTCTGCCACTTTAGATGCCGGCAAATTTCAACAGTACTTCGATAACGCTCCGCTTATGAATGTGCCCGGCAGAACACATCCCGTAGAAATTTTCTATACACCAGAACCGGAACGCGATTACTTGGAAGCTGCTATACGTACTGTTATACAAATCCATATGTGTGAAGATATCGAAGGTGATATTTTAATGTTCCTGACGGGTCAGGAAGAAATCGAAGAGGCTTGTAAACGTATTAAGCGTGAGATAGATAATCTGGGCTCAGAGATCGGCGAACTGAAGTGTATACCTTTGTACTCGACTTTGCCACCAGCTATGCAACAGCGTATTTTTGAATCTGCGCCACCACGCAATGCCAATGGTGCCATTGGCCGCAAAGTGGTGGTCTCCACAAATATTGCCGAAACTTCGCTGACCATAGATGGTGTAGTGTTCGTCATAGATCCCGGATTTGCCAAACAAAAGGTGTATAATCCACGTATACGCGTTGAAAGTTTGCTAGTCTCACCCATCTCCAAAGCTTCAGCTCAGCAGAGGGCTGGTCGTGCCGGTCGTACCCGTCCTGGCAAATGTTTCCGTCTTTATACCGAAAAGGCATACAAAAATGAAATGCAAGACAATACATATCCCGAAATTTTAAGATCTAATTTGGGTAAGTAATTTAAGTATTTTTAATTACATATTAAAAATTATAATTGTATCTAATTTCTAATTTTGTAAAGGCACCGTCGTTTTACAACTTAAAAAACTTGGCATTGACGATTTAGTTCATTTTGATTTTATGGACCCGCCGGCACCTGAAACCCTTATGCGAGCCCTAGAACTTTTGAATTATTTGGCAGCTTTAGATGATGATGGTAATCTGACCGATTTGGGTGCCGTCATGTCGGAGTTTCCACTGGATCCACAATTGGCTAAAATGCTTATAGCCAGTTGTCAGCACAGTTGTTCTAATGAAATTTTATCAATCACTGCTATGCTGTCGGGTGAGATTTTTAATATACTCGTATACACATTTGGATAGGAATTTGATTATTGTAAACTTAGGGACAAATAGTTCTAAAATATCAGCCAATACTAGAAGCTATTTTGCTATTTATTGCAGTAATAGGGACAAGTGTTCAGCAGCTACATTCGCTTAAGTACAACAAACTTTACTTCTTGTAGATTATATAAAAATTCCAAATAGGTCTTAATGAAAGTATAAATTGCATGGCTTTTTAATTTGATGAGAAACATTTACTTTGACCTAAATTCAAGAACTTAGTATTAGGAATGGTAGTGCTTATACTTAAGCTAGATCTGATCTGATTGTAAAAAGTATTTTATGCAAAAACTGGTTTCTTTTGTTGGCCTGACTTGATCGAAATTATAGTCTACTTAACTAGTTTTAGCTTAAATGCAAAGGAAAAATACATGGCAATTTAAAAATTTGTCTTTTGCATTCACCACTGAACCTCCGTTTCAATAGCGTTTATGAAGCACAAAAGTAATTGGAAAAACTATTATTACAAAAAGCTGACTTTTGTGTCTGATAAGGAAAAAACGTTCTTGAAACTTTTTGCTGAAAACCAAATCTATACAACACATTTCCTTCTATTGATAATTTAGTCGACATTAGAAGCGTTATTTCTATTATTAATCAACACTTTATAAAAATCAAAAAAAAACCATGAAAATGTTCTTAAACAAAAAACAACTTGTGTCAACGGGTAAATGGTTGAAAAATTATGGTTTGTTTTTACAACGCAAACTTAACCAAATACCCCCAAGCACAAATACTCTTCTTTTGTTTTTAAATAAATTGTACCAAAACAAACAAACAAAAAACACAAAAAACCAATTGTTGTGACGTCTCCACTGATGATTAACTGGTGAAACGGCAGTCTCACAATGTTTTGTCAGGCCCAATGAAGCTAAAAAGGCAGCCGATGAGGCTAAAATGAGATTTGCTCACATCGATGGTGATCACTTGACTTTACTTAATGTCTATCATGCTTTCAAACAAAGTAAGTTTCGCCGGCTTTAATGTTCTTTATATATATGTATATTGTACATTAAATTGGTTCCTTTCTTTTATCCCTGACAGGCAGTGAAGATTCGAATTGGTGTTATGAGAATTTCATAAACTTCCGTTCGCTGAAACAAGCCGACAATGTGCGTCAACAATTGGCCCGTATCATGGATCGTTTCAATTTGAAACGCAGCAGCACAGAATTCACTTCCAAGGACTACTACATCAATATACGCAAAGCTTTGGTTCAAGGTTTCTTTATGCAAGTAGCACATTTAGAGCGCACTGGCCAATATCTTACCATTAAGGATAATCAAATTGTTCAATTACATCCCTCTACCTGTCTGGACCACAAACCCGATTGGGTTATTTACAATGAATTTGTGCTAACAACTAAAAACTACATACGTACAGTCACAGATGTTAAACGTAAGTTTGCTTTTGAGTCCCACTTGGTCAAAAAAAAAAAAAAAAGTTTAATTCGTTTGTTCTTGCTCTTTGTAGCTGAATGGCTCCTGACGCTGGCTCCTCAATACTATGATATGAACAACTTCCCTCAATGTGAGGCCAAACGTCAACTGGAAACGTTACAGCAGCGTTTAGAATCTAAACAATATCAGACAGGTTTTTAAATAACTTCTTGTACTTTTCCATTTTTAACATAAAATATGATTAATATTTTTTTTATTAAATATAATTTTTTGTAATACGTTTTAACGGCGTAAATAATTGTATGTGTAAAATACTAAGTTTTTGATTGAATCAATTATTATGTAAAACAAAACAAAAGCAAAACAAAAATGCTACAATTCCTTTAGACATTTAATCTAAGTATGATATTTTTTCTGGAATACGAACAAGCCTAAAAAATACTATTAAAATATACCGACCGAAATATGAAATTTAATCAATAATTACATGTTATTATTAATTAAACACAAACTTTTAAGAATTATAAGTTTTTATTTGATTTCAACATTAATATTTCTTTTGCAGCTCTAAATAATTTTGCTTTTCTCTTGAGGCGCCGTAATTTCTTCTTGTTCTCAATAAAATTATTTTAAGCAGAAGGTAAACACCCGTCTGCCTGCGTAGAGACATTGCAACCTTTGGACAGTCTTTTTAATGTCTTTATATTTAAAAATAGCAAAGATAGTTAATTTCTATTGACAACATATAAACGAATATTAAAAAATACGACGTTCTTTAACAACGAAAGTTTGGGTTTTTTTTTTTTGTGTCAATACAAAGGAATTTTTTTAGCCATTGCTTTTTTGAAACTGTATTAAAATAATCAAATAAGTAGCTATAGCTGAAGCTAACTGGAAATAGTCAAGAAAGTATACAGATATTGAAGAAAATAATTTAATCTACATATATGCAGATGCACTCCTACTTACCGAACTCAAAAGCTGACGATTAACTTGACACAATCCACATGCCGAAAATCCACCTTCAAACACTAATAATTGTTGCCAGAATTTTTTCACCTAAAAATTATATATCTTATCTTCATCATTCTATGAACTATTTTACAAATTATACCTCCTCTGCTAATATGGGATCGTGAACTTTACGTTCTATTTCACAGATAATGTGTATGGTTCTTGTAGAGGCCCTGGTTATACGATGACAGGGTTCCACAACCATTAATAAACGACTTGAGTGAAATAAAATCCATAAAACCTGAAGCCAAACGTAGCCATTGTCCTTCTTGCTAAGAAGCTCAATGAAAAGAAAATAGGATGTGGCCACCAGATGAAGAAAACAGGAAATTAAAATGAATAGAACCGCCATACCGTAGGCACTGAAAATTACAATTTCAATTAAGTTGAAGTTGATATTCATCAAAATTTAGCTGCTAAATGTATTCATAGTAAATTCACCCACCTTGATATGATGTTTCTGCATTTGCCCAATGTTTCGTGACACTCTGCCAAGACCTTCAACAACATGGATTTGTTCTTGCCTAATTTATAAAACATAAAATGTTGTAAATAATCTTGGTAGTACAGACAAATAATGTACCAGAACTTTGATAGGTCTCAGCAGCTAATTTCGATAAAGTGGCCTGTAAGGTGGGCGTATCCATAGTTGTGGTCTTAACAGTTGTAATCTTGACTTTATCCTTGTGTTCTGCAGCTCTATTGCGTTCGGCTGTAAAAGATTGATATGATCTGAACAAGCTGAATTGGCAGTTGCTGAAAGCGAGATGGCAACGGAAATTCGGTTGCTAATAAATATGTACGTTTCCTAATTGCAATTACCTGGCAAATATGAATTTTTCAGCATCGAATTGACACCTTCAAAACGTCGTGCTAGTCCCAATGAAGTGTTGGCAAAACTAATATGTAGGCCAGTTAGAATAAAATATAAACTGTAGAAGGGTATGTACCATTGGACATTCAAATCTGTGAAAAGAAAAGAAACTTTTTTGCAGATTTAAGGTAGTTTTTCTACGGTATCCAGAAGTTTTCTCCGTAAGTAACTTTCTGTTCTCTTTCTTTGTCCACAATTGGATAATTTTTTTTTTTTTTTTAATTTTTTTTTACCATTTTAGCAATTTTACAAAAATTTTAAATATTTTCATCACTCACCAGCATTTTCTTCTCCCTGTTGCACGGTATCAGCAAAGCGTAGCCAGGTCCATACATCCAAAACTAATGTTTAAAGAGAAAAAGACAAACAAAAAATCTTTACTGTAGCATTAGCAACATTCAAAATTAAGGCGATGTCTCGATGTGAAGACTCGATAATACGAAAACAATTTATAAGTGTTAACCTCGGCGTGAAGCTTTCAAATCTATGGCAGCCTGCCAAAAGTCTGGCAACCGTATTCAATTACTATTAAATGCCAAATTGCCATATTTTACTATTCTATCCATGTGATATATTTATAAATATGTATGTATTTATAAAAAACCTTCTTCTACCCACCCAATAGTATAGTTATAGTTATCATGGGCAATATAAGCATTAGGATCGCCTTGAAACGTTCCATTTTACAATTTGTTATCGAACCGAGAGAATCGTCCACCTGTAACGACATTTTATTTTCTTTTATAAAATTTGTGTTTCATTTTTAATTGCTTATTTTACTTGACCTTTTTTAGTTTTGCATTCAAATCTTTCGTAGCATTTAAGCCCACAATTCCACAAATAACGCCCGCCGTTATGGCCATTACCACCACCGATACATCTAAAGCGGTGACCACTTTTGAGGTGGCCGATTTCATTCTAAAAGATGCTCTATATATATGTATGTGAAATTTCAAGGAATTCCGAGAAAGTTTTAAGATGTTGCGATAAAGTGTTGCAGAGACAGCGTAAAGAGAATTTTCGTTTCGTTTTGTGTATGTAATGTTGTGTGGTTACGGTTACAGAGAAAAGAGAAAATGTCGAGAGAAAAGAACAGAAATTTAGATAACAAAAATAGCCGGAAAAAGTTAATAAAGATTTAGAATAGTGACAGCAAGAGAGAGAGAGAGAGAGAGAGTGGGAGAGACATTAAAAAGGGAGTTTCGAAATCAACCCAGGACTATTGTTATGATGGAGATGATGTAATCCGGTCCGTGTCTCAGGGGAAACAGTTTATGGTATCAAAAAGAAACGCAATCGAGATCAGTAAAATTAACTATTCTTGTTCCTTTTTATAGAGGACATTCGATGAAAACTAACAAACGAATAATGGATTCAACAATGCCAGAACTCCCGAGCTGTGTTATGAAAATAATAATAATGCCCCAAGCAATTCAAGATGCTAGTGATCTCATTTTTGGTAGTTCCAATGTGTCAAGCTGCTGTTCTTCTGCAACCATGGCCGGCCTTTGTGATGGATGTTCAAAAATTTATGTCTTTAAAGGACTAATCTTCTCAGCAGCTGTCTTAAGAAGTGGTTCTACTAGTGAGGATTAGAAAGCTGGAGCTCTTAAGCAAGGAGTTTATTTGAGGTCCAAGATCATGTACAGGAAAATTACTGCGATGCAAACCTGGCGGTAGGCTACTATATAACCTGACGTACCACCTTAGAACCTGACAAAGCTCAACCTTTGAAATCTGTTAGATGCAGCCAATTCAATTCAAAAAAGAGGAATCGATGAAAAAGCAAACACCTGTTTCAACACTTTCTACCAGAATGATAAAGGTAAGTGCGAATCAGTATCTTATAAAGGATCTAGAGCATCCATTAGGTTGATTAGTTAACAAGGCTTCATTCCCTGCTCCATTCCTCTGTGGAAGAAAAAGCTCCATTACCACAGCCAAATCCTTAATTACAGTTCCTATAAAATGCTTTTTGGAGGAAAAAATGTAGACTGATTGCAGTCAATCGGCATTGAAAAGGCTTAACATCTTACGATTATGTGCTTGAGATTTTGCGTCCAGTCTAATCTATAGACTCGGCTACCAAACCGACCAATTTTGTGAGCTTCAGTATTTGCGACGTCATCGCATTTAGTCTGTTATTTGTCTATAGCTGATATCTAATCCCTGTGAAATTTGAGACCAAATTAATCTACAGAATTTAAGTATTTTGCGGACTTTTCACAGTTCCAGAAAATTTAAAGTTCAAAGTGAAAAATGCAAAAGTTGAAGTGTCAATTAAGTTTTAAGGCAAATGAAGCAACATTTATTTACCTAACAGGAATTTTCGAATTGGCATCAAATAGCAGGCCCCGGTATGTCAGAAACACTAAAAGAAACATTAAAAGTAAATTTATTACAAGTTATCAGGCATTTTAACAATATCAATATCCCAGTCAATAGCATTATATTCCAAATTAAAGTTGGTATCCACAATGAATTTCATACGCAAAATCAATATAGAGCCGAAGTTTGGCAGTATTTTGAAGGTCATGAAACTGAGTTGATGGGTACTTCTGAACTTCTGAACTTTCTTTGGTCAGGATCATGTTTAAATCATATCGTGTTCCACCAAATGTTTGTGAACGCTGGTGGTGGTCGCTCGGTATCATGGAACGGGCTCGTAAGTTTTTAATCTTTGTGATCTATTGAAATCATGGGTTTAATCTTCTGGACCCAATATGTTTCACCACCAAAATCTTTTCGATTGGATAGTTTCGAACCACTAATTGGCACCAAGTTATCCCATATTTTGTTTATTATATCCACTAAATTTCAGTTTGATTTTTACAGTCACTTGCATGTTGTTGAAAATTTTTGTTTCCTTGTGCCACTTTTTAATGTTTTTACTGATTTTATCTGCAAATCGTATAACGAAGTAACGCACTTTACTGTTTGTGGAGCACAGAAAGTCGCATAAGTCCTATTTGCAAAATATTAAGTGGCGCTTGTCGGTCGCACAAACTTAAAACTCTTTCTTGAATTACCCATTATTGAGGCTATGGACGAAGCGTAAACTAGAAATGGCATACTCTTCTTTATGGCATAGACTCCTTTATCATTTTTACGCACAGAATATGGGGCCAGAGCTAATAATTTGCTCATGAAAAATATACTTATGGAGGACTCCGAAATTTCCATTTTTCTTTGGTTTTTCTTTTTGTACTTTTAGTGCTCAAATATCATCGTCTGTCTTAGTAACAGGCGGATACTTTAAAATTCGTTTTACAACTGATATTAAGCGAAAGTTGTTGCGGCGTTTATGAGTGTTAAACGATTTGTTTTCGTATTGATGTTGCCGCTGCTGCTGCTCGCATTCACGTTGGTAATCAAATATCCTTGTGTGCAAATTTTTAATAGCGTGCGCGACATGTTGTAAAAATCCTTTCCGTCCAATGCAAATAATAGACATAGTTTAAAAACAGGTTGTTGTCTGGCTAACTAAGAGGCCGTGTGAACCAGTATAAGGCGCTTTAAATAACGAACGATTTAGAAAGCGTGTGCGTGATTTTTTGGTGGTCCAAATGTTTAATAAAAATTTTCTTTACTCTAAATCATGAGCCAAACAGCTGATTTTTTATATGAATATTTAAAAAATATCATAAATTAAAATTTTTTTTAAATCATTTCGTGCCCTAAACGTTTTAAGGTTTTTCTCTATAAAATAAGTAATTTTAAAATATTAATAATAAATACATAATTGAAAGCTAATGAAGAACAATTCATTTCAAGCTTATCGCGTCTGTTCTAGAATCCGAATCCATTCGAAAGTAGAGTAGTGAAAGTAAAACGAATCGAATTTTATTCTTTGATCTGAATTCAGTTCTTAGTTTAACATGTTTTTATTCAATTTAATCAATAAAAAAAGAGTATAAAGTTTTTTACAAATTTTAAATATAAAAATTTGAGGTATTAATTTTCAACTTTTTGAAATTAAATTATTTTTAAACGGGTGTTTCTTAAACATCTCGTGTAAAAATGAATTTACATTTTATATATTTTTTTGATTTTGCAGAAAGTACAATAATTACATATTTATTGAAATAATTTGATTTATTTATTGTTTTTTTTTTAACATTTAGACTTTTTCGTCGTATGCATAAAAACATGTGAATTTCATAGCGCCAATTTATGAATTAGGGGGAATAAAAACCTTTTTGCTTTTTCAATCCGTATGGAAACTTCAATTGAGAACAGCCCCGCTCCGTGTTTTATTATGGTATGACCGAATGGGAAGTAAAATACTTTGAAAAGGAAGCGGCCATAAAAGGGGGGTTTACCTCCGTTTCAAATCACGCAATTTCATCAAATCACTTTACTATAACGTATCATATTTTTCCTTCGTCCAAGAACTACCTTTTGCATTTCTTAATGTTTTGCCGTTGCACAAAATATTCTAAAGGGTTTAAATTTTATTTTCGCCGGCAATTATTTTCCAGGAAAATTTTCTCATGAGAGCAACGAGAAAAATTTCTCGTGCGGCATCTGTTATCCACTATGTGGCCAAATATTTAAGCAAGAAAGTTATTGTGATTGGAGAGGAAGTGGATGCTTCTGTCCAAGTACTAAGAAATTCACTGGCAATGTATTTGTTTTGAATAATTATTCAATCCCTTGTCACAGCAAAAGCGCCATTGTGCCTTTTTTAATAACGTTATATAAATTCTGTAATATGTTTAAGGATTGTAAATTTCTTTCTGCTTTAAAGTGAAAAATATTCAGAGAGTTTTTTTTTTTTTGCTCAAGTCAAGATATTCTTCTAAATAAGTATGTAAATAGTTTTAGTTGAAGAAGTGCCATTGTTGCGACAGCTTGGCAAAATTTCAACCAAGTAAATTATTATAGACAGGGAAAATGGCAAACATTTGAGCCCCTCATTCCAGAGCAATAACAGGTTATATATGTTTGTATAGTTGGAACATGGGAAAAATAAATAATATATATATTTTTTAATATTCTTTTTATATTTTTCAGTCTGGCTTTAGTGCAAATAATTAAGAAAATGCAATGATTTTTTCCTTACATTTTGTTTATTTACAAGTATTTCGTTCGATCATCCTCTGGGTTACTACAAAACAACAAAAATTATACAAGTTACCATTAATGAATATGTAATTTAAGCCGACATTAATATCAACAAACAAAAAAAAAAATATTTCTACATTTATGTCGCAATTTAAAACTGTTAAAAACTCGTCTATTTGTGTAAAAAATTCCTGCCGGCGTTTATGGCCCATGATTGTTGTCCACTTGCCAAACTTATTTATTGTCCTTTAGATTTTTGTTTGCTTATTAAATATCAGCTCTCAGTGTCTTTTTCCCTCCGACACTCTTTTTGTAATTCCTTTCTTAATTTCGTAATTGCTTTCTTTGCAAAATTTTTACTTTATCAAAAATATATAGACAATATTTTTTTAAGACAGAAATTATCGAACAGTTGAAGCACTAGACGTTCAAAACAAACGATTTCAATTGCAAGCAAAAACAAAATCTCAAAAGCATAACAAATGTTGTTGTAGTTCTGCACATCAACAGCCACAGCCCTGTTAAGTGAGAAGAGAATAACGGGCCTCCAAACACACGCGTTCGTTGGATTGTGTTGAGGTGCATATGAAAAATATTTAAAATTGTATTCCTTCTTTTTTTTTCTCGATTTCCAGGTCAAAGTTCAACTCTTTGGGACACTTACATATGTACTTATTTCACAAAAGCTGGAAATATTCTTTAGTCGCTAATAATTTAATAAATTAATGGAAACACGTTTTTTGCATATTCCTAAAACTCGAATCACGAATCCGCGTTCTTTTGACTTCAGTATAAGACTCTCTGATTTTTCCGTTATCGTGTCTCCTGCAACATCTCCTCTTCAAAATCTTTACCTCTGTTATCACCTTTTTGTAAATTTATATTTTTAATATTGTAAATACTTATTAAATGTAAATTAAGTACTAGCGTTTCGTTTAAAATAGCCAACCGTCCGTCCACTCGTATGCAAACATTTGTGGAAAATTTAAAAATTAAGTTTATTACGCCAAAAGAATCAAATGTTTGTTTATTCACCATTAAAAGTAACCATTATTTACCAAATTTGTGACAAGTAGGTTGAAAAATATTTACATTTGCTCGTAATAATGCGTGAAGGATGGTAATTAGGAAACGCTCGCAACACTTCAATCGTACATACAACTAAACACATACACACGATACGTACGAATGTGCAAAATTAATCCATAAAAAAATTCGCTATAAAATATGATTTTTTAAAAAGTGTTTGGAAATGAAAAAATTTCCTTTACAAATGAAAAATTTTTCTATAAAAAAATTTTTGGTATTAAAAATTAATTATCAAAAAAATAATTTTAAAAACGAAAAAATATCCTTTAGAAGTATTTTATTATCCAAGAATTTTTTTGTAAAGATCAATTTTAATATCGGAAAAGCTTTTTACAAAATCGAGAAAATTTAGTAGAAAAATTGTTGATATAGAAAAAATCTGCATATAAAAATTTTACTAAAGAAAAAAATTCTTTAGAAAAATTTTAATATTAAATAATTTTTTTTTTGAAAAATTTTATACATGTTTGTGCATAGAAAAATTGTTTGTAGAAAATTTTCAATATCGGAAAATTTTTCACACATATCGGAAGATTTTCTGCAAAAACTTTTGAAAAATTTTTTAAAAAAAAAATATCGGAAAGTTTTTAATGAAAAACAATTTCATCAAATATCAGAAAAAAATTATTTTTTTTTTTTGTAATTTGTTTTATTTGCAATCTATAGAAAAAAATTATAAAATTTTTTTCATAGAAAAAATTGAATACATTTTTTTTTATTATGAAAAATGTTCTATAGAAATATTTAATGCAGAAAAAGAATTCTATAAATAACATTTTAATTTTAATATTGAAAATTTTTTATTGTAGGGAAATTTTCATATCGTAAAAATGTTCTATTGAAAAATGTTTAACCTCGAATATTCTATACAGAAAATATTTTTATACACAAATTTTACTATAGAAAAATTGTAATACATATAGAAAAAGGTTAACATCCAAAAATTTTCTACATAATAATTTAATAACAAAAATTTCTTATAGGAAAATATTTTAATATCGAAACATTTTAAACAAAAAAATTCCAATATTGAAAAATATTTATTATCAAAATATTTTCAATAGAAACATTTTAAAAGCAGATTTTAATACAATAGAAACAAATTTAAAATCGAGACATTTTCTATAAAAAAATATTAAAAATATGTTAAAAAAATTTCAATAGAAAAATGTTAAATGCATATTATTAAAAGAAACAAATTTAATATCGAAACATTTTCTATAAAAAAAAATATTGGAAAATTTTTGATATTGAAAAATTTGTTTAGAAAAATCTTGTTATTTGAACCATTTCTATGGAAAATTTTGTCCGTTGTCTAAATAAATAAAATATTTCTTAAATTTAAACTTATTGTTGTTGTAGATACACAAATATAATTGCTATAGAGCCGACAATTAGTTTAAATAGCATCTGTAAAATAACGGTGTATATTAAATGTGTTTTATTAAAAGCAGTATTTACTTGCCCATCTCTGTTCTTTAGAATGGATTTAGAGTAAAAGCTGTTTTAACAATTGCAAAAGCTTTTTATTTGTCTAGTGCTGTAAATATGCCATGAAATTAAAAACGCTAAAAGTTTGTATTATTTTGTTAAGATAGTGAACATTTTTCAAATGTGGCCATCCATCCAAGCCACTTAAGTCAGGACAGAAATTGGGCCGCTTCTGAACATGGCCAAGAGTAGATTCAGAACAACTTTTGGGTTAATAACTAGTCAATTCACTGCCAGATCCAAAACCAGCTGATGATAATGATTTCTGTTGGATTTTCTGAGCATAGTAGAGAATTGGAGACTGTAAAGTGCATTTTGAGCATTTGGGGCTCATTAGCACTAGGGAGCCACCTACATACATACACCCTTGACCGACTCTGCAGCATTCCGCAGTATATACTGAAGAATATATTAAACTGGTTTGTAGTGAGAAGCAGGCTGGTAGCCAGCAGGTGGACAAGACATCTTATAGACGCTAAATATCATTGTCACCACAAATGTGGGCTTCTCAAATATGTGCCTAATTTATCAGCTATTGAAAATAATAGTTCAAAAGCACTAGATTGAACAGAAAATCGCCCGATAAACACCACTATTATGGCAACCAAACCATATGGTGAACTTTACTGACTCACTAAATTTGTATCTCGTTTAGTTGTTTCCGCAACCCGTTTAATTCCACAAGAGTCGCATCAATCAGTCAATTACTGGGCAAATAATTAAACTATTTAGTATTCTGTTATTCTACCACTGAGAAGATAATTTATTAAAGGTTTGGTAAATAAAATGGCCGAAGCCACCTGTTTGTCCAACTCGGAAGCTGATGAATTATGCAAATCACCAGATGCCGCCACGAAGGTGCGATAAAAGTTATTTCTTTATTATAAACAAATTTGTTAAATGCATTATTAATAACTATACATATAATCTACTTTATTTTTATTTATTGCAACTTTTCCTAAAGCAGGAATTTCTTTTCCAACAAACCATGTACCGCATTAAAGATCCGCGCAAATCGCTGCCATTTTATACCGGCGTTTTGGGCATGACCTTGTTGGTGAAATTAGATTTTCCCGAAGCTAAATTCTCCTTATACTTCATGGGGTAAGAAGAGCCCGAAAATTTTAGCAAAACTTTTAGTTTCATTGTCGAGTTGATTTTGTTCTGTTTTTGTTTAGTTACGAAAATCCGGCTGATGTACCCAAAGATCAAAAGGAGCGCACTAAATGGGCCATGAGCCGTAAAGCAACAGTAGAACTAACCCAGTAAGTGGAAGGAAGGCACAAAAAATAATAATTTCAGTTTTCAAAAAAAAAAAAAAAGAATTATATAATGAAATGGCGATTCGAGACCATCGAATCTTTATTTGGATTATTGTAACATGACAGATTCGGGTAGAGATTTATTAAAGCACAATCATCTTTTTGCAGCAACTGGGGCACTGAAAATGATGCCACTCACTCCTACCATAACGGCAACTCGGATCCTCGCGGTTTTGGCCATATTGGAATAATGGTGCCGGACGTTTATGCTGCTTGCAAAAGGTAAATCAATTGATGTTCAAACGAAAACTTTATGTACATGATGAACGAATTCATTTTAGATTCGAGGAACTGGGCGTTGATTTTGTTAAAAAACCTGATGATGGCCGCATGAAAGGTTTAGCTTTTCTCAAGGATCCCGATGGTTATTGGATTGAAATTTTTAATGCAAACACTGTTTGTTAAATGAAATTATTATTATTTTGTTTTTCCCGAAAAAGTTTATAAATAAATTTGTTGACATTAAACATAAAAAAATTTCTACAAAATAAAACACAATAAAGATTTTGCATACAAATTTTATAAAAAAAAAAAACAATTGTCTTTTGTAATAATTATTTTTAATATTCTTTAATCGCGAGATCTTATTGATTCTTCTCTTTTTTTGCACATAAAATCTTATCGCATTTTATTAAATATTTCGCTTTCCTTTAGAAAATTTCATCAGACAAAAAATTTGTATAATTTATAGACAAGTATAAACATTTGAAAATGTATACACAGATGTTACAAAATTTTCCATGGAAAATTAACCGACATTAAAATATTTCTATAGACAATTTTCCGATAACATAAATTTTCCAAAAAAATTTTTATCGATAACAAAAATTTGCCACAGCAAAAATTTATAAATTTTTCCATAGAAAATTTAACGACTTTAAAATATTTCAATAGAAAATTTTTCGATAACAAAGATATCGGCAAAAATCTTATCGATAACAAAAATTGTCTACATAAAATTTTAAATCTTCCATAAAAAATGTATCGACATTCAAATATATCCACAGAAAATTTGCCTGTAACAATAGTTTTGCAAATTAACATTTATCGATAACAAAAATTGGCCATATAGAATTTTTGCAATAATAAAAGTTTGCTGAATAAAGTTTAACGATAACAAATGATTGCTGTATACAATTTATCGATAACAAACGTTTGTTATGGAAAATTTTGCCACATTCAAATATTTCTATAGAAAACAAAAGTTTTCCAAATTAAAATTTATCGTTAGCAAAAATTTTTTGATATTAAACATTCTCCATGCAAAATATATCGATAACACAAAAATTTGCTGCAAAATCTCTATCGACGATATCAGAAGTATTCGGTAGAAAATAATCGATATTATTATATTATAAATTAAAATTTTTTATATAAAACTTATCCGGTAGCAACAATTTTCTATAGGAAATTTATTACCAATCAAAAATTTCTTTAGAAAATTTATCGAGTTCAACATCCTTATATCGACATCAAACATTATCTAAAATAAAATTTCTCAAATTTAAAAATATATTATAGAAAATTTGCGTTATTAAAAGTTTTCTTCGGAAAAGTTTTAGGATTTAAAAAATTTATGGAAGTAAAAAAAATTCTGCAGAAACTTGATCTATTATTTAGCATTTTTTCGTTGACACTTCTTGAATGGTTTTGTCTTGCTGAACAGAAAATAAATTAAAATTTTAGTTTTTGTATTTTTTTTATGTATAGATATATTTTATTTATTAGAATCATATGCAAAAAAATGTTTGTTTTCTTTTATATTAATTTATTTATCTGGTCTCATAAATTGTTATTTCCTTTCTGGGGTTTCTTGGTTTTGCTTTGTAGAATTTGTCTGTTTTTTGTTTATATTATTTATAATTTTAACTCTTAAATTTACTAAATTCAATGTTTAGAAATAATAAACTAAAAAACATTCTAAATTAAGAACCAAACAATTCATTTCACCACTTAATTATTGGCAATAGTCGAAAAATCATAAAAAACATGTATGTATGTATTTTAAAAAAATATATAACAGTGAAACGTTTGCTAAACAGAAAATATTGAAAAGGAATCCAGCACATTTTAAGAAACAAATTTTCATAAGAATTTCAACTATAATTCGTTTATAAGTTTAATTTAAATAAAATTAAAAAAAAAAGGAAAAAACATTTGACTAAAATTACTGAATGAATACAAACTATTTTTATTACAAAAATAAACAAAAACTAGTTTTAAATTTATTTTTATAAGTATGTATGTACGTATATATATATATAAAAAAATACACCATTTAATTGCTTAAAGAAACACTAAAACAATAATTTAAAACACTATCAAGAAGACAAATGAGAGCATTTTTATTTGCCATATGTGTGTGTGTGTGTACAAGTTGTAAAGATTCTATTTAGTTGAAACAATTAGTTTTAGAACTTGACGAAAAAGAATGGGCAATAAATAACAAGCCAATGCAAAAACCATTAATAGGCCAAAGTTGAGGGGAACAGAGATTTGCAAATACGAAACAAACGAAAATCGATAACATTGAAAGAAACAACTCGGGATATTGATTTTATTAAGCAATTTGAATAAACCACAAATTGAATTGCAGTTTGGCGTTAAGTGCCGGAATAGATGTATTTCTGAAAAGATAACCGAAAATTCCAAAGTTGAAACGTTTTGTTTGGCCTTTTGAAATTCGCCTCGTTTTAGCTCCAGTTCGAACTTTATTTTGAGAAAGAAATTTGTTTACAATTTTTATATTTAGATATAGAAACCTAAAACTTCGAAATATTGAATTGTCTGCAATAACAAATAATTTGAGCGCTTTTGCAAAAAAAAAAAAGCAAACTTCGAAATATTGAACGGATTTCAATAAATCTACAAAAACAAATGTTTACGCTATTTGAAATTTAATATTCAGTTTTGGAAAAATTGCGATTTATGAACAACTTTTTATTT
Organism: Epicampocera succincta; assembly: GCA_932526305.1. Taxonomy (NCBI): domain Eukaryota; kingdom Metazoa; phylum Arthropoda; class Insecta; order Diptera; family Tachinidae; genus Epicampocera; species Epicampocera succincta. The sequence goes on along the minus strand of OW052036.1, from coordinate 60,657,455 downwards.
TCACCCACTAGTCTGTCTTTAATGGAAAATATAAATATTGTGTGTCATTAAGTTATAAGTTAAATACGAAGCAAAAACTATTATTAATACAAAAATAATAATTAACTAATCTAAGAAATTTTTTTTTAATAAAATTTTTTGATAACAAACGAATGAGAGTTGTGAAAAAATGTCGCACATAATGTCATATTAAACGCTTATTTTCATTTGCAAATGAATTCGAAATGAGGGCATTTTTCCACTTTTTTGTTAAGTGTTCAAAACGAAAATCGAATTTTTCATTATATTCATTTCGAAAATTTGTAATCGCAGTAGTTGTAATAGCAACCGATCGATTTTGAGTTTGTAAACAATTTGCTGATGAGTGCCTTCCTTGCTGGTTGCATTTGAATGAAGTACATTCGGTTGTATATTTCAAACTGCTGGAATGTGATGGTTTAAGAAATTTTTAAATATTTTCTAAATATAGAAGATTTTTTTCAGCGCATATTTTGGATTATTGATTTCCATCACATTCCTGATATAAAACAAATTTACATAATCATGGCCGTAACTCATGAGTGCGCTGGCACATGATCGGTACATTGCGCTTGTCTTGGTTTAAAGCGAATGGCGCACAGACCAGCAAACCGGTGACAAGGCGCTGCAAAAAAAAAAAAAGTTCTGTGGGTTTTACATGCCGTTTACAGGTTTCCTACACATTAAAACATCAATCACATGTGACACATTTAACGTTTAGGAACACATTATGTGTGCCTGCCAGCTGGAGAGTGAGTTTCACGGGAAATGTGAAAACCCGATTCGAGCTTTTCAATTAAAAAATTATGCTATTCAGGGTTATAAATCGAAATCGAGCTATTTTGTTTTATTTAATATTAAATTTACAAAAGTTTGCACGTTTTATGTGTGAACACTAAACTCAGTTCTTCTTCTTCTTTCGAGTTTTGAACAAAATGAATTCAATACTATGAAAAGTTAATGAACCCCTTTTAATGAGTCGACAGCCAAATCTTTAGCTTCTGTAAATGGCGCTTTAAAAGCAATCCACAACCACACACAAAATGGTTTGACCAAATCTAACAATTAATTTAAAAATAGCTAAATAATAAAGTTCTAGAACTAATTGTTTAAAATTTCAACTGGTTGGACCTTTTTTTGTTTTATTCTTTTTTTTTTAGTTATAATGATTTACAAATCAAAAAAAAAAAAAAATGTGTTTTAAAAGAAGATAACAAACAAACAAACAAAATGAATTTTGAAAAGCATTTGATTTTTCTTTTTCACTTTCTAATAAAATCGTTAAAAATTTTGTTTTTTCAACAAAAGGTTTTTATATATATATTTTTTTTTAATTATATATTTAGATAATAATAATAATAATAAAAACTAATATTTAATGGTTTGTCTCTTAATTATCGTGTTTGTTTATTTTTTACAAAGTGTTTTTTGTTGTGTAGATATTTTCGTTTTTTGTTTTTGTTTTTATCAAACTTTTTTGTGAGGGGAGGAGGGGCATTTAATTACTAAATTTTCTTTTAATATTAAATATAATTTTAGTTATTTATGCTTTTTACAAAAATATACTATTAATTTGTTTTCTTTTCTTTTCATTCATTCATTTATTTATTAATTTATTTATTTATGTATATGTTGTGTATATAGAGCAAATGGTGTTGTTGTTGTTGTGTTGTTTTCTTGAGTTTCATGTTTGTGTGTGGGTTGTTTGTTTTGTTTTGTTAAAAATCAGAATCATCATCGGACGAGTTTGATGATAATTGTAAATCGTTTTGTAGTAAATCATTAGGAAAACCATTATTAGTTGCAAAATTGCCACCACCACCACCACCACCAACACCACAACCGACACCAGCTCCAGCTCCTCCACCAGCTGCTGCACCAGCAGAATGCAGTTGATGATGATGATGTTGGCTGTTGTTGAGATGATTGGTTGGCTGTTGTTGGTATTGCATCTGTGGCGAGGATGTTGTAATCGGCGCCATACCCAAATTAGGCAGCTGATTCATTTGATTAATTGCAGCTCGTGTGGGTCTGTCGTCTTCTGTACTGTCATCTGAATCGGTACCACTTTCGCTGCCACTCGATTCGGAGTCTGAACTTGAGGACGATGAGCTTAAATCGGCAGCAATGTTCTGCAATTAAAGAAATATATCAAATATAGGACTAAAACACAAACTGGTGCAACAACAGTGTCAGTGGCCAGATTTATATTTTAGTATGTTTTTTGTTGCAATTTTAAAATAAAAATCATCCAAGCAAAAGCAAAAAGTTGTCAGTCAAAATATTAATTTAATAAAACTGTTTAATTTCGAAATCTAACTTCGAATCAGGCAAAGTTGCCACCAAAAATGCTTTCTCAAGTATTTAATCTCAAATTATGGATTAATTGTAAAGTTTTTTCCAGATAATTTCAAATTTTTGGAAACCAAATTTGCAGCAAAGAAAATTTTATTTAAATAATAATTTTTTTCAAAATTATTTATTATCAAATTACGAAAATTCAGCAATTTCTTAAAAATATGGAAAATTAGTTTTAAAAAGTCGCTTTTTTTTTAGAAATAAATTTGGAGTATGAAACAAAATTTTCTCCAAATCATTTGATATTCGAAAATGATTTAAATTTTTTTTTTCGTATTTTAAATATTAAAAATAAAATATAAAAAATTATTATACAGATGAGGTGGGTGGGAGTGGAACTTTGTCTGCGTAAAGTTTGCATTTATATTTTCATATAACTCTTTAGAATTTGTCTAATTTTCGAAATCGAAAACTGATTTTAATCATATCAAATATAGCTAAATCATCTTCGCATATCAAATTGTTTCCTGGCCAAATATTTATTTGCCTTTTCGTTTTAAAAATTTTAAGCAAAGAAAAAATATATATTTTACCTGCTCCAGAGCTGCTGCTTCACTGGCCAGTGTTGGCGATGAGGCAAGATCATTATGATGATTTATATTATTGTTGCTACTGCTGCTGCTGTTGTTGTTGTTGTTGTTATTGTTGTTGCTGCTGCTGCTATGATGATGGTGATTGCTATTACGTATTGTGTTATTGTTGTTATGATTATTGCTATGATTATTATTATTATGATTATTACTATATAACGATAAGGAAGTCGTGGAGGAATTGCCATTAGAGTTATAACGATTAAATTGATTTTGTTGCTGTTGTTGTTGCTGTTGCTGCTGCTGTAGTTGTTGTTGCCACTGTTGCACCTGTTGTTGTTGCGTTTGTAACGATATTGTTTGCTGTTGCTGTTGTTGCTGCTGTTGATGCAGCTGCTGCTGTTGCTGTTGCTGCTGCTGCTGCTGATGCCGTTGATGATTGTTGTGTCGCTTTTGATTACTATTATTGTGATGTGATTGTTTTGATTGTTTCGTTGGAGGTGCTGTTGAATATTGTAGTTGTGGTAAATCATAATCATTGTGTCCTGAATTATTATGATGACTGGATGTTGAGGAGGAGGAGGAAGCCGATACATTAGCAATGCCACTGTGGCCGCCGGCGCCCGCCCCACCGCCACTACCACCTCCACCAATGCCAAATATTGAATCATCATCGTCAACAATCATTGGTATACTTGGCAATGTGGCCTGCCCATTATTAGCGTTCCACCTAAATCGACAAAACAAAAAAAAACACCAAAACAAAAGAGAGGAGATACAAAATTAAGGCTTCTTTGTATTGAATTGGCTTCCATCCAATTATACAGTTTGAGATAGTGTTTTGTTTTATGAAAATCTGCCATTTACTTCTTATTTTATTATTGACCGCGAGAATATTCTTAATAACCATAAATCGAAATTTAAAAGATTTCTCAAACTATTGAGAATATTTATATTAAATCAAGAGATATGGTTATTGTTTTGTATGTTTTCCAGCTGTCTGCATGACGGCATTTCATCGATGCCAGGCTACTCGCCAAGTAACCTTTTGAAAAACTGTTCAAGCATTTGATTTTGTCTTCATAAATATAATGACTTTTTATATAAAAAGAAAACAAGACCTCAAACTTTAATAGTTAAAAAAAAAACAAAAACCAAAAACTTACGCTGGAGCGGACTGTGGACTTTTATTGTTATGATGGCCCATACCCGCTGAGGGCGAACCCTGCATGGGAGAGTTGCGAGTCTTTAATTCAACTATAAAAAACAAACAAAATTAAAACAAATTGATTAACAAATTCGTATAAAAATAATAATATTTTGGTAGCAGTGGGGGCAAATAAAGAGTCCAAATAAATTGTTTTATTTGTTAAAACACTAAATTGCTATTTGTTTAAATCGAAGTTCTGAAAATATGAGAGCCAAACAAATCTTTTCAAACCGAAGTACTTCATATATTCACAGTAAATGTCGACAAGAACAACGCGGCCAAGTTGTTCTCTTTAAGACTTGCCAAAACTTGCTGGGCCGAACTGTCCAGCACAGTGTGAAATTCCCATGATTTTAGCGAAAAATTTAGAATTTAAAAATTTGCTATTATCTTTTTTTTTTTAAACCAATAACAAAAGCAGTGGAATCATTTCGCTTTGAAATTTATTTGCTTAAATTTCTCTATGATAAAACAAACACATCGTTACAGCGATCGAACACAATTACGGAAAACAGCAAAACGTGCCGACTTTAGGACCGTCTGAAATTCCATTTAATGTTCTTTTGAATTGGAGTGATTTGAAAATGTTGTGTTTTCCAGGAAATGGTTTCAATGGCGTATACAGCACCCGTTATATGATCAAGTCTGGAAAGCTGTAAAATTGTTTCGCCTGAAGTTGACTGGACAATTTCCCCCACATCGTCGAATGTGCGTCAGGTACAGTGGACACGCTACTTCGTTTCCCGAAAGTTTCCAGCAGTGCGAAAGGCAGTTTCATTTTTGCACTGGCTCTTCTACACCACGAACTAAACATTATTATTCCTCTTTTGCCATAATATAAATGACAATATTCGGGTATGAAGTTGTGTGTCAACAGGCATCTTGTGTTTCCTATTCTAAATGTGATATCTGCAATATGTTTGCAGTTTCTAAATCGTAACATTTGTATTATAATAAAAAAACAGAAGGTACAGCTTTTGGCCTGCTAAAGCTGAGATGAAGTGTCAGTAAAGAATGTGGTCTTTATCATAAAAACAGAGCCTCCTACTTCAGTAAGAGGAGTAACGCGTGAAAGGAACAATAAATTGTATTGAAATAAAATGAATTTCCCAATATTAGAATAATTTGCACTAGCGGACGTCCTCTGCATTTTGAAGATTAAAAGCCAGATTTGAGCTCTAATCAATCAATCTTTTTTTTCACTTTGCCAAAATTCATTTAAAGTTTAGGCTAAAGCATTGCAGCTTATTCCAATGGGGTCATTTATTTTGCTGTCTTAAACAGTTGTCTGCTGTGCAAAATGTTGACCAGCGTGAACGTTGGACTTTATGTGAGAGCTTCACAGTTGTTTTTTCAAGAGTTTAGAATGTTAAAAGTGTTTAAGGTGCGAGTATAAATGCGAAACACTTTTATAACTTTGAAAGTGCAACCATTTATTTAATATTTGATAGAATTTTAACTTACTTATAGTATTTCTTCTGTTGCCAGTGGAGACTTTTGTTTTTGAAGTTATTCTCATTGTACTGTTTTCTAATTTTGGTGCTGGTCCTGTTGCAGTAGCTGCTGGTGGTGCAGCTATCGAGGCGGCTGCTGCCGGCGGCATAGCTACAGGTGTAGGTACACTAGGTTTGTTTGTCATTTCACTGTTAGCGATTAAAACAAAATTACAGTTAAAGCATTTAAAAGACGAGTGCCCACAATCACTTATCGACGACTACTTACCGTGTCTTCTTCACTTGTATATTGTGATTTAATTTCTCTAATGTAATATCACCAGTCCTTTTGTCAAATATGAGTATACATTCTTTTGTGTATTTCTTTTGATTTCCTTTATAAATGGTATGAGGCACACCGGAACTAACTGCAAAGGAACAGGACAGACAAAACTCAAGTTGATTTTTAGATTCATACAATAAAATTATTAAAATCAGGTTCGAGCATAAACTCTGCTTCAAAAAAATGCTCAATCAAAGTGCGTTGCTAGAAAAATATGTTGTATATCCAGGAGAAAAAGTGACTTTCAATCCAAATTGTTGTTTAATATAAAAAAAAAAATTCTCTTAGATTAGCAGATTTATTTGACATAAAAATAAAGGCATGCCAGGGGAGGGATATTTTTTCTATGTTTTGCCCACAATTGTTTACTAAGTTATAGGCTGAATCGAAATCGTGCCAAATTGTCAACTTTTTACGCGCTATTTTTAAAGACAAATATTTATTTTAATGCAAAAAATATTTATATTAATTAAATTCATTCATTTAACTGCGTGCTTATTGTGCATTAAATTTCTTTCTTTCTTTCTTTCTTACAAGTTCATCTTCAACGTGTTGGCATAAACAATTCTTATAAAAAAAAAATTATTTTACAGAAGAAGAAGAAAATATGTATGTATGTATGTATGTACCTGTCGTAAGCAAAGATCTATGCAAATTAAATTCCAAAAGCAAATGAATGATAAGAATAAAATATTTAAAGTGGAAAACGATTGGGGGCCAACGCCGTCTGCAAAAGCCAATTATTATATCAAATAAGAAATAAAAACCTTCTTATCAGTCTCATACTTTGTGTTATGAAATTGAAATTTGCTATGCAATCATAAAAGAATCATTTTCTTTGCATACAATATAAAACAAAATAAAGAGCAAATAAATTATTTTGCAAGTAGACAAAACGCATTTAAAATAATAAGGAAAAAATCACAATATAACGATACTCGTATATAGAATAAGTTTGAAAACAAATTGTTGATAAGAAATGGTGGTTTGTTTGTATAAAAATTAATTAAGTTTTATTAAAAAAAAAACTCAAGTTTGGGCGACTTTTTATTTTACAATTTAAAGAGAAAATTCTGTTCTTCGCAATGAAATCATTTTATTAAATTATTAAACTACTTTTTAATTTTGATGGGGTTATTTTAGCTTCTTAATATTTGCCTTTTCCACCTTTTTCGTTGCCATCTTTTTTTCTTTTAGTATATTTCAATAATTTATACAGGCAAGAATAGTGTCCAATCACTGTCTCCAAATGATTTAGGCCAATAATGAAATGCAGCATATTTTTCATGTTCATGCATGCACGAACATGCACATGCAAGAATCCCTACTAGAATGAAAATCTGCATATTCTCAAAAAGTTTTAGGCGTATATATTTAATATTTTTCGGAAATGTGTTGAAAACAAAATAATATACAACTCGAAATTTAGTTTTCCATATTAATAAAATGACAAAAACAATGATGTATATACCCATCAGCAAGACGCATCTGTTGGCCATCACTATTCTTGCTGGGACACTACTGATTAAATAACAGCAGCACCTGCGCGTGTGCAAATAAATCAATTTGCCGCATTTGCTATAATACGTATTTGTACATGCGCCAAATTCTCTCCTCACAAACATCATTTTAAATTAATTAATAATATAATTTGCCTGCATTCATTCTAATTATTACACAGCTGTTTATGAAGAGCAACCAACAGCAAAATATTGCTGTCATCCAACTAACAAAAGATATAAACAAATTGTTTTTGCATAAAATAATTTAATTCATTCAGATTTAAGGACCCAACCAGCAGCTGTTTTTTTTTTTTTGTAAACATTTTTAATCTGATTAAATGAAATGTTTATTTTATCGTACTATTTTTCAAATTAATCCAATTGTTTTGTGAAAATTATTTTTATTACTTTTTTTGTGTTTAATATATTGAAAAATGAGAGAGCGAAAATATTCAAATTGATATACAAATAACAGCACGATTCATTCATTTGATTTGCTTAATCATTTGCACTGGAATTAAAAAATAAAGTGAAATATAAATAAATAAAAAAACAACAACAACAAGACAAAACATAAGTATGTTTCAATAAAAGTGAAAGGGAATTGTTATTATAAAAAATGTTCACATTCACTCGTACTCACGTAACACAAGATAAGAAGAAAAACAAAATACAAACCTGAATGAATAAATACAAATAGAAACAAGTCACTAAAAACCCAACAGCAACAACAAAATAAAGCAATTTTTTCGTTTTTTTTTTGTGGGTCAAACTGCAAACTAAAAAGAATTGCCAAAAGATTATGACAATTTAAGCCACCACCAACAACCAACCGAAATAACGTTTTATGTATAAAAAGTTTAATAAATGAAAAGATATTCAATTAAAAACTTAAAACAAGTTTAACAGGAATTAAATAAGACCGGCAGATTTTTTAAAGCAGAACTTAAATTGTTTACAGGAAATGCCAAACGTTTAGTTTAGAAGTAGCAGATTACAATAAATCTGATATTGTTAAGACGAAACAAATTATGGCCGGGGATTCACCGTTACCCAAACCCTCATTACACTCCCAATTGCATACATACGAGTATGGATGTGTGTGTGTGAAAATGTGCATATTTTTGCCAGTTTTGCAAGTCAATAAACTATTAAATCAACACAAATATGAATTAAAAACGTACTTGAAAATTATTAAATTGAAACAAATAAAATAAACTACACCAACAACAACAACAACAACAATGGCCATAAGTTTTCAATTAAATAAATGGATGGACGGGTGGGTAGAAGCAGTTTTTCTGCACTCGTTAAAAAACAATTTTGTTTTTAAAGTCTAAAAGAAAACAATAATACAAAAAAACCGAAATGCAAAATAATCATTCGTACATACATATGTACATACATATGTATATATGTACATACAATACATACATAAAAAATACAGTTAAACCCATTAACATGCGTAAGATATTCTTAGCAGAATAAATGAAAAGATTTTCCGATTTTGGCTTGAATAAAAATCCCTACATTTTCCAAAATGTCAATAAAATTGTTAGCAGAAACAAACATTTTGAAATAAATACATAAGCAGAAAAAAAGCAACAAGGGTTGAATTATTTAATTATCACTGTAAATAGAACGTGATGTGATGTGATGTTTAGCCATCGCCATGACCAATTGGATGCTGATGAATGTTGCAGCGACCGCGAAACAGTCATCAGTCCCCCTTGCCTACTTCGAATAATTTTTAGAATATAAAAATATAAAAAATAAGAACTTGCAAATAATACGACAATTTACAAACTATAATAAGACATTCAACTAATAAGATGTCCACTTGGATGTATGAGACTAAGTTTTATCTCAAAAAAAAAAAAACATTATAATTACGACCGCTGTACAGAAGTAATTCAAATTTTTATTTCTGGGAAAATGAACGTGGCGAATTGTTATTAACTTTTTTTCAAATTATGTTTAATATTCAATTCAATACTCAATCAGCTATACTTAGTATATTGGCGCACAGAGGGCTGCCTTGGGCTGCCAGCAGACATTAACTTTTAACGGCTGTACCTTTTAAACAAAAACATTGTTATAAACAATATTTGCGGTCCAGTTTTTAACTAGGACGTGCTTCAGATATACCAATTCGCAATAAATAATTAAATTACTTTTATTCTGCAAGCCAGTTTTTTGTTTGTGCGAATGTTAACATTCGAGATGGTGAAACAGGTCCAAAATCCGTACTCATGTATTAAAATGGTATTGCTTTGAAAAAAATACAAGTTTTAGCAACGAATATTATGTTCTATTGCGCTGCCGAAATTTAATTTTACAGATACCAGTACAAGGCTTTGACGTCGCTTTATTATGACTTTTTTTCTACAGCCAGACAACGAACGCTTGACGCTACAATTTAGTTTCGGCTGTTGCTTAAATATAAGTCGCTATAAACATATATGTATGTATGTATGTAAGTGGAGTTTTTCAATGTTGGCTGCCTGTTGGCATCACCGTTAGCAATTCAATGACAACGTTTTAGCGGCATTCATATTTAAGTCAAGAAATAAAGAAACGCGGAAGAAATCAAGAAATATTCTTCGCCTGATTTATTTTATAATACAACGATGTACCAGATAATTACATTTTACATGTGTCTAATGAATTATATTCAATATTTATGACATTCACTGTATCAACTTGCAACTGATATTGAAAGGCATACATTTAAATATTTCTAGGTAACAAAAAAAAAATCACACACACACACACTCTCACGCACAAGTCTCAATTGTTTAAATTTCATCACACATTCATAAACGAGGGTTATGTTGGAATTATATTATCATGAAATATTTACATATGTATATTTGTTTATCAAAAAAAAAAAGAGGCATCGCTTTAAATAACATAATGATAATGTGATTAGATTAGATTAGTAAAAGAAAACAAAATTTAGGCAAATAGTCTGGGTAAAATCGTAATTCTGTTTATTTAACAAAACTTTATGACGGCACATTTAGCTGCTGTCTGTGAATGTTTAAATGGACTTAAATTAAATTTGGTAGAAACATAAAATACATTTTAGATAGAAGTATAGCATATTTTTTAAGGCAGACAAGTTGCGAAAAATAGTTACTTTGGATACATAAAGCCTATACTAATAGATTTTAGTTTTTGAATGAAAAATAAAATAAGGCAAAGTGAAACTTTTGGCATCTTTTTGCTTTCATTAAATCTAGTAAACGAGTGCTTAATTTATTGCCTAAATTAAGTCGTAGTTTATTTTTTAGGGGGGAACAAAAGCTGTTACTAATGATAATCTTTTACTTTTTCGCCTATTGTTACTCGTATAATGCGTATTTATTCTTTGAATCTTACTCTGAGTGTTATTTGAACAAAATCATGGAAAAAGCCTACTATTATAAATACAATGATTTTTTTTTTTGATTTTATAATGATATATAAGAAAAAAACTTCACAAAACTTCGGTTTGATTCAAATGCTTCGCAAAAGTAATTTTAAATTGCTCGCCGTACATTTATTTTATTTTAATAACTGCTGAATTTTCAAGAATTATAGTTGTGTAGACTTTCAGGCACATCAACGCAAGTTCATTAACAATATTCCATGTTTTTAAGCCTTATCAACATGTTTATGAAAAACAACAACAAATGCAAAGCAAATTATTAAAAAGGTATCAACAAAATGTCTGTCTGCACTGCATTTACAATAACAACGTTGAAACGGAATAACAACAATAATATTAATATCGGTGGAATTTTGTTTTCTTGCTTTGTCTAACAAACGCTACGAACAACAACAACAGCATAAAAATAGCAACACATTTAAACATGTTTGCAAGCAAAGTCTTACCTAAATTTGGCACAGTAACAGTAACTTGATTATTTGAGCCAACATCTACAGTAGCAACACGATTTTTATCCACACTTGCAGGTTTAAAATCATCTGAAAAGTTACAAAATTGAAATTTTATTAGAAATAGATTTTAAATACGTAATTTAAAATTGATTTAAAGCCGTCCGTACACAAAGAAGTTTTAACAGGATTTAAAAACAAATTTCGTTTTAATATACAATAGAAAACATTGAAATTTAGTGTCTCAAAAAGGGGTCTGAAGTAGAAACCGTTTTGTTCTTAATATGAAATAATAAAATCGATCCAAAATTAATTTAAAAGTCTATATGCAATAGAATGCATTACTAAATCGGCTTAGCCTTATGATGGAAATTTCTGTCATAACAATTGTTGCATAAACAATGCAAAATAAGTGAAACTAAAAAATTGACATTTTCGTCTTCCATCGTGACAATGAGAATGAGAACACGTGTAACGTAAAATATAAATATTTTTCATTTCATTAATGAAAGTTCTAAAAATTTTTTTAATATTAATTTATTCGATATTAAGATTGAATTATTTGTCAAAAAACCAGGAATATTTGTACTCATTCTGCTTGTTTTTGATATGCATATAATTGCAATAAACATATGACTGAAATGTCCATTACTGCATCATTTCTCCTTAACTTGCTTGACACAGTTTACAAATTATTATATTATTAGCCCTTTTTTATTTTAATCAAGAGATCAATTAACGGCAAGAAAAATGTATAAATCCAATACAACAAACTTTAATATTTATTTAAAGTCAATTATTGTTTGTAATTAGTTTTCAGAAAAATTAAAAAATATATGGAACTATTTGTATTTGTTTGCATTTAGAATTAAATGCATTTGATAATTTCATGTCAGCATTTACAAATTGTTGATTGTGTAATTAAGACTTACAGTTAAGGAAAAAATTCTACATACACCCTATTATTTTGAACTTCTAGAGAACTAGTGATAATATTAAAAATAATTTTGATGTCAATGTTTACGACATTAATAGTTAAGAATGTTGGAAGAAAAAATAGCTGGAAAATATTGATCATTTATAAAATATTGGCGATAAGCATAGAAATCGGTGGGAAAAAAGTCTACATACAGCATTGGCCAGTCTTAAAATGAATAAGAAAATGAAGGGGGAATTGCTAAAATAGTGAAATTAAGTCGCTCTACAGTGCAAACTATTGTCAAAAACTATAAAAACACCAATAGTACCGAAAACAAGCCACGATCTGGAAGACCGAAGAAGCTTTCAAGACGCGATGTTAGTAGTGTCCTTAAAGAAGTCCAGAATGATCCAAAAATAAGTGCCCCAAAATTAGCCGAATACCTTGCAAGATGTTCGAATATTACTGTTTCATCAAGAACAGTAATAAACGTTTTGCATGATAGCGGCTTTAAAAGTAGAACAGCACGCAAAAAGCCATTTATTTCAGCCAAGAATCGTCAACTTCGCCTGGACTTTGCTAAGGCACATTTACAGAAAGGAATGGATTTTTGGAAGAAAGTTATATTTACAGATGAAAGTAAGTATAATATTTTCGGGAATGACGGCCGAAACAAAGTTTGGCGAAAACCGAACAGTGCACTTGATCCCAAAAATATTATACCTACTGTGAAACATGGTGGGGGCAGTGTTATGGTGTGGGGAACTATGGCGGCATCTGGAGTTGGTCGATTGGTTTTTGTTGAAGGCGTTATGGACAGATATCAGTATAAGACAATATTGGAACAAAATCTGAAGCCATCTGTGGAAAGCTTGGGGCTAGGAAAGCAATGGATTTTCCAACAAGACAACGATCCCAAGCATACTGCGCATATTGTCCGAGACTGGCTTCTTTATCATGCACCAAGACAGCTCAATACACCTCCCCAGTCACCAGACCTCAATCCAATTGAGCATATTTGGGACGTTTTGGAAAAATCTGCGCGCAAATATGATATCAGAAATCGTGAAACCCTGAAAGCTGCCCTAACACGGGCGTGGTCGGAAATTGCGCCCACTATTACGGAGAATTTGGTGATGTCTATGCCACGTCGTCTTCAGGCGGTTATTGAAGCCCAAGGTGGTCCTACAAAATATTAAAAATATATTGTTTTCTTTTATTTATTTAAAAGAAATTAAATATTTTATTCGATTTTTAAGACTGTATGTAGACTTTTTTCTCATGAATTTTTATTGTTTTTGTTATTTCTATTATTGTTATGCTTTTGAATTAGCTTTTTGTTTTGTAAATAAACTTTGTTTTTGGTACTTTAAATATTAATGCAAACGCCTTATTAATTTGCCTAACAAATATCTTAAAAACACAAAATAAGGGGGTGTATGTAGAGTTTTTTCCTTAACTGTATATAGACAAACTAGTTTAATAAAAAAAGAACCAAGCGATTTGGTCAACTGTTCATTGCCTTCCCATCAGCCTGCACACTTAGATACATATTTCAAAAGCTGTACATATTACATACGTTCAACAATTTGAATAAAAACTACATAAATCTGTAACATTCCAAATATAAGAAAAGAAATATCTAAATTAAAAAAAAAAAAAACAGTATTTAACATGTGGCACCAGCAAACTTTGCCACCACGTGGTTAAAACGCAAAATATGAACATCAAAATTTAAAACAAAAATTACAGAAAGTTGGAAAACCTGTAAATTCAGTTAAACACTTTGTTAGTTTGTATGTGCATATATAATATTCCACGAAAATTTGCAAAAAAAAATTTGAAAACATTTTAAACAGCATTAATCTAATTCAAGAAACAATTCTTCGTCAGTGCGAGGACTTGAGGAGTAATATCGAGTCTACAGTCTAGATTATTTAATATTTAGAATAAACAAAATATAATAACTCAAAAAGGCCTCTTTATTTTTTCAAATTTAAAAGTCTTGTTACATTTTTTATAGTTTCTTTTTAACAACTGAGTTAAAAATATACAATTTGCAGGTGTTTGTATATCAACAATTTGCAGGTGCAGGTGTTTTTGTGTATTTTCGAGGGTGCCAGACGGTTTGTGTTTAAAAAAAATATTATTCGAATTGTCTTTTTGAAGACAACTGCCTACAACGTTGAATGTTTCAACATATTTTCAAAGTTTACCGAGAACTCTTAGGAAATGTCGGCACATACACACCTACATTGAAGAAAGTGGAAGTGGTTTCAGGATTTTTTTTTTAATTTTTTTTAATTTTCTATACTTTCTTAATGTAAAGAATTTGAAAATCCAGGTTTTACAACTACGAAAAATTACATATTTACTGCCGATATTTCGCCGCTAATGTTTTCATGATGATGAAGTAGGAATCAACAACAATGAAAAGTCGGAGGTAAACAAAAAATAATCTTGTTATTTGATTGCAAAACACGAGTAAGTTGAACTTAAGTACGATAAAAACTTTATCATTATGAATACGTATAAATGTCCACGTATGTATGGATGTATGTATAGAAAAATAAAAAATCTAATATTAAATACAGTCTAAATAGACTTCTAATTGCAGTTTATATACAATATTGGCCGCTGTGTTCACTTTTTAAAAAAGATGCTTTTATGACCCCTGTGCAACTGTGCAAACACTTTTTATTCGCATAAAAAATGTTGTACTAAAACAGGTACTAAACTATACATATGTGTATATGTACATATGTATTTAAAAACATGTATAATAATATGTGTACTTACATTTAATTGTATGAAATGCATTCGTTGTATTTTTATTATTAAATGTACATCCCAATTTTAGCTCACGCACCTCATCGCCAATGTTTATACGGTCGCCCAATGATGTTTTCTGTTTCATCATCATCGCTGGTTGGGACGAAGATGAGAAGTTCGTAAAATTGTTAATGTTGGCACTATTGGTGTGTGGAGGATTGCTATTGTGGTTGTAATTATTAATTTGATTATATTGCTGCTGCTGTTGCTGCTGCTGATGTTGATGGTATGGTTGATATGACGACGTTGACGACGACACTGAATGATGAAAGGATGGTAGAGATGATTTTTGTGGTGTTGCAGAGTTTGGAGAGAAGGCTGTTTTAGAAAAAGTTGCAGCAATGTCGTCAGTTGTGGCCGCACCTCCACTGCATGAACCACCAACGCCTCCAACACCGCCAAAAACAGTGTCGCTTTTAAAGGCGCCACTGCGTTGTTGATAACTATAACTGTGGCCTTGAGTGTGATATTCTGTACCAGCACTGCCACCAATGCCGCCGATGACTCCTTGAAAGGAGCCACCACTTTGATGTAATGCTGTTGGATTTGATGATGAAGCTGTTGTGTTAAATGCTAAATTTGATTGCTGTTGTTGCTGTTGAAATTGTTGTTGTTGTAGCTGCTGCTGCTGTTGCTGTTTCGTTGACTTTGTTGATTTCTTGCTGCGTTTTACCGTTGTGCCTGTGGCTTTGGCTTTAAGCTTTTGTAGCGCTGAAGCAGAATTTGAGGACTTCGGAATTTTTTGGCTGTTGTAGGGTTTGATGGAAGCAATTTTTAAAAAATTGCCCACCAATAACCACCGTTAATGAGTATAAAAATTAAATTTTAATTGGGAATTGATGTTTGTTCTTTTTTTTCCCCGGATTTAGGCTGTGTTACCGGTTGAGTTCGCCTTTTTTTTCTACATATATTTATTTGCGTTTTGTTTAACCAATATTTTTGAGTACATACTTAATTTGCATTAAAATATCATATAGATTTATTTGTTAATAAAAGGGTAAGGAATTAAGGAACACATGAGTTATTAACAATTAAATGTTACATGCTTCGTTCACATCGTATTTTACTAAAGAACCCAAATAGTATTATTTACTTTTTTAAATTAAAATTCCTGTAAATGAAAACGTGTTACTATTGTCGGTTTTTAAGTTATTACAAAAAGGAAAAATGTGGAACTTTTTTTTTTATTATGTTTGTGTTCATACTTTTTGATCTCCAGAATTTTTTTTAATACAAAAGTAGTTTGTCTACTATATAATTTGCCATGAAAGTTAAATCACATACACATACACACATACACATGTACATATGTATTTAGGTATTAGAACCACATTTTTTTTATCAATTCTTTATTTACAATCTATTCATTTATGGACAATAAGTAAATTTGATGCGATAAAAAACATAAGAATAGTTGTTGCACTCCTCTGAGTACAGCAACAATGACACAAACATTTATAATAATTGCCTACTACCTACTATAAGAATTAGTTTATTTTAGAAAACTTGGATAAAATTTATACTTGTGTCGACTACTTTCATCATTCTGTATGAACACATCATCGGTACATTCATGCACTATTAACGAAAATAAGAAATGGCAGGCTCGAAAAAGTGATGGGGTTCATAAGCTGCATATATGTACATAACAGATTTTTATGTAATAAATGTGTTTGATTTGTTAAAAAGAAGTTATATGCCCCTTACATGAAAATAAATTTTGTGAAGAAGTTGCATACCTACATATCGCTAAGCAATCCGTTAGAAGTTACAAGTACTTTTTTAAACTCGAACAAAACTTAATTAAATGTAGATACATATCTATTTATTTTAGAACCCTTAAACACTTCGCAGCACAATACCACATCAAACAAATTCGTACATGAATACACAGTTAGTATGTTTGCTCTTGGAAAATGTACATACATACATATTTATGCTTTTAAAGAAAATTTCTACCTCCTACATACATACGTATGTATCTTGAAACCTTCCGCCTGCAACGCTAGTTGTATTGACGGCAGACAAAAGAAATTCTAAAAAAGTGTCTACAAAGCCCACCTACCTACAAATTAAAATGAATGCATATAGGCAAATGTGGGTCAAACTTTTGTAAATCATATGATCGTTTGACGAAGTAGAATATAAAAATATACAATCATCATATAAATGTAGGTAAGAACTTACCAAGTACATAAATACATATGTACATATGTATGTACATATTAATGTGCAAATTTATGTACAATATGTAAGTATGTATTTATTTATTTTTTTTAAAGAAAACAGAAAAATGTTCAGTTCAATCAATCAAAAACAAAAATCTACATATAAAAATTGATTGAATTTTTCATTCTCATTTAATTTAGAATGATTGAGAAGGAAAAACAAATTCAGTAGGTAACCAAACAAAAATATTCTTTGATACCCATTGTAGGTACGATGTACATATGTATGTATGTATGGATGTATGAATGTACATACATATGTAGATATGCGCAAAAAGACTACTAAACAATTATAGCCACCCACATTGGCAACTCCCACATACTACAATGTAGGTATAACCTTAAACAAAACAACGATAAACAACAAGAACTATAACAACAATAAATGACAATTAAAAAAGAATGCATTTTTTATATTGAAAATTTGGTATTGTAGTAGATATGGATGTGTTATTACTACTGCTACTACCTTGGAATACAGCAGTTAAGCACATACTTAGAAACATATGTATATTGGTAATAAAAGTACGTTCATATGTATATTTGTGCATTTATGTACGAACTAAATATGTCATTTATTGATATGCAATTTCACTTAAAACATATATATGTATGTATGTATGTATATAACGAACGAACGAATAAACTAGAAAGAACATCACTTCTAACATTCCCAGTCTACTTAAAACACCTGAGGATTTTTAAATAACAAGAAAAACTATTTGTACCTTTAAAAAATTGCAGAAAATAAAATGAAATGTTAACCATATGTTTGTGAAAAAATGGAATATTTAAGTAATATCTACGTAGGTATGTATGCATGTGTGCATGTACATGGGTATTCTTCTCCATACAAAGGTATGATTGTTTTTCTATGCAAAAATTCCACACTTTTGCTTTTTTCCTAGTAATATTTGTTTGTGCTTTTAGCAAGTTTTTTTTTGTTAAATTAATTGATACACTTAAACGTGCATATGTAGATACATATGTTTGTATGTATATTTGTTTTTATGCATTGAACATTTTTTCCTAAACAATTAATAATTTTAATAAAAAAAAACACACTTGATTTTATATGTTTTTTTAAGATTCACTTGTGTGTTTACCGCGCCGTTCACAAAATTATTTGATGTGGTAATTTTTGTTGTTGTTACATATAGAAAAATTTGACATTTCTTTTGGGGGCTTTTTTTGTCTATTAAAGTGTGAGAGAGAGCCAGTAATGATGACAAATCGAGGTGTAGAGAGAATATTTAAAAAAGGGTAGCCAGAATTCCGAAAGTAACTAAATCGCTCAGATAACAAATACGTATTCAGCATTGAAGAACTTGTGTTATCAGTTAATTGTTTTAAAATACGAGCTATCAAATGTTGCAAACACCAGAAAAAATTGTTTTACGTCTTGTTTATGATTTCTAACACAGATGACATTAAAAGCTTTCGCAGCAAAGCTCAATTTTTAAACGCTCATCATAATACAACAATAAAAAGCCACGTGGGTTTTCATCATAGGCTTCCGACTACTTGGTAAATTATTTCACCATACTTTTTTGTAAAAAATTACTTCGTGCAAAATAATTAAACCATTTTTAACGAAAATTTATTTAAATCCAGATTTTTTATTTGTGACAAAGAAAAATTATGCCTCAGGAATACATTTGAAATGAAATTTATTAATTTGGCAACTCTCATGGCGAAAAATGTTTTAAAGGAGACAAAGAGTAGCGAATTTAGCTTTTATTGTTTTTGTATGCTTAAAAAAGCAAAATACAATGTGGAATAAAAAATTATCAAGGGGGGAGGTTATTAAAAAAAAATACCAAAAGTAATGAACGTCAAAAAACCCAACAACAATGATACGTACGCAAGACAACACAGCTGGCTGGTTGTGTTGTTTCTTTTTCTTCTAAATGTGTGTGATCCACAGTATGAAGCACAAAAAAATTGTTGAATTTTTTTCTTTCTTCATCAATTTTATGATGGAGCACAAGGGGTGATGCAACGCGTAAGAGGACAAGAAATTTTTTTTTATAAAGTGGCTCGACAACGTTAACGCAAGCATTTTACAACGTAACAAATCAACACAGGCTCAGAAACAGCTTAAAAACTACATGTAAAATTCAAAAAAGAACTTTCACAAAATTTTTCATATCTTTTATATCTGTTTAACAGAAACAGATTGATAGAAAAAAAATTTTTTGCCCAAACACATTTTTTGCCTTAATGTTGGTTTTTCTTTAGATTCCACTACATTTTCAATTTATTTCATTGATTTTCAACTATTTTAGCTATTTTATTCATTTTTGTTCTTTTGCACCATAATTCTGTTTTTACATTCATAAAATCTATTTTACCGTAATAATGTAATATTGACTTTAATCCATTTTAAATTAAAATGGTTTTAATAAATTTAAAATGATTTTTTTTTGCGACTTCATACAATTCTACCGTGAGCACTTTCGAATTTTTTTTATTTTTTTCACGTCAGCTACTTAAGTTTGACATTTCAACGGTGTATCTAATTGGAGTTGCCAGATGAAGCAAATAATGTGTAAATAATTAAAAGACAACAGTGGTGAAGAAATATATTTCAAACTTGTTGAAATATTTATGCAGCTAATACTGCTGTACATAGTTTACAGTTCAGCAAAAGCATTTTTTAATTCTTCGGATAATTCAGACGTATGAACTAACGTTTGTTACGACAAATGTAAAAATATTGTAATTATTTCGATTTCAAGCAAGAGGGGCCGAAGCAAATGTTGAAACGGTGTGACAACCTACAAAAGTTTCAATATAAAATTTAACAGTTCTGCCGTTGCTCGACTTTCAAACATTACAATTAAATAAAGACAAATGTATGTATTTTTTACAATTTAATTGTATATAGCTGTAGAATAAAATAACTGTATTTATTTTTATTTTCTTGCAAGGACACAGTATCCACAATATAAAAATATGTTTATATAATACAAATTCATTGTATTTTTTAGACTTTAAATTTGATCTTGAGAACAAAGGAAGATTTGTTAAACATGTTAAAAAAATAGATATCTTTAAAATAATATGCCTTTACCATTTTTTTTCTTTTCTTATAAACTAAGGAATTATGAATTTTCGTCAGTGCCGTATAATATAACCAACAAAATTTGAGCTATTATATAGTCTTAACCTTCCGTTTTTTGACTTTTATGCATAACTTGTCTCAGCTGCGGAAATGAGGATTTTGTCTGTGGTGGATGTAGTCTAGAGCAAAGATTTATAAATGGTTCATACAGTGACGGTCTTTCCATGGCATTAACAGTGTAGTGTTTAATACGTTCACGGGAACACCAAGAATTTGCACGATTTAGTATAAGCTCCACTGGATCCGCTTGATTTGACTGTAACTGATGTTGAGTGGGTGAAGAAGGCGTATCCTTGCGTCTGGCACGTACATTGGCTAAAACAATAATATGTACCTCCTTTTTCTCCTTATTTTTGTCTATATCTTGTTTAATATCGGCCAACATATCTAAACTTTGGGGATCAGTGGGATCATATACTAAAACATATCCATCTGGGAAGTATAGGTAGTGGCGTGGTAATTGAACTTTTCCCTGTAATCCCGCTGAGTCATATATACGCAAAGTTTCTCTTGTGCCACGACCCGTATCTACGCTGGCCACATATATATCCTCTATGGTGGGGTGTATTTCCTACAGAATAACAAAATTTTATCTGGGTTGTTTTTGTTCTTATGAAATACATATGTAATTAGTAATGTTCTGAAAGTCACTTAGCAGATTTACACTACTAAGCGACAATGCACAAAAATATGTATGTATGTATATCATCAGACAACAGTACTTACAGTTTCTATATTGACGTTACCATATATTAATTGTTCCAACAAAGCAGTTTTGCCCACACCTTTCATCCCACATATCAGCACTTTGCCCACTTTACCAATTTTAGCTGTTAGCATGATTAAATCAATTCCATTAAGCAAAATGCTAATTCCATATATGAAATTAGTAATGAAATGTTTTTATTTATTTGCAGAAAATGAAATTTTTGTTTACTTGCACACAGCAAGTCAGCTGTTTTGTATATAAAACAAGTGCTGGATAGTAGCAAATATTTGCTGATGTTGATGCAGAGTTGCTGTTGAAAGAAGTTGGCAAAGTTTTCAGTGTTGGGAAGTGACTTTATGTATTGTAACGGAAATATTGGGAGCCAAATTTATTTAAAAAATTCCATTTTTATCAAATAAATAAAAATAAAACAATTGTTATTAAAAAATAGTTATTGTATTCTATTTTAAATATGTTTTTTATGAAAGTTAATGAAAAGTTGTTAAATTATTTCCAAATATGTGAAAAGGAGGCGTTATGATCGTCTAAATAACTCAGTACTTCCACTCGAAGCCCTAAAAGTTGTATTGCCATAATGTTTGCTTGTCTAGTTATTTTTTCTTATATTTCTAAATAAAAATGTAAAAGATATGTAATTAAAATTTTTGTGGCCTGTTGTTTATCATTTTAAAAAATCTTTAAGGTACCTTAAGAGAAAAATATCAATTTCATTTCACATTTTATCTCACAGCGTTGCAATTAAAATTGTATTATACATGAAAAACTGAAAGAGAAAAATTAAAGGATTAAAATAAACAAATTGCAAAAACTATTTTGCCCAGATTAAAACAAGGCCAGCCTGGCCCAACTTAAAAAATAAGATTTACAAACACTTAATAACAACTTTATGTTAGACAAGGCAGGTGAAAAAGAAAATAAGAGAGAAAGAAAACATAATTTTAGTTGCATTTAGCTTAAAGTAAAATATGTAAAAATACAAGGAGGATAAAATCACATCTTAATAACTGAAATCATGACGATGTGATCATCATTAAGATGTTAAACTGTGGAGTACTCTCTAGATACTTCTAGTTGAGAGAGTGATGATGTCTGTGAATTTAAAACAGACACTCAGACTACTTGACTCTTGATGTGTTCAGTTGTTGTTTTTTTTCTCTTACGGTTTTTAGAAAAAGAACGAATCCATTCATACAAAAATTCATTTATGGATAGAGCGGATCAAAAGGCGCCTGTTACTTTCTTCTGTTATTGTTAGAAGTATTTACTTTGCATTGTCGGAGTCCTGCTTTGTCTCTTTAAGGGATTTTGCATTGCGTGATGTTTATCACTATATTTTTGCTGTCTTGTCTGCTTTGTTAGACAAAATCTGAATGTAGTCGGTACTTTTTTTTGTTTCGTGCCTGTTTAAACTTTATTTTATTTAAAGATATTGATCACCGCTTAAATGAGTTTTTTTTTTGTTTGTTTGTTTGTTTTTGCTATCTTTTTAGCCATGATCGTTTAAATTTTTTTTGCTTTAGAGAAAAATACAGCAGCTGGAATAAAATTTGGGAGTTCCGGATTAATTTGCTTAAAGACACAATCTCTAGTGAGAAAACAAAACTTGAAAGGCAAAAAATGTTTCTGCTGGAAAGAGACATTAATACGAATGTTATTTATTGTATATATTACTTGGTTTTGCCACATTTTATTGCTCGAGTGTCATAATTTATTGAGAAAAATGATTGTTAAATCAATAAAGCTTTTGTTTAAAAAATACAACTTCAAATGATCAAATAAAGCAGCTAAAGCGGAACAAACACATGTCCAGTTTGTTAATAGTTTTCTTATAGACCGTTGAGCGTGGCACGAAATTAAGTAATTTCATATTTAAACCACGCGGCAAGTTAGACAATGCCTCAAACGCTTAGAAGCAAACAACGCAGCAAGGTAGATCAACTTTCCACATTTACATATAAGCATCCTGCAAAGCGATCAGCTGTTTTAGATAGTTAAAACGTAAAAAGTACATACATATGTATGTATATATTTATAAGAAAAAGCTTTTGTTAGAGACTTAATAATGTTTTAAAGAACTAAATTTAATAAAATTTGTGCCGCATAAACTCAAAATCGTCTAGTTATTGCAGCTTTTTGCACAAATTCCAAAAACTCCATAAACTTCTTGAAATACAGAATTTCGAAAATCGATTTTGATTTTTAAACTACTCTAACAGTTGATTATTATTTTGCCGCAACGCATAGAACGATTGAAACGCTTTGAATGCGTTGTCGCAAGAACGCCTTGTATGAACTTTATAGTGTAATTTTTGTTTGTTATTGTAATTTGTGCACTAAATGATACACTTTAATCATCCGCCAGGATCTTATCTGTGTACATGCGAATTCGTGTTTAAATTGTAACACCTTTACAGTGGCTCATGCTAACAAGACAACAACAATCTATTGAGTTGAATATGCGTGTCCAAATGATGGCCAGTAACTGTCAGAAGACAGAATTCACTTAACTAATGATATTTAATTTTAAATGTGTAAGAACAAATTTTACGCTTACTTTTTATGACACTCATTTAAACAGTTTGCTGCTGATTTAACAAACAAACAAACAAAATAATAAAAAAAAAAACTTAAAACGAGAACGCTTTATTAGTCTCCATTTAAAACTTGTGTGTTTTTTATGTCAGTCTGTAACCAGATCTGCATTTAATTTAACAGCAGGGTGTGGTGTTGCGGGCAGTCCGATTGCAGTTTGGCTGCAACAACTGGAGGCAGTGTCATAAAATTGTTGTTATAAAACTTTATATGCATTAAAATGAATTTAACAAATAATAAAGGAAATGTTTAATTAAATAAAAAACAATTTTATTTTATAGTGAGTCGACATAAAACAAAAATGCCAGATAAGAGAAAAAAAGACGCCATGATCAAATTCAAATGCAAAAGGATTAAGTTCATGAGATCGCTGCCAACTTAGAGAAAAAGTAAACCAACCATCTGTTGGGGAGTTTCTTCTTGTGCTAAAGAAAAATGTCTTGGAATTAAATGCAGTAAAACGAGTGCCAGCAAAGCGTTTATTTTTCGAGATTTATAAAAAACAAAACAAAAGAAATGAATGCAACGCTGGTGGTATTTTAACTCCTTTTTTTCTTACTATTGGGTGGAAGAACAAGTATGTACATGCCTGCTAGCATGTGGGAAAATAACCACATTGGGATGCTAATTTAAGCTAAAATCGTTCGGGTGTTCTTTAAAAATAATCTTGCTGTGCCTATTATACAAAATTGTCTACAGTTCTTCTTTTCTTTGGGCAAATTGAAAAGATTGTCAAACAATCAGCAACCAAAAATTAAAAAGGGTTTCAAAAAAATTCATATGTATATAGTTTTAGCAAAGAGCAAGTTGTTTTTTCAGCTTTTAAGACATTTTTCCCAACCATAAATAGGACAGCGAAACCCATAAGAATTTCTAGGAGAATTTACGTTTTTTTCGCTTGTTTATTCTTTTTTGTTTAATTTTTTATACTTTTATTATATAAAATAGAAAAAAGTAGAGTTCTTTCTCTTAACCTCAAACTTTCTTCCTTACGGAGGCAAACAATGCACACGCATGAACACTGATGAGGTAGAATGTTGCGGCGTTTGAAATTGTTAATTTTATAAATAGGTTTTTTTTTCAACTTGTTTCGAAACCACAAATAATTCTTGCTTCTATTGTTTGTGTGTTTGTTTTTTTTTAATTACGATTGTCAGAAATAAAATTAAGTATCGTTCTGTTTTCCAGTCTCAGCTTTTCCTCCTTGTGAAAGCAATTGCATAAATTATTCCATTTTATTGAAAATGTTTTTCACCGTCGACACATGACGTCGACATGTAGAATTGCGGTTTTGACATGAAGGAACTTATAAGACGTTTCAACACTTTAGATTAGATTTCAGTCGATTCCCATTTAAGCAAAATGCAAAAGTGACGGCGACAACGACTCTTGGAATAGGGGGGAATGCATACGTATGACTAATTGCCAGACAATGTGGGCTTAGTTGACCATAAATGTTCTTTTTCCAATTTAAACTGCCTCTAACTCAATTTTTTTCCAAGTGGATAAATTTAAGTTATTGGAATATGCAAAAAATCTTGATTTTGAAAGAACCTTTTATTACATACATACATACATATTTTAGTGAAAACGTAATGAAAAGTTATTACACACAGGAAATAAAGTTTTTCCCCCCCACAATAATCAATATCTATGGTATTTGCAGTATTTTGTGATATTGTATCAGCGGTTTATAATCTAAACTTTGCATCACGATCAGCAAATTCCAGCACCACCAACCACTTCACAATCACCACACAACTGCTGGCCAAGTTATACGATTAAAGTGTGTGTGTGTTTTCTTCTTCTTCTGTTTGCTCCTTGCTGTTATTGAGGCTCTAGCGTTGTTATCGTGGTTGTTGTTGTGGTTGCTGCTGCAATTCTTTATCATTTCAGACCATTGGAGGAGAAGTCGGTCGTTTGTTTGTACCTCTGTGCTTTTGCTGTGCGCGAATGCGATTATTTATTGACACTTGAAACCCTTGGTGTTGTTGTAGAGAGATGATAGTGATGGCATGGCATTTGCACTAATGTTGTATGCATGGGTGTGTGTGTGTGTGCGTGTGTGTGCAGTTGTGCACACGAGCGTGTTTTGTGCGAGTGTTCATGGTTGGTGTTTCATATTCGAGCTTTTGATTTATGATCGAGTAATTGTTGGCTGTTTTTTTGGTTTTGTTTAACAAACGAACTTTTTAGGGTATATTTTTCCAAGAGCCACAAAGCCAAAGAGTTATTATCAATGAAAAGAAAGGGCGATATATCTACACACACACACACATAAATATGTACGTTTTGTTTCTCTCCACATATAAAATCAATATACATACAATATATTTCGCTGTTTTACTTTGACATAGTGTCGTAAAATTTATGTACTTATGGCAACCCTGCTAATCACATGTCAATTCATTTAATACTTAACCTTAAATTTGTCTAAATCACTTATGCGCTGAAGCTGTAGCAGCAGCATGTGTTTGTAGCTAAAATTTTATATTTTATTAATTCAGTTTTATCGAACGATTTAAGAAAATAAAAGCAAAACCAATAAATTGGAAAACAGAACACAGTAGAAAATCTCAAAATATCACACACATTTATTGAAATGCTCAAGTTAAAGAAAGAAACGCACCCGCTGCTGTTATTAATGTTTTCAAGCTTTTGTTTTTATTGTTGTTGTTGTTGTTGTTGTCATTATTATTATTATGAATACAGCACATAAAGTTTACGGTGGAAGTTTAACGTGTTAAATTGATTTAAATGGCGCGTGAGCGAAGGAGATAATTTCCACATGTCAGGATGTTTGCAATATTTATGGGCCGCAATTTAAACTACAAACGACCACAATTTATACAAACCAGCAGTCCAACACAAAACTTAGTCACAGTCTCAAAGTCAAAGAGTCTACGATTACACACGTTGAGCATTTCAGTGATGATTAAGGAAAACATTCAAGAAAGTACCCAACAAACTAAAGGGCCATTTACATATTTTAGTTTGTACTGAAAAATGTTCGTTTTCAATTGAAAGAAAAATATGTGCCAAGTTGTAGAGGCAATTACCAGGTGGCAGCACCACAGCAGCTAACAATTTTCGGGGAACTTTATTGCGTTAATATCTTTAAAAATTGCATGCCCTGAAAATTTTCAATAAGCCAAAAATTTTGTTTAAAAGATTAATTCAAAAAAGTTTTATAACGAAAACTATCGCATATGTAGTTAATTGAAAAATCCTAGAAATATTATTGTAGAAAAAATGACGCAATAAAATGTTTTTTTAAACAATGATTTTTCAATAAATATTTGTGTTGATTCAACAAAGCCAAATGTTTGAGGTTCACGTAAATAGCTAATAAAAAATAAACAATTTTTTTGGTTGAAAAACTCCTCAAATGTTGTTTCATTCAACAATTGTATTTGCAAAATTGTGTTTGGAATCAGCGAAGTCCGTATTTAAAGAATTTGTTAACTGATTCAGCGAATTCTGTTACTGAATATGAGAAAAATTGTCTGAGAAAAGTTTTTCTTATGGAATAACTTTATATTTAATTAGCAAAAGATTTTCCAATGGGTTCAGTTTTAGTTTTTAAGGCTTTTTTTTTATTTGAAATTTATTTTTAAAAAAAAGTTTAAATAAAGTAGTTAAGTATTTTACATATGTATGTACTCGTACACGCCAAGCTCATATGAAACTTTGGGAATATAGAGGTGAGTGTTTCGTGTATTAGAATTTTTCTCAATATTTTCGTTTAAAAGTGGCCCAGAAAAGGTACATTCGTTTCATTGAGACTCACACCGGTCTGCTGTTTAAATCTTTTAACAACTTTGAAAACTAACAGCAGTAACTCTCAACTCGTTCGCTGCTATATCATTCCCAGGCTTCGTGTTTAAATGCTGGTGTTTTTTGTTTGTTTCGTTTGTGTCTTCTGTCAGTGCTCTTCGTTCTTCGTGTGTGCATTCTCCGTTTTTGGAGTTGAATTTTGCTTTATTGATAATTGCTACCAATTACATGCAATTGCAAAATCATTTCTGACACCTCGCCGTAGTTTATGAGTAACCAACTGTCATATATTTTACATCAAATAAACGCCATGATTATCACGATGTGCTCTCAACTTACAAATACATGTTTGCCTATACGAAGGCAGGTAAAGAAATTAATGAGAGTGCAATGAAATCGCGACAATGCTGGTGCATTTTCACTAACGAAATGACTAATATCAAAGAGAAATGGCTATATCCGGTTAATTGTTCCCCGCATAACTGATATGCGCGCTTAAATGCCTCAAAAAAAGTTGAATGAACAATTTTCCGAAACTCAATTAAGCGGAAATTATTTTAATAAATTTCTAGAAAATGGATGTGGAACTTTTTGTGTTCTTTTTCTTCTTCTTCTTTTGGCGCTACAGTCCGTGGTGAACCTGGGCCTCAACCAACAAAGTTTTCCAGCTGGCACGGTCTTTAGCCAGCGTTCTCCAATTTTGCACACCAAGTTGGTTGAGGTCCCTCTCCACTTGTGTGCGCCATCGGTTCCGTGGGCGTCCTCTACTGCGTTGTCCCACAGGTTCGGAATCGAAGATTCTACGGGTCGGAGCAGTATTTTGTGTTACATACATAATTTTCAAAGATTTTTAGGCGGCCTGCTTTGCTCCACAAACATCTGATTACTGCAAGGGAAAATCTAACGGAGTTGTATTCATCTCAAAATCGCTTCAAAATGGCCGTTTGTTGGTGACAGTGTGTCAAATTGTAATTTCCTAAAAAAATAAAGATTCTGTATGGAAACAAAAAGGGTTTACAATTTTCAGAATGATTTCTTGGTTTGGCCTCGTTTATATGATAAATGTTCGTTACCATATAATGATTACTTGGAAATTGAGGGCTCGTAAGTAATTTTTAATGTTCATGTAGGTTCATTTTCGTTCAGTCAAATGAGTTACAGCAAATTTATATTAAAACTCATAATTATTATTAGAGGGAGGTCTTTTGTTTCTTGTTGCTGGTGTTTCTTCAATGGCCATTTTCATATTGTTGGGAGGTTGAAGCTGAATATATGTATGTACATATGTATGTATGTATGTATGTATATATGCGCGCATAAGTGTGTAAAATAACGTGTTAATAATATTTATGTAGAAAAGTAGTGTTTATTAAATTAAATGTTTGTAATTATGCAAGATAATCGTACATGCATTAAACATGTTTAACTGCAGCATGAGTTTAATAGGGGGCTCAGATTTTGTGCTTTCAATATTTAAAAGAATTTAGTATTGAAAAGTGAATGGGTGGCTGATGTATGTAAGTATGTACATGTTTGAAATAAAATACAAAAAATGAATGTTTAACTTGAAACTTTTAATATTGTAATTTTCCCAAAGATTTCGATTTTAATAATTATTATGACATTTGGGCGCATTTTTATGCTATTTTATTTTTAATAATTTATATTAAATGTCGCTCAATTAGGTGAAATTTATTGTATTGCCCCCTAAAGTTATTGTAAAGCTCCTGCATCAAAAAAGAATTGCTAGGTTTTGTTTTCGCCAATTTTAGTGAAATACTATTATTATAAATTGCGTATTAAGAGCTTTTGTATTTATTTATAGCAATTTGGTGCTAAAAAGTTTTTATATATGTACATACATACATATGTATGTATATGCATATGCAGTTGATTTAAAGGTTTATTTTGAGAAAAATTGGCTTTGAGTCAAAACTGTTTTTAATGTTGTTGTTTTCAAAGAGATTTCAACAGCCAATTATGCATTTTAAGTGTTTAATTTAAAGGTATTAATAAGTAAATTTTAATTTATGTACATACACTCTAGTAAAGTTATTACAGGGTGCAGATTCTTTTATATTAATTTTATTGCTACAAAACTGGTCTGATTATGGAAAGTGTGTGGTGTCCGTTATGGCACGATTTCCCCGTACGCCTTAATTTCATATAGAAAATTTTGTAAAAACGTGTTCTTATTTATGGATATATGTATGTATGTACATACTTCTCATTTGTAATGTTTTTATTTAAATCTGACAAATTTATCAAACTATTTAAATGAAAATATTGCTAAACGGTTTTTAATTTTCAAATTATAATTTGCTTATCTTTCAAGGAGAAAGGAAAACCAGTAGCTGGTTAATGCCTGCAAGACTGTTTGCCAAAAAAAAAAAAGAAAAATATCCATTACCAACAATTAATAAACAATTTAGCCATATTTTATTATGATAAATTACTCTTATTAACGGGCATATTTTTAGCTGACAAACATCTACTTATATGACAATAAATCAAAGTTTGCCACATTTTATATTTCTTGTCTGTTTTTGTTTCTTTTATTTCAGAAATGGTTTTTGGCTCTGTCTGCTATAACGGCTGGCAGACACACAAACGCGCACACACACTAAACACAGACGGCAACGCCAAACAGGCAAATTTAAATTTCACCAGCAACACCCTTAAGCCAAATTGGTGATAATTATTTTATGCACAAAATAAGAATATTTATGACTTTTTAAAACACTTTGAAGTTACAAAAATCGAAATCGAAAACAGTTTAGTAAGTGGCGATATAAAGAGCCAGATAGTTGCCATAAATCAGTGTTTTAAAGAAATTATAAATTTTCTTCTTTCTTCGTCTTGATTGAAAGGAAAGATGTTTTTTTCTGTTTTAATTTAATTAAATTCTATTGTTCTATGGAAAAATCTCTGCCAATTACAATTTAAATTTCTTTTAATATTAATAATATTTAATTAAAGCGTTGACAAATGTCATTTATGTGACATTTTTCATTTGCAAGAACATTTTTAGTAGCTCAAGAAATTAATTCAAAACAATGTAAGGAAACCGACCGCCTGAGTAAATGCTGGTTTTAATTAGTCGGGGTATTGTTTTTAACTCACCCAAGACATTCTCACACACATTTTTGGCTAAAGATCGTAGCTGAAAAAAAGATGTTTGTATTAAAAATGTTTTAACAAGGGTGAAATAACTGCAGCCGCAAATAAATTTGTTACAGTAATTTCGCTCGCCCCGACAGCGAGGAAAGGAAATTTTGTAATTTTCTGCCAGTGTGAATAAGTTGCCATTTATAAATTAGCAACAAATTTGGAAGAAGAAAGAAAGAGAAGAAAAATATATTCAAAGCGGTGTGTTTTCTTAATTTAAGGCTGTAAACAGGCTTCGGCAACGGTAGGTCATCACTAATCTGGCCTGGCTGGAGTAACAGTGTGGTACTCTGTTTTTTTAACAAAAACCTAATTGCCACTCCAGAAAACTTGAAAGAGAAACATGCATATAAATATGTATGTACATTAGAGTGGACAATATTTATATGGAATTATTTTTGTTTTTTGTAGGAGGTGGTTCGCCCCCTAATTTTTTTCTTTTGGGCACAAATAACATATTTCCAAAACTGTAGACTGTTTGGTCAACGTTAAGGCGTGGCACATGCGCCCTCAAGTTGACAAGAAGGGATTTTGCACAATTTAATAAGAAAAAAGTTATAACTTCATTATTATTTATCAAAATTTATGTTAAGTATCGATATTATATTTAATTTTGACTATTATTTTAATGCGTGCCCCTAAAAAGGCGTGGCACCTTATATAATTTAAGTAATATATACGAAAATATGTAGTTTTTGCTTCAAAATATGATGGAATCTTACATATGTATATAAAATTTATTTCCTAAAAGTCATTAAATAAATGCCGGCAAATTGGGGCGTGGCAAGTTAAAATTTTAAACTGCTACTAACAAATGCAGCTCTGTGCTAATTAGTTGCGATCAAGCAAACTTATATTTTCATAGAAGTAGCAATACTGGAATAACGGTATCTAGTACACATGTGCTTTTGTTAAGCTAAAAAAGAGCGTTGATAATGTGTTGTTATACATGCAAATGTGAAAATATTAATTTGATTTGATTGAAAGATAAGGTTTATAAAATTGGTAAGTTTAAACAACAAAGTGCTCGATATTTTCAAAATATAATAACATATTTAATATTATTAATGTAACTCAAACAGCAATGGAAACAAGAGCAAATGAAAAGTTATTTCTGCTTGGGCACGACGAAAGTCAAATCATTGGGTGCAAGTTACCATCAAAAGGGCAAATATTAAAAGTTCTTTTTTACAATATGCGGAAAATTAAGCTCAATCTTCGTCCGAGTGCATATCTTGTAATTAAAGAAGCAGAAGTACTCTGGGATAAAGCACGTATTCCCACAAGCCAGAATATTCGTAGCGTTCAGAAAGTGGAAGCTCTATATCATCAGTGGAAGACACTTCAGAAAACTTGTAAGCGCCGTACAGCTCTACAGGAGAAACGTGAGCACGATTTTGTGGAAGAATTAGACGATTTGTTTGATATCGCTCATGGTGATGCGTTAAGTATTATTCAAATCGAAGAAGATAGACTATTTCTACTTAATCAACGGAAAAAAGGCAGACCAGGTGGTATGATTGGAAGCGATCGAGCACTTTTTGAAAGAGAGAAAAGAAGAAATATGCGTGAAGAAAGAGAACTGATAAGGCAAGAAAAGTATCACCAGGAGCAATCTCAAAATTTGGTTGCAAGTCAGGACTACTCAGATGATGAAGGACAATTGACTGAAATAGACAGTGATGAGCTTCAAGACAATTTTCAACAAACATCTACTGGAAATGTGGGAAAGAAACGTAAAATGAAAAACTTTATAACACCCAAGCTTGTTGCGACTCTGGACAAGTGTAAAGTTAGCGACAGAGATGCTGTTCGAATTCTCATAGCCACTGCTGAAGCATTGGGCCATGATTTAAGTCAGTTAGCAATAAGTAAAACTACAATTCGAAATTGCCGTAAACAAATTCGATCTGAAACAGCTATAAATTTAAAGGAAAAATTTCAAAACATTTTACCGCAAACCATTACAGTACATTGGGATGGAAAGCTGTTACCATCATTAACTGGAAAGGAAAAAGTAGACAGATTGCCAGTTGTTATTACATCTACAGAGACAGAGCATCTACTTGGAGTTCCTGCATTACAGGCTGGTACAGGAAGGCAACAGGCTGAAGCAATAATCCAATTATTAAAAGAGTGGAATTTGACAGACAAAGTTCAGGCCCTGTGTTTTGATACAACAGCAACAAACACGGGAAGACTTCAAGGTGCTTGCGTGATATTGGAACAGGAATTAGGAAAAGATCTTTTGTACTTGCCCTGTCGTCACCAAATCTACGAAATTGTATTAAAGAGCGTATTGAAAAAAGAAATTTGTCTTCAAGTGGACCAACTTTGTCAATTTTCCAAAAGTTTAAAGGGTCCTGGGCGATGATAAACCAAGAAAATTTTAAATTTGGAGTTGATGACGAGAAGGTAAGTCAGCATATTAGCGTTTTCGAATTAGAAGATCTAGCCACGTTTTTCCGCCAATATTTAAAAATAAAACAGCCTAGGGCTGATTATAAGGAGCTTCTGGAATTAAGCCTAATATTTCTTGGGGAGCACGATAGGAATTATAAATTCAAGTCACCAGGAGCATATCATCACGCTCGTTGGATGGCCAAGGCGATTTATTCATTAAAAATGTTTTTATTCAGAGAAGAGTTTGTCATGTCGTCAGATGAAATAGACGCCATACGCGATGCTTGTTTATTTATTGTGAAAATTTATGTAAAAGTCTGGATAGAAGCGCCAATAGCTGCCAAAGCGCCTAATCAAGACCTTCTTTTTATTAAATCTCTTTTCGCCTACAAAAATGTCAATGAAAACGTAAGCAATGCAACTTTGGGAAAATTCCGTAACCATTTATGGTATTTAGCAGCAGAAACAGTAGGTTTTTCGTTTTTTGATGAAACCATTACTTCTGAAACAAAAACTCGTATGATAAAGAGACTTCGTGTAGAGTCAGAAAATGAGAGCAAGCGGCTGATTACTGATATACAGGACTTACAATCAAAATCAATTGAGGACTTCGTAACCAAAAATACACTTCACTTCTTTGAACGTTTTTCGATTGCAACCGATTTTTTCCAAAAAGAACCCTCCCAATGGCAGAACGAGCCAAGCTATATACAGGGCGTAAATATCGTCAGTAAAATGAGGGTAGTTAACGATACTGCCGAACGAAATGTTAAATTAATGGAAGAATATAATAATTCATTATCAATAAATGAAGAAGAAAAACAATTTATCTTACAAATTGTAACTGATTATCGAAAAAACTATAAAGGTATTAATAAATCAGATCTCATGGAACACTAATCTATTTGTGTTTTACTTTAACTTGCCGGCATTTATTTAATGACTTTTAGGAAATAAATTTTATATACATATGTAAGATTCCATCATATTTTGAAGCAAAAACTACATATTTTCGTATATATTACTTAAATTATATAAGGTACCACGCCTTTTTAGGGGCACGCATTAAAATAATAGTCAAAATTAAATATAATATCGATACTTAACATAAATTTTGATAAATAATAATGAAGTTATAACTTTTTTCTTATTAAATTGTGCAAAATCCCTTCTTGTCAACTTGAGGGTGCATGTGCCACGCCTTAACGTTGACCAAACAGTCTACAGTTTTGGAAATATGTTATTTGTGCCCAAAAGAAAAAAATTAGGGGGCGAATAACATGTTATTCAAAAAAAAAAAAAAAAATGTCCACTCTAATGTACATATACCGTTACCTTAGTGTAGAAACGCCGCATATCTTTCATTTTGTATATTTTACTACCAGATCCTTTAACTTATGACAAAATACACAACAATCAACTTATTATTATTTAGGGCGTTCCTACATTATGTATATAGTATGTAGATGTGTGTAGATGTATGTATTTAAGTACGTACTTACACTTTAGGGAGGGCTGGAGCATGAGTTTTTGACAAACTAGCGTCGAGTCGAAGATAGAGAAAGTGAACGAGAAGATATACATACATACATACTTCAAAATTGCGCCTCAATCGCTCCTGGAAATGCAATACAACACCGAGTCGTTTGGAACATTAAGCCTCGTAATTGAGAGATCCGTCTGAACGTGGTATTATACTCGTACATAAAAAAAAAACTTCACAAAACTCTTCAAATTGGTCATTTCATTTATAATTTTCTTTGGAACAGAATAACTAGATTTTATAATAATTAATAGTTTTATAATTCAACACATTGAAAATACCACCCAAATGCTTTTATTATTAATAAGTACCTCATCTAATATCATCACCATAATTTTAATATAAAACAAACATTTGTCACCTTCATTGTCATACTTTAATTTATGCATAAAGTATTTTAATTTATGTATGTTAGAATAACATTCATAGTTAAAATGTTTATCTACAAACTAATAGCGTTTCTTAATATCGATCTTAAGGCGCCAGATCAATTTTCATTAAAACTAAAGATCCCACCAAAAACAACAATAAAAACAAATAAAAAAAAACTCCAAAATCTGTTTGACTATCTCTTTTCTTTTTATCACGTTCTAAGATGAAGATTAAAACAAATTAAATTTCAAATTGTTTGAAAATAGAAATTGTCAAAAAATTTTCAGGTGTCAAAATAAAAGTGTTAGAAAGAACAGCGGGTTTTATTTAAACCATCATAAATTTGGATGCAGAAGGTATTAATAGAATTAATTTTTCTATTGGTGTGGATAAAAGAAATATATAACGTTTTATATTTTGCCACCATAAATTTCTTTTCCAGGCATCAAGTTTGACTTCCTCAGGTGCTCAACAGATTGTGACAGATGTTTGAAAGCTTTTTTGGAAAAACCTAAATTGATATTCGTAAACTAAGAAGATTTTAGAAAAAAAAAACAATTCTAATAAGGGATTTTCATCCACTCTATTGGCTCTAACACACAGGGTAGTTCGCAAAGTAATTAATAATAGTCAAAGACAGCTGCTCTGACACACAACTCAAAATCTTCTTTCCAGCTAAAACAATAAAATATTTTAAGTTTAATACATATTTCTTAAAAAAAAACTTTTACAAAATAAAATTATTAAAATTCTTAATAGTTTTCAGTTAGTATAAATTTGCTTCCTAGAACCAAAACAGGTGAACCAAATCAGTATTAGCCTAATAAATATGGATGCAGATAAATAGTAAATAAGAAATTAGATATTTATATTTAAATATGCGCACATTTGACTCATGGCTAAATTTTCATAAAAGTGTACCTTGCGTCAAAACAGTAAATTCCCGATAATAAGGACATAAGTATTCTGCGTACTGTTTAATAAGTCTCAAGATATCAAAAACCATATAGCGAATGAAAAAACAAGGACATAAATATTTCACTGATATCTCAATTTTGATAGAAATGTGCTTTGAGTCAAAATAATAAAATCCCCATAACAACAAATGAACATTTTTCATACATATGTATGTATATCTTAAAAACTCATGGGAGATAACTAAATTTTGTGGAAAAAATGTGCTTTGCGTCAAAATAATAAATTCACGATTTATATTGTTTATTAGTTATACATATTTGATTCAATGTGCTTTGCATCAAAACACAAAATTACTGATAATACCTGTATAACTATTTTTTTATATAAACAGCGTAGAAAAGAACAACAATTATGCACGTATTTGCTATACGAAAAAAAAGCTCAAATTTCAAAACTCTCAAAAATAATAAAAATAAATCAAAAAATTAATTAAGATTTTTCTTGTAGTACATAATTCTTAAACAATTACAATAACTGTTCGTCGATAGTGGTCTTAGAGCCTCCCAGTACACAGCTTTCCACAAAAGCGTACACACACACACACACACACACACACACACACACACACACACACACACACACACACACACACACACACATACATACATTAACATGCATCCCCCAAGGTGCTGGAGACCATTTTACTGCTGTTGCAAGTAACGATTAAGCATCTTCTGAACAATTCACCTGCTGTTTTTAAATTTAAATTCTTTTTCTATTGTGTAAGAATTAATGTGTTATGAGTTTGGCATTTCACTGCTATTGTATTTTTACCACAACAATTTAGTTTTGTGTGTACGAGTATGTTTTTATTATGAAGTTTTTTTTGTTTGTTAAATGATTTGTTTATTATTGATTTAATGAAATGATTAAATGTTGGGTCACCCGCAGCATTTAAGACACACTTTAGTTGTTTCCAATGTTTTTGTTTATGCACATTAACAAAAAAAAAAAAAAAAAGAAATAGCTTGAAATACCACAAAAACATATGTAATTTTTTCACATTTTGAGATATTTATCAATTTATTGTTCGTCGAGCGAATAAAATGATCAATTGTTTTTCGGACAAATAAGTGAATTATTAATCCGATGTTATAAACAACATGTTATAAAGATTTTAAAATAGACTTTAAATGAATGTATTGCAACCAGCTGGTATTACTGTCAACCAAAAAGAAATTTCAATGGCTGTTGCAATACAATTAATAATTTAATTGATATTGAAGAAGTTTTGAATAACGCATTTTGTCATGAAATGTGGCCATATCACTAATATTCAGATTAGTTCCAGAGAAGGACATAGTCAATACGAATTGGCGTCCGTTTTAAATTTCTGTAAGTTCGAAGTTGCGTTTCGCTTTGTTGTTATTTTACAATTTTCTTTTTAGTAAAATCTGTTTTGAAAAAAAAAAATTAAATAAAATCCTAATTTGTTTTTATTGAAAAATATATTTTTCACTTAAAATTAGGAATCTCAAAGTCAATTAAATAAAAGTTAAATGCAAATGCATAAAAATTCAAGCTTCGGCTGGAGCAGTTTCGATTTTCAAACCCGGTTACATATTCGAAAACATTGATTTTCTCACCGCAAAAAAACAAAAAAGAAAGAAACGGGTTTTTTTTATAAAACGCAACAATTATATCAGGGGGGCGCTATTAAAACGTTTGATTTCATTCTATTGAAACGAAACTTGCACCATAAAAACACTAAACTTTGCACAAATGCCAATTCATGGCAAAACTTTGCTAATATCGACAACTTGTTAGCAATTTATAAACTGTTTGTTCATTTCATTTATTTTTCCTGTTGGGGAATGTCTGTTAGTTTTTGGCCATTAGTAAAACGCAACCGTTCGGCTGGTAAAAAATTTTGCAAAACAGTTGAAATCGAATGGCGGAAATGCAATTTTAGATTTCATCAAATGATAAGAAATAAAACTAATAAATAAACAAATATTAAGTTGGTATTTATTTGTGGGAATATTAAGTTGTTTTATAAGACTTTTGCATTAACTTTTGCTCATTTGATTGGAAATATGTGTTGATGGCAGAACTATTCAAACTGGGTCTAAAACTAATAACCAAAAAAAAAAAAAAAAACACAAGAAAAATTTGTTATAATAATAGTTCACAAGAACGGTTGGTAACGAATTTGTGATTATTACTAGTTTTAAACAAACATTTTCAAATGGAATTTAATCTAAATTTTTAACTTAAAGCCTGTTAAATTTGCTTATTAAAAACACTTTAATTCAGCCGTTTGGTTTGGCGAAAAATCCTCCCAGCAACACTTTAGCAACTAATTTCGACGCAAAAGAACTATTTCAAATAAAAATAATAATATAAAAACGTAGTTCAGACTGATAAGTTGAAACTCATGAAAATACTTTTATTAAAAATATTTATTTTCTATGGCTTTAATTAGAAATCTTTTCAATATTGTTGCATCGACACTCATGTGTGCACGTCTGTGCCTGCACTATCATCTTCCATAAAACATTTTTACTACAAGCAGAAGCAATCACAACATCAATTGGTCAGCACCTGAGTAAATTCATAAGTCAGTTATCGTTAGTTAAACCATGACATTTTCAAGTTACTTCTGTATGCCAGCAAAACCGTATGACTGTTTAGGAAAAAGATTTAAGGCCTCTCTCGCCTTCGTGGCCAACGAAGTGCCGATGTGCTGCAGAGTGGGGGAAGCATTGAAACGAAAACAGGCGTAAACAAATTGAAATTGGCATCACTGCAGCTTGTTGACGCTTAATTTATTATGCGTAGGCCACCACATCGTCAGCCAACAACGAGCCAGAGTTGTTTACGATGTCATACACCGGAAAAAATTACTTAACAAAACAATACAGTACACAAATTTTGTATACAATACAAAAAGAAACAGCAACCAAGACTTTTCAGTAAATAGTATGTAAAATTGTTAGTCGTTTTTTTTTATATATAGATGTATGTAGAATATAGTTCGAAAATTTTACAATCTAATTCCTTTAAATTTTAACCATGTAAATCTGTTACCTTAAGCCAGCCGACCATGCCAAATCTTGGCTCGTTAGCCTTTGGCCATAAAGAAGTTGCTGGCGCAAAAACAAAAAAAAAGCATGAAATCTGCCAAAGAGCAGCGGCCCTATTCCAGTGCATGCGGCTCGTAACAATTTGTGTGTGTTTAAGCTGCAAATATATTAAAGGGTAGTGATATATTCTATGGCTGGAATTCTGTTATTGTTCCACTTTATTTCCATTCTACTTCTACAAATTACCATTTTAATTGAATATTAACACCTTTCAAAGTTTCGATTTCTTTTAAAAAGTTTGTGTGTGTTTTGGTTATTGTTGTTGTTGTTGTTATTTGATTTGATAACAATTTCTTATACCAGCCCCGTGAATTGTTGATTGCAATACGAGAAATTGCTGGAGGGAAATTGGCCAGAAACTACACACGATGCTAAAACAATTTATGCGCAATTTGTTTGTGACAATGATTTATGCAAAAGTTTTATTGAATTTTAGTTATTCGCCACACATACACACACACACACACACACACACACTTTTACATGCGCAAAGTTTGGTGCTGGGAAACAAGTATTTTTTTTGTAACTATTTGACAGAAGCCGGAAAATGCGAATAAAAGATTATAATTTTGTGTTTTCTCTACTCTATAGACACAAAATATTTCAACTAATTTGCCACCGTTTTAATTAGTTTTAAATGCTAAGAAATATGTGAGTTCATTTGGAAAATATCGAACAAAAATTTTGCAATTGGCAATTAGCAGCAAATAATTTTTAAACTGCCTCTAAATGGGCGGCAGGGCATTTGTAAGTTGTGGCTCCCCAGCGCCAAAACTCCAGCACTCTTCTGCTGAAACAAGAAAGGTTTTTTTGTGGTGGTGGGTGATTGTGTGGGAACCTTCTAAGAAAACAATTTTCATTTATTTGTTTTGAGTTTCTTGAAATAAGTCTACAATGTTAAAGCAAGTGTATGGATTAGAAAACTCCCGTAGTAAAATTTTCGCCTGAGGTGGGAGTGGTTTGCCCCTTTTCAGAATGGTGTATATTCGTTAGTGCTGAGTCCATACTGCTAAGTTGAAATGTTGGTTGCATGATTCGTGGTGATATTTTAATTAGTGTAGAGTTTATCGGCTGCATACACATATTGTACATATCTTTTATATACACATCAATTTCCGCTTAAATGCTCTATCGGATAAAAGCATAAACACGACTCACGGCCTATAGCCGTGCACAACTGCACCCCTGCATAGGTTTTTCACTTAATCATTTGATTACAAGCCTACATATCTCTTTTATATACATTAATTCCCACTTAAAAGCTCAACGCTTTAAAGATTTTGTCGCTTTAGTGTGCAAAATTTGTTTGCACTAATGATTTTGAAACAGAAAATGTATAAAACACATTCGTTTAAATGCCTCTTCTTAAACCATTCAAAATTCTACATTTTATCCTGCGCATTTCAGCTTTACTACTGTATATTTATAGAGAGAGATTTGATTCATAGACTTCAAATAAAAATAAAAATTATGCAATTCGTAAATATCCATCTCGTTTAAACTTTTCGTTTCGAAATATTTTACAAAACTTATTTGTAATTTCCTTTTAGTGTCAAATAGAAGGAGATTTTCACATGTTCTACTTCAAGAGAAAAAAAAAAGCCCCAAAGGATTAAATGAGTATGAATTGATCTCGTGTTTGAAGCGAAGAAAAATACAAAT
Source organism: Epicampocera succincta (assembly GCA_932526305.1). Taxonomy (NCBI): domain Eukaryota; kingdom Metazoa; phylum Arthropoda; class Insecta; order Diptera; family Tachinidae; genus Epicampocera; species Epicampocera succincta. The sequence continues at coordinate 60,616,762 of OW052036.1, read as the reverse complement.
TTTTGTCTTACGCATGTAAATTATCACCACACCTTGTTGCGTTGCGTTTCTATTTGCCTGCCCTCTTGTGTGGACTTTAATACCGTTCACAAAACAAAGACGTATTAAACGAATCCTTTTATGAAAAACTAACAATATCATGTTCATTTAATTTGCTGTAGTTGTTGTTGTTACTGTTGTTGCCGTCGCGAATGAAGACGATGCTGCTGATGATGACGATGATACCACATGGTGTGTTTAAAGTGATAAATTTAACAAATTTTTTAGATAAAAATCTTGTTGTTTTTCTTCGGTTGTTTTGTGTCTGAATTTCTTGTATTTTGGTGTATTTTGTTACCAGCACAAATAAAAACAGCAGAAGTGCGTGTCTGTTTGTTGGCAGTGTGTTCTTGTTGTAGCTTTTGTGTTTTGACATGAAGCTCGAGGTTGCTTCGAACTCCTCGTATTAATGTGTAGTGTCAAATTGGGTGTCTCTTTTCTTGTCGTTGTTGTTGCAGTTTTCATGGTGTTGTATGACTGGTTGTTTTCCTTATCATGGAAATGTGAATGTCAAAAGTTCATTTGAAAATTTAAAACAGAAAATGTTAGACCAAACAGCATAAAAGACTTGAGGAGGTGACAGACAACAAATTAATATTTTTTCTTACTCTTCCTCCTCTTCTTCTTGTTCTTCTTATGAGAAAGGTCAAGTGCTGTGCACTTTTTTTTTTTTTTTTTGAAAGAAGAAAACCAAATTAATGGTTTGTGGCTGTTTAACTATTAAATAATTACGAAGTAAATTTCAACAAATAAATATACATATATTTGTTCTAAACAAACATTTCGCCAACATGAACTTAATGTCAATGACTTGCAGCTATTACCTACTTTCACCCACAAAAATTTACTATTAAATCCACAAATCTTTTATTTCAAGTAAATTGTTCAATTTAACTCTTTAAAAATAAACATACAAAAAATATTATTACCAAAAATTCCCAAGAAAATCAAGATTCCAATAGACTATTTAACTATTCTGAACCCAATTTCGCCTGTATTTAATTTAAACGCCTAATTTATAGTTCCACGAATCATATTTCCCCCGCCACAGAATCGTTCAAAAGAAACCAAGAAAACAAAAGTCATTAACAATATAAACAAACAAAAATACCCAGATACTCGTCTACCGCCATCAACTGCTTGTACGAAACATAAAAATTAAAACAGAAAACAGAAAAGAACAACAATAACTAATGAAATGAAATTTAATTGCGCTTAAACTCAATCAATTTCTCAATGATTTTATTTTACAAGATTTCTTCTATAATCTCAGATGGGTATCACTGTTTCACCAGCATTGACATTAACAACCTTGATGGCAACACCAAGAATACAGAGACGCTCACGTTTGTTACAACAAAAACACCACCAACAAATCTATAAACATTTTGGGATCAAACAGCATAAAACATGGGCCACATGTGGTCAAAATTTACTAACAAAAGCAACAAAAACAAAACAAACAGCAGGAGAAGAGAATACTTACGACACAGACACACTTATTAAATGAATATGAATTCAAATAACAACTTGTTAAACTATTTACAAAACAGTGGGTCTGGCTATAACAAACGGTGTGATATAAAAATAATATAAACAAATAAATAAAAATGAAGAGAAGAATGCAAATAGGCAGGCGAGAAATAAGACAATTTCAGCTTGTAATAGTCAAATTAAATTAAACATTAATGCCGCAAGCGGCATAGCGAGTCTGCTGTTGTGCAATATATTAAGTTTAAGCAGTTGTTAAGAATTTATTTACTTTAGAAAATTACAAATTATAGCAAAATTCTGTTTTATTACGCCAAAATGAGCAAATGAGGATATTACTCAGGGATCGCGAACGTTAAACGTGTTATACAATACATATGTATGTATATAAGTACATACATACATACGTGCGCAAGTAACCCCATCCAGTGTGTCAAAACCAGTTTTTCGAGTAAAACTCTATTTCAGTTTCCACCTCTGTGTAGCATTTTCATACCGTGCACCTTCCCATTTCATTGTTGAAACGCACTAAGTGGGTCTTACATACTTATGTAATAGCAGTTTTACATTACTTTCCGATATTTTTGAGATTTGCGAACGGTTTCATATAAAAATTGAAGGCTTCTTTCACACAAATCCAAAAACAAGTGAATTCATGAAATCTGACACACTGGGTGGGTGTTCTTATGCAGGGTCAGATATTATTATTTCATGTCAAAAAAAAATCGGTGCTTTTGTAAACGTAAAACACATAAAAATATAAAAAATATTTCCCGACACACAACTATAACATTTTCTTGTTAAGAAAATATTTTAAACTTGCCAGATTTATGGTATATTACAGAATGAACAGTTTGGGTTCAGAAAAGATCACTCCACAGTTCATCAAGTTAAAAGAATAGTAAACCTTATCCAAAACAACAAAAACAATAGAAGGAGCACGGGAGTAGTACTGCTAGACATTGAAAAAGCCTTTGATTCTATATGGCATAATGGTTTAATTTATAAACTAGAAATTTTTGGATATCCTGTCTACATGCAAAAGATTATAAACAGCTTTTTGTCTGATAGAACATTTGTAGTAAAAATAGATAATGAATACTGTAGTATACGCAAAATTCCTGCTGGTGTACCCCAAGGTTCAGTTTTATCCCCTATCTTATATTCCATATATATATCAGATTTCAAAACATTAAGAGATCAAACTACAGCACTATATGCGGATGAAACTGCTTTAATAGCAACTGGCAAAGTCTCGAATGCAATTATTAAAAAGCTTGACAAATCTCTCATAAAAACTAAAAACTATTTCGAGAAATGGAAAATTAAAATGAATGATTTAAAAACACAAGCAATTATATTCCCCTTTAATAAATCGCCAAAACGAATACCTAGTATAGGATTTTCTATTCAGGACATAGAAATACAGGACTCAGTAAAATATTTAGGAATTACCATGGATAAAAAATTGAATTTCAGAGAGCACATTTTTCAAACATGTACTAAAGCCGTAAGATGTGGGAGAGCCCTCTTTCCTCTGCTAAATCGAAAATCATCCCTTAACCAGAAAAATAAGTTATTGCTTTATCGAATGTGTATTCGACCGATTATGAGTGTGGTCTTCAAAATGCGCAAAAACCCACCTGAAAAAGCTTCAGATAATCCAAAATAAAAATTTGAAAATTATACATAACCTACCCAGACGCTACGCTACAATGGACTTACACAGAAACTTCAAAGAAAAACTATTTGAAACTGTAATTTGTGAATTAACACAAAGATTTGAGCATCGCAACATATTTTCAAACCATGATTTGATACGAAATTTGTAGTAATGTAATCTTCGCCAACTTCAGTCAGGAAGATGGCGTAAGATTCAATGCAAATTTTTTTTTTATAAAATACAATATTGTATGTAGATATAAGGTTTTTAGCTATCTTTTTTCTCCTTAAAACATTATTATATTTTCAATGTTCTCCTATTTCCTTATAATAGTTTAATACTTGGTGCAATACTATTTAGTAATATCTCAAAAATTGTAGATGTAAAATATATTTTAAGATATTTGTATTGTATGATGATAGAAAATAAAAATGAATGAACGAATGAAACTTGCCAGATTTATGGTGCACATTTCGCTGAAACAATAAGTCAGTTTTAGTTGTAAATCATCAGTCAGCGATAACTCGCAATGTTATTGCTTTGCTAGTATGACAAATGTTTCACAGAGAAAAAATATTTTCTACTCCAAGACACTGTGCACTCTTCTTCAATCACTTTACAGGCATTTGTTCTTTTTTCTGAACCGTTTTTGACGGTGTCAAGACTTCGTTTTTTATATCTTGTGGTTAACAGCAGATAGATAATGCTAAATAGCGATGTTATAACACAACTATAGCTATAAAATGCAATAGTGAAGAAATAGGACTATATACATACATACATATATACTTATATTTAGTGTTAACGATTATTTGCTCAGATAACTGCGAAAGAAGCAGAAAATAAAATTTGTTTGTACAAAGAAAAACAACTGGCCGGAATTTGACAATCGGCAGGTCTTTTCTAATAGACAGCGACATCTTAACTGACATACATATACGTACATACATATGTATATGTATGTATGTACTTATATAGGGCTGTATGTACACCTATAATAGGCCTGAAGCCGCAGTCTGCTTAATTAGTAGTCTATTCTCCTTCTTCTTTTGGCGCTACAGTCCGTGGTGAACCTGGGCCTCAACCAACAAAGTTTTCCAGCTGGCACGGTCTTTAGCCAGCGTTCTCCAATTGTGCACACCAAGTTGGTTGAGGTCCCTCTCCACTTGTGTGCGCCATCGGTTCCGTGGGCGTCCTCTACTGCGTTGTCCCACAGGTTCGGAATCGAAGATTCTACGGGTCGGAGCAGTATTCTCCATGCGCTCTACATGGCCCAACCATCTTAGCCGTTGGTTCCGTAGGCGCCTGGTTAGGTTCATGTCGCTGTACAACCCGTACAGTTCATGATTGAATCTTCTTCTCCAGAAACCATCAACGCAAACAGGGCCGAAGATTGAACGCCGCCTCCGCCTCCGACACCGTCCATGCTTCTGCGCCATAGAGAAGTACATTGATTATCAAAGTGGTATATAGTGTCAGCTTGGTTTTTCGAGAAAGGGCCTTACTACTCAATTGCCTCTTGAGCCCAAAGAAACAGCGATTGGCAAGAGTTATTCTGCGTTTGATCTCTGTACTGATGTTGTTCATACTGTTGACTTGGGAGCCAAGGTAGACGAAGTCCTTCACTACCTCGAAGTTATAGCTGCCTATGGTGATGTTCTGGCCCAGTCGTCGGTGTTGCGCGTCCTCTTTTGATGACAGCATATACTTCGTTTTGCCCTCGTTCACCGCTAGACCCATTTTGGCCGCCTCCGTTGAAATACCAGCAAACGCTTCAGTGACGGCTCGCTGTGTTCGACCAATCACGTCAATGTCGTCAGCGTATGCTAGCAGTTGCACGGACTTTTGGAAGATTATGTTAAAAAAGTCACATGACAGTGCATCGCCTTGTCTAAATCCCTAGATTTGCATCTCTTGGGTCTTTTCCAGGATCTGCCGTAGTGTGAAAATTTGGTCAATGGTGGACTTCCCCGGCCTGAAACTGATAAGGACCTATCAAACCGTTTACGAATGGTTTCAGGCGCTCACACAAAACGGCAGAGAAGATCTAGTAGGCGATGTTCAGGAGACTTATTCCTCGGTAGTTGGCGCAGTTGAAGGGGTCTCCTTTTTTGTGGATCGGGCAAACGATGCTGAGATTCCACTCGTCGGGCATGCTTTCCTCCGACCATATCTTACAGATGAGCTGGTGCATGCGCCCAACCAGGTCATCCCCGGCTGCCTTAAATAGTTCCGCGGACAGTGCATCCGCTCCTGCAGTAGTCTATTAGCCGTTGATATAAAAGAGAACGAAAAATCAATTGCGTTTAGTCCGTTTTTACATGAAAAGTGGCAGCAATACAGCAAAATAATAACAATACAACCAAAAGTTATTCAGGTTGTGACACATTTGTAAATAATTATTGTATTGACATTAAATGTGTGTAAGAAAAAGAACGGGAAGAAACAATCTGCTGTCGTAGTGCTGCCACCTGATTGACGTGATTACAATTACCAGGCAATATGTTTGCCAATTTAACTGCGAAAACTGTTAAACAGAACTGAAACGTGTTTTTAAAGTCCAATAGCCAGTTTTTAACTTAATATTTAAATACGAAATTAGTTAATTTTTAAATTTCATTTTCTTTTCATTTTTTCAGTCTCAAATTGCGTTTGGTATTTCATTATGATAAAACTATGGTAGCACTATTGAATGTCAAAAAAATATAAACAACTTCTTCATTTAATAGCTGCTAAATAGTATTTAGTTAACTTAATATTAAAATGTTTTGTTTTCAAAATTTTGTGGTTTCGAAATGTTTGTCTGAATTTGCTATTAAATTCTCGCTCCACATCCTTCCACACACACATTCAACTTTTGTTCTGCACCAACTCGGTCAGTCTTTTTGCACTCGATTATGCTGCTGTTTTTTTTTACTATTTCACTATTTCCAGCAAATGTTAACTTGCAATACATTGATCTATTTTTTTTTAAATAAACTGAACTTCATCTGAATTCATTGTTTTAGTTGATATTAAATATAACAATGTTTTTGTTTGCGGCGAGTTTATTTATTGAATGTTTTTTTTTTTATCAAATAATGAAAAAACTTCAATGCGCAATTTTCATAATTTGCTGAACTGTCAAAATCATGTGTTAGTATAAACAACTTAAGTTGTATTTAAATGGACGTGGTCAGTGATTTAAGTTATAATTAAATATGATCTATAAAAATAAATTGGGTTTTAAACAGAACTTAAGTTTAAAAACTGGCCATAACTTCTACATATTTAAACACAAGAAGATTGACAAAGTGCTTCAACCAGCGATACCAGAATGAAGCTTTCAACTTAATTTTTAAGATTTTTTAATCAGAATAAGTTGTTAGTTTTTTGTTTCGTTTGTAATTAATATTTTACTAAAGAATTTTTACTTAATTTATATGCACGTACATATGTACAGGGTGTTTTTTTTTAGAGGTATAGAACTTCGAATTGAAATAAAACACAAGAAAATCGTTTTAATGTCCATCAATTTGGCTTTATTGGAAGGATAATTTTATGCCATTAATGTTTAAATATGATTTCGGGCATGTGGCCGCCGCGGCTGGCTCGAATAAAGCCAATTCTACAGGTCCAATTTTTGATGGACAAAAGTTGATGGACAAAGCTCCAATTGCTGTGCACGGTGGCGAATCGATTCATTCGGGTCCTCTTCAACACTTTGCTCTACAGCGGCAATTATTTCTTCGGTGCGCACTGTTCGACGTCTCTGCGGATGCGTATTATCACATAGAGTACACGTAGTGCGAAAACGATCCATGGTTAACCGAATTAATTGCTCTGATGACCATAAAATGGACGGAGCTTGCGGTAAACTTCGCGAACTGAACCATTATTTTCGAAATAAATTTGCACGATTTGCAAGCGTTGTTCTTTTGTCAACCTGTTCATGATGAAATGGCAAACCAAACTAAATATTAATCACTTGACAGCTGACAAAATGGCCGTCAGTTAAAAAAGTGATGCCAACTTAAAGTTCTATACCTCAATAAAAAACACCCTATACATATTTTAAAGACTTTTTTACTGAAAAATTCTGGCGCCACTGGCTTTAACGATACGTATTTGCTAAATTTCTTTTGTCTCTCTCTCTCTCTCTCTATCTCTATCTCTTTCAACTACGTAATTGTGCGATAAACTCTTGATAAAACTTGTAAAATCTATTAAACAAATTTAAACTTTTTTGATAACAACAATTAATTGTCAATAATGGATGACAGAAAATTTTAAATTTACGCCGCGTCGCAAGTCTGTTTTGTTATGAACATAATTGGCATGTTTTGTGAAAGATCGGACAGTGGAATGAGATTCATATGTGCACTGAAAACTCTTAAATATACAACGTGCAAAATCCAAATACAAAATAGTACGTATGTACGTACGTCCAAACGAATTGACAGTAATGGCTTAGCATCCTTGCAATGAAGTTGCAACAATTAAGCACAAATTTCTGCCGATGAGATTAAGTTGATAACATTTATTTCAATGCGTAAACAACGTTTTAGACCACATACATACATACATGTACACAGTTATTACTTGCATTGTTCAGATGGTTTCAGTTCAGTTTTATTAGTTTATTTTCACAAATTGTCCAAATAAACACTGAAACTGAAACTGGAGTTTATGTGAGTAAATTCATGATAATTGAAACAGCTGTGAAGACACGTTCGTTATTTATATATAATTATACATATATATGTATCTTTATACACATCCGTATGCAGCTATACATATGCTAGTGCATACTTATGCCAATACAGTGAGCTCGGGATATAGTGAACACGCCAATGCGTCAACATTGCAAAACTTCAACACTTGTTTTATTGACAAGCAGAATCTGAAACGTGAACTCTAAATAAAGCAAAATTTCACCTATACTTAGTCAAAATTAACATATAATTAATTGCACATTTTCCGAGTTTCCCTTAAAGGGGATTTAGGCGGTAATACAAGTCGTACGTAAAACGAAAGAGAAAATCATATGAAATTATCTCCATATTTTAAAAATGAGAATAAAAATATTACGACAGTTTTTTTTTTGCATTTACACCACTGTTAAATTTGCACCAAAAATTATTTTTATTTTCTTTGATTTGCGAGTTTTTTTTTCATTTCAGTTGTTCATAGATGTTTGTTTGCTTTATTTGTTTACATAAAAATACATCCCTGATCTAATGATATGTGAAGGAATTTTTTATAAAGAAAGGAAGAAGGAAAAATTTTGAAAAACGATGAGAGCCGCACGACTGTAAAATTTTCATCCGTATTTTCTCTCTATGTCGTATGGTTTCATTACATATTAAGTTTAGACGATACCATCGGAGTTCTTCTACTCAAAAATTTGATTTATCGTACGACTTGTATTATCGTCTAACTGCCCTTTTCGCAGTATATATGCGGTATAGAAATATAGTTAAGTATTGTCCTTTAGTATTCAATTGCTGCTTTCTTATCTTTAAACTACAATATCAATAATATTTTATTCTTAAGTTTTGACACTTGGAAACGTCATCAGTCTGATAAACGTCAACAATCGAGCGCACTGTAAGTAGGTACGAATTTGTAAATTTTGTATTTTAGATTCCACATAAAAATAACAAAAGATCGAATTGATGTGTCTAATTAAATTTGAAATTTTTTATGTCATCAAACATTTTGTGTCTGTTGGGATTTTAGTGTTTTAGTTTTTAAAGGGCTTTCGTTAAAACTGAAAAAATACACAGTTTTTAGGTACGTAATTATTGTAGGCAGTTGAGCATGTAAAAAATTGACTTTATTTTCTAAGCAAAAATCATCATCAGGACTTGATTATTCCTATAATACCATAAACAACGAAGTAAGCTTTAATGGGTAGCGGCATGTACACGGGCACATTTTGTATCCATCATACATACATTACATACATCTCCTGGCAACGTCACCGACAAATGAAACATTCACTTGCTTAAATGGTCACATTTCAGCATCTTAGCACGAAGGTTTTTTCTGCTCTCTTCAACATCGCCTTAAGGAAAAATGCAGGTATCATCACCATGAAATAGTCAGCCATTTATTGTTTCTATCTCTAAAATAATTACATATGTAGGTAAATAATAATAATATAGAAAATACTATATTTCTTTACTAATTCAAGCACTGCCGAAATAAAAATATGGCGTTCATTTGCGCATGTTGAGCTTTTTGATTAGAAACCAACCAATGAGAAAATTGCAGTCATAACCCCAGACTTCATTGTTGTTGACAATGAATGATACAAAAGAAAAACAACAACAACAACACAACCACAATGAAAAAAGTATACACCTTTTTGTTCATGCACACAACAAATGTAGTTGTGTTGTTGTTGTTGCAATAACAGGTATTAAGAAAAGGCAAACAAAAGCCAGACTACCGGGGGCGTATACTTTTGGGCACACCATTAATGAAAGTAACTGGTTTTATGAGACGGTTAGTGCGTTAGTGTGTGAACAAGTTCTCTCGCTTGTAAATCTTAAATGTATGCAAAGCAGCGGCTGTCAAACTGTGAATTTGAAAGAGTTTATAATTTTCAAAGAGAGGGCTACAAACGTTCTTTAACAATGTCAAATTTCTGATAATATCACAATTACTAATTGACTAAATTATTTATCATACTAAAAACAGATAGATAAATAGTTATTATTATTATTGTTATTCTTGTCATTATTATTATTATTATTATTATTGTGCGAGATATCTAAGTACGTATTGTTTGAAAAATGTTAAAGAGAAACAATAAACAATTATCACTTTTAGATTTATCTTAAAATCATAGATTAATTATTTGAATGACATTTTCGGCTCCAACTACTTATGATATATGTATGTACATCGTCATTTTAATTCTGAAAACATATACAAACATATATATATATAAATTGTTTGAACTTGGGTTTCTGATGACAATTTCGTTGAATTTGATGCTTCTGTTTGACAAACTTTTTCTGGACTTTGTGGATGTTTCGATGAAATAAAATGTGCAGCTCAGTTTTTATATTTATTAAATGAGAAAATTGTAATTGCACAAGCAAGAAAAAAAAATTAAGAATTTCCCACAAAAAACACAAAAATTATTTACAAAGAATTTAGCAATATCGTTTCTTATGCTACTTATTCAAAAAAAAATTATTGTTCCTTTTTGAAAATGCAATAAGTGAAATTTATATGTCAAAACCGTTTAATAAGTTTTAATATATTAAAAAAACTTTTGAACAATTAAAAATAAAATCCCAGCAAATTGTATTTATGTATTATCATTATTATTATTATTATGAAACACTAAACCTCCTTTATAACACAAATTTTTATCATAATTTTACATTAATCTCTTTGGGCGCTACTTTTTTGTGCTCAGTTTAAAATTGCCAATTTTGTTAAAAACAATCAAATCCAATAAACTCTTTGAGAAATGTTGGCTGTTACGTTTCAAAACAATTATTAAAAATAAACAATTACATTTTTTAACAGTATTGAGCAATACATTTTTAAAATAACAGTAAACAGTGTATAAGGCTAGTGCGCTAGGATTATTTGTGGCTGCTAGCCGTTGATTATTTGTTTTGAAATCTTCACCATTAAATTGAATAGCGCTAAAATGTAAATAGGGGATTTTCAAGTGTGTCCCCTCAAATAAAAATAGCTTTTCTCAACTAGTACCTACTTTCTGATGCCATTATCACATAAATACATAAAAATTGTTAAAGACTGCTCCTTCAGTGAATGACAAACAGTTGAACGATTATAAGGAATCTGTTCTTTATTTATACTTAATAAAAATTTAAATTTTTCACTTAAACGAACGGTTTATTTTTTATTCTCATCTCATAAGTCTGACCATGAACACGAGTGTTCACCTAATTTTCCCATCTTCACTGTTGTTTGCGTGCTCTTTCAGCCTCTTAAAAATAAAATCCAATCAGAGCGAAAAATTCCGCTCTCTTAAACTATAGTTTGAAAATCACACTAGGAAACGAGATAAAAAACATCTACCGTTACTATCACGCCTACCCTGTTTGCTGGTGGATAATTAGTGTATGAAGAGTATGACAATAGGATAAAATGTTGTTAATAATATGTATGTAAATCCATGATGATGGTTAAAAATAATAAACATTTATTTTACAAACACTTAACAATGAATAAACGAATGAGGTTGTAACACGATAATAATAATTATAATAGTGGCGGCGTTGGTGTTGTTGTTGGTAACACCAACAAGCCAGTGGTGGAAGGAAGTTTTATGTTTTTGTTGGCTTTAATTCTTTCTTGTTTGTTTACTTTAGTTTTTCTCTATTTACTGTCTGCTCCTGCTGTCTGTTGCTACTTTGTTTTTATTCTCGATCGTATCATATGAGCCGATTCAGTTACACCAACACCACCGCACACCATTATTCTCTATGTGGCACCGAATGAATTGAGAAGATGTTTGAATTTTAGTTTAACGTTTCCTGTCTTTGCGTGTGGTTGCCTCAAAGCGTAACGAATGAGAACAGAAATTCTGTAAAGCAACGGGAAAGAAGCAAAATGATTTATTTACCAACATACATACATACAAATGTATGTTGTGTTGTTTTATGTGGTAAAAACGTGCGGATTAATTACTCTTCATAAATATACGAAAAATTATTGAGAAAAAAAATTTTATTCAAAAAAATTACTTATTCAATAATAGGCAAAAAAAAAGAGAAAAAGTTATAAAATAATATCGAAAATCTTATTTTTGGTGTATGAGAAATTTAAACGAAGCACAATGTTTTTAATTAAAAAATATTTCATATATTAAAATTTAATAAAGTGCAATCAATTGTGTAAACAATTTCAGAAGATATTCATTTTACTTGGATTACTTAAGACAACAAAGAAAAAGAAGTTTTCAAGGTACATAAATACATAATTAATTATATAGCCAGGCCGATTCTATAAATATGGCTGCTCATGCCGACGGCTTTTAGCCATTTGGCTTTTGCCAATTGTAATCGCTTTTGTTTTTTTTAATAAATAAAGTGTTGATTGACTTGTTCTTTTGTATTGTCCTACAATAAAATACCTTTATTTGAGGTATTTTGTTTTTACAAAAATCAAAAAACAATTATATAAATTTTAAAAATATTGTCCTGCAAATATATAGCAATAAGTGGTCCAAATCTGACTTTATTTTCAGACCTTTGGAAGATTAATTTGAATTGCAGTATTTGGGTACTGGGTATAACATTATCGCATAACTTTTGTAGCTGTGATATCCAGATCGTGTCCTTGGCAAACAGGACTCTAAGGCAATATGTACATACACACATATGAATGACAGTTCAAAGAAACACATTTCAAGCTTTCATTTTAACAACATACATATATATTTGTTTAGTTTCTGACAACGCCTGGTACGGGCCCCTATCCTAGAGTGATTTGTTTCAATATGTTAGATGATATTAAAGGACATCTCCCTAAAAATTAAGAAAAATAGAGATTTTTTTAAAACCAACGAAAAATTTAGCAACCTGTTTCACCATCTCGAACGTCAAATTATCTACATTCACATTCATTATTAAAGAAACTAAAAAAAAGTTTTAATTAAACTTGATAAAACCGAAGAAACGACGTACATAAATTACGAAATACGTAAGACATAATATTTCGTGGGAAGTTTTTCTAATTTCGTTCTTGTTGCTAAGAACAATTATAATCAATAGATTTGTTAGCTGAGATAATACCGGCCATTGTGCAAAGCTGGTGCAATCAAAACTTAAGGCCGGGGCACATACATACATATATACCTAGAATCCGTAATGCGTTGTCCGTAGCGTTTGTCACACAGAGTGCGTTAACCCCAACGTAAAGTATCAAATTTGAGCAGCGTTTAACGTACGTTGAGTACTTTGACAGCTATTAGCTAATTTTTTCGTTGTTGTGATTTAGATTTTCGTTCAAAAAAATTAAGATCTTATATGCGTTAACAAAGTACTCATTGTGCCAGCCTAATACGTCGTTGCGTTAACGTCAGTTAAAAAAACGGGCGACGCATGACGCATTTTATGTGCCCCGGCCCTTTAGTTTCATTAAAATCTGCAACATTTTTGATACGAAAGACTTAAAGCAGGATACGAACCGATTAGCAAAAGACAAACATGGATCTGTAACACCTCTGTGTTAGCAGCTTGCTGACATGAATTTCAGGGACATGTTGCGGAAAAGAAACCAAAAGTCTAGAAAAATACTTGATAAATGAACAATTTTTTGTGTAGACCTCAAAAACAATTAATTATACATATCTGTGCAGTTTTATTATAACAGCTTATGTCGAGATAAATGTTTTGTAAATTTACAAACCAAAAAAAAAAAAAAGACTTTTGCCTAACAAAACGGGCAATATTTCCACAAGTTAAATGCACTTTCTGCGTTTTTTAAAATCGGCTGCCACAGATATACTAATCTTTTAAAGCTTCTGCATATTTCTTTTGAATACTTTTTGTTATATTTAAAAATTTTGGCGGACAATAAATAAGTTGATCTTTTAAAGTTGCTGAAAATTTCTTTTGCATAATTTTTTAAGTTGCAAAATTTACATATATTGAATTTTCTATATCACTACGCGTGTTCAAATAGATAATAAAATGTGTTATTGAATCGTTGTCACACTGTCTATACAAAAATTAGAACGAAAAAAATACGTTGGCAACTCAACAGCGTTCGTGCTAAATTTGCAACCGAAGTGGGCGCTCGATTTTCAACTTGTAAACAACAAATTGATCCAAATAAAAGTCAGCTTTATAAAATCATGTTTTTATTTCAAATTCGAAATGAAAATCAGGTGTTTTTGTTTCCCAAACTGTGCACAGACGGTTGCCAGATCTTACAGTATTGTTCGGACAGTGAAAAATTGCTGCCGGGAAGGTAAATTCTCAGTTCATACGATTGTAGGTAAACCTTATAGTTTCGTCGCGGGAAAATTATCTGACAACAAATTTGCGTGCCAACAATAATTGCCAGCAGCTTAAAATATATGGCAAAAATTGTCAAACATGACTGAACGACTTAATGCATTAATTTTGTACTGGGGCAGTGTAACCAATATATAAATATTTCTCTGGCAATGGCGTCATTTTCAGCTGCCTTAATTAAGCTTAACCGCCAAAAAGTGAGCTTAAATGTCTAACAGATAGTTCTGACACTGGCAACAAAGAGTATTCGTAGACCTGTCATATAATTGACAAAAATTGTGGCCTTGCAATGGACTGACAACGCTTTTTCTGACAATGTGGCAAGACAAAACTTGGCAGTTTCTAAACTTTGAAGACATTTGCCAATATTGCAAGATCTGTAAATATGTAGATTTATAAAAACTTTTCCCCGTAATTTATTAAAAAAGTACTTTTGATGACTATATTTACATATGTTTAACCTTTGAAGCCTCTTATGTTAAACGTAAAGTATTTTTTCCCTTTGCAATTCGTTTTGTAGCTACAAATTAAAAAAATCAATTTTTTCATTTTGTTTTTAATAAATATTAATCGCATTCTGATCACCTAAAATCAAGTACATTGCCAGAAATAGTTTAAAAATTCTTAAAAATAATTTATGCATATTATTAAAAATACGAGTACAAAAAAAAAAACAAAAACAAAAACTTACTGCCAAAATAAATATTTCTTTTTTCTTAAATTTCAATAAGCCGTGAAAAAAGAAATAAAACAAATTTTTTCAACATTTTGTTAAACATTTTTGCTACTTATTTTTGTAATTTTATACAAAACAAGAACTACAACAATAACAACAACTACATGTTGTTTAATGCTTGTTTGATTGTATAATTTATGGCAAAACAAACAACACGAATTTTATACAAAATATTTTTGTAAAAAGTATGAAAATTAGTTTGGCTATAAATTTTGCTAAGATTTTATCCAAAAATATAAAAATATAAAAAGCAACCAGCAGCAGCAACAGCAGCGTCCTGAAAATCTATAATATAACTGCATTAAAGAAATTCTAAGCAACATTTGTTGTTCATTCATCATTTTTATTTGATATGAAATCGCATGCACAAACACTTGTATATATGTATGTACGTGTGTACGTGTGTATGTATGTGTGTATGGCTTGTTGATAAGTAATTTTTTCGTTTTTGGTTTCCCCAAATTGCATTGGAATATGCAAGAAGAAAGAAAGCGTGATGCTAGAGTGTATAATAATATTCTAAATTTAATTTCATTATTTGGTACATGAAATCTTGCATTTTCTTAATGCGAAAAATATGAGTGGAACCGTGGTAATATAGTGGGCGTAAAATTTTGTATTATGTTTTTGCGTGTTTTGGTTTTACAAAGAAAACAAAAAAGTCCTCAGAAGATGTATGTAGATATGAGGGAGAAAAGTGACGTCGTTATAAAACAGGAGCAAAATGTTCAAGAAAAGACCAAAAACAAAACAGTCCAATCGCATATTGGGCGATATTGTAGTTGTAGAAAACTCTTAATCAAAATCAGCTGATTAATCCTGGCTTTTTTATAACAATAGTGCTGGCACACTTTGCAATTCGTTTACGCAATGCATTTCTCATTTAGATTGCATGTTTTGGTACACACACACACACACACACATAAACAATGGAATCATAAACGCAAATCCAAAATATCACAATATTTTGCTGTTGATGAAATCTCCAATGAAATCCACACAAATACATATTGTGTACCCACTGCAGCCAACTTTCAGCTTGACAAGACAAAAAGTGATCTTTTGACATTAACCGAAAGTCATATGGCAATCGAAAGAACAGTGTCGCCCAATGTCTTGTTTTGTAAACTTAAAAAACAGATAATGTTATTAAACTATTTAATAAATTTGATCATATTTTTAAGCAAAATTTCATATTTTCTACTTTCAAATGATTGAATCAAGTTTCAATTAAAAATTTCATTAAAAAAGTTGCATTAAAAATATTTCTGCTATTTATTTCTCTTAAAAACCAAATTACTACTTTTTGGAATTGTTTTCAAAAAGAAGTTTTATGTCACCATATGAACCGAAATATAACTTTTTGTGATATACAGACAAGCCACAACACTTGCAGCATATGCTTCTGGCAGCTACACACTAGATCAAAAGTGCCATTTTATAAAGACAATTAATAAATTTAAATAATGGTTGCTATTTTGCTGGCATGAAAGTATGGCGTTACCATTTTCTTGCCAAAGATTATGGAAAGTTTTCATGGCAGAAACAAAAATAATTTGAAATGAAAAAAGGGCAAAATATTTAGTATTTAAATAAATCTTATTGAAGAAAGAAGAAAAGAACTTAAAACTAAATATAATTTCATGGAGAAGTTAAAAACTGAAACTTTAAGGTAGTTAAATGGTTTTTGGCTAAAATGGTCATATGCAAATAACCCGGAACTACAGTAAATACTAAGTGGCAACATTATAGTTCTTATTCATTTGTTTGCACTAGTGCTACAAAGCCCTTGTTATTTTACTCCACCAGCCAGTCAGTCAGTAATTGTATAATTTTGTTAAATATGTACATTGTATAGAGAAGATCAATTGTATATTAAGGAAAAGAGAATAAATAATACTGGAAAAAAACATTTAAAGCAAATTTTCTATTTTAATAGAAAATTGAAAATAAAAAAAATTTCAATAAATTACATTTTTGAAGATTTTACGCTAAAATGCATAAAATCAGAAAATCTATCCACCAATTTTACTCTTGCATATTTGTGTATGTACTTACATACATACATACATACATACATACATACATACATACATACATACATACATATATACACACATACATACATATGTATGTACATATCTATAAACAAAAATAGTTTTTTTGTTGTTGTTGTTGATGCTCATACATTTAAACGCACATGCTGATACATATAAATATTTATAACTAAACAAGTTTTTTTTAAGTATATTTTCCTAAAGCTGATATGTGTCATCGTTGTACAACATTAACATAAGCATCTCTTAGCAGGTGTATAAGATATTTTATCACAGATTAAGTCACATACTACAGAATATTGTATGTTGTATTTTATTTTTAAACAAATGATGATTACATTTCTCTTTTATTTTTTCCTTAACATTTCTTGTAATCTTATTTGAAAAAAGAAAGAAGCAAGATAAAAAAGAACAAGAGCAAAGAAGCAAAAGAGCACTATAGAAACAAATAGCAAAAATAAATTGCTAGTCAAAAGCCAAATGATACGTCAAGATATAAAAGAATTTTCATTTTGTATTGTATGTATGTATGTACATATGTTTTCAAAGAAAAACACTACTTTACAGTTGTGATGGCTTCTATGTAGTTATTGTTTCCTTATAATATTATACAGCCACGAGTATCGGATTATAATGATGTTTTTGTTTAGTGTTTGTTGTAGAATTTATTTATATAACTTTTAATAATATAAATCAAATTTTAAAAGCAAAAATCAAAGTACCAGATTTTCATAAATCTTTTGTTAATCGGGAAATTTTTCCATGCCGGCAATAACGTGTAAGGGAAATTCCCTTAGCTCTTTTTTAATATTAAAGTGGCTTTTGTTTTAGCTAATCTGTAACCAACTGTTTAAGAATTTTAAAACCTTTATGAGCGCATGCAAAGTTTTGCATACTTCTGTTAGTACTAAAAAGATTTTTTTCTTTTTAAAATTTGTAAACATTAAAGGCTGTTCTTTTAAATTTCTGCGTTACAAACTCTCCAAGAATTTGAAAACCGTTATAAGCATGCAGCGCTCTGCAACTGGAATGTTTCCTATATATACATACATATGTTTGTGTGTATGTATGTTTTGCTGTCGAAATATTTTGAATAATTAATCACAGAAAAAAAATGATATTTTTACAAAAGTATTTTTTTTTTTGCGTAATTTTTCAGCTTTGCCTTCTTTTTAACTTTAATGAACCCTTACAACACATTTGCAAACTGTTTCAAGAATTTGTTTCTGTGTGCGTAAATTAATGATTTGATTGCAAAAACCACAATTGCGAACAAGACAACACAAATCTCAACGCTTTAGGCGATGAAATTTTTCGAAAAATACAAATTTTTTTTTTTCTGTAAAAATTTCATTCATTAAACAGAATTAAAAATAGAAAAAAACTAATTTGTTTTAGTGTTTTACTTAATTTTTGTGTTTCTGCGGCTATTTTAGCCGTTTTTAATTTAAGTAAAACTGACAAATTTAATAACAACACGACGAAGGAAAGAAAATCTTTAAGAAAAAAATTGTATGGCAATTAAGCATTTCGAACAACAGCAACAACAACAAAAGCAAACTTAAAATGTTTTGATAAAAGCGATGAACTTAGCCGAATAAGAACAATACAAGTGACATCAACTAATCGCATACAACGCATAGAATATTTATCACAAGAAGCAATATATGTATGTACATAACAGCAACAACAAGAAGTTTAAGCCAAATGAAGTGAATTGAGCAGAACAGAAGAAAGCAAAAACACAACAGAACTGAACTGAATAAAAAATAAGTTGCAACAAAACAACAGCAGCAACAAAAAATACAAACAAAATTATACACAACGATGAAAATAATATGAAAAAAATTAAGAAAAATCATCACACATGTTTGTTTGTGTGTGCATGTGTCATCACAAGCGTCTTTGCATACTCATTTAACAGATCCCATAGAGAGTTGTTTCGTTAAAGATGTAAACAATAAAAAAAAATATGTGCATAGAGGAATTATTCTCGAAAAGAGAATTGTTGTGAGAAAAAAACTTATATCGTCTATGGGTTTGGAGTATAATTCAGTTTTGAAACAGAGCGAATGAAACTAAAAAGTAATTAAAAGGTTGAAGAACAACAAGTTCCATGTCAATCAATGTTAAATGTGTTAATGGAACTCTGAGATGTCTTTATGCTCGTACATATAACAATCAGATGTTATTCACTGATAAATAATAAATTGGTTGTCAAACTTAGAATAAAGTTCTCTATAAAGTCAACATTATTTTAATGGTCTGTACAAGAATACACTTCTTGTGGTTTGAATATGGAAAATAAGTATGTAAGTATGTATGTATGTATATCTGAAGATAAATCCATAAAACTTTTGAAATCGCAGCAGGTTTTTTATATTGTCTTATTATGTTCATTAATTTTGACCGAAAATATTTAAGAAATTTCATATACAGGTTGAAATGATATTGGAAGTTTGTAGAATATGAAATGATATTGGAAGTTTGTAGAATATGTACTTATGTATGTAATTTATAAACCATTTTTGTTGCGTAAATAAATCACTGAAAAGTTGTGACAACTTATTGCCCTTATGAGCGTAGAAGGGAAAATATCAAATTTTATATTGTAATTTATTTCTTTTCTGACAAATTGTTGTCTTTGTTTTAGCTGAATCGGCTTTGATTTAAATATTTTTTAAAAATATATATTTATACTACTATATATGTATGTACATATGTGTTTAATTATGCCATCATTTTATAGACAATGTATATAATAAATAGTAAACAGCAGCCATAAGAAATATTATGAGCAGCGAATTTTGGTAAAACTAAATATATGTATGTGTGTATGTAATTATGATAAAAAAAAAATTTTTATTTATTAGTCTGGCAATATCTTTTGCATGTTGTGGTAATGGAAAGCTGAAGTTTTCAATTGAAAGCAAAACCAAATTGCAAGAGCATCTAAAACTTGTTGTTGCTTTCTTTGCCTACAATATGCACTGTTGACTGAGGAGTGCGACAATGCGTCTCCAAAATAAGTGTTGATATAAATGTTATGATTTGTGTTATATGGACATATGTATGTACATATGTACATACATGCATGCATGCATATATATGTACTTAATTATGTATGTATGTATGTGTATAGTAACATGTAAAAGTTTTTTAAGATGGCTGCAATAGTTTTGTTTCTTTACATGTTGGTTGTAAATTTACAAATCAAATGTTTAAGGCAAATTTTTATTTAGTTTATCAACAAATATTTTAAGCCGTGAAAAATAATTGCTATTAAATATCATAATGAAAGTGTAACAAGCATACATACATATGTACGAACATATACATACATTACATACATTACATACATACATTAAATGTTATATTCATATGTAAGGATCATTATGACGTTTGTTTATTTATTTACAATTGGTAAAATAAATATTTAGCGTGCTTTTTTCAATTACATACATACGTACACCTACATACATACATAGATATTTATTTACATATACAGATGTCATATGTGTCTATATACATACATACATACCTACATATACATACATATGTACATAAAAATTTATGTACTTTTTTTTATTTATTAAGTTTTGTTTTTGCATTTTTTACGTTTTGTCTATTATTTAGAAACCAAAATAAATGTATGTACATACATATGTATGTATGTTTTTAATTATCTCTATCAAATTTTCTGCATGAATAGATTCTTGTATTTTTCTTTGTTTTTTATAAACTGTTTTTCTACGTTTTTGTCAGTATTTCTTTTAGCAAAATAAAAAAGAGAAAAAAATATTTTTCTCTTTTTTTTTTCTTTCAAAAATCAACTTACCAAGTTACGAAGAATTCTAAAATTACACACGTCTCAAATAAAATATTTTTTTATTCATATTAGTAGAGTGTGTATAGAAAGTTGAAAATAGAGGAGCATATAAGCAAATCATATGTACATACATATGTATAACGTATGTACATATACACACATACATACATATGTATGTATGTATATATAAAGTGTTCATGTATAGGTAATATGCATGAAAAGTTTAGTTACTAAAATTTTCTCTTTATATTTAGGCAATATGATCTGGAGCAATATGAAAAAGAAAAAAAAAAACTGAGCTCGTGCTATGAAATAAACTTCTTGAATTACAAGAAACGTTTTTGTGACAAAGATTTTTTTGAATTTTCATTGAGAATTATACATAAATGTGTATGTATGAAATGGTATGAAATAACAATTAATACAATATGAAAAAATAACTTGCTCAGTGCTTTACCGGAACTTAGCAAAATATTTCTAATACTGAACATTTTTCCATGAAACATTTTCTGATATTCACGAAATATTCGCATCGAAAGTCCTGATTCCAAAAATAAGCTGTTGCTATATCTGGCATCACTTGTTTTATATAAATACATGTATTTAGTGTTGTAAAGTGTATGAAAAAGAAATGCCAACTAACTGTACAAGTTTCACATAAATTTTGATTAGAGAAATCTATTTGAATATACATACATATGTATGTATGTATAAGTATAAAATTCTATTTTGCATAAAGGATTTTTAATATTGAAATATCTTATATATGTACATATGTATATTGTACTCTACATATTGATGAGGATGTAGATCATTAAGTAAAAATTTTATGACTTTGTAACATTATTATTTTAATTTATTAACAAGCGTATGTACTTACATACATACATATGTATGTATGTGTACATGCACGAACATCAATTTAACCCACTAAAAACTTATTTGCTTCCAAAATTTAAAAATATATACTACACAAACACATATTTATATGCACATACATACATACATACATATATTTAATTGTTTTTATATTCAAACGATATTTAAAAATAAATCAAAATTATTTGTTTAGAATTTCGTAAGAACGCAAAAGTGTTAAAATATAAAGGAAAACCAATAAAGAGAACATACAAAAGAACAAAAAGATTGAAAAACAAACTCATGCGGTGATTTTAGATATTTTAAGATTTCATTTCACAACCAAAGAAATAGTCATACCACTAGAGTATTGAAATTTGGTGTGCGCAAGTAATACAAAACCGAACGATTACAATTGAAAAAGATACAAACAGAAATCTATACCCACGCAAAGTTATAGTTTTCTTTCTTTTTTTTACAACAATTTAAATACCAAATGATTTCAATAAAAGAAAAGTTTCTCGTTTTCTGTCTTTTACAGCTACAACGTGAATAGAAATAGAAAAGAAAAATCAGTGATTATGTGGTAAATTGATTTAATTAAAGTGAAAACAAAAATAAAATTTTGTTAAGCACAAAACAACAACAACAAAAACAGGTGAAATTTTTTTGCCGTTTTAAAACCAACATCATCACTAGCAGCAATATGTTACAGCATCCCGCCACAGATTTCTACGATTTGGCGGCAGCAAATGCTGCTGTCTTAAGTTCACGTCAAACGCCACCCTACAGTCCAACTGGTTTAACGGCATCTGGTTTAACCAACAATAACAATAACAGCACAAGCAATAACAATAATTTGGATATATTGACGCATAATGGTAATCTCAGCAGCGTACCAGGTTCTACACATTTAGGTAACCAAAATACAAGTACAAATGGTGGCGCAAGTAACGGCGCCAACGGTCGGGAATCGTTACCCAGTTTCGGTTTTACCCAGGAGCAGGTGGCGTGTGTGTGTGAGGTAAGTTTAAAATATAAATACATACTATTCTTTATTTGACATTATACAAAAATGTCATTTGCAATAACTTTTCTCCTTTTCTTTTTTCTCACTGTACAATATTTCCATACAATGACTGAGAATTATTACAAGCGAAAAAAAATATATATTCGTAAAACCTTGAAATCACATTTCTTTTCGGCATTAGCCAAACAATTTTAAGTTCCTATACAAACCTGTCAACCAGTATTTGCGAATAAAATCGCTATAGAAGCGAACTATAAAACCATTGGGGTTGAGGGCGTTTGCGCAGGAACTTTAGTCACTCAGTGCAACATCATGCCCCCACCCACCCCATTGATCGTCAGCAATTGCAATTGTTTAAAAAATTGTTGCACTCAGTTTAAGGATACGGATTTGTTCTAACAAATTTTGCAAAACGACAAAAGCGAAAAGAGTAATTCAATTAGTTGTTACTTTCGGAATAGTTGCCATATAATTAAAATCGTTTGTACAAAAAACTTGGCATTACTTTTCATTTCTACTCCTTAGTGCTGCCAAACAACAATTAACCAAAAAAAAAAAAAAAGGAATTATGAAGCTTTCAACAGGATATCCATAAATTGTAAAATTTTATGCAAAGAGCTCGCTTTTGCAAATGCAGTGATCAATGATCTTTATTTTTCACATATTCATGTACATGTGAAAGAGTTGATCACGTTTAGATATTGTAATAATATTGAATCAAATTCTTGATTATTATGCTTTTCGAAGCGAGGGTTACGTAAAAGATTAAAGAAAACATACTCGAATTTCTTTTAAACTATTAGTCGCCTTCCAATAATCCGAGAATCGTGATAAGCATGATTATTATCTAATGAACACTTTTGTTGTAGTACAAATGGTTAATAGTTAATAGCTGTAGCATGTATTTTAATCGTACAGTTAACTAAGGTAATAAAATAAATGAAATTTTAATTGTTACAAACAAAAATTAAATTTTAACAAAATACATGTTATGTATGACGAATGGTTTTATTCGATTAAACGCTATTGAAAAATATGAAAGCAAATAAAATGAAAAAAATAGGTCTGTAGGAACCACATACTAAGTCTCATTATAAGGTAATTAATAGCTGGTTTTTAAAGAACGGAAAACGGTCATAATTTCATTAAATAAATGTCTAAAGCGCAAAATTAATCTGGCAGCCATTTCCAGACCAATAGTTCTGGCAGCATTTTTTTTATGCTGCTCGTAATAGTTTTCAAATAAGAAAAAGAGTTTTATTTAAAAATCATTGTTTCTGATTAAAAAAAAAAAAACAAATAAATATTTAAACAATATTCGTTAAAGGTTTTACAACAAGCTGGTAATATTGAAAGACTGGGCCGATTTCTATGGTCATTGCCACAATGTGATAAACTGCAATTAAACGAATCTGTGCTAAAAGCCAAGGCCGTTGTTGCATTCCATCGCGGTCAATACAAAGAATTGTATCGATTGTTAGAACATCATCAATTCTCACCACACAATCATGCCAAATTGCAGGCGCTGTGGCTAAAAGGTGAGCACTTAAAATAAGTTTTGCTTATTTTGTTCCCAACTTTAAACGTTACTCTACATTAATTTGATCACAATTTTTTTTTGTTTTTTTTTAATTTTGTAACAGCTCATTATGTGGAAGCCGAAAAACTGCGTGGAAGACCATTAGGTGCTGTGGGTAAATATCGTGTTCGTCGTAAGTTTCCACTGCCTCGCACAATTTGGGATGGCGAAGAAACAAGTTATTGTTTTAAGGTAAATTTTTGTTAATTCAAATATTACACATACATATTTCTTTTTTTTTTTTTGTTTCTTGTGTTCGCTTTTTATGGAATCCACATAAAATTGTATATGCTTCATATTGTTTAGGGGTAAAAAGTATTTTGCTTGTAGCAATATATTTCAGAAGAAATCATAGTAATGTTTATGAGTGTGTTACACATGATAGTGAGTTTTATGTAACAATATGATGGGAACTTTCTTTTTTTTCAAGTTTACAATACGGTTATACTTATTAATTCATTTATGTTCGTTCAGTTGCCATGACTTATAATCGTTTTGTGTTAATAACAAGGGTTGGACGATTCAATCATATGTTGTGTAGCAGCTAAAGAAGTTTTGCGAGTTTCACGCAACAAGGTTTCATTTGATTAAAATAGTAACAATTTTTATTTTTGCAGCGAAATTTAATGTTCAGAATAAACATGGTTTTGTTTTTGGTTTGTTTTGTTTTAAGGAAAAATCTCGTTCAGTTTTAAGAGACTGGTATGCGCACAATCCTTATCCATCACCGCGAGAAAAACGCGAATTGGCGGAGGCTACGGGACTGACAACAACACAGGTAAGTTTTTCATATACAAAAATATGATATTTAAAAAATTTTTTGTTCCGTAAAATATTTTGCTTTGCTGAACTTCTTATAAATATTCCGATTTAAAAAAAATCATAAAATAAGCCCCAAAGCTATTTAAAAAGTGAACTTGGTATCACTGTTTGGAACAGTTTTGTTCAAACATCACTTTACAACACTCTGTCGCAGCTGATACCGTAAATCTATTGCAATTGGCAGCAGAGTTGTAAAAGAAATAGCAAAATGGAAATTTTTAAAAATGTAACAAATTTTTTTCCGACAATCTCACTAGTTATATCTTTCAGATCTAGTAACAAGGCACAAGAGTATTAGGTTTTAAGTTTTATCTAATAAGTTTTCATTTAAAATACCGTTATTTAACAAACTACTTGTAAGTGGTGCCACTGAAGTGAAGTAATTTATGATCGTAAAATAATTTTTACCAAAATTTGAGATACTTCCTACTTAAGGTTATTAAAGTTTGTATAAAAATATGTGATAAATTACGCCTAAACCAATTAAATTTTTAAAAATTTTAAACTTTACACGGTTTTAAGAGCTCGTCAAAACATTACTTGGCACCACTTTGTTACGGTTTCGTGCAAAAATTGAGCTATTTTGCCAAGCCAATTCAAGTAATGGAGCATGTAGCTGGGAAAATAAAAATTTTGCTCTTCAATGTTATTTAAAATTAAGAAAAAAAAAATAAATTTTTTATACCAGAAGCAGTAAATATTTTTTTCGGTGTAAAAATAACGTTTGTTTCTAAATAATTTTAAATGCAGCAAAATTTTGTGTCTTTGTTCTGTTTCATTTGATAATATTTTGTGCAAAAATTATTAAAATAATGAATTTATTATATCATATATTTTGAGAAAAAAAAAACGTTTCGTAATAACTTTGAATTCCAATCATTTTCTCTTTGAAATTAAGACTTTCTTCTTGAGCAATTGTTAAACAAATGTCAATAGCAAGCAAATGCAGCCAAGTCGTAAACAATCTTTTTTGAAATATGATTTTTAGCAATATTTAAGGAAAACTGACATTCTTCATGTAACACATGCTAAAATAAAATTTTAAATTTTTTCTCTTTTTAAATACATTATATTTTACAGGTTTCTAATTGGTTCAAAAATCGACGACAACGAGATCGGGCTGCGGAACATAAAGAGTAAGTAAAAGAAGAAAATAAATTTTAGTGAAAAAAAAACAAACCAAAAAAATTAAAATAATGGTGTGTCAACTAAAAGGTTACCCCACTAACTAAGGCTGGGGTAATTAATCTTTTTTGTTGCACTTAAACAAACATTTAAACGTTTACATTTTTAATTTTTAATACATTTAGTTTTTGTTTGGCTATCAAAGAAATTAAGCTTTTATTTAAAATAAGAAAAACAAATTTTAACAAGGTGAAAATTAATGATTTTACAAGAATGTATAAATATTTATACATACATACATACATACATATGTACATATTTATTAAAAAAAAGTAAATATGTCAAGGTGATATTTCTTGAGAATATTGCATGCATTCCGAACAAAACAAAAAAATGTAGCTGTTGTTTTAAAAATAAATTGCAAAATAATTTCTTTTTGCATGGAAATTTTACGCCAACAATTAAGCATTTATATGTATTTATAAATACTTTTTCAACAAATGAAAATATTAAATAAATCAGACTAAAAAGCACATAAATTTTATAAGAAGCAAACATAATGTTTAAAAATCACATCGCACTTAGTGATATCCTAAAACTTCGAAAAAAAACAATTTTAAATTAATTACTGCTCTTCATGAAACTTCAATGGTTATCAACAATCGCTGACTGATTTTAGTTAAAATAGAATCTGAAAGTTCTGCGGTTTTAGAAAATATGAATCTATTTTTATTTAAAACTATATTGTTGTTTATTGTTTTAAATTAAAAAAGAAAGAAAAGTTGTTTTCCCAAAGTCTCTAAACATATAAACATCATAGAAATGTCTGCTTTAATTAAAATGGAAAAAAAACACATTAGGCAAATTTGATAATTCGAAAAATTTTTAACATTGACCTTCTGCTTTGAGTGTTCTGGCATTTAAGTACAATTACATACGCATACATAGATATATATGTATATATACATATACATACATACATACATGTGCATAAACATGAAAATATGTGCAGGCCTCAAGTGTTTGTAGGAACATATTTTTTAAGGACTTTGCTATTTGAATAACTCTTTAAATATTTATTTAGTTTTAATGAAAAACTTGCTGTTTTTAAACCGTTTACAGCTGTTACAATGCATTTATCTCCCTGAGACATACATACATACATACAAACAAAATGAAGTTCAAACAATTTCGCCTTTTTAGAATCTTTGATTGAAAACAAATATTATTGCTGTCCCTGTTTATTTTGTCTACTAGTCCTTTAAGCGCACATGCTTTGTTTTTTTACTTTTCTATTTAAGCAAACGCCAATTGTTTTCAAACCCTTACCAAACAACTAATGAATAAAAAACATTATTAAAACTGGAGAGGAGGTCTATAGACATTGATTTAAATTTTGCTCAGATACTGTTTAAAACAGCAGTTTGGATTAAAGAATAAAACTTCTTGAAGATTAACAAATCAAAAATTGGGACATTTTTATGGATTGTTGTTGATAATAAATATAAATAATCATTGCTCAGTTTAGTTTTATTTCTGTAGTAGTGTGGCAGCACCATCACTTTCTTCAAGTTAAGTTTCAATTTAGCAGCACTTTTCATACTCATAGCCCGTTATTAGTTCATGTTTGCATGTGCAAAAAATGGTGTTTATCAAACAAAAACAATGCTAAAGTAAAAGATTAAATGAAATATAGATAAGCTTCTGTAATTAGTTATTTAAAAAAGTAATAATTTGTTTTTTGGTACCAAAATAATTATAGGAACTTGAATACGAATATCACATGAATGTCTTTTCATAACGATTTATTTCGAAAATTTACCAATTTTTCTATACAAACAATTTCATTCCCATTACACATTAAATTAAAAACTTTTATCGATTTTTATACTACGAATTCAGTTTCTTTTAGTTTTCAAAGAATCTGGCTTTATTAAACATTGAAATACAAAGAACAAAAATAATAAACAAAAAGCAAGGAATAAAGGCAGAAACCAAACAAAGATATCAAATTTCTTAAAACAGAAAAAAAAGAAAGAAAAAAAAACAAATAAATACAAAAGATAATCAATAGAGCTGATGATGAAGAAGACCTTTTTCAAAAATGAAAACTTAACCAAAGAAACAGTTTTTCAATAATGTTTTCCAACCAATACTTGTTTTTATACATACATACATTTTTTTTGGTTTAAAGAATAAAAAATAACATCCAACCAAAACCAAACATAATATTAAATGTTCCACACCAAAAAATCCAAGGACAAGTTTTAAACGAAAAAAAGTGACAAGTATATCATATAAAAAATAAAACTTTACTACATACATACATACATACATGCGTATATATTTTTAAACAAAGCAGCATTGAAGGCAAAACAGAGATAAAATAATAAACATTAAAATTAAGTAGAAAAACTTATTTGTGTCATATAAAATTAACAAAAACATCTTTAAGATTTTTTTTTTGTTCCTTAAATTCAAACCCCTAAACAATGTGGGTGGTCAGATATCAAGCAGTTTTCAAGTCCACTGTTGTAGCGATTTTTGTGAAAATTTTATACAAAATTCAATCAAGAGGAAATGATTGGTTTCGGGATACTCAATTTTACTGCCAAAACGTCTTTTTTTTTTTTGTTTTTTGCAAAAGAAACTACAATAAATAAAAAAGTAAAATAAAAATGATAGTTAAACAAAAAAAAAATATGTGATGCGTGATCTATTACCGCAGTTAAAATATGAGATATTAAAGTTTTTAGCGATTGGCGAGCGAGTAATTAAGCAAAAGATCGTTCAAGTTTGTGAAAGAAAAACCGAGTGATTTGTTTTTGCATACAAACATATTTACCGAATATAGTTCCTTTAAGCAAACTTTATACAAGCTTGAAGACTTTGAAGCGTTTGTTTACTTTTTTTTTTTTAAATTGCTAAGTTTGAGTCAAACTCTTATTCACGCTCTTTAGTAGGCTACCAATTTCTTCTTGTTCCGGCTGTCAATAGATATTTCTGCACAGGCAGTTCAATGTTAGTTTTTCATATCTGAATAGAAAATTAATTCAATAAATTTTTATTACAAGTAAGTAAAATAAATAATTTGAAATAACAAATGTAGCGCCATTAATGGTGCTTGCTTTTACTTTAATATTTAATTAGATTTTATTACAAAAATCTTTAAAATATATGGAGCTAAAATTTCACAGCGTGGAAAGTTTTCAACTTAAAAACCATTCTAACACAAAACTTGAAAAAACTGTGCAACACACACAGAAATATATGAATAATTTACAATTTTTGTTTAAGTATCCAAAGAATATGTGAAAGAATTACAACAAAAAATATTATTTCGCCGAAAGTGAAATATTATTGTGTAAATGCAGTTCTGAAAATCACGTGATTTCTAAAAAAAATAAAATTGCATTAAAAAGCGTACTTCTTGTTCTTCTTTCATTATTTTTCCAACATTATGAAGCTCAAAATGATGTGTAGCACTTAATTAACATATAATAAAAAGTTTTAATTAAGTTTAAGTAATACAATTTTTGCTATCAGAAATTTCGTGAATTGAAAACACGTGGTTTTCAGCACTTGCCCATATGTATGTACATATTTGCCCAGCTGAATATTTATTTAGAGTTTTAAGAACTTCTAGTTTGCATCCTTAAAATATCAACAATTAATCGGCTTAAAATTCCAACATAATTTTAACACGTTTAACAGCGAAACGCAGACAAAAAGGTTCAACAAGATAAAAATCGCTTTAATGATAAACAGACGGTTGAAAAAAAAAGTAGTTAAAAGTCCTAAAGAGAAACATTTAAGCGCATACGAAACAATTTGTAATGAAACTTGTAGCGAAAAAACAAACAAGAATATAGTAAATAAAGGCACAAAAAATGAACATAACTTGTCGCCAATCAGAGATACACTGAACGAAAATGGTCTTAGGGTCGATTCAGATTCAGTCGATTCAGTTCTTCATTTGTTGATCAATTTCTTTTTGGTTCTCTTTTAGAGTTTCCATAACTTTCGTTTTGATTTGCTTTCAAATTTTAGACTGTTGACAGTTCGTTCTATTTGTATATTTTTCATGTATTTTATGCAAAAAAAATATGTTATCGATTTAAGGAGAAAATGAAATTCAAAGAAAAAAAATTAACAGCATGGAAGAAGCTATTGATTTTAATTCTGATGATAGCAGAGGCAGACAGCTGATAGAGGCAGATATATTAAATGGTTTTTGTGGCAATGCCAAGAATCCAACGTCATGTAAATAATTCGAACCAGTTTTTCAGCACAAGCAACTCTGTACCAATTACCACTCTTCCTTCTTCTCTCGCCCACAAACTCAACAGTTATTGAGAAGATGTAGTGTTACCATATCAAAAAAACAAAAGATTTATCAGACTGTCATCATTAAAAACATAAATACATATTTCAAAATTAAATTAAAAAAAATTACATATACGAAAATTTACATTTTACGAAATATAAAAAAAGTTAAATTATATATTAATTTTGTTTATGTGTAGCTATTTTCACACCAAAAAAGTCAAATACGAATTAAACATGCAATAAAAAGAGCAACAAAAAAAAAAACACTTGCAAATAAAAATTTATTCACACAAAACGATTTAAGACACATTTTAAGTCACCAGACAAACTGACGCAGACTAAAGCCCAATAAAATATAGATTGAACAAAAAAATAAAAATCATTTTATTACGAGTTTTAATGCAACAGTTTCAACATTTTGTTGTCGTTGTTTTTGCTGGATATAAAATAGTAACCCAGCACGCAAATTATTAAGCTGGCGTGACTTTCAAATTCTATTATTTTAATTAACACGCACGACTGTCTACACTTCACAGCAGACTTGAGAAATATATTCAAAAATACATAAATTCCTTATGGCCTGTTTGCATATGACAAGTCTATTGACTTGTCAAGCAAATTGATATTTTATTTAGGTGTTGGGTCCATATTACAAAGCATCGAAGAAATATCTACAGAAAAATTTCAGACAAGATGCTTAAAATTGTGTTATAGAAGCATCACATTTGCAAATGTCTCTTGCTTTTAATAAAATTAATTTATGAGTCAAATATAGATGAGGAAAATTTTCTTTTTTCTTATTTATTGGACGTTTCTGAATACATATTTCGTATGACTTAAAACGAAATTAGATACAAATATGGTCTTTTGTACAAAAATCTATGTATGTATTGTAGTTTGCTTCGCATGCTACTTTTTTCTATAAATTTGTATGTGAAAAATTCCAAAACTGTTAAAAATTTTACAAAAAAGCATTTTATTTTCCATCATTCGTATTGGAATGTCATAAAAGATCACGAAAGATGTTTATTATGTTTGTATTTAATAAATATTTATTGGGTTATATGAAGTTGTTGTGTTTGTTGTTTTAAAACTTTGTTCAATTGAGGATTGTGCTGCAGGCGTTTAAGCGCATAGCACATACGCGTACAGTGTGTGTTTTTGTTATCGTTGCAATCGTGCATAATTGTAAATTAGCAGCCAACCATAAGACACACATATGGCAACAACAACAGAAAAGGAAAAAAAAAAACATATTCCAGCCTGTATAATGACTTTTTTTCTGGCGAGGAATAGGCAGGCAATTTTTGTTTTTACACATCCAAATGATCTTTAACAGATTATGAGTCAGTTGATGTGTGTAAATTATAGAAGAAATAATTATGGTCTCAAAACAATATAGCAAATTGTTTAGAAGTTTCAGACGCGAAATATACACACACATGCGCACACACAAATATATACATGCCCAGGAGCTGTATTGTGAAATGGTGAGAAAGCTTTCTTTCATTTATGAATTTTTAACTAGATTAGAACAAAACCATTTGAATAAAAACAAATTAAGTAATAAATGTTTGTTGTCTGGCAAAGAGAACTTAATTACAATGAATATTAATGCACGTAAATTAACATTTCCATCTAATAAAAGTCTATTTTTATAGACATTTAATGTCTTTGTTGAAGGAGGAAAAGTTCAACAAAGAAAAAATATACATATTTACTCGTGTGTATGTACATACATATAAAAAAGTAGTTTAAAGAAGAAGAAAAATGGATAAAAAATTGTGTGAATTTTGTTGTATGCAAAATCCGCCATCAATGGCACTTTGAAAATAATATCTGTTCATAAATTAGAAGTAGAAAAAATAGGCTGAGAATTCGTTTTGAAAGTGAACAGTTTTTGTTCATTTTTGAGTTTTAAATTATTTGTTGCTTTTTTTACTCAAGCAGGATACACTGATTGGTTAAAAATTGTGCACATCATGGGTTATATCATTTCAGGTTGCCAGCAAAGGCAGTAAACCAACATGAACAGTTGACTTTGACTTGACCATTTTGACCAACTGTATTATCATTTTAGTTTTCAGTATCTGGCAATTCAATTGCAGGTCCGGTTGCCATTCATAATCGAGTTACATGTCTTTTGGGACCTGTCAACTGATCACCTACATCGTGTGATATCACTCCCCCCCCCCCCAATGTTTTGTAGTGTTGGCTGTATGAAGCCGTATGTTTTCGTGTGAGTGTTAGTTCAAGTTCAAATAGTTGCTTAGTTTAACAGGAAACAGTAAGAAAAATTCGTCCGATGCAAATTAAATTCGTACATACATACATACACTTTCGTAATGATTGTCCTAATATCTCTGTTGTCATAATACGCTTATATTTAGCTCGTAGCACTTCCTTAACCTCAAAATTTCTTATATACTGTTAACATATATTGTTAACACAATTGCTTAACGCTCTTGCTTGTAATTACACAGTGTAAAACAAAAAACACTGTACAGCTTAAACATTTGTTACTTAAATTCGTTAGAATTTCTTTGATTTTTATTGGTTTTTAATTTTTATTTACCAATGAAAAATATTCATTGAAATCGTTTGCATCTAAAACACCTTATAGAACCTCGAATAACGTTTTAATCTAAAATCTCTGGCCGAACAGATGGATGACGACTGACTGCACTTTAGATAGATGTCTTTGAGATGATAAGAAAAAAATGCGCCGCAAACACACATGATGGGTTTTTTGTTTGAAGGAGAACAAAACAAAATAGTGTCATCAAATTGTGTTTTAAACATAAATTTCAATTAACACAATCTCAACAAAGAAAAAAACCATAACGACAAATTTGGTTAATACATAACGATGGCTTGAAATAGAAACAACACATTTCGATTTTGTTTTTACTTTACAGCCGAAGTAAAAGAAAAAACTCTTCAACGCAAAATATAAATAATAATACATGTAGTATATTTATTTCAAAGCCGGTAGTGATTTCCTTTTCTAATATTTTTTCTTCAAACATTTTTAGAATTATTAGGATTTTTCTTTAAACAACAATATTTCATAAGTTGGAACTGTTAAGAAAAACCTAAGTTAGAATTGTACGATTTTTTTATGTACAGCCGGCGATAAATGAAAATCTTAAAACAAACAAAAAATAAATTCAATAATCTGATTCTTAAGATGATTTAGAAATAATTAAAATTGAATAATATTTGTTTTGCCCTGGTAATACAATTTAAGCAACAGCATTGGCGTAAATAGACGCGGAAAATTGTATCGGAGAAGGTCTAAAGTCCTGTCTGAAAAAACCAGCTACGATGATGAGAACAGGGATTTCTGCACGCACCAATTTTCAAATGCAATGCTTAAGATTAATAAGCTGTAGAAAGTGATGCAAAAATGTGAGGTTATGGCGAAATATTTCCTCAAATTCGTTCAGTTAAGCCAAAAATAAAACGAAATGTAAACATAAATGTACATATATGTAGATACATAGTACATACATATGTTTCCTTTTTTCTTAGCCCTATAAAATCTAAAGCTGAGTTAAAGAAAACATCTACTGCTTTGCAGTCCAAAGCATCAACTTTTGCATCTGATTAAATTCTAGCCATTAAACAATTCTGTGCATTCATTTCTTAATTAGTGATACGTTTTCTTTGCATTAAATTTGCATTTTCTTGTCCTTAAAAAAAACACTCTTAATATTTTGTCACCACAAAAATTATTTTAGGACTTACACACATGCATACATGAATGTATGTATATTATGTACTTATATTTATGTATGTACATACATATGCACATATTTTTATTTTTTTATTCCATAGTTTGTTTTTGGTTAATGATGGCGTTGTTTACTTTGTAATAATTGTTCATTTTGCCATTTCATATACATAATTTTTAAGAGCTTCTTTGGCAGCCAGCAAATTTTGAATGTTTTTTTTTCCAATTCAACAAAATATTTACATACAAACCAAACGAAAAAACATGCACTCAAGCATATGTACATACATATGAACATTTAAACATATATATTTATACATACATGCATATATACTTGCATATGTATGTATGTATGTATGTATGTATGTAAATATATAAAAAGGCCAAAAAAACCATTCATTATATCGAAAATGTGAATGCAAGCTTCGAAGGCACAAGGCAAATGAATAATATTCACTCAAAAATTTGTCATGTTCTCTTTTTTCTTTTTTAGTAGGAAAAATACACACTATGACGACATCGTTTCACAAAAACATTCTTTCCAAAGCAGATACTTAAATGAATTCGTTTGATATTTGGCGAAATTTTAAATTCTGTGCTTTTCACTCTTCACTCAAGGCTTTAACTGCCGTCTGTGTGGCCGTTATGTATAGAAATAAAATAACTTGGCATCACCTATTACAGCCATCATGTCACGAGATTTAATACCCTTAAGAGTCTGTTAAATTGTATTCGTTGTTTTCTTTGCTCTCCTTTGGCATATTTGTGTTTGTGTTTGTGTGTGTGTGTGTATTCATTTTGTTGTTCTTTTTTTTGCGCTTTGTTTACCATACATGTACTACTGCTGCCTGACTGCCTTCATTTGTGGAGTTTTATGGTTGGGTGGCGGGTATTTTATGAAAGTATCAAATTACCTCCGTCTTTTTAGTTGTTCTTGGATTTGTTTTATGGAAAAAAGCATACAGCAACGTTAACATACTACATACTTATAAATATATGTGCGTATGTATGTACATATTTAAATTGTGCGTGTGTTCTGGGTTCTACTTTATGATTTTCCTCTCTTTTTTCTGAAATATGTATGTATGTATGTGTTTGTCTAATTTTTATTTGTGTTTTCCCGTTGTTGTTGTTGTTGTTGTGCCTGTTTGTTGCATTTGCTTAAACAAAATAGGGAATAGGTATTTATTTTTATTTTGCTCTTTTTATTGTCTTTATTTAACAGTATGCTATAATTTTCTGTGCCTTTTTGTGCTCGCCATTAACAGATTGACAAAGTTAAAACACTCCCCTAACAACAAGGGCAGTGTAAGTTAAATGTATTATTTGTTTTGAAACACCTTAGAATAGGTTGAGGACTATTTTCAATTCTCAACGTCCATTGAAGTTTACGGTAATGTACATACATATGTATGTATGTATTAACATATAAGATGGCAACACTGTTATTAAACGTTGCTGGCCGTGGCAAAAAGAAAGTAGTGCTAAATTTTTGCTCATCATGCTGATGTTTCGGAGATAGTAAGAGATTAAAGGCAAAATACCTACTCGAATTTTCGTTGACTTACTACAATTATTCGAATAAACATGATTATTCAAAGTATTCAAGGTATTCTACATACATATGTAACCAATTAGAATATCAATAGGTATTATGGACAATTTTTATGCCTACAATATATTGTCTATTCAGATTAAAACAATGTTTGTTAACGGCTAGTGTAAGAGCGAAGCGAATACATGTATGTATGTAAGTGCACAAGGATTTCTAACAGATTAAACATCATGCATGTTTTGAACAGCTGTTCTTTTAGAGAACAAAAATTGCACTATAAATTCATGCTGCCCCACGGTCAAATCAAATGCTATTTTTCCCCCATAAATTGGTTAGGTATAAAACATTTGTTATTTAGTCATTTCCAAGTCAAAAACATTAAAAGGAATAATGCCTATTTGCTTTTGTAGCCGAATCTTAAAACAACTCCCGTGGTGAGTAAAACTTGCTGGCAAAACAACAAAACTGCTTTACAATTTCCAGTAAAAGTGTAAATTAATGTCGGTTTTAACTATAATTTAAAACCAACTTTTACATTTTTATGTTTGTGTTTTGTTTCTCAACAGATTTTGTTCCTTTTAATTTCGTTATAAATCGGCTTACGACACTTAAGCTCACACCATGAACTTCAACTTGATGTTATTGGCGTTGAATGTAGAGCTGGCTATACATTTTTTTTTTTTTATTTCACTGAAAGAAGCCTTATAAACAAATCTTTGTGAATTGTTATTATGAAAATAAACAACTAAAACAAGCTTTAGTAGCTATTTACAGACTGCAGGGGAGGGGGAGTTTCAAGAAAACTAAGCGAACAGGAAAAAACTGAAATTTAAAAGAAAACTTTTATCAGAGGTTTATTGAGTGAAGAAGTGAAAGGGAGGCAGATATCAAGCGTAAAAAGTTAATACATGTATTTGTATGTATACGTGTATTTGATAATAAAATATGTTATTAAATTAGGTATAAACGCAAAATACTTGATGTAGAAAAACCCTAGTTTATTTTTTTTTTTCAAGGTCTAGGTTTTTGTGGAATTAAATACGCGATCCTTTCATTTTTCGAAAATTTGGAAAAATTATAAGTTTAGGCGTTTCTACATTGCGGTAACGAAACAACAAATCACAAGGACAAATTAGAGCTACTTCTTTTTAAATTGGCTTGTATGCCAGAAAACATACATACATATATGTATACTTACATACATATGTATATATATATGGCAACCTTTAAATTCTTTTCCGTCGGCATTTTTTTTTTGTACGAAGTTCTTTGAAAACAAAGAAATGAAAACGGCAGTTTAAAATTTTATTACACAACTTCTCCTTTTTTTTACACCAACTACCGTTAAATTCAAATTCAGTCATTGCAAAACTACATAAAAGAATATCACATTTCTTGAGAGTGAAAAAATTTATAAAAAAAAAACAATTGAATCATTTTATTATTTATGTTTATTTGTTTATAAGCGTAAATAAGAAACGCAGGGCCTCTAAACTGGAGAAAAAGGAAAATAAAGAGAGAAAAAAATCCAACAAAACATAATCCCGTAATTTGATAATACTTCAACTTGTTTATGTTTAAGATCTTTTTTTTTACATTTTGACGAACTGTGATGCTCACACAGTAATAATTATGTATGTATGTACATATACATACATATATAAACGCGATTTTAAAAACAAAGAAAATACTTTTTTTATTCAACATGACCACCGATGAAGATTTTTTTGTTTGCATTAAATTTGACGACAGTGACAGTTTAGATACTAAGATAAGTGTCAAATTAAAATTTTTCACAAATAGCCTTAGTATTATTATTATTTTCGAAGCTTAATGTTCGCCCAAAATCTTGCAGAACAAAAAGGCAAGTACATACATAACTGACCAAATCGCAACATTTTGGAATTCATTAATGTGAACGATAGAAAGTTCAAAATAAGCTTTTGACATTCACAACACTGATAAACGTTCGAAGCCATAAGACTGGTAATGAGTTTTCTTAAAGCAATACTGCACTAGGCCCGTATTCAAATTCAAATTTAGTTTTAAGTTCTATTTAGAATAAAATTTTGTTTTCTTGCATTTAAGTTTTAACCGATTCGCCCTGTAGTTGTGATTATTTAATATTTGTAACTGCAAAACTGCAACCGTATTTACTGCAAGTAAGAATAAGTAGTTCAATCATGAACTGTACGGGTTGTACAGCGACATGAGCCTAACCAGGCGCCTACGGATCCAACGGCTAAGATGGTTGGGCCATGTAGAGCGCACGGAGAATACTACTCCGACCCGTAGAATCTTCAATTCCGAACCTGTGGGACAACGCATTAGAGGACGCCCACGGAACCGATGGCGCACACAAGTGGAGAGGGACCTCAACCAACTTGGTGTGCACAATTGGAGAACGCTGGCTAAAGACCGTGCCAGCTGGAAAACTTTGTTGGTTGAGGCCCAGGTTCACCACGGACTGTAGCGCCAAAAGAAGAATAAGTAGTTCTTACCGCTTTCAAAAAGGTGCTATAGTTAAAAAATGTATGATAAAATACGAAAGTTGGGCCGACTACGAAATGGCTGTGTAATAACAGTTTGAACTTTACATGACTTTCTCTTGCCTCTGTTATTAGTCTCTGCTACAAGATAAGAACTGTAGCGAGAAAACGTTTCCAATTTGAAGGCATTCCACTCAACTTTGTACTTGTTGGTGGTAAATGTTATAAGTGGAAGAAGGATTGCTAGCAGATGAAGATTTCATTAATTACAAAAACCACCCATTTCGAGTAGTTACACATATTATAACATACATACAAAAAGGGTTTAGACCATTAGTAGTTCTAATGATGCACATACATATGTAGGTAAATACATCTTTATGCACATTGAATTCTATCATTAGAAAATTTTTCACGCTGTCCATTTCAAAATATTTCTAAAATGACTTAAGATTTAATTTAAATTAACTTAAGATTTAAATTTAAGACTTTTAAAAAAAATGTACAATGTCTCCTGTTGGAAATTTAATTTCCTGAAAATTGTTTTATTCAGTATTAATATCTATTAAGCAGCTTCTAAAATAAAAATTGTTTAATTGCTATCAATAATATCTTTCGCTGAAAAATTTCTGTGAATCCTCTGATTTTACGATTTTCTAAGGGATTTATTTCCATGACCTGCGGTACAGCAATTCGCTCTGTTTTTTTTAAAATTTCCCATTTTTTTTTTTTTGCTTAACAACTTTTAATTGTTTTCTTTAAAAACACAAAATCGTTATAAAATTATTCTTCCTTCCTTTACATCATTAGAATGTACACTTCTTTGTATGTATGTATATAAATATACATATATATGTTTGTGTGTATAAATGTATTTTGCTTCTTCTTCTTCTGTTCATGCTTTCAATAAACCATTGTTATGATAATTATCGTTATACTCATACTCTGAGTTGTTGTAATTTGATATCTTTTTGCTGAACAAGACAGCAAAACTAACATTGAATGGTTCGTTGTTATTTTACTTACGGTCTGAATACAGAGGAACTAACTAACTCAAATGTAAATTGTATTGTGTGATGATTTAATAATGTACATACATATATTTTTGTTGTGTTGTTTTTTTTTTTTTTTGTGAGTAGTCTACTTTTTTGCAGTACACTGCGAACTACAAACATAAGTACAAACATATATAAATAAATGCTTTAATTCATACTTAATAACAGTTTTCAGATGAAGTAAGTGGGGAATGACGTACAGAAAAAAAGAGATCAGATATAAGATAGATAACAGTTAAATGAATTTGTCATTGATATTAGACAGACAGAGACGCAAAATTCATAACAGCCAAGCCAAGTTTAACGAAAGCGTTCCGATTGGTGTGAAAAGTATGCCGATAAAAACTACACTATTATTTTCAATAAATTTCTTAAATAGGGCATTTACACTAGAGCTGGATCTAGTAAATTCTGGCTACATTTCCCATACAACAAGAAATCTTCTTTGTGCGTAGAGATTTTGGCAAATTGTCGCCAAATCTACTCCGTACTGTAATTTTTTCTTATTACGGACTAAAAAATACAGCACTGTACATATAAAACTTGAGAGTTTATCAGGCAAAAAGTAAAAGTTCGGAACTTTGAAATTGTGAAAAATTAAGTTTTTTCAGTGTATCAACATGTACTTATGTACCATAAGTATATAGAAATGTATGTATGTACATATACATACACTGGTTGACAGCTAATTAGAAACGCTTCTATTAAAAAAAACATACTCAATTTTTTTTTATAAATCAAAGTAAATATTAATTTATTTCATAATATTTTAATTAAATATAGTCAATATTAAACAAATATAAAGTTAAACTTGAAATACTTTTCACGCTTAAAAATATTTTGCGAACTTATTTTATTTTGTTCATTATATCTGCGACACCTAATTAGAAACGATTTCACATTATTAGATAAAAAAGAATTATATTAAGCTATTTTACTTACTTTTTGTTAATACTTTGTTGCAAAGCGCATTTTCTTTATAACTGCTTCACATCGGTTCCGCATTGATACTATTAGACGTCGATATCGCTCTACAGGTATTGCCCCCTACGCTTTTTTTACTTCATCAAAAAGAGCCGCCATATTTGTGATATTTTTGTCACTAATTGCTCTTTTTGCGTCAACCCATATATGTTCTATAGCGTTTAAGTCGAGACTGGACGATGGCCCCTCCACAACATTGATAGAATTACCATGAAAGAATTTTTTGTCAACCTGGCCGTGTGCTTCGGATCGTTATCCTGCTGAAATTGCCATGTTACAGGCTAATTTTCGTCAGCCCATGGGAGTATCACATTATTTAAGATTTGTACATATTATTCCTTACTTGAAATCCCATCAATTTTGTGAATTGGGCCAACGCCATTCCATGAAAAACATGCCCACACTATAATTGATCCTCCGCCATGC
Source organism: Epicampocera succincta (assembly GCA_932526305.1). Taxonomy (NCBI): domain Eukaryota; kingdom Metazoa; phylum Arthropoda; class Insecta; order Diptera; family Tachinidae; genus Epicampocera; species Epicampocera succincta. The sequence continues at coordinate 60,575,962 of OW052036.1, read as the reverse complement.
TTCACTACTCGTGAAACGTTGCGAGGATGACATTCTTGGTCTTAACATACCTCTGAGCATCAAGACCAAGGCGATTAATGTTTTTTTCGTCGCTCCAGAGCACATGTTTCCATTGGCTGGCACTCCAGTTCCAATGGGACTTGGCAAAATCCATATGTCGGTTTCCTTGAATTTTGGTCAGAAGTGGCTTCTTTCGTGATGCTCTTCCATGTAGCTCTGCTTCCACCAAACGACGTGCAATAGTCCGCTTAGACACCGTGACATTTAAATTTCCCTGAATATCCCGTTAAATGTCCGCTGATGTTTTTTTTGATCCAGATTTGGAGATTCGTGTTATTAGTCGGTCGGTATGCGCTGATGTTTTTCTGGGTCTCTTCTTGCGTGGAAAGTTGGCTATAGTCTAATTTTTTTAATATGATGGAGGGCATTAAATACCATTTTTTGGAACACTCCAGACTTACAAAGTTCGAAAATTGCGCTCCGTTTTTCAGGAGTACAACTTTTTGCTTTTTTCATCATAAATCTTAAGAATTATAATTAATTAATTAATTAAATTTATCAGAAAAGCTTTAAAATAAATTTACTTACCGTAAAAAGATATAACATTTATTTAAAAAGCTTTAAACAAATAAAATTTGTATAAAATATTGCGCGTTTCTAATTAGGTGTCGCACGTATTTATGATTTTACTAAACGATATGTACACAACTTTGTGAAATTTTAACGTATTTTAAAATTAAAAACAAGAAAACCGAGTTCATATGATGACAAAAAGAGTGATGAATAAAATATAATAATTTTAAACAAAAAGTATTACGGTAAATTTGCAAAAACTTCAATAATGATTACCAAGCTCTAATATAAAAACTGCGTTTCTAATTAGCTGTCAACCAGTGTATATATCAACCATAATGCCTATAACTATCTTTACGCACCAACAAACAAACAAAAACAAAAAACATGTTTAGCTTCCTAAAGAAATAATGTAGTAGTTTTCTGTATTTATTGCTCATACAGACATGTTGGTTTCTGTGGTTTATTGGTTGTGCCAAAACCGATACAGACATTGAAAAACACCTTGCGTTCAAGATGAATGCAACAAAAAAACCAAATAACAGCATTAATACTTTTAAACAACTACATACATATCATTCGTAGAAGTTATGATAAAACTAATACATCAACAGGCACATGTGAAAAAAATTAAAAAAATGGAATTTAACAAATTATTATGTACATATGTATGTATGTATGTATGTATGTGCCCTTTTTCGTATGGCTGTTGTTCATACATATGTACCTATTTTACTCTAAAATGGCATCGGGGCTTTAAGTATTATATTACCAACAACAATTAAAGTTATAACCACTGAAAAAAATAAAATGAAAATCATATTTGTGCTCCAGCACAATAGTTATCACTATTGCCAGGTAAGATAAATGGCGTCTACTGAATTCAAAATTGCGGAATGGTTCAACGACACAGTGTACAAGTGATATTAAATCGATAAATTTAAACTTCTTATATTGATGTTTTTGTCAAAAACTCTTGAAAATCTCTTCTGTATTTTCTATTGTAATTTTTAAGGTGTTTGTAAATTTTGTTTTATACAAGAAATATGAAAATATGTACATATGTACATACATACGAATTTATGTGCTCTACTGTAAAAGTATGTGTATTGAATTTACCATGCCTGATTACTGCGAATAAACCAAAAGCAAAAAAACATTTATGTACAATAAGTATATAAATATGTGCATACATACATACATACATATGTACATACATACATACTTGTCCATACAAAATTAAAAAGAAACATTTTTTAGAATGTACCTACACACAAACATATGAGACATAGTATTTATGTATATGTATGTACATATGTAACAATTGTGTATGCATGTGTGTATGTATGTATGTGCATGTATTAACACAATCTAATTTACGAATAAAAAATGGCTGATTATTCAACACAAAGCCAATAAAAACAAATTATAAAGTTATGTACATCTGTATGTACATACATACATACATACATACATACGTGCGTACGTACGTACATACATACATACATATGCATATTAAAACCCTAAAGAGAAAGAGACACTTTTTTACTTTTCTCATTGAGCAGTTATCGCAATTACAATATCCCAATTAACATGATGCGCAATGAAGGACAGACTGTTACCAGAACTTTTGCTTATAACTAGTTATGGTTCTTAGCAAATAGAAACGGTAGTTGTTTCTGTTAGGAATAACTCATCATCGATCGTTTGTCACACAAAGCTCTTTTTATTAAGCTAATTTATTAAAATTTTAACTGTTTTTTGATATATTTTCTTCATCAAATTAGATGTTGGTTAACAAGTTGCTATTGGAAGAAATTTTGAAGTTTTGAACCGCTGTAAAAGTCTTTTAAATATTGTATAAAATGGTAAAAAGCACCGATGTAAAAGTCTAAGCCCGAGAATAATTGAACACTTATTTTATATTAAAAACTTTCTTAATAAATTCAAAATAAAATTTCTCAGAAAGTCTGTAGCTTATGGGAAATTAACGTACATACACACATATGTAGTTACGACAGTGCTAAAAAGGAAATTATTTACATACATAAGTGAATAAAGTGCTAAATACCTTTAGTGGACCAAAGCCTTACAGCAAACGGAAATTTTTAATTTAAAATTTTTTGCAGAATTTTTGAATAAACATACCTAATAAAGAAATATAAGAAAAAAGATGTTAAATTTAATCAGTTTTATTAAAAAAAATAGATATTATGAAAAAAAAAAAAAATTTTAATTTGGCCAAATCTAACTGAAATTCGAAAATAGCTTTCATAATTTCGAATTTTTAAATAAAAATTATGAATATTAACATCGTTAGTCAGTATTGAGTTCTGCATGAGAATTGCTGATTTTTTGCGATGGACCAATATTATTTTTACCACTCGGCTTTAAATATATTCCTTTCCAATATACATACATAATTTATCAGCTGCTGACTATGACAATATTATTTTTACTACTTGGCATTAAATATTTTCCTTTCCAACATAATTTATCAGCTGCTGGCTATCAATCAGCTTTTACTCAATTTACAAATGACTTTTTAATAACTAAAACCTCAAGAAATACGAACATAACCTCCCCAAACCATTGAAAACAATTTCAACAACTCTCAGCATTACCACCACGATGAATAAGTAAAAATAAATAAAACAAACAGGGGGTGGTGAATAATAATGTAAAGAGTACACCGAATGCGTGCCAATAACAGTTGATCAGAAATAAGAGATCCGTACAGGCAGTGAATGTTAAGTACGAGTAGATATTATCGGTAACATATTGCCACTTGAATATTATATGTATGTAGTACATATTGTTGCACACAAATGAAATCAAACACCTAAAGTGCTTTTGTTTTTAAAACTCTTAAGAGCTTGTTTGACAAAATATTTTTGGTGCTGAAAGTCAAGATTTATTGTCTGCAGCATTTACATACATATGTTTGTATGTATGTGCACAAAGTCACAAGTCTCAAACTCCCTGGAGAGAACAAATGACGAACATAAATACATATATTATGTTGAATTTGAAACCGTTACAAGTTGCCGTTTGTTTTAGAAGTATTTAGGTATGAAAAGCATAATAAAAAGCCTTCAGACATACATACATACATACATATTTGACTTTCTATATACATATTTTTTTTATAGTCATGAAAAAGTAACACTAATTTAATTTATGTTTTACAACGACAATCATTTGCAGACAATTTTCTTAGCACCAACCAATTTAAATGTCAATTATAATTAATATGTTGAGGAAAGGACGCGCGCCCTACGGACCCAGCAGAACTCCACTTAACAACCTCCGACACACTCCTCGCCGAACTACACCTGTATGCACACACATACAGTGGCGAGCACACATGGATACATGTTTTACACATATGACTTACAAACCAAATAAAACACACAAAATTTAAGAAATATATATGATTTTGCATTTAAAGTGTTCAATAAAATAATAAAATCAAGAAAATATATTAAAATTCATGATTTTCATACGTAAATGTTAAGTTTTAAACAAATTTATGTAAAATGACAATGTATCCACTTTTGCACGTTGAAGTTCATTTAAGCTGGCACCACAAATAAACGGACAAATGGCGATGAATTTAACTGTTATTTAATTGTTTTTCTAAAAACTATTAAATTAACCAGTTTATAGCATATTAAAAACTATTAAAAAGTTTTTTTAAGTTTTCTCCAATTTTTTGCTAAAATGTGAGAAAAATATCCAATTTTTTGGAAAACCAAGTAGTTGTAATGACAAGTAATAATTATTCAGGTAGCGAAATTGCCAAAAAGTTGGGAATCTGTCAGTGAATAGTGTTACTGGTAAGAAAAATAAAAAAAATTTAGCCCACATACTGCAAAAAAATCACGACCTTGTACGTTTTCGAACCGTGATGCCAGAACTATGGAGTGATTATTGTCCTCCAAACAGGTGAAAACACCCAAACAGGCTACAACTGCTATAAACAAACTCGTGAGCGACTGAACAGCTCGAAGAGCTCTTCGCCGAACTGGTCTCATATCAGCAGTTAAACAAAAAAAGCCTACGTTGTTTGGTCAAAATGTAAAGGCTCGGCTTAAATTTTGTAAAGCGCACAAAAATGGACTGTCGAATACTGCAAAAGGGTTATTTGGTCTGACGAAACCAAAATAAATAGATTCCAGTCCGATGGGAACGAATATGACTGGCACCGCCCCTATGAACGCTTAAAAAACACCAAGTCAAATAAACAATGAAGTATGGCGGTGGAAGTTTGATGATGTGGGCCTGTTTTACTTGGTGGCATATTGGTTCCTTTGGTAAAAATAGAAGGTATAATGAGAAAAGCAGGTTACCTGAGCATATTAGAAGCCAATATTCCCGAATTCGTTGACAAAAGTGCTGACCCAGAGGAAGAAGTGATATTCCAACAGGATAGAGATCCGAAGCTTAGGGCAAAAATCGTAAGGGAATGGCTTTCTAAACAAACATTTCACACCATTTAATGACCAGGGCAAAGCCCGGATCTCAATCCCATTGAAAATTTGTGGGCTTTATTAAACAAGAGGTTTGTCCCATACGACACTCCTCCGACGCACTTGAATGATTTTTGGCATAGGGTACAAACGGAGTGGTCCAATATTCCTCATCGGACCATCGAGACATAGGTCGAAAGTATGCTAAGGCGAATAAATAGCGTCATCAAGCCAAAAGGTCTGTGGACTAAGTATTAAAAACTTCAATTTTTCAAAAACGTGCAAAAGTGGATACATTGTCATTTTACATAAATTTGTTTAAAACTTAACATTTACGTATGAAAATCATGAATTTTAATATATTTTCTTGATTTTATTATTTTATTGAACATTTTAAGTGCAAAATGATATATATTTTTTAAATTTTGTGTGTTTTATTTGGTTTATACGTCATATGTGTAAAACATGTATCCATATGTGCTCGCCACTGTACATATACATACATATATTGAAAACAATATTTTTAACAGTAAATTAAAAAAACAGTGTCGAGCCCCTCTTTTTTTATTTAAATTACGGAAGATTGTTTTTACGAAATACTCGTATTCTAAATCGCCTGTCCCACGATATCGAACGCTCGCCAGCATTTTGATTACCAACAAAAACTGATTTGGATTTACTAAAATGCCAAAAAAAAAATAAAAACAAGTTGTTGGTGCATTATTTTAGTTAAAAGATGTCTGAGTAAATCAAACGGTAAATGAGTAAATTAATTCAATATCAAAATAGCTCACATCATCTCTCCAAAAAGCAAACACTCAAAACATACATATGTATGTATGTATATAGGTCTACGAGACAGTGCTACCAACCATGACTGTATAAGGAGATGTTTGTATCTCTAACAGTTTTTCAAATTGCAACAATGTTTTCGCAATGAAATGATTAGATGCTATAACACATTATTATAAGATAATTAAATGTTTTTGTGATCAAATTAACATTTCTACTCGTATTTCAGAGTTGTATTTAATTTTGATAGATTTATTTAAGTGGTAACGTTAAGTAAAACGTTTAAACTAATTTTTTGCTTAAATTTGCATAACTAAAATATACAAATTTTATTATTTTTAACAGTGGCAACTCGGATAAGCAACACCTGGACTCATCCAGTGATTCCGAAATGGAAGGTGCTTTGATGCAACACCACAGCACACTGGCCGGCAACAATAACACAACAAATAGCAATAGTCATCATCATACCACCCAACATCATCACCATCATCCACAACAGACGCTGGGCCCACAGCAGCAGCAGCAACAACAACAACAACATTCAGCTCAACAATCGCCCAATCACAGCCACAGCAATCATCACGGCCATCATCACCAGCAGCATCAGCAACAGCAAAGCCATCACAATGCAGCAAATGTCTCATCACACACCACCGTCGATCATACATTAAGTGCTCAACTGGTTGGTGGGCCGGCTTTAACGGCCGCCGCAGCAGCAGCCGCCGCCATTGGTTCTACAAAGAGTTCAGGCAACGGTAGCTCAGCACAGATGGCACCACTGCCCGCTGCCGTAGCCTATTCGCACCTACACAATGTCATGAGTTCAATGCCCATCTATGATATGAGTGAATACCAACATTTATGATTTTAGTTAGGCGCCATTTGTACGGGCAAAAATGAATGGATGACAACGGCTGTAAGTGCAGCTAATGCAACAGCTGTTGTTGCAACTTCTGCAGCAGCAACACTAACGTCAAAGTCATCAGCTGCAAATGAAATGTCAACACAGAAACAACAACCACATCATCATCTTCCCCTTCATCAGCAGCATTATTATTTCTAAATAAAACTAGAGCACAATTATCAAACAATTTTAAACGAATCTGAGACAAAGACCGCACGAAATAAATTTCACACTTACGAGTTTGTAATGAAAGAAGCGCTTTAGGGAATTATAAAAATTTTCGGATTATACACAAAAAAAAAAAAAAAATAGATACATAAAGTTGCACAAGGCAGACACAAAAAAGAATTACAAATATATTGCTCCCGAAATAGTTTTCCTTCAAACCCTTAATTATTTTATTTATCTGCGAAGTATCCATTTAACAAACTATAGCATAAAACAATAATATTACAGACCTACAACACGGTTTGGTTACAATATAGAGAAATAAGCAAAATCCGTAAAGGAAAACTATTAAACCTCAACAATTTTCTCTAAACATTAAATGAATTTCAAATTGAGGTTATGTATTAAATGAAACATGTATATAAATATATATTAAATAAATTAATTTAAAAAAATGTGCAAAAGTTTTTATTATTTTTTAAGTAGTTTATAGAAGTTTCGAAATTCTTCATATACTATATTTCATTTTGTTAAAATATTTTTTTAAATAAACGCTTAATTTAAAGGAATCAAAATTCTTTAAAAAATATTTATAATTAAAAAACCACACATTTAAATAAACTTTAATGTAAATAAATTGAAAAGAAAATAAAAAAAAATATTTATATATCATAAATAGTTGTTAAAGGGAACAATAAGATAAATGCGTGAAATGAACTTTTCTCGTATATCGCATTATATCGAACGTGACCAGTAGTTTGAAGTGAAAACCTGAAGGTCTAATAACACTAACGATATCGAATAGTGTGCAATCGTGACGATTTAAATTTCCCTGCATGTCGTAAAAGTAAACTATTGTATGTGATACGTGTTGTAGTGTGTCATATATCTTTACTTTTATGATCGGCACCACTATATGGAACGTTGAAGCTCACCGGTATTTTGAAATTCAATATTTGGCAGTCTAATCGCAGCCAAAGATGTTGCAGCGAATATGATTTTGTATCGCATGGAATGGTGTTTTTTATTTGTATCGTAGTATATCCCACGATATCAAACGTTAACATCTGGATGCTTGTCATATACTACATACATATAGGAATGAGAGTTTTGTTATATAGTATATTAGAAAGCAAATTAGCGGTAAATGTGGGCGTTTTTAATTGCCGATAGTTTTTGTTATTTTACTATCCTATATGTTAATTTTTAGATACCACATCATAAATATAGACTGGACGTTCTATATGAGAATTAAACGTTCTCTTTCACTTTTGTCCAATAAAAGTGTCGGATGCAAATACTTTTTGATCGTTGTGGGGAGTGGAAGCAAAGCACAGTGTTCCAAATTGTTAGACATGGCGCTTTAACACTCACAAATTGTTTTGTTTTTTTTTTTTTTTTTGTCCTGCGATAGTAGCGAACATATCGAATGATGTTATTTCCGTGATTAAACTACAACAAATATCATTCGATTCGATTGCTTTTGCTCGGCAAGGGGTTTATTTGCCAATGATAAGCATCCCCCCTTCGTAATTGATTTCGTTAGTTTTTGCTCTTAATTTAATTTTGGCTGATCATGTTGTTGGCGACGATCCTTCAAGTTGGGACAGGCAGGCCCTTAATTAAACAATGACATCGAACGGTGGCTTTTCGCCAGCTGTGACTCCGTCGATGTCTACTTACATATACATACATACAACAATATAACCCAGCGAACACTAGATAATCCTGTGATGCTTATGATTGTTCTCATAGGTGTAATAAAAAAAATAAATTAACAAATTGTTATTGAGGGGGGAGATTTAAGCCTGTGTCTTAAGCTGACAATTAACTCAAAATTAACTAGAAAATTATCTAAGTGGCACATTTGTATAAGTATATTAATGTACCTACATATACATACATACATGTGTGTGAACACGCTTGCATGTCACCTATTGTGCATATGTAAATATTCCCATTTCTGTCACTACCTCAAAAAATTCTTAAGCTGATTGTCTTCTCTTAAATCCATTTTTAGGTCACAAAAACTACTTGAAGAAATTTTTAAAAATCAGTTTAATATTATTTCTTTATCCGCCTTTTCTTTTACAATAATTTAATCCTATTTTCATTTTGAAATTATTAGTATTTAAAAGGCGATTAAAATGTTAAAATGAAAAGAACTTCCTCCTTATGAACTACTCAACTCAGGCAACACCTTTTTAGCAAATGGCAAATGTCCTTTTGTTAATTTTCTTTTTATTCATTTGCTAAACAAAAAGAAAAATTCAAACACACACTTTTTGGATGGAATAGGAAAACCCTCCAAGTGTGTTTTGAATTCGAAATTTCATAGTCAATTTTGGGCTGAAGAACACTAGTTTTGTTTACTACTCGTATTAAAGCTGATGGTTGTTTAAAAATTATATATAAAAGTAGAAACATCTTTTAAATTTACTGATCTATGAAATAAGTTTGGCGGCTATACGAACACATGTATGTGGCGATTTTTAATGCCGTTATCTTGGCTTGAAGTTGAGAAGAGGATCAAGTGAGTGAAACAGATTCTTGCGTGACTTTTTATTTTATTTTTAACTTGAGAAAGTTATTGATTTAAAGCTGGGTTTTCAAATTTGCCAAGACTGCCACAATTTAGAAGAAAAATACGCCTTTTTTGCGTAAATTTTATGTGGATTTGAAAAAAGTTGGCCCTTCTTTTCTACTTCATAACACACGGTGTTAGTGGAAACGCCATGAAACGTTTTATATTCTCACGTTGAGCCTAATATTTTATTAAGCAACTCTTTTGCAACTTTTGGCCCCGATTAACTCCATTCTCCTGCACTAAAATTCTATATTTTTATTTCTTTTCATTATTTAATTTTTCTTCAGCAACTTTTAGCCGCGATTAACTCTATTCTCCTGCACTAAAATTCTATATTTTTATTCCTTTGGAACAATCGAACGGAAAATGAACGGTTAGAAAAGGGTATAAGGGAACACCCTTTACAATAAGCCAGAAGTGCTTGAAAAGTGAATGTGAACAGAAGAATACTCAAATTTGTTACTTAAAATATACGGTAAAATCGTTTATCTGGAATGCTTCCGCTGCCAACAACTGCGAACAAACGCGGTCTCACTGTATACTAAAAATTAAACAGATAAACTTTACTATAATACAGGAAGTAAAACTGACGAATCTAACTGATAATCTGTTTAAAATAATTCCAATATACTCATAAACACAATAATTATGACAAGCCACAACGTCGTTTTGGTACAAACGAACCTGAATCACGGAGCTAAAGGGTCTTAAAACTGGACACAATAATCCAACACCAAACACCACCGCCTCTTAACTATAACTATAAAATATATACATACATATATGTATTTATGTATATATGTATGTACATTAAATTGCCGAAAACCATAAAGCAGGCATTGTAGACAGACCAACAAACAGTAGATAGTAACAACAACAAAACGGAGCAGAACTGTCTGCCGACTAGCAATAAATGACAAGACACGCGACTGGGGCGTCAATAATAATGAAGACGCCGGCCAAGATGATGATGGTGTTAATGATTGACGATGCCAGTGGATGAGATGGTTGAAATTAATTTAAATGTACACACATTATGTATGTATGTGTGTACCTATAGGGCATAACACAGATTTTGGCCAGTTAAAATGTTTAATCCTGCCAGCGCACACACAACTTTAAATTATTTTGCCTATTAAAAACCACACACACAATATTCTTGTTCTAGCTGTCATAGGGTTTGTCTGTTACACTGCAAGAAATCAACAGCTGTCATACTACAACATGTCGTCACAAAAATGGTGTTTCGAGAAAAGCCACAAATAATGTTGAACTTAAAATATGGTGGCATAAAATTTTAATTATTGTTTTTTGCTAAAAACATAAATACATACGTATAGATTTTGCCATAATTATAATACACGTGTTCTGTATTTTAATTTTTCATGAGAATTTGACCAAAAGAAAACCCAAAAAAATAAACAATATTCTAAATGGAAACATATTGATCGATATAGTCAAAGCGTTTAGTTATTCCTGTGCAGGTATTGCATTGAAAATTTTGCATTTGTAGCAAATAGCTTGAACGATTGTACTTCTCTGACCTTAATTGTACTTCTTCTTCTTCTTCTTTTGGCGCTACAGTCCGTGGTGAACCTGGGCCTCAACCAACAAAGTTTTCCAGCTGGCACAGTCTTTAGCCAGCGTTCTCCAATTGTGCACACCAAATTGGTTGAGGTCCCTCTCCACTTGTGTGCGCCATCGGTTCCGTGGGCGTCCTCTAATGCGTTGTCCCACAGGTTCGGAATCGAAGATTCTACGGGTCGGAGCAGTATTCTCCATGCGCTCTACATGGCCCAACCATCTTAGCCGTTGGATCCGTAGGCGCCTGGTTAGGCTCATGTCGCTGTACAACCCGTACAGTTCATGATTGAATCTTCTTCTCCAGAAACCATCAACACAAACAGGGCCGAAGATTGAACGCAGAACTTTTCTCTCGAAAATACCAAGGAAAAAAAAAATGTTTCCTTAATTGTACTACGAAACATTTTTTTTTTTTTAATTTATTTCATTCTTATTATTATTTTAAATAGATTTATTAAGAGTGTAACATATAAGGGACCATAAATCTCATTAGTATTATATGCACATAATATAACAAAAAAAACGTGAGGTTTTGATGAGTTGCCATATAAAATTGTTAGAATTGGGCAGACTTTTTAATTGTACTAAATGTGCCGTTTGACTTTTCCAGTTTGAATGGTATCAAAAATAGTACAATTGTATCGATTTTGCCATCCCTGTTTCTGTGGCACTCATACGTACATACATAGCAAGTTTTCCATCAAATTGATTTAACATCCCTGTTTTATTTATAATTTAACTTAAAAATAATCCCGCAATGCAATAAACACAGAAAATATATACACACATTCACGCACAGTTGTTATATGCGAAAAAAAAGTGCCGTTATTTTAAATTTATTCAATCTGCACTTTTAAAATCATCTCATCTTTTCTGCCAGTGCTAACACTGCTGTACAATATCAATTTCGCATCCAAGCCGAAATTATAAAGCAAAGATTTGACTATATGTATGTATGTATGTATGTATCTTACAATAGCAGGAGATAAATATTATATAAAACAAAATGAAGTACGACGCATGTTCGTGCTTTTGCGTCGATGGAGAAAGTAACAACAACAATATTCCGTTGAAAAGAATTGCAAAAACAACAAAAACAACTAACAATCAAAAGGAGGGTGGTGCTAAGCAACCAACCAATGCTGCTGTGGGATTAGAATTGCATGCTGTGTAAGTGATACACTCATAAACGTGTGATAAACTGGTGGTTGTGATACAGGCACACGTTGCTAAATGGTGCTTTTGTGTTAATCTACTTAGAGATGTAAACATAGTTTTTATCCTGGTTTTTGTTTTGAGAAAAATTAAGGCAAATATAATGAACCTTGAAAGCCGCTAGTGTTATAATAATTAAGCACACGCGTCGATCAAGATCACATTTCATAATATTTTGACATGTTTTTATGTATGTACGTACATACATGTGTATGTACTTATGTATGTATGTATGTTAGAAAACATTTGTTTAGTAAAATTAAAGTTAGTGGTGAAAAATTGGAATACATAATTATTATTAATTCTTTACATACAGAAAAAGATATAAGTATACATACATACATATATGATATAAAACAGTGTTGTTTAAACATTTTTTGAAAAACAACTTGTTTTGCGTTTTGTTTTATTTTCAACATTCATACTAAAAGTTCAAATGAATGAATAAAGTGCTAGAATATCAACAAAACAAAGTTGGATATACAAGAATATTGAGTTTTGACTCTATAACATACTTTTTCACCATAAAATACTAATGAAGCAAAATTATTAACACTTTCGACTCTTGGCATGGGTAGAGGATTAAGTTGGAATGAATCACCGGCTAAGCTAAATAATGATAATATTCCTATTAAAGAAAGTGACGCCAAATAACAACGATCACTATAGTACTCAAGAATGAGGAATAATTAATATTTATAAGATCTTCCGATAGGCTGATGAACTATTCTTGAACAATTGACAAAAATCTCCTTCTGAGATATCTTCCCTTCGAACAGTACACGCTACGGAGCTAAGCAAATCAATTTACACCTTTAGCTTAACTTAGTGATATTTTTTCAACTTTCTAATTGGGTGTGCAATTTTTGAATTTGTCATCAATTAAGATCACTTTTAATGACTTTCCAATTAGAATATTGTTTGATGAATTTAATATATTAAAAAAAAGCCTCCTTTTATTGACCTTTAGCTGAATTTAGTGCCATTGTGGCACAATTAGTTTTCATGTTGAACACGACTGTTTCGTATTGTAAATGGTTATTTTCCTGGTTTATTTTCAGCTATTTAAGTGACGGCTCAAACCTTTCATAGTTGTGTAAGCACGGCTTATGATGTGTATTGTTTACACCTATGAAAACGGTTTCTATCTCCGACAACAATAACAAATTTCAATTACATTCCATCACTTCCGCCGCTTCATACTAATAATTTTCGCACGGAATATGAGTGTAAAATTGACGCATTGCGAAAAATATATTTTTCGTTATTTTATAGATTTTTCTTCAATTTTCTGTTCTCTCTTGCCAGTCATTTCTAAAACAGGCTTTAGCAACATTTTTTTTTTAGAAATAAAAACTAGTTACACAAGTTTATTTCTTGTCTTTTAGAAACACTTTTCAAACATTTTAACACCTGGATTCTTTTTTAAACTGTTTGGAAATGAAAAAGCTAGTTTCTTGAATATACCATCCATACACACATACATAAATATGGTTTTGACACAAATTTTTATTCATCAAAAATACTTCAATACAAAATAAACACAAATTATACCAAAACACAAACAATCTAATAAATAAATAATACTATTTATTATTACGACCACGTTTACGCTGTGGCACATCGTCTTCGGAACTACCAGTTTCCTGAATGACTTTGCTGCGCGCCGGTCCGGCTCCAGCACGCCGAGAAATGACGTTTGCATTTCCTGAAGCTGGTTTTTTACTGTTCTTTGGAGGTTGGGCGCGCTTACCTTCAAAATCAGTAGAAGATTCGCTCTCTGACGATGTGTCAGCCGTTTTTTTGCCTCTTGTAATGGTACTTGTTTTATTTGCAGTCCTTTTGAACACTTCTTCCTCCGAAGATAATTCTGAGACATCTTCTTGAGACGCTGATATCTGTCGCCTCCTTCCTCGACCACCACCTTTTTTGCTGTACTGTTTATTTGAAGATTTCGTTACTTTAGATTTCGATTTAGCTTTGTTATTATTGCTACCGGCTGTTGCATTCTCTTTCTCCTTTTCATTTTCTTCAGTGCTGCCTTTTTCCTCGTTGGGATCTTTTATTTGTAAGCACTCATTGATGCGTGTCTCCAGCTCTTGTACAGCTGTCTTTAATTCGGGTTTGGCCAACTTGGAAGTATTGCTTATGATCAACTTGAAAGATTGGTAGACTTCATCAACTTGCACTTTGTCCTTAAAATACTGTACATTGTCGATTAATTTCTTAATAGTTCGTTCATTGTAGGACAACAGACTCAGGCAGTAGGCAATATCACGCCACTGTCTTTCATCTCGCGTAACAGGGAAACGTAGACACAACTTTTCCACTAGAGTCTCCACCTGCCGATCTTTTTGTATCAAGCCTAATATATAACGCATAATAATATGATATTTCTCCTCTTCCAGATTTAAACTTGTGTCACTTAATTTCGATATAATGTCTGGTAAAACATTATACAGAATATTCGATTTATTAGCAATTTCTTTAAAGAATTGCTGTGTTATGTTTTTAATCTCGGCATTAGGATCCACAATACACATGGCCAAATCAGCTATTTGACCTTTAACGCGTATCATTTCGTGCAGAATTAAGTGTGACAACATTTTTACGGCTGTCAGTCTAAGTTCGGTGTCTTTCTCGTGCAGGGTGGAATAGAAATTACCTGTCCACGGCTCTATAATGTTTGGAAAGCGGAAAGTTAAGTCTGAGAGGCCAATGACAATATTACATTTGATTTTAATGTTTTTCGTGTAAGTGAGAATGTTCATTAGGAAGGGCATGTTCGCTTCACAAAATTTAGAGGACACTGACATGAAGCGTATTAGAGCCAAAGTGGCGGCTTGCTGTAGAGAAGCGTCACGATATTTTGCAGGGTATTTGCAAATTTCCATGACGAAGGGAAAAATTTTTGCCAGCAAAGAATTTTCTGCGTACAAAAGAACCTCTTCACAAATGTGATTGATAAGTTCTGCAATATTGTCCTCAGCAGTGGCGCCAACCAGATCTTCGTCGGGCTAAAAATGTAAAGTAAAATACGCTCCATGAAAAACCACTTATGTAACACAAAATACGAATCAACGTAGCCTAGACTTTGCCAACAATTACCGAAGAAATTAAGATTTATATAAAACGAACAAAAAATTAATTAATTTTGATTATCCAATTTAACAGCAATTGAAGTATCGATTAGAAAAGATTATCAACAATACAAAAATTTTTCCAGAGAAAATTTGTCGTCAACAACACATTTTCTATAGAAAACTTTTCGATGAAAAAATATTTCACAGGAAATTTATCGCCGGATAAAAACTTTCTTTGGAAAATTAATTGGTAGCAAAAACTGTTGTATACAAAATTCATAGATAACAAACAAAATATTCTGTGGAAAATGTATCAACAACAAAAATTTTAGGTAAAAAACTTATTGGTGATAAAAAATTGCTTCAGGAAATGTATCGATAATAAAATAGTGTGTAAAATATTTAACGATAAAAAACAAAATTTCTACAAAACAGTCACAAAAAATTATTGCATATAAACATTTTTGGATAAAAGAAAAATCTACAGAAAATTGATCGATAAAAACAAAAGTTTTTATAAATATAAAATCTACAAAAAACTTTCGATAAAAAAATAAAATCAACATAAAATTTTGCATCTAAAATAAAAATTTGCCGATGTACTTGGCCATAAAAATAATAAAATAAACAAAAACAAATAAAAAAATAATAAAAGAAAATATTACCGACGACAGAAAGATTTCTTTTAAAAGCATATTGTTCAGATAATTAATTAGCCTACCTCTTGTTGGGGTTCAGCCGCTGCTACCGATAACCTTTTCAAGGATTCTGTAGCCGACATATTCACTGCTGCCGTTTTACGTCTGTTGTGATTGAATGCATTCAAAGCGTTTTTCTTCTTCTTTTCCTCACACTCGGTTAATTCTTGGCGATATTTCATATTATTGTAAACATCGATATCCAAAAATATCATCTCTTTTAAGGTCATGTAGCCAATCATAAATACGAAACGAGTTAGCAAGAATACGGGCATGCGCATTTGCGTGATATTTGCATCATCGCTATTGCGATGTTGTGATAAAGCTGGACTCTTTGTCTGCGTTAGTGGTTGCGTTTCGGGTATTTGTTGTGAAAATGGGCTATCGTGCGCTTGAGCTTGTTGTGAGGCAGTGATTTCACATAATTTCATTGAGAAAGTTTTAAATTTTTTCAGCAACTCTATAACAAGATTCTGAGCAATCACATCAGGAGTTTGGCACAAAGTATAATAGAATTGCAAGGTTTTCATAGTTAACTTATCGAAATCGGGTGCACGGGGATGAAAAAAGAATTTCATAAACATGCTGGTTACTTTCTGTACAATCGATGAGTCGGCTTCGTAGCGTTTATAGTATTTAGAGCTTAAGGACTGGTCGATAGAATTCAAGAGAAATTCTAAACAGTTCGTATAAATGCGGGGATCTGATTTACCCCGAGGTCCTAAGCCAATTGCTTCAATTACGTTTATGTTGGCCGAAGCTACAGATGATTTGGCATTAGAACACATGATCAGTAGTTGTAAGGCCAAACGTGATTCATTCTCTGTGGTGCCCTCAAGTTTTAAGGTAAATCTTTCAAACAGTACCTGTATAATTTGAGCATCAATATCTTCGCTGCTTACCCACTCGTTCATTAAACATTCCATAGCTGTGTAGTGGCCATACTCCAAGCCTTCCAGAAATTTTGAAAGATTCTGTACCACACGCAGCGCATGCGCCCTGCAAAAAGTTACATATTTAATGATTACTATAATACTAATGGAGCTTTCAAATTCGCTCATTTACCTGCCAGTTTGGTCGGTGGTAAATAACACCTTTTTGTAGGCATCTGAAACGGCGTCACGCTTTTCTTTGTCCGAAGACCATACCAAATATAACATTTTCCTCATGCCATTTTCAGTGCCCTTGATGCCAAACATATAGCCAGTAGTAAAGAGATCTACTGCTTCATAAACATCGGAATTTGTTTTGGATAATAGCATTTCCTGCAGTTTGGGCATGGCGCGTGAAACTACTTTAGAAAATTCTATAGAATCTTGTAAAAACTGAACGGTTTTAATTTGTGTACCCAGTTCTTCATTCTGCAACAAATGAATAAAAACTCAATGTTATACTTTTTCAAGCTATTGTGCCAAAAACAAAGACTTACGCTATCCTTGCAACCATTAGCCAAGAATATATAAGACTTCAACAGAGCCATGTAATAAGCACATTGTTCTTCACGGGTTAATGACAATCTTAAGTCCGAGTTCCCAGCAACATGATCTGCTTTTCTGACCAAAACAACAGCCTCTTTGTAGTTCTTTTCCAACAACATGGTCGAAATTCTTTGTACTAAGTCTTCATAGTTCTCTTGAGTTTCGGGTGGTGCACTATGTAGACGTACGCTTTCTTCAACAAACGGCAAAATATCTGGTATAACCACATTCCATTTTTCCTCCAGCTCCTCGGCCTTTTTGCGTTCTTCCTCTAATTGCTCAGTTAGTTTTTCCATTTTTTTCACTTCTTCATCATGTTTCTGCAGCAATTCAGCCAAAGTTAATTTAGCCGAAAAAGGATTTCTTTCCAAAAAAGCCTTGATCAATTGCACAGCATGCTTTCTAACAGAAGATGTCTTGTCATCTAGTCTCTCTACAGCCTCGCATAAAACTTTCAACTGAAACGATAATGGAACTGCCTGTTCCTCTTTCATATGATGCCAAATTTGCAAAACCTTTGCTCTTACATGAGCTGACACGTCATTAATATGCATTAAGAGATTTTCCAAAAATTCATTACGAGCTTCCTTCAATTCATCGGACAATTCTTCTGAGGTCAATTCACCAACTATCGCATCAGCCATGATCTGTAGAATACAATTGCGCAGAACATGGGATTCACAGTTTAACAATTCATCGCACAGTGTAGAAAGATGTGGTATCATTAGCTTTGGAGCTATAGAGGCCAGTTCCATTAAAAAACTGGAAAAGTTTTTTGATATAACAGTATCAGCTGAGTCCACAGTTAAACTTTCCACAATATCCTTTATTAATACCGAAAAAACACTTGTTATTCCATATTCTTCGTGTAGAACATTTATGCCATTGGCAACAGAGACAGCAGCGTGTTCCGTAGTGCGGAGAATTTGTAAAATTCGCACCGGAAAATTAATAGCATGTTGGTAACGCTTGATGGCAGTGCCAAAAATTTGGAAAATAGTTTCAACTATATGACGGTTATCAGATCTTACATGTAGAATTTCCAAAGTGCGATAGCAAATGTCACACAACAAACTAAACGTATATCAATTATGTACTAAAATTTATAATAAGTTCTCAGAAAAAAGACACAACCTACTTGACAAAATTTTCCTCTGCCATTGGGGGACTCCACAATTTTTCCAAAGGAAACTGTATAATATTGTATAATTGTACCAGAAACTTGCCCCTTTTTGTTTCCCAATCAGGATATTGCTCCACAGTATCAACCTGTTTCCCTCTTTTCTTTTGCAGATTGGTTTGTTGTTGCTGTTGCAAACGAGCTATGTTAGCATCAATTTTACGTACCACATTAACAATTAAAAACAAGCTCATTTTGGTTAGATTCAAATAACGATTGCGCTCTTGTTGTGTAGGTGGTTCACTGACCGCTAAAAAAGGTGCTAACTGATTGCCAAGCTTGTCGACGGTCAGATACAGTAAATCAAAGCTTCGCATTAAATTGGTCATGGCCACAGAATCGGCGTTTTTATTCTCAATGACAGCATAATAAGTATCGAAATGGTCAAACAAATAGAAAGGATCACCTTGATGAAGCAATTGCTTGCAAGCTACAAAAAAGGCAAATTAGATTTTTAATATGAAATAAATATAAATGAAAAGGCGTACATTTAAGCTTGTCGGGTATTTCACCGGAACTGTATATATGTTGAACATAATACGTATTATGGCTGGAATTCAATAAGTCGCTATTTACTAGAGGTAATATAAACTGAAAATCCATCTTATCAGTTTGAATTAAGCTGATTAATTAGGATTTTTGTAATATTTCCACAAGTAATTTCAACGGATAAATGTTCTATTAATTGACAATTTCAATAATGACGCCAAAGTGTAAATACAAGGTTGTATTTTGTTGTGTTTTCGTGGTGTAATAACGGCTTGTGATATTTATTGTGCGCCAATATATATGAAAAAGCGTATGTAAGTATGTAAATAGTTTTTTCACATGCATTTCTCATTATAATTTTGAACAAGTAACAATAAAACATACAATTAATAATACTAGAGTGTAACATTGAATTAAAAAAGGCTTAAAGTATTTTCTCGATGTCTTTTAAAAAATCTGATGGAAGTCTTCAAAAAGAGATGGAAGAACATGTGCGCTTCTTCGTGTTACGATTGGCACCCCAACATAAGTTAGGCACAATTAGAGAACATTCTTCAAATTAACATGACAGTAGAATTTCATTTAAATATTACGGGAATAAATCGCAAACAGAAAAACTCAATGTACGAACACAAAAAAGTCATGTCGCTGAAAGCATAATGAAAAAAGGGTGTTAGTTATAAATGAAAGGTATTAATCTCAACTGAGTGTCAGCCAAAAAGAAAAAGCGGCATTTGTTGTCTAGTAGCACGTTTTGTTTAAGCAAAATAAACTCTGAAAAAATAGTTAAACACGGTAGAAATTGTTAAAAATATGTCTTTGGAAGTAGCTAATAACGATAAGCAGGTGACATTTAAACGAAATAAGAAAAAAAAGAAAAACTCCAGGTTTTTACGTAATGCCAAAGGATTTGCCAAGCAGGGAATATTTGGTCGTGGCACCCACATTGAAGATGATCAGTATAATTATTTTATAAATATATTAGATACAATGAAAAACGGCTTCGAAGATATGGAGGAAAAAGGTAGTTAAGTAAAAAAACAAATAAATTAATAATACAATATTTTCTTCTAGTAAATATGGCCAACAATGTGTTTGAACAGACAAAAGAGCAGGAAGTTTACTTGGCATCTAACCAAATTGTTTGCAAGGCAATGGAGTCTCTATTGGGGTTCATCGAACCTCAGCAATTGGAACACTATTTTGCTATATTTGCTGACAGCTTTCGTCCAATATGTTCAGATCGTTTTGCTTCCCATGTTCTCCAGAAAATGGTAGAAATTGCTTTTCTAAGGTCCGTAAGCAAAAATAAATTAAAACTTGGGGATGCGGCGGAAAGCAATGAAGATGATCAACCTTCCGAGAAAAAGGCCAAGTTAAACAAAGATCTTTTAGGTGAAGAAAAATACAACTTAGAAACCGAGTTCACGCCAGAACACAAATCAAATTGCGGCAATTTTGTTTTGAGAGTGGGAAAATTCATGTTAAACAATTTGGAAGATTTTGTATGGGACAGTTGTGCCAGTCATATAATGCGCAACTGCATTTTTTGTCTGTCTGGTATACATGTGCCAAAGGTGGCTTTCGAAAAAGGAGGAGCTGATATTGCGAAAAATCGAAAAATTTATGAAGTTCCACAGGAATGGCATGAAGTAGCCAAAGAATTTGCTCAACGTTTGGAAATGTGGCCCCAGTTTAGTGATCTCCCTTATCAGGAACATTCTTCAGCCTTGCTCAGTGTTTTGTGTATAGCTCTTAAAGTAATTGACAAGAAAATGTTAAAACATTTGGGTAAGAAGACATTAATGGAGTCGTTTCTCAAAGTTGATGCTGTAGACGATGATGACAAAATGAAAAAGATTGAAATTTTAGATGACGAAGGCGGAAAACAAGAAGATTTACTAGAACAGCAAGATAAAGGAAAGACTAATGATGAAACTGCAACGAACAATACAGTACAAGTGCCAAAAGTATTTGAATGCCAGTCTTCTATTATTTTATTAGAAACGTTATTAACGGTGGCAGGTCCAAAGCTATTGACTCAGCTGTATGCCATGATATTTGCTACTAAATTACCTCGGCTGGCTAAAGAGCCTTTAACGAATTTTGCTGTACAAAAGCTATTTGCAAATATAAAAGAAAAAGAAGACTTTGAAAATAGTTTTGACGAGGTACAAGATCATATAGAAGATTTATTAAAGATTGGTCATACCGGTGTAATATGTTCTCTTTCATCAGCCTGTTTGCGTCTGCAAACCAAGCAGGCTCAGCTTATAGCTAGTCTACAAACAGCCCTGCACATAAGTGGCAATAAAGAACGCGCGAAATCTTTCTTTTTGTGCCTTTTAAAGCTCAAACCATTTGAAATTTTACAGCAAGACAAAACAAACTTTGTTCATTTACACGGTTCTTTATTAATACAAGACATATTACATTTTAATAAACCCATTTTCATGGTTAATTGCATTCTAGAGACCTCACCCGAGTACTTGGTAACAGTTTTCAATACTCCCAATGGTTCTCATATATCTGATGCATTTCTACAAAGTAAGTTTATAGGTGAAAAATCGCGAGATAAACTTTTGAAACATATAGAGGGGTTTTATGTGGACTTGGCCATTACGAAATTTGGTTCACGAGTCGTCGAATCATGTTTTGCCGCAGCTCACGATGTACAAAAGGCTAAAATTGTTAAAGAACTGGCAGAGAAGATAAATATGCTAAAAGGTTCTCCTTTTGGCAAATTAATAAGTCACAAGTTTCGGGTGGACACGTACCGACTGTCAGCCGACCAATGGAAGGCCAGCTTACAGAAAAAGGAATCAAAAGCTCAGCAACTGTTCAAGGACCTAATCAATTAATTAAAACTATGTAGGTATCAACAAATTTTTGTTTCTTTTTATCTACGAGCTTGTTGTTTTATTGTCTTTACTTTTTAAACACTTTTATTTGAAACTAGTGTTATTTTTAGCTTAACAAAGCCTACGAAATAAAGAAGAAAAAATTAACATTATCCATAAATGTTTCTAACAATGAAAAAGAGTTTAGTTCTTTTCAATCCAATCAGCGCTTCCCCAGCTGGGCAGTATAGTTTCGTATTCCCAGCCAATACCCTTGTATTTCCAAGCATGTAAATACATTACAAGGTCTTTGGGTTTGGGGTCCCTGTAGCGAACTTTGCAGTCGTAACAGTATTTATCAAAAGTAGTCTTTTCAGCACTAAATGCCAAGTCGGGAAATTCATGTCCAGTTTGTGTAGCTTTAGAGTGAGAAATTGAATCGTTTTTATAAGTGCAACTATTAGCCTGTAAAGATGCAGCACAACAGTTCAAATCTAAAGCGTTTGTTTTGTTAACTTGAGAGGAATCAGCATCATCTGCACTGTTGGGATTTGACGAATTTTCACCAGTCTTTTCTACATCGCCATTGCTGACACATTCTTTGTCTTTATTCGTAACACTTATTGGTTCAGAATCACGCTTTTCTATTGCGTTATTAAACATTGTTATATCTGAATTGCCCTCGATGCCCAACCAATTTTCAGCATTGTGGATGTTGATTAAATCACGCACTAACTCTTCCTCGGTTCTATCACCAATATCACCACCCCGTCCTTTGAGAGGTCCAAAAACTTCGTGATTGTACAAAGGATCGTTTACAACAGGAAATCCTAAATATTGAAGGTGAACACGGATTTGATGCATGCGTCCTGTAAGTGGTTTACATAAAACAACGCTTGTTTTACCATTATAAGAAATTTTTTCGAACGTCGTTTTACAGTCTTTGCCCTTCGGAGAAACTTTGCACACTCCAATTTTAAAGCTTAACACCTGAATTGGTTCGTTACATACAATTACTTCATTTGGAAATTCACCTTCGACCCGACAAATGTACTCCTTTTCAACTTCTCTATTGCGAATTTGTTGTTCCAATTGACGTGCTTTATTTGGACTACGACCAAATAACAAAAGACCGGAAGTAAGACGGTCCAAACGGTGTATTGTACGCAAATTTTTCAAATTGTATTCCTTGGCTAATATAAAAACCACGGTGTTGTGCCGATATCGACCGCATGGATGTACTGGTATCGATGCGGGTTTGTTAACTACGACAATGTCATCGTCTATGTGCACTATTGAGATGGTTTGGCTAGTAACTGGAACCTCATGTCGATGAACTGTATTTGCCAACAAATCATTATGTTTGAGTCGGTAATCAGCAGACACTTTTTCATAATTAACTGTTAATGTTCCGGTTTCGATGCAACGTTCGTATTCTTCGATAGGATGTGCTCTAAACTCTCGACAGAAAACATCTAGAATTTTTTCACCGACCCATCGGCCTTTGGTAAATGTTCTAAAAGTAAAGTAATATGGGTATACTTTTCGCAATCCATTTTCAATGTAATAAGATGTTTCATTATATCGCTCATCACTAATATCAGGCCTTTTTACTTCAACTGACTTGGTTTCCATTTTCATTTTTTTCAAAACTTTTGATTGCTCAGAATCGTCCGCCTTTCTTTTTTCGGTATTCTGAAGTTTTGGTTCATCTTTTTCTTTAGGAGGCTGTAGCTGACCATCGGCTAACAAAACATTCTCAACTTCCGAACTAACTGCAGTTCCTTCTACAATTGCAGTTGTGTTTTCGTCGTCCGGTTTTAAAGTTTCCAATGCATTTTCACGTTTGTTCTTTTCCGGTTCGGAAACCTGAAATAAATTAGCTTTACACAGTAAAATATTTTCCAAGTCAAAAGATTCATCACCATGCTGGGTTTGAGCATGTCTTAATAGCGTTGATTTAATCATTGTTAGATAATTCGCAGCTCTGTGATATTTAAGTAACAAACTATTATTAGTTTTTATTTTGCAATTTGTAATATTGTTAAAATGGGTACTGATCAAAAACCTGCCTAATTTCATAAAAAAAATTTTTTTCGTATTAAAGCACATTTAATGTAAACAAAATATTTTTGACGACAGTATTTTTGACAACTGCATACTTATACAATGTCCACCAGGAATGGTAAGTTTAGTATACTAATAATTTTCCACCAAGGCAAATTTAAGCTGAAAAAAGGCGAATTTATTTCGTCTAGTTTTAACTGACAACAAACATTTAAAAAAATGTGATCAATGATTTTTCTTGTAGGGTAAAACTACATGATTTATTGTACAGCGATTGCAAATATGTCGATTCACACCGAATTAAAATTTAAGATTTGTATATAATAAATAGTTTCCCACGAGGAATGTTTTCGTAATAATATGAGGACTAATAAATTAAGCGTAGAGAATCCTGCGGCTATAGCATTGAGCAGAAATAAGTTTGTTGATTTCTAACCTTCATTATATAAATCATATAATAATAATAGATGATAAAGTGATTTGAAATTCGGTGCGAGCTGATTTACATGCAACAGCACAACAATAAAACACATACTATTGCCCTACAATAACTCAATCGGTAACATTGATCTTGCGTAACGTATTTGCTCATACATATGGATACAGATATTGATGTTGTGTGAAAACAAAATTGTTTTTGCTTTTAACATTCTTCTTTTAATTTCGTAGCAAACAGCCAAACACATGCAATCTTACATATATACATACATATGCCATATACACATATTGCTAATGCACACACGGTCATACGTACACATTGAATTGCTGAGACATGAGAATAATAAATACTCTGAGAATAAAAGTGCTGTCTCTGTAAAAAGTGGACGTATTGCTACATCCCCTTGCAAAATTTTGTCCGGCAACACAATGAATGGAAGCGAAACACATTTGTTTACTTATAGTCTTTGTATCATATTTTATTTGGAAACAAGTAAAACTGAACATTATTTGAAACATTTGGTATTTTGTACATGCATACATATATATAGCATATATGTATATATATGCATATATATATGCTATGTCGTGAAAAAGCCTGTAATAAAATTCATAATTAAACAATTTCAAAATGAATGATGAATGATTAAAATTAAGATAAAAGAAAACTTTCAAATACTTTCGATAATATTTAGAGTAAGCTAACAAAATCTTATTGGCCTTGATATGATCATATTCAATAAGCATGAACGTACTATGTTGTGTTTGTTTACTTTGAAATTTCTTGCTTTGAACAAAGACTATAACTTAACACAAAATCGGTTAAGGTTAATTATGAATACTCCCACTTACATTTTATTCTTTTCATTTCCGTTATATTTGATTTTTTGTTAAAACTAATTCTGGATCATTTGATCACAACACACTTATCTGTACATAATAAAATGCTGACTACACTGTCTGGCACACACACGTGTATTTAATAAGAATTCTTTTGTTGTGTAAAAAATATTATTATTACTTACCTTTAATTAACAGGGATTTTGCATTGTCTAGAAACTAAGCGTAAGCATAATTGTTATTACTAAAAACAGAATTTGAATAAAGTTTCTTCAGTTGAAGTCAATTACTCAAACCCAAAACATTTATTTATTTAACTTATACATACATACATATATGTATGTATGTATGCATCTATAGCATATCGCACCCTAAATACAAAATGGTCACAACTCAAAATACTAAAATTTTCAGGAGAGACAAAAAACTGTTTATGTTTAGTTCATTGTGCAGAAGCAACACACTTAACATAAAAGTAGACATAACTGTATTTTTCCAGTAGAAGAAAATTTTGTAGTAGTTAGAGATGTGTACTCTGACTTAATTTATGGAAAAAACTCAGTTTTGGAAAATTTTGAGCTATGACCCTTTTGTATTTAGGGTGCGATATGTTGAGAACGTTTAAAAACGCAAATGTATTATCCAAATTAAGTACAACTCACTGGTAAGGTTAATTTCGTTAAAGTTAGTTTGAATATTTTGCAGAAAGTTCTAAAATATTTTTCTTTTTCGTTTCATTTAAAACAAGTTTTTAGTTAAAAGTTTATTATATTAAACATATACATATTTACAGACCTAAAAAAATTTATGTACTCAGTTCGTTTACTTAGGATTAAGTATGCTTACTTTCGAATTGTCTGAGAATATGTACATATGTATGTATGTGTCTATATTTACTCTACAGGCCGACTAGATTAGTTAAAATTTAGAATGTACATTTAATAAATTAAATAGGAATTACTTAAGCGTGTTAAAAGTATTGACTTAGTATACTTTTATTTTACTTATTCTCTTTACGTTTCAAATTACCGTTATTGAGGAACCGATATTTGAAGCTTCACCACGCCAAACGTCATTTATAGGCATAACGATACCAGGCAACAAATTCATACAGCGAAAAATATTTGAAAAGCCTAAGCAATCATGTAAATCCTCTGGCTATTGTGTTATTAGACGATACTGATGAAATTCGTAGACTTAAAAGATCTAACTATCAGAATTTAATTTTTGTTGGTTCTAATCAATCTTTAATCTTTTTATTATTATTTAATTTCTTTTGTTTTTTATGTTTTCTTTTAATTTAATGCTAAAACTTTGAAATTAATAATTGCCAAACCTTAAGTTGTTTTATTGTAAATATAGGATAGAGTAAATCTTCTCTCTAGGTTTATAATTTTTTTTATATCACTAATTCTAAATGTCAATTTAATGTGATTAATTTTTTTTTATCTGACAAGATAAATTTGAAAAAAATAAAATGAAAAAAAATTATAAAGATAAAAAGATACTAATATTCAAACGTTTACTCGTAATTTTTAGGTTTTTAATATTTTACGTTATACATATTTTTATTATTTTTTTTCACATGTGAGTATGAATATATGTATGTATGCATATGAATATATGTATTATGTGCATACGTACACATTTCATTGGCTTTTTGAATTAGCAATTAGAGAGATTAATTGCCAGCTTATCAGTTAAATTATGCAATATGCTTGTTTATTTAAAACAATTGAAAAATGGACTTTCAGTCCATTTGAAAATAGTTTAGAGCAAATGCTATTCTACCTCTAATAAATTAAAAATGAACTGTTTAAGTGCTCTAAAAATATTTGTTAATTTTTTTACTTTGCTTATAATTTTTACATTACAAATTACGGGCTTTGAGGAATCGATATTTGAAGATGAAGACATTTATCATCAAGCTTTGCCACCAGCAGCGCCGTCTACAGGCATAACGGCACCAGGCACAAAATGGTGTGGACCGGGCAACACTTCAACAAGTTATCATGATTTGGGCAAAGAAGTTGAAACTGATAAATGCTGTCGCGATCATGATTATTGCAAAGACATTTTAGATCCGCACACTGTTTTACATGGTCTAAATAACAGCAATTGGTTGCCCATGTAAGTGAAACAAATGTGTGTATTGTTATTTGCTTATGTCCATATGTACTTATGTATGTGTGTACATTGTACAATATTAACGTATTTTACCTTTTTAGTTTAGAGTGCAGTTGCGAACAAAAATTTATTAATTGCTTGCAAGCTGTTAACGATGTGATCTCTAATACTTTGGGTCATATTTATTACGGCCTACGAAATTTGTGCTTTGCTAAGGGCCATCCCATAGTGCGCTGCAAACAATATCAGGAAGGTACTTTCCAAAAGAGATGTATACGCTATAAGATCAACAAGGAGAAGCCTAAAATATGGCAATTTTATGATATGCCTTTTTACGCCCAAAAGTCTAAAAGTTGACGGGCCACTATTTGTTTTCTAATTATGTACATATGTAAGTACTTTATGGACCATTTCGGAATGTAAGTGAAAGAAAAAAGTTTTTTTTTTTTTAAATAAATCTGAAAATTTAATTTTGTTCCAAGAATTTTATTAAATAAAAATTAAATTAAATTAATCGTAAATGAATTTTTGTATGAAAAACCAAATTCCGCAAGAGGCTGGTAATGATAACGTTTCATATTATATATGTAAATGTTTAAAACTAGGATTGCCATAGTGCAAACAGTAGTGGATCATGTCATAGCACAAATAACCAAATAAAGCTCCAGCTAAAATCACTCTGGACTGGGTCAAGCCCAATGCTACGGGTGTATATATTACTGAAGCTATAACGATATCCATAGTAAAGGTAGAAAACCCGAATACATCGAGTCGACAAGAACTTTGTGATGTAAGAGGCATGGATCATGAAATGGCATACCAGGCACACACACATACTTGGCAACTGTTCGTGCTATGTGGTTACGACATATACATTAACACAAACCTCCTGGCTCGACTGCTCGCGTATCTAATTCCTTCTGCCAATAATTACCAAGACACTTAAAGAAATATTAGGCACTTGAGTTGGTACGGAATCTGTTGCACCCCGAGAACACTTGGATTACTAAAATAGTTTTCCATCCCGGTGTCTAGCAAAGTCTCTTCTGGCGTGCTTATGTTTAAACCACAGCCAGAACGTTTCAGCCAAGGAAGGCTCCTCAACCTATTACCAACGCCAGAATGCCGAAAGGCGTCCTGGGACCTGTTGTTAACCGCTCTGCCCATTGATCGTTGGTGAAGGCTTTTGAAGAACATGTAATCGAAATCATGCATGAACTTCCTAGAGTTTTGGTTGCCGTGCCATAGCCCGAAAAGTAGGTTGCCCTGACGTATGAATCGCCAACGCGAAACCTGCTCCCCGGGGGAATTGAATACACGAATGTAAATAAAAGCATACAAATTTTATCACGGAAAAATAACGCAACCATTTTAAAATTATTGTAAAAATATTAGCAAAAGACAAGAAACTAGATGCCAATGCAATGCAATGCATAAAAAATAATTTTGCCTAAAATCAAAGCCAATTTAGTAATAGGTAAACACACCAGTACAACAACGCAAATCGCTGAAAAGGGCCCGCAGCGTGTATTCTGCTTTTGTTAAATCATAATTAAATTTAATCTTGAGATTTTGACATCCCAAACAATTCACTTCTTCAATTTTACCTATTACAAATTCGGCTTGTGTAAGATATAACATTGTAACAGTAATAATAAGCACTTGCCGAAATAAGGTCACACCTTAGATACCATGAAAAGGTACTGCAGTATCAAAAAAAGTGCGCACTGGTAAGTTTAACTTCGTTAAAGATAGTTTGAATATTTTGGACTTGTACTGCTTTACTGGTGAATAATAAATGTTTAGAAGCCGAAAGTTGTATACTATTTTTCTTTTTCGTTTCATTTAAAACAAATAAATAGTTTTTAGTTAAAAGTTTATGGTATTAAACGTATGTACATATTGACAGACCTAAAAAAATGCACATATATGTATTCAGTTTTGCTTAGGGTTCGTTTGCTTAGGGTTAAGTTTATACATTTGCTTACTTTCGGATTGCCTGAGTATATGTATGTATGTACATATGTAGGTATATGTGTCTATATATACCCTACAGGAGGACTAGATAAGCAGTTAGAATTTCGGTTGCCATCTTATTAGTTGTATTACGCAACAGAGGGTTACTGCTGCATCTTTAATAAATTAAAAATGAAGTGTTTATGCCAGTTAAAAACATTGCTTAATATTTTTATTTTGCTTATACTTTTGACATTACAAATTACGGCTTATAAGGAACCACTATCCGAGTATGATCATCACGATCTACCTCCCACACCGCCATTTACAGACATAACCATTCCAGGCACTTACTGGTGTGGAGAACGCAACATTTCAAGAAATTATCATGATTTGGGCCCAGAATATGGAGCTGATAAATGCTGTCGTGATCATGCTTATTGCAAGGACATTTTAGATCCGTACACAACTTTTCATGCCGTAAACAATACCGATTGGGTGCCCGTGTAAGTCAAACAATTGTAGTAAATTTTGATTTTTTTATGTATGTACAAATTCCCGATTTTTTTTTAGTTTAGGATGCAGATGCGAAACTGTATTTATTCAATGCTTGCAAGCTGTTAACACTGTGCTGTCTAATACTTTGGGCCTTTTTTATCGCCGCTCTCGCAAGTTCTGCGTAGCTAAGATCCAGCCCATAGTTAGTTGCAGCGAATATCAGAAAGGTATTTTCCCAAAAAGATGCATACGTTATAGGATCAACGAAAATAAGCCTAAACAATGGCAATTTCTCGATATGCCTTATTATACTTACGGGCAAAGTAGGCACACTTTATAAACAATTTATAACTATATGTATATAGTTTATGGACTAATTCAGGCTGATAGTCAAAGGAAAATGTTATTTTCAAATAAATCTGCAAGTTTTACTTTATTCTTATAATTTTTTTTTTAAATTTAAAATAAAAATTACCATTTCAAATTATATCTTAACTTTCGTAAATGAATTTTGGTATGAAAAACAAAATCCCACAAGGGGCTGGAAATGCCATAGCCCTTGTTTTGATGTGCAAAATGATGCTGGTAATGATAACGTTTCATATTATATAAATGCTTAAAAATGGGACTGCCATAGTGCAAATAGTAGTGGATCATGTCATAGCACAAATAACCAAATAAAGCTCCAGCCAAAATCATTCTGGACTGAGAGAAACACAATGCTACAGGTGCATATATTACTGAAGCTAAAACGACACCTGGCAATGGAGGAAAAACCAAACGCATCGGGTCGAAAGGAACTTTGTGATGTAAGCCATGGATCATGAAATGCACAGTACAAACCCAAGGATTCGTAGTGGGTTTGATTCGCATGTGAAATAAAAAGCGATGAAGAATATACTCGAGAAGTGTCCAAAACAGCACACCGGCCAAAAAGTACATTGCTAAACAGGTTATCTATTGGAAAAAAAGAAAAAGATAATTAAGATTTCATATGAATGCTTATATAAAATTACCTTAAAATAGGTTTGATTCTGCAGCTCATTATAGATTAATTTAGTAACAATGGGTAGCCAAAACGCGGGCACTAGCCACCAAGGGGTTTTTGTAAATACTTCTAAATACCAGGCACCAAAAAGTCTTAATGGTTTATCGACCGGCTTATGCACCCAGTCATCGTAGTGGTGTACAATTTTAGGAATTTGGGGTAACATTGCCCTAGACCAATCCACCAAGTACTAGAAATTCAAAGAAAATCATAATCTTATATACAATTAAACTATTTGTTTTATTCAAAGAAATGCAAATTGATGAAATCAGTTAAAAAACTAGTTTGTTCAAACACGATGAACAGACAAACTTAAAAAAGGTTTTGGTCTGAGTTTTAGGTATCTGTCTCGACTGTCTGTTAGTCGATTTAGTGGGTGTAAACAACGCAGACGATTACCGAAATTTATCAGTTGCGTTTTTAATGTAACTGTTTCCGTGAATAGTTTGGCACAAAAAATTTCTAACACGCTCTGAATAATTAAGAATATTTTTTTTATAAATACATATTTATTCACTTCAAATTGTGCATATATCAACATCTGTTAGCTTAACTGTACACAAAACGAAGTACTTTAACATACAACGCTGTGCTAAAAAAGAACTTTGTATAGGAGAAAAGAAATGATTGAAAATAACAACACAAATGTCAAATTGTTAGATGTTTTTTTAAATTCCGTTTGAAATATATGTTGACTTATATTTTGGTAATAAAATAATATATTTTATTTTTTAATATACACAACATTGATAGAAGGACTCTGACAACAGCATGACCAGCAATACACGTTTTTCCACGACCTTAAGTGGAGCGTTTGAACAGCCAAGTAAGTTAATTACAGGTTAATTGTAGTAACAGGTTGCTAAAGGAAACCAGTTGGGTGAAGGAACCAAACATTACAACATAAAATGTTAAATATACACAATTCTCAAATGTTACTATATTAAATTTTTCAGAAATGATCCACAGACGAGACTTTTTACGCGAAAATAAATTAAGTTTACGTAATTTACAAAAGACAACAAACCAAAAGTTAACACAACAAAAGCAGGAACTTGAACAACGGCAGTACAACCATTTGCAAAAATTCCATAAAACTCAGGAACAATCCATTGCACGCAGGTTGGCGGCAAAAACTAGAAATAGTGAACAAAGTTTTATAAGACATTCGAGACCAACAGCAAGTTCTGTTAACGATAGAGGCGGAGGTATAAAAGAAAACCCAAACTATTTGGAAAATCGGCGTTCGTATAGTCAACAACGTCCTAAAGTAGGAGAAATACCAGTCGCTTTTTCATGTTGCTGTTGCAAACAACAGCAACCAAAACCTCAACTCAGCGAGAGGAAATACCGCGACAATATACCGCGTAGCGCAAGTTCGGTTTCGCTGTTATCGAAAGCTGAATCCTGTGATAAAGAAATACAAACAGAAGATATACATGATGAAGACTTTTTATACGAAGCTTTAAAGAAGTAAGTTAATATTTATATTTGCATTTTATTCTTCATTGATTCAAAAATTAATTAAATTAAAATGGCCCAGCGCATTTTGTGCGGTTTTTCGAAAAAAAAAACTTAACCTGAAATCTTTACAAAATGTGTTTAAACATTGAACTTTATTTCCAATTGCTGGAAAAAAGTCGCTAAAGATTTCGGCATTCAGGTTGAGACTGTTCTGGCGTTGGAACAGTGAAAAAATTAATCCCCTGATAATTCTGATGCTCTTACCATTTTATTTCTCTTTTGTTATAAATAACAAATTCCAGATGTAGTTCTTCTGACATTCACCACCTGCAAAAACAAAAATCTATGGACCAAATAAACTCCGGCATAATGACCGAGGCAAACTGCAAGCAGTCTCGTGACCACGTGCCTTACATTTGTCAAGGTCAGTACGCAGACAATAAATCTCACCAAAGTGCAAGATCTCAATACTTCTCTAAAATGGATGGTTGCGAGCATGTTCTGCAGAATGAAACACCAAATGTTGGTCAAGAAGATTTGGATCAACATTTTCAAAATTTTCAAATACATGACCAAACAAAAAATAATGCTGAATCTCAGTTAAGCGCTAGAAGTCGTCAAACATTATGTTCCACCAGCACCAAAAGAAGTACACACAAACAGGGCAGTAAGTAAAATCTTCTCATTGTGGTTGATATTATCAAACTATACTCCTATAAAATAGGTCGTGAAGACATACGTTTGCCGCGCTATCTAGAAAAAGAGAAACGCGAAAAGGAAGTAGACCGCTTGCGTGAGTTAAATAAAGACCTAAATTGTCCTGTGGATCATTATGCCCTAGGCGAAGAAGAACGATTGAAAGCTCTTAACAATGCCCAACAAAGTAAGGGAAGAAACAAATTTCTAGTTAATAAGAATTTCAATTATTATATTTTCCAGAAATGGCTTCTCTCATAAATGAACTAAATCATATGCCCATGACCATGGAAACTCTACGTATTCGGAATCGTAAAGTAGAAATTGAAAAAGAATTGACACAAATCGAACTTGACATACGTTTTTATTCCAAGCCAAAGGTATATATTTCTAAAGCAAACACTCAGTATTAGTGAAATATGTAAAAGAGAAACTAATTGTTCCGAATGAAACAAAAAGAAAATATAAAATTTCTACATAAATACATACATACATATTTTTGACTAAAATGAATAGATAAAGAAATAAATTTTGGATACTACATATATTAATATTTTTCTCTAAAGCATCACAATATTAACAAATTCGACTTTACTGGAACCAACTGATTTTAGACCTTTTCAACTGCCAACATATTATGTACGAAGTTTTTACAATTGTACAAAGCCTTTCAAAAAGAAATTCAGGGCAATTAAAAACACAATAGCGCAAAGAAGGCACACAGGCCTGTTATGAAAATCACTTAGTTTCAAATTACGAATTGTTTTAAAATCACGCAAACGATTTGATGCTGGTTCTGCAAACCACAAGCGTTTTCGTTTTGGTTTTTTTTTTGCGTGGTTTTAATTTTGTGAAAACACAAGAAATCAGCTGATTTAGATTTGGTTTTATTAATACTCTTGAAAAAAAAACATTCTGCACTTAAATTCTCTGTATTTTACCAGGCTATAAAATGAAAGATAAATATTAAGACTATAATATAAAATATATTCGAAGAAAGAAAAAAGGTGACTGCTGGATTGAAAAAGTAAATCACGGACATTGACTGGACGAAGCAAAACTAGCAGTGTTGTTAGAAATTTGTTAATTTGTATGTTTTTATAGGCAGAAAATTAATTTTTTTTAGCAAAAATAAATAGAACACACATTATGTGAAATATATAAACACAATGTTACATATATTTGATTTTTATACGAAATAATTATAAAAAATATGCCAGCGATTTCAAATGGTCGACCGTTTACCTCACCGGCTTAAAATCACGCCATTTCAATGTTCTTTGTGTGCAGAACAAGTTTTATGTGATTTCACGCCGCCAAAAAGTGATTTGCAGAACATTTAAATGACCTCTTTAGAGCATTAAATGTTCAAAGTCTATTTATTTCGAAAGTTTGAAAATGAAGATTGGACTTGCAAACAATTTCATTTATTTAATTTTTTCGCAAAATACAAAAAAAAATTTGTGAATAATTAACTTTATATGTAAAATACAATTTCGAAATTACGAACTTAGTTATGCCCAGCAAAATTAATTAATTAAATTAATTGTTAATTTGAAAAAAGAACTGAACTGCTTCGAAGCAAATCATTTGTCAACGTGTTGCAAATTACCAAATATTTATTGCTATAATTGGAGATCAAGAATCAGTTTTTGTAACTCTTAAGCCCATTTGCCAGTTTTGGCATATTACAGCTTTTACAATTGACCAGTAAAATGTTTGTTTTGATGTAAATCTATCAATAGTTTAATTTAACATATTTTAAACAATATTTTATAAATTTACAAGAAATGCGAATACTGGCCCTTATCGTGATGGGCGAGTTTAGAAAATGCTGGCGACAATTTTATAATAAATTAAAGAAAACTTAACTTATTAATTCACTAATTTCTTACAAATCTGACGTATATACATAGATGTTTCTTACATTCACCCAAAATAATGAGTGGAAGTATTGTGTTTCTGTAACTTGTTTTAAGAAAACTACCTCAGCAAGTTCAACACCAATCATGAACAATATGAACTTAGCATTAAATTGCATGTTTCTCCTTCTACTCACTCGTATTATACGAATACAAGTTTAATGTAGAAAGAATTTTGTTTGTGCACTACAATCAATATCAATCTAATACACATGGTATTAACCACTTATCACAGCATTTAAACCAGTTTTTGTTGTTGTTGTTGTCTCTTCAAAACAAAAAAGATTAGGAAAATATTAAATATAGTTTTACAATACAAAAACAATATATTAAATTACCAGACCACTATTAGATAAAAAATAGAATAGAAATGCAAATGTTATCTTATCGCTTTGGCGATTATTAATGTATTATTTAAATATGTATGTGTGTATGACAATGAATCATAAACGGACAAATTTCGATTTGATTGCTGCATGGTCATACAAGCTTTTGTTTACAATATATCTAAATAAATTTGTATGTGTACATTTTTGCAGGAAAGAATTAGTTTTTGCGGGAAAAATCAAATCTACTTTTTTTTCTCGTAAATCAAACAACATACCTCCATACTTTCATCAATGACAGTGCTAACAATTTCATCACTGCTGTTGTTGCTATTGCTATTGCCATCATAATCGACTTCTTCTGAAATATTCATGTCATGTTCTGTCCGTTCTCTCCCCAACAGACCTTTTAATTTATGCTGCATTTTTGGTTTTGTGGTTGGAATTTGATATTCCTGCATTAAATACATGGCTGCATCTGAATGTGGCGGCGCTTTGATGAAGCGTTCTGTCATATCGCCATTTTGCAGACCCCTTAGCGTATTAATACCACCCGGATGTTTGTGCAAAAATTCAGTTATATCATAATAGTTCTGTCGATATTTCACTATAAATTTACTGGAGCTTTTTGCCATTTGTTCTACCGACGTGTCATCAATTGTAGACGATTCCGAAATTGGCGGCATTAATACAAGTACGAGGTTAAAAGTTTATCTGTAAATACTGTTATAGTTTAGAAGGTTAGAAAATAACTTCAATTCTTGTTTTTCAGTCAATAGAATTAAGCGTTTGCGTTTAT
Source organism: Epicampocera succincta (assembly GCA_932526305.1). NCBI lineage: Eukaryota > Metazoa > Arthropoda > Insecta > Diptera > Tachinidae > Epicampocera > Epicampocera succincta. Next base: position 60,539,715 of record OW052036.1, on the reverse strand, counting down.
TGTTAATAATTTCGTTGTTAACATTTTCAGATTTTTGATTTATTTAATCTGGAAACTTGTATCACACCAATGTTCGAGTATTGTATAAATATTTTTTTCCATTTTTATATAAATGGTGCTATAATAAAAACGTAATTGCATTTATTAAAATAATTTACAAAAAAAAAAAAAATAAAGAAAGATTTCCACAAGATTTCTTATCAAAATTTAGATGTTTGCTATCAAAAAAAAAATTGCCCAAAATTGTTAAACAATTTTATTTTGGGAATTTTATTAAAGAAAATTACAGCCTTCAGACTTCTTTAGCAAACTTCTTAAGCAAGCGAAAGAATGTTTAACTCCGCGACTTTGCTTTCAATTTACGAAAATTTTTATAAAAATTTGGAAATATTAAAATGTAATGAAAGTGCCAGGAGGCGACAATACGACAGCCAAAATAAAAAAAATAAAATGATTTTGGTTTTAAGAACAATCCACACGTTTTCTGTAACATATCAAACAAATATATAATTTGCTACTTACTTCTGTCTTCTCAAGCCGTTAATTAAAACATGTCCATGGTTTTGAAAATATAGAATATGGATTGATATTGCAAAAAAAATTATTGAAATTCAGTTTATCTAACGTTGATTTGCAGGCTAAAGCTAAAGGCAGTTTTCTATAATATTGCGAGATCAGACTTTAGTTAATGTTTTTTTAATTAAAAATTAAAAACAAAATCTACTACAAAATTTCAGGCAATTGAGTGATTAATCTTTTCCGACATTTGAGTTTACGGCTCCACACAGGAAAAATTATGGTTTTTATTAAATATTAATTTATTCCCGCATTCAACAATTTTTTTCTGTTTTCTATCAAATTATTTTGGTAATAGTTTTGCATAATTTCTTTAGCACTACAAGTTTATACACAAAAAAAGGGTTTTCTTGCTGAATAAATTTTATTTATCATAATTTACTAAATCAGACGAATTTTTCTCTTAATACGGACTTACAACGGCGATTCATTGCACCAACAAACACTTTTGTTGCAAAAATTATAATATGTTCGTTATTGTTTCTCATAGATATAAAATATTGTTCGTTGAATAGATTGCGTATCTGTATGTTCATATTTTCTCTATAGGAAAAAATTACGAATTTATAAGTCACTCTTTCCGATGAATTATATGTACATGTGTATGTATGTATGTGTACATTCTTAAATCATAAAATACATACTCTCGTATGACTTACACAAAACAGATTCAATTTTACATCTGATGTAAATTTATTTACTATTCCAGCATGTTTGTGGTTTTTTGTTTTCCTAAATTCTTATAGATGGTATTTTAATAATACAGCAATTTGCGACTATTTCATCACACCACTACTTTGTTATACTTTCTTTTGTTTATATTAAACTGGTATTCATGTATAATAATATATATTGTATATACATATCTATTTACGAGCGATTTAAGCATTAGCCCCCTCAATTAATATTATTGCATTTCAATGTATGTATGTATGTGTGTTGTTTTCCTTAAAGGATTTTACTAGTCGCTAATGAATTCTAAGTTATTGACATTAAATGGTCCTCATTATCGTATCGATTGAAATGTATTGAATATTTAATAAAATGGGCAAAGAAATGTGCAAAAAGTGGTGGCCTTCAGCAAAAATGTCCAAAGAAAATCTTTACAAAAGAAATTCTTTTCAATGAATTTTAATTTTATTTAAACCACCTGTTGTTAAGTCGTAATCCATTGTTAGCACTTGTTTTGTTTTGTAAACAGGTAGTTTACATAAGGGGCTATGTTATGATAATGTATGTATACATAATTAAGTGAAAGTATGGAACCTTTAATGTGATTAGTGTGGCAACTACAATTTTTAGTCTCATATAAAGGAAAAAAATATGCATTTTATAAGCGCAAATCGAAAGTACGTGACAACCGAAGAATTACAATTTTAATCTTATGACATTTTTACACCATACGAGCAAAATGTCATGTACTCGACTGTGTAGATTTTAATCAAAATGAACAATGATGTTTGGAGCAGGAAATTAATTAATAAAATTGTCGGTTAGAAGAACAACAAAAAAATTGAACAACTAAAACAAAAGTTATAATATTTCAGCATTTGTTTTTTATTTAACTAATATTCAAGTGAATTCGATTATTATATTTAGCAAAAGTATGAGTCCGTACGGTGCTGTGAACTTGAACAACAACTTTTATTTTAAATTGATGGTAATAACAGTATAACATACTTGGAACGATTTCTTTTATTATAAATTACAGTGAATTTATTTAAAGTTTTATAAAATTTATTTTTTACTAAATTTGGAATTGATCATCATGACCTTGCACTGTATGCAAGAAACACAAGAAATCTTTAACTACCATTCTGTACTATATACATACATACATAGTACATATTTTTAAGGGGTATATATTTTAAACTGTGTTTTTTTGAAAAATGTTAATGTTTTATAGTCTTAACGACGACCCGGTGTGCTGGCGTTGTTCCGAACGCATTGTATAGTAAAAGATGTTTGCACATATTGAGTGATTTACTTCAATTTGCTTAAATGCGTTTTGAAACTTATTATTTATTATTAAAAATTGTTATTTTCTGCAATATTTTTTTTTTTTTTTTGGGTTCTTTTTGATGTTTAAACATATTTATATGTATGTAGTATGTATGTAAAATTTGATTTGGGTATGACCAGTATTTTTCAAAATTTGTCATACAATATAGTATATTTGATACCCACAAAATGTTTAGTTTAGTTTGGTTTTTTACCGGTAAAGTGAATCTATCAAACGACTTGCGTTTATAAACTAAATTGTTAGAATATATGTATTCTTTCGATTCGCTTGACTGTTAATTATTTTCTTTAAAGTTTTGTAAAGGGTGCCATATCAGGTAGTTAATACGCTGTGATTGCTAACGTTATTTTGTCACTGATAAGTAATACATACATATGTTAACAAACATACATAATATGTAAGTACTATGTTAACTTACGTACATATGCATGTATGTATGTACAGGTAGGTGTGCAATCATAACATAACCAGCAAACAACTGATGAAGTTTTTGGTGGAATTAGCAATCCTCTACACGATCGAGATGAGACAGACGTTTTCTTAAAAGTACATTTTTGATGATTTCTATGTAAAACAAATTATATTATTATTTAGTGTTTTTATTTTAATAACTTCTCAAATAAATTGAACTCACTTCCATACACATACATACATATGTACATACATGGCTATGTGTGCTTTATTTACCAATCAATGTGAATGTGGAAACAAAAGACCAGATCTTCTCCATAAGTACTCTGGCAAAGTATGGATACAAAAGAAAAGCTCTAGACCAAATTAAGTACTGTTTCAGACTATTTTCAATACTCTTGATAACTGATTGAAGTTTAGCTTATAAGACCATCAAATTGTTAAAAACAATGTAATTTAATAACTACATACCTATTTGACAAAATAAGTTGTGCAAAATAATGTTCAATGTTACTTAAAAATAGTTTTGCACACTCTATTTTGATATTGTTATCAGAATAGCCACTTATAAAACAGTGCCACAAATAAGTATAGTGTTCTTTCAGCTAAAGGAGTCGTATAAGTGTCGCCTTTCGGATTTGTTCCAAAATAATCATTCAAATGATGACAGTGCGGAGGTGAATTTGCGTGTTCAAAAAATAACAGTAGATATTCCTTATACTCGCATACATGCCTGCAAGCATGTATGTATGTAAGTAGTTGACATTGCAATTGTTGTTTGTATGCATGTATGTATATTGTTGTTATTGTTATATAATACGCATTGTTAACAGTTAATGTTAAAAACGCAGATGTTAAATTAGCATGGGAAAATTTAGCACATGTGGTTGATGTACAACATGTCGTTAAATAAAGCCGCAATATATATAGTACATATGTATACGTATCTACATATCGAGCCTTTGGTGCAATACCGTAGTAATTAAAAAAATCGCGAACTGAGAAAAATGCATTTGAAGTTTTGAGCCATCTTTTTGATACTAGAGGCAATAAAGACATTTTTAGCTGTAGAATCTGAACAGTTAGAGATGGAACCATAATCTTTTTTCTCTAGATTGATATTTCCCCAAAGATCATTTCTGCATACCCAGCTCAAAAAATTCAAATTTTGAGTTATTACGGTATTGCACCAAAGGCTCGATATGTATGTATGTACATACGTTCGTTTAAAAATCAGTGATTTGAAATAAAAGAATGTTTTATATTACATTGAGAATTTGAATTTATAACATTTTTTACATTTACATACATATGTGCATACAAAGCAACATACATACATATACATATATATGTACATACATATAATATTATGTATCTTTTTTATTTGAAACTTCAAATATGTATAAAAATTTATTGCCAAGTGCATTTATGTGATATACATATGTATGTATTTACATACATATAGAAATCGAATTTTACTCATTAAAAATAATTTAAAATTAAATACTTTTATGTCTTAAAAGCGACATCAGGTACATACACCTTATTTGGTTATTTAAGATAAGTATTTACATATGTACTATATATTTGAAAATGGCAGGTACTTTTTTAAAACTATTTTGACACGAACGAACTGAAAACTACGGTTCAAAGGATCGTCAAACGAGTAGATTATATGTACATAAGTATGTATGTAAAGCCTAGCCTATTTGTGTTAACTTAATATAGAAAAGCCCTAACTAGTTTTTTTCTCAAATTTTGTTTGTAAATTTCGAAAGATGATCTTAGACGTGATCCGACTAATAATAACAAAAATATAAGCAGTTGAAAAAAGTTTCGCGACTACAAAACTTTAATTTTTGTTAAGTTTTTTGGCTGCCGTGAAAAGTTAGGCAAACGTTACTTAGCGCCTTTCTATATTAAGATATCGATATGTAATTAGAATAAACTTGAATTATTTGTGTGTAATGATTTTTGTTTTGCACAATTATTTTATCAAATAAAATCTTTTCTTATAAATTTAATTCCCAGGGAAGATTGTCGTCAAAATCTACTGGCGAAGTGAATAGAGAAATAAGTTTGACTCATAACAAATAACATTAATATTATTTATTTGTTAAAAAGTCGGGAGTTATTACGTAAATAATTAGAAAGGAGTAAATAAAAAAAAACAACAACAACACACCACTATTTTTTAAAACAAACATGATATTTCGTACTCTCTAAGGTATGGTATATACATATTTTGTTATACCTATTGTATATATGTATAAAAAAAACGTAAAATGTGGGAAAACCAATTTCTAAATTATTAATTTTTGTGCTACTAATCATATTGCTGTTAATTATAAAAAATATAAAGCAAGCTCTACTCGTAATTGCTGTATAATAAATAAGGACAAACATATGTATTTTATGAGGGAGCTGTTAATTTTTTGAAGAAGGGTCTGTTTCACGATGTGAAGCAGCAAAAGAAAAAAATAATTGGCAGCACAAAATTTACTTTTTTTATGGCATGCGTTGGCATATCCTATGCTACATTTACTCAAGTGTGTAAGTGGACCGAAAATAGAGTTTCTTGTCCTTTAAAATGCTTGCGCCCGTTAACCTTCGAGATCGTGAAACAGGTCCTTAAGGAATTCGAGCTATTTTAACTTTTTTCTATCGGCTTTCTTTGTGATGTTTACAAACTCTACTTGCCTTTTAAGCCACTTGTTTACGAATTAAAAATATGTATGTACATACTCGTATCTTTAAAAACGCACTTCACTTTAATAAATGCACAATTAGTTTTGTACTCTAATAACACACTACATTTTTAGTTTGTTAACTGGCGTTGATATTTTCATCAACGTTTAAAAAGATACTGCTGAGGTTTCGGTTTTTTCATTTAGATCCCTACCAGCTGCTTGGCTTCATAAAGCACATAAAAGTTTAAACAACATCCATCGCATATTTTTTACTTTTTATAATTTTTCGTATATGTATATATACATACATACATATGTATGTACATATGTATGTATGTATATATTCTTTAGACGATTTTGTTTGTTTATGTTTATTCATCTCTTATCTTTATGAATGTATGTATGTATGTAAATTAAGTTGGCGTGAGATTTAGCTAATAAAGATAAAAAAAACTGGAGCCCGAAATAGGTAAAACATAAAACTTCTAGAAGGCCTCTGGACGTCTTTTTATGCATACATACATATATAGATGTGCAAGGTCTGTTCACGTCATTCAAAACTTTTTTATGAAGTTTGTCCTTTCTGGGTAGGCATTAAGCTTTTGCGGCCTCATAATAAAGGCCATCCTTAAATGGTTATTTGTAACACTTGCTTTTTAGACAAAACAACTCATTTACACTTGGCAAAGTAACACAAAACATAATAATTTACTCCTTCTCCTCTCCTTTCTCAAAGAAGTAAGTGATGAATTCGAGTATGTTTTATTCGCTACATGGAAGAGCCGAGCATTTCGTATGAATTCGATAAGATAATATGTCTAAGACGGCCTTCTTCAATAAGGCCTTAAACAAGAAAGTCTTCATATGTACATACATACATATGTATGATGTACACAAATACATATAATTTATGCATGTGTTTATTGTAATTGGAGTTAGCTTATTTTTTTGTAATAATTAAAAGGAAACAAATATGCACGATATTAGGAATTGTTTTGTTGTTTGATTTCTCAAAGCTGAAAGATTTGCTACGTACAGCCATACGCAAATACACACACACATATACATATACGTAGAATACATAAATTTTTATTTATAATGAATTGATGATTTCTTAAAGTTTTCAGCTGTCGACGAGTAAAAAACAAAATATGTTGTTGACAAAAAATGTTTTCCTTCGGCATGGGTGTTTGTCTCAACTAAGTTAATTTTGTTTCTCACCTCAGTGCTGCCAAGTCAAGATTGACAATTTAGATATGGCGTAATTTTTGGGAATAAACATATTCAAATAATACGGCGCGCTTTCAGGCATTAAGTCGCAGTTTACACTGTTTAACATTTCTCATTGAAATTGCTCCGTTGTTAACACACAGCAATTCTTATTGCTTGTATCGCATACACACACTCCAGCTGTTTGTACGAATAAGAAAGTAAAATGAATTGGGAGTACAAGCAAGTCTGTACTCATCTTATGTTAACCTCACTCCGATGCCAAAAAGTTAATCAGCTGAGGAGAAAGAAATGCCTGTGTAAAAGCCCACTAAGCAGTTATTAGACAAGGGATATTAAATCATCTGGGAGCTACTATTTGGCCACAAAACCAACAAACATTAGAAATAAAGCCTAATATTTAAGAAAAAATCTTTGCCGTAGAATTATTTCGCTTTAAATCTAGTCTTGCCGAAAATTTAAATAAAAAATTCGGGGCTTTGGTTTTGCTTATAACTTGACGTTTTAAAAATTTATTTTTAAGAAATAAAATGTTAACAAGAAAATTATTAGTAGAAGGCCAACTTTTATGTTGGCTGGAAAATTAATAAAACTATAATAAACTTTCATTTCACAAGCTTTATCTACATACATAAATAAATACCTTTTTTTTAACACTATTTTTACTAAATAGACGTATACAATTATACAAGCTCGGAAACTACATATGTAATTCTGAATAAAATAGAATAGGTGTGGATTTCATTTGTAAAAAACAATTTTCATTTATGAGTGTTCTTTTTTTGAATATTTTAATTATTACAGAGAATCCCTCTTTATTTTATGTTAACACAAAAGTGGAAAACACACACAAATATACAATATGTAAAGATTAGTAAGATAACCGGTGGATTATTTCTGCATATGATTCCTTAAGCAACTCCAACTGGAATAACTTTTTACAATATAATTTATGTACATACGTACATACATATCTTATTGATAATTAATTATAGGATGAGAAATTAATTGACAGTATTTGTACAATTTGTGTGGCCATTTGAATGACCGTTGGCTGCTTGTTTGCCATTTACCAATGATGATGATTTTATGCCAGAGGTCTTTAATTTCTTCATAGGTGGCTCATTAGCAATTGTGGAGAAATCAAACTGAAAGTAAAAAATAATATCGTTGTCACATACAAGTCCAGATAAGAGAAACTGCGTGTGTAGTTTAAAACTTACTCTTTGTTCCAAGGACATATGATTGATGGGCGGCAATCCTATGCAGCCACGCAAAATATTCTCAATGGCTGCCCGTTGCCGAAACAGAGAATTAACAACTTGTGCACCTTTGGGTACCAGTGGAGCCTTACATAAATAACTTAATACGGACAAGACCGGCTTAAAAGGTACCCATCGCGAATTTTGTTCACTTTTGGCTTTGATCTGTATGCGAGAACATAATTCACCCAAAATTACCAAATCCAAAATGAGCGGCGTAGCCAACAGAGAATCTTCACATGTATTATGGATAACAAGAGTATTATGACCACCCATCATTATTTCCGAAGTGTATTCGTCCATGGCACGTTTGCTGTCACCAACATAGGGCACATATTTTATAACCACAACATGATCGGGATGTTCTTTGGGTTCGTACAGAATCTTATTGGATCCTACCATGTCGTCAACAACATTGCTCTTGGAGATCTGAATCAAAAAAAGAAAATTATGAGATACATACTACATACATATATAAATAGATTTAGAACATAATACAGAAATTTGCAATTAAGTTCATAAAAAACACTAAATGGTTTGTCTGCGCTTTAAATGATTTCATAATACTGAATTAGCAAATATACTTTGAAGTTCGAGGAAACAGTTCGTTCTGTCAGTTAAAGAACTATCAGTATGCATTTCTTGCAAAACGGCCGATTGAGTTCATAAACAGACATAAATTCCCCGTCTTACCCAGCCTCAGATCCACATTAAAGCGATACCTACATAATTATGTTTTTCCTCTGTTAAATTCCCACTCATCTTCGATTTTCACTGACTGCGATTCGGCCGTGGCACTATGTATACCATGACAGGGTATTCCCATACCCTGTGTATTTGATGGTGTTCTTGGCTACTTAAGTACTTTACTACCAACTATGGGACTGTATTAAAATGTTTAAGATTTTAAATACATCTAAACAATTTTTAAGATTAGAAAACGTTTATTGTGTGGGGAACCCTTTTACGATAAAAGTTCTGCTATGAACGGTAGAAAACTACTTATTTAAAAATTATTTTGCATTTTTATTTAATAGTCTCATTTAACTCACCTCCTTTGATCGAAATTGTTCGGGAGCCGACAAGTTTTTGCCATCATTGTTGCCTAAATGATTATAGCTCACTATCGATACCGGCTTAATGCCAGCACCTACCAAGAAGTCCACCAAAACCGATTTTAGCTTCGTTTGTCCTGATTTGAAATCATCACCCGCTATAAAGACGCCCTTATGTTCGGCCAGTTCAATGAGACCAGGTACAAAAGTATTTTGCGGCGAACCGTTGATATAAGTGCAACCTTCAGCAATGCTGGCCATAGCAAAAATGGTCGAAGGTGAGACTTCCGATTTGTTGGCCTTTAACGAAGCCTCCAGTTCATGCATGGTAGCATTTAAGCCAGCCTTGACATCGCTAAAACGTTCAGTGTTGGCTGTCCACAGCACAATAACGGAATCCAAATTTTTGCTACTCTTAAAATCTTGTATATCACAACGTATTTGTTCATACTGTTCGAACTTAGTGCCCTTGATGAGGTTATCGGCTCGGTCCAATTGATTGGCAGCAATAAAATCCGCATCGTAAATAGAGGGTCGCGGTTTCATTTGGCTTAAATCTTTGTACAATTGATCTTGTAACTCTACGTCTAAAACCTGAGCGCGTCGCATAGATTCACCAATATTAAGAGAACTTATGTCCCAGCCATCAACAATTATATTATCCGGATCGACCATGGGAACTAAGCTCTTCATCGGCACATAGATGTCTTTTCCTTCTTCATCCGACCCCAACAGAACAGTGGAGGCTTGTGTTATGGAACCAAACCAGTTAGCTTTTTGTACACCAGTACGTTTGCGCCACTGCAGTTGGCGGCGATTGGCTTCAAGAGCAGCCGTTAGTGTGGAACCATTATTGCCACCCCAGCCGACTAACATCAAACCCAAACGAGGAATGCGTCTATCGGTGCGTATTTTAATATTGGTGGTTTCGGGAAAAACCTACCAAACATACAATAAAACAAGTAAAATTATGTGTTAACTATACAAAATTAAATTAAGACAAAATGTAGAGTTCGGGAAGTTTTAATACTTTTGTGCCTGTCGCGAAAACAACGAACAGCCGACGTTATGCTTACGCCAGGTCTCGTGATTGGTTTTATGTACATACATATGTATGTACATAATACATACATATTTATTTTAAATTTCTCATACAGTCAGTTATGCATTTAAAACCAAATTTATTTCGTTTATAAATTATGTCGGCTTATTTAATATTTTAATCAAAATAATGCTGTAAGTCAAGTTGAAAAACATGTTTCCTTTAAGTGAAAAAAATATGAAAATAAATTACAAAAAAAATATATTCATCAATAACACGGCAAAGAATTTTACCAAACAAAAAATTAATATTTCATAAAATTAATAAAATTAGATAAACTTTTTTGCAGTTTTCAAATTCGTCTTAAGATGTTATGATAAAATGCCACAGATATGCATATAGGTACATACATACATATGCATGTCTGTACATACATATGTATGTAAGTACATATGTATTCAGAATCTTAATTCAGTCTGTAGAGACCAAACTGTCAACATTTGTTAAAAGCCAGATTGGCATAGTTAAAAGCATTTTCATTGAGAAAATGGCGAGTGCAAACATTTTACTATCAATAGTGAAAAACATATATTAAAATTTATCAGCTGAACTATCAATTTCGCCAGCTACGAATTCGCCAAGAGTTACTATTACTATTATATACTATTATCGCCCGTCCAACGATTGCGGACTTTAATGTTCGTCGTTAAAGTTTAATTACCGATTTTTAGCTCTGTTCTCCTTTTAATATATCCTGTAAATTCAAAATTAACGGCTCATTCAAAACAAATTTTATAGCAGAGGCAACTCTTTAACTTTCTTTTTATGCTGCCTGCACTGCATGAGTTCGGTGCAATTACACACACATATATTTATATTCATCAGGAGTAATATACATACATACATACACAAATGCTGCTCTTCATAAATCCCTATAGCAAAATAAAAGAAAAAAAAGAAAAATAACAAATGCTTTTTACACACGTATTCATTTCTTTCAACAACTGTCTCTCTCCCACACACTATCGTCCAAAACAGTGAACCTTTTGCAATAATTTCCCCACAAAATACTGTAAGTAGAAACAAGTTTTTCTTTTCAAACAGGTGGCCGTAAAATACTACAATAACAACAGCAACAACCTCAACCCAGACTTTGTTAAACGTTGCCTCTTTGCACAAGATATAACAAAAAGTATGCCATTTGTTCGCGCTAAATAACCTTGAACATGAATTTATCTTTGTGGGTTAAAGGAAGTGCATTTGAAGTTGCACAACGCATGTGCGTTATTTCTGTTCATAGAAAGGTTGCTCCCTCTTTTAAGGCAAGTTTTATCTGGCGGGTCAATTGTTTTTGTATTTACATACATGCATTTTGTGAGAACAGAGTATGTTCTGGAATAACAATAAAAATCAATTTTATGTTTTAAAGACGGCTTTTTTGGAACATAAGCCGATAATTGAAGGTCAGTTTTGTGTATCGGAGTAACTATTAAATAATAATTGAATGTGTATGTATGTATGTATGTACACACACACATACATATGTATGTATATAATTTTATATGAAAACTAGTCTTTTTTACATTTTTATTTTATTTATATTTCTTCAATCATAAGCAAATGGCTATCAAAAAGTGTTGCCTGTCCTTAGTTTGGAATTTCAAGAGAAAAAACTTATGTAATTTGTGGACTTACTTTTCTTATTTATATTTAACCAAAGTTAAATATGTAGTATTTTAGGCGTTTTGTATTTCCTCAATAGCAAGCACTTCAATGAAAAATGAAGGTACGTACAATAAACCCATGCCAGTTTTAACTAAAATTTACCATTTCATTTTAAACAAAAATTGTCAAATTAAAATCAAGTTCATAAAGGACAGAACAATATGAAAAGATTCGTATGTATGTATTTGTAAAACAATTACATATGTATGTATGTGTGAATGCATATGTTTGTATATGGTATGTATGTATGTATATGGTATGTATGTACATATATGATCTTGTAACTGATATTTTGTAGGTGATAATTTTTAGCTTTTGATATAGCATTTCTGAATTTCTTGCTTCAAAAAAATATCGTGTGTTAAATATCGCTGGCTAAATTTTCTAGTTCTTTGCAACTTTTGATAAATTAAAGTTTGAAAAAGAAAACTGAGTTAGGGCATTTCTCGAGATACATATGTATGTATGTAGTACATATTTTGGTATATGCTGCTATTTTACTAAGAAACAAATACCGAAAATTTAACAGCAAAAACGTAAAACAATATATTTGATATAGCTGAAGACGTAACGTCTACTTGAAATTTATAATCGTAAAGTAATTTCTTGTCTTGCGAACGATCAGTTTGCCAAATTACCACTATTTACATACATATGTATGTAGGTATGTACATGTGTATGCATTTCGTCAGCTGAAATGTAAAACCGCATAACAATTGTAACATTTCCTATTTTACAGTAGAAACAAAATATGTAATAACGTATCATGGAAATTACATTTACAGTTACGTACTTACGACTTTTCGTTTATAAAATGTCAAGTATTAGTTATACATACATACATATGTATGTATGTACATACATACATAGTTGATATGCTTCACAATCAATCAAAATATCGCATTTTTTGCTCGTTGGGTAGTTTCGCGTTTCAGCTAAAGAAATGTATGTACTAAATAAAATAATTTAAAACGCGAATATTTCTTTTCTTGAAACTTAAAAAAAATACATACATATGTACTACGTAAGTATGCGCATACATTCATACATACATAAGTATGTGCAATTGAATGTATTCGATTAAAAGAATTTTAATTCGTGTCTACAGCACTAATTTCGCTTTTTGTTTACGATTAAGCAAAAAACTACAATTGCGAAATATGTATGTATGTATTTAAGCAGTTAACTTTTTATTAATATTCTTTTCGCTGACGTTTAATTTACATACATACATACTAAATTTGTACATACATATGTACATATTTTCTAGAACAGTATCTGTGCACAAACGAAAGTTTGTGATACATTTTAATACCTATACAAACTTCTAAACCTAAAATAAAAAGCGTAAAAAATCAATATCTAGTGTAAGATATTGTGTGACAAAAATGTTTATTATATGTATGTGTGTACATTTTCCACAAAACTTAAATACCTGAATTTTTCCATTTGTAAGACGTTTTACTTGTGCAGTTTGATATTCATAATCGGTTTCAATAAAACTATCCGTGATTTGTACTTTTGGCGAAATAACTTCCAAATTTTCTACAATTGCTTTCATGATGTTTATTATTTATACAAAGTTTTCTTAGTTTCTCTCTCACACGCGATATTTTACTAAGTTTTTATATTGTTTCTTTGGTTTTATGTAACAATATACACTTTGTTAAGAAAAACAATCTAAGATTTTTTAAAATATATTTTCAATATTATTCCCTTATTAATTGAGCTGTTTATGGCTTCGCTGTTTCCCAACTAATGAGCCAATTGAAAAGCAGTCACTACTATTTATGCACATACATATGATGATTAAATTCGCAACAGCACCATATCCCAGAGTACCTATAATTTATTTGTTGTTACTTTCATTTCATATTTTGTTTTTGTTTGTTTTCTTTGCAGAGAGTACAAGTGGAATCGGTATCAGCCGCGTTTTTTTTTTGTTCTTTATCGTTCATTTTTTTCTGTTTGTGTTTGTATACGATTCTTCAAATAAATGAAACATGTTTTGTTGTCTTTTATCCACACCAAGAGGGAGTTTGTGTTCAAAAGCCGGCTGATGATGGCGCGTGGCGTATACGCATGGACTTTACTCAGCTGAAGAGAGCATTTTATTTTAGTGACATATTAATATAAGAGATCTAAAAACCCATATGATGCGATTGACAAGTTAAAAGTGAGAAATGCGTGTTATTCATAAACATTTTCCGGCAATCCCGGTTCTTTTCTGAATAGCACATTTGAGAAACAGAATGCTTGCGAATGTTCTTCCTATCACTTACAATGGGGAGGCTTTAATTTGCATACATACGTATGTATGTACATATGTATATTAAAAATCAAAGGTAAAGGAAACATCAATTAAAGAACATCCGTCTTTATATTGTTTTCATTTGGTTTACTTGATTTCGCTACGACAATCCTTTTATTTATAGTACCTACATACCTAGTTCGATTGCAATTAAAGAATGTACATAAATGTGTTAAGAAGAATTTATGATTTTTTATTTTATGTATGAATGTACATATGTATGTATGTATATACATATACATACATACATGTATGTATATACATATACATACATACATGTATGTATATACATATACATACATACATACATATTTTATTTGATTTAAAGGTAGTAGTAAACAAATTTCAAAAAGATTTCTCTTATACATACAAACCGTTTTGCACAACCGGTTTCTTATCTATGTATGTATGTATGTAGTATTTGTGCACGTGAACAAAAGCTTCATTATCATTATGAAGTACATATGTACGTACATAATTGACTACTAATTGATCAAGCATTTAGTTCATTGAGGAGAATATGGAATAAAAACTATTAGGAAGATACAAGAGAGTAGTAGTAAGAAAATTTCAAAAAGTTTTCTCTTATACAAACCGTTTTTCAAAACCGGTTTCTTACCTACGCATGCATGTGTGCACGTGAACAAAAACTTCATATCATTAGGAAGTCTTGTACCGAAGTCAATCTTTTCAAAAATTGTATATGATGTATACATGTACATACATACATACATACATACATATGTACGTACATAATTGACTACTAATTGATCAAGCATTAAGTTCATTGAGAAGAATATTGAATTAAAACTATTAGGAAGACACAAGAGAAACACTAAATAAGTACGTATGTATGTATGTATGCATGTATGTACATAATACGTACATACATACATATATTTTATATAACAGTTTTTGTTTGCGAATAAAAAAAGGCATCAAACTGTGACTTACTACATATGATCGATACAAAGTTCCGTAAACTTCGTTGTGTCTATTAGGAGCAGGCGAGAGCCGATTATTCTAGAAATTTTCTGTATGCTTTCAATGCACTTTACATATGTATGTATGTAGATATGTATGTACATTTTATTCAAATGAAGTACAATCAGACAACAACAGTAGTCATGAAATATTTAATTGGCTGGCATGAAAACATGAAATTCTGTTTTGTCCACTCAGATTTTTGTCACAAGTAGGTACGAGCAGTTGATGATGGAAAAATCCATTCCTTTTTTGTTTTGTAGAGTACATACATACATACACACATACATTGTGTATGTAAATAAATGTTTGTTTAAATGTTTGTTTGGAGCTTTCAATAATAAATAGAAAAGAACACACACATTTTCTGCTTTGTACAGAAACAGAAAAGAAAAAGCCGAAGACGCAAACTCACTTCAATTACTTGGGGTTACAGCACTCTTCCATTCATCAGAGTTTTACAGTTGAAAAAATATGTATGTATGTACATATTCACATGTACTACATACATACATATTTATATACATATATATGTATGTATGTATGTAAATAAATAAAAATTTCAAGATGAATGGAAAGTTTTTTAATGGTCATCTGTTTTTGATTCAATTGAAAATTATGATGTGCTTCTAGAAGAAACTAACAATTTCTTATGCGAAATCGTAGACAATAACAATATTATATCATCGTCATTTAAGTGCGTTTGTGAATTGCAATTGTTATTAAATTTCGAAACTTTTCCACTGATAATTTGAGAAAATAATTTAGTTTAGCTAAATCTAGACTACAACGTAAGAATTACCTACGTTAAGGGGTTTTTAGTAGATTTGTGTTAGTTGATTCCAGTTTTCAAACAACGTTTACTTTAATTTTGCTACTATTCAAGTTCAAAGTTAGCACGTGATGTAAAAAATGCTAATTTTAAAATCTGTAATAAAAGTAAACTAAACATTTATGTATGTACATGCATACATACTTACATATGTATGTATGTATGTAGATAAGTAAATACTTTGGTTAATAGACGCTAAGTGAACCCAAACCGCTTTTTTGTAGTTACACACATACATACATACATATTTTCATATGATTTTAAACTCGTTGAGTTGTCTGAGAGCACATTTTGCAGCTCAAAGACTATCCAAGTTAGCAAAAGTAGCCTCCACCGAAAGTATTGTCTTCGAGAGCCAGAGGGAAAGTGAAACCTGCCCATATAGAAGTGTGCCCATGGCTTTACTACAAGGAACATTCGATATGCGGAATTCATTATTCTTTAATTAAAATTGTTCAGCTGATATTTCCAAGGAAATGACTACACGAAAATTTTTTTCCGATATGCGGAATTCATTATTCTTTAATTAAAATTGTTCAGCTGATATTTCCAAGGAAATGACTATACACGAAAAAATTTTTTTTTTTCATCAATGTGGAAGCATTTTAAATAATTTTCTTTTAATTTAATGAAATGTAAAATAAAATGATGAAAACGTTGATATGCTGTATGCAATATGACAGAATCGATAATAAATTAAATATACTATATGTATGTACTATATCTTTTTAAAGCTATAACGATTTGAAATAATATAATTTGCAATTTCGCCTTATAGAAGCCGCATTATTACTCATTCCATTTTCTCTGATATGGCTTTTAAATAATTTCCAATACGAAATCTCCTGACATTGTGTTACATTTCCATTTTTTTTTTTTAATTTCTAAACAAAAATACTCGTATTAATAATACACATTTAATTTATTCGCTCTTTTCTCTTACCAAAATCATTAATTATAAAAATGAACAAAAAATGTAATTGATAAGCGGACTCGATTAATTCACATGTGCATTTACATACATACATACATATGTACATATTTCTCGAAACTGCAAAAACAAAAAATAAACACATGCACAGCCTACAGCGACGGCCACCCACGCTCACACAACAGTAATGAATTGCATGCACGTTTTTCCAAAACGTAATAAAATTTATAAAATCGAATTAATTATTTGCTTTATCATCGGAAAAAAATATATACACACGTATGTACATATGTGAATGCAAAAAATGTTTGATATATATTTAATTAATATCAACCATGCATCGTAGTATATTAAAGAATTGAAGTGACAATAAGGGTATTCACTCACTTCTGCCTGTTCTAAAGTTCACATGTTTTGCAAGACACATACACACATACATACATACATATGTATATATTTATTATATTTAATTTTCAATATATTAAGCCAAACTGTTTAAATACGAATATTTTGCACGGATATTAACAATTATTTTTCCATTTGAAACGATTCGATAAACAACTTAAATTCGCCATTCGTGAATCGATTTTCTATTAAAGGCATTGTTTAAAATACATACATATGTATGTTATATTATAGCATGCGAAACGCCAGCATTTTTTTCCGCCGCAAGACATTATTATAACATCTACCTTTTTAAATAAACCAAAAAAATAAACAGAAACACATTATTTTGCTTTTTTGTTTTTACTTTGTGCTTACTTCAGCAGTCGATAGCTCCGAGAATCTATTTAAGACACGAATTGCGATAAGTATAGGTCCCAGTTCAAGTACGCTCTTATGATTTGTTCCACTTTGAGCTGCTTCTTGTAAGTTTGCATTATAATAAGCTTTAATGTGACCTACCATTTTTAATAAAAATATTCATCGCATGGAGTCGATATCGAAACACTATTGGCTGGTGCGCTTGATTATTTATTCTTGATAGACTTTCGACATCGCAATAAAATTGCATTGTTGTTCACAAGGAACAAACAGGGGCCACATTTGTTACGCCGAGTTTTTGTGACTACGATGATGACTCTTGGAATCAGGCTAATTGTTTCTCAAGCGTTCTTTTATTACATCTTTATCATCAAATTTTCCAAATGTTTTATGGATATTTTTACATTCTTCAAACAGATTAATTGAATTCGATTTTCCTAAACTTAATAAAATTAACAACAATACATTGATTTATTACACCAATTAAAGCGTTTATTGTTCTTATGCAATTATTATGTTGGAATTTTGATATGCCATATTAATAAAGATTTTGTGTGGCTTTAGATTAAGTGATAAAAAAAAGTGAGTTCAGAAACGTTAATAAAATAATACACGATAAATAAGCACCTAATATCCAGGCTTCTTAAAAAATATCTACAAACAATGTTTGAGAGAGAAAATACTTAATGTAAATACAGATAAATTAAATGATTTTTAACCATAATTTAATAAAATAATAGTGAAATCACAAGCTTAACAAGAGTTTCTAGGTATATTAAGCCACAGAATTTAAGTTTTGTATATTTATGTAACTGAAAATAAGTATTAAAAATACGTTTTCCAAAAAAAATAAAATAAAAAAATAGAATAAGCAAAACCTGCTTCAGAATTCCTTTTAATACATTTAAGCTTAAATGAATTAAATGCGAAATCGCCTAAAAATTTATTTTCACTTAATTTTGTTTAGCAAAATCTTACACTGGATTCTCTAATGAATTTTTTTAGGCTTTTAAAATTTGCAGGTTTCAAATCTAAAACCCCTTAAGTCTAATATTTTCAAGGAATGTGCAGTTCTTCTAAAAAGCTTTTTCTTGATATTTTTATTTAATTATCCAAAAATTCCCATTCACTAGAAGAACCGGTTGAAGATTCGTTTTCAGCTTTCGTTGATTCTAAAATTTTTTTATTACTAAGCGGATCTGCAGCATTTTTAAAGTCCAATAAGAAACTGCTAATGTCATGATTATTTTCCGGTTGAGTATTTACAAATCTTAAAGGTCTAACTGCTTCAGCTTCCTTCTGGCTTGCGGTTTCGAATTGCTTATCTACATCGTTACTTTCAATTAGATTTCTCTCAGATCTCAGAGTATGACATATGTCCTCTATGGGTTGACCATTCGCAAAATCACTTATTGTTTGTTCCTCTACATAAAATAACTTTTTCTGAGGCGTTGTCTGTATACTGGTGTTTTTGTATATGTTTTCTGTCGGATATACTGTGGCTAATGGACATATGGATTGTGGTGGTTGGGGTGCTGGTGCTTTTGATAAATACTTTGATAAACGTAGTTCTTCATCAGAAATCGGCTCCAGGGTAACTTGAGGCAAATCTAATTCCTCAGCTAAGGTTTTGGCTTTTTCGACTATAGCATTTTTTAGCGTTGTTGGACTTAATAAAACATTTGGGAAGTGTTGGCTTAAAGCTTCCCTAAGACTGGAACTGCCGTAGCTACAAAAAAAAACGGTTCAAAACAATTCTTATATCGAAAAGAGTTTTATAAGCATGCCGTTTGAACTAACCTGTCTTCTTCATCTTGTACACAAAAACTTGCCTCCATTTTGGTAGAAGCTGCCGTAAATTCCATTTTCTTTTTTGTATATACAGGCGTAACATTATCATCCTGTATGACGGCATGACCAATTTCAACAATCCCTTTGCCTTTGCTTTTGTCAGTGTCTTTTGTGTTTTCTTGGCTCTTATGGCTTTTTTTATGCGAAGCTTTCATTGCTATGCCGCTGTGATGTAAAATATCATCATCGAAATCCATTTCTGATATTTCCTTAAACACCTCCAAACGTCTGTTTTGTTCAGCTTTTGATGACTCGACCGCCAGTTCGATGGGAATTTCTATATTTAACGTTTCTATGGGCGGTAGTTCAAAACATTCTTCGGCATTCCTTACGGGTTGTTCTTGCGGTTCATATTCAATGGGAGCTTCAAAAGAATCAGTTAAACCCAATATGGGAACCGGTGGCGGCAAAGAGGGATTGAAAATAATTTTGGCTGTTGAAATTAGAGTGTTTAGTGTTACTTTTTGCTATTAAAAAGGCTTTATGAATGTTTACCTGTTTTATTTGGTTTTTCTGGCATTGGTGCCAAACGTAGTATAGAACGTTCTCCCTCCAAGACAAATATCTCTTTGTTGCACACACAAAAGTCAATAATTTTACGAAAACCTTTTGCAACTGCCTCGACCTTCAACCGCTCTATATTCAAAACATACAGAGCTCTTTCATCATGTGTTACGATTAATGTATCATTGCCAGCATACGAATAGATATTACGAAAATTTCTGTTTTCCCCTATGGCTGGCAGTTCGACTTGGGCCTGTGTTTTATGCGTTGACAAAGTGGAAGATGTTATTAAATTTCTCTTGGGTGTAGTAAATTTTGGATTTAGTATTGGTATTTCCCAAATAGGGCTTTGAGTTATGGCCTCTCGAAATAACAGGGTCTTTTCCACATTGCCCTCTGCGTCTGCCAGCCAAAAGCGTAATTTAGGACGCCCACATATTAAACGGGGACTCTTAGCATTCGAAGGGAAGTTGGTTTGTTTAAAGAACGTACCACCACAGTCTACTAATTGCTTACGATCTTTTTTGCCAATTTGGGTGATAGTCCAAGCGTCATTTGATAGGGATTTTGTATTCCGTTGGCAAACAATAGAACGATATAGAGTAGAGACCAGTAGAAAGCCCTTGTGGGCACTTAACTGAACAATTTCATATGCTTCGCTCAGAATTTCAACAGATTTGCTTATGTGCTTGGATACAAAATAGAATATAATTAGACAATTCTTACTTTATTACTGTTAGATCTACTCACTGTTTGATAATCAAATTCTGTAAGCACGACAATACCATTGCGATCTCCTGAATATAACTTCATTGCGTTCTTAGACCACTCGCAACAACTAATAGCACTTTGGTGTAAGTCTCTTATAGTGTAGCGTTCGATAGGCTTGCTTTTGGTGCAAGGCGCCACTAAATTTAAATCTGGAGGCGTTTCTTTCTGTATGGCAAAGACATTGACCTGCCCGCATGAATTACCGGCAGCTACCATAAACTCTACCGAATCCACTATTTTAATGCAGGTTATGCGTGTTGCAGTCTTGTAGAAGTAGAAAAGAAAGCTGATCAATATTCATATAAAATAAAAAAATTCCGTTTCTAACGCTCTTTTTACAACGATGATTCATACACACAAACGTATTTCTACATTTCAAAACAAAACCCCATTTTTTCTTTTTTTAAATAAAAAATGTACCTCTGGTTTTAGTTTTTGTATCTGCCCTGTTTGTCTATTATACCAGAAGACAATACCGGCATCGGTACCCAGGGCAAGAAACTCCTCAACTGCATCAATACATGTAATATTTAAATCCGCTGGAAATAGGCCACGATTTATACGTGTTGGTACGCGATCCAGTACATCGGTTAAAGGAGCCCATTCTCTTATAGAATAAAGCTCTTTCGAATTCATATTCCGCCCTGTTTTTCCTAATTCAATTGATAAATAGCATAAAATTCTTATTGGCTAGTAATTAACTTTCACGAAAAATGCGTTTGTCAACAAATAAAAAACAAAACAATTGTTGTCAAAGAAATGGTGATGCCAGATGTCTATATTCTTCTAAAAGAAATACGGCTATCTCTGTCTTAATACAATACGAACGGGTATCAGTGGTTTTAGTAGAATTAAAAAAAAGCTAAATTTCAGAAATGAGTCTCAAAAATTTAATTACAAATACTTATGGGAATATGATGAAATAAAAACCCAATTCAATCTATAATGGTAAAATTAGGGTGGAAGTGGTCCAAAAAACTCGGCAAGTTAAATTATATGTAACAAACAATATAATTATATATATCTGGCACCATTAAGCTATCAGCTGCTGCTACTCTCATTTAATTAGTCAATAGTTATGGATGGATTAATTTTTTCCGAATTTAATTAACAAAAATATATAAATAATACAAATAAACTAGAAAACAAATTAATAGCTTATTGGTCATATTAAAGAATATTTGTTGTAAAAGGTAAGAACCACCGAAATGAAAATATTTTTAGAGTATAATTGCATTGATTTCTCTATCTTAGCTAGGACTGACTGAATAGGCGCTAGTGGTAAAAAAAATCCAACACAGTGTTGATTTGTTGCCGAGCAAAGTTCAGCGAGGATAAAAATATCTTGCCCAATATGACTGAAAGTAACACAGCTAGTAATTTCCGCAGTCCTGTTATTGAACCGGTTTTCATGCCACCAACTGTAGGCATGGGAGGCGGCGACATCGGTATATCAACAAATGCCTTGACTTCAGATGTTGTGTTAAGAACCCCAGCTGGCAATGTTAGACCTTTGCCTCCACCTCCCTTACAGATGGCTCCCGCTACACAGTACTCGTCTGGTTTTGGATCTTATGGTGGAAATTTTGGCAATTTTGGAGCATACAACAATGGTTATGGTGGGCTAAATTATGGTGGATATGGTAGTTTTGGAGGCTATGGCAATGGTTATGGCGCTTACAATCGCTTTGGCATGTCGGGCGGAATGAATCATTTGGATCCTGAAACGCGTTTTATACAACTAGCTGAAGCTAGCTGTAGACCTGCGTTTCAAAGTATCGAATCACTAGTTTCGGCTATTGGTAATATAGCGTCTATGCTGGATTCCACGTTTTTTGCTTTAACCAGTTCGTTCAGAGCTATTCTTGGGGTAGCAGCAAACTTTGGACGTTTAAGAGGAGTTTTTGCGCAATTCTGGTCCACTTTCGCCATATTTAGAGGGCTTACTTGCATTTATCGAAAGTAAGTTATATTTATTTGGTATATAAATAAATATAAGTTATTAAATAAATTAATTCCCTTTTTAAGAATTCTTTTTTGGCTGCGCATATCTAATTTGGACCCTTCTTCAGAGTCCTTTAAAAAAGCTTTTGCCGAGGCCATAAACGAGACCAACGGCCAACAAGGTAAACCGAAAGTGCCACGCAAAGGTCAGTCACCTTGGCCAGTTTTAGCTTTTCTCAGCTTCATCTTTACCGCACCCTATTTAATTATGAAATTATTGGGTACCGTGTCCAATACAGCCCAAGAAGAAGGTAAGTTTGTTGGCATTTTGTTTTTTTATAATCACTATTAAATGTATGATAAATGGGAGAACAACAAAACATTCAAAATCTGTAGACTGTTTTTAAATAATGGGGATTAAAAGATTAGATAAATAAACATTTTTGTGCACTGTTGTACAGTTGTACAGAAGTCAGTTATTAGCTTAGAGAAAAACATATTTTTAAGATGACAAATTTGCTAAATTCTTACAATAGAAGGAAATATTCAAATTCATCAAAGAGCAGAAAAATAATTTACATTATGTATCTTTTCTAGCTCGTAACCCCAGCAAATGGGTTCATCCAGTAGAATCTGTGGCTATTTACGACTTTCAAGCAAGAAACCATTCTGAGCTGACGCTACTGGCAGGACAGCGAGTTACTATTGCGCCAAAAGAAATCCAAAATACTCTGGGCTTACTAAACACCGGCTGGGCTTTGGCAACCGTAGACGGGCACACCTCTGGCATAATACCCATCAACTATGTAAAGTCACCTCAACAAATGAGACAAGAACAATTGTCGAAATCATCGCTGAATGCCCAGTCAAGCAATTCTCCAATTCATCAGTTTAGAAATGATATCCCTGAAGTTCAGCCAAGTTTAATGAATTTATCAACATCAGCTTTTGCCCCACCGCCCCAAAGCCAGGCGGATACAAGCATTCCAGATTTTGAAATAGCACGACAACCAATAGGTCCTTCCTCTGGAAATGTTGCTATGTAATTAAAATCTTAGTTTCTGTAAGTTTATTTATGTATATGACGACTTGGTACAAAGCACCAGAGTTGGTCATTAATTCAGGTTTTCAATGATATTAAAGGAATATCTTAAAACCTATTTTTAGTTATTAAATTAATATATGAAACGTTTTTACATTTCATTTTTCATATTCTAGTGTCCGAACGAGATGTTAAAACCTTAAGTAATCCTTAGGCTGAATAAAAAAATTAGATATATGGTGTTTAGGATACGACTTTTTAAATCACCAATAAGGTTAAATGGATTTTTGTAAAATAAATACATAGTTATACAAACAAGCTTTTAAAAACTTTCACAGCTTATTTGATATTTAAAAGTAAAGTAATTTTAAGGGCACAATGTCGTTCGATATCGTAATAAAAAGTTCTAAAGACAACAAATTGTTTCCTTTAAGGAAGTTATAAAAGCATATCTTGTCTGTTATTGTAAGTAATTAACAGAACAATTTTTAAAATTTTCATTAAAGTGCTTCATGAAAGGCAACAAAATTTGGTCACTGTGTTTCAGTATCAAACGCAAAATACACATACAGATATTTCTTTATCTGAAACAAAACCGATTTAAGTACCTTTTCAACGTTGGGATAATTAAAACCGGCTACAAAAGTGATATAACACGAACTGAGGCCCGATTATAGATGGCACCATAAAATGTGGTGGTGGTGCCGAATGCAACTGGCAGTTGTTGCCTTTGAATTTTATGAATTTTTTTAAGCCCCAAGAGTTGAAACAGAACTGCCGGAAACTTTATTTATTAACTACAAAATCATTATTTTATGATGCGCATTCGAAAGATTGGCAAGTTTGCGGTTAAAACCAATTTTATGAATAGAACTGCATCAGTAGAAAATTCTTAAAAAATATATTTGTTTAGATTGGAAAATTCGAAGGTCGCAAATTAACTTATTTTACCAGCGATTTTGCCTAAGCAAAGCAAACTTTTTCAAATAAATTTTATTAAGATATCAGTATTTTTATATGTAGATTTACGTTGTCGCTTTATTGGTTCCCCCTTATCATCGCTGGCGTATCTGTAAAAACGCCTGCGTCTGCTGTGTAATAGCAGAACGTTCTCATTAGCCTATTACAAAAACTGTCGTAGGCGTTTTTAACATACGCCCCCCACGATAAGGGCCAGGACCTATGCTCTGCATTTTTGTTTCATAAAAGCAAAATTCCAGTAGAAAGATTACATTTTTTAAATTAAAAAGTTTATTTTTCAAGAAGCATTAGAGAAATATAGATTTAAGAAAATCCATCATTTTAAAACAATGACAAATTTCAACTTATAAATTCTAAGAAAAAAAATTAAAATAAAGTCTTTAGTTGTGTTAAGACTTTGACATTTATGCATACTTTTTTTGTGATTTTATTAATTTTAATTACATAAAAATGAAGATTCTAAAAACAACTTCAATTTAGAAAATCAAGATATACACACACAGGGGGGCCTTATTTAAAGTCCATGTTAATTTATTTTAACAAATTATAAGGTTCTCCTTAAGTTTATTTAGAAAAGTCTAAGAGATTGTACAGTAAAGAACCAAAATATATTGCAAAGAGGTAAAGTAAATTATTAACCATTTAACTTACAACAAAAGACATTTAAAATTATTTAAATATACATTCATGCGTACGTACATACATACATATACATATGTATGTATGTATTTATGTATATGAACTTGATATCCTTAGTAAAAAATGTGTTTTCTTTAATCAAATGATAAATAATTACAAGAAGAAATATATTTATTTTATAAACAAATAAAACTTTCTTACGTTTTTATGCAGACCTAATAAGGCTGAAATAAAGGAGAAACTGAAGTAATCAATATCCGATGTATTTATCATAAAGAATGAAATTTCAATTCTTCTGCGGCTGATTTGTTAGTTTCTTCCGTTATTCCATTTGTAGCTGGTGGATGGTGATTTCGATGAGACGCATGACTACCAGAAGTTGTCGTCGCGCTTGCTGTCAAAACTGCTAAAGATGACGATGACTTCTTTGTTAATGATGAGTGATTAAACTTTTTTTATATTTTTTTTTATTATTATATTTAAAATTTGTATTCCGTTTAGAGTTGTGTAGGTTTTCATTATTTGTTCTGTTACACCAAGTAACCCGTTTTACACCTCAATCGATATCACTGTGCTCTACAAAATCCTCATCATCATCGAGATCATTTGTTTTAACGATTGCACCTGCGGCGCCGCCACCACCACCACCACCACCCCCAACGCCACCGCTACGGTTCACGAGAGCATTGTGTGTTGCGGCGAAACCATGTTGCGAATTATCTTGAGCCAATTCAATGTAGTCATAGGAGTGCATTTCATCATCCGAATCATAACTGATATCAGTGGCTTTACCGCTACCGTAGGCTGTACAAAAATAAAAAAGAAAACAGAATTCATGTTTATAAAAACAAAAAATTCATTCGTTATATGAATTATTATACCTTCGATATAATTTTCGAAGTTTGGTGGCACCAATGACTTGGCCCGTTCAATATCCTCATACGAACATTGACCCTTATCCAAACCTAGAAAGTATAATAAAAATAAAAAAACACAACTAAAAATCATTAAATTTACGTTTGGTTGTATTAAGTTATTGGCCAATTTAATTTCAAACGCTTTAAGATAAGTTATTATGTGATTACAAATATAATCGCTAGTTTAATGCTTTTTTTTTTTAATTTGCAATATTAGCAATAATTTTTTTTTAAATTTATCCTTGAAACCTATTTATAAACATTCATTTTGTTGTCATTCCAAATTATGTATTCCAATAAAAATATTATATAAGTGCGTTTTGCGATTATTATAGTACATATATTTAAGTCTTTTAGATATGAACTCGTATATTAGTTTTTTTTAGCGGTCATTTCCCACTCTTCTTCGATGCGTTCGTTCAAAACAAGATGTTGTTGGCTGTCCATGTGGCACGCAACAGCCTTAACTATTGTTCTAAGTTTAGATGAGGATGGCAAGTCAAAAAATTAACAATAACAAAAAATACCAATACATATAAAAAAAAAATGGCGTAAAACTTAAGAGTAAAAAAAAAAAGCTTTTAAGATTTAAAAGTAATTTCATAGCAGCATCCAAGCATTTTAGAATTTCAATTCATCTATCCAGTGTGCGGTTGAAACGTTAAAATGGTACAGCAAGATTTGCCTGCGTGTCGTTTAATATAAACAATAGCCCAGCACTTTTGACAAATTTTGTCTCCATCAGACCCATTAGAATTTGCTCAAAATGATGACCACGACTTACATATTTGTATTGCACCGGAACGAACAAGTGGTCGGTCATTTATTGTCATCACTTTAAGCTCTAAAAATATTAATTACGAAAAGAAAAACTCTATATAACTTACCAAACAATAAACCCATTCTCTTAAGCACTTCAGCATCGTCGTGCATTTCGAATTTGTCATCAAACTTAAAAATATATTCGGACCTTAAAATGAAAATAGCAATTAGTTGAACTGTTCTCGTTTCGTTAACTGCAGTGACTTACTTATCATTGGTAACACTACAGTTTATTTTTGTTGACTTATGTGTATTTACAATTATAAAAGGTAATTGTATGGATGAATTTGGTGTTGGTATAATGCCGTGCCTTTCGGCTTCCTTATTGCGCTCAATTAAACTTTTAAAGGAAACTTGTTGCAGCAGCAATTCTCTTAGCTGTTGACTTTTTTGTTTGATACGCAGTCGGCGCTCTTCATTATCTTTCTCCAGTTGTGAAAATTCCTGAATGCAATAAAATTATAATGATAATATTAACAAAATACGTATGTACATAAGTGCAAGAAGATATAAATGCTACCTCCACTGCATTTGAGGGTAAACCTATCCAGCGTATTTCTTTTTTGTCTTTGGATATTATTTGCAAGGCCATTAAAACATTTAAGGCATCATACACGCGCCGCCGTATATTCTTCTGATCACAGTTTTTATCAAAGGAATTATTTTGTATTTCCTCGGCCACCAATTCGTCGGCCACTTCGTTGTAGGTGGTTGTGCCTTTGACCTTAACTTTTTCGCATACTTTTAATGAAAAGTGACGCAAACCTTTGCCTGCTTTTTCCGGCTTGCGTTTTCTTTGCACTGCTGCTGCGGCCGCGGCGACTGCAATATTTTGATGGCTGGTTGTGTGACTGCTATTTTGAATCAAGAATTTAACAAACTATTTAGTATAACTACGCCTAGAGAATTCATATTTTGTTATTGTTAAATAATTACATTTTTGATTTTGAAGCTGTGCTTTTTGCTGTATTCGCTAGAATTTGTGGTTTGTATTTATAGCGTTCCTCTTCTTTTACAACCTTAAAAATTAAAGACAATTCTTTCAGTTCTTCAAGGAAAACGAAAATATTGTTCCAAAATTTGAGCAGAAACGTCTGTCAAACCTACCGTGTGTGTTGTAAATTCATCAACTGGTTCATATTTTATTGTTGTGATATTTGTGTTGTTGGTATGTTGCTGCCTTTGATGCATATTGCTATTACTGCTGCCACTACTACTTTGTGGTGTTATAACCGCGTATGTGGTATCTAGAAATTTGAAGCATGATTAAAATTTGAGAGCAATAAAACGTTCGTTTTCAAACTCACTTTCTGTTGGTTGGATATTGTTATAACTATTTTGTATTCGTACGAATTGAGGTTGACTTGTGTTCTGAAATTAAGGGTAAAAAAGGATTCGTTTAAAAAATAACCTAAAAAAAAATTACATTTAATAAAAAAATTTATAAAAATTGTTATCGATAACAGGGGTTCAAACTTGTTATTGATAACAGAAAGCTTGTCATAGCAAAATGGGTATCAAGAATGGGTTTCCATCAATAAAAAGTTGGCATAGAAAATGTGCAAGTTGTCATTGCAAAGTTGTTATCGATAACAGGTTTTGACATAAAAATTCGTCATCGTTAACAGGTCGCTAAAGAAAAATAATTATCGTTAATGCGTTTTCATAGACAAATTGTTGCTGACGCTAGTTGTTCATAAGGAAATTGTTATCGATAACAGGTTTTCAAAGAAAAGCTGTTATTGACAATAGTTTTTCATAAGTTTATAAAAAGCTATTATCTATTATAGTTGTTTACATACTTATTCATATAATATATATCATACTTGCAAGAAATTTTCTTAAACAGTAAATATATATGTATGTATGTATGTATGTATATACATATGTACACACATATGTATGTACGTACATATATAAAAAATAATCTTTCACATGTTGTAAGTAAACATGCATCAATGTTGTTTACAAATAGAAATGTTAATTAAAGTATATAATTACCATTTGTGAAAATGTGCCCATATTGCCGCCAACTGTTGTAGCATAAAGCGTCGATGACCCAACTAGAGGCTCTTGTTTTATTTCAACTTGTTTAAGAACTTTATGTATTTTTCCTGGAAAAAGAAATATATTTATTCAAGTGCACACACAAACATGCATTTACTACATATGTATGTATGTATGTATTTAGTTATATACTGTTGAACCTCGATTATACGGCTCGCACGGGACCAGGCTTAGCACGCATAATCGAAAAACACGGTTAATAGACCTCATATAGAAACACAAAAGGTATGTATATGCGTATATAATACATTATTGCGTACAGAGGTTCATTATTGTATTTATTGATTATGTATTCAAAATATTCTTTTAAATTAGTTTGCCTTTTTTTTAATTGTTCTGTAATCCAATGAGTTTGTATGCGATATACTTGCATTTTATCTGGCTCTGGAATACCTGGAGAACCATAATTTTCTAAGAACCTAAAAAGAACATTACTAGCCTCAATTGCTTCTACCAAAGTTCATGTTTCACCATCATTCCTGTCATATTTTTCAGACAATATTTTTATCGACATGTTTTCATTAAATCAATTTGGTGTTCAAGAGAAAGAAGTTTTCTGGGTCTTTTTGATGACTTACAATTTGAAGGTTCCATAACAAAAATCAAAAGTTATGAGATCTTATCTGATCAAACTTTATTTGTGTAATGAAAATATATAACATATAGATAAGAAAACATGAGTATGTAACGAAAACCGGTAATCGAATTTGAATTCTGTATCTAAATCCAAAACTGGAAAAAATTTGTTACGCGGATAATAGAAGTTAAAAAAAAAACGGATAATAAAAGTAAAATAACGGAAAATAGAGGTCGTAAAACAAAGCAAGACACTTGCCGGTTATTAGATGTAGCCGGTTAATACAGCCACAGATAACGCAGGTTCAACTGTACTATATATGTATGTAAATACATATGTATGTATGTATGTACGCATACTATCTAGTATCTGCTAATGCCCAATAGAAGAAAGGTAGCGTTTATCTGCCAAATTATTTTTTTTCTGGTGAGTAAAAATTTACTAACGCTTTAAAATTTAGAAAGACTTACACGGATTACGAGTTGAACAATTTAGTAACAAATTAAAATACAACAAACACATTTGTAATAAAATAAAAATCTTCAAGAACTAGAAAACAACAACGTAATTTGAAATAAATGAATTCTTCAAGGAAAACTATATAGGTACATATGTATATATGTATTTACTCACTCTACAACAAAAAATGCTAACAAAAACAACAACAATATAACTAACATCATTTAAAGAAGACAGAGTTGTAAAAATCGTGTAAAACCTAAAACACGTACATACATACATACATACATACATACGCGTGTATTTCTATGTAGAAAAACAACAATCTCGATCAAAACAAAGAGAACAGGGTGGTTAACTCAGCCTTAGAACATAAACATGTGATTGTTTAAGTAGCAACGACGAACGTGATAGTAGTAAAATACCAGTTCTACTATGTTGTATTCGGTAAATACAGGTCAAACATGGGCTGGAATTAATGGGCCGAGTTAAAGAAGCAGGTGATTGCCAGCTTTAGTATTTAAATTGTCATTTGGGTTAAATATGTAAATGCTTTGGATGTTCCATCAGACAGAACTTCATAAAGTGTGTAAGGTAATTAAGTCGCCTGTTCTTCATAGTATAAGCTTAGCCTTGAGAACCTTAACTTTGATTCATTGGCAAAAAAAACAGTACACAAGAATCTGTTCTTGTATACATACATACATACATACATACATGTCCTGTTACACAAAACCCTGCCTGTCAAAACTTTTAAGGACATTTACTCAGGCGAACTGTGTTATCAATTGCAAAAACAATTATATTCTATTGTCCATAATATATGGTTCCATGATTATCTAATTTTTAATTTTTATTCTATTTAATTACAAATTTTTTTTAAAGATTTATTTCTAATAAGTATGTACATATTTCCTTTTATACATAGTATGTATGTATGTAGGTATTAACACTAATCAAAAATGTATGTACAAGTAGAGGAAAGTAGAAAAGTTTGTTTTAAAAAAACACTCGACACCACCCGTTGTGCTCCGATGTGTCAAAGGAAAAAATGAAAGCCACATGTCAAATTTCTATAACACTTACTTTAGTACCTACATATGTATGTATGTATATGAGATATGTAGGTATGTGTAAGTATATGCTGATAAAAATCCAAACAGCTGAAATAAACCAAGTTAAGAGTACATACATATGTACTTTTTTATCGTAAAAATATCTTTTAAGTAGGAATAGGCAAAGGAATGTGGGTATAATATGTATGTATGTATGTATTTCGACTTATCAATACATCAAAATTTTCAAAATACACACTGTATCAATTGCAAGTTTTAAAAATGATAGAAAATGAAATAAGCTGGCTAAATATCTATTAGTGTGTTACGGACTTAGGAACTTCAAGGCCAACATAGCTAATTTAGCAAACAACCGAAACGAGTTCTCAAAAGGTCGATTGTTCGAGAAGTTACACTTATCTGCACATCAATGTCCAGCTGAATGAAAACCTGCTCCGCTTTACAAAAACAATTAAGCAAACATGAGCGTGCATTCGATTGCATTTAGTTATCTTCACAACGAAAGAAAATTAGATGATGTGTTTGTTCATATAATAATATTCAGCTAGTTTTTAATGTTTATTAGAAAAAATGTTCAAAAATGCAATGTGTATATATTTAACAGGAATGAAAGAATGACCCAATAACACGCCAAATGATGCCAGATATACTTATTCCCTAAGGACCGTTTCATCGTATTTGAAAAGAAGAGTTATACTTTATCGAAATTTTCCTTCATATTAGTCTTCACAATACGTCTGTACATATAAAATTGGCGGTTCAGCGTTTTTAAACATCTATTAAAAATTTAGTTAAAGCTGAGCTGTAACCACAAATCACACTCTTACGAATCTGCAGAGGAACTTAATTGGATTAGCAGCTCACTGAGCGAATGATTTAATACTTTCAATATTCTGCACGCCTTAAGTCTGAATGTAAAAATATGGCGGCTTAAAGATACAACAACACACTAATCGAGAAAAAAAGAAAACGAAAAAAAGAATAGGAAAAGGGGATGGATTGGTGCAAACAACCAAATAAAATGCAATCATAAAGGCCACATGCGTAGTTAGCTTATACATAAACAACTTTAAAAACTATTGAAATGAAAGGAGAAAGTATGATCTTACATACATACATATGTATGTGCAAACTATGTAAAAACTTACCATTTTCATCCTGAAAGAAATAATTTATTTCACCTGTCGTAGTCGCAGAGGCTGCATTTGCAGTCGATGAATGCGCCATTTTTCCCTCAATTTAGGTATTTTATATTTCAAAACTATGAAAAAGTTCTTCAAAACCGGGATAATCTTGCTGAAAACAGTAATAGCATATAAAATTTATTGAAGTGTACACACATAAAAAATGTGGGGAAAATAACGTAAAGGCAGTGAAAGATATCGGAAGGAATAAATTTATTAAAACATTACAAAAACATTTGTTTGTAGTTGAGAGTTTTTCTATCAAAAATTGTTCAGAAGTAAAATGATGTTGATTCTTAAATTTGATTCATATTTGATGACGTTTTAATTTCAAACTTTTCTTTTTTCTTCTTAATTGCATTAGTTTCTGAGGACAGTAGTTTTATTTTAATTATTATTACACCTTTATCTATTAATATGTTTTATCAACCACAACCAATATTTTCTTATCTTTTTTTTTGTTACAAACACTTTTTTGCCAAACTACGTCGAAGAAAAAATTGTCTTGCTTTCTTGTAGCGTTTCAGGGAAAATAATTTTATAGCTTATTTATTCAAGTTTTTTTTTTCGCCTTTATGCATTACAGCATAGTTTTAAAAACTTTAAGTAGAATTGGATCATCATTCACAGATATAGTTTTCACAATATGTTTTATTAGATATTTATAAAGAAATATTCACTTTTTCTATAAGCAAAATGGCGAGAAAAGGAATTTCCAATTCCAGCGTTTACAATTTTTTTTCTTTTCTACTCCACACACACCGAAAAAGTACGAATTTTCAAAGATGTTTTTGTACCCCTTTAACATAACCGATTTTTATAATTTTTGCAGCAAAAAATTCAGAAAAATCTAAATTTTCAAATGGTGTAATTTTTAGGAAAATCGGTTAGGTCTAAGACCACGAAAAGGGGTATATAATTTTCCTCATAATTTACCAAATGCGTCGTGTTGGACTAAAATGAGCGAGCAAATGACCCGAATGTAGCCCAGCTGATTAACCGCGCGCCAAACAGGCATCTTTAAGTGTTGCCAAATTGCTTTGATCAACGTATTTAAAAAAATTCTAACCTCACTCGGTGCAAGTTCTTGTTTTAAGAGCAACAGACTGTAAGGAAATGGACTCCGATTAAAATATGTTGCCCATAATCATATTTGCTTAAAAATACTCTATTACTGCCAACTTTTTCTCAAACTAGTTTAACTATTATAATGCCAAATTTCACAAGCACGCCGTTTCAGCGCTTAAACCCGTGAATATGTTTACATTGTTTTTTTTTTGTTGTTCTTGCTGTCTATTGACATTTATCACTAGACGTTTTTTTTTTGTTTAATCAGTGTTGCGTTCTTAAGCAAGACGTAGCCAGATGTTTTGGCCGCCAATTAAAAATGTTCATGTTATAAACAGTTTATAGGGCTTCCCATATTATGACGTTTGTAAATATATATATATATATATATATAAATCCACAATGTACAATTAATAATCTTTATTTGTTTTTTTAACAAACTTTTTGTACAATAAAATTAAATATCTAACTGATTTTAATGGCTTATAACGACAAAGCCTATCACATGAAAGAGAGAGTGTTAAAAATATGTGAAAACCAGTAGAAAGCTGTTTTATTTTATTTCAAAATCATACAGTATTTTAATAAATTAAATGTAATTCAATTCAAGTTAATGTTAAACGATTGATTCTAAATTTCTGAAGTTTTTTGTATATATGAAGATTACCAAAGCTAACTAGCAACTTGTCAAACACTAAGTTTTATTAGTAAGACAATAAAAGAAATTACAAATATAAGCATGTTATAGAATATTTTTTAATAAACTGCACATTCTTTATTGTTTTTATCGTAACAACCTGTACACGCTTGCTAGTTAGCCCACTACTATTTAGTTACCACATTGGTATTGTTAGTGTTAATATTTAACAGTTGTTTGCAACATCTCTGCTTTTGCTTATTCTTTTATTAATGAAAATAAGTTGCACAAATCAAAAACATCAAACACAAGTTTGTAGAGCAGAAAAACAAAATTTATTGATAAAATATAAAAATAATTAAAAAGCTGAAGCAGGTTTTAATTTGAAGACAAGATGAAACCCACACTAGCTGCTGATGAAATGTTCCCGGAAGGAGCCGGTTACATGGACATGGAGGAAGTAAGTGTGCAAATTTAATGATTCCCATAGTTATTTTTTAGCTGCGTTATTTACAAGACTGCGTAGAGCTTTGGGCGCGAACACTATGACTTTGACATTTTGCTGTCTTGCAAATCTGTATGTATCTTTTAGTAAATTTAACATCCACGGATTTTAATGCAGCTAAATTCACAAAGGGAAAAGTAGTGTTGTTTCAAATCAAAGCTAAAATATGTCTTAAAATAATTGTTTTTTTATATACTATTTGTATTGAAAAATATGTAAATATATATTTTTCTTCCAGTCTGGCGGCTCTTCTGCACTTCTAATGGATTTGGCGAGCAATGAAAAGCACGTTCATGCAGATTTTTATAATGACTTCGATGATCTTTTTGATGACGGCGATGATGATATTTTAAATCTTACCTCTGATAACAATTCTTAAATATATTGAAAAAGAAGAGATTTTGGTTTATGTTTCGTATGTTTAGTTGTTTTTAAGTTTCTTTTTCATTTATATTACACAAGAATGTCTTTTATTACTTTGCAGGCTGAATTAAAGATAGTTGTTTTATACACAATTACAAAATAATTTGGTTAAAAACGAAAATCAACAAACTTAAGCAAGACTAGCTAGCACCTTTGCAATAATAAAAAAAAATAGAATTTAAACAAATATGATGACAACTAACTAAAATTTGGGTAAGTAAAGAAAAAAAGCGTATTTAATTTAAGTCTAGGATAAAAGAACATAATTAACTGCAAACAAAAATACATAATAAATATTGCGTTTTTAACTTGGTAAGGTTTTAGTTTTCTAAATGTAAAATTTAAAAAAAAAAAATGTGTTATAAAAAAGTGAGTTTTAAGTCCAAGGCTCTTATATACTTAAACATGTTATTTTAAGGGTTCACTACATTTAAATCTAAATTTTTTTCCATTAAAATGAGAATTAGATTGGAATTCTTGTGATTCACTTGAATTTAGTTTTTTGTTCATTTAGCCAAAAATTATTTTGAAGTGTTTACATTGCAGTATGATAAAAATTGTTTTAATTTTTTTCATATGTGTTATTCTTTTTAGATCATAGCGTTTTTTAAATTGTTTTTTTTTTAATCTAATTACATTAAAACTTAAAAACTAAAACAAAACAAAAATTTAACCGTCTAAAGGAGGCCCTAAATACACCATAGACACCTCCGTATTACCGTAAACAGCAGATACCGTGGGGTACAATTTTTTATCCGGTAAACCTGAAAGATGAACATGTGTACACACATTCTTAAATAAGATAAAAACCGACAAATAAAATATGTATTTACCTCTAAATGCAACACCTAAAAATTCATAGTTTTTTTCAAACGATAAAGTATTATCGTCGCAGTCTAGTATAACACGTATTCGTTCACCCACCTTTAAAGAAATGGTGTTATATCTTTATACTCATCGATTATTTGTTGAAATTGATATTTTACCTGATATTTGGGTGCATTATTTAGCAAGGGATAGCTGCCCTGTGCATCGCCATTATGTAATAAATGATTCTCTACTAAATTCCATCCCCAACTTTGATCATCTGATCCTAATAAGGCCACATAACCATGACACTGTAATGCTGCTTCTTTTGTTGATATGCCAACAACAGCAACTGTGCCCAACGGTCCCTCCCATATCACTTCCCAGGTATGACGTCCCTGACGAAAACCTATTTTACCACGTGCTGCGTCTGTACTTTGAGCTACAGGATTTCTGAAATGTTTCGGAAAAATATATGTTTAACGTATAAGCTTTAATTACGGATAAATGGTAATATCTAGTTTTTAAAAAATTCCTCATTTGCAAAAGCTGAAAAATACGAAAAAGTGTAATTGATTAAGGAGCTAACAGGTATTTTTTACTCTAATCTATTAGAAATTGTCCTATTTTTGGACGTGGCTTTAACTGACTGTTTAGCGCCAAATTCTTAACAAAATGCAATGAATTTCGATATAGATTAAGTATATATTTTTATATAAACTTATATGTCTTAAAAAAGTCAGTAGGAAGATGTTTTTATGATCTAAAAAAATTGCTTTTCAATAGGACTTATATATCAATAAGTAAATCATGATAGTCAAGCACATTTTTATAATTAAAACAATTTATAATAGAAAATTGCTTGCTGACTGTTTATACTTTATATATTCAGTTTGTTTAGCAAGTCGAAAGAAATCTAGTTGTTTTTCTAGAAAAGACTGAATGAATTTTATAAAATATTCAAGCTTTTATTTTGACTTAAAAAATAAATATCGATAAATAACTTGCTTATAATTTAGAAAAAAAGGAAGCAAATATGTGCGTATAAGCAGTTTTTTAAAACCATTCTGAATAGCTGATCTCATTTATTGCTTTGTTTCTTAATACATATTCTACTTCTAGATTCAAAATGCGACAGAAGATTTGTAAATTTTTGGCATACCTGTGTAATGTAAAACCATTTGGTTTAATGTATACATTCCTAGAGCAATCATTTGGATTCCAGGCATGATAAAATGCTCTCAATTTCATTTTATATGTGGGCACAGACGACAGAAGGTCTGATTTTAGTGCCTCCTCGGGTAGCTTTCGTATACAATACGTTCGCCAAACATCACTATTTTCATCGTCAAGGTAATTTTTCCAACTTCGGCATACCAGAGCACAATTTCTAAGATCACGTAAGTCTAAATATGAGAATATAACTTCCAATACATTATAATTGATCATTGAGGCTATTAAATCGACCATGTTGTATTTAGGAGCTTAAGACCTTAAAAATATAACTTGTGTTGTCCGTAGAACCAAAAATCCAAACTGACGACAGGTTGACTTCCTCTTGTAAAACAACAAACAAGAACGTCGCCTCTTGTTGTTTAACACTTGAACACGAAATTCCTTTGTAAGAGACAACAATTCAATACATCACAATGAAATGATTTCAAGTGTTTTTTCTATGTTTCTTATTTTTTTTGTTTTATTAATAAGAACTGACGTCTACCCCCTTTTTTCCACACAAACTCCTTCAATAGATTTTATACAGCAACAGCAGTAATTTTTGGGGGTGGGATCATTGGCCGTTTGTATCCACTTACGGAACATTAACTAATTATGTGATCTTTGAATTGGAGTTGTTGTAATGGTTCTATTGCTATTTTTATACAAATTAGTTTGTATATATTTTTACACAAAATCTGCAGCGATAAATTAAATGTAAATATTTTGTAAAATATAATCGGCAAACGTGTCTCAGCAGTAGCGGAGTTCTTAACTAAATGAAAATAAACGACAATTTTGACAATTTCTATACAACCGGGTGATACGAATAACTTTAAGTCCTATGACGTAAACTAATGTAAGCGGAGCTGTTAAACAAAACCAAAAAATTTTCTTTGAATTAAACCTTACCTTTTTATAATTATTAATTTTGATTACAATCTCTCAGGGAGCTTTTTAAAAATTTTATTGAGTAGCTTTTCTGATCTCTTTGAAAACAGAAAAAATAACAGTTTACGCTGTTAAAAAATAAATTAGTTTTTGGAAGAGTGCATAAGGTGTTGTTGTTCCCGGTAAGATAAGAATTTTCAGTTTAATTGTGACAGATGTTAAAAAACTCAGATGTTTTTCTCTCGTGTATTTCTTATAATTCATATTTAATTTTATTTTATTAAGACAGTTCGTATATGTATTTGTGCGCTTTATCTTTTTCGTTAAAGTTTTTTTTCGCCCATTAATTTCAAATTTCTTCCAGGCTTTGAATTTTTGCAGCTTGTTTGCGTTGTTGTTTTTGTTGTGACAATATTACTCTTGCTCGACATTCTTGCTGATAAAATTTATTTAAAATTACTGAAAAATAATAAATAATTTCCACAGCAGATATCATACTCATGCCCACAAAAAGGCTGAAAGCACTGCCTAAGTTGGCTGGAATAAAAGGAAAAAAAGGGGTTTAAATTGTCTTATAACGTTTTGGAATAAAAATATTAGCTTGACATTAGATAAAGCTGGAATTTTTCGGAAACGTATAAATCGCTTTTCAGTATTAGGACTTCTCTTTAAAAGTGAGCGGTTAGTTTTTAAAAAAAATAAACCCTTCTGTCTCTAGCTTTTATTAGCGAATACTTACAAACCAATGTTACCATATTCGATAACAGATCGTGCCGGAATCTGCGATAAATCTGAGATTTCAAATAGATGTGAGCAACGCTATAGTCTTTTTCTATGCCGTCACTAGAATAGACAACCAAAACAGTTTAGTTTTTCGACTAACTCTAATCAATTGTACTTACTAAAACGGATCAACGTTGGGAATATCCAACAGCAAAGGGGCTCTGGTTACCTGAACATCATATTCAATTTTTTCGCAATTTCTATAACAAGTGCATTGATCTTTTTTGAAACGGCTAATTATTACAGCTAAAATAAAGGCAAATATTAGCAGGTCACAGTGGCGGTGTGTAGGATATGATATTTTCCTAACCATAATTTTTCTTCAAACATAGCAAATCCTTATACGAACACAGGCGCTCGTTTATTCTTTCGTCATAGAAGACATATGTATAACACTTGCATAGTCTGAGCATGTTCCTAATGCGACAATCTAATTCACAATTTGAACCAATATACATATCAAAATATTCCAACTTTTGCTCCTGAGGAAAAACACATAAACGATTTTCGAAGGAAAGGTCTTTGACTGCCTGTGAGCAAAAAATTTGCGTGGGCTTAACAGACATGAAGACTTCCTCGTCCAATGGTATAAACTTTGAAACGGAATAAGCGCTAGGAAATGAGTTAAGTTCCTGTATTAGTACTTTAAAACCGTGCGAATAGCCATCTTCTCTCTGAAAATATAGGCTGTCCCTGTAGTGAAGAATAATTGAGAGACCATTACGTAAACCGGCATGTGCATAATGCTTGTTGAATTTGGCCCTGGGCAAAATAAGAATTACGATTATTAAGTATTTATTAAACTTATGTACATATGTATGTATATACTTACAAGGTTAGATTCAAATTATATGAACAGCATGGGCCTCTATAGGTGCGAGAAGTGTGAAACAAGTCTTTGCATGGTACAATTTTATCATTAAAACGACACCTAAATAATAGATCTTCACAACTCCAGCTTAATTTAGTTACGAAATCCAAAATGCTCAATTTGTTAAGA
This sequence comes from Epicampocera succincta, assembly GCA_932526305.1. NCBI lineage: Eukaryota > Metazoa > Arthropoda > Insecta > Diptera > Tachinidae > Epicampocera > Epicampocera succincta. The sequence continues at coordinate 60,499,715 of OW052036.1, read as the reverse complement.
GTCAAAACTTCCTCCAGCATATTAATGTTCTTTTCCTCTAACAGTACGTCACCATACATAAAACCATAAGTATAATACAATAGTCGCTTAACTTCCGAAAGGCTGGTAGAATTTGGCATTATTCTGAGATAGAAAATGAATAAAGTCCAATCAAAAGTTGCGCTTATATTGAATCAGTTAAATTTGGGGATAAGTATGCAAATCATTCCACTTGCTTTAATCAAAGTGTCTTGTCTTATTTTCAAATATGCATACATATGTATGTATGTAGCTTACAGTGCTTCGAGATAGTCGAACGAGTTTTGTAAATTGTACAGTACTTCTGGACAAATTACAGTGGGTGGGAACAATAAACTCGATATGGGAGCGTTATCATTTTCCACATTCATACGTGTAGGGTTGCTGTGATATTCCATATAAAAAGTTATAACCATGGCAATGGCACAGAGAAACATTAGCAAGGTAATTAAGATCCATACAAATCTGAAGAAAATGAGAGGAGAAAAAATCATATACGTACATATGTAATATTGTTAGCTATTTAATTTAAATGCCTCTAAATAAATCATTTATATGCATGTACTTATTTTGAATGAAAAAATTAAAAAGGAAAAAAGGAGTGCTAGACGTACTCTTTCTTTGGATACTTAAGAAAACTCAAGAGATCGCATAAAAGCATTCTATTTTGGCGTAGGGGTCTTAAAATATTAACAATATTGTGAGTCCCCACAACTAGTCTCTCTATAATGTACGCCGAAAAGAAACATACAACTATGTCACAGCTTTTAAATGACTTCAGAAACGGAATTCAATCTATATTTTGGTTCTATAGCAGACGAAAATAAATCGAAATAGATCCTGGAATGAAATCATTTTTAGTATATGTAATTCAAATGTCGCCATATAGTAGATATGTAGCTGGAAAATCCACAAGAAATAGCAATATTTTTTATTTTTATATTAAATTAAACTGTAATAAAATTATAAGATTGTTTTGGAAAAGTGTAGTCTTTTGTTTTTTGAACCGAATTCGAACCGAATGAACTCGTTTTGCTGCTCTAAAAGTCTAGCACCCCTAGAATTGAAACGAGCCACACCTGACATATACGTTTGTTTCTTTATCTTTGGTATATTTTAGACCATGAATGCTGGTAGTACTGCAAAAATTACACCAAGTACGTTTTAAAGCTCCACGTAAAGCTGATATTGAAACATCTATATCTTCTGGCTGTAGCTTCTCGTGACCCATTTTGTTTTAATTTTATTTTTTTCTCTGTATAAAATTGAACTTTTCTGTGCACACAAAACTTAGGAAATAGTCTAGTTATTTATGAATTTGTTGTTTAAAACGAGAGTTCTTTTGAACGTGTTAATCAATCCGGCGACATCATAAAAAACAGTAACAGCAATAACGTACACATTTTCTGTTTGCTACGACAACCCTTAATTAAATTGAAATTAATCACTGTTCAAGGTTTTTTCTTCTCATTCTTAAGAATTTTATTTTGTGTAGACTACTTTTAGGCGCCTGTAAATTACTTTGTGTACTCAAGTGTAGAAAGTATTTGTTCTATGATGTTATTGCATCAAGGCTGTTGTTGTCTTTATGCCAGTTTGAACATATGGCCGAAATAGCTCAGTTGGGAGAGCGTTAGACTGAAGATCTAAAGGTCCCCGGTTCAATCCCGGGTTTCGGCAAAAGATAACTTATTTTTATTAATTTTGTTAATAATAGTAATGAAATGAAAAACTTTTGAATTTTTTATTTAAATTTTTTAAGTAATTATATAATTAGGAATTTTTACATATGTATGTATGTACGTATGTATGTATTTCCTAAATGGATAAATTGTTTTGTTTCTTAAACGAATAGTATTTGATTAATTATGAAGAAGCTTTCTTGTCTGTTTTTATGCCCTTCTTAAATTATTAAGAAAAACAAAATTTTTTATTTAATATTTTTAAAGAAGTAGAAATATAATCTGTAGGCTTTTTGCTTCGACTTGTTAATTGGTCAAATATTAATAACAAACATTATGCACTTTTAAAAACCGGTAGCGCTAGTACCACCTTGTAGTGGCTTTAAAGCGTTTACGCTTGTTAAAACTGTTTACATATGTACATATATACAGATAGCAGGTTTGTCTGCATTTTGCATTTTTTCGAAGCATTGATCAGTATTGAAGTTTTTTTTGTTTTAAAAATGTTTCATTTGCCCACTTAAATGGTCCAAAAAAAATAATAATAATGAATAATTTCAACAAAAACTAATGGAAATAGTCCCGCTTAATTGAGCACCTTTAACAAATCAGATACAAAAGTGGCGCTGAAGTAGCATTTGCAAATTTCCAAATAATTATATAGGTGAACTTTCAAACTCATGTGTTCTCATATATTTTGTAATGCTTGTTCGTTTTCAATGGATCAATTAAAAGAGCAACGGGTAAATTATTTTCCGCTTAATAGATCGTAAACACCGTGCATTTTTACAAACTCAATTAACGCAATTTGTGGAACAATGGTGGGGTAATGTTTTTATTAAATATTAGCTGTCTTAGTGCTGCCACCTTGTAGCCGTTATACACTTTGCTAAAAGGAATATCTTTTTATAGGCAAAACAAAATTTGAAAACCAAAGGAAGTAATAAACATGGAGGCTTACTTAACTGGCTTGCTTTAGTAAAACGAGCTTGAGTAAATTTTCAAAAATACATAATACTTTTATTTGGGGGAAAAATGCAATTAATTTAAAGGGTAAATACATCATCCATTTATTTTTTTTTTATTTAATTTTTTTTTATAAAATATTTCTTAACTTAAGTATGAATTGTAATTTAAACATTAGATTATTTGCTGGGCGTAAAAAATTTTAAAATAAATTAGAACGGCAGTCCATTCTTTCTAGGAAAGTAAAGAATAATCGAGAAAGAGGAATAGTTGAGAACTCTTTTTTCAATAATATTTCATATGCTTGGATTTATCTTAACTCTGGTATCGGGAACGGGAAAATTCTATTTTTAAAATTCTTTGATTACGCAAAAAAAGTAAAAATAAATTTTGCATTAATTTGTGTTTATGGGCAAAATTTAAACAATACTTTAAAAACTCATTCGTTTAATAAAACAAACATTAATAAGGACTTAATTTTCTTATTGGTTGTGCCGGTTTATCATTTTTTCAGGCTTATTTTTTAATTTGTTTTTATAGCAATAGAAAAATATATTTTCTGGCAACATTTTGACCACCCAGCAAATATGTACATATTTCATTTCGTACTTAAATTATTTATTCAAAACAACTCATGCATACAGTTAAAACAGTTTCAAGTATTATTTAGTAGATATAAACTTGTTTACATTTTTCTTATAAAATAATAAATATACATTAATTTTTTGCAAATTTTCTTTTACACAAAACTATTTAACATTATTTTCTAAATATATATATAAATATATAATAGGAATTAATAAAATATATTTATATGTAAATATAATTAATAAATATTTTATGGCTGTTGTTGTAAAAAGTCCTTAGTAAAAACTGCAAATAGAAAAAGTTTTTTGTTTGTTTGTTTGTTGGTTCGTGTGTTTAAATAGTTCAAAAACTGGACTAAAGTTATTCCAAACATTTTCACCAAAGCCAAACAACATTTTGCACATTGCCAAGCAGACTACAAATGAAAATCAAATAAGCAAATTATGAAACAGAAAAAAAAAACTTTTTCTAATTGCATACTTTCAACAAAAGAAAAACGATTAGATATTTAAACAGTTTGCATATATGTATGTATATAAAATGCAATATCAAAATGAATTCAGCAAAAGGAATTCTCTTATTATGCGCATAATACCATCCACCATGATTTTGTAAAAAAAAAAGTAAATCGTAAACGTTGCTATTCAGACTATAATACAGGCCTTGAGAGTTTCTTGATTAGATTTTGTGAACCAGATGTCTAATGGGAATTGTTGCAAGTTTAACAGCAAGTCTAATGTGGCAGACACATCATGCTTGTGTTATTGCCAAACATTTCTGTTAACGGCTTCTTCAGTACAGTTATGATATATTCAGTACATTTATAATTTTTTCAATTAGAGTTGTATTGTAAAAGACGTTTTCCATATTTTAATATCTGCAGCAAATGAAAAGTTAATAAATTCCATGCATTAAAAACAGTTTTCAAAATCTGAAGCTTCTTGGCTGTTATAAACACAATGAGCTCATCCGTTTTTTTTTTTAGTCGGTTGGACTTATGTCCCAGATAATTACATTTATAAGCGGAAAAGTGGCTACGGTGACACAAAACGTTTTGATTTTTTTCTTTAATTTTTAAGAAAGTTGAAAATCTATGACGCTGTTTGAATAAAGTTGGCCTTTGTTGGTATTATTTAGTAGAAACTGGTGGAGGGTATTTTTAGGTTAATTGTAGCGAAATAAACCAAACAAGTTACTATATAGTATATGTATATATAAATTAACAAGCAAACATATTTATATATTGTACTACTTTAAGTTTTATATCGAAACTATAAGGATATGTTTAATATCTATATAGAAATTAATAATATTTTTTTGTGTATATTAAAGTACGGCCCCTTGACCAGCTTAAAAACTTCTTCATTAGCTCTTTTTTTTTTGTTTTGCATAAAAAGCTTTTATTAAAATAAATTTATGGTATTGTTATAAGTTAATAAAATTTAAATATATGTATATATAAATACATATATATGTATGTATTTTCTTTAACAACAGGAACCATTTAAGATTTCAACATTAAAAGGGAAAACTTTTTAATTAATTTTATTTTACTATTAAAAAAATATTTAAAAAACTTTAACATCTATCAGGTTGTTTTGCTTAAGTCAAAACGGTACTTTCTCACAATAATTTCTTTCATTTTTTTTTAAGTTAATTTAATAAATTGTTTAGATGTTGCTTAAGTAAATTGTTTGTGCTTAAAAATTTAAATATATTGTTGGATTTCAAAGGGCTACAGACTTTTTGGGATTATTAGGAATTTAATTTTTTTTATTAAAAAAATATTGAGAGATTGTCAAAATAGTTTTCATTATCAAGTGCTCCCTACTGTTCGTTACTAAACTGAATGATTGTAGAAAATATTAGTTTAAAAATATTTATTTAATTCTTTTTGAGTTTTTTCGAATTGTTCAACATTATAAATTTGTTATTTTTTGGTTTCCATATAGTGCGCTACAGTATTGGTCAGATAAATAGCACTAAAATTAAAAACAAGCTGTATGACATGGATTAAGATGTTCATGTTGTTGATATTATAAATTCATTTTTGTTTGTTTTAAATTTCATATTGATCTTTTTACTCTTAAGCTCTCTTAAATGTCAACAGTTCCAAGAGTAAAACTTTTGTTTTGGACATTTCACCAACATTTAACAAATAAAAAATACATAATTGGGAACTCGCCAAGTTTTGTTGTTCTACGAATTCGCTTCGATATTGACATTGTATATGAGTATAATGCCGCCAACCATTTTGTTAACGGTTTGTTCAGTACAGATGTGATAAATTCACTACATTCATTATTTTTTCAATACTGTACAAGTAATTTTCCATATTCTGATATCTCCATAAAATTAAAAGCAACTTATTTAAGCTGGAGTTTACTAAATGTCTTCGACAGCCTGAGAAATAGTGGGTTGTACCAGAAGTGGATATAATTTTTCCAAAGGAAGAAAACTCAATACTTTAAATATGATCTTCCCTAATACTGTTACCTGTGATAAAAAAGATTAGTAAAAGCGAAAAATTGTAGGTGGACAATATCCATGTTTGCCTTCTGTTCAAATTTACACCTATAGTTATGCTTTATTAACAAAAATTTTCATAAGTCCACACCTTTCTATTATCTGACCATCTTTCCGCATTCTCTTAGCCAAAACTGTATAATTTATAATATTTTAGCCTACTTGTTAATTAATTTAAAACGGCGGTGATCAGTGATAAATATATCAATTGGACTGCATATGCACATATAACACCCAGTGCTAATTAGGTGACCAATACTGTTCTTATAAAATTTTCAAAAACACACATTAATTTGGAAAAGGATTTGCTATAAAATACACAAGGATGTACATATTTATGTATGTACATATGTATGTATAATAAAAAAAGAATTTGTGGGACACAAACATCTAAAGTACTTTTTAAATAACCATAGACAAGAATTTCTGTAAAACTTTAAGAACTAACACATGTTCTGTCAATTCAAGTAGGCTCTTTAGATGACCAACACTGTGAATATGGAAAACTTTAGTTAATTTTTTTTTTAAATATTAACAACATTTAAGGGGGAAAAATCTGATAAACACGCATAAACATTATCCATTTTTTTTTTTGATCTGGAGGTATATTTAACAGTTAGATTTTTTTCTTTCTGTGTATGTAGAGTGTATAAAGGGGGAAAATTATTGTTTTTATTATCAAAAGGTTTATGAGGGTAATACGATCATAAGATGGCGCTTAAATCAAATAAATACGCAATTTCTTTTATGCTAAACACTGATTATGCTGATTTCCAATTTGGCATCACTTATTTTCTTATTGGTTTTGATTTCGAGTGATGCCAAAGTTGTTTATTAATGTCTTCTTGTGTCTTCTTCTTTTTTTTTTGTAAAGCGTTTGCTTAAAACGTTTCTATGCTTAAAATATTTTCATAACTAAACGTTCCTTGCAGACATTCTTATTAAGACAGTTGGTTTCTGAAAGTGCCTGCTAAAGAAATCCCTTGCAAAATTTGTCTAACTTTTATCACTACCTAACCTACACCTTGAGCTTGAGTTTAGAATCGGAGTTGTTTGTGTTGATTTTTAATTAGCTTAACATACGTACTTATTTAAACAAATCATACTTGCAGTAATATAAATTCGTAACATTTCTTTACTTTTACTGGTAAAAGTAGTTACTAATTTGTTCCTAACAATTTTGTTTAAACACTTTTACCCACGGTTTGCAGACGCCTGCGTCTACTGTCCCTTCTACGATATCTGTCGATGATACGACTTCTATGCCTTTCCAGGCACAGTGCTTCTGGTGAGCTATCCACTTTTTTAAGGACTATACGAAATGTAAATGTGTGCTTAGGAGAAGCACTAGTGGCTCTTCTAGGCGAGGGAGGATCAAACTCACTGCCGGAGGAAAATCCTCCATAAACGCAACTGCTACCGCCGGTGGTACTCAATGCTCTTGGTGTACTATTGGCGTAGCCGGATGGAGTAGACATTGAGCCAGTGGATAATTGTTGTGTCAATACCGAACTAGGTCTTGGCTCAAAGATTGAAGCGCATCTTTGATCAGTGCACAAGAATGTTTTAATCTCCTCTTCTTTTTGTTTGATGGTCAAAGGGAAATGTTTTTTTGTGGGATCCGCAAAAGGACTACGCTGTGTTGACTCATTATGCGGTACACTTGAAGAGCTAGAATCGTAACTGTCACGTGAGCTATAATTGGAAGAGGTTTGATTGGAGAGAGGACTGCGTGCACGTGAAAAGGCACTGAAAGGTGATATATGCAGTGATCTGAAAGTCTCGGTTTTTTGTTTCTTAGTCATGGGAAAATTAGGTGATCTGACTGTATTAAGGCCTAAGGCCACAATTCCAGTGCTGGCTTCGGATGGCGTGTAATCAAAATGTGTTTCTAAAGATGATTTCCTGCCATTCGAGGAGCAAGATCGTTGAAATGTTTCTGCATCTACCAACTCAATGGAGGATTTTCTTAAATCTATGCTGGATTTCTTAACCTTCTCGTCCATGTCCACAATTTCAAAACTAGAACTTTGATCTTCATAGCTGGTAGACTGATAACGGGAAATGTCAAAACTTGTTTCACGTGAAGAATAAGGACATTCAAAACTGGACTCGGCCCTACTGGATTTTCGGTCAACCTCCACCATTTCAAAACTGTCGCCACCTGACTCTAAACGCTGTAAACTCGCATCGGTATCACCCCCAGGACTGCGTAAATTTTCTAAAAATGGTGATCTGGGTGGATCAAAAGATGAACGTCTCGACGGCGGTTCGAATTCTATAATGGGACATGGCAAGGGAGACTTTTCCAAAGACGAACCTAATGTGGCTGCATCTAAAGCTTTCTTTGCCGCTTCTTCAGCTTCTTCGGTTTCTTTTTTCAAATCTAAAAGGTTAACATAAATTGGTTCCGATTTGTAGCCCTTCAAAATCTCAACTAATTCGGAACGAAACTCTTCCGGTATTATCAAATCATTTGAATCCGATTCACGTTCTTCGCTAATGCGCGGTTCGATCGGCTCACGACTTTCAGAGCGTCTCTGAAAGTGGTGAGTCGCACCCGAGTTTTCAGTAGTCAAAGAAGAAATTTTTAAAGAATTGTTGATTTCTTCAACTAGATTTGCTAATATATTATCTGTTGTAGGATCGACGATATCGTCAGCGCCATCTTCTTCAGTTTTCTTGTCATGCTTGATATAGGATTCACCTACCTTTTCGAAGTGGACATTGGCCAGCTCGAACGGTATATCACTAAGGGGTGTTGCTCTACCCGAACCGCTGCCTTCTTGGATGTTTAACTGTCCACCGCCGCTGCCACTACCGCCACCGGAAGAAGTTCCCGTTGAATCTGAGCTGGGTCTTTTACCATTATTTATATGAATTTGTTGCTGCTGTTGTTGCTTTGCTTTCTCCTCGTCACGGGCAGATCGACGTAATTTCAGAGACATTTTAGCGTAATGTGAGAATTTCAATGACATCTTTGGTTCGAATCCAACTTCGGATATTTGCTTAACTACAGCACTCTTTGCAGCAGTCGACGATGCTGCCGGACTTGCTGAAAAAGTACTTTGGCGTATAAGCGGTCCACTAGAAGTCCCAGTTTCGGCTCTAGTAAAAGCATTAGCAAAGCGATTTGTTCTCGTAGATATGTGTTTAGAAGGTTTTCGCACAAATGCCAAAATTTCACGCATAACACTCTTTTTTTCGGGCTGTGGATCTCTAGCTTCATTCGCCGACTTTGCTTCAACTTTTTCTCTCTCCTCCCTCTGCCGTTGTTCTAGTTCTTTTTGCACCTCGGCTGATTTTTCCATACTTTCAGCCATGCGATATGTTTCCGCCGGATTAGAAACCGTAATCGGTGGTATAGGTCCTATGGGACTACGTTTGTCACCACTAAAATAAATGGGTGTAAAAAGGTTGATAGACGGTCTCTTATAGCTGCTGGTAGGTGTGCGTGCGCCATCATTTTCTGTGGAAGTTTCACATGTAGAGCGCAAGCCGTCTTGTACATTAACTGTTGAAGTAAGACTTCGGAGTGGCATTTGGATAAATTCCATGGGAGCTGCACTACCTACAGGCGAACGACGTTCTTGGGTGTGAACACTAAACGTTGGACTACGCCGATCTCCTGTAGGACTTCGTGGTGTGGGTGTTGTTGACCCAAACCCCAAGTGAAGGGATAATTCATTGGGTGATTTCATGCTATCGTTTGATATAAGTAAGGGACTTCGACGTCCCTGCGGACTGCGATCGTTGTTGAATCCCACAGGACTTTTTCTTCCTTGAGCTAAGGACAATGACCCAGTTATGCTACTTTTGCGTTTATGAGAGGCTCTTAAAGTACCCTGGCGTGACAATGTGGTGGGAGTCTTTTGTGAAACACTGCCTGGACTTTTAGATTCAGGATGTGGCAATATAGGACTTTTCGGTGTATGTGGACTTAAGCCTTTATCATTTGTGGCCAGCATACCATTTAATATAAGCGGTCCTTGGGGATTAATAGGGCTACGTCGATCACTGGGGCTGCGACGTGTACGAAAACTTTGAGATTTGGCTTTGCGTATTTTTGGTAGGGATTGGTTATGCTTGTGACGTCCATGTGTTGAGTGATGAGAAGAGGAGGAGGAGGGGCCGTTCAACTTATGTTAGTTGGTGTTATGTGGGCCACTAGTTGGATCACTGCTACCGCTTGAGCTCAAAGTTGTATTCGAACCATAAGGATCAAGTGAACTCTGCACGGACATCGATCTGCCTTGATTTTGTCGAGCCCTTCTCACTCGACTAGAGTTGGGAGACAATTTTCCGGGGTCGATACTTTCTGGGTCTGCCTGCAAAGGTTAGAATCAGACATAAAGGGGGGACACAAGGGACGACAATAAAAACGCCCATGATGCAACAATAACAAAACAATGCCCCAGTAGACAAATATTTTGTTTTACAATGATCATGAGCGTTTTTTGAGGAATGGAGAAATAATAAGAAAGCATTAATTTCAATATCAAAGAAAAATCCCAATTTTTAATGCAGTTTGTTGTTCACATAATGTTATTTCAAAATGAAACGACTGCAAACATACCTGATAGGCCAAAGCATTCATTATAATGGAGTAGGGTACCAAGCCCAATGGATGGATTTCGCGCATTAAAACATTTGCCGGTATTTTATGAAATTGTATATATTCTAAGAAATTACCCAAAATCTCTTTCATATCAATGTTCTAAAAAATATCAATTGTTTAATACATACATATAAACACACTTACAAAGCAGAGATGTTATTTAATACTGACCGGGTTGTTATCATTATATTTCTTACTCCACATTAAAGCGGCTTGGAACTTGGTAAATTCATCCGCCCTTAACTCCTCACGAGCTAATATTAAACGAACCACATGCTGGGGTAACAGCGTAAAACTACCCAAATTAAGAACCTCATTGCCGTGCTCGTCTACAAACTCTAAAACCTTTTGCACCAAACTTTTGGTGCATTTATACTGGATGTAACGCTCCGCTGAAGATAACAAAGCACATACAGTGTCCACATTAATACAACACTGGACGAAGCCACCACAAGCACGTCTTAATTCCTCCAGACCATAGTAGTCGGCGGCATTCATTACACCTGTTGAAGGGTTGGTCAATTTTTAAATTTCATATTTACAATATGTTTCTTATATATTCGCTGGCATAAAATTTACCCAACAAAGTACGTGGTTGCAAGGTAACGCAACCAGTATGAATGTATTCGATCAGCTGGCGAAATACATCCGGCTCAAATTCCTCTATAATCAGTGTTTGATGCTGTTGACCGGCCGGCTAGAAAGGAAAATAACGACTTGACATGGTTTTTGCTTTGCAACTGTTCTTGTTGATATACGAATACTATGATATACTTAAATAGGTTTCCAGATCTTAATAGTTTAGACATTTAATGAATTGAACGAAAAAATTGCTCGAATGAAAACTGACAAAAGTAGAAAATATTTGCATATGCTATATATTATTATATCCAACAATAGTAGCAGAAATCAAAACTTATTTTTTAAACGGTCATTCTCCAGATTCGTAACAAATCAGCTGATGCAATAGTCTTTTTTTATAAAAAGAAATCAAAAAACGAATATAACCTCATGGCATGCAATAGAATATACATACACACATTGTATGTATAAATTATGCAGAGAAAAGAAAATGTCTTCGAAAGCCACTTAACGGAAGATAACGAATGTATTTAATGAAAAATAATTCTCCTCTTATTCTCTGTATTTTGAAATTTATGAAGTTGCCAATAGCAGCCCATAAAAGAAAGAATGAACTGCGAAGTCAACTTTTAAAAGCAGCGTTTTTTAATCTCTTTTTCTCGAACTCAAACTCTTTTCTTTTGAAACCGTTAATTCGCCGCAGTTTTTATAAAGTTTTTTTATTCGAAGGTCAAAAAGGGTGATGCCAAAGTGACGCCATAACAAGTGCTATGGAGAGGACAGCTGATTACTATTTGGTATTAAATAGCTTCCCTTGAGTGGCAACACTTCAGAATTAAGAAATTGATTTACATCAGCTCATGGCACTATGATTCAATCCAATACACAGATGATCCAGTCAACGCTTACCGCGACTGTAGGTTTAAAACACAACCAGAATATTGCAGCTTAACATAATGGGGCCAGTTTTGCTCATTAAACTTTGGGGTCGGTGTCGGAAGTCTCAGCATTTTGGGTTGCCATATCGAGCGAAGAACCTCTGCTTCTCTATACCCTTAGTAAGCAAAGTGTCAAGCTTTACACAAAGCCAAACCTGTTCCACGGCGAGTAAACAAGGTAAAATTTTTATTTTTAACATTTCTCTAAATCGAATATTTTTGTTGTAACTCCCATGAATTTATCATGAAAAATTATAAAATATAAGTGTTCAAATTTATACACCTTCTTGCGGTCGTCACATTAGGGAACAATTTGCCTTCATTCGTATGATCAAAACTCTATCAAAATTCAAATAGAAGCCAATAAAAATAAACACTGGAATAATAATATATGTAAATTAAAAAAAAAAAAGTACATGCACAACTTCAAAAGACAATTTCTTAAGCGGGAGAAGTGAAATCGCAAGTCAGTTTAAGAACCCTCACAACATAAATATACATATAATAGACACTTACGCACTAATATATATACATACATACATACATAGTTTTTAATATTAAAGGCTAGTTGTTGACTTAAAGTTAAAGCAGGAAATAAAATGGCAACATGTGAGCTATCACTGTTAGATGGCAACGCTAAATGTTGGTGAGTTGTGTACGCAAACAAACACAAGACAGAGAATGCTATGGCTTGTGTAGCAAAGATCAGCTCATAACTTTGAAATTTTTATTGTAAAAGAAAATACATATGTATGCGAGTATATAAAATTAAAGTTAAGAATGGAGCAAACTTTGATGAAAAGGACAAAACGACAGAACGAATTTTTTACATTTAGTCTCGTACAAAAACTTGGCAGATTTTCAAGTTATTTAATTTTTGTAAAATGAGGGTACGAATGAAAGAGAACGTGTGACAGAGTTGCATGTCAAGTGTGTTTTAAGAAAATGTTATGTTATGAATTCAACTTGCAGATGTACTTTACCTCAGGTATCGGAGATAGTTGCTGGGTAAAACCACTTCTCTATATAAAAATGAAAATGTAATGGAAAAAATTTGTTTGTTTTTAGGTGAAGTATGATCAAATGTATGACTTTGTTATGTTACATTGTTTTTACAATTATAATCTTAAAATTAACGAATTTATTGAAATGAAAAACAAAAAACTTACACTTAAAGAAATTATATAAAATGAAAGTATTTTATTACCTGTTGGGCAGCATTTTGCAAATTTAATAAAGGCTCAGAAGAACGTTTCAGAAACAAACGCAATTTGTTCTCTTTAGTAGAAGATTCGCGTTTTCTTTGCGGCGAAGGTGCAGAATATAGCATTTTAGCGAAAACTCTGGAACGGGAGGCTAAAACAGCCTGCAAGGGAACTTGTTGTAATGCAAAATTTTTTCTACTATTCACTAACACTTACCTTAACGGCGCACACAGGTTCTCTAGTGTCACCTACCAAAAATGTTACATCACATAATTCGGGCATGGATGCCAGAAATTTCATGTCCTCCGCCAGTCCAGTTTTATTTTCAAAAATTGATAAGTCCGGCCCTGCGTCCGCCATACCGGGCAATGTTAAAGCTTCAGGCATGAGGGTTTCTGTGGTAAATAATTAATTTAATTTTTTCACTATGTATGTACATACATTTTAGATAATAAATAAGTTCAAAATTTAAAATAGGAATTAGAAAGAAAAGAAATGGGATCTTAGCATTTCCAAAATTTTTAAGAGGGGCTATATTAAATTACAAAAGGGGTCTTAAAAGCTCAAAATTAATTTAAAAAAAATAACAGATTTATGTACAATTTTGGAATATGAATGAATTGTAGATGATTTGCATTTAGTTAGTTCTGAATGAAAAAGAAAAACGTCGCAACCGCCCTGAACCCATACTATTACTACGACACTAAGGTTTTGTTGATATTAAACGATTTTCATAAATAAATAAAAGTGCAATTTAGGTCATTCATAAAATGGATCAAATTCCTGTGAGGAATTTTGGTCGCAATGTGAGGAAAATGGGGCTGCGGCATGCCATGTTATTATATGCAGGGTAAAGATTACGTCAAATTCTACTAGCAATTTCCAAATAGAGTTTGTGAAAGTACAAACATATATATGTCCAAAGTCTTGTCAAGAGGTGATCAATTTTCTTTAAATTTTTTGATATGTAGATATTTGTAGAAGCCAATTTACGATGCTTTACAAAAGCAGTGAAACAATATAATTATTCTTGCTATTAATATTTAAAAACTACTCGCAGTTAAGGAGGCTTTTCTTCCTTTATATTTTACCGTATATATGTATGTATGTATGTAAAATCGTCAATTTAATTAGTGGCCTTAAAACAATCTGTGCACCTGGAACAGGAAACATTTTTTGACATTTTTTATGTAGCGTTGTAATCATGAATTGAATAGTTTTAAATGTTACATATTGACCTTTACACTTTACTACAGATATATGTATATGTATGTATGTACATTTTTAATTCAAAATTCGTACCTTTGAATGTCAAAGAGGCTATACTATACAATTACATATACATATGTGTATGGGTGTACTCGATACAAACGTGCGTACTCGTATAAAAATGTTTGTGTCCCTTTTCATTGTTGTTTTTATTTCTCCCTGATTTCATTTCATAGAAGAGAGATGAGAACCTGAGATTTTGTGGTGAGTAAATTAACTGAATTTGGGTGTTGGGGGAAAATAATAACAACAAGTGTACAGACTAAATAACAATAAACAAAATAACAGTACTTCATTTTTCTTTTTTTTTTGTTTATCTTGCGAGGCATAACATTCGTGTTAAGGAGTAGAAAAAAATTATGTTGTTGACAATCAAAAAATATTTATGACTACGCATGCTGGTTGTAAAAACTAGTATTAAATTGATACATATGCATGTATGTATGTATGTGCATGTAAATTTGAAACTGAACTCTGTTAAAAATGTTTTCTTAATTTTTTAACTTGCCTTTTTTTCTATTTTAAAGCCTAATAAAATGGGAAAATATTTGCTGCAACATTATTCCTAATTGAACAAAGTTATTTAAACTTATTAAATTTTAGAATAACATCATGTAAATTTAACATGATTTCATATTAAAATTAGTTAGTTATTATTTAGTAATTTCCTAAAAATTAGAACTAGGCGTTAATTCAAAATGAAAGACTAACTTTTTTAATTAAATTGCAAGTCGCCGTAATGCATTTGTTATAGATATGTATGTATGTATATCGTAGTTGTTCCTTTACTTGGTGTAGGATCATATGAAAATGTTTCTTGTAGATAATTTAAATTAATAGGTGAGCTTTATGTTGATATATTTAAATGTAATAATTTAATAATTTGTAATGGTGCTATTGTTATTTATTACCTGTGTTACTTTGTTTTTTTAAGGTTTTAATGTGCATACATATGTATGTGCATATGTACACATTCACACATTCATACTTATAGTTTTACTGAATTATATATTTAAAAGTGTAGGGATTTGCGATTCTAAACACTCTCCCAGCAAATTGTAAGAATCAAAACTTGTACGCTTATTAAAAATATAGTTCTTTGAATAATTTATGTTTTTAAAAGTCTTTTTTTTCTTATTCAGCTATTTTTACTTACCAACTAAAATATTTGGTTTTATGCGTTTGAACGGACTTCAAAACAAATATTTGAAAAATCCGTTTAGTCGCTTAGTATTATTTCATTATTAGCTGGTTCAATGATCAAATTGTTTAATTTTTTTTTAATAAATTTGAAAAAAATAAAACATGCACTTATTTATTATTGAAAAACAATAAAAACATCGGAAAAATTTTATATAAAAAGCGAATTTTCAAAGTTAATAATCAAAATTACAGGTTACAAAAAGGTTGCAATAGAACACAAGTGTAAAAAATTAATCAATGAATACAAGTTTACAAAAGAGGATAAGCGTATACGATTTCTTTTTTAAATATTTTTCTGGGTCAAAAATTTTGAAGTTGGGTTAAGGTTACAACAGCAAATTCAACACACTATTGTGTTGCTTGTATTATTATTTCCTTTTATTTTATTTTTTTGTACTTCAGTCTCTCTCTTTCTTTTTCGTATACCGTCATTTTTGAGTAGAGACATACAAATTTTACGCATATACACACACAAAAATTATATAGATAAAATTACAGGTGGAAAAAATATGGAATGCAATGAAAAAAATTTTCACAAGACCAATACAAGGAATTTTTATTTTAATAAATTATTAATGCATTTTAGGAAAATTCCGTATTAAATTGAAAAAAAAAAGATTTTTAAGAAAAAAATTTTACTTTTTTAATAAGAGCTCACGACAAAAAATCTAATATGTGTACGAATATTTAAATTATTTTTTAAGCAAAGTTGTTTTCGTGTTTTTCTAGTTTAATTTTAAACTCTTTCTTTAATGTTTTTTTTTTTTTTTTTAGCAAATTACAACTTCTGTTGACCGTTTTGTTTTAATAACATAAATAGGCAAATAAATAGAAATAACTTTTCATGGCTTAAATGCTCAAAATATGCATTGATATACTATAAATATTTAATATTTTTACAATTTTTTCTTGAGAAACTTTCGAACTGCCTGGTTGAAGAGTTAAACTTATTCTGCTGTATGTGTCTGTATACCAAAAGAACTTTAGTCAAAAAATATCATGAATATCTAAAGTCCTTAACAAATTTCAGAGCCTGCGCAATAACAAATTTAAACAGTGATTCCTGTGAACACAAAATAAAAAATACCTCATGCATACATATGTATGTATGTATGTATGTACATATATTGTTAGATTAAATCCTAAAGGCTGTTAGCTTATCTGTATTTGTTAAATGTGCTTTAATTTAATTTTAATAAATTTGTTTTTAATATATTTTTATCTATTTTAGTTTATAGTGCAACGTATTCATTATAGTCTAGTTTATACAGGAAAAATCTTTAAAATTTACAACACATATACATTTACATATGTATTTCTTAAATCCTCTTTAATCCCTACTAACACAACAAACAGGTGGCAAATAACAGTTGAGTATTCACAGCTGTTCTAAGAAATTTGAAGAACAGATACATATGTATCTTAAACTGATATTCATGTACGAGTATTTTTGTTTATTTTTATTGCAACTGGTTTTGTCGCAATAGCTCTAACTATATAGTTAAGTATATACTTATATTTATGAGTTTGGTTAACAATTAAGATAAAGTTTTGCAAAAAAAAAAAAAAAACTAGGTTAGGTTTTAACCACTTGTTTGCTTTGCTGGAATCCTGCAAAAGAAAACATTACACACATATTTCATGTTATTGTATTTTTATAATTTTTGGATTCGGCGCAGGTACTTAGATAAAATAGAAAGAAAAAAACTTCATATGAAAGTAAACAAAACTTATCAAGTGACATTTGTTTATTACAGAAAGTTGGCTGTGATTCATTTAAGTTACCAGATTGTACTATATGAAAATACATAAATTTATCTATGTATATATGAGATGGTATGGCCTGAACATAATTTGTCATTTTCTTCTTTGTTTACCTCTGAAGGTCTACTGTTTGAAAACTCAATAGCGGAAACAAGATTTTATTTGACGTCTGGCAAGTGGTCTTTTGCACTTGAATAATATGGGTTTTTTTTTGCTTGTAATAGGTAAAAAAACCACAAAAAAAAAAAAAATACATAAAACGGTATTTAATTTCCTCACAGCGTGTACTCGTATACAGTGTAAAAGGGGCTGTGCATCTTTTCCGTTACAGTGGTGGGCACACGATCACTATGCGTAAAATTAACCACGGGCTACTGGTGGCACTGTCCAAGCCACATGTCTCATATTGTTGCTTTGTCTAAACAAATGTGTCTAACAAGTAAAAGACCTTATCGTTCTTACGGTTTGTTTAAAATGTTGGGTTTTCAAGTGGCTGTGTCTGACACAGAGACATTTTTTGTAAACAATAAACGAGTAAAACGTGCTATTGCGACTGTGTTTTTTTTTGTATTTATTTAAAGATATCGTTTTAAAATAACAATATCTGACCAAATTTTCGATGCCAACCATTTTTCGTGAAGAAATTTTTCATCAACAATCCGGTCAGTATGACAGTTTCGTTTGAAAGCAGAAAATTCTTTTCTTTAGATTTTTGATGCTAGTTTTCTATAATTTCTAAACATTTCTTATCAGTGTAAGAAAACATAAATTGATTATAAAGTGATTGCGCTTCATAAGACATTTTTGATGTCAGAAGTTTTTTTTAGCTGCTTAATTATAAAGAAATTTGTGACATTTTCAATGGCTGTACAATTATTGCGCCTTGATTTTTGTTAATCATACTCATCTGCTGCCGTTCATTTATGTTTTGTTTTTGTCTAGTTTGTTGTTGTTCTTTTTCGCGTACACTCGTCATTACTATACGAGTACATTAATCTTGTTTTATTTTTTTTTTTTTGTAATGAATGCCGAATTGCTGGTAACTTTTTCTTGTTCATTTAGGACTCTTGATTTGAACTACTGTAAAAAGAATATGCAAGTGTTGTGTATGCAATGGCGTAGAAGGGTTAAAATGGCAGGGTGCAAATCTACTCCGCTTTGTTTGGTTTTTGACAAATCGGTTATCTGGAAATTTTTCTTCACAAGAAGCAGGAAAATAAACTTTTGTTATTCCTTAAAAGGTTCCTTAACCACGTCGCTGGCATCGTAAAAGAGAATTTCCTTAAATTAAAAAGTAGAAAGAAACAAACAATAAATAAAGGGGCTCCCTTTAATATTTTACAATACAGATTTCAGGCGATTTGCATGGGCTTGTAAGTAAAGATTACGTCGTATTCTGGAGTTTGGGGAAATTTTCACAAATGAATGTATGTATTGTACAATTTTGGTCATTCATATACAATTTTATGGTCTTAAGGGTTCCCCTAAATTACTTAAAGACAAACTTTATTTATTTTGTCTATAAAAAAATTCTATTTTGCTTGTCTTTGCTCCCATTTCCAAACCAACTGTCAGTCCATCAAGATTTAAAAATAGTTCAAAGAGAATATTTCGAATATTCTCAGCTGTTTAAATGTTGGATTTAATTTGCTGTGTTTAGATCAACATTTAAAAATAAACGCACCAAATAAAACATCAAATTAACTTTAATAAGAGAAAATAAACATACGATTTAAAAAAAATATCATTCATTATTGTTTATTTGGACGTTAATCAGGAACAGGTAATATGTGTATGTATGTAAATATATATGTACATACATATTTTGTTTATTATTCTGGCATGCTTTTCAGTATATTAATGTTGTGTATTTACTTTTTACATTCCCCTTTTTGCTGTCGCCGCACCCCCGCTGCTTTAGTCCACAATTGCACATTTTGTGTGCGAGCAACTGGCAGACTGAAGATCACTGAAAATAATGAGAAGAATTACGTACAAGCAGCAAATCAATCGTACTTGACATGACATATCTGTACAAGACAGGATATATAAAGAATATAAAAAATAAGAAAAAACTCCGTGTAACAAAAAAATTAAAGAAATGCATTAAATGTTGCTGCACAATCGCAGCAACAAAATTACCATAAATGATGATCCAGTCGAGTTCATGATGTCACATTAAGTGTGTTCGTCAACCCCAATGTTTTTGCAATGTTTGTAGAGGACTTTGCTGAAACGCATTCGTTTATATAAAAAAGCATTAATTGTTAATATGGGCAAACTAAAGAATACAAATGATATTATGAGTATTACGGTTGTAAAATAATTATTTTATTAGTTTTTTTTTTAAATTTGAATGGACTTTTAAAGTTTTGCACTCCCCTTGATTTTTAAACATATGGATTTGTAGAGTACAAAATTTGCTGGATTTTACTGCAAAAGTTGTAAAACCAACCTAATCATCATCACATTAATGTGCCAGATAATTTTATTTTTAATTCCGAAGGAAAAGCAAACAAATTAATTTGAGAGTAACAAAAACGTAAAATATTAAAATAAAATTCAATAAGATTAAATACATATGTATGCATGTATATACTTTTAATATTATAGAATATATTAAACAAATTAAATTAAATTGCTGTGTAAGCAAAACAAACTAAAAAATTTTGGCAAATGTCAGTTCTATTTTGACATTTGTGAAGTAGACCGGTTTCGAACTGACATTTAACGCCATTTGCACAAATTGTACGATCTTCCAATAGCTTGATTAAATATATAGTATAATACACTCAAACAAAGGGAACAAAACATAAAATATAATCGAATGCAACCATAATAAACTAAATATAAAATTTTTCAAATAATAATTCCAGCTTTACGCCTCATTCGTCAATTAATACCTGGTTGCCCTCTACAAAACGTTGCTTTAAATTACAGTATCAAACGATATACAGTTTCTGCTACACTTGGAAAACCTCTGCTTTGTCTACACTTAATATCGTTGTCTGGTAACACAGTTAGAAAAAATGCTGTTCCTAAATTGTTTATTTCTATGCAGAATCAAAACATTGCATTCAATGAGTTTAGGCGGAGAGGAAACGAGAATGAGAGAGAAAGTTTTTCCTATTCAATATTCCGATAAATTCAAAGTGCACCAGCAATATCCTCTCGATTTGAGCGCAATATCTTGTCTGAGAAAAATACAAAAAGAAACACATCACCCTCACTTTTTAAGTTAAACGAAAGAACACAGCAAACAAATCCAAGACAAAAAGAAAAAAAAAAAGAAAATCATAAGTAAAAAAGTATTGAAAGCATCTTAAACAAGAGATCTGAAAATATTTTTAGTTATTGTCACACATTCGTTAGAGCAGCTTCGTTTCGTATTTTATAAATTATATATTAGTAAAATATTTAATTTTTCTACGACATATAAGAATTTTGCTGCTCTGAAACTTTTCAACTTTTGTTTTTCTATTTTTTAAATAAAATTTGAAAACTAAATTTAAATTTTGTTTATACATACGAGTACATACATATGTACATACTAAGTATACAAAAAAAAAAAAAAATTATAACGTGCGCGTGAATATAATTGTGGTATTTATGGCATCATGTCGCGTAGCCAACATTTTGGGATGTTGAGTTCTTTGTACGTCATTTAACGGGACAATTTTGTCGCTGTTATTGTTGTTAGTAAATTACTCTTAATATTATTTAGTGTCTTTGGTCTCAGTTGTAGTAGAGATAATAACACTAGAGATGTGATTGAAGTGATTATAAACAAGTGACAAGTTGAATAAGACTTTGTGTCCGTCTGTTTGAATGTCATCGTACCACAGAGTACCTATGGAATACAATGCATTTAAATTTAATAAAAAGGAATGAAATTAAATTAAAAGCAAAGTGCTGTTGCCCACAAAGTGTTTAAATAAAAACTAAATTAAATCAAATCTACATACATACCCATATTTATTTATTTACAAACATTTGTTTATATGTACATACATATATATAAAATTTCACATTAAATGTGTAAAAGACGAGAAATACATAAGTTAGTAAATTTTTTTAAATTAAAAATGTTTTGAAAAAAATATATAAAACTTAAACGAATACAATTTTTTTGTGCATATTTTTAGCACCGCTTGTGCAATACACATACATGAACAGTGAGTTTTACTTTTATTATTATTTTATAGTGTTTTTATTTATGAAATAATATTTTAACGCATCCGAATTACGTCAAGCTAAATAACATTAATAACGATATTTTCTGTTTTAAATAAAAAAATTTTGAACTACTGTGTGATTTTCTGGATTTAAAGTAATTTTTAAAAAATTTAATGAACAAAATGTTCTTCATACAGGCGTGTAGGGGAAATTTAGTTCGGAGTAGATGAATTCAGTTTTCTAGGCAGTGTTTTGTCTAAAATTTATTTTTATTCCAGTTCGTTTTTTTACGTATGTAGTCCCAATTTAAAATTAAGTTCTAAAATTAGTTTTGATCAGCAATAAATAATTACGCAAATGTACACACACACGCCATTCACATGCATACATGTACATATGTATGTATGTTCATACATATGTATGTATATATGTATGTGAAGAAATTTTCCAATTTTTAATTTCCAGTGAAAACTAAAGTACACACATACACACATAGCAAAAAACTTAAAAATTTTTCAAAGTAAATTTCCATTTGTATTTCAGTGAAATATTGGGAATAATTTTCAAGCAAAGGTTATTTTTGGTAAGAGAAGACTATTTACCTATAAAAAGTTTACCTATAACAAAATCGAGAACAACATTTCTACAAAATATTGTCATTTTGAATAACAATGTCATCGATAAACATTTTTATATAAAGAACTGTCATCGACAAAAATTTTTCTATTTTTCTTTGCAAACTTGCTATCGATAATATTAATCCGTATAATATATAATATATGTATGTAGATTATTGTAATAATATTCTGTAAAAACTGCCATCGGTAACAATTTTGCTGCAGAAAACTATCATGTGTAACAGTTTTTCTGCAACAAATTACTGTCGATAAAAATTTGCCTATAAAAAACTGTCATCGAGAATAATTTTTCTATAAAAACTGTCATCGTCATCAATTATTCTATGAAAAACTATCGTAAATAACAATTTTGTCTTGGAAACCTGTTTTTTATGATAGTTTGTCTATACAAAAAGCGCCCTTTGTATAATTATCGATAACAATTTTTCTACTTTTCGCTGTTTACAGCAGTATGTACGAAAACAAAACATGGCACAATTAATGGAATTTGCTTTTGAATTCAATTAAAAAATATATGTACATATGTATGTATTTTGTATATTGTTTTGCGGCTATATTTTCCTTAAGTGTATTTAGAGCGCTCGGTGTAATTTTTCACAATTTTAATTTCAATTCTTCATCCGTTCGGTCTGAAGCGAAAATTTGCTTGTTTTTAATTATAGTTTTCAATTAAAATTTTCTGACACTTGAGACAGGCAAATTAATTAATTATCCTAAACAACATTTTCCAGGTGAAAATTAAATTTAAGCTGCAAAGTAAAAGCAGAAGGCAAATTCAAATTCATTGCCGCTGCTGATGATGAGAAAAGATGATTGTGAGGCAAAAAACACATCCTCTTTTAATAGTTTGTACACAAACACACGTGTACATTCACACTTCCTTGACTTGTGTGACACATACTTGTAAACTCAAGTACAACAACACACTGACAACAGCAGTCATAAATACTACATTTGTTTTTGTCGTATGACACTTTATCACCGAGTTCCGTTATGATGACGATGTATCGTCAAAAGTAAAAAAATAGTTTCTTTAACAGTTTTTGTTTGTTTTGTTTTGGTTTTTGTGAAAAGCAGAGAAATTCTTAAGCCGTTAAAAGGAAATGCAATAAATTCAATTAGAAAACTACGTAACGGGGATATAGGTATGTATTTATGTCACAGAGATGTTAACGATACGTTTTGCAAAGGAGGCTGTGGGCATTTGCACACGTCGAGTACAGCGAAACTTAACGCAAAAGGAAATATTGAATAAACGAAGACTTCCGGTAAATTGTGGAATTTCAGAGGTTTGATAATTTTTCAGAGATTTGTTTATTTAAATGCTCTAGTCAACATATTTAAACAAAAACAGTTACATAAATGAAATCTAATAGATATTAAATAAAATATTTTGCACATCTTGCACTTACATACATACAATTTATTTGTAAACAATGTTTGGCAAATTAAAAATGTAAAATTGCTTGTTTTGGTGGACAGATCTCTTTTGTTGTGTGAAAAGAGAAATCTTATATACATATGTACATATATTCCATAAACTCTTTAAACTTAAAATGCTTTCTCTTTAATTATAATCTTTTAAGTTGTAATAAGTGTGCACACACACTTACAACCGTCTTACATTTAGATGCCGAAAATGAAAATTGTAAACGAAAAGAAATTTCAATTTCATTTAACATCAAATTCTTTGTACACGTTTACGTCCTCATAGATGGAGCGGTGGATGAGAGCGGACGGACATAAATACTCGTATATATAGCTTTGGACAGACAATATAATAGGCCTTTTTAAGTCTGTTTATGTCTTCATAAACAAACAAAAAAAAACAAAAGTCAACTGCAAAATGTTAACGTAAATTTTGTTGTACTCACCGTTTGGTGACATGCGCTAATTACCAGAGTTGATGCTTGATTTTTTAACCCTAGACAAGATATTTAAATATATGTTTTTAAATATAGTTTCAGTGATAACATATAACTGATATCGATTATAGTTATTTGTTAATGATAACAACTTTTTCCATGAAAGGGCTAGTATCGCAATAAGATTTAATTGAAAAAGTTATTATCGAGATACATATATAGATACTTTATATAAAAATATATAAACCACTTTCTATGAACACTGGTAGTTTTTCTTTTTCTTCTTCTTTTGGCGCTACAGTCCGGGCTGGACCTAGGACAAGCTTTTCTAGCTGGCACGGTCTTCCAATTTGCACACCAAGTTGGCTGAGGTCCCTCTCCACTTGTGTGCGCCATCGGTTCCGTGGGCGTCCTCTATTGCGTTGTCCCACTGGTTCAGAACCGAACGAAAATAGTTATTCTCTAAGATTATAGTAATCGATTGTTAACGATAACAATCTTTATAGTACTAGAAGTTATTGTTTACAATTAGAAAAAATTCTATTGGAAAACTCGTTTTCTATAAAAAATTATTAACCATAATAAAAATTTTTGCTTCGATAACAAAATTTCATAAATGTTACTGATTAGAAGTGTGCAAGTCTGTGCAAAACAAAATTATCGATTACAAAGTTTTCCATAAAGCGATATAATCGATTATATATGTAGTTGTCTTGGGGAAAACTGGAAAATATTTTCATAAGATTATTGTAAAGAGATGGAATAAAAACGGCCACAAATCACTCTTACCTTTAATTATTTTTAACTCATAACAAACCACATTTTGAAAATGTTATCGATAGAATTTTGCATGAAAAGGAAATATATAAATTTTCTATGGCAAAAAGTTATGGAAAAATTACATCTATTTAAAAAAAACAAAAATTATCGATCACCTCGATAGCAAATGTTTTAAGCCCCCAACTGTAAAACTTAAGTGTTTTGGGGTTAAATTATTTGTTTGGGCAATGTTCGCACAAATGCTGTATGTACCCCAGAAATGGCGAGTACATCAACAGAAAAGTTGTTGTTGCTGCATCTGTGTCTGTCTCTGATGCGCTCTTTCCCCATAATTCGTATGCCGTATTTTTGGGGATGCTGTGCCGAAGCTACTTCTGCTGCTGGCTGCTGACTGCTGCTGTACAAGCAAAACTTTTTCTTTCCGAAATCCTTATACTTCAGTCTGTGTATAGAACGCTTCGCGAGCGTAAGCGAATTTAAAGAAATTTAGGATTTAAAGAAGAAGAATTAAATAAGCTTTAATTTGAGAAAAAAATTATTTCAGAAGAAAAAAGCAAATCAAGAAAATGAAAAGAAGAAAATGTTTGCAGTTTTTATAATTTGAACAAATGAAAAACGAATTTATTTAAAACGACTTCAAAAACTACGAGTCTTTATAAGTGAAAAAAGTAATTTTAAAATATTTTTTGAAGAAACTTATAGCAAAAAAGTTATGAAAAGAAAATTTGGTATAGAAAAATTTTCAAGCTGCAGAAAAAAATCATTTCTTTCAATTTTTTCCATAGAAATATTACAGTGTGTGTGTGTGTGTGTGTGTGCACACAGATCCCTTTTTTCAGTTGTGTCGTTGCTGCTTCTGCTTCTCAGACACGGTTGCTTCATATACATTACAAATATAATCTGTATCTATATTTCCGAAATGTATGAAACGGTTATTATTTCGTTTCTTGAAAAATGAGTTTGTATGCGTGTGTGTGCGAGTTGCATATGAGCGAGTGTGTGTGTGTGTGTGTGTGTACGTGTGTATTTGTATATGTAATCGTGCGCAAGTTATATTCTGTTATATCCTGTTTTGTACGATTTGCGTCGTTTCGGGTTTTTTTTGTCATCATATTTGTTTGTTGTTCTGCTTCTTATTGTTTTGCTTCACCGTTTACCCTTCACTTTCCCTGCTTGTCCAACAGCATCTCTCTACTTCACTTTTCACTTGCGTTCATAAAAGCCACTTTAATTTGATTATTTTCTGTTTTTTTTTCTGATGACTTTAGGAACTATTAGAGTTTGAAAGTTTTACTCTGATTCGGCTTCTTTTTCTTCTTCTTCTTAGTTCCGTTTTCTATGACTTTATTCTTTTTTGTTTAAATCATAAGTTTGGCTTTTGTTTTTGTTATCTTTCTTAGTTTTAGCGACGAGGGTAGTATTTCGCAGTGCAAAAGGGAGACAGTGAAAAATACTGTATAAACACATATTCGTACACACGTACACACATACATACATACATGCGTACTTTGACAAATTGTCCGTATGCAGACATCAACAAAACTTTATCCGTTTCCATTCCAGAGATTGTGTTTACTAATAGGCTTTCTAAGCAAACAGTTTGTTTCAAAATAATTATTTTTAAGACAGTTTTATTTCTAAAACTATTCTATTATCAAGAAAAAAATATATCTATTTTGGAAAGAAAACTTTTAAGCGAAGAAATTTTTTCAGAGCTAAAGCGAACAAAAATTAGCGAACAAAACTTTGGTAAACGATAGCCATTTTTTTAATAAAGAAAATAGTCTGCTCTCTGCAAGTTTCCAACTCTTAACCGCTATCAATGAAATTTTTGCTTCTTAAAAATTGTTATCGTTAAAAATGTTTCTATAAAAAATTATTGATATGGAATATTGATAAGAATTTTTTATAAAATCTCGTTAACGTTAAAAAATAATAATAAGAAATTGTTATTAATAAAAGTTTTTCTACAAAATCTAGTTAATTTTTCTAACAAAATTTATGATAATTTTCTATAAAATATTTTCGACAATTTCATTATTTAAATGGCTTAAAATAAAATTGTTTTTTTTTTTTTAATTTAAAACAGACTTTTAGGGATAAAGTGCCCTTTCTCTTATTTACAGAAGTTATAAAACTCACGTTTAATTACAAAAAAAAAAAAACACTTTTTGGTGGCTGTATGTTTATTATTTCCTTTTGAGTTTGGAATGATGGTTACGATTATGCCACATTCAACAGTATTTAAGTTATTTATTTCAAACAATAAAGTCAAATGTTTCCATTTAGTCTTCTTGCGTTCAGTCAAAGCAATTATCTATAAAATTTTTGGTTAACAAATAATTGAAAAAATTAAAATACAGGTTTTTATGTTGAGATACATATACATACATATGTACATATGTGTGGATGTATGTATGTAATTTTTGATTAATAATATGTACATTTTTCTTGTAGTCGACTTCTTTATTGAATTTGTCTAGTTTGAAACAGTTATGAGCATGTTGTTGTAGGTTCTTAAACCAGGACGCCATTTTGAAAAGTTCTATGAGAAAGACAAACACAAACTCAATTAATAATAGAAAAAACCAGCTACAAATATTGAAGTTGTAAAACAAAACAAACAAAAAATAACAACTCCTGCTCAAACTAAAACACATACTACTTCACATTAAGCTGAGAGTGTGAGTAAAACTTATAATAGTAAAACAGCAACAATATGCAACGGAACACAATATTTTTACAATTACGCTCTGCTAAAAAAATATTATAGTAAAAAAACAAACAAGAAAAACGTAAAATAGAAAAAAAAAAACGGAACGTACATATGCTACCAACAACAATAACAAAAGAAAAAGTAACAAACGGTAGAAGCCAAAAGAAAACAAAACTCACAATGAATACGGAATATACGGCTGATGTAGTAACATACACGCTCTCTTTTCGTTGGCAACATCCAATTCAATAAGAGCAAGCAAGAGAGTGATATACAACATATACGGAGTTTTGGGAAAACTCAGTTAAAAATCTCTTAAATGAAAATGTTTAAATCATATTAACTCGAGTGCTTCTCTTAACAAATCATGCGAAAGTAAATCTATTTATCTGCTGCCAACAACAGCATCCAATTCTATTGTTTATTTTTTTAAGTCAACAAAAGACAACAACAATAATTTTGGCCAAGGCAAAAAATAATGGTTATAAAATACACGTACTAACAAACATGCATGGGAATACAACGGAGAATTTTGAAATAAAAATGCAAATCAAAAGAAGGAAAAGAAAAGTGTCAGGCAATAAAATGAAAAAATGTTAAAAGTGAAATTGAACGACGCCCCATTAAAAGTGTCCAAAAAAATATTAAAGATGCGATTTCGGAAAATATTTTAACAGAACAAAATTGTTATTATTATTGTATTGTGTATATAAATTTTGAAGAAATCTGAAATCAGTTGTTAATTTAAAAGATAAAAAAATATATGTATATAAATGAACTAAACAATCATACATAATATATGAGTAGCTATAAAACTTAAAACTTATGAATATTCGTAGTAGAATGTAAATGTGTGCACATCTTGTTACATACACATCTTAGTAGCAAATTACGCCTGAAAATTTTTGCCAAAAATTAATAAAACTTTTTATAAGTGTCTCTGTTATTTAAATTAAAATTACAGAAATTATAGTTTATGAAGTGATGAAAAACTATTGCTCGCATCTCAATTCAATGTTTAAATCAGTGTGACGTATTAGACTGTCTCAGCCACGACTGTTAAACGTATACGTTGGAAAATTTGTTAAAAAATATTTAATATTACGTATACGACACCGAGTGTTTTTCTCATGCCCATATCTTTCGACTTGTTAGTTTTCGTTTGAATTGGACATTTTTACAGAAACATTTTTGTTGATTAAATAATTTTTCACCAAAAAAGTTACAAAGTATTTATTGAAAAAAAAGTTTCAAAGAAAATAGTTTTCGCAAAAAATAAATGTTATCGGCAAGTTTTCAAAGCAAATACTCGTAGTTTCCATAAAAAAGTGTTATCGGCAACTAATTTTCAACAAAAGAAAAAATAATATAACTTAAACTATTTTTATTAAAAAACGTTTCTTATTTTCTTAAAGAAATATTACAGAATTATTTAAATATTTAGAAAGGCTGTTATCAATTGCACAACAAAAATTTAGTTAGAAAAAAATATCAAGACAATTTTTGAAAGAAATTTTGGTCTCTGTATAAATAATTTTTTTCGAAAGAAATATTATTAAACATATTTTTATAACAAGTTTGAAAAATGTTTTTGAGATTTTCAGGACATGTTGCTGATCAGTAACTGTAATTCTTTCATAAAAAATTTTAAGAAAAATATTGTCAACGATAAAAATATTTGGATAAAAACCTGTTAATGATACAAAATTTGTCTATCGAAAAGTTTATCGACAAAAAAATGTCTATAAGAAATTGCTATTATATATATTCCATATAAAACTATTAAAACAAATCTTCAAACTTTATTCTCGAAATTGTTTCCTCTTCTCTTTTCTCTGATACTTTCTTTAGTTTTCAAATCCTCTAAGTAGCAATTGTTTCTTGAACAATTCTTTTTGTAATATTTATAAAATTTTTAAAATGTTTCATTAATAATTCTTTTTTATGTCTTATTTTAGATTTATACAAAAAACTATCGAAATCTCTCTAAATTACAATAAATAATAAAAAATAATTCAAACACTTTAAAACATTAAAACATAAAACTTCCACAAAAATGCGTTTAAATTGGTTTGTTGTAAAAAATAAAACTATTTGCCTCAAAATTCTGCGCAATTTACAAAAGTGTTGCTGTAAATATAAAAGTTAAAAAAGTAAACAAATGGATAAGATAATAAATATACTTAATTGTATTAAATAATTAAAGCTTGAAAATAAGATTACAAAAAACGTTATTTCTAAATTCATGAAATGACGAATTTTTAAACAAAACGACTTTAATCTTAACCAAAAAAAAAACTGTAAAATATATTTTCACTTAAAAACAAACAAAAAAGGAGAGTAAATAATAAATATGACACATACGCATTTGACATTGTCAGCACTGGCGCCTAAACAACATTTTAGTGTTGCCACTTTATGTTTCGTAACGCTGACTTTAAGCTCGGTGCCGGTGAGAGAAGTTCACGGTCAAAGACCACTTTTGAATCATACTACCTACAACACAATACCCACAAATCAACAACATTATAAACAGTTGCGTAATGGCCGGACCCATGATTTAATTATACCGCCCTCGACGGTCGCCTCTATACCACGTGGTCTTTTAACGGGCGGCCTGCCCTTGTACGATGATGATACAGATGGCACGCGTTTACCCGCTGCCATGGGCAGGCGTGATAATCGCCGTCGCATAAGCTATCAATCAATTGCAGCAAATTTACCCCGTAATAATAATGGTCGTGGTGGTGGCATTAACTCGCTGCGCAAAGAGCTAATGAAGCCCTCGGTGGGAGGACCGGGTGGGGGTATAAGTGGCAATAGCCCTGGCTATCCCTCGTATTCTGCTACATCTGCTATTGGCAAGATTGATGGTATTGGTGGAGTGGGACCAGCTCGCCCGTATGGCGAAACTTTACAACTGGTACCAGGCTCATTGTATTCGACAAGCTCGCCTCCATTTAGTTACCATTCACAAGGTGGGTACTTCATAATTTATAAGAGAGACAATTCATTCTATTTATTATTTTAAAACAATTTCAGATTCTTCTATGCGTCGCAAGCCGAAACAAAACAGTATTGCTGAAATCTTTAAGCTCAATAGAGGCAAGGCCAGTCAGAATCAAATAAGCGGTCCATTGCCGCCCAATGATGATCCCCGCGGCGGAGGTGGTGGTGTTGACGATGATATTATTTTGGATGCTGACGACCATCTGATAAATTCACACGATCCGTTGCAAGTGATCAAAAATGAAATTCTCTCGTCTTATCCGCAATCGGTAAGTTGAGAAAAATGACAACAAATCAACTTTTTTTTCAAGAGAGAGGCTTTTTTGTAGTCCTATTATTTTTATGATTTTTTTGGCCACCTTCTGCTGGAAATAATTGTGAATTTTCTAGCAAAAGTTTTTATAATTTTTCATCACATAAATTTGATTTGTTTTTGTTGTGGAAAGCGCTATTAACGAAAACAAAATTCAACAAAAGAAAAACTTGCGAAAAATTCTGTCGAAAGTCGGAACTTCCTGGCATTACAAATTTTAATATTATTAAGCTATAAACGTATGCAGACTGTACGATTTATATGATTGTCAATAATGCCACCATAAACTACCACCAAAACAATATATGCCCTTTTGTTCAGAAACCCTTTAGAAATGCCCGCCCCTCCAATTGCAGCAAATTTGTGTATTTACGAAAAAACTTCTAAGGAAAAACAGCTGAACACAAGGAAAAATATCAAAATTATCCCTTCAAATTTGAAGCCGTGTAGATTAATTTCAAATATTTTTCTATAAACACCACGATTATATGTAAATCAGCATAAAATTCTTAACTATTGGCAACATTCCTTAAGTTCTTGCGTTATAAAGAATGCTGCCATCTTTCAGTGCCGTGTTAGATAATGCTCGTTCCATTTTAAAGAATTCATCATTTAATTAGTTCCTGTTTCATTTCTTCTATATAGTAGTTTTTTTTTTAAATAAGTATTCTAAAATCAAATAGAGCCCGCGGCCGGCTTGTTTTTAGGATTTGTTGGTTTGATGATTATAATTGAAATTTAATAAAAACAATATTGTAAATGACTATAAAAATAAGAAGGACAAAATATACCGGAGGATAACAAAACAAAAGGATTAAAAACTACAAACACATGCAGATCGTATGTATTATACGTACGTACTCGTACATGTGTGTATATGTAAACACACATGTATGTATGTGTGTATGTCAGTATGCATGTTCAAACATGCACACATGCTGATTGCATTCTGAGATTGTTCAACAACAATCGGTAACATTGCATTCAACAATAGAGGTTTTGTGCCAAAGCAAACTTATTTTCTTGCAGTCGCCCGAGGGCCAAATATGTTTTGAACTTGCTTATAAGCCTTGTGTGGGTGTTGCTGTGGCATGAGTTTAAACGTGTTGACTTGTTTGTTGAGGCAGCACATTATTTCCAAACATGTTCAATAAATGTGTTATTTAGAGAGTATCATTTTTTTTTCATTTTCTTCAACTAATGATGAGTATTTAATATGCACTTGTATCAAGCCATTAGATGCAATTTCTGATTTATTTTCATACACACATTAACTGCTATATAATTGACATTTAGCGAAACTGAGCAAAGCAAATACGCAACCATATAACGTAAAAAGAAGATGATGTGCGCCAAGAAACGAAAATGCTGAGAACACAAGTATTCTTGCGAATTTATTAGCCTTGATTTCGGGTTGGTGTTGGTAAATCAGTAAACCTGTATAATAAGTGCACTACAGCACTGGACTTCCTAGCAAACATAAAAAATAAACTGAAACTATAAGTTTTTTATAATTTTCCTTGTTGTCGCTATAGACTTGGCGCTTGTAATGAAATTTTACTTATTTTAAATTAAAAGTTTGACATATCATAGTATTCAATACATTTTCGACGTCTACAAGTTGGCAGCACTTATTCGCAATGACAATTAATGTCGATTGCATTTTGGACAACAAAATAACATTTTGTTATATGGTTGCAACTTTGCTCCAGTGCTGCCACTTTGTATACATAAATCTACCCTGATAGACCTGATTTTTTTTTTGCTCTACACTAACTTAAGACTAACTAAACTTATTCACAAAAATCATAATTAAATGGCGGTTGTTGTTTATGCGTTTTTGATGATAAAGCATTAAATTTAAAACCCAAGTTAGTTGTGAGCGTAAGGGGCAAGAATTTTAAAAGCATTAAATGAAATACAAACCCTTTATTTCGCTAGACAGGTTGCCAGCACAATTGATGGAACAGAAAATTAATTTTTCAAATTAAAAGAAACATAAAGGAAATGCAATATCTTAACTTGCATATATTTAAAGCAGCTATACCCTTAAGATCGCTTAAAATTTTAAATAAAGCAATTAAAATATAAAATTGGGTATTGGAACCTTCTTTGCGGGCATTTCATCAAGCCTATATTTTGTTTAACATACATATATCCACAACCACACATTAAATGGACTCCGTTTTTCAACCTAACCTAATTCTTTATTGATTTTGCATTCTATATTCTTTAAGACAATAAGCCAATTAAATAACTACATGATATTAAATGTTGTATTTTGTTTTCTAAAGCCTCTCATTTAGTATTAAGTGCAGAGAAAATTAAGTTTTTCTTTATGTTTGTTTTAGAATCCGTTTGTCATCAACACCGAGGCCTCTTTAAACACGGACATTGAAGACTTATTGGGCGTGCGATGTACCTTCGATAGTCCCTGCGCCTGGAAGTGGACAGAAAATCTGTCAGATGGTTTTCATATCATGAGCGGCACCGAAGTGTCCAAGAAAAATATGACTGGCCTGTATCCTGGTCCCTTTGCCGATAACATCGATGATGCCAATGGTCATTTTCTGTACGCCCGCTTATCGCCCACTACTCTACAAATAAATATAACATCACCACAATTCAGCACAACCATGGAAAAATGTTATTTAGAAGTTTATATGCATCAGAGCGGCATGTCACATGGCTTGTCACGAGTTGTAGTGGAACCGTTGCACTCTCAGGAAAGTTCTTGGGTGCCGGCGGAAATTGTGGGCGACAACTATCGCCAATGGGAGAGAAAAGTTTTTCGTTTAGGTCGCATATCCAGAGATTTTCGTTTAGTTTTTGAAATTGTGCCGAAATTGCTGGAAGGACAGAAGGCCCATGTAGCCATCGACAACTTACGGATGATAAATTGTTTTCCGGAAGGCGCGAAAGCTGAAAAGTGTAGCACGTCTCAGGTTAAGTGTATGATGAATAAAGTACCGGTATGCATACCTTTGCCCAGGATATGTGATATAACGCGGGATTGTGATGAGGCCGAAGATGAGCTGTTGAACTGCGAAAAGATACCATTTGGGGCCAGATGTGATTTTGAAAATGATTGGTGTGGCTGGCGCGACTCTGGCCGTACGGTATTGGCTTGGTCTAGACATACGGGCTCCTCGCCTACCTACGATACTGGGCCAGATAGTGATCACACTTTCCAACATTTGGTCAACTCTTCTGTCGGCTATTATATGCTTGTTAACATGAATCAGCACAGCAACAACAGCGAGAAAGGCTCCTTGATAGGTTTCGCCAGCAATGCCATAATGGTATCGCGCACATTTAATCCTCCGCCCACGGTGCACGGAGATCCCAACTCTCCCTATCGCAACTCTTGTGTTGTTCGCTTCTATATCCATCAGTTTGGTAAAAATCCGGGAAGTATTAATTTATCGGTGGTGGAAATGAAGGAGAGGGAAAACATCACCACTACTTTGTGGTGGAGTACAAAGAATCAGGGGGCTGACTGGCTGCGAGCGGAGTACATACTGCCAAACATCACTTCAAGGTAGGGATTAGAGGTCTGCTTTTCCGCTGACATTATTTACACAAGTAAACATTCTACATGAAGTTGTTGTAGATACGGCCTTGTAAAAGCCGCTTATTGATTTTATCGATCGCTTTTATAAGACCGTTTGTGCAAATCACACTTGCGTAAGTCGTAATGCGTAGGTTAGGGTAAAGCATGTGCGGCAAGACTTTTTGCATTAAAGTTGTAGTGAACTGCTAATATTGAGTTTTTGTCACTTTGAATAGATACTATTTGCAATTCGAGGCACGCATGGGCATGCGCATTTATTCCGATGTGGCTGTTGATGATTTCTCTTTGTCACCCGAGTGCTTCGGCATTAATATACCACCGGAATATTTGAACGGCTATAACTACTGGAACGTCAGGCATACGAAAAGTCCAACGCACAAAGATTTTACAAATCATAACTGTAACTATTTGTGGCATTAATACTTGTTTGGTGTTATTTTGCTAATAATAATTTCGCTTTAATTTGCTTTCCAGATCTCGAGCTGGGCACCTGCGATAATCGTGGCATGTTGGGGCCAACGCAGTCCCAATGCGAGGCCTACTACACTGCACACAA
This sequence comes from Epicampocera succincta, assembly GCA_932526305.1. NCBI lineage: Eukaryota > Metazoa > Arthropoda > Insecta > Diptera > Tachinidae > Epicampocera > Epicampocera succincta. The sequence continues at coordinate 60,464,729 of OW052036.1, read as the reverse complement.
TCACAGCAGGATATTAAAGGAGGTTAAAGTAGTCGATGAAATACCCTACAAAGGCATGCAAAAATGGAAAGTGCCACACGAGGGCTTCTACACGTAGGTTTTTCTATATTTATTTTTATTGTATAAAAAAGAAATTGCAGTTAAATTACAATAGTTTTACATGTTTGTTGTAGATTTAAAGGACGATTAGATGTTGTACATTATAAAAATAATTTTATTTAATTACAGTTTCATAGTGAAAGGTGCCAGTGGCGGCTTGGGTTCTGGCGGTGTGGGTTCATCACGCGGTGCTGTAGCTGTGGCCGTTTTGGAACTGCATAAGAACGAAGAGCTGTACATATTAGTGGGTCAACAGGGTGAAAATGCCTGTATCAAATCATTGGGCTACAAAGAAGATGGCTGCGGTTCGAATGAACCGGATATAGACTTGAGCAAATACAGCTTCACTTCCAAACAGCACATGCTGAAGAACATGAATTTGGAATATGGCGCGGGTGGGGGTGGCGGAGCCTCTTATGTATTTTTGGTAAGTGTGAGTGAGTTCTTGCTATAATTGCGGGGAAAATTTTAATAAAAACGAATTTTAGCTAAATTCTGCACGCAATGAAGCCGTTCCTTTAATCGTGGCTGGTGGAGGCGGTGGCTTGGGTATTGGACGCTATTTAGATGAAGATTTTCAGCATGGGCAAACAGAAAGTCAGGCACGCAAAGGTCTGACGGGTCAAATAAACGGTGAACCATTGTCTAAAAAAACCGCTGGTCCAGGCGGTGGCTGGCGCGCCAATATTGAGCAGGCCCTAGATGCTAGATATGGAGCGGCCTTGTTGTTGGGTGGACGTGGCGGTTTCTCCTGCTATGTGGACTTGGAAAACAATGGTTCGAATATTAAGCGTCATAGCCAGGGTGGCTTTGGTGGCGGCGGTGGTGGTTGTTATACGGGAGGAGGAGGTGGTGGTTTTGCCGGTGGCGATGTGTATCTTAATCAATCAAACGGTGAAGGTGGCACCTCATTTATTACAACCACGCGTACCTTAAAGGAGCTTAATGTCGTTTACGAGGGCTCTAATTTGGGAGCCGGATCGGTAATAATTATACCCGGGATTGAAGGTTGCGGCTGTGACTACAGGTGCCTGGCCTTGGATGAGTATAGATCTTCGGTGAAATGTATTTGCCCCGAGGGATGGAGAATACGAAAGGATAATTCTTCTTCTTGTGATAGTAAGACATGAAATTATATAGAAAACGTGTATATACAAATATTTGACTCGGTTTTCCTTTGTGTCTGCAGTGCCTATAACGGAGGCAATACCTTTGAACTATTTGATTTCATTCTTTACGGTTTTGATGTTGCTGCTGATAGCCTCCTTGGCTGCTTTAATAGTTATGTTATGTAAGTTTCAGCTTATTCCCTTCCAGCTTTTTTGATTTTTAACCACATCATTTTATTGATACATAAATTCTAGACAACCGTTATCAACGCAAAAAGATGGCTAAACAACGGCATAAGATGCTCGTGCAACAGGACATGCAACTGACCCGCCTCCGTCATAACATAGATGATAATAATTTGAATAATTTCAATCCCAACTATGGCTGCAATGATGTCATTAATGGCACTATTAATGTTCAAAGTCTGCCGCAAGTGGCGAGAGAAAGTTTGCGCTTAGTCAAGTAATTTATGGCTAAAGAAAAACTGAAAAAGTTGCAAGACAGGAATAAATTTTTCTTTTGTTTTTCAGACCTTTGGGGCAGGGCGCCTTTGGCGAGGTCTATCAGGGTCTTTATCGTCATCGTGATGGTGATGCCGTTGAAATGCCGGTGGCTGTCAAAACTCTGCCGGAAATGTCCACTCTTCAAGCCGAGGAAGATTTTCTTATGGAAGCTGCCATTATGGCCAAGTTTAATCATCCCAATATGGTCCACTTAATTGGTGTTTGTTTTGATCGTCATCCACGTTTTATTGTGTTAGAGCTTTTAGCTGGCGGTGATCTGAAAAACTTTTTGCGCGAAGGTCGCAACAAGCCGGAAAGATATTTGACCATGAAGGATTTAGTATTCTGTGCTCTAGATGTAGCCAAGGGATGCCAATATATGGAGTCTCAGCGTTTTATACATCGTGATATAGCGGCCCGAAATTGTCTGCTGAGTAGCAAGGGTCCTGGCCGAGTAGTAAAAATAGCCGATTTTGGCATGTCTCGCGATATTTATCGCAGTGATTATTATCGTAAGGGCGGTAAGGCAATGTTGCCTATAAAGTGGATGCCACCCGAGGCTTTTCTTGATGGTCTTTTTACTTCTAAGACCGACGTTTGGTCATTTGGAGTCTTATTGTGGGAGGTAAACGAAGAAAATATTAAGTTACTTTCGTTTTCCATCAAATAATATTTGGTTTTTAGGTTTTCAGTTTGGGATTAATGCCCTACACCGGGTTACCCAATCCTGATGTAATGACATTAGTGACCAATGGCGGTCGTTTGGGTATGCCACCAGGATGTCCGTCTGTTATCTATAAGATAATGGCCGATTGCTGGAATCCCACAGCAGAAGATCGCCCTACATTCGCCAGTCTCTTAACCAGACTTCAAGCCGTAGCAGAGGTAAGTTCTAAACTAAAACTAAAAATCGAATTTCTCATTGAGCGGAGTGTTTTGTTGTAGGACCCCGCTGTTATGAACACTCCCTTACTACGAGTTGCACGCCTGCCTTCCAATGAGAGAGATCAAACAATAATGAGACCGCAAGGAGTCGACGACATCTGCTTGCAGGTGCCCACTACTTCTGATTACTTAATACCTTTACCCGGCATTACACACAATCCTCTACGTCAAATCAGCGAAAGCCAAATGGAAAGAAACTCCCCAAATGCATCCAGTGTTGCAGTATCAACCGGTACTAATGTATGCACCCCGCCTGGAGTGTCATCACCATCAGCACCCTGTTGCAACGGCAAGGAAGGTGAGTGTGAACACAGTAATGCAATAAATAATGAAGGCAGTTGGGAGACCTCATTTATCTTGCCCAATTCAAAAAGTGATCAACCGCTGTTGAATCAAGCGAATGGATCACAGAAAAGCATAAATAACGTGGGATCTCAGGGTCCCGTCAATACCAACGGCTATAGCAGCAGTAGTCAAAGATCATCCGTTTCCAATGGCATAAGGACAATACACAATAATAACGGCAACGGCCACATCTTGACATCGTCTACGCATAATGCCAATGCCAATAGCGAAGAGACAACCCTCATCAGCTTGGACACACCACAGCCAACCCCGACCACAATACAACCGCCATTATCATTTTCATCCCAGCTGGATGGCATAACACTAGATCCGGCCGCTTTAACAAAGAGTCTGAACAATACCGTAACAGTTCCAAATACAAATGCAACAAATACTACTACAAATACTCCTAATAAAAAGAACTCCTCGTATGCCAACATACAAATGATGTCCACCTCGGTGGGCAATCTTAAAGGTAACTGCAGCGATACTACCACCACCAACAATCTGATGATGGTGAATCATGAAAAGCTAAACGGCAGCATTTTGCACAAGAGCAGTAACGGTTTACATGCCAGTAAAATGAACGGCAACCTCAACAAGACAACTTCAGCCACTGCGACAACGCCGGCCGTAGGAACGGCAGCTGCTGCCAATGCACCTCCTTTTACTATACAAGGCTATAGCGAACGTTATAAGGATAAGCATTCTGAAATAAGTTGTTAAACTGAAATAGGAAAATCTCCTGTAATTGGTACTGAAAAGAGACGGCACGTTTTTACCGAAACTCCAAAGTTTTGCAAGAAAATGTTGCAGTAAAACGAAATTATCAAGAGCCAGTCGGCACGTCTAAAGAGTGCCCTGTAGCTTTTAAAGAGCGTGCTTTGTTGTTTTGTTCAGTGCGTGTATGTATAAATGCGTGTGTGTTTGTAAGAGAAAGCTTTAAAAGCATTAGTCTCTCATTTACTTAAAATTTTCTTTTGTTATTTATGATTTACGGGTCTTTGGTAGCAGTTATTTAGTTAAAGCAACAAAAAACGCTGTTCAAATAGGAGACACACATTTTTTTTGGTTGGGTTTGGCATACAGGGTGTGTTGGTTGTATTGTTACTAGAGTAAAAAAAAGTAATAAATTACAAAAAAAAAAAAACTTTGATTAGTATTTATATTTCAATATATATAAATTAATTTATAATTTTCATAATAAAAAGTAAAACAAAAATACATATATATACATATATATATAATAATTGTATTAAATGTAGTGAATGTGTATTTAGTGTAAAAATAAGAAATAGGTTATATATAACAACAACAATAACAAAAGAAAAACAACATTAAAAACGGAACACAAAAAGACATAAAACAAGAAAACGGTTTAAAACAGGATGGGGGTTTCAACTCTTATTGAAAGCATAAACAGCTGTAAATTTTTAAAGTTGCTCAACGAAAAAATTTAAAAGTTTCTAAAAAATTTAATCAAACAAATTAACAATATAGCAAATTATTATTTGAAACACTTTAAATGTGATACCTCTTTGTTGTAAATAAATTTTATTGTTTAATATCGTACCCAATTTAAGATGCATTGAGAAAACATATCGTTGCCTTAATATAAGCCCTAAGCTTTCCTGCTTCAATACAAGATACCTACAAAACTTGAAAAAAAAATACCTGCGCTTAGGGCCTTGCTATGACATATTAAGATAACGATACGTGCATTAAGTGTTAAAGCAGAAAATGTTTTCGGAAAAAAGTGTTTAAACATACATACATACATATATTACAGATACCAACTCAATTACACACGCAGTATATTTTAAACATATTCATTTATAAACCTTTCTCTGAGCCAATTCATTGTATATTTTAATATTTTTTGTTTACAAAATTTTAAAAAGTTTTAATGTGTTTAAGCAGTTGTTTTATAATCTTGAAATTTTCTTAACTTGTAATCAGTTTTATTATTTGGTTATTACGCAAATTGAAAGTGAAACTTAACCATCCCTGTTTTGGATGTAAATACAAATGTTATCTTCAAGCAATTTTTTTTTTAGCTTTTTCCAACAGATCTTTTTCACAAACTGAGAGCCTTGAGACGAAAGTCTCAAAGTGTTGCCGACCAAGTTCAATTTAAGAAGAACGTTTCATTGCGGAATGTTAAAAATGATTGAAGAGTTTTTGCAAGTTGCACTTACGTCGCACAGCCAACCCCAATAACAAAATAACATTCTTAAGCATTTTTTAATCTGAATGGAAATTAGAAGTAATGATAGTATTTGTTTGCTGCAGCAGCATAATTTCTTACGAGTATGTGTGCAGCAAAGATGCCTCATCCTGCCAAAATCATAATCTAGGTTTTTTATTGCTCTAAAATAAACATTTCTACAAATAATGACAACGAAATATTCAGAAAATTGAAAATAGTTTCTACCATATTAATTTCTTACTGCTTTTTATTTTGCAATTCTTGTGAAATTCAAATCAATTTTTTTTAACTAAGACAAATTAGTTAAGAAATGCACTGTATTATATTTTAGATTTCTATACAGATTTCAGATTTATGCAGGATGAGATCTAGAAAATAAGAGATACCATGTCTTTTGAATAATATATGTACATACGTACATAACTAAAGGATTTGCAAATAGTTGCATATGTAGGTTTTATTTTCCAATATTCTTTTTCAACGCCATCCTGGCTGTTTTATGTGTAAAAAAGTAATTCATGTAACGAATTAATAAAATTATTTATTTATTGATGTAAACCATAAACCTTTAATTGCTCAAAACCAAAATAATAATTATTAACACTGGACCACATGAAAGAAAAAACATGTTTTCGTAACAAATTGCTTTAATAAAGCTAAATCTTGTATTTTAACTGAAATTTTCGTTTTTCGTTTCTGCTTTAATAAAACTTATAGGAATTTTTTGTGCCGCCGAATAGGGATAATCTTCAATGAATGCCAATGAATGTTTCTATTCCGTGGAAAAGCTTGTATAATCTGAATATAACAGATAGATTGTACTCTTTATTAAGGAACTTCTATAATAATTTTGTTTATAATTTCAAAACATTTTAAACATGTGAATGCATAAAATATACTAAAACACATTTTTAGTTTGTTAACAAAACACTAAAATTTTAAATGTTTATATGGACGTGTATAAATAATAAAGTAATAACTAATTAACATATATTTTATTACTTTTCTTCCCAGCAAATATGTAGTTCTTTTTAAATTTTTTTAATTTTGTTCGCACAATCAATCTTTGTTTTTGACTGAAAATCTAAATCAAAACAAAGAAAAAATTTAGCACGTTAAAAGTTGCCCAACTTTCGTATGTTGCGTTGAAGTCATGTGCCATACGGCCAAGGAAAACAAACTAAAAAAAATCGAAGAAAAGGTGTTTTTAAGGGTTAATAACTCAATGTGTGTATTTTTTAAAATAATTTTTACCCTCTGGTCCGGTGTAATAATTATAAGAACAACAAAGAAAAATTTAATTTTTACGAGTGAGAAGGTAACATCATATAACTTTATACATATGTTGTGGTTTTTTACAATTAGACAGCAAATATAATTACATATGTAGTATAATTATATAAAATGTATAAACTTAAAGTTTATACTTACATACATACATACATATGTACATATATGTATGTGTATGTCATCTTTTAAAGAGAAACCAGTTTATTTTTGTTTAAAATAAGTAAAAAACAATAATTTTAGTTACTTTTTATAGTGTTTGTTATAAGTTATTTTTGCATTATGAATCTAATTATTAATAATGTTTTTAAATTTAAATTTCTGCAATAAATTTCTTTTAATCATAAATCGTTGGCCACACTTTGAGTAACGGTTAAAACTAAATGATGAGAAACATGCCAAATGATGAGTAGCGGTATTTTATTACAGACCACATGTACATATATATGTGCATGTGTTCGGTGTTGCCACAATAACAATAAAAGTTATTAAAACTTTAAATCCAAAATAGACTATAACGGTAATACTTGTATACAAAATTAATAGTATCTGTTACATAAAACTAAAAACTCATTGTGACAAAAACGCCAATTCCGATATACTACATAATTGTCGGGCATGTGATGAAAACCGAAATAAAATTTTATGCTTGAAACGTACATATATAATAATTTTAGATGTTATGGTTCAATTTCATATTGTTTCATTTTATGTTTTTTTTTTTTGCATATTTGCATAAAAAACGGAAATCGATTTCGATATTTAAAAGAATTTGAAAAAAATGTGCATCACAACTTTAAACGATGCAATTAAAACACTGATTATATAGTGCATAGAAAAATAATTTAACGGCAATACTGTTTAGAAACAGTGTGGTAAAGCGTGAGAACAAATTAACGTATCGTATATTTCAATGCTTTGGGTAATACATTTTGTTATTAGGTTCAATCTAATTATTGTGTATAATAAAATATTTTATATATGTACATACATACATATGTGTGTATGTATGTATTTTAATTCAAATTAATTATTTTGTCATGAAGTTTTAAGTTAATTAAAATGTATGTATGTGTATAAAGGTTGTATATTGAAATATGTATCAAAGCAAATTTATTTTTTAAACTACTTCATTTGGATTAATGCATCTTTATAATTTGTAGAACAACTCTTTGTAACATCGGTGGAAGTAAACGACTAAAAGTTTGAGTAGGATAAAAATTATTTCAAAGCTTTCGCGAAGGTTTTTTTTTGTGCATCTAAGTTATAAATTGATAACAATTCTAAGAGTCGCATAGAAAAGATGTTTCTATTCGCCACTGCCTATTAGCATATTTTTAGCATTTATAATAATTTGGATTTTCTTAGAATTTAGTTGGAATATTTCAAAATTTTTAGATAAATTATAAATTCCTATTGATGGGCAGTCACTGAAAAACACTTCATAACACTTCTTTTATAATATTTTGAAATATGTATGTGTTGCCAAACTTTAAGCCTTAAAATGTTCCCAATACCGTTCTCTTTATGATTCTATATAATATTTATTTTTGTTAAATTTAATTCCATTTTTTTAATTATATAACTTATTTTTTAATTGGAAATTAGTGAACATCATGCATCCGTCTTGGTAGTTAATAAGATTTAAACAAAAAAACAAACAAAAAATAGTAATACCAAACAAACGAATATTTAATATACAAAAATATATATATATATATAGATACAAATTTCATTTCAATTTTGTAAAAAAATGTTTTTAGAGCCTTAACAACTCATTTAAAAAACAGATTTAATTTTTATTCCAAAGGGGGCTGCGCTGTAACTTGATATGAAAAAATATCGATTTTAAGTAATAAATTAATAAAATGTAAATAACATAATATCTACTCGTAGACTGTGTAAGAATTTTGCCCCCTTGAATTGTTTATTTCCAAACTAATTTTTCCAAAAATATTAATTTCCAAATTTAATATTGAATATTTTGACAAATAAAGAAATAATTATAAAAATAAATAAACTTATCTTATAAATAGCACAATAAAAATTAAGTAACACAAATGCCATGAAAAACTGGAGGTCAGTAAAAATTTTACTGATAAATATGTACAGATTAAAGTTGAAATTCCAAAATTTTGTATATAGTATGTACTGAGAAACCTGCAACTGAAAACAGTCCGTAAAGTTTATTTCACTTTATTATTCCACTCATAACTTGAACTGTTAAGGCTTTAAATCTATATAAATTATTTTTCAGTTTTTCATATTATTTACAATTGAAATTCTTAATTAATAAGAAAAAACCAAAAAGACGATTTTTTGAAAATTGGAAAAACGAACAAAAAAATTCCCAAACAAAAGAAAAATCAAAAAAGCTTTAAAAAATATATATACATATATATTTTTTTTATAAAATCATATGTAAGTGGCAATATATAAGGTAGATAAAATATAATAAAAAAGAAACCACAAACATTAAAGAAAATATATTAAAATGATAATAATATAAAGATGAAACAAAATCGTATGTAAGTATGTGTTGAAAAAAGTATAAAAACCTTAAATGAACAAGAACAACAAAGAAAGATATTACTAATAAGTACATAATAATATTATTTTTATTTTTAGTTTTACGCATTGACAACAACTATCATTTAATAAAAATAAATATTAAACATATTAAAAAGTAAAATATATGTAACACTTAAAAAAAAAAGAGACATTTTTTATTTAATATCACCTGCATAGCATTCAAAACCCTGACAAATTATTAACTAAATATTTTTAACATCTCTGTAAATAAATTCATATAACGAAAAAAGAACAATGAAGCATGAATCTCATATTAAATGATTTAACGAATAAATATGTAACTGTATCTACCAAATCTACATGTATATCATTATTTTAAATTCTAAAACCCAAATGAAAAACTTGAAAACTTAGTCAACTAACAAATAAATAAATATCTTCTTTACAATTAAAAGAACAAAAAAAAAAAACTTTACACATACGATTGCAGAAAATTCAACAAAATTAAAGAAATATATGTGTATTTAATTGTTAAAAAAAAAAAAATAAAAATATTAATAACTAAAAATAAATAATAAAAAAAGTAAACAAACCAAAATTTAATTGTTGCTGAGTTTTAATTATTTTGTTCCCAACAAGGTAAAAACCACAGAGAGAAATCTGTTAAATTCTAAGTTTTAGTGCACCACTTTCCAATACTGGCAAACCCTTGATATTGTTTTAACTCACCACTCACTTCTACTGCCCACCATTTACTGTTTACGGTTTCAGGAATTGATACACAGTTAAATTGTACATACATACAGACATACATATGTACATACATTTATTTTTATGTTCTACTCTACTAAGATTGTTTGTTGTTAAGCAAACGGGACTATTGATTTCTGAATATTCTGTATAAGTTTTTTTTTTTGGTTCATTTCTTAATCCGCCTGAAGCCACGAGTTGTTATCGTAATCGCTTTAGCTGTCGTTGGCGATAGTGCATAGCAGGCTATATCTACTAGCCTTATACCTACAAAAGGTCAAGTGTATTGGAATCGGCTAATTCTTGTTAATGCCGAAAGCGAGAATTTGTGACTTTTAAAAAACAATGTTTGCTACTCTTATTCCCGTGGCCAATAAACGGCAAATTTTTGACAGGTAAAACAACTTTTTGTTCCAGCCCTGCCACCTTTTTGATGTTTGCACTCGTACGTAATCAAGATGTACTTTTTTTAGTTGAAGTGAATAAAAAAGGCAGTTTTCGAAATTCTGTTTTGTTTGTTTTCACTTTTATTATTATTTTCCTTTTGTAATTAATTTCAACCCATATTTATTTTTTATTATTATTATTATTATTTTTAATCATTTATTTTATTATTCAATAATTTCATAATTATTTCCTACTTAAGTATTTAAATCAATAATATTATTTTATTATTTCATTTTTGTGGTTAAATTACGAAATATTTTTGTTTGGATTTCTTTCATGTCAATTATGTGTTATTCCATTATTGTTGTTGCGAATTTGATGTTTTTTTGTTTTCTTTTACTTTTGAATATTAAAGTTTTAGTTTTTGTTTACATTTTTTTCGGACATGCGCTGGCAAAAATTATAGTTTGTATATAAAAATTTCTTATTTGTTGTTATTTTAAGTTTATGCATGTATATATGTATGTATGTATATAAACAATAATTTATATTTAAATAAAGTATTTTTGTCTATTTTCTTACAAACGTTAAACACTCAACAAATTAAAAAAAAAAATATATAATTCAAAGTATTTTGTTTTTAAATAAAGTTTTTACAGTTATTCCTTTCTAAAAAAACAACAACAATTATTTTTGTATACCAATCGTGATTTTTAAGCATTTTGTTTTAAACGGATTAACTTTATTTCAAAGTTGATTTCCTAAAAAGAGGGGAAGCAGAATTTTAAAATATTCGCCTGTATCAGGAATATTTTTCCATCCTACTGGTTTCCAAGAAATTATCTCTTCCCATAACGTTAATGTTTGTTCTTTGTGGGAGCACTGCATTCCGTATTTGCTTTCACGCTTCTATCCAAAGGTATTTTTTCACAAAAATAAATAATTATTTGATTGGAAGGTTTGTACGGACAAAATTAAGTCTGTCACAACTTCTCTAAACAGAGGAAAAGTTTTAAATACGATGAGTTCCATTTTGTTTTATTTTATTACATGAGTACCCTGTTAAATATTCAACAAATGAATACTTTTTCAATAAATTCATAAAAAATTAATGGAAATTATTATTTTTCCGTTGAACAAAGAACCTCCCACCAAAGGAAACTTTGTTGAAGCTTTAAAAGTTAATTAAGTCCGTAGATATTTTCATGCTCAAAAAGGAAAGTTGTCCAGCAAATAAGAAAGTTTCCGTTATGGAACATTTTTCGAAATACAATAAATTTAATAGATTGAAGATTGGTGATACAACAATATTACAACAATTTGAAAGCCAGCATTTCCCAACATGCTAAATTGGGAATTGGGTTCTGTAGTTCAGCTTATAAATTTGTTTCTATTTTCCTAAATTAAAAGTAGAAAAAAAATTTTCTTCCAAAAAAAGAAATTTGTAGAAATGTTTTAAATTTACATGTCTATTTAATATATCAAATCTTTTCTTCCCTGAACGTCAAAATATTTGCCGAAAACGGAAAATTTTGCGAAATACAATATTATTCAACTTTTTAGCATAATTTTTGGTTTTAAATTTAAAAAAATAGCCGAACAATTAATTTCCATAAAAAATTTGTTCAGTGGCAAAAATGTCCTATTTCCCTTTATTTATATCTTAACAATCTGCCAGAAACACTTGTATTCATAATATTAAAAGAATTTTCAAATTTCTTATTCTTAATTTTATGAATTATAAAATTGTGTTTCGTGAAATGGAGGAAAAAAAATTTGTGAACTTAAAACTTTTAAAATGTTAAACCGAAATTTCAAAGTACTATATTTCACAAAAAAATTTCAGCTGTCCCACGATATTGAACGTTGACGTTCCCCAGTATTTTGAAGACCAACAAGTGATTTGTGTACTATTTATTTATGAACTTTATTTACTTTTTTTCAGCTTTCTGTTGCCGAACGTTAACGTTCGACAACGTGGGTCGGTCCTTTTATTTATTTCAAATTTTAAAAATCGGAGCTGAGTGTCTGCCTAAAAAATTTCAAATAATTTTGTTTTGGTTACAAGGAATTTGTATTTTATAAAATAATTTTATTTATATATTTTTATGTGTTATATTTTATGCTCATATAACAAAACTTAGGGCTTGTTGTTTTTAGTTTTTGTTTGTTTTAATGTTGGTATTTTTATTATTTTGCTTTTTATAGTTATTTTTTTCATTTGTTGTAATTTAAATTACAATTATTAAATAATTTTAGCTTCTAGTTTTTTTTTTTACTTTTAAATATTAAACTTTGTAAAAATTGTTGAACTAAATTATTTGTTTAATATTAGTACCAATTCTTTAATTTCTTTTTTGAATTTTTCTATAATTTTCTTTTTGTAATTTTTTTATTAAGCAACAATAAGCATTTTGTTTTTTTTTTTTTTTTGTAATAAAAACTGCTCTAAATTTTTAATTGTTTTTCAATTTGTTTTTTAATAGATCATTATTTTAATATCAATTTTTAAGACTACAATTAATGTTTGTTATTTTTAAGGTTTCCTTTCTCCTTTTTTTGTTTTAGAAATAGTTCAAGAAAAATTGCTTGTTTGTTTGTTGGTTTTTGTTTTATGCGCTTTTAGGAGAAAGTAAATATATGTATGTGAGAAAAAGCTAAATTTTACATAAAAAAATAAAAACAATATTTTAAAATTCATTCAAAAGCACCACAATAAAGACATAATACATCTCTGGTTGAAGACATAAAGTGTTTACCTACAAATAATTTGTTATGAAATGTTAAGCAGTTTATCTAAAACTTTTAATGCAGTAATTGCAGCAAATAGAAGCCGCTCTGTAAAGAAACTATTTTAAGATATAAAATAATCAGTAATTAAAAAAAAATTGACTCAAGACAAGCTGGCATCACTGCAGCAACACGTTTTATTGGTCCGCCAGCTGCCCAAACTCGCCCAAATGGAATTGGCAGGCAACTGGTTCAGGCTGTCTGTTGCGGTTTTAAGCCATAATTTTGGAAAAGAAAAGCGAAAATAAAACAGGCTGTTGTTTCCCCTTTTAAACAAGTATTTATTCGTTTTAACAAAATTAAAATTAAATCATTATAGTAAAATAATTAAAATTATAAAATTATGAAAAATACACTGTTATAATAATTAAACACTAGTTTCCTCTTCTGCTTTTTCTTTTTGTTTTTTTTTTTTTTTTTTTTTTTTTTTTGTTAAAACAATTAATTAAGTTAGTTTTCTTATTCTGTTGTTATTGTTGTAAAATGTTTTCGTATTCATTTGGAAATTATAAAACAAGTCAATAATTAATTATAATTTATAATTATACTGAAAATAATCATAATTATAATAGTGATAATAAAAAAGACAAGAGTTCCTTAACTTAGATTTATCTTTTTTTTCTTTTATATATATTAATATTAATATTAATTTTAATATTTATATTATATTATTTATATATATGTCTATATATATATATATATATATATATATGTATATGCTTAAATAATTATAATTTTGTTGTTGTTGTTGTTGGTTTTTTTGCTTTGTTTTGTTCTTATTTATGACCCTCAAAAAATTATTTTCTTTGAGAATATTTTTAACTAAACATTAAATATATTACAAAAATGGCATAAGACGCATTAATTTTAAGAGATTTTGTAAAAATTTCGACCACAAGGCGTTCAAGCGTTTTGAACGGGTCATCAGAAAACGCCAAGCAAAAATTACCATTAATAGTTTCGTTAATTGATTTATATAATACAATCTGAAAAGAAATTAAGCAAAACATCAAGGGATATGAAATACAGCAAAACTTTATTTATTCATCTGAACAAGAAACGCACCTCAATAAACGTTTCCGACTGCCAGGTAATGATTGTGGTTTTTGTTTGAAAAGAAATTGTCTAAAGCCTAAAACGTATCGTTCCATGTATTTCTCCCAGTTAATTGTGGTCACATCGAAGACAAACGTTTCCCGATCCTTTGGACTTAAAGTCTGTAATAAAGCATGAACATTGTCGTCCTTAAACTGCCACTCATGTGTGGCGAAATATTGCAAACAATCTACAGCTTTGGCGATTTTACTTTGGACTTTTACAACACTGAAAAGAAAAGAACACGGCAAAATGTTAGAAAAAAACTTTTCTTACGTAACTTTTTTATAACGTGCTATAGAATCATTTATTGACAACTTTGCTGGAAGATATTTGGTTTGATTCTTCCTAGACTTGATATAAAGACATTTTTTATATGAACAATTTTTGTGTGGGAACGAAATGTATCGTTAACTGTTCCAGGGAAAAGTAGCAATCAATTACCATTCCATAGAAAACTAAAGATATCGATACCTTTTCTTTATCGATATGTTTTTTATAGGAAATTAAAGCTATCGACAAATTTTCTATGGAAAACTAAATTTATAGATAACTTTTTATCGAAAACTAAAATTGTCGATAGCTGTTGTATAAACAACTAAAGTTATCGATAATTTTTTATAGAAAACTTAAGTCGTTTGATTAATTTTTTATACTATACTAAAGTTCTCGATATTTTGTATATAAAATTTGTGTTGTCGATAACTTTTTGTGCAAAACTGAAGTTATCGTTTAATTTTCTATCTAAAATCGACAATTTTTTTTATAAAAACTAAAGTTATTTTATATAAAACTAAAGTTATCGATTAATTTTTTATGCAAAACTAAATTTATCGATTAATTTTGTATAAAAAACTAAAGTTATCGATAACATTCTCGATTATTTACATATAAAAAAGTCAGCCTACCGATAACTTTTTCTTGTTGGACAGGAAAATCATCGTTATGTTTTCATACAAATTATCGATAGCTTTTCTATGCTAAATAAATTCAACGTTAAATTTTCTATAGAAATTTTTTGCGGAAAAGTTATCGATAATATTTTTATAGGAAAGTTAAAATAACGACAATTGGTCTATACAAATGTAGCAGGCCAATAACTTTTTTACAGAAACATAAAGTTGTTCGAATGTTTTTCAATAGGAAAGAAATATTATCGATAACTTTTCTCTCTAAGTTCTGCTGTAGAAAACTTCACTTCTATAAAAAATATCGATGCTTGTTTTCTGTAGAAAAGTTAAGTTATTAATAACTTTAAAAAAAGTTATCGATAACTTTTTTATAGAAAGATCAAGTTATCGATAACTTTTCCATAGAATAGTTAAGTTTTCGATAGCTTGTCAATAGAAAAATAAAACTTTCGATAACTTTAGTACAGAAAACCTCAACCGAAATCTTTGCTAAAAACGAGCAAAATTACAATCGATTATTTACTACAATAACGTTCAGCAAAAACTATTTAAAAAAGCCGAACAATATTCCGTCAAATATTTGGTATTTATGGACAATTATTTTCGAAAGTATTAAAAAACACGTTAGAAAAGCAGCTCGCGCTTAAAAAATGTTTAACAAAAAAACAAATTTAAAATTTAAAAAAAAAAACTATACAAAATGAACTGAAACAAATTTTGCTGCACAAAGATTCTCTGGAAATAATTAAAAAAGGTATATGGAGAAGGATGTGCTGCGTTTTGTTTCAGTTCGTTCTCCTATCAAAACCGAAATCCATGCAGATCCAGATAGTAAAAACAAAATGTCTCTAGATTTATACTTACAATGGTTTTTTACCAGCAAACCGTGCTATAATATCCAAAATATAGGCTGGTATATAGTGTAATACAAAACAGTTGAGTGCATTGAGGGTGACGTTCCGGCGCAGAACTCCGCCAGGATACCAAACACAACCCTCTGGAAAGGAAAGACAAGGGCAATTAGAAATGGACTTTATGGCAGAATGGCAAACAAAAGCAATGACACCCACCTAGAGGATTCTTGCGAGCATGTTCAATGGCGTAGTTGACGAATTTCTCCCACGTTATGGGATGTCGTTGACCGGTGCAACAGTTATAAATTAATAAGTTGTCGTTAGTTTCATGGGATGCAGTGCGCCATGCAGCCGTTATCATCAGATTAATCACAATATCAACAGGTACCACATCGGCAATAGAGTTTTTCTCGCACACCATTGTGCGAAATAGACCTTTGGCCATGGCAGATAAGAGCCCAGTGGGACCGTTAAAATTGTCAATCCAACCGGCAAAAGGTTCATTTAAGCTGGCAGTCACTGAAAGTTGAAGTTGAAGTTGGAGTTGGAGAAGAAAAACTATTAAATAAATTTTGCATTGAAAGAGGCGTAATCGGATGCTCACCTATAGATGGCCTCACAATGGCAACTGGAAGATTACCAGCCTCCTTGAGTAGCATATGTTCAGCTAAGGCTTTTGTAAATGTATAAGTATTTGGGCGTTTACCAATCAGTGCAGGTGTTAGCTGGAATATTAATACCAATTAAGATTGCTACGATAAGTTTTGGAAGGCGGAGTTGCTCACCTTATCGAGGGAATCTTCCGGAAGCCAATTAACTAGGGAAATAATATCATCGGGATTATGGGGTGGTGCATAAATAACCTCAGATACTTCGTTTCTATCGCAATTGCAATAGGCAGTGGAGACATGAATTAGTGCCTTAAATGATTAATTTAAATTATCTCTGTTATTAGGAAAATCAAAAGTATGGCAACTTTATGACAGTAGCGTTGCCAATCGATCGCTCAAAACTCATAGTTGCCATGTTGGCAATGTATTTTACTTACATCTAAGGACATCATGCACTGACATAATTCAACCAAACGTTTTGTCCCCAACATATTGATTGTAACCGATAATTTAAGCTTTTCATCGAATTTAACTGTGGCAGCTGAATGAAATACAATCGATACATTGCGGCACAACAAAGCCTTACAATAAATTAAATAAGCCGATTAGTTGCCAGTTTCTTAGCTGCAAGTAATGATTTCCTCACCTGATCGCTTTCCGAAATGCCAAGTTCTTCGGATGTTATATCACCCGATATAGGAATAACTTTACTCAAATCCTTTGGTTTTTCTCTTCTTATTTTCTCAAAGAGCTGAAAGAAAAAGAAAAATATAACAAGTAAATTCTTTTCGCTTTTTAATAAATCTTAAAAGAATATGCCTACGGGTGCGTCCAACAACTCATCGAGACGTGCTGCAACTTCTTGGCCTCTTTTGGGCCGTATCAGTAGGTAGATATTTTTTATGTCCGGACAAGAACGTAACAATTTCTCAACCAACACCTAGAAAAATATATAGAAAACAAAAAGCAAAAATTAAAAAACAACAACAACATATAATCTTTTATTTTGAGTTTAGAAAAATGTTGCCAATTACGAATTATGATCGGTTTTTGTGGGATGCAAAAAAAAAAACAAACTACTTGCACAACTTAAGCCTAATGCTGTCAACAACTCCCCTCTGGCTGCCAAGACAATACGAGTATGCACTTTCCCAAGGGAGTCTTTCGCTACCCAACATACACACATACATACATACATGTATAAAACTTAAGCCACTCCTGTTCTTATACAAACACAGGCACACTAAAATAATGAATGATTCACCTCATGATTTGGACTTGCAGCCGGCGTTGCCACTTCGTTAGAAATTTTATGGATTTTTTTAAAATATTGTTTAATGAAATGTTTTTTAAAGTGTTGACAAATTTTTTAACTGTTAAAATTTGGCCACATACAAACTTTTAGCGGCAAATTGGTGTCTAAAATTTTATGTTTTGAAAATTATTCTGTAAATTAAATTTAAAAAAAAAATTGTTAATTTTTTGTTTGTTTTCCAGCTGTCTATTTGCCGACCTTTGGCGACTACAAAAATTTGTTCAAACATTCCACTTTTTTTACATATGTTCAAAGGTATTTCAATAGACCATGAGTTACTTCCTTCCGGACTATAATAATATTTCTTAAAGAACACACAAAAACAGGGCTGTCTTCATTTTAGGGGATTTTCTAAAGACTACTCTGTTTTTTGAGAAATATTATTAAAGCATTTTTCGTTTTAAAGACGGTATAAAGAGTAATAAGTTGAAAGGTTCAATACATTTTAAAAATATCGGCTTATAGACAGCTGGAAAACGCAAAAAAGGCGAGACATAATTTCTTGTTTTACAAAACTTTATAGCTTTTAAGCTATAAAATGAGCTGATTCAACGAAATATAGGCATATTTTTCCAACTGCACTGAGTTGCTTAAAATATTTCTATATAAACATGTTTTATCAAAGGAATTTTGGCATTTAATTTGCAAAATATTTCAAAATTATTTCATTTAATAAGCAATAAACTTGATAAAATTTATGTTGGTTTTAACTTTTAATTTTTATTTATTAAAAAAATACGGCAAAAAACTATGTTGTACGGCTTTTAAAAGTAGTGTTATGAAAACGTTTGGGAAATATGTACTCACATCTGTCTGGCAGCTCTAATTACGAGTACAACTCTCCCAAGCTCCCCTTTTCAACATTTCATTTCTTCCAGGCAACTTTGCCACAACAATAAAAAAACATGTCATTTTTATTTCATAAACAATTACAAGCAGCAATCAGCTGAAACAAAACTAATGGCGCCTGAACGATAAATGCTTAACATACAATAACCTTTAGTTGTGGTATTAAAACTATTAACAGTAGCAACAACAACAACAACAGCAGCAGCAGCAGCAAGTAATGAAATAAACAGGTCATTTTAACAAATAGAAATTAAAGCGCGGACATGCATGTGCAGGACTGTTTTACTGAACGGACGGAATTTTATCGATTATTTTTTTAGGGGTTGTTTAAAGTTGAAACTTTAAATTACAGCCTAAATAATTATAAATTGCTTACGAATGTACATTTGTGTGTATGTATGTACGCGCTACAGCTGGGTGTGATAAGGGTTAACACAAAACATATTGTTGTAAAGGTTGGGCGTTTACTACAATTGAATATAATATAAATAATTGTACACATTAAGTGCTGAATAATCAATGAACAATAATTAAAACCGTTCATTGGAAATTAAATAATGGCATGACTTTTTTTCGTTTCGCTTTTCTGCCGGAACGTTTCTCAGACGCTCTCCTTAGGAATTTCGTTTACATGAGGCGTTTAGGCAGCAGGAATTTTTGTCATATTTTATTTTCGCACTCACCAAATCGTGTGACCAGTGCGAAGGTGCAGAGTACCGCACACTTAAAACTTTATACTGTGACTAAATTAAGGACGAAGACCGAACCGCCGACTCAAATGACAACATACTTTTACTAAGGAAAGTATTATATTTTTCAGTAGTAATTTATTTCCTTTTTTAAAAACTCTGAAATTAAATTGATATTTTATATTAAAGAACAAACTGTCTGCCTTAATATGCTGCATAAAATATTTGCAGATATTTGCGTAAACGGGTTAAACTCAAATGAAAACCTTATTATTAATTTTTATTAAAATAAAAATAAAAAAACGTTATTAATTTTTATTATTTCTTACTCCTTATTTTCACACTGAATGACGTGCATATTTGTTAAATTGCTTTGACCACATTATTAACCGAATTTAACTCTGCCACCCTTATTTATTGTTTGTATTTTGATACATACATATTTACGAATGCTATAATTAACCCAACTAACCACAAACTGTAAACATAAAGTTTTAGCCCCAGTGTTTAATTATGATGTCAAAATCAATAAGAAATTAGTAGTTACGAGAATACTTTATTACGGCCCGTATTTATGTTCCAACCAGAACATGTGATGGGCTTTTTAAAGCTATTACAAATTACTTCAGCAAAAGGGGGGTAAGAAAGTAGATAAAACTTTTGACAAGTTTTCGCTTAAGATTCGGCATCAACAGCTGATTTGATTTGTGAGATTTTCATTGAAAAAACAATTATGTATGTCAAAATGAAGAATACAATAAGATTTATTTTTGCTTAAATGATTGGCAACGTTGATGTCAACAGATTTGATTGTTTACGTTTCATTCATGTGTCGTCTCTGACCATCCGCTATTTGGACAATTTTGTCCATCGTCCAGGTGAGATACAAGTGGTGCAAGAATTAAAGCCAGCTGCCCATCAATAGGACTATTTGTTGTGGGGATACGTAAAAATGTCTAGTCTGTGCCTGTAAGACAGCAAAAATTGATCATTTAGCAGCGAACTTACCACACTTTACTGACGAAATAAAACCGGGTGTGCTTGAAAAATTAAAACGATGTACTGTGGGGAAAGTGCTAAGAAATTTTGTATACGAATAGAGCTCATTCCATTGAATTTCTTTGTTTTAAGTTCTATGGCTGTAAAAAGCAACCGGTACTGTTTTCCATTCTCCCAGAATTAATGATCACAATTGGGCTGTTACTGTTTTTCTTTTTATAATACCCAATAAAATGCTGCTAAAATACATACACATGTACATTTATGTACATATGTACTCATGTATGTTCCTTTTTTTTATTAAAATTAGACCGTTATTTCAACTATGCCATTTTTTTTTCATTTTAAATATACAAATTATTTCTTAAAAATTGCATGTTGTGGCTTCCAGCTCTTGTTTACACATTTACGCCTTTAAGTATGCTAACTTTTCTCTTCATCTCGATTAACTCTCAGGGATGTACATACGTAACTATGTATGTATGTATGTGTATACAGTTACATCATATTGTTGTATGCGTTTCCCTAATGGCTTGTTGTTGTTTCATTTTATAACTGTTTAGTTCAGTTCTGGTTTTTTTTTTTGGTTAAATGTTACAAAAATATACATACATATATATTTTTAGAGGAGGCGGTTTTTAAGAATCTATTATTTTTTTATTTAGTTCATTATATATTTAAGAGCTTTTCATGGTAACGCCCAACCAACATGTTCAATATTTGTTACAAATATTAAAAAAGAAGAAGAAGAAAACAACATATAACAATAACTGAAGCAAAGAGGTACCTGCTGAAGAGCATAAGGTTACAAAATATTGTTGTTTGCCTTTGGATTTTGTTATTATTATTTTATATGCATGGGTGTATATACATACATAAATAAATACACACACAAATATGAGTCCCCAACAATTCAGCAGAGTTTTAAAGGAATGTATTTTATTTTTGGATTGAAAAACCATTTCCAACAAAAGTTGAAAATTAATTTAATATAAGGAAATGTTTTGGACAATTGTTCACAAGTTTTGTATTTGTTTAATAATTACTTGTTAAATTTCAAAACCAATATCATAGTTTTCATTAATTACACGGCACAGTGACGTGTTTAAGCAACATCAAAGGTTTTTGAAGTGAGACTAGTTAATCTTTCGTGAACTTCTATAGATTTATTTAACTTGAAAACACAAAAGAAGGAAATGTGTGAGATTTCAACTCTTAAAACACATAATTTCCAGACAGATAAAAGTTTGAAGTAATACCACGTTCACAGTGTCGTGTTCGGAAAGTGGCCTGAAGTACGATCGTTCGATTTTTGATTTCCTATTTCAATGAGCCTGTTTTTTCCTAGGGGCGTAGCATAACCTAAAAGTAAATAACACAATAATTGCATTGGGAACAACTTTGCCTAGATTTCCCAAAAAAATGTCTTAAACACTTTAAGTTTGAGTATTGTGAATATATGTATGTATGTATGTAGGGTGTTTTTGCTCATAACATTCAAGTTGAGCTTGAAATGTATATCATAACAAATTTTTCACACAAAACAAATTCCTTAAAAAAGATTACCAGCATTATTATGCATGAAGATTTTTAGACGTGTAATTATTTTCTTTTAATTGAAATTTAAATGTTAAAAAGTTTAGCAAACAAACATCAAAATTGAAATGATTTTGAATGCATCATTGACATTGATTTAATTCCTTTATCGACCAGCTCGTCTAACACGATTTTTAGTCAAACTTTGACACACAATTTATTTAATATATGATGCATACATGTAGAAATATTTTCAATTACTTTTTTTTTTCTTTTCTTTTCATAATGTTAATTTTGTTTTTGCTTTCATTTTGCTAATATTCATGTTGTTTTGCTTTTGAACAGACTACATGCAGCTGCTGTCTGTCAGTTCCTTGTATTAACAAATCCATGCAGTCACTCATTCATTCATTCATATTAACTTAAGTGTAATAACAAGGAAAACTTAAAGGGTTACATCAACATAAATGAATGATTTCAAATGAGAGAGAGTACACACACACTCTCTCGTGTATCTGTTTAGTGCAATTATTTGTTTGCATAAAAGAAAGAAGAAGAAAAAACAACTTACAAGGGAACTGTGAGAAGAAGATATGCACAAGAGACATCATTTAAACTTAGAGAGAAAATTAATACGTACGTATGTATGTATGTATGTACATGCATAGTACGTCGTCGTACACACATATGCATGCATGTAAAATCTGGTATAAACTAAATAACACGAGTGCAAGTGCATGTTCAAATGTTTACATTTATTAACATGTTGGCATACAAAGAGGCAGAATAAGAAGAAGATATGTATGCATGCATGCACTTGGGAAGAGTTGATGTATTTAGACAATTACAAGTATTATGTCTATATTTTATAAATACAAAAAATTATTAAGTATTTTTGTTTTTAGGTGCAATTTCTGTAAGAGGCATTATTCAGAAAAAAGGAATTATTATAATAATGCACATGTACACGGTATGAAAAAAGAAAGTACGAGTACGACAGAAAAAACTTACAATATTAATAAAATGCGGGGCGAAAAACAAACGTATGTATGTATGTATGTACATATATACATACACATGCATGCATACACATATGCGTATGTGTGCATGTTCATATGAAAAGAAAAGGTGTAGTTTCGGAGCAAACTTTCAATGAGAAATTTAATACTTTTGCAGAAACAAGCTACATATGTATTTACATACACACATACACATATATTTATCAAAAAACATAAATGAAATTTCTCTTTTTTTCTTTGTAAACGGAAATCCGTGGGAAATTGCTGAATATATCATGACGGAAGTTTGGGAATCAAACAAACAAAAAAAATACATATTAAACACATATGAACTTGTACGTGAAATATTGAAATAAAAACCTTAATCGTTATCCAATTGGTATGAAATTTAAAAGAAAGATTGATTGACTTTTGTATGTATATCTTTTGACAATTTGATATAATTTAAAAAAGACTCTCTTAACAAATGAAATCTTTTAATCATACAACTAAACTTTCGTGTTCTGACATTTAAACATGTATATAGTACAATATTCTTTTGAAGGGTCTAGATTGGTATAGAAAATCATTTGAGAAGAGTAATATTGCTTATCCAATACTGTAATTGTATGGACCAAATTGCAATTGTACTGAACTAATCATGCTTGACAACGACCATATTTTAAGTCTGTTAAAAAAAATGAATGCTAGCGTCTAAAAATGTTGCTACTGCTTAAGTGCTGATACTACTTTTATGCACTACTCTGTGTGTGTGCTGCATAAAGAGTACCGTTATTATTTTCCTCACCATTATCACTGATGAGTAAACAACTGCTGAGTGAATGAGTAAATTAGTGGGTGGTGTACAAACAAACACATTACTGTGTTGTATTTAAATAGTATTCTCCATTAAATAATAGATTATACAAAATAACTATGAATTAACTGTTTCTCTTTTGCCTTTTGCTTTAGATTTTTATATTTTATAGTTTGTTTGATGTCCCATCTATTCTTTCTTTATTTATAAGATTTTATTAAAAGTAAAATAGGAACTATTAATAAAAAATAAATAAAAATAGAGCACGTCAGGTACTAAAAATAACTATAAATACATATTGGTTTTTGTTATTTAAAATAGAAAATATTTCTCTTGACAAAAAAAATCTTTTCTTTCTAGAAAAAATAAAAAAACATTTTTATAACCGTTCCTTAGTTTTTCTAAAACAGAAAAGAATTTATATGTACATACATATGTCCACTGATTTCACCGACACCGCTCGTGGATCAATTTTACTTTATTTTTATCACATGTGTATGGCCGCATTTCAAGAGAAATACTTTGCTTTGTGAATTTTCCGTAAAAACGGGAATAGGAATTAAGTTCCTATTTGTTAATGTTTATGGGGAGCACTATTGTTGTAAGATTTTAAACTTTAGTTACATGAGGTATAATCACCTCATGTGATGATATACATATACATATATGTATGTATGTAAATGCGCTATGAACGTTTTAATTCTTTTTTAAAGGATCGATTCATATTTATTTTGCATTCCCAAATGTAGAATAACTATAAATATTAAAAATTGTTTATTTAAAACACAATATGAAAGTTAAACGTAATTGGCTTAAGTTTTCTTCTTTTGTACCAAAGTCATACAATTATACATACCTTTCCCATAAAACCTGTACCACCGGTTATAAAAACACTACGACCCGCATAAAATTCTGGTATCGAAACATAATCTTCGCTTTTGTGGCTGGTATAACGTTCGAAATTGTTTTTTGATGTGAAATGTGTGCCAATGTGACCATTTAACATTGTTGTGCCAGCGGAATTGTTTGATGAGGATGACGCGGAGGCTGAATTGGCCGATGTTGTGGCGGAGGATGTTGTGGATGATGTGGTACCAGGCAAAGGCGTCGTAATGGATGTATTGATTTTAGGTTCCGACATATTGGAAGTGTGTGTTTTTCTATATTATTTAAAAGAACTAGTACTATTATTTTTAATTCTTTTATTACATACAATTAACGATTACTTTTAAATTAAACGCTTTTTTTAATTATTTAGGGCTTGTTTTTGAAATTGAAACTTAACACTTTGTTTGTAACCGGAAATTATAAAAATAAACTATATTCTTTTTCTACGTTCTAAATTATATTCGTTTTTATAAATTTTTTTTATTGGTTTTGTTTTTATTTGTAATTTTGTTATTATTAAGTTCGAAAAAATATTTGATATTTTATTTAAATTTGTTTTGTCGAAATTGTTTTACTTTTAAGCAAAGTAGTATTGTGGTTTTGTTATTAAGTTGTTAAAGGAAGTAAGCAATTTTTTTACAAATAAAAAAATATTGGTGTGCGCGTAATTTTTAAAAATTATATTTCTTTATATACTTATGTATGTGTATATTTATTACAAAAGCTTTGGAAGTTATTGGAAGCGGTTGATTTTTCTTTTTTCTTTTGCTTTTTCTGAACTATTTTTATTTTTTAAATTAAATTTATATCAAAAATTATTTGAACTAGAGTATTTTAGTTTGTTTCTATTTTTTGCGGGAAATTATTTTTTTTATCAACTGCTAAAAAACTTATTTTTTGGTTTTGAGCTTCTATCCATTTTATTTGATAAAATTTGATTTTTATTTGATTTTTCTTTAAACAGAAATGGCCAGCTTTTAAATCTAAAAAGAAAATAAATTTTAAGAAAAATTAATAAAGTTATAATATTGTATATCTCTGAATTTAAATTTTTGATTTGAAATACGTTATAGATTTTGTTATATAAAAAAAAAAGAATGTGTTTTGTTTTTTTCAATTCTAAGCCAGAGAATTTGTTTAGAAAATAGATAAATTTGAGCGAAAAATCATAATAAAACTATAATGTTGGAATGCCCAATAAAATTTTAATGTACAATATAATTATTTCGTTTAATTAGGATCAAGTTAAAAAAAAGTTTACCTCATTATGTTTCATCTGGCTACTCCCAGAAGTACTCGTAATAATAAAGTTTACCGTTAACTTTATTTTGTACTTTCGTGACCAATAAACAAACTCTAGTAATCACCCTCTGACTATATGATGTTTTTTGAGCAAATGTAAACAAACAAAGATTAACGGTTCACCCCAACGTAGTGCTGCCAATTTTTTTGTGTGTTACTCGCAACAGACTTCAAAAATGAAGAGAATCAATTTGTGTACATTTTTCAAGTTTTCGCAAGCATTTTTGTGATTTTTAAAGGAAATTTCAAAATTGCTTCTTATTTTAGTGGCCTACTAATATTATCTATTGTATGTACATATGTATGTACTCATTTTGGTTAAATGCCGGGGTCATGCACCTTTTTGGACTTACATAGCGTTCGGAAGCTCAGCCTTTTGGTCCGAAAAGGGATTTCCTTAGAACATAATAGCGCAAATAAACAAATAAACATCACACACACTATACTTACGAAACGTTTGCTCAATTTTGGCATTCAAGTTTTGTTTTAACCCAGATATACTAAACTTTTTTCTTTTTGACTAATTAAACTTGTTTGCTCTTAAAAATCCTTGATTCAATTTAATATTCTTCCTATTTGCATCAAATAAACAGAAGCTTGCACTTGTTTAGTGTTGCTGTTGCACAAGTACTAGTATGTCTGTACGTATTAAAAGTATCTTTGTTGACTTAATTAGTAATTTCGGAAAAAGCACATCTCAATTTACAAAATCTTTACAACAAGTGTTTTGTTTTTATTTTCAAATGCGCATTAATTTATTTGTCAAGCTAAAAAAACGAAAACAAAACATTCAAGAAAAACATTTAACAAACTACATATATACAATTTACAAAACAAAACATAAATACAATTGGCAATGTCAATTTATCAAAATTTTCATTATTGCCACAAAAGTCTAACAATTATGTGTATGTATGAATGTCTGCCCGGCTGTCTGTTATAGTTTTTAATTCATTTCAAGAGAAGTACATTTTGTAAATTTATTTATTTTGTTTTAAAGTACATACATATGTATGTAAATATTGTTCAGTGGCAAACAAAACATCGAAGTAATTGTTCAAGTTTTTTGTGCAAAAAACGAAAGCAAAGTTCAGGTGCAAAGTTTTGTTAGTCACTGTTGGAGAAAAAATTTCGCATTTTTAAATTATTGTCTTTCACATGTCATTACTCTAATCACTTACATTTAACATTAACAAGATAAATAAATGACAATTATTGTTCTTTTTTTCTAAATGTTTTCGCAATTTATTTACACTGTTTCCTGATTATAAGAACTGCATTATTTTTCCGCTATAATTCCAATATTTCCTATAACTTTTAAGGCCTCAAATTGTTTTGATTTTATGAAATTTATTTTATACCTTGTCAATAATTTAGATTCATGTTTACGCATTTAACAAATCAGCTGTCAATTAAATGTAAAGGAAAAATACGGAGAATTTGTTGTGCAGCTGCCAAAAAAAAAAAAGCAAAAACAAAAAATAATTGAAACAAAATCCATAAGCGTTACTAGACTAAGACAGTTTTGCAAAATTTATGGTTTGTTGTAACAAATTCGTTGCCGAATTGTATTTATGTTTTAATAACTAAGTTTTGTAAGCAGAGGAGAAAGTTTTCTCTTTGCTATTTTAATGCAGTTCATATAAAAATGTTAAGTTCACTCAAGCATGAATATGCAAAATTTATTTCTTTTTATAGAGTTTCAAGTACTAATAAATTAATTGGATTTTACACTTTTAATTTCATTTATTTATTAACTATAACTGATAAAATTTAATTTAAATGAATGATAAGCGTAAAAAAATCTTTTGGTTGCTACTAAAAATAAATGCCATTAAGTATGAGAAACTAATTAAATCCTCAAACTGACTTTGAACCGCAAATCATTTCTTCTTATTTATTTTTGAGAAAAAAGTTCAAGTTTAAAACATTTTGGCGATTGGAAAAGGTTAAGAATTGATAGACCGTTTTCATATTTCAATAATAAAAGAAGCATAAAAAATCAATCAATCAACAGTTTCTTTTACTAAAGAAATGTAAAAACCAAAAAATTAAGTTTGATCATTTAGAAATAAAAAAAAAATTAAAAACTGATCGATATTTGTATAGGCTAAAATAAAAGTTAAAATTTAGCAGATAATTTTTCAATGTATTGTGCATATCAAAAAATCAGATTGAAATATTTCTTTAACAAAAATTTTACTTTTGAAGTTGGGGACACAACTTTTAGCTTTTTCTAAAAAATTTAAGCAGTTAAAAAGTACATCAAATTTTTACTTTTTCTTTATTGAAAAACTTCCTATTCTAAGTCAACATTATATCCATGAACGCTAACTTTTGGTTTTACCGGCGGCCAACTATTGAGAAGCCAGATCACTTGTGTCCTCTTCGTTGCGTTGCGCTGCTTTCATCTTTTATTTTGAGTTTATTGATGAAATTTTCTATGAAAAACCACAACTATAAAAAAAGTCATTCGCAATAGTTGGGATAAAAGCTGTGATTGTTAAACCAAAACAATCTGTCAAATTGTTGTTGTTTTTTGTTAAACAAGACAAATTTTGTCTAGTTTTAATGTTAGTATTTCTCACATAACAAAAGGGGTTCGTTCAAATTTTAACTTTTAAATTTAATCTATAATATATAACTCAAATTATGCTGAGCAGAATTATTCATCTCATTTTTTTTTTGTGGATAATAAAAATTTTAGCGTTGATTTATTCAATATGATCTATTTTGTTTATTATCAGCTTTCATGTTAAATAAATAACTTTTATTTTTTTATTCAAAAAGCTAAAAAAAAAAACGTCAAGCTTCAAAAATTCTTAATTAATATTAACCAAATTATAACAATTTTTGGTGACTTTCAGTCAGATTTTTAAAAATGCTGATAAAATTTAACTTTTATTATTAGTAAACAGAAATATCAATGAGCTTTAGGAAAAACTATGAAGTTTTAATTGTTTTTTAACCAGGAAAATAGTTTGTCATATTTGAAGGAAATTAAAAAAAAAAAAATTGTTTTTACTTTAATTTTTGATTGAAATAAATTCGATCAAATTAAACAATTAAATTTAAACTGCAGAATATCGATGAAACTTCCTTCATTTTAATTTTTTGCTAAGAAAATATACATACATACATATGCACATATTAATAAAACATGAGCAAAGCACAAATCCAAGTATATATGTACATACATTCATACATACATATGTATGTACATATCTGCACTTTTATGTCCATCCGATCAACGGCCTAAAAGTCGCAAACATTTTCCGCCTTGAATTTATACAAACAGAAATTTTGTCTTTGCTTTCAATATCAGTTCCACAACAAAAGTGTATGTACATACATATTTGCAACATAAGCGCGCATTTTGCAAAAATATCTCCTTTTTTCCCCTTCTGGAGATTTTCGTGGTCTTTAAGTCGTTCAAGTTTCCGGTCTTAATTACAAAAGATTTCTTACTTAAATCTTTTAGAGAACTATATTTTTAATTTCGTTGTTTTATTTTATTATTTTTTGGGCACAGGCTTTTTCAAAAGAAGGTTTTTTCTATATACATACATATGAATATTTGCAATCCTTGATTTAAAACTATTGTATTTATCACATCTTGACTATATTTATAGCTACATACAGATAGTAGATATTTATGTACTTATGTATTTTTATTACACCTACAACAAACAAAAACTGTC
This sequence comes from Epicampocera succincta, assembly GCA_932526305.1. Taxonomy (NCBI): domain Eukaryota; kingdom Metazoa; phylum Arthropoda; class Insecta; order Diptera; family Tachinidae; genus Epicampocera; species Epicampocera succincta. Next base: position 60,435,207 of record OW052036.1, on the reverse strand, counting down.
TCTCAACCTCATAATAAAAATATGACTTAATTTAATCATTTTTTTATACACACACCAATTTTACGTACTTTAATAAAAAATAATAAAAGTTGACCACTGGAAACACAAAAAAAAATTCAAAATAAAAGTATCTTTTTTTTCTTTGTATGTCGTTTGTCAATTAAATAGCAGCCAACAGAAGTCGGACTTATTAACACGTTGTATTTTGATTATCAACTGAAATCATATATAGAAAAAACTGGGATTTTATATATATCAACTAAAGAAAATTTGATCTTGTCGTTTATCTGAGCATTTACGGTTATTCTGTTCAGACATGCATATGAACGTTAGAACGGCATTTATGTCTGTGTATGTGTGTGTGTGTTCTTATGCACGAGAGCAAGTGATAGTTTTGCATGAATCACATCTCTATCTGCTCTCAGTAGGCTGTAAAGCAGACATAAAAAAATCACATGCTCAATGTATGTTGCTGGAAAAGTGTGTATGAGTGTGTATGGGTGTGTGTGTGTAATAACACCGTTCACAGTTTAACGGGAGAATTCTGCAAGCAATTAGACATACATACATATATGGAGACTTTTATATGAAGTTGTATCTAAATAATAATAATAATAATAACAGGGTGTTCGGAAAGAGAAACCTACATCTGTCGCATTGGCTCTTATTTATTCCGTTTTGTTTGGCCATAGGTATTCATATGGCAGTCAAAGCCGCCTGCAATTGATTAAATTGTTTTTGAAAATGAATGGTTTGTTCGCACAACGTTAAACATACTGCCCCCATTTTGCATCGAGGCAAATTTCTGATTGAAGGGGACTGCTCAAAAAAACTAAATTCTTTAATTTTGAATGATGCTAATCCATATAAAATCAACATGCGTTTCGTAAAAGTTTACTGTTTGACTGGCTCAGAAAAGTTTACTCTTGAAATGGGAGGAACAACGAAACATGAAAAATAATCAGCTGAGCTCTACGTGTCAGCCATTCTTTTTACAAAACGTAGTCGTCTAAAATATCATAAACTGTGATGTTCCTTAATATCGTACTATTTACCTAAGAGAACACTTGCATACAAATTATGGATCTGAGAATGCAGCAAAATTTCAAAATCGTAGTTAAACTATTTATGCATAATAATAGATGGCCGTTATTATCATTAATTCGCCGATGAATAAATGTCAGTTTATTTGTATCATGAACTAATTCAATTTTGACAGCTGATTGTGGCATTCTATTTACATAATAACGTTATTGTTGAATATTATAGAAACAATCGAATAAAAACTGTCTCATCGAAATGTACACTGGCTTTCAAAAACATATGGACCCGTACAAACAAACTCCTTATTAACCATGAATATTTTTTTTCCAACAATTCTCTGGCTTTAACAATTTCCCCAAAAAAAATTAATATTATACATACTTTTTTTAAATACTTTTCCAAAATCTTAACTTACAAGTCAATTATGTAACTGTTTCAGGCCTTTTTGAATAAGATTTTAAGTGCCATGAAAATCATAATTCTTACAATTTTGTAATGACAAGACATTTTGTTTCTGAACATTATAGGCTGTAAAAATGTTGAATTGCATGGAGGCTATTGAAAAATATAGTGAATTAAAAATAAATTTATTTGGTTTATTGTTATAAATATTATGGAGAATATTTTCGTTTTCAAAACTATACCACAAATTAATATAGACCCAAAATTATATGATTAATTCAAATTTTGATTGATATTTTACATTCTAAATTTACATATTTTAAAAGTCAATATTGAAAGTTTAATGAAAGTACACACACCGAAAATAAATTAATAATGCAAAATTTCCTTTAACACATATTGACTTTAAAACAATGTAAATATCTTACGAAACACATTCTTATTTAAAATTGTTTCGCATTTGTTTTATTATATCATCAACTTTGATTTCGAACCTGTGGGACAACGCATTAGAGGACGCCCGCGGAACCGATGGCGCACACAAGTGGAGAGGGACCTCAACCAACTTGGTGTGCAAAATTGGAGGACGCTGGCTAAAGACCGTGCCAGCTAAAAAAGTTTGTTGATTGAGGCCCAGGTTCACCATGGACTGTAGCACCAAAAGAAGAAGAAGAAGAAGAACTTTGAAATTAAATATTTCATATAAGATTTTACCACGTGCCGTATTTAAATAATATTTTTAGCGTGTTCTCAAACAAAATTTGGTGACTAATATTAACTATAAATATATATGTATGTATTGTATTGAAAGAATGAAAGATTCCCGTCTTTTTGCCAAATTATTCAAAACTGTTCACGTGTGTTATAAAAATTGGAAAGTTTTTCAGAATAACAAGTGATCAATTCACGTTTGATTTGACATTGTGGCCACCCTGTTGAGTCTTAGTATGAAATAACTTAGCAAATCTTAAGATCGCCTCTAGGTTTATAGGCTTCTGATTACTATTCATTTATTTTTATTAAGTGTATTTTTTTAAAAACGTTAGAAGTGAGTGTTATCGTATTTTAATACGAGTAACGCGTGTTTTGTTGTCCGAATTTGAAGCAGATGCCATTAGAGCACTGCAGGCAAGGTCTTTTTGAGAGCAGCTCAATTCGAGTTTTGGACCTGTCAAATGAACTCTGAGATTATACACCTCTGAAGTATCGTAAGGACCACAGATTGCCAGATTTTACCCACATTAACTACAAAGCACCAGCTGACTTACAGCATGGTCGCAAAAACCAGCATTTAAAACAAAATTTCAGAAATCGTTGATTTTGGTAATTATTAAGTTTCCAACTTTCATGCCTATTTCAAGTGTTTTGTTTAAAACAAAAGTGCAGACAAAATAATAATAAAACAATTTGCTTATAAATGTGGCTATGGGCGTTTTGTAAAATAATGTATACCATTGGGCAACTCTCTGCTCGAAAACAAACCAGCAAACACCCATCGTTTGGCAGCTCTTTGCCAGCAGAAGAAATTAAAGAGTTGCTTCATTGATAATATATCCGTGTGTGTATGTGTGTGCGTGTGTACACCTGTATGTAAACAAACAATTCTTTTGCATTCATTTTCTTTTCGTTTCCAAGCAATTTATTGCCCGCAACCAATTGCTCCGTAAATAACGAAAGTTACAAAAACAATTTTCTCGGTTTAATTGAGCGGTTAAAAGAATTGAACGCATTCGCTGACCAGCAGCACCTCTTTAGCATTAGAAAAGACCTTTAAGGGGCAACAACTACACAAATTTACGTACATTTGCACAGGTGTCATCGTGTTGCAAATAATCATATTATCGTATGTTAATTTCGTACAATAAACAGACGCCGGTCTACTCAAACATGTTTTTACTTTTCCTAAATTCTTCCGCATTTTCTTTTTCTTTTCAAATGTTCAATTTATTTTGTTAATGCAGGTTGTGTTTTTTTTTATGTTTAAGCAAAAACAAAAAAAAAAACAAAAAAAAAAATAAAAGAGGACACGAAACCAGTACATGATACCAAAACAGGAAATACACCAGAATTAAAAAATAAAGTAAAAATAAATATACAAAATATGGGTCAACTTAAAACAAAATCTCAGACATGCAAACACACACACAGTGACAAACGTTGAAGCCAATTATGTTTCTCAGCAAATGTTCCAAATCTTAACAGTTACTTTATTAATACTATACTTGTACACACTTATGTATGTATGTACATACATATACATATATGTCTATACTTCCACAATTGAAGAAATAAAAGAAATTTTTACCATGAATATAAAAACTTGCAACATGTAGAATTCTTATCACGTTTCATAATTTAATGAGAGCAAGGAAAGTAATACTTTAATATGAGCACCAATTTAAGTCCAAAATGTAGCTCTTTATTAATACTAAAAAAAGGAAAGTAGCGCTTTAGTGTCAGCACCAGCTTAAAACGGGGCTGCAAGCTCGTCGTTTAACAGCTGCAGGGCCCCTTAAAAAATGTCAAGCTTAATTGCAAGTCTGGCTGGTATTTTGCATAAATTGGATTCTATTGGCCTCTAAATCATCATGTTGCGCATATCACTCAATAGATTGACCACGATCTTCGGCCGCAAAATTGTTTTGCACGCCACTGTTCATAGACCATAACTACAACTATATTTGTTTGCTTTAAGTCGTAAAAACCAGAGTTTGTGCACAGTGTTTTTCTTTGAGATTTTCTGTTTGTTTTTTGTTACTATTTCTTTACTTTGCTTAGATTTTCGTTGTACATTTCTTGCAAATTTTCCTTTCTTTTCTTTTATTAACAATTGTTGTGAAAATATGAGTAAACAAGTTTCAGGCATTTTCTAAAGAAATTATGTCACGTTCAGTTTTTCTGTAATTCATTTCGTACTTTGATTAACAAACAATACAATTATTAAGGTCACTGACACCGACAAGAATTCATCCAAAGAGCGGAAAGTCGGTGGAAAATGAAAGGCCTCACATGCATACATATGATTTGTATGTGCATTACAAAATGTTTGTTTGTTTGTTAGGTATTTTTTGTTTGTTTCTTTTATTTGTTTAGATAAAGAAGAATTGTTTCAGTGTGAGATTATGGCAGAAAACAAAATTAAACTATTGAAGGGCAGTTCAGGCTATAAAACTTTGTATTCAAACTTATCAAAAGCTGAAATAATACCGGCAAATGTGATAGTGAGAAAGCAAAATGTTATGAAAATGACAAAAAAAAAAAAAAACACGGTAAGAAACTTGACAGTCCATAAGAGTTTATTGCTTTAAGAAATTTCACTCAAATATCAGAATTTTTCCCTTTCAAGATGCACGTACCTGCCACATCGCCAAACACAAGAGTTGGCAAGAGAGTTGCGCAACTAAATTGCCCAAACTGAAAGCACTCAATTCGAAAATTTCTTTCGACTTCTAAACATTTTCATTTGCCAAATAATTTTCTATATAAGTAAACGAAAGGTTGGTAACTATTCGTTTGTTTGTTTGTTGGCAACGCGTAGTTAAAATAATGTGATGGACGAGACAACCTAACGGTAGTTTCTTTATTTTTGATTGCGGTACTTGTACCTGTGTATTGCAATTCAAAGCATTTAATATTTAAAATGAAGAGAAAAATATTATTAATTAATAAACTACGTTTGTAAAAATGGCACAGGGTCAAAGCCAAAATAAAAGATGGCGTAAAAAATGACAGCACACAAAATTGCATAAAAATTTGAGCTTAAAACAGGGCTTACAACACTGTAAAAGCTGTAAGATTTTTTTTTAATTATAAAAAAAATTTAATTAAATGCTGAAGATTTTATCTATAAAAAGTGGTTTAAAATATTTTTATGTTTGTTAGTGTTTTGTTTTTGTCGACCGTTAAATTGTGTTTTGTTGCAGTTGTTAAGTGAATCACTTTTAAGTTTGTGTGTGTGTGTGTGTGTGTGTGTGTGTGTGTGTGTGTGTGTGTGTTCGCTTGGAGTTGAGGATTTCAAGTTGACCCCATTTACACCTGCGTACTAAAAACAAAAGCCGTCAGCTCTTGTTTGCTGCTACAACGTCTGTGAATTTAAGTTCTTAATTTTGGTTTTGTATGTGTGAATAGTATATTGGAAATTTTGAATGTTAATTATGTAACTACAGTGGGGCCTTGATTATTTGTGATTCGATTAACCGGTAAGAAATATAATTTTTTTTTCTTCACATCGATTTAATTTTGTTCCTTTCTTTTTTGTATTGGTTAATTGTCATTAACTCTATTATTCGGAACTTTAAGTGTATTTTTTTGATTGTTAATTGAATAATTCAATGAAATTCGTATATAAATACATACATACATACACATCTATGTGCATACGGTGAGTCAGAGGCATATAATAAAATGTGTTAAATTAATTTTTTAATTTTGAAACTTAAGAACTGAAAATTAATATAAAAAAATATACAAAAACCTACTCAAAGTTGATACGCTATTAATGGGCAAAATTAATTAGACGCAATCCCAATCGAAGTCTCACTGTATGCACCCTTTACGAGAACGTTTTGAACTGTTCATGCTTTTTTGCAATTTATTGATTTAGCAATTAAATAATCTATGTATTTATACTTCAAATCATTCATATACAGAATGAATGTTGTAATAAATAAAAATAAAAAATTTCACGTGAATTTTTAATCATTTTAATTTAAGGCGCGTCAAGCGCTTTAAAAATAGTTTGATTAGTACTAGTATTAAACAATCTTGGTTTTTTGTTTTTGTTTTTGCGCGTTAAATAACAAAATCTCCACGAAATATTTTTTTCCTTTAATTATTTTCTTTTTTTTTTTTTTGATATTACAAATTTAGCAAATATTTACTATAAATGAAAAAAGTAAAAAATAAAACGAAAAGAAAACAAAACGAGTATATAACTTAAAAAATATTGTTAATATTTGTTAATCTTTACTCGCACACGCGCTCATACGCACACCATCACACACTGGCGCACTTGAAGCAGCTGTGCAGAATGCAAGATGAAATCATTTAAAAATGCAAAAACCGAACTAAAATGGAGTCGAAATTTAAAAGGCGGGCATATTGTTAAGAAAAAATCTGAAAAAAATCTTTTTTCTGTTTTTTTTTAAAAGATAGTGAAATATTAAATAATACGCATGTTTTTAAACAAATATTTGCTTAAGAATTTGTAACTTGAGTTGGGAATGAAGTCTTTTACACAGCAACTAGATGAGTTGGTTTGAATTTATATAATTTATTAGCACTTCGTCTTGAAAAGCAGAAAATGAAATAGCAAATAGAAGGAGACAATTGAAGTAGGATTTCACATGAATTTAAAGAAAAGGGTGATTTTTTGGAGCGATTTGTATAAATTCGATTACCATCTGCCAAATGATGGCTTTAAAGTGGACTAATATCTGGCGTTTGTCTACCATAAACGTTTATTTATTTGATTTTCAGAATTCAACACAAAAAAACTGATTAACCCTGAAAATAAATAAGATGTTTTTATTCCCGGTCTTCATTTAAATATGTATTAAAGCCAAAAAATGTTAAAAGTGTGTAGAGTTCAAAAAATGGGCGCATTCAAAACTGCCTGCGAAACATACCACACAAATTAACCAAATAGCGGCTGCACGCCAAAAGGGTTTTTCTTAAATTACTTAACTTGACAAGAGTTTTAATTCTATTAAATATATTGAAGAAGAAACAACATACACAATCGCACTCATTATGTAACATATTTATAATTTTTTTTTTTTTTATATATAAAACCACTCCCTTATACGATTTTTTTCTTTTTGTAAATTATACTTTCAACTTAATAATTGTTTATTTATTTAATAACCATTCAAAACGAACGCATGAAGAGATGATTATAATTTAAAGCTGAAAACGAAAACCTTGAAGAGCCTTTAAAGGCTGTTAAATTTTGAGTAGTGAATTTAAATTGTATTTTTCAAGTATTGACTAAATACTTGTGGCGGAAACTTATTGCAAGATTTTTAATAAATAAAATAAATAAAAAAAATATTTGCTGCTGGAATTATGTATTAAAATCTTTTTACACAACCGCAAAAACAAGAAGCAGACATTTTCTTTTGAGAAATCCTAAAAAACAAAACAATTTCTTTAGAAAGTGAATGAACAGAACTTTTCTACTTGTAATTTTTTACACAATAAATTAATTTTTTCGTTACTCCATTTGAAAGGCATGTGTGGTGAAAGTTGTATTTTAACCGTTTAATGTTTTATAATTTGGTTAAGAAAAAAAATGTTTATGAATAATTATAATAAAAAGAGAAAAAACTTAACAAGTAAAGTCACGTAGTATTTCAACGAAAAAGCACTTTGGCTTTTTTTTCTTTAAATCACAAACTTAAAAATCAACGTAAATGATTTATTTAAATTGACGAAATGTGTAAATACTGAGTAGTAGGCTACAAAAATCACCACTTTTGGTTTCATTCTTTTGAGTGACGTATGCAAAGTTGCCACAAACACAACAAAATAAATAGAGCCGATAAGAGCTTGAGAAGACGAGCATTCGGAGAAATGAATGAAAATCACTATTCACTCAACTTAAGGGTGGGCTTCTTGTTACGGTTTGAACTCAGCCCAAAAGTAAATAAAAAACGAATATTCTTAACAAAAACTACATACATATGTACATACATATGTATATTATTTATTCAGCATTTTTACGATATTCAAAGCTTCATAATTGTTTGGCTCTCAGTACTCTGATCTGCATACAAACATGTTTTAATTCACATAGTAATTTTGAAATTCCGAATTTTTATATGCTCGTATGTATTCATTTAGGCAAACATGAACATCGAAGAGAACACAACAGGTAGTTTAATAAGGAGAATAACAGCAAGACAACGTCATTGATGGTAAAACAACTGGACTTATCCTACTGTAAAAAATTAATATTTTTACTCGTACATACATACATGCTATACAGTTATTGTAAAGCAAAAGTGGTGAATATTATTCTAAGGTGCTGGAAAGCTGTTCGGTTTAATGATGAAACCTCGATTAGTCCTTTCATGTAGTCAGAACTTTGAAAATATTTAGCAAATAAAATAGTTGCTTTCTATCTGCAAGGAAACCAAACTACTCAACCTTTCGGCATTTTCTGTACAGTCATCATAGACCGTTCGACATCGTGGGACGGCTCGTATATTTGTGTACTTTAGGCGGTGGTGGGGTTATTTTAAAAATGTTTTCTTTTTTTTCTACATCAAAAGACTTAAAATAATAATATGTGAATTTTTAAGCAAAAAGACACAAAAATCGTCAACACATTCAAATTAATTAATTGTTAAGATTTGTAAGTGAACTTATTGACTTAAATTTTATTCAAATTATTATTTTTCTTTTTTTTTTTAGTCAAGTTAAGCACAGCTTTTGTAATTAAAACTTGTTTATCTTTCATTTGGGCTGGATTTTTTTTTTTTTTTGAGAAAAATTTCTTTATTTTTTTTTTATTTATTTTTCCCTTTTCATTCAATATCAATCATTTCAATACTGAGAAAGAGATGATGAGTTTTTTTTCTTTAAACAACAAATTCTTTTTTTTTTGGTTTTTTTGTGGGCATAAACTTTTTCGTTTTCAGTTGTTTGTGTTGTTGTTGGTATTTGTTGTTTTCACTGTTTGCTAAAAATCAAGTCAAACAGTATGACTGGTTGACCCACTTCCATTTAACGGTTTAATTTTGTTAATTTTTTTTCGTTTTCTTCTACCACTTCTTTGCAAACAAAACCTCGTTTAATTGAAAACTCCTTCAGGTGGGGTTTTCAAAAAAATGCACAAACAAAAACAAAAAACCCACTTTACACAGCCATGCATTTTTTAAAGGTTGTACTTTCGTTGTTGCTTTGCTTATTATGTAAACAAAAATTTCAACAGACTTTGATATTTTTGTCGTTGTTTTGTTTATTGTAAAATAAAATAAATATTGTGTGCAGATAATTTGTTTTATAATGCGATTTCAAACCAATAGTTTTAGCTACCTTTTTCACAGCTTCGACAATTCTGTGGGCGTTAGGCAAAATCTCCCTGACATCTTATTTCGGATTCTTGAAAAACAAAAATTTCTCCGTCTTTCTTTTACTCACAGCAACAAAAAATCCACTTTGAGAATTGAATTTAACAACAAGAAGAAAAAAAAACTTCAAAAAGTCATAAAATCATAAAAAATTTAAATATCTACATATATTTTCACTTTCTCATATCTTTTTATTTTTGGTTTTTATATACTTTTAGCATGTATGGATGTACATATGTATGTAGGTACGTAGATATTATGCACTCACACAAATACACACACGCACACGCTAACACCGTTTAACTGAAAAAAGACTTTTGCATGAAGAAATGATGTTTCTTACGTCCCAAAAAAATCAAACGACACACTTTTGTTTGCTTTTTTAAATCCAGACAAGAGAGAAAAGCTATAGTTTTTGTTTTCTTCAATTTACGCTTCTCGTGAGGACGCGACGCATGCGTAGTGGAACTTCGTTTAATTAAGTCTTTATATTTTTATTTGCTTTTCGTTAGCAGACCGACGCAAAAATGGTTGAAAATAAACTGAAAAAGAAACGTTTTTTAAGCCGGTCGAAATACAACTAAAACATTTTCTTCTTTGAAGAAATATTTTTGTACAACATTTGAGCCGCACAGAGATGTAGAAACGCCAGCCGCAGCAGCGACAGCATAAATGTGGCCTTAAGTAAAAGTATGCACGAACACGGCCACTAAGAAAGCCAACATGAAAGAAAATGTTAAAAACTAAACGACAAGCATTCCAGTTTGGCCTATAGAATGAAGCCCTCTTCAGCTAATCACAGACTGTGATTGTCCGTAATAATAATAGCAACCACAGTTGCTGAAACGAAACGACACTGTGTAAATCTCTACACTAGTGGAGAAAGTCCTAGAAATATAATGCGTTTTAGTTTTAAAAATAAGCCATATACATTTCTGGATTAATTGAAGCTGTTAATTAAAGTTGCCAGATTTCTTACTGTTAAAAGCGAAGCAACCGAACGCTTGTTTCATAATAATTTTCTAGCATAGTGATGGTATCAGATCAGATTCTCAGTCCATTTTAATTTGTATACACGATGTGTGGAAACAATTTAAAGGCTTTCGAAACAATAATTGTTGATCTACGTTTTAGAAAGCATAAGTGGATATGGAGCCAAATAAGGTCGTTATTTAGGAGTTAAAAATATATAATAATAAAAGGCTATTAATCGCAAACAAACTTCCCGCATAAAAGTAGCAATAGAAATTCTGTAAATAGAACAGCATTATTTTGTTTAAAGGCTATAAAAAAATGCCTGCAATTATTTGCTTGTTCCAGTACAACTCTATCATATTTGCTGCCATTTTCAAATATCAATGTTGACTATCGACAAGTAGCCCTAGAAAATAACATATTCTAGTTGCGCTCTCAATTCCAACTGTTGTGAATTCGTTTGGGTAAAGCTTCAGTGTGTGGCATCTGGCTACTGAAACTTTTGAAATTGGAAAGAAATAAGACGCCTTAGTTCGCGAGCAGGCCGTAGACTTCTGCCAAAACACGAGTAGAGCAAGTCCTGGAAAGGTAAACGCGCAACCAGCTGACAAGAAATACGTATGTATGTATGTATATGTAAATTAAATAAATTTGTGAATCATGGAAGAAAAATATATTGAAGAGCTTAAAAAACTTACAGTATTATATAGAAAAGGAAGCCAAAACTATTTTTTCAATATATTGTAGTACTTAATTATTTGTATAAAGAGCTGATAGAAAATGTGATTGGTGTCACTTGTCATTTTCCAAGTCCTAAAGTTTTTATTATAATATATACTTTTAGTTTAAACGGTATTCCGTTTCTTTTTAGAATAGTTGGCATTTCGTAGTGTTGGTTAACGTAAATAATTTTTCGTTTATTTTAATTGAAAACACTTTGTACAGGAGTGATTATTTTTTTCCCACCAAAAAGCAACAAAAACGTAAAAGCAATTTTAATGGTCCTTCGAAAACAATAATTAAAAACATATAAATAAAAACCTTCATTCAAAGATATATTTTTCCACCTTAAGTAAATCTCAAGTACATACATATGTACGTAGTAAATTCCGCCAAGGCAGCCTTAATAAAAACAACTGTTGAAAAAACAGCCTGAACGTAAAAATTACAAACTAAATATATAATTTAACTATTTTATGACAGTTTAATTATTTGACAAGGAAATATCTGGACAGCCACCATTACAAATTATTGTAAATAAAATCTTTCAAAAATTTTAGCCATTAATGTTGTAAACAAAAGCCCAGATTTTCCATGACCTTTGTTATAAAAAATTAATTATTTTATTAAAAACAAACTTGTATTTTATAGGGGAATCAATTAAAAGTTAAAATAAAATTTACCAGATTAAAACTGCCCACATAGAAAAAAAAAAAACACTTAAATAAACTTATGCAATTTCTAAAGCTTAATTGTGGCTAATGGTATCTTTTTAAAACCTTAAGAAGTACACACATATGTATGTATGTTTCTACATAAATAAATACAAGAATGCATTTCATTGTGACTAGCTCTACAACGAAAGTCATTGAACTTCAGACATGAAAATGACAATCCAAAAAAAAAAGAACAAAAAAAGCAGAAAAAGATTAAAAAATACAACAAATATTTTGCTGGCTGCAACACAGTTTAACGCCAGTCCGACAGACAGACAGAGAGACAAGCAGCCAGGTAACCAACCAACTAACCAGCCAGTTTTAATATTCATTCATTTCATTTAGTCGATGTGTGTTGCCTACCTACCAAATTGCGTTTTTAGCCACGTTAAAACTATTAAAACCTACAACACCAACAAGAAAATTTGTACAAGTTAGAGAAAAAAGAAAGAGACTAAAACAAGAAGGTGTTGCATACGTAATGAATCTGATGGCTAAATCCGTTAAAGAGGAACGCTGTTAAAGAAACAATTATGGCCAATGTAAGAAAACAGACCACCAAAAGAATGAAATGATGGATTTGCAAAGAATAGAGCAATTTTCAAAAATAATATAATGAAAGCGCTGATAAAAACAAAGTGTGATGTAAAACTTAAACAACAATTCGAAAGAAAAGAAAGAAGAAATTTGTTGAAACAATTCCTATTTTTTTTTTTCAGCCATATTGAAAATTTACCTCACATAATTACCTCCCATCTGGCAGCTCTCGTAAAGTTAACGGTGATATTTTAATGCCTTTGAACTCAAATTATTTGAAAGTTAACAGAAGCGAATGTTTTCAGCAGCATAAACTTTATTTAAATTTGTTTCTTTTATTGGATTATTTTATGGAGTACGAAAAACTTGACTTTTTAATTTTGCCTATTTTTGTTTTCATTTATTGAAAGTGCTGGCCCGAACATAACAGTTATTCTTGTTACTTGCAGTAATATTGTTGTTATCATCTATTACCAACCACTTTGGACAGGGATAATAAATGAATATTTTTAAATTATATTGTCTAAAAATCCATGAAATTTGTTATATGTAGCAACTACTTTGAGCCACAAAATATCAACAAAAAAAAAAAAAATGGTGTTGTCAATTAAACAAATAGATTAGAATAAAAAATTAAAATATAGTGAATTGAAATTCATATTTTATAACTCGTGTGTGTTTAGCGTCGTTGGAATACATTCGCATGTTGATTATTGACGAAATCGAATCATCCAACACTAGCGAGCATACAGAACCGAATTTGAATATAGACTTTTAAGCCATCCGAAGTTTGCCGCAAAACATGACTTCAAATAGCCAAAAACTTTGAGTCACAATAACGGATGGACACAATAATGGTTTGGAACTCTATAGCATTCGGTTGCTGGACACATTCTTAAACAGCACGAAGCAACTATTCTATTATTTATTTCCTTTAGTAGACACTGGACAAAGAACACACTAGATTAGCTTTTTTTCACAAATCGCATGCATTCAAAATTCGTGATTATTAATCGCATGTTCTAAAAAAAAAATGATTTTTCAAATATTTCAAATACAATTCGTATTTTTTTGTGTGCCTTGATTAGTGAAAAGTTATATTTTTTCAGCTTACAACAGTTTACTGAGACAATTTATTTGTATTTCTTTTGAGCAATATTAGCGATTCTTGATTAAAGAAAAACACAGCGACTCTGTGCGTCAAATTCAAAATAGGCAGCACTGGTGACGCTTTTATTGAAATCTTTCCACTAAACAGCAATCGAAACGCAATAAATAAATAAAAAGAAAAACACAACAAGAAAATCGAATACAAGAGAATTAAGAGCCAAACTGTATGATAATTTGATATCCCCTGATAAATGACAATTTTACAAAGAACCTTTTCTTCACTATAGTGCACTGACTTCATCATACCTGACTTGACTAGTAACACATCCAGACAAACCACGCAAACAAATCAACATGCATTAACATAACAACATCATTAAGAGAAAACTAAATGAATAAAGTAAAGTAACCGAATAAGAATCTGTATGTACATACATATGTATGTATTGCAAAATATGTACAATGAAACAGGAAAAATAAAAAATAAAAACACAAACTAACAATTAGTGCAAGAAAAGTTTAACCGTGACTTTGATACCCACCAACTGTTTAGTGTCAGTCATTCTGCTTGTTTTCTTTACATTTCGTTGTTGCTCTCTTTTTGCAACTTCTGGGTGAGACTGGCGAGAGACAAAACAACACACATGTTTCCTGTTTTTAAAATAGAACACCACCAGCTTTGTAATCACTAGAGCTTTTTAAAATGAATTCTTTTACAGCGAAGCCGTTTATTTCTATTAACTTGTTTTTATGGGTTAAAAGCTAAATACGTTATTCAAGCAACAAAATACAGAATGATTTTGTAAATTGTAAATTCTGCTAAATTTTTGTGTAAATTATTTGCATTTAGAATTATAGCAAATAAATTGTCTGTAGGTAGTAATAGAACAAAGAGGATTTAAAATTCGTTTTCTCTATAAAAATATTCGAAAGCAACAACGAGTTTTGGAAAAGCCCAGGCTTCAAACAGTGTTCGCTAAAAATTATCGCCATTAGAGAGAGAACGCGACAAACGATAAAAAAAAAAGTTCAAAGTCTCTATACAAGCTGTTATATGTATTGCAGAAAATTGTAAAAACTGCAGCCAAGGCTGATTACACCGAAGGCTCCAAAATTCCTTTGCACCGTTTTAAGACGGTTGCGTACATAAGCGGTGCGCAGCCGCAGCGCTTTTAAGTTAATATTTGAATTTTTTGTTCAAAACCTGCAAAAAATTATTGAAAAATGTAAAAATATAAAAACTATGTGATCTTCACTTGTTCCTGGTGCATTTCTGGAAACTATTTATTACTTTCTTCGGCCATTTTCCGTACTTTTTTGCCGTCTTTTTGTTTGATGTTATATGATTTTATTTGTAATATAAAATGATTTAATTTTCATTTCATTTTTTTAAACTAATAAACCGGTTTATACCATTTTGGAATGTATATATATAGTGTGTATAACAGTTTTGGAACTGTTATACAAAAGTTCTAAAACAGTTTATGGTAAATTTTTTTCACAAAACTATATTATTACGCAACTGTAGTTTCATCGTTTTAAAAATAAGTAGTGTTTTGAACAGTATAACACTTAAAATCTTATTAACAATGACAATCTTTTGTTTGTTTTTTATTAAAATTTATTTTAATATTTATATAAAAAAAATTAAGATTATTATTAAAAGTGTTATGTTATAATCTGGTATGACAGATGGCCAGTTTTTATTCAATAAAATTTACTACCAGAAATCATTTATCTAACATTTTAACAAAATCAATATTTTTTAAATAAAACTTTGTATTTAAAAAAATCATGTATTGAAAAATGCTACTACAGTACTTTTTTCTTTGATTTTTGCAAAATTGTTAGTAGAATAAAAAATTCCCTTTGTGCGTTAAATCAAAGTCATTTTTATTTCGAAGACGCCATAAACTTTAAACAAAATTCAAAGTTTATTAAGAATTTAAATACGTTTTTCACAAGTGCCATTTATTTGTTGTCTATAATCAGTAAATATTGATTTTGTTTAAATTCGTTTAAGAAAAACTTTTCTAGGGATGATGTGATCATTGTACAGCCAACACTCACACACTTATGTACATACATGTGCATGTATGTATGTGAAGTTGAGAAAGTTGACATTAAGATATTCTGGCATTCTCGTGCAGCAAAAGTTGACGTCCGGGTGAAATGATATTGTAATGTAATCATTAACATTTTTCGGATATTGAAAATTTACCTTTTAAAGGTCTAACTTTTTTCGTTGTATGAATATTGTTTTATAAAAAGAAATCCAAAAAAAAAAGATTCCCTTTTTTATTTTTTATATAGACACTTGTTAAAATTTACAAAACAAATTGTTAAGAATGTGATATTTTTTGTTGCTTTTCTTTTAAATACTTTTCATTCTACTAAAATTCATTTGTTTGCGCAAAAAAAAAGTGAAAAGTTGTTAGAATTTCTTTAGAAATTTATAACTATTTAGAAATACGAGTATATAAAGAATGGATTTTGCAAGTTGTAGATTGAATGATCGAAATTCACACTTGGTTGTGAAAATATTTTTGTTTGAATTGAAAATAAAATTTACTAAAAGTTTTGCTATTGCTATGTAATGTTTTAATTGTTGTTTTATCAATTAATTTTTTAAAGTTTTTTTTCTTAATTAGCAGCTTTAAAAAGGCGCAAAAGTTCAGCTTTTTCTTGGATACTTTTCCAACCAAACTTTAAACTATTTAGTAAGAAAATTTATAATATACCAAAAAAACAATGTGTTAAATATTTGAATTTAGACAAAGAAAAATGTATTTTTTTATACACAAGTTTTTTTCTTAAATAAACAAAAATATATGACAGTATAACAGTTTTTGTTGAATTGAGTTTGTGCCAATTTTTTATTTACTTCATTAACATTAGTCACCTTATTTTAATGATTTTCCGATCGTATGCCAGTTTCAACTGTTATACAGAAATTATAACAGTTGTCGGAATGTCGGACAAATATATGTCTTTGCCAAATTTAATTTCAAACAGTTTTTTCTAAATAAAAAAGCAAATTTCTTTAATTTTTAGCTTCGCAAAGATATTCGTAAATTTAAAAAAGTCATATTAAGTATCACTGTAATAAACACGAATACTAGGTGTATAACAGTTTGTTTTTAGAGATAAACAGAATAGAAAATATAGTTCGCAGAAAAAATTCAGCGCATTTGGCAGAAACTTTTCGCAATCTACAACTTTTTTGGTGAATATCGGTTTCATTTGTATAAGACCTATACAATATAACAGTTTAAAAATTGTGAAAAAAAACCACTCGAGCCATTAGCACAACCCGACTTTTATTAACGTTTTGTTTAAGTATCTAATTTGAAAGTTTCAAAGTTTTCATTTTTATAACAGTTTTCTTGCAACTAAAACTGACGAACACATTCCCCAACTAAGATTTGCTCTACTGTAAGATTATTTTGAGCGCCAGTGTTGTTTTTTATACCATAATTGAGCCGCCTAAAGTAGGCAACAGTATTTGTTTAAAAATTATTGGCAGAACAGTGTTGCCGTTACAAGCCAAAAACAACAGCGTAACCATTTTTTCACACACTATTTTAGCAATTGGCTTTTTGTCTACTAAAAGGCATTTTATGTTTTTTCGATTAATTGTTGTTAAAATTTGTATTTTTATTGTAAACATTTCTAAGAGATTTGTTTATCTCCTTTGCTGCAGCGCAGCAGGTAAGGAAAGATTGAAAGTTCCTTGCAATCAGCTGGCCACATTTTTAAGCATCCATGATTTGAGAACGTTAAACAAATATCAAATTGTCCGCGTTTGATTCATTTCAATTTAAAATGGTTTAATATAATTTTTTCCTTAATCAAACTTCTAAGAATTGATGCAATTTTTAAAACATTTAATTTATGTATGTTGATCAAGCCGCTAAAAGTTTTAAAAACCAATTAAAATAAGCAAATAATTGTGACACCACAAAAATATATCTAAAAACTTCAAATACTAACGCAACAGCAAATATGTACCATTAAAATTGCGAAAACAGCACAGGGCACTGGTCTTACCATCTCTGGTGGCAAGTTAATAAATGCTGTTGCCATAGTTTTATTACTTTTACACACAACTGATTGAAGACATCCAGAGGCTCCAGCAACTTTTAGTTAGACGCCTAAAAGGCCACCAATATTTTTTACATGTTTCTTTTTAAATTTATGAAATAAAAACAAACAACCATCTGTTTTATAGTCACGACTTAAAACTTTAAAATAACACATTTAACAATAGTTTCGGAGAAACATTTACATTTCGCTTTAAGATTTTCATTTAAATTTTGGGAATTTTGCAGTACACTTGACAATCAAATAAACAAATGGCAGCCGCATTCAACTGCTTTGGCAAATACATACATATGTATGTATTTACAGAACTGAAAGTACGAGTGCAAAAATGTACATATGTATGTTTTTTTTATTCGTCTCCATGTGTTTAGGAGAGTTTTTTATGTCTACTCGTAGGTTTTGTTTTTATCTGTGACATACCAAAAATGACATAATGCACTTCTGACCAAGAAAATTTTTTAATAGAGGCATAAGTCTATCTAAAACTGAGCATTATGCCAAAGTAATAGGGAAATTTAAAGCATTTCTTTAAAGTATAATGAATTTAAAACATGGAATAGATTCTCTTAATTCTAATTGCTTCGCAAACTTATGGAATTTTGGTCTTAAATGTTTTTTTGTTTTTGCAAAAGGTCATTTACTTTTTTTTTTGGAAAGGTGAAATGAAAAAATCTGCAAATAGTGTCATAATTTTCTTAATACAAAAAATTCATTGTTGTTAAATAAAAAAAAAAAAACTAAGCGCCGTATAGGCGGGCGTCCTCATTTCCTACAAATTATTTTATTTCATAATTCTAGAGCGGGGGAGAGGAAAGAGCAGTTTAAGCCAAATATTACAGAAAATTTACAATTTGTATTCAGTAGAACGGACACACACAAACACACACACACACACACTACGTCAGTTTATTTGACAGCAGGACTAAATGAAATTGACTTTTCTACAATAATACTTCATGTGTGTAATAAAAATATTATATCTTGGAATATGTGTGATAAAAAATCACTCAAAGAGCTTAAAAAACGCAAAAAATTCGAAGTTCACCAATAAATTTTACACTGAGGAAAAATTGCCCACCAAAAGAAATTTTACATCTTCTACAAATAATTTTTTTTTTTTTTGTAAAATTTTCATATAATCCTGAATAAAAAGTAGTTCTAAAATAATAAATTTTCCTTGAAGGAAATTTTTGAAAATGAAAAAAATGAAGGCGATAAGAATAGAACTGATTTGAAATTATGACAGAGAATATAAAAAATATCTTAGAAAAAAATTTTACGCTGTCAAAAAAATCTTACACTGAAGAAAAATGTTGAAGGAAGCCGTCAACTTGAAATGTTTTTTATATCAAAAATTTTCCAAACAGGGAACTGCTTAGATTTTCTAATTTAAATAATAAAACTATGAATTAAAATATGTGTTAAATAACAGTGTATGTATAAGTTGATTTTAAAACATTTTTATCAGAGACATACATACATATGTACGTATGTATCAAAACTTAAAAATTTCTCCAGCAGGAAAATTTTCCACTTTGAAGCTGTCATCATATTTTTTCATTAAATTTACTTTAAATCTTAAACAAAAATAAAAAAATAACAAAACGAAGTTGTCGTTTGGAGAAACCAACAAAAGAAAAATTTCCCTAAAAGGGAAATTTTCAAAACAAAAAATTGAACAATATTTCAGTTAAAACTGTTACAAGTGTACAAAAAATAAACTTGTGTAAAAGATTTTTTTAATTACAAAAATTTCCCAACGATGGCAATTTTAAAAATTTAAGCTTTTATTAGGTTTTAAATCAAATTTTCGCAGCATCTTGAATAACAAGTGAATTTTGTAGATTAAATATCATGCGTCTGCCAAAATTAAGACCAATAAAAAAAATTGTTTTTATTGAAATAAAAATTTTATTCTTTGGCAAAACGCCTCATAAAAACACATCACTGTAAAGCCAGACCACTTTCAGCCCCTCTACTCGTTTAAGAAATTTCTGCACATTATCTGCGCCTGTGCTTTACATGTGAAGCATTAAAAACTCATTTCTTTTCATACTATTTTCTTTTTAATGAAATAATTAAACAAAACAAAAATTTATGTCATTTAATAAAAATAATTTTTTTATTTAAATAATTCTAGGGTTTATGGGATTCTCTTCAAGTTTTTCAAATACCTTAAGGTAAAACACAGTCCGCATCTTGTTGGCCAGGATGATAGACAACTTGCTCTCCATTTTCACACATGCACGTAAACACACACACACACACGAACACATTCATATACTCGCACGTATAAGCAAAGTGGAATTATTACTCGTGTAACCAAAATTTTATGTTGCCATTTTTATGCAATCACATATTTTTTATGTTAATGAAATAATTTAAAACACTAGAATTTTTTTGCTACTTTTTTCCTATAATATTTTAAAAAAATGTTTCTTTTACTGTAATTTTTTCTCTCAGGTTTTTATGGCAGATATTTATTGACCAATTTTATCTTCTTTTAGGCAATATTTCGTATTTTTGAACTTTTTTATCTCCTTTTCCACATTTTTTGACGTTTCGTCTTGGCTGCCTTGAAAATCAATGTTAAATGTCTTTAAAGTTGTTTTTTCCTTTTCTGCTTCAGTTTCAGTTTTCCAGTATTTTATTGCCAAATTGTATGTGGAAAAATTCCTGCTACCAATTGTCACTGATATAAAAAACTAATAACTCAACATTAAAGACCAAAGCTGAAGAATCAGCGGATTGGAAGAGAGAGAGCGAGAGAGAGAAACACACAGAGAGATATAGAGAGAGAACGAGAAAACTTTTGACATCTTATATTGGAATATGAGTGATTATCCTTTTCTGATTTGTCCTTTTTCCTTTGCTATCCTTTTATGTGTAGACACACATTGAAAAAAATTGCCGGCATTTTGTTTTTAAATGTCTATTTATTTGCCATTTTCAGGCTTTTGTTTGAGGAGACTTTGGTTTTCGTTTAATAGAATTTAGAGATAAATACGGAAGTTATCCAAGAGCTTTTTTCCCCTCTTTGGCGTCCTCAATGAGTCTTAATGGTTCTTAATATTCATAAGCATGACAACAAATAACAAGTTGTTAATGCCAGCTTTATTGTACATATAAGAAAAATAAAATTTAAATTTTATTTCAGTGGCATAATTTCCCTTGCTGGGAAAGTGAATAAGCATAAAAATGTTTAATAAAAATTCTATTAAATAACTATTTTCATACAAATTGGAGTACAATCAACGAAAGAAATTGTTTAAAAGTAGCTTTTATGTATTTTGCTATGAGGGAAATTGTTGTCTGCCAGAAAATTAGACTCAAACTTCTTTTCTTTTGCAAAATTTCTGTCAAAAATACTGTATTTTCTTCACAGCAAAATTTTCCCTCGACAGGAAGTTTTTTTAAAGGGAAATTTTTAAAACAAAAAATTAAACAGTATTTCAAAACTGTTACAAGTGTACAAAAAATAAATTCATATTCAGGAATAATTTTTCTAGCAAAATCTATTTAAATAGCCTTTTATTTATGCCTAAAAGAAAATTTATAAAAAAAATACTGTATTAAAATTTTCTTATAATAGAAATTAAAAATTTTCCCTTATGGGAAATTTTAGTTCAAGTTTTTATTTTTATAAAAAAAAATGCTTTAAAAATTAGATTTAATTAAAGCAGATGCAGAAGCCGTGGCTGAATCTAATACAGTGGAGCAAGTAGAGTACAAATGTCCAGCTCACGCCGCTTTGCGAACATGTCCCTTTTACAGACTAAAATAGTTTTTAAAGCCTTTACAATTTAAAATTGAGTTAGTTGTGTTCTCTTTCTCTCGTTTCTCCTTGCTACACTGGTCATTATCTCAAAAATTCGTTTAACTCAAACGAAATCTTTAACAAAAATATGGCAACATTTGTATCGCATGAAACCGTTTTTTGCGTTTTTGTGTTGTAGCTTTCTTTATGTCAAGGGTGAAGCGATGAGGAAAAACTGAATGAATACAAATTATCAGGCGAAATTTTTATTGTACGAGTACATGCACAACAGTCGAGTAGTGTAAAACAGAGAGTGAAGCACAATTAAGTGGCAGAGGTTTTGCGGTGGCGATGATGATGATGATGATGGCGATGACGATGACGAGGACATAACAAAAAGTTATACAGTGATGATAAAATCGTTTATACTTAGAAAACTCTGATGATGACGACCGAATTTAAGCAAATTTAGGTTTGAGCTGAAGGGGAAACAGCAGAATTAATTGACGAAAACAAATGTTTGAGAAAAAAAAAGAACAAAAACATAAAAAATGCCCATTTAAAAATTAATGCCACGAAACCGTTAATCTATTTTATTTTTTGCATGAAAATTTTTAATTGTATTATTACAATTAAAAAGAAACAAAAAAAAAGCTGCTAAAAGAGGCTTGTTTTATAATTGTCACTGCAAAAAAAAGTAGGACAAAACTTGAAATTATGAACAAAGAGACAAATTGTAAAATATTATAATTTTGCAAGCACGTTAAGCCCTAGCAAATATAACACCTCTTCAAATTCGGTTTTGTAAAATTATTTCTTATATGAAACTTTAACATCCACAGAATTTGCAGTAGGAACCTTCGAGATCGGCGAAATTTTTTATAAGCGACTTTTTTCATTCAAACTAGTTTTTGCAAAAATTCCTAATATTTAAAAATTTTCATAAAAATGTTTGGCATCTAAATATTTTATTGTTTAATTTTACAAAAATTTAGAACCCACAAATTCTTCTATAAAAATTTTAAAGAAAACGTAACAAATGATATACCAAATCAGTGGAAAAAATTATTTTTGGGGTCGTATACATACATATACATATGTTTCTTTCTCTCTCCAAATATTTTGAAAATGTTCGAGCTCCCTACGCCATAAAAATTATTTTTCTGCAGTAAAATTATCTATAAAAATTTTCGCAAATTAAGTGGAAAAAAATAATGTAATAATACCCTCCACATAAATTGTTTGTTATAAATTTCAAAAGAAATGGATTCCCAAAATTCATAAGGCTTCCTTAAAATATATTACATCCCACAAAATCTTCATAAAAAATCTTAACGCAAAATTTAAAAACATTTTTAATAAAAAATTTAACATAAGTTTTC
The DNA here is from genome assembly GCA_932526305.1 of Epicampocera succincta. Taxonomy (NCBI): domain Eukaryota; kingdom Metazoa; phylum Arthropoda; class Insecta; order Diptera; family Tachinidae; genus Epicampocera; species Epicampocera succincta. The sequence goes on along the minus strand of OW052036.1, from coordinate 60,412,385 downwards.
TATAAAAATTTTAATATTCCTAAAATTTTGTTATAAAAGATACCATCCACAAAATATACTTATATACTATGTGAATACATATTAGCTGTTGAATATGTCGTCATCCACACACAAACTTGTTTACATAAAAACTAATTATTTTATAAAACAGTTTTTGACAGCACCAAAATTTTTACATGAAAAGTGTCTATAGAAATATATAAATCCATTAAACTTTATCCAAAAATATCAAAATCCACATATCCAAAAATTTGTCTATTAATTATATAGACAACCGAATAATTTTCTATAGAAAAATTAAGTATCCGTGAATTTTTTGTATGAAATACCATCCACAAAAATTTAGCTTACAAATTTTACCATCCATATACAATTTCCTTTGCAATTTTCTTTTCTATTTAAAATTTTATGCGACAATTTACAAATTCTGGACATTTTTGTACAAATACTTCGCAAGTTTCAAAATGTTCTACAAAAATGTTTACGATTCCGAGAAGAATTCACAAGAAGTGGGAACATTCACTTATTTCAATTGCACAATCACACGATTTCCGGTAAAGCTGAAATCCACAAAACTTGAAAATTTCTAAAACGTATTATCATCCCGAATTCCCGAAATATTTTGATCTGTAAAATAATTATTTAAATGAGGGTTTTTCCCATTCCTAAAAAAAATTTGCGGTATGAACACATAATATTTCTCCAAAGGGAAATTCTTTACAATGAAAATGTTCATTAAATTTTAAGGCTGGTTAAAATTTATGATATAAAATTTCGCGTCAAAATCGTTGTAAAAACAAATATTTTGGATTAGTCAGCACCAAATTCAGTATTCATTTCATTTGCCCATTTACAGTTTGATATTTTTAAAATCATTTAAAATGTTTTAGTTTTTGCAACAAATGGAGTTTCATACTTTTGTACGTATGTATGTACGTATGTATGTATGTATGTATTTCCAAGTGACATCCCTGTCGAACGGAAATGTCAAAAAAGTCAGTAAAGCAGTTAAAGGCACAGTTTTCCATGCTCTCCTAATTGAAGCACTTACGCACTAACAGCTTCCAATGGATACGAGGTTGTATGAGACAATAAAGCACATATTTTTTTCAGAAGAAAATCTATCCTTTCTTTCTTCTCTTGCTTTGAAAGAAGAAAAATTTCAATAAATAGAAATTTCTTATTAATACCTGCTTTGAAGTCTGGACCTTATGTTCTTCCAAATACAAAAAGATATCTGGTTTTTCAGCTTTTTGCTCAATTAAAATATTTTTGTTGTATTATATAAATTCATTTTTTTAAATTCAAATTCGCTTCTTTAGAAAAATTTTGTATTCACTTTTGGCAAAAATATACATATGTATGTATATTTTCTTTATTATCAGCAGTATTTTAACACATTACATTTATGAATTAAAAGAATTTGATTTTTATATAAAACATTTTTTGTTGCACTAGAATTATTTTACAAAAAAAAAACAGCCACAATAATTGCAAAGAAAAGAAAATCACTTTGCGTGTCTTGACTTTTTTCTATTTAATTTTGTGTTATATTTTTAATACTTTTTTATTTTCTTTTTATTTTATACAAATAATTATTACAACACAATGTGCGTGCGTGTGTACCGCGCGATTCACTTTCCATATACACGCAAATACTAAAAGTTAAAGGGTGACAACAAACACTTGGTACCCTGCAATATTCATTATCCTCCCCTTTTTGCTACAAGTTTTCTGCTTGTTCGTACCGTGTGGCACACACAAATTCAGGAAAATAAAACGCGATTCTAATATTAGCGGCCGCTTTCCAATCAAATATGACTTTTTTCCCTAAAAACGAACCTGCGCACACAATTAAACAACAGAGAAGAACAACAACATCAAAAAGAAAAAGTTACCGTTAAATAAGACGACCATTTGGTAGTGAACAAATTAAAAAGAAGAAGATTGTCTCACAAAAAAAAAACACACATCCTCACACACACACCCTTTACAAACAACCGTTCGGCTCTCACTCTTCGAGCAACTCATTGACATAAACATTCGGAATTGTTGGCTACTTTGTACAAATGAAATAGAAAAAAGAAGGTTGGCAATTTGCAACCCAGAACACAGGGGTGTGTAAATATGTACAATTGTATGTATGCAAATATATTTGGCTATGTTTTTTTTGTATGATGTTGCATTATAATTCGCATACATGTACACGTTTTTTTTGTCTTATTTGGCCTCCTCTTTAATTTAAATATTCATACTACAAATTCATTTAAAAATAATTATTCCCATTTGCTTTAATTAAACTGTAGCAAAGTCTTTATTATGGACAGGCGGACGAACTCACCAGCCAGACGATAGTTTGTGGCTTGATAATTTCCCTTTCAAAAAAAAAAAAAATATACACACTCTCTCTCTCTCGCACACTCTCTATTTGAAAAACGCCTGCGCCTTCCAAGTGCATCAGAAAAGAACTGCAGAGCATTTAAGAAGATTTTTCCCAAAACCAAGGATGGAAATGCACAATTTGCAGCATTTCAAAAACAGTACGAAATCATATTTCATTAATGTACAATATTACAACAAAACAACTGACTTAAGCTTGTGTTGACATGTTACCAGGGATGGAAAATACAAATTTAGAAACCCAGGCTATAACTTAAAATATTTATAATAAGTATCTGGTTTAAGGCTATTTTGGCATGTTGCCAGCGATGGAAAATGTAAAATTGTCCTTATTAACCATTAAAGAGGAACGACTTAAGCTTCTGTTCTGCTTAACGACTTAAGCCTGTTTCCAGGAATGGAAAAAATTTACAAAACCACAAATACAGTCAGAAATTATAGAGAAGGCCGACACGTTGCCAAAAATGTACAAACTATAAAAATATGCCTTTGTTGACATATTTAAAGTAAAAGTCGTATTTAATTACGTACAAAAGGTTTAACAGTAGTAAAATTTATGCTGAAAATATCAAAACATTTGTATAGTGTATGTAAACTTATGACCACTACTGTACCTCTGCCTAACCGTTCAATTCTTTAAGTTCAGGTTTTGTCCTCATTTTAGAAATGGAAATTAAATTCAGATTAAAAATTTATTGTTCCTATCGGCATATTAAACTTTATATCTATGTGATTTTTTGAATCAATTATTTCCCTTAGTTTTCAAAATTGTAATATTCGCGACTTTCAAACGTATGTAAATTACTTATTTAACATATAAAAACTATTGATTAAGCTCTGGCTTTTGTTTTTTTTCAAATATTTTGAATCTTTTTTAGCCCAAAAAAAAATCTTGATGAAATAAAATTAATATGTTTTCAATATTAAGCGGAATTTATCTACTTCAAGTCAAGGTTGTTGTTATTCTTAATTAAAAGTTGGGCAAATGGCCGATTTTATAAAAAAGAAATAATTTTTTTCATTTGACCGTCAGACAAACTGTCTACAATTTTTGATATCTTCGATACGAAATTGATGTTTTTTTGCTACTCTTTTGCTACAAAATGTCGTTGATGTTAAAATTTTCTATAGAAACTTTTGTGGATGGTAAATTTAGAGCTTAGCAGTCATGGATGTTAAACTTTTCTTCCGATGTCAAATTTGTTCATAGAATATTTTGTGGATGCTAAAACTTTCTATAAAAAACTTTGTTGATGCTAAACTTTTCAATAGAAAATTTTGGTAGATGTGAAAATTGCCACAGATAATTTTGTGGGTTTTACAATTTTCTTTACGAAATGTTATATAAAACTTTTGTGAAGACTAAAATTTTGTGGATGTTAAAATTTTGTAGAAATTGAAATTTAAAATCGAATATTTTGTCGATGTTAAATTTCCTTTGAAAAATTTTCAGAATGTTTAAATTTCATATAGAAAATTTGTGGATATTAAGAATATGTAAAGTTTTGATTAAAATTTTTCATAATAAAATTTTAAATTTAAGTCAAAAGCAAAAAAAATTTAAGTCTAATAAAGATTTTAAACAGATTCATTTTGTGTTTCTATATCAGAATTAAAAATTGTGTTGCGACTTTATAATAAAAATACCGCGTCTTGTCTTTCACTACAGCAAACAACCGGATTTATGTTGTGGTTTCTCTACGCAAAACGTCCTTTTTTTGGTTTTGTTGTGGGTTATTGTTATTTCTTGTTTACTTTTGTTCTTGTAGCATAACGTTTGTTTTAAACATTAATGGCCAGTTTCTAACTTAATATTTAAATACGAAATTAGTCAATTTTTCTTAAAATTTAAGTTGTATTTAAATATGGTCTCAAATTTGCGCCATTTTTATAATTTGTAGAACTGTCAAAATCATATGGTACTACGAGTATTATCAACTTAAGTTCTATTTAAATGGACCTGGTCAGTGATTTAAGTTGTATTTAAATATGATCTATAAAAATAAAGTTTAAAAACCGTTTAATTTTTAAGTTAAAAACTGGCCCTAAGAGTTTCTGTCAAAAATTGTTCTAGAGAAACCCACTTTTTAAGATGAACCTTAAGAGGGCAAAGTCCGATTTATTTGCTCTATTGTTTCGTTGCTGTGACCCTAAGACGCTGTAGGGAAAATAGTATTTAACGCCTGTAGATCCATTACTTTAAACTTCTATTAACCAATTAAGGAACTTCATTGTAGAATGTGTATTTATATTATATAACATTTCGCTTTGTTAAAGAACAAAAGCTGCTAATTGGGCTTAAAAAGTCATTCTGACATGAGAACAATTACTATGATTATCATAACAGCGTCTGAAAAGTTTTGTTTAAGGCGGAGTCTGCTTCGTTTTGTTCTTAGCGGAGAAAAGAAAATACCTAGAAATCATAGAACCAGTTTTATAAATTTTTTTAATAAATTTGCAACGATACAGCGTTAATATTATTTAACAAAGGCTGGCCTCACCGGCATTTCGTTTGGCATCAGGACAAGGAATGAGATTTAGCAGAGCTTGTTTTTAGCGCAGCATTTTTTTAAAAAGGAAAAACAAATTTTTTAAGCATTTTCGTAACGCCTTTAATATAAATTAAATTATATTATACATATATAAAAACTTGACTAAAAAAAACTGAAATTAGTTATTAAAAAAAATTTCCTTTATGGAAAATTATAATTTTTTTAAAGTTTTTAATTAAAATTTTCGAAAAATTACTTCCCTTAATTATTTTTAAACTGCTTTCCACTAACGAAAATTTCTTAAAATATTTCTTCGTTTTGAATTATTTGAAAATCTTGAGAAAAAAAAGTATTATTAATACAACAACAAAATCTCTTGAGCAGAGTTTTCTTCCCTTCCTGGAAAATTTTTTGTATATCAAAAACCTGCCGGAAAATTTTTATCTAGCAGAAAATTTTTTATGTATAGTTTTTAAACGAAAATTTATTTTGTAACACTTTCATATTTAATTTGCGCTTAAAATATGTACCAAATCGAAAAATTGTAAGTTTTTTTTTTTTTAAATTTTGTATACAATAATAAAATTTCGCCTCCGGCACATTTTTATTTTTTTTTTTAATAAATTCCATTTAAAAACTTTCGAATTCAACTTTCTATTTATGATTAAACATTAAAAAACACCTCAAAAGTTTGTACTTTAAAACAAAAGATTTCTCTGAAATGGAGAAGTTATATTGTCTTCGAACTTATCTTTGACATTTCAATTCGATTTATTAAAAATTTGATTTCTTTTTCGGATTATCTTTCATTTTTGACCCAGTAAAATATTGCAAAATAATTCACTAATAAACAGAATATGAATAACAAAGAAACACGCAAAAAGTTATTTCTCAATTTTTAATTTCATTTTTGCTGAGTTGAATGAAAATACATTTAAAAAAAGCAACAACATTGACATACTATATAAAACCTGAGCAAAAGATTCATATTAATAAACAAAATTTAATAAAAAAAACAAGGTTTTAGCTGTTATTAATGAAATTCTTTGTTTTAGTTTGTTGCTAAAAAAAAATATGGACCTGAATTGCTCAATATTTAGTTTTAAGCAATAAAAATAAAACACAGACTTACACACATATGATCCAAATACCGACAACTAAAAAAAAATTCTTAATATTGTATTAAAAACTAGGAATTAACACAGAAAATACTTGCAAATAAGACATCTTTGCAAATAAAACCAGCTTAACCGACATTTTAAATTGATCAAGAAAAACAACGTGGTGGCATCTCTTCAATAAAAATGTTAACAGAGATGGTTCGCTGCATCATGTATCTAACGAAAGCAAAAAATTGCATAGGCAAACATTTGTGCAAAAACAAAATATTAAAGAGAGAGAGAGAGAACAAAAAGAGTCGAGTCATCCATCAGTCGGAAATGCAGTTATTAGAAGCAGACGTAAATAAATGAATGCTGCATGTGTTTATGATGGCATTCTTTTTAGGAATGCGCCCCGTTACTAATCAATAATTATAACAAAAGATACAAAAAAAAAACAATCAGCTACAACCGGAAAAAACGAGAGCGTTTAGAAAATTACAAACAAAAATGTAGATCATCGGTAATTTGAGTGTTTTTTTTTTATTGTGAAACTAATTTTTAATGATTAACAAATTCAAGAACAAAAATAAAACTAATAGTTACAGGGTCAGTTTGCATTAAGTATGAATTTAAAAGTACTTTTTTTAACAAATTTGTTGGCTGATCTTAAAGCGAAATACATAGTAAATAAATCAAGTTTATATAAAGAAAAACTTAAGAGTCTGTTCCCTGATGCCGAACATTAACGTTCAAAAATATTGGAAAAAACCTCTAACCGATCGACTGCAGCCATCTAATCTACAACTTACGGACATATTAGAGGCCAGAATGATTCATTACGTGAGAAGAAACATTTGCATTTCACAAGACGAGAAATTGCATAATATCATCGTGATTTTCATTGGAATATTTATTTTACTTAACGCCACATGTGGTCTGTTTGTATTCGCCTTGAACAATAATATCAATTTTGAAATTTTAACATCGATCGCAACTAAGTGCTCTGCACCTGTTATGACTATACCCTAATTACTGGGAAAATGTTTGCCTTTTTTTTTGAAATTAACATTTGGTTTTTGCTACAGAAAAAAATTAATTAAAATTTTGCTGTAGGGCATTAAAGAACACCGGCCTGCTTGAAGTTTGAAGAGTATTAAGTCTCAATTAAAAATACGTAGTACAGAAATAAATGTTATTGCAAGTCCCACGTTTAACTCAATTTGCAACATGTTTAAAGTGATTGAGTGATCACTTGGGGTTAAGACAAACGAGAACAGCAACTACTTATGTATGTGAATATTTGTTGTTAACAAAAGCGCTCAGATATGTCTGTTAGTTTTACGAATATGGTTTTCATATATTTTTTTCAAACTCCGTTTGTTTGTTTGTCAGCGAAAGATCTTGATTCTGTTTTGTTGTTGCCATTTTCGCTTTATGCTTTATACGAAAACAACAAAATCGGCTTCAACTAATCATTCGATATTTATGTGTATGTATGTTAAGTTGGCCTTTTTTCGGTTTTGTTCCGTTTGTTAAATTTCTTTACCAAGCCAGCAGATTTCAGCAGACAATTTAGTCTTAACTTTGTACGCTTAGCAGGTGGCTGGCTATAAAGCTTGTGTAACAAAACGTTAAAAAATATTTAAAAAAAGAAAACGAAAGTACTTATGTATGTATGTATGTACATATAGTATATAACGGCCATAACATACATACATATGTAAACATCCAAATTCAGAGAAACCAAACGAAAATAGTTTATACTCCAGTATATTAACAATTTAAAAAAAATTGTTCAAATAAAGAAAAATAAATTTATTTTTTCTAAAACAGGAATATCTGCCCATAAAAATTTAATAAAATCAAATTTAACAAGTGCACAAACAAAATAATTTTATTTTTTATGAAACAGCCAACCAAAAAAGAATTACGTAATTTTTTGAAGTGTTTTATTCGAATATTTAAACACTAGTTATTCTTATTTGTTTAAAAATCGTTGACAAATATTGCTTTACTGCTAAAAATCTATAAACTTCTTGGTTTACATTTAACCACATCGGAGAGAGCCAACAACGAACTTGATTGCCAAATAAATTACCTTCCGCGTGTGTTTCTTTAATAGAGTTTCATCAAACGAACAACAACCATAAAAATACAGTAAGTATGAAGTACTCACAGAATTTTCTCTTCAAACGAGCTCTTTTTCTTTTTTGCTGTTCTTACTGTTTGTTGGATACGTGTGTGTGTGTGTGTGTGTGTGTGTGAAGTGTGTGCATGTTGTGTTTGCTTGTTTTTTCTTTAACTGTGTTTACATGCCAAAGTGTTTCGTTAAGCTCGACTTATTGTTATTGTTGGAAAATTCAAGTTATTTCCTTTTTCCATCTTCTCTTCTTCATATCAAGTCACTCACTCTATAGTTTTAAAATGTTTTTTAGGTTTGTTTGTTTATTTATGAGTATATTTGAAGGTTTCTTTACCAATATTTATTATATATGTACATACATATGTAAGTATGTATGTAAATCCATATGTAGCAATTTATGTAGGTTTAAAGAAGTTTTTTTACGACTTCAGTTATGTTTATACGAATGCATATGTAGTTTGTATACATGTGTAATTTTGTGTTTATTTTTGTTTATGGGCAGAGAATCCGACAATCCATTCAGCCCTTTTACATATGTATGTACATATGTATGATTGGCATTCCAAATTCCTTTATTATTCTTCTTTAAAAAAAAAGGTAAGATCGATTAAAAATTACAAGGGCTGATGGAAAATTTCTACAAAGAAAATTTTTGCTTTAGAACTTTAGAAATTAAATGCCTTTAAGGCGCAGAGGCCAAATGAATTCTATGTAAAATATTAACTATTGTACGATTATCTAAATAAAATAAAAAAAAAAAAAAAAAAAAAAAAAAAAAAACATTTTTTTTTTTTTGTAAAATAAAACATAGAATACTGTTTAGAATTTATTTCTGAATTTGTCATTTCGTAAATTCTGCACATATGTATGTATGTATTTCTAGTGAAAATTTGTCCTCATTTAAAAAATACCAAACAGGAAGTAGGTGTGCATATTTTGAGTAAAAATAGCCGTTTATCAACTAGGAAAATTTAACAACCGATCGGTATATAAAATACTTTATTCATTTAAAATTTACGCTTAACAAAAAATTCCACAACGACAGAACATTTGAGTACATTTGTTTTTCTTTAAATGGATCTAACATAAATCTTCAATTCCTTTTATTTATTTATCATATTTATTATCGTAGCAATTAATTGGCGCAAAAAAATGAAAAAAAACTAATTTCGAAAAAAATAATATTTTTTTCAAGTTGTAACTTGACAACATGCAATAACAAAAATTTTGGAATAAAACGAATAGAAAGTATAAAATTGAAACAAAATGCCAATCACATTATAAAGCGTTATTTAAATATGATGACGATTTCTTTTTTAAATTCCTTCTCGTCTTTTGGTAAAACTGAATTTAATAAACGTGTGCCATGTTCGGCATTATTTTTGTATTCCAAAACACGTAGGCATGGCTTCATAAAAATTAATCAGATTTGCATAACTACTGGCAATTATAATATGATATAAGTTGTTTTTTATTTTTAGATTTCATATATACATACATACATAAATTAATGTAAGAACTAGAATGTAGAGAATCAAAACTTATTTCAACTTAGTATTACATTTTTCTAAATAAGCGGAATATTTAACAGACTAGATTTCAGTTATACTTATACTTTAATAAACATTTTGGTTCGTAAGATCCATACCTAATCGTCAGTTATGCTTTAATAAAAATGTTTTTATTAAAGCGAACATTAGTTCAAAATTTTAACAATTTGCTTTCTGCATTTATTTGGTTACTAAGCGCTAATCATTTCCTATTGTTAAGTGGTGCTACCCACCGAATTAATGTCTGGTGCCAAAACAGAGAGTTACCACTGCCCTTAAATTTGCTTAAGCCCTGGAAATTTTTGCTAAAGCGTGTACTTATGCACAAATTTTAAATTTCGCGAGAAACACATTTCATAATTGTGTAATAAGAAAAAACAGACTAGAAATCTTAAAAAAGAAGAAGATCGCAACTTTTGATGTGCTTTTTGTAATTATTATACAATTATTTATATATTTATTCTACGATCTTAAATTCTGCTGCCGTTAACAAAAAAAAAAAACACTCAAGTGTTCTTTAAACATATACTTTTTTTTAATATTTTCCATAAAATATTTCAGAAAAATTAACAAACACTTTTGCTGCAAAAAAGTATGAGATATGTTTCACCTAGAAATAAAACAATCACCTTTAATGTGTCTAAAAACGCCTACGACAGTTTTGTAATAGCTTAAAGAAAACAGGTTCACCAATAAACAAACCTACATATTACAAAACTGTCGGGGGGATTTTTAAATTAAATAAATTTAAAAACACTGGCAATTCTGCAACAAACCGGTTCTTGTGTTGGTTTTTTCTTTGTTAATATTTTACAATAATTTAACGAAAAATTTGGTTATATAAACAATTCATTAATATTCTTTAAAAATTACTAGTTTTCTTCAAAATACTAGTTTTCTTCAACTATAATCCGTCCATAATTTAATATTAAAATTTAAAAAGGTAGGTGAGAGTGACAGTCAGCGGAAAATAAGCTGGCCCACAAGCAGTGTGTTAATTGAAGACACCCACTGCTTGTCACCAGTATTTCTTCATATAGCAACTTTACTCAAAAATTGAGGACTATTTTCAGCCTACGTCATTTGACATATTCATATCATGTGAATCTTATAAATTTGAAATATGTAAAAAATACAAGAAACCAGCAAATCGAGGGCGTTTATTTCTTCAATAGTTTCCATTAAACAATAATATTTATATTTGTTTTTATTGCTTTGCCATTGGCGTACATATTTAAATAACTTATATGTTCAATTCATGCCACAACAGCCTCACTGGGAATTTGATTATATTTTTACTTACATATCATTTGAATAATTTATTTTTTTTATAACCTCATTTTCAAAATTATTTGATTTCATTGATAATTCTACGAAAGAAAATTTCAAGTAGTCAATCATAATTCAATCAGATCAACAATTCTATAAAAACTGTCTGGCATGTGTAGTGTGTTTAAGGCATTAGTGCTGCCACATTGAAATTCAGCTTATAAAATACCAACAACACCATTTGAGTAAAACAAAAACGAACAAACAAACAAAATTGTAAATTATTTGCATTTTAGTTGTACGTTTTTCCCCGTATCTTGTTTTGCATAATTTAATTAAAACGAAAACGACTTAATTTTTGTGTTTTTGTGATTTGTGTGTCTGTTATAAATTTTAAATCAAAAAATCTATTCAATGAAATACTTTAAAAAAAATACGTCTCAACATTTCTTTAGCGATTTTCAATGCTTCCGTGATATTCAGAATTTTAGTTGTTGAGGTTTTTGAACAATTGCTTCTAATTTATTTGAGTGCTTATTAAAAACTAATATAATTTATTAATACAAAATCCAAGCACGTTGTTATGTCCTAAAAAAAATATTATTGTTATTGTAAAATATTGAAATATGCTGCCATTGTTAAAATATTTAACACTTTGTTAAACTAAATGTTATTGAAAGCGGTTTGAATTTTAAGAAAATGTAAATATTTTTACAGTTTTGCTTTTTGGATAAATTTAAAGAGGATGTTATTAACTCGCAAACGTGCACGTGCTGCGCAGCGGGTATATGCATTCACAGCGCTGTATCTCTAAGTGCTGTCAAATGTTCACAAGCGTATCCAACACCATAAAACATAAATCTGACATTTAATCTAAATTGAAATATTAAAAATAAAATTATACTCCAGATTTATTGTTGAGATTCGCAACAATAAATTGAAAAACTTTATATCGTTTATTGCAAAGTTATAAAGAATTGGTTTGTTTCAACAGACAAGAACCAAAAACGACTTGGTTTCTATTACACCCTTCCCCAGCCCATATTTTAGATCTTTTTTTTTAATATTATCAAAAAAAAAAAACCTTTAAAAATGTTGCACTTATCTAATAAATTGGCAGCACTTTTTATATAAAAAGGTTTAACACAAGAGTGGCCAGATCAATTGTTTGTAGTTTTAAGCTTTATCCGTTTTCTGTTGCTGAGGTCTTAAGCTGGGTTTTTAATATATTTCAATGTGCTATAATTACGTATTTTTATGGAAAAACTTAATTCTATTTTAAATATATTTTAAAAATGTTTATTCAAACATGTTTCGAAAGTTTGTTACAGCGGATCTGGCGAGTTAAACGTTTCTCTGACAAAATCAATTATATCAAAATTCTGTTTTATATGCATAAAGTTTTACCTGTCTACTGAAAAAACAGTTGCGCATTTAACAAAAATCGTAACAGAATCCACGAAAAAAAGCACGTGGATTGTCTGCAGTCAAGTAAAGTCGGACGGACATTGTGTCCGCATTTCAATGGCATCTTTTTATGATTTTTCTTTTCATTATTCTGTAGCTCATTGCTGTTCTTCGTATTTAAATTTTTTTTTTATTTATTTGTTATATGAGACTCCACACAATGTGTTTTTAAAATTTCTATTCGAAACCTGGCTTCTGAACGGGTTCCTAGAGGTAGTTTTTTTTTTTAATATTTTAATATCTAAGTTATACGCGTCTTTTGAACTATCAAATTTAATTTAAGACTTTTGAACAGCTTTTGATTAAGCTAAACAAAATAAAAGAAAAATTTGCATACCAAAATTTCTTTCAATAATTTACTTATTTTAACAATAAAATACATGAAAAAATTACTTGATTGCGATGAAAGAAAAAAATAATAATAGAAAATCATTAATTTAAGCTGAGCAGCAGCTGCTAAATGCTGCATAGCCATTGTATGTATTCGAACTAAACTTTAAAATAAGGAAATATTAAAACTGTTTTATAAATTCATTGGCTGTTTTGGTTTTGCTGTTTCTCTGCAGTTATTTGAAAATCTGGTTTTTACAACATTGATCTTTCTCGCTGTGGGACCTTTTTGCACTTTTCTCGATCAACTCTGATTAGCATTTAACTCTGCTCACTGACAGCTTCCAGCGATTTCTTCAGCAAATTATTTAATTCGAAATTTGTATATGCAAAACAATAAAATCTCTGTTTTTTTATGCGATTTTGAAATAGTTTATACTTCAATGCTTTTGGCCAAGATTGCAACGAAACGATTAAAACAAAATTTAATTAGGAAATCATAAGATGGCGAGTTATACGAGTATATACGAAAAAAAATATAGTATATAGCCATTTGTTTGTAGATAATAATTTTGGAAGGTGCATCAATATTTCATTTTCTGGTTTTATTTCGATGTGAGTTCGATTTGATTGAACAATAAAACATAAACAACTTTGTGCATATTTAAAAGACTTATGCTAATTTTTCATAATATTTTATCTGGTAACACTTGCTTTTAATTTTACTATGTTTAAGTGCGGCCAAATGCACTTCATATTAAATACAAATAAATAAAAAAATATTCATATTAAATACAAATTTTCTAAAAATAACAATTTAATCATAAAAAACATTTGTGCTAAAAATATATGAATGTGTCAGAATCAATCGTGCTGAATTTTGCTCATAACCGAAATTCTATCTGTATTTTTGTAACTCAGAAAACGAAAAATTTCAAGTTTTAGAATTATCATGATATCATGATATTTTGAAAAACATTTTTGCAACAAAAATACAGGTCGAATACTTTTACTGTACGCAATTCAATTCTAAGACATGATTGAACATGTCTGTATGGATATGGATTTATGTTTTTCTAATGATTAAATTTAAAATTTTTGTCTAATTTTATTTTTTTAAATTCGTATATAAGACGAAATAAACAAACAAACAAGCCAGATCAGGAAGAATTCCTCGCGTCATCGTAATTATTTTTTAAGTGCGGCCAGGCTTCTTGGTTTTGTTGCTTGGCCTTCGAGAGTTTTACGTCTGCCACGCTGTTACTTCCCATGTGATGGCATGGATCGTATAAGTTAGACTTAGGGACATTTATGAAAGTCCGTTAACACCGTCATGGGCATATGATGTTTGTGGCCCCGTCATATTCTGTGCAGTTATATCTTGTAAATTTACTTTACAAGTTATAAAATAATAAATAAATAAGAAATAAATACCTAAACTGATTAAATGTCTAGTTAATTCAAAAACACATATTAAAGCTTTACTACGATTGGGCACTTAACACATTTGCTTAGTAAAAAACTAATCCGATTATAGCAATTATATACTTATTTTGAAAAATGTTACGACCCGGAACTAGGAAAAACAAGCAAAGACTTCTATAGCGAGATTTTAAAGTGGTGATAACAGTCAATGAAAGCCTATAGATTTCTTAGAGATTTTATGAATTATTTTTAGCGCCCTATCGATATGCTTAGCTTTTTATTTCTATTTAGAACACATCTTTAACAACAAACACGCATTCACGCATAAGAGCGCATATATATATAAAAGATTCAAATTCTTCTCAGTTACAGGCATTAATAACGGCAATTTGTGACGACAGTTGATATGGACAGCGCCCTTAAACACTAATGCTTTACATTCAATGATAGAGAAAACCCCCTCTAGGGCACATTTTATTTTTGCAAGACACAGTTACCAGTTACCTGGTTTATTGCTCCCATATGATAATTGAATTCGCCTTAATCATTAATTTAAAATTTCTATAAAACAAATAAAATATGTCAAATTATGAAGTTTTTAAAAATAGCTAGACAGTTTCATACACCAAATGGCCATATCGTGAATTTGCATTAATTTTGGAATTAAAGTTTTGTAATTTTATACCAGATTTGTGCAGAAACGTTTTTTAATAAAAATAAAATTCCCTCTATGGATTTTGAACACTGTTAAAGAAAAATCTTCCCGTTTAGGGTTAGTTTTTTTTTATGTCAAGGCGAAAGTGCAGCTAATTGCTTTTTTAGTTTTGAGTCTCCCTCCTCTGAATGTCAGCAGTTCAAGAGTTAATTTTTTCTTCCTATTTTGACATATTGCCATTATTTAATAAATACAAAATATATATTTATTCGTTTTGTTGTTAAGCTGGCAAATTGAACTGCTCCGAATACGTCTTCAAAGAAAAACATTATGAACTCAACTGGAATAAAATTAAGAAAAAATAGCAAAATATTATCAGCTGTTGGGGTGCTGCCAACTGATAAAACTAAAACGTCTTGATTAAAACCTGCTGGCTGTGGGTAAAAAGAGAACAAAAAAAAACACCCATTAAAGTTAATAATATTATACAACACGTCGATTTTCTTAAACTTAAATAAATAAAGTTGTTGGTTTTCTGGCGTACGTTTTCTTGTTGATAATTAAGTTTTTGCATAAAATACGAGTACATGTTTGCCCTATAGAAACTATTTAAGACTGTAGTCAATTTATGTATATCTAGATGCTACATAGTAAATATTTCCGTATTTTATGTTCATTTTATAGATAATTTCTTAAATGGCGACTTAATGAAAAGCCTACTTTGACAGCCAACAAACCCGATGATTGATATTCGATGCACGTTTTGATTTTGTTTTTATTTGCATACAGGTTGTTTTTTTTTTTGTTTTTTCTTTGTGTAATCAAAAAAGGCAATGAACTTTACACTAATAATAATAATGTGTGTGTGTGTGTGTGTGTGTGTGTGTATTATGTTGTAGGTAAGAAAACTGCCTATTAAAATATTAATTGGAAATATTT
This sequence comes from Epicampocera succincta, assembly GCA_932526305.1. Taxonomy (NCBI): domain Eukaryota; kingdom Metazoa; phylum Arthropoda; class Insecta; order Diptera; family Tachinidae; genus Epicampocera; species Epicampocera succincta. Next base: position 60,396,612 of record OW052036.1, on the reverse strand, counting down.
TTCCACCTAAACGTCTTAAATCATAGTTTTAAACGTTTTATTAAATAAATCAATTTCGGCAAGTTTATTCCTAATTTAAACATTATTAAGCCCATACATAGACCTCTACATTTACATATGTATGTATGTACATATGTAGTTAAGTAAATTCTTACTTAAACATTTAAAACAAATAACACAACACACCTTTTTTAATTTACATATGTATAAATTCCCAAAAGGAAAAAACTAGCACAAACAAATAAATTAAGACGAAATAAAAATAGTTTTTATTGTCCTATTAAATAAAAATTTGTTTTTCTTATAAATATGTATGTATGTAACTCTGTATCTCCCCTGCTTTGTCATCTTTTTCGCCTCGAGTGATGACATTGACACACATATTTTTGTTCATTACTTTTAAAAAGGTTTTTTTCCGAAATTCCATGAAATTATCAGCCAACTCATTGTATTGAAAATGAATGGAAACTTTGCGATTAAGACGAAGAAACTGGCGGCAAATTTGCAATATCATAAGACTCAAGGACCGTTTGTGTTAAAGCAACAAGACGGGAATATTTTTTAAAGCAAAAAAAAAAAAGGAATTAAGAAAGAAATCGACACGAAACAAAAGCATGTTTAAAAAGAAATACAAATGGGAAGCTCAAATTATTCATTTCATGGAAATATATTGCAAAACACTTACATACATCTCTCTATTACGACAAGCAAATTTAATTCCATGGCGCTGATTGCATCCGTCTTGCACGTTTTTAAAGTTTAATTATGACAGGTATTAACACTCAATGTTAAAGTAATTTACTGACTTAATGTCACAAAGTGCTCAAAAACGAACAAAATCACGCGACGAAGCGAATTTATCGAAAGTGGCAGTACAAAAACAAGATGAAGTCAAAATCGACCATCAAAGTCCAGCGTTTATGACAAAACGAAAAATATTAACAAATTTATCTACATATAATTTGATTTGAAAATAAAATTGAACAGCTTGAATTTTTTCGTTGATATCTGACAAACGGAGATTTGTTCATCATCTACCAGACTAGATAAAAATTTTAACAAAGCAAAAAAAATATATTATAAAACCCCCAAAACAAGAAAAGAGAAACCTCAAGCTTGAAGAAAATTAAGACTAATGATTATTCTTTTTAATTTAATTTTATTTTTTTTTTGTTACGAATAATTTTTATTAAAATAACTTCATTCTTTTCCTTGGTTCAACTTATTTTCACCTCTTTCATTTTATTGCTATTCTTTTTAACGGCTATTTAATAAACAACAACATTAACAAGGTCAATTCACGTCTTTGCCTGATCACAAACCATAGCAAATACAAAATGCTCAGCGAACTGTTCACTGTACGACTACGTGAAGTTGTCAATACTAATTTAACATAATCAGCAAACTCGTATGTACGAGTACATGTGTCATATGAGTATATATTAGTTTTCTTTTGTTAACACAAACAAAAATTTGATTTGTGAACGGAAGTTTCATACAATACAAAACATAATTATTAATTATTACGACTTTTACTTAATTATTTCCTTGTTATAGTCGTTTTCATTGCTTCCAGAGCAAATTGGTTTTTGTGCAAAAACTTGACATCAACATTTCAACTTGATATAAACTAAGCAGTGGCCAGAAAATTCATCAAATTGGCTCCACCCACAAATATTAGTTACGGGGCCAACATGACGGTCATGAATGATCATGACAGGAGTCATGATCTCAACTTGAAACCTTTGCCGGCCAACGGCAATAGCTCCGAAGACATGTTGACGATAGCGGATTTTTTTGCCCACAAAAATATTTTCATTACGGGCGGCACCGGATTTTTGGGCACAGTCTTAATCGAAGCTTTGCTGGATGCCTCACCAGATATTGGCACTATTTATGTGCTAGTGCGAGCCAAGAAGAATGTGAATCCAAATGAACGTATTAAGAAATTGTTACAAAAGCCGGTAAGTTATGAAATTAAGAAAATAGAAAAAAACTATTGTACTTATTTTCCCAATTAAAAACTCTTTATGCCCCTAATTACTCACGCAATTTGTAAGAGAAACAACTAACACATGTCCACAAAATAAAACAAAACACATCAGACATACTAGTAATGGCTAAACTTTTCAAAGCAAAATCTTGTCAAGAGTGTTATGAGGACATAAATAATTTTTTTGTTGTTGATAGACCATTACGATGGGTCTTGGTGTAGAAAAACAAATCAAACACAACACAACCATGTTGCAAAATATGTATCTTGATATAGTTGACCTGGTCTGTTGTTAGAGGCGATCGACAGTGAAAGAAAAATCAGTGCAGCATTAAGAAATAAGATAACTTTAAATACAACGAAGCCAAGAAATTGCAGATTTCACAAAATACATCATTTATTGTAAGATGTTTTCCTTTAAAGTTCGCTAGAAGATTTTAGTAGACACTTGCAGTTTTGAGAAATGAACAACACGAAATAAAAACCCAAAATATGACTAAAATTGTCTTACAACTGGGTGCACAGACAAATTTTGTCTTACAACGACAAAGCATCAACAATATTGTCAGACATCTGGCAATTATGAAATTATGCCTCGTTGCCAATCGACTGATAATTGCCAGATATTAAGCAGATAAGTTTAGGTTAAGGCATTTGACAATTACGACATTGTCACAGCAATATTTCTATGCGGTCCACACGGTCCATACGAGTGCTTTAAAACCTATTAGCAAAGTCCAGCAAGAAACGTATTAATTGACAATTTTTGTTGCCAGATAAATTGTAAGATTTTCTTACGCTAGTCTGAACCGATTTTTCTTACGTTAGTCTGAACCGATATTTTTCAGCGCGAGTACTTTATCAGAGTATTGTCAGATCGTATACTATTATAAGATCTTACAAACGTCTTTGCTTAACTTTGACAAAAACAAAAAGGCTCCCTTCCATTAAGCTCTAATTTTATTTCATTTATTTTAAGCTAAATTAAGTTTTGACTTTGATTCGAAACTTGCATTTTCTTCTCTTTCCTTTATCGCTTCATGTGCAAATTGAATAAATCAACAGAGAAAAAAATTCCTGCACGCTCTTCAATTAACACGAATAATTAATAAGCAATTAAACGCATCTGGCCTGTTCACACCTTTTGCTATGAAAAACCTTAACTAATACTTTTATTTCCGTCTCTTGTAGATTTTCAATAAATACACTGAAAAATCTTTAGCCAAAGTTAAGCCCGTGGTTGGTGAATTAAGCGATGTCAATTTCAGTTTCAGCGATGACGTACTGAACGAATTGATCGAACGCGTCAACATCATTTATCACAGTGCTGCCACCATTAAATTTAGTTCTCCGTTGCGTACAGCCATCAAAACAAATCTAACGGGCACGATGCGTACCATTGAACTGGCCAAGCGAGTAAAGAATTTAGCCGCCTACATTTACTGTTCCACGGCTTTTTGCAACAGCAATAATCGCGGTTTGATTATCGAGGAAGTGTACAAATCGAAATTTGATCCCTACGAAATGATGACAATGGCTGAAGATGACAGTCAATGGGAGGATTTTACACAGGAAAAATGCCAGGAGTATATATGTGATCATCCCAACACCTACACGTTTACAAAAAACTTATCTGAAAATTTATTAATGGCCGAAATGAAGGGCATGCCAGCGGCCATTGTAAGACCCTCTATTGGTGAGTTGCGAGAGCATTTGCCTGAATAAAAGTCCTTAAGTAGTTAACAAATTTGTGTTTCTCTTTTACAGTTTATGGCACCTGGGAAAAACCTACCAAAGGCTGGGTGGGCAATGCCAATTCCGGTCACTTGGGGTTCTTGGCCGGCTTCATCAAAGGCATTTTCCGCACCATGTGCGGCAAGGCTTCCGCTGTTATCGATATCATACCCTGTGATTATGTCATCAACTCTTCCTTAGTCATGGGTTGGTATGTGGGCACACGTCACATTGAAAGACCCGAAGTTATACACTGTACGTCGGGTGAAGTTAATCCCTTGACTTTGGCCGAGTTTTGTACAATTGTGAATGCCAGCGTTGAAAGACACCCGCCAAATAATTTCGTTTGGAAACCAACGGCCAGTCTGCGTAATGGTTGGCGCTATAACGTGTTCTTCTACTTATTCCACATACTGCCGGCGTTGGTCTTCATAATACCAGAGAAATTATTTGGTTTAGGAATGCCTCAGCATACGTAAGTACTATTTGTCTGCCTCCGGTGGAAAAAAAAACTCCAAGAGCATATTCTGCCTAATTTAGTTGTCTGCTAATGAAAAGTTTTTTCTTTTTAATATGGCATCACAACACAAATGCCCCATCATCCGCAAGCAAAGTAATTTACATGACTTATTTTTATTGCCTACCATTTTTAGTTTGAGACTGTTGAAATAAAAATATATATGTATGTACATACAAACACACATGCATACATGTGTGTATACATATGGATGTACATTTCGTATTTTTATTTACCTTTCTCACCAAACAAAAGGCAAATGTGGTGGACAATTTTAAGCCGCAACATTAAACTGCTGCGGAAAAAGACTTAAGGCAGAAACTTTGTTTGGATATGTTTACAAAGAGACTTAAGAAACGAACTTGGCTTTAAGCTCTTTTTGAGACAATATCGAGAATAACTTGCCATCTTGAAATAACCGATAAAGGAGTTGAATATCCATAAGAAAAAATAATTTGTGTATAAATTACCATCCAGTGAAAACTTTTATAAAAAAAAAATTTAAATCATTCTTAGCAATTTGTCAGCAAATTTTTCGAAGAAAATTATAATTTTTTTCTTTTTGATAAAAAATAAAAAAATGTATAGACATTTTTTTCTCGATAACAATTTTGTATGGTAAACTTTTTGACGATAACAAATTTTTTATACAACTTTTGTCGATAACAATATTTTATAGAAAATATTTTATCGATAAGAATATGTTATAAACAATTTTTATCGATAACAATTTCTTATAGAAAAATATTGGTAACAAATTTTCATACAGACTTTTTCCGATTATAGATTTTTATTGACCAATTTTTATATAAAAATTTGTATCGATAACCATTTTTCTAGATAACAAATTTTCATGAAAAATTCTTCTTATCGATAGCAAAAAAATATCGATAAAACTTTTCTCAATAACTAATTTTCCAATAAAAAAGTTTTAGTGGCAAATAAATTACATAAAATATTGTTTGCGATAGCAAATTTTTTTAGGAAATTTAATAACTTTTTTTTAACATTTTTGAATATTTTTGCCTTTCTGTTTCCAGAGCTTATGACTACATGCGCGTATTTCACCGGGGCACCAAAGCGTTTGACTACTTTCTAGACAAAGACTTCCGTTACGATTTAAAAAATGCTTTGCGCATCATGAACGTTATGCACGAAACGGATCGCAAACGTTACAATTTCGATGCTAGTCAATGCGATTGGTCCGAGTTTCTGGATAGAGTGCTGGTCGGCATAAGGCGTTTTTATTTTAAAGAATCGGCCGTAACGACATCATGGCATCGCAACTACTGGAAAGTGTAAGTGCAGTTTGCATTCATAAATTATGATTCCGTGCTTTTATTAAAATAAAATCATTTTTTTCAGTTTCAATGCGCTGTACTATTTAGGTTTCGTGGTCATGTTCGCTATTATCTATGTCGCATGCATGCTCACGCTTGGTTTTCAAATTGGTTTCCCTCTGGCGTTGGCTGTCTGGAGTTTCCTGGTTTGGTTATAGGACATATCACGACCAATTGATCATTGTTTCGTTAGTTCTTAGGCAAGTGCGTGTCAGTGCGAGTAAATAACTAGGTTAAAAGGGTTTTACATACATACATGCATACATTTTTCAATAATACTACCTCTGTTTTATGAAATTGTTTAGTTTTCAAATGACTAAAATGAAAAAAAAAACATTATTTGCTGCATAGTTTTAGGCAGGTATGCTTTTTTTAGTATATTATTTTCAGTTCTTCAACAGTAGGATTAAGTTTTAAATTATAAATATGTTTAAGGACTAAGAAGTCTTTGGCTGGCTATTTACAGCACACAATTTATTTTTGTTTGAAAACTTATTAATTAAATTTTATATTTTTATTTTATAAAGTTAATAAAAAAATTTTAGTTTTCTTCAAAAATATTTAAGCAATCTTCTCTAATCATGAAAAATGGATGCAATTAATAAATAATCATAAGCAAAAATTGAACATTTTAATTTAATACGAGAAAATATACAGAAATAAAATATATAGTTTCCAAGAAATATTTAATCTTCTTCTATATTTTAACTTTTCGTAATTTTTATGTATATCTAAATCTGGAAAAGTAAATAAATAATAAGTTGATAGCGGGTAAGTTTTTTGACTCAAAATACCTATGGCAAATACTTTAAAGAGAAATTTTCCATACTGCGTATGTACATTTCGATAACAAACTTTAAAAAGCTTTTACAAACTTTGCCACAGAACAACAATTGAAAAATAAATACATATATATGTATGTATGTATGTAAGTATGTATTATATAGTGTTTCCACAATACAATTTGTACGTCTACAAAGTCGAAGCACTGGTGAACTATAAACATCAACAATATTGTAGTTTACATTTGTGAAAAAATTGCTTATCTAAAATTTTACGTTTCAAATTTTACGTTTCACGATTATAATAAGCGATATTTTAATAAACAACGCATTGCTGCCTCTTATGACGAATAGAGAAAGGTAAAAGTATAACTGGAAGCCTGTTTTTGTTATATTCTTGAATACAAGCGTATTCAAGAATTGTCGGTAAAATTCATAGAAGAAACACTCAGAAAATGTAATGCGTTTTCATATAGTGCTTACATTTGCATGTGTGCGTGTGTGCGTGTGTGCGTGTAAATTTGTTTGCTGTTGACTGTTGCTAGATTTGAAAATAAAACAGTCCGGCAGCATTACAGATGTTTCACTTAACGGCATTGATTGTTTTGTTTTCTTCTTCTTACAGCTTAAAAGAGTTTGATTTTTGTTTATGTACATACATACATACACACATATTTACATAGTGTGTTAGTATGTATGTACATACATATGTACACTTATTTGCATGCAACACATTTGTGGTTCCAACGCAACAGTTCACATGAAGATAACTGTTACAAATAGTACATGTATGTACATATGTAGGGTATTTATGTATGTACATCAGTACACATGTATATAATTATGTGTATACGTTTTTATTTTAAAATGTTTAGACATATGTACATACATACATACATATATAAAATAAATTGAAAGACGTTTTATATGAGTTTTGTTTTAAAACCCGTCTTTTTTTTGTTCTTGGCATTTTTTGTAAGAAATCTGTGATTTGTTACCAGTCTGCATTGCACAACTGAGGATTTGTTTTGTTGGAAATTTATGCAGCAGAATAGTAGTTGCAAGCTTTAAAAAGCGTCAACAGAGATTTTTGACAGTATCAAAATACATACATATGTACATATGTATGTATATGGCAAGAGCACTACATTGGCATTGCTAAGCTATACATACATACATACATATGTATATATGTATGTACATAGAAAAACAACTTTCTCTATTTAAATACAAGTTTGTTTATCTTCTGTCTACTCATATTTACATAAGTACATACATACATACATACATATATAAAAGTGTATGCATGTATGAATGTAAGTGCATAGTATGTATGTATGTATATGTAGGTGTGTTTGTGTATAGAGTGCACACAATATTAACTTGGTAAACGTAGTATGTATGTATATATGTATATATCGCACCCTAAATACAAAAGGGTCACAACTGAAAAATACTAAAATTTTCAGGAGACAAAAAACTGTTTATGTTTAGTTCAACTTGCAGATGCAAAACACTTAACATAAAAATACACATACATACATACATACATACATACATATGTATGTAACTCTATTTTTCCAGTTAAAGAAGATAGTGATGTGAAAGAAATTTTTGCAGTAGTTAGAGATGTGTACTCTGAATTAATTTATGGAAAAAAGTCAGTTTTGGAAAATTTTGAGTTGTGACCCTTTTGTATTTAGGGTGCGATATGTATGTATGTATATATGTAGATATGCATTACGCCACTTCATACATATCTACAATGCATATATCTAAATAATAAATGTAAATGTTGCTTCTTGGCATAATAACTGAAATATTTCTAACAAAGTAGGTACATACACATACATATGTATGTACTATGTATGTAGGTATGTATGTATGCAGTATGTACATATGTATGTAAGTATCAAAGCCTTTACATACTTACTTACATACTTATGTACATATGTATGTATATTATGTAATGAATTAAGAAACCTACAATAAAATACAATAGATTCTACATATACACATACATACTATGTATGTACATATGTATTGTATATTCTAATAAACATATGTATATGTATACCTATCTACATAATTATACATATGTATTTATATGTACATATGTGTGTATGTACATAAATATAAATGTATCTCTTCGTTAACGAGTTTATATTTCAACATGCCACACATAATACATACATAAGTGCATATACATATTTATATGTGTATGTATGTATATATATACTATATATACAGACATATATCTATATATGTATGTATGTATATACACATGTATGTATATGTATGTAGGTATTGGACATTTTTAATTCAATTTCTTTTAAACAATGTTTGTTTTTTTTGGTTTCATTTCAGAGTTTTACATTTTAATTCGGGCACTTATTTTCATTTCATCTAAAACTAATTTATTTATTGAGCGATAAATGTTTTTTTTTAAAAAGTTTACCCGATGATAAACATTTTTCATAGACTTTTTTTTTCATCGATAAATTTTCTTTATAAAATTTCTTAATTAGTTAATTTTTTATAAAAAATGTTTACTTTAAAAATTATTTTTCATCTATAAATTTTTCTATGTAAAATGCTTGTTATCGATAAATTTACAATAAAAAATTATCGGCAATTTTTTAAACTAAGGTTTGGTTATCGATAAATTTTCTATGCGTTTTTTATCCATATACATACATACATACATACGTACATAAGAACATATTTTAATTGAAAAATGTTTTGGTATATCATTTAACTGTTTTACAGAAATCTTTCTGTGTATTAAGAAAATTTTGTTAACGTCTTTTATCAGGTATGTATGTATTTTACTTTTAAGAAGATGTTAATATATTGAGCACACAAACATAAATAATTTGTTGATAAATTGTTTGTTATTGAATGAATAAATATTAGGGACATCATAATGAAGTAAATTTTTGAACTAATAAGAATCTCTAGCGTAAAAGCCCTGTTATTCGTAACATTACGTTGCGGATGCGTAAGTGTTGATATTCAGCTTCAGTGTTTATTATTTACTTTAAAAAGAAAAACGCTTACATACGTTTTTGTGTTTCTCTTGAAGAAAATAAATCTTGGCTAAAAATCGGAACCATGCTGTAGGTATGTACATACATATGTATGTATATTAAAAAGTTTTGAGCCTCAACACATATAGCACATATAGCCAGAAAACATTTGCGCCGAAGAACAACAACTAAAAGATCTGCGTTTAACGCTTTAATAATAACACTCATCAACGGCGATGTGCGCTAACGGAAATACGCGTTTACGTACGAGTATTTCAACTTTTATTCCTACATGTTCAAAATTTCATATTGCCCGCTCTCCAGAAAATTATACTAACGAATACAGCAGAGCAATCAAATTGAAACTCGTTTGACGAAATTTTACACAAATGAGAACTTAATTCGTTCCAAATTTAACCAAACCGATAATGACCGCATTCGTAATTTTATTTAACAGAAATCAACTTTTACACAATGAAGTTCGCTTTGCAGACCGTCTCATCTTATACATTAAGTTGTTCGTACTAAAAATAAAAAAGATCAGTTTGTTTTCAGTCGTTAAACGCTACAGACGTGGTAAGTTGGATGTAGCGGCATTTCAGCTGTGCGTGAAAGTGTTTGTGCAAAAGTAAAAAGCTCTCTTCATAAATAGAAAACAAAAGAGAGGAAAAAAACGGTGACTTTTCGGAGCAGGAAAAACAACAACAAACAAAATATTTATAGCAGAAACAATATTAATCATTCATAAGCCGGTTGAAAATTTCATTTCAAAGCGAGTAAACGCAAACTTAATTTTGTAGTTAAAACTGAAAATTGTTAAACAAATACATAAGTGTATAATTTTTAAACAACCAGAACCAAAAAAAAAAAAAACATCAATATGACAGAGTAAGTGTAAATACGGACATTTTGATATTTTTAGCATATTTTTTTTGTACGTCAAGGTTTTTTACGTTTTATTAAGATCTTCAAAAGAAGAGGATTCCTACGTAACTTTTGTTTTCAAGTTTACGAAGACATGAAGCAGAGATAAGGCTTAAATATTATAAATATGTTTATGATTACGAAAGAGGAAATTATTCCTCAAAATCGTCTGTCACTTCCACCACAATTGCGATCGAAAGGAAATATCTTTTCCTTTAGAAATATAATAAATAAATAAATAAAAATTCCACTCAAAAAACGCCTTCGGTGAATGGCGATCGTGAATAACTTTTCCTTTACAAAAATAATAAATAAATAAATAAAAATTCCACTCGCCTTGTGGTGAATGGCTTTTTCAAAACTGTTTTGCGCATTTTTACTTTTACTTTCTACTTCAGTTTATTCAAAGAAATTTTAGGGCGAAATCAGTCAAATCAAGTCCAAGGACAGCGGCGTATTACTCAACAGGCTGCAGCAACATGAACAGACCAATTAGATGTGGTTTGGATAAGGCTTCCACAGATGTGGTAGCTGAATTTGGAGTTCTCTTCTAGAAGAACTAAATAGTGGTGGACCGGCTACAAGAATCTTCTTGCAAAGCGTGACCATTTCTAGAAATCTAGAATATTTGAAAACACCACTTTATTGGGAAAGAGAAATGTTCTCATGGCATTCGCTAAGCAATTTACGCTTCTTGAGAAACGAAAATTTAATGAAAACACAAATTTCACATGCTTTTCAAAGGTGGGGATGATTATTTTGATATTTATTTCTTATTCAAAAATAATACTTTCGGTATTATCCCGATTTTAAATCGGGAGCTGAGTCATTTAAATTTTAGTGCATAAGTATTTAAAAATATTTATTACTCACCTTGAGCTTCCAATACTGACTTCCATTTTTTTTGTCTTGAGAATTTATGCTGGAATAATAGAATAGAAAAAACGAAATTCGATAAAAAAAAAAAGGAAATAGTGATAAAATAAGTTTAAAGAGAGAGAGCGAGTGGCATTCATTCGATTTTCTTCCGAAAACAATAAATGTCGTAACGTTGATTAGATTTATTTATAAAAATAGTGAAACCTCCCATAGCGTACATTTTCTATAATTAAAATCAAACAAAGAGTCCCACTTTCGTTAGCAAATCCTTCTATGGCAGGTTTCACTCTACATATCCATATAAAATTCCTATAACCTGAGCTCATTTTCTCGCCATACAGTAAATTGTTCATTTCTGTTATTGCGCACATTCTTAGCTTCGAAATGACTCCACCTTTCACCACAATCTAGCGAAAACGATATAAAAAAAGAGTTGAATTGAAAAGCACAAACACTTTGGAACCAATAGCCAAAGCACAAAACAAGAACTAAGTTGAGTATTTTAATTAATCAGTAACGATTAATCGTTCTGCAATGGAAAGATTTTCGTTATCTTCTATCTTTTAAGATTTAGAATTTTTGTATCTGCTGGTATCATTTCCATTGTGCAGCACTGTAAATGCTTAAAAAATAAAAATCTTCCATTCTATGTCATGGCAACTGAAATGTTTTTAAATTGCCATTCTTGGCTAATTAAATAAACATATGATTAAATAATAAACACTTAAACAAACGTTTTAGAAGTCGGTTAAGAGCTTTATGTTTTCACATTTATGTGTGTACGTGGCTTACACTGGCCAAATATTTGCCAGACGAAGCGAACATAATACTGTTTGCTTTTCTCAAAAGCACAACAGATTTTAGGGGAAAATGTTAAATTTAGATCATTTCAAAACAAACCAATTTAAATATGTAAAATATTTGCTCATGTACTCGTAAACTATTACGGTTCCGGCAAGCATCATAGGCTTTGCAAAACGATCAAATTTGTTTCTATTTAAATACACAGAGATGATGGAAGCACTTAATACATTTTTAAACCTGCACAAGATTCAAAGCTTATAACGCGTTTAGGCACGCAAGTTCTGCGTACGTGTATTGAGTCGACTTTGTTGTCGTTGGAAAAACAAAAATGTTTGCTTATCAAAAGAAAAAAAATGTGAGAAAGGAAACCTTGAGCTGTTGGTAAGAAGCTCAAAATTTTAATTTTTCAACTGGACAACATTCGCTTTGCAGCAAACTTCTGGGTATCTGAACTTTCCGGGGAATAGTGTGAGCGGAAAACAAAGAGATGGCCCAAGTTTTTTGCTAAGAGGTTGTAGCATGCACGTGACTTTTCCTCTACCAGTTTATGATCTGGCCATGGGCGAGTTACTCCATCTGCTCCATTTCATATTCTAGGGCGACTGTACAGCCCGTTTGTTGAGGCCACACATATAACTGAGTGTTTTGTGTGAGGCAAATAGTCTGCGTAAAAAGCATAGAGATGATCCAAGTTCTGTGCTCAGAGGCCACCTTCATTTCAGCATATCCTATACTCTAGGGCTACTGCATAGCCCGTTTGTTTAGGTCACATGTAAATGTATGTATATATATATTGTGTGTTGGAAAAACATATACATACATAAAAGCTGTAACCCAGCCATTTCAATCTATAGTATAGGGTGTTTTTTATTGAGGTATAGAACTTTAAGTTGGCATCACTTTTTTAACTGGCGGCCATTTTGTCAGCTGTCAAGTGATTAATATTTAGTTTGGTTTGCCATTTCATCATGAACAGGTTGGCAAAAGAACAACGCTTGCAAATCGTCAAATTTATTTCGAAAATAATGGTTCAGTTCGCGAAGTTTACCGCAAGCTTCGTCCATTTTATGGTCATCAGAGCAATTAATTCGGTTAACCATGGATCGTTTTCGCACTACGTTTAATCTATGTGATAATACGCATCCGCAGAGACGTCGAACAGTGCGCACCGAAGAAACAATTGCCGCTGTAGAGCAAAGTGTTGAAGAGGACCCGAATGAATCGATTCGCCACCGTGCACAGCAATTGGAGCTTTGTCCATCAAAAATTGGACCTGTAGAATTGGCTTTATTCGAGCCAGCCGCGGCGGCCACGTGCCCGAAATCATATTTAAACATTTTCTTCCAATAAAGCCAAATTGAATTATCCTTCCAATAAAGCCAAATTGATGGACATTAAAACGATTTTCTTGTGTTTTATTTCAATTCGAAGTTCTATACCTCTAAAAAAACACCCTGTATAAATAATATTCGTTGTTAGTCGACATTAAATTAATTTCATTAAATTTAAATATTAAATGTCTTTTGAACTTTTATGTACATACTTTCAACAGTCTCGTTAATGGCACTGTCTTTATGCATTTTCTTATTACGATTATTATTTTAAGAAACAACTTAAATAAATGTTTATGAATCTTAATTTTTTATATTCATTTGAATTTTTTTTTTTTTATTTATACATGTTTGTGTGTATTCAGGTGTTTAGCCCCAAGTCGCAAATTATAAATTAGAAAAAAATTTGTATAAATTTATGTTAATGAAAAACAACAAAATGTTTAATATTTTATATTGATTTGGCTTAAAACAAATCTTTTGCTTTAAATGTAAAAATTAAATGTTCGCGCACACAACAATCAATATTTTTTTTTGTAATAATTTAATAATCCCTATTTGCCGTAAGATTCCATTGGAGGCCTGTAATTAAAAAGAATTGCTGCACAGAAACAGAGAAAAAACACAAAGTTTAAAAAATCTTACGGTACGAACTGAAATCCTCGAACAATTAGTTGATTAGATTAAGAAAAAACTGGTTTTACTTTCATACAATTTAATACAAGTCCGTACTTTAAAGGTTAAAACTCGTAATTTAATTTGTTTATTGTTAAGGCAGGTTAAATGACCTTAAATTGTAGTCACAAGAACATTTCGCTCAGCAGGAAAACGGCTGCAAAAAAAGTGATATTTTCTTTAAATATTTTTTTAAATAATAATGACATTTTCTTTGAACAGGCCTCATGAAAAAAACCAAAGCTGAAATAGCGGCAACTCTGGCATTTAGGCTGATTAACCAGCAACAACCCAATATTCGACACATTATTGCCGAAATAAGACCCTGAAGTGCAACCAAACGAGGGGGGAAATTAAAAAGACAGCGTGGCGTCAATTATTTCTGAACATTCTAATGAATGAATGCGTTCGAAAACTCGAAACTGACACTTGCAAAATTCATTAAATCAATTCTGCTTAGATTTGCTTGTAATATTTTAATAGTAAATTGCCAAATACGAATTTGTTTATTAAAAAAAAAAAAACCTAAATTATTCCACAAAGTTTTGCGTTCATAAATTTAATCACAATAAAAATCTTGTTCGGCGAAAAATTATCCACTATTTTAAGGTTTTCGTTTTCTAATCTAGTACTTAATGTTTTTGTGCTCTTTACAGAAATCCATTATGTACATACATACATATGTATGTACAAAAAAAATCAATTAATCACTTTTATTTTCGCTTCATGTCAAATAAACTAAATTACTTGATACTTCAAATTTGTGTTTGTAAATCGATCTGACAAACTCGTTAAAGTGTGAGAAACAAACTCTACATAAACATTTTATGGAAAACTTTCACTTCTTTTCTTTTAATACAAATGATTTTTCTTCAATGATTTTTGCAACAAAACAAAAATGTATGTATAACTTGTCAAATATTTTTCAAGCTCTAACAAACAACAAAAAAAAATCGGTCAAATCTTATAACTTTTAAAATCACCCTTGAGATTGCTTTTGCGTTTCTCTTTTGGATTTTTTTTTTTTGTTGATATGTATGTATGTATGTATGTATATGATTTTTCCAAACAATATTTATGATTTTTTGTTTGTTTTCGTTATTGTTATTTATTTGTTAAAAAATTAACTTCTTCATACCTCGCCAAATGCGTCAAACTATTATTCAAAGCCAACGTAATCCATTGAGCAGAAACAGCAAAAACCAAAAGAAAATTTATTCAACACAAACAAATTACACACTAAACTGCTTTGTAAACAAATTTAGCTCAAAATGTTGTAACATTTGTTTAGTTCCTATTCTACGATACTTTTTGTTGATTTGAAACAGTTTAGCAAGACAGCAAATATTTGGTCATGCGAAATTTAAATCTTCGCGCTGTGATTTGACATGGTTTTGTAAAAAGATTTAGTATTTTTGTTATAAAGCAACAAAAAAAAAAAAGAATCCTATTTCATTCGCCTTACAACTGTGCAGCTTTCACGTTGTCGAACGTTAACGTTCGTCTCTGCTGCACTCTTAAATACCGAATAAAATGCGAAGGCGAAAACAATGATATTTCAACTGACAAATCGTTTTCTTTGCCGTTTCCGAAAGCAAAAAATTATTAAAAAAATATATTCATATTTTGTGTTAAAAATATTTCCAATAAAAAAAATGTTATGGAAAATTTTTTAATTATAAAATACTTTGTTCGAAAAAAAATCGCATCAAATTTCAATAAAAAAAAAAATATTAGAGAAATATCTTCAAAGAAAAAAATCTTTACAGAAAACTTAAAAAAAAAATTATAGAAAAACTGCTCACAGAAAATAATTTATAAAATAAATATTTTATAAATAGAATTCTTACAGAAAATAATTTATAAAATAATTTTTTTATAAATAGAAAAAAATAATGGAGAAAGTTTTTGGTTGAAACTTCTGCTGAAGAAACATTTCTATAGATAAAGTTCTTTATTAAGAAAATTCTATACTTTTTTCCATTTTTTTCAGAACTCTTTCTTCGCCCATTAAACGATTTTATGCCGATAAGAAAGTCTTTATTACCGGTGCCACTGGGTTTGTGGGCGTAACTATTGTTGAAAAACTTCTACGTGACATCCCGGAAATTGGCACAGTGTATCTTTTGATGAGAGCCAAAAAAGGCAAATCAGTTGAGCAGCGTTTGGAGGAGCTCAAGAAGAATTCAGTATTTAATAAATTCAAAGAAGAAAAATTAGAGAAACGTTTTGCTAAAATTCATCCCATCGAGGGTGATGTGGGCCTAGAACATTTAGGCATATCGGAAGCTGATCGTCAGATCTTAATAAATAATGTTCATGTTGTATTTCATTCGGCCGCCACATTGGATTTCTTTCAGACTTTAAAAGAAACTACTAATATAAATTTGCGGGGCACAAGACGTGTGGTGGAATTGTGTAAACAGATGTCAAAACTGGAGGCTCTAGTTCACGTATCCAGTGCTTACGTCAACTCGTATATGACAGAAGTAGAGGAAAAACTGTATCCAGCACCAGATAATCCAGAGAAAATTATAGATTTGACTGAAACTCTAAATGATGAGGCTCTAAAGGAATTAGAACCAAAGTTTGTTTAAAAGAAGTACGAATATGTGTGGGAACAATGTTAATATGTAACATTTGGCAAATTTTAGGTTGTTGAAAGATCATCCCAATACGTATACATTCACAAAGCATTTAGCTGAACATGAAGTGGCTAAAGTGGCTACAATGTTTCCCTGTGGCATCGTAAGGCCCAGTATGAGTAAGTTGCATGGCTTTTTATGATTAAAATGGGAAGTGAATAAAATAATTTGTTTAATTCAATAGTAACTGCCGCTTGGCATCAGCCAGTGCCGGGTTGGACTGTATCTAAAAATGGTCCTCAAGGTTTTTTCATGGGGGCCTCTAAAGGTGTTTTAAGACGTTTACCTCTGGATCCTTCTGTTATTATGGACTATATACCAGTTGATGTTGTTGTAAATGCTCTTATAACTACTGGTTATTATGTAAATGAGCTCAAGTGAGTGTTTTTTTTTATATTTTTTACGAAATTAATACCATATACATGTATACATTTTTCAAAGTGCTATGCAGCTATTAAGGTATTAAGTGATGCCAAGTTTTTATTTTCAACATGTTTTGTTTCATTAACCGTAATTCACCTCTGAATTAGTTTCTCTTAGCAAAGTTTCCTACCTATTAAAATAGTAGTGGGTTTGGTTTATCTTAAGACATGCCAGATTGTGATATAAAAAGTTCATGATAAAATTAATTTAAAATTCCATGAAATAAGGAAAATAATGGGCATTGAAACTGTACTTTTAATATAATTTCTGAATCAAAAAATTTTGCAAACACCGTGATCTAATTAATTTATTAAACAGCTAGTGTTTTGAAAAATTCTTCAAATTCGCCAAAAAAAATTCAGTAATTATATTTTTACTAACATCTGGCAACGCTAATCGCCAATTAATCAGTTCTTTTCACCATTTTGGTGTATTTTTCACATTGTTTACTATTTTTTAGCCAAGTAACATCAGAAACCATGTAGATGATTTGTCTAAACAGCTTGCAAAATAAATGTGAATTTCCTTACATCTAAAAGTTTTATAATGCGGTTCGAAACCTGACAGGTGCAGAACAGATTTTGAGATTAAAAAAGAACAGTTTTGTGTGTCGTGTGGATAAAGAAAAAAAAAGCCTCTCTTCTTTGGCCGGAATTTTTCTACAATCATGAAGAATTCCGTTTATGCTTGAGAAGGCAGATTAAATGAAAAAAGTGATTCAGCCTTCGGTGCCCATTAACGGTTCAAACCCGTGGGTTAACTATCATCCTTGTGTCGCTTTACAGTTTCCTTTTATCCATTTTTAATATATGTATTTAATTTTTGCCTTTTTTTATAGAACCAACTAAATTTCTGTTTATTTCCAGACTGAAAAATGGCAACAAGCCAGCCGAGTTGCAAATATTCCATTTAACGTCAAGTACTTATAAGCCCTTCCGTTTTGAATTATTAATAAACAAACTCAATACATTTTTGCACGACTATCCCTTACAATCGGCTGTGTGGTAAATTCCTTATATTTATCTAAACCAATTCAATTCTTTAATTATATTTTCATTCGATAAGGTATCCAAAACTTAAGTTGGCGAGAAATCTAACATTATTTCGTTTGGGAGCGATACTATTCCATTTTATACCTGGTTTCTTTTTGGATTTGCTAACAAAATTAACAGGAGGACGACCAATGTAAATACTTGATAATATTTGTATGCTGTTCAAGGCGTTTAAACAATTTTTTATTGCAGTTTAATCAAATTGCACAAAAGTGTATGGAATTCTCTGAATACTTTAGAAAAATTTATTTTCACTGAATGGCACTATCATAACACACGCACTTTGGCTTTGGTGAAATCTATGGATCCGGTGGACAAGCAAATATTTTTCATAGACATTGGTTCGCTAAACTGGGAGCAATATTTCGAGAATACTGTTTTGGGTGTACGTGAATACCTGAGCAAGGAGACACCAAAGAATCTAGAAGCTGCCCGGCGCAAAGACAAAATGTATGCTGCTGGAATATTAACAATGGCTTTTTTATTTTTACTTCCTTTTATTTTTTAGTTTGTTGGGCCTTCATGTCGCGCTTCAGTTGGCTTTTTACTATGGCATTTGGAAACTTATAATTGCTGTTTCTGGCTTAACCAGTTCAAAAGCAGCTTTAATATTACCCATTATTTACTATTTATTTGGTTTAATATAATTTGTTATTTTTAACACGAAAAATTTAAGATTTGTAAAGAAAAATAATGTTTTTTCTTGCACATTTTTATTAATAACGTTTTGGTAGTTGTTTCCATGAATTTCAATAAATTTATGCATTTGCTTAATAAAGAAACTTTCATTGTAATTTCTTATCGCAGCAACCATATGGAAAGGAAGCGTGAATACAGAATGACACTTCACGAAAACTTAATTCTGATATTTTATCAAAAGCAAATATGTATGTATGTATGTATACATATGTATGTATGTGTCCTGAAATTTTCACAACATTTCACTGGGACTCCGCAATATAGGGTACTTTGAACATAATGCCCATTTTGTAGGTTTAAGGTTAATCCTTTCACATTCATTTTAACAGATTTTTATAAAACGAGCCCAGCTTCGCCATTTGTGGATCAATTTTCAAAATTTCTATTTGCAGAGGTCCCCAAATTTTTTTCTTAAATAGGGTAATAAAACGGACTATCAAACTACTTTGTTATTTGTGGACCAATTTTCAAGGTTCTTTTTATATATGGAAGAAGTTCACTTTAATTTTTTAATGAGGTTGGAAGGGTAGCAAAATATCGGGTTAATGTAGTTAATATTAATAATTTTTCCGATTTCTTTTACCGATAGAATTCTAAATTTTTTTTTAAATTTCGTTATTAGTATTTGTACCCTTTTAAACGAATATAGAATATAATCGAATAATAGGGGTCTTCGTCGCAGAATTACACGCGACAAAACAGGCTATCAACTATGCTGTACTAAAAAGAACAAAAACAGCTATGTATTTTCACCGATAGCCTTAGCGCAATTAAAGCTATTAAATAAAATTACAATGGGGTATATGATGACATTCTGCACCAACCGGACGCTGGTAGCACGCTTTTGCTTTTTTGGATTCCGTCACATATCGGGATCCAGGGGAACGAAGGCGCGGATTGTGCAGCAAGAAATGCTTTAATATTAAATGATGTTCATGATGTTTCATGTTTTCCCAGGGCCTTGTCAAATCCCTTCAATAATATTAAGGAGCAGCAAAATCCAGCTAAGAGACCCAGATACAACAGTAACCTCACACGCATAGAAAATACATCACGCTCGGTCGTTTAAGGGTGGGAAAAGCCTTATTTACGACGCAACATTACTGCGACAGATGCGACCCGCCCCTATGTAGGTATTGCAACGAGACACTTACAGTTCAACACATCCTCACTGAATGTCCCAATTCGAAAATCAACTCGCCTCTTGAAGAGATCCTAGATTGTTCTACCAGGAAAAATCTATCCAGGATATGGAGGTCCCTGGAATGCCACGGTATCAGTAACGTTTAAACCCGGCTATCCTCACATTATTATATCGTCATTCGTATTATAAACCTTTCCAACTATAACACTTATTTATAATATATGTATTTTATCTACATACATATTTTCATTTATCTATCTCACACCGTATCTTTAGTTAAACTGTTATTATAATTTTATTGTTCTAAGTCCGTGCGCAAATGGTCTTGTCACCCGGCGCCTATTTAAGATATTTCATAAATTAACTTTATGGAATATTAAATAGTAAGTAAGTAAGTATAAGCGCTGGCTATGATCAATTTATTTTCAAAGAAATTTCACTACAAAATTAATTTATTACAACTCTTTTTTGCGGCTCACCATCTTGCTTTTGTTGTCTTTTAATGCTCTGTAAAATTTCCCGATGTCGGTCCTGCGCCCTCTTCTGTTTAAATGTTCTTTTTCCTTTGTCAGCAGCTCGCGATTGGAATGGCCTGCGCAAGCAGCCTTTGTCGCACCACTCCGTTATTTCTTTACACATGTCTATATTTTGTGGTATATGAATTTGTCGTATTATACGTTCGCGCACCATAAAATTTTCAAAAGGAAACTGCTGTCCCAACCGGTTAATAAAAACAACTTCCGTTAGATTTATATTCATATGACCATCCGCGTTATCGATGCGACCCGCTATGGAACAGTCATTGCGCAAATCAATTAGCACAGCTTGCCCTTGCAGCAAAAATGGTATACAATTCAGTGTGTTGGCTAAAAGGAAGTTTTCTTTTCGCGAAAACTGCTGCATTTTTCACTTTTCAAGTATTTAATATCAACTAATAAAGTGGGAAACTGCAAGCGTTGGCGCTTATTTTCTTTTTGCTTTACTACTTTGAACAGTGATGCCAATTTCCGGTAAACAGGCTTCCGCTCATATGTTTGTTAAGTCACGTTAAAGTTAAATTCGTTAATTTTACTAAAAAAAAGTTCAATTACTAAAGTACAGAGTTAGTTTATAATTCCATTACAATTATATTGCAAATAAGAGGCAGCTTTAGTTTAAGATTTTGTTTATAAACTTAAAAAAAGAAATTGTATAATGTGTAACACAATAGTGTTGTCATTACTGTAATATCACTATGAGCCACTCTGTTCTTACAAAAAACTGACAATGTTAATATGCAGCTGTTTGCCTTCTATTAAAAAAAAAGAATTTAATCAGCTGCACACGCTTTGTTTAAGCAATTTTTAATAAAGAAATAATATGTATAAATCTCTAGAAACTATCGAAACAAATACCATATTACAAGTGCTAACATTTCATCAAGTGCCCGAAAAGCATGATAAGTCAGTGAAGGACGACATAACTTGTCTTAAATGTAATAAAACATTTCAGTTTCCAAAACAGCAAAATGATTACCTCGGGCATTTGTTTCTAGGCCATCGGTTGGTCATTGCCGATGTTAATGAAATAGGTTTGCTGGAGGAATATCTTAAGTATTGGCAAACGGAGTTCGAAAAACACGAATTGGAGGAATATTGTACAACAATGCTGCTCGACCAATTGCCAGATGGAACCCCAGCCAATAACGAAAAATATTATTTGCTTAGTGATATAGTGCCTAAAGATTATGAACTTAGAATTAAGCTTAAGAAGGAAAGTTTGGAAAGAGCTTTAGCTCAACATCAATTCGAGTTAACGGATCGTACTTTTAGTAGAGAATGTTTGTACTGCCGAGATGTAATAACCGGCTTGCGATCCGTGTTTTTGGAACACTTGTTTAGCAAACATTTTCTCCTATTAGGCAAACCTGAAAATCTTATTTACATAGATGAACTCATTAACTTAGTGCAAGAAAATTTGGAAAATCTTATCTGCCTCTACTGTGAGAAAGTTTTCAAAGATCGCGTCACGCTTAAGGAGCATATGCGTAAAAAGGCTCATAAAAGAATAAACCCCAACAATAAAGCCTATGATAAGTATTTTCTTGAAAATTACAAGTTGCCTGATAACATAAAGAAAACACGCAACCAACAAAAACGTCAAAAGAAGACTTTGGAACAAATACAACCAACATCAAGCCAACGAAACAGGTCAATATCGCAACGTACTGCCGAAAGTGTAGACTTTGAGCAAAGATTCGGTAATAAGTCGGAAGACAGTGATTCCGATTGGTCAGACTGGAACGGCGCAGATGAGTCAGAGCAGTCTTTACATTGCCTCTTCTGTCAACAACAATCTACAGATTTCCCAAACTTTAAACAACATTTGTTGGAAAAGCACAAAATGGATTTTGATGAATGTGTTAAAGGGTTAAACTTTTATCAAAAAATAAAAGTTGTTAATTATATACGAAGACAAGTTTGTCTTTTACGTTGTGCCATTTGCAATGAACGCTTCGCAAGTCAAGAGTTGCTTTATCAGCATTTAACAGATGCACAACATTTTGGTATAGGTGTGCAGAAGCAATGGGACAAACCCGAATATTTTTTTCCTACTTATGAAGATGATGGATTGTTATGTATTTTAGATGATAATCCAAATGATGACATGGATGATACAATAGTCAGGATAATATCTGAGGATCCAGTGGCGCAGATCAATAAAGATGCGGAAAGATTATCATTGGAAAATTTCAATTATTTGTAAAAATTCCTATAAATTAGCAAAATAAATAAAGCAAAGAAAATGTAAAATTTTGTAAAATGTTTTTATTAAATAGTGTTAAGTTACCAGAAGAATGTAATCTTCTTGATTTTATAAATGCTAAGATAACATTTTCAAACATTAGCTCATTAGTTACATCAATCTAACTTAAATTAAGAATAAGTAAAAAAGTGGTACATCTTTATAATATGTATGCCCCCTAAATAGCAGTACCTCTTTCTAAATTTTGTTTTATCTCAGCTGTGTGCTCTCCGTAGAATCTTTCTAATTTCTTATTAAATTTAGAGTTACGTTCATTGATAAAGTCGACATCAGCGTCATCATTATAAATACGTCTTCTGGAGTATTTCTTGCGTCTATCGATTTGTTGCTCCAAATCTTTTACCATATTATTTATAGCTGAGGGAGTATCTTTAACTAGGCCATGTAAAACGGTATTCGGGCTGCCATAGAAAGCCTCACCTAATGCCTGTTTTTGTTTTTCATATTTTTCCATATCCCGGACAGGCATATTTTTCACCAGGCGATTGTATTGACGTGCCGTCTGCGCCTCAAACGTGGAAAAACCTAAATCAGGATTTTTTTTCCTCTTTTTCTTTTCTATTTTTTCGGCGTCTATAGCCGAAATTTCAAGCAACTTAAGACGGTCATAATCTTTGCCTTCAGCTTTAGCCTGTTCGCGAGCTTTATCATCGGCCAGCAACCAATCTGCTTGCCTCTTTCGGGCTTCCCAGTTGTTAGGCAATTTCTTTCGTGCATCCTCCGCAACAACTTCTTGATGGTTGTGTGTGCGCGCTTCTTGTCTTAATTTGTGTAAACCACGCAGACGTTCCTTGCGCTCGGCCAACTTTTCACCAGCACTTTTCTCATTATCCATTACTGATCTTCTGTATCGTTTCGTTCTTTATGAAAATTAAGTTCTATTGAATTGAAAACTTTGTTTTTCTATTGCGGAGTTGTTTTGTTTCTCTTTATTCACAAAAAAACTACATTCATTCAGTGTTGCCGGATGTATGTTTCAAGTCTAATACGTTGTTCTACTGGCGAATTTTTTGTCCGAGGGTGAAGACACGACTTTTGTGTCTGCACTACCAAAGTGAGGTATATTTTATAGATTTAGTTAATTGCAATTATCTACTGTTTTTAGTCCTATCAAAATAAATAAGTGACAAATAAAAAAACCTTTAAAAGCATACGAGACCAAGTGCACTAAAAAAAATTTCTTTGAGAAAATATATTAAACTAGTAGAACTTTTGTAATGTTGTGTATTTAATCAACATTTTTCTAACATTGACGTTTGCTGATAGGAAATATTTGATATTACTAATAGCATGGCTCTATGTAATAAGTATATACGTAGTATGTTCATGCTAAATTATTTTAGACGTAAGCATATAATTTTAATGTGCTTTGAATTACCCTGCCGCTACGAATACTTACGTTTGCCGTTTTCACCAGTATAATACAATTGTATTACGTAGAAGTTTCGCCTGTTGCTTTCAAGAAAAAATACGGAAAAAGTGAAAAGTTAGCAATATTTTAACTAGATAGAAATAAAATATTTTTTAAACTGTTTGTAAAATTCGTAAGATTTTTAGTAAATTATACAATAATATTTTTATAATTACATATATATTATAAGTTTCTACTGATCGTGAGAAAAAATCGTCATAATAGAAGATCGGTGCAAAAGTGAATTGAAGAAAAGAGAATTGATACATAAAAAATTTAATATAAAGAAAGATATAAAAATTTAACCTAAAATAACTAGTTTTTGTGCATTAAAAAAAAGAAAAAAAATTGTGAAATAATTTTAATGATAAAGGATTAATAAATTGAATATAAACATCCAAATACAGCTCACACACACGTACGCGACGATTTTCTTTCAGGGTAAGTGAGAAGCGATAATGATAATAATAATTGTTGTTGTTTTTCTGCTTCTACTTGACTTTCTCTTTTGTGTTATTAATTGCCAATGTATTGGTGTTTTTATACAGCATATACAATAATTTAAATTTATAATTTTGTTAGAAAATTTAATATTTATTAATTCTTGATTTGTTCTTTTTTTGTAGTAGTATATCTTTTTAATTTTTTTTCATATATGTATGTACATACATACATATGTACATGTAAATAATATGCGACCTGTGTAACTGCTATTGTTATTTGTTGTTGTTATTTAAGCAGTCTCTTGTTACTTTTGATCTCTTTTTATTTATTTTCCAACATTACTTTTTCAAACAAATTCTGTTATTGTTTCTCTCCTCCTGTCATTATCGCAATAAGCAGCAATTTTGCAAATATGTACTTTATAAAGATCTGTCTACGTAATTGGGTCGGCCTTATGGCCATTTTTACCCATACCACCCAACTTCTTTACGATCTGCTTAATGGTTTTGCCATCCTGTATATCGCACCCTAAATACAACAGAGTCACAACTCAAAATTCTAAAATTTTCAGGAGAGACAAAAAACTGTTTATGTTTAGTTCATCGTGCAGAAGAAACACATTTAACATAACTGTATTTTTCCAGTTAAAGAAGATAGTGACGTGAAAGAAATTGCTGCAGTAGTTAGAGATGTGTACTCTGAATTAATTTATGGAAAAAAGTCACTTTTGGAAAATTTTGTGTTGTGACCCTTTTGTATTTAGGGTGCGATATGTTTTGTTTGTGCTTTTGAGTTTGGAATGAATTTTTGCTGATAAGCAAACACAAATATATACATATGTATGTATGCATGTACATACATACATACACATGTATTTAAGTGCGTATAAATATTTCATAGTGATAAATTTAATATGTAAATATAACGATAATATAAAGATGTGTATGTATGTACATACATACATATGCATCTGTGTATGTGAAGATACTTCCATACGAAGTATTTATGCCAAGCTGTTTTTATTCTATAGTCTTCTTTGTTTTGCTTTGTTAAATTGTGTGAATATTTTTTTTTTGCCGAACGGGGTTTTCCTACTTTTTATTTGTGGGGGTTTTCGCAGGTATTGTACATACAAACGTTTGACAGTTTAATGTGAAATATCTTGTATAAAAAGATCATTAAGGATTAAGTGCTATAAACTTCCAATATGTATTTGTGTTGTCTGAGACTTAGACGCCAAACAGTTCAAAAGATAGCATATTTTGTGCACCACTCTTTTATCACATACAGCGCTGTCAAGTGGGTGCGTTTCCTACTATTTTTGGTGCTCTTTAAAGTTTTCGATGTAAAAACTCTCAAATTTGTTAACACGAGGGCAGGTTAATAAGTACGTGATAACACTGCTGCTGGCAACACCTCTGACTTTGATTTAAAACTGAAAACTGGGGCCCTATATGTAGGATGAAAACACAACGACTTTACGCTTTCAGGTCACTTTATTAACTCATGTATATACAAAATAACTTAAAGCTATGTAGACGTAAGACAGTGATAGATATTTATATATATACTTAAAGCTATGTAAATGTAAGACAGTGACAGATATATATATATACAGAAACTTAAAGCTAACTGACATTACAAAGTACACTGTCAAAAATACAAGTACACCAATGAAACAAAGCGGGCATACACCAATAACAAACAGCACATTACTACATATATAATTGATTTTCTCAAAGAAAACATGTTACAACTGACAATATTCTTAATCTTTCAAACAAACAAGTACAAAATATTTTTGTATAAAATCTAAAATTTACATATTTTGCAATAAAATAGTTCTTGAAACCTATTTGTACTTTTGCTTCCGTTTATTTGTAAATAACAATTTTCGCCATAAGTTTAGGTTTCATATCACTTTCGCACGTGTAACTATAGATATTATTAGAATTCACGTAAGAGTAAAGTAGTTTCCGTTATCATGATCAAATATAGTTTAGTTTTGTCTTTTAGTTGTGTTTCCACCAACACAACTACTCCATTAAAAGTAATTAAATAAAAGCAAACAATAACAAACGATAAGTTTGGATTTAGTTCTGGGAAATTCTTTATCTTTTGTTATCATTATCAGTAACATGCTTTTTCATGTACTACATGCACACATAAATAACACAACATCATGCCGTTGTTGTCCGCACAACACATGATCGTTGTTACCATTCATTCGTTTGATCTTTTGAGCTTAAGGATTATTTTGATTGTTTGTTTTGTGCTTGTGTCATACTGTATATTAATGTTTATGGCGCATAAACAGATCCTTCAAGTGCCGAAGTTTGTCGAACAGATTAAGGAATTTATTTATGTCAGCACTTGGCTTGCGGCCTTCTCTGACAGTGAACCAACCCGATTGGAATGAACTGGGTGACAGCTCACCAACGCCCCATAGGGCTTGCAAGGCATACACGGCACGGCGCAAATCTTGGGCTTATGGGAGAACTAAGCTACTGAGTTGGTAGCCAGAAATCATTTTATCTAGTCCATCACATAGCCAGAGCAGCACCTCGAGTACAAGGATCCTAGCTACCTCAATATCTTTCAAACTATAGCCAGAATGTTTCAGCCAAGGTGGGCTCCGCAAGCTATGACCGACGCAAGAATGCCAAAAGGTATCTGGTTCCCGTTCTGCGAATTGACCTTTGGTGAAGGCTTCACAATAACATGTAATCGAAATCATGCATGAACTTTCAATGCAAAACCTGCACCCGTAGAAAAGTTTGTCCCACAATAAGATACATTCCATAAATGATTATAATCATTTCAAGATATGTATGTATGGGCTATTGGGCGATGACACAAATACTTTACAATCACAAAAGTGCACTTGTGTTTAGTACGATTTATGAGCTGGTGGGGTCATTGGCCGACTCTTGTTTAAGAAACGGTCCGGCTGGATTGATCCACAATAAGTCAACTTATGTTACTAGAGATAGGCGGTATTTAGGCCCATCAGAATCTTATCGTCAATAGCTGGAAGTGTCGCATTTATTTATTTAGGCCGATCAGAACGTTCCTGCCTGTTACTGGAATTTGAGGCGTGTTAAATTGAATGGATCCTTCAAATGAACGGATTGACCCGGTCATTTAACTAACCGGTTTTCTTTCAACCAGTAATTGCACGGTTGCCAACACTTTCGTTGTATTTTGTGCTTTCGTTCGTGTCGTTCATGTTCTGCCTCTTTTCAAAATAAACTATTTTCAACACAAGCAATTAAACTACTTCAAATTTGTTTTCACTTTCATTGATGTTTCCATCAGCTGTTTTCAGTAAATAGAAAGAATAACAAACATCATAATAGATGCGGTACTTAACGGTACTGGTTGCTCAAAGGACCGAAATGAACCAACGAACGGACCGGACCAGTCTTTGATAATAGAACGATAATGACCCTTCATTTAAATGAAAGACCGTGTACAGCTCTAATCAATAGATACAGCGGTCGCACCACGATAAATGCACCGAACTGCTGCTCCTCAATAAGTGACCTTGTACTCCTAGAGATTGGGGTGGTATTTAGTTTTGACTAGATGTCGCTGCACCACAAATAACATTGAAGATGAAGCACTATTGTGTGTTGCTTTCACAATAATCACTATTTCGCTAAGAGATGAAAATGCATTCTATTGTTGAAATAAAAATTTCCCAAATTGTTTAACGAACTTGTTCATTTAACCCTCTAAATGAACGAACAGCTAACAAGTAACAAAACCCAGTTAAAGATAATTTTAATTGAATGTTTTGGCACCATAAAATGTTACTATTCGTATTATAATTGTTGTTGTTGTTGTTGTTATTATTATTAGATAAGTGGCTAATTAGGCAAAAATTATTTATACATATATATTTTACACAAATACGAATGTATTAAAACCAATTAAAACAATTATAAATATTAAAAAGATATCTCTTTGGGGATATCAATCTTCAAAATGACAATCCAATTTTGTTCTCAATAAAAATAATCATTTAAGAGTATATTTATATGCAATTTATTTCAACAATTTTATAAGATTAGCTATTATTAGCTTCTTGCTATAATATTGTTGTAGATTCCTTCATATACATAAATATATAATTTTTTAATTGCTTTATTCATAGATTATGGCCAAAGTATAATGGTTTTATACATTTCTTTAAATATAAACATAGAAACGTAAGTACATACATACTCTTGGTTTTGTTGGTTTATATATCTACTTTTATATTCGCATTTGAAGAGAAACCAATATTGTTGTATAGGAATATGGTCAGTGACGTCAGTAAGGTATTCGCTTGACGTCTGAAATTCCATAAAACGCCTCTTCAAATCGGGGTGGCGGCGAGCGTGATAATCAAACAAACGCTGTTTGTCTTATTGTTTTCTTTTCTATTCACCCTACATTATTAATTGCTCTTTAAGGCTACATTAATCTTATACATAAATGTTTCTTATATGAGAAAAAACTTAACATCGGGGGATTAGCGAACGTCTTGTCCATACTTTTTCTAGCGTTAAAATGCCGCTACGTTTTATGTCGGCAAAAATTCCAATCCAATCCAGAGAAAAAAAAAATGATTAAAGCGTTTTGTTTTTGTTCTTCTTTAATTTGCGATAACAATAAAATATCAATGTTGTTGGTTTGCGGTTTTTTTTTAATTGTTTTTGAAGTTCTTAATGTTTTTGGCAACTGTGTGAACTAGTTCGTGTGGAACATGCGTTACGACTACTTACTGCATTCAAATAAAAAGCGAGGGGGGGCTGCTACTATCTGTGATTCGATTAACCGGCAATGACGTTAAACTGGAAAGAAATATACATATCTTTCGTTATCTTTACAATCGGTTTCATATTTTTTTCTGTTATTAGGGACTATAAGTGTAAATGCAATTCGAATAGGTAAGAGTCACATGTATTGAATTCAGCTTAATTTTACAACGTAAGAAGTGATCATGAATTAAGAATGTATAATAAACTGCTCAAAATTATTATTGTCGTTTATTCGGACTATGGATAATCTATGTCTCTCTGTAGCCGATTTATTGAATTTTTTGCTGTATTAATAAAACTCAAGTTAAAGTTCTGCACACACTTTTCTTATTGAAATCATTTTTATTGTATAATATTTTTAACTTTCTCCCAAATATGCTAATATTCAAGTTGCATTTTGATTTGATTTTGTAAAAATATTATATCTTAAAACTGTAACAAATTAGTTAATAGTATAAAATATCTCTTGGAAATATTTGGTTTGTTTTATTACGGAAAAAGTAATATTTTTGCTAAACAGAATAATAAAACGAGAAACATAATTTGTTTTTAAAACTCTGAATATTAATTCCGAATTCTGTTGCAAAGAAATTTAGTAATTTTTATTGTTTCAAAAAAAAAAAACTTGTAGTCTACTTTTTATGTCATTGACTGCCCCGTTTTGATTGAAACTTTTTGGTATTTGTTTTTTCTTCATATTTTTCTGCATCTAATTTATTGTGTTTTTCTGCAAATTGATTTGTTATAATTTATAGAAACGACATACACTGAAAACATGAAGTGTTAATCTGTCTGATCTCTTTTATTTTGTCTGTGTGTTTTTAGCTGCTTTTTCCGTTTTTTTTTGTGTTTTAAATTTGGACAACAAACAAAAATTCTTTAGAATTTTTAAAATTACTTCTGGTGTTTAAATGTAACAAACATAATTTTCCTTTGCTCTCTTTTGTTAAAATATGCTCTATTTTATAAATATTGTAGCAAAACCGTCCCCACTCTCCCCCCAAAAAAAACAACTTAATTTCCGGTCTAACACCTTTGAATATTAGAATAGAAATCGCAACAAATACATGAAAAGAAAATTTTAAATTTTTCAAACGCCCGTTTCGCAAGATTAGATTAGAATCGATAAGATTTAATTATTTATTTATGTGCTATTTTTGTTTTTTGCTTTAAAATATTTCAATAATTTAGTTTTATAATTTCAATTTTAATGAATGATTTTATGTTTGTTTTATTAAGTTCTCGTGAGCTGCTTGTCTGCCTGCCTGCTGCACAGGCCAGGTGCTGCCACTTGGGCTGCACACCACTTATACGCTGGGCCAAACTGAAATATCACCTGTCTGTCTATCAATTTCTGTTAGTGTGTCTCTGAACGTTGTGCGCTTTCTATGTTTTTATTTGACCACTATTGATGTATCTCTCTTGACGTTTTCAACGCCGTCTTGGCTGGCATGTGGGTGGGTGTTTGCATGCGCCAAAAATAGAAAAATTATTTTTCAAACTCATAACAAAGATGTTTTTTTTTTCTTTAGTTGCTTAATAGTTTATTTGAAAAAAGCAAAAAGTCCTAAAAATAAATTACACTTAATACTGATTACATTTGTACCAACATGTCAGCATAAATAGATTTTAATATTCGTATTACTTTTTTTGTTATAATTTAAAAAATGATATATTTTACTTTTAATTTGATTTATTTATGAAGATGTCTAAGAAAAAAAAACTTTTGCAGACATTCCAAAAGTATCCACAGAAACATATTCTGATTCAACTGCCTACGACAATTTTTTAAAGATTTATGAATAAGTGAACTTTATTTTTCTTTAATCCATTACAAAACTGTCGTAGGCGGGTTTCAAACTCGCCAGCCACGATTACCGGTATTTGTTCTTTGGATCGCAACCTAATTCTGGGGAAATTTATTGATTTTCTGGCAAAATCTTAGTGCCAATTTTTTCTATGTATGTAAATATAAAGAATATTGCAAAATTACAGAAGAAAAGCAAATTTTGTTCCATAACATCTAGTTTATCTAGATCAGATTAAGAGAATTTATTTAGTAACAAAGAAATATTTTTTGTTTTATGCAGAAAAAAAAAGGTTTTTTTTGAATAAGTGATCTTTTTTTTGCAGGTCCTCATTCAAATAATAATTTCACTGTCAGAAAAATTCTCTGGTGGGAGCATTTTGTCACACTGACAAATAAAACAGCTGATGTGAACTTAGAGCTTTTTTGATTTTTGTACCTGCCTCTAGTTTTTGTGTAACATTTTGCAGCTTCTAACATTTTTGATTTGTTTATTTTATTTTATTTAAAATGAAAAGTACCGAAATGTATAATTATTAATATTTGGCAACCTGTATTGGAACAACAACCACAAAGAAAGAAATATTATAAATAAGTGCATCAACAACAAAAATCTAAAATAATTATTGTATTTTGTTGCTGTTGGGTTTTGCTTTCTTCCTCCTTTTTTTTTTGGTAATTAACGCGCATTTCTTTTATTTGTTTGACGTAAATTTCTTAACAAAAAAAAAAGAAAAAACCAGAAAAATTAAGATTAAAAGGCGTACTAAGGAAAAGGTGCAGAAAAAAAAGCATTAAACATGAGAATTGACTGATGTCGAAGATTGAAGTACTGAAATTTCAATCAAAGATGGAGTTTTTTTTTACATACTTAAACTTTTTGAAACAATTTTTAAGCGGTTTGAATAACTCCAGGCACTTATTATTGTACTAAAATATGTTTACAGTGGCGCTATTTATGCAAATTCTGCACATTTTCACAAATCACGTTGATTTTATTTACCTTTTGTGCTTTTTTTTATTTAAAAACTGACCATTATTTCATATTTTTAATTAGATAATAAAATAAAATAGCGCATATATGTATATAGATTGTATTTTGTGAAATTTTTACCCCATGAATTTCGAAAATTCGAAGATATTTCACATCATACAAATGCTCATGATTAATTTGTTAAATAATAGCGTTTTATTTTGAATAGCACCCATATACATACATACTAATAGTCTTATTATGCATGGATGACATCTCAAAAGTTGTCCAATAATGTGCGAAGATGCTTTAAGTTTACTTTTTCACGCTTTGTTTTCTGGCAACACTGGAAAAATGCAATATTTTTCTATGCTTTTATGTTTTTTTTTTTAATTATATTTACATATGTACGAGTATGTACCACGAGCAGTGAGTACTACTTTCGACTGTATTAAATTTTATTACTATAACTTTTAGTTTTTTGTTATTGAAAACCTCATAAAAGCATTGGTTTTTGTCATAATATGTTTTAATAAATAATAAATAAAACGTGCATTCCACTTGTAGAACATCATTTTAAGCATAATTTTTTAAATATTTATCTACATAAATATGTATGTACATGCATGTGGTTGTCTATTTATTATAATTTTTTTTTGATCAGCAAAAATTGTTTAACTTAATCTCTGTCAAACTATTTATTGTTAAATATTTATACTCATATATGCATGTATGTATGTAGGTATGAATATGTGTGTATGTTTTGTATATAATATATCCTTATTTTTAATTTTGCCGAGTTTTTTTACTTGGTTGGTAAACATAGAATTTGTAGAAATTAATATACATACATACATACATATTTCTAAATCTTTTCATTCATTATTTATAGTTTAAAAAGTTTTATATCATTTATCAAACGCCTACAAAAATTCAAACAATTGTATCTTCATATTATGTATGTATGTATGTATATTTTAATATTTTAATTAATAAAAAAAAACATATTTGTTTATTTTTTTTTCTCTTTTCTTAGGTTTTTGTTTGTAATTTTCTCTACTTATCTAATTTATTATTGATGTATACTATATAACTCCATTAATTTCGCATATGTTTTAGTATTTTAGTAGAAAAACTCTATATAAATTTAAAGCCTTCAAAGTTAAAATTAACATGAATCTTTTGCATAAAATTAAATATTATTGCAAATAGTGGACTTGAATTAAATTGAAGAATAAAGACAATGTTTAAAGCAAAGAACTTTATTTCATAAATATAGTTTTAACAAACATACGCCAAAGTCGTAAACAAAATTTTAAATTAATTTTTTTAATTTAATTTTTTTTTGTTATCTTGTGTTTTTTTTTTTTTTTTTTTTTTTTTTTTTTTTTTTTTTTTTTTGTTTGTTAATAATTTTCTTTTCACTGCTGCTATTTTTGTATACAAATAAACAAATACGGCAAACAAAAAGAAATGGCAAACAAAAAATACGAACTTGCTTCATTAAATCACTGCACTGCATATAAAACAGTGACGTATGAGTTACAAACACACAATCGTTTGTATCAAGTTTTATAACGTATACGTTCGAAAGGAGAACGAACGAGCATGAAATCTGTTTCGTAGTGTTGTTCACTTGGTGATTTTTGTCTTTACCTAAGTGCTTTATAAAACGTTTGCGATGAGATTGTAAACATTTTTGGTTGTTGTTGTGTTTGAGTGTGTGTGTGCGCGCAACTTGTTTTCGATTGTGTGGCTGCGCCAAATAAAACTTTGGCACTTTTCTTCTGTAGACAGGTTTTTAAAACGTGTCTTGACTTCTTATTATTCTCTATTAAAGTTGGTATCTGGGTATTTTATATTTAACTGATGATTTTTAAAACATGACTTTTTATTGTTGCTTCAAAAAAATAGGTAAAATAACTAAGGAGATTGAAGTTAAATTAGAAAAAACAACAATGTGAAAAGCAGAAATGGTGTTTTTATGTCCTGCTTTCTTGTTGTAATAAATAAATAAATATGGGATTTGTTAGAACTTCAGATTAAAGCGTACTCATACAAGATGTTCTGCTTTCTGGCTGTTTTAAAAATTAACTTATTAGTATGAGGTTTGTTAAATAGCAGATGCAATTGCCAGCTGATGCCTTTTTTGTGTAATTGATTATTTTTTTTTAATTTTCGCAGAGTTGTATTCTTGTGTTGGCGTGGTTACCTCATTGGCATTGAAATAATTTATTTTTTAGTATATTTAATACAATTAAATTAAACAAAATTTAAATGTGTTGACCTATAATAAATATTATAGTAATAATTCAAACTAAATACTGACAATTGAAGAAAAATTTTAATATTAAGTCAAAAGCAATACCTAAACAAAAAAAAAAAAAAAAGAACCATTAAAACAAGAGTTTCACTATTTAGCAATTACATATGTATGTATATAACAGAATAAATCATAAAATACACAACCTTTACAAAAAGAGTGATTCTTTTCCAAATACAGCAACTTTTCCCCGTCTACAAAGTAATAGAATAATAAAAAATCGTAGTGAATGTCCAACTTTAAAATACGAAAGTATTGCATGTCATCATTTTTGTTCGTTTAGTACGTTTTTTTAATCGCTAATCTTGGCATATTTAAAACCGCTTTTAAACACACATACGAACACGAATGTGCATGTGTTTTTTTTTTTTTTTTTTTTGTATTGTTTGTTTACTTTACAAACGAAAATCTCTCTCATAAGAGAACATGAAATCGGTTTTTAAACATTTTTCGGATAAAATTAGTATTTTTGGTTTTGCTCTTTAACAGTGCAAAGAATTTGCTTTAGTTTTTCTGTGGCATTTAAAGCGTTGACAATCGGAAAAGATTGCAAAGAATTGTAAATTTTTGAAAAAAAAGAATCTAATGGCGGCATTTTCTAAATAAAATTTAAGAAAATTTATGACTACAATATTGAAATGTAAAGTGTTGTTTTTTTTTTTTTAATTAAATTACATTGTTATAATAAAAGATATTAAAAGAAAAATTACATTTATTATACAAGAAAATTAAAAACTGGCATATACAAAGTTCTAGCGGAACAAAGAAGAATACGAATTTTTAGTTTTAATAAATGAGTGCAATTACTATAATTTATTAAGTTCTTGTAACCAATACCATTAAACTCAACAGTGTTGCTTTGCTTATTTAAAATATTTATAAATTATTAACAACCAAAAACAAAAAATTAAATATGAGATAAAAAATATAATATAAAAGCATTTAGATGTTGTATAAAAAAACAACAAATTTGAATAAAAATTATATGTTTCTTGTAGTTGTATTATAAAATGTAAGTTATTATTTGTTTATTAATTTACGTGAAATTTATTTAAAAGTTAATAACCCAACAACAGAAAGTTCTAGCATTACTGAAAGAAAAGGCCAAAGTCTGTCCGAGGCAAACAAGTTTTATAAATCATTCAAATTTCTAATTACCCATCCAGTTTCAGCGCAGCTTTAAAAACACAGCTTTAATCGGATTAGTTTTGCTTCACAAGGCGGACAATATTAAGCTAAAAATAAAAAAGGCAATGGCTGCAGTTCTATTTTATGTGTCTAAAATGATAAAAATCTCACAAGACGCTAAATGAAAAACTCAAGTGTTGGAATTAAAAGCAGAATTTAAAACTTTGGACAGCGGGACAATCAAAATTTTGTGTCGGTTGGATGATAAAGATTGTTAAAATATTGATTTTAGCAGAACTGAGACCTAGACTGGCTTTTTACAGTCGAGCGTTGAAATAAAATTTCACTTCTGCACAATGTGGCAAAGCGGTTTTAACTACTGATAGCTTTTGCGTGGTGGCAACTTTCCAGGTGCCGTTATTCATTCGGACAAAACAAACATTTATGTACATTTTTTCGGTTATATACTGTAATTTGCATACCTTCTTGTATTATATGTATTTATTTTATTAGATAAACTTAAATAGAGTATCATAAGTGGTATATGGCTTTCTAAGCGCTGTTTCCGTACTAAGCGGCCCAGCTGGTGTGTTTAAGTGGATCATTCAAGTGTAATTATCACAGCCCTTGGCCTCAGTATTAAAGACAAACTCATTTAAATTTATCAATTTTTTTAATGTTCTCAACAAAGCGAACCATTTATTGCAATCACATGACAAATTTTGACACGTTTTTGTAAAAAATTCCGCTTAAACAATAAAATTTTTTTTACTGAGTATCTTCTTTCAATCATATTGTTCTTGCCTTTATTAGGAATCTATATTTCACTGTAATAATAATGCCAGCAGCAGTTAGCAGTCTGCTAATGTTCAATAAGCTGCCATTTTATGTTGGTGATTAAATGTTGCTGCCCAGCTTTTTTTAGTTCAACATTTTTTAACCTTGAATATTGATCTCTTCAGCGGAAAATCCCACTTAAATCCTGCTGTATGAATGTTTTTTG
This sequence comes from Epicampocera succincta, assembly GCA_932526305.1. NCBI lineage: Eukaryota > Metazoa > Arthropoda > Insecta > Diptera > Tachinidae > Epicampocera > Epicampocera succincta. Next base: position 60,359,939 of record OW052036.1, on the reverse strand, counting down.
TTTTTTCTTTTAATAAGAAAATATTAAAGCTATTCGCTTTCCTTTCATGATGCGATATTTTGAAAATTTCTCAGTATCTAAGAACCACTTTTCCTATTTATAAATTTACATTATAATTTTTTTGCTCAAACATCTGCACATTCATACACACCCACCTACATACGTAACGTAACGTGTATGATTGGCGTAGTTTATTTTGGTTTTAATTCAAATTTTGCAAAAGAAAAACCAATCCATTTTCAAAGAAAATTTAAAAGAAAAGCATTGAATTGTTGATTTTTTTTTGTTCGTAAGACATTTTCAATGTGTGTATTGCTTTTCTTTTATGTTTGTTTGTGTTGTCATAAATATTTTTAAATTCACTTGTCATTTGTTTATAATTTTTTTTTTCAATTTTGTTTCTTTTATTTGTTTTATTTTTTGTTTGTTGTTCGTTTAATTTTTGCAATACATAAACAAGTTTAGCATTCACTCTAAATCTGGAAAATTATTTTACTCGTTTTGTTTTATTTTGCTATTTTCAAAAGGTGTTTCATTGTCTGTTTCTATTTTAGCGCATTTAAAAAAATTATATGGCTTCTTGCACGTCTATTTCACAATAATTATAATTTAATTAAGTAAAATTGCTCGTAATTTGAGCTCAATGTTTTCTTTTTAATAATTATTTGGCCATCTTTTATTTTTAAAACTTAATTGCGATTTTAATTAGTCTTAATTTCGGTTTTTAGTTCTTATTGAAGAGCAACACTTTTAAAATTATTGAAAACCAAAAAGAAAGACTAACAAATGTTGTTATTTACATATAATTTTTTCTTTATTAATATTTTTTACATTCCTCGATTTGAAAATTTCCCAGCTTAGGAAATTTATATTCGGTGTTAATTTATTGTTAAAAATAGTGCTTAAACTTTGAATACTGGAAATTTTCCTCTTTGGAAAATTTTAATTCAATGCAGTTTTTGGATTCTTCAAATTAACTGTTTACTTTATGGTCATGCATTTGTAAAAATGTCAGCACTTTAAGGATACAAATTTCCCTTGCTGGGAAATTTTTATGTAATTGGAATTTAAAATAAAAACCAATAAAAATAGATTATTTTTTAATTCAATATGATTTCTAACAAGTCATAAAAATTTCCCAAATTGGCTTTTTTAATGCCACATAAAATTGTGATAAAAATTACGTAAATTTTATTGAAAATTATGTATGAACTGTGTAATTGTATTAGAATAGGAGAAGATAATTGTTGAAAATATTTCCTGTTTATTAGTTCTTTTTTTAAGTGCATAAAATAGGTAAAAAGATAAAATTTCCTGGTTTCAAATACAATGTATGTAAATGCGTTTTGCGTTTTTATGGTATTTTCCTAGGTGGGAAATTTCTTTTAAACTATTAATTTCTTATTTAAATTTTATAATTAAGTAAAGTTTATTCTTGACATTTTTAAAAATTTGCCGTTTTTCAAATCTTGTTTTTTAGGTTTGCAATTTTGATAAATGATGGCAAAAGATGGCGGCTAAACCACCCAAGCCGCCAGGAAGTTTTCTAAAATCTTTACTTAATCAACACAATAACAAGAATCAACAACAACTGCAGCAGAACCACGACCACGACGACGACGACGACGATCGTAAAGAAAGCTACAGTAGTTTGCAAAATTCGACAACGCCCACAACTCCTACAATACCAACAACAAATCCAGCGGATAGCAGTCTAACAACGCAAACTGCAGCCGCCAAGAAAAATAATTGCATTTGCAGCAATATTAGTATAATGCACTTATTTCATGAAATGAAACAAGAATTTCCCACTTTACCTGATACAATTGTGGCGCATTGTGTGAATGAAAACTGTCATCAACGTGAAAATTGTATACAAATGTTAAAACATGAACTGGAATTAAATCCAGTGCCGGCTCAAAGTTATCCTGCCAAAGTTTTACATCCGCCAAATAATAGTAACAACAATTTTCAGAATACAACAACTGCAACATCGGCACAAAAGCCGCCATTGCAACAAAAACCTTTGGTTGTACAACAGAAACCACCGCTGAAGCCTATCAAACCAACGCGCACGGCACCATTACAGCCACCACCTCAACAACAAGCGAACGGTAAAACTAATTGCATTACAACAAATTCAACTCTGAATAGAAATAGCAACAAACTGTTAAGTGGTGAAAATTGGAAAAACAGCGAAGAGTTTGTGGGTAGCGGTGCTGGGGGAGCTGTTGATACAAATAATAGGCCAATAAAAATAACGCCACCTATTAAACAATCAATATCTACCACTACATCGAATTCTACAGCGTCTGAGGTGTGTAATGATGAGAATGATAGGTATTTTATTGGTATTGGTGATGAGACTCTCGAGAAAAGTTTACCACGACAGCGGCCAACTACTCTCAATCTAAACTCGCAATTAATCAAACAACAGCAACAACAAAGGCAACGTTTGAATATACAATTACAACAGCGTTTTCAGGAACAACGCAATAGACAACAACCACAAAATAATACTACAATAACGAAACCTTTACGTAAAGCGCCTCTGCCACCCATTGCACCCAAACCCACCCAACTGCAAACAAATCACAGCAATACAAACGCCTTTCTAAATGATTCTCTCCACAGATCGACGAGTCCCGCATCGGAATCGGAAATTTCTGTTAGTATCTCATTATCGACACCTTCGCCGACATCATCTCTATCGCCTAATACAACAACTCACCACCATTTATCAAATAAAACAACACAACCACAAGCACCCACAACGAATCAACAACAGCAAAAACATTTGCAAACGAAATCGCCTATTCGACATCGTTCAGTCATTACTTTACAGCCCGAGCCGCCATACACGCGTGACTTTTTGTTTACGCCGAACTCGTCAACGTACGCCTGCACTACACCAGCGGCCACATCACCAACTTTGGCAGTGCCAAAATCAACAACTGCAGCAAATTCTTCCTCTTCGGCTACCACGTCGCCCACAGCCTCTCTGGCTGGGTCACAAAAAAGTTTTACATCCGTTAATCTCACTTTAAGGCCACCCGTTTCACCGAACGGTACCAACTCCGCTCTACAACCCTCCACCATTGACATAACAGCCGGACCGGGATTTTCCGGAGCCAGCAGCGGCGGCAAGAGTCTACACTATTCCAGTACATCGTACGATGCACGTTTAGGTTATCAGCAAAACTTTCAGATCACTGTTACCGATGAGTGCGGTGTGTTCACTGCTTCGCGCATAAGACCTCAGCAGCAGCAGCAACAACAACAGCAGCGTTGTTTGAATCAAGTAAATATCAAAAACGATCATCAAAACGATTACAATTCGGCTAATTATGTAAATTCTTTCGTTTTTAATGCTCAACAGCAGCAGCAGCAGCAACAATTGCAATTGCAACAACAGCAGCAATTTCACAATAATAACGTGGTGGCTTTACAACAGAACATACAAAATAGTATACAAACACCACAAGGTGGGAATACGTCAGCTGGTTTTGGCAGTGGTGGTGGTGGTCTTGCCACGTCGCCATATAAAAGCAGCAATATGTGTTTTCCACCACAACAGGCAATGGATGGTATGTATTATTATGGTTATTTCTATTTTTTTTTTCTTCAAAGTACAACAAACAATCTCATTTCGATATTCTGGCCATGTAACCAGAAAAGTCTGCCTGCGTATCGAGGTTATGTTTGTAACGGTTGTGGCATATATTCGTACATACAGACATACATACATATGTGCCTAGTTAAATTCTTTCCCTTCAATTCATGGCGGTAAATTGGGGACCAAAATGTTAAATTTCGCAGAGAGGGTTGTGCAAATTCTTTTGCAAAAATTATAGCGTTAGAAAAAGCCCATCTTCCGGGAGTAATTTTTCAAATTTTTCTAAAGCAGAAAATTAACCAGATTGAAAGAGTATCAAAAGTACCACCTTTGCTTATTTTTGTTACCAGAAAGTACAGCGTATGTTCATGTAGGTTGGAAAACTGTTGGTGCGCCTAATTTTCAAAAATATACAAGTTTTCACCGTTTTTAGTTTTCAAAATGTGCCCTATATTTTATTATTATTAAGCGGTTACAGTGTAGAACCACTTGCCACACAGTCACTTGCATGTACATACATCCATTTGTATGTATGTATTTTTTATTGAGAGTGTTTTATTAAAATTATTGGTAGCTTTTTAAAAACTTATCGTGCTGCATTCGTACATTTTTGTTTTGTTCAATTTATTATCTTCTCAGATTTTAATTTCTTGATTAAATATTTTTCTTTTCCCTCCATTTCTCTCTCCCGCCCTCTCACTCGATCTTCTCTTGCCCAACACCCTGTGGCTTTCATTTTGCATTAATAAATCGTACATTTTTCTGCAATTAGTTTGTAATAAATTTTAGATTTCTGTTTTTTTTCTTATTAATTTTTTTGGGAAAATTATTTGTGCAATTTGTGAATTTATATTCCACGCACACACACACTTTGTGGGATTTTTAAATGTTATGAGAATTTTAACAATCTTATGGGTTTTAAGCGGTATTCAAATTATCGATTAATTTTAATGTTTTATAGTCCAAATAAAGTTGATTAATCTTTTAAATTATAAAAATACGCAATTTTTTCCAAATTTCTTTTCCTAAAAATTAAATATCGTAATTTTTTCTGTAGAAAATTGTCAATATCGTTTTCTTGCTCGCCAAATTGTAACATCTTTTATTTTCCCAAAGAAAACTTTCAGTTTCGATTATATTTCCCAAAGAAAACTTTCAGTTTAAATATCATAAATATCATAAATTTCTCTGATTTTAATGTTGAAATTTTTATAAAAAAAAATTAAAAAAGTACAGAAAGCGACCGGCTAATGATGCGGTTTCTTCAATTAATTGTCTTGTTTAACTGTATGAATGAATCAGAAAGGCACAAAACACTTTCAAAATGTGTCCATAACTTGAACACAAATGTGGTAATTCTTAATTGTCGTAATTTTGTTTAATTTTTTTTAGCTCCCACCCAGGAAATATTGCAGCGCCAAAAGAAAAAACGTGATAAGTTGGCAGCAGCCTTGCGCGAGTATAAAAAGCGTTTGGGCAATGTTGAACAAGAAATTAACTTACTAACGGGCACAATACCCACTGTGGGCCTGTCCGAAAGACTGGATGAAGAAATAACTAAATTAAGGAGAGACTGTCAAGACATGCTTAGAAGTAGTAAGTTGTTGTAAATAATGAAAAATTCAAACTTTTATAAAAAAGAACCGGTTCTATTACAACAGGTAACACGTTTACACAGCCACTTTTGCAACAAGAATTAGCTATAAATCATCAGCCCCAGCAGTCGATGTGCCAACAGCATCAACAGCCACCCCAACCATTCCCCAGACAAAAAGTAACACGGCCAGCGCCTCCTCGCCAAACTAGTCTAGACATTATACAACATCATAGTCAAACAACCTCACCACACACGACACCTGCCACTTCTCTACCAAATCTAAGTTTGTATAGTGCCCTACAACTACAACAACTTCAGCAGTCAAATCACTCAATGCCATCCTATTATCACCAACAATCAGCACCGTTCAACAATAATTTTGTTAACAATAACGACGATTTCTATACAGATCACAGCGCCTATGTTGAACAAGATCATGTGATCGAAGAAGATGCTGATGAATATGAAGAAGTGGTTGAACAACCTTGGGAATGTAATATGTGCACATTCCGCAACCATCCGCAGTTGAATATATGCGAAACTTGTGAAAATGTCAGGATTTTACCCGGTAGGCTCTCAAATTTATCTCGTGCTTTATCCGCCTCCAATTTTACTAATCCAGATGCCACAGCCTCTAATGTCTCCCCAACTGTGGGTCTTCTGCGAGGCTCTAGTTCCAATAATACCATTAACAATAGCCATAGTAGTAGCAGAACTGGCTTAAATGCTGCTAACGGAAATTTAGAGCATGATACTAATTTAGCTCAACAGCAATTACAGCATTTTGCTTTGCATACCTAAATTTTGAAAATTTTACTATTTCCTTTCGTTAAACATTTATTATTTTATCACTAATTGAACAATGTACGTTAAGTATGAAACACTATGTCCTTATTTTCCTTTTCTATATTTTGTTTTAAGTTACAAAATTACTTTTATGTCCTTTTTCGTATTTTTTAATTAAGATTATTGTTTATTTATCCTGCTGTTTATTAAGTTTATTCATTGGGGCCGCTGTTTTTATTCTAAAATAATACTTTCGAAAGTATTGGATAATGAAAAAGTTCCTTTAATTGCTTAAAATCGTGCCGTTGCCAATGATTTTCAATAAGGAGCAGGACTAATCGCATGTTTGATATAAAAACGAAAATATTTTATTAATTAAATAAAAACCCCTTACATTTTTACTTTAATCAAAAATCTTTTGATCTTTTTTCGTTTGATAAGATTCACCTGCTTTTGTTCTTTTTGTTTTTATTGTTTTATTTCAACTATAGCTATAGAAATTATATATGTACATACATATATGTATAAAAAAAAGAAATTTTAAAAATAAGTTCAGTTTCTAAATTCCAATGGCAACCGCATGGAACAAACCTTTTTGTTATACATATAAAAGAGTTTATTTTTTATTCTCCTTATGAATACAACAATCCAAGAAATTCTTAAAATCAAATACTTCTTTTATTTAAATAAAATTTTATTTATAAATAAAGGGGTTTGAATTTTGCCCCGGCGAGTTTTATTAAATATCATAATATATTTTGCCTAAAAGTGCAAAGAAAACGAGAAATTTGTTTAGGTAAAATTAAAAGCGCTAAATTCAGTTCGCAACACGCTAAGTTGGTTTCCTTTTCAACTACAAAATGTAATTGCCATAAACGTTAACAGAGCAAATGTTATCAGCAGTGGCATAAAATGGCTGTTACTCTATAACTCTTAAAAGCGGTCTGCTAACGTAACTAACATGACATTTATTAAAGAACAGTAATTAGGAGCAGAACAAATTTTGGCTGCACAATAGAGCTATTTAATATATTTTTGCATATATTGTATATACATATGTACATACATATACATATGTATGTATATATGTAAGTGTAGCATTTATCTGAGATGTTAATAACACATTTTTTTAAAATTTGAATGATTCAAAATATTATATACAAAATATATACATATATGTACGTACATACATATAAATAATATTTAAAACATTTCCAATTCTGCAAAGAAATAAGAAAAAAAGAAGAACTGATGCTAGATAAAATTGATGTTTTAAAGTTTTTTATAAACTAAAGTTTGTTTGAATCATAAAATACAAATTTCTTGCTATAAATCAATAAAAAAAAACACCATTTATAACTTTATTCAACATGAGTTGTTTTACGAAACATACATATGTACATAAATATGTATGTATGTAAATACTTACTTATTGTGTATAGAGACATAATATATAAAAATATATTTAAATTAAAAAATATATATTCCTGCAGAAATATATGTACATACATACATACATATATATATATGTACAAATTAAAATAATCAAACAAACAAAATTGCACATATGTATGTATGTAGGTACATGTATGGGCTTGCGTGTGCCGCGGTTGCCTGTCCTGTAGTTGGCGTGGTGCTCGGCGGTCTCGTTTAGGCTGGGCTGTGAAGTCAACCTTTTTACAACAGAGAATTATTTTTCTCTTTACTTTATTTGATGATTGAATTTTGCGCATAATGTTACTTTTACACATTGTCTTCATTTGAATTTTCTTTTAATACAAGACTGAGATTCTTGATTTTTGTTTTTATTATATAGTCATATTATGCAATACGTGCGCATTTTGTATAGTTACCCGGCGCCTATTTTGTTATACTTTTTAAATTTATTTTATAAGGTATATTAATAATAAATAAATAAATAAATAATAAAAAAAATTGCCTTTATTTTGTCTATTTGAAATTGAATCAAAATAGTTGGCATGACCCCACAAGCATAAAATAAAAACTATATTTTAAAAATCCCTTGATTTCAAGTCAGATGCGATTTGGAAATCACACGTGTGATATTATGCAGTTGGGTAAATTACACGACTATTGGATTTTTGGATATGATTTCAACTTTTTTTTGCTGTGGCTATAGTTTTTTTTTTATTAAAAATAAGAATTCCTAATATTTTAAATGCCTGCATCTTATTTGATTATATCGAATCTGCAGACAAACTTTTATGTATCACAGAATTGAAAATTTTCATAATTTCGTTGGCGAGAATGGAATGAACAAAAATTGCATGTGCAAAGTTTTTTTGCGTTAAAATGTTTTGTGTGTTCCAATAAACTGTTAAGGACTAACAAAGGGTTTGTTTTTCTTTTAGCGAGTATAATTTTAGTTCGCAATATATGTATGTATGTATATCTATATTTAAATTTTTTTTTTCGTTTCAAGAACCACTTCTTAGTAGAGAAGATATACAAATAACTTTATCACCAGGTGAAAATAGTAAGTATTTAAGTAACATATTAAGTGCCTTTAGTTACACATCTACATAGCGTTACCATAATATAGAAGGGCTCTAACTAATTTTGATAAACTATAGGATCTTGTGTTGAAAAAAACTCGAGTTGGAAAAAAGAATTTCATTTTGACCCTTCTAAAAATGCTGCTGTAAATTTTTGGAATTTACAAATTTATGATCCAGTCGAGCGGCCAAAAATTCGATAACGAGTTGGAAAATGGCCACTTTTCTTAAAATAACTAAAATCTAAATCTTTTAAAACATAAATTATTTTTTTAATTTAAAATGATGTTCTCATTTATTTTGTTTTAGGAATAATACATTCTTGGATTGTTTCGTGACAGCATATGAAAAGATCTTAACTTTTTCTTAAGAGATAATGATCGCTAAAAAAATCTGCGATAAACGTTTGTTTTCGCTAAGAATTACAAACGGCAACAATTTTTTTGTAGTTCAGAAGGATGTGTATAATCCTCGTATTTTTAATTCAAAATTGCGCCACAAAGAAGTCATTTTAATATGATTTATTTCTTAATGCAATAAATCGCTTTACATAAACTATGAATTGACTTAATTAAAAAAAAAACTGTTTACTTTATATATGTATAATTTAGCAAGTTTGTAGAATACTTTATTATTATTAAAATAATGGTTCAATTCACCGTGAACTTGGAAACTGTTTATTTTGTAAAATGGCAAGCAAATTTTTATAAGTTTTAATATATGTATGTAAACTATTTTCATATTCTTTTCCGTTTTACCACTAAAAAAAATAATGAATTCAATGCAAAAAGTGCTTATTACAAAAAAAAAAAAAAAAAAAAAACCAATGAAACTTTACTGAAAACCCATTAAAATATTAAAAAACGATGTTTGCTTTAATTTTAAAGAATTTAAACCAAATTTTATATGTAGAAATGCTGCTGGCAGCTCAATGTGATGTAATTTTAATTAAATATTACTCGTTGATAAAATAATACAATAATAAAAAGAATAATATCCTACAACTTATTTTATAAGTAAAAGACTTTTGTATTTGTATTGTTAAACTAAAAAATTAAAGCGCATGCTCTGTGTTAGGAGTGAATTTATTAGCTGTTATTTGTTTAGAACAAATTAATGTTAAACTTTAAACACACACGAGGCAGGTGCAAATATTTATTTTTTTTGTATAGGTATGAAATTGTTATAGTAATTATGTATATCATTTTTAAAACAATGAAATAAATTAAATATGTAGAAAAAAACACATACTAAATATTACGCTTTGTAATTTTTTATACATAAAGTTCTTTTAAGATAAAGAACAACTATTCTCTATAGTTTAAATTTGTAAATAAATACATACATATATGTATGTATGTTTATAAGCAAAAAACGTAAATGCGTTTTAAATAAAAACTACTTTGAAATAAATTAAAGAAATTAACGTTTTTGCACTTTATTATCAGGTGCGGTACACAAAACAAAAATAGTCGTTATTTTTTGACTGATAATGTTTGCAGTCGATCACAAAAATTAAAATTGATCGTTTTATAAAACAAAATTCCATTAACTGAAATTAAAAATCATAGTTCTGGGTTTACTTACCAAGAAACAGGCAGACTTTCTGAGCTCACTTTTTCCCGAGAAGAAAACAAAATTATTTTTTAGATTTGTCATAGAGAAACCAATGACACAAGTAAAATATGTGTTTGAAAATTGTTTATACACATTTTATACACATTTTTTTCTGCAACTTGCAGAGAGAATAAAAAATATTTACCAATCTCTAATTCCAATGGAAGAAATACAATGCTGACAGTGACAGAAGTTCTATTCTTACAAAAATTTTTTTCTATATTTCAGTAGTCAAATATTTTTTAAATTAGATTTGACTCAAAATGTTTGTATTTAGTGCATAGATTAGCCCGAATAAAACGCGTAAGAAACTTTTTTTACATTCAATGTAATTGAACTGCTTCCTTCCTTTCATTTTACTTACGGCAACTCTATTGAATAGTCGATACATATTAAAAAAGCAATGTCCGCTTAAAGCCTTGCAAAAATTATTTTTCAATTAAATAATTTCTCCAGTACAATAATTTATTTCTATGTTATTGTTTTTTTTTAAATTAAAATACCTATAAAGAGTTCTTACATAATTAATGTTCTGCTGCAACTGGCCAGCACACGGTTACAATTTTTGTTTTTTCTCCAAATCCTCAAGTGCTTTCATAATCTGTTGGTCTTGCTTTTCGCGATGTTCTCGTATGGCTTGCTGAATGATTTCACGGTGGCCCAGACTTTCTGGCGGATATAGCTCACGCTTCTTTTTGGTTACCCATTCTTCAAAGTAGGCGGGTTGATTGAAGATGTGAAACATTGCAACGGGAAAGGCCATGTACATGCTCATTTTAAAGATCTCCAAAGTCCATTTCCCCATTTTGGTAAATAATTTGTTGATCAATCAAGATTTTGAAGTAAATAAGTTCGTCCCACGAAATTTATTACAATTGTCTATTTTGCAAGCAAAACTTGAATGTTTTATACAAATAAACACAGCTGTTCCTGAAGCACCAACATAAACACAAACACATGCATTACCGCCATTCAGTAGTGTTGAAAAACGTTATGCTCAAAACCAGGGTGCGAGTATTTACATATGTGTACAAAAAAGCAAGAACCATAGAAAAAACCTAATTTTGTATTATTTTCCATCAAAGGGAAATATTTAATAATTACGATTATTTTTATTGGAATTTTCCCAGCAGTTATGACAATATGAAAGGAAATTTATTAATACCTTGTTGACAATTAATCTGGCTTTCGTAAAAGTACATAATCAAAGGTTAGGGTCCTATATATGTATATAATTAATTAACGTGGGCAACCCCCCGTCAGTAAAAGGAAGACAAGGCACTTGAGTTGGTAGCGCATAATCTTCTCGGAACATATGGCCTTAAACAACTCACCAGTTTATTTTCCAGCATGTATTTTTTTAGATGCAAGACAACAGCACGCTCGAGGGCATTTGGAACACCGAGTGTAAACCACTACTCCAAGTTAGGCTCCTTAACCTATGACCAATACCAGGATATCTCTTTTAAGGCACACCAGGGGTACAGTGATCCCTTAAATGATTTGTTATTTCCTAAATGGAAAATTTGGCTTTATAATTTTGTTAATATATGTACATATGTATGTGGTTTGATGAATAATCTCGTTATTAGAGCATAATTTTTTTATATAAAAAAACATATGTATGTACATAAACATGTCTGTACAAAAATTGTGATTAGTTTTTATTAGCTTGAAAATTGTTCTTCTTGTATCCGTTTTGAGTGCCTTTTCTTATTTAATTCTGTTGTTGTTATTGTTTTCACTTGCATCGGCTGCGCCAGTAACAAAAGCCGCAGTATGTCTCTTTAAGCAGCCCTATTATGTTTTATTTGGGCTAACAAAATTTATTCTGCACGACCCTTGCAACAATAATTTCATTGTTATAAAAGCGTTGCTGTTTAAGTCTCCTAATTGAGCCTATAAAATATACTGTGATGAGAATGAAAAATAGAGTTGGATAGAATTGAGTGCACCCTATTATGTTCTGCTCATTATCTACATTAGAATATGGATTTTTGTTAAAGAAGCAGTTTTCTTGCTTTTCCTGTTAATTAAAAAATAATAAGCATTTGGAATTTTTTAAAACACTTACAATTTTTCCTTCTTTTTCAAAAGAACTTGCAAAATTAACAAAAGAAAAATACTATGCCTTAACAAACACAACCGTGCGAAGCTGTTTGTTTGTTAGTTGGAACCGATGCCGCATTCTGGACATGTACTAGAGGCTAAATGTGTTGGAATTCAAAAATTTTGCCCAATGAAATTGTTAAGCTCAAAATATATTTTTAATTATATAAATTTAGCAATAGTCCTTCTTGATGATGATTCATATTTTGGATCCGCCATTCAGGAACTACACAGTTGTATTTTGCCATTTTATATAATGAAATACCGAAATTAATGTTTGTGTCATTGTTGTGGTACTGAGTGCAGTGCAGCAACTACTGTTGTGTTGGTTATTGTATCAAATTTACTTATTGTCCATAAATGGCTAGACTGTAAATAAAGAATTCATTAAAAAAAAGTTATATAAACATTGCTTAAACCTCCCTCGTTATTTCCATTTAATATTGTGTAATTTCCTGACGTTGGCATTCAATATATGTACATATGTACATAGTTTTAGTTTTTGTATGATGAAAACACTTCGTTATTATTCTTAATCACAATCAAAACACTTTTTTTGTATGAAAAAAAAAAGATGAAACAGCAAATTTTTGGTGGTTAAAATGCTCTTCTTGAAAAAGAAACAAGACAAGAGCACACAGTTCTTCTGAAATATGTACATATGTATGTATGCGCCGAATCTGCTGGGATACTGAAAAAAACTAAAGAAAACAAATTACTGCTCAAAAAGTAGTTATTAAATGCTGCCAACGCACGCTTCTGCCATTCCCTTATGACAGCAGCAGGTCGTCTCATTCAAGTGGTTCTTATTAGGAGCTTTCTCTGTGTTTATTTTGTTGTAATTTTGTCTCAGCTCGACTGGTTGGTGTTTTGACGAGCATTTCATTTGGCAGGTAGCACGGTTGTATACCATCGTTCAGTATTAAATCGTATTCGTTGTTGTTGAGAACAAAATTTCGAATAGTTTTTCTTGTTTCCTGCCTTAAAAGTTATTGATTAGCAAATTTCTTTTCTAGAAGAAGAAAAAAGTTTTAAGTATCTTTGCCAATTTAAAAAACGTAACTATGCGTGCCGCCTTAGTTTTAAAACAAGTAACTAGAGCTTCCAGTTTAAAAAATGTTAAATATTTTGGCAGTCTAGCCGAGCCCAAGGAACCCATTATAAAAACCGCTTCGATTCCGGGTCCCAAATCATTGGAATTGAAGAAACAATTAAGTGCCATACAACATGCGGGCAGTGTACAATTGTTTGCTGATTACGAACGTTCGACCGGCAACTATTTGTGCGATGTAGACGGCAACATGCTGTTGGATATTTACACCCAAATATCGTCGATGCCTCTGGGCTATAATCATCCTAGCTTAATCAATGTCTTCCAGAACGAAACCAATCTCAAGAGCCTAATAAATCGGCCCGCCTTAGGCGTTTTTCCCAACAAGGACTGGCCTGAAAGGTTAAAAAATATTTTGCTGGGTGTGGCCCCTAAGGGCCTGGATAATTTAACCACCATGATGTGTGGTTCCTGTTCCAACGAAAATGCCTTCAAAAATATTTTCATGTGGTATAGACAAAATCAACGCGGCGAAAATGTAACTTTCACAGAAGAGGAAAAAAACTCCTGCATGATAAATATGCCACCCGGTGCACCCAAACTGAGTCTGCTGTCGTTTAAAGGCGCTTTTCATGGTCGCACAATGGGTTCTTTGTCCACTACACATTCCAAATATATACACAAAATTGATGTACCCTCTTTTGATTGGCCGATGGCCACCTTTCCCGAATATCGCTATCCTTTAGAAGAAAATGTGGCCTACAATAAGCAACAAGATCAGAGCTGTTTAGCTGAGGTTCAGGATCTTATAGAGCAATACCGCAGAAAAGATGTACCAGTAGCTGGTGTGATAGTTGAGCCCATACAAAGTGAGGGTGGCGACAATGAAGCATCGCCGGAATTTTTCCAAGAATTGCAACGCATCTGTAAAGCCAATGGCATGGCGCTGCTAATAGATGAAGTACAAACTGGCGGCGGTGCCACCGGCAGAATGTGGTGCCATGAGTACTTCAACTTCGAATCACCGCCGGATGTGGTGACTTTTAGTAAGAAAATGCAAATGGGTGGCTTTTTCCATACCACATCCTTCCGGCCCAAGGAACCTTATCGTATTTTCAACACCTGGATGGGTGAACCGGCCAAAGTGTTGCTGCTTGAACAGGTCATTACGACCATTAAACAGGACAACCTTTTGGTCCAAGTCCAAAAGTCGGGCAATGTTTTGAAATCTGGTCTTTTGGATTTGGAAAAGGAATTCAATACTATCATCAACTCCACCAGGGGCCGGGGTACTTTCTTGGCCTTTAACTGCCGAAATACTCAAGCACGTGACGATATTATCAATAAGCTTAAAATGCAAGGTCTACAAACTGGTGGTTGCGGCGATTTGTCTATACGTTTTAGACCAGCCTTAATATTTACCGAAAAACATGCCAACATTGTTTTGGATCGATTGCGTAAAGTTTTAAAAGCATTGTAAAATTCTTGAAACTATTCACATGAAAAAATAATTTAAGTGTCATAAAGAAGAAAACTATCACAGCATAAACACATGCACAAGCATCTGCTGTTAAGAAATCAACACACACACACACACACATTGTAATTACAAAGAGAAATAGAGTGCAAGAACTACAAGAACATTTTATGTTGCTTCGATTTGGATAGAGAGAGAGAGAGGTAGACAATAAATTAATAAATGTTGATTAAGAAAAATGTACTGGCACAAATTACGAAATAAAAGAAAACATAACAAATAATAAAAAATATGTATGTATGTGTCTGGAACTAAAATAAAAAACAAGTTTGATTTAATTTAATTCAATTCAATTCATGCTCGTTAGATTCTCTTAATAAAAATAAAAGTCTGTCTACGTGTGTGATGTGCAATAAATTGATTTCAATAGCCACTGCATAAAAATGTAATTTATGTTTTCGAATCTTGATTGATCAGGAAAACATTTTGCTTTTTGAAAAAAATATTCTTCAAAATGTACAAAATAACAGCACCATTTAATATTGTTATCGGTATTTTGTTTTTTTGATTTTGAACGCAAATAATCTTGAGCAGAAAACTGTAAGTGGCATATCGCTGCCTTAATATGGAAACGCTCAAACTTAGTTTATTTATAAAGCCGAGATTTTTTCTTTCTTGCAAATTTTCATAAGTGAAAGGATCTTGTACTGAAATATGACAAGAAGCCGAGTTAGGGCCTTTCTGTCTTAAGCCAACATTTTAAAAAGGTTCTGCTTGGAGTTTGACATTTTGTAGCTTTGTTTTTTTTTTTTTTTTTTTTTGTTGCAAATCAGCTAGAAAGTTTCTTTCCTAATTTTTGCCATTGTCCATTCCATTCTATTTTGAAATCGAATGGACAAAGTTGTTTTAAATGTAGTTGCCTTGTTTTAATTTTATGAATAGGAACTTTAATCCTGTACGCTACACATCCCAAGTCTTTCGAAATGATTTTTATTTATTACAAAAATTTGTTTCTACCATTTTATAGAATCATTGATTATGACTTGATAATAAGCGAAATTATTTCTAGCGATGCTCAAAGTGTTAAAAATCTATTTTTAAATAAATACTTACAACAATTACTTAATAATTTAAGTTTCTTTTGAAGTGTTTACAACAGACTGTTAAAATGCTACATTGTAAACATTGTCAAGCATTTACAAAAGATTTGTGCACTCGTAAGTTTTTTTGAAAAACAAAATTTGATAGTTTTACAGACATACAAACTAATTTATTTCTCTTATAAGTCGGCAAATCGAACAAATCGTAACAAAATTGTACGAAAATTAGTTTTAATCTGTCACAACTACAGGGAGGGGCGATAAGTTTGGTTTAGTTTCACTGCAAGTTTTGTATTGGGAATTATATTTCGGTATGAATAAAAAGCGTTACTAAATATATGTACGTTGTCTACAATTCGAGATATTTGAAATTTCAAATATCTCGGTACATTCGATTATCTTTTGCTTAATGTTGTTACAATTGTCTCGAACACATGGTGCACAGTGTCAGCTATTTTGCATGTTAGGAGCCATAAAAATTAAGTCTTTTGCTTGTTGGCGTTTTTCTGCTGACCAACCAAAAAAAAAAATGGATCAAATAACTTGCATCAAATTTTGTGTAAAGAATGTGGGTCAGAAATGTGTTTACAAGTAGTACAAGTTTTTCAAAGAAGGTCGAGAAGCGTCGAATCAATGCAATTTTCTTTTAGAAATTTTTGGCATGAAAAATTGTGAATTTTTAGAAAAAGAAAAGACATGTAATTATGTCTCAACCAGCATATTCACCAGATTTCCTGTTCCCAAGATCGAAGGAATTCATGAAAGGCTGGCATTTTGCGCCGAAAGAGCTCAAGGACATATAAACAAATGCATATCAGAGTTGCTTTGAGGATTAGATAAAGCGCTGGCACAAATGTATTATCACGCATGTTCTGAAAACCACGTGTTTTCAAATTATGAAATTTCTGAAAACAAAAACAGTATTACTTCAACTAGTTTAAAACTTGTTATTATAAATTATGTGCTCAGCATCATTTTAAACGTCTTAATATCAGTAAAATAATGAAAGAAGAATAGAAAGTCTGCTTTTGTACTCATTTTTTTTTTAGGAAACACGTGATTTCTATTGGGGAAGCAGGGAGCAAAATTAAAATTCATCTTATTTTTATGAACAGATATAATATATTATATACACACACATATATATGTACATACATACACACGTTGTACGTACTTCTGAGAGTAAAGCTTGAAATCTGCTGTTAAGTTTTATGCCATAAAAGTTAGTCAAAATTTGCATACATACGCACATGTATGTATGTACGTACGTATATAAAAAAATAAAAACCAAAATATCATTTTTGGCCATGCGATCAACTTATACACGTTTGTTTAAATTCAACGTATCTATCTGATGACATTTGCAATTCATTTACATATATGTAAATAATCTCAAAAACACGTATAAATTCAAGTTAATAAAAAATAATTAGCAAAAGTCCAAAAATAAAATGCATTTATTATTGGGTTATTTTTAGTTCTTTAGCAGCATTTTAATGACCAACCAAACGACCGGCCCAACATTTTTTTATATCTTTGATTTTAAAACAAATCTCAACAAATAAGTATTAATAATTTGAATTAAAATTTTTCGCCTCGTTAAACAGATAATTGATTATTTGTTTCAGTTATTTTGCTGCCTTGTGTTTCTTATCAAAGATTTGATAAAAAAAAAATATGAAATAATGAGAAGACCAAAGTTATGAAATACTACGGACTTGTTTATGCCAGCCACACTGCGCCAAATTTTCTACGAAAAGTTCTAATTAAATAATTAGCAAAAGTCCAAAAATAAAATGCATTTATTATTGGGTTATTTTTAGTTCTTTAGCAGCATTTTAATGACCAACCAAACGACCGGCCCAACATTTTTTTATATCTTTGATTTTAAAACAAATCTCCAGAAACAAGTATTAAAAAATTGAATTAAAATTTTTCGCCTCGTTAAAAAGATAATTGATTGTTTGTTTCAGTTATTTTGCTGCCTTGTGTTTCTTATCAAAGATTTGATAAAAAAAAATGAAATAATGAGAAGACCAAAGTTATGAAATACTACGCACTTGTTTATGCCAGCCACACTGCGCCAAATTTTGTACGAAAAGTTCTAATTAAAATCAGTGAAGAAAACTGTGTATGAAGTGAAAAATTTCAAAATCTGTCTGCAATTCGAATGGTTTAAAATTTACCATTTTTATAAAGTAAAATCTAATTGCAGGTATATCATCGGTTAAAATTTATAGTGTAGACTATTTGCAGCCTGTCTCACGATATCGAAAATGTTAATGTTAACCGTCATTTGGAATGTCTGAAAAACTAATTCAGAAATTATTGATTAGCTTTGCGTTGTCAAATTGTTTATTGTTTGCCTGTTCTGCCTACAATATAGCTGTAGTCTTTAAGTCAGTTATTTGTTATTTTAAACACTTGCAAACGTTAACGTTCGAAATCGTAGAACAGAAAGTGGCAGCTAAAAAAAAAGTCGACAAGTTTTTCAAACAAACAATTTAATTAACATAAAAACGTAAAATTTTAGCGATATAGTTTCTTTGTAAAAAATAACAACAGAATTTTTATCAATATTCTTTTCGAGCAAAGATTTAAAATCAAATTTTAGCGACATTTAATTAGCAACAAATTTGATATTTAATTTAAATTTTTCAGCAAAAGTTAGAAATAAAATTTGAGCAATATTTTTTTCGTAAAAAATAAAAGTTAAAATGTGATTAATATTTCTTTTCGAGTAAGAACTAAAGTGCAAATTTTATCGATATTTAATCATATTTTGCAGACAAAAATTACAAAACAGAATTTTAGCGATATTTTTGCTAGGAAAAAATTAAATTTAAAATTTGATCGATATTTCCTTTCGAGTAAAAGCTGAAATTTAAATCGACATCGATATTTTATCAAAAGTAAAATTCACATCTAAACATTTTTCCAAAAAAAAAATTTAATTGGAAATGAAATTTGTGCGTCCCCACAAAAACAACAAAAGAACACACTAAACGCATTCCACTTAAAATTCACATCTAAACATTTTTCCAAAAAAAATTTAATTGGAAATGAAATTTGTGCGTCCCCACAGAAACAACAAAAGAACACACTAAACGCATTCCACTGTCATACATCACTGTAAAATATCTTCAATAAAAATTATTTGCTATTAGAGAAAATGCTTATATTTGCATAAAAGTATTTACTGCTTGATTTTCTGTATAAATTCGCACAAAGTATAAATTAATTATTTTTATTATACATATGTTTTTATACACATCGTTTTGGTTTTTTATACTATATTTATAAATTTGTTACGAATCTGTATATAAATTTTTATGCATAAATATAAATCAGTTTGTTAATAACAAGTTCCTTAAGGCTACACAATTTTAAGAATATTTTAGTTTTTTATTGTTTTAAAAGAAAACAAAGCCATCGGAATGCAGTTCTATAAACAATTCTTAAAATTTGTTGAATTTTTCAAATGTTATTTAATAAATAAAAACAAAAACTTACTGGAATAACCAAATACCCACAAATTGTAGGCTAAATCATTTGGGGCTTAACGAACGATTCAACACGGCTAAAACTTTCAATTAAGTTATTGGGACCTCAATAAAAATTCATATCATTTTAATATTAGTCACAATAAAAGTAAATAGCAAAAATGTCTACAAAAAAAAATTAGAATTAAAGATAATTTGTAAAATATTTATCTTTATATCTTTGAAAAAGAATATTCTATAAAAGAATTGTACATAGAAAAAAAATCTCAGAAATTCTATTAAACAATTTTCAAACGGAAATATTCTTTGAAAACCATCAATAAAAATTATTCTTCGAAAAAAGCAGCTTTGAGTTTTTCGTTTTTTAAATATATTTTGTAGACAAACACAGTTTGAAAAAAAAACACAATTAATTTATTTCTTATAAAATAAAAAGATTTTCACAGAAACTGTTTTCGATATATGAAACTTTCTATTGAAAAATTCTCTACAAAAAAACAATTTCGATGATAACCTTTTTTAAAGAAAAGAAAAATTACTTAAAATTAAGTTTTAAAATAATTCTTTGGACTTTATATAGAAAAACTCTTATCTGCATATATGGGAAATTTTTATTTAGAAAAAATATTTTATTAAAAAATTTTCTAAAAAAATATTTTAATAGAAAGTGTTTTGAAAACATATTTTCCAATATTTCAATCTTTATACGAAAAATATCTTTCATAAAATGATTTTGCAGGTAAACTTATTTTTTATAGAAGGATTTTCCACTGAAAATATTTTTTATAGAAAATAATTTTAATAGCAAAAATTGCCATAGAATATTTCTATAGAAAATGTTTTTTGTAGAATGATTTTCACAGAAAATATTGTTTGGTGAAAAAGTTTCTTATTGAATAAATTCTTTTTAGTAAATATTTTATATATAAATTTCTGAAAAACATATATTTTTTTTTTAAATTTTTTATGGAAAATATTATTGTATAGAAACAATTTTTGTAGAAAATATTTTGTCTATAAGATATTCTGCTTATAAAAACAATTGTTTGTCAACAAAATTTTGTATGGAAGATTAGAATGCAGAATAGATTTGTGTAATTTAGAATTGTTTTTTATTAAAAATTTCCTAATGGGAAATGTATAATCAAGAAAATTGCGAATGGCTTGCGGTTGAACCACTCGTTTGTCAGTTCAGTGTTAATTTTTTTTCTTTTGCTCTCGTAATTAATATTAGTTTAATTTATTCTTTATTTTGATTTAAGCAAGATTTTATATCGGAAGAACGAACCGTGCAACGGTTTAGCTAAAAGAAACTTTTCTTTTTCTGGTTTTGGTAGTAAAATGTTTAGAAAGTTACAAAAGTGTATGTGTAAAATAACAGAATTAAAATGAAGTTTCGCCAGGATACTCACTTATAAGTAATTTCTTTGAAACAACATAGTTTTGCTGGTGTTCACAATTCTCCTTGTTCGAAGTTGAGTTGGAATTTCTTGCAAAGTTTTCATTTATGTTTTGTTTGTAATTCGAAGAATTAAATCGTTTTGTGCTGGCAGCTGTTAGCAGAGATTTCGAATCCGTTTGGTATAAAGTGCGCGTAGAAATTGGTGAATCTGTTTGAATGTTGAATAGACTAGAAGAAATCTTTTCAAAGTCCTGTGTAGCAGCACGTTTTCGTGCATTGTTTAGAATAACAAAAGGATTATTTGCTAAACGATTTGTTATTAGGGGAACATGAGCGGAAGTACTGCTGCGAGTATTACCGTTAGATGAGCTGTTGCTTTTAGTGGTGTTATTGCTGGTAGAGACGTTTG